>OZ021700.1:17674935-20345556 GCA_963978495.1 Athalia circularis
ATGAAAAATGTGAAATGTCCGAGTTTAAAATACAGACGCTTTTTGTAAATAATACTAAACGATAATACGAAGATTAGAGTGTGTATGTTTTTGTTTCGAATGAGTCAACTATGTGACCGAAATTCAACTCTTTAATTGTAAACCAGTGCGAAATGTAGCGAGTAGTCGCATAAAACGGTAAGATACGTTTATATAAATAGTATGTTTTAAGGAGAACCCGTTTACTACTCTTTTTTTTTGGTAAAGTGGATTAAAATGTAATTCTAAGCGTTGTACATAGTACATAATATTAATTTTTAAGCTAAGTAAATAAGTGAAAATAATTTTAGTTGACCATAGTCTAAGTATATATATACAAATATATATATATATAATAATTATTATAATAATAATATAGTAGCTAGCATTTAGGAACCACGAACTGACTAGGGAACCCCTCCCAAGACTACGTTCTCTTATATATGAATAAACAACAATTAAAACGATTAATTATTAATTAACGAATGTGGATTTTATTTAATTTAATGACACACTGACTTTTTTATATAGCTTAATTTTATATTTGTATGAAATGTGGTTTCAAGTGAGGACTGTGACTGTGACTGAAGAATCCAGGATGGAGATAGTGCGGACGAAGGGTGTCAGCATCGATTAACACAATAAAAAGAAATACCTGCAGGGTGTACTAAATTAGAAACTCTTATCTATTTGTGCTATTTACTTGCTCACGTCACGTTTCTCTGCGTTCAGAGTTCCTGTTGAAACCTCTTTCTCCCTCCGAATTTCAACATCTATCAGTGAAACAGTATACGGGAGTGTTCTGCTTTGTTATGATATCATACAAGTGAGAAATACTGTGATAATGGAAGCAAAATATTTAGGGACGTCGAGCGTAGCGTTGTATCTCTTGAAGGTACATAGTAACGATAAAATGATCCTTACAGGTTGGTGACAGGTTGGTTACTCATTGTGATTATTGATTAAAATCTTCACCCTGCAGAGAATTCTTTCTACACTGCTCTATCTGATCGACTATATATTCTTATCTATCAAATTTGAAATTTGTAAAACTGTCTTCGGTTTCTACAGCTTCAATATTCATCTGAGTACTTGAATTCCAGGGATGCTTACATTGAATATCACAATATCAAGTTCTTGCTGAGAGAAGTACTTAATCATACAGAAATTTCCCTTATCAGCACCAAACTCAATACTGAATTATAAAGATTTAGTCTCTAAATTCCCGATTTTGAATAAATTTTCTGCTTTCATTTTGTTATCCTGACAGCAAAAATGGAGATGCATACATGATAAACCAAATGGCATGGATATCGGCAGAAAATTTAATGCTTCCAGAATAAGTATGAATGGTGTGAGTATGACCTGCTAGAACTTGATATAACTCAGCCGATGATAATTTAAGACATGTTAGCATCATAGAAGGGATTGAAATACAAGTAAGTTAATAGTATAGCACTATTACTTATGATGCTACTCCAGAAACATTTAGCATAGAAGACGTTGTAATGTACTGTAACATGTGTACCTATATAATTGTAACACGGCATGTGATCATTGATCGATTATATTGACCAATGGTTCTCTGATGTCAAAGAGGCTGTACAGGATTCACGCCAAGGCGCTTATCCTCTCCTGAAAATTGTATCATAAGTGAACGAAATGTGAAGCTGCAAAAACTACATACTACCCATAACATTATTATCAATTGAATAAAAAGTTAATTACAAATTATAGAAAGCGAGCGCATACCACGCCTACAGTAAAGTACAGATGTAACATACACGATATTATTATCAAAATAATTCAATGTAAATTGTTATTTTTGTTGAAATAAAAATCACCTCCGTTATGAGAGGACCAAGTAATTATTATCAGATAGACCCGATCCTTTTCATTTTTACGAGTTATTCATTCACGTAATCATCCCTGTTGAGTATGAATTCGGATCTTTTGTCACCGTCACTGTACTATCAGTGCCGTCAGGTTTCTTGTGCCACGTTTTGAATAAAGTTGAGTCGTTGAGGTTGAGTTGGGTACCTAGCCTAACTTAAGCTTGCTCTAACCTATTGCAACATTATGCGTCAAGAGAGGATTATTTCACTCTTCGACTATTGTCAAAGATTTCACTAGCCTGCTATTAGCGCACGCTCACGCCACGCTCCACTACTGCATATACGTCACTTTGTCATTTTTTTACATATTCCGTCATTGACAGCTGATACGTGCTTTTATTTGGGAATAATCTTGTGACTGATGGCTGTCAGAACGTACCATTTTAAACTTTGAGATTCTTATTTTTATTCCCCGAATATAAATTCGCCGTAAAATTGTACGTAATCAAAAAAATTCCTAATAGTACAGATCATAATCTATTCCTATCATATCCTTTAAACAACAAAAGATCTTTTTACAAGAGTTTGGAGTATGTCAGGAACCAACGTTTGCAAGTTTCCAACATTTCCAATCGATGACAACGATTACAATTTTGTCGTAACAACGAATATTGAGGATGATTCTCCATTCGATTTACTCCTTAAACAAAAATGGGAAGAAGCACAAAGAAATGGAATATTCAAATACACCCTGAATATCAAGGAACAAAAGATTTTAGAAGGAAATTATGGTTTCTTAGCACAAGTAGGCCTCCGTCACATCTTGCAAATATTATTCCACCCTTGTGATATTCTATATCTACTTTATACCTTTCCAATTTCAGTTGAATCCAGATAGAGGAGAGAAGAGACGCGTGCCAGAGGATATCAACTCTCTGGCACAACCTTTTGATTCTACTGTATTCAACTTTACTAAGATATCTGACAATGAGATTCTTTTTGATATTGGCAATGGAGATGGAAATGATGTAATAGCTGTTAACATAAGCCCCATCGAAGTATATCATAGCTTACTAATTACAGAACGCTTCAAATGTCTACCACAAAGGGTTACAAAATATAGTTTGAACAGAGCTATTGAGCTGTTGCTCCTCAGTAAATCACCGTAAATACAGATAACAGTTCTTTATCCTGAAATCTGCTTACCTGTGGTAATATGTATGCTATTCAAGATTTTGATTTTACATATTGTGTAACATTTTTCATGTTCATGTCTAGATACTTGAGAATAGTTTTTAACAGTTTATGTGCACATGCCTCTGTTAACCATTTGCACTGGCATTTATATTATTTGAAACATCAAATGCCTCTGGAGTGCATAGTAAGTACATTTTGAATCTCTGAATCAAAGATAAACTCTGTTCTCTCCATGAATCATTGACAAATATCTAATAATTACAGAAAATTGATCGTCTACGGGGACCAGTGTTTGTATTGTCAGGAGTTCCAGCTAAAGGATTTTGCTTGAAGCTATCATCATTTCCAAATCATAATATCGGCCATTTAGTTTCATGGGTATATTTCATCGTAGATTATCTCCAAACGTCTGCCATTGCACATAACATTTACATTACCAGAGCTACAGAAAATATTGAAACTAACACATATAACGATATACGGATTTACATTTGGGCAAGGAAATCCAGTTCTGGTGTAAAAAGCACCTGTGACTTCATTCCGGCTGTGTGTGAGCTCTTCGGACATTTATCCATCAAAAGTAATGATTTATTCGAAATTCTGAACATTGTCCAATATCCGAGTATTATCTGACATTTTTTTTATACTTGAATTTTGTTTCTGATTCTTGATGAATAGGTGAAGCTGGATATGAAGAGCTAACAGAAGATGCAGTCGCGAATGTATTAAATGATATTACCTTACATACATTCAATACTGTAAGGAATAATATCTTAGAGATGAAATTAGAAAAAGAAGAATTACCAGCCAATTTTTTATAAGCAGTATTTTACTAGACAATCAAAAACTTAGTCAATTCGAATGTATTTTATCCATAGAAGAAAATAAATAACAGAAAATTGAGTGATTGGATCTTCCACTCTGATATTACACTTCTTGAAAAGCGATTGCCATGGAAATCATTACTTGTGTGATCAATAGATGTAGTTGCGCCTTGAAACTTGCCATTCTTTTCATAATTCGATTTTTGTTATTACTCCTAGATGCATTTCCACTGACATTCAACGTCCCTTACAGAACTGTTTTTTTACGAATTGGACATTACTGTGTTTGCTAACCAAAAGCTCGGAGTTACTGTTTAAATACGATGGCTGATACGGATGATGATATAGAGAAAACAGAGAATCTACCTCAGGATCCCACTCTACCAACAGGTAGGGATAAGCAGAGATATAGTACAATAGACTGCAATCAGCAGAAAGAATTGATTTCTAACAAAAAAATCAAAAATCAAATAGATATTGAAGAAAATAAGACCGTAGCAGATGCGAAGGAGAATGTTGAAGAACGTGGAATGCATCATCTAGACACAAATGCAGACACAGTTGTGTCTAAGAAGGAACCGTTATTGATAAAAAATAATCAGGAACCAAAAGATTCATCGATAAAGCTGGAAACTCGCGGTATGTAAAATCGTCTTGTACATTCTTTTTGAAATCCTGAATAACTGATAGTGATAAGTATTTTACAGTTATTGAAGCACCGAATTTCGGAAAGGAAGTATTAGAACTTTCCCCTTCTACTATAAGCACTAACAACTATCAAAGAGAAGAAACTGCTGGTTATGAATCTGCTGAATTTGAATATGACTGGTGCAAGGATTTTGAACAACCCGGAGAGGGTGGGGAGCATTACTCGGATACTCGTATTTCCTACTATAGCAACGAAGACTACATATCGGGACCAACATGTGTGAAAGATGGAACAATTCCTATGAATATTTTGGAATTTCAGTATCCTTTCAGATGAAAATATGATGATGCTACATTAAACCAAGAAATCACCAAAATCAATCATCCACTACACTGTTCAACACTACATCAATCATCCCAGTGTTGATATTATCATATTCATTAAATTGTTCTCGAGTATTGCAAACATAGATTTCCTGATATTTGTCAGTCATTCTTATGCGTACGATTGCCGGAGACATTTCAACTTATGTGTGGCAGATCCAGATATAGTTATTTTTGCTTCCGGAAATCTGATAAACTTTTTTAATGTTCCTGAGAACAAGATATGGTTTAGACGAGGATCTACTGGTGGTGGAATTGGACATATCACTGTGAGTAATGCCCAGGTTGACTGAAATAAAGTAAGCAATTGAGTTTATAAAATTTAATTCTTATTGACACAGAAAAATCCAACACACAACCACATAGCAATTGGCGAGAACGGGTTTAATCCTCCCATTATAATTTATGAGTGGCCAACTATGGAGATTGTCACAATATTGAGGCAAGGTACACAACGCTCATACTCACATCTGGGATATAGGTATTATAAACATTAAGCTATCAAACTATATCCGACTGAATTTAAGCAGAACAACATATAGTTAAAAAAAGACAACTTCTGCCTCCTTTATAATACAAATCATGTTTTATGCTATACTTTATTTTTGTCTTATAGTCCAGATGGACTTTTACTCGTCTCTCAAGGAGGAGAACCAGATTATATGATGACTGTATGGAATTGGAAGAGAGCTAAAGTTATGCTACGATGCAAGTCCCATGGCCAAGATATTTACAATGTAACGTTTTCACCATCAGTTCCTGGACATTTAACGTCAAGTGGATCTGGTCATATTAAATTTTGGAAAATGGCAAAGACCTTCACCGGTTTGAAGTTAAAAGGTGAACTTGGTCGATTTGGGAAAACTGAGATTTCAGACATCATTGGCGTTTATCCCATGCCTGATGAAAAAGTAATTTGTTTTTTGTCTACATTTTGATGATCATTCTTGAACCCATTTAGCACTAACTATTTGAATCATTAAAGGTAGTATCTGGCTGTGAGTGGGGTGACATTTTGCTGTGGGATGAAGGTCTAATTAAACTTGAAGTTTGTAAAACAGCCCGGAAGACTTGTCATGAGAAATTGATAACACAATTTGAGTATAGTAATGGAGAATTGATGTCAGTTAGTAAGTACCTGTAGAGAGCATTGATAGTCCCTGTAGTTGAAATTTGGGTGAGATGCATTTCATTAATTCTTTTTCTGATATGAATCAGGTATGGATGGATGGATTCGCATCTGGTTTTACGAAACAATCGACCAAGCTGATCCACCTGATGACGACCGCTTCATAGAAATTGAGCCAATATATGAATTTGAAATTGCTGAGAATGATGCAGATGGAGACCGTTCAATGCTTATGTCCATTCAAAAAAAAGAACCAGAAGATCCTGATCAAACACTGTGGTATGCACAAGTAAGTTATCATACTATAATTAATGAATATTAATAAACTCCAAATCTCAGACATCAACGCTGTTTTTCACGAGAAAAATTTCTGAAAATTTTCCATAGGACGGCAACGGCGGATTGTGGCTAATCGATATCTGCACCTCCGACTTTCCAGAGACGCCGAAAAAGATTTTTACTTGTCATGCAGGTCCAATTATTGACATGAGTGTTTCAACATGGAGTCCGTTTGTGGCAACTTTTGGCAGAAATGCACATTTACACATTTACAATTACTATACGAAAAGATTGATTCTTGTTCACAAGTTTCGGGATATCGGCAGTCAGGTTGCATGGCTTCCATGTACAGTGAGTTATGCCATACTCTTATTCAAGCACATCTTGAGTACTTATTAAACTTAGCTGATATCAAGTCCATCCCAGTCTTTAAAAGCTAATTGCAATAATTTTCTCTTAGGTCGAACGTACTGGTTCTACGTTAGTGTGTGCATTTGGGAGTGGCGTTATTCGTATTATCACAGTGGCTGTTCAGAAAGCTGACTCACAATCCAATATAAGAGGTGATTACGTCCGATTGCTACAAGCCATAAAACCACACTCAAGTCCAATTACAGCTATGTCATTGAACGAATCGAACAGGTATGAAGAACTGACATTTAGTTCCTCAAAAATTTTGTACTACGTCTTTAACTCCACACCTGCATGAAATATTTTCAGTTTGCTTGTCACTGGAGCTGAAGATGCAACGGTTTTTGTATTCCGCCTCGAAAAAACCAAAACTTATCCTCTGCTTGTACCAATTGGATACATTAGAGTTCCATCGAGCCCGACCTGTTTTACTTGGAAGCCTGTTGAAGTGAGTAATAACAGCGATCATACTGTGAGTTGGGAATTCTAGTCAGTAAGAAGTATAATCCTATTTTATTGTTTCCTGGCTGCTCAATTATCATACTAGAGAATTAATAGTTGACACCTGCTTGGTAATTTTATTATAAATTGTGTTCTGCCCAAAGATTAGGGTAGTGCTGATTGGATGTGTACAAGGCGACTGTGTCGAAGTCGAATTTCCTGCTAACACTGTTGATTATACAACTGTGAGCTATGAGCTTCTGCACTGTGAGTTGCGTGTATTCAAATTCGTCTCTGTGAAATCCGAAATTCGAAGAGAGTTGTTTCGCCTTGATCTAGAAAAAAAGAAAGCAGCAAAAACTGCTGTAAAGATGCAGCAAATGGCACAACTTATCGCTGACAACCCTGGAATTGATATCGACGAAGAAGCCTTCTTAAGTGAGTCCCTTTTTTATTGCTGAGTGTCAATGTTTCTACCTGTACTTTTGACGTAGATCTATAATAGTGTAATTATATCATGTTACAGTGGATTCAGAAGAGGATCCACCATATCCCGAGATATATATACCTGAAGACCCTAATCGAGTGTTATTTACAAGTTACACAGACGACAACACCATCTGGTTATCCATGGCAGGATTTGATGCTGGATATATGTACGAATATCCACTACCAATGCCAGGCACAAATATTGTAAAACCAATTAAAAGTACCATAGTCTTTGATGGAGATGACACTGAAATTAGTTCCTACCTGTTCTAGTAAGTTATTAGTAGGCTTGTCTGTTGTCATTTACTCCCACATTGGATTAATATTATCAATTAATTTCAGTAATGGTCAGAAGTATTTGATTCTCGGTATGCAGTATGGTCAAATCCGTGTTTGCCGAGTTAACAAGCATGATCATACAGACTTATCAGATTACTGGATACTGCCGATGCATGATAACTATAATGGATACATACCCAAAATATTACTATCCCATGACAATAAAATGTTACTGAGTTGTGGGCATGACGGTAACTTGTTTTCATATATTATCAATGATGTTGGTGAATACATGGAGTCATATTTACATCCAGAAGTACAGTCACCACCTCTCCCACTGGTATATCTTCTCAAAAAATACATACGTGAATTGACACGAGAAGAACTAGATGTTTTTTGTATAAAAATTAACCAGTATATTCATCAACGTAGCCCTTAACAGAAGTGGATGACATCGAAGAACTTTCCCATCCAAGTTTAGAGCAAGTGATAGTCACAGCTGAACACAATCGAATAATGGCAGTTGCAAAACGAAAGAAAAGTGAGGTCTTGAATATTTTGAGTAGCCTGAGTGAAACTTACGCGAAAATCGTAGACAGGTAATTTTTCACGTTGTAGAAAATTAGATCTGCTCAATCTACGACGTTATTAACTCGGTCCAACTTGTCCTCATTGACAGGAATCGTAGTTTAATTAAATCTCAACAAATTCCACATGAAGAGTTCGAGCTAGACCCTAGAATTACAACTAATTTAAATCAGCACTTGGAAGCAGAAATGAATCTTGTCTATAGAAAGCTAGCATTCAAAGTGGAAAAAAGTAAATTACGTCTTCAAAAATTGATGACTCATTTTATACAACCAATTACATGTCTTCCATTCGAAGTACGCAAGATTCTGTAAGTTTACATATCACCAATTGTTGTGCAAATGATTTTTGTGACTATTTCACTATTAACTATCAAGTATACACATGTATAAGGGCATCAGATGTTGCAGTTAAATCATTCAGAGAACGGAAATTGGATGAAAGCTTTTTGGATGCATGCGCTGAAGTGGAAAGGAGAATCAAGGACAGAGATGATATAGGCAGGTAAATTCGAACACTAAGCATGCTTAATTGAGTACATTGATGAAAATGAAGAGTACTTATGAATTCCTAGAGAACAAGTATGATCATATTGAACTTTTTTCTATCAATCAAGAAGCGGAATTGCAGCAAAATCGGAATCTCGCCAATAACATAAGCATACAAGATTCGAAAACGTATAGTATTTTCATATTACCATCTGCATATGTACAGCACTTTTTTAGACTCTGCACAATCAGTCGGCATGATGCAGTAAACATTTTATTATAGAGTCTGTGTATGCTTTTAACTAATAGGGTCTTGGAATTGCCACTTATAGTTGGCACTTGTATAAATTGTGCACTCATTTTTAGTAGAGTATATTGGATAATCAGCATATCTGTCGAACACTGTTTTGATTTAGAAAATATGCAATAGGCATGTAGCTGTAAAAGTGGAGGAAGAGGCAGAAGAGACTCTTGAGAAAAAGAAAGTTTCAGGAATTGAAAGTTTCCTTAAAGGCCTCAGTCCGTCGACCATTCAATATCGTCTTGGTGTTAAGGTCAATCAAATGTTGCGAAAATATCGTGCGAGAAAAGCCAGATCTGAGGAGCGTCTATTGGAGGTATCACTGTTCATTCATTTATGTGCAGTACGGAAATCATGAATGTACCAAAATATGTACGATTCCAGTGGAAAGCTATGTACGCAAAGAAACCAGACCCGCATGTAAACCATCCGGATGATTTGACTGCCATAGATCATGCAGATCATACTATTGGCGACTACAAGTTAAAAACGTCCCAGAATTATAGTATTTCCAAAGAAAAAAGAGAAAACACGTTGAATAAGTATAAGCAGTTTTTGGATGCTAGAAAAAAGGTACGTAATGTGATGCGCCACTTTTATTAAGAACACATCTGGCTTTCAATGAGCTCTATTACCTGTTATACTATGTCAGGCTTATAGGATGAGGGAAGGTTTCAACGATAAATTGAGAAATGTCAGGAGTAAAAAGGAAGCATTATTAACCGAAGTCAATGACTTAATATATCAGTTAAAAAAAATACACTCAGAGATTCCCGAAAAACGTATCAAGCCAATTCCGACTGTCCCACAGATTGATTATAACGTTGAGTTTCCAGAACGAAACTTAGAGGTATGAAACTGCAGTTCAGATTACTCATTGCTTAAGAAATATTTGATTTGCATTATTATTTCATAGTTTGAGAGGTATGTATCAATGGCCGAAAAAGTGAAGGAGGCAAAACGAACTAGAAAAGGATTTGCTATGGAGATCGTTCTGAATCCAGAAGATGAAGAGCACGAATTATTATTAATGGACGAAAAAACAGTTCAGCTAGGACGTGAGAGCAGTCTGACGGTGTTGTTTATGAAAATGCCAGAGAAGAGATATCGAGCTCAGTCTGCAATCACTGAAGACGTGCTGCAAAGTTTAGTCAGTACTGACCGAGTTGAGACACCATGGGAAAGAGAGTTGAAACGGGCTCGTGTAGCTCGGAAAATTTACGAACAAGATTGTATATTAGAACATATTCAGGAAAGCTATGAAGCCTTGGATAGGAGCTTAGATGAACTTGAACGTGAGCGTCTTGAAATTGAAGCTGACAGTGTGTACATGGAGCTCTTTATTTTAACATTACATCAAGAACTCATTGTGCTCAAGGAATTTGAAGCAATGGAAGACATGCTAACCAAAAAGGTCGCAGAGAAAATTAAAGAAAAATCTATTGCTAAGCAAAAGGTAACACATCTTCGACTCAAGGCATGCAATTATTTTTGATCAACAAATTAATATTCAAAACCCCTACAATCATTATCTTCAAGATGCAAGCAATGACTATAAAGATTGATCAAAAAAGCAAGGAAATTCTAAAACTCCAGACAAAAATAAAGGAACAGGCTTTAGAATTCATGGCTATGATCAGTGAAAATAAGTTTCACGACTTCCTCAAAAGGATCTTCAAAAAGAAGTATAAGCCCCCAAAATCAGAAGATGGTATTTGAAACAACCCAAATAACAACCCTAACCCTACGGGATTGGAACAACCCTATACATGAATACTGACGGGTGCATAGATTGAAAATTAATATTGAATGAATTTTATAGAGTCATCATCATCCTCGTCGTCGTCAACGAGTGAATCTAGTTCCGCGCAAGATGATGCTGGAAGTATTGACAGTCGAAAAATTGGACCCATTCACCTGGATGAAAATATTTGTCCAGCAGGATGCGACCTAGAACTCTATCTCGCAGCCTTTTCGATGAGAGGTAAACGATATGAGTATGAATTTCAAATCAAGGAGGAACAGAAATGTATTGAAACTCTTCGTAAGGAAATTGAAAGTGATACCAAAAAAATGAAAAGTATCGAAATTGCATTGAAAAGCAATCAAGATGATCTACAAGCTTTCATGGTAAGACTTTTCAACTGAGATAGGTAATATAAATACATCCTCACCGATATGTTTCAACAAAATTCATTTTGTAACCAATTTAGCGGGAAAAGCAATGCAAATTGAACGATATAGACATGACTGTAATATTAAAATTACATCAGCTCCAACATTTCAAAGACGACACCGTGATGGAGAAAATTCAGGACTGCGTTGTGTTCGATAATGGTAAATTAACAAACTTGTATGCTAGAGTTGGTGAGCTCAGGGAAGAAACAGCAGAACAGAAGGCCAAACATAGGTATGCAAGATGCCTTACCAACATGTTTCACGTCATCTCAATGTATCAGCTATACACCAACAGATTGTCATATTTTTAACAGAAAAAACCGTATGCACTTACAACGAATGAATGTGGATTGCAAATACATGGAAGCAGAAATACATAGATTGAAAAGTAGTATACGACAAGAAATGATAGGAAAATTTGGCCGTGAAATATCTCCTAATTCTTTATATGAAGCTGTGTTGAGGCGAATGATTTATGACATCAAAGTCGGTCTTACTGAAATGGTACCAGTATTCGAAAGTCAGATTCAATGTAAGTCATCACATTTTATGAGTAATAAAAATTCATTTCAAGATAATTCAAATATTTTACACAGTATGTTCAAATTTTCAGGTATCAAAAACAGGTATGCAAAGGAAATAAAAGTTTTGGAGGGCGTTATTCAAGATAATACAGAAAAATTGAGTTTCTTAACCGTTTTGGAAGAAGAACAACTAAAAGTGAAGAAAATGTTGAAACATATTCCAATATCCGAAGTAAGAATTAAAGTATAAGATAGGGCGTGCCAACATGGCTCAACTTTTGTTATATACTCGGTATGCCAACTCTTCATTAAAATGGTTGGATCACCTTTCAGGAAGAGATGTCAAAAATCGACTCCGAATATCGAGGAGACCTTACGAAATTGGATACAATCCTTAAAAGTCAAATACAACAAAAGAAGCAGTTACAAAATGAGATTAAAAAACTAAGCTTAAAGTCCAGGCCTTTACCACCAATAATTTGTCAGAATAAAGAAGAAGATAAGAAGCAGGCAAAGAAAAGATCAATGAAAAAATCTGTTGCAATCATTGATGTTGAAACTGGGGAAGGTCTGTCATTTGAGCGGGCTGAATCCAGATGTAAAATGAATTTTCATACTATTTGTTAAGAATAAGTAATCTCAATTAAACATGAATAAATAAAATTATGGAAATTGTCGGCAGACGGGGAGTCAGAAGAAGATGAAGTCGATGATGGTGATAATGATAATGAAAAAGGCAAGGAAGACAAAGAAACAGATGAAGAAGAAATACGTGGGAAAAAAGAGAATGAGAATAATGAAATTTCACAACAATTGAGAGAAGATCAGGATGATAATACTGCAACTATGGTCTGCTTACATTTTGATGAAAAGCATAATTTGAAAATGGTCGAATAGTTCCTTCCTTATCTAATAGAATAATAATCGTATTGGCCTAAATAACTTTATAGGTTCACCGGTTGCTTTCAAGAATAATTCAGGAGTCATTAAAAGACGAGGATGAGGGTATGGAGTGGGACATATTGAGAGAAGTAATATCAAACTTACCGATTGGCGGAAGTCGCGAGGAATTACAAGCTGGAATCGAACAAAGTGTCGAAAAAATTATTGAATCGCTACCACAAGATGATACAGATGATGTCAAAGCTATGCGCCAAGCAATACAAGATATTATTAATGAAATAGTACATCGGTTAGTCAAGTTTTACAGTAACTAGCTAACTGATATTTCGAAGAAATCGTATTTTGATTGCAGAAAATTGATACTACAATTAATTTTTCCATAAATGACTGTTAAGATTGGATGCGGAAATAAAAGTTATCAGAATAAACCCCCGAGAGGCCGAGGAAATGATAAGCGAGTTACTACGTGATATTAAAATGAGTGACGAAACTTTGATAGCTGATCTTGCAAATTCTATAGTCAGCTTATTTGCAATGCAAGACGGAGTAGTTGCAGCAACGAACTACCTTATTGATAATTTGCCAAATGATATCAGTAATGAAACAATCAAGACAGTTCGAAAACGCGTGAACACGATTTTTATGGACCTTTCTCAGCAGATAGCACATCCCGAGGTAGTGTAAATATTACTTAATTAAGGTCACAAAAATCATCATCAATTGTTACTATAATCACCCAGCAGGATGCAGGGAATGAATTCTCAGAACATCGAACACTGACAGAAGCTAAGGAAAATGAATCTTTGGAAGAGAGTGCAACGCCAGAAAATGAAGATGTACGTGAAGTACAAGATGAACAGTACTTAACAGAAGGTAGTGGTAAAGAAGTCAATATACAACCAAAAGTCACTTTTGTAGTTTTGTAGCTAAAGCTAATTTCCTGATGTTTAGATATCGGTCACACGACAGAAGAAATATCAGAGTCTGATCGAAAGTTGTAACCAGGATTCATAGGAAACGTAACACAGAGAATTTGCTAATCATTTCTCTTTATCCACCATAGAAACAGCATGTACCAGGTGCATATAATTGCTCCCATTCTCTCTCCTCAGGCTACATAATGATACTAGTAATAGCGAAAAAGTTTTTCTTTGCTGAGAAGTTAGGGAATTGAGATATGTTTAATACATTATATGCTAGAATTTATTTTGTTGGTGTCTAGAAAATGAATGTAGCTTTTGCGCAAATACGCGAACAGTAATTAAGTATCGTTTATAAAAATAACGTGTTTGCTGTATACGATCTTTTGTAAGCTTGCAATAATAAATAAGTATGCTCACAAAACATAGATGACATTCTGTAGTTGAAGGTAGACTGGTAACATAAGTTACTGCTTCTGTCTTCAGATTTTTCCCCACCAAATAACAAGTACAGTGCAATTTTGTACATCACTTATCAATACTTATTTCACTACAGAAAAACTAAAGCACTGCTGTTTGATCTGCCGAGTATAAAAAATATCACCCCACTGTAATTACTGCTTCTTGAAACTCTTGAGAATCGGATAAATGTTGTCAAAAGCTTCATAGATTTCTTGCCGTACTTTTGCACCTATCAGCAAAAATAAAATTGCGTAGTGAATCATAGCAATATTGATTACTTATGTAAATAAAAGATAGTTTTGATTTTATCTGCACAATGATTCGTAGTCTTAGTTGATTGCTTGTTACAGCATCTGATTAATGTTTGTAGTAAGTCAATGATTACTCACCTGTCAATACAACTTTACCAGAGACGAATATGAGCAACACAATACGGGGTTTTACCATCCGGTAAATCAATCCGGGGAAAAGCTCTGGTTCATACGAAGAGAACTGCCCGTGTGTTAATACTAGACCTTCTAATCTGATTGGAAATTTGACGTCACAGCTGCCGACCATGTTTTGTATTTTGAAATCTAAAAACTTTGCCTGAAAATATAACGAAGTTCAACAGAATAATTCTTTGTTATAACGTATTTTTTTTCACAGAATAATAATACTGACTGGAAATCCCAGCTTCTGTATAATGCGAGCATATTTTCTGGCAGCTAACCGTGAGTCCTCTTCACTTTTAGCTCCAGTGCATACCATTTTTCCACTACTAAATATTAAAGCTGTTGTCCTTGGTTCTCGAATTCGCATGATTACAGCTGCAAACCGTTTCGGATTATATTCAGCATTCCTAGCATGTAGTGCTATTTTTTTTAACTCCAGTTTGCAATTTAGGTTCACCGTTGACACGATATTTCTGGAACATAAGATATATTGAAATACTGAAACAAGTAACTATCAAATAACGTTATTTATTAAGTACACCAAATTGCACTCACTGCAGTTGAGGTAAAATTCCAGGATCTGCAGAAGCAGGTGTCATTGGAGTCATTGGCCCTGGTGTCGAGGGACCAATCGAGGGAGGTGCTATTTGACTCGCAGGTTGTACCATAGGAGACATCATATTTTGCTGTCGAAAGAATAACACAAAGCTACAATACTGAAAATTTGACACTTACCGCTTTAGGGGCAACATGGCTAATCTAATGGTTTGTGAATAATGCTTACCGGTGTTTGCGGCTGCATAAGACTCTGTGGAGTAGCAAATGCTGGGGTATAGGTATGCATGGTTTTATGTGGTGTAGCGAGCATAGGCATTCCATGTATATTGGAACCCATTGGATGCATTTGTTGGAGTTGATGATTTTGTTGGACTTGCTGTTGCTGTTGTTGTTGAAGTGCATTTGGTAAGATTTGTTGATCTTCCTCGGGTTGATGTAACGGTGTTCCAATACTGGGGATACTGAATCCCGGGCTCGGCAGCATTTGATCCATTTTGAATGTTTGTTTATGATCATGCAATGTATAAAGTTGATCTACACTTCACAGGATCGTAACATCAATAAGTATGATAAACTTTGGAAGGAGACTAGCGCATGACTCAAAATAGCACAAAATCTCAAGTAATAATTAGATGTGAAATCTGGTCGAACCGTAATTAGTGAATATCAATAAAAACTTTGCCATAACCCTGCTCAACTGATAATTGCGATAAACACACTACCTAATTTTTTCATTGAATATAACAACCGCTAGGTACTTTGAATGCTTATTTATAGTATCACAATCTTATTATAGCGAAAATCGCTATGGTTGTTATTTACTTTTGTAAGCTACCACATTTCGTCTAAAGTTTATTTATTCGATTATACCATGGTATCACCTCACAATCGAATTCGGTATTTCCATTTTCTGGTCCAACAGGTTATACTCGAGCAACTGACGTATAATATTATGAAAGTTGATCGGTTTGAAAAATGTGTTCCTTAACACACATTTTAAAAAGCAAACTTTATATTCATGAATGCTCATGGCTGACGACTACTGCTTATGCTTTTGCTAAGATGAAAATAGAGAAAACTTAATCCATAATCTCTGGAATTTTATTTATTATTCTTTCTTAAATAAGCTAATAAAAGCTGATTTTTGTTTTCCAAGGTCCAAGATTATCAAACATCACGATGAAACTTTATTCTTGCACTAAGCAAAACCGCAAGGATCGAACAATCATGGGTACTTCATAATTTGAAAGACGAAATGTCCAATATGTTTGGGCATTTATTTTTAAATATTCATGATAATTTTGGATAGCCACAAAACCCCTTTTCATATTATGACCATCTAGCGATACGTGTGAAATTTATGGAAGTAAATAAATAATGATTGCTGGCTGAACAGACAAAAGTAGCCGCTCTGTTCAGACCTTCAGCAAACTTCAGGAGTTCAGGTTCAACAGATGCAACCAAGATGAAAGCCTGAATAGAATCAAGTTTGTAATAAATAGTATGGAGAGAGAACGCGACTTTCGGAAAGATAAAAAATGTTTGTAAGGGATCTCTGTGGCATCGTTTGCATTATTGTAACTTATATTGCCGTATTTTATGCCGATTACGTCGTCGTACGATGGATTGTTCTACATACAATGCAAGACAGGTTAGTTTCTAACAACGATTTGCTGTCACAATTGTTTAACCGTTTTCTGCTCCTACTTGTGTGCGATAACAATTTCCATTTAGTGTGAAAATATTTAATTAAGATATCGTCTTCAAAATCATCGAAAAACCTTAAATTTGTAGAGATCCATTCCATACTTGTGAAATACATTCAGTTGAAATGGTTAATTAAAATTAGTCCAAATGTGCACTTCTGAATATTTTATTTGTTTAATTTTTTTTCAATTTAGAAGGTATATTTACTAAATGAAGTGGATATTTCGCATTTCACGATTTTTTACTTAATCATTTAACAGCTTGTGGGGTCCCTTTCATGTGGTTACATTCAATACGGTTGTCCTACTGCTGGTGATGTCCCATTTGAAAGCAGTGTGCAGCGATCCTGGGGTTGTACCTTTACCCCAAACAAGAATGGACTTTTCCGATATCCACTCGGGAGGAAACAGGGAAGATTTTGATGAGAGAGATGATTGGACAGTATGCACTCGGTGCGAGACATACAGACCGCCAAGAGCCCATCATTGCAGGATATGTAAACGATGTATTAGGAGAATGGATCATCATTGTCCATGGTGAGAATCTACCATGTTCATAAGTTGCTGAACAATTTTTAGTCTGAGTACGTTTTTCATGATAATGACTCGCAAGCTAATGCATAAGCACAGACATAACATATTACTATTATCGTCAAGCGACATTGTCTCAAACGTTGTTTGCAAATGAACGTTTTTATAATCATTTAAGGATAAATAACTGCGTTGGAGAACGTAATCAGAAATATTTTATACAATTTCTGGTGTACGTTGGAATATTAGCGTTTTATGCTATAACGTTGGTCATCCTTTCATGGGTCTCTGATTGTCCTGAGTGCAGTAACGACGTGGCAATAAAACAAAGCCGAATGTAAGTAAAATGCAATCGTTTTTTAATACAATTTTTTGTATGCGGGTGATCATACATACAAGTAACTGGACATAATTTAATGAATTCATATTCCTCAATTTGATTGGAATCAGCTATACTATTATATCCATCTGCTGCTGCTGGTAATTAATTGTTGATATTTCTCATTGTAGTTTGCACTGTGTAATACTAGTGTTGGAATCAGCCTTGTTTGGAATGTTTGTGGTAGCAATTCTGGTGGACCAGTTTCAAGCTATTTTGGGTGACGAAACAGCCATAGAACGAATCCAAGGCCACAACCATCATCACAACAAAACAACTCCGCGCACTTTAACTCTTCTAGCTCAAGTGTGTGGGAAAAGTCATCCTGCGTTATGGTTACTTCCGTGTCACAATCCGCCTCGCTATTCATGCCGTAAAGATGCCCATTTAATTGACCATCAAGTCTAAGTTTTATGAAACATGTAAATGGCAGCATGTTAAAAATGTTCTGGTAGCTATTTGTTGAAAGCAATGAACCAATGAAACAGCACATGCCCATCAAAATAGAATAATGCTTTCATAAGGTATTACCACATTTGTTGATAGCAAGTGATATGGCAGATGGATCGTGATTGATTGAACGGCGAATTAATTTCTTGTAAGTCTCATGACTTTGGTTTCTGCTTACTTGAAAATCTGTGGAGATTATGCGTGCTGGGAAATAAATTTTCTGCAAAATGATTTATATGATACATGCCATGGGACCCCAATAATGTTTGCTCCCTGGTGGATCTGTCAACCAGCGAATACTATTTTCTCTGATTAATTTTGTACTTAACGCCAGATTCTCCGTTTTTTGCAGTGTGCCTGTGTATACGTGATAATCAGTCCAGATACTTTTTGAAACCAAGATAGTTGGTCACTGTTGAAGCAGCGCAATGACCAATTTTGTGGTTGGGTATGACTGTTTCTTATGCAGAAAAATATGAATTTTGTGCTTTTATGGAAATTTACCATTCTTGAGGCAGTCACTGTAAGGAGGCTAAATACTTTTGCTTGCTTAAGTATGAACCGATATTAGTAGGATAGAGATCATAAATTATTATTTGTCTATTAACGATTCGAAAAATCGTGTATCAGTTTACTGTAAAAAATCATCGGACAAAATATAGTTAATGTAGTAGCATATCAAACTGGAAAGTTCTGAACAGTTGAACACATTCTGATTTTAAATATTTCGTACCAAGTACGAAGATGATCTTTATATCTGTCATTTCTCTGTAATCAAATTTATTTTCAGTTAGTTAAACTTTTCAATGCTGCAGTCTAGTCACTTTTTCCAGGAAGACGAAGATTTTATCAGTTTTGTTACAATGTAGATTTTTTTATTGTCCCTATAGCAATATGAATAAAGCGATAAATAGGTATGTCCAGATAAACAGACTATATTTTTAGTAATCGGCCAAATTTGTTGACTATCTATTTCTTCACGAATTAGTTAATTATTCCGAAGTAAACCAATTTAATTATACAATATTTTCATTAAATGTTTAAAATATTGAACTGATGATTACTAACCGCACATTTATACAATATATATTTTATTCCCTAACTTATAATCAAAGTCGAAAGTGGTTTATCATTCCAGTAATTATGAATAATATATGTATATTGTAATCCTACAAGATTCTTAAATTAAGAATTGCACCTATAATGAAATAAACATGATGGACTTAACGAATAGCCCCTAATTTAAGTTTCATGTTCCAGCGACACAATACCTAAGTATAATCACGTAATTTTGAGAGAATAGAAAATTCTTTGTCGCTTTTCAGCGCTGATATATCTTTCCATAATAGTCCTCGGTAGGCTAATCCAAAAGTCACGGTGTGATCATATATGCGGAAATGTGTTAATTATTAATAACAACTTATTAAATTTTTGCTTTATACCAAATTTATTATAGATATTACTCGAGTGATTTCTTACAGGCACGCCGCCATGAGCCCGGCAACATTTTCAAAATCAATTTTTTCAGTAATATTTTTGGTCTTTATATTTTCATCTTGATTTGCAATGAAAATTACATTTTTTGATTCTTCTTTCCATCCATATTTCTTCACCCAATGTTTGAGAGTTGAGTCTAAATATGAGTAATGCAAAGAATTAGTAAATTATTTAGTGAACGGAGAATGTATGGGTGAATTTAAAAATACCGTCAACTCCGCCGAGCAGTTGCGCCAGCAGGGCTTTGTCTATAGTTTGGAAGGTGATTCCTACCACATGACAAACAAACTTGCGGATCGAGTCTTGGAATCCAACTATCCTGTTGCACAATTCTGGCATGGATAATACCCTATCCCAAAAGTGTTGAAAATCACATTGTTCCAAAATGTCTCCCAGATACATAATCTGGTTGATTGGCTCTTCTTGCATCTGCACAAAAAAATTTTGAGTAAAATGTAATGTTCTTTACCTTCACCAGCATAATACCAGGCACTTACAATTTTTTCTGTCAGCAGACATTTGCAAAGAACAAAATCAGTGTGTGGAAAATTGGTCAATGCTTTAAGCAATATCTGGCAGGTTACATCTTGGTTGAAACGTTGCGGATCTAACTGGTACAGCTTCAATACTGCCAGATTTGCTTCCAAGTCATAGGCGTTTTCCCTCGATTGGATCTCCACATACTTTTCAAGGGTTGCTAAATTGTCAGGATTGTATCTGGAAAATTAGTGTCGCAGAATTAGAGAAATAACACGGAAAGTGACATTACGGTATGACAAATTTGAGGTTTGACAGATCAACCACTTACATCTGACCATTCTACTTGCAAAGGAAATTACGATGGCATTAGATGCATGGGTCTACGTACCTCTCAATTCCCTTTAACATTTCAACAATAGTTTGCCTCATTGCGTCTGCCATCGTGAAAAACTTCTATTATTTTGAAAAGCTAAACTTTGCACGGTATGAAGCACTACGACCGATGAGGTAAAGGATCCTTCTAGGTTAATCCAGCAGCTCGTAGGGGCTGGATCAGTGCCGCTCTGCGTTCGTAAAACAAGAAATGGGTGCTTAAAATTCTTGCTAAAGTTAGGAAATGACACCCAGCGTTGATATGGTCGAATGGAAGAATTGCACATCTTGATTTAGGGTGAGCGCATGCGTTTGTTGCGTGAAAAATTTAGCCCCCGAGTGCCCTAATCGCAGGAGTTTTATAATGAGGAGTTTGCACTCAGTTCAAGTCACATTTCGTTATCCTTAATAATAAAACATGTTAATTTGTTGTAAGAATATTAGTTAAAATGTATAACGTCAAATAGTGTTAATAATTGAACCGTTTGAAATACTAAGTTTATTAGTTCATAATTTGTGAAGTAGTGATCACGCTTGTGGTTAGTTTTTTGGATATCACGAAATTATCAAAATGAAATTGGAAATTAAGTATTTGACGCAGGAGCACCTCACGGGCTTCGAAAACTATAAGGTGAGCTCTGATAATTACTTCATTGCCTCTTGGTTATTTCAACGATGTCTTTCAAATATCGTGTAATGTCAATAGTCTCTTCGCCGATATTACGCACGCTACAGATGCCAAGCATTCCATTATTTCGAACATGTCATAATAAAATATAAATTTAATAATTAATGTATTAATAGAAGAACTTAATGATGCCTGTGTATCAACTATCAACTTGTAAGCGATACGTAATCTTGATTATTTCTCATGAGAACATTATTTTCCAGGGCTACAATATTGAGTAGAGGTATTGCTCAATGAGTATTGCTAAATAGTAATGACTGAGAATTCTGATAGTAGTATGAAGTTATAGACTTCCAGTGTATTTTTGAACAATCCATTCCAACTATGTGATGATTCAATCTTTTTCTTTCAATTTGCAGTACAGCTCACTGGATACAAGTCCTCTAAGTATTTATGTGATGCATCCGTTTTGGAACAAAGTAGTTGAGGTATGAAGCCTAAATTATTATGAAGATTGAAATTATGCAATCATAGAGATGATCTGTACATTTTGTTGTCCAATATATTTCTTTCAATTACAGTATTGTCCAAAATGGGTGGCGCCAAATTTATTGACATTCTCTGGATTCCTATTTACTGTCATGAATTTCCTGATGTTTGCAAGTTACGACTATTTCTTTTATGCATCCAGTGATGATATGCCCGAATATCCAAATATACCAAGATGGGTCTATGCTATGGCTGCTTTTAACATATTTATGGCATATACACTTGGTAAGTATTCAGTCAGCCTCATGAAAAATACACCCTGGTAGAATTGTCAAAAGATAATAGATGGTTCATAATTCTCCTCCGTCAATACTGACAAACACAATCATAGTTGCATTTGAACTAAATTAATCAACAACGAATCTTCACTAGGTTGTCTCTGAATTTTCACTTGCGTAACTTGAAATTCTATTATTTGATAATAAGGCAGTAATTTTCTGTTATAATCAGACGGTATAGATGGAAAGCAAGCAAGACGTACACAGACTTCAGGGCCTCTGGGAGAATTATTTGACCATGGTCTCGATAGTTGGACAGCCATGCTGATTACCGTTTGCATGTATTCGGTATTTGGTAGAACCGATCATAGCGTCTCACCCCTTAGGATGTATTTTATTCTTTGGAACGTATTCGTCAATTTCTACCTGAGCCACTGGGAGAAATATAATACCGGTGTTCTATTTTTGCCTTGGGGATACGATGCTTCAATGCTGGTATGTTCGATACCGATTATGTATCATTATGTGGGCAACAATGTTGTAATAACATTATCAAATCATATTGTAGATATTGTGGAAACTGTTTCAATTTATCTTTCCATGCTCAATCCCCAATGCGCAATGAGATATTCAAATTGCGCCATTAGTTTTTTGGGAATGTATACTCAAACCCTGCTATGTATTTTAGGCAACTATCATCGTGTTTATATTAACGAGTATTGGCGGTCACGAAGCCTGGAAATTTATGCTACCTGGTGGAATTTCAGCTGGTATTATGTTTGAAACTTTATTGTACGTTAGTGCAATCATCTCCAATTTACCTGTGGTGCTTTGGAACATATACAAGTAATTATTATTTCTATGCTTTTAAACGTCGTGGTAATTGCTAAGAGCTAGTAAAAACTCATCAGGATTACTGACGTCTATAACCATTAGGTAAAATTTATCAGCATAGGGAAATATGCAAAGTTCGTTTGCACCCTTTGGAATAATTGAAACTTATCCCCTTTTTTAAGTAAGTGAATTTATCAGTTATGCGGTAGTCCTTTAATTGATATTTTGGGTTGACTCTGCATAGATCATACAGGGATAAGACAGGAAAGATGAGATCTCTACCTGAAGCAATAAGACCTTTGGTACCGGCAGTTCTTTTTTTCACAATCGCGACTTTTTGGGTCACTTGCTCACCAAATAATATTATGGAGAAGGATCCAAGAACTATTTATTTTGCGGTCGGAACGATTTTTTCTAACATTTGTGTGAGTAGTATTCAATTGAGTAATAGAAAGATTAGTTGTATTAGGTGTATACTGTTGTATTAATTGAAGTTATTCCTATGCAATTTGCAGTGCCGGTTAATTGTTTCACAAATGAGCAATACTAGGTGTGAAGTATTGCCTTGGATTCTGATTCCTGTGGCAGGTGCTGTTGCCTTTTCGTTCATGGTACCATCACTTGAAATCGAAACTATGTATCTAGTAGCCATTCTTTCTCTTTTGGCTCATATCCACTATGGAGCCTGTGTGGTAAGAATTTTGATTGCTACACATTTCGTTAAAAAAAAAGTCACAATTTACTGAAAATGTTGTTGAAATTGATTACAGGTCAGACAAATGTGCCATCACTTCCGTATCCACACTTTTACGATAAGAGAACACTCCGAATGACTACTTGCCGACGATGCATGTTAAAAACAGAGAGAAACAAAAGAGAGTTGGATGAAGATAAATCCACAAAGAAAATAAAACCATCTAATAATTAGCATAGCCAATTACCCGAACCTTACTTATTAATTGCCGCAGCCATATACCATATAATGCTAAATATTTACGTTCCAATAGAATGTTTTTTTTTTTAAACTCTAGTTTCGCAAAACTATTGTTGATGCAATAATATTTGTCTAGTCTATTTATTTCTATCACTAAAATCTCTTTTGAACTCATTTATCTTCTCCGCTTCTATAGCTCTTAGAAAAATTTACTGTACGTGGAAATATTTGGAAAAGCAGAATGGTACTGCCAGATATTGGTACAAACTCAATTCGGTGAAGAACAGTACGTATTACATTTTTTTTTTATTATCGATTTAGGTACTAATTTGGTCAGCTCTCTTTATTACATATTGGTTTGGTTTTGGCTAACACGCAGATTCATAAGTGCACACCTCTCAGTTCTTAACATGTATCGTCCCTCGGACGAAATATTAATACTAGCTATTATTTTTAATTAGCTCCTTGTGATTTTACGTTTTCCCCAGTAATCAGTTATTGATTGATAAAATTAATTTAAAAACCGTTAGCACGTTCTTCACGTGTCTGATCGTCTGGATCTGTCAGCATTCGATTTAGTTGGTTTTTTCTCATGTCCCCTGTACCTTCACTGTAATTTTTATCGATTAGATTGTACAAATGTAGTGTACTGCAGTGTAATCCATCCTTTAAAATGCTGAATTTCAATGTGCTCGACACATTTAGGCACATTACTTGTAAGTGGTGTTTAACACACGTGTTAAAAAAAATCGCTCAAAGAGTATCAGGCTCTTCGATCAAATTCATAAACAACTATATGTATGAAGAAATTCCAAACTTTTGAAGTCAGTCAGCGACTTTCCAGTTCTCACCCATGATTCGAATAGCATTGAAACGCAATCATTTCTCTGTGCTCTCAGAATACAATTATTATATCACTATCAATCATAGTCAATTCTCTATGAGCGCTTTCTTTGGTATTTTAAAAACAACTCGTGTTTTGTAATCCTGAAGTTAGATAATATTAAATATTGCATTTATGTATAAAGTATAACCAATTTAATGATACTATTAATAAGAAGAATGTACAAAATAATTACGAATTCTATGTATCAACTGTGAGTGATGTAGAAAGTTATGTGCGTATGTATATGTATGTATGCAGAGATCATTTTTGAATTGTGTATACGTAAGTTATATATCTAAACGCAACGTCGTCTTTATGCTTTGCAATTACCTATTACTTAGAAGGATATAAGAATTGGCTTTGACAATGATGATTCATATTCGTTTCTTAATCCTTACCAAAGCACAGAGCCAATCAAATTCACGCAGTATGTCATCGTTGATGCTTTTTCAGTGAGTGACCGATCAATACGGAGCACGTTTGTTCAGAATATTTCATCCGATAAAATGACATGCTACTTTTTCCAAATACTTAACAGTAATATACATACTATATCGATATGAAAGCTGCAATTTATTTGTTAATCGTACACCCAGATTTACAAATAAACACCATTGCAAACATGTAAACCAAATACATTCATTTTCACTATAATACCAGTATATAACAAGGAAGTATTTATCTAGAATTCAATTCATAATCAAGAAAAAGTACCAAAGT
This sequence comes from Athalia circularis, assembly GCA_963978495.1. Taxonomy (NCBI): domain Eukaryota; kingdom Metazoa; phylum Arthropoda; class Insecta; order Hymenoptera; family Athaliidae; genus Athalia; species Athalia circularis. The sequence continues at coordinate 17,700,410 of OZ021700.1, forward strand.
TACTTAACTTCATTAGCTTTCAAATAGCTTTCCTTTATTGCCGCTCTATCTTCAGGTAGTGGTAGATATGGTTTTAATCCTTGTCTTCTGCGGTCTAGTGATACTTGACGCTAAAATGTTAATGATGTGTGAGTTGAAAATATGTAGCTGCCGACTTACTTTTGCACACTTCAATTGTCTCTATAATGTTAAAATTTATACCCAAAAGCGCGTGCAGTTTTGGTAGTTCAGAAAATGTAGTTGACACTGATCTCGATCATAATTGTTATCGCTGAGACATTTTTGAGACAAGTTGTGTTCCTAAAATTTTACAACTTTTATTTCTGTGTTCAACCCACTGCTTAAGCCAGACAGATGATATTTCAGGCAACAATGACTACCTTTAGACAGGGATTGTTTATTTCAGAATTTAGATTTGATACATGTATTACAGTTCTTCGCTGCTGTCTTTCTTTATTTAATTCTCGCACTTCTTTGGGTGTTGCCATAATTAACAGAAAACTATATTCATAAAAATAATAGTGTTGCTCCCGAACTGAATTGAAGCCTTATTAGAGCCGCCTCGTTTCTGTTAGGTTAGTTTTACTCGATACTTAAATAGTGATAACCCGTGGCGATAACGAATATTTAGTAGCTCTGGTATGCGGTAGATGGCGCCATCATCATTTTCTCCGGTAGTTTCTATCCCTTTTATTTTTTGCTTTTGCTTTCCGCCACCTATGGTGAAACGTCCCTGTCACATTCATAGAATTCATAGCCAGTGATCACTGATCCTTTGATCAGTCAGTTTGAAGGTGCAGCTCAAAATTTACATCGTATTATCGCGGTCGTGAGATAACGAAACAATTTTCCTTTATTTGATTTATTTTTTATCATTTTTTATTCTCTTTTATGGAACTGATGGTGCTGCGCTTCATGACCTAAATTCAGTAAAATATGATAGCCCTGATTACGGTACAGTGATACGTGAATAGGGAAACATTGAATCTCGGCGAAAATAAAACCACCCTTTGCAAAGCTATCCTATCGTCTCCTTCCAATTGTGGATAGTTGGATTTAAGGGAATGCCTATGGTGGGAGTTTGAGTCGAAACGGAGACCCCGAAAGCGATGGCGACACTTACGCCGCGCGTTCTGGTTCAGGTCGTGGTTGTGGGACTCGTCGCGCCTCTCTGCTCCAGCTGCCTGCATATGTAAACCAATCATCACTCAGCAGCTTGCCTGTTTTCGTACTATGGTTTCGCGTTCTTTACCAACAACTCGCGTCCCTACGTGTTGTACGGGTTATTTTTTTCTGTTTATGGGTTTTCGCCGTCGGCGACAGGGGTTTTGCTGAGACTTTTTTTTATTTCTCATATGAACCATGTCGAAAAATAAACTACACCATCGCGTCGACAACGGCATTGTCGAGGTGAAGAGCAAGGTGAGGCACCTACTTGGCTCAATCTTGAGCCCAACCACTTCCTATGTAAATCCATATTCCCTTGATAAATCTAAAGCTCTGTCTTTTCCCTGGTATCAATTAACCAATATACGATGTAGCTGTAGCTATTTCCACATTAATTCCTTTACTCATAGAAAATGAGTCATTCCCTGCATTTTGTCCCATAGAAATGGCATGTGACTCGCTCTAATTCTGTGATTTCATTGAAAATATTTTTACCTTGCGCTCACCCACTGTTCATCAGTTCGAATAAAATCATGGTACAGCGGCTCGGTTTCAATCCATAGTTGACACGATCGAAATGCCACTATTATTGTTTCGAACGATTGCCAACAGAGATATAGTTATTCGATACAGTGAACATTATTTTATAGTACACATGATGGTTTAATTGTACCAAGAGGTGTGCCAGATTCCTGACTGTTATTTTTATTCAAAGTATATATCACATGTCAAGAAGTCAATTGTTCAGTCCCATATGACTTGATATCAAGTTTCAAGTTTCTGATTAATCTATTTTCTGTTATTTACTCTAGTTTGATGCTGAGTTTAGAAGATTTTCATTGAATCGGAATGAAGCAATCAGATATGAGGACTTTAAAAATCTGTTGGCAAAGTTACACCATCTTGACGCCGATTTTAGTTTTTTGATATCGTATACGGACCCAAGAGATGGAGATTTACTACCAATTAACAATGATGATAATTTGGGTAGAGCGTTACTCACAGCGAAACCAGTTCTCAGAATCATCATTCAACGCAAAGGTAATGTTGACTTTTATAAGCTTCTCTGGTCAGTTGCCTACTTTGATACCTTGATGCAATTCATTAATAATTCTGTCTGCAATCCCTCAATTGCTAGCATTTTTAATATAAAAAAGTATTATTAGTCCTACAGATTAAAACAGTATTTGGAATTTCGTATTGAACAAAACAGCTATTATCCACTGTAAAGGTATATGAATTTGAGTAGCTATTGATCTTCGCTAGTTTGCTGTTTGATAAAAACGAAATGTTTCATAAATAATTCTATAAAGACATTGCATCGAGGTGGATCCCAGCTATGGTTTTTAGATTTCTCTTAATTTTAATTTATTCTCTGTGTGAAAGGCGGTAATTTTGGTACGATGGGACAGAATGGGCCAGCAGGCTTTTGGTGTATGAGAATGCGACGGAGTGCAGCTTTGGGGTGCCTCTGGCCAGTAGCTGTTTGATAAATAATTTACATTGTCTGACTTTCGAATATGTGATTTTCTGAGGAGTGAAATTCGAGCACGATTTACTGTCGGTTGAAAACCTTTTGTATGAAAAGAAATCTGCTTTGTGTATTTTAACATTCCGGGGAACATTTATAATAAGTGCTTCATTGCTGTCTGTGATTTTTTATAAATTGTCGTTCTAAGTGTAACGTTCACGTAAACTAGATACGTAATTTTTTACCTCGAGGCTTTTCTCACTAAATTTAACTACCAAACTTACTACAGTGCCATATTCTTGTTAAGTGTAACTTTCTTTGATGTGATCAATTTTCAAGCAGTTTATTCAACGTCTTGAATCCAAAATTATGTATATAAATCATGTTTACAACTGCCGGCCATCTCTTGGCTCATTTTAAAGAATTTATTCTACAAGATGTTACAAGCTTACTGATTAGTTAGTTTTATTTTAGATAGAAAGTTTTATTGTGCATACTAATTTCTAATTCAATGTGTTAATCCTGTGATTGTACAAATCTTTTCAAATAAAATTCGTTTATGGAAATAACTTTGAAACTGTGGTTTTTTTTATTTGTCTTTTGTGGTATTCTATTCTTTATAATAACAAAAGTTGACGAACAATCACTTACTGTCATAGCCTTACTCAAAGAAATAACATTAATATTCATCTTTGCAATGACTATGGTGAATCATGAATTCTAGAATTTCTAATGGCAGTTTCACTTTTCATAAATTAAGCCATTTTTTAAAAAAAATTTTCTCTTATCAATATTTTGTGCTCGTTGGATTATGATTATGGTGGTATCAAACAGTCAACAGAGAGTGAGTCTGAGCCATAAGGGGGCGTTTATTTCACGACTGAACTTGTATATATTATCTTCCGCACTTGGTTATTATTTGAGAAATCTTTACCTAGCATTACTAAGTTCCATGGAATGTTTCTATGTGAGCAGCAAATGCCTCACATATCTTGATTCATTATCTATATTCACTTTGAAATTATGATTTGCTAATTCCAAAGAAACATTCTACCTATACTTTTTTGTTGTCATTTGCTAAGCTTGGTACGTATAATGTGTGAGTCAAATGTGATTTGCATAAGAGATTATTCAAGTTATTCGTCCATATGTGTAACAATCATTTATGCTTCCCAATGTAATGTATTATTATTGCTTATTGCTCTGTAGTATAGTCATGAATCTTGAGTACGTTCAAGAAGATCTATATGCGTTGTGTTTTGATAATGAGTACTGCATGAGCAAGTGTAAATGCTTTGATATACATGTACCAGCTAACTGGAACGCATTTCATTGGATGATGAGTTCCGAGTTTGATGACCAAACTTGATTCGTATCCGCCCCTTTGTTTTGTAGGAAATTCAAATAGTTTTATGAGTTTAAATATGACGCATTCCTCACGTCCTTTTTATCTTAAGATATTAATGGCTTTTCGATAAATATTGTTACAGGGGACAGCCTTGAAGAAGTAAATGGATATGGTACAATGAAGCCAAGGAATTTGATATCGAGTATTTTGGGTGGAACACCAGGAAAGCCAAAATCCTTGGCAATTTCGAATCCTCACGATTTTAGACAGGTCCGCATACTTAATAAGTTAGCTTTTTCATAAGATAATAAACACATTTGCTTAAAACACTAGACAATGTATCTCCATTCAAATGTTGCTAGGTTTCGGCCATTATTGACGTGGACATACTTCCTGAGACGTGCCGCCGTGTCCGATTATTGAAACACGGTTCAGACAAACCATTAGGCTTTTATATTCGAGACGGAAGTAGTGTGCGGGTTTTGCCTCCCTCTGCTGGTGGGGGAATTGAAAAAGTTCCAGGCATCTTTATCAGCAGGTTGGTTCCTGGTGGCCTTGCTGAAAGCACAGGGCTTTTGGCAGTTAATGATGAGGTTCTTGAAGTCAATGGCATAGAAGTTGCTGGCAAAACTCTGGATCAGGTAACGTGATTATTTCGTGATTATATTTTAATGTGCATTCATTAACAATTTAGATCTAAAATTACCATTTTAACGTACCTATGATATTTTCTTTGAAGATAAAAATTTCTTGGTTGCCAAAGTTTAATTCTAGTCTGTGTCGATGATGCAAGATGTTATCAAAAGTTAATTTTTCACATAGGTCACCGACATGATGGTGGCTAATTCCTCAAATTTGATAATAACCGTAAAGCCAGCCAATCAACGCGGAGCCCTTGCTGCTCCAAGGCGTGGATCCTTTTCACGCAACAGTCAACTATCATCGGGTAGCCAGCAGTCTACACAGAGTGCAGCTACTGGCAGTGATGAAGATGCTGATGAAATTGTTGATTTAACTGGTGTAACGCTGCACGATGATGCATCGACATCGCATCAACATCCACATCACCACCACCACCACCATCACAATCATTTTAATCACGACCAAGGTGTGTTGCATCTTTAAGATGGATACATGGAATAAAGCATCATTCGACTAATTAGATAAGTTAATAAATCGACTAAAACAGTGATAGCTTCATTTAGGTAAAAGGGCAGGAATTTGCAGGGATAATTTTCCCTTACTCGTATTAGACGAGTACAAAAGGCAGCCGAGATTTTAGTATTGAATGTAAATAGTACTTCACCAGAATTGAACAGGCGAGTGCAATTTCCTGCATGAATTTGTTTAAAAATTCTATAAGAAAAGAAGAAATGATGCTCATTTTTTTTTTCTCTATTATGATCGCGACAATGTATTCAACATTCCATGCACTGATTTCACAAGCTCTTGTGATTATTGAATCTGAAACAATACATTAGTCCAGTTGCGCACGTTGATGAATATACCATTGAAATACTCCTCTCGCAAAGCTGTTGATCGAGAAATATTTTAATTGTAGGCCGTCGTCGTTAGTCGTTTTGTGTCACCCGTTTATTTTATGTGATTTTTAAAACACCTGCACTGAGGTCTTCGAGTATTCAGTGTTATCTATCAAACTGAATCGGGATTTGAATCAATCTGTATTCTCGTAAACGGTGTTCCACTGACAAGAGAAATTTCTTTTCACCATTCATTTATCAACGTGCGTATTCAATGAACAGACGGGCGTATCTGTTTTTTTCCCCCCCAGCTATTGTATATACGACGAAATCGCGAATATTTTTTATGATTCTATCAAATTATCAGAATTTTGTGGGATATGAAACATTGAATGATTTCAAATTATTCGTGTTAGGAAGTAAAGAATTGAAGTTCGGAGTAGAGTATTGAATCCAAGAACAATCAAGCACATAATTGGTATTCCAAAATTTATTTATAGAGAATTAGCCCTATAAAATGTAGTGCGAAGCAGAATGCCTAGGCTTTACAACGGTCAGTGTAGTTACTCCAACGGATATTTTTTACGCTACGCACTTTGGATTTACAAAGATTAATATAATCGCCGACATATCATCACCCGGTCTACAGGAAGTGTGATTTTTGTACACAATATTATCTACTGCAATAAGAAACTTCAAATCTGTACAAACAGAAGAAAGAAAAATTATCGAGGTATCTGACGATTTTATTATTATCGAGAATATCGACAATTCTAAAATATTGTAGAATATTATTTTTATATAGATAAATATTAATAAATATAAACACAGTTTCGCTATTTATATGATATAAACAAATAATTAATATTACGATTAGTATGCGATGACGCAAGTATTAATGAATGGCAGCATTTTACTGTAAGAATTGAACAAATATACTGAACAGTACTTAACTACTGAAACTTATGTACTTAAAAACGTTCAAAAATTTTTGGTAATAATGAACGGAAACGATGTCAAAGACGAGCAAGAGAAGCGAAAGGCAAGATAATATGACCTGATAACAATGTGCCTAACAAGATCATTCAGAAAATTATGTCTGAAACTACAGCCCGTAATAGTTACTGATTGACACTTATACTATTATTTACTGATTGTAACGGTATCGGATTGTATATGATCTAAATACACAATACAGAGGGGCCTTAATCAACAGTAAGAATTGTAAATAACGTTGATAGTTATTATTCATGATTTCATTTATTTCTTAAGAGCCGTTGCTCTTTCACGCAATCTAATTTTATATCTGGAATATTGTTCACCGCGCTCTTATTGTCTGTAAATCATCCCAAATAATAAGTTTCGTTTTCAATGCCGTTGCTCTTTCACGCAATCTAATTTTATATCTGGAATATTGTTCACCGCGCTCTTATTGTCTGTAAATCATCCCAAATAATAAGTTTCGTTTTCAATAATCTTCTATGATAATAGATTTGAGCACGCCTATTCGTGAGATCTTGGTTTTTTGAACTACATACATAGGTATGTTGAGTGTTGAAGTTTTTGAAGTTTACAGCCATTTTTTATGATCGTTACTTGTTGTTTGATTGAACGATAGTATATTTCAAGTATGTTGAACGCCTATTGATAGTATTTTTATGAGGTGACATTTCAGCGAAGAATTTGTGTACTTTGACACTTATATTCATAGTTCATCGTGCCTTTGTCATTTTGACAATAATTCACCGATATATCGGGTGAAAGTTATCAGTTTTATTGCAACGTATGCTACACATTCCACAGACTCGTGATTGTTGAAAATTCCATTTTTTTAACGTGTCAACATGTGCATGTCTCATTTTTCTACAGTTTTGTAACGTTTCTTCGATTAATATATTAATACGAGTATTATACTATACCGCAAATTGATCACACTCCAAAAATATTTTTTAAAAAACGATCACAATATTTTTATTAATTAACTTTAATCAGATTTTAATATGTAAATAAAACTACTACATAAATGTATTATTATATAAAACGTATGTAAAATTATTGGTAATAATAATTAATATTATTGTTTAATTTAAGACACTTTTCATCGTGCTTTCCAAAACAGTACAAGAATTCATTGAACATCCGTTGTAGGTGAAGCCTTCGACGTATAAGTTTGTCTACATTCGGATAATCTTTTGGATGTTAATTTTTCACATGTACAGTGCCTTCCCTGTAAACATATAAACATATGAGGTATCTAACATAGTATTTTTTGGCTGTACGTTATCTTTATACCTTATCAGTTTAACGAAATTGTTGCAAAAATTATTTATTCGCGTAGGTACTTATATCTCGATTGAGCATATGAACTATAAAAAGTATCAATTACGTATAATGATGTAGCTCTTTTCAATGGCAGCTTACAAAATAAAGTATTTTATTGTATTTCATCGCGACTTTTCCTTATTCCTCAATTCTTGATATCTTTTATTTTTCCTTACAATGTGACATTGGCATAAAAATCATTGATTAAAATTTTTTTTTTATTAATCATCAAATACAATAAAAGTACATTGTAGAAAAGCATAAGAATATTATGGAGTAGCCCAATATTTCCGTGCTAGTGAACAATGATAGCGTACAAGTATCCGATAATTATCAATTGATGAGTAAATTTCCAGTCGTATTATATCAAGTTTCGTAAAAACTTTGGTAACTATTAGCGTTACTACAAATGAAACAATAGTCATAACATGATTGGGGAATAATTCTTTTTTTATTTATAATATTATGAAGTGCATACAATGACGCTTCAGTTTGACAGAACACTATTATTTACATTAATCTTCTTCAGGCCACGGTTTTCCAATGCCTTGCGTAGCCCCCATCCTGGAAGGATCTTGACTTGGATAATGAATTGGCGTTGTTCCTGGTGGGAAGATAGGTGCCGCGGCAGCCATTGGAGGAGTAAACATGAATTGAGGCGCTACTGGAGGCGGAGGAATCATCATAATTCCTGGTGTAGCCTGCAAGTTGAAGAAGTTGTTGCCCATGTTCTCAGGAGGAGGCGGTAAAGCTCCAGGTAAGCCAGGAACTGGCTCTAGCATTTCTCTGCTTGTTTCTGCAGCTGATATGGCCTGCCGGCCCTGGGACCTGCCCCATTTTATAGTCAAACGTCTTCCCCCCAATATCAACTTGTTGAACGTTCTTTCCGCGGCTGCTTCAGCAGCGCTGCGTTGTGTATATTGGATGAAGGCACATTGTTGCCGAGGCACCATTGTGATAGATCGAATTTCTCCGTATTGATAGAAATGATCCCGCAGCTGTTTTTCCGTTAGAACATCGCCCAAATTTCCAATGTAAAGTGTCGTGATTGACTTGTCTTCTGGTGGTTCTAGCTTTGGCATAGCCGCTGCTCTACGCATCAATTTGTCAGCTACTGGATCATTAACACCATAGTAACGATCTTTGATGTTTTGATCTGCTAGTGGATCATCGGGATCGGTTGGCTTCTCATGGCGATATGGACACTCTTCACCTCGTTTGCACTCTCCTTTGACCCAAAATGAACAAATATGTGGTCTGTTTCGTTTGTAGTATGGACTCGTTCTAGCCAATTTCATTAGTAAATCGCTGGCAGCAGCAGACTTTCCAACCGCCCCAGCTGGAGTGGTTGCATCGAGTTTGCCTATCTCATTGTCAATATTTTGAACATAATATTCCTTGTTTACATCAGATCTAGGTAAATCATCTTTGATCTTCAATGCTGCATCACGTACTTGAATCGGTAGACCATATTCTAAGTCTAGCAAACATGTTTGACATACATTTTTCAGACGACTACACGTTTGACATACTTCAGTTTTCTTGAAACGCATTCGAGCACCTGGACACCATCTGAACACTGTGAATGGTCGCATGCAAATCTTGCATTCCTTGCCATAACGTTCTTTCGTCTGTGAATGTAAAATAAAAATTGAGAGATCAATGTCATTTGATACAGTAATCATGGGAGTTTCAAGGCTAAATCTCATGTGTCACATCTAAGGTCTTGTGTTGTAAGAAACGAATTGATAAAAGTACATATGTAGAATGAGAATTAGGATCTGTGATTAACTTACCATACGAATATATGGATTGTCACCCAGGCACGTTTGACAGAGTATTGGGAATTCCTAGGAAGAGAAAATGTTGTTTTAATTAACGTTGATAAAGCACTAGTTCTAATGACAAATAAATAATGTTTGTGTAGAAAGCTGAAATATTCCTTCCACTTACAGCGTCTTCCCAATTTTGTCTATTATATGTATTCGTGGTTTTCGAAGTCGCCATTACAGCGTCAGTGTGATTATCACCAACAAAAATCTACTTTATTCGACAATAATTATCGTCACACACTCCAAGAAAATCCGATATTGCAAGACGTACGCTTCTCTTCGCTTCACGGCTACAGCGATATCCGTTTACAAGAATCAGCATCGTCAACTTCAACTAGAGTGAACCCAATAAACTGGCTTGGCTAACGGCTCAGTTATAAAATTCCGCCGCGGCAGTCTTGTGACGCTAGATGTATTTGTTTTGACAAGTGATTCGAGCTGGTGTGTGCAGATCAGCAGATTTTCTTTCAACGATTTTGAACTATATAATATAGTTCAGTGATTTTGAGTAGAGTTTGCATATTATTTCCAGCAAATTCTCATACATTCTTTAATTAATATGAGAGAATGTCATAGTAGTCATCACACCACAGGATGAATTCAATTTTAGATTACATATGCACAGCCGGTGCAGCCCCAACCTTCTAAAGCTCTATAGTTGAATATCCGCAACAATTGTTTAACTCATAGTGACTAGACTTATTGGTGCTTGAGTAATCCGTCTAATTCATAAGCCACAAGTGTAGTTAATCATACATAACGATAATTCCAATTGTTTAACAAACAATCCTCAGAGATGACGAATCAAATAAACACAGCAATGGATAGTCTAAGCGCTGCATTAAAATCGAACATAATTCCAAATCAAGAATACCTTCTGCAAGGCTCAGTACTGGATAGCGCAGTTGAAGTGTTATTGCATCGACTAAGAGGGCTCTGCGATAACGTCGATAGTGGACCAGAATCTTTTCACGACCATGAAATGTGCTTCAGTATCCGAAGGTAGACGATTGTACCAATGCCATATTACCAATCAATCCTTTATCTTTACTTGTAGGCTATTGATTCACTGAATCCTGAACAATAAAATTTAATCTTTTTCAGGGGTCCTCCACCGGAACAACCCTTGCTGTTACGAGTCCGTAGAGCTTTGGATTATCAGGAGATGCCTTGGCAATTGAGATACATTGGGCAGCCAGAACTGGGTGACAAATCTCGACCAACAATAGTGAGGAGCAGTATAGACATAGCAACAAGTAGTACAGTTGTTGAGTTTCTGACTGAATTAGGCTGTAGGCTAGATTTTGAGTATATTGTTAGGGGTTACATGTTCCGTAAGGGTAGAATGAAGGTAACCGTTTCTAAAATATTTAAAATGGGACAGGGAAAATTGCCAGAGAGTGTGGAGCCAATATCACAAAGTTATTTAGTGGAACTAAGTGTACTAGCTCCCAGTGGACAAGATGCAATAGCTGAAGATATGAGAATATTTGCAGAACAGCTGAAGCCCTTGGTCCAACTTGAAAAAATCGACTACAAACGACTAGCTCACTAAAATTTCAAGATAAGAATAATGAAAATGTAATTTCTGTTCTGCAACATCTACTCTTCATGTATGGAAAATAAATGTATCAATTTCATCAAATGTAATCATTTGTATTTAAGTTTGTTCGGCGGCTTTTATGGACGACGCAAAACAATGCGATTAGTCGGACTTTGTGGAACCGGCCAATCTTCAGCAATCTATTGGAGTCATGACTAGAATTGTCACCAATCGCGGAGTCTACTAAACAGGGACTACATTACGGCATAAATACGGCGCGCGCATCGCACTCATAAATTGTTCGCCGCTACCGCCATTTTGTAGGTTTCGCATTTCTACGTGTGTAACGCGTTAGGGCGGTTGTATGTAAAATTGTGATCTTGATCGCCAATTCGAAGCGCCTGGAATATACACATATTTTCTATCAAACGTGAGTAAGAGTTGCCTCTGTAATTACATCGAAATGTAACAGCGAGCTATCTTCTTTCATTAGATATTTTATAAAGTTGTACTAACACAACGCATTGCATTTTCCTAGTGGTCGTAAATTTCCATGGCGTGGGTTTTCAGCCTGCACTCGCGCAGTAATGTCTTTTACGTAAAAAAGATGTTTACGTTTTGAAATATGAAACCTTTGATAAAACCGGGTAAATCTATGATCAGCTTCAGAATCAAGTTGGGGTTAGGTAACGCAAAAAAGACTAACTATATCCTACGTGCTGCGCCATGGAATAACCTCGATATCAGTTAAATTTCGCATAGAACTCTTGGCCACCGCAAAATGGCGGACCGTACTTAAATTCAAGACTTTCACCCCTCTTCATCCGTACTTTCGAAAATTGCGATCGAAAATTACTCGGAAATTCCGACATATTCATAATAATAATCTTGTGATCCTTGGTTCTTGTGATTTACGGTTTTACTGACAACGGTATTGAGCTTTAATTCTTGATAACTGCCCCTGTACCTCTCGCGGACTAATTTTGTACCCTGCGATAATAATGTCTCGTATTTGAGGTCTTTAATTTTCATGGTAGTGAAATTTTGATCTACCGGGAATTCACAACCCGCCAGTTCTCCGCCATTTTGGATCAATAGAATTAGCCCTTCCGCCCCCGCAGGTCCGAGTCTACTGGACACTAGTGTTTAATTATTCAACTCATAAACGATAACGTTTTCAAGGGAAGTAAAATCTGCAACTGAGCCAATTAAATCCAAGCTGTTGTGACTTTAAGCACTAGATATGTTAATCAAAAACTTCAATCCAACGAATATCTAACTTGTGAATTGCGATAGATTTAAGTCATTTCACCAGAATTGAAATGGTGAGAAACATTTATTAGCAGCGATCAAACATACAAATATTGATAATTGTATTCACATTGATTCACAGTCAACAATCATGTCACGTTACCGCGAATGGGATCTGTCTTGCAAAGTATACGTTGGAAACCTGGGTAGCAGTGCCAGTAAACATGAGATAGAAAGCGCCTTCAGCAAGTATGGACCATTACGAAACGTTTGGGTAGCCAGAAATCCTCCAGGATTTGCTTTTGTTGAGTTTGAGGACCCTAGAGACGCTGAAGATGCAGTCAGAGGATTAGATGGAACGTAAGTACAAATTCTAATTGGTTTTTTTTAGCCAATAATGTAAGGCACCAAAAAGAATTAATTGTCCAATGGCCTATATTGCAGCAACATAAAAGCCTCAGATGTCACAGTACAGATTTTTATGTCTTTCTAACTGTGAAAGAAATTACCAATTTATTGAACAACGCCATTTGAACCACATTATAGAAGGATAATGAGCTACTAGTAAAAATGAGAATAGCCATACTTCTTATTCTCCTATACTCGGTGGAAATCCGTTATCTGGGGTATTTTTGTTTTTCAGACGCTGTTGTGGGACAAGAGTGAGAGTAGAAATGTCATCAGGAAGAAGTCGTCGTGGTGGTGGAGGACGTAGACCAGGCCCACGATACTCCAGGTAAAACTTTCTGCAACAATATTAAAACATTTACAGATGCGTTAGAAGTGGAAAAGGTTGCAAAGTGACTTCCCAAGTAGGTATGGGGTGAGGTACCAAGTAAGAGTAAGAGTATTGAATGAAGGCAAAATTTTACCTCTGACACCAGTTTTGAATTTAAATCAGATTGACCTGCTTTTTTTTCTTCAATTTTTGTTTTCCTCTGGTTGTTTTCCTAGTATTAGTCCAAGTCTGCCAGATGTGTAACTTGCAAATTAAGGGGCTTATTGTTTACTCATTTATTATTTTGGAAACTAATGACTGAAATTGAGTTAAACTTTGCAATTGTCTAAAAAGTAAATTTTAAAAGATTGATCAACAAACGGTATTTTTTTACTCTCTTATCAGTTTAATATTTTTAGTCACATCTTACTTTTGTTGCACGTAGCAATGCTTGCTACTTCTTACTCCATTACGAAATAATCTGAGCGAAATATCGTCATAAAAGCTTAGCAGTTATCACAAGTTGCATACATCATACTTATGAGACTAGCTGTCACTAGGAATGACAAAGTATCGCTTAGTCACTTATTGCACATGAAAATAAAATCCGAGTGCTAACTAATGGCACCATTGCATTTGTGTTAAAACATACACATAGTACTTTGATTATAGAGGAGTGTACGTTGGAAAGTACATGTCCTTTGTGCAGTAGATATTAGTGTTGGGCCTTGATCATGCATTGTAGTAAAATAGAAGACAGAGGGTATATCGTTATTTAAAACATTTTTAGATCCGGGTCTCCAAGTCCACGAAAGAGGTCCCCAGGGCGTTATCCGAGGTAAGATTTCATGTCAAATCGTTCAATAGAGTTTTCAGGTACATTAGACGCAGCTTGGCATCAATACGGAGTGATTAGAAATATTTTTCTCAATTATTCTAGGTCGTTGTCGCGCAGTCCGCGAGGAACCTCAATCGACCGGTACTCTAGGTGAGATAATTAAAATCATACCACATGAATTTTCAGGTACATTAGATGCAGAATACCAATTTCTACCTGTCCGACACAGAGTACGTATTTGCATTTGCTTGACTTAGAATTGATGTAGTGTCGTGAAGATTGCATATCGTTTTATCAAGTCGAAGCTCGAACTGTAAGTCGCATTCCAAGAATTATCAAAAATTGAAATGCTCAGATGCAATGGTGTTGATTGTTCATACATTATAAAATGCCACGAGTAAATATCTTCATTGGTTCGAACTTCCTTGTACATCGAATATGTAGAATTAGTAAGAAATATCATACTGGTGTCTGGTGATCATCTTGTGATCGAAATACAAATCGAGTGTACGTACCTATCAGAAAATATGTATCTTGTACTTTCATTTCAAATATGATTAGTTTATTATTTTACCGTTGATCAGTCTATTATATTCAGATATTTCACATTCATACTAAAAGCCTTCTAAAAATATATTATATCTGCAGGCATCACAAAATTATCAGCATTATCTATTCACAGGACTTGATTTTCTGCACAATGTCAATTTTTTAAGAGTTACATTTACTAAGTTGAATAATCAGTCAACCATGTTATAATAAATTTAAAACTAGCCAACAGTACATAGTATTGAAAAAAAAAGTCGCAGAAAAAAAACATTAACATCATCAATAATTTAAACGTTTCTATCACATCAAATTTATGGATAATCTTAGCATCATTGAAATAAGCGATGCTCAAATCTTCAAATAATAATATTATTAATGGTAATAATGTGGGCAGAAAAAACTTCTTAATAAGACAATGAAAATTTCAATTGAATTATTAAAATAATAAATTTACATATACAATTAGAAGTCCGGAGTATGGTGGTTATATTAGTAAAACTGACGTTTGCAGATTCTACCAGAGTCAGCTCCTAGCTCTGCTCGTCTCCCCGCCACTACTACTTCTACTGCTACTTCTACTACTACAGCCACCGTGAAAAAAGACCAAAAAAAAAAAAAACAAACAATGCAAAAAAAAATTACAAAATCTAGCAATCAAATTGAAAAAATTGCCTGCCTGCCCACTAACCTCCCAACCAGTCACCATCAGTCACCACCAGTCACCACGGCTAGGAGTCAAGTCGTCCGACAGTCCGTAGCTGTCCGTCAGTTCCCCTACAAAAAGACTTCTTCGGGCTACCTCCGCCTCTAGGAGCTAGGAAGCATCGTGACCCACCGATCAGCCAACGCGATACGAATACTTCTATCAAAATATCGGCGCGTCCGTTCGTCCGTCCCAACTTCTACTACTACTACTACTGCTACTACTACTCGTCCACCGTCACGATTAACTTAGCTGACAATGCGTCCGCCAGTTCTCTTCGACCGAGCAAAGCAATATGATCACCACCTACACACCATCCCACCACCACCCAACCAACTACCACCACCACCAACCACCACCACCACCACCACCACCACCACATGTTCACAGTTGTCTGGTATTTCACCGATTTTCAAAGATTTTTTATTATCTTTTCACTTAGGCCAAATTCCTTCGGGCTAATGACACATTGCTTCTTGCAATTTTAAATTATTTTTAAATCATTGCTGTTTTCCGCGGTCTTTGAAGATGCATAATCTATGTCTGTTTTTATGATTCATAAAAAACTGAGAACCAGCCATGCGGATGTGTTCACAAAGTGTTGATACTTTTCATTAGCCCGAAGAACTGGTGTGTAACAGTTATTTTCAATTTTATAAGATTTATTTAATTACTAAATTAATCATACATTTTTGTTTTTGGTTTGCTTTACCATTGTTGGTGAGATGTCATTTATATTAATTATTAATTACTGTGTCTAACTTGTTTATCTCCCTATAGGCATTAGGATTAGACTATCCCAATTCAATTAGATTGTCTTGCGATGATTTTCATACCTATAACTGTTTACTTCATGTGAACTCTGATGCTGTTCATTACCAATGGATAATTTAGCATAATTTCACGTCAATCGCAATTTGAAAAATCAGCATTACTAAAAATGACCACAGTAATTCGATTTATTTCACGTATATTACTTTTCTTTGATAAAGTATCACAGCATTATCAGTTTCTCGTCAATCTTCAAAGATCTATGTAGACACTTAGGTCATTTATTTATTTAATTTGTACTGATCGGTGCTGCATTTTTTTTTTTTAATTTTTAATCATTGGTTGTGAACTGCGGCAAAGTTCGATATTAAGATTAATATTTATTTGAAAAATAGAAATTCCAATTTATTGTCTGTGATATTTTAGGTCAAGGTCACGCAGTCCACGAAGGAGGTCAATCACCCGGAGTAGAAGCCGCGACCGTCGCTCACGTTCCGACTCTCCCCGCGACAGACGGTACTAAAAAACAAATTACAACCCTTTAGGGTTTACTTTTTATCCAAATGGTATCTCTTGTTTATGTTTATTTATTTACTTCAGGCTGCCAACGATTTTCATACGAATATTTTGAACTTTTCTTTGCGTTATCAATGTACAAAATTATCTCATTTTGAAATTATATGAGTAACTTTATTTTTGCTCGTTGGCACCTACAATGTACATGAATTCTGATCTTTTTACATTTGCGGTGAGATTTTTTTTCCGCGCAAGTTTATATCGTGTTCTATTCAATTACAGTTAGGTGCTAAGTGTTCGAGAAAGGAAGGACTTTAAAATCCCGAGATGAAGAAGAGCAAAGCATTCTTTGTAAATTAATTGAATCACATGTTCAAAATAACACACATCATACGAATATTATGACACATAACTTTAAGTTAGACTAAGACGCATATTATATACAACACACACCCACCCACATCCGCGCTGTGTTTAAAAAATATCGAGAAACTAACTATTTTATTGCAATTATTGACTATAAAATCAAATTCAATCAACGGAGCGTTTGATTGGATGACTTTGCATAGACACGTATATGATGTGATTAAGCCCCACAATTGTTTTATGTTGTATTAATTATTTTGTACTCTTACAAATTTAAGGATTTAAAATAAATCTATAATACATGGTAAATTCTCTGATTTCCTTAATTAATTATTTATCCTGAAATCTTATAGATAACTCAGAAGTTTCACATATCAAAAGAAAGAACAGCTCAATAATATTCTTCGTTATGGTACTAACAATATTCTACCAGTCAGAAGAATCTTACTTATGTATCCATGGTATTGGTAAGTGATTGATTGGCGGTCATTAATCGTAGTAGAATGCTGCCCATGCAACGTCAGTTGAAAATTATAACCCGTCAGCTACCTAATTAATTTTACATACATCACCATTCGGCATTTTCTACTAACGAGAATTACGATCAGTGATGAGGTGTATCGTCGGTACTTGGGTTCAGGGCCATCCCTTTCAACTTTTTCAGCTTGGTCTTGCCGTCACCCATTGTGAAAATGCAGGTCAACTAATGATAACTAATTTGCATTACATTACTTTTATTGATCTTTCCATGAATAGATTGTCAAAAATAGGAAAACAGGAGGACGGGGGAGACGTTAAACGAAACTGGTATTCCCAATAGCCAGTAGACAGAGTCTAACTCCTTGTTGGCACAGGTGATAGTCTCTAAGTGGCAGTGCCAAATTTTCATCAAGTAATTTCAAAATATCGAAATATCCCTTTAGAGCCCTCAGGTGGTCACCATTTTCAAGGTGCCTAGACGCTACTTTGAATATGGCATCGGTGTCTTGCAGGGCTTTCAACCCCTTCAAGATATTCGTTGACTTCTTACACTTTGGACAGGGTACCATGAATTCATTTGATTCAGTTGATACTGGCAGTATGTTGTTGCAGGCTTCCCCAGATTCGCATCTGAATCTGTAACCAATGCGATATTATAAGAAATTATAATAGATCTTGATCGATCATCAAAGCATTTTTGTCGAATACATTTACATTAGACTTTAATGTGTGAACTTAATAATCAATCATCGATCTTTACCGATGATTGATTATTATTTTCATACCTCTAGTCTGCCTGTAAAATTGTACCGGCGCACAAGACTTCATAATATCCTAATTGGTATACAATCGCCGAATATTTCGTACATGGATTATTTAGTGAGTTAATTTCTAGGACATTAGGGATGCAAAAATAATTGCTTCGAACCAAATCTAATCTCTTGCCCAGAGTAGTCCAGATTAGGCCATAACAGATGTCGATCTATATGAATAGCAACAGATTTTGGAGCGACCTCATGCTTACCTTAGTATTGTTGGATTTATTTCTTCGAGAAGCGGCCAATTACCTACGCAGGCTTTACAACTGCAATCGAACCAGTACTGTAGCCTCAACTTCCGTTTCCGTTCGTTTTGTGGTGTTACGGTAAAGATTGGGCCGTAATTTTCACTGACCTCTTCACCCGGACGTATCATCATTAGTGCGCGGACTACCATTGTTGTCCCGATGAAGTACCTTTTGCAAAAATTAATTCGGAATGTGATCAATATGGCAAAAAGACGTTCTCAATCAATAAGTACTGAACATGTTTCGATATCAGATGAAAATTTAGATTCGATAATTTTACCTGATGACGCTGGGGTTGCAGGAGTGATTCAAGAGCGCTATGGATGGGTATACCCCTCCACCAATAAAGATACTTTTCGCCCTGTCCAAAGTTACTGTACCTTTGGGTCTGATTAACTCCGAAATCTGGAGAACGGATTTCGGAAGACAGTATAATTTTTGCTCTACACAAAATTAAAAGAGCGCACACGTACCTCGTGGGCATTGAATTGGAGTAATTGAATGTTGTGGAGAATCAACCCTGCCACGAAGATTTCTTCCGAAGAAAGTTGAGCTTCAGCTACATCCGGCGAATTAATTTCTTCAGGAAAGTAAGAACTGCGTTTCAAAAGTCTGAGCAACCAACCAGCCATGTATGCTCGGTGAAACAGGTCATCCGGCATTCGTTCATCTTCGTGAGTTACTGAAGTAAATTTTATGTTAAAAAAAATATCGAGAACATAATCCACCTGTTTTTCATATCGGTTTACCTAGTCCATGCAGAGACTGGTAGTTTTCTGATTTCCATGGTTTGATCATTTCCCCAGATTTCAGAGAATCTTTCAAATTCAACAACTCGGTCAATGACTTTTGCCTGACCGCTTTAAGGGCAAGAAAACATGTCACGGAAGCTGCAGATACGTACAGTGCTAGTAAAATAGAACATTCTGTTGCGTGCGCTTTTGCGTCCCGATTTCGACATTTTGTGGAACAGTAAATGATGATGGTGCAGGAATTGCAAGATGCTGGTACCGGGGCGGTCACTCTTGTGAAGCAAAGATGACAGTGAGTCAATCTGAAGTTGAATCAACGATTGATGAGTATATTGGGTACGGTGTAAGAAATCTCAAAATCAAACTTGTACCTGAATTCCGGAAGAAGAACAGCGGAGTGTGCTTTTTCAACAGCCAAAACTTCGCCGGGTGAAATGTTGCGTTTTGCGACAGCGTGTCGTCCTATGGCACCAGCAGAGTCCTTGATTACAACCGCGTCGCTCAAGGCTGGATAATCAGGATTCTGGTCTCCAGATAATTTGGGTAAGGCTTTGGCCGGAGAGATTGTTGACCCCTGATTTTTAAGTCCAGATGTGTTGTTTAACTGGTTTCCCTTTTCCATTACTGCCAACATGACCCTGACGTCGTATTCAACTTTCTGCTTTTTTTCGCCGGTTATTTTAGCGTGATCTAGCGCCTTGAGTGTGTTTTTGAAAGCGTCGATTGCTGCAGCGTGCTTTTTTAGAGCTAGAAGACACCTGGCCCGACGTTCTTCCAGTTTGTACAACAGATCCCGAGGGTAACCGAGGCGCAAGGATTCTTCGGCGTCTAACACAGCGAGCTCAAACCGCTCCAAATGATATAAAACCGCAGATCGGTTCGCCAAAATTATGGGTAATTCTAAACGAAAGTAATTTTAATAGAGTTAATCAATAGAGTCGTAATAACTCCTGATCTTACAATTAGAAGCTTGAATATGTAATAAATACTATGCTGGAGTATTATCATCCTTTTAATCCTCGTAGTTCATCTGCAGAGATTGATCAATCGAAAGTATAAGTAAAAATTATAGATGGTAATTTATGTATCAACAACAATCGCTGCACAACATCGATTATATAAGAAATCTCCGTTGTCTTTGGAATGTGGCTGATAAAAAGAAAAAAAAAGGCTTATGTGGAATGAAAATCTTGACGTGCATTTTCTCAACTCATCAAAAGAACTGCACGAGCGTGGATCTTTCGCCACTCCTGATTGTATGCAACTTAATCACATGCTGATTCGATTTCACGATTATCAAGTGAACGGAAATTGATCGTCGTTCAGGTTTTATGCTTTGCTCGGTAAATAGCCGATGCCGTAATTAACGAGGTATAATATCAAATACCATCTCTGAAATGTTTAAAAAAAACTTTTAGTGAAGTTTGTCGCTATGCAACTCAACACGCGTTTTTAAAAACTTGTATGGGTTCATTTGTATGCGTTTAAATCGAGATTGGGATCACAGGTAATCGCGCAACACCATAAAACACGTAAAGTAAAACGAAACGGTAATATTTGCTTTACATTTGAGCCAACGACACGCCGCATTTGGTACCTACCACCGTTCATCTCTCCTTTTTCTTGATTTTTCTCGTAAATAATATACGTACCGCTTTCAGGTGCTACTATTGCAGCATCCGAGTAATTGTCCAAAGCTTTGAGGAAGTTTCCGCGGCCAAAGGAACTGTTCCCAGATTCTTTCAGTTTCAGGGCTCGATCCCGGTCCCGTTTTCCTACTCCCGGAAATTCCAGGGGCAGGATACGTGCCTCAGGATATTTTAGGACGAAAGAAACTCGCTCACCATCGGTGTTAAGTGACGTAAATTTTTTGAAATCCTGCGGTCTCACGGCCTGACGTACGGCCAAGAGATTGGCGCGAAAGTAATCGCCGATTTCAGATTCCGTTTCACGTTCCAGCATTATTAGGCCTGGTTAATAAACGGTGATTTATGATAATTCATAACAAGTTTTGTTTTGTTTTGTTTTTTTTTTTAGTTTTTTCTTTCAATCATTTACAATACAATTATTCCCAAACTTGAATCGTCGAAAGTACCTCAATTGAATGAAACATAATTTCGATCCTTTCTCAATAGAGTTAAATCTTCTTAAAAGTTCAACGTGCGAGCTGAAAGACTAAATGCTATAAAACGCGTTCTCAAATTTGCCGACTTATTAAAATTCAGGTTAAACTTGCAGCAATATTATGAAGAGAGAAAAAAAAAATTGTGGCTTCATCTTTTTCAATATATTTTGAAACAGAGAATCTACTTTTCTAGATTGCTACTATTGCGCCGAATCTATATTCATATCAACATTTGCGTTTTTTTTCTAGAGAATTATGAAAGAAAAGAAAGTGAAAATGAATAATTTTTCAACACCATCACGACATAATTATATCTGAGTTTGGATGTTAAAAATATAATCCTTGTAGCGTTCACTGCGTAATGAATCATTTATATTACTTCATCGTCGATTCAAGTCTATCACAGTTGACGTTTATCGCATGCATATGGATAGTATGTTCCAACAACGTGTTACTTCATCGTAAAAATTTTTACCCCGTGCCTCTAAATTGATTTGGGACTAACAATTTTTGTCGTACACTGTAGTATTATTCAAAAGCATGCTTACCGGCGTTTCCTTCAAGACTGTCGGCAGTCAACGCGAGTGTATTTTGGTTCGTCTATTTTAACTCATCATCACAGCAGAAGGGGACTCGTACAGATTCGGTGGATGTGATATCCGACACTAAATGTAATTCGGCTTTACAGGGGAAAAGGGACAACCAGAGGAAGAAATCGAAGAAAATATTTTTTTTTGTTTTTCATTTTTCTCCTTCGTTACATTATACGTATTGATGTACAGAAAAACAAGTATCACTAAATTAAGTACAATATATACAAAAACCTAAATAAAATGCTGTGCGTTTGAAAAAAAAGAAAAAAAAAAATTGGGTTCACACGATCATATTCTAATTACCTGGTTACGATGGAGAGGGACGGAATGATTATGTTTTTTTACATTCATGGTAAAAAAAAATTCAGATGCCAAAAAGCTGCGCAAATATTTTACGGAAACATATAATTGTATGATCAGAAGCGTCACTCATTTAGTTTGCTTGAAAAGGTAAAATGTTTTAACAAAAACTTTACCGTAGATAGAGGAAAAGTAAGAGCGGACCAAATTCTAGGCTTCGAACCTTCGAGCTAACAGCAAAGTGAGAAAAATATAATACATCTCTAACGCGATTATATTACAAAGTCTTATACATACTACATACAGAGAGAATTGGTGGAAACTGGCCACTCCACATAGCTCCTTATATAGGTATCGTGCTTCTGATATTGTGCAGAGATTGGATGTGTATATCTTTCAGTTAATTTCTGGTGACATTTTCGAGAGTTACGCAATCCAGTGTAATAAGTGTGATTGTGAGGGATTGATAACGTAATACAATTAATGATATACCTTAGAGTAGATATGCCTATACATGATGTCTTGAGCAAGTAACGCACGTAGGATCCAATAAGCATCAGCGGCGAAATTGTGCGAATTAGCATCATCGTCGTTCAAATGTGAATTAATATTACAGGGCACGTATTATAGTACACCCATATTTAGCCTCTCCCTTTTGTCAAACGTTTTCGATTCCCAGGCCAACAATGAGATTCAACAGCCTGCAATCCCGTTGTCTCAGAACGATTTTCACAACACGCGCAGCAACGATTTGAATAATTTTCAACTAAAAATAGCGTAGTCGATTATAAATAACGTAATTTAGTATATTGAAGTAATATACGATTCGGTGGATTCCTTCGTGCGAAACTAGCGTATAAATTCGATTTCGAAGCTACACTACATGTGTATATCCAGATATACCGCCTTACCAAATACGACTTGTCAAATTCGCTTCATCATTTTGCTTAGATACCCATCAAATTCGAAGCGTTATAGTATCGAAAATACGACACTTGTACCGTTCACGTTGACACTAATCGGTGTATTTTTTCTTATCCTTTATATTTTCTTTTTTTTACACCCTTCTAAAAGTCGTACGACGCTTGGTCCTCGTCCTTCTTCCCTGAGATGTTGAAACAAATTTTGTAAACGGCTCCGGCCGCCACTCCTCCAACTATTGGACCCACCCAATAAACCCAATGATTTGCCCACATTCCCATAACTGCCGCAGGACCCAAAGTACGAGCAGGATTCATGCTGCTTCCGGTTGCAGGAATCGCAGCCAAGTGGGCGGCCGTAATAGCCAGACCAATTGCTAGAGGGACGGACCCTCTGACGTCGCTACGTTTCGAATCCGTCGCTCCATGAACCACCAGGACGAGCATGAAGGTGATGAAAGCTTCGATTAGGACGGCTTGTCCAACGTCGATACCGCCGTCGATAACCGTGCTGCCGAGATTCCCTGCGACTGAATTCGGGATCATGACCTGCAAAATTAATCGAATTTCGTTTTCCTTTCGGTTCGTTACAGTAGATCGGTTGATGATTTTATCTCCATCGATTCATGTGTCACACTTTAATGAGAACGATTGTCTGGTAAAAAAAAAATCAAAAATAAACAAAGAAAAACTTCGATCGAGTTCCGTTACCATTCTAAAACACGTTTAATACTAAAAAACTGTAGCATGTATAGGGGGCATTCAAGATTGTACAGTTATAACGGGTATAATAAGGAATGCGGAAATATAATATAATTTCGAACGAAAGTAAAAAAAGAATGAGAAAAAAAAAGGGTTCGATTAATACTTAGAATTAGAAAAATATTAGTATATAAAAAACGAAAGGTGCGAGAAGAGGAGACTTGAAATTGAATAAGGCCCCTGCTGTTGATCGAAGGCGTTGACAATTCATAGATGTTGCAAGGTTTACAGATGCGTGATAATCGAACGCTTATAGTTATAAATATAGCTAATCAATATATACGATCGACCGATTTAGTTATGTCTGAATTTTAATTCTCTACCGACCGGAGATAGCCGCCCGTAGTAAACTGGGTCAATTGGTCGCGAATTTGTCGGTGATTGGTTTTATTGAAGGATGATACCGGGCGGCGTCCAGTTATGATGTAACGGTGACTTCGAGCGCTCGGACCTTGACCTTGGTATACAGCGACATTTTAACGAAGTAGCCATTTGCCTTTGAGGGTTCAACGGGAATCGAGGCGCGATCGGAAATCAACGGTATATACATACAGGTATGCACGCTACATTATATCGGCGTTTGTTAATTATCTTTCTGCCGAAATAAATCCGGATCCAGTTTATTTCTAGGTCAAGAACCAGTCACGATTCGATTTTCATATTTCTCAGGTTCCCCGTACACCCCGCACACACGTAATCGGCGAGTTTGAAATCTGGATTACCCGTTTACCTCGGCACTCCGATATAAATTTACAGATATCGAGTTTTCTTCCCCCATTGATTTTTTTTCTTCTCACTTTCCCTTCTTCTCGAACCACATAGATCCGATAGATTTTATATTTGCTATGCTGTTTCCATTACCTACTCGATATTTTACATAAATATACTGACCTTAAGAATAGCCGCACCGCAGACAGCCCCTATGCTCTGAAAGGCGATGTAGAAGAATCCTTTGAGGAGGCTGCAGTTGCCACTGACAACCAGACCAGCTGTCACAGCGGGGTTTACGTGACATCCCGACACATGTCCGATTGCCTGAAAGTAAAAATTTAGTTGTTCTTTTTTAAAGAAACATCATCAAATTCAATCCGGATTATCAAAGACGCTATAAACCGAGATACGAGATATCATAAAATGATCGGTTGATTCTTAAATCGAACAATAGGAGTGCAGGTATCAGGTTTATTTTCAGCCGACTTGAATCGTAATATTATAAGTTCTGTAATAATCTCGGTAGGTTACGTCCAAGAATATTGGGGTTAATATGATCGAGTGTTACGATTCCGTAATAATTAACATCCGTTCCGTATTACTTAATCGATCGACATTGTGGCTATGATACCCACTGTATATGGCTTCGAATTACGGACGCCCATTCGAAGACCAACCGAGGTATATAAAAATAAATGAATAAATAAACAACTTATGATTAATTCAGAAAAAAAGAAGAACAAAAAAATTGTCTAGGCCCATCATAACGCCTAACTCGTGCAGATCTATAATACAAATTTAGGTACAACATCCGAACGACGACTGAATGGGGTCCGGGCGCGGATCGAGCCCCGGGGCATGGCGGCCCAGTTCTCATGCGCGGCGACAAGGTCTTCGTTGCCCCGGGGGCGCGTATGCGTCGGCTACCCGATTATGCAACAACTCTTTTCACTGTGCAGGGCTTACGCTCTATACGAGATCCGTACCCTACTCGTCTCGCTCATTCACCGCTCCACAAGGATTCAACAGCCTCAACATCCACACACGGCATATGTTATATACTCCGAACTCGTTCAATTTTTGCGGACCGAATTAGCTAGCAGATTTTGTATTTTTTTTTTGGTTTGTTTTGCGTGATTTTTATTTTTAACTTCAATTCAATTTTGTTTATGTGTGTACCCCCCCCCCCCCCCCCCCCCCCCCCCCCAAGAGGTGGGATGAGAATAATTTTTGAAGCATGCGGCCGACCGGAGATTGACGAAAGTGTGATCCGATTCTAACGCAACCTAGATCGCAACGAACGATTTCTAAATTATATATCTATGTAGGTAAAGGTACACCGATCGTGCGGTTACGGGATCGACAGTCAACGCAACATAACATCATCAAAGAACGGAATAAGTACATAATCTATATATCTACGAATATTAGTGGATGGAATCCCAATCACTGTACGATAATATGTATACACGGCGACACACCACGTAACAGTCGGATCGGATTAATTTTATCGGCGAAAGAAAAAAAAACAAACGAATAGAAAAAAAGAAAAATACACAAGACATTGCTCCGCAATGTAGAGTTGTATATCGATTTTGTATATATATTTTCTGATTAGACACATAGGAATATATAATGAGAAAGGATTATTCTGCTCGATAAAAATTAGCGGATTACATTCTATACTCGCGTATATAATTGTATAACGTGGACTATGTATATTATATACCTATATCGAGATGGATGATGCGAAGGAACCCCGAGGCGTAAAAAATATTTCCTCACACCCCAAGGGTATCAGGAATCTGTTTCTTAACGCGCGTTTGCTGCTGCAGCCGCATCGGCATCGGCATCGGCATCGTCACCGTAGCACATGTATCGGCGTCGAGGTCAAACTTTGTACTGGAATCGGTATATGATAGATGCGCGCTGCGCTCATCTCGCTAATCGTTGGCCATCGGTCGAGAACATGTCATTTGACAAACGCGTATTATATACTTGCGGTGTATACGGGGTAATGACAATCGAATATAGGTATTTATATACGAACGTCGTTTCCCGTGCGTTACATGCGGCGTATAGAAATATTACAAGTCCATACGAGACGTCGGACGATATTGTGAGCGACTAAAAAATCCCCCGGCAAAATTGCGTAAGAATTGAGTGAGCTCGGGCGAAAGAGCATTGTCCCTGTCGCGTGGCGGCGGTGGCGGCGGAGGCTTCGCCTTGCTTTGCTTTGCTTTGCTTTGCTTTGCTTTGCTTTGCCTTCGGATTTCGCATTATAAAGACAGAGAGGTACACACGTACGTATAATACCTATCGCACGGATGACTCGAGGCTGTGGGTCGGCGGGCCCCGAGGGTATGAAACTGCGTGCACCGCGTGCAGACATCGCCCATGGGCCCCTTTGCCACGCTAGAAAGGATCTTTTGGTCGCGTTGTTGCACGCGCGCTGTCCGTTCAATTCTGTCCGAACTAAAACTGTCCGTTCTCTATATACACAACGTCGCTATATTGTTATATACGACAAATTTCAGTTACTCGTACCTTATACCTATGTATTTATACAATAATATCTCTATAAATAGCTAAGAGAGCACCTGTGCGGCGTGATCTCATATACATGTATGAATCCGGTGGGTGTCACGTGCTGCAGGTTATATTTTGTAACGGATAATTAACCGTGAAAAGTCAATGGTATATATGGGGTCCGGATTAAAACCTCCTCGATATACGCCTCCCGATCCGTCGGAATTACGATTACAATAATTCATTCAGATAATTATAATATCTGCGAGAAATATACATTAGGTATGCACGTTCAATTATGGGTGCATCTGCAAATCGAATTTACCCCGCGCAGGAGATTACATCGCACGATGCGCTCGCGGATTAACCGACATAAGCGGAACAACAGAAAAAAACAAAAAAAAAACAAAAAAAATAGAAAAGAAAAGAAAAAATGGACACGCATATATTCATATAGTCATATACATTATACGTATCTCACAAATAGAGGGATTCGTCTCCGCGGACACGTTAACGCGAAACTCATTTGAATATTTAAATTATTACATACGCCAGGGGTGACCAACTCGATTAGACCCAAGATCTACCGTTTACTGCAGTGCGATCTACCAATTACATATACTTCTTGAAATTTTCAATCAAACGGTACAGTTCGCTATACAATTACCTAGTATTTTTTATTTTATCTAGAGGGAAAACATAAAATTGAACTAACAGCCGCGATCGAGATCGTCCGGTTGGCCACCCCTGATATACGCCCATCAGGCGATTTGTAACACAAATATTAGCCAATTGAAAAGCTTCAGCAATCGTTTTTATACACCCATACCTGTCTACATAGAGGTAGGTATGCCTATGTACACGGTAGTACCTTATATACGCGATATTGATATACGCAAAGTATTGTCAAACGATATTATACATCGTATAGATATGTACGAATTACGTAGGTATTATGTACTCGCGTGTTACATGCAGTCATAATTCCACCTACGTATAATGGTATACAAAATTTCATGATTTCATCAGAGATTCTTTACGAATCTTCGAAATGAATTTTCGATCAATGTTACATTGAAATTTATGCGTGTATAATTTGGAGTTGTAGATTAATTACATCTGAATCAAATATCGCGATTGACCTTATATTAGATGCACATATACGTTTATGTAAAATATAACGTTCGTCATGAATGATCGGTAAATAAATCGTTTATCATGACGTAACTGATCGATCGATCGATTATTTATTAAGGGGGAAAAAAGAAAAAAAAAAAGAATTAAATCAAAAGACCGCCTGCGATTATAATACTATACGGATTTCTAGTTTCTTTGACACGGTTGATAAAAATATGATTCATAAAAATTATTACACACGTGTTACAATAGTCGATATGGTATACACTTCGTTATTGTTTTTAGATTTATTACGATCATACTTGGGGCTACACATATTGCGAGGCTTCTGTCGTATAGCCGGAAGAATAAGGCCTCAAATTACGTACGTAGAATCGCAATATAATAGGTTGTATATTCTGAATACATGAGCATTGAGTGTAATTCAGTATTACATAGTCACCTATGGTATATCTCGGCGTTCCGTGCATCAGATTTAGCGTATAAGTACGTATTATAATTCCGAGATGTGTATGAGTTGCGTAACCCGGAATAAAATCATTTTATTTTGGTATACGCGGCATGGACGATGCCAGAATTAAATATAATTGTCAAATGTCTCAAACGATTAAAATACGAGAAAAAAAGAAAAAAGCAAAAAAAGAAAATAAAATACCAAGACGACCTTAGACATTATCCCGGAAGACGGAATATGTAAAACGATTGAACAAATTTCGGGGAAATATAATATATTAACATATAAAATGGTGTGAATTATTTAAGCGTGTAAATGTGTAATGTATAATGTATAATATATTATAGAGGTGCGTATTTTAAGAGAAAAGAGAAGAGTTGGTAGAAATAAAAACAAAAAAGAAGAAGAAATTATTCATCACCGCCAAATAACGATGACAAGCTGTGTGTAGAAAATAATAATATTAATGTCGTAACCGCCAAATGTCAATCAACGATGGTTGATCCGGTGCAAAGGATGTGGGCAGAAATGATCAGGTAGGTGTACCTATAGCTGTATTACAGACGCGGTGGATAGGGTGGGATATCGTAGGATCTGGGATTAGTGCGAAAAACTTTAATACCTATGTAGTACCTGCGGTGTATAATAAAATACGAGGAGGTGGTGGGTACGGGTCGTTGGAAGTGGCCGTAAGCCGGGCATATGGGATATACGTAAAGAATGGAAGAGGAAGGGAGGAAGGGAGGGACGGGAGGGGAATATAAGGTATTGCACGAGTGAGTAGGTTGTCAGAGCCTTCGGGGCAGAATTGCACCATCTCGACAGTTAGACCCCCTTGGGCGAACCGGCGGCCTTATTTACCCTACCTAGCCTAACCCGATCCAAACCACGCCACGTGAACCTAACATAGCGTATAACACAACACTACACATGTATGCAACGTACGATACGAGCGGAGCGCGAGGGGGTCCACGATTTGCCGAAGCTTTGTCGGATGATGATGAACATCATCATCATCATCATCATCATCATCATCTCGCGATACCGACTCGGTTTTACACGGAGAGAGAGACCAAGCGGAGACCACTGATTGTGAGATACGATGATCATCATCGATGCATGGATGGGATTACTCATCGCGCGGGAAAACGAGAGGCTCGCGACCGTCACGACACGTAAGGATTCGAGATGACGTATGCGTTACGTGAGGGATTTTGTCTCGAAGAGGGAGAAATAATTGAAGTAGAAAAAAAAGAAGAAGAAATCAAGGGTGATATCATATAATTTATCAAGAATTTGAGGCAAACATTCTTCGCTTGGTCACGAATCAACGAATAATGAAAAAAAAAAAAAACATCACGCTTTTTCCGCCGAGTTTTCACGGACCACCGGATCATCGATGCCAGAATTATAACGACGGTCTGAACCAGCCGGCGATATATACCGTCGATTATCAGGCCCGAAAAGTTCGCTTCCAGCGATGAAATGAATTTTGATTCCAGCTTGGCGCGATTCTCGAGCTTTTCCATCTCCCGCAACGCGTAATATCGTTGTGTTATATCTGTAGTGACTAATTGAAGAAAGACGGATGTATTTATATATTTCGAACCGGTACATATAACTACAGGTATATGGTACGCGCACGCATACGTACCAGGTATATTACCCTGGCTGAAAGTGAGTTGATTTCGAGTGCAGGGAGACTCGAGAGTGTTCACCTTAATACACATACCGTACTACCGTATGCCTCCGAGGGCCTAGCCGTTCCTACCACATGGACGTAACGTAGCCGATGAAAAAAAAGTTAGGTTTACCTATGTAGGTGAGGTTAGTTCTTCGGCATGTGCACGCGTGTGCCAAGCTAAAGCAGTTGAAGAGGGCAACAAACTCTCCATCAACGGACACGCGGAACCGTGTCAACGTTCGCCATATCATATACGAGGGTGAAAGAGAATTTGAAACGAAAAATGAAACGGAAACTGCAGAACCAGAAAATAAGAAGAATAAAATAAAACGAAACGAAAAGACCGGGGAATTCGGAAACCGCACAATTTTTTTCTGCACAATCCGACGTGTTCGAAGAACCGATGCGCTTCCGAATAATACAGTTCGTTCGAAGAAACCCGCGGACGATCATTTTCCAGGTCGATCCAGACCCCGGATTAGCTAAGCGATCAACGAAAAAAAGAATCAAAATATCTTTGCCGCTCAAAAAACCCATCGTCGGATTAAAAAGTCGCGGAATTTTCGGTTGTATCCCGCGAAATATGGGCATATTCGTAATACCTATTCCCCGCGCGTATACTCAGAAGCTTTTTCAAACACATATTGGCGGTTCCACGCGAAACCAGACACTTTGAAAAACTTTTTTTTTTGATCTCCTCAATTTTTTGACATGTTTTAGTATCCATCAAAAGACTCTTCCTGGTAAAATTCGAAAATTTTTTGACCACCCGTTCAAAAGATATCGAATTCTTACAAAAATCGCACTTTTTACGGTCTTTTGCCCGTAACTTTTTCCAAAATGGTCCAAATTTAACTCTTTTTTTTTCAAAATCTTCGTCTTGAGACGTACTTTTGATAAAAAATATTTACAATTTTTTCAAAACAATATTATTATGATATTTTCTATTTTCAAAAATGAATTGTCATTTTTAACAAAGTATGTACCCTTCGATTTTTTTCAAAATTTTTTGTAAAAAACTACTGTCCATTCAACGAATTTTAAGTCTAGTCCGATGATGGGATCTTGACGGGATGAATTTTTATTTTAATTTTAATTTTTTTTAAATTTTTTTCTTGTTTTTAGTCGAGTTTTTAGTGTTGGACATTAATGGGAAAAATTTGTTATGTTTAGGAGCCACTATCAATAATTTTTTCCATGCCAAATTGGATACTTGGAATTTTTTTTTTTCTCTAATTTTAATTTTTTTTTTTAATTAAAATTTGAAAAAAAAAAAAATTTTTTCAAGTGTACGATTTCGCATGGAAAAAATTATTGATAGTGGCTCCTAAACATAACAAATTTTTCCCATTAATGTCCAACACAAAAAAACTCGACTAAAAACAAGAAAAAAATTAAACAAAAATTAAAATTAAAAAAAAATAAATAAAATTAAAAAAAAAAATACATCCCATCAAGATCCCATCATCGGACTAGGCTTAAAATTCGTTAAATGGACAGTAGTTTTTTACAAAAAGTTTTGACAAGAATCGAAGGGTACATACTTTGTTAAAAATGCCAATTCATTTTTGCAAATTGAAAATCTCATAATAATATCGTTTTGAAAAAATTGTAAATATTTTTTATCAAAGGTACGTTGCAAGACGAAGATTTTGAAAAAAAAAGTTGAATTTGGACCATTTTTGAAAAGTTACGGGCAAAACACCGTAAAGAGTGCGATTTTTGTAAGAATCCGATATTTTTTGAACGGGTGGTCAAAAAATTTTCGAATTTTACCAGGAAGAGTCTTTTGATGGATACTAAAACATGTCAAAAAATTGAGGAGATCAAAAAAAAAAGTTTTTCAAAGTGTCTGGTTTCGCGTGGAACCCCCCATATGTACCCTGATTGAAAACGAGTGTGCATAAGATCATCCGTATATATCGGCTCTGAACGAAGCAACAAAGAAAACAAAAAAAAAAAAAAAAACCAATGAATAAATAAAAAGAACGATGTTCTTTTTATTAAGTTTTAAACCGTAATGCTCGTTCAATTTTGCAACCAAAAGTTGTGCATATGTACGACGCGGGGCTCAGTTACACTTCCATATATGTATACTTATATTCATATGCACATAAATCGGTGCATAATTATTTTTATATACGTAATCGCGTTCACGTATGTTATATACGCTGGATGGTATAATATGGATGTATAGGTATGTACAGCCACGAATGAAAATTATATCCATATGTAATATGGCCGATAAGGAGAGTATGGGTGTCTGGGTGTCATAATATTGTTCATTGCTTTATGTCCGAGCAATTAGCCTGTTGTTAAAAGCAATAAGTAGCATCTACATCTTTCGAGATGAGATGCTGTTCGCCTTCCTAATACACCGTAAATGAGGTCCATTGGTTAATAATAACTGAGGCTAATAATAAATTGAGTCAATTCCGAGGTCGGTTTCGAAAGGATGCGTTCTCAAATAAGGATCACCCGTCTTCCTCTGGACGTGTTCTATTTTTTCATTTCTCCCTCTTTTTATTTTTGGTCTTACGTTTTTTATATTTTGCTTTCCTCTTTCAATTTAACACACGTGCGCGCTGCCCCGTCCGTCGGTACTCGAATATGCCCACATAATATCATCGCATTTACCATGCGGAGCTATACAAATGTCCGCGATTAAGAGGAAGAAAAAAAAACAAAAAGACAAAAAAAAGAAAAGAAAAGCATCTATGTATACACACATGCAGTACAGGTTAATCGCGTATGAGTTGTAGTTTGTTTTTTTTTTGTCTTTTTTTCCTCTTCATATAACCTATGTGCACTGATTAAACACACATGTTTAAATCTGTATACGTTATATACATTTATTTGTACATGAAAGAGAAGTTGTTACAGTAATTATTTTGAGAGAGGAAAAAAAAAGAGTGTCGCAATTCTTATATTTGACCGAGATGTAGTTAGCGATAGTGGGACCATTAGCTTCGGTTACAGATCGATATTTTTTTTTTTCGTTTCTCTTTTTACTTTTTTCTGTTTCATTTTCATTATCTTCTTTTATTCCGAACTATAATATATGCCGTCTTTTATACCCACGCTCGTTTTTGCCACGTGTTACATACACCGCGCGCGGGTTCGAATGCACTTCGGAAGACATTGCCCTTTGAATGACAAAAACGATCGGTTGATTTTTTTTTTCGTTTGTAAAGTCAGTTGTGATAATTGAATGAAACATTTATCGTCAGAGTTTTATTTAAAATGCAAATCTTTGAATAATTATCATGACTCGTTGTATTCGTGTACGTATTTTTCACCCTGACAAGTAAAAATCTGTTCAAGGGCAAAATGAACTCTTTCTCTTTCTCTTTATCTTCGATGTATTTTAAATACCTGTATTTAAAGAGTCGCGTGCATGCGATCATGTTTTGATGTGTTATCCCACGTTTTTTATAATATCATAACCTATTATTGTTCAATTATGAGTATATTTGAAAAAAAAAAAATCGAACGCACGCGGTGATTTTATTACAATATTCGATCACCCATTCGACCGTAGCATTGGCTAAATTTTATAATACCTGGCACTTCGAATCGACTTGACAATTACTGTAGTTAAGTATGGTATTAAAATCTTCGAAAAATTAGCGTAATTACTTCAGAATCGCATCATCGCGTAAAGCGATTATTTTGTAAAGGGAAAAATTGTGTCAAGTCCAGATTTTGATTTCATTACATCTATAACTACATGACAGCGAAAGTCATTACGAGAGCGTACAAACGAAATAAAAAAATTAATTTTATCACTTAATTAAATAATATCAATTTCAGTAATTTTATATTTTTCCTTCTTTTTTTTTTTTATTTCTCTTTGAAACAACGAAGACGTTATTTAAACCCCAAGGTTCTATAAATTTTTGTTCGAATCTTCAGAAATTTAACTGAGACAAATATTACCGCTGAATAATGATCTATCGTAATGAATATTAAAACTAACATCTATTATTTTTTATAGATATTATCGCGTTATAAGCTCGAGTTCAATTATAGGTAAGGTTACTAGCGGCTAGGCAACCGTTATCTGGTCAACGGAGACGTGCAAAACCAAACGTATAATTTAATTAGTATTATTAAAGAGTTTGGTTTGGTTTGGTTTGGTTTGCATCAGTTCGGAGGATCGGCTCTCTAAAAAACATACGTCGAGCACCGCGAGATCTGAGGTATTATGAGATAAACCTTGGTCCGGCATGGAATTACCAATCAAACCGGCGAACGCGCTGGTTTAACGTGAATGAATCGACCCCCCTTTTCCACCGTTCCCTTTGAGCCTCTGGCGCTAACACGTGTTCACGAAATCGAAACAGTTTACGCTTTTGTCTGGAGAGAGACTAAACCGAATTAATCATTCTAGACAAATCCTCAACACGTAGACAATATCAATTATATGGTTAGGAGGAAAAAAAAAAAAGAACTCCGACTCGCGAACGATTGGTGAACCGCAGATTGTCCATTTTCTGACTTACCGCAGAACGCAGAGAAACTCTGGGAAAATGGATGGAAATCCGGGGTCGGGTGGCGAACCGGATATTTCTTAAAATTTTGAAAACTTTTTAATAATTTACTTTCTTCTTACCTGCGCAAGGGTGGCCACCGTGAGACCAAAAGTGAAGGCGATTTGCGGAGTCGAAGGTACATTATTTCCCCAAGTTAGACACGATCCACATCCAATCAGGACCAAAAGTAGAGTACCGAGGAGTTCGGCCAACAGAGCCCGCCATATCGACACCGTCGCCACTTCGTGTAGGCCCAGAAAAGCCTTGGCACCTGTGTCGGAAAAATTCAAAGTGATAAGACAAAAAAAAAAAGAAGCAGAATTTAATTAGTAATCGCACCTAACCAACTCGCTCCTTTTTTATCTATTTGCATTTTGTTTGCATATCAAGCAAATGCGAGTAACTAGCGCTCGTACAATGATACAGCCTTGACCTCGAATGGGCCCGAAGGCCGCTAATATCTTGCAGCGCGGGATGATACCCCGGGTCTGCAATATATATCGATTATATCAACCGATGTTAATTACGATATCGTTCTAATAATGCATTTGACATTTTAATCCACGCGAGCTCGAAGTCCTCGCATCTCGACTAATCGGTTCAGCTGATAATTATAATAGACGTGAACAGTTTTTTTTTTTCACCTCCTGTTTTAGTTTCTTATTTTTTTTCTTCTCATGTCTTCATATCGATTTAATCAGTTTTTATTATGCGTATACATTGAGAAGATTTTAACGTTTGATTTTTGATTAATAAGGAGTTGTTTTTTTTTTCTTTTTTCTTTTTCTTTTCCCTCGTCAAGTCTTCGGCCGAGAATAAAATTTTTTTTCAATTTCAATTTTATTTCTATAATCAATTTCTGACACTATCTGAACTATCGTGAAAATT
This sequence comes from Athalia circularis, assembly GCA_963978495.1. Classification (NCBI taxonomy): domain Eukaryota; kingdom Metazoa; phylum Arthropoda; class Insecta; order Hymenoptera; family Athaliidae; genus Athalia; species Athalia circularis. The sequence goes on from OZ021700.1 coordinate 17,736,222, forward strand.
TTTCTCATCTAATCAAACGATCCGATCGATGATCTTTGACCGTTTACCAAAATTGAAGCATGCTTGATATGCGATACTCGCAATTAACACGACGTATCCGTTGAAAATTTTTCATCATCTTGGTCGTAAATATAATTATCTGTCAGAATTAATAAATTAGTTTGTAACCTATCCACGTTTTTGAGATTCTTTTTTTTTCTTCATCGTTTTTTTCTTTCTTTTTTTTTTATACATATCGCGAACTTAGTTCTTTCGTGTACTCGTACATTTTCTAACCGTGCGAATTATTGGTAAATCTTGACTGATAGAAATTACTCTGCACCATCAGTGGCGATATATAATTTGAATAGCGGTATCGAGTCATGAGTAACCGTTCATAACAACGTTGAGTATATAAATAATAACATTCGAAACAATAATACTTGATCATGCACGGTGAGGTCTACGAACTGTTTCTAAAAACACTGGAAAAACAGGTTTTAATGGAGTTGCCCTTACAGTTTTTCGAAATTCCGATGCACGGTGCACAATATAACAACATACGATATACGTATAACTTGATTCATGAAATCAATTTCTATATAATGGATGAAAAAATGTTCCACGACTGAGTGTGGATGAAGTTATTGTAATTTAAAAGCCCTAATATATTCGATTATAAATCAATCAATACGTGTCGGGCAGTTTGTCGGATTCAATGCAGACGGTGTAAATTTCAAAAAGATTTTTTAACAATCTATCGGAATTCAACGACGTGCATATTATTCGACGAGTGAATAAATGACGATAACAATTGATGCTGTTATTGTGCGTAATAAAAATTCCATCATTTTATTTTCGATCAACTAGTGAGCGCTAATTATTTTTCGCATCCGAGTAAATGGTCGAAACCGTAAAAAGCGTTTGTGAATATTTGTCCATAAATTAATTAACGAGAATCCAAATTTAATCAATAAATAAACAGAGATAACGTTGAGTATTATACACTGATCCTGGTAAATGGCAACACGAGACGTAGTGATATGGGTATACTAATTATTTTAATTTTTTTTTATTCTTCATTTTTAATTTCGTATCTCATCTCGCCGTGCGATCAATGAATAGGTTATTCGAAACAACAGAAAAAACTGGTACCGCATATAAATATACACATAGAAATCTAAATGACTGCGGGAATCTGGTATAACTTTTATTTGATTTATTTTTTATCTTCCTTTTGATTTATGACCGCCATGGACAGTCTTCCCCACCGATTCTTTTGAATTTATTTATCGATTTATTTGTTGAAAAAAGAAAAAAAATTTTCTCGCAGCTGATCCCTTACATCATTATTCGTGATTCTACCGATTTTTTGCGAAGTTTCTTAACGATTATAATATATAGTTAACGCAACGATGCGAATGGACCGATAAAATGTTGTTTCTCACGTGCGATCGAAAAGTTTTGCGATGGAAAATTCTTCGAGGTGGACGCAATTCTTTTATCAGAAAAAAATTCAATAGAAATTAATCGAATTTCTGGAGCAGAGTTAACAACAGACACGAGAATTCTAAAATCATGTCATTTGCACGTGAAGAATGACAGAAGGTATATCGTCACTTTTATACAGTTGGACGGAAAAACACCTTAAAACCACCTTTCTATTTTTCATCTTTGTTTTAGCCGTAATGACAGTCTTAGCTCCGAGCTATGTCGTCGATGTTACAACGCAGCCTAAAATCAAAAAAAAAAAAAAAAGAAAAAAGACAATTGAAAAACGAAAACGAGCGCACCGAATTATCCATCGCAGAGAAGGAAGTTGAAAAAGTAACTAACCATGAATTTTATTCAACGAAAGAATCACCGGCGTAAGGGTGGATTTTGAAAATCGATGAACAGGGAACTTCCCTGTTGAGATTGGAATTTTTTTTCGTCGGTAAAAATTGTTGGAAAATAATTAGAAACGTACCTTGGGCCGGTTTACTCATTTTGTAAAAAATCCGAAGACCGAAACTATAACTCCGTGTACGAAAATAACCCTTGTCTATTCAAAGTCAGGGTGCTGCAGGAGTGAAACAAGATCGCGTTGTCACCAAGTTTGTTTTTTGATAAATTTATAACATCCAGATTCGACGGAGATGCAGCAAGTAGGTCGATTCGATAATACGTACGACAATTGACCCGCGGTGTCTTTCTTTAATTTTCGAAGGAACGGACGGATGGGTTTTTTTTATTGGAAAAAAAACAAAAAAAAAATTAATTCGGAGCAGCACAGAAGAGACAGCCGTTTGAGTTTAACTGTATGAGTATGAAGTGAGCCCGGCGAAGGTTTCGCCTTCATATACAACGTTGTCCCCCCACCGCAACCCTCCGACGCTTCCCCACTACCTTCGCCATTGGCTACTATTAACTATTTAACTATGATTTGGATGTTAAACTTGATTCAAAATACTGAAATCGTAACGATTCATCCTGCGCTAGTGTGTCGTATCGAAAGTGTAATTTTATTTATGTACGTGAAGCGAAGATCGTATATACCGAATCCCCCTGATGCCGGCGAATATCAAACTTGGAAATATCTGCAGCTGTTATACTCTTCGCGGTGTCGCGATTTCCAAACGCCAAGAGCATGACGGAGAACGCGATGCAGCGGCATTATATGCACTCCGCCGTGCCACACCTGATCACATCTTCACGTCGCTTCGATATTCTGCAGCCAGTTCTTCGGCGATTGTTTGGTTAATCCAAAGATCTCGATACTCCCGAGTCACGATCAGAGATTTCGGTAATCGCGATATTCAAAGGTACGTCACTGTACCGATCCTCCGATTTACTTCTCTGATGTATCGTGCGATTTTGGTACTCGATTACGTCGATCGTGACGCCGTCCAAAAAATTCATCGAAATCAACTGCGAAATTCTTACTCGTCGACTATCTTATATTCGCATGATAATGAATAATCTGCACACGTGTATTTCCGGCCGTGTGTATAATAGGTATGTATGTACATAAAACGAGAAAAACTCATGCGATGAGCCGATGGAAAAAGCGCGCGAGATTTCCACTCGCGAATCATGTAGTTTTGCAAGTTGATTAAATAAAATTTAACGCGCATTTCGGACGACTGCTTCATCCTAAATTTAGAGAACATCATCATTCATTATCAAACTCGTTACAATTCGACCGTCTCGACGCGAAGACTCGCGTATCTGTATAGATATACTCTACTACATTATCATAAAATTTCTCGCGCCATATATTCAATGGGTAAACACATACCTGAATAATTTATGTTATCTGTTATAATGTAACTCGTGCGATATTGTCGTGATTGTGATAATCGCAGCTTCTGTATCGACGATAAATCTGCATGTAGTTCTGCGATGCGTCATTTGATATCGAATATTTTGTCCTATCCACAGTCGAATCATTCGCTAGGAATTCAATCTTCGTTTTGTATTCCGATCGAACGTATAACGTACGTAACTACGCGTTTTGCGACGTCTCGCTCATTGTTACTAGTTTAAACTATACCTGCGTTTATCAATGACTTTGAAATTCATGCGCGAAAACATTGCAACGACGTATATATTATAGTCCCTGTGATCAATTTTTCCTTTACAAATCAATTAAACGGGAATACACATATTTATACTCTGCATAATCATTGGTCACAATTTTTTTCTTTTTTTCATCAACCTATGACTGTTGGTTATATGTCGTTACAAATACGCGAGTAACAAACGCGTTTTTATATAATTATCCGTATATGAAGTAGAAAATTGTTTTATCTCACCGGATCACGCCATTGCTTTTGTAAAGCTTTTTTTCGTCTTTTTTTGTTCATCTTTACATTTTTTACCATCAAAATTACTCCCGACGGTATACTTATAGAGTTGAGTTATATCATCGTATTGTTGTTATAATATTGCTTTTATTGTTGTCGTGGAAAATGACAACGTCAATGATGATATAACTACAACAATAAGACCCGCTGATGTATCCAAGAATTTAAGTTTCTTTTTACCGTGTCCAAAAGAATCTAGATGAGGTATATTATTTTGTTTTTTCTATTCATCGTCCCAAACGGCATCCCGTCTCGATGGATCGGTGAGGAGTTGAAGGATTCTCAATTCCTCTGAGCAAACAAAAAAATGTCCTTTCAACTCCATGAAATTTGAACAATCGGGTGCGATGGAATCCGAGATTTGATTTTGGATGGCCCCGAATCTATTGAATAATAGAAACTAAATAAATTTTCTTCTTTTCCTGTTGAAAATATAAATATGGGCACTTGAAGTTTAACGAAGGTGCATTTATCCATGTTCGTGAGACGATGATCTGCGGCAATAATAGACACAAACGTTTCTTGCGGAGGCTGCGGTAATTAACCATTTTAATTAGGACACGGAGCTGTTACCATCATCAGCAGCTTCTACAAACAGCCTAGAATATCTGGCGCATTGCGTCCCTCTAGATCGAGCAATTTAATACACGCACAAGTTTACATACCTTATTTATATATACATATAAATGTTCGAGCATTATGTACCGCGATGCTCGTCTAATTGTATATGAGACGAAAGCCATTAGATCCACATATGTCAAGTAACCTGTATTGCGTGCGACAAACAGCGTACGACAGATATATATCACCCACGCTCTTATTGTTAGTTCTTGAGCAAACCGACGACCTTGCCAGGCTAAAGGTAAACTTTATCGTTCACGGTACCATTCGAGATATACCCGCGTATGCGAACGTCCCTATATACGATATCGAGTATAAGTCTCTGTATTAAAAAGTACACGAAATAATTCAGCCCAGAATAATTATGTCCGCCGTCATGGACCACCGCGGATTTGGTGTTCCTCGAAATTTTTTCCGCCATTGGTGATAGTCCTGAGAAGCGGAGAAAATATTACAAAAGAGAAAAATAAATAAATGGAAAGAAACTAGTTTCAGTTTTAATGAAACATAATTTATAATGACCCACATTTGCCCCGGCGTATATAGGTACAATATGTGTTACACTTATACCGTGATTTTCTCCGCATAGGACAGTACGTCTAGTTTTGTTTAAATTTGTAGAACAAATTCCGGAAGTGGAGCAGCTCGGCATAAGTAATTTGGCTTTTAGCATAAACGTGAATCTTTTATTTTCCATACACAATGTGTGTATAAAATTATAAATACATGTGTAGAGCACACGTGCAGATGGGTGCGAAGGTAAGTAGCTACGTCGCGAGCCATGTTTCTTTCTTCATTTTTTATTTTCTTCGTACGTGCATATTACAATCTGTCAATTGTCACGGTTAATTAACGCGTCGGAAGACGCGTTCGTACTTCCGGCAATAAACTATTAACCCTATTTAGTCCGTCTTGTAGTCCGATTGGTCCGATATCCTCTATCCTTATCGCGTATATTGACGCGCGTTCTAAATATTTTGAAAATATATTTTTCTCAAAAGACAATAAAATATTGGAAATAATGTTTTCCTACGATATAATACACCTGCGATATACATTCCCCTTTTCTAATTGTGAAACGGAAATTTTCTGAACCAAACCCACCCCCCGCCGTTGACCTTCCGGCAAATTATTAATTTCTAACGTAAAACTGAACCAGAAATTTGAATGAAAATTTTCCAAAAATGAGGTACGTGCATACTATAGTTCTAGTTGTAGACTCACCTGCCCAAATTTGATCGTGGAAAGACTAATTGGCTGCTTTTAATTAGCCAAATATAAATTCTTACTCGTCTAGACTGTCTAATGCGTTGCACAGTCGATAAAGAAGAAAGGAAAAAAAAAATTTTCATGGGGTGAAAATTAACACGAACTAATAATCGTAATAATTTTTGTGTCAATCGCTCGTGTTATGCCTATATTGATCGGATTATTGTCAGCGACGTTCTTATATTTGTACAGTAATTATATTAAGCTAGGCGGCGTATTACAGATTACGAGTCTTCCCGTGACTCCACAGTCTATGGTAAAGCTAATCAGCAATTAGAATTGCGCACACAGGACTGCAGGGCATTTAGTATTTGTGTAATACGTGTTCTCATGTACGAGGCAAGGCAACGAGCCGCACGCACTTTATGCCGCATACATCGTACATAGATTATAATACACATGTACCTACTTACGTAGGTATAACGAAACGCATACTTAAAATACATCTAACCTACAGTCTCGCGAGACTACCAATGTAGGTATGATCATAAGGTTAAGGTTGCCAAGATACTCTGCAGGTGTATGCGTATGATATTATGTAAACAGATATCCTACGGTCTACCCGGCGTATAAAATCGCGATGCAACAACTTATAACTCGCATAACACGCATAGCTAGTAGAAATATTATACATATCTACATATGTCGTTCAGCTATACGTATACTGGTTGTAATAAAATTATAATTAGCGGGGATGCTTTGCGCGGCATTGAATCGCGAGTCGAAAGAGAGAGAAAAAGAAGGAGAAAAAAAATCAAATAAATTAGGATAAACAATGTACATAATTCGGTATATAAATAACACGAAGAAGAAGGTGAGACACATAGATGTATATGTATAATGATGATGATTGTGATTTAACTGGGTTAATTATGAGTCAACGTGACGCGTTATAACCGCATTTTTAAAATGGAGAGTTAAAACTGGAGCTGAAAACAACTGATCAAATAATAATGAATTCAATATTGCCGTATACTGAAGATGGGATAGCGATAGAATTAAGTAGGAGCTTTTTTTTATTCCCGCGATGAAATTTATATAGACATGAGTTCTTTTCCGACAGCGGAAATTCCGCTTGAATTGGGACGAGAAAATTTTTCCGAACCGACGATCGAGTCCTCTCAAACTTGCGCGTATATGTTCGGCGCAGTGAATTTTTCCCGCCATTTTAACTCTCGACCAGATGAAATATTGTGTCTACAGTAGATGTGGAGATAGACGTGAGACGTTTGATCAGTTATTTTGACGGTCATTGACAGATGTTGAAGTCTAAATTTAACATAAGTTCGATATAGCGCGGGAGGCGCGTTGATGATCGAGGAAAACGTATATATAAATATACCCGATCGACGATCCTTTTAAATTGCCTATATCTTAATGTGATCTTTGGATATAGATTTATTTTATAATTTTTTTCGATAAAAACTGTTTAATCGCTGCTAATAGCCATTTTCACATATCGATCGATCAGCTAATTAATTATGGGGAAGCAAACATAATATTTATATAATCATATGATAAAATAAGTTTATGAGCCGGATATTACTTCATTTTTACTTTTGTATCGTTATTACCATAAATTCGTCATAATCTCATCCTCACTTTGATAAATCAAACAGTTTTTATCATAAAATATTGATATAAATTTTAGCAAAACTTTTTTGAAAAAAAAACCATAAAGTTTGGAATACCGGGAAAGTTTTGTTCAATTCTAACGACATAATTGAGAATGTAAAAAAATTCAGTTTTAAAGAATATCGACCTACAAAATCGACACGCTTTTTTTTCCTTTTTTTGATATAATTTGACTTTTCGATTTCAAACGTCAAAGTGGCACAAGAGTAAACCTATGTATGAAACGAATGGTACAAAATATATGACATAATCGATATTTCGAAGGCTAAAATGTATGTCTCGTCATCTCACTGTCATTATTTCGTAATATTGATGGAAACGTATGCATATTAACACGTGTCAACGATTGCGCCTCTGTATAGCTGGTACCTATAATCGATGCAGATAATAGCCGGGCGTAGGCGGAATGCATATACCTATATAGTGGTCAACGTTTCACCGTAGGATTAGAAAAAATACTTAGAACAATCAGTGAAGGTTGTAATTAGCATAATACTTATTGCAATGTAACCCGAACCGAATTATTTTCCAAGAAGAAAAATATCGAGCTGCAGCTACAGCTCATGCAGGTAAAACACGAGTATAGGTATTATAATAGTCGTATTGTAATAGGATTAACGGTGCGCAGGGGCGCGGTGAAAATTTTCGAAAAATTCTAACCTTTAGCATAATTTTTCCTTTTGTCTTTTTCAGAGGTAATCTTTATTTCTGTAATAATAAACAAACCCACGTTGTAATGACTTTTTAATTCATACACGCAGCGCCTCCTCAGTATTCAACAAAGTGTTTTGTTTATACTGTCACTATATTTTCTTGAGTATAAAGGAAATTCTTGGTAAATTGCCATTAAATCCTTTCCGCGTGATTAATTTCACGCGGTGATCGAATAGCAACGATGAATTATCTCGCGACAAACGGCGTCATGAAAAGAAAAAAAAATAAATAAATAAAAGAAAAAAAAATCTTCCACCGATCGAACAATCGGACGTTCGAAAAGAAAAAAGAAAAAAAAACAAATTGAGTATTCTTTCCTCGTAATACGATGTCTATAGATATTCTTGGTATATAATTATAAGTCTCACGATTTGCGAGATCGGAAAGGATCCGATTCCGCGTGTAAGTGAAACTGGATTTCTTACCGATGAAGTATGTAGTTCGTCTCGAGCCAACTGTAATCCAACGTATGGCAATGGCCCAGATTAGGGCATTGTCATTTTTCGCTTACGGACAGAATCTTATGTTTATCGTTTCGCAATATTTCTGCCTTTGATCTACTTCCACTGATTCGGTTTTCGATGATCGAAAATCTTTTATTTTTTTTTTTACGAACGACGGTACAATTTCGCTGTCGCGTTGTCCGGTCTTTTCGAAACCGTGTTAACTGTTCGATATTTGTCGCCGGCAAATTTCTGACACGCAGTTATTGACTTTGGACTTCTCGAGCACAGCGAGCGTAAATTGGCAAACTTAAAACCATATTCGTAAATTCGTTTGTAATTGTTTGCTGATCGTTACTACAACTGTTGAGATATACGAGCAGCCTGCAGGCCACCATCGAATGGTTACCAGATAACACGCTAAGTAATTCAATCAATTCTGTCTAGCAGCTAATCTTTATTAGCGAGCTGGTATTGGAAAATTTTGTAACTTCATTTATGGATTTATTTTTTATTTTATTTATTTTTTTTTCGAGTCATCTGCAATGTCCCTGAATGCGAATATGCGAATACATCGGCTGCTCCCTGCAGGCGAATCTTTCGTTATCTATACGGAAAAATCTCTAAAGTAATTGTTAATTTATAATTGGCTCGTTCGTAGGATAGACAGAGTGAACAACAACAAAAAATTGAAGATCATCCTATTGATACAATGTCTGGAGCAACTTACGTGGCAATTATACAAGGTAATTAAAATTAACTTTATACGTAATATTCAATCAAATAATTGCAATTCTTTTCACAATGTCCGCGCATTTGTATAATGTACCAGCATTTAAATGTAGCCTATTCAACACGCTACACATAATGATTCTTCGGTAGCAAAAAGAAGGAATAAGAAAAAAAATCTATAGGTATAATGCGGTAACGTCTAAAATTCCCCGAAATGTATCTTATTTGTTATAAGATAAGATCGTAATTATAATTTTCTCAAAGTAGATAATAATTACGCCGATGGTTTTGGTATAACCCAAAATTAAAGTATCGTATCGAAAGTATAATCTCACAATGATGCAAAAAATGGGGGGGAAAAATAAAGATAAATAAAAAATTAGCGGAAACGACTGTGCAATAAAATTTTGGGATGGATACCTGCGACAATATACATGCAATTCTCGATCGAGTTGCGTTTCTTTCCAAATCTCCAGAAAATGATCGGATAATTTTTTAGCTAATACTAGTTAATATTTGAAGTAAATGATTCTTCAAATTTATAAAGACGTCGAGCTGCGTTCGCTAAAAAAATTGCCCGCAATTGAGACTCGAGCGAAGTTGCGACTACCGAAAACGTTCTTTTGTTACCACAGGTTTCCGAAGACAATTTCAAAGTAATCAGTTCTTTACTGCATCTCGCAGTATTCGTTTTTTGATAATTTCTTGGTGCATGAGAATTCATTTTCATGATTTATAAATGGCTGGTTCCGTTCATACGAGCGGCGTCCGCATCGAAAGAAACAATGCCAAGTTTTAACATGGCGACGTAATTCTAATAATAATTATAGGTTATAAAAAAATGGCACGTCATATTTGTGTCATACGTTTCAAGTAAGTTGTTATTCTTCGTTGGATTTGTTTGAAAGATTTCCCGAGCTAATTACTAACTATATATACGTTTCAGACACCATTCGGTGTGCATGCAACGCGACAGCATTAATACATTCCCACAAATTAGGGTTGGGCTAAAAGGTGGATTATATTTCTAACCCCATTTCCATAGGGACTCGACATTGGGTTTGGCCCGCATCGTGATCTCGTGCTCGACTAAACGAATTTGTAAAACGTATAGATGTATAGCGGACAGTTGATATAAAAGATGTAGGAGTGTAGGTAACACGAAAACTTCACGCGATGCCTAATGTATATTAAAAAAACGAACGGTGAAAATTTTCATAGCGTAATTTACAAGCCACCAAGAAATAAATATCCAGTACCTGTTGGTTTGGAAAAAAGCTGACTGCCGAACATAGCCACAATCATGATTAGAGTTTTTGGAGGGGTTGAATAATTCTAAAAAAAAAATGATCATGTACTTTTGCTTTTCAAACTACCATCCTAAATTTTGAACCACTCAGAAATTTTTCTCAAGTTACTTTCAGACACAGACGTGCACCTAGATTTTTCGAAAAATAAAATAAGACTACAGACACGCGAGGATACAGGTGAATATAGACGTTTATTTTGCAGTGGCCAGTAGAGCAAGTCAATTGGAAGTAGCGAAGCGTAACGGTCCTCGAATGCTGCCACAGACAAGAAACGATCAGATATTGTCAGACATTGTACCGAATGTAGTATGCTTAGCATACTTCTAAGCCGATCTAAGTGTAGAGGCACTTAGAGACAACGATCGTTACATTTGGTTGTATTCCACCGTGCAAAGTTATACGCGATCAAAGTCAAGGTCTAATGCAGGAAGCGGCACGGCGATGGTCAAGATCAGTGGCGTGTATAAATATGCAGGGGCAGGCGATGCGAAACGTGATTTGAAAGGGTGTTACTTATATTCTTTTCCATTTATGGAAAATTGAATGTAATCGACGACATCAACGAAAAGCTTTCTCTTTCGATGGACGGACCAAACTCATCGTCAAACATGAGTCGAAGATTTATGTATAGCTACGAAAATTTTTACTTTCAGAATAAAGTATAGGCGTATTAACTATAAACTCCGCCGATATCTGTTTTTCCTTTTCTCTCTCTCTCTTTTTGTTTTTTCTTTTTGCACATTTCATTTGCAAATATAATATGCGAACGGATAAACAAATTATTCGTGCAATCCGTTACCACTTAGAGTGTTTTGTATATTTACGTTTAACTTTAGTATTTCTGAGGCGTTTATAACGATGACAAATTTATATCCGTGCGCCATATTTCGCGCACGAAATCGCACAGATCCCCTCATAGTATTGCATATCAGCAGCAAGAATTGCGCTAGAATGGTGAAGTTACATGTGTATATATTTTCTGACATGTATTAAAGCTCGTATGAGTACGGCCGTGAAGTGTTAACATATTTAGCAAATTATTCTTCGAATGAACTATGTGGCGGTTGAGCTTATCTCATCACTTCTTATTCTTTATCGTTATACGTCTGATTGTAGGTCGGAAAATGTGGATAAAATATGTACCAGTCACGATTTCGTTACACTTGAATCTGATAGATGATAAATTAATAGTATTGTTCAAAATTAATGTGCAAATCGTTTCAGAAATTTAGATATTATACCATCAATGCGCTGTTGCTTTCGCTTCAGTTATTGTCAGTATTGTGATACAATGTTTCTATTACATATTTGGTGTGTAAGAATGTATAAAAATACTACAAAAAAAAATTTTAAAAAAAATGGAAACTCTTGGATTTTGTTCGATTTTGGGGTTAAAAATCGACATTTTTTTTTTCGCAGTATTTTTGTGTATTCTTATGTATTTTGATCTCAGGAATCCGAATCTGCTAATCAAATTGATCCATCTAGCGAAATGATCCAGTTATCGCCAATTTTTCGCTTTCTGGAGCAGAAAAGTTGAGATATCTCGATTGATTTTAGTCGTACCTTGAATTAGCCAACGAATTCGTGTTTCTGAGATCAAAATACACGAGAAAACGTCAAAATACTGAAAAAAAAATTGTTGATTTTTCATCTCAAAATCGAAAAAATTCTAAGGGGTGTACCTTAGATTTTTTTCGATTTTGGGGTCGAAAATCAACATTTTTTTTTTCGTCGGATTTTGATGTATTCTTATGTATTTTGAGCTCAGGAATCCGAATTCACTCACTAAATTGATCTATCAAGTGAAATGATCGAGTTATCGTCGATTTTTCTCTCTGAAAAGTGAAAAAATGAAGATTTCTCGAGGGGATTTATTCCTAGCTCAATTCAGTCGACGGATTCGTGTTTCTGTGGTCAAAATACAATGGGAAACAGTTGCTCGAACAATTCAAGAAGTATCCAATTTTCGGTTCCAAAAATCGCAGAAATATACTAATTGTAAGACTACAGCCTTTGATAAATAAATAATTCGATTGTCTGCATTATAACTTGACAATTATTTTACACGAGGCAGCACCTGTCGCTTGTTATGCCATACGATTCAGTTACCTGCATGTCCGAGCGGTCGGTCGGTATCAATATTTCATTAAATGAACAGTACGCAACATTTAATTTGACTTGAGTTAATTTTCACACTCATACTCGAGAGAGGTTATCGCTTCATTATGATATATGAGATAATGAATAATTTCCGCTTTTATAGTTACGGGGTAATTTATTCGACACGCATCCTTTGACCCAAATTATAAGCTCGAATTTTTTGTAGAAATCTTTTTATTTTATTCAATTTTTTTCTCGGAACATTTTACTTCTATTTTTCAGCCTGTGGGCGACGCTGTTAATCCACTATGATTCACCTAGAAGTAGAAAAGTGCCTCTTGAAAGGTATAATTTTTTGCCCCCTGATAGTCGTGATTATTTTGATGGTAATCGCAGAAAATGTGTTTGAAATGGAGATAATGGCTTCGTATTTTTCCGACTTTATAAACCGTTCTCATCATATCAATGGAGTCGCATATCGATTCTAGTCAAGTATCTATGCGGATATCTGAAACAACGATAGTCGCAAATTAGTTTTAAAGCCAGACAAAATTAGATTGTATCTTACTGAAGATTTGAATTTAATTTGATTACTTTTTCTTTTTTTTTTCTTCCGTTTATTTCTCTTCTCGTATTACAACGTAAGGTTTTAGAAAAAGCTCAATATTTTCCCTAAATTTATCTCAAAACGATGTAATTTCTTTTTACCTATAGTCGGATCGTCAGGACGACACAGCTTTGCATGAATAACAATTCAATAATAATCGGCTTTCACGCAACAATTCTGTGGCATACGTTTTATGGCCTTTTCAAAAGATCTAGGCGATAGTATATAGAAATGATCTTATATTGTTGCGGTTTGTGGTGATTCCAGTCATTATGCACGTAATTAAATTCTGACTCATTTACGCCGTACACTGTAATCGTAGGTATACAACTAGGTATCGTATGTATACCCACGATATAGTATGTGAATTTACTATAAGTATTTCTAATCTGATCTTCAATTCATTGTTACACGGAATAAAGATCTCATTAGCCGCACAAAATGCTCGAAATACTTGTCGAACAATCTAATGCATTATTATACACTAGCATAGATATATTGAACACTAGTCACCATTGCTATGCATGTAAAAGTTTTAAAGTTGTGATTACCAGTAAAAATCTCTAATTCTGGCCGCGTTTGTCTCGTGCGGAAAGAAAGTAGATTGTTAAAAAATATACTTTTTACATGAGGTACAACTAATTAAAATATGAAGGTGACCAGCCATTTTGAATGGGATCATAACAGAAATATGGAAATGTATTGTTGCGTCGTTTATTTACGGTCCAAATATCGTTAATTCTATAAAAAGAAAAAAAAGAAGCACAAGTTGCCTAGAGTTTAATCGTTCGCCATTTTGAAACCGAAAGTTTATCTATATAGGCAAATTCTAGGCGCGCTACATGTTTTGATTTTCTGTACAAATTTCGTTCAAATTATCAAGTTTGTTTGCAACTGAGCAGTTGTGGTAACGAGAATCACCTTCATAATTTTGAATGGTTCGAATGAAAATGAAATTCGATCTTTCTGCTGTTAATATCACTTCATCGTAGACCACGCTATGCTCGTATTACGGAATTAATAAACGACTATCACACCCACCTGCAGTTGTGTGGGGATACCGCAATGAGTAAACTTATGGTCAGGTGTTAATTTTCAATAATGCATCAAACTCATCGCATTATATAGGTAAATATATAAGTACACGCAGTTTACCGAGCATTCTTCAATTTCTGGTAGAAAAATGATAAAAAAACAAATTTGGAGATCAAATTCCTCCGATTTTGTGCACCGACGCGAAAGTATATGAAATCCTTATTTATGAATAATATCACTGCTCATTCGGTCGAGATAGAATTTTGCGATGGAAATTTTTTGATGTAATCGAGAACTTGGCTGAATTTTTTTTTAAGAGCTGCGTGAAAATCTGAGAATTTCAGCCGTTGGAACAAAAATTTGGGAGGATATCATTTCTGCACCGAAAGTCTTCCTGCTTTGTTCGCGTTCGGTATGTTTACATAATCAATTAATTTCCGGTTTCCATCGCCATCCGTGCAATGTATATTCCACGTCGCTTTATTAATGGAACGGCGATCTATCGGATATATTTCTGTTTGCACACGAGGTACATATGTGTGAATAGTCGATGTAACTTTTTTGCGTGCAGAACACAACGTACAATGTCACGCCAATTTTTCTCACTGCATTTCATACTTGTTGATGATATTGTACAAATGATCGCTTTTATCTACACGGCTGTTCAGTTGTACATCCTGACTAATTAATTTTACCTTTGTCTCAAGTATATGCAACAATATCCTTCATCATGAATTCATTATCGATAATCACTGAACCCTCGAGCGACCCGCGCAGTAAATCTCGCGGCAATTTCAAAGACTTTCGTCTTTGTCCGATCGCAATTAACGCGTAGCCGAAAGATAACCTAATGGTATAGTGTGATAAACGTATGTATACTATAGCGAAATTGACGGAAAATAAAACGCATAAATATAATTCGAGAATTTTCGACCAGTCAATGAAGGAAAATTTTTTAACAATTGAATCTCGTTTGCAATTTCGTCGGGCTGAACTGCGCAGGATTCTTCACTCGCATAAGTGGAAGACCTTGACATTGCACCGAAAGTGGATCGAGTGGGCAGGGAACCCTATTGACAAAAGTCGCGATAAATTAATACGACCGAAGCTAATTTGAGCATCTTCTCATACGGTGGGAATTTCGGCGTGATAAATGGGAATTCGAATTACTTGAATTCTTTAGAAATTTTAATTTTTTTGTCTCATCACACGCGGGGTCAACGGCGCTGAGGTGGTCAATTATTTATGATCAAACTGCGACCCGAAACAGCTGCGCGAAAACTACCGGAAGAGGTTGCACCAGTTTCAACCGCTCCGATAAAACTTTAGATCGGATATTTCCTCGGATTTGAAACGCTGAATTTACGGAAAGGTAAACGTAAATTAGATGAAGAATATAACTTGTTTTATTTTGTCATCAATACTCACCACTCAGATGTTCACTTTCTTTGTCGAGTTCCGTGGGCATCGGATCCCGAAAGCTTCTGTTATTTTCTTCCGCCGGATGTACCGTTGCGTCGTACATTGTCAAATTTTTATCTCTGTCCTCTTCGTACCGCTTGGAAAAAAAATAATTTCAACAATTTGTACGACCTATTTCCGATTCGAAGTAGTGTGATTTTTATTCACTGAATATATTTGTGTTTATTTGTTTTCTTTTTTTTTTGTTTTTCTTTGTGATAATCACATATCTAGAGCGCAGCTGACGTACGCGCAAAGAGAGAAGGATAAAGAAGAGCTTTTGGGACGATCGGATCCCCCGGTTGTAGAAACGCGAATGCCAAGATGGAAATAATGTTCGTACGTTATCGCCAGAGATCGCAAGCAATCGCTTGATAACAACACTTGATCAAATCTCAAGCTATAGCTACCATACAACACTGGTAGTCTTAGGAATACATTTACGATTACGTAAACCGATACAGACGCTATTAATTAGCGGAATAATCTTTATAGCATTTTAATCGGTTGAAATATCCGTATCTGAGAAATACGTAACATTAAAAGAATTATCGGCAATTCTGTCTCGCGCACCCGAAACTTATGATGAAGAGAATTGGCCTTTTCGTTCTAAATTGTTTCGAAAAATAACAGTACACGCGAATCCTTCCATCGAATTTATGCTGAAGTGTAGTGTATCGCGAATATCGTTAACAGATAATCTCCGTAATTTTTTTTACACGGAATTTTTGTGATTTTCACTTTTTCGCTGTGGAAACCAACCGATGTATGCATAGGGGTAACGGAGCGACTGATTTTATCATAAGTTAGATCGATGAGCCAGTTAGGGTATAGAATGAGGGGTGTGATGTTTGGTTTGAAAAGTTTGACCGCGTATTAGGAATATTTTTGTTAAAAAAAAAATAAAAAAAACGCGTGTCGATGCGGATAGAAGATATTCTGACATTCGGATACACGATGATATACGTTATAGCGATATATCGTTTTGTAGTACGATTTTTCTTCCCTTTTTGTTTCTTTCTTTACTCTTTTTGCACGCCAACCCAACATCAACGTATCAAACGTATAATAACACGTTTATTTCGAATTGATTTGAATAAATTGATTTCCACCCCCATCGCACCACACTTACAACAACAAAATTTCTGATATTATGACTAAAAACTAATGGAGCGTGTAAACATTTTTTCTTTCAGAGCGAAAAACGAAGCTTCCTTTTACCGCGAATTACGGCGTCGGTGATGAACGGGGGGTCGGGAGATGACGCGATGTGTTTCGGAGATAATGATAAAAACCAAATAGAAATCTGTGCGATGTGACGTATATCTGAACAACACCCGAGCACACGTGAAAAAAGGTTCCGGAGCTCTTCACGTTATCTGCATATCCCGATGGTATGTTACGAAATCTTCGATACTCCGATACCTCAGACTTGCAGCACTCCCGTCCAAGCGTTGGACTTACCTGAACGTTGCGCGCGAACCAGATCCGTTTTGCGGAGGGTTCGCGGACGTGAAAAGCTGCAAACTCCCTCCAAAGGTGGAGATAACGGCGGTGAGGGTTGCTTCTACGTCGCATGTCTGCAGCAGCTCGCGAGCTTTTTTTTCGACGCCAGAACCTAATTCACAGCGTCGATGATTCACGTTTGTTCCGGGCCGATGCCCGATCCATTTTCAAGTTCACCGAATGCAGCGTGGGAGTTCCGTAGGTATTAGGTTTTCTCTTCTCTCTGTCACTTTCGCTAATTGTCATCACTATTAGTTAATAATCAGTTTCGAAGATCGGTGCGCCCGACTCTGAGCAGTAGATGGAATAACGTTCACGTGTACCTATGCATGTCATGTCGTCATGTTACGACCAACCGCTATACCCTATTTTTCAATGCACATTTTTTATCCGCCGGCGAATATAGCGTCGACGAATGCGACGATTCACGTGACAAATTTACTATCATAAAACAAACTTAGAAAAGGGGGGAGAAAAAAAAAAAAAAAAAAAGAAAAATGATAGTACACGACTTTGCAGGTGGTATCTGTACAATGTCAGAGCCCTTGACATTGGCCACAGCTTTAATTTCGCGATTCTGCAGAGTAAAAATGTCGCAACTCCAAACTACGTTCCTTTCGACTGTAAAACTCCGTACGATTTGTCGCGCCGTTCAACGATATCCATACATTGCACAAACATATTATTCGCGCGCGCAACTCGGAAGTTTACCTATTCATCGAGACACGTATTTATGTTGTCCATATTTATGGCGTGTGGAAATCTTCGTGAAAAATTTACCTCGGCTTTATAAATACAACAGCGTCCGATATGGCAACTGATAAATTTTAAGCACCATCAGGATCGCTTTCAATGGTAAAGTTTTTCGAGTCAATAATTCGAGAACTTATCTGACCTAATTTTTTTCGGGTAGTCATGAACTATAGATCAACGAAATCATTCCCCGTACGATATCATAATCAACCTGCATATCTGAAAGAAGCCATTGAAATGAAAATGATGGTTTTTTGTTTTTTGATTACCGTACAGGGTAATTAAGTTCGAGGCGATACACCCTTGTAAATCCACCTGGGGCTACACTTGACACTCCATGAGGTGCTTCGATCGTTTTTTGGAAGTTTGCCCAAACTCGTTGTAAAGAAGCCGAAGGATTTTCATTGTTCGTATCAATTCGAAGTGAGTTCGAAGTTACGTCTTTATGGGTCTTAGGTGCAGGAGTTTCGTATAGCGAACATCATTTCATGCAGTGCCACGCTTCGCAGGTGTTCCCTGTGAAAAAGGAGTTCGTGATATTACGCCAATGGTAGAGTCGCGTGCAGATAACGCTCGGACAATTAGCATATGTGAGGTCAGTCGGTAGCCTCCTCATACCTTTCTGTGGTAGCAATTACTATATCGGGACAGTCCTGCACTTTTTATATCGATCGGATTCAGCCGCACATTATTCATGAATCGTCGATACGTGAGGTTACCTGACTTTGACCGTCACTCAAATTCGGTGATAAATTTTTTACCGGCCTCACAATCTCAACCGCCTTTTCTATTTCCATTTTCCATCTCTCCCATTTTAAACTCCAAAATAACGACGCCGTTGACTTGGGTCTGCCAGAGGTCTGCCACCGATATACCGCGGTTCGTCTACACAGGGCGTCCATTTTGAATTAAAATGTTCGTGCAAAAAAAGGTCGTGACAAAAAGAATATGAAGATTTCAGATCAGTTCAGGATAGGTGGCGTAATAGATTTGGAAAAATTCTAATGCCAATTATCTTCTTTTTTCAAATAGGACCTGGTCTTATTTTTTATATTGAAATCTCAGCTGGTCTAAGGACAAATCGAACGAAAAGAAGATCCTAGCTCAAAGAAGTCAAGAGTGACGACGGTTCGAAGATCGAAATGGCCGCACAGGCATCATATTCTTATACATGTGAAACTTTTTATCGTGAATAGGACACCCTATATATTTCCGTTATAGCTCGTTAAACGCGCAAATTGTTTGTTTCCGTTACTACTGTTCGTTGTTCATGATGGTCGTAAGCTATTTTGTAAACTTGTCCAACAAGATTATAAAATTCTTTCATATTTTATTTAGCTTCACTCAGCCTATACTGTGCATCCGCATCTATATATACGAAGTCCCGGGCCTATTCAATTCACGTTTTTGTTCACTTGCTCTTCAAGTAGAGAAGTAAGACCCGCTGCAGTTACAATAAATGTCTGCAGAACTCCGTAGCCGGACGAGCGGCTTTTTTTTGTAATAATATATTATTGACCGTTAGTTAGAAACTTCTCTCGTCGCTCGTAGTGAACTACTTTGGCAATTGCAGCGGAAGAAATTCTTTTACTTTTGTTTGTTTTCCATTTTGTGTCCTTTCAATTTATCGTTCGAAAATGGTGGTTCATTGAGATTCGCTGCACTGTAACGCCTGATGGAGATAAAGTTTTTTCCCTGACATCGTTTCGCTATATTATGGCGAAATTGTTCTGCATGGAAAGTGAAGGATTTGATATCGTGCGAGGTATATATGATAAGGTGATAAATGAAAGATACTGATCCCACAGTCAACTTTGGAAATTAAGAAAAAGGCAGTTTGTTATCTGATTGCTGTTGTAACGCCGTTACCTAGTTTACATTTTTCTTTTTCTCCTTTAATAAACAATATATGCTGATATTCTCCTTATATATATATAATTTGATATAGATTAGCAGCTACTCTTTGTCCAAGCCAATTATTTATTTTACTAATGAGCTCATGATCATCATCGTATACCGCAACAAATTTTTGAACATCAAAAAATTACGTGTCGTGTATTAAAAGTTTTCGATAGATTCGGCCTCGCAATGACTCGCGTGATCATTGAAAACATTTGATAGAATTTATTGAAATAAAAGACGATGAAAATTGAAAAAAAAATAAATAAAAATAAGTATAAATAAATCTGTAACACAAATTGGATAAGTATTGACATTATTTAGTTTTATGTTTGTATGGATAATCCGTTTTTTTGATCAAGTGATTCGCCGCGAGATGTATATTATTATAATAATCGAGCGCCGACAAGCTAAGCGTGTCAAACTAGAAGGTGACCCACGCAAGGACATAATTCACATACACTGTATTGTTACACGTGCGATATTTTACAATCGTTCTTAGTTTTGCTAATTTGTTGCATTTATATAAACGGATGATCTCTACCGTGCAACCTAATATACGTAGACGTGATTCGGGGCCTACGCCCCGCCGGATGATGTGCCGAAATGAATGATCATCAGCTATTTTAACATACGATTACCTACCATGGTTTTTTTGATTTTTCTTTTCTCATCAGGTGACGTCGCGATTCGCGGGGGCTAAGGATTACCACTCTGTGCAGCATATTTCTAACAATGATAGGTATCTGGCCAAGAATTACGATCTGTACAATCTGTTAAATAAGATTTACTCATTGTTATATTCATGATACACGTTATTTTCCATCAGGGTTACGGCAGCAGCTACATTCTTCATCTTGGACTCAACGCCCACTTTTTCACGCGGTACGAGACGAGTAGAGAAGAAAAAAGAAAAAATTACACTACCAAATATATCGCTCGACATCATGCGATCATGGTTTATTTGTATCAGGTGGCACAGATTTTTTACAACCTCAAACTGGCTGTAAATTATATTGCGTATATGGACCTGATTATCGCAGTTACAGTTTTAAAATCGGTTTCCACACTCTATACGATTTTTGGTCGATTTGTAGGATTTTTTTATTCCGTTGGTTTTTGAAAGCGACCTATTCTTCAATTTTTTGTGTATGTGTAATCGACCGATGAAAGATCGCGGAGGGTGCGAAATCTGGACCGATTGTAAAATTTCTTATTAATAACTTTCTACCGCAACTTTAATTTCAGATAACTACTACCTATATCATCATGCCATGCACGGGGATTTCCATGGCTCACATATAATGGCCGTTAGATCGCGCAAAAATTTAACGAAATCGAGGACAAGGTAGTAATTTTTAAAGGCGTACCTATGAGTCATTCTTTAATTCCTCGCTTCACGTGCGCCATGATCCTTATACGATGCCAGTGCACATATGGAGTCATTAAATTAAAACACGAAGATGCCGAGAGTCCGCGACTTCAGACTTTGGCCAACGCGTCGCGAAGATTCTAATAATGTGTGAAACGCACTGTTGCGAGGACGAAGACTTTTCTTTCGTTTACATAAATTACGTCACGGAAGAAAGGCAAAGCGAAGAAAATGAACGTGAAAAATTCAATTTGCCACACGACACGATGAACCTGTAAAATTAGGAACAGTTGAAAAAAAAGACGGTTATAGGTAACGTATACTATAGGTATACATGTAAACATCTGTCTGGCGGTTTGCAGAAATGAACGTAATGGAAAATTATAACGTCAAACAGATTTTATGTTGTTCAGTTTTCTTTTTTTTTCTTTTTTGTTTTTTTTACGAACAAATTTTACGTCTTACCGCGTTTGTGTTTCCGGGCTGCTCGCGGAGAATATATAGCGTTACCTAACATCAGGAGACACGCCACTTTGTTTCAGACTCACATTGCCAAGGTCTTTTTAACGGTACGATGACTGTCAGATATAGTTTTTGTTCCACCTTTGTAATATGAACAATAAATTTGGAAAAAAATTTACCCACTCGACGGTGAATAACAAAGTCGCGGTATACAAGTGATTCGGGTATTCCGAAACTCGATGATAAATAAAGACAAAGACGTCTCTAGAATGCGGAGGAAAAATCTCATCTGTGTTGCTGATGTTCCGGTAGATTATCTGTATAAAAATGCAATAAAAATCAAGAATTTTCAAAAGACTCATTCATATACTCGATTTTGAGCTGATGCATGATAAACAACTCAAGATTTGTTGTTCACAGCTATAACAAAAGTTAAAAGAAAAAAATCAAACTCCCGTTTGATTATAAGAATTATTTTTGAAAAGCATGAAAATTTTTTATTCTGTTTACACTTTCGATTCTAAGCGATAAAACTATGCGATCAAGTACCAAGGCTATTTTTAAAAAGTTTTAAACTCCCGCGTCGCGAATGTCGTTCACCTTATGATTTTTTTCTTCAACAATTATTTCTACCTCCACAACCTACTTTTTACGCTAGTTAGTCCTTATACTGATTATACCAGAAATAATCTGGTTTTCTTTTTTTTTTTTTAAAGTAGTTATAAATTTTTGTTATCTCAGAACGCTGCAGTTAAAACAGCGAAAGTGAATTCGAAATAGTTGAAACTCGGCCGCCGGATATCCGCCCGTTATTTCTCTGTTTTTTTTTTTTACTTTGTTTTATTTTTGCTACGTATTGTTTTATTTTTTTTTTGTACTCATATAGCTGTAGTTTCAGTTATCTGCACGACTACGCGACACATTAAAACCTCATTTGGATTATATAGGTATGATAACGGGTAGATAATTCTCATGAGCGAACCCAATAGACGTGGAGAAAAACTTTACCGAACGAACATAGATTTGGTTTCCGTTTATTTCCATTTTATATGGAGTCTCGATTGGTTCATCCAAATATACAGTATAGTTTCGTTTTTCCGCGACAACTTTATATGAGCGGATTGTCGGTGTGAGATTGAACTTTATGTACCCATGAATGAAACGAGCGTAGATTGAAACGATCATTAACTTTGATAGTTGAAAATATATCTAAGCACAAATTGCAGCATGACTAGAAAAGCTAACGACCATAACTGCTCGGAATCACGTTCGTAAGTACGTGTCATTCCAGCATCTCGAGGTGTGCAATTTTCTCTTACGAAATAACGTTGCAGATCTTTGCGCTGAGCAAATATTTTGGCGCGTGGTTCTCAATTGCTCAAGTTAGGCTAGGTCAGAAGTACCGGAAAGGAAATCACAAACTACGTTCGAGATCTTGTCCCAGATTACATTCAGTTCTGAAATTAGAAAAAAAAAAAATTAATAAATAAAAAAAAAAATCCCAATTATTTGTCATCGAAATTCACGCGAACTGCAGAAAATTCAACGCGTCTATGAAACATATGTGAATGGGATTTTATCGAATGAATTTCAAGGAATATATATTCGGGGGGAATTGAAAATAAGGAAAGAAAAAAATTGAAGTATTTACTATCCACCGATTTTGATGTGAGAAAAAATGCGGTGTACCGGAAAATGCAAAGTTCGACATTAACTGCGATTCAGTTTTCCGGGAAAAAGTTTAAAAAGATTTTCCACCGAGGGTAGGTTATATTCCGTTCTCAGAAACAATTGACTCGTCATATAATCTTCGCAGATAAGGACGTCTGTGATGATTTTTTGTCGATTCATTTCCCTAGTAATACTGTATTTAATTTTTTGTCTATAGTTAAGCTTTCATAGAAAAACCAGACTTTCACTAAAAATTTCCGGTATATCCCCCGAACCTGATTAATCCGAATTTCGATGAGTGATCATCGGACACATCACCGTGCAATATAATTAAAATATATTCATCGATCTATTAGGTAAATCCAAATACCTTATGACCTATCAGTTTATTAGTACTTAGCAATATAAATACAGTCGCTGTCAAAGTGGCTACATTTTCAGGTGGGAGGGACGCATTAATTAAATATTCGAGTGGAACGGCCGCTCGTGTATGCCGTGAAATGACCAACTCCGCATTAATAAATTATGAATAGCCACCATGGGATTGGTAACCGGATATCCCAATCGAAAGAGAATCTCAGATGTAAGGTATGCCAGTTTAGCATATAATATAATATGCGATAGAATGTTCTCGCGATGCGTGTGACTGCATGTAGGACTATATAAATTTTTAATCACCCTAGTCAGGAGATCATAATTTCAATCGATTTGCCTCATCTTACGTAAGGTGGGATTGTAATGTTTCCACTATTTATTTCCAGCGAACAATATTGATGACACAGTTTATAATACGTTGTAATTCAAGGCCCTTGCAAGCGTTACAAACACGAATGCGACAGTCGATACCATTTGCTAGACTGTTTTCTTATAGCGTCTCATAGACGAAGACAGCAGCAGCAGCGGTAGCAGGTGTTGAATGTTGATACTAAAGAAATTAAAGGAAATAAGAATAAAAATTGAGTAAAAAATCATCAAGGACGGAGGCGCTTGGCTCGGCGTTCCCCAGCTCAAGGTGTCGATGGATAAAATGCCTTTTATCGTCAAATAGAAAATTATTCAATCGTTGAACGCAACCTATCATTCGACCCTGGAGCCGTAGTTGAACGCTGCAGATGCCTGCAGTCGGTTACGCGAATAGCTGTCAAAACATCAACATTATTCCATTTCGCTTACGATGTACTACAAATTATCGTAATGACCCCGCACCGCATATCTTCGTATTAGCAAAAATTATATTTCATAATTCCAGAGAGGAGTTCTCTTGCGATGCCAAACACCGAAATCGCTAGCCAAAAAATTGCGCAGCCGCACGGAATAATTTATTTTGGACTTCTGTCATCGTTTCTTGTAATTAGTGTGTTATAGATATACTACGTTTTACTGATAACCAGACAGACCTTATTTCACAAATCACATTTTCTAAATACATCACATTTCTACTGAAATCGTACCGACGATCTTTTCTGTTAAAGAGAATTAAGCCAACGAAGATGCCGAAAATTTCACAATAATTAGGAAGATTTTTTTATTATTTCCGATAACATGAAATCTTTCGATGTTTCACATATACTTTCAAAGCAAAGCGTCGAACCACGAGAATAAAAAAATAACGAGATTATAAAATGATAGGAATTCAGAAGTGGGGGTTCAGACGATTTACATACAATGTTCAATTTCTTCGAAACCCCACCATGATTGAGGTCGGACTTTGGACGAAGGTATACATATATGATATGTACAAAATATTAAGAAATTATAATCTCTTCTTGATTTCACGGTATCACATTAGGTACAACTATGTTATAGCTAGAGATGGGAATCTCCGTCTCTTGCAATAAAAAGAACACCGTCATCTCTTCGGCCGCAAGCTTGCCGCCTCCTGTTCCCCCCTCGCCATTCCCACGTATAATAAGGTCTGGATTCTTTGTTCCTTTGGTTTTTAATTCTAGGTATATAAATCATCTCGGTTCAACGAATAGTAAAAGAGAGGGTTGTAGCTGAACCGACGTGTTGTCACGTGTTTTAAAAATGACGCTATTATATACGCCTGTTACCGCAGCTGCTCGCATTATTACGTCATTGAATAGTCCAAATCTAGTTTTTGGTACCACTCCAAACGATGTGTATGTACATGGTTGTTTCTATAGATATACATCAGAGTTCTGAATGTTGAACGAAGTTGACCGAAGTTATGACATGCTTGAAGAGAGTTGGAAACTCCAATAATACTACCTGTTGCTCAGAAATAACGTGGATTCGCTACCAGCGCTTTGCCACTGAACTCACAAGTTCATAAATGACCTAGGGAACGGAACCCGGAGACTCGGTTTATCAGCAAATATATTTATTTATTTTTACCCTACGTTTATTTAAACTCGTTACCGTGATCCGCTGATAACATACTTTACGGACAGACGAAAAACAAAAGAAGAATTTTCTGATTGCATTGGTTTTTTACCACAGGTATTTGCGTCTATCAATTGGATCCTACGTTGATCGCCGACCAATTTCGAACAGTTTTCATCGTTGGCGTCGAGAAATTTTTGCGAAAAATAATCTAGGTGAAATTTTTGGAAAGAGTTGTTCAAATAGATTCGGATTACGACTGAATAATATTTTGTTTAAAATTTTTTCTACGAAACTTGCTCAAGAAGTTTTATATGCGTTGCACGTGCCGTTGGACTTAAGCCAGATCGGTTTCTATAGTAATCTGTTCTATTGAGTTAGAGCGAAAAAATGTAAAAAGATGATTACTTCGAAACGTCTTTCTGGTGCTACTGAAATCTTTGCGTTTCTACGCAAAGGGCTGATTATCGGAAAATCGACTCGGAATCCCAGAGTTCCAAGGGGTGCAAGGGGGCAAAAGCCGAGCTGCACCGGCGTACCAGGTTCCAGAAAATGACGTAGTCTTCCTTGATCGAATTCCAATTCGAAGCACGCGTAATAAATCTCTGCAAGCATAAAATTCACAGTATTTCTCTACGAAGTAATGTAAAAAGACAGAATGAAAAGAAGAAAAAAGAAGAAGAAATCCCCTCGGAAAATAACCTTGTGTAAGTTCCAAGAATTTTATGACACACGTTTTTTCTTTTCCAAGGCTTAATCCACCCCAAGTAGATTACGAATACATGGCTTAGCAAAAAGCGCGAACAGGCGTTGTCTTTCCTCTGGAGGTGGCGGTTCCAACAAATGATATCCCTACCCCAACTTCATCGTCTTCGGTGAGCAGCGTCGGGTAAAGGCAGTGAAGCACTGAGGCAGCGGTGGCTGTGGCACTACTATATAGGTATATCAAGTTCTGCGCGGCTATATCGCGGCACAGTCGAGATCCGAGACCCTACGGTTATTGTGAGTCGCTCCGTGAAGCGCAATCCAGTGATAAAAAGAAAAAAAAGAAAGTTACAAAGAATCAATTCTTTCGGTAAAAACGAAAGAAACCAGTGATACCATTCGCTTTCGAGATACTTCATTTGTCTCGAATTATTTTCGTCTCAGTTTTCATCCAGAAACCTGAGCTTTGTCACGGTAAGTTTTGTCATTTATTTTTTAACTTTCTGTACGATCAGAAAATTTCTCGAAAAAAACGAAAAATTGAAACGTATTGAATCGGTCGTTGTTTCAATCACTATCTAAAAATAAATAATTATATATGTTTCTGTACTGACTATAAAAATCCTCCGCATGGTTGATCACTATAAGATTTTTATAGTAATCATCTGACGAGACTTCAGGATGTGAATTTTTTTTTCTTTTCTTTTTCTTCAACCGCACGTCCGTTACCCTACTTCTTTCCTAAAGGAGCAATAAATTTATTTCAATCTTTGGATTCAGTAATACGTGTTAAACATAGTTATGCAACGTGTAAGGTTTGACTGAAAAACGGTTATTTTACGTCACTGCCCAAACCGCAATTACAATTTTTTAATTTTTTTTCTCTAGAACGTATCGTATCATTATCGCGGTTTGCTGACCACAGGTAGCGACTACTTTGTGAATAAGCATGTAATTATTTATATGTTTGTGCCATTTACGTGAAAGGTTTTTTTTCTCTTCAACTCTTATTATTCACGAGGTTAATCATTAATATATTCCATAACTCCATCAGCCGAGCTTTCGTTCGATGCGATTATACCGATCATTGATCCAATATAACAGTGATCGATCCCCACATTACTTTCGCGAGTTAAATCGTAGATCGAGGGATAACATGAGAGAAAATGATCGTCAAAGGCTTCAAATATCGGTATAACTGATACTCAATTAACGAGTAAAAGTTTTATTGTAACGGCTTATCTGTTGTCAGAGATCCCTGCGGTTGTCATAAAGCACTGTCGTAGGTATAAAAATAGCGTTTGAACATTTGTGTTCACTCGGTACGGGTATATAAATAGTGCAATCTTCTTTGGCGCAAAAAATGCACGATGCATTTTTTTAGAGAACGGTTCAGAGGAATTAATATCCGAACAACCCGACGGTGTATTTTTTACAGATAAGGTTCCGAGTCCTCAGATTACATCCCGTATTTGTCGGATTCTCAATGATCATACGAAATACTTTCTGTGAAAATAGGTGATCGGTATTTCAGCTAAAGATCGTTGTACTTTCACCAGTACTTGTTTTTGAACGGTTTACATTGCAGTAGGGTGTTTGTAAACCCTCGGGGCTGTAGTCCGATAGACTGTTTTGTCGACCATTTAAATGTTATTGAAGTCGGCTTATTTGCCGATTCGTAAACTCAAGTTGAATTTGATGCATGTAACGTAAGTAAATCACGATATATTATCTCTTATTTCAAAGCTTCCTACATGGAGGCGTTATTATATACGTACCAAAGAAATCATCCTTTTACAGTTAATGAGTTTCGGTTTTTGCCTGTTTTTACTCCCATCTTTAAGCTTTTTTTAACATCGTTAATTTTCATTGCCATCCGAACACACGATTCCATCTGCGATTAGTACGTCAACTCAAAAAGGCTGGGTAGAACCAACAAAAAAGCGCGAATAATATTAAAGTTTCTCGAGTCGCAAAAGAATGCGCGCGCAAGGTCGTTTATCATGTTTGAAAATGTCAGCGGGAATTAACAAGCATATATGCTAGAGTAACGAAAATTTAATCTAATTAGCGGCGATAAAACAGCCGCGGCAACATTTGCTTCCTCGTTAAATGACCTAATGTTTGCCGATCTCATATACATACATTTATGTATTATATAGTTATAATGTCGCCCGGAGATTTAGCCTGGAGACGACAAGGTTCAGCGAAGGAAGTGACCATATATGCGCGTATATAAACTGCGAGATCGCTAACACTTGTAGAGTGAGAATTATTGGGACAACCGGTTAGCAAGACTCCTCTAACTCAGAGCCATAACTTGCCTCGAAAGAGAGAACGAAATTAATAGCATAGTGTAGCTATACATACAACAATAAAAATAAAAATAATTGAATATCGGAGAATAATTTGACCTCTGCAGATTCGGTAAAAATCAGAGAGTATATAATCTTGCAAGAAAAACGTAGGTATATAAATTATATGGTGCGGGTATGGAATATAGGAGGAGAATTATTTCTTCTCTATTATTCCTAGGTCAAGTTAACGGAATATAATGTCTGTACGTGTGTATACGTATAGGTATTTTTAAATTGGTGCAATCGTGGACGATGAACGGTGATAATAGATCTTTTCAAGAGGTCCCAAGTCTCTGCCCTCAAGCTCCTTGATGTGATTGTCTGGCGTGTTGTCTATTATATAGGGCATCAGAACTGATTGGCCACGAAACATCGTCGCTGCTCTTCTTGCACTGATGTGTATTATATATCAGTGTCTTCTTGATACACGTCACGCAAGTTCCTCGCATGAACGAGACCTAGTTTAATGCTGTGGCTATCTCCAAACTTTTAAGAGCCGTGACCACGCCTCATTGTACGCTGTCTAATTGCATCAATTTCACAAATTTCGAAAATTTCTTTCACGCTCTGTTATTTCTTTATACTCGTGTAAACACACAGGTCTGCTCAAACTTTTTTGGAACCGACAATTCGTTCATTAAATTTCTATTATGAATGTTAAACAGTTGATATCACCACAGCCGTTATCGCGATAAATTTATCGAAATTACATATACGGGCGTGCATGAAATCATCGAATTTTTTTTTCTTATTGTAATTATATATGACTCGGCGTACGAAAATTGGCTGACAACAGTGCTAACGAATGGCTGCTATAGTCCTGTACGCATGTCGTCATGAGCAACGAAAAGTGTAAGTGAGAAATTACGTAGGTATATGTGAGTGGATGAATGATCTCGAAAATGACATCATCCCTAGCATTATTCTTTAGCATCATCCAACGCCAACAACATCATAAACACCTTACGGTCACTATTTTAACGGAATGGAAAGTCGCTCCAAAATTTTTGCGAGACTTTAATGCTGCAACCGTGACAATTATATTGCCCCGGTGTCTTCCTCAATCGATGTTCATACGCGAGCGTAATTCAATGAAATTGTTAGAACCTCCTAGATAAGGTCTAATCCCTATTCGGTAGCCAAGAAAAACAGAAAAAAAAAAAAACCTTTTTCAATGAGGCACGTCATAATCCATCATGACTTCCGTTAAAAAATATGTAATTTGATAGGTTTATTAGCCCATTCCGAAAAAATGATAAATGATCATCGGCATTCTTCTTATATCTGGTCGATCAATTATGAGTACGTGCGATAAATATTGAGTTCAGTTTACAAATCACGATTCTTATATTGAGGATATCCTAATCGTCGGTTTAAAATTGACGCAATGTATAAAGTTGTAGGTGGAATAATCAAGTATGGAGGCAATGGTAGTTATTCCAGCTGTCATTGGTAAAAGGAAGGTGGTGTTAATCAGTCTGGCGTGTACCCAGAATTGTTTACGTACATCGGGTACAATCGCGTTACCATAGTTTGCTACGACTTCATCAAGTTACCATTTTCACGATGTGTATGCGTGTGTGTGTGTGTACACTTGATAAACGTATGTGGGTGATGGAATGATTTAGGAGCGATTAAATAATTTAATGTTGCTGTTAAATAGGCCGAGAGCGTACAGGCTTCAGGATGTGATGATCTGCATGTGTAATACCCACATATATACGATACATACGCAATTTAATTTCATGCAGAAGGGAAAACGCGACGCAATTTATATTATTTTTGGGCCGGAAATATTCGCGAATAATCACGGTCCAGTCATACCTATCAGAACGAACTGACGAACAAAGTAGTCCAACAACTCGCCACTTGCGATTCATGAATATAATGATAGCAAGTTGCATCGTGTGATGAGATTCGGGAATATTCGTTCGTTGAAATAATTTATTCGGGACGGGGAGCTCAAACTTTCAGAAATGCTCATCAGGATACCGTTCGAAATGTGGTTCAGGTTTGGTCGATATTGAAATCTCACATCCTACGCGGTGAATTTAATCAAACTCAGTGAGTTGCTGCACGAAATCAAGCTGATAAAATATGTGATCAACAGATTTGGATATACCGATTGGATCAATCAATTTAATCGTATCGGTAGTTAAATGTGTTTTTTCGTGGGCATGTGTAGATAAATTGATAAATATTGTACGTTTCATTCCCATTAAACTGATACACTAAGTTGTTATTATTATTATCATTATTATTTTCATTTCAATTTTGCGTTCAATTTTATCTGGTACGCAATGAAAATATATCAGAGACTACGTTCACGACTCACTGGAAATCAATTGTAAATCCGTGGCTCGAATGACGATCACATAAAATTCTTGAGTGCGTAATTGTTGCTGCATGCAAATAGGGACACGAAAATATTCGAAGACGTGGTGTGCATTTCAAGCGTATCATATCCGTACCTCATATTGTTTCTGATATAGTCGCCTGCGAAGTAGGTGCATTTTGAGGGGGTTCGAAAAAACCTTACGTATGTCTGTTAGCTGTTATCACCTCACAATCAAAATTTTACATTAAATCACATTCTTATGAATTTTTGTTTACCCGGAATGAAATTTTACCTTTCTTTTTAGTCAGCTCATTTAAATCCTATGACAAAGCATGCGACAGCCCACCCTATGTGTACAGTTACATCAAGGTCCTCTACACGGTTACCTGCCCTCTCCAGACTAGACCGGCGCGTAGTTTTTATGACGTTGCGAATCTAACATTTCATATCACTGTCATATGTTATAATCTCAGAACGAGTAGGTGGGTATAAATAGTTGCAATATATGCGAATGCAATATCATAGTATTATGCTGCTTGACCAGAGGTTGCGTGAGAATTACGGGTCCTCATGATGTGCGCGGCGTGTTATCTGCAACTGTCAATTATAAACGTTTTATTACTTGTATAACATTCGGAGAATAACAGGAGATTTAACTCTCGAGCATTCCTCTCGTCATTTAACTCCTCGAGGCCTCTGCAGCAGCTTCAAGAGTTGGCTGTTCAACTTCGCGATGAAGAGCACATGTCATGACATAATTACTACCAGTAGATGAACTAGCGCACAGTGATCTATTCTCGAATTAGCTGTAGTGATAAATGTTGTTTTAAATGTATCGCGCATTACCCAAAGACTGTTGACCATTCATTCTTCCAACCCAAATTACATTTTGTATGTTACTAGCATATTTATAAATTCATTTTTTCTTTATGCTTGCAGATGGCAGGATTGAAATCTGTATTGGGAGTCGGCGAGCTGACAGACCGTAAGGGTAATCTTTACAGATCCTTATTTGCTGAGTTCCTTGGTACCCTGCTTTTGAACTTCTTTGGATGTGGTGCCGTTGAAACGGGGGACACCGTGGCCATTTGTCTTTCATTCGGACTCACCGTTGCGGTTGTTATACAGAGTATAGGGCACATATCTGGAGGACACATAAACCCAGCGGTCACCGTGGGACTCGCTGCAGTAGGAAAGGTATGCATAACTCGCGCGTGACCTCGAGTATCAAGAGTTACGAGTACTCCATTAATGGGCAAAGGGAACCGGTCCGCGGACTTTTAATTTTGTAAGGAAAAGAAAACTAGGCCTTTTCCATACTAGTGATGTATATCTGCCTACTGCACCTGCCCATTTACGAATATCTATGTCATCCGAAAAGGTTCACCAACCATGTTACGTATTCATATGTGCATGCAGAGAAAATATAACTCTCCAATTGGAAACGATTTGATCTGATTTTACTCATGGCCATATACAATTATCGATAATGGTAGAAACGATCACTTCTCTATAGATATAAAACAGGTGATGTTACTGTGCTCGATTCAATAAATTAATTTAGGACATCATCCTTCGATTTCAATAAATGTATCTTCAAATTCCATCGGTTTCCAAAGGTCCCAGTTATCAGAGCGATCCTTTACGTGATTGCGCAAAGCGTTGGAGCGATCGCTGGATCAGCTATTGTGAAGGCATTGTCACCAGGAAAAATGGCTGCAGGAACCGTTGGACTTCAAGAAGGGGTTACAGCTGCCCAGGGTCTCGGGACCGAATTTTTCTTGGGCTTGGTCCTCGTGCTTGTTGTCTGCGGCGCTTGCGATGCGGCCAAACCCGACAGCAAAGGCATCATACCGATTATCATTGGATTCGCCATCACCGTCGGACACTTCGTCGCGGTGAGTCGAATTTTCCCTACAAATGTCATTATGGTATTTCGATCGGTGTAATAAAATCTTCGTCTGTTGTTTCTACAGATCAAGAGGACTGGTTCCGGTATGAATCCGGCTCGAGCTCTTGGAAGCGCCGCCATTATGGGAGAATTAGATGACCATTGGTTGTACTGGGTGGGCCCAATTCTTGGAGGTATCGCTGGAGCCCTTATTTACGAACACGCCATCGGCCCCGCTGTTGAACCAGAACGACCAAGGCAGTACGGATTCTCTGTCACCGAGGAGAAAGAGGTATTCGATACGAAAATGTAGATGAACGATGCCCCGGAAGTGTCTGCATGCTCGTAGATCTTGCAACCGAAATACCGGAGTAATACGATACCTCTGACTTTGGAAAGCATTGAAATTTTCAATGGATATAATTTTTATCGTTCACGATGAATTGGGAAACTCGAACGAATTGTTGATGGTTTCCAAGTCCTATCATTATTATACCAAAGAGTGAAAACGTAAACTGCGGTTGCCTTTTTCTGCATGAAATGTAAAATAACAGTCACAAAAATTAAACTTATTTTTCTTATTGTTTGCTTCAAGTACATCTAATAGATAATCTGAGGTGTATCGAGTCTTACTCTTTAGAATCGAAGGAATGATAGATTGTAGAAATAAACATGAGAAAGGGGGTGTAACGGCCGCTTGTGTTTACTCTACAGCGATTCGAGTTCATAGACAGCGGAAAAGGAGGACTTTGAGTCGAGCAGAAAAATGAAAAAAGAACAAATTGTGAATACGAACCTTCTTTTGCAGCTGCAGCAGCTCACCAAGAAGGGTACGACTCCTCCTTGATCTGGCCACTAACCGGTCTTTGTAACGCCGAAATTAACCAGCATGCTGCGCGATCTATACCGCCAATTGAGCATAACCAACACATAAAATTACGTATCATGTTAAATCGTCGCTTATCATTTCCTCTTTGTCATGTCTTTCACCCATGGCTCCTTAGCTTCAAAGTCATTTTATTGCAGTAGATAAAAAATTATGTATTTTGCGTTAAAATCCAAAGATTTACTTCACTTACGCCATAATTATTGTCGATATACTCATTTATATTTCATTGTCGTTTTCAGACCCTTATTTTCAAAATTAAGTCAACTTGTGCTTGGTGAAAATACTTTTTTCAGAGTTCATGAATTATTCTCAATTTAAAATAAACTCGAACTCGAAGAACAAATGCTCGATTTTTGACTGAATAAGGTGTTTCTACTGTTTCAAAAACGGTTCACTTAAGTGACTAACAATACACGTTTAAGAAATCGGAGTAGGATTTCATTGTTTTCTGGTACGAAACTGAAACTGTACCCAAGCATTTTTCATATCACCTATGGTATATTTAATTCATAATTCAACATTCACCAGTATTCTTCTATTCATTTACCTCGTTACAAGGTAATTTCGTTGCATAGCCTTAATTATGTAGTACATCAGTGTCACGTAATTTAATTATTCAAGTTGTACTCATTAGCTTGTATGTTATGATTATGTTCTGTAATAAAGAAAAATATTTTATACTTAAAATGAAAGTTTTTTTAAACTTACTGTTATTTTTATTGTTCCAACAAAATTATCATGTTCGCTATTGGATCTTCTAAGTCATCTAAAAAAGCATTCAAATGTTCGTCTGGATATAGACGGATATACAGGTTCTCCGAATGCATTGGACGACGGGAAACTTGAAATTTGATAGATCGGTAGGTATTATAATAGGATGTGACGAATGTAGAAGGACGGTCATTTTCGGATGTACACTGTCTCTTGTATTTAATACAGTATATCGTTTTCGGAAATACATACTACTCTTAAATTTAAGTGGTTCTATGGATGTTTCATATTACCAAAGTAAATTTTTTCAACGAATTGTTATCTTATTTTATCTATGTATATACTGTGACATTCAAGCATAGATGTAAGGTGGGCAAATCATCGAGCTCTGGTCAATTGTGCTTAAGCGCGATGGAATAGCTATACGAATAATGAATAATATCGTAGCAAAAATGTAGTACGAGGTAATTGGAATATACTAACTTCATGATTCAAAACAGATTTGAAATTGTTTCTCAAAGTAATCAAGTTGAATCGTATCGTATTTATGGAACTTTTTTCACCTGACTTGTCGGTATTCCGTACGTAATTGTTATGATTTCAAAAAATATCCAACGATTCTACGAGAATTTTATACCATTTCGCAGTGGTTAGGTTGTATGTACAGTTTCAAGAGTGATCAACCTCTCGGTTGTTCACTATTGGGTGATAATTTTTTTTCATACAGGAGGCAATTATCGTTCAGATGCTGACTGAATTAATAATATTAGTTATTAACCGTTTCAGATGTGATAGCTGTGCACTTTTAAAGGCACTGAGAGTTTCGCCCACCTTATGTACACTTGGCGAGGTCATAAGTGGCAGAGTTAGACAGAACGCGATGAGATTTAGGTTGGCATTAAATATCCCTAGTGAAAATTTACAGCAGAGGTGGTGATCAATGCGGGTCGAACCACTCCGGCACTGCTGCAAATTTTCACTAGGGATATTTAATGCCAACATAAATCTCGTCGCGTTCTGTCTGTTCTGTCTAACTCTGCCACTTATGATCTCGCCAAGTGTACCTATTTAGTAAATTAAGAACAATGACAATATTGACGAATGACAGTAACACTGGCATTTGGTTATATAAACTGAAAAAGAGATCTGACACACATACATACACACGATTTCATTATTCGCTGATTTACACGTCTGATCTCACTGTCGAGGTTCAAAGATGTCGATAAAAATAAAAAAGGAAACAATACCATGTCATATGAAGTATGATAATCTAGTAGGTATATTTTGGGTTGGATTATTTAGAATATTAATTATTTTTTCAAAGGAAGAAGAATCCAGTTATTTAATGAACAATATAACACTATATTGAATTCAATCATACGAGGTTTTGTGATGTACCTTTATCCCGCACAATATCCCGTATATATCTAAATAATAAGATATACTTTCCAGAAATTTCCGTCATCATAATTAAGAGAATATTATTATTCTTATATTCTAGCTCTAATGCAAAATTTTAGATCTCAATGTTACCTTAGCTGTCAAGTTGTGACAATTTATCCTCTATGCTGTCCTGAGTTTCGTTAGTCTCGTTTAGATTAATCGTATTATTCGATACCTCCATTGAGGTATCGTCCATATCCGGACCTCCCGTTTTCCGGCCATTTAAATTAGAGTTTGAACCAACGAAACTATCTGCAGGGTCTGTAACATCTTGACTATCTAACAATAATGAATGCTGATTACTTTCGTCATGCTCAACTGTAGTTTCTGCAATTTGGACGTCCTCGTTTTCGCCGCCATCCTCGTGTGCCTGAATCATTTCGTCTTCACTTTTATCGCCTGCTTGCAGGTCTTCTAACAAAGACTCGCGGCTTTTATCTTCGGTAGCTTTAAGATCTTCTTGGGCATTGCTCGAGTCCACTTCCATTTGTTCATCGGCGGACATATTTTGAACTTCAAGCTTTATTTGTTCGGTTTCATCAAGCGCGGAAATCTGAGAGAGATTACTGAGAACGTTCTCTTGCATTTTTACAACAGTCTCCGTGTCATCTAGAATGCTACTCAACTCTCGACTTATCGAACTGTCATCTAGCTGTGACGGTTCCTCCGATTTTATTAAAATGATCTTTTTGTTGCCATAAACTTTAGAGCTACTCGTTACTATTGGCTTCTTGTAATCTTTTTTTGGTGATTCTTGAGATAGTCCGAACTCTTCTTTAATCGTGAGAGGCTCTTCCTTTATAGTGACAGACTCCTTTTCATCACTGTCATATTCCTTTTCTTCGTCATAAACACTCTGCTTCCTCTTTACAAATACTCGCTTCAAGGGTAGCTGTTGTTCTTCTTCAGATTCATCTTGTCTTTCGGGTAACATATCTTCAACGGAATCGATTTCTTGTTGTTTTCTTGCTTGCAATTCCTCAATCTTCAATCTCTGCTGTTCCACACGTTTTTCAAGTTTCTCTAATTTCTCTTTGGTGCTCTCTGGATTCTCTTCGTTTATTTCTGTCGACGTAACCGTCGTCTCAGAGCCTCTCTGCCCGGATTTACTTTCGGACTGTTTCTGTACGGGGCCACTCGATTTCTGTGCATTCGTCGATTGCGATGTCTTCAATTCAAACTTCGGTGAGTCTATCAAATTCGACTCCGACGACTCAGTTTTCATTTGCTGATCTCCCTGTTCTTGAACCTTTTCCTTGGCTTTTCTAACGACCACTCGCTTAACGACATTACGTGTCGGTAATTTCGCGAGTTCGGCAGGATCGAGAATTGTCCCATCTGGATTCATGATAACTTCTCTCGTGGTGTCACCGTGTCTTATAATCCGCCGAACGATAACTCTCTTCGTAATTTTGGCTCCACTTACACCCGATGTGGTGGGGCTTTCATCCTTAACGCTTGCGGCGAGAGCAGCCTGCACTCCTTCAGCACTACCGGCGGGCTTCCTAACGACAATTCGCTTTATAACTTTTACAGTGTTGACTGATTTTGGAGTAGCGGTATCCGCCTTTTGAGAATCGTCTTTTTGACTAGCGGCAACTGTTGGTGTCGAAACTGTAGTCGGTGTCGATTTCTGAGAGCGAGTCTGTACGTGATCGACAGTAGAAGCGCCTGCTGAATCCTTCGACTGTTCCGGTGGAATGTTTTGATGCTTGAGGGGTATCTTATGCTCCTTAAAGACTTGGGCAACTATTTTCTGTACTTCTGCTTCTGTGTCATCGACGTTACGGTGCTGAGAACGAAGCCTTGGCGTTGATTCATTGTCCGAAGTCACGGACCTGCCTTCTCCCTTACCTGAATTATTTCTTGCAGATTGAGAACCGCTGGGACCCGGCCTTGCCTTGTTATCCTGAATCTCCCTTCTATGAATGGGCATCAGAGTTTTTATCGTTTTCTTAACAACATTTCCATCTTTATTTCTGACATAAACCACTTGCTCCTTCTTGTCCGATTTTTCCATCTCTTCATCGCTCTCTGGTGGCTCGAGCTTTGGAATCTTTTTGGCTATGTACCCTGGTGGCTCGTAATCGTCATCACCGTCAGAGTCGTCCTCTTCTTCCTCCTCCTCAGATTCCGAGTCTATTTTATCGTTTCGATTATCCGGTCGGAGTCCATCAGGGCCCATCTTCTCACCCGCTTCAATATGCTGTTTGATGTGGGTTACATAATCGGCCCTATTTCTGCAAGATTCTTGACAGATATCACAGGTCAAACCCATACCACGCTTCGAATGGGTTAGCGCGTGCACTTCTAGGCTTTCTTTACGTTTGAAAGCCTTGCCACACTCTTCGCACACGTGAGGTTTTTCCACTGAGTGCGTTCTCATGTGTCTGGTCAGATGATGAGATAGCAGAAAAGTCCTGGGGCATAGCTTGCACAAATAAGGTCTATGTCCAGCATGTGTAGTAAGATGTCTAGCGAGTTTAGTACTCGACCTGAATGCTTCTTTGCAGTATTCGCAAACAAAACTTTTGTCATCGCTGTGTAATAGTTCATGGCGCTCGAGTCCCTGCCGATAAGTAAATCTTTTGTTGCATATGTTGCATTGGAACGGTTTAGAGGCTTTGTGTACAGTTTCCTCATGCTTTTCCAATTCATCTGTTGTGAAGAATTCCCGTTCACAGTGCTGGCATCCATATCTGAGCTCATCTCTATGAATCTTTTCATGGCGCTGTAGGAGGCTCACCCTAGTGAAATGTTTGTTGCAGATTTGACAAGTAAATGGTTTCTCCTCAGAATGGGTAGCAAGGTGCTTAGTCAAATCGTATTTCGAGAAGAAGAGTTTGTTGCATTCGGTACACTTGTAATTTCGATCTCTGTGAGCTTTCTGGAGATGGATTTGGAGTGCCTGTCTTAGAGGAAAGGTCCTATCACACTGATCACAGGCATGGACTCTTATTTCACCCGGTTCTAGCTTGCCGGAATCTTTTTCATTCTGGTGTTCATTCTCTCCATCACTACCTCCATCTTGATCATCTTCGTACATGTCATGGCGATCATTGTTGTCTGTCTGTTTTTCCGACTGCCTATCCCGTTCCCTGTCTCTCAGCTCCCTTCTCTCTCTTTCGCCATCCTCGAGACGTGGTTTTTTAATTTGTTCATTTTGGGATCTTTGGTCAGGTAATCTTTTATTGTTTAATTCAGGCGGGTTAGTAGGTAGAGCTGGGAAGGGTCGAGGTAGCACTCCCGACACTGGGTAAGCCCTCAATGCTTCATCAGCTTTCTTACATTGAATTTTGAATTTGTAAGAGTGGTCCAAATTCCAACGACAGATCGAGCATATCATTTGTGGCATTCCATCCGCGGCATACACCTTGAAATAATAAAAGTTTTTTTAATGTGGGAGGTACAATTTTTTCCCGAGTAATCGCATTCGCAGCTGGGCTTGGAAAAAAGATAAAGATCATGATCAAAAAATGCCCGAAATGTCAAAATCGTTCGAACAAGTGGATTTCCAATGGTATTTTCTTTCATGTTGCAATACCGATTCCCGCCAACATAGAAAAGTACCTATATGCATCAATACTCTGCTACAGAGCCAGTCTTACAGGACTGCGTAGATTTAGTGTACCATACTTTAGCACCACCTATAGTACAAACAGGACATCCCGGATCTACCGTACCAACACCTCCGACAACGCTGTCAGAGTCCGGCTGACGTATCTTCCCGTGCTAGAGCTAAATCTCTTTTTGACCGTGCTTGCAGAAATGAGAGAGACGAATATTCTGGGGTCATGTCACCGCATGATGCGGATGCCAGAACCATTCAGGAGATTTGATTGGCATGCGGTGAATTTCGGTTCACACACGTATGGTGCGGTCGTTTATTTGCTGATTGCGTTCGATTACTGCGGGATCGTAGACCTACGTTGGTTTCCAACAACCTCCAGTAAAATAATTCGGCAATTTTTTTCAAAAGAGAATAAAAACGTATTTATGAAGAAATATGACGGGC
Source organism: Athalia circularis (assembly GCA_963978495.1). Classification (NCBI taxonomy): domain Eukaryota; kingdom Metazoa; phylum Arthropoda; class Insecta; order Hymenoptera; family Athaliidae; genus Athalia; species Athalia circularis. Next base: position 17,776,340 of record OZ021700.1, read on the forward strand.
ATAAGCAATCTTATGTCACTTGACAAATCGGTTAGCTAAGTTGGGTGTACTCATAAGTAAAGAGCGTCCACATCTCCTTTTTTGGCTTATAAAAACTAGCCAAAAATGACTACTGATTGTGAGCCTCGACAAAGTCCTCCGAATGGCCAAACTCTTTGACCACGGTCGCCTTGTCTATCTTTCACTTGTGCTCTTTCCCTCGCTCCCACTAGGTTTTACCGACAGAACACGTTTTGCTTAGAAGTTACCTTCGCCAACTCAGCTGATTTTGCCCGCCAACCTGGCACGGAATTGTACCCAGGGCTGGCTCTCTAGTATGTAGTATTATTATTCAATGCTACATAGTTATATTATTTTTATTCAACAAGCTCAGCATTTACAGAGTATAGGTACGTACGTACGTATGACGCCGTTCAATGCCCTACTCACATAGCAAAGAGAATTCCTACGTTATCCATACAAGTCAACGCTATTCACTGACTGGAATTTTTATTTAAATTGTATTAATTAGAATGATTAAGGGTAAGATAACCAAAAACCGAGCAAGGATTGCTAATCGAATATATCAAAATTCGAAAAGTAGTTACCTCAATAGCGACACACGACATGATTTGCAGGGTAAGCGGCACTTGGAACGGCTTGCTGTGATCCCTTTCGTAGATGAAGCTGAGTGGCTCCGACTCTGTCAGGCAGAATCGGCACACCCGCCTGGATCTCAGCGGCGCCAGTCTATTCTCCATTTCTCACGTTAAAAACGATGTAAACAATTAAATTTCACTAATTCACAACGTTATTTATCGAAAATTCATCAATGAAAACGACGCCGAGCGTCGGTAAGCGTCGCGTCGCAGCGATGAACGAGATACGATATACCGCTATGGAGTATGGCGGAGACTCGGGAGTCGAGCGCCTATTTCCCTTCGCGTGGCGTCCTGGAGAGCCGCGACCTGGCGGGTGGTTTTGACTCACTAGCGCCACTTGTTGGCTATCGATTCGCTTCATCGTTCGCTCGGTAAACGGTGGTTAACCATACCTAACAGTCAGGGGGTTTCAAGACTCAGCATCCTTGCCGCTAGAGCGCTTTGGCCTGAAAAATGCCGCGTGATTCATCACGACTCCCACTCTACTGGAAAAGATGCATGATCCCAAATTTGTAACGACGGAATAAATAGATGCCAAGCAAAAACAGAAACTCTTTGATAATTCACTTAACCCACCTGTCCGTTCATTTGTTATTCTGAAAATTTAGATTTGTACCACAATCAGCTTGTCCTGCAATGTTTTGCAAAAAACATTTGATTATCTCCGTTTCGTTCGTATCAGGCAAATATTTGAATTAAAATAAATTCAAGTAATTATAAATAATCTGAGATATATGTATGGTTGATATTCAACGCCCTGCGAGTAAATGGAATGATCTTGACCCGATTTTATACCCGTATGAGGTCAGTGATTGTTTTTCGAAGAGATTCGCTGTCGAATCACATTTAAAAAACAGTTTCATCCACCCCTAATATTTGTTTCTTCAACAATGATCGACCTTGAACTTTTGAAGAAATATTTCCTATCAATGTAAAAATCGATAGTTATTCTCACTCGTGTTAGGTATTCGAAATTCCGTCACTTGATTGTTCATAGTGATCCAAAAAGTGTATTTACAATGAGTTGGTGATCGACTGTGGCTAGTGTAGGAGTGACAGAAGCACCCAAGTGACGAAACACACGGCGCTTATATACAGATGTATATAAACTCCTCTTTAACGAAAAGCTTGTTTTAGGGCTCACCGATCTTCAACTGCCCGATCAACAATTTCCACCAGAGTTCACCTTCGAGAAGGATGCCCCAAACTTTCCGTCAAGAAATCGCCATCCGGTGAGCAATACCTTTTCATATCATATAGTATAACTTATTAAGTGTTACAGCTTCTTATTTCAGTAACACTTTCGGTAGACCTACATCGTGTTGAACGCCTTTTTCTGCAAGTGTCGTTGTTCATTTTGATGGTTGTCATCTAATCTTCAAGCGCTTCCTACACGAATGTAAACCCAAATAAAACATACACTTTCATTACTGGAAACCGTTTCCCTCGTCTTTTTTTTATATTTGTGTACAACGAGCAGAGAGAACTCTGGATGAGAAATGTTCCAGGTCTTAAGCCGCTATAGTGGGATCGCAAAAATTTTTACTCAAGATGTTTGGTAATCTGAGATGGATTTCAACATCATGAAAACGATTTTTGGAAGAGACTCAAATTCTGGTAACTTTATTGTAGATCAAGAAGGACATTAAATTCTCCGAGTTTATATTAAGTAATTAAACAGCGTTTAGATAATTCTGCGATGCAGGTCATTATGCGTTTCAAAATGGCTTGCGATAATCGATACAAAAGAATTAACGATCAGCACGCGATACCATACGGGCAGAATATTTGAATCTCTAGTCATCCTTGACAAATTTGACTCAAGAATTTTCACGAAAAAACATCTTGGGCTGGAATCTGAAATACTTGTCAGGTTTTCGATCTGGTCTGGCAACGAATTAGCGACGCGCCTGGTTCGCGTAAATCCTGGTAGCCACCAGATCGGGATTTCGTCTCGTGAAATTCATGCATTCTACATTACACTCACATATGTTCATACGTGCCTACCTCTTCTTTGTTGTTTCGTTCTCACACGATATCCGTCAGCGATCGGCTACAGACCGTGAGGCCCGGAGAAGACCTATTCTCAACTTGACTAACTATAAGAATGTTGCAACAAATACAGCTCAAGTGGGGAGGCATATAAGGCCCTGGTGCCTCGATCGGTTCCCGCAGTAGTCCAATAGTCATCCATCCATCCGCACGCGGTCACCAACCACTTTCCACACACTGGTTTCTGTACTCTGACGTGCTCCCGGTTCACGTCCTTCTCCCCACTGCAGATAAGATGAAGCTGTGGGTCCTTTGTCTCCTGGTCTGCGCTGGTAAGTTCTATTTTCCTAGTCGTTCGGATTATAGGATTATCATAGCTCAAAATCGAGGAGGAACTTTGCTTGTATTTATACCACCAGTGGGGGTGATTGGAAAGGTCTTAGACTGCCACCATATTGGTTTCCGGTACACGATACGGATTGTTGGAAAAAGACCCAGTCTTTTCTCTTTTCTGTTTTACATATTTTTTTCTTTTACCTTCAATTTCCTCTGATAGATTCGTTTCGACGCAAGAGATTTTTAGTTATCCAAATATAGGAGCAATTTGATCTACCTATAATAATCGAATATCGCGAGCCACGGAGCTGCTCGGTTGTTCAAAATGTAGGCAAGTGTAATGGCTGTTATCCTGCCGTTTAAGGAACTCAACTTAGTTGAGTTGGGATAGTTTGAGTCAGTGCGAGACACTTTAATGACATTTGTGTTCAAGCTGAACTAACCAACTCGGTCATATACTTTCTCGCTTTCTTTTCGCACGAGGTCGTCCAGTATACTTGCACCTTCGTCTCTCTCCTCCTCCCCCGATACTTCTGTTCCTCCGTCTCAGCGCATACCTTGTTCACGGACGTATTGACTGCCTTGAAAATCGAATCGGTCATCGTACTTGCCGCCCCCCCTTCCCCCCCCCCTAGGGTATATGCCGTGAGGACTTTCATTGTCTCACGGTTAACGGTTCTTCCGGATTTCCTGAATGCAAAGCGAGAAGAAAAATGGTTGACTTATTAGTAAACAATCTGTTTACTCGAAAATCTATATACTTCGACGTTGAAAAAACATGTGAAAAATATTTTTTTCCATCCACAGGACTCGCGTCCGCGCAGCTGTCCAGGAAGCAAGAGGCTGCTGAACAGAATCGCAGACGAGCAGGAATAGCGACAAAATCCAGGGAGCCAAGTCACGCTGCTCCTGCAGTTACAGAAGACGATGAGGATATCGAGGAAGAGGACTACGAGGAATCTCCAAAACCTGTTGAAAAGAAATTCGTGTGCCCAGAACCCAATGGATACTTTCCAGATCCGGAACAATGCGACAAGTACCACGATTGCCAAGACGGCAAACCTCGCGCTAGACTCTGTCCGGATGGAATGGTCTTCAACGACTACAACCATGAGGTGGAGAAGTGCGATCTTCCCTTTGGCATAGACTGTACCAACAAACCAAAAAGACGTAAGTTAAATCAATCAGCCAGAATCGGTACCCTATTTTTTTTCTCAAATTCGTACAGTCCATTTTTATATCAACTCCAAATTTGTCATCGTAAGATTTCGAATCTTCATCTATGCAAAAGTTGCGCTGTAAAATATACGCGCCTTTCGATCGCGTCTTCTTATGCAACTCTATTCCGCACATCGATGATAAGTCATACATTTACCGCGGATTTAGACCGGAGTCGGCGAGTTCATTGATCTCTTTTGCCAAAACTATGTAAGTCTACGAGTTCTTCAGCAAAGTGTTGAAACCTGTTATTCACGTGAAAGCTGTTTAGAAAAATAATTCTTTATAGGCATATCACAGTTGACAACACGTCTTAGCACGCGATCACCTTTGCTTTTGCTGCACGTAATAACGACTAAGAGCGCTTCAATTGAAAAAAATTACAATCTATCTTCTGGACACAATAGTTATCGATTGCGTCTGGCAGGAATTTAGCACATAAGCTTCATAAAATCAAATAATTACAGAGACTCCACAATCTACGCAGCACTGTCCACGTCTGCACGGATATTTTGCCCACGAGAACACGAAAATATGCGATAAATTTTACTACTGCGTAGACGGCCAGTTCAATATGATAACCTGCCCCGATGGTTTGGTATTCTCCGAGAAATCCGGAATTTGCAATTGGCCCGATGAAGCTCAAAAGAAAGGCTGTGGCTCCAGGGAACTCTTCAATTTCACCTGTCCCGTTGTCGATGAATCCGTAGCGGCGACGCACCCCAGATATGTAGATACGGAGGATTGCCAATACTTCTACGTCTGCGTTAACGGAGTTACTCCAAGGCGAAGCGGCTGTAAACTGGGACAAGCATTTGACGAGAGAACAGGAAAATGTGATTGGGCCAGAAAAATACCCGAATGGTTTGTAGCCGAAAGTTTCTTTTCCCTCTCGTTTCTTTCGTTCAAAATTTCACGGCCATAATCGTAAGTCAGAAAAGAAGAGTATTGAAAATTCAATAAATTACGACTTTTTACAGCAAAGACTGGTACAAGGATCAGCTCACGGACGAGCAACTCGACGCCCTCGAGAACCCGCCCCCAAAGCCGAAGCCGGCGAGCGGACCTAGTCGAAGAAAAAGCTCAAGGCCACAAAAGAGCCAAGTCTAAATTTTATTTATACTTTAAGCAGAAAAACTTATAGTCTTAATTTTAGTTTTATAATAAAAGTATTCTTAATAGTTAAAAACTAGACGCATTTATGTCAATTAACAAATCCCGGTCGTACTCTGGTTTTCCAGTAGCGACGAATTAAAAATTGCCGAGATAGTATGCCACAACAATTCCAGAAGAAATGAAAATTCTGACCAACATGTCGGCATTCGGCAATAATTCGGCATTAATTACTCTTCTCAGGAATGATTTCAAAAATATAACCGAGCCATGTGCAATTTGATTACACTTTCGCTTTTACCGAGACTTGTTTCTCCACATCCAAATTCACACGTTTTGACTCGGTTCGATTTTTCATCAACACTCGAATTTCGCTTCGTAGTTAGGGACAGCAATACACCAAGATTGATGATAAGCAAAGTTTTAAAAGTTTGGAGAAAATTGGTCGATCGTAAACAAGTCGAGTGCACGTTCTTCTGCGTCCAATGACATCATCGTTTTAGATCGGGCGAATCCTTTCTCAGTTCTCTCTTTCACATCAGACATTCTCGCGATACTCGTTGCATTACAATTAGCTTTTATGCACTCAGGGATATCAACTAGCTTGGAATCGGAATTTCTTGAAGCTTGAAATTATTTATTCATCCTCTCGCATATGCTGAGGATAAAGAATAGCTCCCCTTTACCATTCAACTGTTTTTCTTTTCAACTTTGCAGAAATAAAGGCCGAACAAGGTTACCAACGTCATTCGTCATGATAATAGAGAGAGGTAATCAATTTTCAATTAATTGTGAAACAAAGATTTCTAATAAATCTTACAGCGCATCAGCTGTTTTTTCACCGGGACGATTTTGATACACGCCGTGGAACAGCCAGTCAGAGACTATTGCGAAATTTTCGAAAACTGCCCTGAGGCTAATATTACCTACATCCCCGGAATTTTTCCTTCTGAATTCCGCCCTGTGAAATAGAGAAATTATAACTCATAACTTTCGTCAAAATTACCGTAACAATTCGGGAAACCAATCACAGCTATACATACCTTGAGGAACAATTATGCGGCTAGTTTGCACTACAGTATACGATTCGAACAAAACAAGAATGACAAGCATCAAGGAATTTTTCATTCGCGGTTATTCAACGACATTGCTTTCCTGAATGCGTGGTAAATCTACCTGCATTGTAGCTTATCCACATCTCGCCAAGGTGTGACCTTTAAAATTTTCTCCGCTAAGAGCGGTGGCTATGGTGGCTATAGCCGCAGCTAGCAGGGTATTCGAAAAATCTCTAGAAACGTATAGTAAATAAACTATAAAAATTATGAGTAGAGGTATGGGATGAGGAGATCTCCGGTCACGTGATATTCTGTACTCTTAATGACGTACCGTGTCTTTGAAGGGACGAGAAAGTGGGGATCTGGTACCAATATAGTGGGGGTTGGGAAGGTATACCCACGGGAGAGTCTCCTTAGCTGCAGTCTCTTGCGTCGAGAGGCCTTTCCAAAGAGCTCCAAAAAACCTTAATTTTCACAGAAAATAATTAGTCATTATACTATTTAAGTTTTCTCAAGAAAAAAAAAGAAATAAAAAGGAACAAAAAAAGAGATAACCATGGCCAAAGTGTGTCTTGTGGTCGTACTGGCTCTAGTCGCAGTTGCATGTGAGTAAAATTTTCTGATTCCAATTTCGAATTCACCCATTTGATAAATCATGTGGGTAGTTTATTCCTCAGTTTGCATTTCTGTAACGGATCACCTTGTCCGTTTTCAAGTGCACACGTAAATTATTAAACAGTCGTTACAGTAATTTATTCCCATCAAATATACGAACACAAATATGCGGATGACAGCGATCAAGCTGCAATTTCTTTTGAGCATCCATCTTTAATTACCACTATTTACTTTCTAATTTTAATACCTACACGTACGTCATCGTAATTTTTGGCACCTATTTTCGCAGCATGTTTTCACTTAACAATCGTAATTTATTATGTTGCATTTATCAACTCATTGCATTCCATATGTGAATTCTGGGCAGTGCCGGTCTGACGTGTATAGTATAGGGATATCGTGTAGTTACAGGACATCGCATATGTGGTGAGCAGTTCGCCGTCACTGCAAAGTGTAAGATGGTATATCGTCGCGGTACTTTCTAAAATGTAAATGTTAGTACTGTCTCCTTGCAGTTGTGCAAGAGATCCGGGAATTATAGCGTGATCGTGGTATATCAATTGTGTAACCAAATATTAAGGATGGTTGGGTGACAAAGATGACCGATTGACGCTACCGAACAATTTGTCGGTTTTCAGAAAATTTTATCTTTCTCAATTGTCCCAAAGGGAAAGTAACTGTAGCCATCGACCGTAAGTCGTGGTCAGTGACAGCCGGGCAGCTTCGATTTTATTTTATGTCACGATTGAAGACATCGGCTAATTAAAATCGTTATACCTTTTTGTTTTTCATACAGCTGGAGCATTCAAGTGCCCGAAAGACAATGGAGAGTTTGAAGATTCCGTTCAATGCGACCTGTACTACAAATGCGTCGATGGAGTTGCCACCGAAAAGCTCTGCCCAGATGGTTTGGTCTTCGATCCGTTCAATCGGAAGATCAACAAGTGCGACCACATCTTCAACGTAGATTGCGAAGATCGTCTTGAACTTCGTGAGTATAAATATTGGCTGGCATGGAAAAAATTCCAATAACATATTTCAGCGATTAGTTCAAATCTTATATGGAAGAAAGTTGGCCTACATTTTACTCAACACTTGATTACATAGCTCTAACATCGATTAGTGCAAATGCATAACATGCACATAACTGTAGAAGCAAATGAAAGATTTTTTTTCTTATCGTAAAAGGAAGATCGTTACGTAACTAGTACATACACATGCCTCACCGAGAGGTGGCGACTGTTTTCGGTCAATGATATTTACGGCGGTATGTTTTATTTGTTTAGAACCACCTCAGCCATCGCCAAATTGCCCGAGACGTAACGGATTCTTCCCTCATCCAGACCCTTCGGTTTGCGATGTATTCTACAATTGTATCGAGGGCGAAGCAACGAAAAATACCTGCACAGTTGGATTACACTTCCACCCAGAACAAGGAATCTGTGTTTGGCCCGACAGCGCCGGTCGCAAGGTAATAATTTGCGATTTCCGAGGATAATCTGAAATCTCGATTGTTGAACATCTTCGAATTTTTGTACCACAAAATGGTCGAGGCTGGAAACTCTGGTTATAAACTCGTTTTGATATCAAACAGGGCTGCAGAAAAGTAGGTGACAAATTGGAAGATGGTTTCGAGTGCCCGAAGGAAGTACAAGTCGACGATCGTGACGTGCCCGTCGATCATCCAAAATATCCTCACCCTGACGATTGCCAGAAGTTTTACATTTGCTTGAGCGGCGTAACTCCTCGCGTTCAAGGCTGCAGCGAAAAAACCGTATATAACGAAGAAACACAAAAATGCGACGATCCAAAGAACGTCCCCGGGTGGTACGTGATGCTAAACCCAATGTTCTTGCGAATTCTGTTGACTTTTATTTTCTGGTTACCGGAATCGAATAGAATCACTTGGCAACGTAGATTTTAGTTTGATTTGGTGAGATCTCCGATCAGTCGCGGTTTCCGGATTTCTTTTATTTTTTACGTGGGACGATATTTTTCGCTGCAACTGAAATCACGGTTGACCAAGCGTGAGGGAAAGTGAAATTAGAGTCCGTTTCGTTTCAGTTGAGTTTCGCTGCGCTTCCAGTTTCATTGACTTTCAAAATTATTCTCCTGAACTTGAAAGAGAACCTTGAGCAAAGTAAGACGCCACTTCAAACCTATTGACTGATTTCAATGAAAAGTTTGATACGTTGTTCTTCGATCTCAATAATTGTTTATATACAGACTTGTTTCGGGCGGTAAATCGACAAAGTCATAAATCAACAGGATATAGCATGCATTAAAATTCGCATAAACAATGAGGTATATAGATGATTTAATCACGTGACTTATTACAGTGAGGATTGGTACAAGGAGGACGAGCAAAAGAGCTGAAGAGATCTGTGAACATTTCCTGTCCCGCATCGGGACCTTCAAACCACCTTAATACGTTCACAATTACTCTATGCGATGAGAAAACTATTTAGGTATTAATACATATTTTATAAATGTTCTTCAATAAATGATGATTCGTTTTGAAAGTAAAATAATTTTTTTTAACTGCAATTATTGCGGCTGAGGAGCGTACATCCGATTATTCAAAAAGTAACGATACTTGGGTGTGAAAAAAGCTGAAAACTAAAGTGAGATTGACTCGAAGATTGAAGAAAGAAAAAAATTGAAGCAATTTATGAGAGAAATTCTCTTTGAGAAATAATCGGCAGATACGCGTATTTGCGTAGCTTGAAATTTAGAGAAAATATTCGTTATTCATCTGAAATGTAAGCGTTTTTATTCGGTGAAGAATTATTTGATTAAAATTGCCCTCGGTAACGATCAGTAACGATGTTGATCTCTGTAAAGGTGCAACGAGGCAAATCTCCGATAACTTTCACTCGGTTTGTAAGAACAAGGAGATTCTGTTCTATCTTCGTTTCCTCTTTTTCACAGAGACGATCGAGGCGCGCACGGTAAACTGGTTTCTGTTCACCGATTGATCTTGAGAAAAGACAAGTCAGTCGTTTTGTTCAAAGACCTATATCTACCAGCTACACCGACCCGGCTTTCTTACCACTCGATTTCAAGGGGGACGCGAACGCAATCAATTCCAATTTATATAGAGACTGGTGCACGAGTTCCGAATTCTAATGAATCACCAATTAGAGGTTGCTCGATATGGTAATCTCCGACTTCGTGTAGTCGTCGCTTTCAAGTCGAAGGCTTTTAAAAGACCGTCGAGTATTTTAACTCGTATTTAAATCCGACTCATGATAAGCATGATTTCTTACACACGCGTCAACTCCCACGTCGAAACGATATGGCGTCTAGTTTTCCCATTTGTTATTCTCTCCCGTTGGCATATCAGAGAAACGGGGAATAAAATAAGATGAAATAAAAATTGTCGAGATCTCGCCTTGGTCCGGCTTCAACTTACAGCTTGTTTCTATGTCAGGATCAACCTTACCCTGAGGGTGAAAGTAGGCTCAACTATAACCGATGAATTTTCAAACCACTCCGAAGTATTAACACACTTCATTGCCCCATTGCGATTCGTGTTTAATATTCCTTCCCGAGTGTCCCGATCGCCAGAATTAGAATTTCATGAAAGGGATCGAGCGAGATCATTCTTTGAGACAATTGAAAACTTTCTCTTCAATTACAGCGAATATAATCACTGTGATTAATAATGAGATTAGAAAGATGAACATCAATCAACCGTGCAGCTATTATAGCTATTACTGTTTTTAAAGTAACTGCAGACACCAGAGATAAATGACTATGAACAACGTCTGATTTGCGACAAAGGTTGATGAATTTGTCCTGGATCAGCTATAATGAATCTTCTCGCTTTCGTTCCACTTGATTATTATAAATCTTGTCGAATCATCGGTTACTTCAGCTCAGATTTAAACTAGAATAAATACTTTATAAGAGAGCGGATTGCACACGTTACGTATAATCACATGAGCAAATATTCGTAAGTAAATTTCTACTACTGTCAAACCCAATTCATCAAACTACATATAGGTGTCGAATTTTGAATTTTTTATAACGCGGTTTAATCAGGACAAAATATGAATCGTTATTAACTTTTACCAATGAAATATATTTGAATAGAATAGAAGTTTCTGTCGTTAGGAGGTCGAACGTCTAAGGACATCAAGGACACATAACCGGTACGATGTTTGTCGCATAGAAGTTTGTGAAACCAGAATGAAAAAAATCACCCAACGTGACTACGTAGAATTTTTTTTCGCATAATGCGCTGTGACATGCGGATACTCTGGGTCGTGACTTTATGGAAAGTTCTGATTTATCTATCTAATATTCATCGAAATCAGAAAAATGATAAAATATTACCAATAAGAAGATCGCGTTTTGCAGCCCTGGTTTTCACTGGCTACTGGATGGGTGTGATATGGTTTTATCGGTACCGCAATTGTCAAGGTTGATGATCACACGAGTTCCTAGAATTATAATAATTAACGAACGTGACTTGTAATCCGTAAAAGTAGGACAAATACCAAATGGAACAGAGTTGTTAAAAATTGATCAGGATGTGGCACTTAGTATGGTTTATATCTAAGTTATCGATATACGTGATTTGGAATACCGGGAATAATGATTTTTAATTTTATTTATCAGAACCAAGGTGAGCAGGATTTAAGAATTAATGTCTCTGCGTTAAAAATAGGGAGACAGGATTTGCCGAGATGTGAAATAGCCGATAGAGGCGTTCCCATTGTCGTGTGTAGAATCGCATCACCAATACCAGTAGGTAGGTGAAAATATTCAAGTAAACGAGTCACGCTTTGAACATTTTTATTTCTTTTTTTTTCTTTATCAACGATGGCTTTACAACCGGAGAGCCAAGACAACGGGATAAAAAAAGTGCTGCCATGCATGCCAAACTGCGGAGTGTTCGACGATATTAACCACCGATGACAAACGATCAGACACTCCGGAATCCCGTTTGATCATCTCGATTAATAAAATCTGCACCCTGTTTCCATCGACGAAAGAATGTTCAGAACATATGAGTTAGGCCTGAAATATATATTTTGACAAATAAAAGATTTTACAAGACACGATAACCTTGGAAATTGAGAAAACAAATTTCGGGTCAAAGGGCTGCGTTAGAGGACTGCAGGTAAATATAAATTTCCAAACAATCGATTCGACAACCTTGTTTTCTGATATTTAAATATGCGGCCCTTCGAACGCGGTTCTGGATAGCCACGCCGTTAGCTTTCGACGCCAAGGTGATTGATCGAATTGTGGGCGCGGTATGTGAGCACCGATATAACTAGGCGTACTACATACTGTTAGAGTAATTCATGGTGTACACGCGTGCATAAATTTGAGGCGTGAGTATAAGGCACGTTGACGACGCGAAGATCGAGACCAGCCAAACGGGTGCTGCTTGGGCTACCTGAAAGACGTAAAGTGAGAAGGACAGAGGATCGTAAACAGAGATGGCGACAGGATGGAGGGAGAAAAATAGAGAAAGAGAGCGTGTAACCTGGAAGAGAGGGGTTCCAGAAGAGAGCGAAATGGGAAATGGAGGGGTTGGGAAATGAAATGGCGAATGCAACCGAGGGAATCAGGATCATGACGAGAACCCAACAGTCGCGTTTTGAAGAGCAAAGAACTCAGCACAACCTCAAGAAGATGGCATCTTTCAGATCTTCCAAACTGATCTGCATCAGCTTTATAGGACTGTTCCTATTCATCGGGGTAGCAACGGCTCAGTTCCAGTGCCCGCAAGCTAAGGGTTTCTTCCCTGATCCGGAACAGTGCGACCTGTACTATGTCTGCGTAAACGGAATCGCCGAAGAAAAACTCTGCAAGGATGGGCTGGTGTTCAAGGACGATAATCCTAAAAAGGAACTATGTGACATCCCCACGAATGTGCCATGCGGGGACCGAACCCTTCTTCGTGAGTATTCTGCACACCGTCCTTACACTCCACCCGGAAACAAATCCAGAATGTCAAAATTTTTTTCAACATGACCACCGATGTTAGATTTTTCAAACGTTTACCTTTTTCTCGTCCGCTGGTGCTTCTGGAGGTTTTTGATTTTTCGAGCGTCTTTCCATACGATTTTAACACATCTTTGAATATTTTTGTTCAGAGGAACCTCAGCCGTCCAAAGGTTGCCCCCGTGCGAACGGCTACTTCCGTCACGAAGATCCGACAGCGTGCGACCAATTCGTAAACTGCATAGACGGCGTGGCATCAGCAATGCCGTGTCCGGCGGGTTTGATATACGATGACTCAGTTTCCGCTTGCGTTTGGCCCGCCGAATCGACGAGGGAATGCGTTGCCCCAAAACGGGACATCCTGGACGACGGCTTCGTCTGCCCGGACGGCGACGTTTCCGGTCCACTCGGAAGAACTCTTCCCCATCCGACTTACCCCCATCCCGAAGACTGCGCGAAATTTTACATTTGCAAAAATGGACTGAGGCCTCAAAAGGGACAGTGTGACGCTGGAACGGTCTATAATGAGGACAGTTTCAGGTGCACAGAACCGGAAAACGTACCGGGATGGTGAGTCTATTCATTTGGTATTTTTACATTGGTATTATTCGGAGAAATTTCGTTCTAGAAATACATCGCGCGTAACTTGGAATACCAATTGATACATAGAAATCCCCGAAAGTATAAAAATGCAAAGTTCATCTTATACGTGCCAGGGAAAAGTTAGCGAAGGAGAAACTTCTTAGCGTGCATCTTTTTTCATGCCATGCGGAGGTGGTTTTATTCGAAACCCAGCCGTAACTGTAATTAGTTTATTAAACTCGATACCAGGTGCGAGCATTCATATATAAAAATAAATAGCAAAAATACGATGTCGTTAATTATGACACGTTCCAGAATTTATAACTCGATGAGACGTGTAGACGTTATAAGAAATCGGGTGATAAAATTCAAATTAACGATGCATGAGAACGACCGGCTATTGATTTATAATCACACCGTAATTTAAATTTCGAATTCATTTTTTTTGTTACAGCGAGGACTATTACAAGAAAAAGAACTGATTGTTACACGTCACTTAGCTGTAAATGTAACATTTGACTTTTACTTTTAAGAACAATAAATATTTTATTATTATATAACATAATCTAGGCTATATAATCCATTGTTCATAATCCAAACCTTTCTCTTCTCTCGATCAGATCATTACCTCTGTATTTATAAAATATAGATCACAGTATAACACGAGTTTCCATCGATTATTTCCACCGGCATAGGTACCTCAAAATTGTATCTTATGATTCTTCAAAAATAATATCTTTAAATACACCTGTTGATACACAATATTAAAAAAAGTGAGATCATTTCGGGCCTCGCATATATAGCCCTTCGATCAACATATACCTCGCGTACACCACGTGTAATACAAGGTAGAGATCGCGCGTAACATCATATCGGCAGATATTAACGGCTTTCACCGTCGTTATATCGGGGCCCACAATCTCGTTCCCCTTGTATTCTCGATACCGCAACGTTGCATAAGAAAACTACAATATTATAATAAAGCCCCGGGCCTTATTGCACGTCCGATATGATTCGTGGGCCCGAACGCTTTTTGCGCGAAACTTTGTCTCTCCGTAACCCCGAGGCGACCACCGGCCTTACAAAATAAATAAGGTATATAGGTATATATCTATACAACTACATGAAATATACCACACGATCGATCAGAGGTCATTCAAAAATTGGCTTACATTTTAATCGTATGTTTTTTTGTATTTTGTTTTATCATATTTAACCACGAGTTCGCTACTTTTTAGCTTTTTTACAGACTAATTATGTCCAGATCGATTAGGCAATTCGTTGGTTATTTTATTTTTTCTTTTCTTTTCTCTTTTTTTGGTTCTGTTTGCGGTACGTCGTGGACGAAAAAAGAAAAAATGTTACAGTTTCAGATATTGCAATAAGCATATTATTGGGCGTTGTGGAAAATCTTTCGAAAAATCAGTCCGCTCGAGGGAAGAGGAGAGAGTAAAATTTGTTGGAAAAAAAAAACAATCTCAAAACAAAAAAAATAGAGCGTAAACGACACCGATTTAAAAGAGAAATAATGAAAAAAAAACGAAAACAGACCATGTATACGAGTACCCCCGAACATGAGATATCGCGTGTAAACCTCGAAACAATATCGCGAAAGAGTGATCGGCGAAGGGGGAGATCTTGTAGCTTGGCTGGATATGAACGAACGAACGAACGATCGAACGGACGGACGGAGTGAAGGGGCCCCGCGGGGCCCGAGGCCAAGACAAGTTGCCAATGAGCGGGAATCTAAGTTCAGTAGTCAGTTGGTACTGAGACCAGACATGAGCTGTCGTATAGGAGTGACCTTATTGGCCCTAACGGGTCTCATCGCTACCGGTGAGTATAATTTTTTTTAAATGAATTATATCAAATAAATCCAAGTACACAGCATCCGATTGGTACGCTCCTGAGCCTCTCGGTGATCGGCCTCTTTGCGTTACTCGCAGAGCTCTTCCTAACATAAGATTAAATTTTTACCCGCGTATACCATGCACGCGAACGTCCCGCGCGTTTATGTATATACGTGTATATTATGCATCCTACTTATACCGGGTGGATAATTTCAACGAGCCCGAGTCCTGAGTGAAATATACCCGAGTAATAAAGTTTGCTTCAATACACGGCATAACTTGCGACATGTTACTTACATATACCCGGGTGGAATGCTTAGGCCTACGATAGCTTTCACTGCCGCTCTGCCATATGGTTAACATTACCCGATTGCTATGATATAATATGTTTGTATACGTTCTTCCTCATTCGTTATTCAAATTCCATAGAGTTTGTTGGATAATTGCAATTATATCATGAGGAATTTAATCCGCGGTGCCGCTGGTGTGAAACACGAATTTTTTTCATCAAATAATACAACACAATATTTTGGATATTATCGTGCTGTGTGAAAATTGAATCAAGCACAATTGTGCTGAAACAAAAGTAATGGTTCGTCGAACTTCTTGCATGATTGAAATTCTGGGACTTTTCCCTCGCCTCGGAAGGTACCTGGATTTTTTTTCATCTTCGTATCACGTAAAGAAAGCTTTTGCCTCGTATTATAATACGATGATTTTCTTTTTTTTCACAGCTTCAGGGGCTGCCCTCCTAGGCGCTCCGGGTTGCCCGGAGCAGCACGGTGTCCAGGCGTACGCCCACCCTGAGGATTGCGCCGCGTTCTTCCTATGCGTAAACGGGACGTTGTCTCTGGAGCATTGCGAGAATGGGCTTCTTTTCGATGGTCACGGAGCGGTGCACAACCACTGCAACTACAACTGGGCCGTACAATGCGGAGAACGTAAAGCCGATCGTGAGTCTGTCGTGTTAAATATTGATGTTGTTATTATTATTATTATCGAAGCGATCAGATTGAAAAAAAAAAAATTTTAATCTCTAATCGAAGGACACCAAACCGCAAGTCTGGTTCAGTCTAGATCATATGAAGTATATCAGTTAGGCAATGCAAAAGGGAATAAATATATTAATTGTATAAAAGCAAGTTGTTATAAAATGGACGAATGAAAGTGAGAATTATAAATTTCAAGAACAAGTACGATATTGTACGGTCCTTGAAATCTTTCAGGAAGACTTTCACAAAAACTATCAACAGAAAAAAAATGAAATCGATGTTTTTTTTTTTTAGCGCGTTTTACCACGCATCGAAATCACTAGAGCTGCGGAGGCAGGTAGTCACCAGAACCTCGAGGCATTTTTATATCGATCTATTATCGAGTTATGGCACATGTGATACTTTTTTTAGGCAGCTGTCGCTTGAAACTGTAATTACGGTTAATTATCTCTCGAAGCGTTTTATTTATAACATAATATCTTGAGAAATTTTGGTGATATTGCGTCACTGAAAGTAACCAACTTGCTCTCAATATTTATCGGTAAAGGTTGTGAAAATTTTTTCCGAAAGTTTACTCATCAATTTTTTTTTTGCACGATGAATAAATTCACTTTTTTATACACTAACGATTTTGGACCGCGTATATATTTGTACGCATATAAGACGACCGTTGGCTGAACAGAATTTATCATGAAATTGTTTATTTGATCAACTTTCACTGGTACTTAGTAACGGAAATTTATTTGTACAGAACAAACAAGCGAAGCGGTCATTGACAACTAATTTATACGTACGTCAATATTGCGCGTTAGAAATATGAAATGATTTTTTATTTTTTGCTTCTTGTTCTAATTTTTCCAACCATCGGCGCGAACGTGAAAGATTTACCCGCGATTTTAACGCTAGGGTTAACTTTTTGATAATGTAAAATCTAATTCTCGAGTAGAGAGAAAACAGAAAAGGGAGAAAGCTCAGCTGGCGTTGAAACCGGCATCCATGACTATAGTAGAAACTGTTTGTTTAGTAATTATTTTCTGGGCAAAGTAATCGGTAAGTTATAAAGAAAAAAAGAACAAACAAAAAAGAAGACTGGACTTCTCACGGGCGTCAAACAGGCTCGGGTGAAATCAAAACAAGATTCGTGCGGTAGATTAGTTTTCCCCGTAGAAATAGTGACACGACACTTTGAAAAATCTGGTCCAAACGCGATATCCAAATTACGAGATTTCATGCCTTTTTCACGTTCTCAGTGACTCCAATCAGCACCCCTGGCTGCGAATACCAATTCGGAATCTACCCAGACAGCGACTCGTGCAGTACGACTTACTTGAAATGTGCCTATGGTGTTCCACAATCCGAACATTGCGACGCTGGATTAGCGTATGACCCTAAAAGTCACTCTTGCGTTTGGCCTGATCAACTTCTACCCTATTGCAACCCAGAAGCTATCGTCGGGTTCAAATGCCCACAGAAAATACCGGCACACACCGCTGCGGCAAGATTCTGGCCATTCCCAAGGTTTGTTAACGCTGAAAATTAAACTTCTCAATCAAATCGAATAAATTCGAAAGCGTAGGATCCTATTGGTATCGAATCTCCGCCCTCTGACTTTAGAGGACTACAGTATTGAATATTTGTGCGATGGGTAAATTGCACAGAACTTGGGTAACTGGTTTGAAATCAACGATAATAATATGAAACGGAAGTGGGATTACAACCTGCAGGACATAATCTTTTATCGTCGCTTGAATATAATTACTTTTTAAACAGGTTTCTTGCACGTGGTTGACATTCTAGTCGTTTTGTAACGTTGATAATTCTTCACAACAGATTCCCCGTACCCGGAGATTGCGGTCGTTTGATAACTTGCGTCGAAGGCAGCCCTCGTCTGATCACATGTGGGGATGGAAAACTTTTCGACGCTCATAGCCTGTCTTGTTTAGATCCTGAAGAAGGTCCTCAGTGGTTAGTATGATTGGAATGACAGCGATTAATTGTAAAACTGTGCGCCTGCGATCGATTAATAATTTGATCATTATTTTTCACAGTGCAAACCACTAGAAGTTACCCGGAATTGATCGTTGTTGATGTTTGAAACAATTATTTTACGACACCTCATAATTGTTCAAGTCCCAAACCTCGGAGAAGTTTAGAAAAAATGTAAAAAAAAAATTGTCATCGTTTGCATGGAATTGTATAATACACGGTCAATCACAGCTGTTTCAAAGGATGACCTCCGTCTTACGTCATCTTATCTGACATTTAATTGCAGACCGGTATTCGTGTGGAAAAAATATAGATACATTTATATTTATCAAACGCCGTGCCCGCAACAGGCAGGACGATTATACAATTAACATTAAAAAATAGAAACGTCGCCTCGACTCGTCGAATTATTCGCAATATTTGGAGCTGAAGGCGAAAGTTAGCGGAGCGATAATACGGGCGATAACTTTACAACGTTTCCAAAATTCATTGGCTGTACGAAAACTAATAAAATTTAAACTATACATCAACCCACCCCCTTTCGTATTCTCCTACTTTTTTAATCGCTGAAAATTGCCCGAAGGTAAATTACAGTTTGCAAACAGCACGTTACGTTAATGAAAAATGACCTTTTGACCGTTGACCTCGTAGAGTTATAATAAATGCATGGTAATTCATATATTATATGTGTAAAAAATATACAATACTTTATTGCACAATCCTATAAACTAACGTAAAGTACAATGTAAAGTATAATAAGAGTGGATGGAAAGAGGAATATTTACATTTTGATTTGGAATGAAAGATCGGGGGATCGAGGATAAAATAATAGTACAATAGTAGAAGATAATTTGTGAAAGGATTTCCAGGCCCAGTGGCTCAGATGTTTCCCATCCAGCAGCTCGACCGGTTGAGAATTCGGTAACAACGAAGGAGCGAGCTTTGGTGTTTTTCGTTGAAAAAATTATTTCGAGTTTCGAACGAGCAGCCAAAACTCTTCTTCTCCCCACAGTGGTCGTCACTTTCAGTTTCGTCCTCTCGGTCTCAGCGCGACGGGAACAGCGCCAGCCGGAAGTGAGGGAACACCAGGCGGCAGATTCTCCTCTTCCGGTTCACCGTTCTCTCCTTCAGCAAAATCAGTCTCCAGAGTTGGAGGAGGTGTTGGAATATCGCAATCCTCCGTCGGCGGGACGACGCATCTCAATGACCTTCTATCGAACACCAACATAGCGGGGCAACGTTGAAGACGAGGATATCCTCCCTGACATTGCCAATAACGATTGCACGATTTTCCCAAGGGCACGTTTCCGTTCGGGTCGGAGGTGCAGAGAGCTGGAACAAGGATTAATTCAGATGTCGAGTATAAGAATTTCAACCGACGAAGCTGTGTGATTATTTAACTCTCAGTTTATTCAATTCGTTGTCCGAAGTTTTCGCAATTTCTCAATCACTTTAAACGGCGTTTTATTTGCAAGAGAAAAATATCCACGAGCATATTAGCGTCGATTTCATCGACGCAGATGTTGGAAGAGGAATTTCTGTCAAGCGAATAGCTTCGAGCAAAGCGGAGAAAACTGTACCGAAGTGACAGTAAAACCATTAAAGCGCAGGATGATGTCGGCAGAAATATACCGTCGTCTGTTTTGTTCTGTGCAAATGACCCACTTTCTTAGGATTATTATAATTTCCTTTGAATTTCTAGTACTCTGATAAATACTTACAGAAAAACAAATATCAGTGAAGAAAAATTCACGTGTAAAAAGACATTCACTGAACATGAATAAGTCAAACCTTTGAATAAATACAGAGAGAGAGAGAGTGATGGAAATGAATTTCTTCACTTTCTATACAACCCGCGGGGTACCATGTAATGTATATGCTCTCACCATATGCCCAATTTATGACCTATTACGTAACCGAGTAAATCCCATCGCGTCTGCACATTAAAATATCATGGACGTGAGTTCGTATTTAATACGTGCTTGAAAATGGTGAATGAAGTTTGTTGAAACAATGGGGATTGAATCAACGAAACAGAAATGAGAATGTCGAAGCAGAAGAGAGAGGAAAAAATAAGGAAGACGAACGTAACAGTCAAATTCTGCGAATGTTATACCATCGACTGCTATTTACTATGAAAAGTCACGCAATCGTCGTGATCACCGCATACGCATCTGCGTACCCCGGTTGAATATTAATCGGGAAAATGAACCCGGACGTTACGGGGCCAATGACATTATACATGTTCGAAAAATATTTGTCGCGGAATTTATCAGTTATTTGAAAGGCGGGTATTAATCTGTATGCTAATCAATGTTTGAAACGAAAATTCCATCGTACTCTACACGTACCGCACGAAATTGATTTTTCAAACATCAGAAAACGGAAAATAGAACGAAATTATAGAAAAGAAAAAGAAAAGAAGAATAAATGTGATAAAATAAAATACTCACGATGCTTCTGGCAACCCTCGACGTTCTCGGGCCAATCACAGGAGTGAGTTCTTTCGTTGTAGAGAAGACCACCTATGCAAAGTTGCTCCGTAGCCGTTCCGTTCCAACACGTCCAGTACCTGGTGCAGGATGTTTCATGGCCAAATATCCCGTACAACCAACCGCAGTGGTCGGCTCCTATGGGAGTATTCGCCTGCCTTTTTCCCTCGCAGTAATTTGCCCGCCATGGGTAGTCGCAGCCTTCGGTTACACCGCGATGTTTACCGGCGAATACCAGACCGTTGGGACAATCGAAAAGCTCTGGACGTCCATTGACACATTCCCAGTAACGGTCGCAGTATTCCAAATCACTCACGACTCTGGCTTTCGTTTGGCAAGGATCTTCTTGCTGTTGTTTATCCCCGCTGATGCCTGCAATACGATTTATGATATATGGAAACCATTGAATGCGTCTGACCTTTCGATATGTGTGTTTATTATAGGCACCTGTTGAACGATTTGCTCACGAGATTTATGCATTCGTTTATTGTTAAAGTTATCCAGCTGATCGAGCGACTCGCCTTTCATTCACGATTTGTGATTTATGGATCAACTAGTTTAATGTGTTCTATGAAATAGCCATTTATATGATGCGGGAAATCGAAAGAGTTGGGACAGGTATTTCGATTCCGGTGTTAAAACATCATTCTCATGCCGCGAAATAAGTTTCGATTTCTATATTCAAATCAACCGTCATTTAGCGTTTATCAATTAACATTTATTTATCTTTATTTAATGACCAGCTCCAATGCCGAATAAAATAATCCAATCCCATTTAGCATCTGCAGCGGTATCTTGTTTCTGATGAATAATTAATTGTCAGTTGTTTCAGGATATTTTCAGTTAGGGATCAGAAATACTCGGAAGATGAGTGTCGTCGCATGTCGAATTTAAAGGTCGTGTTGTTTTGCACGCTACAGATGTTTATAAAACGCTTAAATTAATAAATGCAGTCGTCGCTTATTTTCGGCGATTGAACATCCACGTTACATCGTTGATAATTATCATGAAGTTTGATCGCCTTATTTGTAAAATTGAGCCACCTCTAGATTAACATGATACTTATTTTTCTTTCGTATAAATAAGAATAAGAATTTCAACCAGTCAAGGTGTAGCACATACCTCGACGCTTGTACATTTATATAAATTATGAATAAAATATTATATCGATATGTACACCCGGTATAATAAATATATTATGTATACCATATACAAAAAAGGGGCGAAGTATTTAAGTAAGGTGGGAAGTGCTCAGGCATCGCGCTCCCAAGAGAACCCAAGTGAAAGTATCTAGCCTTGACTTGCAACCTTCGGGACACCCCATCTACCTCCATCTCGATCACCGCTGTTACTTCTAATCGCAAGTACCTACATTAATCACTTCGATTAATCCGATCAATTTTTATTAACCCCATATCAAACATAACTGGACAGTCCGGTTTTCAACATCAACAAATTTGGGCCCATGAAATTAATTTTCCGGAAATTGCCGCGTCATTTTTATCTCAAAATCCATGTGAAAAATGAAACCGTACACACGATCTCGAAGGGATCATGCATTGGATTACGTTATGTCGGGCAGTTTCTGCTGCACACGTTTAGGTAATAGGCGCGGCTACCGTAAGAACATAAGGGAGAGGCTAGTAATCGCGTGTAGTACGTACGAATATCTACGTACACTCGGTGGGCTATATGTGAGCGATTACCATTTAAAATATCACCAAGTGTACGCGATAGTTCTGAGAAGACATCTCCGAGTGGGCGATTACGTAATTCTAAAGTATCTGACGGAACCCGCCTTGAGTCCTCGACTGGGTTAGAGGCAAGTTAGTTTTACTTTCCCTTTCTTTACGACTTTATAAATACTGGTTAGTTACAAGATACAATGTTGTTCCTGTAGGCTAACATTATCGAAGTTTGGTCCGATCCGGAAATTATTATAAGGGTATAGGAAACGTGAGAAAACCGGGAATTCGATACACCGAGGGAAGAGTCGATTTCATTATTTGTAACAACTAAACGACCTTGAAAATGCCGACCGTCTGTGTTACCGCACATCGTGTCCTCTTCGTTTCCGCGAAGCCTTGAACGCCCCTCTTTTGTTTTTTCTTTCGCGCGTTTGCGGTTGCGGATGGCGATAATTTTCGCAATTAGAATCAGCCGGGGCAATTTGCTGACCGGTAATTGATTCGATTGGCTCTATTATGGATGTGAAGTGATATCGTTGCGCACATGGCCCACGCTGAGTTAAGCGCGACTCGGTGCGACGGCGGTGAGTTTTCTTTATCGTTAGCACCCTGTTACGGAATCGGAAATCACACACACTCCTCAGAGAGAGTACCTCTCCCTGCAGCCCGACGAGCTACTTTCATATTTTCACCTGGCCGGTCTGCCGTATGCGGAGAAAGTTTCGGTCTGATGTGTGAACCAGAGTCGATCAGCATCCATTGTTTCAGTCTTAATAGGCGCCCATTTGTACAAACGTCAAATAGTCCGAACCACGCAACTCTAATTTGGGCGAAGTTCATCAATGAAATTTAATTTTTCAACAGTCAACGGGCCTCGCAAATCGGATGAAGTAGAAACCATGTTGTGGATTGGTCGGTAAACGAAGGAGAAGATCGAGCGAGTTGAACACGTAAGAGGAGAAAAAAAGGGAATCACGCGATGCCCAAATGAGTGTGATAAAATATTCCGTGAGCGAAAAGTGACGTACGTTGATCTTGTGAGCTTCTAAAAGTCGAGATGAGTTTGTAAAAAAATTGAGACTCACCGTTGACAGCAAGAATCAGCAGGATGACCGGGATGGCTTCCAGAAGTCCCATGATATTCTACCACGAATATCAAATCGCAGTATTATTTTAATATTCCTTGAAGCGCGACTACTGTGAATGATGATATCTTGGCGACTGGGCCATAAAAATTTCAGTTATAAGGTATTACGGACGTGACAAGTCTACGGAGAAATAAAAATAGCGAAAGAAGACGCTCGATGGATGGGTTTTCGTGTCGGGACTGGGAGAGTCGTTTGGCTTGGGGTCTTATATGAACTCCCCACTCTTCGCGCGTGGAAGGCCCCACAAATGCTCAGATATACGCCAGGATAGTTGGTACTTCTTCTAACGAAGACTGCTGCTGCTGCAACCGTGTTTAAACGCGACCAAGAATCTCCATTCGTCGACGGGGATATAAACGGAATAAATAGTGGTAATCCTGGGGCCTGGAATGGTTTTACTATACGCTCCGCTGTTTAAACTAGAACTACTTGGGTATGCCTAAGAGATATAATCGGGGTGGGGTCTTCAGGTCCAGCGTTTATTTGCTGCGGAGGCCTTCACGGTTTCTTGACATCACCGCGCACCTGAGAGACCAGAGAGCGCATCTCCTTGGTCGGTGAAATTGAAAACGAAAAGGAAATCCAATAATAAAATCACTCGGAGAAAAATATATGCGTCCTATTAAAAATGATGAAAACAAGAAAAGAGTAAAATAAAAAGTAAAACTTCGTACGAAGCCGATTTTATCTCGCTTGGAAAAACATCGGGTCAAAGACTCCTCTGAGCGTAATGACTCGAAACTAATGTACATATTTATAACAAAAATCTTTCATTCATTATAACGAGTTTTCACCGGGGAAAATTTATTTGAATGTAAGACTTTTAGTTTCTATTTTCATTACTCAATTGTTGTGATACAAATTTTGAGACTCCGGGCGAGTGTCCGGGCGTTTCGTAATAATGGGTATATAATGCCGTATTTAGAACGTGAGAATATTCGAAAAATTTCAAACTCGCGTACGTAGGGAGTGTTTCGCTGTCGAGGTGTAATATGGCAAAGATTTTTCAGAAATATAGAAATTTTGAATGGTATCGAAAATTTCGTACTTTCGAATATTGCATGAGAATCAAACAGTCGATAATTAGAAAGTAGCAGAGAATCATTATCAATTTATGTAAACAAATAGTCATTTAATAATTAAACGAGCTCATCTACACTATTTATATGAAAACTCGGAAGCCGCTTCGTTGTATACGATTTATCACGGTATATCGAGTGGCACAATAAATTAGTAAGCGCGCGCATAGTTACGGCCATTATCTCATAACTAATCGAAAATTGGAAAGTCTTCATTCCGGCTATTTTGAAAAACGAAGCGCATCTACTGAGCCATTGATATTTGCGTGAAATTTTGCACGAGGCATGAGAAATATTCATTCGCGTTGTGTCAGAAGACCTCGGACCTGCAGTGTCTGCAATAAGTGGCATTCCAAAGCATTATACTGGAACTGCAGAAACTTGTTATATGAGACAAGCTCGGCATCTTATTATTAATAAATCTAAAAAAAAAAATTCATCCCGATCTCCAAGAATAACAAAAAAAGCTCAGCCTGCAGCTGCGAGCGTATAATATTACACGGTGTCTTTCGAAATTGAAGAACTGAATGATTTTTTTTTGTTTATTTTTCACAATACAGTTCTCAGCCCGTTAATCATCTATCTAAACTCCCCGTGCTTGACACCTCGCGCGCGAGGGTTTAGAATAGAAGTACAAAATCACGTATCAGCTTGTGTTATTTTGCATAAAATTTGATTTTTAGTTCAGGGACACTCTCACGTAACGTACGGTACTTACTCTACTGACAATCATATGATTAGAGCGTTAATAACGAGGATAAAAATATAATGATAAACGAAGAACGCTAACAATATAAAAAATAATTAAAACAATAACGGTAACACAGCAAAGAGTTAAAGCTCACGTAATTACGTATTCATGGACTAGGACAGTAGCTAACGAATTTATCTTCGCCGCAGGATCAGAGTGGGAATGATCCCAAGAATATATAGGCAAGAAAATTGAATAATAATAGAACAATACTCAAAAGTTGGGAAACTTTCACACGATGTACGTCCGTACGTACTGCGTGCACGAAACTGTCCTCTGTCGCCATCTCGGTCGCCATATATATTTTTTATACGCACACATGCAATGCAAGTTTTTCAAATTCAAATATTCATAGCTGCTGGCCGTTCGTCGCGTAATTTTACATGGGGTTCGGAAAATAATGGCCTCACATACCGATATAATTGCTCTAGAAAGTCGGCAAAGGATTTGAATATGGAATATTATGGTTGAATTTCCCATCGTAATTCTGTTTTTTTTTTTTTTTTTTTCTCATTGATATTCGGCACCCGATTAAAATACGGAATAATTATAATTATGAAATTACATGGAAGATTCGTTACGAAGAGCGTAATATCGTATGAACCGCAACTAATCGACGTCTCTATAAAC
Organism: Athalia circularis; assembly: GCA_963978495.1. Classification (NCBI taxonomy): domain Eukaryota; kingdom Metazoa; phylum Arthropoda; class Insecta; order Hymenoptera; family Athaliidae; genus Athalia; species Athalia circularis. Next base: position 17,802,472 of record OZ021700.1, read on the forward strand.
TCGTAGACATATATTTTACCGTCGTTTATTACAGAGTAAACGGTACGATCTGAATACCCAAGCTATTTATAATTGAAACCCGTATCACTTTCATTATGCGAATCACCACCTGGACATAATTATACAGGTAGAATGCGAAACGCCACCAGCTTTACCGGAGAGCAAGAAAAGCTGCGTGTTCAAGGCGTCGTAACGAATAATTCGCAAGTCCTCGCCGGATAACAATACGAAGTTCTCAGGTGTGCAGATACCTTCTCGAGATTTCCGGCCAGGATTCCCATTGCCGATCTCACCTGCCGTTGTAACGAATCTCTGCTTTTCCACACGGTGGTCAGAGTTATCTCATGTCAGTCCCACGGTGGCGCATGTATTATATTTTTTATGGCGAAAAAAAAGAAAAAACTATTCCGCAGGTAGCTTCACGAGTCAATAACTGCAAAATGTAGAGGAGAATAATTTATCTCAATGAAATTCTTTTACGTCTTCTCAATATTTGGATATTGAACAGTTAGTTTTGCTAACCCACATCGCATCCATGGTCAAACTTTACACAGCAAGACAAATATTTCATATCAATTAGCAGAAGGTGAGGTTGCACATCGTACAGCCAAAGCTTTTTTGCATTCAAATCGAAATATTATCTTTTTTTTTTTTTCACGAAGAATTTGTGATTTTAACACCGGGTGAAGAAGTTGAAAAATATAAAAATCATGAATAGTTTTGTTAAATGAAATTGCAGCGTTGATACAGAATATGAATATTCCATATGCATAAGGGTCCTTCTCGATGGCGCGCATTATATTTCAAGTGGAAACTGCCAACTGTTTCGGAGTGAAGGGCTTGAGATGAAAAATAATACTCTGCAAACAATATGTTACTTCACCAGGTTCAGTTTATTCAGCGGTTCACTTCGCACATTCCTACGCAGACACTTCGGAACTGCATAATGAGGCTTGATCCCTGCATGATAATAACGACGTACGAAAATTACGAAATCACCTTTCGGGCTGATTTTTTTTCCTTGATAAATTACATTCATTGTTCCATGCATCGACAACTCCTTCAGTGAGCTACGACTGAAACCAATCGCGATATTTCAATTTTGTCTCTCCGAAAATCGAAAAATCGACGACAACTCGATCATTTCACTTGACAGATCAATTTAGTTAGTAAATTCGGATTCCTGAACTCGAAATACATAAGAGTACATCAAAATCCGACAAAAAAAAAAATGTTGATTTTTGACCCCAAAATCGAAAAAAATCTAAGGTATACCCCTTTGGATTTTTTCGATTTCGGGGTGAAAAATCGAGAATTTTTTTTTCCAGTATTTTGTCATTTTCTTATGTATTTTGATCCCAGAAACACGAATCCGTTGGCTAAATTAAGCTACGACTAAAATCAATCGAGATATCTCAACTTTTCTGCTCCAAAAAGCGACAAATTGGCGATAACTCGATCATTTCGATAGATAGATTAATTTAGTTAGCAGATTCGGATTCCTGAGATCAAGATACATGAGAATACACTAAGATACTTAAGAAAAACACATGTCGATTTTTTACTCCAAAATCGAAAGAAATCAATCTTGGTATTTATCACTGCAATCATCAATTGAATATCAATTGAAATCACGAAGTTATTGTAGGAACTAGAATCACTCGTATGGTTGAGAAGAGTTCCATCTTCGAATGACAATCTTTGTGATATGAAGTTCTTGATGACGTACGGATTCTCACTGAGCGCAAATCAACTATACAAGTTGCATTATAGGTATGCATAGAATTGAATAGCTGATGAATGGCGGGTTCGGTTTTATTCGACGAGCACATAGGAACGATCTAAAGGCCCTGAGAGGCTACATGATATTTCATGAATCATTCCCGATACAGATAGTGAACAATTTTTCATCTGCAGAAAGATAAAGTACGCTTGTAAACGGGCAAGCGAAGTATATAGCTGCGAGCAATTCAATGTCGGGAATTAAATCATCGGATGAAAAATAATTGACAAATAAAATATACCTACTCGTTACACTTACTCATTTCATATCCAACGAGTATTCTATTTAACTAATAAATTCCATCCCTACCGGAAAAAATTCTTACCGACAAATTTCTTCTGCTGTAAGAATAATCCCTCCGCAGCTGCACGAGGTATCGTAAATGTCACATCTTCGTACAAATTTTTCGAGAAATTGGGCTGTCCGAATATCGTAAGGATCCTTTTTTTCGGTAGCAGTTTTCAGAAGAGTAGATCTCATGATATCATTTCGTTCGGATTAATTTTATCGCTGATTAAACACGTGTCTTGTCGCACCAAAATTACCCGGTATTACGGAATCCACGGAGACTCTGCTGTTTTCATGGGCGGTAAAAATTTTATTACCTTTCATCAGCCGTGCCACAAAAATCCGACGATTATATCGTTCTCCCGTAAAAAATCTCGCGCGACAAATGTATTCCAAAAATGGGTGGGACCTCAAATATTTCACACGATAGAAAATGAAGAAGAAAAAAGTGTCATCTCGGTGACATGAAGTTTCCACCGTGAAAACAACTGCCATTCATAACTATCGTAATATTATTCAGACGTTGAATAATATGAGCGTGATGTGATTTAACTGACTGTGTAGAATAGAAATAACACACTTGTCTCGGGAATGATGTACTCGCTCGTAAGTGAATGCGACGCGTGTATTCCGAGAGCAGTATTTGAAAAAAAGGAAGAAGAGAAAAGAAAAAACGGAGCAAATTGCTCGTTCGTCGCAATGTAACGCGGTTGGACAATTGAATTGAAACATATCACAACGAGAGCTATGGTGAAGATAAACGCGATTGAATCTGAAGAATTTAAGGAAAAAAGGGAACTTCCTCCGAGCAAAAAAGTCGTACGTGGTACTGGGACTGTTAGTTATACGGGGCAAAAACGAGAGTGGAAATTAAAATCCGACATTATACTTTTTCCATCTCATGCCGAGCATCCACGCGCACGAAAGTAATCGGATATCTTATATTGCGGTTTTCAAGGTTGGATGAGACTAGAGCCGGACACACCAGGCGCATAAATCGAGTCCCCGATCTGCGGCTGACTATGCATTTCTTTTATTTGCGATTCTTCGTGTCGTGACGAATGGAACGTGCGATTTTACGGGTTCTCGTCGTCTCGGAGCGTACATAGGTATACCCTCGGGAGCTAATAAACTCGTTAATTCTATACAACTGCAGCAAGAAACTTAATCATTACCATGATCCGCGGGATTTTCATTCTAACGCCGAGATATATTTATTTACGTACAGAATTAAACTCGATAAAATAGTGTATCTGGTATCGAGTAGAGTCGCTTCCAATCCCATCGGAAATCTTCGCCTCGCTCGAGACATCTTTCTTTTGTTTTTTTACACCGAGCTATATTTAGGCGTACCTACATCGACCGTCGACCCAACTTGAATATTCAAAAGAACTCGGAGTAGCTGTTGACCAACACCAAATATAAACGCTTTGGAGAATTGTGACGTCTTCGGTGCAACGTTCTCAAATAATTGTGCTGTTTCGAGGACCTCTTGCACGTCGCATTCTCCTTATGCAGCATCATTCAATAAACATACGCACAAGTATACGAATGCGAGTATACTCGTAATCGCAAAGTGTTCCAAAACTTCGAACCTCTTCGTTCGGGTACGGGAAGATCAAATCGTTACAAGATCCCCGGGATGTGGTGGGTAAAGAAGCGTATAGTTGGAATCTATGTGCGGATGGTGAAGCACCTAATTATCCGCGAATCAACTGGTAGTCACAGAGAGACTGTCTAGACCGGAGTTGTGTCGTTCTCGGATAAATGAAGCAACCGCGAAGCCGATGGCGAATGGGTGGATCTCAGGGCTCAAGGTCATTCGTAGCCTCGGTGTAAGCAGAGGTCAATCTAGGGCAAGTTCACGATTCGTTGGGTTTTGCCGTCCTTTACGGCGCATAGGGCGTTACCGGGGCTGTTGACTGCCAAGGTCAAGGCTCGCTCCAGCAGCTGAGGAAAGAATAGAAAGCGAATAAGCCGCGCGCTTTGATCGCGAAGCGCCTCATTGTGCACGTAATCTGACAGGACGTTGCACGACGAGTATAGTGCGCCGCGGTTCCTTCTAATTATACTTCGCTGCATCAAGCAACTAAGGTGGTTGTCCCTGCATGCAGCTGTATCGGTCATCAGGAGATTTGAGAGCCTCTGCAGGGAGGAGTATTACGGGTCTGAGAGCAGCTATATGACCCGGAGTGCAAGGACCCTCGGACCTTGACGGGCTTGGACTGACTTTTATTTTTATTTCATTTTCGCACATCCCTCGGTTCCTTTTTAGTTGCATTTGGGTTTTTGTATTACTTGTTTGTTTATTTTCTTTTCTTTTCACATATATTTTTTGTTGAATTCTTTTTTTATTCATACCTACATTTCTTTTACTCACCTCCTTCGCCCCGTAGGGTCCCGAAGTCCTGTCCGCCTCGGGCTCCCTTCCTCGGTCCTGTTTTGCTGAAAACAAAATTCACTTCATTAGAGTATTTAGGTAGTGGTTTACTTCTCTCCACCTGCGGGAAGGCTTTGTCTCTGCGAATTTTGTATTCGACTCCCGCCATTTTTTCTTGTTTCTTTTTTTTTCTAACTTTATCTTAAGGGCGATGTTCGCGTCGCAGGAGAGCCCTTCGCCTTTTGGCCCTTTCGCCATGCCTCATTCATGGGATGCTAAATGAGATTACGCTAAGTGCCGCGTCTTGTATCTTCGTTCCCGAATTTATTCGACAATCTTCGGACTACGCATCATTCCATTATATCCAACAAATAATAACCGCGAAGGTGGCCCACGTGCAGTCGTCTCTTTGAAAAGATGTACTATAAAGTCCTCACAGTCGGAGCAACTCTTTAAGCAACTCCTCTCTATCTCACATCTCATTATGAATCCTTGGAATTTAACGCTGATAATCAATACTTGTCACATTTCATGTCGGAAAAAATATATGATTATCACATTACTTTTGCAATTGATGTAGGTATATTGCGATTCGTGAAAAAATTACAATCAGCGTACGTATTCACGTCAGCAAGTTGATCTTATTTTATTCATACCTTTGTTGCGCTGAAATCTTGACGGGTAATTCGAATCGTAAAAATTCGAACTCGAAAATCGGGACGCCGCACTTTGCTCTGGATTTATACCTGCATGGTCGGCGTATCGATTTTCTCTCTTTCGAATTCGAACACGTCGATTCACGGGGCTCTGTCCATCTGACATCCAAAGCTGCAGAACGACCGGCATGACGTGATATCCTTTCAGGACTCTTCAGACATGCGAGCTTCAAACGGTCGGCGTTTGTTGAACTGCGTAGGAATCGGAGATAACCGCTCCACCCACCCTGAATGAACTGAGCTGGTATATCGCGTTTGGACAAATTTACCACTCGTCCATCTCATACTTATAAGCAACACACGTTCCTCGAGTATTCCTCTTAGTAGTTCAAGTGCAGCAGGATGACATCGTTTTTGATCCTTGAGATCATATCGGTGATCCAGCACCGTTATAATCCGCTCATCATGCGAAACATGTATTCAGAGAATTTTCGGTCACGTAACTTTGCCAAAATGTCATCCAGCTGTTGCAGTCTTTGTGGCCCCGAGAAGAACCTGACACTACCGGGTTGCCTCGAATCACGCGTCAACCTCCCAAGCCCTTTAGGTATGCAGATGAATCCGACCAACCAACCCACGTTCGTAATCTGCAGTTATTTTACAAGTTGCAAATGCAGTCAGTTTCTGCGGCAAGATCTAGATATGGGTTTCAAGGATAGTAAAAATACGCACAACTTCCTAATAATTTCTCCATGGAAATGATAGCTGTGTTATGCATAATGCAATGAATCCCTATATCCTTTGTTCCATGCTTCAGCTATTATGGGCGTACATACGGGTTTTAAATCTGTGTAGCTAGAAATATAAGACACAGCACGTGCCATTATTCTGCAAACATTGCCAGACTAGGCACATGCATACAATGGCGAATTTTATTTTTAAGGAATTACCGATCGCTTCTGGGGTTAACTTCTCGCCGACCGACTGCAGGTGGAAAAATGTCCTTAAAAGTATAGTGAAATCATCCGGTTGGTGCAGAAAAAACGAAGCGCTCGGTTTCGCAATTTGTCTTTAGTTTGTTTTTTTCCATTTTTCATAATTACGAGGCGTACGTGAAATTAATTAATCGGTTATCTCTGACCATTTATATAAATGCAACGACGTATCATATTAGTTACCCGAACAAGTACATTATTCATTTTCGATACTCCCCAATTCCAACTTCGGCAATACAAACGTTCATAATATAGTGATAAATAAAAGTGTTACGACACATGGCGTACGATGTCAAATATTCGGTATACGTGATGATTAAGTAAGCCGGTATTATCGAAACTCCGACCGGTTCATTCGCTATCGAGAATTTTACGCGCGTTTGGATTATTGTCATAATTAGTAGGCGAGGAAACTATTATCGGGAATTCACAGAAATCAATTGATTGATATTGTACGCGGCGTTTTGAATGGAAGTGAAAAAATATATGAGGATATTGATGAAGAGGCATTCTATAATTCAGAAATTGTAGTTTTTGAAAAATCTTCAAATACCGTGATACCCACATTTTATTGCTGTTTCTGAAAACCTGTTAAACTAGCATCATTGAAATTAAGACCGGCAGCTAATTCTCGATCATTCCGGCTAGAGTTACGAAGATTTATTCCGAAGACTTATTGGCAATAAATAAAAGTGAATCAGATGTAAAGGCGCTACGAAAACCAGCGTGGTGCCACGCAGTAACTAGCGAAGAATATAAGATTGACTTCGGGGGAATACAGAAACGAAAACTTACAGTTTTGCCGCATATGACAACGAGGCAAAAAACGTGCATGAGTCTCTCCTCCCGACCATCGCGGGAGTACTTTATCGTATCAAAGAGGTTAAATTATGGCGGTATATCGCGTCAAATATACTATATTTTAAATTGCATCATATACCTGCAGTACGAAGTAAAACGCGTTACGTAAAAAGCTCGAAGCTCCCGAGAATCAAAGAAAAGGAAATTTTTCCGACACATGATGCCCAAGGCAGAACTTTCAATTCTGCAAAGAAATGCTACCGCAGAAACAGAAACGCGTCGTTTGTACGAGGACCATAAATCTTGATGAACCAAATTGGTTGGGTTATGTGCGGTACGATTACACTAAGTGGAGGGCCATGTACTGTACGTGATGTCAAATTTATTCAATAATCTTTGCGGTAATTTCTGGTAAACACCTCCTCGTACATCATCACTTTAAAAAATGAACCGTCCTCAAGGACGCGGGGCAGCCCTTGCGTGCGACAAAACTAACTGGAGAGCCGGCCAAGCCCTGCAGCAGCGTTCCCGCGTCCGCCCTAACGCTGACTTCTTTTACTCTTCGAACTGCATTCCTCATGGGCCAGATCTGCTCCTAGATTCAGTAAGGTATTCTCGACTGAAACATCAGACCTCTTCGACGGTCAGCGGTTGGCTGGATTCGCCAAACCGTTTCTTAGAAGACTTTGAATATTTATACGAAGGCAGAGAATGACGCAGAGCCCCAAGGGCACGAGGGGAGCAAAAGAATCGCGGCTGTGAAAAATGACGTTCTAAAAATGCACAAAATATTTTTCTTTCCTTCTCGCCCTTAAGCGCTGACTCAATATAATACACGTCTATCTCTTTCTCTGTCTTGTTTATGGCAAACTGCGGCAGACCATCCGGAGATGTAAAATTTTAACCCGTGCAGTCTATTCGTCTTCCGTGGGGTTCCAAAAATTTAAGCTATTGCTCAGCTTTGTTTTTAGCAATAACTGTATACGCGACAATAAATATTCGACGAAATTCAAACCCCCGGGGTGATACTTCATTCGAAATTTTTATTTCACCAAATTAACTACATCTCTACAATATTTTTTATCGCTACCAAAGAGATAAAATCAAACAGTCACAAAAACGATAAAATTAACTATAGGCAGTCTGAACATTTGCAGTGTGTGTTACAGCTTTTTTTCATATTTTTCCCCAGAATTCGTCGATGAGACTCGAAATATTCGGAATTACCCGATGACATAATCCCGTGTCTCATGAATCAAAGTTTTTATGAATGAAGTTAAAGATTCGCACGATATTTTTGGCTAATTTTCGAGTTCGAAAAAATTGAAAATTTCCTTACAAGATTAGTGTGAATTCGCTAAAAATTATCCGCATAGCGATATACCATTCATTATTCAAGTAGGTATACCTGTAGATACCTACACGGCGAAAGGTTCGCCCTTATATTTCTTTCGACCGCAAGTTGTGACGTATAAGTATACCTCGTGGCTTGCGTCCAGGTATATTTGACTGCATATACACGCACGAATGTATGTATAGCGTAACTGGTAGCTCATGGAAGCCAAACTGATGTCTGAAGGATTCTGATTTTTAGACGCGTCCAAGCCACGTAGCGTCCGCGACCCCGCGGTGGCATAGCGTCAATGAATTCATCTCACGAATTTCAATGCAAATACACAACGCCGTAAGAAAATCATGATTTTTTACGCCCGGATATGGCTCGCCACTTTGTCAGAATAAAATAAACGAAATAAAGAACATGCGAAGAGCGTTCGAACAACTATTCTCGTTATTTCCTCAAAGAAACATCGGCGAGAATCCTGCATCTTAGAAATTTGCTCCGTCTAAATTGGCGCCTCGAACTTAAATCGAATGACCAACAAGAACGGCCCCCCTTCGAAATAAAACTCAGTTTACAAGCTGCAGCCGAACGATACTTGCCATTGTAAAGAACACGCGGCAGGTTCGACCTTGTAATCTTTCCTTCTTTTTTCTCTCCTTTTTTTGCACAGCAAACTCTTTTAATGTTCGCCCGTAGGCTGCAGCTGTGCAGAAACACATCTATGTGCTACAGAAAATTGTGTCTTCGAAATTACTCGAAACACTTCTTTTCCGAAGAAACGCAGAATTAACGGAACGCTTTGTGTCAGATGCTCGCGCGCGAATGAATTTCGTTTCGATATTTTATTCATCCAAAAATTCTTCGCGTTACATTATTTATCCCAAAATATATTATTCATCTCTTTTTTTTTTTTTTTCTTCAACCTATACTCTTTTTAGGGTGGTCCATGAATCCCGGGCGTGACAGGACCGACTATATAGGTGCATGCGTCCATAAATTTAGGGATTATCAAGGATTAAGGAATTAACCATGACGCCCTCCTTGTACGATCAGATGAAACCTCTACGGTAGCGATGAAAGCGCGTGTCAAATCTGGTAAAAGAATTAATCAACCCACGTCCTCCGCGATAAAACAAGAAGCCATTCTCGGTTTTGATATGGTTTTTGAGATTCCATTCTGGCCGAATGTAAAACACCCTCGCGGTTATTGCCAAACCGCATTATTATCTAATCATTCAAATTCTTTGCAATTAATTTTGTCACACTTCCAGGCTCATGGTTTTTCTTTTGACTCGTCGGTAGTTCGATGCTGCGTACAAAAAAGTATCGATCAATGTCCACGGAGGATCATGAAAGACAAGTTAGTGTCATGGGACGCGTTAAACCGGTTGTACTTATATTTCTTTGAACCGTAATAGACGCACCTTGTTACGTGTAGATCACGTCGTGTAATTATGGGGTACCGAGTTTCAGAGACAAATTTGAAAAAGGCCCTGAAATCCCACAATGATTCGAACGCGCATTACAAATCAATTACTCGCGAAGCGATCGACCTGCAAAGTATTGCAACGACAACCTTGTCCATGACGATCGTCCGCGTGAATCATGCGTATGTTTACTTGAATGAGTTGAACGTACCTGACTTAGAGGTAAAGGTATGATGATAACGACACTTGCCGTTCGAAAGGTAAGAACATACTTTGTGGGCGCAGATAAATGTACGAGTATATATTTTTTGTATGAATTTATTTTTTATCAGAATCGTTGAACCGCGTCATATTTAAGTGAGCAGGGATTTTCCGGGAGGGAGCACCGTTCGAATGCAACGTAACAGTCGTCCGTGTAATAAGATATCCCGATTACCCGCAATTCTTGAATCTTTCGGTCTTCCTTATCGCCTCGAAACTCGTCCTCGAGGGGGCCGAAAACCGGATAATAAAGTACAACAGCTCGGTGACGCCACTTTGGTACCAACGACACCCATGACGCGGTAAGCCCGACACAAGGAGCTCTACAGGGCAGCTTGCATTTCTGGACGAGTGCATTCCTCGCCGTAACAAACGAACGCATCTCCTTCTCTCCCATGTGTACATATTATACCTTGCGAATACTTTTGGCCAGTGCGCCGTGCACTTCCTGCGTCCACGCTGAGTCCTGCGGGCGTCTGATTCTCGGTGGTGGGGGTTATCCTATGTAAGCCCTGAACAGCCAGGTCCAGTCCACAGCATCAGAACTCGAACCCAGGACTTCACAACGACGGCCAAACGTGTCTACGAACTTTTTAATCGTCCATTATTGACATTGGATCAGTTCTCTTGAAAATTATATTAACAAACACCCGCCGTACAAAATTTCGCTACATTTTCAACGCGCAGTGATTTTATATACGAGTATTTTTATCGCATCGTTCCACGATACCGGTGGTAATGATCTATCTTTATTTATCGGCTCTTCTGAGCCTTGCGGCTGCACAGGGACCCGATATCGAAGCCACCCAATTCACTTATCCGCAACAAGAACGAGGTAAGGTATCTTAATGTCCTTCCGTGGATCCTCCGGAAATTTTATTGCCAAACAGCGCGAACCAAAGCACTCGCGAATCAATCGGTGGATCCCGCCTACGCGCTGTTCACGCAGTAGTTATTTATTCGAATTTAGAATCAGATGAATTCAAGGGATGAAGTTTTACTCTGATAAAAAGTGGAGAGGTATTCAGGAGCAGGTCTATAAACGTTTAGATTCCATATCGCACTGGACAAGTATGAGCAAACGTGACTTACTTCAAGCAGAACCATTGTTTCTCCGATCTTGCATGACAAATACATCGAATTTACATACGCTCACTTGGAAACCGGGTACGCCGCACGTGAAAATTTGTTGAAATTGTATCGCGTATAGGAAACGATTCGCGAAGCCATGAATATCACTGAAAATTTGTCATTTTGGTAAAACACATTTTGGCACAATCTAGAAAACACTTTTTATCGTTGATTCAATTGAGTGAGTTCTGGCCAAACATTCGTAACCATATCCCCGTAGAGATCGACTCCATGAATTTTTTAATTCCATAGTCCCATTGGTGTAGAATGTAGAAACGCGACGTGGAAGGTTGTGCCTTGTTACGAACCCGATGACGCGATACTTGGTTCTTATTCATACGAACGTGATTATCATATTATTCCATGGTTAGCCGAAAAATGAAACCCATAAAACTAAGAGCGATGTGTTTCTCGCTCACGTTTTAATAAATCTTGAGTAATAATCTAAGAAAAGATACGTAATCTTGTCGCGAAGTAAAAAAAATAGCGAGACAATTATTAGAATAGCCACATAATTGAAAATGATACATGGACCATCGTCACCTTTGTAACCCGCTCACAACTTATTTGAATATCAACGACGGTTACGAGTGAACGTCACATAACCGTTTATGTCGCGGGAGTTCCATGGAAGTTTATTTTTTCCTTTTTGCCAAAGTAGCGGCTTCGGTCTCTGAACCCACGCCGAATGCGAGAAAATATTTGCACAAAACGAATACTTATACATATATTCTTCGGACGAAGAACAGGGAGCTTTTAACTTGGCATAATTGAAAACCCATATATGCAGATGCGCGATGCGGGCGCGAACCGGTTTTGAGGAACGCTTGCGGTTTCGAACTGAATCGCTTGACATTAATCATATCAATTAGACAGATCAAAAATCGAAGCGGATCCAATTTATATTCTTATGATGTACGGGCACCTGCAAACGGCTCTGGAAGGCCGCGCCTCAAACAAGTGCTACTCCTGTAATTTATCGGAAATTTGTCGGTACGTGGATTGCTAGATATGCCGCTGATGGAATTATTAAGGACTCGCGTTTACACCTTACCGGTTTACCTTGGGCATATTCCTCTTTTTTCCCACGACATGAAATTAAATCTCACACAACAGCGCGGGCAAAAAGAAAATTTCACACCTGCGAATGGCGAAGAAAAATAAGTTATGGGGGTACAAGAAGAAAATAAAAGAACTCGAAGATCATGTTTTATGATCATATTTACGACATGGTTCACTTGTTTCAATTACCGTACGAAACTTGACCGGTTAGAAAAAAATTTTAAGGAAGAGTTGAAGCAAAAACAAAACAAGGAATTCGTTGCAATTTGATAACATTCCGCAAACTGTGATCATGTATGCTTCAGATTTTATTCGAAAAATGTAATAAAATTCCACGGATATTTGCACGGCAGAACAACCTACGCAGTAATTTCTTGACCGTGAAATCGTGAGATGTTAGCCGCGATTCCATTAACCTGTAGATTATCTTAGGAGTCGAGGCAATATGTATTCCAGCCCAATTATGCGTTTAATTAAAAGTAACTCAGCCAACAATCACGCGGCATTAATTATCTGAGGTGTAAATATGTATGTAAACTGGTATGAAAATTTCGTTGTAATGAAAAAATATCCGCACGTTTGTGTAATAGAGGGGCACAATCTGTGGGATAGCATCGACATTCATCAGCTGGATAAACAACTTGCGGCTTGGCACAACGAGCCTATATCGCAGGAGAAACGCCCCGTGATCGAGGCAGAGGCCAGACAGGGGTATGGTGATGTTCCTCGGCCGATTCCACCCATCCAGGTTCTACCCACGGTACCACATCCGCCGCTACCCCAAGGTTGTCTGGCTCCCAGAGGACAATTTCCGAGCCCCAGAAGCTGCGCGCATTACTTTAATTGCTGGGACGACGTCGTAATCGAACAGCAATGTCCTGGTGGGCTATTGTTCAACGAGTTAACCGGCGTATGCGACTTTGAATACAACGTTTATTGCGCTGGACGGCCAGCTCCTCCACCCAGTAAGTACAAAGGATACTCTCCGCACCTGTGAAATCCATGCTATTCTTCGTAAGTGTGAAAAGAATTTCAACTCGTTCCTAATTTTCTATTCGCAAAGTCAAAAATTACGGAACATTGACATACGTGCTTCTGTATGAATTTTAAACGCTAGTTACTTTCTACTATGGTGACCAACAACTCCTGGATTTTTAATTACCTGACGAACTACGGCGTAATAGACACGTAGAGATTCCTCCAAATCAACGATCTATCGAAATATGGGTCGGACTAAGTCGTGCATGATAATTCGATTTCGCAAATTTCATCATCTCTTCAACCGTTCGGACTTCATAAACTTCAAATACTTTTTTTGCACATAGAAAATAGTTCTGTGTTACCATGGTAATAAACTCTTTTTTTTTGTCCTGAAAACTGAATAGCAAATCATCTCGATTAATATTTTTTTTTTTATCAATTACGATTCGAGAGGTCATTTTCCAGATAAATTTTGTCATGCTAAAAATACTTTATTTCTGGTTCTGTTTGATCATCGACCGAAAAAAGAAAACACTCAAGATTACGTGACTCAATGTTTAGGTTGAATAGCACTTTTATGCGAGACGAGATAATAAGCTGTTGGCGTTATATTGCAGAACCTGAATTGTCGCCAGGATCAAAAGTGTGTCCCGAACCCAACGGGAGATACAGGAGTTCAACCAACTGTTCGGAATTTTACATCTGTGTTTACGGAAAGCCCGTGAAATACAGTTGTCCCCGACAACTGGTCTACAACGAGGTGAGCTAATGACAATCGTAGCGTTTTTAAACACCTTGAATATGATTATACCTTCGTTGATCATCGTAGAAGGATGGATAGATTTCTTCATCGAATATATTCCGAATACAATTCGACCGACTGGCCGACATTCTGAATCATGAAATGAAATTCTATTTGATGAGTTGTGAAAAAAATGTAGGTCCGACAACGGCGAACAAAGCCGGGGTGCAGAATTGAATATTGAATATTAAAATTTCCTTTAGCATCAGACAGTGCTGAACCGCACTACAGGGTTGCACTGAAATATGGAAATATAATACAAATCCGGTTGGACGGCGCACACAAGATGCATAATGCATGATCGCATGTACATTTTTATAAAAAATATTGCAAACTCAGAAACAAATCTTCGAGACAAACTCTCACGCTATCTGGAATCAGAGGGCATGATCGATCGTTCTGAGATAAAAGGGCCTACGGAATTTTACTTGACAATTGGAAACTTTGGATTTTCTGTTTGGGTAATGAGTGACATTTTTTCAGGATTTGGGCGTCTGCGATTATCTCTATAAGGTCAATTGCCGAGGAGCTGCAATTCCGCCGACACCACCCCCGACAAAACCTCCGACGCAGCCGCCGACAAAACCTCCGACGCAGCCGCCGACAAAACCTCCGACGTATCCACCGACTCGTCCAACGCAACCACCGACTCGTCCTCCTACTCACCCAACGCAACCTCCGACTCGTCCAACGCCACCTTCGCCAACTTACCCGACGCCACCCCCAAGTCCTCCGGTATCTCCATATCCTCATTATCCACCACAGATACTACCACAGCCCCAATATCCCCAGCATCCACCACAACCACAATATCCACCTCAACAGCCGCAGTATCCTCAGCAACCGCAACAACCTCAATATCCTTATCCACCACAACAACCTCAATATCCATCGCATCCACCCCAGCAACCTCACTATCCATCTCATCCACCCCAGTACGTCCCACAGCAACCTCAATACCCTCATCATCGACCTCAATATCCTTATTACCCACAGCCACCTCAACAGCCGTCTTATAATGTAGGAAGTCAAAGTCGTACGGAACCAGACCCTTGGCATCAACGACCAGTAGCTTCTGAAATTGAACTCCAGCAAGAAGACGAAAAAATAGCAAAGGTAGGATCGATATTCGAAGAGTTTGAAAACTAAGTTTACATCATCACATCACACCATGGCATTAATATTTTTTTCCTGTTACATGCTCAATAAAAAAATTATCTCTATTAAACCTTTGTCTCGGTCTCAATTTGTTCGTTTCCTCCGCATCGATTTCTTTCCTCTTCATCCCAGAATTTGATAGTTCTGCCTCACGCATTGCTCGATTTATATCCATCAGGAACAACAACAGCAAATTTTGCAACAATTGGGTCAGCAGGGTGTGGATATTGGGACTTTGATTCTGCAACAAGATACTCCACAAAAACCTCCGCTACTTAATCCCTGGGGACAATTGCAGGCAATTCCTGCACAGCTTACGAAAATTCCTTGCAAGGACGGAGACGTCCATAGGCTGACGGAATCCTGTAGCAGCGTCGTCGTGTGCAGGAAAGGTCGTCCTCAACTGGTACAATGTACCGCTCCTGAAACTTACGACAGGGTTTCCGACTCCTGCAGGCCATTTACACTCGCAAAATGGTAAGCATTCCAGGGGATTTCCGATTATTTGAAGTGTAAGGCGATAACTGAACATAATATTTTTCTCCTTTTGTTCACAGCTAATCAAGAACCCGTCTAGAACTTTTGCTTTGTAACGCACGTTTCAATAAATCAATTTTTTTCTACAACCAGCCCCCCTAAATCCTAACTTATTTCACAGCCGAATTTACTTCATGAACTCTAACTTACCGACTGAGTAACTTACCGAACAGACGATCGAGAGACGGTCGAGGACCCTTTCACTCGCGTCTCAACTATCAAGCATGGTAAGAAAGCTCGGCCGAAGCTCAGCTGGATCGCGAGGCTTTAAGCTCCAGGTATATCTCTTCTCCACCAGAGAACGGCACTGACGGCGGTACTGAGAAGTAGAAACTCACCTCGCAGGTAAGCCGCGAAGATATATCGAAGTTTCCCGCGTCTCTGCAATTCCAGTAATGGAAATCGAGGCGTACGGCGTGTACGGCTCGTGGGTTGTAGATGCGAACGAAAAAAACCGATACGCACGAAAGATTCCTAGAAAACTAGAGCATTCTCATACTTGGAATAATCTACGACCGTACAGCTTCTGGTCGCATGTATGCCGCGACGAGCGTCGAAGCATTCGACCGCAATTGCCAAGCTGTGACCGCATGCAGAGGGGAGATCCAAAATGGCGTTCACGGTCCGAAAAATATTATACATCTGGGGTGTACGATATGTAATTAGGGCACATCGAGAGCAAATGTATAAATGATCGTTGTGTCTCTCTGGCTGAGCAAGACTCGTAGCGAAAGATTTTTTTTTCCTTCGTTTCTTTCGCTCTTGTAAATGGGTACTGTACACACTTTACTTCCACCGTCCACCGTCGGCGGATTGATGTAAGTACGTGTAAATGAATTGTAAGTGTAAAGTAGGTGCCCGAGCCGGTATTTCTGATGGTAAATACATTTATACGTACACGATATTCGATTTGTGTATATAGAGTGTGGCAAAACCTCTGTGTGAGGTATATGGATATTACTTTCCCATGTTGCTTTCTTGGTACACGAGTGCCACGCCCGGCACGCGGCGACGCACTATCCAACAAAGACGGAACTGGAAGTTAACAGGAAACGTTGCATTACTGGAATTCGTACATGAGCCAAAGCTTTGGCAATGAAAGCGCGGCTGTTATATGACGGTGGGATATTATCTTATCGACGTTAAAATATATTTTCTGGATTTGTTAATTGATACGTTATACCTGCAGGAGACGTGGACGTTAAATGCAGACTTGCGTCAGCGGTAGGTCGGGACAAGTTTTTGGCAATATTAACCACTCGGTCCGATAAAAGCGGCTTAAAATTTACTCGAAAACTCGACCGATTCCCTGCGGTAGCTTCTCATACAACTGCCACAGCGCCATCATGAAATTCGATAGGTTGGAGCGATATTTGTGGCCGTTTATAGAATCCCCCGTCAGGTGATAATTGCATTCCAAGTTTTAGTGATGGAATTGATATCATTTAACGACTCCCTAATTGATCCTTAAAACCTTATTTATACCATACGCCGAGCGTCATCGAAAAACTTTTATTTTTATCCTCCACGACAAGTGAAGGTACGATTATAATTTGAAGAGATCACCAGAATATGTATGGAAAAATATAAATGACCGTGTCAATTAGTAACGTTATGTTTATCGACGAGGAACTAAAATTATTCATTGGAAGAAAAATCGCGATAGTTATATGATGTATGTATATACAGTATTTGGAATGTCGCAGGTGTGTCAATACCCTTCAAGAACCCGTATAGACTAACCCTATTTGGTTCTTCTTTGCGGAGGTGGCAGGTGAGCGGCGACGCGGTGTTAACGTAATATTAATGGAAACGTATAGAGTCGTTGGCGTGCGGAAGATGTCTGAAGAGGTATAATTCAAACTGCCTAGAGTTGCAGTTGACGACGTGTAGACGTGACATAATCGTACATCTATATATGTACAGGTCACATACCCGCCGGCAGTAGGCATTAACCATTGTCCGTAGGGCCGGGCCTTTGTGGGTCTCACTCAATCTGTTTGTATAGAATGCGTGGGACGCATAACTGCATATCTGCAACGTGACCCGACGGCGGTGGCCGTCGCGTCGGACGCGCAAAGGTTTCTGGTAACAACCAACGAGTATAACAAACTAGGATGACAAAACCAATACGGACATCACAGAAGAAAAGCTGGCGTCGCGGGTCGCGGCCATTCCTCGACACGCTCTGATGATCGTGAAATTCTTGGCATTCACGAGCATGAAGTTTCTTTCAGAATTCGTTTACTCATTTTCTTTATTGTAAGACCAACGCCCGTCAGACGGCCAATCATACGAACAGTGAGGGACACATGTCTGAAATTACGTCCTGTGTAAGCTATGACTCAGCACCATCTTCTTGAAAATACTTTATCAAGTACTCGACAGGATATTCTTTCAACACCTGTACGTCAATCCGTTGGCCGATTTTAGATTACCTATAAAAGATGATGATCGGAATAGAATTATGTTGTGTGGAAAGCGCTCGGACATGCGTGTTTTGCTCTTAATCAGTTATGATCGTCATGCGACGGCAGAATTAGGGCTGGGAAGATCGGAGGTACGCTTGACGTGGAGGTAAGTGAAATGCGTGTAGACCGAATGATGATGGTTTCCAGTTTAATCGTTCGCCAGGTAACTGGGTCATTTTATACAGGTGTTGTAATGCACCAGAGTTCCTTCTCGTCTCCTTCTGTAAAGGTAGCATAACTGATCCGCGCACCGAACGACGCGACGTCACCCCCGAGAGCAAGTTGCCACTGGAATTCTGATTTGGCAAAAAAGAAAATCGTCATGGCAAACGGCCCGAGGCTTGGCTCGCGGCTGTGTGGCAGCTACGTTCCACACGTCCAACGTTCCACCACTTTCGCTATCCGCTTCCCCCGGAATTCTTGGAAAGCGTAAATACTCCCGAAAGTTATGAGAAAACTGCCTCGTGGGCACCCTCTTTGTAAAATGTTTCTTTTACCGACGTACATACCTACCTGTAACCATTAAACTTCTAAAATACGTGACGATCGAGCGTATTATTTATTTGTGTAAAAATACAATTTGGAGAAGAGCTGAATCGACGAGATACGTGATTCGGTCACGGTTTCTGGATCGATCGCAGATTCGCAACCGCCGATTAAAAGTTGAGTCACGATCCCCCGAAGTAGCCGGTTCTCTTTTATTTTTTTAATTTTGTGTCGCGCCACTCCACCCGAGACTTTGGTCAAGGTAAACTGCTGACCGCCTCCTTCCTCCGCCGACGATATCTACAATAGCTTCTTCGAGTCTTCGCAAAGTCTTCCGCAGATGCTCTAGGACAGATCCACTTTGTTTTTCACTATTGGAATCGCTATACCGGATAGCATTTTTCGATCGATTCAAGGCTACTGGGTCCCGCAATTCATCTCGCGGTAATCTCTGCATTGTAAGACCCTGATCATCGAATCGCATGAACATCGCGGTACGTAATAGGAAACGACGTACAAATAGGAAGAGATTATTATATACTCGCCGCTACCAGAACTTGATATTTGATACTTGCATCTTCTCGACAGATACCCATGTAACATAAATTATGTATATACGTCCGAAGGGTTAAGTTATGCAAGAAGCACCTGGAATACGTAACACCCGTATGAAATGGCAGGGTTGAAAGACGGTGACATTTTGAACGGCAGCTTTCACCCGCGTGTCGTCGTTACTTTCTTCGTGTTTTCGATTAGCTGCGGAGAGCAGGGCGCGGTCCGGCCGCGCAAGAATACGCCTATTGATACATTACTCGCGTACACATTCCGTCTACAACGAAGTATAATAATCTCTGATATGTGGGCTGTTTCCTATACGTATATTTTCGCTTTCTCTGTCTCTCCGTCGTATTCTTCCTACCATACGGTTCGTCAGACTGCTCCTGCCCCGGTTGATTCGTCCGTCAATCGCTGACCGTGACACAAATCCACCTCCGTATATTCATTAACACATTAATTTATCTTCACTTTTTTCTTTCTTTCTTTTTTTTTTTCTTTTACCTTTTTTAAATCGGTCCACACCTTCCTTCCAACGAGGATATACGCCTGCGAACAATATTATGTTGGTACATTACGAGTTGTTAATGCAAATGTGTATCAGCATGCGGCGAGTTCGAAAGATCTAGCAAATTTCATTAGCTTTGATACTCGACGATTGCGTCTATCGTGGTGTAACAATTTACGAACGATCGAAGACGTTCAAACTTACAATAAGTTGAACTGCATAATAAAGATGTCACGTACTGCGTGCACTACCGAATTAAGAATCGAAGAAAAACTTTATGCAGCGGTATGAGTTAACGAAATTTCTGCGGTATATTCAAACGAGAAGTTTTAGTTTAAATTTAGAAGAATCGGCATATATATTTGCGAGCAACGTTGGAGCGCGAAAACCTGTCTCCGAAACTAATACTGCAGGCAAAATTCAAGGTCGGCCGAAAAGGTCTGTGATCGCATACCGAAACTGGAGGGCAAATAAATTCTTGAGAATCGTTGAAGCGATATAAACTACACGCGTTTGAGAATATCTTTCGATTTTTTAAACTATCGAAAATGCGAGGAATTTTTATTTTGAATTTATGCAGTTTAGGTGTACGCGCGGGTATTCTAACGGAAATTTTATGGGAGAATTCCCATTGTATACTATACCTATATCTAATGTGCGGAACGTCCGTGCGATGATTTTGATTGAAATTCAAAGCACGCGGTCTGAACCAAGCTCCCGATTAGCGCCGTTTCAACGTTTACCAGGCAACTGAATTTCGATTGAGACTTTACCTGGAAACTGTACGAAGATCACATTCACGTGCACCGCAAGCCTCGTTTACGAAACAAAATCAAGCGTGCCATAATAGGATGTATTTGGCAATTTTAACGACAGTAATTTCAACTGACCATAAAGTGTTCGTTCGTCCCATTTATATTATATACGTATTACTTCGAATCAGAACGTTTATTTTTTATTACTTCTAAACCCTCGTTTGTTTTTTACATTCAATTTTCGACACTATACGATGTCCTCGCGAAAAGTAAATGTTGCAAGGGGTTTCATTATTCCGACTTCGCTCATCTTTCACCACCCAAACCTGATTACCGAAGATAGAATTGATCGGATAATGAGAGGCCTTCCGCAGTTTATACCCGATCTTCAAGAAAGGACTTAAAAGAGGACCTAAAAACTAACTCTCCTCGCCGCTGAAATCCTTGGAACACTTTCGCAGGACATCGGCATGCCACGTTACATCACAAAGGATAAGAAAAACGGAATTTCTGAACTCTTAAAGTATTTTATCCCCGCAGTGTCCTGAAAGTCGAAGTCATAAAAATAAAAAACCATCGATTAAATTTCATTTTTCTGCTAGAACGCGCCGCGCAATCCAACCCTCCGACCTCACTTGACCTGTGCGCAGCGAACCCTGAAGTTGGCAATTGTTTCTGCATTACCTATATAATATAGCGTTCATTCGAAGGCATAAACTCGAGCAGTAGCAGGTCCTGAACAAAGTTCTATTCTAATACAAAACTCAAACACTTGACACTCCCGTCATCGTCATCGTCGTCGTCGTGGTAGTGCAGGTCGGTTGTGTGCGGATCGAAATCTAGGGTGCAGCCTCGAAGTGGTTCGCCTTGGAGTACATGGGATGCCGCATTCCGCATATGATTAGCATAGCTTTCCCGAGTCCCGATCATACGGGTTCACGCGATTTTATACCTATACGTATCAGATAAAGCGGAGGAGTATAATTCTTCGCAGATACAACACGACGTCTTCTTGCGGGATGTACCGTTCGACCAATATACCATTCGCCTTACAGTCCATGAAAAAGAATTACTATCCTACCCGACATTACCGTTAGATATTATTAAACTACTGTTCGGAATAAAATTGTATCGGTTAGTAACCATACTCAAATTGATTGATAGTATAACTTACTTCTCAATGTTACACGGAATTCTTATTTTAATCCTTTACAACTGGGGCGAGGACATATTATAACTTACCTCAAGCTAATTGTAAGATTTACTCTTGAAACGGATTTCGTCGAAGTTTGTATAAAATTAAACGCGATGTATAATTCACGTGTCGCTTCAAGCAAGAAAGTCATCATCTCCCATCCCCTCCATCAATCATGTTTAAATTAATTCTTTGATTGTTTTTCCGCAAAAGGTTAAATTGTACCTGTACGAATGTGTACAAGAAACTTTACACGTATACATTATAGGCGCAGGTGAATCGTATTCACTGCTGGATAACACTATGGCGTCTGCCGCACGTAATCGCGATGTATTATGCATCGTACGTCATGTAACTAATGCAGCTATCTTTCCTGCGCCAGAGAGTAAAAAAAAGGAAAAGGAAAAGGAAAAGAAAAACTAAAAAAAGCACTCTTCAGATATAGTAGAGTTGAGAAGAACTTACACCGAGCGAACGTTTACTCTATACGATATTACAAATTACATCTGATATTTACATCGCGTATACAATCGCGTTACACGATACGTGATTACGGAGAAGCTGTATTATATCAGTCGCGGGTTAGGGTAAAAATTAAAACTATATTAAATCACTGTTATTCAACCTACAAAACAACTTTATAATTATATTATAACTGCAGTACGGATATTCTTCGATATCCATCATTATTATGTCACGTCGATTATTATCAACGGTATATTATAAATTCTCGAAGAGCTGGGGAAAAAGAAGAAAAAAAACTACCTAATAATGGGTGCGACCAAATTCTGGAAACTTTACCAACTTTGATGAGTTGCCGATATTATTTTTATTTACATGTTCATTCGTTTTTTTTTTTTTCAATTTTTCATCCGTGATTATTTTTATTTACATGCGTGTTTATTTTTATTTATTTTTATAATTCACGTTTGTAAATTGATGCGTCTTGTAAATTTTTTTTATTACGTTGGCGGTAATGACAGAAAATTTTAGTGAAGGTATGCAATATATTATATGTGCGCACGAATTGGAGAAAGGTTTTTAAAGTCCGTGAATTAGAAATGGCGCCGCATGTCTGGTATATTAAACTGTGGGTAGATAAAAATACTTTCGATTACTCGACCCGGCCATCGGTGACGACGGTGAGTGGCCATTCGAAGCATCGAATCGCTTCATATTGTTCAGATATGTACACGAAAAGCGAAGGTCAACTGGAATTTGATTCCCCGATCGGATGAAGATATCGTGATTTATCACTCGAGCTGTAAATCTATTAGCATTTAATGGTTTTGTATCCGCCTTTGATCGCGCGGTTCCGAATCACGATCCGAAATTGTGTAATATATCTTTATTGTAAACGCGATCGCATGATCGATCGCTCATAACTCGGACGCATGCCTTTCTCAATAATTTAATGATGAGCTACTACGTAATAATTGCTCTTTGAGTACAATCCAGGTACAAGACATCGCAAGCGACGGATGGATAAGTGACGGGATTAGATGGGAGCTGGAGCGCCTCCGTTCGTTCCATTCCATATATTACATACCCATACCTTGATCGGCAATAAATACCAAACGTTATTATGCACTGTACAATGTCATAACATGCCCCCGGCTTTCATCGGGGCTCAACGAATATAGGTATGTCGCAATCTGGTATTTCTATAAAATTCATTTTTGTAGGAACTAAACGATCCAGATCATGAAAAACATCATTGATATCCCTGATCACCTCGCCCGCGGGGGTAACGATCGTTATATATGTATAGTGATATCGATCGTTGTTCTTAACGTTGATAAGTTGGTTGAAAACAAGCTGAAATAAAACTCGGGACGAAAATTGATGGTCAAAATGCATAATGTATGTGACGCGATGTGCGGTGCAACGGACGTTCGAAATATACCTATATGTATATATCGGTCAGTTTCTAGCTCTTTGATCCCTGCACTGCAAAGGCTATATCCTATGTACACGGGCACGGGACGTCCTCCGAAATCGAAAAACCTGTTTGGTATTTCGATCGGAGCTGTACGTGACGCTATATAATATATACCAACATCGGTACACTTTCTACAATCAGGCGCGGGGCTTGCGGCGCGCGTCTTTAACGCTCGAAAGGTCGAGGCTATATACTTACAGCGTATGTAAGTACACTCGGACTTGAAGCGAGTAAGAGTGACTTTTCCGTGCGGAGCGTGTGCGATAAAATCTCGGCTGCGTAATAGTATTCTATGGTTTTTAGGAAAAACCGCGATGTCAGGATATACATAGGTAAAGTCGGACCATCGCGGAATTTCCGTTTCGAATTTCACTTGATATTCAGATCATGAAAGAGCGTTAGCTCGATAGCTACGCACTCCACGTGAATAAGTTATGATGAATTTACAGCTACAGCGTCGCTGGCGCAGGTGTTTGTTTGTGTGGTCGTAATGACGACGGTCTTAGGAAACCAATAAAAGCGGAGAAAAAAACATAAGAAATATTATTAAAAGCGAGCAAGAGAGACGGAAATTATACCATCAGGTGTCAACAACCTTGCTGAATAGCTTAAGGATTACACCGATCTCGGATTGGGATGCTGCAGGTCTCCGAGTCTCCAGTCTTCACTTTCACTGAGAGAGGCTGCAGAACCGCGTTCCGTCCGCTCGGTCGACCCGCAGTAGTCGACTCGACTTTATAAAATCGTATACTAGAAATAATTCACCTCTACACAACTTGGCATTCCGTTTGTCAGTTGCATAATTCCCGCCGCTATAATGTGTACCGAGAGAAGACGTTTTACCGAACGCTCGTCCTCGTCAGCGGCACGCGTCGATCGCATCCAACCGGCTTTACGCGTCCAGTTGTATAATATCATTCTGACGTGAATATTCGCGCTCTGAAATATCAATCAGTCAAACTATATGAAACACGAGCGACGCCGCTATCTATGCATTTCTTATTTCTTACGCGCCTTTGAATAGATGTATATAACCACCGAGTATAAAACACGGCTCACCGTACCGTTATCCGGAAGCCACCTCGCACAGTATAGTAGCTCTGCACCGTCGCTGCACTTGCATGCAACGTCGGGCGTTCAACCAACCGAACGTAAGAAGCTCCGAGAAAAGCGCGGCCGCTACGTGCGTTATAAAACAAAGGGACTCACTCCGGTATACGAGACGTACGCGATCGTTCGTTCATACGTGACTCGGGAGTACCTTATTATTTCTTCTTACATGGCATCGCACGGGCATTGTCCCAATTATAACAAAAGAGGAAAGCCTGTTAATTTTCGGAGCATCGATCAAATCCGTAACTGTGAATATAATACGCTCGATTATTAAATCTATGCTTCAGATACAGTAATTCATTTATATTCTCTGTTCGTATGCCGCAATCATGACGCCATTACAATATATGTTTACGTACAGGGTACATACATAGCGTACAACTTACCGATCAGAGATTTATTTTATTGCCTCGTTTTTCTCCCGTTCAATCGTGTTCCACAACTCTCATGTACTCATATTTGTAAGTTTAAGTTGTAGGTGAGATGGAGACACGGGCTACTTGCTCATCGTGTGCCGCTGTAGAATGGGACAAGTTTTTGGATATCGTGCATTAGTAATTATGCCCGTGGAGACTAGCTTGTCCTTTTCAAGCTGTGTATAGGGTACTTCAAGGTCTTGCTGATCTACCGTCTCCAAATAGTTCTCCTTTCGCTGAAGATACGACTTTTCGACGAGTGTCTCATTCATCTGAAACCCCAATGTATTTGAATGCGGTGAAGGGCGATGGAGCTGAAAACAGTCATAGAGTATGAAAATAGTATAATTCAGGTGTCTCGATGCATGTTTACCGAAATATCGACCCACACGCTCCACAGAAATGAAAATCGAGCACCTGAATATCGAGCCCATGAAAGACCGTTTGATTTTCGAGTGGGCATATATACGAGACGACGGAAAAAGTTGTGCAGCTTTCGCTGTTATTTCTGACTTATATAGAGTCGCATAAAAACGGTGATGAATCCCTGATTTTTCGTGCGTTACGGAAGGCCGGTACATATACCATATAAATATTTATCGTATTTATAAACCGATTATACCAACGAATAAAATTCGATTTTACTGGAGCAATCGGCCCGAAGGTAAGCCTGGGGCTGTCAGACGATAGTCGGGTTGGCCTTCGTCTTCTATGAAGTTTTGTTATACGTATTGCATGCCGGTTATATTTTATATAGACACGTTATTACATACCGTACCAATACGAACCCGTGGCACTTGAAACATAAACGGTGCTCGTATCCGTATAGCTATCAATTCCGAGTTCTTATATACAAATACATAGTTACATATCTGTTTTTCTGGACTGCGGATAAGGTTTCAATATACGCGGGACAATTGATAACCGCATAACGTATGCCAACATAACTGATCCTTCCAAATTTCCTTACACGCCTTGTACGTTCAGCCGAAGAGCAAAATAAAGTATACGAGCATGGATATCAATATATCTATGATACGAGCTATGAGCTGTATTAAAATTTCAGACAAAAAATATTTCACCGTGAAAGGCGCACGTGCGAGTATAAGTTGTGTGGACCCGAACAAGATAGCGGCGAGGGACTGCAGACCAGCCGCTCGATTGGATTGTGAAATGAATTTGAGGTTCCTTTTTAGAATGAACTAGTGCATTTTCTGAGTTGGAACACCTAGCTGTCGTGATTGTCTTTTTTTTTTAGATTCTTTTTCGTTATTCTCTCCAGCAGGTAGAAAACGCGGGTCCATTCTACTCTATAAACTCGTTCCTGGTCCAAGATCTGCAAACTTTGGTAGCAATCAAAGCGAAAAATGCGATCCACACAGGGGCTCC
Organism: Athalia circularis; assembly: GCA_963978495.1. NCBI lineage: Eukaryota > Metazoa > Arthropoda > Insecta > Hymenoptera > Athaliidae > Athalia > Athalia circularis. The sequence goes on from OZ021700.1 coordinate 17,828,906, forward strand.
GAGACTCGTCTAGACTCGATGGAACTACTCTTATTGAAGCTTCCCCCAAAGCCGTGCTTTTCGGTAGCATTTTAAAGCAAAGCCCCTCTTTCAACAATTCCAAGAGACAGATCGAGAGAGGCCCAGTCGTTCGGAGAGGGAGAGGCACGTGACCAATGACTTATATAAACGTGGGAACACACAGGGCGCCAACACAGTCTTTCGTGCAAGGGGCTGGTGACTAGCTAGTGAAACAAAAGAAAATTTAATTTTGTTAAAAATATAATTTATTAATAATAACATTCGACTTAACACTATACATTAATTTTACAAGAACATCATGAGGTCGTACTTCGTAATAGCGGCCATCCTCTTCGCCGGTACGTACCATTGAAAAATTTGGAAATGCCGAGATGAGCGTTCGAGATTTAAATTTCTTTAACCAGTGTGACCCAGTGTTGCGGCAGTGTGTGACGAGGGTGTAAAACGGTCTTCGAAAGAAACGAAGGAAAAAAAGAAACAAAAAAAAAAAAAATAGATCGATTTAAAATTTACCGCATCGACGCGCATTGCACTCGTATAATATAAAGTCAAGTTTACTATATATCTACAATCGTAATCAGATCGCAATTGAATATTGCTGCATCCAGTCAATAATAATATATAGGCCAACCAGTAGAACCAGATTCTTTCACTCGTTTTCTTTAGCCTCTGGGGGACGGCAATTTGTATAAATCATCCGGAGCGTTCAACAACCTGAAAAATCTATTAACCTTGCAATGCTTTCCAAATTTCCATTAAAGAAAGGGAGATGAGAAGGAGAAAAACAAAATCATCTGTAAAAACGCACTGTTTACAATGGGAGGGGGAAAAACAGAAGAAAAACTTGGGTAAAATCAAACCGCAATTGAAAAGAACTAGAGCCCAGTTCTTCTGAGTCCCCTACTTCGGACCCCCCGAATTATGAAAGTGGGCATTAGTCGTACGAAGTTAGGTGTATTTTCGTTTTAAGGCGGAGATATCCTGTATGTTATATGCGGTATATTCACCCGTGCATTATACATAATGGATTTACGTACCCGTATACCTACGTGGGTATTGGTTAGGCGTACACGAGTGAACGGGATGCTGAGACCCACCGCGAACCGGGCCCAGAGTGAAAGTGTCTGGCGAAAGTCTTTGTAGCCAGACTTACATAAGACGTTTAGCTATTCGTAAAACACGGCCTACTGGCTCCCCAGCTCATTAGATAATAATAATTCTATTCAAACTTATATCTACATAATGCCGCACGCATAATTCGGCACCGATTCCAATAATTTATACAAATTATCACCTTTTTTTCTTGAACACTAATTTCGCGGAGAATTCTTTATGCTTCGGCAACATTCGCGTGTAATACTTTTCTTTTTTTTCTGCTCTTTTGAGGCGTTAATATTTTGCATAGTCATACATTCTTATTATGTTTAACTTGGTTCCATTACAGCGCAAAAAAACGAATAAAAAAAACAATTGAAAGAGATAATCGTGGTATAATATCCGGTTTGTTGCGTCATATGTACCGAGACAGCGCGATCTTATTTTTTGATCAAGATTCTACAATCTACCCTACATATTTATACCAGGTATGAATACGTTTTTTTTCAGGCGTCAATGCGCAGGATAACTTCAAATGTCCGGACGACTTTGGGTTCTACCCTCACCATATTTCCTGCGATAAATACTGGAAGTGCGACAACGGAGTTGCGGAACTGAAGACGTGCGGAAATGGTCTCGCTTTTGATGCGAGCGATAGCAAATTTTTGACCGAAAACTGCGACTATCTACACAACGTTCAGTGCGGAGAGAGGACGCAACTTGAACCTGCAATTGGCGCACCACATTGTTCAAGACTGTACGGTATATTCGCCGACGAAAAGAATTGCGATGTATTCTGGAACTGCTGGAACGGAGAAGCTTCAAGGTATCAGTGCAGCCCTGGACTCGCGTACGATCGTGAAGCTCGCGTTTGCATGTGGGCCGATCAGGTTCCCGAATGCAGAGTCGAGGGTAAGAAAACTTTTATTAATTAATACGACTGATTTACCTAATTTTAAAACCACGATACAGGAAATCCGTGCAGTACTACAACTCCGGCGATGCGAGACGCGATTAGCGGTCATGCTGCGGCTCAATTAGCGGGACGTTTTATGTGGTCCAACGCAATAGTAAAATTCTTATAATTTTTTTGATCCTTGCAGAGGTTGCCGGAGGATTCACCTGCCCAGCTGCCGGTGAAGTCAGCGGAGCTTCCGGAAGCTTTTCGAGGCACGCTCACCCAGATGACTGCAGAAAATACTACGTCTGTTTGGAAGGTATTGCTAGAGAATACGGATGCCCGATCGGTACCGTTTTCAAAATTGGAGACACTGACGGCAGCGGAGCTTGCGAAGATCCCACAGACGTTCCCGGATGGTGAGTTAATTATCTGATCGGTATAATACTAACAAGTGTCTTCCAAATTTGTTCTTTATTTCTTCTGTTACTCATACTCTGTCGCCAAACATGCATCCGCTTTTTAGTATGTACTACGTAACTCGTCTCTTTCTGGAATGCTTTTATTATTTTCTTCGGCTGCTCAGTTTTCCTCATTGTTACCTCTTTATCTGTAAGTCCTTGATTGCCTTGTAATAGCGTACGTGCATCGTGGATACTTCAGGGTTAAAACGAGCAGGGTTATAGAAGACGGAAATGAACTTCGCGTTTCTCGTAACCATTATACGTGTATGAAAATATAGTTTTACGTATCAAATTACTAAGCTACAATAACCTTGACTAACTATTGTGCTCAGCTTCGACTAATCACGACCTTAACTACCTGGCTCCGGTTAGCAATTAGTTATGGAATAATGTTGCTCTTTATCGGAAATTACCGAATTGCTTATTATTGAATAACAAAACGGTTTCTATTCAAGGTAAACCAAACAATAGAATAATTAATAGACGAAACCAATATAATAACAAGAGTCAATTTTTGAAATGAAATTCGATTGCAAGAATCATCACCAGCGCGAAATTCCCTTTTAATTATTGCGGACGATTCGTTTGATTGACGAATTTGATTCAGATGTAACTGTTCTATCTAACGTCCTCCGTTCGCACCCACGCATATCCTGATCCCTCGATTTGTCCGGTTCTGCTTTACAGTGAGGATTACTACGGCGATCTGGACCTGAAGGGCATCAGAAAGAGCGAACTTTTGGCCGGAATCTCAAGTTCGGGCGAATCTCGTAACGTACCGAAGCCAAATCAGAGCAAACCCAGGCCCAACGTCCCCGCCCCCGCCAGGCCCTCTGCCCCTGTCACCGAATAATTTAATTATTAACGAAACACACATACGATATAAAATCTAATTGTGAAAGTACTCGAAGAAGAGTTGGGTCCACCAAATGAATCATCGCAGATTTCGATGATTTTTATTTTCGTTTCACACCCTTAACTTATAAATCACACGCCCTCAAACTATTGGCGATGGAGCTGTTATACCCTATTTTGTATATCCTGTTTTGTTTCGGGACCCTTGTATGCATAATTTTTCGTCGATGGAACTCTTACTTGATGTATATCCCTTGCAGCCCAACAAAAATCCCCGAAAGAAAACTCTGAACCCACCCCTGCTCACATATTTTTAAATAAAAAGAGAAAAACAAAATAAAAACAAAAAAATCTAAAAAATTAATCACGGTTTGTTTTTGTTCGTAACTTCCACGTTCTCTCTATGTGTTCATCCAACTTCCCCTGACTGTTTTTGTGTTGCATGTATGTGATGTGGTGACATGAATATATATGTAAGTAACATACTTATAGTATATGTCTAAATATACCTATACCTAAACTGTCCAAACAGCTATATGTGTTTTTGTGTATGTATAACTCTTTGAACTTTTCATGGCTACTTATGGTCGCGTGGTTATTCATGATTATTTAATCGTTTTTCCTCTAAATTTTTATCTGGGTAAGAATTCTTATACACGCGATATTTTTCCGTGCCCATCTAATACTTATACTTGACAAAATCTTTCTACGTCTCATTTTCTGGTGGCATGTAGACCGTGACGACGGATTTTCGAATGCACCTATAACTTCAGACGTAAATTTCAACTCCTATTTTTTCGCCTAAAATAATTGTACACGTTGAGAAAGTTGAAATCTTTACGCCCTATGTAGAAAATACTAAAAAAACAGATTATTGACATTCGAATTTATGGTATACCCTCTCTAATCATTTTCTAAATTTGAAATCATTTGTCTGATATTATTAATAGCTACCAAACTTGTCAATCTGTTAAATTTTGTATAAACTTGACCTAAATTTGACAAAACATTTCTCAGCGAGGATTACTACGGAGACGTCGATCTGAAGGCCCTACGTAAACTGGGATTTAGAAAATAGAACAGCTGGAGCCAAGATATTGACGATCTCGAGCAAATGAAAAGCCGACAAATCAGTCCGCTAGAACTGTTATATTGAACGTCCACCCATAACTTATCTGCATCTCTGGTCACGCTCTCTAGCTGCAACGGCCTTCTCTGTGCAGCTCTCATGCATTTTTTTTCCGTACCTTACATTATTTTTATGAAACTAGTTAATACGTTGTAAATAAATGATAATAAACGAAGATACACCGTAAATATTTTTTTCATCAAACCTAGCACACACACGATTTTCGAAATTTCATTATGTTTGGAGAAGCGAAAAGGAAGCATAATTATTTTGCATACATCAAAATTCACGTGTAGTTGAAAGTCTTTGGACTGGCATGAATATTTATCAAGCAAAGATCCTTCCATTTCAAAAGCCAAATTTCTATTCCCATGAATCTCTACAAAGTGTTTATTACATCGTGCGTGAACTAATAATAATTATGCCGTATTATGTGAATACTTTCAAAATTCCACGAACGTGACAGCGCCCGAAATTTATACGTGAGATTTTCTCTACAGCATATGGACGATGAGTTTGTAAGGAACAGTCATCGTTCAGTCAGGTACAAGAAGAACTCTAGGAACGCAATATGGTGAAACAAAAAGACATCGGGTATGTGATGAATAAAACCCATCAGTTAATTGAATTTTTAACGATTTTTACAAAAACCACAGTTATTACAGCGGATTGAAGAGCCTATAATATTGATAAAAATAATTTAATTTGTTATATTTCACTGTGTTATCATATCATTTGTAATATTTATTATTCCTAGCTATTATTGGTAAACGCTATGTGACAACGCATTATCAATTCCATTTATTATTAAAAATGGTGCAGTTCAGGATTCTTGTTGATCTATATTTTCGTCATCTTCCACGTAAGTGAAACGATTCACTGTTTTCTCGAGTTTTTTTACATCAATACGTAAATCATCCATACGAAACAAACAATTCCGCACATTCACCGATCACCATGTTAATTATCTATTTCTACTTAGCGATGCGGAGGCCATTTGTATGTATAATTAAGTAAGGCTCGCTGTACAACTGTTTTTCGTTGTACATAAGTAAAAAATATCCAGACTGCTTCGATTCATATCGATATTCGTAGGTGAATGAATTTGAAGCGTATCTAATTATTCGTATCTAATCATTTCTTTTTTAGTGGAAGTACTCCAGGACTATCGGTCGAACATGACTACCCAGAGATTTTGATCTGACTTTAACCCATGTTGCACCTGGTCACTGCAAGACTGCCGCATTGGCAGCGATACTTGGATTATTAACAACTTCTCCAAGACTTTCAAGAAGTTCTTTCCTATAATCGTCGAAGTCTCCATCGATTTCGTTAATCCGTTGATCTTCAATGACGTACAAACAACAACTGGTTTCACGAATCAAACGTTCATCGTGAGAAACTATGATAACTCCACCCTTGTATTCGTTCATAGCCTCGGCTAAGGCGTCAATGGACTCAATATCCAAATTGTTGGTAGGTTCATCAAGAATAACGACATCGGGAGCATTAAGACAAAGCTCGGCTAAGGCAACACGTGCTTTTTGTCCACCAGACAAATCCTTCATCTTTATCGTATGAGCGTGAGAGCTTAATCCAAAGGTTCCTAATTGTTTCCTGGCTTTTTCGTATGGTAGGTCAAAGAGTCTCATCAAATACTCAGACGGTGTTTCCTCGGCGGTTAAATGTTCTCCAGAATGTTGATCAAACTTACCTATCCTCTACAAATGTATGTCGGGTTTAAAATAATATTGCATTGCTTTCAGAGAGAATTGAATATAGTTTTTTCATTTACCAAACGATGATTTTTGATAAGCTCTCCCTGCAGTGGTTCAATCTTTGCAGTCAAAAGTTTCAAAAAAGTAGATTTCCCAACACCGTTTGGGCCGACGATAGCTATCCGAGAGGTCAGATCTATACCAAAGTCCACGTCGATAAACAACGGCTTTTGGCCCGAGTAGGCAAAGGTAACATCTATAAAATAATTTTTCGATCAACTCTGGGTGAAAAAGAGATTTGGCAAAGCATACGTATCTGAAGGGTGAAATACTTACTGTGTAAACCAAGGATAGGCGGCTGTAACGGAGGTGGATCCGGGAATCTAAACTTGACTAGATATTCTTTAGGCCTTTGCAACAATTCCTGAGGACCATTTTCCTCTTCCTGTTTTTGCATCTTAGACTTGTTTTTCTCTTGCTTCCTCGTCAACACTTCCTTCTGCTTTTTCTCAGCTTGTTTTTTGCTAGACCCAGAAGACTTCAAGTCTCTTAACCGTTTTTCTTGCTTTTCATAAGCCTTGATCATTTCTTTGCGCTTCTGAACAAACATTTTTTTGAACATGCTATAATTTCCCTTGTAATAGTACAGTTTTTGCTGATCCAAGTGAATAATATCAGTGCAGACATTGTCCAAAAAGCTCTGGTCGTGAGAGACTATGAGCAAAGTTTTTTTCCATGCTTGGAGATAATTATCCAACCATATAACGGCATTCAAATCCAAATGATTCGTGGGTTCATCAAGCAATAACAGCGTCGGTTCAACAAAGAGGGCTCGAGCCAATGAGACACGCATGCGCCAACCTCCTGAGAAATTTTTAGTAGCCCTATCCTGCATTGCACGGCTAAACCCTAGACCAGCTAGAATTCTGCGCGCTCGCGGTTCTGCAGAATCAGCCCCGATTGCCTTGAGCTCTTCATAAACCTAAAAGATGAAATTTGTAAAAACAAACTATAAGTGAAATGCTCATGAAAATGTGCAAATTTTCTAAATTTCGTTGAATTGCTTTTTCCAAACTTTTTTCTAACATGATCAAAAAAATCGAGAGTGTATAATACCTCTTGAAGGCGATCTTGAACTTTGGTATCACCCTTCTCTGCTTCTTCCTCTAATTTTTTGCATTCTGCCAATAATTCGGTGCGTTTGACGTCAGCTTTAAGCACCTCTTCGACAGCAGGTGTATCATCTGCTACGACTTCTTGTTCGCAATAAAGGATATCTATGTTTGGTGGTATAGCGAAAGCTCTTTTGGCTATGTGACGAAGTAGCGTTGTCTTGCCATGGCTAGACGAAATAAAACGTTTTTAATGAATTTATAGAAACATCACTGCCACAAATGAGTTTGATAATGTATCCGAGAAAGTGATTTTACATCATCTTTGAATCACTTTTTGTTTTAAATAATGACCTGAGAAGGTTGCATATTGCATCACTAAATCAATGGTAATGCTAGGATGTAAAATGAACTTGAATGTCAGTCAGACTCACCCATTAGGCCCAACAAGCCCATATCTCCTCCCTTGAGCAATTAATAGACTAGCATTAGTGAAGAGATCCTTTCCTTTTGCAGCTATGCTGAAATTTTCAACTTTGATATCAACTGCGTTATCCAGCTGCTGCTGTCCCCTGCCTTGATTGAGACTTTGAGAAACAGTGAAATTTGATTCTAATTCGCTGTGTCCTTGTCCTCCTTTTTTTGTCATCAGCTCAACAGTTGCTTCGTACTCCTGTTGTTTTTTCAACTTTCGTTTCTCCTTGTGTGTAAGTTTTGAAACTGCTGCCTTTTCTTCTACTACAACCTCTGGACCGTCTTGTACTACCTCTTCTTCAGGTTCATCGTCAACAATTTCGATTTTCTTGGTATTTTTCTTATTTTTTTTACCTTTCTTCACAATTTGAGCTGCATATATTTTGTCACCCTCATCATCAGGCTCTTCTTCATCGCTCACATCAGATACATTTTCTATCGAATGTGTGACACTTTCATCGTCAAATTGCTCTGCTTTTTTTGCAATTTTCTTATTCTTTTTACCTTTACGTACCGGTTGAACAGGTTGTAATTTTTCGGATGTTTCTTCGTCCACGTCTTCAACGTTCAAATCGGAAATTGTTTTTGTTAGTTTAGCGTCGTCATCGTCATCGTCGTCAAAGAAATCTTCTTTCTTAGAGTTCTTCTTGTTCTTTTTACCCTTTCGCACTATCTGTGCGGTAAAAATTTTTTCACCAGCATCTTCATCCGATTCCTCGTTGACAAATGCCGAAATATTGTTGGTTTCATCTGCCGAATTTTCGTCGTCAAAGTCATCTTCTTTCTTTGAATTTCTTTTACTCTTCTTACCCTTGGTAATCATCTGGGCACCATGCGATTTCTGAGCAGATTTCTTATTCTGCTCTTTGACTGTGGTTTCGGATATATTTTTTGTCGCTTGTACAACATCATCATCGTCGTCGAAATCATCTCTTTTTCCACCCTTTTTGTGCTTTTTACCTTTCGATAACTTTTGGGAACCACTCATTTTTAGCAAGATGAATTACACCTGGGAACTCTAACCGCAAATCACGACCAACGAGTCAAAATCTCTCTCGAATACTCTGTAAGTGAATGAAATGAAGTTGTACACAGGTGATGGCCCAACAGATCCGAGAGGTATCGAAAATCGAACACGTTTTTATTTGCTACATTCGGACATCTATCGTAAAAAATAAGTTAACAACATACTCCGTCAGAGTCGCATATTTACTCCACTATTTATCGGTTACAAATACGTGGGAAAACGAACACTGATGGTCGCCGGTCAACAAAATAGCGGGTGTTGATTCTTGATAATTTTGAATGGTGTTCGTAACGCTGTAGAAGTTCTTCCATCGATTGTTCAACGGAATCTCTTAAAATGAGTACCGTTGAATACGACTTGAACACAGGTGGAGGACTAATGCCAGTAAGTGACCTAACCCTGTAAATTACTGTAATTTTTTTTAAACTGTGAATGCTGATTTCTCAGTCATACGTCTATCATTTTTCACTGTTACAGCAAATCCAAGCTCTCATCGCACCCCCTGTATCAGAGGAGTCAAAAACAACAAAAAACAAAAAGGACAAAGATGATAAAAGCCATCCGTATTTCAAACGACCAGGACGTGGTCACAACCGAGATTCTTGTGATGCCTGTCATGATGGAGGAGAGCTGATCTGTTGTGATAAATGCCCTGCTTCGTTCCACCTGCAGTGTCAGTGAGTATCTTGATACATATGTAACAGATCTTGTTATGATTAGCTTGCTCCGAATCAAGTCAATCCCAACTCTTGTAATGACGTTTCTGCTTTGGTTGGATTTTATCTAATGCTTACACGCATATTGTCTTACACATTATAGCGACCCACCATTGGATGCAAGAGACATACCAAATGGAGAATGGATGTGTCACGCATGCCGGTGTGCCAATACAAATAAAAAAGATACTGAATCAAGTAAAAGAAAAAAGAGAAAATCAGCCTTGGAAACGCTGGCGATAGCAGCTTCGCTTCTGAATCCTAGAGAATTTGAGCTCCCACGTGAATTACAAATGCCTATCACTTTTCCAGGAACTGATAAAATAAACCCATCGACCGGTAAAAGGGGGAGGCAGCAAAACTCTTGCACCAATAATGGCAAGTACTCAAACTCTTATGAAATAATGCAAACCTAGGCTATCTCTTCCTTCATTTTGGTAATCCTATATTTCATTTTTATTTCTACTTCAAGGTAAGAGTCATTGCCTGGACAGTGGATTGATGGTGCCACTGCCTGCTCGGTTATGCTTTGAATGTGGTCGGAGTTGTCGGAAGGCTCCATTAATAGTCTGCGACTATTGCCCACTTTATTTTCATCAAGATTGCCTGGATCCTCCCCTTACTGCTTTTCCAAAAGGTCGTTGGATGTGCCCCAATCATCCTAACCATTTTTTAGACCAGAATCTGTTGCCATCCTGTGGTGCGACGGATCGCCTTAAACTATGGGACAAGTATGCATCTCGCCGTCTTGATCAGCAAGCTGTAAAATTAGAATTTCTGCGGAAAGCTCGAGCTGCCAACCCACCGTTTCGGGTGAAAGTCAAGCTTCATTCAAAGTCCAGAGTCCAAGTACCAACTGCAGTCAAATATCATTATGCCAATCCACCCGAAATGGAGCCAAACCATTTGTATCGAATGAATAATGTGATTCAACCAACGATACACACGACAGAGAATCATCAACCTGATAAGTCAAATAATGAGGAAGTTACGAACGGTGATTTTTCAATTGATAGTGACTGCAATATGGACAGCAAAGAGGATAAGACCAGAACCAAGCAAAAAAATTTAGACGAAGCAAATAGTGTAGAGAGTTCGATGAGATATTACGAAAATGTAAGCCAATACTCTACCAAGGAAGGAATACAGTTGTTAGAAAGGCCTGTCCTAGAAGCCTTAGCTCAACAAAGATTAGAACAAATACTCAACCCAATGGGAGAAGATTACGCGTCTGTACGCTGTCAATCAAAGGCAAGAGCTGTGATGTTCCCACTTAGTCAAAAGCCAGGACCACCTACCTTCATGATGCGCAGAACACTCACCATTGGAAATGGAGCTGACTGTGATTTACTGTTGACCAAGTATGGGAACTGCTGTTGCACTTCATCCAAACATGCCATCATCTTTTATGACGAGGTAATGAATGACAAGACAAAATCAAATATATTTTACATCATTGCATAAGACAACCGATTTATGATATCAGTAAATGATATTCATTGATCCTTGCTTCAATTATGAGACAGAAAACCACGATTAAATCAAATATTGCATTGGCATAGGGTTTCATGCTAGGTTAGACATAATCCAACAGGATTTTATCCATGTACTGAAAATCCATTTATTCCTTGAGCCTACGACGTCGGTTTAACAAAGTCTCGAGTACAATAATCTTTCTTAATGCTAAGTTTCAATATTTTATGCCTTATTTGTATCTTTGGACTCGCAATGATAATTCTCAATTTGATACCAATATCTGGGACAATTTTTTTCCATCGATTCCACGAAGTATAACTGATAATTACTGCTAGACTACATACATTCGGTACTTAAAATTTTTGACATCGCTTTTATATGTGTTCTATCTTTCCATTACCACGTATATATACTTATACGTTTGTAGATGTGCTAAAAGCTGATACAACAAAAGAATACAACAATATGGATTTAATGTAAATGTGGAAAATAGGATTTTATAGTCATATCTATTCAAGGCTAATACCTATTATACTTACTTAACTTTACATCATAAAAATGCTTCTGATATTCTGTTTCAGACTACTAATCGTTACGAACTGTTAAACTACAGCGAACACGGAACTATTGTAGATAACATCTTATATTCTTGTGATTATGCCCATTCCTCAAGTGTGGAAATTAGAGATGAAGAAAAAGGCAAAGGAAGTCCAAAAAAAGATCAAGAAACTACGGATGCTATAAAATCTATTGCAAACAAAAATAAAGAGCTATCACCAGATTATGATGGAATACAAGTTTCATGTAGCTGCCAACCTTTAAGCCATATAAGCAATAATTACAGTAACGGCTATTTGGAAAAAGGATGGGAAGGCAGCGCTTTGGTGGCTCATGGTTCTATCTTGAGGTTTGGTTGCCTCGTATTTTTATTTAGTACCGTTGATCACGTCTTAATAACACGATGAACGAAGGAAATACATCTTTGACAAAAATGTAAATGTGATATGTAAAATAGAAAATATTGTATAAAGCAAAGAATTTTATAAATCTGTTTCCGAATGATGATCAATCTCTTCTCGCCCCACCCCACGCATTTTAGCCTCAAACCAAAGGAAATTAGATGATAAAGAATTGGCAATCTCTAAATGCATGGACGCCTATTTATTTATAATATAAATGTATAATAATTAATATTACAATACAATTTGTTATTATCGTATAACAATATAAGATTTTGAATGAATACACTTGGTTGAAAGAAAGAGGAATACTTGGGGTACAGTTGAGGCTGGCGACGGTGTATGTACATTTTTTCGTATGATATTCAGTAGCCAATTAGAGATGTGCATTGAAAAACGATAGCAATAATGAATTAAAAATCGTAACAATAATAGAAATAATAGTATCAGCACTGATTGGTGGTCGGAATCTGACATAGTACCTTCACTATTACCACAGATTAATACAGACAACTGACATTTCGGACATGTCAACATTGTTGCTTATTCATTGTGTTGCTATCCTCCATTTCAACATGCTTGAAAGATTCATTGTTGTTGCGTTGATTTTAGATACTAAAATTCAAACTTACATCCAAGTTCAGCGAATTTTCCAAGCTCGCAAGTCTAGACTTAGGAGAGAGCCACACATATTTTTAACCACATCTTATTTCAAAAATCTACTTTACTGGTTTGTACTTAATTTAATTTAACACACTTATCTAAGGTACAGAAAGATTCCATGCCGTTTATTAAAATTCGAAATTTAAGTTTACCTTCTTATCGAAAGAGTAACTGGACTATGCCTTCTTAAACTATAGAAATTTGCTATATAAAATTTGGAACGTTATTATTATTCATGTCCATCGGTAACATCAGTTCTGTCGTATTCTGTGCTATAAACATAGCAAACAATGATCAGAAAGAGTGGTAATGTTTTAGATAATATTATCGCTAACAACATTTGCGTCTATGTTGCTTGGTACTTTTGCTCAAGTTCACTGTCTCCTTGGTTTGTATAGCTTGACGTTCCTTCCTTTCCTTTTTGGTTCGTAACACTTGGCGCGTTATGGCCATGAACATCTGAAATTTTACAATATCCAATAAATTTTCTTTCGTTTTCATTCGTTTTTCAGCTATCCCATCTGGTGGTAAGAACTTGATTGTAAAAACTTGTGTCAGTTTGGTATGTTAAAATGTTTAAAAAATGGAATAAAAACAGCTGACGATAATGCACCCACATTTGCAATCTCTGTATTCTATATTTAGCATTGATAGATACGTCACAATACTCTGCATTCTCTAAATGATTAATGGCAGCTAAAGTATCAACAATACTTATTTTTGTTGTGACATTTACTTGACTTGTCACAATGGATTTCAGAATGATAATCTACATCTTAGACCCATATGAAAATAAAGATAATTCAAAACTGAGATTAGGATTTAAAATTCTTTATCTACAAATGATTTTTGCTGCTTAAAGAATTTGAAAATATTTAGAAAAACTCAACTATTTGTGGGGTTGAATCAATAATTATAAGTAACAAACCTCTTCAACGTTAATATTGTCTTTTGCAGACGTTTCGAATAATTGAATACCCATTTGAGTGGCAAATCTCTGGGCATCTTCGGTGAGGACTACTTTTCGGTGTGGTGCATCATTTTTGTTACCCACTAATACCCTGTTAACCACATCACAGTTGTGCTCAATTTCATGCAGCCATCGTTTCACATTTGCAAAGGAATCTCCACTGGTTACATCGTAAACGACTATGACACCATGTGTTCCTCTGTAATAGGTCGATGTTATAGTTCTAAATCGTTCCTGACCAGCTGTATCCCAAATTTGCAGCTTTACTCTTTCTCCATCAACTTCTACAGTTCGAATTTTAAAATCCACTCCTATCGTTGTGATATAACTGCCAGAAAATGTGTTATCTGCAAACCGCAGAAGGAGGGAACTCTTACCCACACCTTGAAAAATAAAAAAAAATATTCACTTAATGCTTATAAATGGTTTCAGGCAAAGAAACAAATCAAAATTTCATTAGTTTACACTGTACTAGTGGTTTCGTTTTCAATTTTAGCATATCATGCATTTTTTAAGAGATATTGTTTTTAATAATTATTATTTTTCAATTTTAATCATTTTCACAGGAAATCTGTGGTTGCCAAGGTTTGATAAGTCCTAGCTACCCGAATCCTCGATTTGAAGACATAGAAAAGACGATATACCCGTACACCCGTGAACAAATACCAGGCCCCAATCTAGTTACTCGGAACTATGAGCCCGAATAGAATTATTCAAATCATAGATTAATATGTCAGAAAATATTTAAAAACTACACACTATAATTTTCAATGGATCAATCACCATACTTTCAAATGCTTTGTTAATAACATTTCACAGTAAAAATATGTTTCTGATATACAAACATAGAAGTGGCCTTTGGTCTCAACATGACGAATTTTTTGATTTGTAAGTGGCTGGAATCAAAACGTCACACATGGTAAAATTTCTACGTTTCTAACTCAAAAATGACATTTACTAGTACATTTCTGATACGTATTTATCGTTAAATTTCGATAAAATTCGAATCAATGTTTAAGACAGTATGTAGGTGGCAAAAAAAGTTATACATCGAACTTCGAAGTGCCCATGTGTCATCATACGGGCAAAGTATGAGGTGGATTGTATCAAGTTGCAAAGGATTGTGCTGCATGATTGTTCGTTAAATTGATGATGGGTAAAAGGAAAAAGTAAATTACCACTATCTCCAATGATCAGCAGCTTGAACAAGTGATCATATTCGCGGGCCATTTTCTTAGAAACAGCCCTCGAGACGATGATTGATTTGGTCTAATTGTGTCGATATTATTCTACTATTTTGTTATCGTTCAGCACAAAACGACGTAGCACTCTCACTGATATGACGGAATTATATTATTCAGCACTTTGTAAACCAGCAACATACAATGAACAGAACGGAATAGTACTAGAAACTAGCGGGAAATAAGCGAGGACTACACCTAGGGTATTATTGTCACTTTAAAATTGAAAGATCGCCATGTTCCTTTGACGTGATATCACCATTCATTATCGCTATCGCGTAAAAAAAAGATCTACTCTCATTAAACAGGACGCCCATCCCAGATCAGCTCATCACCGGCGCCATTTTTCATTGTACATGCATGTATGTTGAGTGTAATGTTACCATACTGTATGTAACATGTATGTACACATACAAATACATGTTCTTAAAAATATAGCGTATGAGTACATCAATCTGGCATAGGGAACTTCTCAATTTTCTCAATAGAGTGAATCCACATCAATAGAGCAATTGAAAACATCGAGCTGCCTACGGACTCGCTATTCTTCTATTATCTAACAGAAAAATATTGAAAAACTGGAAAATTGGAGAACCAGGTAATACATCTTGTGCATAATTTAAATGGGGGGTATGCGCTTGATACATGAGATGGTGGTATGCAAGTGTATGTATCTTTTGATTTGTCCGCTGACAATGAGTAGGCCGGTAGTAAAATCATTGTAAAATCATCTAACGCGCCATCTGACAGCGATTGTAATTGACATCTGTGACGGTGTAGTTTACACATGGAATACTTTCATATGTCCATGAGTTCATAAACCCATACAATAATTGAGAAAAGACCCTAGCGACTGGTACCTAAACTAGAGCACCTTCCTAAAGTATACCGTAAACGCAGTACCTATCTATTCTCAGTGATGCAGATACTGCAAAAATCAAATAAGGAGTGAGAACATCACCGAGTGCAAAAGATGTCTATGTAAATAAACTGTCTAGCTGGTGTCATAACCTTTTAACTTTGACACACCAGAACACGAATATTGTGCCAGAATTCTCTTCTTTTTTTTTTTAATTTAGCCGTTAGTGTCCAGTGTTTGAATAAAACCGTACTGATCTACTGAAAATGGATGAAATTGACGAAATGGAAGTAGGAAATCCCGAGGGTGGTGTGCTCGATAATATTGACAGCGATTCCCTCCTGGATTCCGACGAGGGAGATGGTAACGATCAAAATAATACCGATATTATGATTGAAGATGAGGCTGACTTGGATAAAGAACTTGATGACGATGATAGCAGCGATTCTGACGACGAGGATGATGGCGAGGCAGAGATCAAGCTCTTGGAGTCCAAGCTGGAGGAAAATCCTTACGACTATAACAGTCATGTAGCCCTAATCACGAAGCTACAAAACATGGGTGAAAAATATTCGGGAAAGCTGAAACATGCCAGACAAGAAATGAGTTCGAAATATCCTCTTAATTCTGAACTGTGGCTGCCTTGGCTAAGAGACGAAATCAATCTTGTTAAAACACAAACTGAGCGAGAAGAGGTCACAAAATTGTGCGAACAAGCTGTAAAAGATTATCTTTGTGCGTAATATACTAGACTTGTTAAGCTATAAACGACTACATATGAAGTCATTAATTGCAACCATGATAAACTCTTATAAATTGAGATTATAATTTTTATTGCAGCTGTTGAGGTTTGGTTGGAATATCTCCAGTTTGCTATTGGAAGTGTGGGCTCAGGAAATGACTCGAATCAAAATATTAGGAACTTGTTCGAACGAGCGCTGACTTCTGTTGGCTTGCACGTTACAAAGGGTGCAATTATTTGGGAAGCATTCAGAGAATTTGAAAATGTTTTAGTGTTAATGGTAAGGTTACATATTTGTCATAGTTATTTTATTTATATTCATTCTGCAAACTCATATCTTGAATGCAGTTGAAAATGAAATTATCATGAAATTCAAAATTTCTAATCTATGCTGCCTCTCAGTTTTCCTGCCAAAGTGAGGATGCTACTATCTTTATTTGTCTATTCGAAAAAAAAATTGGGTAGAATGAATAAATATGAACCGATCGAAATGGCACTACTGCTCATAATCAGTATAATTATTCACACATTTTATAACTTTCAGATTGATGCGTCCAATGAATCTGCACGTAAAGAACAAATAGATCGTGTTGGAGCCTTGTTCCGTCGTCAATTAGCTTGTCCTTTGCTCGATATGGAGAAAGCATATGAGGAATATGAGACATGGCGAACGGGCGATGGAGCTCAAGCAACCTTGGATGATAACATCGTGTTAGCTGGATATGATCGTGCCTTTGCCAAACTAAACTTGCGTTTACCGTTTGAAGAAAAACTTATTTCAGCTCAAGGCGAGCCTGAAATGCTTGATGCCTACAGGGCGTATTTACTCTTTGAAAAGCAAAATGGAGACCCTGCCAGGGTCAATATACTTTACGAACGGGCTGTTGCGGAGTTGAGCTTAGAAGGTCCATTGTGGTTAGAATATGTTACTTATATGGAGAATAATGTAAAAATTGATTCCGTACTAGACTCGTTATACAACAGATCAACCAGAAACGTACCTTGGTGTTCAGTGATTTGGCAAAAATGGCTAAGAGCCTATGAGAGATGGAATAAACCTTTGCCCGATGTGCAGGCTCTACTTGAAAAAGCTCTGATCGCTGGTTTTTCGTCCGCTCAAGAATATCGTAATATGTGGCTGACTTACCTTGAATATCTGCGTCGCAGGCTTGATTTGTATCCAGATGACAAGGAAAAACTATTGGAAATTCTTAGGGAGACCTTCAACCGTGCTTGTGAATATTTGGCAAATGCTTTCGGTTTGGATGGAGATCCAGGTTGTGTTGTATTGCAATATTGGGCCAGGACGGAGGCCATCCATGCAAACGACATGGAGAAAACCCGATCTTTGTGGGCTGACATATTGTCTCAAGGACATTCTGCAGCAGCTGCTAGCTGGCTGGAATATATTTCATTAGAGAGGTATGTGTTTTGAATATAACTTGCTGTGGAAATAGAATATTTTGTCTTCTTGCATGAGAAATACTTCCATACTATTATATTTTTTCCTATAGATGTTACGGGGATACAAAGCATCTCCGAAAGTTATACCAGAGAGCCTTGGCATCTGTCAAAGATTGGCCTGAGAGTATAAGTAATGCGTGGCTAGACTTTGAAAGAGACGAAGGGACACTCGAGCAATTAGAATTTTGCGAGGCAAAGGCAAAAGATAAGTTAGAAAAAGTAGCCGAAGAACGGCAGAAAGCACAGCAGGCAGTTCCACCAGCAACAGTTCCAGCAGTGCCTGCAAAACGAACAGCTAAAAGAAAACCAGATGATTCCGGAAGATGGAAAAACTTGAGTGGATCTCCGAGCAAACAAGGAAAGTTCGTAGTTCCTGCCAAGCCAAAGTTAAAAAAAAGTATCTTAAGTCCAGACACAAAAGTAGCACCACCACCTGGCTATAAACCACCGGAGGATGAGGCAGATACCAAACCAAGAATTGCACCACCTCCAGGTTTTAAGTCAAAAGAAGATGAGAAGATGGAAGATGACAACTCCCACACTGTAGATGAAAGGATAACAGTGTTTATCAGCAACTTGGATTATACTGCAACAGAAGATGAAGTGAGAAACGCACTTGCACCTGCAGGACCAATCACTCTTTTCAAAATGGTTAAGGACTTCAAGGGCCGCAGCAAAGGATTCTGTTATGTGCAGCTTAGTAGTGCAGTAGGTATCCCATCACTTATAAACCACGCATGTAGATATACAGCCGAGCGATCTAATTCCGAACTCAGTCTAATACTTGAACACATAGTCAACTACATATTACAGCAAGTACATATTTCCACAGGATGCTGTTGAGCTGGCATTGAAATTGGACCGAGTACCGATAAATGGCAGACCAATGTTTGTGTCACGATGCGATCCGGATAAGACAACAAGAAGTACAGTATTTAAGTATAGCTG
Source organism: Athalia circularis (assembly GCA_963978495.1). Taxonomy (NCBI): domain Eukaryota; kingdom Metazoa; phylum Arthropoda; class Insecta; order Hymenoptera; family Athaliidae; genus Athalia; species Athalia circularis. The sequence continues at coordinate 17,847,737 of OZ021700.1, forward strand.
TGGGCTTGAAAAGAATAAACTTTTTATTAAAGGTAGCATTTCATCTTTGGGATCCCTGATAAATTATTTCCTCTGTTCTAGAGCATTTTAAAGTGCAACTTGTATTACTTCATTTACAGGCCTACCCGTGACTACGACCAAGGAGCAAATTGAAGAATTGTTTGGTGCTCATGGCATTGTAAAAGATGTCCGCCTGGTGACATACCGTAACGGTCATTCCAAAGGACTTGCGTATGTTGATTTCAAAAACGAAGCTGACGCTGGTAGGGCTTTATTAGCTACAGATGGCATGACAATTGAGGATAAAGTTATCAGTGTCGCAGTTAGTCAACCTCCAGAGCGTAAGAAGGGATCGCTCAATGAAGATATTGCCCAAATTAAGTCTCTTGGTGGCACAACGACGAGCCGTACTGGATTGAATAAGCCAAAAACAATGCTCTCTATGATACCACGTAACGTCAAACCTTCTGTCAAGAATGGTAATGCAGGTACATCAAGTAATATTGATCATAAGGAACCAATGAGCAATGCAGATTTTAGAAATATGCTTCTTGCAAATAAAAAATAATATAGTGTAATACATCGACCTCATTATTTTATCTTTATTATGAAATAACGAATTTGATGCTGAATATTATCACAAGCAATCAGCATTTTTAAAATTTCAACGATATGCGCAGCTGTGTTTGTTTTGTAGATCACGCGATTTTGCATCACTTGCCGTATTAGATACCGTTTCAAATCTTTCTTCGGTGTAATACTTTTTGAGTATTCCGACCGGTTCAAGTTTTCCATTTTCAATAATTACATCGGTCATTGAATAAATAATTTTATCGGACGAATAGCCATACATGTATATATACAGGGTCGAGGATACAAAATAGGTCACTTACAAATTACGAGGCAAAAGCTCTTGGTTTACTTCTAGATAGATAGTTGAGACGTGCGGATTCAACCAGCCCTGACATTTGGCTCACGCTTCTTCCATGGGTGAATGCAATCCTGAGGTGTGATTTTTTTTGTGTCGCGGTGGGGCAACTGGTGCGATATTTGGTTGTAAGAGTTTTTCAACCATTAAGAATTTCTTTGCTTTTCCGACATGGTAATAATAGACGTATAATAATGCTAAAACAGCCACAACAACCAGTAGACATGTCCCAACAATAACCAAACTGAATAGCCAATGAGGACCAGTTGCTTCAGGTACCAAAGTTGGCTCAGTAGGTGCCGGATGAGCCTGTTTGGTAGTGGATGTTCCTGACGATGTATCCGTTTTGCCTGTGATTGGATGTGGAAGCAATGTGACCTCAGTGTCGCCGATCGTAATGTCTGCACATGCTCTAAACTCTTCTTGTGGTCCGCACCCAACAGCCCCTGTAACAAATTCATGCTCTATCAAACTCTGTGAATCTTATTTTTTCAAGAGAAAAACTCAGATTTTTATTACAATTCGAGGTCTCCATAGTGGTTCCTATAAGGATATTGTTTCACAATCAGATCCCATTCGTTTAAATCAGAAGAAAAATAGCGTCTTATAAAGTTTAATTGAAATACCTACTCTGATTGCTACTGTGTTGAACCCCTATTATTATTGCTGTTGAGTGATTTTTGCGGAAGTTGTGTAATACAATTGACTAACAATTGAACCGTCGGTTATGGTATCATAATACCGTAATTACACAATAATACCGTTTGATTCTCAATGACATAAATGATGGCACTTTCTACATATTGATTAGTGGCGCTAAAGAGGCCAAATCTAAACAAGCTTAGATCATTGCCTCATAGTGCAGATAACGTACGCTAAATGCAGTGCAGAGATTTTAACCGGGTTTTGTCGCCAACCGCATCTTTACTGGTTCGGAAAAATTCCTTGCGACTTCGAAAATCTCACCAAAACAAAATTTTCCAATAAGTTAATAGTTGAGAAATTACCTGTTCCATTTTCGCATTGACCCCAGTTATTTCCAGCGATATATCTCCATTGGAGCACACATTGAGCACAAGTTACATCATCAGGCAGTTTGTAATAACTCTCAAATATTTTATTTCCGAGGCCGGGATAATATCTGGCCGTTCCATTTTCACCAAGAAGAATATGTTTGTCCAAACATTCGTCTGTCGCTTCGACGCCACGATATGTCAACGGACACAATCGGAATTCGAAATATCCACGATGATTTGCCGTCAATTCTATGTGTACAGGGATCACAGAACCTGTTCTATATTTCCTCACTATTATACCGTTCCCATATTTTCCCCCTATTTCGTGAGGACGGGGCTATAATATGATAAGGGTGAACATAATTTAATTTTCTGCATTGATCTAAAGAGAATCTTAATCAAATCGATTCAAAACAGGTGAATGATGAATATTTCTCGGATGTAAATGGATGTATGTATTTTATTATTTTAAATCGTAGAATAGTTCAACACTTGCCGGTTTCACATTCCATGGATCACCGCATATGCCACATTTTCCTCCATTATATTGCCATTGTCGAGTAAAACCTCCGCAGTATAATTCGTTGTCATTGTAATTATGTGGCGTGTCAAATCCATACCTCCACATGGAAGCTCTGGATGGAGGTTCGATCAGTCTTCCATGTCCCAAAACATCGGAAAAGAGAAGATTGCCAAATACAACCAGGCGAAATACCACCTGATACATCGTTTCGATCTCTGAGTATCACCTGAAACATTTGGAATCATCATTAGCGTTTAAAAAATCGATAACAAAAATACATTAATAAATTCGTCCACGGTCACCGAAATACATTCTTGGAGGTGCAAGTAGTTGCATCAGTAATTAAAATACCATTTCATCTGATTTGGGATAATTTTATTTATTGATTTTTTTTTCTTTTTTTCAAGAAATCAAAGAGCCCTGTAGTTTTCTTTCCATACAAAACCAGAGAAATAGTATTCAGAATCGATACCGCGTTAATGTGATTTTTCTCGATTCCACTATATCAGTCTGTACTGACAATGATTCGAATTTCAGATAAGCTTATAAGTATATCAGAGTCGCTTTTAGATTCTGGAAAACCGATACGTATGTAGATTATGCATAATGAAGATGGGACAGAATGCATAAGTCAAGGTAATGATTAATGCATCTGATTTAAATACCATTGCAGCCTGCGGATAGATATGGAACATAATCGATGCCATTGTCGGGTGTATACGTATACGGAATAATATAGGTTTGCATTACGCATAGGCATACTTGAATGGTTAGAATATGCACTTCACGATCGGATAGACGTATAGATTATAAAGAGATGAGTTTCATTGTATGCAGGGAAACTATAATTGCCATGAACCGGATCAAATTATCATTTCCGTATCAATCGCTACAACACGACTGGTATGACAAATGAAATGCCCAGTTAAAGAGAAAGGTATAAAAATATTGACCGCAGATTACATTGCTTTCAAGTTTGGAGAAAATAGTATCTTCAATTCGCTCGAGTCACAACACCGAAAGAACTCAATTAGAAAGGTATACGAGACAGATTGGATTCGGCCTAACAGTTCAATCAATTAGCGACATCGATAAATAAATACAATTGCACGTTTTTCTATAAGTATATATAGAAAAAGGTTCATCATCTTCACCCTACTATTCCGTATACAATCATGGTCCGAGATAGAAATCCGACACGAATATTGGTTAAAAAATAAATAAAATGAAAAGAAATATTCATACGCTAATCAGGAAGACATTTCTGTACGCACCTAATTAACTCGAAATTTAACGCGTTTGTTCTACTATTTTTATAATTTACACTTTTTCTCCAAGTAATAATTTACTGATATCATACTCCGACGGCGGTATTTTCGATACACAAAAATTTTGCTCATGACCTCATATCGGTATACATAGAGTTAATCTATATAGTTTTTGAGTTCCAAATAACCTATAATAAAAGCTCAATTAAAAAATTCACATTCTGCGATTTACTACTAATTAACTTTATTCATTAGTCATTTTCACGTACGATTATAGAGCGAAAGACCAGAAAAAGATGTACATATATTTATTACTTTTAGTGAATTGCCCAACGTGAATTATCACAAACTGGAATCACGCAAGAGTCACGTTACACTAGATGTTTATTTTTCTTAAATCGTTTCAATTAACTTTGAAATTATCAAAGCTATTGACCCCAGTAATTCACGGTAACGATCAACGCTAACTGCAGGTGAAAACTCATGACCACATCATATTTATGAACTCACGCGGTGTCTATCATACTAATCACTTATCATAGCGGTTGCGTATAATTTTCCTACCATGAGTGAATCCCTAACGATGTATCATAAAAATTTCTCTCACTCGAGTTTTACGACGACAATTATAAACATAATTGTTCACACTGCATCTTGAGCATATAATATTAAATTTACACCGTACTATAATCACACAGTAATCATTGTCACACAAATATATGCTATTTCTGGTTTCTTGACTTGATTTTTTGTAAGTGAAAGGAATGCGGCCGTTATTCACGGTATATAATTACATGGACAATAAACGAGCTATTCTAATTATAAGTAGAACAAAATTCTCGAGTTTTATTTATAATCACGCATTAATTAGGAACTGAGATTTCTATACCAACGGATATTCGGTAGATTTAGCCGGGATTCATGTGCATAAATTTGAATATTGAATATAGATTTCGTTCAATTGTCCGCAGAATTTGCATGCAAAATCCATATAACACCCGCGTGTTCAATTCACCCGGCCGTATTATTTACAAAATGAAACGGTGTCGCGAACCCGATCGTTCTACCTGTACGCACAGCTGCAGGTTTCACCTGCCTTATCTAGTTTCATCCGTGAAGACGACTAAAAAATTGCCAATGAATAAAATAGATTGTGGTCAAAAAAATAAGTGACAACCAAATATACGTATAGGTATCATTGCAATACGCACCGTTATTTTGTGGAGTATATGTCTCGAGTATTCGTGTATATAATATAATAATCCCAAGGGTCCTGCTTGTATGTAAATGCTTTGACCACTCGAAGTAGATACCCGTTAGACATTCAAAACAGACTTAAAACTCTCGAGGAAAGCCGACGAAATATAACTAACCTGGCCCTCGTGAACGCTTGGGCAATACTGAACCCAGGTTTACCAGTCTACGTAGGAGTAGGTCATTAGAACGAGGCGTTTGCCGGCCGCAATAGTGATGCATAAGGTATAGCTTGCCCGTAACAAGAACGCCCTGTTTGTGTTCCGGGTTGTATCCAACCTGGATGTACAATTTTCCAGAAACGGACGGAAATCGCGCTAACCGCGGAAAAAACTGCCAGTCGCTGAACGCGCATTGAGAGTCACATTATAGTCTGCTCCAAGAAAATTGTTGAATGCTCCAAAACTTACTCTATATAAACACAAAACTGCATGTGTAACGCATCAAATCGACCGTGGTTATGGAATTTATTCAACGCATGAATATCTTTTTTTCTCGTTATTTTTCAACCAGAAATTTTGTACAGTAATTTGGTGTACTTATGTTCGACATGCTGCACCGCGCGTACAGTAAGTGAGTCACATCGTCCACCTATACTGCAGCGGTTGGTCTACCGGTTGCGATAACCGGTTTTTCAGTTTAAAAACTATAAGGATTCCAGACCTAGAAGGAAAAGTATAACAGTTGTTCTTTGCGATACACAAGTTTTTTTTTCTCCTTTCCTTAATTAAAGAAAATACAGGAGATAACGACATAATCGTCGGGGTTAATGTAATCTAAACAATCAGGCGTCGATTATCACCTATGATTCTAATGTTCAAACAAAAAACTCACCCAACACGTTAGTATCGGTCGGCTCAAAATCGCGTAACAGGGCGATGATCTATTTTAATAATCCGGAAGAAACACTCCGAATCGAATAACTGCAGAAGGACTGTTATTGATCAATGCACTCTCTCTTACAGGATTTCGAACAATTTCTAATCGAAGAATTAGCTACGATTGGAATATCAATGACACGCCTGGCTGCGGGGTCACGACTTCGATCCTTCAGTCTGTAACAGAACCGCCTCTACTGCAATCCACTCGATCGGACAAGCCGGCTTGCAGGACTACGGAGTACTGGAACCATCGATTATATTTAGTGGCTAAAATAGTTATATATCTATGGTCACTCCAAAATGCTCAAGGCATAGACCTCACGATAACACGTCGCGTAATCCAGACATGAATCGACGGTGACTCTTACGCTCGGTTAATTATCAATATCATTGTTATTATACCTGAAAACTGGCCTTCCTCATATAATACAAGACTGGTACCGATACATATACCTTTGAGTATTCTAAATCCGAAATTTCTTTTCACTTCTGTTTGGTTCTGGCAAGCTGCTTTATTTCCTTTCGGTCTAGTATATTTATGTGGCGTGGAAGATGAATTTTATCTAGAACTAGGGAAACCCCGGAATTTTAATTGAGTTCAGTGCAGGCAGCTGCACCTTCACATTCTAATTGTTCTGATTAGTAGTCAGCTGAGATACCAACCTGAAATGTTTCTTAATAACTCTTTTTCTTTTTTATCGCACTTTCTCCTTACAGCTCGGTTTTAACGGTCGCGTTTAAATGGGTTCTTGTATTCGTCTTATATACCTATATTTTCATCTATACTTCATTCAACAATTAAACTGCGTTCTCTGCCTTAATAACCTTGCGTATTAATGATCGTTTGTACCGCAACATTTAATGATTTTCTTCGCTAAACACTCCCGAACCAGCTCACCGTGCGTCAGCCTTCTGTAGACGAACGCTGAATCACAGATTGACGTCTCCGAGCAATCGAGATCGGCCCTTACAATTCTCAGATATTCGGCGAGTTAAGATATTTGTTATAATGATGGTTGGACCTATAAGTGTAAAAGTTTACTCTGCACGTACAATCGTTCCAGGGGGGCCTTTCAGTCTTGAGAATCGGTGGAAAGAAGGCCCGTGTATAGCGTTTAACATTGGACTCGAGCTTTATAATGTCGAGCAATGCCTTGCCATGCGGTCGTGGTTACCTGTCTATGTAAAGAACAGCCCACGGAGCAGGTCTATAACCGCGTCCATGGACACGATCGTTTCTGGCAAGTCAATGTTAGTTCAAATAACATGTAACACCTGTATGGCTTGCAGAACCCACACGTATTACGTATAACTGTGAATCCGCCTTTTTTGCTTTTGATGAACGAAATTGGTATGAAAATATATGAATAATAGTGTATATGATATGTTGGAGGTTTTTTTGTTCGCATTTTAGCTGTGGCTCGTAAGTATTCAAAAACACGCCAAGATATGTGACAGGGGAACCGAGAATCGTTCCAGGAAACGTATGAACCATTCTGGCTGACTAACGGATGATGCTTTACGACCGAGGAAGACATTTCCGAATTAGTGACCAATAAGTCTTTTGACCATTCACTTTAATATGCATACCATAGTTGGAATACTTTAATCAAGATTTTAACCAAATTTTGTCTAGGGCGAATAATAAACAACCTTACCTATATAACAGTAGAGGGTCCATTTATTTGACCTCGTAACACAGGTATCATACAACTATAAATGGCAAATCCTGTTTCGATCTCTAATTTGAACGGTTTCCTTACAGCAACGCGTTCCCGATGTCACTATAAGGTTCGCTCCAGTTCTTAATTACACCTGTTCAGCTCATACATCTCGTAATCCGATTAGCTTGTTACTGCGGATTTCAGGATTCTCGTAATGATTCGTATCAAACTGGAATGAATAGTTCCCGATCAGCATTTGGACTATCCAATTTTTATTGGGTGAAATTAAATTTTTCAGAAATCTATACAAAATCCGTTGCTTGTTTATATTTGCTGCTGTTATAGATCAGATCAACTTTCGTGACTTTTAATTAACATTATCAGCCATCTATCAAGAATTTATAAACTATTTTTCTTGACGTTGTACCGTTATCTGCTAAATGACAAATGTCAACAAACTTTGATGAAGATACAGCTGTATTTTTACTTTTATGGATTTGGGTAAGTTCAACGCGTGGCGTTTGAGCGATAATATATTAATTGCAGTAAACATCCTTTTCACACGTTCCCCATTCGTGGTAGAGAGATCCGTAGAAAACTATATTTCAGTGACAATACTCAATTATCGTACCTTCATCGTCGTTGTGTGATTAGATAGCAATTACATCCTCATGCATGTGATATGCAATTATGATTTGAGCATACATGTGAATGGTGTATGTGCTGTGGTGGTTTCCTTGATAACTATAGCGTCGCGTTCAGTAGACTGTTTGCATTTTGGTTGCCCAACGATGAGACCACACTTATTCAAGTGAAAATGCATTTCACATCCAAGTATCCAACGATGAGGAAAAGAGAATTCCCGTAAGAGAAGAAAAATTCTGAACACTTTACGCGTCTTAACGCGTTGATTTACGGATCGCGTGTCTTGCGCGGCAGCGTTTTTGAATTCTTCGGAAGCCTGCGGTCGGTTCCGGGTATTTCCGGATCACGTGGTCTCAAATTGGCGTCCGCTAGCTACGATCTGTCCTCTGATCTGTCAAATCATGATTTAACCTAATTCTCATGTCATTTTCAATTCTAACAATCATTGTAGGCGTATTCGGCGGTGAATAATGTCGTCGGCTCACCTGTCAAGCGGTAAGCTGAACATCGGATTGGTACAAGAACATGCCAGGAAACAATTACTATGTTTGTTAGAAAAATGTGATGGCACCAAGGTAAAGATATAATCCGAATCTAGTTCTGTTCGTGGTATACTAATAATATTTATAAACAAAAGGAGTAATTTTATGTTGGTATACATCACAGGTGGTCATTTGGGATGCATCCTTGGCGGGACCAATTGGCTCAGTGGCCAAGTATAATTTGCTGCAGCAACATGACGTAGTTAAAATGTTTCCCCTGGTCGGTGGAAAACTTGAACCCACGACTGTCGAAAATGTTATATTTATTACCAGACCACACCTGGATCTCATGGATTTAATCGCCGAAAATGTGCATGGGTATGCATCTGCATTGTAGTCTTTGATCTTGAATTCACCTTCTTTTGATTATGGCAGTGCAAAAAATTTTCAAATATTACAATAATTTATACAATACCTTGTACTAATAATTAAACCACTCTATTTTGTGACAGTGAAGAAGGCAGGAGACCTCAAAAAAAATTTCACCTCTTTTGGGTGCCCAGAAAAAGTCTCATATGTGAGAAGAAACTAAAAAATCGAGGGGTATTTGGAAGCTTCACTTTTGATGAATTCCCTTGTGATTTATTTCCATTTGATGCTGATTTGGTGTCGATGGAGCTAAGCGGAGCTTTCAAAGAATTCTTTTTGGAAAACGATCCCACTTGCTTGTATCAAGTTGCCCAAGCTATTCAAAGCTTACAAAGACTATATGGAAAGATTCCCAAAGTTACTGGGCGGGGTCCAGCTGCTAATAAAGTTTGGGAATTGTTGAAAAGACTCCATCGAGAGGAGGAGGAAGTCAAGAGTGATACTGTTCAACCACCACTAATTGAGCATTTGCTGTTATTAGACAGATCTGTCGATCTGCTTTCACCGTTGGTTACACAATTGACCTATGAAGGTCTTATAGATGAAATATTTGGTATAAACAACAGTAAGTGACATCGAATCTTTCAAAAAACATATCTTCTGTTTTTGTTTGTTGGTGGGACATACAGTAAAATGGTCAAAGAATGAAAAGATTTGGAAATTAGTCAGAATAACAGACTTTTCTTCTTTGAATGAATTTATTATTTTAGGTTTTCCGACTTACAGATACTGTCCAGTTGCCAGCTAAAGAATTCCATGATGCTAATGACTCACCTACTGTAATGTCTCTTGATAAAGTTGAACAGATTATACTGAATTCTGGGGAAGAACTTTTTGCTGAGATTAGGTATGATTCGACCAAGATTTTACTTTTCGAGTTATCTCGAAGGCTTATGATTATTTTCTCCAATTAGAGATAAAAATTTCAACGGTGTTGGCCCAATACTAAGTCGGAAGGCAAAAATCATATCAAAACAATTTGATGAGCGACATGGTGACAAAAGTGTACAAGAAATCAAACAGTTTGTTGCAAAGCTACCGCACATGTTAGCAACAAAGCAATCACTTGCAAGACGTGAGAAAAATAACTAAATACTTTGATAATTTACGTAATATTTTGATGTACCTTGCAAGACGTTTGACGATGAGTCAATAGGTGTTGACAAAAAAGATTTTGGTGTAAAATCAGCATTCATAATACATACTGCTTTTTTTCTCACAGATACAACCATAGCAGAAATGATCAAAGAAGTGACAGACTCAAGTAACTTTCTTGAGTCACTACAGATCGAACAAGAATTACTGAATTGTATTGAAACAGACAAGCCAAATTCACACATTGAAGATATGATAGCACAGCAACAACCACTGCTGAAAGTGTTGAGGCTCCTCTGCATTCAGTCGCTCACAAACTCGGGTCTAAAGCCAAAGTTACTTGACTACTACAAAAGAGAGATAGTGCAGACTTATGGGTATCAACATTTGCCGTCATTGATAAATCTGGAAAAAGCTGGACTTCTTCGACCTCAACAGCCTTTCAGGCAGTACTCTGTACTCAGAAAAGCTTTGCGACTAACTGTCGAGGATGAGAGCGAAGTGGCGCCAAAAGATATCAGTTACGTTCATTCTGTGTATGCTCCACTGAGCATCAGACTAGCCGAACAGTTGGTACAACCAACAGGATGGCAGGGGCTTAATGACGTACTTGGATTATTACCTGGTCCTACCGTCAGCAGCAGTCCCCATGTCCCAAATTCTGCTTCAGGAAGAAGTACGAAATTAAGCATTTTTTTCAAGTATTAGATTATCGAATGGAATAAAAGGATGATCTGAAATTTTGTGTGATCCTTGATGGTAATATAGACGTCTTTCTATCCTATTTGTAAAGAAAGTTACTACTTTGTTTTATAGGAAATTCAATAACCAGTGAAGATTCAAATTCAGAGCCAGCAAGACTAGTCCTTGTATTTTTTATTGGAGGGTGTACCTTTGCTGAAATATCTGCACTGAGATTTTTATCACAAAAAGAAGATTGTAAGAGAAATTAATTAGTTCTCCAACAAATTACATTAGAGACAGTAGTGATGATTAATTGTAAATATGATTTATGCTTACAGCTAATGTGGAATTCGTAGTAGGAACAACAAAATTGATAAATGGAAATTCCTTCATCACTTCGTTGATGGAAGACTTGGAAAGTAATTGAATTTTTGTTGCCACACAATAAAAGAGAAATTCTGAATGGGATATTTTGGCTTGTCATTCTTCTCATGAACTCATATTTTCTATTGCATGACAGCATCGAATATTATGTTTAATGACATTATTATTAAATCTGCTAAAGATTCATTTTTAATAAAAATCGTACCTACATCTCCATAACGCATTTTGTAATTATTTAATAGTATAGAAAAACGGTATGTGCATTTACCGCGCAAAGCTCGGTCGAGAAGAAATGGATTAAAGTTATCGATGGCACCTCTAGCGAGTTCAGGGCGCTGTCCACAGTGTAGAGTTTCTCAATTCTCTGCCAGCTAGCGCCACTCCGTATCAATAGACGGGGCTCTGGTAGACTGGTAAAAAGGCGTCAAAAACTTTGCAAATTTATCGTGCATCTAGTCAAGTGCCGTACTCGCGTATTGTTGCTTTTTGTGAGTTTTGGTTAAGCTGTTTGGTGTGTGTATGTGATAGGTTCAAGGCGTGTGATTTCCGGCTTAAACTATAAGAAAAATATTGAATAAAACCGAATGCCGCGCGAAGCTGCCGACAAAGGTAATATGCATTCGGGATCGTCAGCCAGAAGGAGGGACGACGTCTAAAGTATTTTGTATTGCGCGCATGCTTGTGCACTCGCCATTTTGAAGGTGAATACTTTTGCGAGTGTGTACTGTCGTGGTACTGCTAAAAATTTATCTTTGTGCATGCGTTCGATTTTTCCGAACCCCAGTACAGGATACCTTGTACAAGAATTCGCCCCATGTGAAGTCTACCCTTCTTCCTAGTCAAGACAAATTGTCGACCTCACTTCCCGAGACCCAACCCTCCTTACACCCGCATTTCAATCTCTGGAATTTCTTTTATCAAATCTGTTTCCCACCCCTTTTGGGCACCCTCAAACTTACCCAGTCTACCTCAATGAACACTTTACAATTATTACCATACCAGCTAACGATTATCTCTCTAACAAGTACATCTAACAATTCTTACACTGCAAACTCTGTCTCCTAATGATCGTTTGCTGGCCAAGCCTTTCCTCAACTGTGCAGGATATGTGTCACATTCACGCAAATGACGTGGGCAATGCATAACAACATTATACCTATACCTTTTAAATGCAACAATCATCAACACTACTTGGAATCTTCAATTAACTTTTCATTTATCTCTCCTAACTCTTAGGACTATTATAACAAATTCTGTGCCCATCATTTCTTCAAATTTGCTATCGTTGTGCTAGTGATATCAATTGTAGGTTTTCAAGCGTACGGTATTTGGTTTTGTGAAATCAGGGACTGATCATTTGTGACTGTGATTTAGCTACAAGTCAAGTTCAAGTTCAATTTAATTTAACTCAGTGTGATTTTTTTTGAGTCATTGAACATTGTTGATGAAAAATTCATCAACAAAGAGAACTACAATTATTGATTCAGTGGAAAAATATTATTTGGATTACATTTTTCAATTATTGGGAGAAAAGTCAAAGTTGTTAAACTCTCTGTAATTAGTAAATATACATCATTTGCGGGTTGCTAATAATTTTTTGTCCCCCATAAAGCACCAAAAATTACATTGCACTTATGTAATTCCAGTGGTAATGAGTAACTAAAAATAATTGGAGGAACAGGGGTTTAATACCATATCTATCATCTATCGTAATTTTTATCCGTCGATAAGGAGTTGAATATTCTGTTGTAACAATCTAATTTCCTCGAACTATGATACATGCTTGAAGATACGAATTCATTCATATTTACAATCTCTTGGTTGATAGTATCCTTGAAATACTGTTTTATCCAATGACTTATTAATTATAACTAATGTTGATACTGATTCTTTTTACATCTTATGTAAATACTGATATTGAAGTCCGATGTATATAATTGAATCATTTTTCACAGCAGTAGTGCCTGAAAGTGCTTAAAATATCTGAAAGAAAATTGCTCACATACCTTTAATTTCAGTTATCAACTTCTATTTACTCACATTTCCAGATCTACATTTTGCGGTGAAAAATATTTAGCAGCAATAGCGTTTCATGATTGATGTGACAAGTGAGACTTGTAGAACTATGACCATTTCAATTGATATCACTCCTTGGTAGTTTTCTTGTAAATTAAAATGGAGATAAAAGATTGTCTTCCCTAATGTATCTGTAAGTGAAGCTCAATGAAACTGATAATTCACATATAATGTTACATTCATCCTCTACTTATGCGATAATGTCATAACATAATGTGAATTAGTCTTGTATCCCAAAGGTTATTTCACACTCACTCAAAAATTTAAGAAATAGAAGACACTAATCTCTCATTATTCTGCTATTCTATAATCCTCAAAATCATTCATACTTACATAGATTTTGCAAAGCACACAATTACATATTCCTGAATACATTAAATATCTGTTTGACAAACTCAATGCCTTTGGGCTTCACGTCAGTGAGAATGTTTTTGTGTCTATGATAGTCAAGCGCATGGTCAAGACCTATTTGGGTAGATATGTTCTAAAATTGAAACCAATGTCAATGTCTACGAATCTTGTGTGCAGGTAAAATGATGGCTGGAAAAGCAGACTGACAGAGATTTCACCAACATTGGAGGGGCGAAAGGGAGTGGATAGGACAAGGTGATAGGCAAGTGCAAGCTGTGGCAGGCCTCGGCCGCCCCACTAGCACGTGTGCTAATATGCCGGCTTTTCCAAGACCTGGCAGCCTAAAAGACCCAGAGATAGCCGAGCTGTTTGAGAAAAATGATCCAGAGAAAATATTTGAAGATCTCCGTGAGATCGGACATGGAAGTTTTGGAGCTGTTTATTATGCAAGATGCCTGGTCACGAGGGAGATTGTTGCGATCAAGAAAATGTCCTATCTGGGAAAACAGACTGTGGAAAAGTGGCAGGATATTCTGAAAGAAATTCGATTCCTTCGGCAACTTAACCATCCCAATACCATTGAATACAAAGGATGCTACCTCAGAGATCATACTGCATGGGTAAGTACACAAATAAGAATTTCGTGCTAAATCACACGTTCATTCTCAGTGAGAATTTACTTGATAACAATAGGGTGAATAGCATTTCTCGGTTAATCATGAAGATTTATATTCATATGAGAAGCAATGATGTTTACCCATTCTGGTCTGAAGATCACATTTTGCAGTACTACCAACGAATAATTAGAAGCAATAGTCAGAGTGTACATAATGATTGTGAACTAGGATTTGGATGGTTGAAATGTAATAAATATCCTAGGATGAAATGAAACTAATTCTACCTACCTACATGAAATTTAAGTAATGTATTTATTCGGCAGCTGGTGATGGAATATTGCCTTGGTTCAGCATCTGATATAATAGAAGTCCACAAGAGACCTTTGAAAGAAGATGAGATATCTGCAATCTGTGAGGGAGTTCTTCGTGGTTTACATTACCTCCATTCCTTGGGACGGATTCATAGAGATGTAAAAGCAGGAAACATCCTGCTCACTGAAAATGGTACGGTAAAGCTGGCTGACTTTGGATCTGCCAGTATCAAGTGTCCAGCAAACAGCTTTGTTGGTACACCGTATTGGATGGCTCCGGAAGTTATCTTGGCCATGGATGAAGGACAGTATGATGGGAAGGTGGACGTCTGGTCATTAGGAATCACATGTATCGAATTAGGTAAAGTCAGAATCCAATTCAATATTGTACATATCTTTTTTTAATTCGCAGCTTCTTCGGTTTTTTATTTTGTGTATGAAAACTAGTTATTGAAGACTTTTAATATAATTTATGTATGCCTATTGAACGTAATGATCAGTGGCATTTTCTCTATTATTTTTTCTGTTTCAGCTGAAAGAAAGCCACCTTACTTTAACATGAATGCCATGAGTGCTTTGTATCATATTGCTCAAAATGATACTCCAACTCTAAATTCACCAGATTGGACGGATCTATTCCGAAACTTTGTAGAAGTATGCCTAACTAAAAATCCGACTGACAGACGTACTTCAGGAAAGTTACTTTCGGTAAGTTTGGTATCAAATTCTTATTTTTTCTCACACGTTGGAATATATTATCATTCACCCAACAATGATGCACAGGTATTATTAGAATTATTGATCCAACGAATATTTTTCCCACAGCATCAATTTGTGACTAGAACACGTTCTCCTCATGTCTTGATCGACCTGATTCAGAGAACGAAAGCTGCCGTACGAGAATTGGATAATCTGAATTATCGGAAAATGAAAAAGATATTAATGATTGACGCCTGCGAAACTGAAAGTACAGTCGGAGATGCTGATGGTATGATTGTATTTTATGAATAAAATCTTTGGCTTATGGTATCTTTTCGACATGAACACCTTAGATGTTGTTTACATAACAGAATACAATAATTCAACCATGCCATTATGATCATAATGTTAAAGATACTCCTGATGAGCAGACTGGTGGGGACAGTAGTAAGAGCAATTCGATAACGTCAGAGCACTCTATTCATTCAATGGGGGTTTCAGCGAGTTCTCAAAGTTCCTCCACCAACAGCTTGCCACTGCCGATTGTTGATTCAAATGAAATTTCCACTGGTTCTGTGAGGAATCGTCACAAGATATCTGCAGGTGTAACTGCCAATTTAATTGAACATGGTGCTAATAATTTTGCCACTATTAGAACCACGTCAATAGTCACTAAACAACAAAAAGAACACATGCAAGAAGAAATGCATGAACAAATGAGTGGCTATAAGCGTATGAGGCGAGAACATCAGGGTGCTTTGGTAATTATTGGATGAATTTTCCTATCTCCCGTTATCTGGTTGTATCATTATGCCCCCTATTCATTCATTGCGATATTAGTTAGATGATTCACAGATCTCCCATCTGTAACATCTTGTGTTGTTTTGTAAATTGTAGGTAAAATTAGAGGAACGTTGCAAGATGGAAGTCGAGTCCCACAAGCAACTATTAGATAAAGAATATGAAACTTTGCTACAACAGTTTAGCAAGGAATTAGAAAAATTACAACTCCGGCACCTGCAGGAATTGGAGCGAAAACTAAAACAGAATCAAAATGCAGAGAAAAAGTTGCAGAAGGAAATATCGAGTAGGCAAGAAGCTGACCGAAAGGCATTAGAGACTCAACAAAAACGTGATTATAAGGTAATATGTAGTCTGGCTCATTGAAAGATTTCTAGTAATCACTTTCTAACTTTGGTATTTGTCATATATTCAATTGGAGCTCAATAACATCAAACTACGTAGATCCAACTTCGGGCAGATCAATGTACATATTAGTTTCTGTTACTGTATTATCTCTATGTGTACTGATGAGTATAATTTGCTATCATAGGCATACAAAGAGCGGTGGAAGCGAGAGCTTTCTCAGGATGAAGTCACACCAAGACGACAGCGGGATGCCACACTTCAGAGTCACAAGGACAGTTTGAGACAGATGGAAGCCCAGGAAGAACAAAGACTCGCCAGGGGACAACGCGAGTATCTTGATCTCGAGATCCGCAAATTTCGCAGAAAAAAATTACTCATTTTTCATAGCTTGGAACAGGAGCTCCTGAGAGAGGTTTGTACATTTTTAATCACCAATCCCACTTCTTCAAGTTAACTGCTCGCTGAGATACACCTCTAACAAGGTCATAGTCTTTCTTGCACTTATGAGTAATCTGTACTGGTTTTGTTAAGGAGTTAAACAAGAGGCAGCAGCAACTGGAACAAGCGCATGGAATGTTACTGCGTCACCATGAAAAAACTCAGGAGCTCGAGTACAGACAGCAAAGGGCGGTACATGCACTCAGGGAGGATCAGGTTCACCGGCAGCATGCCACTGAACTGTCCAATCAACAAGATTACATGCAGAGAGCCGAACGTGACTTGCGCAAGAAGCATGCACTGGAACTTAAACAACAACCCAAAAGTCTGAAGGTGAGTTTTGATCTTCAATTGAAGTTGATTTCCAATATTCGTCTGGTCTGGTACACTCATCATGACAACTAGGTAAACAAATTTTGGAAGGATTCTGTTGTGATTTCATTGTGAAACCTCTTTTGTGAATTTCAGCAAAAAGAAATGCAGATACGCAAACAATTTCGAGAGACATGTAAGATCCAGACACGTCAGTACAAGGCGCTCAAAGCGCAGATACTGCAGAACACTGCCAAGGATGAACAGAAAGCAGTAATAAAAAAATTGAAAGAAGAGCAGAGGCGAAAGCTTGCTCTGTTGGGTGATCAGTATGAACAAAGCATTGCTGAGATGCTACAAAAACAAAGTATTCGATTAGATGAATCACAGGAAGGGGAGTGTTGCCAACTCAAGGTTTGTATTTGTTCAAAGAACCGTTTTGTTACAAAAACAAACATTCTATTCTCTAACTAGTGCTTCAATCATTCATTTGAGACTTTACTTCAAAGAACATTGATTGTCTCGTAATTTTCAATTTACTTCCAACTTTGATGACACAAAATTTATATTCTCATGCTACAGGAGAGATTACATTACGAGTTAGAGATTTTGATGGCATACCAGTCAAAGAATAAGATGCAGGCAGAAGCACAAAGAAATCGAGAACGACGTGAATTGGAAGATCGTGTATCAGTGCGGAGGGCGCTTCTAGAACAAAAAATGGAGCTGGAAACTCAGCAGTTCCTGCAGGAGCGCAGCGAGCGAATTCGTTTGCTGCACGAAAGACAGGAACGTGAACTTCAACAATTTGATGAAGAAAGTGCAAGAATCGGCTTTAGGTATGTAGATTTTCACTTTCATCTGATTTTAAATAACGAGCTCGAAAATTTTTATACTTCGGTTATACGGTTCTTGTCGATGCCTCGTCATTTAGCGTTATTGTTGAATTTCTATCTTTTTATCTGTTAGTGATGCATTGTCTGTTTCAGTGCATTGGCAATAGCAGAGGCATCAAAAGAGTCTTATCCAGATGACGAGAGTCTCAGCGGCTCGATGCTCAGTCTGGCCCATAGTAATAGCTCGACATCCTTCACCCCAAATAGCCTCTAATCTTAACTGTTATGTAACGTACGTCTGACTGCAGTTTACACTACTGAATTGACCTTCAAAATATTTGCTAACTTATGAACGATGGTTGTCAATTCTGTGTGCCTGCACCCATACCTAAGAGAACAGGAAATAACTGCTGGATTCTAGATTAAACATGAGATTATTTCTCTAAATGTGCTTCTTCCGCGATTAGATCGAAGTATTGATATATCATATGGAGGAAAAATAGAAGGGATGCAGATCAAAAGAAAATCATTTCATACGTACAAATCTATGATATCATTTGATTTTCAAAAGTGCGCACGGGTTCAACCAATTCGATTTATAACATTCACAGAAAAAGTTAACGTTATTTAGACAATTATTCTTTGCTGCCAAAACCCCACTTCCCAGTTGATATGGTACATATAATTTGTTTTTTGTTTTGATTTTCTTTTTGAGTTAGTTCGACGGTGTTTCCGAAGTTGGTTGAACAAACGTGTCAAGAACAATGATACCAAAATTCATCTTCGTACAGCCTTCTGATTAATACGAGTATTTTAATATTATATTTGGGTCTTCCAACGCTATGCCACAGGCAGTAAAACGTTGTACGGATTGAATTAAGACTTGATTATTAAATGTTTTTGTTTTATTTGTGATTTCGACCTTCGTCAATGAAGTTTCATAGAAGTAGCAAAAGGTAATAGATTATTCGGAGTAATACTCGAGCCTTAATAATTTGGCAAACATCTCATGTTTCCTCAGATGTCCAGTATACGTTCCAAAATTATACTCTTAAACCATACTGTGACTTTCCTTTCCTTTATTTCTTAATATCTTTACTACCTGTATTTGTTATTATATCTTTTATCTAATTCATTAATTAAATGATTATAATAGAACGTCAGATGATTGTGACATTTTTAACGAAAGAGATAATGAGATAAAAGCATTCGACTGATTGCGAAAGTTATGCATATTCCGTTTTTATTTATTTTATTTTTTTTAGTTTTCTGATTACGTGATCATTTGACTTTGCAAAAAATAGTGATGGAATTATTACCATTTCTAACTAGAGTCATATGTTTGTTGGATCGATTCGCTTGAGAACTGATTGAACCAAAGCTATCTGTATCAATGGTTTGAGAGAGAAACAAATTCGCAAAAAAAAGTATGTAAAAACTGTCACAAGTTTATAAAATATCGAAAACTCATAATTATTTAACGAATTCGGATCGTCTGTTGAAAAAGCAAAAAAGAATAGAAATTTGTGCAATATGATATTATCAGATGAATAATTCTTGTGTGTTAAGATTATTACTAGTATTTTTCATGAGTTTTTCATGAGGCTGAAAATATTTGAGTACTTATTTAATAACTCAATAAATATACTTTTAGTCGGTGTCATACATCAGTTACCAGTTATCACCAACTGGGAAATAAAACTTGGTAACATAAAGAAGTTGCGACGTATAATGATGAATGAAATGTCATTACTTCAACTATGAATGACTTGAGTGGTTTGCAAGAACACAACTGAAGTATGTGTACAATATTTATTAATGAATTATTCAATTATGTGTTCAATTATTGTGATATAAGTGTTTGCAAAGAGAAGATGGAGGATACAATTGGCTCTGATATGTGTTCAGTTAATATCGTGTTAGTCAAAATTGTCACAATCAACTGAAGCTGCTACCTTTAGAATGGAGCGACATGTACATATACAAAAACACGCTAAGCATAACACATTATTAAAGTGAAAAGTAATAATAAAGGAAATTGATAGAATGCAACTTCATACGCTCAATTATAGCGATGAAGAAGTAGGGAAGTTTAGGATTTATCGTCAGGTAACAGACAATTTTTGAAAACTTTTGGCATATTTTGCCGATTGTTGAATACAAATTGTGCTATTAGTTAACATGCCAATTTCTATGATGTTAATTCCACGAATACAATTGATGAAAAATTAAAATATAAATATGACGATATGATGTAGAATCGGCTTATTCTAAATTGTTTTTTGTTCTTGATATTGCAAAAATGAAAACTATTGGCGCTATAGTTTGAGCGAAGTAGATGTTTTACTCGTAGCACGAATTTTTCGTCTCGCAATGCGATAATACATGGAAATTCGAATTTTATTTGAATCTTAACTGTTATTCCAATTCAGTGAATACCAATTTGGAAAATAACTTTTCAATGTTGTCAGCATTTGTAAATATTTGTTTGCTATGTTTATTGTTACGAAATGGGACTTTAGGTAAGTCGACCAGAACTTTGTAGACAGTGATGTTTACGGAAACTCTCCAAAGTTACGCTTCGACACAGTATCAGGCTTTAACTAGACGAATTGTAATTTTCTTTTCATGTAGCGGTATTCGTTGACTAAACCAAGGTCTAGAAAGTTATAAAAAACTGAGCCTGACGGCCCAATTTAAAACCATTTCTTTGGTTGTAGTATTTTATCATTGGATTGCTACTACGACATAGCAAAAAGGGACGACGTTAGCATTGCGATATTCCAAATGAAAACTGCATGGCCGCAACTTTTTCTTTTAGGATTCGCATCTTTTTCTCATCAGCTTATATAATTATCGACAAATCGATTCAGTTATTTTGATTTCTCTGCAAAATAACATTTCTGATACCCAACATCTAAATCATTTTCAAAAACTTAGCTATTTATTTACACAATCATTACAACATATCCTCGTTTCATCAAAAAACTGTTATCAAATCTATTTATTTATGATTCACTTCATGCACACTTTCCAAGGTGCTTCACGTATTTGTCGAGTGAAAGGGATCACATCTCATAGTTCAAGTTTATTGATATTCCTCTAAACGTGAAAACGTATACTACTTTCAAATGTAAATTTAATTTCGTCTTGTGATCAATTATCGTAGAGCGGTACGCGAGTATCTGTAATGGAAATCTCTAATATCTTACAGCAATTTTAACGTGTTTCCTATTTGTGAATCATGGGCCCCGTGTGAATCTAATATGTGAGCTTAACTGTATGGTCAATAACATGCTCACAAAAAATTAAAAATACACTTGATTATAAACTGAAATAGGTACATACAAGTATAGATAAATATTCTCTATTATTATATAAATATATAATATACATAAAATAAACTAAAGAAAACCAATACCTTTATAGCAAGTAACCAATCGAGAAAAGCGACGCACGCATTGTCAGTAATCCGATACAGCATCGGTCTTAATAATTATAATAATTATTATAATTAATTATTTTTATTTTTAAGTTTAGGTAGAGTATAAATACATTTTTTAACTAAACTGATGGATGGAGTAGAGTGAGCTAATGCTACAATACAAACCATTAGACCGAAGTTTGTTATACGTAGTTGTGCCACTCAACACCACTATGCTGATTAGATAATAAAAATTGAAAATATCAAATCAAATGTAATCTTGAGTCTTATGACATTGTTGTTCCCAGTTGCACATAATCCTTTATTATTCTTATTGACGGCCACAAAACGTCATTTTGCGTTTACACGAACATTGGTCCTTATTTTTTGAAACTAGGCAATTAACACTTCTACTCTATTTGAATGGAATTTTTTTAGCATGCGAGCGATAATTTTTTCAGTACGTAATACTCAGTTATATTGTTTGTTGATGCCACTGGAAACTACTTTGGAATCTCTGCAATAACCGATGTATGACACGGAAATATTCCTTCTATCCGTTTGAAGTGTCGTCAACCGCGTGAGTGAGAGAATATAAAAAACAGTATTCAAAGTTCTTCATGATACAGTATATTTTCTTTTACGTACAAGTATCAGCTTACTAAAACTCAATAGACATTAATTCACAACCGAGTGCATTGTTGGGAATAGGCGTTCAACTGAAGTCAGTTCAAATATGTATAATTAATTATTCCTTCAAGTTATGAGCAACCATTTTTCACTAGTCGAGTCGCAGCCATAGATAGATAATATATATATTCTTTGATTTTTACATGATTCATCCGAGGTGTACAATATTACAACAAATATTTTTTTTACAATATTACATTAGTATTATGATTTACGAAATAGAAATATAGGTAATAAGTATTGTACAAATGCAATTAATGTCCTTATCGGCAGTAGGAATATTACTTAGTGGTGGAAAACGATGTAGGTCTCAATATACGAGAGTGCATTTCTCTGATAAGCGGCACAGTGTATGCAACACAGTTATCCCAACCTGGAGATCTCCACGCACTTTCTCGGGTTTCCTTGCGCGTTTGAAGGTCTTTATAGGCTGAAGATAAAAATCACGAATTCCTTAATTTGCCTTATGCAAAAGCTTAAATAATTTTAACATCGTTAATCTATGTATTCTGTGGTTATTGTAATTAGTGAATCCGATATCAGGTCAAGTAATTAGTGAACGAGTTCTATGTTCGATGATATCAGGACTTACACCAAATGTGATGAACGTTGTATAATCTTCCAATCTGTGAGAAGAATCCAGCAAATGCTTCATCATTGTTACGTCTATAGTTGATCGCTCGTGCCCAATTGTTACCCCATTCTATCATTGTTCCAGGTTTCAGGCTGTAGCTACGTATTTCGTATATATTGGGAGTGTCTCTCATCACAAGCTGTGGCCAATAACTGAATGCTAACAGATACTGGAGATGCCGTGATCTTACAAAGTTACCCTGCTCTTTCACTAGCCGTTGATACGCCTAAAAAAAAAACATTACGTAATGCGAATACATTTATTAAACAATTATTTTATCATCCATTCTGACAGATGATGAGCATAACTGCCTGTATCAAGTTACAAAAATTAGTGCAACTTTGACTCAATATGAAAATTCCGATTTCTCTTGTAGGCATTTCTCATTGCTTTGAAATGAATATTTCACCTGATCCTGTGAGAGCGTGAGTAGAGTCCGGTCAACTCGCTCATATCCTCCTGTGTATCGCCAGAGATGCAATGCTTGATCCATATCTCCAACTTCCACAATCCAAGATCCGATCAAATCGCATTGTAGATCAGATTTTTTTGAGTGAATAAGATTCACGTATTCTTCACTGAAAATAAAAAGAGCGTTAGCATGCTTTCATTTTTTTTATGCTCTTATTTTTGTCCCATAATTATGTCTAAGATTCCATGATGTGAAAATTATACAGCCCCTAGGGATTTCAGTGAACATGTTTGATGTTTCATGCTTGTCTCTGATCATATCATATGATCTTTTGATGGAACTAACCTTCATTTAGTGTATTGGGAAACAGATCAGTTTCTTAAGAACGAAAAAGTTCAGGCCTTATCTTCCCCTTGTCTTTGAATTGCATAACAAGACGTCAAGATGGATGTTGATGATACGAAGATAGATTTTTTTAATAATAGAACACTCAAACGGCAAAAATTTCGTTTTTCAAATCTTTTCGAAACAGAAACTATCGAATTTAAAAACAATGCCCAGGTCTGATCTCTCTGATATTTTTGTTCGAATATTTAAGTGCGAAACAAATTTCTTCAATTGTTTCGCCGATAGATAAGGTTTGGAATGCGCGAAAAGCTGTAAGATGTGGGGAAGGTCAAGTGTTGACGGTAAGCGGGACTTACTAGTTAACGAGGTATTTGTCCATGGAATCTGGACGTATGTTGTGGGTGTTTAATGCATATATTATCTCTTTATCTGACAGCATACGGGAATGGGATTCTTTGGTCGGCTCGATTTTGCGGACCGAAAGTTTGCTGAGCCATCCCTCGTTACTGTCCTGACGTTCAGACGACCTTGCCACGAATCTGCGAACATATACATATCTATGCGATGTACGTATTTGAGATTCACTGGGAACACTAACCACTCAATGACGAACAGAATATTTACGATAAAATTACAGGATTTTACTATTTCGAATCGTTAAGAATACCTCGATGACGTAAACGTGGGCAAATTCGTTTTGCCAAAAGCCGACTGTAAAGCTCTGAACTTTCCTAGAACAGCGGCCATTCTTGCCGTGAGTGTTGATTATTTATCAAATCGAAATTAGTTCTTACGAGCGCCGGGCGTGTGGTCAACCGAAATCTAGAGACCCTTTACTCCGATATCAAGTGCGGAGTATGCGCGCGCGTTGATAGTGTGCCGGTCGAACCGCGCCGTTAACCGCGCTGATGATCACTGTAATAATATTCGCGTGATTGTGTTTAAATTATTTTCAAACAATCAGACGTTATCCGTTATTGAGCTTATCCATTGAATGAAAGGTAAAGGCCGTACCAAAGAGGTTTGTGACGAGTAATTTGAATTTTCCATCCGGACCGTGCGTGAGAAACTATGGCCGGCAAGAGTTGAAAAAGTGGTGGCTTATTTCAAATTATCCAGCTTTTCGTTATTGCATAGTTGCATACATACATATACTTGCACTGGCATTTGAGCGCCAAAACTGGCTACGACTTGTCGAAGGCGTGTCATGGTCAAGGCGTTGACATAGCGTTGCAAACAAAGTGAGCAAACAGAAAAGATCGTCAGTTACAATCTATTGTATGATTACTTGTTGCATTCCCACGGTGATCAGTCACGTTTTCAGCTTTCAGAGGTAAGCTCCGCGATCAAGTTTCAATCATTTTTATATTTACATTATCGGTGTTCAGCATCCCATCTACGTACCTTCTCATTGCACCGACAGTGATTTCTTTCAAAATTCGAGGCTATATTAACCTGTTTATTTTTATAAACAGCTCTTATTTTTTTTGAAACTGCATATTTCTCATTCTCCACAGATCAAGATATAATGGATAACTATTCAAATACCTAGCCTTCTGTCACTAGTTATAATGTCAGTCAGCGTCATAATATTTTTTGGAGGAACATATTTTTAGTCCCACAATTATATATATACCGAAAGCAGAGATTTCAAGGGTCTGTTTGTAACAAGCGGGCAATAGAAAGAATGGTCACTTATTATTCACTGTGTAAACCTGCAGATGAATTAGAATTTTGTACTGAGATTCAACCCTTTATATCAGTTGCTTGTTTCACAAATTTCAGAATCGAACTTATCACCACAATTTTGCCATGCAGCAATAAGGCAATCCTTTTAAAAGAGCTACAACAAAAATGGATAGAAGAAAGTTGAAAAAACTGCCAAGTTTACTTGGGCGATCTAGTACTAGCTCTGAACAGCCAATGAGTTCTGTTGTCAAGAGAGTTACAACTCGGAAGCCAAAACGTTTGTCATCTAGATCCCCTAATTCCTCTGGGGAAAATTTGACTAGTTCCAAAGAGGGATCGCCCGTTATGTCCAGATCGAGTTCTAAGAAAAGAAAAATCTCTCCTGAATCGCAATTAACACCATCTAATATTACCAGTAATGTAACAACCAGGAAGAGATTGTCAAGCATTTTACCACAGCCGCAAATCTCTTCAGACGACTCGGACGAAAACGAAACATTTATCACAAAATCCAAAGAATTGAAAAAAAAAAAACATGTTTTGTCCAAGATTGGGAGGACTGATTCTCCGAAGGTACAACAAAGTCTTGGAAAAGATGCTGTAGAGCCAGAATCACAAAGATCATCTATTTCGAAATTAGAAACCCAGGGAAAAAGACTTGCAAGTATCAAAAATACGGCTAAAATTAAGGAAACTTTTGCAAACCTGAAGAGTGCTGGCACAAAATCTAGAGCTGAAATCTCACACCACAACTCTGGAACACAATTTCTGGCTGCAGAAATTTCGTCGTCAGAAGAAGAACAGGTTAATAAGAACCAGGGAAGCGACACAAGGAAGAAATCTTTGGAAAAGAGCAACAGTACTCCAAAAAAAAAGAGGCGAAGAGCCGATAGTTTCAGTGATCAAGATTTTAACGGAGACAGTACCACCGATGATGATATGTTTGGGGAAATTTCGCCAATGAAAAATACAGCGAATAGTAAAAAAAATTCTCCAAAAAAGCAATTCATAGAAAGTACCTTAAAACAGAAAAAATCACCTGAGTTTTCTAGGATAACACGCAGTCAAAGTTCTATCAAATCACCAAAAAAAAAAAACACCACATCACATTTTCAAACGTTTTTAAAACAAGCTGGTATTATTTTGACAAGCGATGGTCCAAATTTATTGCGTAAGTTAGAGTCCGTGCTCCATTTTCCACTTTCAGTTTTATTAGCAAAAATTATTTATTAAACTTGAATGGGTTTTCAGGTGATAGCTGGCGCAAGATTGCTGAAGAATTGGAGGCAATGATGAATTCTAAGGAACATGATAAAGTGTCGTTTTTAAAAGAGTGGGAGCATTTCATTGATGATATCAAAAATCTCGAAAGTGTATTGAGCCCAACAAAACAAGAAAACGAGCAGGAAGCCTTTGCTGATCAGAAAACTGAATCTGTTGCTCGAATCCTATTACACGTACCATCACTGCAGACCCGTATTTCTACATCACTGTTGGATCGACTTGCAATGGATATACTCTCTGAGTAAGTGTACTGATATATTTTAGCATCACTATAAAGTAAGCATTATGCAGAACTAGAAGTATTATGTTGGCAGGGATTCACGAGATGATGTTCCATGGTCTAGTGTTTTATTGAAGCAGTTCAAATTCTTGGAAAAGATTGTTGCTCCGCATATTCTGACAGAAAAATTGGGCGAGCTCTTAGAATCAGCACATACATATTTCCAGGGTGAAATAATATCCTGCCTACCTCAAATTGTCATTGATTCCCAACATCATGCTGTTGCCGATATACTCATCAAGTTAATTGAGGATAAGCCTGAACTAACTGCAGTTATATTAGACTGCATATCAGAATTGACTCTGAGCAAAGATTATTTGAATAGAGTACATGAAAAAGCCTTGGATTTATTGAAACATAATCCACAATTGAGCGCTGTGCCCAATATAACGAGGTATTTATGAATCCATGGTTTATCTGCCTGTACTAAATTATTGTTCATAAGCAAGAAGTGAACATGAAGTCGCCTACTTCATTAGAACTTTAACTAGATTAATAAGAATCATTTTCTTGCATTTACAAGTCTATATATTCATCTAATGATATTCACATAGATTGCCTTCTGAGCACTTATAGAGAATTGATATTTTCAGCATCGTTTAATTTTATAACTGTGTTCAGGTTTATCTTGAGTGAGAGTTCAACCCCTGAAGCTCGAATAAAAGCATTAGCTGCTCTTCGTTCTGTAGATATGCAACCTTTGGCTACTGAAAATATGGAAGAATGCTTCTCCAATCAAGTTTTAACTGTCAATGCTTTGAAGATGTCGTGTCAAGTTTTGAAACCGCTAGCTGATTCAATAATCACAGTTATACAACGTGTCAAAAAGGATCCAAAGCCATTAGATTTGGTCATGTTATTATTGATTTTCTCAACTAACAGTTCAAAAAAAAAGAATGTTGAAACTTTACTCAAGTATCGCGTGCGGACGGGATTTTATAGACCAAGTTTATTAAACACATTGTACTATGATTATAAACAGGTTTGTAATGATTTATGTATTGTAATTCGTTCAGAATGAGCTGTACAGTGCAGGCTAAGACCATTTCAAAAAATTGCTTGGTTTGCCTTTTCTAGGTGGCTCGTGACTTACAATCAATGGCCATACCTTTGGCTTCTCATCTCTTAAAAGGCGGTGATCGTGTATACGCTGACTTTGCAATCGAATGGTTTCGTTTGATGTTGCTGAGTCAAGCAGATGCAATTCACAAACAGCAAGAAGTATTAGCCAAAATAATTAAAATGACTAGTGCTGGCACTGATACATCGAAAAATGCCCTGATGATTCTCAGTAAAATGGCATGCAAAGATGACGAAAGAGAACATTTACAGAAACATTCTCATCATTTAAGAATTCTACTTGAGGAAGTGGATAGTCTTGATTTAGAAGAAGTTGCTACATTGAGTGATTTATTGCATGGACTGTGTATTAGTTCTAATTCGACCTCGGATGCTCTACAGGGAGATTTGAATATCTTATTGTCTAAGCAGCTCGCCAGTTCAAAACCATTGTAAGTATGGTAGACCGTGTCTACAGATGGCTCGCAATGCATCGTCATTCATCAATGATAAATTCTTCTAGGACCAAGTGTAAGGGTGTATTAGGAGCGGTTATGGCCATTAAGCACACAGCCTCATATCAAAGAACTAGAAAATCGGCGCACCAGTTATTTAGTAAGCACCATAAATTTGGAAAATAAAAACTAAAGCTCTTCTAGTCTTTTCAAATTCATATTTGTTTTCGATATTTCAATTTCAAGACATTCTCATTGATTGATTATGTATGGACTTATTTAGTTATCAGTTGATGTCATCATAGTGATAGGCAGATGTCTTCATTGAAAACGATTTGTAAACGATGTCGTTTAGAAAACGACGTTATTATTTATTTATTATTTTTATCTCGTGCAGAGCAAGTGGTTGCAGCAGTGAAAAGCTGCTCCAGATCCAGGTCTTTGTTTTACGACCAAATGGCAGAAGTTATCGCAAACACACCAAATTTGGATGAAAGTTTTTTGACAATTTTCATAGATCACTTTACCGCAGAACTGTTTGAACTTCATCTCGAAGACACCAAAACATATAGGTATTTATACTGTCGACTTATGCGTCAACCAATATTATATTTAGATGGAAGTGAGCATCATGTTGACTAGTGTTTACCTACATATATTTAGGGGAAACTTCACGGCTCATTTCAACTTGAATCCTGAATCCGAAGATGCGGTGTATGCTGTGAATTTTGGGGAAGGAATAAGTGGCTCAGGAGTCTCAGCTCTATTCAGACTCATCAAGGCTTGTCACATGAGGAGTAATAACGGTGATCTCGAATCAATCGATATTCTGTTAGGGTGTCCAGTTCTTATGATGAAAGACCTCCATGACCCAGATGCTGCGGTATTAGACCAAATGTTTAATTGTATCAATTGGTAAGATAATTCGTGTTGCAAACAGGAAATGTACACCGTTTGCTGATAATCGTTATACCTTGAATTGTTACAGGTTCAGAGAAATAATCAGTGGCTTTGTAACTCAAACTAATAGTGATTTGCAAGCTACTCTATTGAAACGCTTAGAACACTTAATGAATCTCCAAGCTGAGCTCAGTATGAATTTGATCATGGCTGAAGCCCATTATCAACCACCTATATGCTATTTCCATCATTTTCCATCGCCGCCATTCATAAAGATCGAGAAGAAGTCTGGTAAACGCGGGAATAAAGTTGCTTTAGATAAATCAAGTAGTCTTTCAGAATGGGCATCCTGGGAATCTGGCTCTGCACTTGTCTCCAAGAATACCGCTTATTTTAGACGACTGGATGCGAAGGTGTGTGTCAAAAACTTTATCCATAGCACGGATTTGTTCAATACTTAGCCGCACTTGTTACTACGGGTTTGTGTTCTCGCAGATAGCTCATCTTCTCGATTTTTCAATGGAAATGAGACTGACACAAACTAAAACCAATAGCATCACAATCGCACAAGTATGTTTTATCATCAAAGAGCTGTTGGCGATGCTAGAAAATGAGGCATCTCAAATATTCATGAAAGATTTAGTAAGCTTACTTCCGAAAGTGTGCACTAAGTTGGAACAGGTTACAATCGAATTGCGAGAAAAAGATGATAGCCAGAACAGAGAATGCTTGAGATTACTACTATGTCTCTTGGCAGCAATCTTTAATTGGAAAGGATTCCATAATTCCGTTAATAACGCAATGCTCCGAGGTGAGTCTTATTGTAGGAAGGACATTCATATTACTTGATAAAAAGATCAGCCAAAGAAATCGATATTATAATTTTCAGAGGCATTGAGGACAGTTGCTAGTCAAACTAACGAATCAAACACTTTGCTGCGCTCTTGCAAAGAGCTGGTTACCCAGTCCTGTTCATACGTTGAATTACTAGTCGATATCGCAACGCGTCTCCCAGTGGCCATCGCACTCGTTGACTTATTTCGAGCTCTGGTGCAGCACTCCGAAAGCCATTCTGTGCAACATAAAGAGAACTTAGGCGAGTGTGAAATTATCTGTCATAGCTCAGCTATTCATACGTTCGATTGATGAGTGGCTACAAATTTTGACAACAGACTGAAATGTTCTGTCTGATAGGAGTTTCTGTTTTTTTTTACAGGAAAAATGGCATATGGATTTTTATGCCTCGATTGGCCTGACGATAAAAACAATGGCGCATCGTATAGGGTAGGCATTGATACCCTCTTGAAGAGCTGGCTTACCAATGAACGAAATCCATTAGGAACTATGGTTACATTGCTAGAGTGGTTACCTGAAGAAGTCGAAAAATTAGAGATGCCAAGGGATTCTTTAGCTAGACTTTCATCGATTACAAAAAATGTCTTCACGTTATTATTCAAACGTATTTTTTGTGGAATAATCGAAGGCATCAAGATATCATTGGCCTCAGCTACCAGGTGAGGAACGTATGAGATTTTAACTATCTCTAGATACAACTGGGTAACCCACCGCGGTATGAAGTTCTTTGGCACAAAAAATAAAGGTGTTTACTTCTATTAGTGACAGCGAAAGAATACTAATTTGGGGGTCTGCCACAACTTGTGTACATAGTATCGTCCGAATATGCAAAAAAATGGAGTACAAACCACATTGGTCGCTATTTCTGCGATATATTCCTACCTTAATGAAGCTCTTTCTCTCTACTGGGATGCCCGTTCTCGAGCATAACTTGAAACATCACACGGAAGAAATAACGGGAATTGTAAAACAATTGCAAGGTAGATAAATGATGATTGAATGCCAGAGCACGATATCGTGCTAAGCAAAAACAATATTTCAAGTATAACATGTTAACAAGTAAAGTAATTACACGCAGTGGCGATAGCTAAATATTGCATAAAAAATTTCTTCGTTTGTTTTTGCAAGGATCGATGTATTGTAAGTTTTCTTATACTTGTAGAAGGAACGAGGTACCTCCATGTACTGTGTTGCCACACTACAGTGACAGCGGATACGACTTTAGCCAAATACGTACCTGTTGCAAAATCTACGCATGAGCGCTTAGTTTTTAGTGTAAAAGGTATGATGGTACTCAACAATAGTTCAGAAGCGTTTTGGATGGGCAATCTAATCAATAAGGACATCAAAGGACAAGCAATTGAACACAAGGTGCGTAATCTCAGTATTCGTTGTTGACTTTAAGTATGAAAGATATTTACTATTCACGTGTGGCATAAAATGTTCAAGTCCTTTGAAGTTTTCGTATTTTTCGTGGTCCTTCAGAATATGAACGCCATCTTAAACAACGTTCTACTATTAGCATTTTGGGTAGTTGAAGTATGTTTGATTTGCAGAATAATTCTGAAGAGTCATCTACAACAGCAAATTCTATTCAAACGGATGTTTCGGAAGCATTGCTTACTGATTCATCGGATGAAGAGATGGATGTTGAAGATGAGATGGAATAATAATCCGATCCGTGTTGAATAGGTAATTCCTTGCTATATCTAATTATGGAATAGTGAAAAACTTCGTTATGGGATTACGGAATTTCATTCCTAATATGTTATGAGTACTGATTTTGTCAGTTCAGAATATTTTACTATTTGAGAATTACAAGGTAGTGTGAAAGTTTTTGAGACGCGTGAAGATATCTCGGCAAGTGAACATGATATGGTGAAAAAGTGTCAACCAAAAATATTTTTTTGTACTTTTGTAAAACCGTCAGTCAAGGTGTAAGTCCTAAAGGTATTCCTAATTATTAAGTTTTACCATATATATCTATGGTTTCACGTATTACTATCGTAACAGATGATTTTTTATCCTAATGTTACTATTTTTATTAAAAGATTAATAATTTTGTAAACGGTGTTGTTGTTGTGTATATTGAGTAACTTGACATTTGAAATAGTCCTTTACAGACGTATTTTGATCTTGGGAATCCGGATCTAATAACTACCCTTAAAAATGATTAAGTTGTATTATTGACTAAGAAAAGCTATTCCTCCTTTAAACCATTCCGTAAAGTACAAAACAAAGTAACCCTGGGGTATGATATAAATCAGTGAACTATGATTTTAACTTTTGGTCCTAATTGTCCAAAGCACCTATGCAACGAAAGGTCTGAATTCGTTGAACTATGGATAGCGCTGGTGGTATTTGATGACTGCCAACTTATCGGCCGAAATTCGAACGTTACCACTGCGGTTCCAACGAGATCCGAGATCCGTACTCGGGCACGTGTTGTTTTGACTATGACGGTCTAACCTCTAATTAGTGTGATTCTAAACGCATGATCTATGTGACTATGACGGAAATAAAAGAAAATATCATTCGCATGGAAGATATATTGGGTAAAAAAGACGAAAAGCCAGTTGCTACTAGTCAATCCAAAAAAGTGAATAAACTTAGTAACTATGTTGAGGTCACTGTGCCCAAAGGCAAGCCAAAATCAGGAAGGGTTTGGAAGGAACCGAGAACCAGGTAGGGCATGATTATTTCGTTGACGTTTTCATATTATTTTTCAATCAATCCTTGAATCAATTTGTGTAGATTCTCATCTATAATCAAGACTCGTGGTACACGACTCTCTTTTGAGAAAAAGCAAAAACTGAGGGCCGAGCTGAAGCGGGTGAAAGATCTGTCCAGGGCTGTCATAGCCCAACGCCAAGCTGAAAAAGAGGCAAAAAAGCAGAGAAGAATTGAGAACTTGAAGCGTGCTGAAGAAAATCGAAAGAAGAGCGAAATAGTCCAAGTAGTGAGTACTTCTTTTACATAGGATGTTATAAATTAAAACAAATTGATTGTTAAGAAACATCGAATAACTGAGATGATCAATCAAAGACTATACTATATGATAAAAGCGTGTTTTGATACCAATATCGTTTTTATTGATAATTAATGTGTTTAAATATTTCAGATCAAGAACACTGCTAAGATAAAGAAGATGAAGAAGAAACATCTAAGAAAGTTGGAGAAGCGGGATACGACAAACATGTGATTTATTCACAATGTTAAAACGTAACCAACTTATACAGATATTTTTCCTAATGAACATAATTCACAGTTTACATTTAGAGCTCTAATCAGTTTAAGAGCTTCATAATGTTACACGTATTGTTTTACAGACGTTTGTATAAATAGTAAAAATGGCGAGCTGATTGTTTCATTTTTTTTCTTTCTTTCTTTTTTCTTCCTTTCTTTTTTCTTCCTTTTGTTAAATTCCGCTATGATAATATTAATCATCAATTAATCGAAAAATTAATTAATTGCATCATTGATTAATTAATTAATTAATTAATTATTAGGTAAGGAGTAGTATCTCTAATACCTTACCTTCAATCGCAATACTTGGCCGTTAATTAAATGTCTTACAACATTAACGAAAGAAATGAGTAAAAAAAGTCATTTAATAAAAAAATAGATTATGGATTCATTGTCTTAGCCACCGAATACAGTTTATGAAAGCTGACTCATCACTAGGAATGTTACACCATGGCTTATCATTTAGGGATGTAAAGGAACGTTCGTTTATAGATCAGTGTTATCAGAATCCAAGGTTTTTTGTTTTGTTCGTTCAAGCTGTTTGGCTACAAACTGTTGAAGTTCTTGAGAAAGGTCATATCGCGCAGAATCCCGCCACTGTGAGCACAAATATTTTGATTTGATAATTATTTTGGATCGTTACATAAAAAAGTACAGAATGGTCTATGGATGACAATTTAGGTTTTTACTTACCATTGTCTTGACCCATTTTGGTAAATAGTTGTAGTTAGAGCGATCAAGAAATCTGTAACGACGATAAAAAACAGATTTTGGTAGATTGTTGGAAGTGGCGGGCTCGAAATATCTCAGTCGTTTTAAATGAGACAGAGCTTTTCAAAATCGAATTACGAATAACTTGTTGGTTGGTGAATGTCCGCAGTTAAGTTATGCTCTCTGTTTTGAGACTCACCGTTGATCGACCAGAAGCACGGCTCCCCAATCATTACGATGCCTCAGGCAACGTCCAAGGGCCTGGTTTAGAGCTCTGAAAGCTTGAACTGCATACCATTCGCCACCTTTTAGCAGGCCTTTCGACTGGTTCAGGTCATTGTATGCAAATTTCATGTCTACTGATAGATCTTTTCGGACAGCATAGGGTATTCCAATCTGTTGTAAAAAATATTTTTCGATATAAGATTAACTTTGATTCTTTGTGAGTATTAGGTAATTAGAAAATTGGCTCTTTGTCGGTATGTTTTTCTTATTTTTTTCCAAAATAATTCTACGATGATATGAAAGAATTATTATACCGCCATGACACATCGTGCTTCATTATCACTGAAATCAATTCCTTCCGCAATTTTTCCCCTGAAAACTGCAAATAGTAGAGCTCCAGTAATGCCATCACGTGGGCCATCTGAAGTGGCTTCAATCATCTCTCTGTACTCTTTCATTACTGGTGCAAGATTACTAGCACCCCGTGGTTCCTGTAGGACATATTTGAATTCCTGGAATTTCATCCAGCATGAAGTATGCTGCCATCTACTGATTTGCTTCTGCATCATGGTATATGAGGAAAAAAAACACAAAATTCCGTGTGGAATCACCCTGCTCACTTGTAGGATGAGGTTGCCCAATTCATCCTGAAAATAAGCTGAACTGTAGTTGTGTCTTTGATAAATGATATTCAATGATCTATCGAAGAAATACTCTCTGAATCCACTCACTTGGAAATTCCAGGAGTTCACGTTCGTATAGTTTGCTTTCAGCTGCACTCCGGTGGGACCGCATGGAATTCCTCGGATGTACACGTTTTCTTTGGGTACAACGTGGTTGGCATCCAATTTGTGCGTAAATATAGTTCCCAGTTCACTTTGGAAAGAGCTTATCGGTGACAGTGTTCCAGATGCGAGAATTATAGACCTTGTAATATTTGCCAAAGGAGCAAAAATTACTGCTGGATTCATGCACATCATTTCAAGAGAACGCACGCGCTCAGTAGAATCTCGAGAGTGCCAAGTATTATCGGCCAACTGATTAAAACAAAGTCAACCTTCGTCAAATACTAACATACAATGTACAGCATGCAATTCAAGGCAAAGTGTTAATCAAAATCTTACTGGACCCGTGGCTTTGACATCAGATTCAATGATGCAGGCCCTATAGTCATTAGCCAAAGTTTCGGAAGTCATGATTCTAAGTGCAAATCCGAGGTCTTCCAACAACCTTTTTGTTATCTGCGTTATTGTCGGGCTTATTATAAGACCAGGTAGTTGTTTCGCATTCGTTTCCTTTGCGCTGGTAAAGTCCATAATCGCTGCTCCTGCAGCTGCTTCAAAAGACTTGGCTGCGCCTTTGCCCAAACCATGTATATCGAACAACTCACTGAGCTGGCGTCCAGTCCAGAAGGCACTGCTCGCTGTTTCTTTATATGTATCCTATGTTTCGAATTGCATTAATTTCAAAAGAACGATCGGATGCAAAGCAGGAATGCCTAGATGAAGAGATTCACTCACCACTGAGTTCAAAATGTTGACTTTTAAAAATTCCAGTAAACTTGAAAGATATGTTCTAATCGTCTCATAGGTCTCATGGTCATATTTACGTGCTGCACGAAGCATTTTGCACTCCGCGATAGCTTCAGAGATTTTATCTTCACGGAAAGTTATACTTCCCACTGCTCTGCTCAGATCTTCGACATTATGAGCCTCATCCAGGATAACTACTTGGCCGGCCAACTGTATTTGCATCTGA
Source organism: Athalia circularis (assembly GCA_963978495.1). Classification (NCBI taxonomy): domain Eukaryota; kingdom Metazoa; phylum Arthropoda; class Insecta; order Hymenoptera; family Athaliidae; genus Athalia; species Athalia circularis. Next base: position 17,883,749 of record OZ021700.1, read on the forward strand.
AATTATGGGAAATTAGAAATAGCTTGCAATCTAATTAAAACTAGGAGATCGTGATAAGAGGAAAGTTTGGGCTGTGACGGTCGCACAATCTGAATTTCGATTGTTGCCAACATGCCGCACTTACGCTTTCGCGAATATTTGGATCAACCAAATAGTTGTACGGACAAAAAACAATATCCGCCTCCAACATCAAATTCTTAGCTGCAAAATATGGGCATGCCATTTGCTCTCTGCCAATTCCCACCAAGTCTTCGATATCCCATGGTCCGTTGATTCCCAAACTACTCAAAACATAGTTCGAGGACATACTTTGTCTGTTGCGGTCGTTGTAGAATTTACAGCCAGAGCCCTATAATGCGAGAATACGTACGCAGGTACGCGATATAACTTATGTTACACAAGTGCATGTTTCTTGGCGGAACTGCACTTCAGTGAACAATATTCCATAAACGGGAATTCGCATACATACCTTTATTGGGTCAAGAAGCCTGGTGCAAAGGTCAGTCTTATTTTCCTGTGTCGGTTGTATGCACGTGAATTCTCTACTGCTTAAAATTGTCATACTGTAATGGAAGTAGTGGATTTAATGGAAGTTCTGTACAATTTTTTTTTTAAGTACAATAAACCATTATGTGATTAAGTGACGTTTTTTTAATTTGTTTGTAATAACACGGTCTTCAATAAACTCAAGACTTACGGTTTGTGAGCGTAAGCGGTTTTCTTCAATTCTCTAATCACCTGTTCAATCTGTTTGTGTGTACGTGATCCGTAGTATATCGTCGGTACTCTTCGCCTAAAGAAGTTCATTGAAATATCAATCTCAGAAATAAATTCATGAATGCTTTACAAGGAGAACAATTTGGACCGCGTATCATCCGTGGAAGAAATCAACATATAATCTTACTAGAATCGAGTATACTACATGTTTGCTACTTTTGGAATATTTAACGTACTTTGATTTCATTGGAGATTCCAGGTCGAAGGGCTCTTCGTCACCTTCAAAAATATCGGCCTCCAATTTCTGCTTTTGAACAGCTGAACCTGCAGGCGATGTTGATTGGCAGAATTTTTTGCGTGGCTGAAAATCTGCTTCGTCTAAATGTTCCATAGCTTGAAAAATTCGAAAAATAACATTCTGCATCGTTGGTATCTGGAATTTTTGCACTCTATCCAATCATCATGAATCAATGATTTCATTATTATCATACCATCGTCGAGAGTAACCCCGCAACTTTTTAGCGCGGAGGTGTCTCCTGCAGCCTGATCTTCTTTTGTAGTCGGAATAGGGGTAGCTGATGTTCCTGAATCTGGAACAAAGTAAAGAAGAAAAAGAAAAAAAACCAATTACTCGATGAAAATAAAATGTATGCACTCGTACGAGAATAGAATGGGAATCGCAAAGCTCACAATGTTGTGCGCTAAAAATTCACCCGTATATGTTTCTCGATCTCTCAGGCAGGTAAACCGTAGTATATGTATAGTTCTGTCCTACAAGGGACTAAATACTATAAGCGTAGGCACGAGTGCCGGAACCGTCAAAACATTAAACAGGGAATTGAAAAGAGGACATATCCAATTCAAAGAACGAGCCAGAAGAATGGCCTAATCCAAAAGGAGACTCGCCGACGCGACTTAAGCCCTTTTGACCATTGAAAGGGCCAAAACGAAGTCGTTGGCTTAAGCCGTTTGTCCAATTCTAAAGTCGCGGCAACAAGTTCAATCACATAATATAACTTATAGCCCTTTCTTCAAATCCTATTGATTCGTTTCACGTCTCTGTTAGACTCTAATCGTCCTCGGCGCGTTTAAAGAGTTAAGTCTTAATTCTGTTGCATTTAAGCCGATTCAAACTTTATTCTTAAAAAATCCGTCAGCAACGATTTTTCGATTATATTTAGTTCATAGACTTTTTCCACAGGGCCAGCTGACACATCATCATCCACCTTCTGTACCTCTTATATATCGTAATCGCATTCTAATAGTTTCTTACATTATTTCCGATAGCTTTCCGTCGCCATTAATAGAATATTTTCCTTTATGTCCCGCACCCCGCACTGCTCTGTAATTTATACATCAAAATCAGGTACATAGATAGATGTACCATGTACTATAGAAATTCTATTTCCTGCACTACTGAACTATACATGTAACTACGTGCATCCTACGTAAATTCTATGGTCTGAACCGTAAGGGCGTAGCCTTCAATCCTGACGTCAATACAATTGACGCAAATGATGACCCTACTAGATGCTTTGAATATATAGGAGATCACATCCGTGCGAATCATGGCGTGAGTGTATCAGAGCGATTTTATGTCTATACCTATATGGCTGTGGAGCTTTATCCCTATCCTCAGGGAAGCGAATCTTACCGCCGTCGTGATTAAAGCCACGCAGCGTCTTTGCTCCGCTTTCAATTAGATTTCAGGGGGATTAGGATCGCTGTAGCTATATACGTTCGGATCCTCACGGGCTTTTCGTAATCAAATTCTTACCCTGTGTGGACCGCACATTCGCGAACGTGTTTGAAAATTAATCTCTAAGTCATATTATACGTATTATAGAAACATCCTGAGGATTCGAATGGCGACTCAGAAGCGCACCGAAGATATTTTCATCGAGGCGTAAATTTTCAGTGCATATAAAAAACGTGAAACCGGAAGAATCTGGAAAAAGGAAATAAAAAACAAAAAAAAACAACGGAAAGACTTGCAAGGGAAACAAAAGAGCGGAGATATATGTATAAAGTAGAAGTAAAAAAAAGGAGAGAATAACGGTAAAAAGTAGGAGAAAAAATCGAATAAGAAAAAAATAAATAAAACTATGTCGGACACCCGAGAAAATTGTCTAAGTATGTATATATGTATAGTTCGGATGAGGACGAGGACGAACCGGTGTGCGCACTGCAGGACTCAAGGACAGACGTAGATGTATGTGTTCACTGGTAACTGAGGGTGACCCAGGAGCGACCTGACGGGGGGACCACGGGGGGAGATACGAATATGGAGGGAGAGATTGCCGAGGGTTAAGATAGGAGATCCAAGGTACGGGATGGGCGACAGAGGCAGAGAGGGGCCAATCAGAACGCGGACCCCGAGGGTGCCGTTGCCAGGCAACCGTGCACAGCCAACACCCAAGGGGAGAAAAACCCCTACAGGCTTTCACCCTTGGATACAGTCAATCCGAAAATTTCTCATCGCTTCTAGCAACGGGGTGAAAAAAGAGGACTGATGCAACCCTTCGGGAACTCGCAACTCTCTCTCTGTCTCTCTCCCTTGATTTCTCTTTTTCGCTTTACTCCTCGCGGAGTTCAGGACTTCAATTTTGTCGGATAATATCGCACCCCTATTGTGAGATCTCGATGCGGTTGAATTTAATAAAATGTTAGATGATTGACGTTATTTTAAGGATAATTAGAGTGGAAGCACTTGGTTAATCGCCATTATATACTAATGGAATATAGATTCTAAATTTTAATATATACCTACGGGCAATAATTGTTGTAGAAAATTTAATGCAAAATTTTCGCACCGTAATTAATTTGTAATTTTATAAATAGCGAAAATATTGTTACACCGATTCCAAAACGCGATTCTAATCTTTTCTTGCGTATAGAGAAAAATACGTCCGATAAATTTGGAATTTATTTTGTAGATCTTCATAAAAAAAAAAGGTGGTCAGTGTTGATTTTTTTCTCTGTATTTATAGTTTGGCTTCTTCATTTGCATTACTTCACTGGTTTCGGCATATATTATATCCGTGACGCGTTTGTTCCCTGAATGATTTGTTACGTACAGAATTGATGATGAATCGATAGCGGTCGCGACGGATGCGTCGTTTGAATATGAATGAAAGTTAATCATTCATGATTCATAGATATCGCTTTCGTCAGATCCAGCTGGAGAAATGATTGACTTTGACTGAACGCCATTGTTACAAGCATATTATGAGTTGATTCGCATCTGTTTCATCGTCGTGTCGTACGCTACTGCTGCAGCTGCATGGCGAGTAGCTTTGGATTTATTATTTTCTGTTGACATGTAAAAAAGATTATGGGTATGCAACGAATCTTCTGCATGGAGTAGGTATAAGGTGTATAAGGAGTGAAATAAGGTGAGCTGAAAATCCGAGCGAGAAAGAATATGCAAGGAGTATATTATACGCTGACGAGACATCACAGAAATGGAAAAAAATTTCCCTGCCGAAAATCATTCGAAATACATTTGAGTTGATGCAAGAACTCGCGGTTTTTTGCGTTATACCTCGAATCTCATAGGACATGATGAGTAAATTCGCGTAAAATTATTTAAAAATACTATTATACCTATATAGACTTGTATAAAAAATATATCGGCACAAACGAGAGCTTAATGCATACATATTATATGTAAATATAGGTATAGAAACTGAATACTTTGGATTTGGTTCGCGGTTAGCCCCGGAGGGCTTTTAGTTGGAGGGTTTTATTTTCCGCTACATGACTCGTGAAGAGGTCGTCGGAGATCGTCGAGGTCGCCAATGGCGGGCGGGTGCAAAAAATCAAGTACCAATTAATTCGCGTCCGGGTTTTGGCGCAGGAAATTGTCGCTAATTGGTTTCACCGCGTAAGCTGACATCAGAACTCAACTTATATAACGGTGCAAGTATACGTACATCGGGGTTCGAATCCGAGAGCATATACAATATAATACGAATTATTATACCAAGTTTTTATCCAACGATTATAATATAATACCAGACGCGTAAATAATTTTCCCGACTACCAAACTATGAAATTCCTCCTCCTCCGCATCAAGTTATACAAAATTAGAATTAAGATGAAAACTAATAAATGGCGACGTTCGTAAAAACTGCACAATTTTCAAATTCAAAATTGTGCGTGTAATAAGGGATATAATTCTTTTCACAACTGATATCATTATACCCATACAGTTACGGTTCAGATTTGGACTGCCAGCGGGCCGCGTGATCATATAATGTACAGAGGTGCATAGATACATAGCCGCGGTACATATGAGGAGAAGATATAGTACATAAATATATCTATATACAGGTGTAGATATATGTTATGTAATCTCGCGCACGTGTGCTCTCCGTATTAATTATAAGTCGTACAAGCGTGGCAGATGCATTAGACACGAAGATGGTCCCGAAGGGGATGTTCTGCCGGGAAAGAGGGAATAAGGGGAGTAGATGGTAGATGGGCGAGGTGTACGCCGCTGTGCCAGCTCAAGGTGAGGCACAGGGGTTTCCAGAGTGTTATTGACATGGTGGTGTCGCGCGGCGGCCATCTTGGCCCGGTGGCACCCCTCGCCGTGTGACAGTCAGCCACCCTTTCAACCTTCCGACGACCCTCCCAACCGGGACAGGCTCCGAGGGTCCCGGGGCTGCTGTCGCTATGGCGACCAATGCGCGCACACCCCCGAATTCCGAATCATCGCGAATTCCCAGTCTTCGATGTGGACAAAAAAAAATTTACGGTCGTCTTCGTTACCGACTATTTCTCAGATCCTTTCATACGTAACGTATATTGTCCTTCGTGATGTGTATCCGAAAGTTGTATTATTCGCGCAGGAAAATCATTTCACAGAAATATATACCTATGTGGCGGATGCTTTTCTATATGACTACGAAGTTTACCGTACAGAGTATAATTTTGGCAGGAAATGAATTAATATATAGGATAAATAATAGGCCGTTGCAGAATTACATTATATTTATAGACGCAAATATGTTTACAATAGCTGCACGTGATCAATCGAATAATAATGTAATGAGTTTTCGACGAGAATATAATTACATAACGGCTTTTTGATTTCATTGGATAACATTTGAGATGCGATTCGGTGGAATACAACTAGAAATAGAATTCCAGACGCTTCGAGTTGGTAGAATAATAAACCCGGAAAATCGATCACAAAAAAAAGTAAAAAGAAAGAAAATGAAAAACATCATATAGATGTGAAACTGATAGAAAATCGATTGGAAAGAAAATGAAGAAAATAAAAACTAAATGAACGTGCGGTTAGCTAAAAATATGTTTCCCAAGTTGAACCCATCGAGATAAAATACTCGCGATTAATTATTTTTAAAATGTTCTTTCTACTTTATGGTGTGGAAATTCCCGACGCGATTTCGACAAAGTATTTGAGTTCAATTCCATTAATTATACTTTATGAACACAACTCGCTACAGCCGATTCGATGGGATAATATGGCTACGTATAACATGTACGCAGTTATATGTCTATAGAATAATTACAGGTATACCGCAAGAAAGAAAAATCAGGAATGCCCTGATGCCGGAATGGGGATAAACTGCGGTGAAAAGTTATAAGTGTTTCCATCAACTAACGGAAAATTTCAACCCTCGCTATTTTTATCACCGAGTTATTCCGTATAACAGAAATATCTCCATTATCTCGTTTTCGACCTCGAACTTCGTAGCTTGTTACGGCGGTTGCACTCTCCATTATTCATTATCTATACACTATCACTTACAATTAGCCATGATAATATAAATGCTGAAATTTCATGGAAAAACGCGTTATGCGAAAAGTAGATTATATATGCTTTCCGAACTATTCCGATATCTAAAATATGTATTCGTTATTCAGGATACGGTTTGTTCGAAATATACACGTGAAATTGTGATGTACAGCCTCAACTATACAACCCACCAACCGACCATGATGTATTTAACGAACATTGTTCTAAAAGTGGCGTCGACTTTGAAAGACAAAAAAAAAACAAAAAACACGTACAATTTATCCCGCTATCCGGGATATGAACAATGCATGGTTTCTATATGTTTCATGGTCCATAGTTCGTAGGTGCAATGTGTGCATGTAGATGAAATTAATGACGTACTTGATTTTCTGCACTATACAATAAATTCGGTTTTGTGAATTTTTTTTTTTTTTTTTCACGTAAATAAAATGCTTGTTAAATAAAAGCGAACATGATTTAGGAATCTGCACAACGGTATGGATAAAGTTTATGTTATTGTTTGAAACTCACCCGATCCTCGTTTCTTTTCCACGTAGTGCAGTTCTCGCGCCTCGATTTGATCCTTGCTGGTCAAATTATCCGCGTTTTGCTTTTGAATTTCCTCTGAAAAGAAACGACCAAAATAAATAGAATTAAGCGTTATACATAATAATGCCTAACGCGAACCTACGTAAGAATATTTCGAAAATGTTCGATCGCCGAGGTTTCGCGGGGAGTGATGAGCTCTTGCTGTAATTATAATTTTGCCCGATGAAAGTACTTAATTTACCTTACAGGACCGAAGCATGCGGTCGAATCGTTTTGTATATATACAATATTATAGTAAAAGGGATCACTGGGGTTCCCGGAGGTTGAATAAGCTTTCGCTAATGGGCATTATATTTCGAATTTGTATTATATGAACGTTCGGATTATGGGCCTGTCATAGAGGACTAATAACTAGTCTGGGGCCCTCCGCCCATCTGATACGAAAAAGGACCTCGCGTATAATAATATAATGTGCGGAATAAATAATAATCATGATGTTAAACGAGAGCGGGTAATGCAACGCAGCTTATATACGTGTACGTATATAATGGTGTAGTATATAACCGCGTGCTAGGCGCGGCGGTACACCAGAGATCAAACATACCGCCAAAAACCTTACGGAACTCCCTACCGCCCCTTAAAAGCTGCCCCGGTACGATGGCCCTTCCTACATCCCTATCGCCAGAGTGCGGCAACGACCTAATACCGCAAAAAATCTCAACTACAATAACGGAGACAAGAAACAGGAAAAAAAAAAAAAAAAAAAAAAAAAAAAAAAAAAAAAAAAAAAAACACCATGTGATCATATGAATATATATATTTAAATTATTCCTGTTCAAGGCGTGGGTCACGTTAATGAAATTCGGTTCGTCGTGAAGTTTATCGTGGGATTTTCAGTGGAGGGAAATCGAGAGAATACGCATTATATAGTTTGGCGTATTTCGTTTACGCGATACGATTTTCTGGAGCGCTGACGGCAAAGGTCTCTTGGTTAGGTGCTCAAAGGTGGGCGAATCCGTATCCGCACGTCTAGCGTGGCTCGCGGTGGCCCTCCAGGGTGGGTTTCGCGGGTTGAAAATTCTATGGGTTTCAGGGATCCTCTGTGATCCCGTGTATAGCATAGGACATATATACGATATCTGGAGACCCTATAATGCAGGGGAGAGAGCTGAAGTCGCCCATCTCATCCCTGTCCTTTATCCCTTATATCCCTATGACCCTATCCCTCGTTTCTCCCAAAGCCCTGTAATGAAACCGTTTTACCTTCCCCCTTTGGAGCAGTTCGGTCCTTCCACAGAATGCCTCGCTAGGCTTAACTATATTATTCCACTGTACCGACCTTCCACTATATATTTCCTCGTGTTTCTCGAGTATTCGTATCCTACAGGGCGAATATATCTGTAGGCATTTGTAGTACATATACATGTAGGCATTTGTAGTACATATACATGTATACATGCGTATATATACGTATCCCTAGGGTGTATATATGTAACGTATAAATATCTATATATATTCCGTTGTACGAGAAATTCAACCAGCGAAGCTTCGTTGACTGAAAGCTGTAGGTAGTGGTTGTAATTACTTCAACCCCGGGGACCGTTTTCCGAGTCTAGAGGGTTTCTGAATTCCTTCTCAAAGTGTTTTGGCGGTGGGCGCGAACCACCGCTTTGCCGTGTTTTCGATCAACGGATTTCTCCGCTAAATTTACAGGCCTAATTATTGTACCATAGTTTATAATATTCAACAAGCATTTCTGCAACACTGAACTATATCTGTACATAATATATATATTAAATTAAATTAAATTCTGCGGCAACCCGATTACTGCATACGTACTACATATTATCAATCGGAATTCATAGTCGGCCGTGCAGGGTATAAAATATAACTGAGAACCGAAACGCAGCTACCTTTTTGGTCGATATTTATTTTTTCAATTTTCCTCCCCCATAATTAGTAGCGGTTACGTACCGCAAACGTTAAAACGCAGCTAGCGAGTTCCGCCTTGGGCTGTATAACTGCAGCGGTGGCACGTGTACGGGGTAAAAAAGGTTCCGCTCTGAACATTTTGACGGCTTACCGCGGTAGTTGAAAGGCGGAACCGCTTGTCGAGATACGGATCTGACCGATCATATGAGGCCGTGTATAATGGCCACTCGTCCGTCCGTCCATCATCAACGACAACAAAAGCAGAAATTAGTCGGCTCTGTTATGATTCTTTATTAATTGACTGACATTTCCGTCATATTATATTGCATGCGCGTATACGTATATATAGGTACCCCGTACAAACCCCCGCGCGTTCATAACTGCACCACCACGACACGAAAACTTTGAGTTTTGAACCCTCAGGAACCGAGCATGAGAGTATAGTACCTCCTTCAACTCGAGCTACGGACGAGGCATAGATTTAGAGATGTTTTTTTCTTTCTTCATAGTGAAACTTGGAGGCGGAAGGGACTTTGTTTGTGTACATTACGATTATCGGGTCGAACGGGTGTGCGGTTTATTTTTACATTCCAAAGTTCTCTGTACGAAACGCTTTCGATCGAACCGTATAAAAAAAAAAAAAAAAAAACAAAAACAAAGTGTAAACGTGAAACGATCAATCAAAAATATTATTTATTATTATACTATTGTTATTAATTTTTTTGTTATTTTTTTTTTGTTTTTGTTCATAACTTTTGTATCTGTAACGGAATATCACCGAAGAACTGTATATATAAATATACCTACTGCATATCGTTCAATTTAGCGAACCATCATCGTGATTTTTATATAACATAGGTACGAACTGGAATGTTTGAAAAAATACTTTTGTCAATTCGTTAAATTGAACGTTAAAAACAAACGATATGGTTGATTGATCGTGACTAGATACACGGCTTATGCGAGTCCCGTTAAATACCAATATTGTTTAATTGGGAACCGCGTACTGCGAAATATACGTTCTCCACAGTTATACGTGAACTCAACCAGCTCGTTTTACATCGATGGTTTTCATCCGACGAAGATTGAAAAAAAAACAAAAATAGAAGATAAAACGAATAAATATAAATAAATGAACCAACATCTGAACGAATGGAAAAACATTTCGTATACAATAAACCTTAAACCCTTTAAGGGGTTAGGTGGGTTTGAAAATTTCAAAAAATCGATTTTTTTTGCCTTATTAAATAGTACAATATGTTTAAAATATTCTCCTCAAATTTTAAATCGATCCGAGTAAAATTATAAGAGATAGACCCTTCGGAAGTTCCGCCCATCAGGCCACGTCAGTGCAGCGCAAACTTATTGCCGAAAAGAAAGCTAACGCTACGACTCGTGAAGCAAGAATTCGTCACAGGCAAGAGCAAAAGGATGCCCTGGATACTGCCGCAGCAGCAGGTACTTTGCTTTATGGTGCCAGAATCGATGATTCTATGTAAGTTGAGAAAGAAATTCTTTTTTGCATGTTATTTCAATTGAAAACTTTCAACGCGTTTATCTCAAAACTCAATTTTTTAAGTCGGTGGACGCGATTTCTCGAAAAGTTATAAAGCGATTTTGTTTAAATTTTGCACACATCTTTGAAATAACATTATCTAGTCATTGAACGAAGGATTTTTTGTTGTTGTTATTACAACTAATTTTTTTGAGCCAATACGTGGCGAAAATTTGACCAAAAAATGTGTTTTTTTGTTCAAAGTCTGTCAAAAATTCAAAATTTAATTTTTTTTTTCCCTTCGTCCAATGACGAGATTCATCCATGTACTAACGAAATATTTTTGGTTTTTCCATTTTGGATGAACCAATAATGAGTTATGCTGTCCACGGCAAGAGCATTTTTCTTTGAGACGTCAAGGGAGATGAGGTACCAACGGCTGAGTATTTGGAATTTTTGAATAAAAATTTCACAAAATACTGTTTCAATATATACCTTTGATGTGCTGAATTGTTTAAATAAAATATATGATTGTATATATGAAAAAAAAAAATAGTAAAAATACTTTTTTTTTTAACCTCTGAAACCCACTTAACCCTTCAATAGATATACGGCGACCAATGTGGACTTCCTCGAAGTGTGCAGCAGTTATCTCGGAGTATCGAGTGATGACCGCCATATTCCCTCGGTAGTTCCATTTTCTTTCGTATAATTTGAAAAATAACGTCAAAGTGAAGGGAATGAAATGGCTGGTTGCCTTTCGAAAACCACACCATGTCTCAAGGGCTCTCTTTTACCACCCTCGGATATTCCACCACCCCTTCTCGTACGAGTCCCTTCAGCTTTTCTGCGCATAACGTCATATATACCGAGATTTTTATTTTTTTTTCTCCTTTTCCTTCTTTTTTCTATAATAATTACGCGAACCACTAATTACTGCCACTACTTCCGTACCGCATTCATGCCGTTGGGGTGTACAGCGGAGAATGTGAAAGGTAGGATTATAGTCAGGAAATGGAAATTATACGCGGGGATCTGCAGAAATGACGCGAACGCGCGCGGGACTTTTGCAAAGGGTGTGGGGTAGCGAGATGGAGAAGAGAATCGAGTCGCGTACAAGAAGGACTTATATACTACATATAGACGTACAACGACCCAGGTTGGTAATATCAAGGACCGATGTATACGTCCACCTCTCGTTTCTATAATTAAAAAGATTGATGCGGTATTCTGCGGAATATAACAATTGCGGCAATAAAAATCAAGATATTCAGGCAATTGTCACTCTGCGCTCGCACTCGACGACCTCTTCTCTTATACTCCATTGTTTCCTCCGTTGAATATAATAATAAGTTCGAGAAGTTGGCGTGCAACAAAGGTTATGCTCTTCGCTCGAAAAGAATAACACAATACGGGGCTGAGCGTAACAAACAATTACAAATTATATCGATATGATAATAAAATTCCTAAGAATAATTGTTTAGCTACTTCAGATCGACGTCACCCGCGCGTATCGTTTCGATGATTGTTACACGGAAGATGAATAGTAATAAAAAGAAAAGACATCTCCGATTTTTCATGCGATATTGAAACTCCAGAAGCGATGATATATACCACAGGCGCTAGATTCCGGTGCCAGAAGCGATGGCGGCGAGCCTCCGGTACAAAAGGGGCTGTTTGGAGATGTTTGTGATTGGTTACCAACGAACGTATAAACCCCCTACTCGTAAACCCGTCGGCCGCCCGTTTCACCCTCATTGTCATCCTAACGTCAACCCCGGGGGTAAGACACGCACTAGGGTGTGGTAAAATTCACGTCCCCTTCCAAAGCCGAGCGTGAATGATGAAAACGCTGATATTTTCAGGTTATGTGTTCATCCAGTCGTGCTATACAACAGACGCGATATTAACGTTCGAATTTCAAACATTCGCGTCGCGATAAGCCGCGCCGCGGATGAGAATAATGTATAGATAACGGTTTTGAAACTCTGTTCTGATCGATGAAATAAATGGAGTCCCGCATACGTGCACGTACACAATATATTATTGTTGCGGAACAAACAACATATGGATAACAAAGTTTTCGATGATTTTTTTTTTTCTCTTAACTTGTTTTCAGTTTCAAGTATGGGTATAATATAATCGGTGGTACGAATTCGTTCGTTCTCGCTAATTTTCCCCGTCATATATTACTATACAAAGGATCTCCGATTTTATTTGTTATTATATTATCCGGAAGTTTAATGTTAAGGGGAAATCAATTTAATATTCTGCAGACGCGCAGATAATAAACGATCATGGCGTAAAGTTTCTGGGAGATTAAATTCAACCCATTAGCCATAAGACCGGGCGTTTCAGCTTCCCGATTATGCTGTTGCCGTAGACGTAGGTATAGTCTGACGGTAGACCCAGCTCGTCAATTTTCTTCACGAAAAGAAGTTACTGCACGTATATAATAAACGGGGACGTTGGGCTGACGCGGAGCAATATCGCCGTGACAGCAATTTTAATTTTGACCCCCCCCCCCAAAGGGCCTTTGAATCCCGCGGCCCCCGCGCGATAGCGCAGCGGCAGCAGCAGCACGTCAGCCTTCAACGACCCTCTTCTCGTTTTCCGTTCTCCGTTCGCCGGTAGCTCACCCTCCGTTTCTTGCAGCACCCTCGCCGCAAAGCTGCTGTTGCTGCGGCGGCACAGGGGGTTCTCTATATCTTCGAATCTCGAATCGAATGAAAGCCCGGGATAACCGACTGCGTTTAATTTCAGGATAAGCCGTGGCGAGTTTAGGACCCTTTTCCCTAGTGGTACCGGGGAACTTCGACGACATAGGGACACTGCGGACTACGGCCCCCACGTAAAAGCGTATGTATATAAAGCCAGCACATCGATATGCGTGACGTGCAATGAACGCTCATAAATATCGCCATTCGTCATCCGCACCACCCACAGTTCGACGTTCATGAAAATAATACAGACGCCGGTATAACATCAATTAACGAACTTTTGTACGTGCGGCTCTCGTGCGGCGTACGTGACGTCAACGGCCCATTGTTTACTAATATATTGTTTGTTTCGCTGTTTCTATACGTTGTCACTATACAGAGCGCGATATCGCGATTCCGAGAGGGGTCGTAAACAATAGTACCGATACTCGGGTACAGAATTAATTGATAAGATATTCTTTAACGTTCGGTCCACACGATGCGTAAGACCTGCTGACGCCAAAATCCGTATCCGAAATCAATTGTATCTTTATGTCACCTTTCATTTTCGGGGCTTCACATAAACTAGGCTGATTCTTTTTCATTCGATTTCCTCCTTTTTTCTCCTTTTTTTCACGCACGTACAACGTATAAATTAAGGTCGGAGTCGATAACTCACGTCAGCTTCGCGGAAATCTTTGATGCAACGAGATACGAAAAAATGGCAAAAGACAAAAGAAGATTTTGCAGCCGTGCAGATCGAATGTATTATATAGTAATGTATATGCAGTGTAAACATTTCTACAACTCCGTGGGCTGTTATCGCATTAATCACCTCAGGGATTTTCAGAGTCAAGAACAACATTTGAATACGTATAGTATATATAGATATGTAGGCAGTATAGATATCCGAACGTCACGATACGAAGGTACGTAATTTGAGAAGCAGACGGAAGTAGGATGAAAAAATGTTTCTCTTATATTTGCGAACATCACCGTGAATATTCGCAGTAGACATCACGTAGGTATATTCAACGGAAGTTGAACCGAGCGAACTAAAAATAAGGAAGGAAAAAAAGAAGAAAAAAATGAACGATGAAGAGGGACGGAGTCGTGTGGTGGTAGGATGAGACAGAAATGAAAGAAAAATGGAAAGAAATAGCGAGGTGGAAAGAAAAAATTTGGGTAATATGAAAAAAATGGAAATTTTTTTTCTTTTCAACGGTATATACATAAATGTGTACGCCATAGCCTCACGCCACCCGCGCGCCTCATCCGCACCCCCATCTTTTCTTCTCATTACTGCGAAGCCAACCCCCTCAAGGTTCCCCAATCCCCGACTTCGGCAACCGCCCCATCGTATAACCCCACGGCTAAATGTGCCTCGTACTTGTATATATCTGCGTTTATACTCGGTATGCGTGTATATGTAGTTATAATATACACGGCCATAACTACAGGACAACCACTCACCGGGGGCGTCTAATAATGTCGCCAGCCAGGCGTTCCATCCCATATACCTTATACGCTCGACGTTTTCTGCCGGTGCCTTCCACCGCTGCGGTGTTCAACCTTTATACCTACCCTCGTATATGTCTATGTCTGTACACGACGTATACACACGTACGTTTATCTTACACTCGCTCACGGAGCGTAATATCGAGATGCTTTTTTCCTCCCTCTCGCAGCTTCTCTCTCTCTCTCTGCCGCCCCCGAGCCACGGTGACGCCACCCCGGGACTCTTCTTCTCCATCCGTCGCCGACAAAATGAGCTTCGCTTCGCCAGCTACGCCACCCCCGGTTCGCCGGGTTGGGGTTCAATCTCGTTTTCCCGCCCCAAGCTGCAGGCGACCCCCTCCACCGGCACCCGGTATACCTCGCTTGCTTGGAAATAAATTCGCCTTTGGGGGAGATAAAAACGGTGAGAAAAATATAAGCTGACCGAGAGAACCGAATGTGCAGCGGGGGTTTAGTTATTGGAATTTTAATATAATTTTACATATACGTATATCGTACGCCTACGTATGCATATGTGGGATTCGTAGATACGTACGTACCTCACCACCGCGCTCGCTTGGAATTATGTTCTTTACTTTGATGGCGTTGCTCGGAGCTAACGACGCTGGCAATGGCCGCTCCGGGGGACAAATTATGCCGTGCAGACTACGCTAAACATTTCGCGTGTTTCGTTGAAATCATACGTATATAGAATATTTGAGGAGATTTCGTTATTTTACTTCTCAAAGTTTCGTTAGGTTTCGTACACACCGAGAAGATATAGAGTCTGCACGAATATACGCAGTAGTGTGAGAAGGACGTAAAATTATACGTAACTATTATGAAGTTCATGTTTTCTTTGTATACAGGCCTTCGAGGAAGAAATGCATTTTTTCGTTCATTGTTCGGAAGAAATACATTTGAAAGAAAAAAAAGAAAGAAAGAAAGAAAGAAAAAGAAATTGTTCAACTGGAAGAAGAAGCTGTACTGGAGGTATAATAACCTACCCCAAAAATGTAGAATTTTATTGCAGGTATCTTCTCTACGCGGACAGCTAGAAAAATACCGTACATTTTATTCGAGATTTGATTTTAGTGTTATATCTGATTTTACGGAACTCGTAATTTTCGAGAACATATTATAAATATGTATGATAAGTATCCCTCCGTATTTCATGTTTCGAATTATCATTTTTTACTCATCTCCGACATTCGCGTTGTGCAGGTAAAAATTTTCGCACGAACGAACATTATATAATATACTTATCCAATTGACGACGAGAAACTGTTGCCCGCGCGTGTTTTCGGCAGTTCAGCGAACCGGTGTTTTAGGATTATTCAAATCATCCGCGCCGCGTTCACGTCGCGAAAATTTCACAGCCCTGTGAAAATATGCCGAGCGAATGGAAATCCAGCGCAACTATATTAATCCCAGAATTTGATCGATGCCGCATACATCGAACGCTGCGTTGTAGCTACCAGAGAACGAAATTCAAAATAAACCCCTTCGAGTGAAAAATAATTGATTGGAAAGATTTATTCCATTCGAGTCGTGAAATGGGGGGTTCAAAAAATGGAAAAAAAAAGAATTAAATTACACGAGCAAGCGTTCGAATCATCGTCGTTTTTATCTTTCCGTATAAACTCGAAATAATCGGTAGATGAAAAAAGAAGAATGTATAGTTCGCTCTAAACAAATTCTTATCGTACTATTCGTACTATCGATGTAGAGACGCAGAATATGATTCGATCGGAATACGCGTACAGAGGAAATGTGCAATACGCGTTAACGCAGAGAAGCGCGTACATGTCGAGCGATGGGAAAATAGGGGTGAAAATCTCGTAGTGCCACCCGGTAGGTTATTTGGCTCGACGGTGTGGGGAATATACTATGCCAATATGACGTGGAGAGAGTTTGTTCACAGCGAGGGTGGTGGTAGCCATGGTAACGCCGGCACCCGCGAGTGTCGGCTCCGACGCCACCCGAATCCATCGCCTCCCGCCGCCGCCGCCGCCGCCGCCGCGACCCTCCCTACTTTTCCCTTCACCCCCTGCCGACTCCTCGCGCCGCAAGGGGTGAAACCACCCCCGAAGCCATCCCGTAATAGATATAGGTAGACTGCCTACGCCTCCGCGATCAATATGGTGGACAGACCCAACGACAACCGTTGAACACTATGTCGAAATGTTTGTTATACATGTATAATTCATCATTTATCATTTATCATTTATCATCGACGACTTTTACAAGGATGACACATAAATATACGGATGTAAGTTGTGCTCGGTTTATCGACTAGGTGAAAATGCAGACATGAATAAAATGTTATATAAATAAGATAATGGTCACAGCGAAGAAGAATGTGAATATTATATAAATTACGGTCGCAAGATATCGAGGACTGCAGATTTTTGGAGTTTTTTTTTTTTTTTTTTTTTTTTTTTTTTACCGCTAGCTGTGGATGGTGCGGAAGCTTTTCATTTTGAAAATATTGTATCGATACGACGATGTACACCCGATTCTAGACACCCGTAGATTTTGAATAGACGTACCTAAACGTGTAACATAGTTATGTATACGGGGGTCTTTGTCTAGATATTTTGGAAACCTATTGTATATACGTACCTATGGTTGGGCATGAATCTGCGGGTGGGTATACACGGTATGTGTATTATGTATGTGTAACGTAGTGCAGTGATTCAATGGAATTTCACAGTTATAATCCTATATATACGCGATGAAGACCGGGAAATCCTATATACCTCCACATCACGCTGCGTTTTTCTCAGGTGTGCAAACAGGCCCCGGGCTATATTGCTAAAAACTCGGTTCCCTGCCAAGTTTAATCTTTAGCTGCCGGCGAAATCGTCTATCTATTTCAAAAAGGGAAAAGTGGGCTCGCGGAGATCCGAGCATTTGTGAAAAAGAGGGAAAAAGATAAAGGAAGATTTAAAAAAATTGAAAGATGGAATTCAGTTATTAGAATTATAAGAAAAAGCGCTGCACATATACGGATATATAACGTTTCCAACAAACATCGAATTCGATCAAAAATCATTCAGTCTCAAACTCGTGTGTGTGTACGAACTTTATAAATAGATCGGTTTCAATTTTCATCTGCCTTACACGACAAAAAAAAAGTCCACAATACCTAGAGTTTTATTCCGCATAATTTGTATTGTGGACTCATCAAGTGCGAACGAGGGTTTCTAATACCTTTTTCGGATGAGAAATTAACGAAAGCTTTGAAAACTGCAGGGGTGTGAGAATTGTTCATCTTGTTACTGTATAAGTACGCAGGGTAGAGCTATGAATAATCAAATTCAACATTATACAAATTTAGCTGACGTTCTGATATCGATTTATTTACAACATTGTTGTGCATAAACAATATATTGCGTATAGCGATGATGTGGTATTTATAGAGGTGAAATTCCTCTTTATTCCCCATAACAGAATTTCTCTTTCATTGAATTTAATACACCTCGGCCACATTATTATAAATTGGTAAATATATACGGTTGTTAAGTTCGAATTCGGAAAGCTTCACCTGAATCTGTACAATTATACTACCCTTTCCTTGGGCAACAGAAGAATTCGTTTTTAACCAAAAAAAAAAAAAAAAAAGAACGCGGCAGTGCTCCGAATTTCGCAAATAAGTCACCGATATTCTAACTTTAGAATTGCAGTTCCAGTTTAGAACGATCGATTATTGGTCTACATTAACTAGAAGTTGAAGTAAATATCGTCAAGTTTCGCTCAGATTCTCTGCATGTCGCTCGTTCACGCTGTAAGGTGTATTAGATTCTTCTCGTTTCCGACGCCAGTTTAAAAAATTCTTCTGCAACTCGCTTTGAATCGGGATGAGAAAATCAGCCAGGATTTCAGGATCATTACTTAGGTATATCCCGTTGGTCAAAGTTAATTTCAAACTTTTGTCATCTGAATGATGAGTTCTTATTTTTTTCTTTTTTTCGCTAGTCAAAAAATATAATAAACGGAGTAGATAATCTACCCCGATTGGAATGCGAAAAAAATTCATGCCTGTATGCATAAAAACTAGAATAGGGTTAATTTTGCAGGGAGAGAAATCAGTGATCGTCAGGAAAAAAAAAACTTAAAAAAAATCTAGAAAAAAACATTAAATAAACAGTCGAAACCCGCGCGCACGTGTCTCTTCATCCGAATATTTGAACCGCGCAACGAAGTGCCGAGGTGAAAAAAGTTGTTGAACTGTTTTTTTTTTTTTTTTTGGTTTTTTATTCAGTTTGTTTTTTCCCCTTCTTTTTTTATTTTCTCAACTAGCTGGCAGACATTTAGCGTAGGTAGTTAGGTATATATTCAGCTCATGCAAGGCGGATAGACAAAGTTTGAAAAAGTTAGAAAAGCTTGCAGCACCGGTTTGCCTTTTGAAGCTCGGATTGTTCCTCAGTCACGAAGAGGCCATCGCTTCGCGGCGGCGGCGGCGGCTCAGGTTTCAACATTCTACACCGCCTTCAACTTTAAACACACTTCGCCCGTTCCGAGCCACGCGAAGGGCCTGCATCAAGAACGCGGCCGCCTTTTCAAACTCTATCTATGTGTATATAGATATAACCCATTCTATACGCAAAAACACTCCCACTTGCTCTTTTTTTTTTCTTTTTTTCTCATATTTTAAACCTTTTTTTTCTCAATCTTTTCTTCATCATAGTCAAACTGCTGCATCGATTTGTATGTGGAGTTTCAAGGCCGTTCCGGATCGGACAGCGGACTTTGAAAAACAAAAGTAAAAAAAAAAAAAAAACAATTATTTTCAAAAATAGGTATAGGTGTGATAATTACGTATCTTATATACCCGTCAGATGAATTTAGAGGGAAAGTTTTTATCAAGCCTCAATTAAGCACCAGCTGCATATATACGCGTACTTTGCAGTATTATACGTTTATATGTCGGTGCAACGGCATAATTGAATTTCACGAAGGGGTTGATGGGCTTTATGAAGCGCCGCTGGTTCCTCATTGGTCAAACAACAAATATATACCGGCGGGCTGCTCGATGCGGTTGAATTATAGTTGTGTACGACATCGAATTCGAACTCTACCGTATTATACCGCAGCTTTGCGAACTTATTGGGCAGCCGCCATATTCGTCTTTGAGATGAAGAAATGCGATCGCTTAGCTATGCGAAATCGACGACTAATCGCCACCGCTGATAAAACAGCGTTAATCGCAGCGATAATCATTGGAGGAGGTAATTCAATCCTCGGATATTTTCGTACATGCAAAAGTCAGACGATTCGTTACGCGATTATAACTCTTACCCCTGAACTGAGAGTTACGAAGCGAATGGGATTACACCGAGGATCATAATTTACGTGTAATGTGGATTTTGTCTCTAATTGTGAGTAATTTTCGTACGCAGTGTTTGAAATTTGGCGACTCAATGTCCCACAGTTAAATCTCGTTATTACCGGACAATAACTGGAGGGTATCGCTCGGACGTCTTTGTCGAGGATGATAACCGTCAGTTGACCCTAAAGTCAAGGGAGAATTCGATGTCCTCCAGGTACACGTATAGGTACGACGATCCATGTAGCCCGGGTGTGCCAGTCTCAAAGTGGTCGGCTTCGTCAAAATCGTACTACAGAGGAGAACAGCTTGTGGCAAAGTACAACAATTCCGTTAATTATTTGTTAGGCTACGTAGGTGGTACGTGTTGCTGTCCGTATACCCCTCATTGTCCAAGAGTCGTCGAGGAACAAAGACCTGCAACCCCCTTACAAACGCCACGGTTTCTCCTCGGGCATGCAGCACATATACGCCTTCGTCGAGTCAACCCAACCTCGGCTGACGTACTCCATTTTTATCTTGAAAGCTTTTTATCCCTTTGAGGGATTCTCTAAGATTTCTCTGAGAACTGAAGCTTCCCTCCTCTGTTCAGGGGTCAGAATGGATGATGGTCCGACAAGTTCGTGTCGAGTACGTCTTCCTTCTAGTCGTTTGGCATCCACCCTAACGAGTTGCGTTGCATGCAGGCATAACCTATGCACATACAAGTTTTCCTACATATGCAGATGCATGGGTATATACCTATTCTAAAAG
This sequence comes from Athalia circularis, assembly GCA_963978495.1. Taxonomy (NCBI): domain Eukaryota; kingdom Metazoa; phylum Arthropoda; class Insecta; order Hymenoptera; family Athaliidae; genus Athalia; species Athalia circularis. The sequence continues at coordinate 17,904,493 of OZ021700.1, forward strand.
TGCCTACGGTTCTATGCCAGCTCATATTATCTACGTATAAATGCACATCGCATTTAACTTGTCCTGTAGTCTACTTCGCTGTACGATGTCCTTTTATAAATTATGTAATCTCGGCAAATATCTAGTCGGTCTGAAGAGGCGTTTGTGTAAATATGGAGATGTGTATACACGTTATATACATTTGTAGATATTAGAGACACGTGAAGTGGAATATCTCACGGATTCAAAACCACAACCTGCATATGCGGCTCCAGCTGGGTTTGTTTCTAAATGGAAATCGTCTAGGTTTACTCCCATGGGAATGAGTTTCGGGGCTTTTGTTACAACGTATAGACACTTCGTCTCGATTCGGATCTGCAATGTAAGTGAAAAATGTCTCTTGAACGTTTTGCGTCGTCATAAATACGTTACCATTGTATTGAAATAAAATCCGAAGATATAGTTAAATTAGAGACAAAATAAAAGAGCGCGTGAAATGTTGGTCGAAACCAAGGGATATGAACATTGCTCATTTTCAAGCTGAATCAATCAAAGTTCGCTCGATTAAACAGCGTTGATCTGCCGTGTATATTCGTTTCCGCTTTCGCTAAAATTTTACATGTTGTTAATGCGCGATCGGTCTCTGTAAATATCCAACAAGCTGATAATTGGTCTCAATATTTGGTTGTAATTGACGCACTGCCGAAAACACCTGTAGAATTATCGGACTTCCAAATTTCCGATATCAGTTTCGTATCATTTTTACGATACTTGTTTTATCGTTACATATCATCCCCATGTGTACAGTGTACACATATCATGCGTTCCGGTACGTACAATTTCGAGCTGAAATAAAACGCAAAGAAATCGCGTAGTTAAATGGTTAGATTTTATAAAATGTCACGGTCAAATGTCAAATAAAAATTGCGGCTGACGTCGTCTCTACAAATAATCGGATTATAAAAATCACACAGAAATTTTATTCCCCTTTAATTGATGAACGATTATACATAACTGAAGACTCGTAGGTGAAGAAAATGGAAGAAGAAACAAAAAAACTGAGAAGTCTGATACAGCGATGCTGCAACGTTTTCATATAATTGTACGTCTATAAAAATACACGTATTATAATAACAAACGTGTATTTGACGAGGGTGAGCATTTTTTGCTGCTTCATAACTAGACGTAGCGTATTAAAAAAAAGAAAAAGAAGCGATACAACATGAAAGAAAAAAAGAAAGACAGAAAACAAAAGCGGCGGGGCAAAGCGCGTGTTGGGATTCGGTCAAATGGACAAGAAAAATGGTCAAATAGAATCCGGAGTCTAATTCAAAGTAACAACTCATCGGTCCGCGAGATCATATAGCGGCCGCCACCCACTCCACATCTCTGTAGCTCCAGGGATGCTGATGTGCTGTACATAATAAACTCGTGATGTATTCCGCGCGTGTTTTTAACATCTATAACTTTCGCGTGGTTCTTGTTTCAATTTCACTCCACATCAATTTGATCTTACCACATAGATGGAACTTCGCATTCAATGTATATAACCGAACAATTAGGTATAAGATCGATAAGATTTCACCTCGATCATCTAAATGTACTTCCCATCGATCGGTATATATTCAAAAAATTCCTCGATCCTCGTGTCACTTTTTTTGTTTTTGTTTCTTTATAAACGAAAAAATGTGTTGGTGGCATACTCGATACATGTACGGTTGAAATTCGAATCAAGTGGTAAGGGATGGAGTACCGATGAGGGGTCGCAATTAGGTCTAAAAAAAAGTCGAGTACAGCGGCTGTACAATTTACGAATTGTAGAGCCACACAGAAGACTCGTGTTGAGCGTTGCAATTAAATGGGAGTAGAAATGAAGAATAAAAAAGAAAAAAAAAAACAAAATGAAAAAGACCCGGAGACTCCTGCACGTCGAGGGAAAAATCTAATACCCGCATGGGGTCCTTGCACTAAGTAAAAAATCCTCCCAAGGGGTGAGGATGAAATGGGCGTCCTCGATTAAATTTTGTAACCGACTGTATACAGGCGATAGGGCCACTTTCGTGGAGCAGTGGGGCACCCTGATATACCGTCCCTTATAGAGCGTCCCTCGAGTTTCCCCCTGGACCCTAGCGATCGCCGCCCTGCAGAGTGCTGGAAGCAGAAATTAGGGGAACCGGCGATACACTATAAGGGTGGCAAACATGGCCACCTATAGTGGCATGATGGCGTCTAAAAATCGTTTTTGAGTACCACACAAACCCTTCGAAAGACTCGATCCGCGTCAGTTTTGGATAAACAATCATCAAGCAGGAGCGCCGTGTTCTGATAAATATAATCTGAATCTGCATGTGAGCGTAGGTTAGAATAGCGTCGATCGATTATAATTGCACGGGAGAACAATCGAAGCGCGGCTTTGTCGATATATTGTAGACGAATGAGGAGCTCCTGCGGAGGATAAAGAATTTACGTACACATACGTGCCATTGGGGGGTGCGAATTTCGATGTAAATCGGTAGATTGCAAAATGGCGACTCTTCGGCGCGGGACAATGATAGAATAAAATAAAAAAACAAAACAAAAAGGAACAAAAAGAAAAAGAAAAAAAAAGAAACGAGGAGAAATTGGGGGATGGACGAAAGATGGCGAGTGCAGCGGGAGAAGAGCTGACGATCTCACGGGCAATCCGAGCAATTGAAAGATCGGAACCCTCGAGGAACTTAAGAAGCGCTCAGACTCTCGTCTTCTCCAACAGAGAACTCGAAATATACGGATGATGGGTACACGACACAAAGCGCTGGGGAAGAGGGCGCGCTCTTATAATGGCACAAAAGTTGAACTCCTACGTGCCGTTGGCGCGGCTCGGTCTTCCAACTCCGTAGCTCCTACACCCATCATCCACTCGGCATCACCGGCTAGGCGAAGAAGGCCCTCGTCCGGATCTATTCGGCAAACAGACGGACGTTACTACGGCCGACAGACAATGCTGCTCATCGCTGGGGGACAAAGAGTCTATTGCGTAAACACTCGAACGGTTTAACAATGAGGGGGGAAAAAATATATAATGCAACCATTCGTCTAGATTACCCAGATATCCGCGGGGCGTCTTTATTTCCGTTAGATTTTAGCATTGTGTTATATGTATACGGTCGAAAACGAACTTGAAAAATTGATAGAAATCAACCACTTTTGTTGCCGCAAAAACTTTCCTTTACCTTTGCCATTATTTCTTTTTCTGCGATCGTTCTATTCCGATGTTATTTCCCGGCTGTTCTTACCTCCCTCTATCATCTCCCCCGTTTTCTTTTGTTATTCTTTTATTTCCTTTCCGTATAACATGGTATACATTTTCTTTTCTTTTTATATGGAAAAAAAAAAAAACGAAAGAAATACGAAAATTGTCAGAGAACTCGATGCAACTTATACTACCTCAATACACCTACCCACAGATATTCCGGCTTTATATACGAAACTATAATATATGTATATACCGCATGTAGGAATATATCTTTTGCGGCCGCAGGAAGATCTTGCGAGACGGTCGCGGCGGCGTTCTTTTGAAATCTAGCCGCGCACACGCGGTGTCGAGTTCCTTTCGCGTCGTTTTAAACAATACTTTTTCCTCTTGCAAATTCGCGTTCGTTTTGAGGCACGTCGTCGCCTCGGGCGGTACAAGAGACCCGGTGAACCCACGCCCGCGAAATTTTCTGCAAAAAAATGTACCGAGTCGTAAGATCGGACGGGTTGACGGAACGAAATGATTTGGACAAAATTAAAAAAACAAAAACAAAATAAAGAGTTGGACAAGAAAATTCTTCCTAATAAGGTTCAACTTTTGCTATCTTCTCGACTTTTAGAGCACGAAAATGACGTTGTACAATAGACTTGAATTTCTCCCTATCGGTCGTGTACTACACCGAATTAGTTAGGATCTCCCGCGAAAAGCCATTCGGGAATAAAGCTGAGCTTGGATTTTCTCCGCAGAGTTCATCGGTATCAATTGCAGTATAGCAGCGGTGCATATTACGCGTATTAGGATGATTCGCGGATATAACCCCATGACCCATGGGGGTTGATTTGATGAAGTGAATCAACGGTATGTATATACATAAATCTATGGGGGTAGGTTATGTGCTGCACGCGTTTCTCATGGGAACAGATTAAAAGGTTCGTTAAGTGGCGGGGAATTGTTTCGAGTATCTCCCTTACGCTGTATTCGTTACCGTATAGCCATCATATTTCCCTCGGCGCAGGGAATGAGGACCGGGATTAGTACGTGTAATTAATCAACGTAACTTTGAATTACACAACGTCGCTGTAACGTGCCCCCGACTATGGATTTCCGCGAGGGTGTATAAAATGTATGTGAAAACAAAAGAAGACCGCGATAAATACGACAAGTTACGGGTGTGATATATGGATTCTTTTCCAAATTTTTCGCGACATCAATTACGCGAAGGTGATCGGGCCAAGGTCCGCGGATCGGTTGTTGGCCAGATGCCTACTTTGTTGAATGTTGTATGCTGAGTTGAGTTTCTTTAGTTTCAGTAACTACCGCGTGCACATGTCACGAGTTCGGTGCAACCGTACCGCAGCGGAGACGAGATATAATGGTAGGTATCTGTAGCAGAACTCGGAGATTCGGTAGCTGAAAACTGCGTATAGAGAAAAGAACCGGTGCACTCACTTGAACGTGAAAGTTGCAGTAATGAGAGGAGGATAAGTATAGGTATTTCAGGACGGAAGTCTAAAAACCGAAGCACGGTTTCCCCTCCACCTCAAAACCTTCCGCGTCGACCAAACTCCTCCAGCTCACATACGCTCCTCGACAACGAACGGCTTGGCTTGGTCGAGTCTGGTACTCAAAAAACTCATCAGTGTGCCTAGATTCTCTCCTGTCCTTCATCCTCTTCCCTCTATAATCTAGCGGTGGATACGAACCGATCTCGAGTAAGATCAAACGTTAATAACATCGGCAAAGATTTTCACAGATCCGAATCGAGCCATGCGTTGATGAAAAAACTGCGGAATTTCATTTTTTCATTGAAAAAAAATATGCAAACACGTCACCTGAATTTTTGACTTCACAAGTTGCCGGTCTTTGTTGCGACCTGCAGTTATACGATGCGGCGTGTCTGAAATATCGCGGAAATTTTCTTTTAAAGCTGAAAATCGTTTCGTCACGTGTGTAGAAGGACAAAAGGAGAGGAGGGGAAAGGAAGTTTGAAAGAGTTAGTTGCGTGTTTGTTGGGTATAAAAATGAATTGTTTCGAGGGTTTCGGAGTACTCGAGTTCTTCGCTACGTGCGCGAGTCCTGCAGCTTATTTCACTAGGGAAGGTACAGTCGAGTACTCCTCTCTCTCCCTAAAACAGAACCAAATAAGAGACGAAGACCTGAGTAGAACTCGGGAGATGAGAGGCAGCAGCAGCATCATCACCAGCGGCATATATAACGAAAGCCCTGCGGAGAAACGAGCGAAGAGCAGCATATCAGGTCTGTGTAGGGTGGCCGTGGTAGTCGCGAGGGCGCAGGGCGCAGGGCGCAGGGCACCCCGCGTATATATACGCGCCGCGGTGAGGTTCGCGTGTGTAGGTATAATATAACGTAGAGATTTGTACAAGGTTTTAGACGTGTTTGTGATTCTATAGCGGGTTGCGGGGGCGTGGCCCGAGCGACATTTCGCGACCAATCGTAACCCGGAATCCGGGATATAGAAGGACAATAAAACTACCACGGCCAAGAGTCGAATCTGAGCGCCATCCACTGGGACTTTGGCCCCACGTACGTACAAAGAATCACGAGAGCGATACTCTTCAGCATATACGTACACGTACACGAGTTAGCTGGCTATTCCGCTACACATATACTATGCGGACGAAATATATACGGTAGAATATTTACGTCTCTTAAACTATTGTAGTACCGATGTTCCTCACAGAAACTTATAATGCACCGAAGAAGTAGCGCGGTAGCCGCATATATGTCCGCGAAAAGAAATAAGAAATAAGAAACAAGAGATGATCGGGGGCGGGGAGACGAACACGCCGAACGACCGATGGACAGCTGATAGATCGAAGACGAATGACCACTGCCAATTCCTGATAGAGCACCAATAAAATCAATGGCTTTTGCGTTTAGCATTTAGTGAGGAACCGCAATAAGCATGTGTAGCGTACTGTATATTTGTAGGTTTCCTTGTTGCATCGCACACCACACACCGTATTATATATACTTCTGTGTAAGCAGCATCGCTTATGCATGACGTGCATACGTATGTACAGCATCCGAGTATATATTATACGTGTGGTAATATGTGCGCGAGGTACATATTGCCTGTACATATGTATCAAATCATGGAAATGTTTACCTACGGATCGAGGAACGCCTGCACGCCGAGTTACGTGAGGGTGCCCAAAGAAATGGTAATCCGGTTCGATCGGCACTTGCAGCTTCATCAAATGGTATAATTTTCACGGTGTCTTTCGATTTTCCTTCTTTTTTTTTTCGCTGTAAATGTTAAATTCAAAATCAGAAAATTTCACATCAGACTTGCGGCAGTTTTAAGAATCGAATCTATCAACCGCCGATTCGACTCAGTTTGTTTTTTGCTCACATATAGCTGTGGGAAAGAAACTTCGAGTCTGAGAAGTAAAGAGATAATTCTAGAAACTCGGGGCGCCTATAGCCGCGACTATCATTGGATCAGATCTTCAGATCCAACAGACGTATATAAGTCCTGCTGATTTTACAACTCGTTGATTTTTTCTTCTTCTTTTTTTTTCTCCCAATCAGCACCCCGAAATGTCAGGCTATCGATGTTATAACAAAATTCAACTCTCGTTAGCAATTGAATTCAACCGATGACCTTATCAAAACCGCGACCTTTAAGGGATATAATATAATGGCTCATTATTCTGAATCGTGTATTTAATATGTCGAATAATAAACACGGTTGAACCCCAGTGCTTCGTTACTTTGGAAAATGGTAGAAAAAGATAACGATTTCTATATCGTTAGGCATAACTAAAAAAGAAGGGATAATGTTTTTTGTTATATGAAACGAATTAATAAGCGTGTGAAATTTTCGCACAGCTACCCCTGGGATTCGGTGAATGTATGTGAGCTCGAAGTTTCGTATCGTATATCTACGGTACGGTGAAAGAGTCTTGTAGAGTGCAAAGTATATAACATGCTACAAGATAACCTGCGAGTGCAGCGCATGGCACGTATAACAGTATATAAGGACGGTGATATCAAAAGTAAAGTGATCTCATTAGACTTGATGCTGCATTCCCTTAGGTTCTGCATAATGAGAACCGGTTAATTACAACGGACGCCAGTACCTAGGCTCCTATAACATTTTCGCAACGTGCTGCGGCAGCGTCGTTGTTGTTGTTGCCGTTGCTGTTGCTGTTGCCGTTGCTGTCGGTACTTGCGGCGTTGGCGTCGGCGTCGTGGCGTCGCGACGTCGAGACGGGGGCCGACCGGGTGACTCGAAGAAGAAGCCACATCGTGGGCGGGATTCCCGTTCTCCTGACAACAATGGGAATTAAAAATGTGCCTTGCAGCTACCGCGAGCGCGGACGCGAACGAAGAGAACGTGGAGAAATACACCGCGGATTCTATAGGGAACGGGGAAGTTGAACGACGGTGAATAACAGCCGGTACTACCATCAGGAGAGGAGAGCAGTGTCGTCTCGTCGAGTCGCTACTAGTGAAAACGGAAAACAAAACAACGGGATTCGCAACAATACGGTTGCAGGTCGATGCGGTGGTTGGGCCTATGCGACTCCGCCGTCTCACTCCCCCTCGGTCGCCTCTTTCTTCATTCTTTTTTTGCCGTTGGTATTATATTGTCGTAGATATATATATACGTTATATTCGACGTCTCGCGGGTTAGCGATTTTTAAAAAATATATACGAGCTGTGGAAGGGGGCGAGACGAGAGGAGTAAAGAAAGGAGAAGAACCGAAGAGAAGAGGATGATGCTCCATGCCAATGGTACCGCAGAAAACCAGCCCTAATTCCAACCCTTGCACGCAGACTATACCGTCCCGAGTGGTTTTTACAAAAATCTGCAGACCAAAATACCTAATTCCACGGCAGCGGTAATTCCGCAGCTGTGCAGTTACTCCTCCGCGTCATTCAATCGTGTTGCAAACGAGTTACACTATATACGTATACGCTACGTCCGTATACCTATATATATTTTTTGCAGGGTACACAAAAATTGCACACATTCTTCCTACCATCCGTACTCACGGCTCTCAATCTCCTGGCGCATGGAATTCCCGGTTCATATTTCTGTTTTCATTCCAGTTTTCGAGAAGATTATCCATAAGGATATTTATAGAATATAGGTATGCGTACACCTGCGGAATCATTCCTCGTTATAAATTTCATGAATTCATCAGCCCGTGAATTTTGAAAAGTAGGCATATTTCTATGATTTAACACACGGATACGGATACACCAATTTTATTGCGCGAGAGAATAATTATATGCTATATACCATTGAAATTTCGCTAATAATTTCGTTTTCAGAACGCTATCACGAATGCTACAATGGTAGAGAGAAAGAAGAAAAAGAAAAAAAATGAAAAAAAAAAATTTCCATCTTTGTTATAAGAGATTCTTACGCGATGTGCGACTAAAAAAACCTGAATGAAAATGATATTTTTAACGGTAAGTGGTCAATTATTTTCCGCGAGTACCAATTTTGCGCGCCATATGAAATGATCGCATATAACATAAATGTAATAAAAAATAACGCCGTGGATGTTCTGAAATGATGCTTTTAACTTGCGCTCGATGTCCTTTGATGCACTCAGCCTATTGTTACTGCTATTATATTTCATCGATATGCGGCGTTCTTTATCGCATGTCTATTAGGCCGAAAGGATGTCAAGGCTGCTCACAGCGACGTAATAGGAGAGAAAAAAAAATAAAAAATCGAAGAGCGCCGAGTCTTTATTTACAAAAACTAGGAGGATGGGGAGCTTGAAAAAAGGGAACAAAGGTTATACCATGAGAACTGAAAAAGAAAACGTAATTTTGGATTTTATTTGAAAGTTTGATTCATTCCTTGATTTTTATTCTCTCAATCCGATCGATACGGAGCACCTCGCGATATTTCCAGACGACGTACGTCCCTCCGCGTTGTGCCAAAAATCTTTTGGAAAAGAAAAGAGCATCGAGGTATGCGCGAGGTATAACTGATATTGCAGAATTTAATAGGAGCTAGAAAACAAAGAAGCAGAGTCAAAGAGATAAAAGAAAGAAATGTAATTTTCTATTCGAACGTCGCGAACCTTCTGCAGGGACTCCGGTGGTGCGGCACAAAGCAAACCAAACTGAACCAACGCGAAGAGATAAGCTGTACGCGGAGAACCAAACGCGGCGGGTTACAGGGGAGAGAGAGAAATCGAAACTAATAAAACCGATTGAGATTGGCTTTTGCCTGCACTCGCCTTCTTCTCATGCACCAGAAAAAGGATACCTATCTGTACATCGTATATATCAGCTGCGGCTGAAAGTTACACAAAATTTGCCGTACTTTTTTATGTCAATAGATTTACATAGATTTGTTTTTTTGCCATCTAGAAATATACTTCGAACATCTGATGGTGCAGCTCGAAGCCAAGTTGATGGCCATAGACAGCCGAGTCCGAGGTGTCAATTTAAATACCCCTCCCGATTCAATTTTATAATACCTGGTAGAATTTTTTGCTTCGGCCAGGAACTGTTCTATTTTATTTTTTTCTAAATGATCGGGATACGTCGAGAAATCTTAAAACTGTTTCTCGTACTCGGAGGGGAATGTAAAACCAAAGTACGGGTATAAAAAATATAGGCGATATATGAAGCTTAAAAACGTGAGTTTTCAAAAAAATAATTTGAATCGATTTTTCCTTGAATTCGTTTGTGAATATTTTACTGATCAATTTGGTTGGAAGATTTTCGGAAAATTTAAATTCTACCGGGAAAAAATATTTCGGACACCCGTTGAGTGGCGCGTATTTCCGTAGCCGTTCCCTGCAATACCGGGGTGTCGTTTTTCGTGAGAAGTTTGATTACCCCTGCGTAGGATGGCGCCACAAGGGTAAAAGTTGAAATCATGAATTCCAAGCATCGCCATGAAACTCTCCCACGGTTTCGTCACCGAATCCCTTTTGGAACAGAGTGAATAATTTGATAATCGGTATGGAAAACTGAATTCAAGACAGAACGAAACTATAAGTATCATAAAAATCAACGAAAAAACAATGAGCCACTGTGGCATTGCGTTAAATGAATTAATAAATCTATCGAGTTACTCCATTAATTGAATCTACAGTAAGAATAATAACGATAAGGGCTGCGGGTTCTGTGTGGGCATCACGTTAGTTGCATCTCCGGCAATCACCGCATTTGCGAGAGCAATTAAGAAAATTAAGAGTCATTAATTAAAGTTCAGTTTCCTCTCAACGCGGAGCGGGCTGAATACTTCTTTTGTCGCCCTGAATTAAAATAAGACGAGTCTTACGACGACGATTGTTGATTATTTACGCGATCAAATTTCACGATTATACGCAAAAGTTTACAGAAAAGTCGCGCGGCTTTGTCTATTCAATAATTTTGGTTTTAACAAACCGCGGGCGGCGCGTTCTGTCAGAATTTTCGTATCCTATCAACTTCGAGTGCGTTTTGGGTATTTGGATATTTTTTTCATTCTACTCAGTTCAAAATGTGCGGCCAGCTGATACGATCCGCTTATACTTAGCGCCACTCAACTCCGGCGAATGAACCGGTCGTAAAAAAAAAAGAAACCGACTCTTTTACGATTTTCGTGAGCCTTTACACACGAGGAGGCCACTGGCCCGCTGCACAGAGGGAATTAAATAAGAAAACTTTGAAATTCATCTCGGGACTAAAAGACGAGACCGTGAGAAGTTTGTATTATATTCTTTTGATCGGGCACAGAAATCGGTAGGAGGTTAAACTAAAACTGTCTTTTCTTTACCGGCTCTAACACGACATGGCATCTGAGGAACGTTATTTTCCGATACTCATTACCAAATTTTCAAAATAATTTTAGCAAATGTCGCAACTTGTTCGGTATATATAAATAACTGAAATACACACGAGTCACGTACAAGTAAATCTATAAATTGATATTTGGCGTTAACATATGAGGTTTTAGGGCAGCGCATGAAATGCGTGAGAACATGAGAGGGTATGACGGGTTGTAATAGAATTAAGAAATCGACCGCAAGATTGCTTTCGTCGAAAAAGATTATTACAGATGAGCTGAATATATAGGTATATGTTATAATACGCGTTGCGCCTCCGTCTGAAGAAGTACAATATATGATATAATTTCGTTGACGTGACTAGATTTTCTTTTAATTTGGGCGTTGACACAAAGTGTTATAATAAGTTAATTAGAGTAATTCGGTACGTTCTTTCCACAGCCACAGGGCACATATTCTGAATCTAACGCGTAGATTTGAATTAAAAAAAACACGCAACGCGCGTAAACGTTGAACTCAAACTCAAACGCATGCACGCACAGTTCACAGAAAATATATACGGGCATGTATTCACGTATGGATATACAAGTACACGTATATATCTTTCAAATATCGCGGTACATGCGAGTCGGTTGTCCAGCAGTTTGCTGTCGGTTTTTACGTCCGTCGCTCATTTTGGGCGCGACGAGACACGCACGTGTGCTTGTAAGATATTCTCGAACTCTCGTAATACGTGTAATGATACATAAATTTATAACAATGCAAACTAGACGTTCCACATCGTGACGGGTAAGGTGCGAAGACAAAAGAGCATTCGGCGGTGCAAATTGCTCGCGAGATAAAAATGTAAAATATCACAAATCTTTTTCCCGCTAATTTTTTTTTTTTTCTTTTGCGGGGCAGCATCGCCTCATGTATGCAGTACATGAAAATTGATCATTCTGATAGCGGATAACGAGCGATCGAAGCTAAGAGGAAATCGCGTTTCGATCGCGGTATACATATGGTGAGAGTGAAGTGTAAAAGCGCGAATTACAGGTTGATGGGTGTGCGAAGTATATGGTGGACGGAAGATAGATAGATTATAGATATAGTTTCCGTCTAGGTACTTGATGCCCATATGAACATCAACGTGCACATAACAAAGTTGTACCGCGGCTCGTACATAGGTAAAATCTAAGGCTGGGGCGCACGCGCGGTACGCACAAACACATGATCATGGAGAGACACACGTATGCGAGGTATACGAGTAGGTGGTACTGTGTGGCGATGCATAAAGTGCGCGTAGCTGTAGATTCGAAGAACGGACGCAAAGGCATAGTCGCACATAATACGTGTAGATGAAGAGGAGGCGGTTCCTTTGATCAGAGCACACACACTGTCGCGGCCCACACTGCACCGCGGCTTCCGAAGGACTTGGCTCTGTCTTTGGAGTATATTAGAGCCGCAGGAGTCGACGTGTGTGTGCGTATTTCTTTGCGTGTAGAGAAACTCTTCGTGCTTTGAAGGTAGACGTGTTGGTATTATATGGTATACACGTTTACGTACCTACTCACCTACCACGCGGACGAATATTTCTATGTACCCGGTATGTGAGGTAGGTACGCATTCTACGTGTTCCCTACCTTGGTATTAAGGTAGCTGACAGACACACGTGCAACTTTCATTATACAGGCATTGACGTGCGGTAGGTTTGTGCGTGAAGTTCTCATACCTATAATACGCGCGGCGCAATGCGCTGTATCGTGGCTGGAGAAAACGTAAGTCTGCATGTTCGCTAGATTCGTTTGTAAAATTACAGCGGCGAAATATGAAGGAGAATTTGAAAAAATAACTGGAAATATATTCGGTGACTTGAAACCGAAAGGCAGGATATTCGTATAAAACTGCATTTTACGAACGCGCGGTGCAAACGGCGCTAGGATTTGTGTAATAATTTTTTTTTTTTTTTTTTTTTTTTTTTTTTCACACGTTACATACATTATTCAAGTTGACTCCGTGTAATATAATTGGCCACGCGTGTATCACGTTAGGATTACAAATTCTCACGACAACTTTATTGCGGCCTATGATACGTCAATGGTATATAAAAAGGGGAACCAAGAATCGTATCGAACAAGTGTGACACATGTACATGCAAGGTATAATAATTATCATTTACGACACCTGACTAGAATTGAGAATTTCTTATATACAACCCGGTATATGTAAACGAGCGATGATTACATTTTACACATGGGTTGAATTTACATTCGAAGTCATATATTTATAAGCGCGAAGGAAGTAGTTTGAAAGTTTTTTGAATCAGGCAAGTGATTAGCCGGGAAGGGGGTAATTAAGAGTGTTATTAAAGCGACGTCAAAATTGTACGTACATATACACAGAGGTATACGACATATTGTATATATATAAATGGGAGATTATACCGTGCGCGTGGAACACGAAGAACCATAAAGGTATGTAATATAACAGGAACGAAAAAGCCCGAGCGACAGATCGCAGGAAAGATTGTCGTGCCTCTATTGGGTGTACGTACATATAGATATAAACTGAGGCCATGGCGGTCGAACCACCGCGACAGGATCTCCGAGGACCACCGAGTCCTGCGGTACAACCTATATAAGCTCGTCCCTTTGCAGGGCTCCAAGTCCGAGAGGGTTTGCCGCCTCCGCAAAGACCTGCAGTCCGTATAGGCAGGGGACACGAACACGAGCACGAAGCTAGTTAACACGGTGAGATAGTCATCTACATGTAGCCGCACCGCTAAATACCTGACCTATATCTTATGCCGGCTTCAAGATACACGCCAATCGAAATAATTGGAACCTGGACTCTGCTGCGCCGGGGCTAAGAGAAATATTTGCAGCTCCTTCGTCATCTTCATCTTCATCTTTACCCTCATGTTATTCGAGAGTGCGAAGTGAGCGAATAATTAAGATGATCCGTACGGCGTATACGGATATCGATTGAGAAGTTGCTGAAGGTTTTTTTTCCTCATCCATTGCACATCGTCTTCACGCGCGGGTTATACAGAAACGTGCCCTTCCGGTCGTGCGGGCTTGACATACGACGTTCCGTTCCAAGAGCTTTTAACGAACTATAATTGATACCCATTAAGGCTGAATGGTCGACTACTGTCATCGCGTCTGTCCAGATGAAATCACCGGACACTATTATAGAACACGACGCGACTTCGATAACTTTGTAACATATTTCGAATAAATCGCGATATTTTATCTGTAAACGGCACAAATATTTTTTTTATTTTATTTATTTTTTTCGTTCAACACCCCACACGCGCGAATGGAATTAAAACTATGAGTTTTGCGAATATATCATGATCGTAAAATATCCGAGAGACTGTTGACGTTTTTTTAATTTATTTTCATTTTTGTATTGTTTTAAAATGGAGTTCGCGGGTTTCTGGCGCCAGAAGAGATCGAATCTAGATGTCCCTAGGTCGGAATATTTTTTTCGAAGGGTTCTGTTTGACTGCGAATATATATGGGAGCTCTGTATCTGAGGAGTATCAGACAATTCCCAGATCGAGGGGCGCGCGATGCGGCGCGGGCTGTGAGGTACAGGTTAGCGTAGCGTGGCAGCGAATTATGCAAGCCGTCGAGGATCTACGGAGAGCACGCGGCACTTTTTGAATCGAAACCCGTTCCTGGAAGATCCGGCTGGACCGCCACGACGCGCGGCTATCTTCGAGGAAGACGCGCGTCGCGTCGAGTCGCGGCAACGAAAGAAATAAGGAAAGGAAGGAAAGAAAAGGAAAGACGAAGAATGGAGATGAAGAGGGGAGAAGAAAAGGAGGACCGGGGCCCGCGGATGTATCCGAAGAGGATGGACAGAGATCAAAACATCGAGAGACAGAGAAGAGAAGAGAAGATCGCGCGCGGACCACCCGAGCGCGGAGGAGCGCGATTTTTGGGGTTCAGGGCTGGCGCCCGCCGACCCGTTGGGAGGTCCCAGTCTTATCTTCCCCCACCTTCACCTTTCAAACTCAACGGGGACTCTGCTAGGGACCGATATGCGCTACAACACGCGCCTCAAATACACGTTATATTTCGCACTCGTGTCATCATTTTATAAATCCGAAGTCACATGATTATGTTCATCTGATTGTCTACCAGTTTCGCACATTCCGTGATTACAGAATTTCTATTCAGTCCCCGTATTATCTGTTCTGTATCGTCGTGCCATCGATACTGAAAAAAACACGCGATGTTGCCCTTCCACCGTCGGATGACGCTGTCGTCACCGTCACCGCGTCAAAGTATAAGCTAATACAGTGAGAGCGAAGGGTATAAGGGCCCCATGATCGGTGGAGACTGGAGTTGCGGAGACGTAGTGAAATGGGTTAGAGCTGTTGGGCCCGCATGTGGACCGTATTGTCCTGACGTCGTGCAAGCGATGGGACCCACCTTAACCTCGACATCGTCGGCAGGATGAAAGGGTCCTGGCCCTTTGTCTTTTCTCTTGGAAAGCCCGAGACCTACCTTACGGAGCTACCGTAGTTAGAGGCGAACGACGCGCAACGAGCTCCGCAAAACCCTGCGGGTAGCCCTGCGGCAGCGATCATATGCAGTCCCGCAATGCTCAAAATTTTACCTATACGTACAAACCCTCCTTACCTTCCCTTCGCTCCATATGGCTCTCATACCTGTACGTCTGATCGTCCTATACTAAAAAAGAGGTGAAAATCATCGAGCGACCGAAAGTTGGAAATTATAGTTTTGTTGGGAAGGGCCTGAACCTCGGCCTGAACTTTGGTTCAGATATCTCGTCAAATCGCGATGCCCGTCGAGATTCTGATTCTCCAGTTTTATTCCAAGAGACGTGAATTCAAGGATAGAAACTGAATAATTTTTTACCGAAATCGTGTTTAAACTTGACGTAATTTTTCCAAGATGTGGTTATCCGGCGACAACTATATTTTCCACTGGTCGGTTATAGGAGTTGAGTTCAGTCGTCATGGCAGGTGCACGATATTAAACACTTTTATGGTTTATAGCCTTTGATGACTCGGTTTATTGCTACCCCCTCTCTCCCTCCTTCCTTTCCTTCAGATATATACGAGGATGTAATTGTAACTGCACATGCATGGCGTCGATGATAAATTATTTTATAGCCTTGTACATCTCTCGATATAATCACTGGAGACTCGGCAATTGATTAATTGGGCAGTATTTTCTCTCGACCCATGCAGGAATCGTTATTCCCTTTATCGCAACTTATAAGCTTTCCCTGATGAAGTGACACGCATCTGTCGAACCTTACGAATGTCTTGAACTTTTTTCAAGCTTCTCCTCGTTTCTCATGCCTTCTGTAAACTCACGTGCGTATGAACAAATATTACAAACGTATCTATAAATGCAAATTTTCCGTTATGTAACGATTTCATTCCGCGGTCTACGAAGGTACGTATTTTCTGACATTATGAGCGAACTAATACGCTACTCACGCTCGCGCTGCAGACGTTAGAATTAGCAAAACGATGAAGGAAAATGTAGAGAATGGGGATTTGGAATAGAGAGGCGAAGACGTAACGTGAGCCTTGCGAGAGAAACTCCACAGCAGCCTAGGAGTGATCTGGGAATGATGGTTATAATTTACCGCCAACCTCAACATAAACTCGCGTTGATGTAGGCATATAATGTAAACTACCCATATCTACATCGGCAACGACATCTCTATAGTTTAGTGGTAAATGACTCACTATGCCGCTGCATACTGCAGTGCAGTCTCACGATTAGCCTTGTGCCAAATATTGTCAAGTGATTTTACATTGAGGCCGCTGTTATTATAACCCGCAGTACCGCGGCGTGTAGAAAATTTTATAGAAGTGCGACTCTAGCAGCTACAGACGATTCCAGAGAAATCAATCTCGCGTAGTTGCATTAATTTAGTGTAAACTGACTGACATGGGATACAAATACATTTGATAGTGTATCCAAACGGAATTGAACTATATAAGCTCGAGATACCGATCAGCGATGTGTAAAAGGTAACGTCAGCATCCAGAATTCATTTATGAAATCGTCTTTTCATAGTCCCCGAGTGTGCCGGCAGTCAGCTCGTATGTCTAACGCCTGTCACGTGTGCCAACTGATTGCTAGTTGTTTCAACTCAGTTATCGTAAATTGCACTACGCGAGGATATTGTTTATGGTATTAACCAATCGATGCATGATCTACTATAGTTGCTGTTTTCTAACTTGGGTAACGGTAATTGCGAACTATCTTGCTCATACCTTATGGTCTGTTAACTAGACAGTTTAAAATGATTGTGCTCGGATTCCAGAATGCATTAGTTATCGAGATTTATTCAGTGCCCTGTTGCAAAAAAAAAATCATCGGTAAACCCGCGTCGTAAGAAAAATCATTTTTACGGGACGAATTCTTGGGATCGTCCGTTTCCGAGAATGTGAAAATGCATATTTTGGAATCAGGAGATATGGGCGTCTACGACAAAACGGTGATAAAAACGTGCCACATGATGTACGTTATTTTTTTTATCCTTGATTTCGGAAGGTGACGTTTCCGATATACTCCACGAGACGAACGGTGTCACGTGGAGTACAGTTTGTTTAAAACTCGATAAATTAATAGGGTTTGAGGGTAAAATTTGGTACTCCTGCTGCATGACACGGACACCCCGGTGGTTCGCGCCACCCCCGGCGAACAGACGCACGCCATCTTTTCCGGTAGTAATTTATTTTATACTTTAAAACCAGAACTGTCACGCTCTGGGTTGAGTGGTACCACTCCGCGACCAACTCTAACGTCGGTTGAATAAAGGCCTTAACCATGGCATAAATTAGGCCCTTCAGAAAAAATGTAACGTAGGGTTTAATCGATATCACCTCCAAGACCCCCCTGTCCTCGGGTTGAGTAATTTGGAGTGGGCGATTCGGGATCCCGCGGGATTTAGGGGACGACAAGTTAGAGGATAGTTAAAAAGTCAGGTTCAAGAAAAAGCGATTATCCTTCATTTCTTCCCCGCGGCTTATAGTTTCGTGTGAAATAAGTTTAAAAAGTTAAAATATTGGACTGCTTGAATTACCGCTCTATATACCCGCGTTATTATGTGCTTGCTTCTCACAGCTGGAAGCGGAACATCAAAATTCAAATCTGCACGAAGATGGTCTAGTTTCTTTACGACATAAGTATACTCGGGCATACCTCTATTGAGGTACGTGTAGAAAAATTCTTCTGATTCTTGAAGTAAAAAATAAAAATAAATATGTCGTCGCGCAGCAGGTATGTGGGTATCCGTAGACATGCACATACGAACCTACACCTCGAACCAAAGTCAAATCGAGCTGTACGCGGGTGAAATAAATTAGAAAACTTTATCGCGATATCGCATGCCGAGTAATGTCACTTTATTACAGTGAGACGACAACCTCGACAACGACCAGGACCGCGCCGAGCAGCAGCCTGAAAGTCATAATAATTACCGAACGGGGAATTATACATTGTACCGTAGGTACTGCTGTACCGATTCTGTTGCACTTTACTCATAAGGCATGCAACCGGCTAGAGCTATGCAACTTTCCGACGTCCTGACGTTAATAATGTCCTTCCTCTGTCGCTGGTGTCCCCAGGACCCCGGTGGTACCGTCCGACTTGAACTCCCACAACCATGTGAACGTACCAAGTCTGGATAGGTACGATGTGCCCGAGTACGAAAGCACCAAATTAACATGTTACAAGTATAACTGTACGCGACGTACCGATAAGACCATAGAATCCGCCGGTTTATTTGTCTGAAATTGCTCCCGAGGAACGACAGTTTGGCTTACAGGTTAAATTAATTCTCGCTCTAATTCTCGTTCGCAGGTATATAGAAAACTTTTCGAGTGTACGACACGAGTCAAAAGGATGATAATTTATAGAGAAGGTGCTCTTCCGAGAATATAACGAGTATTTTTGGCTGAGGTGAGCACAGTTTTCTTGATAATTGAAATCGAGTAAACGACGTAGCGAAAACGAAGCAACGTCAGACGGCGCGTGATGAGAAATAGATGGTACGATTAATAAAGCACCGCCCACGTATCGAACGTACGAAATACGAGACAAATGCGAATCGCAGATAATAGATAATAATTCGTCCGAATTTCGTACTGGCAAAAAGTATAAATATACAATAAGATCGAGTTGATTCTTAACGAAGAAAATATGTAGTCGGTCCGTGGAGTAGTCCGTGATATATTACCGAGGTTCGCGTGACTTGCGGATAATCAGATTTCAATAACAGATAGGTATCTACCCCATTTTATTATTACAACTGTAACGATCGCGTATTAATCCCTTTCAAATAAAACGATACATCAAACATCGTTGGAACCGGACAGATGTCCGTGACACTTTTACAGCGGTATTCTCTTGTGTATACCTATACGTGTATAAATATATAATATTGATATGCGCGACTCCGCGAATGACAATCAATTTTCTTAAATCTGAAACGCGATGGAGTTCCACGACTCGGAAGAAATATCACAACTTTATAGATACACGTACAGGATACAACACCCCGATGTAAAGTAGCTATAGATATCGCACGGCGGTGGGCGGAAGAAGAAACGACGGTTGTATTTAGGCCTCATGTATTATACCATCTGCAGCACGAATCACGCGCGTGGAACAACCCTTCTCAATGATATACGTATACCTGTATTTTATCTATAGGTAAAATGGGAATACGATGATTCAGGATTTAAAAGTTGTTAGTCAAACGATTAGCATCAAAAATGCAATTCGAACTGCATTTTAGTATGATTGCAGGGGGGCCGCAGAAAAGAAAAGGAAAGAAAGGCGGACGGAGGTTGGGTTGGGTCGGATGAGTATAGCGTGCAAAGTGTCCTGACTGACGGTAGTCAACGTTGTGACGACGACGCTGAGCGCCGCGACGTCCGCGTCCCTTCGCAGAAAAGGGAAATAGAGACGAGAAATCGCGGAGAAACTCCGAATGTCGTATACGAGTTGACAACTGACGGGCTTCTGGAAACGATTCCGGAAAATATGTACATACATGGGAAATGATGACACGCGAATTTTGTTTAATCATTTATGCGGCAGAAATGAAACTGGTTGGATACGTAATTTATCTATATTACAAATGGCGCCCAAATTTGAAATACGTTATAGAAGACATACCATCTGCTGGAAATGGAATTACATACACCGTAATCTGCACCCTCTTGGGTTATCGCTTTACTGACCTTCCCTAACCTTCTAATTTCGAAGTTACCGTCCAGATCTTAGACGGGGGTATTTCCGCGCGTGACTTTGGAAGATCCTTGCATGCTCAGTTATCGGAAATATCGGGGCGAAACTCATCAAAGGAAAATTGCACGTATACATAGGTGCAGGTTATGGTATAATGGATGGGATGGGGTGGTTTAGATGGGCATACGTATATATATAGCAGTTGTTAGAGAAGTTTCTAACTAACTGACGATTGGAGTAACCGTACATAGTAGGCAATATCGGAGATGACAGATTAGATAAACCGACATGGAAGAAGTCGCTTAATTGCAGCCAACGGAAAATTAACTATGACAATAAATTGATGCGATCGTGCACGGGGGGGGGGGGGGGAGGGGGGTGGTAGGCGGAAAAGTGGGGACTCGAGGGTAACTGCGAGGAGAATAACTTGCACGCGAGGCGTTTATGGAAATCTAAAATTGAAAAAACAAAGAAAAATTAGAAAAAAATGAAAAACGGGATTTATCGTCGCGGCATGCCGCGATCACGGGTAAAACGTTACAACGTTGACATAACGCATGGACGTTGGACAACGTGAAGGGTGAAAGAAAATAATTAATATAAGAAGATGGGAATAAACGATCGTAAACCTACGATATATGTTATTTGATTTGGTAAGTTTCAAGAGCGGGCGGGATGTAATCGCTTTGAATAAATAACCTAATAGAATAGCTTGATTAGTTGTAATTACACTTCTGTAGCGATGCGTATGTAAGTAGCCGAAAAGTTAATAAACCAACGATAAAAATGATAAATTTTGAGCCGAAATATTTGAATAATATTTCCCATGCCTCACAGAGCGGCAGGACGGAAAAGGAGAATAAGATGAGGGGCGAGGGACGTCTCGTAATTTATACTATATGGGCTCAACCCAAAAATTCAGTTGAACTGCCTTGAAACTGCGTGAGTGACGGGCATAAAGTCAAACCTCACCGCAGCTGACATGCTAGAAGTTGTTTGAAATTTTATACGCCGAAAGATATATAATTGGTATACAAAAAGGGAAAGGAAGATTTTAGACACTATGGATTTCCTTCCGTCTTAAAAGATCCATACGATCGCGTGTCAGCTGACCGAACGGAGTGGGTGATATACGAAAGATAACCCCCACTTGTTCATTCCGATATCCTGCGCACCACTACGTTACCGTAAGAATACCTTTTCGCTATTATACCTGCTCGATATAGTCTCGGGGTATCGATATCGGTAAATATTTATACTACGCGTTCTGAGATGCAAAAATTATTTATAGAAACATTCTCGAATATCGTATTATCGTGCTTTTCATATTTCCGTATGATGAAAATAAAAATTTTTGCGTTTCCGTAACTTATACTTCCCGATCGTAAGTCCAAAATAGATACAACCCATCGGGAAGTATCGTATGCACGAGAAACGTTTTTCTTTTCAAGTCTACGATCGCGAGATGCAGGTGTGGATATTATGATTTGGTATAAAGTTAAAAAAGAAGGGTATTGTGGTTGTAATACTTGAATATCGGCTACCGTTTGAAATTTTCAATTACACAACGTTAATAACCATGGGTTTAACGTGGTAACGACCATGGAGTTACGCGTGCATTACGTTATGATTTACTTTCAAATTATATAATTCAACTTTTGCCTCAGATGGATGAGCATAGCGGTACCAGCTGGATATACCAGATGGGGAGGTAACGAACTACCGGATAAATACTGCAACCCAATCCATCTAATAGTTTGGAATTATGGTTCGAGACGACTAATTAGCGACATGCACGCGCACCTATGTATATTTACAAGGGAACATCGCTGCGAAGAAATCAAGAACTATTAAACGAGAATTATACGTTTGGATAATTGAAATACTTATACGACAACCATTAATAGTAACGGCGTTTTAACTATGATAACAATAACAATTATAATCGTTCTTTTGTAAAGTCGCGTGGAAGTTACCTTCTTAGATCGTGCAATTAATAATTATATCTATTCTATCGTGTGATTGGACTCGTAAGCCGCTACATCGTGGCGCAGGTTCAAAAGTATTTCAACATGGCAGAGGCTCGATGTCATCCTCACCTTCTCAAAGAGGCATACCTCGCCTGGAGAATCGGCAATTTCAGTTAATTTCGTGCGTTTGATAATTCCCACGACATATAAACCGAACGCTATTACGAGGTGTTCGCGGGGGTGTAACAGAAATGAGTGAGTTCTCGCGGAAGCCGTTTCAAAAAATAGTGTCGTGCGTGTTCGCCACTGTTTGATATTCCGCTCGGTAGGGCAGCCATATTCATTTAATACCTGGAGCCACTTTCCGGATGGAGGCGGCTCTGTCGGGGTGATATCGCGTACTTATCCGCCTAGGCACCGTCAAATTGCGACAGGCCCGCAAAATGGCGTGTCACACGGCTGTTAATCCTTCCGCCTCCGTACGTCCATCGTGGGTCCCTGAGTTCTTCGGTGAAGACTCTGGAAAAAGTTTAACTAGGGAGCTAGACAACCAGATCCCCTTAGCTTTCAACCCTTATAGACCTTGGCTCTCGGCCCTCAGCTCCCAAAAAGTGGAAGCCCGCCGAAAGTCAGCGTGTATCCATTTGATGCGGACCCGTACGTGTAGTTCGCTTTGCGAGCAGCTATTGGCCGCTGCGTCGTGCGAGGCGTCGCCAGTTCGTTAGGGTTTTGTTTTTCGTTGTTTTCTCATGATTGTCTCGTGTTCTGTGCTCGTTACTTTGTCAGCATCACGCGACACACAAATGCTGCAGACGTGGGTATATAGGAGGAACAAAATTGCCCCGCAGGTTGGGCATGAGCCGCCGCGTTGTGGGAAGAAAAATTTCATGGACGAAGACGCAACGCAAATTTGATGAATTTTTCAAACGGGGAAATTCGAGGGAAAACTACTCGGAGTACCTACTCGAATATGCGATAAAACATTTTAAAAATTTACAACTTACCCTTGACGTGTTCCTGCCAAGCCAATACACCGCACAATAGAGCCAGAGTTTTCCCGCTTCCTGTAGGACTCTCCAGCAGACAGTTTTGTTCTTTTTTGCATCCCTGGATCATCTGCGCAAACACAATTTTTTCAGGCGAACTGATAGAAATTGAGACGGACAGAATGAAAATTAACGTAACACATACCTTGCTCATAACGGCGATTTGTGAGGGATACGGTTTCACAGGAAACTTCACGGTGACTCCAGAGATTTGCAGTACTTCATGTTGAACTTCTTTCAAGACCTCTTCTTTTTCGTCGTTTTCCAAAGTAACGGTGATGTGTTTTCTCCGCGATACACCCGAACCCCTTGTAAATGTTGAAACGGATGACTCTGAATCGAACGCAACTTCATCGCTAGTCAAATCAAGTTGATCAGTCTGTTCGCCATTGCCACCAAAAGTCCGATCATCTTTATTCGCCGTCCTTTTTCGATCTTTTGTGCCTCCACGAGCCGATCCAGCCGGTGTTTTCCACGAGTTTAAATTACCTGCGCTTGTGCCTCGTCTCGAGTTTCTGTTATTTCGGAAACGAGGTTTAGTTTTTGACGACGAGGCTTCAGTCTTATCTCTTTTTCTTTCAAAGATTTCATAGACCCTGCTCTCTTCATCTTTCATTTCAGAGTGACGATCGCGAGATTTCTTTCGAGAGATTTGAGGTAGTCGGCCGTAATGTCCTGATTCAAGGAAACTGGGCGGCTCTTCGATCGTCAATTCTGTCTGCTCAAATGATTCCATTAATGAATCAGATTTGGAACTTTGGCGGCCATCGTCACCATCACCATCATCGGTCATTAAATTCATCGACATTGAACTTTGCTCACTCGTAATAATGTCGTCATCTTCATCGCTGGTGAGGTAAACGGCGTCTGATTTTTGAGACATGCTGTAAAATAAATTAACGATGGAATTGACCCGCAGCTGCATGTAACAGATCAGCTGTCGATGGAATCATACGGTGCTCCGAATGTTCCGAAGCTATCGAAAAAAAAAACAAAAAACAGGTGGCAGGTCAAAACCTATGATGATGTTGCAAAAATTTAATCAAAATTCAAATTATCCTATGATAATTAAGATCGTCGCTTCGATAATGTGTTAGTACCTGCCCAACGTCGTATCTTATAATGAGGAAATTACGGTTACAATTATAAAGATGACGTTCCGTTCCAAAGAGGATTCGAGATCAACGATTGGATTCCACGAATCAGCTGCCCGCGCTTGCTGCTATTTCACAAATGCATACCTATGCAGATATGTAACGCAAGGTACAATGAAATTCGCTTCTATTTTCTATTATGCTATCTGGATGGAACGAGGTATTAGCATATGCGTAATCGAGGTACAACCAGCTCCAGCAGAACGCTCGCACATATTACATTCCTTAGGTGATAATAACGAGTGATAGTTATGTTGGTCTACCGCAAAGTGCGCATCTGATACGCTCCCACGCTTACACTGCAAATGCCGGGCTTTAAAAAGAGAAGTGAATATATGTAATTATCCGCAGAAAATGCATACGGTGAATCAACTATTCTGTAACTCCAGATAACTGATCATTAAAAAATTTCCCTGCAAAATGCCTCGCGCCACATTGTATGCTTTTACAAATTCTGTGATATTTCAAAAGCGACTCATTTTTCGACCGTAGTTGTATGAAGATTTCATGCAATAATTTATACACCGCGACATGCACCTCTGCTTGTGAATTGGCTTGTGGAGTGGGCGAAAAGGA
This sequence comes from Athalia circularis, assembly GCA_963978495.1. Lineage (NCBI taxonomy): Eukaryota > Metazoa > Arthropoda > Insecta > Hymenoptera > Athaliidae > Athalia > Athalia circularis. The sequence continues at coordinate 17,929,467 of OZ021700.1, forward strand.
AAGTGCATGTCACATGTGGTGTCGCGATAAACGTCGAGCTTGGCGATGATGTAGTAGGTAACTCAAGATGATGGGGGTCTTGTGACGGTGCTCGAGAAGGCGGTAGGAAAAATAAGAGAGCGAATATAAATGACAAGAAAACGACAATTGAGACAAACGTTCGGGTATTTCGCACATGGCATTTGCGGTCACGCTGCCGCCCGCAGCAGGTGCATATGACTCTTCTTTACAATCTCTTTCAATAGGCGTGTAGTAATATTCACTCGGACGACAAAAATTATTAGTAAAAATGAATAATTCCCATTGTGACGTAATTGCACTTCCGCTTTTATAGTTTACAGTTACCAAACACACCCCGAGCATCTCTGCTGGATTCTACCCTACCATATGTCGGAGCTTCCTGAGTATGACAAAAAAACGTGAAACAAAATCATATGAAGTAAAATAAAATAAGTGAGCGTTCAAGATAAGCTAACGGTTCTTCTTGACCCGACAAACTTTTGTTCCCAACTTCCTTTCCACCCATATAAATATTCGATCCTAGTGGTTTTGTTTCGACAACTTGGAGAATTGAAAATACCGGCGACTTATATCCCAACATTTTTTGCACGATTTCGTTCATAGCTGGAGTGCAGAGAACGGTGGAAAAAAAAGTTTGTAAGAACTGTTTGTTGCGGGTACAGAAATGGGCTGGGTAACTGTATCTTTATGATTTTACAGCCCCACAAACAAGTTAATGCTGCAGGTACGGCGAGGCACTATCACCATTAACATGTAAAGTCATGTGACCTCTGACACGAATTGTTTGCAAATATAAGGACACCGCGTGCCTAGATAGCGTACAAAGTATTACGAAGGAAACGTTTGTAATCCTGCGATGAGACTTAGGTAAATTTTTCGGACTGAAACCGACAACAAATTAAATATTGGGGAATCGAAGCACTTCTACTTATTGAACGGTAAAAAAAAATCATGCTTGTGAAAAAAGAATGAAACAGTTAAGGATATTGACATTGTTAATCGCGTGGTTGGGCGGGAGTTTCGTTTAGTTTTAAACAAAATCACGACCACGTGGATTGATCGTTTTGTAGTGGATACCTCACTCCACTGGGATTAGCGATGAGCGCATGCGTTGCACCAATATAAACTTAATCCCATGCCACCGAAAATAACAGAAGCGGAAAGCGTGGTCAGACCGCGGGAGACTGTCACATTACAGACACTGATTTAAAACTGAATAGTTAAAAAGACGTATGACGAATCAAAGGTTAAAGTTATCAGTGAAATGCTGTCGAAAATTCATGCAAAAATATTCGAAATAACCTAAGATATAACCTCAAAGATGTAACATAGTGGAAATACTTACGTCGAGCGATTCGAGAGAAGCTTACTTTTGTAAGATAGCACTACGTAGGCACAGACAATTAATATTATCGCTGTTAAAATAATTAACATCACTCGGAACAGACGGTGGTCATTTGAAATCTACGATCACCGGCTATGAATATTGAGGTTAAGATAGGTATCCGTCAGAACAAGTGCGAAAGAATTGGCGCCGTCGCCGTTCGACCTTCGACGCTCTGTCGTATCGAGGATCGATAGTCTCGACTGGCCCCACAACGGCGCGCTAGAAATTTGAAATATGAAAGACTGTAGCCAAAAATGTTGTTTCACAAAGCTTGGGCTTGTCACTCGGGTTTCGCTTTAAACCGTCAGATTCGTACGAAAGCAAGGGCTACTTTTCTTATGAGTAGGATTTATTTCACCGCTCCAAAGACGTACCAGTTGCGTACGATATACTTACTTGCAAATTTGCAGGTGATAATTTATTTCTACCAATAGCAGATAAATATTTAAAAATTTACGGTTAAGAAAAGAAAAATCATAAGTGATTGCCGCTTATTCTTTCGTAACGGTGACTCCGCTGGGATTTAATTTTTTTCAATCATCGCCGCTCGAGCAAACGAAACATTTGTCAAAACAAGATCGGTATTATGAAGGCGGTTATAGGTACAGGTACGCGATCGGGATAATCCACTTCCTCTAGGAGATGTTACGATACTTTCGATACCATGTGAAACTGCGTATTCGAGAGGCAAAACATTCTTTAAATTTAGGCAACGGGGCGTAAGTTATGTATTCTCTACGTTATACTATAGTATACGTATTGCCATGAATTACTATACGGACTATAGACTACGGAGCGGGCGTCCTACCCATAAAATGAATTCGGGTTTCTACCGCTACGGACATAGCCGTGCGATATTCTACGTGCAGGGGTTCGGTTTCATTATCGTGAAATGCGTCAAATTGCTCGTGTGACACCCCTTACATTATGTGAAAGTGCTCGATTATAAATCACCAAAACTTTATCGTCTACATGATTCAGTTTTGTCGAATTATTCTCCTCTTGCAGATATTCAGCAACGAATGAAACTTGTCAGTTTATCCCTCACTCCCTCTTTCCAACCCTCTTCCACACGACGATAATTAGTGACGAATGTTATTCATTAGCTTTTTAGAAGACCACATCGCAGATCATTGGTGGGCGAAATTCGCTATACAACAATCCGATGTACAGTCTACTTACTTACATTCCGCAAAAAATCTGAACGTCCAAACCGCATGGAAATCAGAGGAGAGATACAAAGCAAAAAATGGAAACGGTCGATTCGGGATCACCTAGCAGCACCACTACTATCTGCCCTCTGGACGGACGGCCCTCTTATCTTAACCACAGAGAAAATATGAAGTATAAATAAAACATATTCTTACTCCAGCGTGCAATAAAAATGTGGGGAGATAAAGGCACTGCGCGACGCATACAAAATTACTTTTCACCCTCCCCTTGCGGGTCCAGGTTCAGGACAAGGTCCAGGTCCTCCCCCCCCCTCTCCCTTTTTCCCGTCCTCCTTCACGAGTCCTGCGGAGCAGACGTCTCTGACGTAGACGGCAGTGATTGCCGGCCCGTGGTCAGAAGGCGGCCACGAACAGAAATATTTTTATTTCCGGGGGTTACGCTTTATATTTACGGGCGCACAACAATAGGGCCGATTTCTCATGCTTTCGTTTCGCGGGGTTTCCGAGAGGTATTTTCATAATATCAACGATTTGTCATTCCCTTCCTTTTCGTAGGCACTGCGACTGATGAAATCGGACGTTTCAGGGTGACCCCAGCTAGCTCCAACTTCCTCTGACAACTTCCAACGACCGAACAAGATTCAAGAATACTTTTCTTTTGCGGAGACCAAAACGCGTATACATGGTGATTAATGTAACGCCATACACACCTGCTCGCAGTTCACGTTTTATTTGATCTTAATTTTCAATCCTTTTCTTACAGACTTCAAAAGCAGGTATGTTTAATTCAAAACTTGATTCCCTAATTGTGGCAAAAACAGGAGTACCTACCCCACTTAACAGGGATTATTATTGTCCCCGATGAATTTGTACCGCAAGGATTAATTTATACGTTGAATTTCTTGCTACCCGTTCAGAGGTCTTTCGGTCAATCGATATCTGCAAACCGAGAGCAAAAAATGACTAATCGTTGACCCTGCAGGTCACCCCGTAGACAGTGGCAGTCTAGAACCATAAAGAAAGCTATATCGTCTAATTTCCCCGGGTGCACTTAATTAAGAGCTATCTGAGCACCATCCGTTTATCCGTGGCTCTGAAAATAATTGTCTCACAGGGGAGCATCGACGTCCATTGACTCGTCGATAAGATAAGTCGAGGGTCGACTCTCTATATCAGTATAGATAACGATCTATTGGACATCACCGTACGCGGAAAATTACGCGCACCAGACGCGCCCTGCAGGCGATATAAGCTGCGTAACACGTTGAATTTAACACTGATGCGTGAATCGAATTGCAGGGACTCGGAGTATATCGAAACGCACGTCAGATGTACATCTGGAGGTTTGAATTAATCGGAACGATGTCCGAAACTCCAGTCAGAAGTAAAACAAAAGTATCATGCTGGATAGGGGTCGCACGCTAGAGTTACTTTCCCCCGTGGAAACAGACTTCTCGGTTAGGTTTTGTCTAGCCTTTTTCATCCGCAGTTTTACGACCGGGTCAAAAAATTTCAAATTCTTAATCTCTTCGTCAAGCTTATCGCTCGTCAAGGATATCGGAGACGTAAATTTACGGAAGTGAAAAAAGCGCCGCGGGTAAAATTAGGTACGTTGCCGGAGAAAACGGGAGTCGCGGAAAATCCGAGACGCTGGGTAGTTCTCTGCGTTGGTGGTTTGGGATATTTGGACAATAACTTCTCGGTGGACGAGGCAAAGTGGTAGTGAATGTGGAAGGACATCGATCAGATGTGATCACGCTGGAATTAGCCGTCCCTCGCAGGAGTTTGGACCAGCCGTTCACCCTTGGTATTCCTTTTTTCATTCAACCCCGGAAAAAAAGGAGAACGGACAAACAAAGAATCTAAGTTTGTCGGATCGACTACCCCTATGCTTCGCCGAGGACCATGTATAAAAAACGATCCACAGCTATAGGTACACTATATGTACAGTGTACAATTAGAACGATGAAAATATATCTACCCAGAAAATTCTACACGTTAGAAATAAGTTAAGTCGGTATAATGTATCAAAGTGATAACAATGAGGAACTCGACTGTCCCGGAGCTTGCAATAACTTCGTATAAAACAGTGTCGTGGTGAATAAATAGGGCTCGAACAACTCGCGCGGGGATATGGAATTTAATGACAAAAAGCTTTTGGTTTTTTGGTAGAGGGAGGGTCGTCGCCGTCACGAGTAACACAACGACGAGGACGGCGACGGGGGCCTCCCGCTGGGTAATAAGTTTAGCTTTCCCCGTGGAAGATCATAAACCAGACGCGGGCTACGATTTTGGCTCAGCGTGATACTGTGTTCGTCGCTCCGCCAGTTTTGCCAGTTCTACCACGTTTACAGTTCACCCGTTTCGCTGTTCACAAATCCACCGATTGAAGATGCTCTCCCATCCGTTCGTGATATCGTTATGGTTTCACCTTACTGATTTATCGCCAAGTCTATCCATGCAGCAACGATTACGCGAACTCAGATATAACCTACCGCACTATTCAGCTGTACGAGACTGTACGTACGATATGTCGGAAGCTAAACTACATCTACTAACTTCCGCTGTATCGTTTTCCCATTAATAACTGATTTTCTCCAGCCTCGAATTCACCTCCGAGCAAACTCCTAACCATCTCGATAGCGCGAAACGTGATATTTCTGCAAATCCAGTACCATTCTTATTCCCGTAGATCGCCCTAGGGCGTTCGATCAGCCCTATACCGCTCGTGCGCCAAACCGAGGAATATCGAAGAATATATCGAGTTTCTCAATCCTTTAATCCTCGATAAAGTTATCTCACTTTCTCACCTCAACTTTGATACTCAAAATCTTTCATTTTCTTTCATGTTCACTTAGCCGGACGTCACCAGAGTTTTGTATGTAACAATCGGAGGTGTACAAAAAAAACCTAAAACTCGCGGTACGTGTCGAAGTTCCCTAAACAGAGTGCGGGGATGATCACTGCAAGGGCCGTAGGCCGTGGCCCCGTGAAGTGAAAGGATATTGCGGGCCCCGGTTGGAAGTTATTAGGGTGTGATTTCATTTCCGAATTTGTCGCGAAACCGCCATGACCCCCTGGAGTATCCCTTCGTCCGTACTATTTCCTGGCAGGTTAAATGGCCGGTGCAAAAAAGTCATAAAATAAGTTATAATTTGGCGCACACGGCGTCGAGCGGCGTCGAGCGGTGCTCAATGTTCCGTATGATCACCGCATCTCACTTCGCTGAACTTCGCCCTCGCGACTTCGACCCCTCCTCCCGCCCCCCGAGCCCCCCCCCCCCCCCCCCCCCGCTCGCCCTATATATACTGCACTCTATGAGAAAATTGGGATGGCCGGCAACATCGCTCGTTTTCTTTCGAACGACCTCCTTCGCCAAGTAAAACCTTTCACCATGTTCAACGGTCGCGGAAACTACACGTCCATAACCAAGGTTCTAAATTAATTAGAAAGAAGGGGGGAAACGAGAAAAAAAAACCGAAGCGAAGGAAAGTCGTAACGGGTAACGAGACTCAAAATTATATTACCCGATACATGAGCGCCCGCCACATTCCGCGTTTATAGGAAAATCATACAAACAAAAAAAAAAAAACAAAACTCATGATATACCGAAATGGCAAAGTTTTGAGTAATATTTCTCAACGTCAAGTATCACACTAAAAATCAACAGCTGGTGGTGTGTGCAGCTAATTATCGATTTTGGCCGTATGATTTGAGATCGAAAAAAAATCATAGACTCAAATTTGTGTTCCGTACTTGTATATTATGTTTTATGGAAACTCAAGTTAAAGCTTCTTTTTACCATGTACCTAATATTTAAACGGGACTAACGCCGAGTTGCAGATGTCGGCGACGCATTCGAAACTCGATAATAAGTCAGCGATGATCACGGACACATAGCGACATGAAGTCATCGTACAATAGAAAATCGAATAATCCTATAAAATAAAATAGAGTTCAACAGAAACGGTTTCGGACGAGTGGTTTTGATCGGTAGCCAGAACGGTCGTACGGGTCGGTATAGGTGTATACCTATGTAAGCATATGCAACGTGGTTAACCATTGGAACGTATATATTTTACTCGAATTCTATTAACGGCTGGTAAGCGGTGTATATTGAGAGTTTGTTTAAACGCTGCAGCGCTTTAAGGACGCCCCGTTGATTCCGTGGGCCGAATGTAATACCTACGTAAATATACGCACTGAATAATTCGTGCATACACGACGCGCGACGGTCGGGGCATAAATGTCACTTGAGAAAAATTTCACATAGGGATGATGTCCGGACGCACTACGAATGTCAATGCCAGGCTGCAGTCGTCCTGCATAGGTCAAAGGTCACGTGTCTCTTTCGAAGACTGAGAAGAGATGAGAATAAAAGGAGAAGAATTCTCACGAAGTATTGTATGACCTGTGCAGGAACATAAAAAAACGAAATACCTTAACAATAAAATGAAACACTATCCTTGTAAAAAAGCCCAGCGTACGCAGACGGATCGGACACTTCCTGCGACGTTCAGCATGCGATAATTCAGATATTTTGGAAGAACTTACGGAAAATTAACGGCGTTCGACGATCCGCGGCGTTTGTTGCGTTGCGGGTATACGTATTGTGTTATTGGGTAATAGTTGGTTCGCTTGCCAGGCGGCTAGGCTTACGTACGTAAGTTTTAAATGCGTGTATAGATACGCGATACGTGTCACGTGTATAGGTATATGTCAAAGTGGTTTATAGGTGGTAATGGAGACCTATAAACGCCGGAAAGAAGTAATAATTTCTGAGGGCATCCCGTTCTTCACGCTGGACGACCACATATGTCGTTACGTCTGACTCAACGCCGTTAGTGCGGCGGTATCACGTGTATACGTATACATCATACGTTAAACGTACTTATACGAATGTTACATGTGTATAGTTACGTGCGTTCTATCCGCGGTCTTCGTAACGATACGTCGAAACAAAACACGCCCGATATAAATAACAACTCGCGATACACGCGGGCGCCCAACAGTCCACGCATCACCGGCTGTTTCTCCTACTGGTGGTGATGGGTAGGTAGGTAGGTAGGTTGAAATGGAAGAGCTGCATGTTCACAGTGTTGAAAAATATTGTCTCATTCCTTACGTAATGCACACATAAACACACACACACATACCTATGTAGGACCCTAGAAAATGATGGAGCAGAGTTTTATGGCAAATGCAACGGTACTACGGGTAGATATAAAGTATCAAATTACAATTGACATATGGAACGGCTTCCTCTATTGTCTATTGGCTCCTCCGTCCGCCTGTATAGGCAGCTCGATTTTCTTTCTTCGGTGACATGCAGTAAGAAATGAATACAGAAGTGGATGAAAATAGTGTCTAAGTTTGGGGAACATTTTTATCTGGAACGAACACTCGCGGACCGATCGATCGATCGATCGCGTACCGATATTTTGCGAATCATTTTTCACTCTTCCGTCCTGCCGTTTTTTTTCACTCTTCTCCCCCTTCGTTGAGATTATACAGTCCATCCTTTTGGACACGAGGCGTGACCAAATTTGTTTTTTCAAGCTATTACAGGTGTCTACGACGTCCGAGGGCAGTGAGATAAGTATTTATAACTGCGGAAGATGTGTAAAAAGATAAGACGCGTAGCTATTATATGGGTACATGGTATCATACTGTCCGCGTACGACTATATGAGCATGAATATTCACGTGTATGTATACGTTTGTGTCTAGCGCCAGTTTGAAGAAAAAATAAAAATACAACGATAACATCGATCTATCCACCGCAGTCTACCGGGTATGATACGTGGCTGAATAAAAAGTGTCGGTATACGTATACCTAATTCAATCCAACTGAGGGGGGAAAAAGTTTAACTAAAGCGGATGGCTATAACCTTTCACACAGGATATGACGCACGCATATCATATCTGCGTACATCTCTACAATAGCCGAATTAAACGGTGGCAAGGTAGAGCGAAAATCCATTATTTTTCATTCGAAATTCGACTCGCTTATAATTCTGCAAATCGGCTTCGAAACGTTCGCCGTTTTGACCTGGTCGACGAAGAGGACTTAAAAAATGAGAGAGAAAAGCACGGCGACGCTCTAATTAGCAAATTGTCTTACTCCATTTTTGTACATTTTTCAGGAGAGCCAAAAACGTTTTATTAATAGAAAAATGATAAAATTAAAAAGAAAAAATTTGAATATTGTTAAATTGTGTTTGTTATTGAGTACATATATAGAAATATGTCCACGTACAAAAATTATGTCAGCTAAGAAGCTTTCTTGGAGTTGGACAATTTTTATCCTGAATTTTTCAAATCAGACGAGGAGTTAGACAATTTTCGTGCGGCAACTTTTCTAACTGAAAAATTTGACTTACACGCTTACCAAGTTCAGGGCATATGAAGAATGATATTTCTCAACAGAAAATACAAAAAAATGTTTTTCGAAAAAAAGTGGAGGACACTTTTCTACCGATCAAAATTGGTGGTATCGGTGTAGGTCTTCCCATACCTACGCAGCGGTATGGCTATGGGTGGATGAACGGTGGACAAGTTGAGATCGTATACGGAGCTACCGGAGGCTATAAATCTTGGCTCAATCGGGGGTGTGGTCAAACACACGAGGAATTGGACCGCGTGGTGGCGCTGGTTTCACCCCAGTAACCCGTGTCGTGACCCCCATGGGCGATCCATAAGACTCACCCACCCCTACGCCCTCAACGGCGCACGGGACACTGGACAAACGACTAGTGGTCAAACACGGTCGAATTCTATACGCACACACACAAGCGTACGAATACGTTTGGATAAATACACGTGTTAGCGATACGTCGACGTCAATGCCACCGCCATACGCTCTCGAAGCTGTTGTCGTGGCCGTTTTTCCTTCAAAGGGGAATTCTTAATTCGCTGATTTATTTCTGGAAATGATCACCCGAGTAGAAAGGAAACGTTCGTTCCCATACCATGCAATGGTTTCTTAGACGGGAATCGTTTCCGATCGTCAATGATGTTCGGCTGGACGTTAAGTTCCGACTTTTTGAAATCGGGTGACGATGATCGGTGGAAGGGTAGAAAGAAAAGGACGTCGATCGTCGTTAAAATCGATGAACGTACCGTATAATTCCTCTACCCTCGTACGGGGAAGAGGTAACTCATACACCACCGAGGGTATTGACGGGAACTCTATTGCAGGTAAACCTGAGAGGATCGGGGAACTCTAACCAGCCATTAAAGTGACAGAAATTAGGTGGCTTTATTTCCATATTGTAATGTCCCGCTTCCGTTTGATATTAAGCTTCAACGGTGCATTGATGCCATTTATACAATTGAGACCAGTTAGGCCATTTAGAAGGTTCAGGCCAGGTGTTAAATTGTCTGTGACGAGCCACTTCCACTTCCAGTTCCACCGTCACCTCCGGCTCCAAATTCCGAGTGTGAGACGCCGGCGAAAAAAAAAGAAAAAAAGAGAAAAAGGGTAATCGTTGTAAATTGGCCTGAAAAACGGACCCCAATCTTCCCGATATGAAGCTCAACCTCGTAAACGTTTATACCTGTATCATTATATCTATATACAGATGAACCCCATCGCGCTTATTAGGCATCAAGCGGGCTGTCAAAAGTCACTCTGTGATTTTTCCATTGCTCACACTTTTCGAACAATAAAATTTTTTAGTTTATTCTTCTTATTTTTTTCTTTCAGTCGTTATCATTAGCGATAAACAGCAGAGGACAATATTTCAAGATTTGCGGTAAAGAATTTGCGGAAAAGAATGCGAGATTTTTGCAGGGGCATTTAGAGGGGTGTAAAAATACTCGGTGGACGACCTGCGCGCAGACAAGGAAATACGGGCGGGTCGGGGACACGGAGTGCAGCGTAACGGCTACCGTTGAGGCTCCACACAATTACGGAAACCGGGATGTTAATGTTTTAAACGTGTATCGCGGTTTAGCTGCAGTAATGAGGCGAGATAAGGCCCTCCAGTTTACACTCCGCTCCCCGGGCCCCGGGTACCGCGATGTCTACTCACACATTAAGAGGGGCCTTTAACAGCCCCACTGGCCCACACACGTATAACTATAATGCGGCCCGCATTCACCGCTGCCCACTATTCCTACTATTTCACTTTGAACGCAGAATTATTAGTGTGTCAGTGAGGTGTGCTTACCTACTGTGACTAACAGTTCGCCTAGTAACAGAGCCAAGTCGCTCTTGAATAAGTTCAAAGGTCAATATTGGAAAAAGGTTTGAAATAATCGCGTATCGAATCGTGTTGGAGAATTTGTCGAGAAAACTTGATGAAATAATTGACAAAAAAGATTGCGGGGGTTGACTAGATCAGCAAAATTGAAAAATTTCACGCCCATAAAAATGCTTCGATCGAGCAGATGAATCACCATATAGATACGGCTATCTGCATCGGTATTTTTTTACTGTATATACGTAGACGAAATCATTAAAAACCATTTGCCACATTGAGATGAGCATTAGATTTGGAGTCGGTTCGGTAATTAGGAGTTTAGTCCGGGTGACGGGAGTCGTGAGCAATAAAATGCGACTACGATTCGATCAAGGGACGTTGGTAGCTCGTGTCTGTCGCTAGAGCGGAGGTACGATGTTTGTGCTCCGCTAATATGCATAGCCCGACGACGTTTGTGGTGTGGAGTAGGGAATTATGGGTGGAAAGGCGTAAATTGGGCATACGTTAGACAGCTCGCAGCTGCTTCTGCTTCTGCTGCTCCTGCTGGTTCGCCGTACGAAAAGGGCAGTCACACATGAGCTGGAGAAACACGTAGTTTTAATACGCGTCCATCTTCCAGATAAGGATCACTCCTCACTTCGTCCGGTTTCAAAGCTTTCGAGGATGCCGCGCGAGAGTTCGTATTATATCCCTGCATTGCACGCGGGCCAAATATACCCCGAATAGAAAACCGGGAAGATAGATAACGCGTATACGTATATACGATCCTGAATAACGTAATTCAGACCGTGGCGGCGGTCATTCCGTTTTCTACTATAGGCTGTATATAACAATAAAGGTGAGGTTAAGCGGAAGCATCGTACAAATTAATATACGCACGCCATCATTTTTGAACTGACGTAACTTTGGCGTTGACCTCAACCCAAGGAGAGAGTTCCGGGTATAGTTTTACTGCACGAATGTATATCTGTACACATTATGCCAGTTGAACTTTTATATACCTGTAACCGAGCATTTCGAATACGCAGGTGTTACACATCTATGTGTGTGCGTATGAAGAAACTAAAAAGAAGAAAAAAAATTGCGCAGAATTGCGATTGGTCGAGGTGCCGTAAAATTCTATAATAATTTTTACGTCATCTTACGGTTTGGCGGATCCGTATTATGATTCTCATCAACGTTGAAAATCAGGCTCATATAATAGAGATAAGTCATCGAGATTCGTGGCTTATAATTTTACATTTACAAAGCAACCGTACATTAAATCTGAAGAAGTAACGTGAGCGATGACGTTGACGAAAATTAGAAAATGGAACCATGTAATTAATGCTCTCTTTGTCAAACGCCCAAAACCAGAATCAAGCCACGCTCCGTGTGGGACCGGATGACGTGACAAATCTGGGTCTTTTGTCGGTTAATGTTTCTTTATATTTTATTTATCGTTTACCGGAGATCGAGAATAGGTATATAATGTTGAATAAATGTGTAGGAAACATGAGAATCTTATTCCTTGAAAATCTGTGAGAAATTTTAATTTGTTATATAGGTATACCTAATCTGTATGAGATCGATATAATTATTACGTCTACACCATTAGTGAAGGCTTTCGGAACCGCCCACCGAGTCAACCGGTGAGCACGACCGCTTAATTTATTGTCTTAGGGATGTTTAAACGCAAGCGAACGATAAGCAATAACGAACAAAGGACATCGGCGCTGATCGAATGGGCCGACGATATCGCCGGTGCGATGTTACCCGACTTGGTACCAGCTGTCACCGCAACTTGGTTCGCTTTTCAGCCCCTTCTCCGACTCTACGCGGCTAAAGAGACAACGGGGACGACAGGTTAACTAGACATTGACGGAGCAATTACACCCCAATAGAGTCTCATAATTTAATTTAATAGCTATCGACGAGACTTGGTTGGCCGCCCATTAGTTCGTTCCTTCGTTCGCCGTACTCGCCCGGACTGGCACTCAATCCTGCGGGAGTAAATGTTATAACGGCGCTGCGGAGGCGATATTTTTTGCCGTTTCGAAGGGTTGATTTTACCGCTAATAGACTGTAGGCCTCAATTTGTGAAAGATGCCAACGATATACGTACGACGCAGGTTTTTTAATTGCATGTTTTCGCACCAAGCGACTCCGAGGTAAAATTCAGCCGTAGGTATAATCTATACTACGTATATGATCGATCGATTTGGATTCCCCGATTGTTCATGTCGCAGCAACACAACGTGACAACTGACCGTGGTGTTTGGGTGCAGAATTATGTGGTTTGCGAACCGATATAAGACACGTGCCAACAGAAGCCAACTGCAGAGTTGAGTCCACCCCTGCAAAATGTCCAGAGTTTTACACACATTTCAAAGTAGTCCAGTATAGCTTATACACCTACTTTATACATCCGTTCGGACTTGGCACGACACACAAACTGCTTTAAGAGGCTTCCCAGCTCCCTCATGTCGCTGAGGTGCTATACGCACACGGGATAGGAACAATTAAGTTCTGCAGTAATTGAAAAGATGACGATCATCATTCGCGTTGGATTGATTTTGGACTATAGCTAAAGATGCAGTTTTAATCGTCCCTCGTGGCGGTGCAAAGGATTACTCGGTGAACGAGCAACGGCTTCTTCGCAGAGAACAAGCCTGAATGTCGCCCGACCGGACATCTGGGCGCCAATTATGTTGGTAAGTGTGGAGTAAGTCGTGAGGTGCTAGGAGTCGGCACACAAACTCAAGTAGTAAGTTTGTGGGATCACGTGTGTCCACGAAGCGTCATTACCAACCTATATCGTGGTTATTTATTACGCCTTTTACCTGCAGGTCAGCAGCTGTGAGTTTCACAGCTCACGAACACCGATGCAGCACGCAACGGAACCGTCAACTCCTCTTTTGAGGTGGGTCTGCTTCACCACGCATCCCATCTCGTGTTCGTTCGTCTGAGAAAGCCGAAAGAAATATTCTCATATGATCAAATTAGCGGAAGATCGATTACGATCATGTTCGCAGAGATGACGCGTGGATCTGAATTTTAAGCATAGGCTAAAAATCTCACTCTCCACGAACGTTATAAACTACCGTAAATCGTTTTTACCAGCAGCATAAAATCATCATCCACTAATACGTACCTTTTTCCTCCGCACCTTTCGGAAACAAAAGACCCTGAGGAAGAATCCGTCCAGATAACTCAAAGAATCCTGAAAACCAGATTCCTTCCTCGGAGTCGGAGATGGCAACGACTTCTGATCGTGGCTTCCATCGGGTTGCTACAGCGGAACGTTGAATAGGTGGCATCGATTCACGCGGGGTTTCTTCACACGCCGAAGCACGTGAATACCCCGAAGAGAACGAGCCGACGAAACCATCGCATTACGGATACTTTTGCAAGTTGCGATTCTGCGAGGCACACTTACGTCACGGACACCCGCGCCCGCGGTCCTGCAGAAGAAGGCAACGAGGTAACTCTGAATAAAAGATGAGCTTCACACCGCGACTTGTCCGCGAAACCGGGTAGCGTTTTTACCGCGAGTCTTCGCGTCAGTTGATCTGCAGGTTTGGTTAACGCGCGATACGCCGCCTTAATAAAGTCCCTTCTCAAAGCGAGTAAGAGAAGTTCGATTTGGGCGGACCTTTAAAGCCAAAAGAAACTCCAAGGGTCCATGCTCGATGTTGAAGAGGAGCGTGAACGCTTCAGAAGGCGATACTCGCGCCCTGCGGATCACGGACTGCACCTTTCAAGGCTCGATACCCGCGCCTTAAATCGACACGATGCTCTTTTCTCGGAGCTAATACTCCGTCGCAATGTCACCCACCGGGATCAAGAATTATTTCAAGAGAAAACTGGCAGAGTCGCGTGCAGGTACACGTTCCAAACTTTTTCGTAATTCATACCATCGACAGCAATGCAGTCGCGCGAAGGAATTGAACTTCCAACTTCTTAGGGTGTGTAAGTACCTCGATTTCGTTCTTTTGTTTAATTTTATTCTTTCATTATTTTTGTATCCATTTTTCTCAGACATCAAGATTTCGCGTCCAAATTAATAACGAAGATGGGAGTACGTCGGTTCGTTAGTAACAGTGTCCTAATGATCATGGGACAAGGTATATAGTAATAAGGTGGGAAAAATTAATTGACCAGACTAAAATACAGCCATCATTTCAGAGGTCATCGCAGCGATCGTATAAACAAATTGGAGTTTTCAAAGCAGTTTGCAGGAGTTATAAACCGATCCCTCTAATCCCCGTGCCGTAAACCTTCGTTATAAGGCCCCAATTAACACGAGGCGTGTGACTATGGTATTGTAAAGTCCCATAGATCTCCCTCGCCCTTGTGTAAATCCCGTGATCTATAAAAACCCGCGTGTTAGCTCATATTTCAATTTCAAATGTTCAAGGGTCCCCGAGCGTACATTTTCCGAGTGAAAACGAAAGCAGAAAAAAACTCAAATTAAATAATAAAAATAATATCTGAAATTAAAGACGACTAAAATATCAGGCGGTCCAAGGACGAGGAATAAATACACTGTTTCCAACGTCCCCAAACCCCATTACCAACCCCCAACTGCAGGGGGCGGTCGTGATTGATATGTACACAAGCGAAGGTGAACACGTTCGAGAATGCCGGTTTGAGTTAGGGTCGTATTATTTTAATAGGCAAAGGGTGTCTCGAGATCATTTGGATAAGCCGACTGGTGTTATTTAAGGGTTTTTGTACAGTTATGTCTTCGCACGACTCCAGAATTATAATGAAACGATGTACTTTTCTTCGACTATACCACGATGCGTTTTGGTATACACCAGTTGTGGTGTGTGAATCGATACGTGACTATGAGAGTCGCGCATATAAACATTCCTCTGGATGCGACGTTCGTATTATATGATGAGTTTACCGCGTGGCGCAGCCTCAAAAACTGGCGGAGCTGTAAACACCTTGGTAGATAAATTATATCGTAGACGTATACGCGTCTAGTCGTTCATCGGGGATGCTGGTCAGAATTCAAATTAATCGTGTAGTTTCATATTACCCGAAGAACAAGCGGTCAACCGTCGTAAGGTATCAGGATCAAATGATGATTGAAATTAAATCAGAAGGTGGTCGGCTTTTCTTTTTCGGGAAAACGATCCTCCGATTCCACGTAACCTATGCAACACGGTTCGGACGGTTGCCGCTTGGCTCATAACTGTATAAGCTGCAGCGGTCCCAACGGCCATTAACCAAATAGAATGTCAGAAACATTCACCTCTTTTCCCCCCTTCCATTATAGAAGAGCAGAACGTGACGATCGAGATGTTGGAACCATCATCGAACGGACATGGCTTCGAGGAAGAAAAAATGAAAAAAGTTTTTGATAACCATATAAAAGTACGATCAGATATCCGATGGATTTTGAGTAAAGAACCACATGTGTGTCCATATACATACGTTGGCTGTACCGGTATTACTTTTTGCGATTGATATATCGTTGCGAATCGCATGCCAACAATTGCTGCCGGAGTTTGAATTTGAAGAGATGACATCCGAGCAAATATTTATTCGTACCGCATTACTTTTGACCCCATCCGTATCGTTGGATCACCACGTACATTGTCCGAAACCGGAAAGAGTCCGATGTGGCAGGTGTCCGTCCCCGTGATTGGAATAATTCGAAAAATGATCCTGCTACAGAAGCAGCGACCGAGGAGTTCAATCTTTCTCTCGAGGGAGAGACGTGTGTGCGCCCCATAAAGGAATAAAAGAGGTGTAGGATAGCTCGTCGGTAGTGAACTCGAAGCTTGGACTTCGGACTCTGGATGAGACGCGAGTAACGGGGAGAGAGAGAATGTTGCCTTGCGCCCGGTTGGAATTAAGGTTGCAGAGGAATGAAGGATGGTAGAAACAAAAGAAGGAATCAGACGACGGCGGGGGAGATGCTCGGGCGAAGGAGGGAGGGGGGAGGGAGAGATCGCCAGGACGAGAAGACGGGACGGACCAGTCGCTGATGGATGGAGCCGAGCATCCGCAGCGGCGTAGGCGTCCCGGCGTCCGGATCCCTTCGTTCCGACGACCGGTCACCTACGTCGATTCCGTCAGCTTCCGCCGATGGAAGACGCGCGGATGTGCCCATCCAGTTTTTCAGGGTGAGACAAGTGTCGCCCGACACCATCTCCAGCTCTTCGCGAAAACTGCTGCCCGATCCAACGCTGGTGCGTGTAGTTATACCTTACCCTGCCGCATAACCCGGTTCCGACGAGAAGACTTCCAGCGTCAACATCGGCAACGACTGCAGCTCCGAGTTGCGCTTTTGCACATAGCGATCTCGCGCTTCTTCTCGACCTCGGAGAATTTTGCGAATCGATAAACTACCGTACTTAGAAACGTGGCTGTGCAGTATTTTCTCTATCACGTCCGATCGCGTCTACTTACACCCGAGAAGACAACTGCCGACGACTCGTAATTGCGTCCACGATCTTAGACTTTATATAATAAGAGAGACGCGGGCACGCGCAGACTTTTAATCATCCTCGACAACATTTCATTCGATGAATTAGGTATCACCCCATGAAAATAACAGCGGAGAAAAGCCATCCCACGTAGTGTTCGTCACGTGCGACGAGTACCTCGAAAAAATACAGTCCGCACACACCGGTCTTAAAAAATTACGAGGATGTTGTCCTTCGGTGAAAAAAAATTGTATTCAACTTGCGACATTTTTATTTATCCAGATCTTAACGGTTAGCTAAAAAGCTAGAGTTTTCAGATGCAAAACGTGAACGTCGGATAAGCATTAACGTTCCACTGCACATCCCCGGGCTTTTACAGGACGTGGGAGCGCGAAGGCGTTCCAATGCAGTTCGAAGCTCGGTAGCATACGATACTTTTTACAGTTTAGCAATATAAAGATTGAAATCTCAGGCTACGACGCGAATCCACACACGCAGTAGCGTACCTATGGTAGAGGCGCATCGCTGTTGGTGTATATTCGAGAAATACGTAAGTACGCCATTCCCTTACTTCCACACCATGAGCTGCGGGAGCTATTCGAGTTACAACAGTAGGATAACCTTCGAGACAAGTTTCTGTTCTGTTCACGCGAACAAAGGTCTATAGCGTCATCGTACAGGTAGTACCTACATAGATTCGTTCGCCTAGTAGGAATACGAGCTTCCATGATCGCCGAGTTCATCCAGGAGCAACAGACTCCCCAGGTTACTATACGGGGCCATCGCTTCCTGCTGAGATAACAACCGCACGGCCACTCCTCCGAGTTGATCATTTTTACGGGGTATTCTTCTATGGGCCTGGGCACTGCGACCGATAAAATCCGAACCGCATAATTTCTTCCTACTATATAATGTGTGGGGGCCAATTTATACGCGGGGGCGATGGAACGTCTTTGATCAACTTTTATTCTGTTTATTCATTTTTTTTTCTTCTCTCGACCAGGAACGACATTGGCGGGGGGCTTCCTGATCTGAAATCGGGATCGATTGTGGCCCCCTTCGTTACGTCCCTCGCGATTATATCATCATCCCTGAAATTACACTAGTGCAGTGGTGATTTTCGTGAACTGCAAGGGTATAAGATATAATTGATTGTTTGATTGTTGTAAATGTGAGCTTATTGCGAGGTTACTGAAAAACTTACTGCACGTAGGCATAACGATCTGGGTAGTTGTAGGTACACGATATTTTTTTTATGTATACAGTTTCCAAGAACCGCGGTACATATAACCGAGCTGCAGTTTCGCTGCGCTGCCTAATAGACTTTATTGTTTTACAGCCCAATTATAGATTACCTTTACGACGCGACGCGATGCCTTGAGTGCGTACGCCTCTATTACCGCAGAGCTCCTTAATGAATCTGAGAAAAAGGAGAAAAGAGAAATAAAATAAGTGGAGGATAAAAGGTGAAAATAAATAAATGTATATAAAGAATCTCAAAACACCCAATTGGAGCTTAAGATACATCGCGGTTACGGGCGCAATTTATTTTTTACATTAAAAACCCGTACCATAAAAACCGTCAATTTTAGTTCGGAGGTCAATTTTGAACTATCTCGAGAGAACAGGTGCGTTCGCGATATGACGTGACTCATGCGGTGCGTGAAGACAATGAAGAAGATTTGAATTTTTTTAATTCTCTTTTTTTTTTCGTCTTTTTCACTCGGACCCGCAGCTACGATAGACGCACTCGACGTCGTATATTTAATTTCTCAACTTTTAATATTATACAGTAATAACCCGGAGACATTATGTGAAATTCATTAACGCCGTTCAAACAATCCGCGACAGCTGGTATATTACGAATCTGGTATATGAATTCAACGGTAATTCTATAATCGTGCAAATATTTAATTGGTGTAGTGTCAAGTTAATTAATTATCAAGTTTCGGATTAATTAAACGTTGTATCATACGTTACGGACTGTAACTCTTTATCTTTGATATGATTATTATGTTATTTTACCGCACGAATCATCCAGCGCATGATATTCCCCGAGGAAAGTTAGACGGTTGAGCATACACCGGTGGTATATGTATAGCCCGTGCACGAAATGTACACTATATCCCGCGGTTTGTTAGTACATGTGCGTATAAGCCGCGCGGAGGTAACTTTGAGAGATTTCATGAATATTCCGAATCGTCCTGCACATAACCTGGTCATACACCTGTCACGAAAAAGTGTTCGACAGAAAGATAAACGTGAATTGAATAATAAATCAAAAACATATTCCCATCTCCGACGCTACTTCTCGTAATTACAATATTGATGTATAGAAGCGAGCATATGTACGCGATATTCGCATGTAATTTTTGACAATAAAACATCCTGAGTTATGTTGTTTGAAAAACTCTCCGATGTCAAAATCTTTGATTTAACATGTACCTGAGAAAGCGATTCTTTGAATCGGCCGAGGCACGGTAAATACGATGTCGAAGAGTTTGCACATAATACCGACGATATCGAAGTAATTTGACGAAAAAAAAAACTTTGCCGGGTACGGAGCAGAGTCCAAAAGAAATCCGTCTCCTGCGCGTGCAGCAAGTGCTGCGGCATATAACGGGTCATCCTGTAGGCGAGGAACCCAGCGATGGTATCAGTGGTAACGAAAGAGTTAGAAAATTGTTATTTTCCCCACGTCTTCTGTTTTCATCTGCGGACCTGCGAGAACGAGAAAAAAAAAAAAAAAAAAAAAGAAGAAAATAATAGTATCCGTATGCGTGATGCGACCGACGTTGGATGTCCGTCCACGCTCGCCGGAAGCCATAGGGCACCGCTATCCGTTATGCATCTCGCACCCCTCGAAACTCCCTCGTGCCCCTTGGTGGAGAGGAGAAAAAAAAAAAAAACTTTCTCGGAGTCAACCTGGACCGCGATATCGCTTCTTTTTTTTTTCACCGGTCCCGCGGAGGTGCGCAGAGTTACACCCTGGACGTGAGTTTTACTGTACGGGACTATACGGGAACTGCTGTATATGCAGAGGCAACCACACGCACATCTCATACGCGCCGGATATATTCTTTCGGAACGGTGGTAAAGTTGAAAGGGATTTATACACCGTGAAATTGGAGCCCTCGAAGGTAGCCGAGGCAATTCGTACCGGCTTAAGGGGTCGGGCAGACAGCGGAAACCGGAATTCTTTTTTTTCTCTCTTTCTTATATATATCTTCGTATACTTGCCTGGACGAGACCTGCAACGACACTCTGTTTATTTTCATATGCGAAATTCCAAGCTCTGAGGACAAAGAAGAAATATTTTTTTTTTAAGATGAAATTATCAGTAACAAGCTGGCCGCGAGATTTTTCCAAGATTTTTTTACAGCAAATTCGCGATTACGATTACCGATTTCTAATGGCTTACGAATGAGGCAGGAAAAGCCGAAGGATCTTCGGGGCACGACGGTGATCCTATATGGCACCGCACGAGGACCCTCCCGAGTGGTCCGACTCTCGGTTTGAAGAAACCCGAAGTTATTTGTCGAGGCCAAAAGCAACCGGAGGTGCTGGTTGAAACATTTTTCAATCCTTAATTGGCCGCAGTTACGCAGAAATTAAAACCGCGGGTCGCAAAAATTTCAAATTAAGATGAGCCGACGACAACATTTTACACTCCGGGGGCTCTCCCTTATAAGTGTATACAGGAACGTCCGGACCCCGAAAAAAAATGTTCATTTTCAACTTGTTTCTGGTCAGCGTAGTGTAAAAAATTTATGCACACACCGTTGATACAATATTCATATTCGACGTAAAAACGGGAGGAGAATTATTTCAAACGAAACGTAAGGTGAATTATCGCTTACGTTCATATACCGTTAAATAAATAAATAATTTATCATTCACAAAACCTGTTTTAATTTTATTTCATGATAGAAATAATCCGACGATTTTTCTTGCAGAAAATCTTAAGCTCGTTTCTCCCGACACCGATCTCCGGGGATCCGCACGCCGTGCGGATTAATAAAAGATAAAACGAGTGCATCTCATCTCAGTCAGCGAATTACATTTCTCAGACACTTTCTTTCGAACTCTATTCCTGCAGCAGAGTCGCCGAGCGGCAATGAAAGTCGAGTGCGGTGCAACAGCGTTATTTGCACGTGATCTAGATTTAATTGCTATATATTCCGCGCCACATATACCGCCATTATATTCGCATTAGGTAGAACTTTACGTCGAATGCAACGTCGAGTCTCCGCTCTGTGAAATAAAATTTGCGACCGGCTTCGCCGTTGCAGATGAACCTTACCCACGGTGCAAAACGCCACACACGAAGCTGCCGCTGCCGCTGCTGCAACGGGAGATATTAGACTTCGCTTTCCATTGTTAAATTACGAAAAGATATATACGTACGCTCCGCGCAACTAGTTCAACGTTCGCAAGGACAACTTATAAAGCCTCGCTGAACATTATAATGGCTAGCTATTTACGTGTTTCGTATTTTTTCGTGCACGCTGATTACACGAGTAGTTTTATTCCGCGGTGGAATTCCGGGGTGATTTTCGGTAAACAGCTGACGATATATTATTCGGCCGCGGCACAAATATTATTGCTCGAGAACGGAATCCGTGACGAATTTCGTATTCTCGTAATACAACTGCACCCTGATTTATCGATGAAATTTAAGAATTCGTCAAACATTATTTGGCCGCCGTACAGCAGAATTGTCTCCCTGCTATCCGTGAACACGTGCAGTGAGAGAAAATTCCACATCGAATAATTTATGCTCGTTACGCTGATCGGATTTATCGAAACTGAAGGCGCGGAACGTCTTAGAGTTATTCGAACAATTGTTGGCTACCAAATACACAATTAGCGACACCTACAATTAGTTAGCGAGTTTCGCGGGGACCCCGTCATTTGTATACTTACCGCGGCGGAAATTTGTGATCGGATTCTCCTTCTCGGTTATGAATGTCCAGAAGTGGTACGGCGTCGGTGTCGACTGCGTATCGAACAAGCATCTGCGTGTCGCGCCCCGATCCCCAATTCCCGTCCCCGCTCACCCTTTTGAGGTAGACGTGCGACGCCGAGGAAGCCGCATGCGGTGAGTTCTTCATTCTTCGCTCTCCGTTCCTCGTTCTTCGTTCGTCGTTCTTCCTTCTTCACCGTCGGTGAGGATCGCGTCGCGTCCGTTCATGCCGGGTGTCGAAACACCTCGACCAATTATTGAGAAACTGGAATCCCTGACCACCCAGCCTACCCGCGAGAACGGACCACCGTATATACCTATAACCGAGTTATCTTCCTATACCTACCTTATTCCTACCTACCAAGGGGGAAATCATTGCACACAGATGAGACCGCGCCTCGCCGCTTAATTAGGCCGGTTGTCTTCTCGCGGCAAGTATTACAAGTCGCGATCGTCGACGGACCCTGAACCAGTCATCTCTTCGTGATATGTGGCTCGGTTTCTATTTGCTCTCAAGAACCTCGTTTATTTGTATTATATTATATCTCTACGTATACATCTCGAAAACTACTTTGATATACGCCGAATCCTTCGGAATAAAATTATACAATACAAATTTTTCTACACGTGAATCAATATATAGGCGAATAAAATTATTATACCAAATTTTCGAGTGGATTATTTAGTCGACGGGTCGAAAAAATTCCAAAGTCGCCGTAACCCACTTCTCGTTCTTATGAATCGTCGAATATATATTTCTGCTACCTGCGGGGTTAAAAAGTGAATGTGAATTGAAAGAAGAAAAAAAATGATCACGTTCGTTGAGTTTAGAAAAATGAAGGCGTCGTCGATATTATAGATTAAAACTGCGACGAGGATGGTTCTATTTTAATCCTTGAAGATTCGAAGTGTTCTTATTTGGCGAAGGATATGTTATAGAATGAAATGTGAACGCCGAGAGGTATGGGGATTTTATCGGTACCGATCGTTGATGGTTCGCGGTAGGTATAAGAAGATGGGAGTATCAATTGGTATCTCCGTGGCGATGAAGTCCTTTTAATTGCGTTGTTAAAAGTTGATCCTGCTGCGCGAAGACGACATTCTCTGAGTCGCGCTTATCTCCCTTGATCTTCGATCGTTCGGTCACCGATCTGTATTAGACTACCCGAAGATCCTATCGGTATAAGAGTGCGGTAAACTCGACCCGGACTATGCGATCTTTATCTACGAAACACCCTTACCAATGGACCTTCCGGCGATCGCTAACACACATATTCAGGCATGTCCTCCTCTTTCACGTACACACACGCCTACGAGTGCGTCACAGTCGCACAAACCGCGTACAGTGGCACCCAGATATCGTTACGTCGATCCATCTAATGGGAATCGCATTGGTCTCGTCCTCACGCGCGGCATCTGTGCGGTATCGGCTCAACATAAAAGTGTACCTCAGGTAGTGGAGGGTTCGAACACTGCGCAAAATGGCAAAATTTTCGATCTATACCGAGAAAAATACGATTCATCGACGAGTTACGGTGTTAAAAAACAAAAACAAAAAAAAAAAGGTCGTGGAACGAAGGGTACGATTATCGTACGACGATTATTCCGTCACCCTGAAACTTCTCAGCTGTAGGTCTTGAATTATTTAAACCGCTTGCGATTGAAAAAAAAAAAAAATCAATAGAAAAGCAGCAAAACTAAGAAAGTTAAAAAGGCAATATCCTGGAGACAAGTAAATCCTTTCGCCGAATTTTTTAAATTCCCTGATCGATCGAAGACACGTTCCGTCCCACTGCCCCGTAGATTTAGACTCACGGGGTGAACTACAACATATATGTACGTAGACGCGAGTGTGAGAATTGGTGTGTGTCTTTTTATATTAGAAATACGTCTACTGCTGCAGAAGAAAACGTGTACGTCTATATCGTGGGTATACCCATCGGAATAAAATTGCACCCTATTTACAGCGATCGCTACGAACGCAGGGGTGCATCAGGGGGTCCCCATGTACACTATAGGGCTGACTCATCTCCCGTGGATCCATCCGCCTGCAGGGGTGTATCGGTATCACCCTTAGCCCCGTTTTCGCTCTTCTTTCCTCACCCCATCGGCCGCCAATCTAGATCAACCTAACCTCGTCCGACCCGACCCATGCTGACTCCCCCTTCCCTTTTCCCTCCTTCCTTTTTTCCCGACTCTCTTCCCCACCTCTTCTTTTTGCACCCCGTGCCGGATAAAGTTGGGATATGTAACATATTTGTGACGGTTCGATAGCCGGCACCCCCTGCTCCAGACGCGCCTGTTCGTTTGTGAAATTAGTGCTGGTTTTGTCGTGCTTAAGAGTCGGGGAGATTTTGACCGGGGTCAAATATGCGGGGGGAAAAAAAGTCCGATGGAATTGGCAGGCTACTTTGGAAAATGCCCCGGGCTTCGGACACTTCTGTAGCACCGTGGGACGATACATGTTTCTATGTTTAGGTGTGCAGAAAACATATAGGTTATGCCGATGATGGAATTTTATCAGTCGATAATCGCGATGTTCGAAAAATCGTAAAAACCAAAAATATCGAATTCAGACGATCATTCCTACGAGTTTACCGCCTAACAACGCGTTCGAATTCGGCGATGTGCTCGAACTCAACAACGAATTGGGGATGTTGATGATTCGTTTTGTGCTCTAAATCCCCTTGTCTGACGGTTGGATAGAAAAAAGGATCAATTAATTAAGGATGATCTCAATAAATTTCGAGCGTTTCTTTTGAGCGTCGATTCACGTACAATATACCATATATTTCGAGAGGGAAATATCGGTATGATATAGTAACAAAAGAAAAGATCACACCTTTTGGTTAAAATTATGGAAACGGCTGCGTCGTGTGCGTATTAATTCGTTAAAAGGAAGGAACAGTGGCATCACGGGATGACGTGAGATGGGGAGAGGATATATCGCGATGCAGCTGCCCGAACTGCGGAGAGCCGCTGATCCGTTTTGGTATACGACTTTAATCCCACTAATTAAACGCAAGTGAATTAACACTAGTTCGGTATTCGCTCGCTGCGATCTGATCTAATCTGTCGGAAAGTGCGACTCTGCTAAATTCGTTGATATCTGCAGCGTTACAAGTCGAGTACATGTACGGCAACGAAATCTCGCGGTGAAAACGTGTAATCAAAAAGTGCGAAAGCTTAATTGGAAGAATCAAATCTTCCGCTTGGTCAACTCGCAATCAGAGACCCGGGGATCCTACCTCGACAATTCCGGTTGAAATCGCAGTCGACGATGGTTCGCCTCCTCGGGGGGAAGCGAGCGACAGACGGGCAGACAGACCGACGAACGGTCGGACGGACGGACGGACAGCTCTCGCAGCAAGGTGGATGCCTCGCGCGCTTTCCTGCTCGCCAGCGGCTCTATAAGGACCTCGGCGTTGATTCTAGCGTCTAGACAACTTTATACCGCCAAGTGTCACGCATCGTTAAAGCTCGATTCACACCGAAGTCGTACGGGTACAGATCCGTTCGTATCCGTTGAAATTTTATTAAATTTGGAAATCGTAGAAAATCGATTACCTCCGTGGTGCGGAATGCATACGACGTACAATGGGTTTCTGATTATCGTTCGTCCTCGTTTTCCGACATCGGTAGAGATCCGTTTATCTTCGATTTCAAGATATAAAGATATATGTGATCGAACCCCAAAGACGTTGATATCACACTACTATAGACACTCCGTTAATTAAATGTTCCCCTACCGGAGGCGGCGCGAAATATCTTATGCAGGAGGAGATAGAGAAAAAAAAAGAACACCGAGGAAAGACAAAAAGAAAAGAAGAAGTACGAGGAGAATGAGGAAAAAATAAGAGGGAAGATAATGCGGCGAAGAAACAGAAGAAGACGTTCGACACCCAGCTGTGTGGAGGTAGCTTGCATTAGGTTCCTCGAGAGCGATCGGCGGTCTCCAAGGAAGGCGCGGCGCGGATCGGTATAATAAGCGTCTCTACTGCAGCCGCGAACCGACCCTCGACTAAGAGTATATATCTGAGAACAGCAACAGCAACAGCAGCAACTCTGATGACGCGACGCTTTTTGCATCACTGTTGCAGTTGTCGTACCCGGACGATTCACTCAACGCGACGACGACGCACCACCGCTGCAGTGGCACGCGTTACTTATTAACGATCGATTTTATTATACACGAAAATTATCCTGTAGATATCTCCCCTCCGCCCTTGTTCTGACATCGAAAAATATCGATGATTTCAACGAGAGAGTGAGAACGAGTTCATTATAATTCTCTACTTATAAATAATGCAAAGTCTCACTGTCCATCGCTCTCTCTCGCTCTCTCTCTTTCACTCCCCTTTTTTCAGCAAAACTTAGATTTCTACATCTTATTCCAAAGCGTAATTCTAGATTTCGTCAGCTACAGCAACGCGAGCGAAGCTCCGTATATAGCGTAATATTTGAACGGAGCAATTCTACCTGGATGACGCGATGGTTTTTGCATCGTCGACGTTGGCGTCGCGACGATTCACTCAGCGACTCCGGGCGATACTCTGCTTTATAATACCCTCTCCGTGGCTTCGCACAAGATACATAGTCGGATGTATATATGTATGTATTATATAATAAAAGATGAAAAGAAAATTTTCTCATTTACTTACTCTGCTCTTACATTCATTTATCGATATTTTTTATTTATTTTTTTAATTTCCTTTTAGTTCGTTTCGTTTTTCTTCTTCTTTTTCTCTTTTTTCATTATCGCCACGGTGAATCCTCAATCATCGTTGTCGATTTACGCGGATAAGTTTAGCGCTCTCAAGATCCCTGCGGAGATCACACTTGATATTGAAAGAAGAACGCCTCTCAATTAGTTTAATGAATCATAAATTCATCGGAATCGCAGCCCCTGTAGCTCCCCCTCCCATATTTCTGTTTCCATCCTTCCCTCATCCCCGAACCGATCCCTCCTAGTCCCCTTGAAACCAATACTCCTCGTAGATGCGGTCGAGCCAAACCCAAAGACAGCGGCAGCAGCTGCCGCGGGTTGTTCGATCCCACCTGTTTGTCGCGCAGCCTAATTACGCGTACAAGGTAGAAGATTCGTGCGTATATACTTACACACACATACACCTGTATAAAGTCATATTACACACGTGTAGCAAAAGTATATATTCACGCAAGCGTCGACCGCATCGACTCGCAACGGCATCGGGCGCTCAAGATTCATCAGGAACGATCAAGGACCACACAAGAAATATGGCATTAACCAAACCGGAAAACGTCACGGGTTCCTAAAGGTATAAGTTTATGGTTTATAACACCAATTTGCGATAATTGGGTGTTCATTATGCCCATCGTTTCAGGCACAAAAAAAAACAAAAAATTACTTTTTTTCTTTTCGGTCGTACGTATTCGGTACGTCATTTCAGAGTTGCGCGACCGAGTATTAATTTTTTGAGTCTTAATTTTTTCATGGTATCATCTTATGTAATAAATTGTTCGAATGCGGAAAACAGCCGAAGGCGCGTCGCTGCGCGAGTTGTTCTCGTTCGCACACACATACCAACTGCGTGGCAAGCAGACGTGATTTTGTTTTTTTTTTCAATTTACTTCGAACGATTGAAATATGCAGAAAATGACGTAAACACGACTTTTCGAAGTCGGGAAGGGGAGTTATATTTCACGAGCCAATAATAAGTGGAGAGCCGAATTTCGGGGATGCTATAGCCTGTAACCCGATTACTGATCTATGGTGACGTTTTTAGTGGGAGTAAATTTTCATTTTTCAATATCACGGTGGGCATTCTCCATGGAAGTATTAGCTACGATGCGTACGGACGTACGCCCGGTTAGGTTGATTTTGAATCGCTTCGCGGCCAAGCGCGCGTTTGGACAAATTTTTCGTGTAGCAGGGCCGGTTACGAAAAGTTGTCCAAACGCGCGTTTGGCCGCGAAGCGATTCACGATCAATCTCATCGGGTGTACATGTACGAACGTGGTACTAACGACCTTATATTCCAGAAGACGTTTTCAACTTTTGAATCACCTAACACGGTATATACGCCTATAGAACAAATTAAGAATCCCTCGACGGTAGCTCCTGCTGCTATTGCTGCTATTCCAGTGGCAGGCAATAAGTTTTCTGTATATACATATACATACACATACTCATTAGGTACACAGAATTTTCCTTACGCGGCTCCCACGCCGGGTCTGGAGCGTATAGCTCGCGGTATACTACTGGTTAGAGATTAGTTTAGTTTTTTCATTCCCTCGTTTCTTGATTTATTATCAAGATTTTTTTTTCACCTCTTTTTCTTCTCCTTCTCTCAACCGTATAATCGGACGTGTGTTCTAACCAGACTCCCGGTATAAATGTAACAAAAAAAAAAAAAAAGAATAATGAAAAAAAAAAATTGTAAATTAACGAATATACGAGATGATCGAAGCTGTAAATAATCGTCACCATAGCGCGGTGCGGTATTAATGGTCCTGCGGCAGCTGCGGAAAGTGGAACAGAACGTGCGTACCGTTCGGCTATGGTATACATGATATGGTTGGGTGAAAAAAAAACATATATATAGATAAAATAAAATGAGACGAAAAAAAAAATAGATGTATATACGTATGCACTTACTTGCGGCACGTTGAAATGTGTGTCAATAATAGGGGAACGAGAGATCGTAAAATATCGCGAGACAAGTTGAAATCTAGTTGTCTATCTGGCAGATGACCTCATCGCCGTCATTATCTCCCTGGTGAAAAAGCTGTCCAGCCTTTCATGGCTCAGAGGCGGCTGGCTTGCATCGTTTCAGACTTTAGCTACTGGATGTTGATCGTACGACTCATGTCTCATGTCTCGCGTCGACGTGCCCCGTGTCCTTAAGAAGGAGCCGGACACTTAATTGCTTATTTTCCAGGATCTTTCAACCGAGTTACGTCGCCTCCTATTCAAAGGGGGTCAACGCCGCGAAACTATACATCTACAGAGAAATACGTCGTTGTATGCAACAATAAATATCTAGTTGGCGTACATACAAATTTCATGTGCGACCTGCAATACAAATGCGATTGATGTTTCACACGAATAGATTTTATATACCAGTCTATCGTTTCATTGACACGGGATTTAATCCCATCTCACAAAAGAGGTGTTCACCGTTCGAAATCATACGCGCGAGACTTTTATTTTAGCGCGTGGATTAGTCCACGACCTGATCACCTCTCGAATTTCGAGACAGTCGCAACAATTGATTTCAGTGTCTTGGAAATCCATCTGAAATGAATTCTCATATACCGAATGGGGCTTTGTCACCCGTTGCAGCTTAGATGGAACGTAATAATTACTGCTGAGGATAGGCGTTCTCCTTGGATGGCACGATATACCCTTTGCATGAAACAACCGGAGTTTACCGATACTGATTGTGAATTGCGAGGACATACTCAGGTGCGAATAGGTCCCCAAGGCCCGTGGAACGATCACTCGAACGAATTAAGTCATAGATCAAGACGCCTGACGGTGACACTTGGTATAAGGCGGCAGGGAGCGCGGACGTGTCTCAGATGGCCTTTCTAACGGCTAAAGGCGCGTATGTCCGAGTAGAGCCGAGATAGGCCTGGGGGCTGTCGAAGAAATAGAAACGACGACGATCGCTGCTATACTTACACATGTAGAGTGTATTATACGAGGCGGGGAGAAGACAGCGGGAAGCAGGTGCCACGGTAACTGCTAACTGATACGAATTACACGAATTACTTTTCTCCTGCAGGTTCCCCTCCCTCCGCCTCCTCCTCCTCCCCTTTATTTACTTATATTTTTCTCTGACCCAACCGCGTTTGTGACCGGCGGTATATTCCGTGATTAAAAGACGTTATAGTATACGTACGTACCTCATCCCATATACGCGTTCGAAGCGCCGCGGTGTCGGCGGCCCAATGTGGGGCCCAGAGCGTCGGAGCGAGCCGCGCTGCCATATTTTAATGCTTAATCGCTCTCACCTCGGTCTTATCTCTTCGTTTTACTCTCTTCCTTTTGCCATCCCGCTCCGGGCCCCTGGGCCCTCGGGACTTTCCAGCTCCGACGTTGGCCGCATCGGCTATCCTACGATTCCTTCGAAGATCCTAACCTGAATTAAGGTGCAATTAACGCCGCGCTGTCGGGCCGGCGAATCAGGTCGCCCGGGCCCATTGTTCTTAGCTGCAGAGGTTACCAATAGCCCCGGGCTACCGTGATACTCCCTATATCAAGAGAGTCCAAATAAAGAAACTCACTTATAAATGCGGTGCAAAAGTGCGATGCAGAAAAAAAATACTTACAATAATATCTCCTCGTAATCAGGCCCAAAATATATTTAACGATCTCACGCAGATTTTTCTTTAGAGGAAGATAAAAAACACGTATCACCCGGCGAAACGATCTACCCGATTCGATGATCGAATGAAACTTATACATTCGAAAATCTACGGGGGTATAAAATTCGTGCGAAGGGGCGCGGGGCTGATTTTGGCTAAAAATTGGCGCCTGCACGCGGAGATAGCAGCGAGACGTCATGGAGTTTCTCGTTTGAAGTAGAGTCTAAAACAATCCAGCGAGATCTCGGACCCCGACTACGGAGCGGGTTTGCCACCGCGGGGGGCCTCACGGACACGACCAACACGCTTCTCTAAAACCAACATCGGCGCCGACAAATAACTACCCGCATTATCCGATCTCCCAGGCTACCATCTCCGCCATCTCTCCGGTCCTCTGGTCGTTCAACGTGGTCGGTGTTATACCCGGAGACTGTATAGTATACGTTCATATAGTGCCTATATTCAGGCAGATGCTAACCCGGCGTTGCGTCCAAAGGACATGGTAATAAATACCAGATGAAAACGATTAACAAATTCTAACCGTAAAACATTTAATCCAACCACATAGTAAATATAGGTGATATTAATGGTGAAATTTCACGAGCTTATACAAACAGGTATAAAAATAGGATTGACTCGAGTATCACGAATTGCCCCGTGAAAAAGAAGCTCGTTAAATTGGTCACACGTTATAATAGCGATCCAAGTTTTGATTCACCCTTAATATTTCATCGTCGGTTACACGAGAGCTTAACTTACCTCGAGATATGGATTATGGGGAGGTGTATCGTACGTGTACTAAATAGCGACCTCCGGAAGGTGGACGTCGGACGATCCCGCGGGAGCAAAGATCTTCCCGCGTGATTGTAAATCAGAGCAAATTGATCGCAAATCAGACCGGCCTTCGCCCCTACCCCCACTTCCGCCCACGCTCATATACGTGAGTACCGCCCATGCAATTCCTCGCACGAACACGTCGAACGTCGAGTTCAGAATCTTACTCGGCGAGGTTTCGTGCGACTCTCTCGCAGGATCAACAGCAGCAGCGGCATCAGCGGCATCAGCGGCATCAGCGTCATCAGAACCGGGCCATTGCTGGAGCGTTCGAGCTACACCTTTAGGCGGCATCGGTCCCACAAACGTGCCGACAAACGGTGTCTCACTAGAAAGCCCCTCTGCCCCTTTCCAGCTCCCTCTTTCAACCATATCTCCCTCTTTTTCTATTCTATAAACCGAGTCCAAAGAGTGCAAGCCTACTGCTATACGTCTATACGTCTACGTGCGTGTGTTATAATATTATAGCTGTATGGGTACGTAAAAGCTGCGCAGGTTAAACCGCGCGATGTCGGCGGGGTCTTGTGACACATGCACATGTGAATGTGTGTTAAGTGTATTAACGGCGTTTCCCAAAGGTGGTGGTTAAACGGAGGGGGTCGGTACCCCAGGTGCAAATCAGAGCCTCTTATATTCCCTTCCCATGCTCCCCTTTCCTCCCGGCATCCTTTCCTCTCTGCAGTTCCTCCGTTTCCTTCGCCCGCACCTTCTTAAATAATATCATACAGCTACGTAGGTATACGCATGGGCATATCCTAATATACAGTCGACCTTGAGTTAAGTAAGAAGTAATGCACCGTGAAGAGACAATGGCCGCGTTTATCCCCCCCCTTCCCCGTTTCTCCACGGTGCTTCGAGTTAACGAATCAGAAGACAAGAAATAATATTATACCACTAGCTCAACGCCGACTGGTGACCCCCCTAGCTGATCGAGTCGCAGACGAAGTGTCGTTTCTTCTTTGTTTTTTTTTTTTCATCTAATTTGTTCGGCTGTTCCAGATTTTATTCACTTTGAAAATTATTTTCTCTCTTCGAATTCTTTCGAAAGAACCAGAAATCTCAATCTGCAGCTGCACCACGAACGATCCTCGAATATTTTTCTCTATATTCGGCCAGCGATATAATTTTCGAGGCGTGAAAACGTCGAAAATTCTGAAAATTATAATTCTATCGAAAATAAGCGCGATCCCTAGAGTTTCGGTAAACGTCCGTCCGTCCGTCCGTATTTCGAAAGATGCATATAACTAGCCCACAAGGAATTCGTACAGGTCGCGCGATTCGACTTTCCACAATGCAGGGGATTAAAACTCTCCGTTCCCCTCCCTGATGGGTTAAATAAACGAACGCTACGCTATATACGTGGATATCTATAGCCACGGCGGAGAGGAACACGAGCCGGAGTGCCGGTCGTGGATGGACAGGGACAGGTCCGCATTGTTTCCTCTGGCCAGTAAATTCTCCTTGGCGAGGAGTGTAAATGAGAACCAAACTCCTGCGGCTGCTGGCATATACAGCGGGATGAGAGTATCGCCGCCTGTAGCTCCTCAGGGTCTCCCTAAAAGTCGTATAGAGAGTCCAACTCGAAAAGTTCCCTGTGTAACACACGGGAGCGCGATGGTGCTGCGTTGCAGGTCGATAAGGGGGAATAAGTTGGAACGGAGGATCCAACGCTAAAGCAAGAGAAACACCGTGAGATTTATTCCCTGGCGACAACGCAACCGCCGTTGCAGCCCTTCCTTTGTCGCCCACCGCGGTGAGAAGTCCGCATTTTTCGCAATTTTTTTTTTCTTTCATTTCCTACTAGGACCGTTTTTTTTTTTTTTTTTTTTTATTGTTAATTGCGCACCTCTTTATTTTGTGGTCAATCTTCGGGGGGAAAACAATCTATTCAACCTTGATACTGCGATGCGGGTGTAATATGTAAAAGTAATTTCCGATAGCGGCATTATACTTTTTTATTTTTTGTTTGTTTTTAAACCAAATCGTTGTACGGAGTCGAAAAAACAGGTTTATCAATTATAATAATGAATTGGTCGACCTGGTAAATTTTTATTTCTGGATTCAAAATGAACGAGGTACCCGATGAGCGGTATAACTTCTCTAATTTTCTTCATCGCGTGTTCGATCTTAAAGCCTATCCGTACCCTGCTATATACGTATAAAGTCGGTATTATATAACCTCCGAACTAATTACTGAGGCAGCGTTAAGTTACGCTATATATTTCCGATCTGAAGCTATATACTGTAGGGTTTGTGCTGTCCAGATTTCCGGTAAAACAGTTAAGTTCTAAATCAGTTGAAGATCGTGGAATTTGAAATTACGATCAGACTATGGACAGGTGAGTATCCGAACGCCTCGATGGAGAGACCGTGGTGGATGTTACCGGTATAGGTATATCGGGATGCCCGCTATTCTATGTGTCCAGCACTATAGACGAGGAATCTCGAGCTGATTAGGAAGGTATCGGAATGCCCAGGGTCGCGGGCGGCTTTGATCGGCTGTGTCGCCTGGACGTTTTCGAGTCCGGCAGAAGCAGCTTCTTCTCCTGCACTTGTCGCGGCAGGATGGTCGGGTTGAAAATTAGGGTCCCAGTCGGTGTGGACGCTCAAAGACCGGTCTTCGGATCTTCAATCGCTCCGCAGCGATAGCGCCGATGAATTAATTGACACTGGAGGTGTCGCCGCACAAAACTATGCAAAGTGGCCCCCGAGGTCCTGCGGCTGATCGTGCGCGGTGCGTAAGGCGAACGGAATGGAACGTCCTGCGGACGATCTCCGTCTCGCCGTCCGCGTTGACATCCTCAACCGTAGATGAAGAAGAAGGAGAAGAAGGAGGAGAAGAAGGAGAGGCTGAAGCAGGAGCAGAACCACTAGCGCAGCAAAAGCGGCGTCAGGACGAGGACCAAGGATTGCTGATGACCGCGTGCGGTGGTATTATGGCCTTGGTGAGATGTTACGGGTGCAGGAACGACTCGAGACTCAGCACGTTACTCTCACCGGCTACCGTTTCGATTACCACGATTGTCCGCCGGCGTCGGCGACTCCAAAGGAGATACCTGAGGACCTTCGTGCGTCGTGCATGCGTGCGTACGTTTTATATCGTCTTATATGTGTATATATAGGTATAATACGTACGTACGCGTATACCTCTGTCGCCGTAATATAGACGCCAGCCTTCCAATATAAGGTGAGAATCCCCATAGAAACGAAATGCGTCAATAGATATACGACGCGAAACCACTTATAATACGGGGGGGATTACAAAATTTACCATAAACAACCGCGAATCACACGAAATAATCGAATCGTTTCAAAGACAGTATACCGTGCAGCCTACCGATAAGCACTTTTTTATCGCTTCGAACCATTTAAACTTTATTTATTTCAGTTTTATAACCATCGCTGAATTCATTTCATTCTTCGAATCCGAAGCGCTTTTCTCAGACCCATCCCCGCCGCGTCGTTTACATCCTCTGACAAGGGGTGTCTCGATTTTAACCGACCAGATATTAATACTTTCCGGTTTCCAAGTTCACGGTCGGCTAATTTCCTAGTGCCTATTTTTACTTTTATTTCAGTTTTTGTTTTCACGGTATACCGTATATGATAAATATATATCTGGCGAATTAAGTCAGGTGGAAATTCCGTCGGTGGCGCAGTTTCGCAGGTGCAATTTCCTGCTTTTTGCGCCGGTGTGCTTGTAACACACGATATTGCCACCTGACTTGAAAATTGGCGAAAAGACTACGCGTCGTACCTCCGCCCTATATACTCGAAGGCACGTCTTCTATTATTGGTAGTGACGAAGGAGGAAGAGGGCGTCGCAGCTACCCGGGGAATAGAGCGAAGGAATAAAATACGAAAGGGGGTGTTGCTCGAGTTTCCGTTATAGCGTTGGTCGCACGCTACCGTAATGACGGTTGTTCTCGTTCGACCCCCCTTCGTACCCCCACATAGCAAACGATAACTACAGACTCGGCTCGCGGAGCTGTTCGACCCACGCGTTCACTGCCTTCGCAAACCAACTTTATATATACCTGAGCACCGACCGCCTGCATTTCTACGAATAAAGAAAACTACGACTGAAAATCGCTACCGCTGTTTCAATGCTCGCTTCTTACCAACGCGAGTTCTGCTCGTGTACGTTCTCGCGATAGGAAGGGGATGGAAGGGAAAAAAAGAAAAGAAAGGGGGAGGAGGTGGAAAGAGGAACCCACCTCGGCCCCGCCACGGGACAACGTAGCATTCAACGACCACCGTAATACCACGGTCTTGGAAAGAGGTAATGTCATGGTACCTACAAGCATAAACGAACTGTACGGGACACGGGAAACCGCGACTCTGGAGGCCTCGCTCGCTTCATGTATCGCGATTGACCGATCCGAAGGATATTCGATTGCGCGTAAATTATCGAACGAGCATGCGAGTTTTAAATTTTCGCAACGATTATACCAGATTCCTTCGAGTTCGACGTCGTCCGGTTAACGGTGCGGATGAAATTCTCTCGAGATAGTAATGAGGATATACTCGGTTACGCCGGTGTAATGATTATTAATTTTTTGAAAACGAGTTACTTTTGTTTATAAGGGTGATTTCGGTCGGCGCTTCGTGAGTATATAACGTACAGCCCGCGTAGGTCGTACCGCCGGGGTAGTTTGGAGTTGAAATTGTTTCGAGGAATCCTTGGAGAGATAACAACGTGAAATGAGCATAAAATCCGTAGCTGTCGTCGGTTAAAGAAATATATCGCGGTGGCCGTATAGGTATAACGAGGCACGTGTATAGGTACGTGACTTACGCCGAAGAAGGTCCTTTATATAACGGAGTACCTATACCGCGGGAGAAACGGGAGGCGGGTGAAAACAAAAAGTGTAAAACCCACAAGTTTGTTGAATCAATGCTTGGAATTACCATAAAATAGTAATAATAACTTAAAGACTCCTCAGAGACGTAGCGACTCAAGTTATAACTCTGCACTTCGAATCAATCGGGAGGTGGCCGTCCACTGTACAAATAAACAAAAAACACGGACCTCGTACGACTCCGCGGTTGTACGCGAAAATTATGTCTACGTATACATCGTGATATTAAATTTCATTCGCAACAAACCTCGCGAATTTATTCACCAGGTCACGGTCTCGAAGAGAAAAACTCTCGATTACTCCTCCGCCGACACGTTCGATATTTTTACGTATTTGCATAACGGGTGCATAAAAATTGCGGATATAAAATGTGAAAAAATACCCGTAGGACACGGCCGTGTAACCCTCCGATTCCTATTTGACGTAGGCGTCTTGTTGCAGCAAGGGTTTTAATGTAAAATTTCCGAGGTATGAGTAAATCGAAAAAGGCCGATGTTTCCCCTCTATACAATTTAGCGAGTTCAGCCCGTGTGGTTCGAAGCGCGATGGTTCGGGACGAACCAATTTGTATGCTGATGGCTATCTCCGAGGAATAATTTATAAACGATATTAAAGCGCGCTCTTTTAGCGGGGCACGCTAGACGGTACCACCAACCTGTTCATCCCTCTTACAATACCGCTGCAGCCATAATACCGGAGTTTGGCGTGATGGTTTAGCAGCCGCAAAGAGCAACGAAGACCCGCAGTTAGCGGCTGCTTCAGTTTTGCTGGTTTATATTTTCCAAGATCGTAACTCACCACCGATAGTTCGAAATCGCGACACCGCGTGATCCACTGTACCATGACGGATCACCTATGCTCGTTCATTTTTTCTTCCGACCACTTCGTTATAGGGATTGTCGATTGGATTTTCGCGCACCAAAACACCCGAAACAGTGGAGTTTTTCTTCATAGCGTCGCGGGTCGAAGAAATACATAATTTTTTACGAATCACGCACACTTTGATAATCGAAGTCTCACATTATACATCAGACGCTTGAACTACGCGGTTATCGTTGGTGATTCATACCCTGCATATTTGTATGTATAAATTGAGCCAGAAATCGTGGAATTTGTCTGTTAGATTTTATTCAATCGAAATAATGAATGAAACGTCTATTTGGTATTTTCTGGATAAGAGCGGAAGTGTTGAGGGCCGTCAATTATTTCCGCCATCACGCGCTGTCGAGAGGTTATCCGTTATCGGCTATCGCTTGGTCCGTTATATTTTTTCGTGCTGCACAAACGGAAATTAATTTATCTTTCATATACGTTTTATTATCCGCAGCATTGAATCCGCCGGTGAATGCCACATGCTGCGTGGGGGGAAAAAGGATAACGCGAAAAATTCCGCTCCGTTAGAAAATTCATTGAGTTCGTAAAAAATGGACGTATCGAAATTAAAAACAAAACAAAAGAGAATCAAAACGTAATACCGGAACACGATGTTTTTTTATCGATAGCGCCGGTACAGTTATTGCACTTCCGGGATCAATTGGTTTAACATTTTTGCTGAATCGCGACATGTGTTTTTGCGGGTATTAAAATCTCGCGGAATCGAGCATCTGATGATTTAGAGAAATTAGATTTATTAGAAAGTTACGGATTCCAGTTAAAGCCGACAACTTCAGAGGCCTCCATCTATTTACGATGTGAGATTCACGGTATAATATACGAATCGTAATCGGTCGTAAATATCTATCGGAGTCGCCGGGCGCGAGATGAATACATTTTTCTTCGCGTCAACGATCTCGTAACGATAAGTCTACAGGTGATTCTAATCATAGCAGGTCTCAGAAAATTAATTGATCATAAATCTGTTTGGCATCGATAAGAAATAAATGAATGAATAAGCGAAACGGATGAAACAAAAAAGAGAACAAAAACAACCTGACCTCGAATAACCGGTTCTTTCACGGATTTGAATTTTTATTAACAATTTGAGGAAATTTTTCAAATCCAAATGTCTTCTGATCTCGCATAATTTAAATAGAGAAGCTCGTTTACATACGTAGTTTTTCGTACGGTTTATTCGACGAGCCCCGCATGCGACGTTGAACAACATTACAGAAAAAATCAATTTCACCAAATATATTTTCTCAATTCACTTTCATCAAATGAATTTATAATAACGATGAAAAAATTCATTACCGAAACAAACAGAATAATTATATGAGGCGGTCGGACGCGAGGGCAAACGAATTATTTTTAAACATGGGTCAGTTCGACACAGTTCGCGTACTGTACTGTAAAAGTGGGAATCGATTCGCTTTGTCTGCTACTACTGCCGTCTAATGATAGGTTTGTACTATCAATTTTTCTTATTTTTCTGTTGTCTTTGTCGCTCGCATACGTGTGGTTCGAATCGAAAGGGAATAATTAAGTATACGTAGAATACTTACGTGGCTATTATAGAAAATTCAACGATCAGGAATTCTTCGTATTTCATCAACGTTAACGGTCGCGACGTTCGGAAATAATTAAAACTCAAAGTATTCCGACGACAGAAGTGTAACTCCGAACACCAGACGAAACTGCGGGCTTTTCGAATTTTCGGGAGCGCTTTCAGAGGCTCAAAAGTGGAGATAAGGGATTGGAAATTGGGTTTGATGTAATTTTCGAAATACAGGCCCTGCACGAATTATGATTAAGGATAAACGAGAATAACGCAGAGAACGGCGAGCCGAGAGTTAAATAAATGAATGAAAAACACAATTATTTTTAAATAATATATAATTTTTACTCGTGTGAGGTTTGGAGTTTCGGCCTGGGCTTCAATGGGTGTTTTGATATACAATACAAGCCATCTAGGTATACGAATCGAGGTTGACACGGCCACGCAGGGCCGAGTTTATTGCTTTCTTTGAGGATTTTCTATAAACTCAGGGCCGTGTTTTTACGAAAAGTAAACTTATCATTTTGAGCAAATTCGAGAGAATTTTTCAATACAGAAATCTGAAATATTAGAGAAATAAACTCCCTCCCTTAGTCCGGGTTGGTTTATTATAATCGTAAGAACGAGAAGAAGACCTGATCGCTGTTACGCGGTACACACGACCCGGAGTTACGCCTCTGTATATATGTATATTATATAGTTTACATTTTGTTCATTGGATTTAAAAACAAAAAAAAATAAAAACAAAAAATAAACGTCAATTTCATTCTTTCTCTGAAAACCAAAAGTACAATTCTGGGCAAAATTCATTATTTTTGATAACCCGCGTATCGTATATTCAACGTGACTCAACGATTAACAAATATAATCAGGTTTCATATAATTTCTATCATCATTCGTAATTATACATTAATAATTTTAAAAACACTAACGGTATAATTTTATGTACAGACCTTATCATATCTACACGAATATTACGAGTTCAGGTCTAACTTATTTGATTTTTTCTAAACAATTTCGAACGAAATAACCTCATCTCTCGGCGCAAAATCGTACTATTGGTTAGAGGGTTCTTTACGAAAGACTTTCAAAACGTATTCGCTTCATATTCGGGTGAATGTTACATCCGGGGCTGAATGGTCTGCATGACCTGCGGCCTAAGATCGAGAAATTTAACTTCAGTGAGACCGCAAATCGCCACAAAAATTTATTATATATATTCTTTTCGTGTTCAATTTCTTCTGTTCCAACATCGATTGACCTGAGAGTCGAACATGAAGTGATTTTTCACCGAATTCAAAAACGCTCGATTATCGTAGACGAAATTTGGGTATTAAAACTTGAAATTTTCACACGCATAGAATCTTTTTTTTCTTTTTGTTATTCACGTATATGTACCGCTTTGTAGTGAATAATATATGAGAGGATATTCAACAATAAAGCATAACAATTGTTTCGGTGCTGCTACTAGCTTGATTAATGTAGTCTCAACTAGTTTGAGTTGATCGCGTTTGTATATTTATATTAATAAATATTCGTACATTTTTTCACTTCTCTTTTTTTTTAATCTTCATCTTCATTTCATTTAAATCCTATTTTTTTTTTTTTTTTTCAAATCAATTTTACAACTTTAATTAATCATTCCCTCATATATATGTATATA
The DNA here is from genome assembly GCA_963978495.1 of Athalia circularis. Classification (NCBI taxonomy): domain Eukaryota; kingdom Metazoa; phylum Arthropoda; class Insecta; order Hymenoptera; family Athaliidae; genus Athalia; species Athalia circularis. The sequence continues at coordinate 17,969,789 of OZ021700.1, forward strand.
ATAGATATAAATACAAACGATGTAGACTTTTGATCGTGTGATTATTTTTATTTTTCAATTTTTGATCGTTTTTTTTTCGTTTTATATTGTTGTTATTATTATTATTATTATTATTATTTGAAAAACAAGGAAACAAAAAAAATATTCTTCCTTTCAGTAAGAATACTCACCCGGAATGATTGCATACGTTACCGAGTTCCCATTGGATATATATAATTTCAATAATCGTCATCTACGGCACATTTCTACGATTTGTACATAAATGGGGGGGGGGGGGGGGGGATGAAGAAAAAAAAGATGACGGAATCCAGATGCGGTATAAAAAATATCTCGAAGAACAAAACCTTAGCCAAGGACGAGAGAAATTTGATTTTCTTTAGTTCCTTCCTCGATAAGATCGGAAATTGATTTTTCAACTATCTCAGGATCTGCATTTTGTTCGCAGGATGAAAAAGAGACTCTCAAATTCTCGGTCTACGATTGCCTGACTTTTTACCACATTTTATTTCTATTTCTTCATGATATCACGTCTGCCGTCGGAAGTCATCGGTAAAAAATGTTTTCTATCTACGTTCGAGGCTGATTTTAAAAATAATGTTCGCGAGTGAAATATATCATCGGAGGTTTGCGGTAAATTATATTGGTTGGGGTTAGGAAAACGAATATGGAAGCAGATTATCGTGTCACAAGTTGTCAGGGTAAAATCCGTAACGATTTTATTTAATTGTTTCTTTTTTCTCTCAGTTTTCTTTCATTTTTCTTTCTCTTCTTCATTATTTTTGTAATTTTAATTATTGATAACCTTATCACAAGACAACAGTTAAGTCGATATAGATATAATTTAATGCGATTTTATTTATTCATTTATTTACTTTATTTTTTCTTCTCATTTTTTATTATGCTTGAATCTCGGTTTCAGCTAATAATAATAATAATTAATTATCTGCACGCGGTCTATATAATATATGTATGTATGTACGTTATGTATTTATACGTATTTATCGTGTGTATGTATAGAACCAGGTATATGGGTGAAATTTTACAAAATAGGATATACGCACATATGGGTATGTAGAAATTATACACACTTTTTCGTGAGTCGAATTACAATTCTGAGTATGAAAAATGTATTATTTTCGTACAGTTGTTTGTTTAGACTTTATTATTTCGTCATTGTTATCGTTATTACTATTATCATTATTGTTGTTGTTATTATTATTATTATTATAGTTTTGTTTTTAATTTATTTATTTGTGTTTGTTGGTTTACCTCGATTACGCGAATGTCGACGGAACAGCGTGCGTCATGTATGCGTTGCTTATTACGTTACATGTATATACCGATTCTAATTGTAATATAATATTTAATAATTAATAATATAGAGGATAATGTATTTATAATATATATAGTATGTATATATATTCATATATTTGTATTTGAAATATAATATAATATAATAATATCACTAGGGTACATATTTACAGGGCTGGAAATAATATAGAGGTGCTTTATATTGCATTATTAATATTAATGTTGTTATTAATGTTATCAATAACTTTACGATTATTATTACTACTACAATTATCATTGTTATTATTAGTGTTGTTCTTTTATTATTAGTACTAATATTGTTATGATTATTACTATTGTTAATATTATTAATATGATTATTACTATTATCATTATATTCGTATTCCTTAATATCCGCAGTTTATGTGTAATATTCCTTCTTTGTTGTATTTCGAAATTTGTTTGTTCGTTCGTCATCTCTTTGACGTTAATAACGTATTTTCTGATCACGGTTTTCGTCACAATTACTATAATTATTCCTGATGATGAAATGAACGAGAAACGTACGTTGGGGAGACGCCATTGGACATTTTCTTTATTTTTCTTCAGCCAAAATCATGTGTCCGATGTGTGCTACTAAATAATCTTCATCATTTCGTATAATTCGCGCTATTGCTTCGGCACGTTATTAAGTCATCTTAGTCAACTAATATATTTTTTTTTAAAATCAGAATTGTGCTTTCCGTTTTCAATCGAGTTTATGAATATAGGCGTATACATAAATATATTTTAGCGACCGCGAATGATTACAGATGATCTAACCTCAAAATTTTTCGTTTTCACGCTTGTCTTTCTTGCTTTCTTATATTTTCCATCTCTTTTCGTTCTATATGAAGGTATATAGGCATTTTGTATGTACAAACAGAGTTACACGTTGAGCCATTTTTTTTTTTTTTTTTTTTTGTCTTCTCTTTTACGTTTGTTCGCCGCGATTTCAATGATGGATGCAGCGAACAATTTTATCGTATCTCCATAGAAATCTTTGTTGATAATTTAACACCGTACCTTTTATTTAACCGAAAACCGATAATCACCAAGTCTATATATTATATTATACAATTGAAATCGGGTAATCGCTTAATTCCTCACACGTAGGTATGTATTATACTTGATTGATATACATATATATATATACGTTGTTATTGAAACCTGTTAGTCTACGGCGATCGCATAGACATATACCTGCATACATAATTCACGTCACATATTTACTATGTAGTTTTTTCATGAGTCAAGTATGTTCGTACTATTTTATATATTTATTATATATATGTAGGTATATTTATGTATACATACGTACGGATTCGTAGCGAACCATTTGAGTGTTCATATATATAAATGTATATATATATTTCTTTAATTTTTTATTATTATTTATTTATTTTTCCTTTTTTATTTCATTATTTTAAACCACTTTGAATAATAAATTGCACTTTGTATACCGTCGGTCTCTCAAACATCTCCTTATTCATTATTTTATTATTTCTCGAACTTGTTTCAGATTTTCAATCCTGCCCCCGCCCTCGTAGCATTTTATCGTCGTATATAAATAATTATTTTTAATGTTTAATTTTTTTTCTGTTTTTTTAATTTTTTTTTTTTTTGTTTTAATTTTTTAATCTCGCTTCACGATCTGTCGGCCTTTGGAACAAACGCAAACCGTCCACCAAAGAAAAATAAAGAAAATAGATGTCGGAAAACATATTGCTCCTAGACCTTATCGCTACGACGGCGCCGAGGTAGAGTCCGGCTCATCTCCTCGTTCATCCGCCGAGTCCTCCTCCTGGCTAGATTCTTCCTGTTCCTCGTCCTCCGGGTCCGGGAGTGTGCTGGTTACGAGATCCGTCTCCTGTCACGGGCTCCCTCCGCCTCCCGTTTCCCCATCACCTCGGCTACCAGGCCTTGGACCAGGACTCGTCGTTCTTCTTTTACGTTGGAGACCGTTCACCATGTTTTCAATCGACTTCAAATCTCCCGTCGACGAGGGCGCGGTGGAAAGTGCTCCGCCGGGGGACGGTGACCCCGTGGGGGGCCGGGGTGGTGGTGACCTAGGACTTAACGTTCTACTTCCGGGTGTGACCGTTTCAAAAGCTGACCCGTGAGAAGGCGCAGGAAGTCCGTAAGGTGCGAATCTGTGGCCTTTGAGTTGATGCAAAGGACTCGCAAGGGGATGAGGATAGTGGGCGAAAAGAGCCGGGTGTTGCGAGGCGAGGGCAAGTTGGGCGTTGAAAAGCATCCCCGGTGTAACGCCGCCGTGAAGTCCAAGAGGACTCGGAGGTAGGAGAGGACCAGGACCTGGATAAAGACCTGGAACGGGGGGATATAGGCAGGGAAGGAGCGGCGGATGGAGAGGCGGACCGACCGAGACGTCCGGCCTTGGTCCTTCCGACGCGGCGTTTGTAGTTCCACCACTTTCGGAACCCGAGGATTCGCTGCCCTCGCCCCTATCGCTGGCTCGGTCGTCCCTTTCTCTCGAATGTTCTCGTTCTCGGTGATGGTGCGCTGGATGAGGTGTGTCCGGACCAACTACGTCCAAAAGTTTGTCTTCGTCGTCCATATCGTTACCCGAGGTAGACGATCGACGTTTTTTAGGCATCGGCTCGCCGGCTGTCAATCTCGAACCACCTCCTGACACCGTTAATAGCGCCTGTCTTCTGCAACAACGACTCAGAGTTAGCAATTATGAAATAATTTACATCACCGTCATAATTATCTATTCATGGAAAAGACAAGTTCCTTCGATGCGTGGCGGATATTGAGCTGTGGAGTTTTACCGTCAACCAGGATTTTTTTTCCGTGGAAACAAGTCTATCATAATGTATTTTTAAGTACTCAGTGTTATCATCATTCTTTCCTCGTTCGCCGTGTACTTTTACCAAGAGTAATTAGTGAGCATCGATATGGGAGAGTATATTATATTCAAATGTACAACTTTACAATTGCATTGAGCAAAGTAAAATAGATAGACGTTTTGTATCGGCATTGATTTGCGCGTGGCGATGGTATAATTATCCCGTAAGTACATGTGAGGGGCAATAAATAAATAAGCAAATAGATATTAAATGGTTTACCAAGTACATATAGTAATTCTCAGATTTATCCCACTATGTACACCAGTAGTTATTGCTTATGACAGACGTGGGATATAATTAATTATCTTAATTACACCGGCATGGCGCGGTGTGGTTCGCATGCACGAGTGCGCGAGTACTTAACCCAAGTTAGCCGACATTCCCTCAGCCCCACGTACACTACGAGCAACCAGCGACGTTATATCTTGCCCGGCCACCCGACCCGACCATAAGCCACCTGGTTTTCTACACGTTTCACGTCACATCAACAAGATACAAACGCAATCCGCGGTGCTGTGCAAAGTTACGTACAAAATATTGTACATAACTATCCATAAGTCGCATGAGGAGCTTCTTCCTATGACTATACATATAGCACACGTGAAGTACGCGTTGTAATTCCTCTGCGTCGGTATCACAGATATCTATAGTTCCTTCTACTTCGACCCGTAGAACTTATGTTCTTTGTTTTCTTTTTTTTCCCTGGTAAAAATTGAACGACGGATTACACGATGCGGATAATAACGCGTACCGCGTCGACGTCGCGGCGTTGCAGTCGTTAGGGAAAACGCGGCGAATATTTTTCACACCTCTGACCACTCACGATTTACAACCTTCATGCACAGCGAATGCTCGATGGCGTCGGTACAGTTTGCGAGGGACAATTACCGCGCGGTAGACTCTTTCACGTATGGATGAGTCCTAACCATTCGCGCTTTGTACGCTCCGAGGACAATGAGAAAAGGGAGAAGGACAGGGGGGAGTAGGGGGAGATACAGGAAGAAAGAGCGAGAGACGTTTAGCTTTTGCTTTGGATTCTTTTCCCTCATGCCTCTCCGTCAAGGTATACCTTATACTCTTACAGGATAGCTCGTATACCTATGAGCACGCCCGCGCCGGTTCAGTCGGTGCTGAAGATCAAATCTCACGTCCGTATGGTTTTTCCGTTGCGTCAATCGAAAAATAGGTACAAAAAGAAAAGCCGCGATTCGAAGAGGAGAAAATCCACGCGCACCTTGAATCAATTGGGTATTTTTCTGAGGACTGGTATGTGCACCCGGTGAGATTGATTCTGACTCATTTACATCCATTCTGAGGAAGTATTCAAACGATTTATAAACCTTCATCTGTACAACGATATTGGTTCGTATATGAGATTGAATCGAATTCACGTGGAGGTTGACCAGTGTTTTAGTTTCTGGAAGTCACCCATTATGTTTTTAAAGTTTCTCGCATAACTCCCGCACATTTTGACAGACACCTCATATATTTTTCAGGAAGAGAAAGAATTCTCGCGCTAACACTTTTCACATCTCATACAGTAGGTACTCGCAGTATAATAAAAGATTGTCTTCTCAGAAAACACGAGAAGAAATGGAATAGCAGGGAGAAAATATATTTTTTCAAACACAAGGAAGAGAGAAAAAATGGAAACAAAAAAATATAGGAATCGTAAAAAATATAGGCTTCAACCCTACGATGTTGTACGACTTACGTGAGGTGGGTTGCGTTAGATCACATTATGTCACGTTGGGGTAGGTCAAGGGGTATACACGTAGTCTGAGGCAGACGAGTACTTTCGACCGACAGCTCGGCAATGTAAGCTCCATGTAAGTCAGAGGTAGCGCAATGCATCGTCGAAGTGCGAGACTTAGTAGCCCTGGTAATTCCTGGTAATGCGATCAGTGTATACACGCCGTGTAAGGGACGGCGAGCGAGCGAACGAACGAACGAACGAACGGACGATACTGCAGTAAAATCGTATTCTTATACACGTATACGTTATGTACAGAACCCCGTATACGTGTATTTATATGCGGAGAATATGCATGTATTTATGTAGACATACGGGACAACGTCTAGGCTGCAGCCGGGCGACGCGCTTCCTTCGTACACTATATACTTGCTCTTCACCGCTTTAACTCACCACCGGACAACGCGCTTCGGCTCTAGATCAATAATGCATTGAATAAGGCTCACGTACTACATACCTACGTATCTGCCTACGTACGTGAAACATACGTGGTGGCACTTCACCGATAAGTAGGTCTCTCCGTGCAGCAGCAGAAGCAGAAGCAGAAGAAGCTCGAACACATAAGTATTATATCGGCGAAGGTGCACACCGGACAAGTTGCCTTTCGCTCATCTCATCCGGTTCGCGAGTTATAGCTGATATAACCTCGAGTTCCCTACGTTTTTGTCCCCTTCCACCCTTCCGCCCTTCCGCCCTTCCACCCTCCACTATGCAATACCGATTAGATTAGAACGTGTAAGCATAAATGTTGATAAAATATTATGTCGTACACGGAGTAAAATTTTCCAATAGAGTTTCATCATTCGAACATAAGCTCGTACACCTGAACCTCCGGTCGACGTGCGCATACGATCGGGATCAAGTTTTTCTTTCTCCATAAAATTCAAATATCTATATAGTGAACAATATGGATGAGAAATCTTCATCGAATAAATTGTACGTTCACTGGGTGAAATTTGCTGAAATTCGTGTAGATTCTTCAGCGTCACGACCCCCTTGGTTTTATAATCGGCTCTTGATCCCCGACTGCCCCGACGACGACGCTGACGTCGATGGGCGGCCCTCGCGGTGAGCTAACAGACTGCGGCGCGTCCGCACGTTTTATTCTCTGTGAAGGAAAAGATCAAACCGTTCAAAGCGATACGAGGTGGGCCCTTCTTCACCCCCGGCCCCGCCCAATTCCAACATAGGGAAACCCTGAAACCCAGAGTCTCCGTTTTCGTACGTGTATGTAGTACATATCTATATAGTAACACGGTGCCATGTACGCACACATTGGTGCGAAACCTGGATTAGGTGTTGTCGCCATCACCACGGGTGAGGTGACGTGGGGTGCAAATTTACCGTCCTCATCTCTCTCTCTTTTTTTCTCTCTTCTGCATTTTAGATTTCTATCCGCTCGTTTTATACGAGGTATATAGCTGTTGGGGAAGAAACTCCAAAGAGGATTCCTACGTACCACTACAAAGCTACGAATTGTGGATACGTATAGTACACGCACTCAAAGTTTAGGCGGCCGAAACAGAAGACGCCAAAACCAGAGAAGAAAAAAAAAGATAGGCAAAAGCAAGGAAGAAGTAAAGAAGAAAAAAATTCACGTACAGTTCTCTTTTCTTCTTACATTAAAAAAAAAAAAAACGAGAGTTATTCACAAGGAGATCGACCGTCTGCCAGCTGTATGTATAATGTACATAACCTCATATACGCGTATACTATTCATTTTTTATATTACTCGAGTCATTTTTTAATTATAAAACACAAGGAGAAGAAAATAAAAAGTTCATGCAAACCGTGCAGGTTATCGGCGAGTCTTAGATAAATCGCGTTTTGTATAGATAACAAATGAAAATAGAATTGTAACCGTTGTATATATATATATGTATACATTTCACTTGACGCGAGTGAAACAATGCGACTAGCATATTTTAGTCTCCCATACAAAAAACAAAAAGAATTAAAATAAAATAGAATAAAAAGTTCATGCAGCGTCAAAGGCGTAGGCGAGCTTCTTTGTGGCGGGATGCTAGAAGGAAAAAGGGAAAAGTGAATACCAAAAAGAAAAAGGAAAAGAAGAAAAAAAAAATTGAAGCAAAAGAGTTCACACACGTCAAGTGGCTCATACGGGATGAAAACTCCCTCTTTATTCCCCACCCCCCAGGTTTTGCTGCACCCACTATATGTATACGTATGTATAATGTAGATATATAAATGTACGCGAACGTCGACTCCGCCCATGAACATCACTATGCTAATCCGATGATTGGTTCCAGGTCTGGTGGCGGTTCATCTCTTCTTCCCCATAAGCCACCCTTTAAACACCCTTCAGCTAAAGCATGAGCCAAAACTAACCCTTATTCTAATTAGTCAACCACCGCCAGCTACGCCGTGGCTATGGTATGTACGTACGGTTGATTTGCATATTTGCTAGTCTACCTTTCCTCAATACATTTTCCATTCCGCCCTTACGTAAGACCTATAGCCCCCATAACCGACCGTACGACGGATCCTACAAATTTTCTAACCGCAGGGTGCAAGCGAATGGTTCTTGGAATAGCTTATATTATCCCTGCGGACGAAGATCGGAAGATAGGCGACAGAAATAGTCGGGAATATAAGGAAAATATGGGGTATTAATCATCGGAAGCATGGATTGATAATTAAGGAATTATAAATTTTGGCTTCACAAGCCTCACATGGGGTGGTAATTCTTTTACGGGAATTTTAGTGACGGGCAGAGGTGATAAAACCTAAGATTCGTTGCATCGAAAATATACGGCGCGATCCGATTCGAATTTGAAATTGAGAAAAATGAAAATAAAGAAAATTAATTCGAAAATATTCGTACGCGCGGTGCAAACTTCCGTTTCGCTGTATAGATTCGGTAGTTAAATGGGAATTATTATAATGGCAAAGTGTTGGCGCGCCTGAAAATTGATATAATAAGAGTAATAGGGCCGATAACTCCCTTGGCTCGGAGGGCGGGAGGGGAAGGCGGACTGCGCGAGATAACAGGGGATTGTACGGGGGAAACCTATGCATACTAAGGTAACGTCATCAAAATCCACTTGAATCTTCACCCCGAGCTCAATGAAAACGAAATGGCTTTCAACGTATAGCTGTGTGCGCCGCGCGTTCTCGGTATGCATAAAACTGTGTTGGTACAACGACGCGTCGATGTTAATGGCGATCGTGGCGGTGGCGACGGCGTTAACAATACCCCGGGGTGGCCTTCTCGCGCATAAGCTCATAAACTTGCAATATTGAATGCAAATGGATATCTCTGTCTGGTTTCTGCTGCTGCTGCCGCCGTTGCGTATAGGGTGGGGTGCAAATGAGCCTTGCGTTACCGAAAACCAACCGTCCGGACGACCCTTGCTTGCGTCAGAACTGGGGTGACCCGCTAAGGTTAGCCTAATGGCACCGATACAAGGGACGAAAAGGTTTCTATACTCAAATAAATTAGTACGGCTTTCGAATACACCGCACTATACGTCCCTCATACTCGTATACATCGACTACGACGTCATTTCATCCGATCGAGATTATAACCGCGCTTTATTCGTCGCAAGTCGTCTCCGGTTCCGGACATACTTTGCGGATGCGAGTCATACATAAGCTCCATACACAAGCTCCATCGCTTTGGTAGTAAGATTTTTTTTTTTTTTTTTCAAATTTTTTTTCACTCCATTTCCTCAATCGCAGAAATCAGTAGGTCGCGAATCCGTATACGAAGGAACTTTTTTTTTTCTACTGGCATCAGGAGTGGTAGACAATTTTTGAATATTTATTGGTACAAATTTTGAAAGCGATACTCACTTTTTTTCTCTCTTTCCTGCCCCCGTGTCTCTGAAACCTTTCGCGAAAGGGTTGTTGTCGATTTTCAACTGCGTGATCTGTAACAAAATAAGGTAGAAATTATACTTTAAGTTGGGAAAAATGATGGAAGAACTTGACCAGTAAAATGACTATTCTTGAAAAAGCTCAAGTATACTTATATTCACTGCGGTATAATACCGTCGAAATAATTCCTATAGTAAACTATTATAACTACTAGATTATCACGATCTATTTAAAAAAATTTAAACATGGTCGTGCATTCATCCCGACCATGATATTTCACATTCATTCGATACGTGGGGCCTCTAGATTTATTTCACTCATACAAATGGAAAGTGACTAAAGAAAAAAAAAACAGTAAAAAAAAAAACAAACGTACGAATTAACAATTAGCAATCCGCGCGATAAGAAGTCGTCGGAAAGGGTTTCACGCTTTTTATTTCGTCGTACTGGAGGGCAAATGGAGCAATATACGTGAATGTAAATTTCGTTATCGCAAGTAGCAGAATCGAACCCACTTATTATTTTCATGTGATCAGAATCACTGCATACGGAACGCTGAGCCGACGTCGGCAACGTGAATTTCGGCATCTACTTTTTCGAAGATATATTACATAAAGTCATTTATCTAACGCGCAGTACAGGGTCATAGGTAACTGATTAAACGGTCATAAATTCTTGGTAAAAATTGTTCGACGCATTTATTTTGCCACAAATACATGGGATCGTGAATATGCGAGCTGGGAGCCGCGGCAAACATTTTCAGAAAATCTGCAATGAATTTTTTTGATATATGATTTCTTTCGAACATTGATAACACACCCGAAAATCTGTTCTGCTCATCACGTCCATGGTATGTAGAAACAAACGAATGCACCGACGGCAATTTCGATAGCCATCGAAGAAAAATTGTTGAGAGAAAAAAAAAGAGAAAAAAAATTGAGAAATGAAAAAGAATCGCTCGTTGAAATTGTCCTCCAATCTACATCGCCCCTATAAATCGGCTTATTGTTCAAATCGCACGATTACATATTTGTAAAGTATACATACAATTCACACATACGTACACAGAGGCACACAATTGCAGGTAGACTTGAATGATACACGCGATGTTATTATGATTTGCTGTGTATATATTTTGATGTAGATAAAAATGCTGAAAAGATCAAGCTTTCATCGTATATCGCCGCATGCGCTGTGTATAGAACCGCAAAGAGATCTTCCTCTCCGGGATAAGTGAGGATTATACCACGAAGATATAGAAAAAGATGGTTCTTCGAAGATCCGTTCGACCGAACTACTGCCATATACAATGTGTGGTTGATGTAGTGCAGCGCTTCGGTGTAATCGTTGAATAGTAAAGATATTAATTATCAGAGTCATAAACTGAGGAGATATATGATATACATGTACGTATATAAATACGACGAAAACCAACCAGGGTCTAACCTCGTCCCAGGAACTATTTTTACAACCTTCTCCCACCCCCGCCCCCATCTCTCGATCGCGGAGCTCGTGCAATGAGCCAAAAATTCAATATTTCTCGAATCGTTCGACTATAACTCGATCATTTCGATTGGTGGATCGATTTACTCAGCGGATTCGAATTCCTGGGTAGCACACGTGCGTTCAAACCGGAAGTACTTATTATTCGGCAAACATTGGAGAGCTGTTACCGAAGGTGAAAAAATTTGAAAAATTCAAGTTACTGAGATCGAATATCATTCGTAATGCTCAAAGAAGAAACGAAGCCGCGTTTCCTGTCGGATAATTGCTTATACACTTACGAAGTTTGCACGTTTTACGATTTCCACCCCCGCCGCGCCGCGTCGTTTTCCTCGGGAGTTCGGTTTTTGGGATAGGTATATATCAACCGATTGTACATTCGAGCTTAATGGATTGTACCGGGTCGTATTATAGTCTGCGGAAAGAGCAAAACATCATAATACACGTACATATAATACACACCGCGTACGTAAACGACCGCGCGGGGGCTTAAAAGGTTTATACACATTTTTACCGAGCACAAAGGCCGAAAATCAAATACAGCTGACGCAAGGGAATGTCATTCGACGCGTAGAAAAAGACAACAAGTTAAAAAAAAAAAAAGAAAAAGATGAACAAAAAAACCAGTGATCCAGGGGTGAGGCCATTGCTATTATACTGCTGCCCCAAACATGCGCCCAAAAACCGCGCTTGTAAAATCGTCTACGTCGCGTTACACGTTTTAGTTACGCTTTTATACACCCTACGTCCGATACGGCGATCGATGTTACACCAGTAATTATGCTTGTCGGGAGTTTGAGAACGGCAATCAATCAGCAAAAGGTATAACATAGGAAGAAGCGGCAGAAAAAATAAATAGATATGTTATACGATTACAGATGGGAAAAATAAAAAAAGACATTTCTACAACGAACCTTTTCGTTCTGGTAGGCGGTCACGGCGATGAATTCGGTTTCCTTGAAGACGTAACTTCTGAACGTTGAGTACGGTAACTTGATGATGTCGTTCGCTCTCACGAGATGAAACCTGGGCTGGTATTTATGCATGGAATTCAGTATCGTCTGAAACATAAAAAAATCATACATTGGGACAGACTATTTTATGCAAAAGCTGTAGGTACTGCGCAATGAAACAGAAAAAAACATCGACCAAGCTCGTTGAAATTTTTTTTATAAATCTACACAAATACAGATTGGTGCGAGGCGTTCGATCAGCCGGACAATTGCAACTGTGTTCGTCGAACAAAAAAAAAAAAGAGAAAGAAAGATGCGTGAAAATTAAACACGTTGCAACTACTCTGCACGGTGGCTCGGTGTGTCCACAATTACTCGCAAAATACGGTGCGAATACGTAAGGAAATAACAGGGTAAAAATTACAGAGTAGCTGGCAATAGGTTATACATGTATATGCGATATGCGGGCAAAGTCGAAGACGCACCCCTCCACACGTATGGCTGCTAACCACGGCGTGAATAGATCCACTAACACGCGCTTATAGTTCAGCGAATCGCCCAAGATTACATGTAATATAACAGGTTGGTTATTTGCAGGGGATATGTTTCAACCCCGACGCAATTCTGCGTGTATCTATACGCCGGAATTGATTATTCATACGTACGAATGCGCTCGAGGATCGATTTTTTCCAAAGACGAACAAAATGCGAAAACTGTAGAAGTTTGTCATATCTCCGACGACATGATGTTTGGTGTTTACGGATTCGGAATTGAAAATAAACGCAATATAATTGCGGTTTTATGTGAACGGGATTTGAATACAGGAGTTATGGGTACACGACGATTGGGTAACAGGTAATTCAGGCAACGGTGACCGAGCGAACAAGGGTGCGATGTGTTATTCAAATCGACGCGAGCGAACCGCTGATTTCACGTCCTACCAGCACGCGCTGCGCACCAATACGCCCCTCCACAGATTCACGGAGACGAAACGCGAGCGCGAACTATAAAGCCAAATGTATACGAATGCGAAGGATTCGGCCACGCGAGATTTATCGCAAACACGTATCCGCGGCCACGGTGGACCGCCTTTGTAAAAACACCCTTACATACATTATATTCGCGTGTTACGCGACGCATGAACACGAACGCGACGACTGAAAGGTAAGATTTGCACGCACCAATGGGAGATAGGATACGTACTCTTCGGGTAATTTCGTACATGTATGCGCATCGCTTGGCACGCGGGGTTCGATTTCAAGTCCTGTAAGTATATAGCCGCAAATTGAAGAAAGAAAGCGCAGGATACTTGGGTATATAAAATCTGGAAACGATTACCGTAAGAAACAAAAAAAACAAAAAAAAAGGTCGAGAAGCACCGAAGGAAAGAGAGGGGGATAGGTAGGTAATCCTTGCCGGTTGATTTCTTACATATTTTTTTTCTTTTCAATTCCGTTTTTGTACGGGGTGCAGACCGCTTAGCGGCAAATGCCGGAGGATCCTGGTTGCTGCAGTCGCGGACGATCGGGCGGCGTTTTCCCTAGGTATGCAGATGCCGTTGCTCTCGCAGCGCGCTTTTGTAACCAGCTGCTTCTGCGGCGCAGCACTCGCATATCGGCTAACAAGATTGTCCCGCGACATTCTCTGGTAAGAATCGACGCCGTATATATAACCCCCCTCATACCCTTGCGCGCGGTATTGCGATAAATCACGAGTGTTGCTCGGCTTCTTTTCAAGACTCCATTTTTCCAATCGGAATCTACACGCGTCAATGCGGTGCGGGGGACGCGATACCGGAGATAAAATAATTCGCGAAATCAAACGGATCGCAGACTTTATGGCGTTACGGTGCGAGCAAAAAATCCCGAACTCCTTCACGCGCGTAAAGATTCGTGAGGTTCGGTGAAAATGATTTTTCGTATCAACAGCGCGGTTGTATTATGCGATTCATATCGACAAGTACGATGCGTATGTGTTTATTATAACGATATATTGACCCCGGAATGAACGTTCCCTGTCCCTGGGAGGTCAGCTATGCATGATCGCATCGGGTACGAGAGCATTTTATGGGGGAAAAAAATTTCTCGAGAAAAAGAGAGAGGAGTCCATTACGGCAGCGGCAAAATATAAAGAGAAATAATTAGCGCTGATATATCTTTATACGTATGATATATGTGTATGCCATGGTGAAGATAGCGTTATCCGACCGTTTGTCATTAGCCTATCAAAGTCGGTTCTCGTTCCGACCTGCATCCTCCTCCGATTTCTTTTCTCTCTCTTTCCATCTCCCTTCATCTCCTCCTCTATCTACGACCCGAATAGCTTCTTCGCACTAAAAATATGTGCGAACACGGTTGGCAATTAGTATTTCTCAGGAACCTATCGCCTCACGGATAGCCCCGGCTACCGCCTCCCCTAATGCATCGGGGGCACCAAAAACTCGAGGAAAAAATAAGAAGCAAAGTTCCCAACGGTATGGCCGTTGGTTTACTGAAGTGTAAGTCGTTCGCCTATCCGCTATCGAACCGCGTCAAATTGAGCACTGTAGATAAGCTCCGATCGAACGGGACCCGAGCCGAGAATAAAAACTTGGGAAGAAAAATAGTAGAAGAATTATAAAGGAATCGAAGAAAGCTGGTATGAGAAAAGAGAAATAAAGATCGGTAAGAGGGAACGGAATAAGTTCCGTACAGAAGCCGCGGTGGCTAATGACTCTGTCCGTTGTAATCGGGCGGCGCTATCTGTCGCCTCGGCTACCTGAGCCCACCCTGGTATACAAACGGGACCCAAACGAGGAAGGCCCACCTACTAAGAATGGAGTGTATAATACGAGTAAGGCCTCGGTCGATTTCAAAGGACGGTAAAGTCGTCGTTGATTTGAGATTTTCCGTGGCGGGGTGTTTGTCGTTAAAAAGTTGATAAAAATGAGTGAAGGTTACGGAGCGAAAGAAGAGGATTAATTCCGCGGCTTTGATGGGCCGGATAAGACCCGGAAGCGGGGTGGAGTGTTGTGTACAAAAAAGGGTTGAGGCGAGTACACGTAATGTAGAGGTAAATGTGAGGTAAGTAGTCGAAGGTGTGTAGATGAGGTCGAAAAAGAAAAAGAAGAAGAAGAAGAAGAAGAAGGAGTTGAGGTAACACGTACACGTCGGTGGCGCCGCCTTGGCAGGAAGCGGTAGAGCATAGAAACGCGAAAACGCCAGCGCAGCGAGAGGAGAAAATGAACGGAAAAAACGGGAAGAGATAGAGTAAGAAAAACAGGGATGTTAGTGAAAGAGGAAGACGAAGAGATGCGAAGAGACAAAGAAGCAGCTAGACCGAAGCGCTGGCCTAGGGGTTCGTCGTTCGTTCGTTCGTTCCAACGACGTGTAGGTATACGTGTATACACGCAGTAGTCCGTCTATCGACCCAGGAGCAAAAAAGGGGTGGTTTTTCGTTGAGGGATACGAGAGTCTTCTCTCCACCCCGTCTCTTCGCATCTCCGCACGGCCCTAAATCGCGGAACATACGTAACCATTTGTCTACTTAGATATATATTGACACGCGACAGAAGTAGAATGTACAAACTGTTTTACAGGAGAACGTTAGTTTGGCGACGATAAAAAAAAAAACAAGAAAAGAGTAATCGAATGAAAGATTTCCTAGAGACGAATCGAAAGAAAAATGAAAAAAATATCCGTGGGTGTTGTTGGCGCGCGATAAAGTCGGAGTAGAAAGAATGTTCAATTAACATTGATGTGAGAAGCTTTGGCTCGCCTCTGAAGCTATTAAATTGGAAGAGTCGTCGATTGAGTGGGCGTTGCGAGCGCGGGGATGATCGCGGCAAAGGTGGTTTACGCTTTCTTTTCTCACCCTTATATACATACAGGTATATGTACTGCACCCTATATAGTCACGTATAGAAGCATAACCGTGAGCTTTCGAAGATCCCCTTTTTCTTCTTTGCCCATCGACGAGGTAAGAAAACGATGGGAGTTAGGAAGAAGAGAACTCTGAGGAACCCCACGCGCGAAGACTCGTCGAAATATCAAGGAAATGTTAAACGGGAATCACCTTGCTTACTACAAAGTACAAAGAAGAGCCTCTCCCGCGAGGCTCTTGCCTCGCTTTGAGGTGTTTCGAGTCGATATCGAGGAGGAAGCGTGGCTCTTGTAGGGGTCGGGAAATATTGGGAATATATACTGGAAAGACGCGTGGGAAGGAAGTGTGAAATTGATGCAAACTTCAATATCGTGTCGGGGTCGAATAAAAATATAAAATAAAAGATAAATATGAAACATGAGAAAGAAAAAATAAAACCAAAAAAAACTTTAGTTCGGGCCACCGGGATGCTGGCAACATTTCCCCGCGCGCTCGGGTATTTATTCGACTTCATCGACTCGACTTCTTGCCTTTGGGAATCGACGCTCACCGGGCTAATCTGGAGACGTTTCAAGACTTCACTTTCCCCGAAGACTGCGAATAACAAAAAAAAAAGAAGAAACGTATCAACGACCAAAAGAGATGAACGATCCTTTGGTATATATATGCACTCTATAATGTAAAACGACTTCGTTAACCACCGAGCAATTTTCGGTGCCTAAATCATATACATAGATATATAAAGCTACCGTACACAAAGTTAAACGCAAACGTGGCACACGATGCTGCGCCGCTGTGCAGTCTCCCAATAATCGAAGCCCACAGACAATGGTCCTGATTGTCCACGATTGTCCAATTTCATTCTCCTTTTTTTTCGTTTATTCGTTTATTCCTTTTTTCTTTTTTTTTTTTTTTTTTTTTTTTACTTTTCTCCTCTCTTTTATCAAGTCTCCATACTCTCCGCAACCGCATTAGTATTACCCCGAGCACGCTCCGCGGCGGCGGTGGCGACACCCTGGCGTTTCTTTCCGCGCGAGGTGAAGGGACCCTGTAATTTTGCCGACGTGGGTCAAACCTAAAAAAAAGGGCGAAAGGGCTACGTTCCTTTGGGACAACCGCGCCTGACCCCACCGCCCTTCTTTGGACGGGGTCCTTCTGCAGCGCCCGATAGGAGCTGCTTTATTGTTGTCCTCCCCGACCTGACGATTCGACCGAATAACGCGGTAATCGGGTTAAATAATCCAGCGACATTTTTGGAACACGAAATGTACGGAGGACGAATCGCCGTCGATTCTAGGTATGATCATATCTGATGCGGAGTAATAATTGCACTCGATATAATTATTCCGCGGGGTTTAGTTTTCTCGAATTTTAAGTTTGTACGCATAATAAATTGACGATTTCTCTGGCATTACAACGAGTTTACCGTGATTAATGCAGAGGCCCTGTGCGCTGACAAGTTATAGTTAGAAAAAAAAAGTGATAAACTAGAATTGTAATCACTCGTGTCAGTCATCACATGCTTATACGGAGAAGTCCCAAAAGTCTTGTAAACGATAAAAATATCTATAGAAAGAAGAAAAAAAAAACAACGCTCTACAGATAGCTTTTATAAGAGAGTACTAGACGGATGAGAATCGAGTGTAATTCGATACACACTATTTTAAGTCGTAAAAATATGAAGTGAGAATTCGAAAATTAACCTCGCGTATTAACCCCAACGCACCGCGTGTCGCGCCAGCTAAGGTTTCTTCGACTGTTATAATACCTCGGAGTTAATTTTTTTTTTTCGGGGTTTTTCAACATCTTCTTTTTGACCCGCACACTCTCGTCTTCATTTTTCATAATATCTACCGAACTATCGCTGACCTCGAGGCCAAGTCGGATAACCTTTGCGGGTAGGACTCATGTAGTATCGTGACACGTGGTATTCGTTTATTGCTTGTCCACT
Source organism: Athalia circularis (assembly GCA_963978495.1). Taxonomy (NCBI): domain Eukaryota; kingdom Metazoa; phylum Arthropoda; class Insecta; order Hymenoptera; family Athaliidae; genus Athalia; species Athalia circularis. The sequence continues at coordinate 17,987,853 of OZ021700.1, forward strand.
GCCACTGTTGTACGTCGATACTCCGTCACTTTCATCTAACAATAAGTATACCTTATATCGCTGTACGTGCAGCGGTGTAAACAGGTAACAATTGTACATTCGTTGTACATTTGAATAAAGAATAGAAAAAAAGTGAACGAAGTGCCTCTCGTACTTTTGTTCGAATTTCGAGGAATACAAAAACCGTTTATTTTTTATGAGATTTGAAACGAATCCGTGACTACCTTAAACTTCCAAGTATACGATGAGCAATGATTCCCACACCGCAACAACATGTCGTGTAGAATTTTGTGACGATTCGAAATCGGGCGCGATCCGATATAGCCGCTCCGGAGCGTATGACGAATACAAATTTGTAAACCATAGATTAGCATGTAACGCGAGGTTTGTCTCTTTTGAATTTATCTCGTTCCGGCGTGAACGTGAGGACATCGTTTTTCGGTCTTACTTATATGATCGGTCATGACTACCAGGAATATCCCAAGAATCGAAAGATCGTGTGTCCAAAAATGATGTACCGCGGTAAGATTCCAACATGGATCTGTACAGACGCTCCATGTGATCGTCGGTTCGGCTGTTGGTAATAAAGAGAAAAAGAAACGAAGAAAAGTGAAAAACTAGTTAATCGAAATTGAAGATTACAAAAAAAAGTTCCGAAAGAATGAAAGGGTTCAGAGAGGAGATCGGCTGCCGCTTTCTAGGTGCCACCGCCGCGACCTTATGCTTCTCAAAGGACCGGCGCGGGCGACACGTTCGGAATAGGAAGGAGACGTACAAATACCACCGGTTGTCTCCTACAGAGGCAGTGAGTAAGTTGGTTAAACACATCGCGACTAAAACATTCAAACGACAAACAGCTCGGGGGGGTGAAGAGAAAAGGGAAGGGAAACTCGGTGCGTCTGTCCATTAGTGAGTTTGCGTGGCGGCGGCCTCTGATGTCCTCCAGATAGAGCAAACAAGAGACAGTCGATTTCTTCCTCGAGGAGTAAAGCGGAGACTTCGGTTTCAGCTTCAGGTTCAACTTCGCCTCCAGAAGCCGATACCGCCGCTCGGATCCGATCGTTCCTATCTGCAGCGGCGATCTTTCTAGAAATTCGCATTTTTTCAAACTCTTTAGCTAATTTCAAACGACTTGGCGATTTCCATTTTCTTCGAATGACAAAAAAACTCTCGATCCCGCACACGGCGAGTCTATCGAGTCTCGTGTCGAATGAACGACTATAAATAGATCATTTTTCCAACTAGATAATTTTCAGCAGATGTGTGCCGCTCGTCTCCAACGGCGCGTGAGACACGGCGCCAACTTCTGTTGTGGTACTCTGTCTGAGGGAATCAAGTAATTTTCTATTCGCGTGCGACATTCGACTCGATTCGTTCGAATAAATGTTTCCATAATTTTGGAAAGCAATGCGGATCACCAAAAATTTCGGAAAATATTAGAACGTGAAAATGATTGAAACTACTGACTGCATTCGATTAATTCCGAACGAAATGTCGTTAGCGAGCTGCGAGTGGCTCATCTGCAGTTTTTCGAATCCTCTGCCGATGCCGTACAAAAGAGAGTGAGAATAAAGAGCCAAAAAAAAAAAAAAGGAAGATTCGAGGATCGTCAGAAGTTTGAATAAAAAGTGGTATCGCGTTGCACTGCAGTGGCAAAAATCTGCGAATTCGAGCAATTCTTTGTATTTTGTTGTGGCGCCAAGGGGCCCAGGGGATTACAGGGAAATATGTTTGTGGGTATAGAGTGTGTAAGGTATATAAAAGTCGGCGCCCGGCAACTGGAAATCGTGTAAGAAGCACCTCGTTATGTTTCGGTAATTAGCCGAATCCAACGGGTGTTTTCAATTTGCTCAAAGACACCGCGCACCGAAGCCCCCGCGCGAGTTGAGAGATGGAAAAACGTGGGGCGCCTCTGGTGTACGAGGAAACGGACGCAACGTGCAGCTCCGAGTCTTCTCGACGCCCTCTAGAGTCTAGAGTCTAGAGGTCGACGCCGCGGTGTCGCTTTCAATAATTGCCGTCAAAGAGACTCCCCACGGTTTTCGTCACCGTTGGGCATTTTCCTGACAAATCTATTATACCGCTTTACACGTCGTCCCCTGATTCCCGGCTATCAGAGGCTTCCGTATAAATTTCTCACTACCAGTGAAAATTTAGGAAGTCGGGGGATTCACATAATTGGGATTAACCTACACCATCCATTTTTTTTTTCTTCCCCTCCGTTCGCAACGCTATTTCATTTCCAACCGTACGAGAAGAATGAAAATCAGAGGTTGTGATCTGCATCGATGACAAAGGTGGCTGACACGCGGATGAATCCGCACTTTTCGATTACTATTATAAAATCTCGATGAGCGATGAAAATTGAAATTCGAGGACTTTTTTGAACCGAGCTAATTTACGCAGAGGGTATACGAGCTGCAGCGGATACCGATACATAAAGTACCCCGTAGATCTGAGACTAGTCGTCGTGCACGGAGGCATTTCCCTCTGTCAGTAACTACGCGCGATCTACTCGTACTTGTGAATCCTGTGACTGGATTATAGTCTAATTCAAGAGCAGAAATAAGTGGACAAGATCAAGGGGAAAAAAGTTGCTTCGCTTTCGACACTCGAATCTCTAGTGGAAGTTCCCACCTCATCCCATTATTCGTATAGTTAGCTACATACAGAGTTATATTATTTATGCGTATGGATATATCCGTCCATGTGAATAGAGGCGCATGAGGTATAAAAGCATATTAACTAGTATATCGCGCTGAGGATGAGTTAAAACGAGTGAAGAGTTTTTATGCGCTAGTTGGGAGGGCAGGGCTGCAGGGAGACAAGGAGCGAATTAACTACATAAAACGCGCCCGCGCAATCGACGACGGGTCTGCAGTCCCCTTCGGGTAATCGTCGTCACCCGGAGGTGGCTCTGATGGAAATTATGATTGGAGCTGGATTGGCGAATAGAAGAGGCCAACAACGGTGGACAGACCGTAGAGCGAGCGGACGTCGCGAGTGGCTCGGCATTAAGCAGGAAGCGTTCCCGACGAAGCGGACCAATCAACCAACCCCCCACCTAAATGTCCAGTCCAATTTTATTATTTCAATTCATTTTTCAATATGGCTGACCGCGGCGACAACTCAATCTATGAAAATATCTCACCCGTAGCTGCTTATAGAGAGAGTCTGCTGTGCTCCGACTCTGACGTGACCCGAAAGTCACAGGCTATAAAAATTTTAATAACCCATAGGGTGATCACTGTGCACTCATACATACGTATGTTATTCTTATCGTTTTTCAGTCGCCAAGTAAATTTTCATCCGAATAATTCCAAGTCAAACGTATGCTCGGCTCCACGTACGAATTATTAACGCGCAATTCGCGCGGACTTGAGCAAATGAGTCATGAATTGTGAAAAGGATAGAAAAAGTTTGCAGGGTCTTTCGCTCGATAATCTCCCGTAATTACGGATCCCCACGAACGAACCATTGATGTTATTATATCAGGGATTGGAAAATGAGGAGAACAAAGTGAAAGGTGGATCGGTCAAACGTGTGCTAATTTCGTTGTTTCGTGTGGTCTCGTAGGCCAGCAAAAATGTTGACTGACATTGAAACGAGCAACGACTTTATCTCGTGCGAAGCACAACGTTCTCGCTCAACCAACGTGGGTGCTCGACTCGACGGAGTTTCCGACTTGAGACTAGACAACGTGAAAGCTGTACGCGATGTAGCGTCGGTCCTGCATCACCGGCAGTATGTCCCTTTAACTGAAAAAGGTGCCTGTCTAGTGACTCGAACAAGCGTGAAGCTCGGAACAAAGAAACAATAATGAAAAGGCACCGTAAAGCTTCCAACGCCTTAGGCCGGGCGACGACTTGCGTCGCATTAAACGACGCTGCAGGCTGATGAGACAAGTGTTGCACATGCAGATACATATACCTATCTGTACGAGTATAAGTGCACATCATGAAAATGAAGTCTGTCATTCACGTGACAGGATGATGAAAAATGCTATAGTATTCAAGATCAATTTAGCGTAAATTTTTGTTTTACGAGAAAATTTTTTTACGAAACTAGGGAAAAAGAAGCATCGCGATTCAGGGGCGAAGAAAAGAGGCGAAAAGAAAATTTCATAGAATCTTTGTACGTAATACGAAGACTCGAAGCAAGAGTTTACTGCTTCGGTTTATACGAGGGTAATAATTTAGTGGAAAGTAAAATCCGGTTTGAAAATTTTTCATCCGCATTTGGTCTTTCCGTCTATACAAACGTATTACATACGCCACGCCATGTGTACCGTACGAAAGTAAATGGGTTTAAATTTTTTAGTTTTCGCGATTCATGGGGTCGGTAATACCCGAGGTAACGGAGGATCTTGAGATTCTCGATCGCTTGAGCACCTCTACGAGTATACAAGAAGGATCTGAGGTCGTGAAGAAGGAAGAGAAAGAGAAGAAGAAAAAGGAGGAGGCGGGTAGCGCGCAACGTTGCCCCTGGCCACGGTGTACCAGGACGACGAAGACATAGAGGTGGAGGAACGGGGGGAACCCTCACCGTGGCCTGCTTCGTCGAAGGTACGAGACGAGGCGAGAGATACACGAGGCAGAAAACCCAGCTGTAGACCCCGGTAATCATATGTTTGTTTAACCTCGGTGGCCCCTTCGAGCGGGCAGACTACCTCCGGGCCGCGAAGAGCCGCAGCAGCGCGGGACCACCCCGGCCACCCCGAGCCCACAAAACAAAGATTTTTCAGAAAGGCTAAGGTGCAGAGGAGCTGCGGTAAAGGGCCTCGTGAAAGAGGATGGGGTCAGTTTTACACCCGGGAGGTGATGGATGACCCGCCGCCGTCACAGTTACTCCCCATACGTCCCCCCTATACTAACCGAGAGAAAATATTAATGGAGAAAGATTTAACGCGATTTTAACTAACGCAAGCCGTTAACCGGGGCGATCATATATAATATACGTGGCTATAACATGTAGCAAATTTGCCACGTTATTGTTCACCGCTGGACGGGAAGTCCGGAAAAAATTCATTCCACATATCATATCCTTTCCTTCGTAACGAATTCAATTCGGAAATGGACCGTCGCCGGTTGAATTTTTTCTTTTTTTTCCCCACAGGAAAAAATTGCCGGGCGTGAAGCTGCTCCGATTACTCCGCTTACGATGAAGACACCCCAGAAAATGATATGGAAAAACTATCTATAATCACAAGTTTACAAAAAAAAAAACTCTGAAAGTTTTCGTTCCTTCCATTTAACTCGGAACGAATAGGTACACGGTAGCTCCGTACGACCTTTTTATAGATTGCGGAGGAGAACATTTTTCCGCAGTGTTGATTCGTGCCCGTATACGCGGTACTCACAAAGAGACACATCACGGAAATTCAGGCCACTATTTACCAGCGGATCTTATCTCGATCTTGTTCGGTTGTTTCTGGTCTCGTCGTTTTCTACAGGATCCTACGCTCGACCACCATTCCTCTTGCCGGCATTGGTCGAATAAAAAGATGTTGAAAAGGCTCCGTGAAAAAATGAAACCAAAGTAGGAACTTTCGCGCTTACCCCTACACTGCGGCGACTTGCGCGAGTAATGCCCGCTGCTGTATGGCGAAGGTTCGATGCGCACGGGTAATAGGCCCTGGGACCCCCACACATAGACACGTCTTCAGGGACCAAAGGCAACCTGGTTACCGCAGGTTTCGTCCTTCGGACCGTCCGCAGTGGGCGATGGGGCGGAGCACCCTGGCGCCATGTCGCGGGGGGTCCGGCGTCCTACACTGTGCATCGTGGTAGCCGGACGCTCTCAGCAACGCGGATGACCGCCAGGTTAGGTTGAGGTGATGGACTCGGGACTGCCGCTCTCTCTCTCCTTCTTACTTCATTTCCCTCTACTCCGTTTCGCTTTAGGTATGGGGTGGGTTGCGCGGACACGTTAACCCGCACACAAATTCAGCCCGTGGTATATACACGTCGGGTTATTAACATGGGCTGCTATCGCGGGAGGTGTGCTGATGGAGGTTTCCAAGAGATTTGTGATTTAGATGAGCTCACCATGGAGCTGTGTGTATACCTATATACGCGTATAACCATCTACATTACCTATACCCACCCGACGGACTCTTGGGCCTTTGTTTTAACTTTTAAAAAGTTTCAACCGACAGCTGCGAGCAACGGGCATGCCTGCCGTCCGTCGTTAACTAGTCGCGATCAGGTAGAACAGCCTTCTCACGCAGATATCCTGCAGCACCAAGAGATACACGTAATAAAGTACCTATGTGTGGAGAACGCGCGGACGAAGGTGAAGGTATACCTTCATCGGGCATCTATATAGCTGTGATATAATATACGGTTACGTTTCTGAATGCCGCAGTCTTGTGTCTCGGTGAAAGTGACCCACCACTGCGACTCGCGTACCGCACGAAGGCTAATGAAAATCAATTCCCATCGTATGCGATATGTAAGTGAGTTTATTACCGCACGATCGCTTCATCGCGTCCATCTATTTCGCGTCAATAGCGCATCCGTCGAAGATGGAAAACTCTGGTTTGGAAGATCTTTCATCGGGAGGTGAGGGGTTTGAGGACATTACAAGATTGCGAAAAGAATTTAGCAGATCAAAGTTCATTCATAACTCACGGTGGACCTTGAGGTGCAGTCATGGGATTTGGAACGGTGACTCGACGTCAAACCCCGCGGGATGGCGAGGGTTGCTCTCGGTTGGCGCCGACCAAAAGTCATCAATTTACGAGGGATCGGAAGAAATTCGTATTTTGACTGGGTGCCCCACGCTGTGACGGGCGCCTGGACGCCTTCTTCGACAGTGGACGATACTGACGTGTTGTTTGTTTAGATGATTACGGGTTCGGGAGGAAAGGACGCTAATCTACTAGGCGGAATGAGGCAGAGAAAAATTACCGGAGGATCATGACGACCTGCCCTAACGTCTAACCAGGCATCGCTAATTTAGAAACATCTGCCAGTTAGAGGAGTCGAAAATTGGGGGCCATTTTTCGTAATTTTCTATAATTTATAGGGTGTACTTTTGGGCGTATTGGGGGGCGGGACACGTAGATAAGTAAATTTCCAACAGGAAGAACCTCGAGCCAACCAACCACCGTGCAAGGCATATGGCGTGTGCGCCCCGACGATCGAGGTGCCCGATAAAGTTGTATAACCATGTAATACTTACGTACACATATCTGTAGAAAATACGTGTATGCCGATATATACTGTATGCCTCCATCTCGACGGAGGATGAATGCAGCGGTGGCGGTTTTATTCGGGGTGCCGACGGCGGCCTGCGAGGGGAGCTCACGTTCAAAATGGGGATAAAAAAGAGTGCGAGGGAGAGTGAACTTTGATGAAAGATATCGCGCCGGCGATCGAAGGGATATTGACTAACACAATAGCTGGGCTTACGTTCACGTGGGACTACGTCGGCCATCGCAGTGGGTCACTAGAAAAATCATGTGAATTTTCATCACGTGTACTTCAATTTTCCGAACTAAATCACGCGTGCGAAAATCAAAAATCAAGTAAATCATCCCAGTACGCAGGTATAGCTTTCGATGGAAGGTCATCAAATTGCACGTATACTTCGGCCGTGTTCGTTATCTAGGGGTGTGAGGGAATCGAATAGGAGGTAGAGAATTACGGGGACTAGAGAGAAAGCGAATAGAAACAAGGTCGATCTGGGGTCTGGCGGAGAAGAAGAAGAAGAGAAGACACAATAAGGGGCCCGCGTAAAAGTGAAGCAGTTAGCATACCTCCACGCGATCGGACCCCCAGACAGCTCAATCGAAGGCATGCATGCCCAGTGGTGAAACGATCGACGATCAGTTTCTCGCTCCCGCTCGTTTAAGTTCTTCACGAACAAACACGTTACAACGTTTCTCTATACGACTGGTAGGTACCTATACCTATCCCTATAACCACCTTTGCGTCTGCACCACCTATGGGACCAACACGTGTCGTCTGCTCGCGTGTCCCGTGTCCCGTGTTTAACGCTGTCGCACTTCGTGTCGTGTCGTGTCGTGTAGCGTCGTTTCGTTTATAGAGAGACAGCAATCGCAGAGGGTATGGAACATCGGAATATAAGGTCGTGACTCGAGGTTCTAACGCGTTATTATAATAGGGCTTCGCTCCTCGTCGGGTGGCAAATTTTCACATTTAAAATGATCGCGCTTTTACGACGATAAATAAAAGACCGAACAAATATCGTCCGGACAATCTGCAGGTTTTATCGGGGCGACCCGCCAAATCGGAGGTGAGAGTCCCGGAGTAGCTAAGTGCCTTTTAAAACGCGGTAGCCGTTCTTTCGGAAGGTTTAAAATGCGGGTGCTGCTGCTGCTGTTGTAGGTATCGAATGCGCGGCGTGGGATGAATCTTGGACTTTACAACCAGCCGCAGCCGACCCTTCGAAAGATACAAGACATTAGCGACAAAATACTTTATCGGACGCATTGCGGCTCGATGAAAGGGCCCTCTTATCTCCGAGGTGTCTCCGAGAGTAGAGGCTTCCCGTGTTTCCGAGATAGACCTTATTAATGCGATACCCCTTTTATACCAGCTACCGATCAAACGGATGCGCGCCTATATAACAGTCCACCGGCTTTTTCCCTCACTTTAAAAACCTATACAACGTTCCATATACACATGAGAGTTGTACGGAAGATCTGAGTATCTGGATATCGACGCTTTCACAAATTCTGGTATCATTCCCAGGCTGTAAATAAATTGATATCTCACACATGTGACCTGTATCCATGTTTCCAAGTGTTATTTTCTATAGAAAGAGATCCGACGCTCTAATAAAAAAAAAAACAAAAATAAATAAAAGATAAAAAATAAGCGAATAAAGCGATAATGATGGTGCTCAAGAGACTGTATATTGGATAAACTACGAGCTAATAAAAGTGAAGTGTGTTTTACAAGGTGGTAGAAAATTGTAGCGACGCAGTCATTTGTTCTTTGAGAAAAGAAATACTACCCCTATAACGCGTCAACATTCGACTATAATATAGTATAACACCGTCCGTAGGTTCTACCTAATATATCTATAGGGTTCTACCTGAATTTTTTATAATGCGGGAACCCCAAATCGTTTCTTGGAAGTAACTGTATATATATATATATATAGAGTATAGGTTGAACACGACTTGCGACTATGACTATATTTCCCTAACGAGCTGGGACACGCGTTTCGCCGAAACTCTGCAGAACTTTGGCTCGGGAAGAACGATGAATTTGTACACGTAGGTAAGGTATATAAGGTATTTTATCGTGACGATGTACCTTGCAGAAGGAAAAAGAGGAAAGGAAAGGAGGGATCTGAATTAGGTAAGGATGGAGGTGGATGGAGGAAAATAAAGGGCCGGAAAAGAGGAGGAATTGTTTCTCTTCGGTCGACATGCAGAGAAACATGTCGAACTATTTCCCATGTCGTTAGTATGTAGACGGCCAATATTCATGTAACATGTTCAAAATTCTTCAAGTTCGATTGCGTCGTTACACAGGTCTTATCAAAGCGACCGACAAGGCGTGACAATAAGAGCCTCTAAAAAACGCACCATGCAAAAATCTAATAGAGCAAAAGTCGCGATTCTAGTGTTCGTAAAATATCATAGTCCAAGAATATGTACAAGTCCTCTTCGTACCACTTGAATGTGTTGGACGTCAACTTACGTATAAAAATATAGTGTCAAGGTACGCTTGTGTTTCGGTATCCGGATATCGAGTATAGCTGTACCAAATTACCACTTGGAAGGATGGTCTCCGGTTCGGCTTCGGAATCCAACCGAAAGTTTGGAATAAGAAGAGTTGAGTAGCAGCAGCTGAAGTGGTTTGGTCCCCCGAATTCCCGTCACTTTACGAACCCATAGCCGAAGAGTTTGGGATAAGATATTCGTCGATGATTACGTCACGGTCTAGATTCCGTCCTAGTGAAGTCTCAGGCTTCGAGGACCAGTCGTCAAACGGTCAGGGTCGAACTATGCGGAATTTTCTTTCGAAGAATTATTGCTAGAAAGTCGAAAACCTAGAGGATATCTTTTCAGAAGTCGTTACAGAATTTGAGAAATGATCGCGTGACCAAAGAAGAATTTATCTCGAGTCTCGATGTCCTTAGCTAGGCGATTTGCCTTGCCAAATACGGGAGGATGAAGCCGATCCTGTCGTCCCGAAAGACCCGTAAGAGGTTGAGGGCCGTGGAAACCATAATTTTTGGGCTGTCAGCGGATCCTCGAGTCTTAACAGCATCCTTAGTATACGCCAGAAACTTATACGCCGGAGGAGTTATTCAGGATGTGGGCAATTTTCACGCTGATAAAAAAATCAACATCAGCACCTCGAAGCGATGCTTTTGCTACTACCTACTACTACTGTACATGTATTCAACACAGGTACAAAGAAAAGGGCGCTTTATATCCCACTTGCGCGCGGATTCTCAGAAGGCAAAAGGAGAATCTTCTTATAGTTCTCCCGGTGCCATTAGCCAGACGATCCGCAGCTGTAACCCGACGCGCTGCAGATACGAGCTCATCGCTCCGGACCGTCAAGTGACCCTTTTTTGCTTTAAACTTTCCAATGATTTTGTAAAGGGAACGAATTTTGACGTTATCAGATTTTTTTTTTTCACCGGAAAATCCTTCCCGGTTCCTGCTGCTTATAATATCCACGTGTCCTGACGAACTTGAATTGATTTTATAAACGAATATAGAAGAGTGGAAAAAAAAAATCATTTTCTTCCAAATTTTGTTGATATTTGAAAAAGGGCGCGGTGTAGAAAATTTTGTTAAATAAAAACGGCGGAATCGTTGGGACTAAGAGGAATTCCAGGGTGCAGGCGCAGTCCAGCAAGAGAATGGCGTGTTGGTTGGATGGCGGGACGTGTTCTGGGCTCGAGAAGTGTCGGGTCAAGTTATAGCGAGCAGGACACACTGAGGCGCCGCGACTCTGTCGTCCTTACGGTCCAACGGAGAGCGCCAAAGGTAGACCTTATCTTTTTCATTTTTTCCTCTATCTTCGTCCTCGTTCCTTTTTTTCCCTCCCTGTAGCTAGAGCAGCAGCCGCCAAACCCAAGACTACAAAATTTAAGCCCTGCCTGGATAGTTCCGACAACGAAATAGAATCATGTACAATAAAAGAGTAGCAGTTTAGGTTTAGGTTTAAAGTTCAGAAAAGGGTCTTTCCACCTGGCAAAACCAATTAGCAAAATGACTTCAGTTTCATCAGATAATATACCTGCATCCAAACTACAATGGACGTAGCGAAAAGCGCAGCCATACGCACCGATTAAAAATCTAAATTTCAATTCGTCTTAATAAAACAAAAATCCAACGATAGTTCAGATCGGATATGGTGGTGGTACAGGTCTAGAGGTACCGCTAATCCGTGAAGGTGTGACTAGACTCTGGGAAATGTGTTTGAATTAGGACTAACACGTCGGTGACGCGAGTCGGTGTGAACCGAAAACGGTTGGTAGATGCAAAAGCGGTGGCACCGCGGCGTGATGACAAACCGAGAGTCGTCCTATACGTACTACGTTATGTCCAAGTAGTAGGTATACACGGAGTGTATATAGTTGGATGTCGTGACTGCACCGCGATAGTGATGGCTATGTGCACGAGAGCAGAACTAAAGGTATATAGCGGAGGAAGCTGCTGGAGGGCGACGCGCGGCGCGATGCAACCGGAATGAAATGAACACAGAGCTCCGCTAATTAATATTTACCCTCTGACAACATCACGCCAACACTGCAACGATCAGCGTTATGTCCAACGACCACCACAACCTCAAATTCCGACTTTCAACGCATCGCAGTGTTACCGTAATGTACACAATGTCTGTGTTCCATTGTACATACATGTACATAAATATACATGTATAGGTATAGGTGGTATACCTACAGGGAGGTCTCGACCCGATCACTAGCAGCTACGTATATTTAAACCCCAACCTCGCGGACCGCCCGTGGCAACCAGATGATGTTGAATTCGTTCCGCTATACAACGCGGAAAATGTTTACACGAAATCTGCATACAGCCATAATACAACATATCCTGTCAACGAATTCAACATTTGTCAGAACTTTTCACCTACGATTTTACGTACCTTCCGTTGGAGAAAAACAGGTCGTGTGTTTGAAATCCGTAGAGAAAAAAAAAAAAAAAAAAAAACTAACATGCAATAAATTGTTCATGGACCACATGATGCGAAGGGTTCGAGTCTATGACGCGAATACCGTACAGTCGGTTATGCAGAATACTGCGGCAATCTTCTCGAAAACGAGAGCGCGAGGCGATGCCGATCGTTTGAATTTCTCTTAATTATTATTCCCCCGTTTGATATCTCAACTATAGCTTCCGATGTTACAGGCGTTGCTGACGACGACTGCTTCGCCGCCAAGGGTTTGACCATCCTTTCATGATCCAGTTCGAGTTCAAGTTCCAACGGCGTCGCCACGCGCTGTTCCCGCATCTCAACGAGTCTTCTCCTGCGTCTCCCTTCGTTCTCTACAACGAATTCCACGAATTCCTCCTTTGTCCCTACGTTCAAGGGTCTTCGCCGTCTTCTACCGATGAGTTTCCGAGGTGCCTCAGAAAGTGTTCGAGGTGCCTCGCGAAAAAATGCTAGTCCCCCATTATGACGTACCTTATGCTTTTTCCAAATTTCAAACAGTGGCGACATCAATGCAGGTTGACTCGACCACTTCCAAGATCACAGAAATTTTGAATTACAATCTCAAATTCGTTCCATACCTTTGCAAATAGAATACTCAAGCCCGTGTGTTGAACCACGTTTTCAATAAAAATTCTAATGGAATTGAATCAAAATATACTGATTAAAAAAAATAATACGTGAAATAAAAATCCAATCTTGACTGCATATAATATGGTTGAACATCCTTCTGACTACGGGTATCAGGACTACCTACATTATGATGATGAACTTGCAGATATATATTGGCGGTCAAGAATTCCAAGTAGCATGTCGAATACATCGATGCGTTCCCGAATACATCGCGCATAAAAGACAAAGTAGACGCGAAAGAAGATGGAATTAAAAAGAGAGAAAAAAAAAAGAAAAGAAAGAAACTGATCTAAGTAAAAATAAAAGTTTGTATCGCGGAGAGCCGGCGCTACGAGAAATGGTCGACGAAATATACATGCAGCAGCCAGAAGACCTGGATCAGAAGAAAAAAAAAGAAGAAGAAGAAGCAGAATGCCGGCTTATTAGGGCTTAGGGATTGCCTGAATTCTGATATGCGACGCGCGACAGGGCGAGCCCTTTACGTGCGCGCGTAATTCGTGTATAGGTATAATTCTCCCTCTCCCTCGCCCCCTTTTTTTCTCCATCCCTACTTCACGACTCTCATACATGCACCAACTCCTGTTTCTCAATGCAGTAGAGGGGATGACGACCGCCTCCAGAAACGCCCTTCGCACTTCCCCTTGCAAGTCTCACGTGTCCTTTTTACGCATGTGGTGTATTCATATATATACACACCCCATACGTTATGCCTTATATAGTACGCGTATGGATGCGGTAGGTAGGTAGGTAGGCAGGTAGGTAGGTATAGGTATAATACCTACGCAGGTATACACGATATATGTGTAGGTATACCTGAATTGTGCATCAGCGTGCCACGATGTATGAGGCGGAAAGTGGGGAATTATATGGTTATAGCTGCTGCCGGTGCTGCTGCTGCAAAGTTATACCAATGTGCATATAGGTATGCGCATGTATTATAGAATAACACGTATGATGCGCCTAAGTTCAGGCTTACACACACGTACGTAACTACGGGCAATAAATTTTACGTGGTCCAGCTATACGGTGCGCTCGGTATTTTTAATAGAATTCAACTAAGGCATAGTGAATAGATCATGCTTCAACGTATTAAAGCTGTTCCACGAAGACGTTTATCTTTCACCCAAGTTTCAACCTCCGCACCACATTATCTGTGTGCTCGAATATATCGAGTATCACGATACATCGTATGTGGGAGGTCTACAGTGCTCACACCGATTTTTTTTTTCTCTTTATTTTTCCTATTAACTTATAATATGCGCAAATATTTCCGAGCCCGTGTGAAACGTGCGAGTGTATAAATTTTAATACGAAGCATTTAGCTGGCGCAACGTCGGTCGATGAGTGGTAATTATATATACTATAAACTACCAACGATATCTATCTGTAAATAAACGATTTATTAATTTACTGCAGGGTCAATGTTTTTTTTTTTTTATTTCATTTGTAAGAGCCAAGCTACGGGCAGTAGAAAAATTAAACTAAACTGGAGGAGCCACCGATTTTTTGTCAGCCGTCTGTTCGAAATTTTTAAACAAAATAATTCGAATGAGATGTAGGAAGTTTGCTGCAGGCATTTAAAGGTAAAATTTTACGTTTTTGGAACCCGAACTTTCTATACCTGGTCACGAATGTCTAGTGGAAATGGGTTGTGTTTGTGGCTCGACGTATAGCAGGTGAACCTTGTACGTAATCAGGGCAATACAGAACTAATTTTACGTTAGAAATTGTACCGGTTACCAATATAGGCTATATACTTCTTCCGATTGTAACATCAAACTTAATTTCCTGCTGCCATATGTAGTAAAAGTTTGTATTATTTTTCACATAACTATATATTCGTATAATCGTACAATCTGAGAAATTGGATACGGATTAGCTGACGCACGAATTTACTAAAATACTTTTGTATTATTATAGTTATTTTGTTTTCCTCCCGGGTGCAGAGAGAGCCTGCACTTCCGCTTCGCGGAAATACGTAATTTAAAAAAATAAGAATAAATTATATAAAAAGCTATTTATATTAATATGGATAGTCCCGAAGTTGACTAATTTCCGAAAATTTGTTATACAACCATACATAAAGTAAAAAAAAGTTTCTCTCCAATTTGATCGCATGCTATATGCGCCCCGTAAGAAAAATTATATGATTGCTATTAGACACGATTTCTAATGCTGATATTTATATTGAGATCTCATAAAAGCAATTTTTGTCGGTGTTACGCGCGTGAAATGAAATCTGAAAAAATTGTTCCAAGCAATTTCCTGTCACGGTTTCACAGCTGCGTAAGTTATATTTCGTAGAGATCAAGTATATACACAATCTCGACACGACATGTAATATTATATGTGTGTATATATGTCTATTATATGAAATGGAAAAGTTGTTCGACGAGAAAAATATAGATGCGGTAGGTATTATATGCTTTGGGTTTCATTCCCTACAAACGCCCTCTTTGACGCAACCCTCTAACCAACCCCCGCAGAAAAATATGGGTAGATGTATTTTTCTGTTGTCGTCGTAAGCAGAAACCCGGAAGACGAGACACGAAGACGTTATATGCGGCAGAGCGCAGAGAAGAGATGAGGATAAAAGAGAAGAGAAAAAGTGAAAGAAAAGGGAAGAAAAAAAGGAAATAAAAAAAAAAATAAGAGATCGCAGTCAACCGTCGTCCTTCATACCCTCCTTCCTTCACCCCGATGTCTACTTTCTACGCTTTGGTGTTTATAGACTATACGGGGGAGAGCAAACGGGGCTAAAGACGGATCGTCGGGATCGCCTTACAGGCTGTTCGATTCTATTAAAGCGACCCTCCCCTGATCCCGTGATCCCCTGTTTCCCTATTTCGCTCCTCCTGTCTCCTGCAGGCACCGGGACACCCCCTTCTCGCCTCTCTTCCCACCCTGGCAAACATCCCCGAAGACTTCAAGTCGAAATCTATCTTGGTATATGGTATTAAAGGCCCGCCGCCAGCTCGTTCGCCGCGCCCTTTTTCTCGCCCTTCCCTCGCTTACTTCGCGTCAATTCGTCTATAACACCCCATAAGTGCGGAAGCTAAGAGTCGAGATCAAGACTCTCTTGTGTACGTCAGAATCGATATTCTACATATCTCCAATCTTTATAGTCTTCTACGAACAACTACATTCCGTACCAACGAAATCATCCTTTTACACTTTTCAACTGATTTTTACTACTAGATTCCACATAAATGAGTTCGAGTATCGAATGAACGAACAAATAATATCATTCTTTCTCGCGCCCTGAAACTGCAGCATTCCAGAATCACACTGCAACATCATATCTGCACCGAAATAAGTATACAACAATTCATGGCAGCTGGGCAATTGATTCTAAAAAATGATCGCTGCATAATCCTGCGGGTATAGAAATCGCTCTCAAAACCTGATAGGTGGATAAAAAATATTCCATGGGGGAGTACGTATAATAAAATAAGTATATATATACACGCTATAGAAACTTGGCGACGACTCAGGACGCAGGACGCCGATATGAAGCCGACTCCACCGCCGGAGTGGACAGCAAAATGGCTACCGCGCCGCGGCCTTCTTCGCTTTATATACTATATTTATACCCAGAGCGTACAAGCCCGTGGCGGTCGGTATATACGCTATATGTAATGGGTATATATATATATGTATATACCTGCTATATAGTCGCGTTCGTACATCCGTCCGATGGTCAGCGGCTGATCGTCGTGTGCCCCCATCACGCGATTCCGTAATAAGAAACCGACTCGCTTCGCTCCTGCACGATTGTGTGGGTGGGTACGGGGGTAACGCGCCTTCACGTTTTCTACGCTCTTTGATTCGACACTCAAAACATAGAACAACGACGTATAGGTACGTGTAGCGACGATGTGCGGCTTATACAGATAAATGTTATGTAGTGTACGGTCGTAAGTGTGGCTACAACGTTAGGTACTTAGCCGTGTACAAATGTACGTACGTATATGTATAGCTACACATATACGCTCTTTACCCAATTATTGAGGGGCTGCAGGACGGGATAATGGCGGTAAAAACTAACCCTGACCCGCACTGCGGTAACGCGCCTCAATTTTTTTCCTACATTTATGTAAGAAATTAGTCTTTTAAGTCTCTGTGCAAAAACAGTCCGCAGAATGGATATTCGGAGCATATTATTCGGAGCATTATGGGCCTGGCAATAGGGATAGCGAATGAAACTATTGTGGATACAAATATAATCCAGTGTGAAAAGCGTGAACTCAAATCTTACCCAACTATATATTTTGATCATAACTGTTTCTACTGCAAAAATAGTTTGTATAGTTGAAAAATCATTTTTTGAAAATTCCGGGTGCCATGTTCACGGAGGTTAAAAAATATTCTACGAGGGATGAAAAACGTGGGCAGAGTTTCCAACTATTTTTACAACCGCAACAAAGATCGATCGCAATGCATTTCATATTAATCGTAAGATAAATTTCTTTCGGCATTTTATGGGTGATGAGTAAAAAAAATGTTGACCAAGTTTTACTCGATTAGTTTCTTTTTTAGATTTTTTGTATTTAATTTTCCGAACAATAAAAAAAAAAAGATAATACGTCGTCGAGATGAATAACACGAATAATTTGTAGTTCCGACTACTGAATTCCTTTCGAAAATTATGTAAGAAGAATCAACTTTGATTTTCAGCAGAAAAAGAGCTGAGGATACACGCACAATATATATATCCTACCTGAATAGCTCATAATGGTAATTTTCGCATCGCGTTTATATCGTATTTCGTATACCCTAGTTGCATAATTTTGCGGTTGTTAAAATTGCGAGGATTAGTTATGCCTGTGTATCATATACACCGAAATTTACGGGATACTTTTAGTCAGCTAATCCGTATACTGTAGTCCCCAACGATTTTCTCGTCACTGCAACAGGCCCATCATTGAAGGTATATAGTACGAAATAGGTACGTCAAATAATAGCGTGACCACAGCCACCTTATACAAATCCTCTTCTATTTTCTCAAAGTTCCCACAGAACCCTGCAGTCAGTGGCGCCTGACTATATGTACGTTACAATCAGAGGCACAGCCTAGAAGTTGGATGAACCGAAATGCATTTAGAGAACGGCAGCAGCAGACAGATGTCCCCATGTTTGACTGCCGCAGCCTTCTCTCTCCTCGTCGCTCGCATGTCCCCCCCGTCAGTAAAGCCCGTTCGTCTGCTCATCCGTTTGTCCGAAGCTCACCCGCGTTTGTCTCCGACTCTGTGTACTTTGCGGCTTAAACCACTACTTTACGTTGGATACATACCTACCTAAACGCTGCCACGCATCGCACACCGCACCGTCGTGAACGACGACATGGTAAAGATTCTTCTAATAGACCTGTTTTATTTTTGTTTGCCCTTTCAGTTTTTCCAACAAAAGGAAGTTTCAAGAGGAAGGAGAATTACTCTCGAGTGACCCTCAGGTAAGTCTTGGACGCCGGCATCGGTCAGAGCGGCTGTTCTTTGAACTAATTTCATTTGTTCGTCAACCGCGAGTTTGTAGGTATAGGAATATATGCTCGGAGAACATTCCCGGAAATCCAAATATTTTATCATCTCCGAAGAGGAATTTCTTACGTGAGTATATAAATCGAAAATTTTTTGCAGGGGGGTTCGGAGTGGGATATATATTTTTTTTTCCATACATCAGCGATCTATCCGGTCTTACTTTACCCCACAGGTGTTGTGGAAGGTGAAGAGTAGGCAGGAGGAGCTGAACGACCGCATGGCCTATTAGCCAAAAAGGGTTTTCATGAGCTCTCAGGATATTTTCTGGCTTTTTGCACAAACTGGATCGGGCTGCGGTAGGAGCCAGGACCTGGATATCCTTTACAACCCAGAAAGGAGGGAAGAGCCATCGGGCACCCAAAAGGAACCCTTAAAGGCTTCTGTTCGGTGTAACAGAGCCATTTTGACCCAAAGAAAGGCGGGTACGGACCCTGAGCGGCGGGGGCCCTGGAGGACTCGAAGACTGGCTTTCACGAGCCAGTGCTCACAGCTAGAACGTTGACGATATACGCCGTCTTATGTCTAACGTCCAGAATCCCGAAAAATTTCCAAATTATTCCTCAAAGAGACCGACAGACTCCGTAAAGCCGAATGCATCAGCTACCGCGGAGTATACGAGGGATTCGCAAAAAACAGCTTTCCCGTTCCGATTCACCGGGTCAGCATTAACCGGCTTCCCACTGAGTACTGGGGCAGGTACGTACCTACGATATGATGGCAACAGTCGCTGTTGTTGCAGTTTAGAACTGAAAGGGTGCTCGGCAGCATCCTCGGGACACACCACTTGACGGGAAAATCTCTTCTGATCCTAGATTAAACGCCGTCGAGGACTCCTCGCTCATCCTAACCACGACTTGACTCGCTAAACTCTGGAAGCTGAGACCGCGAAACTCTACCTCGATATCGAGGAAGCTTGGCGTTCGTTAGCTTCCATCGTGAGAGGAGAAAATTCCTCAATTCCATAATCCAGATTTACGAAACAATTAGAGCACACCGTTGACAGTTGTTCGCACATTTAACACTCCAAATATATGAATTCAAAACCAGCAAAATGGACTGTAGATCATAATAGTTCACACAAATATCCAAAGGTGTTAGATACGAAGCATGGGTGTTAATTAGCGATTAGTGATACGTGAAATTTTTTTTCTTTTTCTTTTTCTTTTTTTTTTTCTTTCTAATAAAAACTACCCTTAATATCTAGTAAGTAAGTAATTTGTTGGTTTGCGTTACGTACAGTACTTACAAAGCCGTGCTTGTCGCTGATGTTGTTCGTCAGTTTGAGCTTGTGAAAGCTTACGACCTTTTGCATCCACTGTTCACCGTTGGTAGGAGAGTCTGGATGGATGTACATCCTCTTCGGCATTTCAGGATCCGCTTTACCCGCTACCATCCATCTGCTATTCGAGTACCGAACAAAACAAAACTTCGTTATAGATTTTGCGATTAAGAAAGGATTATTTAGGCAGGAGTTGCCATGCGTATGGGATCAAAACTACTAGGGGTCGACGAGGGTGATAAAAAATAATAAAGATACGAAGCCAGCTTTTTTCATTTTTTTCTTTTTTTATCCTTATATACCATCTAGATGCGCCAGCGAAGAACCGTGGATATTTTTTTTTCGGAATAAACCCGTTGCAATTCCATAACAATTGATAATTGAATAGCTTTTCTAATTTACACCAAAGTTTATTCACAACATACGATTATGATGTTTCGAATTGGGCAATTCAAAATCGTTAAATTTTTACAGCCAGTTCGGAAGATAGAACAACAGATTTTAGCAGAAAATATATCAAGATGAGTCATTTTGTTTAGTTTTTTTTTTTTTTTTTCAAATCGTTCTTATGAGATATATACTATAGATGTATCGGTTGTATTTTTCGTTTCCCCAAGGGTTTGGCAGGCGCAACTGAATGAATATATACAGGTATATAGTTGATGAGGGTGAGAAATAAGAGAATCGAAGAAACGAATTAAGAGCCTGGTTCAACGATTTTATGTCTTTCAAATCCACACATAAGTATTCGCGAATATAGTGTTATATAGGCACACACATGGTGCCGTAAAAGTCAAGTGCTTTGATCGTTCGCGTTCCGCTCGGCGGTGCGAGTTTTGAAGACCAGTTTCACGGTATATGTATACGTATCTCCATATCTCTGATTTCCATTATCAGAAAAAAATGAGAGGAAAATTTCGTGCTAAACCACATGCGGATAATATACGTGCGTATAAGATATTTTTACTTTTCCCCTAACACTTTTTCACTTTCTTTCTTTCTTTGCACTACCGTTACGCCAGGTCACTTATCCGTTATCTATTTTTACCATCGTCGACCGTCACTTCAATAAACTCCAAGTGTATTTTTCAAAAAATTTCAATCTTATTTTTGTCCGATGATTATACGTTGTAGATATAATAAAAATATGCTGCATGATGCACACGCGTTTAGAGAGAATAAGAATACATAACTTGAAATGACGGTGGCGCCGCGCGTGGCTCTGTAATGTACTCGATGCATCGCGGAGCATAAGGATATACATAGATGAGAATCGAATCGTTGCAATATCGACCGCAGAACTAATTTAAAAACGATCCGATATTTTGTCTTAACTTGCGGGTACTGTAGCTGCTGAACGGTGCCGAGATGGAGAGTAGAAAATTTCAATAAGTCAGGAGTTACGGATAGTCACGAGTCGTATGGTTACATGGTAGGTGGAAGTCCCAAGTCGTAAGTCGAGTTTAAACTCGCGAAACCGCAATAGAGACGCTACGGACACTAAAGAAACGCGAACGAAAACCGTAATGCTGCGAATTGTTGCGGTTGCGGGCGACGAGGAGAGTTCCTCCTGCGGATACGTTGATCTATCTTCATCTCTCTCTCATTCTTATCTCTTTGTTTCTCCCATCCCTTCTTATGATTCTATAAAGATTTCTATCTTTTTCTTTCCTCCTTTTTTTCCGTCTTTCTTTACCCGCACGTACACAACGCGGCCGCGTGTCTCGCCACGAGGTAAGCTGAAGGAAATATCTGCAGGTTGAACGTCGTAATTCGCTGCGGTCGCGATTCGATTCTCTCTCATTGTCCTTATATCTCCAGCAGAGATGCCTATGAAATTAATGCACAACTTGAAGAAATAAAAATTCAGATTGCTTGACAAAACACCACAAAACTAACCACCCAGTCAGACGAGCAGATAAACGGGGAATTAGATGGATGAATTTTTCACTCCGCACCTCCCAACCCCACCCCCCTCTCCCCCTTTCACCATCACCATCTCTCTGTTTTTCGTCCATCTTTTATTCTCTCACACATACCGCAATCGTTTCATTTTATATATTGTCAGATTTTTATCTCATGCTTTTCATTATTATATAGATATGTGTCATTTATAATAACATATAAATAGCGCATCTCTGCCGCCTGCAGCTAACGCGAAGGCATGCTGTATCCCCATACACGTCGAAGTGGTAAGTATAAAAAAAAAAAAAAAATTGTGAAATTATCAAATCAACAAATAACTATTATCGAGTCCCACTGCTACAGTTTGAGATATTATCCTAATGAAATTCTGATCTTTGATGCTGAACTGATCATTACAGCATCGCAGTTCACATATTTTCAGTTAATCATTTCGTTTATTATGGATGTATAAAATTTTTTTTTTTTTTTTTTTTCTAACTGTACTCTCATGTATATAATTGAATTGGACGTTACGTCGGATAACCCTGTACGTTTATACTTTTATATTTTTCATATGCATTACGTGAATCACTCGAACGTAGATTATTGTGTAGAATATAACGTGATCGCAAATTGCAATAAATATGACGGTGATAGATTTTCATGCTGCATGATGTTCAGAATTTCGACGAGTATGGGGAATTGTTCGCAGCGCACGGTCCACGCACGTATATATACTATTTACTTTTCAAATAATTAATTAATCAATTAATTAAATAAATAACGACATAATTATGGCAGCAAGCTCAACGATTAAACGAAGTAACACAACACGTATTCTTTAATTCATTTTCTTTTTCTCTTTTCTTTTCTTATCTTCATTTTATTCTTGTTCTTTGGTTGAAGGTCGTTTTTTTTTTTTTTTTTTTTTTTTTTTTTTGTTCCTCGTCTTTTGGAGATAAGATTAAAAATTATTATAGCCAAGCTGGGTGTGAAAATGAAGTGGGCCAGAAGCAAATAGCGTCGAGTCCAAGAGTCCCGCACGCGGTATACGTATAGTAATTCGCGATTTAAAATTACGAAATATTCAAACGCCTGCAGTTCGCGCCTGCCGCTGCTGCTGCTGCTTCGCTCATTTGCACTGCACGAGTCACGGACCCGACGCAATTTCTCCAACGGCTATTTAAGACGTGATAGTCACCTGTTATGGAACTTATATCGGCACTCGTCGGATGCCACGATGTCCATAAGAAGGATGTAGCTAGCCTGTCTGTCTAATCCGGAAATCCTCACTTTATACGCGGGGAACATGCGTCTGCGAACAATATGCAATCGCAAAAGCAACAACACTCCATTAGCCTTTGGGTGTCCACCGCAGGGTCAACGATGTCATTTATTCATTTATTTTATTTCATCAGATTTGGTTTCTTTTTTTTTCTTTTTACACTGCAGCCACATTGCATGAATATACATGGGGGTCCAATTATCAGGGCAGTATATATTTGAAAAGGAACGAAAATATAAAAAAAAAATATATATATATTTTATATCCACGCAATAAACCACCCCGTTTCTATGACTGCTTCGTAATAATATATACCCGGCAAAGGATTGCAACACATCGCGTTAAAATTTTTTTGTTTTTTTTTCTTTTCAATTTTTTTTTTCATTCAATTTTTGCGCATCGAGTGCTGAAAAAGTGATAGACGAATTTTATCGTTCATCAGCTGTATCTTCCGTTGCTGGGTATACGATATGAATAAAAACAGTTTTACGGTCTGCCCTCGGCCCACTTGGCATGGGTTTTTTATTAGATATACCTGTTGTGAAATTTGTATCTGTAGTCATCCGCCGCCACGATGTCCAACAATAGGATGTACTTCGCCTTGGCGTCGAGACCGGACACCCGGAACTTCATCTGCGGGAACATCTGCCTGGACCCGCCAGTAACAGTTATATACATTGGAATTAGACCCTCCAATTTCGTTTGATCGTTGCGGAGAATTTATCAACTATATATTAATTAATTACTGGGAGTGTCCAATTACTTTGTCAAATTCTGTAACCACCTCCGAGGGATCCGATCTCGCAAGAAATTTCTCTCCTCATTTATATACGAACACTTCAATAAAATAAATCAATACAAACACCTACAATGTGCATCGTATTTCTTATCGATGGACGCCTGATCGTTGGGTACAGAATTAGACGAATTCATTTGAAAGAACTGAAATCTGAAATAGAACGTTCACTGCACTGGACATCTTCTTTCCTTGATTTCTTTTTCTTCGTCCCGCTGAAATCTGCGGGGGTTTTGATTTCCGATACCGTTGAGCCGACGCCACCAGTAGACCTATGGGTAAAAACTGGCGGACCTATACGTATTTGCATAATCTATTAATTAACAAAAAAAGAATAATAATACACGATGATAAATCCTCTGCGCTCCGTCATCGATCGCTTCCGGTACTACACGCCTGTAGGGTATACATGGAATTTGAAAATTATGATAATTTCAATTCAACGCAATAAAGAGAGAAACAAAAACAATTATAAATAATGAGTTTCTATACCTAAAAACACGTGAAAATTATACAATTATAATACATATATAAAAGATTTCGAACGCCATGATATTGTGTTCCAAAAAGAAATTGAAAGAAAAGAAAAGAAAAATGTTCCCTACACTTAATTGGTTACACGATATTATAATTGTGAATTTTTAACGTCAAGATTAAAGTAAGGATGATAATAATAATAATCTGAGTAAGATTATATGCGTCAGCTGTCGTCGCACGAGCAAAAGTTTAGTAATATAAATGATTCACGTTGAATGGGATGACACGATGAGAATAGCCAATCTTTACGAAAGGTTCGTTAAAAGGGCGGTGAGTTGATTTGAACGGTAGACATAACAAGATAATAATATTGTCGAAAGGGTTGTTAAGAAGTTCAATGAATTTGACACCGATTCAGTATGGTGCCGAGGACCACCTTCGGTAACAAATCGATAAAAAATTGTTTCCTTTTTTTTTCACATCGACAATTGAGCGCGCACCGAATCGTTTTATTTTGGAGGCGTCGCGACGCGTCATCCGACGATCAGTCTCCCCATCAGCGAAAAGATTCGTCCTCCCCGCGATATATGTTACGATTCTTTTCTCGTACAACGATAAACTCTCGCCCACGCTCTCTGACGCGCTTTGAAACTCGATTTCAACAAAGTTACGTATTCACCTACATGTACCTATGGTACATATGTGCTTTACATTATGCTATATATATCGAGTACCTTTGAAGCCGTTACACTTTTCGCTTGAAAAAAAATGAATGAACGAATACGAGACACGTTGACGACAATAAAAACCACGACTGACATACCCCACATTTTTGTTTCACATCGCAGTGTTGGACAAATTGAAGGTTGGTACATATTTATAGTTACTGTTTTGCGATATGTCTATGAGGACGTTTTTTATACGTGACTCTGATTTTTTTACATTTGCAGCTATTCTTTTTCTAGCGAATGCAGTCTTCACCCCAAAAGTCTGCATCGTTTTGAATGATCAATAAATTGTTGTCTTTTTTCAAACAGATTCCATAAAACAATAAAAAAAAAAGAAAGGACGATTATATTGCATATTTCAGGCCGAAACGGAAGTGGAGTTCCGGAATTTTTTATTCGCAGAAAAAATTATGAAAAAAGGTTCGAAAACTTTTGGTTTTTAAAATTTGAGACGCGACGATGGCATTGAGGATTATTTGAAGAGAAAAAAAATAACGCCGGTTCGCAGCCCCTGACCCCGAATCTAATTAACACGTCACGAGTGTGACTGACTTAAAAAAGATGCCTGTGGTGTACCGCAGGGTGAGCAGCGTGTCCTGCCCGCTGCAGTATAATGATAGTTGAAAGTTGGAAGGTATAGTAATAGATAATTATGGTGCCAGTAGCAGCTAGGCGCAAGTATAAGGAGGTGACCACCATAGGAGATGACGATTACCTGCGCGTCGCGAACGCTCTGGAGAAGGACTACCAGGTATACAGGTATAGGTATTCGTATTTTATTCGAAGAGACTTAGTTGCTTATTAGCGGACGCACACGCTCATCAGGTATACTGTACGGGTATGTGTAAAAAAAAAAGCCGCTGCGGAAGACAAGAATGGAGATATTGTTGTATCCAAGAAAGAGATGCCGAAAACGAATGAGAAAAAATAAAATGAGAGAAATAAGAAGAAGAAGAAGAAGAAGAAGAAGAACTAAAACAGAAGGAGTATATAGGCAGCCTTAACAAGGCGTTCGGACCTCATCGCGTCGCATCCGCAACCTTTTTTGGGTGTACGTAGTGTACGTGGGGCGTTTCGAAGACCATAAGATCAACCCGGGACTCTGCAGCAGCTAGTTTTCGAAAGTATTATTACCGGCGAAGAATCGAAAGATCGGAGGAGGGGGTATATCGAGGGGTGCGGCGGGGGAGGTTGGTTTTTTTATGGAGTGGAGTATATAGTATATGTGTTATATATCCCTGGGAATAATTATCTCCGCAGCGGTTTAACTGGTCAGGAGCAATCGTGGCGTGGGCTACGATTCATTTTTATGTGAAGAGGGCGTTGGACGAATGACCGACCGACTGACCGACCGACCGATGAACTGACCGGGCTTGGCCATCCGAAAATCGTTATTCCACGGAAACTCGAGTATTCGAATTTATGCAAATAACTTTAATATCGGTATCGGTGTACCGATGCAGTCCATTAGCATAATTAGGTGTCATAAACATGTCGTCTGGCCCGGGGGCGTGGGACAATGGCGCCGGAGACGAAGCAGTAAATGCGTAGAGGACCCCGACCCCGACCCCGACCCCGTGCCCCTCGCACAAATACCAACCCAGAAAAACCCTCACACACCCACTAATTCCCAAATAGATATACATCCTATAACGTCCCGCTTATGGTCGTACAGGAACCGAAAAACCAGGCCCAAATTCTATTCCATTACAATATAATAGGATTACCAAAGGAAGGAAGGAAGGAAGGAAGGAAGGAAGGAAGGAGTCAGGGCGTGAGCATCTTCACTCACGATATTGTAATTCAAATACCCCGCCAGTTATTTCTACGTTTATCCTTAAGTTTATTTACCGACCCCATTAGTGCCATTTGTTTACTCAACCTATTACAAAGGTTTGTCCGGGTGCGGAAAAAACAAATGGCCATTGCGATAAGATGTAATAAAATTAATTTTAGCTGTAGAAAAAAAGGTTATGAGATTTGAAGATAAGAGTAAGATATCATGGAGTGCGAAGGAAAAGGATCCATTAATTTGTACGTGGGGTTAATTCTGAATCTGATGGTGGCTAACGATGTGGCCGGGCAAATTTTTCGTAGTCGGGATATGGAAGAAGCGAAATAAGTTGTCAAATTCGAGACGATTCAGAATCAACCTAACCGGGCGTATACGATGGAGAGTTTAAGCAGGGTAAAAAATAGTCCTCATCCTCATCCTCATCTTCGGTCTCATTCTCCCCACCCCCTCTTCCTGCTTTGTATCGAGGGACTCGGAGGAAGCATCTGCTTACTGTTTGCCGGGGTGCTTTGAATCCGAGGAATAAACTAGCGTATACATCGCGGAGGTACTCAAAAATGAAAAACATACACCGAAGTAAGCGGGCCGCTCTCAAAGTCTGTAAGCCGGATTATCTCCGCTGTGAGAGGCAAAACATGCCACGTGATCCCTGGAGGAAAACGCGGGCTAACCGCGCAATCCACCGTGCGAAATAACGTCTTCTTTACAATTCTACACGTATTCAGTCTACGCTATACTCCAATATACATTATTATACGCCCTCATCCTCCGAAGCATCATACGCACACAATCGTCGAAAAATTATTCATCGTATAAATGCCTCCGTCAGCCAGCTCATGAAGAATCCAAACGCACGGAAGGGTTGCTGATTTTAGAATTATGACGAAAAACGAAGTCGAACGCCATCGCGATTTTTTCTGACACTGCAGTTCAAGGTATCTTTGTTTGGAATGGACGAGCCGGATGACCTGTACGTCGCAGGAGTGAGCTATTAAAACTTCGTCTCCTTTGGGGAGAGTTTTGAGCGCCTCGTTTATCCCGCCAGAGTTCGTCGTCCTAACCTGAATCCAACCTGACCCTCGGTGAACGACGCTCACAACGTTCCTCCATCACAAATACCATGGACGTTCGGAATTCCGTAAAAATCGGATAGATTTTAGGCTTTAATGGACATTCGTAGAATACTCAAGCCGGAACGACTCAACCTCTTGAATCTCAAGTTAAATGAAACTTTGCATTCCTGCGGCTATAAACCACATGCACCGGTGATTCCAACTTTTTGCATCTGTCGATGGATGGCCGTCTGCGCCAAATTTATTCAAAGTTCGAATTCATCAAACGATCAAATCATCGGTTTCTGCCCTCGGGGATCAGCGAGATGTAAAAATATGGCAAGCGGGCCGTTTCAGCGGCGCCATAATATCGTAGTTCTCGTTCCGCGGGGTGTACCGCAGGTGTTCCGTCGGTTCCAAAAAACGAACGTTGAAATCGCCCGAGGGTAATATGTGTCAGAAATTAGACGTGTGGCATCACGGCAGGCTCGATCTTCTCCACAAAAACATCACGTTTAATCATCTCAGATCGTTAGAGATTCAAAATTTCTGGGTATAATAACGATAATATCGAACCGGCATCGCCGCTATTTAGTTTTTTATCGAACAGCTTTGACTACAGTGACATGTGTAAGCGCATAATGAGCGCGTATATCGCTGGCCGTAGGTTTTTCGCGGTAGCTGCAGCAGCAGCAGTTTGCCGTTGGTGCCTGTTGCCAGAGGCGAGGTAATTGATCAATGGAATGACGGTGGTTGAGAGGGGCTCCTCGATAATGGTGGGAAAAGCGAGCGGACAATTGCAGGAGTTCTAAGAGCACCGCTCGGCGACTATGCGAGAAAGAGACTCGTGAATCGACGTCGGTAATGCGGTACCTATATAGCCATGCATGCATACACGTATGCATGCGACACGAGCATGAGTGTGTGCATGCATGAAGGTATGCTCAACGTGTTCGAACTCTAGACATGTATGTATACATACCAATAAACGCGCGCGGTATGAATCGAAGGGAACGATAATTTATTACGCGTCGTTAGCGCTCGGCTAAAATAATCGAGAACTCCGGTAGCCTCGAGTTAATTTATTTTATCGCGCTACAGCCAACGATCGCCGCGGACTCGCCAATGATTTGTTTACATCCTTTTCTGCAACCGTTTATGTGCGTTACGTAGAGATATGTATCTACAGTACGTACGATATTAGGTATCTGAACCAACATATCGAGATAATTCTAGAATTGTTACTGGCCAACCTACATACGCAACACTGAAGGGGGTTGTCAGCCTTCCGGTTAGTGAAATGAGAGAATGAAAGAAGGAATTTTTGCGGATCAAGTTGTTCGAACGAGTTCGACTAATGTGCAGAAGAATACCGAACTGCTAAGAACCTCGATTATGAATATTAATATTTCAGATCAGATGAATCCAGTGAAACTGCATTGAAAAAATAGGATTTTAGAATTCCCCATACTATGCGGCGTCAAATGCTCCAGCGAACACAAAATGACCCCAGCAATGTGTCAAAGTCCATCTTGATGAATATTCCGAAAATTCTATAGATCCAAAACGAAGTGGGCATTTGGTTACAGACTAGTGAGACACCGTTCGAGAATATATATAAGAGAAGAAGCTGGGGGCTAACCGAGTCGAAGTTATCCCTCGTCGAACAAATCGGTACAAACGATCCTCGTAAAGCAGTTAAGGTTGGGTTTATATCTGTTGCGTTTCGCTTCGAATAGTGGGACTCAGGGGCCCCTGAGGAAGCAGATGAGCGGACTGATAGGGATACACCGATAGCCTCTGGTCTCAGTCCCAAGAGTCCCAACAGTCCCGGAGCCAGATCCTCTTCGGCGAGGACCCCTGCGGTGAGCGTTGCGTTTCGTCTTATGGTCTATACGTACGCTTTGTATATAGTTTATATATATGCATAGCGGAGCGTTCCGTCTCTGAAGTATAATATAAGCCGTGTGCATGCTGAAGCGGTCAACGCAGAAATTTCAAAGTTGCGTCCGTACCCGGCGTATAGCATGTATGTTAATTTTTTGATTTTTTTGATTTTCCTTCTTTATATGGTTCCTTTCCATTTCACCCTCTCTCTTTCTCGTTCTTTATTTTTCTGTATTTTCTGTCCCTCGCCCCTTTTGTCTTCTCGTCTTCTCCTTTCATTGTCTCTTTGTCTTTTTGTCTCGAAAAGACCGACCGACCGCCCGCCCTTTGTTTTAGGTCGGGGCCTCGTTTAATCTAAAATTACACGATTTGCTGTACTTTCGCGGTTTGAACCGCAGAGAGAGATAGAGACTAAAAAACAATAATAAATAAAGGAAGCAGAGAAACAAAAAAAAAACAAAAAACAAGTTTATAAAGAAAATCAAAAAATGTCTCAGAGACCACCGCGCATTTCAAACGCGGACGCGACAGTAGAAAGCACCGAATAAATCCACCCCTATACATAAACCGCTCTAGGTATATTATACATAATACAGGTATATACGTCATTCGACGGAAATGATTTTCGAATCACAAAGCGGTGTATAAAAGTGACGAACAAAATAAAAAATGAAAAGGGATATATAAAGGTTTAGAAAAAAGATGAAAAAGAAAAAGAAAAAGAAAATATATATATTTCTGATTATTTCTCGAGCGCGACGAATGTTTGACCGGCGAAATTCTTTATGTATTGCAACTTTAGAAACGGAGCAACATTATATACATATGCATCAGATATAGATGTGGTCATATATTACATATGTATATACCTATATGGGCACGATAATGACTGTGGAAGATTCAATGTAGCTGTTGACCTTTGTGGGAATTACAGGTAACCGGAGGTTACGCTATTTAAGGTTATAGTCTCGCAACGCGTACGTACGATAATTACGCTCTATTACGCTCCGAGCAAGTTCGACGCTTCTCACACCTGAGAAACCTGGCCTAATAAGAAGCTGAACACATCAAAACCTACTCTCTCTATACGCTCATGTTGCGTGTATTTACTCCGGATCATATCTAAAACCGCGGGATAACCGATCCACATACATGTACGTATATAAACGCACACATACGCGGCAAGAGATGCTTCACACGTGTAGATTTACACGGCAACCCTATAACGCGGTAGATAATAATGTGATGGTGTAAGTTTGGCTGGCGCCACTCGTTATTTATACGATGAGAGAAGTAGGTGCGTGGAGGGGGGAATGGGAATGGGAATGGGAATGGGAATGGGGATGAGGGAGAGCGAGGGATTAAGGGGGTCGAAGGGCCCTAGGGCCCCGGAGCTGAGCCGAGGTCTGGAAGGCGGGAGCCGCCCACTAAATTATTATTTGTTTCTCGAAGGACTATAAACGCCGAGTTGCCTCTGCCCGTCCAGGACAGCAGTCCGGTTTGCCTGTGCCCGTTCCATGCCTACACTTCTTTATATTCAGCCTAGCTTCACCGTTGAAATTTCTGTCCCGAGGCTCGCCGCGGAGAGGATGAAAAAAAAGATAAAAAAAAAAACAAACAAACGAAACAAAAAAAAAGACACGAAATAAAAATAAAATTGAAATAAAAACTAAGAATAAAAGGGACCAGGTGATATAATGACCATCTTTCGTTTTTCCATAAGTCAACTTTCGAGAAGAAATTCACGTTCCTTCGGGATGTTGAGCGATCAAACTTGTTCGGAAAGGATAACGAACTGTATAAGTACAAACGCGTTTCACTTTATGTATATATGGTATACATATATAAGAAAAAAAAAGAATTATAATATGATCTTAAGATTTCAAGAAAGAAAACAAAATACGCGTTCCATTTTAGGACCTGAGTTTATAATAAGTCCTCCGATATGGAAATTATGCTGCACAGTCGAAAATTATGGACTCAACGGCGACGATGCAAAAGAAGCGATTATAAACGGCGGTGGGTCGAGCGGTGCAATTAAATAGGTTCAAACAAGTATAAAATAAACGAAAAATAAGGGTATAAATAAGACGAGGTTTTAAAGAGACGCTGAGAAAAAAAAAGGCGGCGTGAAAAAATATTCAACGGATATTTAGCTACAACGATCTTATTCCGAAGTTTTTGTTATGCGTTCAAATCTTTTCAAATATAAATGATGAGTAGATGAAAAAATCCAATGCTGATATCCGTAATACGTTTGAATAAGGCGTGAAAATCTCGTCGTTTCAATATCTATACCGAAGTAACGAATTGGCCAACAAATTCACTGACAAATCAAAAAGAAAGAAAAAAAACGAAAATAGTTTTTTTGCAATCGCAAGAAAGATTGTAAAATTTTCCAAGTTTCGGTTCCGCCAAAATTACCGCGTGTCACTATATACACGGCGTACATACGTGTAGCAAAATAAAAACGTACGTAACTCTCGATTCGCATTAGAATTCGTGATAGTAAAACGCTGTGAGCAGAATTTAAAAATTCTCCTGAAACCGCGTCGTGACGCGGTGTAAAAATTTTCGACAAAAAATTCCGCTACCACCGCTTACGTCATAATTAGCTTTCGATAATTTGAGTCACGAAATATGCCGAAGTAGTGTACTAATCTTGTAGCAAACCCTCATTTTGTCCCTGATCCATAAATTGCTCTCCTATCTCAGCGTTCGCGATGACTCTATTAGCACTTGCGGTCTCAGCTCGATCCTCGCGAGCGCAACACGTGTGAGCTGATTGTAACTTGGTATGCGTATATATAATACATATGTATATCTGGCTATGTATAAAAGCCGCCGGCGAATAGATCGCAAATGTATTTCGGTATATAGCCTGTGTATAATATTATGTAATATACGTATATCGTACACTGCCAGCTGCTTACACTGCAGCAGCAGGCGTTGGTTCGTTCGCGGGTATAATATTTCGCGCGAGAATTTTCCGGGGATACACATTTATCGAGCACTCGTTTAAGTTCCGAGCCCACGTACGGGTATGCATACACGGTACGCGAGCTTTCGAAGAGGAGTAAAAACGAGGCCAAGCGCGGGGCTGGAATCAGCGGTGGTTATATCAAAAAATGGATCTCCGAGGTAAAAAGCGAAAGTTTTAACGCCTGCCCGGGAGCACATTTTACGAACGGTATATGCGGACCAGCGGGGGTCGTTGAGACGGGAGTTCGCGAGAAAAAAAAAAAAAACCAGATGAAATAAATAAGTGAATAAATAAAAAATGAACGCGCGTCGCAGCTTAGGTGTAAATGAGCCATAAGTTTCGAGAAGTAAAA
The DNA here is from genome assembly GCA_963978495.1 of Athalia circularis. Lineage (NCBI taxonomy): Eukaryota > Metazoa > Arthropoda > Insecta > Hymenoptera > Athaliidae > Athalia > Athalia circularis. Next base: position 18,020,735 of record OZ021700.1, read on the forward strand.
TCTAAACCCTGCCGAGTTAGTTTATGACGTATAGAATCATCAATATCAACCTACAGAAAGAGTGGAATAAAAAAAAATGCAACACTATGAATGAACAATCAGAGCTTGGAATGAATGAACGAATGTTTCTAGCTCCGCATTATACGTGTATAGGTACAGTTTGTGGTTCAGGTGCATAAAACGCAGAATGTGTGTATACCTAGTGTTTTAGAACTGTAAATACATGTGTGTATAGAATTCGCACTATACCTACGATATACGTACATGGGAAGGGTAGGTGGGTATAATGCACACGTGCACATCGTACCTATGTACCGGTCTACCTATACACATGTAAGGCTTTCTATTTGCGCGACTCACCCTCTGCGACACCCTTTTCTATTTGCATTCAGAAATTGGCTGCTGCCGCCCGCGCACGGCGTGGCCAATTCAACAACCTAACCTCAACTCCGCTGCCGCACTATACTGCGCGTACTGCAGTCGTTGAATAATCTGAAACTATACCGTTTAAAGTCGCACCTCTTTTTTGACCCGAGTCTGAAGTTTCCCCGATTAAAGAAGAGGAAAAAAATAATTTTCATACACCCAAGTTCACGAGTATACGGAGCCTGATCTGCTGATCAATCCCGTTCGATCCGAATAATAAAAATTGCTTACATATTCGACAGTATAGAGTGAAAAAAAAGACAAGTATGTATACGTAAGGATTACGTGAAGTAGGCTGCAGTCGTGGGTCATATACGTATACCTCGGGCGCATTACGTTATACTATACACCAGACACGTGATCAATTTCTATAACACATGTCACATTGTATGGTAATTCCTATACATAGATATGGTGTACAGTTTCCAATTTATTCATATATGTGTGCGCTTGCGGTGACTAAGTTTCTTGACAGCATGAGAGAAAATGTTGGCAAAAATTATTCCATCGACACAGATCGACGATGTCCACTATCGAAAGAACGGAAAAAAAAAAAAAAAAGAAAAAATTCTGAAAGGGTGACTCGGCCACAATTTATATAACAGCATTTTATATACAATAAAAACGTCATTCTGAATTCCAAATTTTGCGATCAAAGTGTCTTTCGAAAATAGGATAATCCCCACGCGCGTATCGCGGAAAAAACGATGACACGTATCTCAAAGTTTGTCTTTCTTTTCTTTTCTTTTATTTTTTCGCGAGGCGTAAAAACCGAGCCATAATCTAAGCGGTGTTGCGGTGTACCACCGTGTAATCATACCTGCATATGTATGCACGTATATATTTTGTACGATTACATTGAACTCGTGTAAATGTACGTATCGGGAAAAAATAGGTCGCACCGTGTGAAAATTTTCACAAAACGCGTGAAGAACTTTACGTATAGGTATACGAAATACGCGTATACGTATATGTAAAGATAACAGACTGTATATAGATGTATTTTGTACAACGCAATCTGCATAGTACATGCAGAGGGACAAAGCGACGAACGTGTAATTAGACAAGGTGCAGCGCCACCGCGTACACAACACATATATGAATAAAATTTTACACAGTAATGTAAACGCTGTGCAGGAAATTGTTTCCGTATGTATACGTATTTAACCGATAACCAGCCGTTACGACCCTCCAGTAAATCTACTTTGTATATGTAATTATACATAACAAGAGTTTATCTACAGATACCGCATACGGAAAAATTCGTTTTTCTATACACGGTAAAAGTTATGCTGATTTCTGCATTCTAACGCTACTGTATTGTAACGACATAATTATACATTACGCACAATTTTATAAAACCATAATAGTTTGAATACACATAGAGAAAATTTCAAAAGTTGGGTATGTATAACGTAATACACGGGAGATGATGAGATTATATCGCAATATTCTCTGCTAAAAACATTGAGTAATTAGAAGGTATAAAATTTTTTACACATTCGTGTAACTTGTATATATACGGTGTTTTTAAGCGCTTTCATTTATTTCATACAACATATAAAAAAAAAGGCAAATAAATAATAATAAATAAATTACAGACACCAGCGAATGGGGATATTGATGGGATATTAAACGAAGCAGAGAAATATGTAAGCGATGAGGTGCGTGCGGATCTGTTTTACTTATTTTAACGGGCGATTATCGTCTGACCATAGGGTGAAAGGGTTCGACTGCACCTGCGGCTGCACGTATGCGGGTAACATGTGAATTCAATCGTTAAAAAGCTGATGATAGGTGTTGTGAAAAAAAAGAAGAAAACAAAAAAAGAAGACATGACATTTCCTTGTTACACAGGTTAATAATATTGCACCTACGTATTACGTAAGATAATAATTTATCTCCATATGAAGCGTCCGGAAATCAGAAGGAAGGTAAAAAGCTGATACATGCCTGCAGCCTGCCCGACTACCGTATGTAAGAACACATCCCGCATCTATCCCGAGAAATGAGAAATAAAATAATCTAATGTATGCCGAATGGAAGGTGATGTAGCAGAGTAGGTAGATGTATAAAATATATGGTATATGTATATATTCCATATCCTACTGTACGGTGAAGAAGGAGAGCGAATATAAGAAGAAAAAAGAAAAGAAGTATAACGTAAAAAAAGGAGAAAAAGAAGAAGGGCTGGGAGATGTTGAGGAGAGAAAAGAGGAATGGGTGCGATGAAGACGTGACGTGACGGGTATGAGTGAGATAATGAAAGGGTTGGTGGCAAGGTACCCGTCCTCTTCGCTCTTGCGGTGAGAATCCAAGATGCCCGGAGCCACGTTTATACTTTATACTCTCGCACACGTTCGCGACCTGGTCTTCTCTTAGTTTCTCGTTCTTAGTTCGCTTCGTTTCTTGTTTCTCAGTGAACGTGAATACGTCAGTTCAAAACCCCATTGCATCCCCTGCGAGCTCAACGCGAGTGCCTCTATTCAAAGCTTTTTCTCTAATTTTAACACTGCACACAGTCATTTTTTTCTTTTTTTTTTTTTCTTAAATTTTTTCAATTTTTTTGTTCTACTCTTTTTTCATAAATAAGTTTTTTCTTCTTTTTTACCATTCAGTTTTCGAACAAAAATTATATCTAGAAGAAAAGAAAATCAATGTCTATCACAACTTTCCTCTACCCCCCTCTTTCCTGAAAATCTGCAAGCCGGAAAACCAGACTCTGCGATTTTAAAAGACCTATCATTACGTCACGTTATTAAATTCAAGGGAATACAAGTTTGGGGGTTTAATGAAAATTATGATTTCGAATAAATTAAAAAACTAAAAAAAAGAAACAAAAACTGCATACGTCATTAAAAAATTATGTATACAATTCAACGACGATGACGCGAATAAAATAGTTCCACGTACGACTGTGTATCTTTTATAGTTATAATTACTTTTTCTAATTCTATTTTTTGTTAATTTTTTTTTATTTTTTCAATGTTGTTACTATAAATCGATTGTCAGCAGTTAATTGTTGATACGTACGTACTGTGCGGGTATCGTATCTCCTACGGAGCTGCTGCAGGTGAGCGTCAAGCGTCAAGCAAAATTTCGATCGTATTGGTACTCCTCCTCCCCTTTAGCCCCTTCTCTCTCTCTCTAGCATCTACCCTCCATCACCCACACTCTGCACACATCTATGTATCTAACATGCTTCGTGGCGGATGCGGGTTTTCAAAGCTGCAGCACGCGAACGAGCGCGTAAAGGGAATCTTATGTGCAACGGTCTCGTGTGTTCGTCACCGCGGAGGCACAAAATGGGTAGTAGTAGGTATACGAAGGTAAATGCATACCGCGACTACATGCGTATTCATAGATCAGGACAACGTCGATTTTCGTTTCGCTCTTTTTTATCGGTAATCGGTATTGTCGCGCGCGATTTTAACAGAGGATCTAAGATCTATAGATTTGTCGATTTTCCATTTTTTTTTCACTCACACAACGAATAGTTCGTTATAAAACGTGAGACGTTACGACCGTCCGCGAATCGCAGCGGTCGACGGATCAACGTCATCTCTTGATTTTTCCGAAATAATTTCGTGTGCAACAACGTGTGCATGAGGATATATCGGAGGAAGAGAGAGGACGGAAGGGAATAAAAACGTTCGACAGGTTGAAACAGCTCCGAGTTATCAGGGCTTAAAAATTCCTGCACGAATCAGCCGGTGCAACCTGTTGTAGTTATTCGGTAATTCCGCGATACTTCAAAACTGTGTTATGAACTCAAACAATACACGTTTACAAACCAAACACATATCGCAACTTGACGCGACTGCGGAAGATGTGTACATTTTATACGCGTGTATATAATTTGGAAATAAATATTTACTAATCAACCGTTTATAGGTTTATACATTTTTATTACTTGCGATTTTTTGCAACGTATCACCGATACAGGTGGTGCAGGATTAAAAGAAATAAATAAATGAGGATAAAATATGAAGAAAATAAATGGCGAAGATTATGCGTGTATAGGTATGCACCGTATGTGTACATACGAATGAGTGTGATTTGACCCTCGTGTAAAACGTGCATAGCATATTACGTGGTATCGCATCATCCCACAGAAATAACTACCTATATATACGTATGTATAATACATTTTAGTTACCCATAATAATGGGACGGGTCGAAATCCTTGATGAGAAAATTATGAGGTAGATATGGGCCGAGTATATTTTTGAGTAGATACCTGTAGATTATACCTGCGGGTAAAGGTGTATGTACACTATTTGAATTTTTGAATAGCCGTGCAGGTTTCCCCTTCTACCCCCTCGCCCCCCGTAATAAATATACGTATACTTGTATATACGAATATGTGTAATCACCGGCAGTGCTATTTCCAAATGTAATTAAGAGATCCGATCGCCACAGCAGTTGCTCTCGCAAACTCCTATCTGCTCTCCTAATTCGACTACATATAGGTATAGTGCGATGAACTAATTATGTGGGTATGTATGTGTAAAAGTATGTATATAAGTAACAAGTCTGGATATCGAGATACCGTGGAGATAACGTTCGTGTTATGTAATTATTATATAGTTTGCCAGAAGACATTAGTGTTCAAATCTCCTCCCGAATGTATTAGGTGTATAATAATTTTCAACCCGATTTCATTTATAATTATAAAGGAGTTTTGAACTAACTCAATTTCTTTCCTCCTTTTTCTGAACCAACCAAATCATTTCATTGCCCAAATAAGGAACATGGAGAAACACGAGAAAAAAGAAAAAAATTAGGCGAGGGAGGATTCCATAAACGTATGATAATTTCGGTGAAAAATTATATCATATATTCGCGTAGTGTTGGTACGGAGAAGATTTTCAGCCCACCGTGCTGTTAGTTCCCGTCCGGTTTCGGCAGCAATATTCGCGCGCGGGCTGGCCATGAATGGCTGGCAATTTGACCGCGAGAGATGCTCGGAGGTGTGGACCGTATGGTAGGATGGAGGGAGGGAGGTAAAACGGGCGGCTATACGGAGGGGGCACTTTTGGGCCCGTCGGGGTCCAGTTGAGCGAGTCCGGGACGAGACTGTAGCGCAAGGACTCGTTCTCGTTCTCGTTTTCGTTCTCATTCTCGTTCCGGACGGAGGCATCGAGACAAGGTACGGGCACAGGAGGAGAGGAGAGGAGAGGAGAGGAGAGAGGGACGGCGGGGAGGCGAGGATACAGTGTCGTATAGGGTTTCGCAGCGGGTCTGGTAATATCTCGTTTAGAAAGATTACAGGTTCGAAGAGGCTGCCAATGTATAAAACAAACATCGTTAAGGCCAACCCTATACTTAGGTGGCCCTTGCGTTATTTACTCCCGGTTATATGTGCCGGGTTATTTACCAGTTATTTACCTCCCTCTCGCTTTCTCTCTCTCAGCTATACTTCAACCTGCAATACGTGCAACCCTCTTACGTATATTCGGACCAGAGTATCGCGATGAAGTAACCTACGACTGAACCAAACTCGGCTAGAAGGTAGCGGTGCTGCTGCTATGCAGCGACCGCCCCCTCATCCTTCTACTACAATTTCCCTTTTCTACTTTTTTTGTTTTTCAATTTTTATACTCCGACTCTGATACGTGTACATCCGCGCAGGGACGTAGATATGCGTATGCCTCCCGATTATGGGCGAGGTGCAAGTTAGGTACCCGTTATACTGCAGAGGCGCACGGCGGAGGGGAAGAAAATCTCGCGATACGATATTGAGACGTAGACCGTAAGACCACACCGGTGAGTATAAGGTGAGTATTAAGTATATACCCCGAATGCACACGATGATACGGTTATATAGATGTGCCGTAAAGAGCAGATGCTGCCGAACGAAGAGATACCAAATCTGTAATTATCAGGTACTATATGACCATATAATAACCCTTTGCGATGCGAGTGTTGTTTGTTTATTCATTTTTTTTGTTGTTTTTTTTTTTTTTAATTCTTCTTTTTAATGAATATGTGTACATATGCCTACGATGACTCGTGTATATTACACGGTGTATAGTCCGCGTGTCGCGTATTAATGTCCTTATAATACTCCCTACGTATAAGCAGGCATAGGTATATACACAGAGTTACAGCGAGTGAACGAGGACTCGAGTCAAGTTGAGTTAGGTCGGCTCACTGCTCACTCCCCACTGCAGGGTATTTGATTTATAGATATAAATTGATTTACGGAACCTCACGGGTTTGCATATTAAGCACACGTATGTATATACGACCACCTATTATATACACCTTGCATATCTCCACTCATATATACACATACCTATATTCATATACACGAGAAGCATGTCGGTAACATCATATCTATATATTTTCATCATGCGGTGTACAATATTCTTCACACTCATTATATGTATGTACGTTTTGTGTGACTAACTTAGCATGGAAAGGATAATAAATTTTTGTCACAAGATCTATAATAATCTCACGTTTTTCATTTCGTTTCTAAATATACCGGCCATAATTTTGACTTGCCAAAATCAAAGAAACGCATATTAGGTACACGTACGAATAATCGATGAAGGAAATAATCACCGATCGAGTTTAAAAAAGAGAGAATAAAAGAAAGTATTCAAAAAATTGACGAGCTTTTTGTTTTTTTCACAAAAAAAATGTCACGTATAACGAAAAAAAAAATTATGTTACGCGCTGGGCGGTGAAGAAGCACCCTTATTCGCTTCGTATCGCTATAGTTTATATGTAAAATAAAATTGTAACATGTGCATGCGTATCTGAGTATAGTTGAAATGCCGTATATATAACGCGCGTTGCAGAAACGCCTACCGCACTGCATTGCACTTAACTATTATAAAGTAGACGTATGTGCGATGATAGGTGCCATGCACTATACATATACGCTGCAGACGCACGGAAACGAGTCAATAAATCACTTGGAATTTTTCTATATTACACGTATACCGTATACTACAACGCTGCAACAGCGTAAGTGGCGATTCCCAACAAACTCTTAACTTATGTACGATACGAGAGTAAAAATTTTGATGTATGTTGAGCACATGTATACGTATCGCAAGGAACACAGTGATTGGTCAACTTTAACGGCTGTTCTTTAATTTTTTTACCACGCATTTCGGGTTCCTTTGCAGCGGCCGAAACGCAAGGGAAAAACTCGACGCGGATATCGCGTATCCTGAGCACACCCTGGCCGCTTGTTTAGAATGTTTAGGAAAAAAAATGCTATTCTTGTCTCCTCGTATAAAATGCGCATCGGGAGCATGTCCTGACCTCGGATAAGGTGGTACGGTGACTCGTCGAGTGATATTCTAATTTTTCAGGCTAGTCGATGTAACCGAGGTGCTGATAACCGGAGTCAAACTAATAAGAGAATCTCGCTAATAATTTACGTAAAGGTGAAGACGCCTAAGGGCGCCGCGCCGCGACGCCTCAATTGTTACCCCGTCATCACCGTGCGGCGAGAGAATATATATCGCAGTTGGGTATTGCGTGCGTGTGCGTACAGAGAGAGAGAGAGAGGGAAATAAGTATGGGTATAAGAGATCTCGTACGTCGCATGGATGAACATATACCGCGCGTATATACAGAGCGCGTAGTTCACGTCTACACGTACATTGCATAGGCGGCGCGTACGTGATACGGGAATACGAGCACACGACGAGCATCGCATCTACACGCACCAGTAGAACGCATTAGCTGACAACCGCGCGGGTGTCGCGTTGGCGTCGGTTGAACCGCCGCGTATATGCGCGCGAGATTATGCGGGGGTATGAAAGAAATCTCTCCCATCCTGCGAGAGCTTGCATGAGTTGCCGTCGCCGCATCGCGCTCACCGACACCTACAGCGCCCCAGCGTCCTATCTACGTACGTACACGACCCGCGGTCTGGTGTTCGTGACGTGCTGGTGGCGGACCGCGAACGCGCTCCCCCGCGTAGTTGTAATCGTACGTAGTAGACGCACACACAGCTATACGTATATCTTACAAATACGTTTCCGCCGCGACAACGACACGTAAAAAAATGTCAATACAAAGGTGCGGAGGACACGTACACCGCGGTTCATATCAGAAGTTGTAGCCGTTATAACGAAGCCACGAACATCATCGGCAGCTATCGCGCCTCACCGTCGTCACAGTCATCGTATAAATACGCGTGTATATGCGTTGCACAGTTCGCAGGACGTGTGTAGGTGGATCGTAGCTACACAGCATATATATGTAGGAGTTCGCCGGGTGCCGAGGAGCTGCTGGTGGTGTTGCTGGCACTGCACGCGCTGCAGCAGAGCTACTATAGGTACCGGGCTACTAGGGCTAATTACCATACGGGCCCCGCGACCCTAGGGAGATCGCGAGGGATAAACGAAGACGGGTATACCGAACCGGGGCGCCGAAGAGCCGGGGTTAAAACAAGGACAGTCGGAATATTACGGCGCAGGGTGAGAACGAGTGGGAGGACGGTGGCAACGGCGGCAGCGAGCAGGGCGACACTCCTCGACGCCAGGCGGGAAAAACTACGAGAAAAGGCCGGGTAGTGCAACGATATGCGGGGGAGATAAAGGGAGAAAAACAAGAGCGAGAGAGAGAGAAAAAAAATTGTCCGACGAAGAAACTATGCGAGGCTTATAACGTTACACGCGTGTACGAGAGAGCGAATCGAGAACAAAAAAAACAAACGAAAAAAAAACACGAAAAACGGGAAAAAAAGAATTCAACTAAAAGAAAGAAAAAACAGAGCGCCACGAGTACGAGAGGGATGAGAAACCGAACGAGAGAGGGATGGGTTTCGACGATTCTCTCAACGCGTGCGTTCGATCTAGTGCTGGCAAATTCCACACGTTGCGTATGTATAACGTAAATATACGTATGTGGACTGCGAATGATGACTGTGAGTAAGTGGATCGCGGGTAGTGCGGTAGCGGAGCATGTTATATAGGATATATACGTAGGTATGTACCATATACGTAATATACATATAAACGACTGCACGACGCACCCCGTCGGGTCTGCTGCACGTTACGTGCATCGAGCAACGGGAAATCGGACGAAGGGATTCAGACCTCAAGGACTCGCCGTATAGAATAGATGCACATCGAAATCACATAGGTATATTATGATATGTGATATAATATTATATACATGCGTTACGTTCGCGTCCGATGACGAATTACATAACTGTATATAATGTAATATTATACGCGTTTAATTTACGAAAACGTAGAAGAATCTCAGCTTTATACACAGCATATTCACTCGAGAGGGTATATATCATAATTATAACGTAATTTGGCGGATTACTCTTTCGCGTCGATTAGCACAGGGCGTAGGTCGGGGTCAATTTCGAGTGGTTTTTATCGTTTGTGAACCGGTGGTATATTAAAACATTGCAACACTACCGCCGCGTGGCTTTTCCACGTATAGTACTCGTGTATCTACACGAATATATTACTGCAGTCTCGACTATAGGTACATTAAACACACACCTACTTTATATCCACACACATATAAACCGAGCCAAAGTAAATCGCGAAATAAGAATATCGTGCACGCGTTATATACCTACACGTTACATCCAACTATACTAACGACGTGACACGATCTTTTTTAGTCTTTAATATAAGTACACGGTACACGCGTACTTTACCTATAGGTACAAAACCCCATACGCGCGAACTCAGTCGTAAGTGGCTATTATTATTATGCATCATTCAACGCATCGACGTGCGATTATGCGTTGACGCGTCTGCAGTCGTAAGAGGTAGGTATGGCACGCTATACCATATTTTTGATATGGTGATTGAAAGTTTCATGAAAAATTTGAATACCTGTGTGAATAATGATAAAAAAATTTTTGACGATCGCAGAAAATGCGGCAGAATGGGGGGGGGGGGGGGAACAATGCGAGTTGTCAAATTTGAACCGATCAATTACGGGGCGCGATATTATGGACATGACATCGTCAGAATTTCATTATAAAACAATAAACTCGAGAACGGTCGCCGGCAAAAAAATTTTTGGGAGACATTTTTTAGTAGCTCCGTTACACCCACTCCATATCGGTATACATACGCGACTACCCATGCATGCTTTTCTGACATTCGAGAATATTCCGCGCGCGCGAGGCTGAGCTTTTTTTTTTCTTCTCTTTTTTTTTGTTGCGGGGAAGGTGTACGCTGTATATGGTATCCACAACGCGCCCTTATACCGATATGGAGCATATGACTTCCGGGGTTATATTTTCCGAAGACGCAATATAGAGAGAAAATATTTACCATATTTTGAAAAGGTGTGTAAGTATATATGAAGGTGGTGCATGTGACGCGCGAATGGCTGGCGATGTAATATATTGATAGAATGGAAAGAAGTTTGTTTTTTTCAGGCTATTTTTAATCGGTAGATATGGATGTAGATGACTGTAATACGAAAAGCGCACGTGATCGGAAAAACAACAGCTCGATTTTGAGATTGGGAATGTCAAAGCTGACACCATAATTCTTGATGAACTTTTTTCTTTTCTTTTCTTTTCTCTATTTAATTCTGTTTAAAAATTACTCTCACGGCAGACGAGTCGCGCACGATAATCGCGAGTTATGGTACCTATACGAATGTTGGTTAATTTTATCGTTGAGAAAAAATGGAGAAGAAACAAAAAATCGTTTCTTTTGTCATGGCGTTCGGAATCTCGGATAGTCGGAAGGGGAAAAAATATGGCGGTTTTGAATCGTTCGCGCAAATGAATCGATTTCTTCGGATTGACAAAAAAATTATTCCGTATTCCCATTTTCGAATGCGGTCAAAAATTCGACCACATATTTTTCCCTTTCGACGCAAGTGTGAAAACGATATCCAGATATTACAAAATGGATCACATGAAAATCTGTGTGGAATAGTTAATTATTGAAAAATAAGATTGTAAGTAAATATAATTTTGATAATCGCAGTTTGCTTACCGGCCACTTTTCGTGATGACCATCTCCGTCCCGAGTTTATAAAACCTCTCCCACAGCTCCTTGCCCTCGAGGGTAACCTTGGGGTCGTCAACGACTCCGTCTTCCTCGGGGTGATGCGGTGGGACGAGGGGGTGGTGGGGACCCGCTAGCGGGTGGTGTGGCGGAAGGGGTAAGGAAGGACCCAGCATCCCCGGGGGCATCGGATGCCTGAGGGGCCTCATTCCACCACCGGGCCCGCCCTGGTGGTGGTGGTGATGGTGCAACGCAGCCGCTGCCACGGCCAAAACGGCGGCGTGCGCCTCTTCGGGGGTATGGGGACCTAGACCCAGACCTGAAAAAAAATAATTCCAACGATTCAATAGAAGTTTATTAAATTTTCAACTCTCGCATCGTCAGTTATTTTGTATTATTTGTTACATGCATCAAATTTCCCCTAGAGTCGACGTCCTTCTTTTTTTTCTCTCTTTACTTTCTTCCGGCGCCAAATCTGATCGTGACGACTCGACGTTAGTCCAGAATATATCTACAACCACATTTTGACAGCTGAGCTGCAAGATATATGAGTAAACTGCAGGCTAATGTGTCGATGTACGTATGGCTTCATTTTTTTTTTTTTTCTTTTCATTTCTCAGGCATACCAACGATACGCTGCCGCGTAAGAAAATGTTACAAATATTACGTGTGACATCTATTGCTCGAAACACGAGCGTAAAAGTTGTCTTCATATTTTTCATTCAATTATTATATATCCACCTATATATAAAAATCGGTATCCTGTATAGCTGAAGTAAAAAATTCCCAACATCTTAACAAAGAAAAAAGCAGAAGAATATATAAGATAACTGATATTAATTGAAATCTTGAAACGTCTACCTGCAGATATCCTCTCGAAATATTTCGGGTATACGATCGAAATTAATCCGTTGATTTTTAACGAATAAAAAAACTTCACGTAATCTACCGAATTGTAAGATATATATAAGTATAACGATACACGTATTTCGTGCAGCTGAGTGGTGGAGAGTTATAATTTGCTGATCGCAATTAATGGTTTTGAATAAAACAACGACTAATATATCGTTATGGTCCTATGTACGGAGTTGAATGTCCCGTCGAAGAAAATACGAGCGAGCGTTTATATTTGTATATCACATCCAATGAAGGGATGATGTTATAATTGAAATGGCGGACTTGAACAATTAATACTTTGTTAGGCCCTGATCGTCAGGGCGCCATCGCGACCGAGAATTGCAAATGGAGTAAAATATGTATATTCTATATATGATATACGGTATTAAACCGAATATATATGCCGTATGCATAATTACTTTTATCACCGAAGCGCCATGACAACCAGAGGGTCGTCCGCGCGCGTGGGAGGCGTCACGCGCGCTCTGTAGCGTCGCTGATTTTATACGCGCAATTAATATTTTCGTACATATATATACGCATACATATTGTACATGTATACTGTATATTAATCCGCAATGCGAACCGCCTACTAACCCGAAAATAATTAATATTAATCGAATAACAATTATATACGCGTAGGCTATACACCGCACTTGTCGAATGAAAAAACAATCAATTTTCAAATTTCCATAACATCTGAAGCAAGAGATTCTGATGACAGTTTTAATTCGCGATCTTAGCGCGAGCGTTATTATTCTTTTGACGATATAAAATTTCTATTTGAATAAAAACGAGAGTTATCGTTAGTCTCAGCTGCGCGGAAGCAATCAACATTCCGCACTCGAGATTTCACCGCGTGCGTATATTAAACGATTATTTTTTATGTCATCATCTTAAAAGGGGGGAAAAAAGATCGCGGATTCTTTGCTATATTATATGGATTGTTATATCCCCTGTATGTATTTAGTCCTCGTGCAAAAAATCAAAATATTATATAAATATGTGATTGAAATTTTTTCTTGCGTTGAGAAACAAAATCCAATCACAGTAGTTAACATTGTATAGTTCTTAAGAAAAAGAAAAAGAAAAATAAATCTGAACAAAAGAACTTTGGTTTTTTGGGATTTTTTTTTGTTCGTACGTAAACGCAGCGTGCATGTATAAAACTATGCGGACAATGCAGTAAATATACTAAAATATATGTACACTTAAATATATATTTTCTGCAGTCGAGTTAATAAATAACAACGTGATTTACGTACTGCTCAAGTTGTTTTTTAGGCTGAGCAACGATTTCCGTGAATATTACGGTGCGCCACCATCTTGAAGATTTTTATTCAACGCCGTTTCGATTATACATGCGTCGTACGAAATAAAATGAACGCCGAATTAATTCTGCACACCTGAAGTTCGTTGCTTAGAGTTCGTGAGTTTGTGCATTCTACAGAAATATATACGAGAACGACGATTGCATATGATTTTGTAGAGTGATAATAATTAGTATCAATTATCGAATAATACAGGGGATGTACGATTATAAACCTTGTATAGAAAATACAAATTTCTTAAGTGAAATATCTACGATCATTTCATCGTCAATAATATAATTTTGTCGGCTATACTTTATAAATAAGCATCTGATCAGCGCCGTTTCGTTGTAATTAATTGACTTCAATTGTTTTCCAATTCAACGATGTCCGTATATAATGTCTGTAGATAAATGTTGGACAGGGTTGTGTATATCATCTATGCATCACTTTTCGTTACGTCATGATTATAAAAACCGTAACTCGATGCCATTGATATCCATCATTTTGAAAAGAAACTTACATACGTGTATCGATACTAATTAATTCATTCGCCCGCGATATCATCTCTCTTTGACCTGTAATTATGCGAGAAAACCCGAATATTGTTATAAATGGACGTTTCATTAAATTCCCTCTTATACGATCGCACCGCATTTACTACTCCCAACTGACAAATATTAGAGAAACAAAATAAATAAAATGGGAGAAAGAAATCAAAATTAATATCGAAAATCGACAGAATAAATGATGATGGATATAAGGCACATGCGAGTCACACCTGAGTGCATTATTATGTATATGAAATTATCGCCGATATCTGAAGCTTCGAATCGAATGTAAAGTTATTCACGCTTTATTGCTATTTTTGAGTTCATTTAATTAGTTTATTATTTAATTGTCAACAACCGCACTGCAGCTGCAGATATATATAGGCACAAAGTACATACAATTACACTGTTTATACTCCGATTAAAAAATTCTTGTATATGTCAGCCGTAAGTGCATAATACCTATATATATATTACACCTACGATACGCCATGATTATTCGATCGCAAAAGTTCTTATAGTCTTAGTAATTATTGTTACATAATTTTAATAACTTTATTAACCTTATATATACGCGGTTAAATACACATGTACACGACTAATGTGTACAAAACTGTATTAACAGGATATTTATATTATCACCCTGGCGTTACGTTAACGTTTGTTCTTGTACATATCGTTATACTTATGCATTATCTGGTTGAAAGTACATCACGTTTTTACAGTTATATAGTTCCCGCGGTACTGCGTATATATATACGTGATATGTATGTAACGCGGATACATATTGTATGTATTTATTAATATTTTACAGCGCGAGTATACATATAGCAACATCGCGCGTTATCTTCGCACTTTAGGTTATCGGAAAACAATGCGAAGTACATTAAAATTGCAGTGGCATCGCTATAACTCGTTAACTCTATGTATATAGGCAGCATACATAAACCAGTGCAAATACATAGTGACAAAAGAAAAAAAAAAGAAAAGAGAAGTGTGTAAAGTCTAAACTATAGGCACGTATATTATTACACGAGTTGTCATCATCCATTAATATCTAAATTGTTATTTTAACGTCCACCTAATCCGCGGGGTATGTATAATAGGTATGCAACATGTATAGATGTAATTAGTATCGCCCCTCGCAGCTCATACACTACATTATCGGTCGACCATTCGAATGAAATAATGTAATCGCGTTTTCTTGTGTCATAATTATAATAAATACCTACACATGAACCTAATTATTTAACGCCTTTTTCGTTCGCACGTTATACATATCAGAACAAGCAGCTATGATAGATTACACTCTTATTGTTAAAGAAATTTTTTTTCAAAATAATTATATTTATACCGAACAGAGATGATATTTACGCTCGATCTGCACATATATAGAAATAATTCATATTTTCATCGAAACCGATAACGCGAGGCGTATATTTTCTTTCTGTACATACATAAATTTATGATATATATAACGACAATGGGTAGCGTATATATGTAATGTGTACACTTGATTGTGAAAATTATTATTTCAACATATCGTATCAAATTATGTTACAAACGTTTTGTGCAAGCCGTAATTATAGGACGCATATATCTATTCCTGTTGCTGCAAAAGCGAATTGTGTGCAGGTGGTGCGAATTAACGATTCTCCATATTACACGCATCGATCCCGAGACGGTTGTTGCTAATATAGAAATATAGAAACCGCGTGCAAGCACGATGTAATACCGATAGGGATTGTAAGAAAAAAAAAAAAAAGAAACTCGCGCTGTCGCGGGACGTAATTGTAATTTCTGCAGTGTACGTCGTCGTCCTCGTCATCGCGTCATCGGTCCATCGCATCGGTCGCGGATCGGTATAATGTATACAAGACGTTAAAACTCAAGGGAAAACCTATGCGCTGTACGTTAAAACGTCGGTTTTCTTATAATACGTATATTACCAATACCATCCGCACGTTGTTCGACGTTCGTTTTGTGCAACGATGCATGAGATTATGTCTTTTTGCTACCGGTTGTAGCTGCAGCGTTTGGTATACCGATTCCCGCATTCTATGTATATTTGGTCGCGTCGTCGTCGGTATAAATCTACGTGAATCTACGTATACGTCATACGTTATACACCTAGAGTTCGCACGGCAGTTTTACACACCGAACGAACGTTTATATTTTTCACAAAGGTACGTGCGATTTATACGTATACAGATAAAAATTTGTATTCCTTAAAAGATCATGTTATAACGGCCGCGTATATATATATGTATAATTGCGGCGAACAGTTTCGATGGAAGAAAAAAAGTGACGGAAAGACATCTGTGGAACTTTTGTGGAAGGCGAGTCAGATTTTTTCTTTTTCTATCCGTTCTTGATCGTTTTTTATTCGAATTTTTTGTTTCCGGTTTTTCTTTTCTTTTTTGGCTTTACTTTTCGGCCGACCACGGTGCATGCGGCAGGGTCTGGTCTGTGGGATGTATAGATCGACTCACGAAATTGAACGGTCGTATTATACCTAACTATACACGATCACGGAGATCTCAATCTGACTTAATCGACTCCGAAATTCCATGACAGGATTTGCGGTCGTTTAGTCAGATTTCGCGGATATTATTCAATTCATGTATATAACTTATATTTTGTGAAACAAAAAAAAATAAAAATAACAAACGACCAATAATACCGTCGTACCCTGGATTGTTCGTGAAGGTGCTTAAAATTATTGAGAAACATGATCCGTACGGTATAATATCGTTTAAATTTCTCAAGTATAACTAATAATATATATGTGTCTGTGTCTTCTTTCTATTCGACTTCTTTGAGGGCATGCGATTTGCCGTAATTTTTACAGAGTGATGAGAGTCAAGTGCATAATAATTCGGAAGAGTGTCTGTAATTATAACGCACAATATACCCACTGTCAAATGTTCCCCTATGAATGGGTAATTCGTAAAAATGCACTCCAAATATAACGTGCGATTTATTTTTGAATTTTTCGACAGCCCCTCTTATTGGAGAAAAAAAAAAATTATAAATAAAGCAAATATTTGAAAGTCAAAAACCACCACATGCTCAAGTGATCAAAATAAATTCCGCGCTCTTCGAATTGTCATAATATCTATACATGCTTGCGGTGTCCGATATTTTTACCGGTTGTCAAGTTTAATTTTCAAAAAACTAGCGCAGATTTTTTATATAAATTTTTACTATTACACGGTGAATTTCCCTGGAGGAAAATCGTATATTTTTGTATACTTTACTCGAAAAATTCTGCGATAGCATGAATGTTCGATCGTAATTTTAACGAGAGCATCAAATGTTCTAGTGCCTTACGCATCTTTGGCGATATCGGACGTCTGTAGACTAGGTACAGTCCAAATGTAGAACCGGCCTGGCGGGTTGTATAGCGTATAATCCGTATATTTTACTAGGATCTGATCAGGATCCCGGACTTTAATATCGGTATAATATTTAACTCAATGATTTTTTCTCGATCAGATCATTCGCACAATTACTTCAGCTTGAACTATTTCGAAATCGGCTGTCGAGAAACTCGAGTCATTGTCATCTAGAGTAAGGTAAAAATTACCAGGTACGAGTAACAATTATATTCCTCGCACGATCGTACCGCCGATCGAATCGCGTTTCGATGAGTGATCAAAACATGAGTTTATAGAATCCCTAATTATCTCGCCACGATTATAGTTTCATATAATCTTTATTACATACGTTTAAATCGTCATGTGCCAGAGATTCTTAATTCTCCGAAATATCAGACTCGGCAGATATAATTCAACTACCGTTGGAGGGGATAGTAATAAGATATGAGAAAAAAAACTAGGCTGTCTCGCCTGTAAATATTATCGCTGCATATTAGAACGAAAGCTCGCGATTTGCGCGTTCGATGTAATTAGTGGAGATATTGTTACCCATACTTGTTGATTTATATGCAGTGCGAAAGACATGAATAATGTGTATGTGAACCGATGAACTAACCAGGTGGCGTGAGTCCGTGCGGATTGAGGTGCGGATGGTGATGGGGGCTGGACAAAATGCTCTTCCCCTGAAGATGATGCGTCGGTCCGGGTGAACTTGTAGGCGGAAGGTGTGCCGCGGGATTGTAAAATCCAGCGGCGGCGAGGGCGGCAGCGCTGAAATAACTCGCAACCGCCGACGAGGGGTGCTGGGAAAGTTCTCTGTGAGAATTTGGCAATGGCGGGGGTGTTTCCGGCGCTGCCGCAGGGCTCCCAGGACCGCCGGGAGGCGGCGATGCGCTTCCTTGGGACGATGAACCCCCCTGTAAGTGCGGTGGGTGGCTAGTTGCGGCGGTCAAAAGTGACGAAACACTAAAATCGGTTGGTCGCGGAGCCGCCGGCGCTGGCAGATGGCTTCCAAGGTGACTAGAGCCCGTCGTTGATCCCGAAATTGCGGCAAACGGCGAGTGTTGATTCAGAGCCGCGGCCGGTGCGGGGTACGCCATCCCAGGCCCCCCCACCGCCCCCCTGAGCCCCGTCCTGGCAGCCTCGCCCACGTTCGTCTTCAACTCTTGATCTTTCCCGTCGTCACGCTCCCCGAAGCTGTCCTTTACGGATGCAGACACCTCAAACCTGGGTCTCAATAGGAGCGGAATGCTGGCGCAGTGGGTACCCCTGCTGCACGCCGAGTCTTGTTCGAATCTCATTTAGCTGGCGATTGGCGCCTCCAGCGAGATCTCGACTCCCTGATTTCTGCTCCGCGGTAACACGCTCCTTAAATTTCGCTGCAGCGATCCCGGAGGAAGACAACAGCCGATATTTCAATTCTCAGTTCTTGATCCACAACGAAGTCACTAAATCCAGCTTCTTCTTTTACTATTTCTATCACGGAATTACCGGAGCTTTTCCACCGCCGAAGCTTAGGACAGAGCTTACAAGAGCTAAGCGAATTTGTAAGAAGATTAGGAACGATCACGCCTAAAGCTGTTGCTGTTGCTGCTGATGCAGGCGTTCGGCAGTCGAGAGAACCGTTAACGTGTGCACGTTCCATAATCTGCTATTTATCATCGATGGGATTATACCGGATATGATTATGCCGCAGATCCCTGCACTGATCAGAGTAGTTTTTTCTTGCGAAGCGGTACTCATAGTTGATTAATTTCAACACACTTTCTTCAAGTAAACCGACGAGGCGATTCGCCGCTGCACTGTTCTTTCAATGATTTTCTCAAACCGTTTGCTACTTGCAAAGATTTTACAAACACGAATGTTCCGGCATAGGTAATGGATAGTAAACAGTCAAACACACATACATTTATATACCTATAATCGCGCGCACTACACAGTTTGTATCATTATCTCTCCTCACGTTTTACGATCATAACCTTATCTTCTGATCATTTTATTTTCTCGAAAAACTTTTTCACCTATACAACGTACAAGAGTAGGTAACCACGACACTATACGCGGCACTTTTCCCCCTTTTTTTTGTTTTCAAAAAACTCGTGCACAATAATCAAGCAGTTCTTGTATTTCAGAGATTTAATTTAAAACGGTTCAAATGTTCTTATATGGAGGTAGAATACGGCGGCGGTTTAAAAGGTTCAGTAGCAGCTGCCACTGCAGCACCGTGTGCAGGCCAAAATGAGTAGAATAGAAGGCTGAGTTTAATTCAGTCCACTCTTTATTTATTTTATTTCTTATATAACATCAGGCTTGACTCACGCCTGATATCAAGGTATGTATTATTACAATACTTTCGACTGATATTCAATGTTTGTATATCGCAATAATTAGCACATCACTGAAATACAAACGAGAACTTGTCGCATGATTCAGTCCGTTTTATTCTCATATAAATTTTGAGCAAAATAGTCAGCGACATTATATGTTAAACGCATACGCGTAGGGTACGTGAGAATAAATTCACTGCACTTTCGAAAGCCATCGTTGTGTAAATTAAATATAAAACGGACGCTTGCACGCCGTTTGTTGATATTAATATTACTTGAAATTTGAAGCACTTTCAAAAACTCTTGTTCCTTCGAACTTGGACACAGTCAGTTTAGTTCGGATTATTAAATTCACAAAATATTTATCAGGTCCTTTTTCACACGAGCGAACGATAAAAGAATTCGGATAAAAAAAAATTCCAAAATTTTATACCGTCGATTACGTATCAGCGTAAATCGTAGAAGCACACCGCATAATAAAACTCGGAAAACTGAGCTCTGCGACACGTTCCGACGGCCGGCGATTCTCGGAGAATGGTAAAATACGTGCTATGAGGATCGGAGCTAACGCAACGTAGGCAACGCGAGCGGTAAGAATAAGAAACCCGGCTGCAGCTATGAGGTGAGTAAGGAAGGGTTTCAGTTTCGGCGGCGCGGGTTTAAGGCGAAGGTGTTACTTGGGTGGCGCCGCGACGGTCACTGAGCAGCGCTAGGATTGACACCTCCTCTGGGGCTCACCCCCACACCTATCGAGGTGTTGGTGTGCTAAAGTCCCGGGACTATAACGTGGAAGATATACACCGGACGCCGGTAGGCGTGAATGCTGGAGGGCAGCGACGCGAAGACTGAAACCGTCGGGGCTCCTCCTCCCCACCCCTGAGCGCCACCACCACGGCGTCGTTTTGCCGAGTGGTGGTGGCGCAGAGAAATAGAGGGGATAGGCGGGCACCGGTTCCGAAAGTGGGGGAATCGCCCCTTCGACTCTCCAGCCTTCACTGGCGATAATGAGAACGTCGCGGGGTCGGGATTGGCGCGGAACAGCCAATCCGGGGGGCGTTGGACATGACGCCTTTCCCGTCGCAGTGTTCCATACGAACCCCCTCCGAGTTCCTCGGCTGAACCGTCATCCCCACCTCTCGTGTTCTCCATCTCCTACATTCTACGGAACTCGCGCTGCTTTGGATTTTCAAGGGTGTTAACCGCGAGTACGCCCATTATCACTACCCCTCTCTCCGTGGGGGTGGTTTTTATCCGATGACGGGGAAATAGCCTAGAGGGGAAGAAGGGTAACGAGCCAGGGGGAGGGGGCTGAGTCCCGAGGGGAGGGAGAAAATTTAGAAGCAATTTCTTTTCACGATATACGGAAACTATATACATAACGTCGTGAAGTAAATATTTATATACCTACCTTGTTATTAACGCGATTCAGACGTGCGATGCTTGCAGCTCCATTCAAGCGCGTGCATTGATCTCATAGTTCGTCCGGAATTAAAAAATTGTTCGCAATTTTAAGCTCACTTGACGCCCGTGAATTTTTGAAAACTAAAATTTTGATTTTTGTCTATTTTTTTTCTCACTTCTTACACACAAAAGGCGTCGATGTACACGAAACCTTATCCATAAGAAGCGAATGACTCCGAGATTTAACGAACAGGCTGAAAAATCTCATCCGTCGGACTGTTCGCTGCGCGAACTGCAATTCATGTCTTTTTCCATAAAACGTCTTCGTAGACAACCATATTTTGGTGTTCGTATTTTATGGTGATCTGTTGAGGACGGATGAAATAAGGTACCGCATCACGCAATGCAATCTGGGAATAGGTTTTTGGCTTGAGAGTTTCCAACATATCATAAGGAACTCCTACATATACGGGATTAAAAGTATAGGATCTACATTCACACAGCTGCACTCTCTAGGCATCGGTACAGCAGGATTTAGGATGAACATGTACAAAAAAGTTTTCGCAAACTGTGCCAAAATTTTCGCTAGAGCAAAAGCGCTGTTGCGGAACGTCGCGTCAGGGCTACGCGTCACGCTCCCGTCTTTCTCGCGCTGTAATGTTATACTCTCTCGAAGCTGGATATGTCGCATACATACGTATATAACGTACTGTAGCTGTTAGAAAGATACAAGAACGTCAGTTACACACGTGAACGTTGAAACGAAGCTGAGGCTGCAACGGTGAACGGCGTAGTAGGGGAAGTAAGGAACGCCCACTTTTACCCCACCCTAAAATAAACGGGATCCCCTTCCTCAGGGACGTTCGCGCTTTGGGGTGTTACAGCGACGCCTACCGCGTTCGTGAGTTTACTCCGGTTTCTATGTTTGAGTACGACACGGTTATTATGGACTCTCTTTTACTCCTCATCTCGGCTACGCCACCGTGCGCGCTTTCAGCGAGAGGATAGCGAGCTATGGCAAAGCAGAAACGAGCTGGCGGCTATAACCTCGGTGGCTGGTTGGCTGGATGGGTGGGTAGAGTTGGTTGGTTTTGCTTTATAATTACACAAAATGACGGACGAGGCGCTAAAGCTTGTTGACCATCGCCAACACCGACGTGCAAATGCACAACGGGGCTGCACGTTCACGCGGTTTACTCGCGCGCTTCTCTCGCAATATTATACCTTTTACTCATGCAGTACCGGTTGAACCCCGCGATATGATGACGCTGCAAATATTGCGAATTCCTGTGTACCCACACATAGCTGTGTAATTCGCATGCCTCATCCACGTTTATCTTCATTCATAAATTTCCAAATTAGATATAGAATGGTACCCGTTAAATAATGCGCGGTGTACGTAATTCTACATCGATCGTGATAAAAAATATTTTGTACCCCGCGTCTGATTTTCATCCCTCGGCCGGTCTGTGACAGATTGCAATATTCTCACGACGCTATGGTATAGATACGGGATATTATTTTCTGAATTAACTAGGAAATGCGGCGCAGCTAATGAAAAAAATCTTCTGCAGAAGACGTGCGATGTATACAGGCCGCTGCTGCGTGAGACAGCGCGGGATATCTAAATGTTGACGTTTTGTGGATTATATCGCAAGTCAAGCTGAGAGAAGAGGAGAGAGAGAGGAGCTGAGCAGGGTGGAGACTTGCCGAGAGTAATTATTTATTCATGAATTTTAGCTCGCTCAGTTTATCCCGGCGAAACTCGAGTCCAATACCTTTTTTTACGTTTTTAAATATTTGAACACTGAAAATAATGTAGAAAAATTCGGCATAACGTTTTCTCACGATATATATCGTATTAATGTGCATGTAAAAACGAATCAATATGATTGTACAGAATTAATCTAGTTGATCTTTTTTTTTTGCAATTCATTTGGATGTATGTAACTACCTATTTATTATATACCTGGAAATTTTTGGATCGATATTTGTTGTCCGGTAAGTTCGATATGCTCAAAAAAAAGTCAAACATGTCCAACATGTATAAGGTTCGAATGTCCGAGTTGTCATCGAATACGAGAAAAAAAAAGAAAAAAATTTAATTCTGCAAAGCGTAAACGTTGTAGATACGTTATCCCTTACCGTAATCGGTCCCTACACAGCACCGAGTATGTAGAGAATCTCAAACGTAGATCGAGAGGGAGATCCCGGAGTAAAGAGGGAGGCTGCGATAAAAAATGAGACCCGCGCGAGCGGTGCTCATAATCGCGCAGATCGCGTTATAATCCGCGGCGAAAAACATTTGATGAGCGACGAGCTGGGAAAAAGGCAACGTGCTGCTGCTGATGCTGCCACCGCTTCTACACTCTGGAAATAGGCGTGGCTTTGGAGGCCACGCCCTTCCGTTGAACCCCCACCAACGGGGAAAACTGTTTTTTTTTCTCATCACGAACCCCCTGCTGTTTCTCTGCCACTAGCAGTGGCGTCGGAGGGACGGCGACTCGGCGGGGGTAGGGGTGGCGACGAGGTGGGGATACGACGGACGACGAAAGTCAGCGTCGCGACGGTAAAGAGAGAAGGGGTTTTTCGCGAGGCAGCATCGCGTATAGGGAGGGAAAGAGACGAAGTTGTATTCGGTTTGGCTCGGTTCTTCGCGGCTCGGGTACGGCGGTGGTCGTCAATTGTTTTATTACCCTTAAAGCCGCGCCGTACGCGGCAGATATTCTGCCCGAGATATTCGCGTTTTCTCATCTAATAGCGGCTAAATAAGGTTCGCGCGGTCAGAAACGGTAACCCAAGAAACCATTGCAGCTCCACCTGATTCCGCTTACTCTTTATAATACTTGCGTTCGAATTACAGAGGGCTGCAGCGCAGGGACTCTCATAAGTTGTTGTCAAATAAGGGCGCGTTGTGTGGAGTGCAGGTCGCGTTAGATTAGATATACGAATTGCGAACCGCAAACGATTTAAGAGCTTCGACTCTCCGCTGTTCACAAACATTATATATACTATTGTGAGTACATATTAGGAATAATAGGTATATAATTATAAAGTTTTCGCAGCGTATCTTTTTGCATCACTGGCCCATATTTTTTGCAGGTCGCGGTTTTGCATACATCAAATTCAAATGATTTTCATAATGAAAAAACAAAGAAAAGTTTTCATAAAATTGTATAAAAAAGGTTGTATTATTTGTATGGAAAATAAAATCAAGTAAATTTTTTTATATGCTTCCAAAAGTTGATATTCGTGAATTCACATGTAGATACGTGTGTTTATCGTATTTATTCCCACGTTTATCGAAACGTTATAAATGTTCATGTATATGAGATAAGTTTTGATGGCACAAAATGATCCATCTGCACGTATACTTATGCAGTACCTAGTTGGTTGAAGGTAAAGCTTCAAATTTTTTTTTTTTTTTGTTTTCAATAAAAATAGGTTTCAGTCTGACGATGCATCACGATGAGCGTTGATCTTGATCACTCGTCGGGATAAGGGTACATCCGCAATGTATCATTTTCCCCCTTGCCCACCCTTCATCGTTCTCCGTATCTGTTCTGAATTACGCTTCAATTCAACGTACATCGCAAATCGCGGTATATATAGTTAGGGTCACGACTTACGGAGTATATAATTGCAGAGTGCTGGAGACTCGTCTAAACGAAAATTCTTCTTCGCCCAGCAAACTTCGTAGGCATATAGGTATAATACGCGCATGCATAACGCACTATATCGGTATACAGTGAGGTCTATAAATCTCTTCGGGTCATAAACAAGAAGTTCCAAGCAAATAAAGTCCACGAGTGCATGAATATGGTGCAGCAACACCGCGTAGCAGGAGCAGCAACGGCGGCATGTGCGTGACGACCGGTCCGTCGGCAACGAAAGCGGCGTAGCATTCAGCAGCAGCGGCAGATACGCGGTTTGTAGGTATAAACTTCTTCAATTCTGCTACTGCACCAGCCTCTGCTGCTGCACTGCTGCTGCTGCTGCTGCTGCTCCCGACGTTTCGCCGCTGAAACCTTGACGACCAAATTTAACGCCACGATACATTGCGCGCAACCTCATGTACAATACATAGATATTAGCTATGTATAAATATATATGCATTTCATACAGATAGCCAGCTGAGCTAGACGGTTGTGAGAGTTGATCTCTTTATATATATTTATCCATCCACTTCAGAGTATACAATGCGTGTAATATCTATACAGAAATTGCAGGCTTGTAATAATACCTTCATATATTGTACTAGATTATTTTACAATCATTGCTGCTGCACATAATCTGTAGGATTTTTTTTTTTTGATTGTTTTTGTCATCTGGTAAAAGCTGTGAGCTTATACATAAAGGGTTTTTGAAATGTAAATTCTTAAATTTTTTGAAACGTTGCAGTATTGGAGATATGAGAAAAAATAGTAAATTATTTTTCTGATACGCGACATCGATGCTATGCGTCAACTTGATGGGGTTTATCGCTTTCCAGTTTCAGAAAATTTTTCATCAGCAGTTTTCATCACTTCGTGATAAGCTGCAAAGTATCCGCGGTTGGTGATCGTTGGCGGAAAATAAAGGTAAAACAACTGTAAAAAAAAAGAGGGAAAAAAAAAAAGGATTAAAACTGCGAAAACAACAAACCAATTAGGGACTTTAATGGGCGATGCTCGAACCGTTGTAGCAATCGGATAACACAATCGAGTGGTTCCAGCGAGCCTCGCGCCAACCCACCGCGACCCGTAGATGAGAGGGCATGAATGCTGGACCGGGAGAAAAAGGGGGATGAAGTGCCAGATTTAGGGATGGGATGGGATGGGACGCTATAGGTAACGCTGGTTTGAGTAGGTCTCTGCGTTGAAAACCTGGGCGAAAATTCGCGACGTCATTCTTCCCGCGGAGGCGCGCAAATCCGCGCGGATCGATCCTGGACAAACAAACAAAACGCCAAACGCCGCGACGCCCGCCTCTTCGGCGCCTCTACCCCCACCCCCCTTCCACTCTCTCGTTCTATCTCTAGCCCCCTTCTTCTTCTACTTCTCTATCAGTCTATGACTATACCATCTCCCCTCGAGAACAGCTCTCCAGGAACTCTCTTGCACTCTTGAGTTAACCAGTTACTATACTACCCCAGCTACACATAAACCGGCAAACGGTTTATTCACAAATCCTCAAATCGAGACGCGCAGAGATATTTAGAGTATCAGCAAATTTTCCGCAATTAGCTTCGACTCTTATTACATATAGGTATGCTCAGCTCCTACTCAGCTCCTGATGTGGATTAGCTGCGAGCACACGCGCGTGACTCACTCAGTCTTCAGATGTTAAATAATTACTGCTCACGCTCTACAGCTGCACCAGGGATAATATCTGTAATTATCTATGTTTACATTTATCTAGACGATGCTCCCGCATGTACACATAGATATAACGCTGCTACAATGTGTGTGCTCCAGATAAACATATATATAGCTTCGCAATTGTAGTGTACATCCTGAGCTGTCTTCTTTATTTTTCTCATTCCAAGCGAGAAAGCTACCAGCTAGCGTTGCTTCCGAATTGTTTTCCGAACTTGAACTTCTCCATTGAACGATGTGAAGATTGCTGAGCGAGAAGAGATCGGCGAGAAAATATAAAAAGACAGTCATCGTCTCCTTGTCAGATGAACAATCAAGCCTCGCGAAAGCTCGAGGCTCGCGAATCTTGAAGCTTCAGACTCAAGCCGAATTTGGAAGTTTACTGGAAGATATGCATATATACGAGCGTAAGTGAGTACCTCTTACTTAAATACATCGCTATACTGATCCTCGCGAAGCACGAGGATCGCTACGATCATATATATGCTGCGGTGAAATAAGGAGAAAAGGAAGGACAAGAAAAGGAAGTGAATAATAGTAGGTGCATATATCGAGAAAGCGAAAATTAAGTTTAAGTGAACTATAATAACGAGAAAACAGACCACATTTTTAATATTTTTTCCATTTTCGAAGCTTTGTACTTTCATCATATTCTTCTCACTCTCCTCTTTTGCATACGCCACCAACGACGCGCCGCGCCAATTGACCTATCGACATCTGCAGCTGTCAGCTGGGGGACGCGAAAATACCTCGCGCCGAACAATATTACGTAGTATCTGCATGTATACAGAAAGATTCGTTCGATCCTGGGCATGCGATGTATTTGGTCCGATTCAGAGTTGGAGGACCATAAAATCTCTCATCGGTATTTATAATCGCACCGGTAATTTCGCGCACTGCCGCGGTGCAGTAAGAATACACACAGAGTTCAAATAATCGTATACATGACCAGCAGCGGCAGCATGTACCGGCCTTCGTACCTATATACCTGTACACATATACCTAACCTATAACGCGGCAATGGCGGCGGCGTCGGGTCGGCTACTAAGGCCCAAAGGAACCGTAGATATCGCATTGCGCGTGGGACTGACGGGACAAAACCGAGTTCGTACAAAAGACTCGTAGGCATCGCACATGAGTTTTGGTTAAAAACGTCCACGTCGCTCCGTACCGGCTGATCCTATACGTTTACACATGTACCTACCTATGTCACGGGCCCCATAATACGCCCCGCGGTCGACGTTTATATAAAAGTGAAATGAGACGACGAACTGATTCTATTCGTGTCTCGCGTGCCGATACCATTAATTACCCCTCGCCATTTCTTCTTTGGAATCGCGCGCTCTAGTACTATACTTCTATATATACCTACTTCTTCTTCATCTTCTTTGGTGAGGTATAACCGCGTATTGTGAGAGACGGGGTGGAGTTAGTAGGGTATTTTCAGAGGTATGTATACACCTAAATACCGCGTCGACTATCACGTTGCACATAGGGATCGGTTGGCCTAGTAGAAAAACTACACATATATAATGTATAATATACCGCACGATCCAGCTGCCCGCGGCGCGCTGTACGTACAACCCTTTATATTATTTCAAACCATCTTCCATCAGGTTGTGGTTCATCGTAGATGATATATAGTTTCATCTCTTTGAATATTCAACGTTTTCAACAATTGAATCGACGTAAAAATTAATATCTTGCAGTTGGCCAAATATAACCCAACTCGATTACACCGCATCTCGTATATTATCTTCGAGGCGATATATCTTTTAGCACAAGGAAATTTCGTCTCGTCAATCACATGTACAGGTAGACATATAAATACACAAATTACGACAACCTGCTCCAACCCCACCGGAAATGAGGCAAAACGAAGCGAGACATTTTTCAAAACAGCTTATATACAATTCTCTCCACGCGAACGAGGATGTAGTATAGAGATATATAAATTATTATATACATAATGTATATAGCGAGAATACACGAACTGAGTATATGTAGATATCCAGAGAATATATGTATGTGTATAAGGGACAGTTTTGCAACGACACGGCGAGGACAACCGCAAGTAAATGTAGGGTACACATCACCTGATGACAAATTACGAATGCATTAAGCGACGCTTGGCGTCTCGGTGCCATATATACACGCTCTATATATATGTTATACACTATATACACATCGAACGGCCCAGCCATTATCTTTGCTAATAATTAATTAGGATATAGGTTCGCTTAGGGCGCGCGCAATGTCTAAATGTCCCCCGCGTATAATTTCCTATCGCACATGATATGGGCAGCGAGTATATATGTATATACGATACATAGTGTAACCACCGGATGTGTGTGTATATAATATACGTACATTTCAGATTTTCAAGACACCAGCTGCTGCTGCGAGAGGCTATTCGATCAATTATACATTTTGTTACAGCCCCGCCGATTTATCGATATCGCAATCGAAGGTCGATGCCAGGAGAAAAAAAGAAGAAAGAAATTAGAAATTGATTACCTTATGTCGCATACGTCCTTCTCAATTATGCTATATTAATTCTATAATGAAGGAAGTTCACTTTGAAGACCAAACTGCAGAATGTCGTGCGACAAACGTTTAACTCTTTTTGACTTGACATACATAAATATAAATGTAAAAAGATAATCGGCCGGTAGTTTGTAAACACATGTAGTACCTACAGTAACTCCGAGGGAATTAGTTGATCACTTCACGGTTTAATGGTTATCAGAATTGTAGATGTGGGTCGTTAATATCTGGGTAGGATTTGAGGTTATTTAATATAAGATACGGAACGCCAAACGGCGCGGCGGGCGTTGGACATCGGAACGAAACCAGCGTCGTGTGCGAACAAAAAATAAGCCATTAGCCACGATTATGTTGCCCTATATAGTACGTGTATTGTATTATCTTTATATACCCCGCACGTTGACTTATGGTAGAAAATGAAAATCAGTTTGGGGGATGTAACGAAACGCACATATTTGAAGCCCACCTAGTTCGCGTGTCAGATCGGTGAATGATAAGGCGCGTAGTTATCAGCTCTCGATTATATGTAGGTATAACTCGCCATATACATTAGACACACGGGATGTATATCTGGACTAATTTCGTAAATACAATCACACTTCGGGTGACGCCTCCGCAGCCAAAGGGCGAATAAAAAAAAACATTCCTTACGTGGAATACACAGCATTTTTTGTGCACCCACATTACTCGTGAGGTAATTTCATAATCAAGTCTGAAACTAAACTGAAAAAAATCGAAGGTTACAGTCTTTGGATTTCTGCGATTTTTTCTTTTTCTTTTCATTCAACGACGCCGAGATTTTTCGATGGGATTTTATCGTCCTCGACCATGACGGCTTTTGTGTAATAGGGTATTCAGCTTCCGTACCGATTATACCGAATAAGAAAGCACAGAAAAACTATTTGACAACCCATCGAAATTCAGCGGGATCGATATAACGTCGATTTTCTCCATCATTCAGCAAATGCGAAAGCGAAAAAAAAGAATCGTTACGCTCCAACTCTGCAGGGGTGCGGTACATAGACGTATTTTTTAATTGGTATGACTATATTACTACTACACACATGTAAA
The DNA here is from genome assembly GCA_963978495.1 of Athalia circularis. Taxonomy (NCBI): domain Eukaryota; kingdom Metazoa; phylum Arthropoda; class Insecta; order Hymenoptera; family Athaliidae; genus Athalia; species Athalia circularis. Next base: position 18,050,975 of record OZ021700.1, read on the forward strand.
GGTGCGTCAAATCGAACCGAGTCGATTGCAGATGTATTCTGCATCACTTTCCTTTCATTTTTTTTTCTTTTTTTCAAATACAGATCACCGTCAAATAATTGTAATTGGTAAGAAATTCCCTGTTGGCTGTATCATTTTTTTGTCGCAGTAGGTATTCGAAAAGTGGGATCACATCGTTAGAAAAAATGATGCGGTTAAAAAAAAAAAAAATCAAAAAAAAAACGCCTGTGTTTTATACTTATGGAGAATTCCGCACGAGGGACAAATTTCTCGTTACCCGTTGAAGTTGGAAGAAAACATTTATATGTATAGCGAATTACCGTTAATTGACCGCGTGCATATCTGCAGAGATATATATACCTATATATTAGATTGTGATTCTTGCTTTGCGGGGGATCAAGAGGCTGCTGCCGTAGTCAGGGTGTAAATTACCCCCGGGTAACAAATAGTCCTTGTTTGACTAAAATATCAAGCGACACCCGCGCCCGAATATATACACCCGTGTGTGTGCGACGTATAGGTACGTGTGCGTAGCGCGCGCGTGGTTTGGATGTTGACAGTCGAAATCGCAGCTGGCTTTTCTGGGCTGTGGGCGAATCGGGAGTTCGGAAAGCGATAGGAATTACGAACTTGACGTACACATCGGCGATGTATACAATACGTGTGCAGCTACAACAAAAATCGTTGAGTCGGAGTTTAGCATTACCGCAATCGGAACGGGCCCCGGATCGTACCTACCCATATTCCTACATCTGTCCGCTTGTAAGGGAACACTACCTAATAGAATTAGAAATATATATCCCTGTTCGTATACCCCATCAGATCTGTCCGGATCACCCCTGCAGATTTAGGAGTATAAGGTACCTATGTGGAGCACGGGCGCCCTCATCGACGACATGGACACACATACGTATATCACATCTACACACGTATCTATAGGTATAGTTACCCATGGCTATGGGGCTAGTCGATCGTATTCGTGGAGAGCTCGCCTTCTGCGCCCGCGGCCTTCAAATCGACGACGAGGGATTACGTTACCAAAAACTAATGCGACAAACGCCACATATACACAGGAACAAACGCGCACCTCCAATGTCGCGACACTATATGAATCCCCATTTACTTTCCATAGGTATATCGAACCAACACCGATGTATACATACATACAATTCTCAAGTACCGAATTATTCCATTTTTCTATTCAATACAAACATCGATTGATTGATCGATCGATCGATTTTCACCGATATGTATTATTGAATCGGTATACGAACGAACGTCGCTGAGTGCAAAGAAATAATATAATCAAAGCTCCGGGGCGACCCACTTTGTTCTTACATGGGTACCTATACGTAATAATAATACGCGAATAGTTTTTAGACAATCGCGTAAAGCTCCGGGATATCTACGTTTGTACGTCGAGCATGGCGTGTCGTCATGCAGGACTGTCTTTTGTTCAAGGAGTTCGATTTTTTACAGCTGCACGATTCTCATCGTAGCCGTCTACCTATATAGGTAGGTATGTATGTGTATCTATGATACATACCACATATTCTATACCTATCTGCTTATCGCAGACGTACTCATACTTTTAGGCTCCGTACCCGATGCATGAATTGGACAAAAAGACGAAGAAAGAAATCTAGTTGACCGATCGAGCAGAGCGACGCACGCGTCGAGTTGCTGCTCATTATTTAATTTATGATGAGATCGGTGCCCGGTGAGCCGCATGCGGAGTGCGTTGTTATATCGATATTACCAAAAATAAGACACGCGTATAATGATAATAATAATTCGTGCGCATAAGATATTCTCTGATCGAATTACGACGGGAGAATTTTAAGAAATTTATCACGTTTGACGCCACTAAACTTGTACGAAAAAAAATTCTTTTTAGAGCGCGAACATTATTCCGATCGTGTAGGCATAACTGCGGATGGCGTGATTTTCCACGTCAATTTGTCTGACACAACGTAAAGTAGCAAAGTGTAGTTACTCTTATAACGTGAAAGGCTACTTCGTCAGCAGGTATACCGCACATACCATATCGCATGCGGTGCATAATGAACGTACAATGTGTGGTACACAAATAGAGTGTCACGATCCAAACGTATGCATGTATTTTATTATTATTGTTATATTTTTTTAACCATATTTATGAATATATAGGTACAGCGACTCACGTAGGTTATATACGTATGCGTACACGGTATGTGCTTGTTTCGGAGAATACGCAAAAAAATTGCCAAAAAATGGGTGAAAAAGAAATACAAGAAAAAAGCTACGCATTAAAGTAGTGTTATAGGACCGTACTATTAGAAGACATCATCAGACATTTTTACCGATTTTATGCTCGTCACACGTGAACTGCTGTAGAGAACACCGCGTATAAGGGAGGGGCTTATATCCTTCCAGTATACCTGAGACCAATTCATCAATTTTTCACGAATACGAGCGTCATTATAGGAACCAGGTTAGTCCGCGTTGAGTTTATACGCGGGTTCGCCATAGTCTCGTCGCTGTACGTGTATGTATAGATACATGGCGTATGTTCTTCATGCGCAACTCGCGTGCGGTGTACATATGTATAGTGAATTATCAATGGATGTCACAATTATATTCATGCGTTGCCGCCATATCCTTCGAGTTTATATATCGTGCGCCTACGAGGCTCGGCGAGCTACACCTTATATCCGCGACTTTAGAAACTTTATTACATAAATTGCGTTCAATTTTGCTTAATTCCACTTATTATTTACGTCCACCTGTACCGCAGCCTGCACAGTTCTGAATTCAGATTATTATACACTAGCCTAGCCTCGCTCTCAGCTATCTTCATTTTATGTAATAATTTTTCATTTTTCGTCTTTTTTTCCTCAGTTAAAAAATTCATTCATTCGACGTAAGAATGAGATGACAAATTTGTTCGGTCAAAAGTGGGGGAAGAAAAATTGACAAAACTATATATTTTCAACTTTTTAACTTATTTAAGCAAAAAAAAAGAAAAATATGTTTCAGATAAATTTGAAAATTAAGGTATGTAATGTGAAAAAAAAACTTCCACGCAACTGATCGCGATTCAAATTGCAGCACGGACGTCATCGCGAGAAGAAACAGCAGCGTACGCGTGCACCAGGTGCAGCACAGATTCGAAACCGAGCAGCAAAGAGACCCGCGTCCGCCATTATTATCCCAGCGACTGTATAGGTGACAGAGAATAAATTCATTTATTGGCCACACTATTTGTATCCTGCGTTTTTTAACGCAAAAATAATAACGAAAGAATAAAAGTGAAATACAAAATACAAAAAATTGTTCAACTGTCTGTAATAATGTACACTCGATTATATGTGCGTAAACTGCACGCTGCAAATCCTTGAAACAGGATCTCGCGGGTGTCCTGAAAAAGTGTATACATGATAGGTATATGTATGCCTGTATGTAGGTATACGAGGTGTATAATATAAGCGAAAGCTGAAGGGAGAGATCAAGCTGTCTGTGAAGTCCCAGTGGACAATAGCTGATCCTGCGATATTTAAGAAAGCCCTTTTTCCTTTTTCTCTTTTCTCTGCGTTTTCCTTTCTTTTTCTTTTTCCTTTTTCTATTTTCATTCTATCTACGGAGGCAAAACTTCTCTAGGAAGTGGTTTTCGCCCAGGATCAACAATCGCGTCTTAGAACCGTTCGCGTTATATGTTCGGGGTGAAAGTGAACCGCGCAATATTGGGAGCCAAGTATTATGTACATGTGAACCTATAGGTGCTGCATATACTAGACATACTATACATCGCTATATATATCTTTACCTACAAGATGTCGACGGGCGTGTTTTGTCGATTTCATTCATGATCCTTCTCCTTCCCGTTTCACCGCAGCACCATGAGAATAGTTGGAGTGAAAACCACCCCTAAGGTAGACCAGGCACCAATCGAGGCCCGTTCGCACTGCACCGGTGGGACGCCCACCACCATAACCGTCCCAACTGTGGGTATATAACACATCCAACCATGCACAAATATTACATACACACAAATATCCACGGCACATTCGTGCATTCACCTCATATGTATGCAGATATACATACGCGCATAGGCTGCACGTACATATTCGTGCGGAGGACGCGCCATTTACTCAAATAAAATGTGCTCAAAGCTTCGTATTATTTAGTTGGGATATTCGATACGCTGCGGTGATTGGGGGGTTGGTCGGAATATCCATGTATAATCTTTTGCCACAATCGAAACGGGCCTCGAAGTGAGCGGAATCTTCCAGGAGTTTTATGGGCGCAGCGCGGTACGTTAGGTGAGATTTGACAAATATTACATCCTATTTTTATTTGTCTACAGATATTGTGGGGAGAAAAAGAACAGAAATATAAAACGTGTGTCGCGCGAAATTCATTCCAATCACGGATACATACCAGGTGTATATGGCATGCGGAGATCGGAGCAGAATTGTTAATGATTGAAAAGAAAAAGAAAAAATGAGAAAATTTTTTTGCCCGCTATCTACGTACTTACTTCGTTGATCCATATCGCGGTCCACCGCACAAGACGAAAGAGAACGTCAGACTTTATGTTGCTCTTGAAGAAATGATCGGTACTCGCGTGTTTATATAGTTTTTCCTCTCGATTTATATTACTCGTCATTTGATATATACGTGGATCCGCGAGCTTTGCGGCAATAAATTCAATTTTATTCAAAATCGCGGTTCAAGATTTGATTGTGCCTTCTGAATCTTTAGATGAAACGTAAAAAAAAAAAATCGCATCAAATAAACTCCTTACCGCGAATTCTGTATACCTATATACCCTATATACGAGTCTTTTCTTCGGTCGAAAGAAACCGTATACTCGATAATGTATAAGATAGATTTGCAACGTTCAAATGAACATTAACAAAGTCACGGATAAGCGAACGATTTCATAAGCCGTTTCTCCTCCCATATTTGACCACTCGAAATTTTTTTTTTTTTTGGAGAAACTAAATATTTATCAGGATATTCTACCGTGGCGTGGGCGCGGCGGTCTGCCAGGGTAACGTATGCAGCGATTTGATTGTGCTGCAGAAATTCTATCTGGATAGTTCGGATGAGATCGGTTTATCTATGCGTGCAGGAATAATTAATTAGATCTGACCGGCGAACCGCTACCAACAAGAATTAAACATGCAACAGACACAGTTCATCTGGCTAATTTAGACACGTCCTGCAGGATATACGCGTATACATTTACGTCACGAATACATTAAACGGAAAATATATACATACGCGTTTATGTACCAGGTACATATTAATGCGTTCAATGATCAGAACCCGATCCGTAGATTACCAAAAGATTATACTAATTATACGAGGATATAATCTGTAAGAACATGGGATCAATTTTTGGGGATTTATTGAAGAAAAATTTATCCTGTTTCTAACATCCGATACACTTAGAAAAAAAAAAAAAAAAAAACGTAAGTAGATAAATAAGAAAAATAGCCAACTTGAGTTTATATCGACATATGTAACCTGTGTATGTGAATTCAAGAAAAACCAGATATGCTTACGTTCATGTATAGCGCATAATATGGCATGCCGTTAAGCGATTTTTAATGTCTTCATCGCACAGCTATCAACCGCACATGCGAGACGGTTGGTTCATCTGCGTGACGATATCACTTTCCTCTCAAATATGAGCAACTAATTCTCTCGCACTCTGCACTATCCAGTCAATTAATAATTTTGAATTGTACGTACGCCACATACCGATTGCACAATCATACCTGATATGCTATTTCTAGCATCGTGAATTTATCGTGGAATTATTCAAACTATAATGGAAAAAAAGACAAAATTCAAACCGTCACAATTCACCACCTCGTAGCTTCTGAACTTCCTAATGAATTACTCGTCTGCTGTACACGTATTTTCACTGGTAGCCAAGAAAAAAAAAAATTAACGATAGCTTCAAATGTTCATGCGCGATTTTTTCTGATCTCATATTACGTAACGTAAGTGCGCACATGGGAAGAAGGGTAGCGCAAAAGCAGCTGTCGTTGTCTTAGGGATGGAATAACGTGAGGCGTGCATACAGCGTAAGTTAGGAGGACGTTATAACGCAGCCTAGCTAAACATCATCGCATCGCGTCGCGGTGCCGCGCGTCTTCAATTATTGTCCACGCGCCATCCACGTGTGTAATTACGTGACAGCATCACGCAGTATTACGGGTATGGGTACCGAGAACTTCGAGCGAAGTATCAACTCGGTACGTATGTAACGTAACGTAATGTATAAGATATTGCAGCCAGTTATATGAGGTGTATAAGGTATAGGCATAGCGCAGCTATTACTTTTGCTGCTGCTGCTGCATTCGCGTGGCAAAATAACTACAGCTGCTGAGTTATGGCGGTATATAACTTTACTTAGACCGTTATCATACCTGGCGTACGATTTATAGAGTTCAACAACCAGAATTAACTGTATGGATATGGCGATGCGATTGACAGATAAAAATTCAACGTACATAAAAATGTATGATAAAAATATAAAACAAAAATCGTTGACTTTATCCGCGACAGATTCTCACCGAGGTCATCTCAGAATTCGAACAACGTGATGTACCATTTTTTTTTGTTTTTTTTGTCTCTTTTCAATTTCTTTATCTGCTACTTCAAACGTTTTGACTGTACGTATGATTAGCCATTCGTAGGCGTCGCGACGTTCAAGAGAACAGTTTTATAATGACAAAGTATAATTTTGTTTTTCTTTATTTGTCGTTTTCTTAGCTTTCCCAAAGGGGGCGAGAAAGTCTGTAATGAGAATGTATATAAGCTTGTAATGTTCCGAGGGATACATGGAATGAGAGCGAAGGGCTGGCACTCGACGTCGGAACAACGAAAACGCGGACCCTGAAAATTGGCCACATCCGTGATCAGGCGTCTTCGTCTCATCCCCCGACCTTCTCGTTGCGACTCGTTGTTTCTATTGTCGGTGACTCCTGGGCTGTGAAACTTGGGAGAAAATTTAGTCGAGGGATTCTTCAAAAAGATGCTCCTAGTGACGCATCGTTGTATAGGGATGTAAATTCATTCCTTTTTTGTTTTCATTTCTTTTCTTTTCATTTCTTTTTATCCTTCCTTTTTTCTCTTCTTCTCAAGTAGGTATAGATATTTATACAGCACTACACACGGGGTGTCTCGTTTCATACACATTCACAAAACATGTAACCGTTACTTTTATATATAAATACGCTTTATACATTCGATCCGGACCAGAAAAAAAGTGCCGCGAGTGACCGAGCGAAATTGTTCTTACAGAGATAAGAATGAGAAAGAAAGTTGGATGAAATAAAAGAAAGAAGAAAAAATAGAGGTAAGCTGCAGTTTTAGAATCTTTATCGCAATTTACTTTAAACACTCTTTTACTGCGAGTTTGCAACTATATGCAGTATAAGAAAATAAATGTGACCAATCTTCTTTTGTATTGCCGAAAACTTTGAGAAATAAGGGAAAGAATAATAATTTTACGCTATATTCGAGGGGGTTGCAGTTTCTGGCGCGATACGGAATCCGATATTGTTTCTCGGTTCGTTCGACCCAGAAATTCACTTCACTAACTTTCTAGAAGTGCCTTTACCTACCGATATAATTCCGACAGATCCTAAAATCGCCTGAATTATTTACTTCGCGATTTGCGAACACCATTTTTCCTAGTATGTGTAGTACTCTGATGGTTTTTTTTTTTTCTACTCACTGCATCCGCGGTACGTTTTGGTATTGTGTTATTCCTTCACTTGACCCGTTTTTTTTCGCCGATTACTAAATCATCCAGCAATATTTTGGTCCTCGCGAGGACGAAGTCGCCTGGTGTGGAACTTTCCGTTACGCCGACCACCCCTAAATGTTCTTTCTCATCAGATCCTGATGTATAGGTGCCTACACACGTCGCACGTATACGCATGTAAAATCGAGCTGGCGAAGAAAACACCCCGCCAAGTAAGATAGGGAGTAAAAAGCAAGGAAGAGAAGACGTCGCTGATGTGCAGGTAGAGGGCGGTGGTTTTCACGCACGAACTCCACTTACGCGGGTGGATGAATCGGTGGTCGGCTGCGACGAAGGAGGCGGCGAAGGTGGATGTGGATACGGTCGTGACGGAGGAAGGATCGGGGTGGAGGACGAAGGAGAAGCATCGATCCCCTTTAGGCACAACGCACAAACCCGGAACGCACAACCCACGAGGCACGACGTCGGTTCGAGCGCGAACCATGAAGAGAACGGAAAGCAGTTCTCTTTCTGCCCTTCCTTTCCCTTTTCCCTTTCTCGCTGTCTCTCACTCTCGCTTGTATTCCTTTTCCCTTCTCTCTCCCTCTCTTTACTTTCTCGACTCCTTCCCTCGCGCGGTGCCTTTCTCGAGGGGAGGCTTATGGGGTTGCGCGCTTTTATGTGCAGCATTCCGCGGGTTCTCATATCTGCTCTTATCATCGAGCAAACTTCTTTTAGTTTGATTGGGTCGGTCATCCGTCCCTCCACTTCTGTAATATCTATATCTCTTCCACGTGGACTTTCCCTCTTTCGTACTCTTCATGGTCTATATACAGAGCCCTTCTCTAGCTCGACTGTATTTCCTCTCCGATATCCTCGTCGTTTCTCTTATTATATCGAGTTCGAGAAAATTTATACAACACACCACTTTCGAACCATCTCTCTCTTTTGTTTTTCCCTTCATCTGCGTACGGATGACTCTGAACGGGTTAACGAGCGCCCTGAACTTTAACGAGCATCCTTGTTACGATGTGTACGTAACAACCGTTTGGGAATACGGCGCGGCATTCCGTTAGGAATTCAAAATTTCTGATCCCTTCAGAGAAATATATCTCTCGAAACGTTGATTTACCGCGAACGTTCGGCTCGGATTGCAATTACAGCTGGCAGCAATTTGCGAAAAGGCGTGCGCTACCGTGCTCCCGATTCTCATCGACACAAATGCAGCATAACCTGCAGCGTAGTATAATATTTTATATACGCACGCACCCGATTCGGTACACGTTTCCACATAAATATCCACGTATACACCACAGAACACGCGCGCATCGCGGGACGTGAACGGCGTCCTTCCACCGATATCACTATATAAAACCACAAGGATTATTAATTTTCATAACGGTGATTAGGGACTCAACCAATATCATTATAGGTTGCGGGTTTCGTATCCCGCCTATGTACAATACCAATACGTAAACGAGTATATATTAATGGGTATAGTTTGCTCCGAACTTCTCTGCCTCTCCTCCCCTGCGGGAGTTTGTCCGTATTTTATTTTTCATTCTTTACTCACATAGGTATATATGACTTTTAATTTTCCATCCTCTTTTCGGGGCCTACGAGTCCGACACGGTGTCTGAGCATCGGCGCCGTCGAACGCGTAACAAGGATACGCCTCTTTCTGCAGATGCCCTCTTCGCAGGGTATTTGTATGTATATACGACTCACAGTTATATTCTGAAAAAAAAAAAATAAAAAACGAATGAATAAATAAAAATAAAAAATATATCTATACCGAGCCGATGCCCGATTATGGGCGGACTTTGAATTATCCGATAGACATATAAATAGCTATTTTGTTTCGTCCGCGTGTACCGATATCGTGGTCGAAATATCGGAAGAATTTAGAAGAAGAAAAAAAACGAGCATTTCATGCGGATATACAAAATGTATGTGAGAAGGGAAATTTCACGCATGCCGCATTGTCACGCGGTGACATTGTTATATATATCCTATATATTACGTACGTGTTTGATACGTGGAGATAAAAGTCGTTGGAAACAATATGCCGATGGAAACGCGCATTGTAATATATTAGGGTGATGCAGAGCTGGGAAGCGTTTTGCGAAGCGGACAAGTTTTGATTGGCAAAGTAACTTTTGGAAGAGCAATAGCCCTGGGGCTCGAAGGTCGAGATCTGAAGGTCGCATTATGACTCGTTGATCGATCTACCTTCGGGCTATTAGGTGTATTATCTTGTACGCATCGGGGAACTGTGCCGAGTGGTCTGTTAATTTTCTCAAAGTGTCAACGGTTGTCAGATTTAATTAGCTGCCCATTAATCACCATTATAAAAAAAAAACAAAAAAAAAAACTAACAAATGGATCGGAATAAACGAGAAAAAACATAAGGATTAGAAAAAATGTATAAATACTCGGATGTATGTGTATTGAATAAAATTCTCTCCAGCCAGAAAATTGTAAGAGAAAATTCTCGGTTAACGGAATAAACTGTGGATTTTGGTCGTGATCACGATCGCGACGATTTTGGGTCTTATATATATATGAAGCTGGCCCCGCCGCGGGTCGCAAGACCTCTCGAGCGGAGCCCCTAGCCATGGTCTTCTCATGGGAGTCCGTTGGGATTCTTTATTTCTACTTTCTTCATTTTATTCCCTTCCACTCCCTTACGGCTGTCAAAGATGCCGGCCATGGCGCCACCGTACGCATAGCGAGCCTGCTGCAGATCTCCTGCTTTCTATATACCGTAAGGCGAACAAACTGCCGGACTATACGGACAGGCGGGCAAAGCGAACGAACGAACGAACGAACGAACGAACGAGAACGGTTGGAGTTCCTTTTTTAAAAATAAAATGGCGGCAGGCGGACGGGGAGCAGGATACCTCCGACGGTATACCGCATCCTGTAAGAGAGTTGAAGAGAGCGGAGCTGACTCCGCGAGAGAGGAGGACCACCGTGCCGCGTCGTTCCGCGATTAGACTCACAAAACAAACGGCCCTGGGACTTTCCGCTGGATGCCACGGGGCACCAGCCGCCACACCGCCCTCGAGGTCCTCCTCAAACCTTCGATAATTGGGACCACGTCAATTGCGGATTCTCCTGCACTCCGGGACCTCTTCGCTCTTCGTTGCTTCTTCGCGTCGTTAGTTAATCTATATAACAAAAGACATTACTTTTTTTTTTCCCTACATATATTATGCACGGGGTGAATTAGCCCGAGGGCAACGATACGAACCGTTTCCAAAAATTGGAGCGCTGAAATTTGCGAGGAGAAAATTTCGGGAAAACTATAATTTCTTTCCGAATTCACCTCACTCGTACAAACTGCAAGTGTCTCTGGGTTAAACAGCCAGGGGGACGATTGTTCTCACAGGCGTATCGAATGTCCTCCTGATTAAATCGATAGCCTCAAAAAGGTATGTGTAACGGTAGCCAATAGCAACCCCGATTAAACGAATCGGTCTATCGGACGTTGAAGATCTCAGAATCCTAGATCTCTAGTTTTATCGAAGGACATAACGATACCCATGTACACCGCATATAGTACGGACTGTAGTAGATGGGTATATAAGGTAATGCGAGGGGCGAAATTGTCTTTGGAAAAAGTTGTATCCACCCTTTGAAAAACCGCACGACTCCCTCGCCGCTCGTATAGACCGCGTCGTATATACCACAGTACATGGGTTATGTATAACGCGTACGTGTCTCTCCGCAGCACCCCGGGTGTCCGTCGTTCGTTGAGCAGCCACACGCAGCCACGGAGCCACGACATGGACGTAAATATAGCCAGGGCAACTCCTAGAGCTACACAGTTCTACGCTTCGCTTCTACCCTCTATTGATCGAACCTCGGACCCTCCTCTCGGCTTCCAGCGAACCGGTGAACTGGACACACACCCTGGACGACGCACACGAACGCCCGGACCTCCGGCACGGCGCGGCATAGGGAGGCGTGCAAAACGTCTCTACCGCTACGCCAAGAATCGTTTATACCTTCGCATTCGCACGTGTATAAATACATACGTATATCGCATACATTCCCATGTATGGCACATAGCTGGTTTATATAGAGCATATACTCCTACCGTACTTATATAGTGCCTATACTCCGCTACTGCTCCGCGTTCAGTTCCCGCAGGGGTTACGCGATATACCGCGGCCAGATCTCCTCGTTTCAACTCGCCTGCACTGCACACCATTTTCACAAGAGTGTGATAAAACCGTTTTCAGTTTAGTTTCTCATACCTTAGTCTTTTTCTACTACCTACCTCCGTTAGTTTATTCTTCCTTTTTTTCTACGTTTTTCTTCATTTTTGTTTCGTTTTTTTTTTTTTTTTTATTCTTCGACCGCTCACCGCACGAGACTACCATGATGAAAGCTCTGAGATAATTTTTGTCTCCTTCTCTTTTTCAGATTTTTTCTTTTTCTTTTTTTTTTTTTTTTTGTTATAATTGCTGCAGAGCGTTTATAAATAGATTTTGTCGGGTACATACTTCATATACTTTGTGCGGGATGTCGGTAAGATTCGTGGCTTTGATCCTCCAACAGATCACGGGTTCTTCTCATCTATATACATATATATATATATATATATATACACATATTATATATACAGGGTGTTCATTTTTAATCGATACGGGCTAATATCTCGAGAACCAGGCAAGATAGCGAAAAAATTTTCAGGCTCAAGTTGCGAGGATTCCAGAGGGTCAAACGATGGTACTACTGACCTTGTCCTTCGAATGATCTTTCAAGGTCAAATGAATGTCAACTTCGATTTTTTAAATGGAAACTCGTATTTTTTATCGCAGATTCGTAGTCTAAGAAAAAAAAATACGTAACTTTCGTAGGAAACGTTTTTCTTGAAAATGCATTTTCTTTTGGCTAGAGGGCCTGTACCTTCTCTATTCCTTTTTCATTTTTCCACAATATCTCAAAAACTAACGAACACCTACGACGAAATATTTGTGAAAATTGTTTTTTTGATCTACGGTACCGAGTACCGTCGGCATTAGCGTTACCCAATACGCACCATGTGGAGATTGTCGATCGGATTCCGCTTTTCATGTACTCCTAGAAAGGGCTGTTTATTGAGGAAAAAAAATACATTCAATTACCTCTACAGAAGTTGTTCAAATGTGCCACCATTCTCCTGTAAGCATAAATGTAACCTTTTTTCAAACGCTTTAGTTGTTTTTCTGATGAATTCTTGTGGTATGGTCAGACATGCTTCAAAATAAGGCCTTTCCAGGACTACATGAAAAGCGAATTTCAATCGACAATCTCCACATGGTGCGTATTGGGTATCGCTAATGCGATTGTTGTTGGTACCGTCGATCAAAAAAACAATTTTTACAAATATTTCGCCGTAGGTGTTCGTTAGTTCTTGAGATATCGTGCAGGGAAAATTAAAAAGGAATAGAGAAGGTACAGGGCCCTCTAGCCAAAAGAAAACGCATTTTCAAGAAAAATGTTCCCAACGAAAGTTACGTATTTTTTTTCTTAGAATACCAATCTGCGATAAAAAATACGAGTTTCCATTTAAAAAATCGAAACTGACATTCATTTGACCTTGAAAAATCATTCGAAGGACAATTTCAGTAGTACCATCGTTTGACCCCCTGGAATCCTCGCAACTTTTGTCTGAAAAATTTTTCGCTATCTTGCCTGGTTCTCGAGATATTAGCCCGTATCGATTAAAAATGAACACCCTGTATATACCCACCCCTACTCTCCCTTTGCGGAGAAAAAAGAAAAGAAGGGAAAAAAATGAAACGGTTTCATTTTACTCGATTCCATCGATTGAACGACGACAATTTTATATTTTATACGAACATCTTCGACGAATCTCACGCCGCGGGATACTCCGCTGCAGACGACGACGATGCGATCATCAACTCAACGCGGCTTTAGGCCTTGATGATATTATACCGAAGCGGAATGAAATAAAATAAAATAATTAAAATCAAGTAGATATATATACATATATATTGTACGTGTCCGTTTTTATTCTCATTTTCTTTTCGCCCCGCATATAACGACCCTGCGGGTAGGTATATATATGTATAGATATATACGTATATAGATATAAGACCGCCGTATTCTGACCGTCAATAGTATCTTGTTACCGACTCTGCAATTAATTAAGAAATCTCGGAGCGCGGATCTGGGGAAACAGCTTGCTTTTATAATATATATATATTCTACGCTATATACTCATCTTATGTACCTGTGCGCCTCTAGGTTATGTTCGGTCGGCGCCATTAACGAGGCCGCGTACGTGTCGCGTAAAAAGTACTGAAACGATGACTAGGTACTAGATCCGTCTCTCTGATATCCGGTTTATGATTTTTATCCGATATGAAATTACTCTGTCTCAGCTCTATGTAATAGCTGGCAGGTTTTCTGTACCACGTGGATATGAGGTTATATACGTATAAGTACTGTACGTGTACACTGCATGAAATACATACGCGTATGTATAGGTTGAAGCAAACACCATGTGGGGCAGACGTGAACGTATACACGCGGCTTCGTCTCTCGCGCTTCGCCGAAGTGACTATATACCATCAATTTTTATTGCTTGTTTTACGAGACCCTTCGTTTTATTAATTAATCGATTCGCCGCTGGAGGGTATAGGTAACGTACGTAACGTCCGAAGTGCCGCATATCTAGCTCAGCAGCTCTTCGCCCACTGCGCCAAATACGCGGTTGTTACGCGTGTATCCGATTCTAACACGGTGAGTTAAACTTATACAATCGTTTCGGGGTAATGGAATAATTCCGCGGAAAATCGGGGGGCGGGCTCCGAGAGCTCCGCGGCACTTTCGGAGCTTTTAGTTCGATGGAGAAATTACTATACCGTGACTTATGGGTATCGCAAACGCCGCGGTTCGAAATTTCCTGATTCGAACATTTCGCGAATCGAATGCAATGACAAATTCAGTTATATTTCGCCCGCAACTTAATCCATCCAAAAAACGCGGTCGCATCGGTCTCCGATTCAAATTACGGTGCGTAAAAATCTGCGCACAGATACTCAGGAGTGTCCATATGATGTATGAATACGTAGGAATTATCGAAATCCCCTTCTCGCCCCGCTGCACGTCGATCCCGCAGGATTTGTTGGTATTAAATTTTTGCAGTCCGCGGTGCAGCGCGTATAATAAACCACCACATAAGCGCGGTTTGCCCGACAGTTGGTTTTTGCTTTACGACACACATATGAATCTTCCTTTTTTTTTTTTTATTTCTTAGAAAATTCCTTCGGAGCGTTGCAGAATTTCATACTTCTCGAGGATGAAAATACGCTGGGAGAACCTGCAGGATTCGGGAACGCGAAGCAGACCTGAGGAGTTAGAGGGGTAGTGTGCAGTGCGCGACGAATCCTAGCTTTGTCCTGCGGGCGACACCCGACGTTATTGAATCGCTAGAGTTATGTGCGCCCGCTCTTTCCTCGTGATGTGGGGTCCGCGTTTCTCGCATCGTCTCCGATCCCCGGGTGTATATACGTGTACCGTACCTACTATGCGCGTTCTTTGCCTGCACGCGACACGTCTCTAGCCGTCCGCACGCGTGTGCGTGTGCGTTTCCGTTCGCCTTTGCCCCGCGTTTTTCCCTATATACTTTTGTAGCTATTCTTTTATTTTTTTTTTTTTTCTTCCTTCTTTCTTTCTTTTATTCAATGTGAAGCGCGTGCGTGTGATCGCGACCGTTGCGAGGGATGGCGACGCCGCCACCAACACCGTTGAGGAACAAACCATACGAGTCCTGCACCACCGCGAAGGCATGCTATGTCCTTTTCTACGAGAGAAGACGCGAGGCGTCCCTCCGAGGCGCCTCTTCGCGTCATCCATCAGCCGGTGTACGACCCTCTAAACCACCCTCTGGGTCACCCTCTTCTGGCACGGCATCGCCAACTTCGAGCTCCCTGTATACCGACATGTATAAGAACAAATTTCCGATGCCCTTGGAGTCGGAGAGAATTGTGACACGAGCTTTTGAAACAGCGAAAACGTTCTACTATTTTCCCTTTTGATTTTTTTTTTTCTATAAATCGTTTATGCTTGAACGAAGACGAGGGGAAGCTTTGAAATTTAGTAAATTAAAATCTGCGGAGACTAAATCGTCAAAATTTAGGTATAATATATTTTGATGATCCGAATTTCGGGACCTCATTAGATTAATTTGGAAACATTTCCGTACACATGGAAAGTTGAGCAAAGTACGCGAGTGTCATTTGTTTGAAAAAATAAAAAGAACAAAAGCGTCGGGCATCGGCCCTCGACGGTGGTAAAAAAAACATTGTGGACGAACAAATATTGGTATATCAAAGTTTACCGAGATCAAACCAACAGCTGCAACACGACCTGCAGGACAATATGAAATTTGTATAAACTCGCGAAAGCGTTTAAAAACAATAGGTATATATATAAAGGTATGTACGCAAGTGAAATATTTCTCCGCATTCTCGAAATTCACGCACGCAAATAATTTCTGTTCCAAGGGATGAAAATTTGTCACCTCGGGTCAGCGGGCCGTCAACGAGGCGATTAATTAAACGGGCATTTTTGTCGGTTAGTGGCGTATACAAGGTGTATACCTATGAAGGAAATAAACGAGGAGAAGAGAGACGGGTGGACGGGGTGAAGTTCGGAGCGCGAGAAAGAGGAAAAGGGAGAAAGAGAGAATGGCGGGAGGAAAACGGAAGGAGAGGATGGGCCGACACTTGGCTTCTACTTTGCAACGGCGCGGAGAATATTTCAAGACGTTTCCGCACCGTTGTACAGCGAAGAGCATTCCGCGAAGATATATATCTCTGAAATAAGAAGCGTTTCGTAGCTACTTGAGCCGGTATCCAAGAGCCCGTGTCTTGTGGTTAAATAAATCCACCGATTAGCTTCGCCTCCGTTCTGCGGGGCTAATTGACGCGCTCTTTGCTTTTATCATGAGGATTACCGCGATTACTACAAGACCACACCGTAAGTTATCCCCCCCCCCCTCCCCCCGCCCCTCTGAAGTGCGTTACGCATCAAGTGAATTATAACGACGTATCAGTGCAATTACTTGTTTTTCTTTTTTCTTTTTTTTCATTAATAATTCTACATTTGTCAGTAAAAAAAAGAAAGAAGAAAGTAACCATATGAGAATAAAAAATTGAAGACAATTTTTGTCGTACGAATTAATTCGCACACGATATAATTTATCAACTGTTTTTCGATCCCTTGACCGTCAGAACTGAGTATATATTATTAATTGTGAAAAAAGCTGTAAATTAAATTTCGAACGTTTCCATACGCGAAGGTTCTTATTGGCAGTAATTTTAACTCCGCGCCGCGAGGCTCATGTATAAATCTATTATATACGCGAGTATATACGAAGGAAACGAGGAATTGTACATTCGTACGATAACGCCTGCGCCAACTGTGTCCAAGTAATTATTGGGAGGATCTGACAAAGCTGAGGCAATTATTGCTTCTCTAATAATTTACAAAGTCGCCTTTATCCCTTTTGTGGGGATAGGTATATAATATCCTATACATATATAATGTGCTGCCCATACATTTTTATGTATAATGCATGGAGAGGTATATACCCATACCGCGTAGATATATATGTATAAATTTCACCGTGGACAGAGTTGGTCTCCGACCTGAAAATACTGCAAATATAAGAACTAACTGCAGACCACTGCAGGAATCAAATTTACAAGGAACTACGCTATATACGTCCTGGGAGAAGACTGTCCTATGTGTTTCTATATAAATGTCTAGCTATACATGCATATGTGTCCGTAGCTATACCGACCACATATATTTGAAACATATAAGTATACAGGGAGCAACAGATATGCGAAACATTTTAACTGCCTCGATCTAAAAAGAATTATTGTGCTTCCGAGAAATATGTGGCGCGGTTGGTTTCGGTCGAAGGAGCAGTAATTCGTTGCGAAGCGTGCGTATAGTGTTAAAATTTAAATCGATTGGACACAAACTATCGTGAATAATGAACCGTTATAAAATAAAAGGATGAATAAAAAAAAAAAAAAGTTGAAAGAAAAAACAAAATTATATAGAGAAATGTTATCTGCGTATTCATCTTTTGGTTAGATTCGAAACCGCGCTTCTTCACACTTTCTCCCCGAGCGTTTTATCTGGAATAAATTTATTTGTTAAAAAATTTTGTTGAAAAAGCTGAAAAAAACGTAACGACGGAGAAACTCGAGGCGGTTGCAGGAAAAAGGATTTGACGATATTCACTTATATGGTGTATTTTTGGCCAGTTTTTGGGTAGCAAATGTTTAAACAAACGAGCAATTATCTTCACGGGATCTCGGATGATCTTTGTTCCGTTTAGTCTCGTAGCAGTTCTCAGATCGAGTCCCCGGTTAGGGCCCGCTTAAGGCCCCGCCGCGTATAGCCCGCTATACAGCCCGGCCGCAGTATAGCCAAGAAACGACGTCGGCATCGCTTGGTAAAAACGACCAGACACGCATTTCGATTGTTGCTTCTGTTCTGTTTGCTTGCGCCGATTCCTACGTTTCCCTTCCGTCGCGATTTCGTACTCTTCTCTTTGTCCTCTTTCGTGTTCTTTATGTCCTTCGACCTCTTTGGTAGGCATTCGTCGCATTGATCCGTTACTTTGAAAAATAAACGACCGCACCCGCGATACATCGCTCGCTCACATCACCGGGCGATTTCGATCCGACTACTACTTGCGTCTTCTGCACTATTTTGGCTAATCTTGATTGCTCACCGCGTCTCGCTTGATAAATATTATACCACATTACGCGCGCGATGTTCTTCGCCGCATTCGACTTCGTTTCTTACCTATTCTTTAATTCCTATCTCATCGATACTTTTTCATCGTTGGCTCATCGACGACTCCGAACAATCTTCGATCGCGTTCATTTGTGCGCGTTTTTTTTTTTTTTTTTTTTTTTGTTTCCAAACATCTCGTAAGATCACACGGTCGAGCGATCTAATCCATAGGATCATTGGGAGTGGTTACGGTGAAAAGAGGGAAAAAACCCTTCAGAACTTATCTCCACGGCCAAGAAGAGTCACGCAGGTAGCGATAGGGATATATGTATAATGGAGTAACTCGTGGATCATTTCGGTTGATGGACATTATGGCGAACCTGCAATAAAGTGGTGTTTTCTTCAGGCGAATGAATCGGTTACAGAGAAAAAGATACACAATGGTAAAACGAATAGAGTGCGTTTGTACGCATATAACGGATCACGAGCGACTGTGCAATTGTAGAAACTATTTCGATTGTCCGAAGACAGCTGATCAAAAGGGAATAATAAAGGTACCCCAGGGCCTGTTTAACAGGATGATCCGGCGTAGCTCCAGAGTTTCAGAGCACCGGATTATTTTTCTAGGCATTTCATGGCATTTCAGGGCTAATTTCCTTCGCACAAAGACTTTGGGTGCCTGGATTTAAGCATTGTTCAATCTTTCGCTTACTTGCACACGTCTTCGCGTTTCTCTTTCATTCTACGGTAGTCTTAGGACTCCGAATGCGTCCCGATGCAGAAAAACTCACAGAGTTTATACTCCGAGGGTTACGTATATATCGGTAGATATATACAGGTATACCACGTTACACCATTCCTGCCACAGAGACCCGGACAATAACAATTATCATAACATACCTATAACTGTGTTTTTATATAGACGGGCAGACTCCACTCGCGGCTTATCCGGTGAAGCTAATATGTACTTCAGCTTCGACCGAAGGAAAAATCGCCTCGCAATACCTTCAACTTCTTCAGATGGTGAGGTAAGTATATATACACTCATCGTCGTGCTTCTACATTTACACTTCCGACGAATTTAAACAAGAGAGTTACTCGCAATTTCATAAATATATACCAACATATAGTTATACGTGTAATGTTAAATATAATAGTTTTTGGTATAATAAAACAACGGGAAGCATTTTTGTTTTTTTGTACCACTGAGGAGAAAGTATAACGTTTCTGCGGTGGAAATCAGCCCTCGATTATCATTAAAACAGTTTGAAAACTAAAATAATATGCGAGAAATTTGATCTGCTATGCGTTTTCTGATTGGCATCAGAGAAATTGTGTTCGAGATGGTTTGGATCTTTTTGTTTCTTGTAACCTGCACTGCAGAGGTTGGGAACGAGAGCTGATTGTGAGTGAAGGGAAACATAGGATCGTTGTTTGAATCCAGGCAAACGATAGCTTTTCTTTTCGTCTTTTACGATCGTCTTTTGAGACGCCGCGGGATATTAACAAGCCATTAGTGAAATCCGGGCGTGCCAACAAATGGCAAATACTAATTCCTCCAGTTTGAGTGCCATCGAGGTAAAGGGCACGGTGGATACAACCACTTTGAGAATCGGACGGAAGATCTAAAGACGGTTATGTCTCTTGTATAAGCCGAAAGTGATCGTTCGAAGTATGAATATTTTTCCATCTGGTTCGTCCCGTGCAAAAGAACCCGCGGAGGCTCGCAGGGGATGATCACCCGACAAACGAGCCTGTTATACTTACCATTACAAAAGTAATAGATACGTTTAATCCAATTGGCATGCCCTGAGTCCCCGCGGCTCAAAGAGGACAAACGTACGTCTGTTCGGCTGTCAGGAGTGACAGAGGTATTATAAGTACGCACACTGTACACAATTGCAAAAAGGTATATATAAATATACTAGAAGGTAGCTACCCTCATGCCCATATATCCATAAGTACTACCCATTGCGGTTGACAAAAGCGGGCGTATATTGGATAAGCATGACGGGCGCACAGTGTTCAGGTATATATAATAATAAAAGCCTCCTACGCCTACTTCGTACTGCAACGATGCAGCAGCAAGTGTCCGCCGCTACGAGTACGTTTAGCCAATTTCATGGAGAAAAGAACGAAATTTGCTTAAAATTAGATCTCTTGAAGGACTGAGACGGGCTATATACGACAAACCTCCTCGAGCCCTTGACGTGCGGTCTGTACTGAGGAGTTTGTTTGCCCAGCGGCTCCCTCGTGCAGGATCTCGAGGGAAGGGTCACCAAAAATCCTGAAATCCCGAATCCCCTCTTTTCCTCCTAATCCTGCGGCGCCGAGCAAACAAATGCCTTTTTTCCCCCGCAGGCGATTCGGAAGCGCGCGGATTTTCCGATTCCTATTTCCTCCCGTAAACCTTTGCTTCGGCCCCCTCCCCCCTCGCCGAGCATATATTTGTATTATTTTCAATCGCGTTTAACTTTCTTGCGTTATAAACGCGATGCAAACGGTCATCAACTGCAACTTCACTCCGCACTTCACAGCGAGATATCGAAGCTCCGGACACGGCAGCAGCTAACGAGAGAAGATTCACCACCATTCACCTGTCAGCGGTGGTATAGGGCAACGGTTATAGTTTATTTATCGTTTCCAGGCCGCGGCGACGGCGGCGCGGCTATCCCAGAGCCGGTGCTGGTGTTTGAAATACGTTTACACGAATCGTATGTTCGCCCGCTTACCCCGTGGGTTTGGCGCCGGCGTGTGTGGTCCGGCGCATACCTCAACGCCGAGCAATTATTGCCCACGTTCCGACCTCAACCACCCATTGTTTTCATTGCCAGTACTTTTACCGCCCGCGATAGATGTCTTAACCAGATTGGTGGGTGGTACGGGCGCAACTCTTCCATCTATACCGTATCTTCCGATTCCATGCAACCCAACAATGATACCGCGTGCCTATTTTACTATACATAGAAACACCCGTGGATAAATTCCTTCGACTAGCGGATCGACATTTCTTAATTCCTACTTCCGATCGTTCGGTAAGTGTGCTGACAGGATGGACGGAAGAGGACGGTATTCCGAAATTGACCAAAAATCAAACTCTCAGCGTATCAGTCGTTGAAAGAAAAATGAAGCAAAAGAAAAAACCGAAAAAGTTATCACATACATTGCGTCCCTTATGATTTACTGATCGACACGAAGTCATTCCCTAATGAAATTTTTATCTTCTGCATGATCAACAGGAATTTTATGACCACCGCGCACGCAGAAATTGCAACAATAATTTCCAACGAGAAAAAAAGAATAACCCAATGAATATCTTATCGTGAACTCGCTATAAGCGCGATTATTTTAGGGTTTCAGAATTAAACGAACCCTAAAATAATGGCCATCAGAATTTTTTTAACCATGTAAATGAGGCTCGAGAACAAAGCGAGAATATAAGGCAGCAGCTTGGTTACAGCGGATCGGTGGAGGTTTTTCAGCGGGATGTCGAAGGGGTAGTTGCGAGTTAGGACCCGGGTTGGTTTTGGGTCAGAAAATCTACCTGGGTATCATAGCTGACCGTTTGACACGTGATGACAGCCGGTGGCGCCACCCGCCCCCCGCCGTTCCGGTCCCCAGTAGGGGGTCCTCGAACAACCTTTAAGATTCTTTTGTTTCAGCCTCATTAACGTGTTACCAAATCCCCCATACGCCCCCTTCGTCGCAACCACGTCCGATGCCTGCAGGGGTTATTTACTAGCCTGCATTCGTGGGGATGAAATTAAGAACTCTCCGCGGTTATGTCCGAACGTGATATCTTTTTTCTTATCAAAATTTAGAGAACACCTGCCACAATTAGCTATAGCTACATACGTTGGATACGGAATTGTGAAGTGAATTTATTTGACGGTAATTAATATCGATGAGGATCGATCGATCGATCAATCAGTTTGAACATTTACTGAGCGGAGTCAGATCGAGTCGCAGACCGAAGTAAAACGGATGTTAATCGAAGCTATTTGTAAATTTGATTAGCTGGCTAATCTAAATTTCAAAATCGTTGAAGCTATATGGTGAATTATTACCATTACCATCATTTTACGAATTTGTATTCATTAATGGAATCCGTCGACATTTTTTTTTTTTTTTTTTTTGAGAAATGGATTTGTCGACCGCATAGTCCAAGAGCAATTAATATTCAAATACTCGATGTTGAATTCTTTCGTAAGTTAAAAATCCAATTGCGGAGATACACAGCTAGAGATACGTGCCCGGTAAGATTGATTTCGGCGACGTTCGCGGGAACCCTTGAAGAGGAGCGGGATCCCCATCCACCCGGAGTAGAGATCCCTTAAACGGCGGTACTGCCTCGGCGAATGTGGAAGGAGCTTACAGATTTTTTCGAATCCGTGGAACTCGCGCGAGCTCATCAGCGGGCTCATCAGCGTAACTTCAGCTGTCAAGTAGGACATCTTCGAGTTGAAGTGTTTATTGGCGAGTCCTGGTCCATCTTGTACCAACCCCGTTTTGCACCAGCAAATCACGGTACGGGGGCCTTATACCGAACGGAATTCGGGGCATTCCCTGTTGGTATTCGAAGATTTCGGCGCGCACTCGACTTTGAAACAAACCGCCGAGATTATCGCGCTCCAACGGAATGTGGAGCTCAAGATTTCCCGCCTTGCAAAATTAATCAAAGGAATACGCGCTCAGTTTTTTTCGCAGGAAATAAGCTGGGGAGTCCCATGCGTGATTTTCAAAATTCACCGCCATATTCTTCGCGTTGCAAACAGACCTTATTGGAACTGGTTATAACGCGCATCGTAATCACACGTGTGTCGTGGTTATTTTTGAGAGGTCCTGTACCTGGTTGTTGGTGGAGTGGCGCCAGCACCTTCCCCCGTGCTATCCTCCGCCGCCTCGTTGATCGGTCCTTGTCGCTCTAACGGGCTAGGATCGAGGCGTGTTCCAGATTTTCATCTCGCTCAGTCTGAGTCGCTCGGGACTAGAAATTAATAATCCAGAAATGAATAGTTTAGTCGTATAGTTACCCGACGCATTCTTTCCCTCGGTTATTTTACCGGCGCTGCTGCATGGGTCTCTCTTCGCGAGAAAGCAATGCGCGAGGCGCCCGGAATGTCTGTCCGTTTGCCCGATGCCCACCCGAATGCGGCTAATTAAAGGAAAAGTTTTGCTCCGTTTCATCCGTCAAGTCAGCGCCGATAAATCCCCTCCCGATAGAGAATTAGTCTTGATCTCCGGAGGCAAGAGCTGATCGAAGAAAGGAGAGACGAGAGAGGATCGAGGAACGAGACGCCGCGGAGTCACTCGTTTCTCCATATATATAGTTAACGAGAGAAGTATAAACGCGAGATAAGGGCCATCGAGGAAATCGCGGGACTCCGAAATGAGCCACGCACTTTGGACGACGACCAGCTCGAACCAATTGCTCGTAATAATCAATAAAAAGAACGTGACTTGGGCAGGAGCTGGAACGGGGGAAAATGTGCAGCTAACAAGTTCAGCGAGTAAATAGAGGAATAAATTCTACGAATATATCGAACGAGGGTGGTCGGTTTACAAAATTGTAATTACAACAAATTTTCGCTTACGTTTTTCCCATGAAACGGTATGGCTTACCCGAAGTCCTGCCGCGTCGCGATCGCTACAATAACTTGAATCGGTCGATTTTTGCAGAGATCGAAGGGCTAAAGGTTGGGGGGGATTAAATTTCAAGGTCATTCATATGTATATTCTCTCGGGATTCTCGTCAGCGGACGTCTCCTCGCATATACTCTGCGGTCGGCCCCCTGTCACCCTGAATTCGATGGCACGCCCGCTCAGCTTTTACTATATATAGATATCATTTTCTTCGAGTACCATATTATCTGCTCCCTACATGCACCGCGCGCACGTGGAGCGAGAAGCATTTTTATAATAAATTGCTTACTCGAGTTGTTTAATACTTTACTCCCCCGCCTTTCTTCCTTACTTTTCCGCTCTCAGTCTCGTTCTCGGTTCCATTTTCGTTCAGAATCTTCGAGTATAAATTTAATTGGTCGTATTCGATCGGAGAAATCGTTAGTGGAGGCATCGCAGATACGGCACTGGAAATTATTACATACATATGCACGTACACACATCTTCACATCCGCATAGAGACGTTTGTCGTATACACATGTGAAACGAGGGACTCAGAACATCGGGGTCTTCGGATCGTGAAATTCATATTGTTCAAACTCGCAATTAGCGAAGGAATTTACGCGGCTAATTAGGGACACTTCTACCGTATCTTGATATTCGCTGTAAGCTTTTGAGGAGAGAATGCGTTGGCGAATACCCTGCGAGCCTCTCAGACACGGATAACTACTTAGGGCATCAGGGATAGCAATAGATGTTTTCAAATTTTTTTTATCATTTTACTCAACATAGGAGTATAACGCAGGTATATAGCCACACGAATACACTTGCGGTAATCTCTGATCGGTAATTTTTACGGAAAACTGAGGCATGACACGACAAAAAAAAACAACAACAAAAAACACTAAGCGAGCGGCTACGCGACTACGAATAACCGAAGTCTAGAGCTTTTTGTAAAACGACAACAGACGTAACAAAATGGAAGAGGAAAAAAAAAATCAAGTAAATAGTTTCAACTGACAATAAAAAACAAACAAAAAAAAGGTAAAAAGGCGGGAGCGAAAAGGAGCCGAAGCTCATCTGTCAAACTACTTGCGGACCATAAAGCAATTAACACGGCGCCAATAATTATTAAAACATAGACACGTAAAATATCCCGATATAGAACCATGTTTATATACATACCTGTACGTACATACTTATATATCAGCCGCGTGTATGATGTATATAAAGATTCAGATGGAGGTGGAGAGTGGGACATCGGCGCGGCATCGAAAAATACGTAGACGAATATTCGAGGAGACATTTCGGGCATCCTCGATGAGACGCGCAGGAACGCGTGTTCTATTAGCTAAAACAAAAGAGCGGCGCCTAGACGGGCCCGCCGTGGACCCGCCGACGAGGGCCCGAAACTGTCGGACCACGTTTATTTATGTCCCGAACCACGGAAAAAGATGTAAGTATTCAAGCCCCCTACATTCCTACGGCCGGTTGAGCACGCCTCAAGACCGAAGAAGATAAGCTCCACGCTTTTAATTCATCCTTCAATTTTTGCGGCAAATAAATTTCACGGTCATACCCCATCGCTCGTGTAATTTTCAAGGGGAGGCCCCCCCCCCTCTGAACATAGAATTCTATAACTTCATAAATCAAAAAAAATGAACAACCAAAGTTTTTTTTAATATCGGTAAAACAGATTTTCGCACGCAGCGTTAGAGGCCTGACGTATAGGTAGGTGGATGCGATGTATTTATATTCGGTTCTCGAAACGGTGGAATCGCAGCTATCATTTTGAGATCTGTGTCTACGTTGCGCGGTGAAATTTTTCAACGTAGCTGACGTCGCTGTCTTTTTATGCTATGTGAAACGTTATTGATGAGGCTTCAGCTAGGAGTTGTCTCTAACCGAGTCAGGACTGATGTAGATTTAAACGTTGGGGCATCGCTCAGACCTGAAATCAACCCGGAGTTTCTCCTGCATCTTTTTCTCAACCCTTGGGAACTGTTTTCGGGGTTGATGTATCGACGTAATTCAGATCTCACAGATGACGCGAGTATCCGCTGTATACATAGTACATGACATACACGATAACCCGGCGAGTATAATATCTCTTTTTTCTTTTCAGTTGGATTAATTTATCAACCGATAATCACGTGCCGCTCGAACATCCGTCTGCTACAAACGTCGACCCAATGTGGTATAGATAATGTATACGATGATATTTTCTCCAACGTTGATTTTCTCAAGATTTTTGAATTAGGGTCGCCATTAATCGCCAGTAAAAAGATTAATACATAAAATAGATGCAAACTATGTGCCAAAAAAAATTGTATCTTACCATGAGGTTATTTTTACAAGTAATAAAGTGAAAGAATAGTCTTAAAAACAAATGTCTCCTGTTATTATAGATCCTTTGTGAAAATAATTTTTATTCTCTTATTTGTTTTCTTAAAACAAAGCGCCGTGATCTCAACGAGTAAGAAAACTTGAATTACAAAATATAATTCGAGTAGATTTCCGAACTGATCTTTTGCAGTGTTGTGTTTGTCGGTGATAGTTTTCCCGACTATTTGCCAACTCATAAATAATATGAGATTTAAATAGTGAATAATGTAGAGCGCTGGCATTGGGGTTGAAGAGGGGTAGTTGTAGTTCGCGGTGCAGTTTATAACGCAAAATTAATAGACTCGGTTTTGTCACGTGTAGACTGGCGTAACCTACCAATAATTTATCATGGGATTATGGCGCAAATATATATCGACTCCCCAAGGGGATCTATCCAAACTATACTCTATTCTCCCCCCGTTGAAAATGGGGAGCTTGCCGCATTGGCGTAGCGACGAGTTACAGCTCGCTATCTCTCTACGTGTATATAGTTTGGTTACAAATACACATAGGTACACGTAGTCGGTACATACACACGTATGTACGTTCTCATATACACGTGTGCAGGGTCGGCGAATGTGTGCCCAGTCGAGGGGGATTCAATTACGAGTATATTAATGCGATTAGCCGTTTGACAGTTGGTAGCTGCGCTTGTGATCGACGGTAAATTACTCGCGATAAAAATTATGACATCGTATAAACTGGACTCGGTTATATCGCAACGGTTGCAGTACCTTGGCTGGCCGTAACGGTGTTATAATAAGATACGCGCGAGTCGAAACTAGAATTTTAGAAATAAAACGCTGCAGTGCGAATAAAGTCTCGCAGTTCTCATTACATGCAGGCGAACTGTTATGATACGGGTTTTATGATTTTACAGGTATATTTAATTATTCATCATACATACGTAAAACAAAAGCTGTTATAAGGCGACGGAATGTATATAGGAAGTGAATTTTGCGCCGGTGATATTCCATCGCGTATTTTAAAGTAACGGAAGAATTATGGCGAGGACGTAACGATTGCAGCGGCGAACGCGTGGCGTTGCAACCGGTCGCGTGTATCCCACTTTCGCACTTCTATTATTCCTCATGACATTACAATGACAATGGCGATGACAATGACAACGAAAATCATCGCGGCAAGCGTGGCTGAGATCGAACATAACCTATGACGGGCGGACGACACGCGCCTGTTCGGAAAATTGCAACAAATAACGCGGTGGGGTGCCGGAAAAGAGCGGGTGGCCACGACTCAAACTTTTCTATTAAGGGGAGAAAAAAAAGGAATCGAAACCGAGCGAGAGAAAAATTATAGATAGAAAAATCGAAAGAACTACTCAACGTCCGAAGTACCCAATTATCGAAAATCACCCTTATACATTTGACTGGTTCGAATCTGATTTGAAAATTTCAATAAGCATATTATTTGGCAATGATTTGCGATAAAAATCCTCGTATATATAAACTCGGAGAAGACGATCCGCATTCGAATCGACGAAGCAAGAGTAAAGCGAAGCTACACAATAATAGGAGTCCCGAATGATCTCCCCTCTGATGTTAAGCATCATGGGATGATATCGTACAGGGAAGACGCGTGTATACGCGGGATAGAGACGCGGGATCGTCTCGTCGAGTTGTGCTGCTGGTGCACCTAATGCTTATAATCGAAAACAACCCTCTTAGGGCTAATGCCAAACACAATACGTGCGTTACTATACCGGCAGCACCCTCGGATTGGAGCTACCCGTGGCTGATCCGTCACCAAGGCATAAATCAATGTTCCACGTCCCACCCCGAAGAAGAGACGAACGGACGGAGTAATAATAGAGATAGGGCGTTTTTTTTTTTCCTTTCTTTTTTTTTCACGGCACAATGGTGGTGGTGGCTTTGCCGATCTCTCGCGAATGTTTCCACGTATATATTCGCTCGTGCATTTGAGAACGGCGTCGTATTATATCCGCGACAGACGCAATTGCGTGTTGCTTAAGCCACGTGACCGGCGACTTCCGGTCTTCTCCCCGAGCTTGGGTTCCGCTTCGTGATGTCACGTCCCCCGTGACCGAAATCCACCACCCTAAACGGCGCTGGGATACGTTACTCCGAAGGGACCGACATCACTCCGCAGTGTATGTATATGGACAGTCATAAACCTGAATCTCATCCCCGAATCATTTAATCTTCCGCACATGATCCCCCCTATATATTTTGTACCCCAACTCGATCCGGGCAATTCAGTTTCGCTAAAAGTCATTGTCACAACACACCGATTGCCTGTGAGAACCAATCAAACCAAAGGGATCGAATTGTCACGTCGATTCAGCTTCGATTATAATATGAATGAATTATGAAACAAAGAAAAAAAAAAAAATTTCCATAAACCTATAATAGGATTCCAGGATTCCCCATAATTTAAAAAACCATTTGTTCTCAGATATTCATTTCGACGTTGACTAAAATAGCAAATGAAAGAAAAAAAATAATCGGAGGGTGTGCAAATGTAATTCTCAGAGTCAATAGTTCGGTTACCACAGTATTGCTCGTATAAGGGTCCCCGTAAAAAAAAAAAACAAAAGAAAAAAAAAACCAGACCGTAATAGACCGATCAAAGTAGCTAGGGTAGGACAGATATAGTTCGTGGTGTGTCTGATTCGTTAGTCACGGAGTTCTTATGTTAATTCTCGCGTAGAATCCTGATTCTATGGGTTCGGCTCCTATTCACCCTATGGCGCTAGGTCGTTCTACCAGCGTAGAAAATTTGCACTACGTCTCGGAGTTTATCGTGGGGGTGTCCACCCTCCGTGACCACTAGGTAAAGCTAAAGCTTCTGCGATGTAAGGAATATACCTATATCTGTACAGCCTACATCGCTAATTCGTAAGTTTCGTTTTTGGACTGCATCCCCTGCTCCATGGGAACGGTATAGATCCACTACCAAAATCTCATAAATAATACATTTCTCTACGACGATACACCAACAGCGATCTGTGAGATGGGGACGGATCGGATACTCGAAGCAATCATTCTTTTTTCGTTAATCAAACCGTTCGAGATGAAAAAGTTTGAATACAGTGTGCCAATGAGACGAGAGAACTCGTTCCAATTTCGATCTTATTTGAAATATTTGAAATTCAATTCAGTCATCTGTTTTTTGCTGCGGATGTAAAGTGACTTTCGAACACGAACGGTGCACGTCCATTTTGAAAATAATATTTCTCTTCGTACAAGAGGATATTTTTGAACGCGTCGTATGATCCGAACAAACGATGAGGTATTGTAAATGCGTACCGCAAAACCTTCTGCATATAACAATAAACAGCTAACCCGAATATCTGCCCTCCGAAGGCCCCAGGCCCCGTCCAAGTTCCGCAGCAATGTGCCGAGCAAGGTGGTCCGCCCAGTCTCCGAAGAAACGACCAGAGATTTATAAACCAAGAATAAAATATTCGGAAAGCGATATTAAATGGGTTTTTATATTATTCACCAAACAAGACATGGAGGACCCAAACGCAAATATGGCGCAGGAGGTTGTTGTGTGAGCGCGAACGATTTTAGAAATTAAAAAATAATACCAAAACAGCGGCCAGCAAAAACTGTGTGATTTATGAATGTGCGGCATCTATTTGTCTAGTTTGAAAATCCTGTGTAAAAAATATCGCAGATCTTGCGACGAACAAGTAACCGAATAATTAATCTCCGTGGCGACAAAAAATTTCTGGCTTCGGAATGAAGTGTTTTGAAATTTTTTTGAAACCACGAGACGATGTTGCGATGCTTTATTTACCATCCAACAAAGTAATACGCGTTCAAGTTGCGCCTGAATTCCAACGGACGTAAAAAAGGGTTTCTCCCTGTATGTGATTCTCATATGGTTGTCGCTTCGAGTGTAGGTTACAATTTTCAAATTACAGAAACGTATATAGCGTCGTAAAAGTATCAAATAAGATCCGAGAGCTGGTTTACCGCTCGAGGAAGTCGGCTGGTCTAACGAACAAGGTCGTTGAAGTGCGGACAAGTCCCGAGTCATTAACGGTGCAATTAGCGGTCAATGAGCTCGGCGTTTCAAAGCCCTGTCGGCTCGTATTGAGTTTAGGAAAGCCTGAAAATCTAGAAAAAGCTTCGTATAGGTCGGCCACACACGACGGATTCGAAGCTGGTACCAACAACAGCAGCAGCAGCTGTCTTGTGACGCTCATTAGCTATGCGTATATACCTCCACATCTACCTTCACCTTACCTGATGTCTGCCCACCATATATGCCCCATTCTCGTGCGTTCCACCCATACCGATTTCTAGGGATAGCCGATGGGACCGAATATGGCCCGCCACGCACGCCACGCTGGGCCCGTGTCGGGGGCCCTCGGGATGGCTCGTCTGCAGGCTGACCCCAAAACCAATTCTAGTTTACGTGCGCGAGGCTAACGAGACGTCTATATTATTATGCCCTTCGGAAGACGCGTATAACCGAGCCGGTCAGCGCCGAAATAAGGGAAGCTTACAGCTCGGGCCCAGCTCGCCCGGGGCCTCACGGTTTGCTGGAGATAAAGACGAGCAGCGAACGCGCGGACCACCGAAGGAGGCTCACGTCCGATTCTTCGCTTCGGGGGTCTCTCCGACGATATAGTCCGATCCCGGCAAGGGTTACGAGTGAATTTCACGTCCAGGCATTATGAATTGATTTGATTTTCGGGGGTGGATATTCGTATTCGCTCGGCATTAAGTTTACGATCTTCTTTTCCCATGATCAAACATCCACTGACTCTGCAGCGATATTTTTAGTTAAACGACTTTTCGAACGGTAGCTTCTAAACAGCTGTCGAGCGTTAGAACTGAATTTCACGCAGCTTCGTATCGTAGATTGTCAAATTTATTGATGTTTAAATTTCCCAGTAACAGGTGTTCCATACGAATCACAAAACAGTCGAATCCGTTCACCATAGTTATAGTGGATGATGACCTTTTTTTGCGGCTACTGAACTATACGAGCTATTTTGATTATGACCTGGATTTGTTTAGTTCGGCTTCTCAATTCCGATGCCTGCATGAATTTTTGGGTGCAATAGACTTACCGAAAAATACAAATTAGAGAAACATTGTTGACGTTGTTACGCGTGTGCCACGGAAATTATAATAAAGGATCAATTTGTTTGCCCGCTAATATCACCTTGTGACGACCTTGCTTTTAGGCTAACGATAAAGCGTGAATGAACTAACGAAGCAACTTATGAATGGGAGTTGGTCTCGTCGATTACATGCTATACGTGTATAGGCCATACGAGAAATAGTAAGCTAGTATATCGCGCGTCGCTATATATTCGAAACTTCATTCAACCTGCAGCGCTTTTGATCGTGCAAGTTTCTTCGAGACGAATGATCCCCCTGAGAATTGATTGGCGATAAACGGGGCTGACAACTCGAAACAGATCAGTTTTAAAAAAGTGTAGCAGTGTCTTCTTAGAGTAGTAAAAAACGTCAAAGCGGTCGAGATCTTTTCCCCGCCCCTGGACCGACGTGTCGCGATGTCACGGTGCCTTCCTTCGGTTTGTAATTAAAAGAGCAGGTACCGAGTCTAAAATATTTTGTCCCTTCCGGTCAGCCCATATCGGCTACCCGATTTCGAGTTTGCGGTGGTCAACCATCGTGAGTATGGAAAAGAAAAAAATTGAATAAAAAAAAGAAACCGATAAAAAACTCCAAAACAAAATGGTAGGGAATTACGACACGTGTCTTCAAATGAGCGTCACGTGGCCCGAACAATTCGCTCGATACGCGACCGCGGCAACCGCCGTCGTACTCGGCGAGGGTCATTCGCAATTCGGTCAATTATTTAACGACGTTCCGCGTCGATTGTCTACCCGGCGACTGTCTTATGTTTTAATTGTTCTCCGCTGCCGCGTAAATCCTAATTAAGACTGAATTATTTCACCGCCAGGCGCACCTTGTCGCCCGCGCGCTATCCCGTTCCGCACATGAGTCAAGGAATTATCGTCCCCCGTATCAGAAGGACTCAGGACGTGGAAATCCTTTTGGGTAGCCCACGCCTCGTGAAACCGAGACTACCGAAAATCAATGCTCTCTTCAAAAGATCCGGTGCTTCCAGTCCCTCTACTGCAACCTCAACTTAAGACAGGCACACTTTATAGGTCTTCTCCTACCGACGTCAGAAATTCCAAATATTCCAACGCTGTACCATTTTCGTGCGCAATGTCTACGCGTTATGAGGTTTATATCTTTCATCGAAACACGTGGCGGAGAAATCTCAACAAAACCCTGATAAAGTGTTTAGTTCATTCTTTCTACGATCAAACTGTATGACCTATCGCGATGCGACAATATTAGTTTGGGATTAAATTGATCAAAATCGGTACCGAAAACGAGATTTTGACCTGGACACTGCACCGGAGAAGATTTGATAATTGAAGCCCGTCATTCGCAGGCCATTCGAACTGGAAAGGCTGAATACGTCGCGGTGAAACTCTCCCGAGGGTGAAATAGAGACGGAACGATGTTGATGGAGATGAAGCGAAAGAGGAAATGGGAGGAAAAGGGAGAGAGAGGGAGAGAATCAGACCGCGTACGCGAGTTAATCTATGCTAAGTCGGGAGGTCCGGACATGAAAATCCCGTGGCCGGGATGAAATCAACTCCAAAGGGTCCCGGTCGCTACAAACGCCATCGCATAATGCTACGTCATCCTTATCCCGGTCGCCGGGCTGAACGAAATTTCTTCTCTTTAATCGTAGAGAAAATTAGAACGGCTGGTTTCGCGCCGTATAGCTGCAGGTCTTCCGTTCGATTCAAAATCACCAAAAAAAAAAAAAAAACGAAACAAAAAAAGGATAAACAAAAAAGTCGCGTATAATTCTGCCCCAGTTCATTACCACAGGCTGCAAAAATCTGCAGATTCTCGCGCGTCTTTTTCCATGCGTACACCATAAAAAGTCCCGTAACTCACAGCGGGGTGAAAGAATTTATGGATTACGCAGAGTCGCATGAGCAATAGATACCCGAGCCGCGAGTATCAGAAATCTTCCGTAAAGTCCGCGTTTGGATCGAAGCAACGGAGAGGAGATTAGTGAGGGATCCTTTGAGAGCTATGACGTCCCAGGCGTGTCTCATTGTCCCGGCGAGTCTTTGTCGGCCGATTGCAGAGGTCCTGTGACAACGGGGACCAAGAAGGTGTCACGCCAACGCAGTAGCAGTAACTTCTTCGAGGCGGTAAGGACGCCGACGAAGAGATGCAGGCAGAAAAGTGGACGCGTCGTCCGTACGTACGGCATGGGCTACAGCAGCAGCTCCTGCGGCACAGGGGGATTCAGTTAGGAAAAAGAGACTTGGCTCTACAACTCCGCTAATTGCCGCATCACTCAGCGATTCTTTATTCGCGGTCATTTTCTACCCTTTTTTTCCTCTCTTACCTCACTTTTTTTTCGTCTTTCCTTCTTTCCTTCTTTCTTTCATACACCTCTTTATTTTTCCATTTACTTATACTTACGCTGCACACAGCTCGGGCTGCACGAACTCTGAAAACGGAAGATACATATTATCCTGCCACACGGTCCGTTCCAAGGTGCAATAAAATTTGAGTTTCCATTGTCTGTGACGGAAAAGAATATGCGTGTGCAAGCTGCGGTGAAAAAACTACCGAAGCACACAAAGAAATAGTAAAAAAAAACCGAATAAAAAAAGAAAAAGATACCCAATCGAGCGGAACAAATTGTTTATAAAAAGTTTCAAATCAGTTTTGTTCAGATTATAGTTATTTTCGTGGCTATATATAGCCTGCCCTATATAATTTACATATTAGACCCAATTTTTTACCTACAGATATGTATAACATCTTTAGTTGGAATAAAGTGGTGTTAACTCGTGACTTATCATAGGTGATGCATTCCGACGTATAAATTACGAGTGCTGCCGCGGTGTACTGCCTGCTAACGATGATGGTGAAGAGCCTGCATGACTCTGACAGGTGAATATTATGAGCTGGATGAACATAGCGAACCGACGTAATTGAACTCGTCATTACAATTCTAGCGCATCGCATGTAATCCACTGCAGCGGTAGAAGCAGCATCAGCGGCAGTAACTCATATATTAGAGTACATACTGTAAATAACTTTGAAGAACTGCGCGGGAACGTGTGGCCGTGGAGAGCGAACTTGAAATTTTCACACAACCTGCACACCATCCCCATAGGTATGACGTCCTATAAAGATTTCATTTGATCCTTGTTTTTATTCATTTGTTTATCTCTTTTTTTTTGGTTTAATTCTTTTTTTTCTCGTGCGGCTCGGTTGACCGAGATCCTCTGATACCATATCCGAAGAGTCGTCAGTCTCCTAAACAGTTTCGAAAATTCGCTAAATTTGTAGAATCTGAAAAGCTAATTTCCTGTCGCGGTCGCGATGTACTTTAACGCACTATTTATTCGTCGACATCGAAAGATCTGGAACGTCTAGGTACGGCAGGTCTTGCGACGATATCGCAGTCGAACCATATAGAAGGCTATTGAATAAATCCGAGAGGGCGGAGGAGGGACCATGACGCATCGTTTTTTGGCAGTTTCGATTCCAACGAGTATACACCACACCTATACATTTATTCGCTGCTGTATACTCCCGTACGAAGGTGTATACGAATAGTAAATGGGTATATATATGTTATATCCATTTGTATATATATTATAGCTACCGCGCTCTTCTTGCTTCAGCAAAGACCACGATGCGAACGAGCCCCCGTGACTCTTCGCGGGCAAAAGCTACCCCCGATTCTTTACCCCCCCCCCCGCACAATCCCTCACTCCGCGCTTTCGCTCCGGACAAGTAACGAAATTAAATTCAAATATAATCAAATAAAATTTAAATTTTAAATCCTCCTTCGTCGCTCGGATATATCCCCATGTATATATATATATACGAGAACCCCCTTCCATTTCGTAGCTCTTTCTTCCTTTTGCCCCCTCGTCGCAAAATTTAGTGACTATATGTACGAACTGAGTGAGTATATATGGCTTATATATACCTATACCTATATACATCGAGCAAACCACCATGGCACGACGCGCGAGCGCACCATTCTCGAGATTCTCGTTACATTTTCCACCCCCGGGATCGAACTCAGATTTAAGGGGTCAAACGGCGCTGGCTTATACCTTCCCCCGATCATCCCCCGCAGGATCCTCGCCTCGGTTGGGGTTAAATCGTAGCATCGCATCCTGCGGAACGGTGGGGATGGCTGATTGAGACAGTGTTTTGTTTGCTCCGAATGAACTGGGTGGAGGAGAGAAGAGGAGCGAGCGACTGAGTGGCTCGGTTTGCCTCGGCTCGGTTTGGTTTCGATGTTGGATACCGGCTCGACTAAGGGATTGTTACGGCGGTATGGGTTACTCCGAGCGAAGGGGGACGCGGGGGTGTCGTTGTGTCAACCGCAGCGCCCCCTGACGATGACACTAGCGAACGCGAAAGGGGATGGAAAGTCTTTGCGTATAACTCGCTCGAGCAACGCCAGGGTTTATTTTATTCCTGGAACGCGCGGTGTGGGAATAGAAGAGATTCGCGTTCCTCTAAACCGAGGGGTTGGCTCGACGGCTCACTGGATGGCCTTATTTTCGTGCAAAGTGGATTAGCCCCAACTTACTCTATATACACACACACAGATGTACCTGTGGGATATTTTATCTAGATAATATACGCAAACGACATCGACTATAGTTCTGCAAGTGCGGAATAGATTTTCACCATTCTCGTGAACTCTATTATTTATTCATTATATTTCACACACAGCCTTAAAGGCTGTCAAAAAATTAAATAAGAAAAACCTAAACTATCCATGGATCATCCACATCCGTATAGAATCATATAGAATGATTCGATTTTGATTAGATAAAAAATCGGGGAAAAGAAATCAGTATCCAGACATCGATGACATATATATAGCCATATTTTGATGAGATTCTTTTTCAACGGACTTAATTTGGCGCATCAATGAGAATTTGAATATTTTCTTCCCGGTTTTCCTTTTTCTTATTCGTTTATCTCCGTCGTGAATATTGAAAATTTTAGGGATCCTCAAGGCTGTTCCTAACATCGTCATACTTTCTCCGTGTATCTTTTGACTTTGCAGTTTCGTACTGTATTAACATAGAATGTGCAATATAATGGGTGTATACATGTAGGTATGATACAACAGTGCACGCGGTGGAGGCTGGGCGTGAGATATGGTAAAATTGTAGATTGTACTCCCGCGCTACAGAAACGCCGCCATTTTATCCTGTTCCACGTTTATCCCCCGCGTCATGCATTATATTATATATACGTATGTATGTACCTGGAACGCGTACACTCGCATACATACCTATACGATGCGGGGAGCTGTTTCACCGCCGC
The DNA here is from genome assembly GCA_963978495.1 of Athalia circularis. NCBI lineage: Eukaryota > Metazoa > Arthropoda > Insecta > Hymenoptera > Athaliidae > Athalia > Athalia circularis. Next base: position 18,087,896 of record OZ021700.1, read on the forward strand.
GATGATTTACGCCATACGTATGTAAGGATGTAGCTGCTATTAGGTATAAGGTGGGTTTACGTAGGTACGAATAACGTAGTATACCGTGTATATATACCTACCACAGTCTGCGCCACTTCCTTTGAACTCTTTTTCGGTAACGTAGAAGAAGCTAATTAATTTCTCTCTCTCTGCTTTCCAGCTTCTACGTCCCATTCGCCTTGCGCTCGACGTTCCATCCATCCGTCCGTTCGTTCGTTCGTTCGTTCGTTCGTTGGTCGTTTCTATGTAATTTCTCTACACGCTCTTCACCGTGTCCCATGCGTCTCTGTGTGTTTTGTATCCCCCTCGCTGATGATGATTTCTCCATCTCATTCCCTCGTCGCCTTTACTCTCTATATCTCGCGTCAGTCTCTCCTCTATTCTTCCAGCAGCTATACGTATGTGTTGTATTATGCCGTTTATTTTCACCCCCGCGATACGCGTTTGTTGTACACACACATATATACCTCGTACTAATCCCTGACGTCAGCTACACCGCCATATATAATACGAATTACCAGTTTAAATGTGTACACTCAAATTCCAGAGGGACAAGTTTGCGGGATTTCATTAAAGCGAATCAACCCCTGCAGAGCGCAAGCTTCGCGACCGTGACATCGAATGCGTGATTGTGAAATCAGAAAAATGAGAAAAATGGTGGCTTTTGCTAACATATAATCACGCGATATAGCACCGAACGTGTAAAGGTTATCGTTGTGTAAGCGCGTGTGTTTCCTGGGTCGGCTCTACACGTGCGACTAACACGTGTTTACACATCTATTTATGCATATATAATATAGCTAGTATATAAGGATATATACATAGGTATACGTGAGGAAGTAACGTGGCAGCTCTCTTAGGATCCATACGGTTTCGCGCAATCATTAAGATTCCCCTGGATAGCATGTAATTATAATTAATTCGCTAACGACGCTGCATAATCGGCGTTTTACTACTTCATAATTGTACGTTGGTCAATTAGCACGTTCAAATTGATACATAGACGTAATTATCTCTCAGCTTATTAATCACGAAGGTGGTATAGCAGCACGCGACGCGCACCACTAGCTGCTGCAGCCCCCGTTATATTATAGGTAGCTATATTTCATCGTTCATCCAAATTGCCGCGAGCCCTCGTTATATAATAACAATATGTATACGTAATCCGTATATCTCTTCCTATTTTCAAACGTCTTATACTAATTCATTTCACACCTCCCAAGCTGTGGTCTCTAATTATTGAAATTAGAAAACAAAAAAAAACTTCTCACTAGTTATACATCGACGAAGGGGATAGGAGTTTGCGATGTCGTATCGTAAAATCACGAACAATTCAGCTCTCATTCGTCCCAAGGTTCCCAGAGGGCTCCAGCTCTCGCGGCGATGTTGGTGTTCCATGGTAAAATATATAAGTCCCAACTAAAAAGTCCTCCGAGTCCGAAGGGGCCTCGTAGAGACGAAGCGGACGAAGAGGAAACGGCGGCGGCGGCGACGTAGGAGAAAGAGAATAAGAGGAAAAAGAGAGGAGGAGGAGAAGAGGTAACGGAGGAGTGGCTTCGTCGTAGAATCTTCAGCTCGCTGGTTGGCTCCGGTGATTCGATGGGCCTACCCGGGACTAACCTTGTCCGGACGTGCCGGTCTTCGCTGGGACCGAAGCGTACGATCTGTGGGCATCGTGGCATCGAACAACGTACACCAAGACGCCCCCGATCGTAGCGTAGGTGTCACAGAACTGGGCGCTCGGCCCCCACGCAACGTGGAATTACTTCGCTATTGAGATGAGAAGATAGCGGAACAAATCATAGCGGCCACCCACGGCAATACTTTTATATACCCGCACCAAACCTTACCTGGATTCTTCCAACCTCGATGCGAACACCGAGTATATATACTCGATCTCCATCGATCTAACTCGCATCGCGCGATCCTCCGACTGCTACCAGCCTCGTATATTATCGTTCGGACTCCAGACTCCATAGGTTTATATCTACCTTTAGCCGCACGTATTCCTATATTTCGAGAATTATGGTCATGTATATCGAATGCCTCGAGCGTATCAAGTTGGCTCCGGTCTCTGCAGATGAATCCTATTTTATAGATCGATGCCTTCGAGAAAGATCGGCGCCTTTGCCGGACGCGGTGACGATCGTCGCGTCGATCTGCATCGATCACGCGGTGATTTGTATTTTCGGTGGAATTATAACGCGGGCCCAAAATTTACGGACAACCGGAAGTCCTCGACGTGGTGCTACATGACGATCCCATATTTCTGGATTCCTCGGTCGCAGTCTGTTCACACGGACGATTTCTAATTTTAACGATGCTCGTATTTTCGTAATAAGTCGACCAAAATATAAATCAAGCGATTTGTCTATCTATACATAAATTTATAGGCAATCGATGAATGCTTGTACCGATGAGTTATCAATTGATCGCGAATGGCAAATCGAATCGAAAGTTTCACTCTTGAATTAGTTCTGTCTTTTCCCATTATATTTTAGATTATGAAAGATGCTCGGCTTGTTTCACAGATGAAGCCGTTTTAATTACGTATCGTACAACTCGAGCCAGACATTATATACCTTCATGCATAACGATATAACACCAATTGTTATACCTACTCCAGCATTATGAGATATTGCACGACGTAGAACATTATAGATCGAATTTTGATACGGCCAAAACAAATGAACATGTAAAATGTGACACAATCAGCTAATAGAAATTTGAGTGACAATCGCTGCGAGTCTGTTACAGACTGCCAAAGAAGCTTCTTTATATATGATTTCTTATCAGTTTAAAAGTATTAATTTCCCGCGGAAAATTGAAAAATTGTATCGGGCTGAATAAAAGTGACGAAGTCTCAACATTGCGGCAGCTGTAGTAACGCGAAATCACCTCGCGACAGCCGGAGGCGTTTCACACCGCGGGTAAGCCGCGTGCAGGCGACGGCGTGCGAAGTGACGGTAGACATAGAGTTGTTACACGTGTACATATGCCTACATGGGTTCGTAGTACGTATTACTACATGTACGCGTCGCGCGAATTCCATTGTCGCGGTTATCCTGAATGCGAATACAACCAAAGTCACGCGAACCGCATGGGTCGCGGCCGAGTGCGTTCAAATTGACCGAAATTATCGGCCTCTTTTGTTTCGCAGTCATACTTGGTGCTTTCCCCGTCTCATGTTCCGTGTCCCATATCCCGTGTCCCATGTCATTTCTACCGTCCTGTTCCCGCTATGGATACATGAACACATAACCACCTTCCATATATATATACATACCTCATACACCCATATGTGCGGTGATACAGAAGAGCATGTTTTGTTCCGTCGCGGTCCGTAGCCCGGTAACCACCATTTTGTACCTTCCATCCGTCAGCTATTATTCCGGTACCCGCGACGTGTTATTATGAAATAATGTCACACAGAACGTACTCCGCGCTTCTGTAACTATACGTATACTATACCTCTCTAACTACGTGTCCTTTCTCGGGCGTATTCCACCGAGAGAATTCAATTTTTTTTCGTTTTTCATTTATTTTTTTATCTTTCAATCATTTCAACTCACCGGATCGCAACATAACATCGCTGTGACAATCATCATCAGTTTACACGCGTGTCACCACGGAAATCTCCGATGTCCGCGATGACTTCATTTATGTTCATCTGTAATTTTTCTTCTTTCCAAATTCGAAATCCGCTTCAATTTTAACACCCGATAATACCTTTTTCGGAAAACTTTTATTCACGCAAATAATTCATAATTGGAGTATGCGCTGCAGAGCGAAAAAAAATCAGAAACGTACACATCACCTTACTTGGAGTTACGCATATCGGTGCTATAAGACTGAAGTATATAGCTGAAATCGTAGAAAAAAGAGTTAGCAAACTTTTTTGCTCTATGAATATTTGCACATATATATAGTCTGCATGTACCTATTGCATGATGTGTATAATTTGACGTCACGACGAACTGTGAGGTAGTATGGGTATTATATAGGTATACAATAAATTTTATCTCGATGAATTCAACGAGAATCGAGTTAACTTATAGAAGTTTCAGTACAAAGTAACTTAGCTTATCAAGTCATGGCAATTGACATACATCACCTGTTTCTGCGATATTAGGTGTATATCTATATGCCTATATACCTACTCCGGACAATTTAATGACCGCATATACAGGAATATGCACCGCTGTCTTACGTCGTAATAAATTTATAAGGTAACTATTGTAGAGAGACTGGCGTTTTACGGTTGAGGAACATCGTGGGTTTGCTTTTCTCGGATGCATTACAGCGTTTATCGATCGGTAAGTAGTAAGTTTTCAATTATCGATATCGATAATATAGCTTATAACGTCGCCTCTTCACCTCTGGAAGAAACAATGTAGAAACCTGGTACCTATATATATATAATATGTGGTATATAATTACATACAATATACAGCTTATTTAAGTGCGCCATTATTGGCCGGTTTAAAATTTAACCGTATACCTCAAACTATGTTAGCCATTTAATGCACACATTCCATTCTCAACGTCTGCAATAATACGAAATGCTGCACGAATGTTGTCAGTTCCCCCCCGCCCCCGACCACTTTGCCCACCAGTCGTTTTCTGCACCCTTGAATATTTAGCGAATATTATGTGATGCGGGAGATTGCGCATCGAATAATATGCAGAGTGCAGATTCGAAACTCATTGTGCATGTAGGTATACATAAACTATACGTATAATATACACGCGTATAAATTTATAAAATCAAAAACAGGAAGATTTATTATCTTAAGACCATAAATTAGGAGTGAAAAATAACATTTCAACCCGCGTCCACCGTATATACTCCAAATCTTATTTCTTATGAGAAAAATTACTCTCGAAATTGCTGTATACGAGGACAATGTTCATGAAGAACTTGATAAAAAAATGGAAACAAAGAATGAATAAATCAAACAGATCTTTGAATTATTCAATCGAAATTTTCTCATAACTGTTACGGATATTTGGATATATTTTGTTTTCTACAAATATTTGTATCTACCGGCAAATCGAATGAAGCAGGATATAATTATTCGTGACTCGTGCTACACGACGCGTCGCGACGTCGAGAATCTAACGTGAGCTGGTGTGGGAAAGAAAATTCTGTAAAAATTGAGCCGGTTAGTACCAAAGCTTAAAATGTTTTTCTGTCCTCAGTATTATATCTAACCAGGTCATAAATTCAGCTGAACTTGACCAACCTTCAGAGTCGTTTAACTCGAAAATAAATGGTCGTTAGGTAAATACGCTGCGTTCTTCCTCCAGCTCCTATTACTCTCTATATCGCGGTTCTTTTTGTGCTCAGCACGCATGTCGTATAGTACCTATATTAATACCCGTATAATATCGCGTTAAAACAAAGGAAAAAGAGTCCACATTTCTTTTTCTTTGTCCGCCGTACATCAGAAATTTCGAAGACGTGATTGATAAATGACAAAAACTATAATCGATAACGTTGAACTTGAGGCGCGGTTGAAAGCGAGGTTCAAATGTTTGACCTACGTAGTCAAACGTTTGAGCCATATTACAGTAGATGTTTGAAAACAAAAAAAGTTTTCTCCCCATGCAATCTGCGAGACGCGAGATGGAGGTGCGTGTCTTTGAGCACGCAGGTCGCGCGGTGCCGATGCAGATGGCAATTCCGTGATACCCGCGGGCGTGTATATAAAGCTGGCAGCCATAGGGAATTTGATAAAGCTTTGACTACTGCTGCAGTAGCAATCTTCGACGCGATTTATAACAAGCTTGTATAAAGTTTGACACGTTCACGTCGCCAGGGAGCGAACGGACGTAGGTTTATTTTTTGAAAAAAAGTGACAGCGATCGGTGTTGAAGCTATATACACCGCATGCGGGTCTGCACGACTCACTCTCTGTAGCAGCTGTTGGCGAGCACCTCGCGGTATCGGAATTCTTAATTTTCGCTTTGTTATAAATTGCTCGAACACACGGCTAACTTTCACACACGTATCATAATAAATACGTTATGTATACACGAAATGATTTCGTGCAGATTAACATCTTTATATCCGCGACACCTTCGTATAATTTACCTCTTAATCTATATATCGCACCGGAATTTATATTTGCGGGTCAAATACATACTAGCTCTGGAATTTATGAATTTGTAGGTGTATACGTAATTATATGACCTGTGCATGTATGACCAGAGTTGCAAAATTTTTAATGGAATAATAAATTGCATTAACTCTCTCTAAACTTTAATTTTTTTATGAAAATATTTGGCATTAAAAAATTTAATTTATATTCATCGATACAAAATATTTTCATGAAATAATTAAATTTTAATGGTCAACGCAAAACTTTTCCATTGAAAAATTAAAATTAATACGAACGTCGAAAATGCTAATGCATTAAAAAATTTAATGCATTATTTACAACTCTGTGCATAACTATATAATATAACGGTTTTCTTAAGGTCGATGATCAGCCGATCTTTCGAATTACATACTAGTTTATATGTATTACCTATAGTAATTATTGCAGCTGATCGTTGTCAGATAATTTTTAAGCTCTATCTAGATCGACAGAGATGTTTTTTTCTAATGCTATATTCAATTTAGAGAATAACTTTACAGGAACAGAAAATTTAAGATTTTCTACCCGAGCACACGCGTCTGTCTTCGGGGTGTACGCGGCATTCGCGGTATTACAAGTTCGTATACACTGATCCGTTGGAAGAAGGACACGTGGCATGTTTAACCTTGAAAGGGGCATCTGTGTGGGTCTTGCGTAGCATCAATTAGACAGTTCAGGGTAGGTAATATATATAGCGAGATCGCGATCGTCCATTGTCTGGAGCCGCAAGAGATCCAAGATGGCCGCCGCGGCCTCGTCGCCGCATCCTCTCTGCATCTGCGTCCGTTGTAGCAGTTGCAGCAAGTTGAAGTATCCCGAGTAGAAATTTGACAGAGCTTATCAGGAGAAAGCAGACTTAGTCGTTATCAGGACTCGATACCGACCTGATCAGGCTGACGCTATATGCTGCAGGGTACGCCTGATCAGGATCGTACGATCTTACAGTCCTTTTTAGAATTCTTTCATGCTATTTTTGTAATCTAATAATATTTCTGCAACTATCCCAAAGGTTAATTCAGCAGAAGTTTGGTTATAATTGTAAAACTACTACAAGTGAACGGATCCAGAATCATCGTTCAAAACCATGCGGTGAATATATAGTAGGGTGTATAAGAAAATGGCAAAAACCGGACGGAGATCGGGCGCGGATCTGCAGGAACCGACAGAGGTGGATGACTATGGAGATGGTCCTCTCGAGTCTCCAGGGGCCTTATAATCGCCACGCGAACGGTCCCCAAATATTTTTATGTTTTCATTTCATGGGGCGGGTTTTTCGCGGCTCGATGAGCGAGTATATCGTACGTGGTGGCGGTCAGTTTTACAGGACTCCGCAGGTAGTCCGCTCTCCCAAGTTCCCCGTGTGCACTTCGCTCGTTAACGCTTTCGATGAGGATTACATTAAATTGGCTCATTTTTGCACGAACCGACGCCCTCCGGCAACCTCGCAACGCCCGTTTTTGCACGCCACGCGACTCTGAATCGCGGATAATCAACGCCCAAAACATCACACTGCAGTTCTCAAGCCTGAAACAATAAGTGGCAGCTCTCACCGCAAGAAAGGATCATCTCATTTCGCCGTTGGAAATAATCCAAGAACAATCGTCGTGATTACAACCCTCAAATCTACAAATACAGGCCTCTGTAAACGAATCTTTGAATAAAATAATAATATTCCATGTGATTTCTACAATATTCTAAAGCCTATCCGCACCTCGTACAATAGATCGTCTGCTGATGCGCTATAATTTATATCCGCATGTCTTCAGCCCCTCGACTTTCAAATAACTAGATATAAATATGCGCCTATATACAACATCAGATTTATACGTTTAACATGTACTTACACATTCCTATCTTGCATATACACAAATAACGTATACATATATATATATTTATATATAAATATGTACATAACATATACGCGTACGTATATGTACGACAAGATAGCATGACATTCGAAAGTGGCTCCCAAGTTACGTGCCTGGTTATATTTTTGCCGGGAGGGAGAATTCAAATATATAGGTATAATACAATATCTTCGTGTACTTTTTTCCTATATAAATCTTGTACGTGTGTGAGGATATATAATGTATATGAAGAGGGGTTAGTGTCGTTGCCTAGTTATTATAGTGAAGTCCTTTTTTTTCTCCCGGCGACAGCGTCGGCGTCGGCGTCGGTGACGGTCGTTTGTTTTACTTTATTTCCTCCCCCTGCAGAAAGACTGCACGGCATCGCGACGCTACTTCCGCCGAGAGTCGCCGCCATTGCCTCGGTGCAGAGTAACTAAAATCTCATTCGGATGTTATTTGACGAGACCACCGTTATAACGTATTCTCGGAATCGATTAAAAAATTGATTCGTATGGGATTTAATTATACACAGATTTCTGAAAATTTTGCCTCTGTACGAGCGGCTACACGAAGTTATCTTAGACATAATTTAGATAATTCTCGAATGAAGAGAAAACCACGCTATCGCGGTATGTCTTGAGAGAACGTTGGCGCATGATCGGATTATATCACATAAATACACACATCGGATACACCTTCATCTCCATGTCATGTCCGTAATCTCACGTAATTAGAGGTAGTACCCGAATAAGGTTCAGTATTGTGCGGATACATGAGCGCTGTTTTCCAGCCGTTGCGGTGGATTCCAAGCTCAGACGAATACATGCGGACCAAAATGTCGTCCGCGGTGGTATCGCAGATTGTGGTCCGCGTACCATGGCGGGTAGCAAAAACCGAGGCGCCGGCGCTAGCCAAGCCGCCAAAGAGGACTTCCTCGTATAGGCGCCCCGGCTCGCCAGCAGCTCGAGCTCCGTCTCGAAAAGCGTCCCCTGCATCTCCATACCGCCGAAAGCCAACTAGAACACTGTGCCCGCAACGCGAAGAGCTCGCAAAAACAAGAGAAGGAACGCCGCATTAACCGCCACAAAGGACGCTACGTCAGGGTTCACCTCCTCCCTTTCCCTTCCTCGCCCTTTTGCTTACTCGGCGCTTTGCCTTATCCTGTGTATGCCTCTCGGTTTTGCTCGCCCACGCGACTCGCGCGCTTAGTTTCTCTGCGAAACGAGCGGAGAGTTTTCTTGCAAAAATTAATCGTGTGAGCAGTTCGTATATAGAAGCTGCGCATCTGCGGCGGTTCAGAAAGTCTCATGGCTCTCGCATCTCACCAAAATTCCCGCGGGAACTCTGTGGCCAACGTATAGGAGAGCGAGTAGATTAACGAGTCGTGAAGGGATGCACCCGCGAATACGCGCCAACCGTTTCAAGCGAACGCGGCGCGCGTCGTTAAGTCGTGGGAATTCAGAAGTTTGCTCTATTTCTATGGACAACCATAATGTCCAACCCCGTTTTCGGAGGATATAGATTTTCCGAATTTTCCAAATCCGGTACGCTTAGACCTTAACATTTTTAGATAACGCGCAGGTTCTCCAAATTTCCTTATCGCTCAATCAGATTTCAGATGTTCATGTTCTCAGCATTGAATCCACCGAACGGTTTTCGAGGTGCGTAAATTTTTATGATGTCCATGTAGCCGCGGATGTGAATATGAATTTATAGAATTGGCAGTTCGAGTACCGGATGTAATGGCTTCCTACGATGATGTTGGCCAGCGGTCAATGGTCATTGCGCATTTGGGCGCACCAGGTGTGGCTGCTGAACTGTGTATATAACGATATATGATATCATAGACACGGAGTAGTCGAATGATATTTGGCAGTGTTCCGAAGTGAGGCGACTTCCTCCTAAGTGGGTTGACGCCGTCGACCGTAAAGAGTCATTAACAAACATTCAATTAGATTCAATTGGAAGAACGACATAAATAGCAGGGTTTGGGAAGCAACAACAGAAATCCATCTGCCGGTTCATCCATTCCCTGAATCGCTGAAACTCCAAATTATATAGCATAACGCGACTGTATCGTAAGACCTCATCCTCTGCTCCGAGTTTTTCGTCCCTCACCTCGCAGGGATACCGTTTTGATGATCCCGGAGGACATTCTTTTCATCGCGTGGCTTTCCGATATGGGTAATACCGTAGCGGAAGGAGACAAGAAAACTAGGTTAAAATTAATAGTGGTCGACGACGGGCCCAGGAATCTCATGGCTTAACGAGCATATAAATGGACGCCAATTTTTCACTAACGACAGGCACCGCCCTCGGGACCAAACAAATGAATTTTTAATACCCTGCAGCAAGGATGACTTATGACCTATGGAAAAACTGAAAACGAAAGTTGATGCCTGGAAAATTAAATCGACCGAACATCATCGGTCACCGCTACGGCAAATTATACACGCGACATTTTTTGTACCTCACACATTAAATCTCCCCAATCGAATCATCGATCGAATAATTCCTTCGACAATTTTCAAAATAAGATTGAAATTGCGGACGACCTGCATAGTTGTGGCACGACGGTAGCGCACGGAGTGAATAGGAAGACGTTGCGTTACGTTACAATCGAAGTACAGGATGGGCCCGTTTCAAATTAGGACCATCTGTTTTATAACGAGGACGACGTATTGATTGCGTGGCTGCCTCGCACAATGATGATAATAATAATAACGGTAGGCATCACCGGCAACAAAAGAGCAATATGGCGCTTGCGGTTTTGCGGGCGTGAGTGCGGAGGACGTCTGTCCCGGAGTCGACGTACCGCACATCAGGTATGCCCGTACCCCGTACACCTTGATGGATCTACGCCCGTAGTTTTCGGCCCCAAAAACTGTAAAATGCAATCGCGCATTATGTTAAGCACGCGGCAACATGTTGCGACTCTTGTAGAAGAACACGAGGTTTATTGATAGAATTTTTTTCTGTTAAACAACAGAAGGAAATGCAGCTTACGGGGCCCAAAGAAACGGACAGGAAACTGCGGTGGTGATTGGGCGAATCCGGTCCGTCTTCGAACTCGCACATATATACACGGTCGCAGCTCAACAGATTTTAATATAACGCACACGACGATATATTGAAAATATGAATGTGTGTATTAGGCTGTGTACAAGTTCGAATTGCATATCCGGTCTCGATGCCATAACGCCGGAACAAATTCAGCCCCGCAAAATAACGCTCCGCTGACGGCGATAAAATGGATTTATTAAATCGTTAGATCGTTACTTCATATACATCATGCAAATTACGGCTATAGTTGACAGGACGTATAATACATGCGTAGGTATACGTGTGTAATATACCGTTCACCGGAACTATTTTCTATGTAGGTGATGACCGCACACGACACGATTCTTCAATTAAATGCCCTTACACGTAGATATACCGATCGTGTAATATACCGCGCGTTATATCCGATAGCTGCGGCATTTAGGAATTGGTACACGCCCACATTCGGGGTCATTTTCATCAATCACTCTTAAATTTCTCGAGCTTTTTTTTCACCTCTAACTCGGCCGGGACCTCGAGTCCTGAGCCGGAGAGACGGAGCCCGGAGATCCCGGGTAAAAAAGGGCGCCTCGGCACTCCGCGGTACGCGGTGTTCACCAGCCCGTAAAACGCCGACAAATCGTCGATTCATTAACGATCGTCAGTAGAGAGAGAGGAAGAGAAAGAAAAAAAAAGATAAAGAAACGGCGCGGCGGGCTTTTTTTTCTCATCTTTTTTTGTTTTTAATTCGTATATACCTTTGCGCCGCTGCTCGCCGTTTTCACGGTAAAGAACATATCGGAGTGCAGGTGATCCGACTTCGGAACTGCAGGCTTTGATAATTTCTGGGCAATGTTTATTACGTACACACACAAAGCGAGCGGTCGATTCTTCCAATTATATCGTCGTTTGAAATACGGACGTCCACCACTCGCACTTATACGTTTCTACCGTGTATTTTTTATGTGTGTCTTGAGCCGGTGGAAACGGGCAATCAAGTGCCGCGTAGTGCGGTTTGTGGTGTCCGAGGTACACACGCATTTCTCCTACGAAAACTGCACGCTGCAGGGTGAAGCGACGGTTACGTCCGAATTTGTGGTGTCGAGGGTAGCTGACGCCGCGAGTCCGTGGAAAAGTGAAGCGGCGACCGGTCTGCGATCGATCGGAAATCTCTCCGTTTTAATCCACTTTTAGCTCGTCCATACGTGGAAAACGAAGGTCAGTACGGATGACGCGTCCAAACTTGAAATTCGTGCGCAATTCGTTACGCGTGAGCCAAAAACGTTTGATCTTCAAATTCTCGACTGACGATGAGAGCGATTTCTGCACCACCGAATTTTTGAAATTCTATTCATCGATCTGAGAAATTTTTGACGTCTGAATTGAATTGTTTTTCTCTTTTCAATTGTACGCGCCAGACTGTAGACCCGAGGTATAAACTGATGGAAGATATTTTTCGTTCTTATCAGTCACGTTGAAGATGAATGAATCGAAGAAGCGCACGAGGACGACGAGGGAGACGAGGCTAGTCAGGGCGCAATTGACCAGATAGAAAGAGCGAATAATGGGGTAGGAAAGAGGGGTGAATCCGAGTCGTAATTTGTTGACTCGATGTAACGCCAGTCGCGTGGGCTAACGGCTAAAGCGACCGGGAGACGACCGAGTCGCACATTTGAATGTGAAAGGCTGGATCCCCGGATGTACGACAATCTGTTTTCTGTTTCAATCGTATTGTTAAAAGACCCTTTGAAACCCTTTCGATTGTCTCCTGCAACATCCCCAGCAACGCGATCCGTCGCTTTGTTTTACCAGTTCAACAGAAAGAGCAACGTGAGGACGGTAGAAATTCACCATACATCGATTGTGAAATCGCGCTCCGGATTTTCGATCAATTACATCTACGAAAATCATATACTCATGCTTTGATTGCCGGATATGATTGCGCAATCCTAACGATAACTCCACAACTTTTCACGTCATAATTAAGACAATAGCTTACGTCTAATCATTTGATGTTTGTTTTTTTTTATTTTCATTACCGTATTGTATAATTGCTTTAATTAATACGAGTTATTATCGCACCTGTTATAGACTCAATTGAATCGCGATGATGTGATTATGCAGATGCAAAATTTCCTATATATTAATTTTAAAAATTGAATATTTCTTCACCGATATTTTATTTATTTTTTTGTTTTGTTTTTCAAACGGAATAAAATACACAGCACATATCACCCGTGACTTATATTCATGCGTGTTCGCTGACGAATGCGTACGAGCTTCTTCCGGAATGAAATTATCCAAATATGTGAATATACCTATTGCATGGAACGCATATTCTAGGCGTATATATATCGCGGATGGATCACGACACGCGTTGAAATGCGTCGATGTCGCCGCGCGTACAACGCCAACATGTATAAATAAGTAGGTCTGGCTATAGGTATGAATATCAAACGGAAGTGATACCGATGATAAATAAACGCGTGTGCCCCGTCGACACGCGCTCCTGGATACAACAAACATTCAGACACGGTGGTTGGCTACTTGGAGCAATCAATGCGGCGCTGTTGGCGCGGTTAAGCAGATTCCGTGATTGGGGTAAACATCGTCAGCCCGCAAGCCCGGTCTCGTCGATATTCCCAAACCCTTTTATTATCTTCTCCCCCCACGCATCCCGCACCGCGCGTACAATCCACATTATCGTGTATTCCTATAGTGTACGAAATAAATACGCCGTAGGGTCTTTCAGAAATGTAGTAGCGAAATTCGGGGTGCCAATCTTACGGAGTAAATAAAAATAATACTAAACGAAGTTTGCGGGTCATACGATCATCGACTTCGGATCCGCTCCGTGCGTGGCTCGGAATTTGAAATTTGCCAGATTTTCTCGTACAATAATCGTAACGCGTACGAAGGAAGCGCACACCGCATTGTATGCGACAAATGGTATACGGAGAATTGTATGAGAAAATATATGTAATAAAATATAGCGTATAATGTACATCACTCGTATCACCGGGTGGTAATGGTCAGTCGTTAAAGTCCATAAAACCGCCTGCGCCCCCCTGCCCCTTTGAAAACCTCGCCTAACTCTAATAGATTTTGAGGGTAACTGTCGTTCCGTCGACTGCGTCCGGCTCGTCTGCCGTCAACCGTCCGCCCGCTGACCGCTGCCGTTGTCGTTGCTGTTGCTGTTGCTGTTGCTGTTGCTGTTGCTGTTGCTGTTGCTGTTGCTTCCAGAGTTGGCTACCCGCGAAGGGGGCGGACGGTTTAAAGCAGAGCGGTAATGGCGCGTGACGAGCCCTCGGATACGGGTGACAATGGACCGTGTTGACCAACATGGTCACGCTCTGGGGACAAAGCAATATAAGTGGCGGCGAGGGGAGTTGTAGGATTTAAACTAGATTATTGTGACTTTTGTCAACCGGCAATCAAGTATATCGATTCCGGCGATCGATCAAGCGCGTCGCGCGCGTTACGAAACCCGGCCGTCCAAACAGTACTCTGAAGATTCCGCGGTAATTTGCCCCTGCTATGTACATTATTGCGACGTTTAATCTCGGACGAACCGAGTTCCTTTTTCAGCTCGGGGGCGATTTTGTAAAATTCGAACAATCGAACGTCACGGTTAAATCGTTTGGTTATATATTACACCCATAAGGAGACAAAACGACTGGGCTGTTCCCGATATTAGGGCCTCAGAGGGATGATCAACCGCGTACCGGGACGAACGGAAGGACGAACCGAGCGAGTGACTTTAGGGCCCACTTTCGTTGTTTATATTTCGTCTACATACGCGTCTTACGTACATCACTACAGGGTATTTCGAATGTATGCGTATACGGAGAGAGAGATATAGGCGCCATTTTAGTCTGCATTCCATTGTTTTAGATGATTCATACGCGGGGCGGCCCGTTCGGGCCCTAATTTATTAGTTTGTATATCGAAGGAACTGCACCGTCCGGGCCCGAGCGAAGCGGAGCGAGCTGGGTGGCCGTGGACCTTTCGTCCCTTTCGCCCACCCTCCGACGCTGTTTCTTCGTGCTCCTCTGCAGCTTGTTCATACTTTATATGTATACATATACGTACATATATACCTTTCATCTTCCTCTTTCTTCTTCTCCTCCCCCCCCCCCCCGCCCTCTCTATGTGGCGGTCTACATCCATCTCGCTTTTAACTCTTCGTCTGACTTATTCTCGTTATTTCTCCGTTTCTCTCTTCCAGCTGCAAAACTCTTTAGATGCATCTTTATCAATCCGAGTGTAAGAGCTACCTATACCGCTCCTTGTACATATCCTACTACGCGATTGCAAGTCCTTCTTATATGTTAGTACCGCCGCTCCTCGTGAATATCGCGAATGTCCGCGCAAACGGAGCAATATTATACCTTCCAGTAGCGAGGTTGCGGGATGCCAATAACCAACGAGATTATACGACTACGTTAACTTCTACCGATGTCTATGTGTGTAGTAAATACTGTTCGTATATGTACGGAAAACTAGACCAGCGTAGAAGCGCTGAATTAAAACATTAATCGAGCAAAATATAATCACTGTATTAGAAAAGAAAAAAAGAAAACCCAATTATACGCATTTGCGCCAAGCTTACATTTTTTTCTACATGTAGAATGACTCGCTGTATAATATCGCAATATAGATGGCATTCCGTCGCTATATATATCGTGGGGAATTGCAGAACTAGATCTTTTCCATTAGTCATAAAAATTTGTTCTAATATATATATTATTTTTTTTTCATATCATCTCATCTATTTTCTCGGTCGGTAAATTTTTAGTTCGATGAACGGTGCCGATCTGAAGTGAAACAGTTGAATTTTGAAGTAAACGACTACATACTGTGAAAAGTTCCCACGCTGTATGGAAAATAATATGGAACAATGTCAGCGCACATACACGATGTAATATAGTTGAAGGAAGTAAGTAGAGTAGAGCGATAAATATATCCCGCGAATAGTAGAACATCACCATGGAGAAAAAGATAGGATCACCTTTAGTGTGAACGTTTCTTTACGCAGCTGGCATATAAGTATAGCTATTATGGTGTACCGCTCGCGTCACGTTCATCTCCTCTCGTTCGATAACGACGAACGAAAGAAGCGGACGTACGGAGTAGATCGAGCCAGGACACGCCGGATATAGAGGCGAACTGAGAAAAAAAGGAAAGAAAGAAAGAAAAAAAAATCTCCAGAGATCAAACAATTTAGCCTCCCGGCACGTACGCGGGCAGCGCGAGCGTGCGCTAAGATACGCATCTTCTGGGAACCCAACCTGACGGAGAGCGCGAGCACATATGAGTTTTCTACCTTGAGGATGAATAGCTGAGATTCACCTAGACGAGATGTATTATACCGCGACGTTTCAAAACTGACGGAGAACTAGTCCTGAAGGTAAAAAAAAGAAAGAAGAAAATCGTTTCAAAAACTGTGCTTACGTAGCGCGCGAGGTCGCGCGGAGCGACCGCCGCGGCTGCCGAGCTGGATATATGAATGAAAATTGGACCGCGGGGCCTCCGGCTTCGGGAGGAGCTCGTTCTTCGGATGTGCAGCTGCGAGGAACTGAATGACTGGAAGCCCGTCGTATACGTACGTATACTACGAGGGTCATACGAAGCAAGTGGATATAAAGTCAGGATGTGACTTACGAGTCAAGGTCCGAAGAAGACGCGACTGGTCGCGCGACCCGCCGGAGTGTGGGAATCATCCTGCATCGGCGGGTTCAGCAGTTCTTTTCTATCTACTGCTTCGGTATAATCGTAACCATTGGTGCGCCTCGGATAAAACCAGGCTCAAACAGGCCCCCTTTTATACTCTTAGACGGGGTCTCTAGATATTGCACTTACGCGTTTTGAATCCAAAATTTTTAAACTCACCAACTAGAAACCCGCACGTCCGACTCTGTAGACACGTAATTTGTACGTTGCATCTCATGAAATAGAAATAAAAAAAAACCATGCTCTGGAATCCCACGACAGTGCAGATGCCGGTATTCCATGGTCTGTCGCCTAGACCATAAAATCCTGCAGCCATCACTTGAAAAAATAAAATTTTTCAAAATCGGGTACCCATCGTTTTTTTTTTCTTTTTTTTGCATCCCTCATCTCGAGAGTCAATGACTGATTTACACAAACTATGAAAATCTCGATGAACGTATAACAAGATATAAAACTCGATCTATTTTCTGTTTTTTTTTTTTCAACCAGTTTCAAATGAGTGAACCAAATTTTTTTATCAAAAAGTCTTCATGAAAGCTTGGCAGAGCGAAGCTGTATTTTTAGTTTGAGCATAAGTGTTTTTTTGTTCTGTTTTTTTTTTTTTTTTCCTATATATTTTCCTCGGAATCTGGAGCCGCGAGGAAAATTTGCGGGCGTTGAGAATATATAACGTGGATTGTATTTAGACGTACAGAAACGTATTCCAGACACCGCGATGCACATCGTCTGCAGGTATATGGGTTTTATTAAAAGATTAAGCCTCCGCGACGCGGAAGCCCGAGCAAATTCTATATACCTACCCCGTTGGAGACTAGCCAAGACTGGTGGTTAAATTAAAACTTATTTTACGACAATATAGTGCACACCTAATGTGGGATATATGTACCGTGCTCAGGGTATAATCTACGAGAAGTCTTTCCAACGTCGAATGAAAAGAAGAAACGAAAAACCTATCGTAACGATAATTCGCTCGATTGGTCAAGCGATGCACACCTTATAAGATTGATCCTTCCGGTAAAATATTTTTTCACCTCAATCGTCTTGAATTTTGGAGCACATTTTTCTAAACCCAGTTACTTGTACCGATCAATTCGATGCTCTGCACTTGACGTCGATAAATTTGTCAGAATGATGAAAAATTTGATTTAAAAGAAAGGAATATGTTTCGCATCATTGTACCGCATCATGAATAATTTTTCGTCTGTTTCGACGATAGGTTATATAGGTACACGAGACATTGGAAAAATTTTCGAGTTACAGAAAAAAGAAAAATCAAGATCAAAGCTGAAAGCTGAAAGCTCAAGCAAATCCCGCGACGCACATCATCGGAGGATATACGTAAAGTATGAGGTATGTATTACACAGGTATGTACAGCTGCGTGAAAAGGTATAGAAGGTAAAAGTTGGCGTATATCTAGAACATGTAGTTGTGGCTGTCTGTATAAACAATTGGACGGGCACGCACCGATATATGCCTACAAAACCTACCCCTGAAGTGTCTCGGGACTCGGTAGGAGGCGCGGTATAAAGGCGCGAAGGGCTTCCGCGCGGTAGAAACGCACTTGACATCCCCTCACGCAAAAACATGGCTGACGGCACAGTGACGTCACTCGTTCTTCATGTATAAGAGTATATAGATTGTGTATGCCTATAGGTATACACATCGGCTCAGGTCACGGCGGGGGCGTCGCTTGCGGCGTCGATATATGGTAGGCACCTACACACCCATGCATTACGTACGAAACGCAGGGGTGTTTCGTTCTCCGGAATAGAAATATAATGCGGGGGTAACGGAGGGGTCCAGTTCACAAGGGGGGCGAGCGATCCTCGTTAGCTGATCGAGTTAACTCTTGCCACAGAGCCTGCAGAGAACCAGCTTCGGTACTGATTAGAACAAACTGACCGACCGGCGCTGAACTATACGTATATAACGTAGCGGACGATGGTGCGGCGCGCAGCCCTGATTGCAAGAGATATTCCCACAGATCCGCGGGCGTCTGTTTGCAATTTCGTTGCGTATATCGTAACGGGCACGGCGGACTTCCACCTCGCGTAACTGACCCATGGTTGGCGCGTTGTACGTGAGCGGACTCTGCGTTCGAAACTGGACATCGCGGCGGTACCTATAATCCGACTGTAGCACACGTACAGCGTCCGCTTCGAGGACGATTGCCATTCCGCGTGGAGGCTGATCCGCGTAAACACCGCGCGCGGTCCATCCGCGATCATTTATACCAGGGGGTAGCTAATAAATTGTCGAGGAAAACTCTACGCAGCTCGATCTCGCTTGCGAACTGCGAGTTACTCCGCGCCGAGGAACGACCTTGACTCCTTGACAGGAAAGCACCTTATCTTCGGCCCTTCGTATATGTCGCAGGATATAATAAGATAGCTCTTCGCAATATTTTCACATATGCATCCCACATTGAGATGCGGGACGCGAGCATGCTATGGTATATAAATCCTGGATCGCTACCGCGCATAAATATCAATCCGAGGACAAATATACTTGGATCGGAGAAACGGCGAGGGACGCGTGCGAATGTCGGCCAGCCGGTTGCAGAAACTCTTCACCGCGTGGTTGGCTGATTCGAACGTAAACATATATTTACGTATAAATATGTATATAATACGCGTCCGTGTACCTTCGGGTATTGCGAGCACAGCGATGCTGCAGGTTCAGGGTTTGCATTTCGTCGGTCTCTTTCATCTAGCGATTTACTTCGGTTTGTCTTACCCGGTCGCAAAGAGCTGCCGCATTATGTCTGACCGGATTCACGTTCTGCCACCGGAAGTCTGTCGCTGCCGCCCTCGAAATGCTCGCTGCTTGAGTCGCGGGGTGTGTCGTGAAAAAAGGGGAGTCCCCCTTCCTTTCGAAGGCTGTGGCGCAAAATGATCGCTGACAGAATTCTCTAGAGCCGGGTGTGACCGGGATTCGGCTACGCGGCCCGATACGCGGATCACGAGCCTGGGATCGAGCTATCCTTTGGATTCGCAGGCGCTCAAAATTATGCAACGCGATTCAGCGATGAGTTTTTTTTTCCTTTCCGTTTCGTCAACAAGCTGTGTATCGTAACTGCGTGCCGCGTTTTAGGTGAATTATCGCGCGCCGCTTTCGAGTGTGTTCACGTGCAGCCGCGGTTTTCTTGGAAGAAAAAAATACGACTATATATATTATTCGTATGACCGTCATCAGGACTCTTAGACTTTCGTTTTTTTTTACGCTGCGGTACGGACACTCGATCTGTTTTAAAGAAAGCTCCCATATTGCTCTCGGCACCAATGCGGGACACGTCTCATCATAATAAAATGCAACTCGCAATGTGTAGGCGCGACGTGCGTTTGAACACCGCCGACGAGCACCATACGTCCAGTGTAATCCTCGGGCCCCTCCCCCCTTTGGGTCTGTTTTAACTGGTGTTTTGAATCCATTGTACACGTCCAAGGTCTTGATAATACGCCTTTGACGCAGCTGAATCGGTTTTAACAAAAATGAATGAAAAAAAAGAACCATATTTATTCGGTTCGTCGAGAATATGATATCAGATCCGATCGAACAAACACGGGACGCGTATATGTTCGTACGAGATAAAATGTACTTTTAGTGTTTGGAAAAAAACAAGTAAGTAAAAAATGCGAGAAAATAGTGAAAAGAAAATCGGCTCGAGTGCAGAACTTCCGATCATACACAGCCCATGGTCGTCGCGTATAGGGTTTCCGTAACAACAATAGATCGAAGAGCGTTAATATCTGAAATGGGCCCAGCGAATTGTATGGGGAGGAATATGAAGAAAGCACCGACGCCATCCCTGTAACGGCAGTGAGGGAAAAAACCAATCAGGGTATATCTGCGGAGCACCGCGCGGTCGGTCCCATGGCGTGACGGCTAAAAGATTACTTACTTGACTCAATAGCACTTGGATTCCCGGTGAGACCTCCAGGTTCTTCATCGCAACATGCGACTAACCCCCTCACGGACTACAACGTCCTCCCTAGGCAAAGATATTACGTATATCGCCAATAGACTCCTATCTCGTATAGGTATTTTAGGATTCGAAAGTAATGCTCGCCGCTTTAGTACGCTCACCGCCGGTGCCCGCGGGAAGAATCG
This sequence comes from Athalia circularis, assembly GCA_963978495.1. Lineage (NCBI taxonomy): Eukaryota > Metazoa > Arthropoda > Insecta > Hymenoptera > Athaliidae > Athalia > Athalia circularis. The sequence continues at coordinate 18,108,796 of OZ021700.1, forward strand.
ATGAAGAGAATGAAAAACGTATAAGTTTACCCATATCATTTGACAATGGAGTGCTGGAGCGATTACCTGTGCAAATCATCGGCACAAAGGAATTCTCTTTCTGTACTTTTATCCTCACGGAGAATTCGGTAAACGGAATAAACTTCGATTAAGTAATCATTGCGAAAATATTTACAGATCCCGGGCCACGGGGGATGAAATATCTCTCTTGGGAGGTGTACCACGTGATCCTTTATTCTCTCTGTATTATTGCCATCATATATACCTATCTCTCATGCTTCCAAAATTTTACATTTTATACGGGTACAAATGATCACCTTACTGTGCTCTTTTTTTTGTTCATTTTTTTTGTTCAGTCGAGTGAACGAGGATCGATGTGGTGATCGCGATTAAAATTGCGACTGCGTGGGTCTCCTGTAATCGTTTGACAGAAAAAAGGATATACGTAGGAATAGGAGTGATAGAAAAAGAAAAATATATGCGATAAAAAATATTTGTCCGTGGAGTGGTTCTGAAACGAGTCTCACCCGAGGGTAGTGTAGAGCGTGGATGTTGAATCTCGGGAATCTTTGATTGCGAAAATAGAAGTTGGGAAGTGTCTATAGATAGATAGCGACAAGCCGCGAAGCATAGATCTTAACGTATCTCGACGGGGGATCAGAAACGAGGAGTAGAGAGTGACGCGGACACGGACGAAACCAAACTCGAGTCAACTTGACTAAAGGGAAGCTTATCTTATCAGATTCGGAGCGGCATCCGAGCGTAGCTCAAAGTAGCTGCTGCTTCTGCCGTTGCCGTTGCTGTTGAGGAGAACGCGCGAGTGCTTGTACGGGAGAGAACGACGAGAAGCAGAGCTTGTATATAGGTGGCTCCTAGGTGGCTCATTACCGTAATTAGCCCCCGGAACCTCCCTGGCATCTTTGCGTACCATCTCGACTACCGGAGACCCGGGTGCCCGGGTACAAGAGACGTGCGGGGGGCACGGGAGGAACACGAAGACGGAGGACCCGGCTCGTCGCGTGTCCGAGTCAACGCTCCAAGTCCCCGCGGCCTTTCTTCATTTTACCCACTTCCACCCCAATTTTCTTCTACCATCGACCAACGAGCAGAAGTACGCACGACGAATATAAGAAGAAAAAGAAGAAAAACGAAGCCTCCAGTCTTCCGGTCATTTTCTCAAACGTGCACACGCGTCTTTTATACGTATTATGCATAGGTAAAATATGTATAAAGCTGAAGCACATAGGAGAACCTTGAGCTTTTTTGCTATTAATAAATGCGAGCTACGCCGCGCGTGGTACCAGGGGGATCGTATCTCATCCTTCCTTCGCACTTTCCGTAGTGTCTGATATCAATTCTTGTTATATCTAATATAGTTTTCTAATTTAACACGTCGCGTTATTAGTCCAGCGGTTAACTCTCACGTGCCTGCGATTCTGCTTTTTTAATTAAACGTGAAATGTGGCTATGAGCCGGTTAGGTTTGAGTCTAATTATGGGGAGTAAACTACTTCACTAGACAAACCCGATCCGGTTACGTCAGCCTACAGTTATTCGACCGATGGGCAATCCACAAATTACTGATATTATCTCCGTTGGGTTTTGTAAAACATATTCAAACTGAAAACGATTTCCTCAGCTTAGTTGTGTGAAATCATCACTCATCATCTCCATCCCCGTTACGTGTATTATACTTATGCAAACCGATTCATGTTTTCCCCCGTACAAAAGTCAGGGCTCGGAACATCCTTCGGCAAATAAATCATCTGCGAAATTAGAAACGAACATGATCGAACAATTGGTCTACCTCAACCGCTTAGTACGTAAAGATATCGTCTATTTCGAAATACAGTTCGAAAGTATTGCGCGGACGAGTCGTGATCGCGAACTGTTGTTGCTGCAATTTCGAAGGGGGGTAGATAGGGGAATCGATCGATGCTGCGAATATCATTTCACGCGGAAGTATAATTTTATGTTATATTATATGCAGCGGTTGATTGACTGAGCGGATGACGATTTCTGGCTTGAATTACGCAAGACATCGGGGCGGAGGATATGAGCCGACGATAAGAAGAGGATGGAGATAGCGAGACGAGGGATGCAGGAACGGAAGACAGAAGCGATGCGGTGCAGTCGAGCGCGGTAAGACGTGAATACAACAACCGTACCACACATATACGTACATGTATTTATACGTATACTATTTGTACATGTGGGAGAAATATCGGCAGATGCAAATGCCGAGCTAGGAGGATGATTGGCGTCCGGCGACTTCTGACCCTCGCGTGGTGGTCCAATTTGCGGCGGCTTTGTACAATTACCCGCCATTAGTCATTACCATTACAACTGTCATTACGGTTACCGTTGTCGTTGGCAATTCTAGCGCCAGACATTATGTAACGACAGCCTGCAATCCCCCGGAGTTAAGATTTCTCCGTTTTGCCATATATGCAAGATCTCTCTCCGTATCATCAAAGCGCAACTTTCCATTAAACTATCAAAAATGCGTCGTACCGAGTCGCAACTTCGTTGCCATTTTACCTGAGAACTTCAAATTTTGCTGCAATTCCATTTTCACATCCGGACAAAACAGTACCGCGGTATACTTCGCCGGTTAATATTTCACTTTAATTACCACTGAATTTCTGGGTGGTCTGTCATAAACGATAGTCTCAGATCTGGTGACCGTACCGAGATAAAAACAAACGAGAAAAAAAAAACACCATGGTAATAATTTTGACACATAAATATAGACAGCTAGATTCCAGCTATCCGAGAAAGAGGTGGTCATGGGTATCTCGATTTTTTACAAGAAAAATCAGAGCTGATTGAAAGAGCGTTCTACCCCCTTTTATTTTCTTCTCTTTTTAACGTCAGTTTAAATCAAGAGTGGCTCTCCTCCCGATGGAAGCGTGTGTACGGTATAAATATCCTGTATATAGCTACGGAGCAGCGTATATACAATCCCGAAAGTTTTGGGTAATTTTAACGGGGCAGGCGCCAGGCCTTCGAGTTCCTGAATGAGTGGCTGGGTCTCGGGGCAACTAAACCCACTGGGCCCACCGAGCTAACAAGGTGGGCCAGCGCCTCGCGTAATCACAGGTTTCGCACGGGGCCCGCACTTACTTTTTTTTTCTTTCTCTTTTTTTTGCTTTCTCGTCTCTATTTATATTTTTTTTCGTTTTTGTTTTTTATTCTCCTTTTTTAATCTTCTGCCACGCAGACAAACGGAGGCTACATCCGGGCCCCAGGCTCCACCGCTGCAGGGCCACCGCATGCACAACTTATCGCTCACGTTTCAATCGTTTTATTGCCATACCACGATTAGCGACTCGATACGCGATTCGTAATCGTTTCGTAAACGACTCTCAACGATCGAAAATATCGGCATGATCCGATAACTCGTATAATTATCCAAGTTCAATGACCCCGTCATCCGCGATAATGTACGGAAATGTGGTAACTGATTCGTAAAATCAGGAAATCATCGGGGATGATGCTGGTCTTTTGTTCCACAGAAAATCATTCGTCAAATTTTGGGACCCTGGATATTTTTTTTACAAGTTTTTTCAGTTTTTAAACCCGGTGGCGCCATATGTGGTTCCTGCGTGCAGAAAATACAGCTATAAGAATTGTTAATGCGCTACTCAGGTTCAGAAAATTTCTCTTCCAAGATTTAATAGGCTATGAATATAATACTAAGTCCTAATCTTATGGTGATGATTTATTTTATTATGTTATTTTATTAATATCAGTTCTCCTACTGCCTCCTACTATACGATTATTGTGCCTAAACTTATTGCCCTGTAATCTTCCGAACCTGCAACACTTTATCACTGTTCGATATAGAAAAACAAATACATAATACTGTGCAACAAAACGCCTATGCTGAAACGGATATTTTTATTTCGTTAGCGTTCAATTACCGTTTGATAAATTCGTTACCATCAGATTTTACACTTGTCATGAGATACGGCTATGTCAAGTATGTAACGAAGCATCGTTTGATAGTTTCGTAGAAATTCTGAGCGGTCGCGTCGCGGAGAGCGTGAGAAAACAAGGTATATAACAAATACAGCGATGTGGATGTGCAGTGGTTACGATGAATAAGGCAATAAAATTGATGAATTATCGATCGTTCGCGCCTTCATATATACGTGGATACGTCACGTTCTAAAGTTTTTTATTGTGTATCGAACGCAATTGAACCTACTGATCCGAACCCAGTTCTCCTTGGTGCACTTGTACGAGTTACGCACAAACGACGGGGTAAGTGGCCCGATGGTGCATTAGCTAGCACGCAACTTACGATCGGCAACGCGCTTACGGACCACCAGGGTCGAGGGCATCTAGTACTCCGATGCGATGAGCAAAGTTGGAGAAAAAAAGAAGATGAGGAGATGATGGTTATGATGAAAAAGTAGGAGAAGAGGGAAGTCGTTAGAAATGCCAGCGCGGTTAGCGTTTTCGTTCACAACGACGTGTTATATGGATGTGCCTAGTACAAGGCCCGTTTCATTGGGCCCGATGATCTCACGCTGACTCGGTCCCAAAAGTGTACGACATACACACGGGTATAACGAACGCGCGTTTGATGTCGTCCGTCGTATCGAGTTCACTTTGAATTATTCTCAACAGAGATTATTCGAATCTGACACGCGCGACGTTTACTCAATTTCCGACCAAGACCAAATTGGGACATGCCAACCGCAAAGAGAGTGAAAAAGAAAAAGAATTCGCGCGCTGGGTGAACGACGACGACGATTGGGCCCATTCGTCTGTCCGTCCGTTCGTCTTTTGGTCCGTTTCGTCCGTTAGCCCGTCATGCAGCCAAGGGCGAGAAGGAAGTCATCTCGAAAACCACCGTTTAACGATCCTGGGCCTTCGGGGCTCGTTGTCTGTGTGTTTTCTTAACGACATCCCGGAGCACGAAGTTGGGGGCCCGAGGTGGGCTGGCTTCATGCGGCGCAACGTATAATCAACACATTTTTCTACTCAGCGTCGAAAGTTCTTTCTCAATGGCCACACGAAGCACGTTCCCCTATATTCTTGTTGCTCGCTTTGGGCTCACGAAATTACTCGACCACCTTGGGCGCCCACTGACTCGCCTCGCGAACAGCTTTCATTCGCAATCTGCCAATCGGTTTGAAATATTTCATTTGCATTTTATGACTTTCCCAGCAAAATAATTAACACCGCGTTTAATGTATCGAGTTAAATATAAAAATTTACTCCGTTCCGCGTACCGCACCGTCTGCATCTTCTAGTAGCCTTCAATTATCCCCCGTCGATGAGATGTCATTCGATGAAATTTCGAGTTGCGGGAACAGAATTTTCAAAATTTCTCATCGAGTAAAATTTTCGACGATATACAGGGTTAACTAATTATTTTGCTCGGTTATGAAATCAGGGCCACCAATTTCAACTATAACCGACAATTTTTATCTACTTGGCAACTTTTTTTCGCACTCCTCTCGGAAGTTGCAATACGCCTAGTGATTGTACAACAATAAAATTCGTCGATCCGATTTTGACTTTGCACCTCAGATTGCGCACATGTATTACAATTGCGTCGAATAATTTTACCTCGTCAAAATAATGTGAAAGAATTGAAGATTTCAATGACGCGACTCATCTTCCAATCAAGTGCGTCGCTCTCTCTTGGGAGTGAAGTCCTTCCCTTGTAGGGTCATCCCGTATGGTTTGTGTACCTTATTATACCTGTATACGCAATAATAAATTATTGCGGCGTCTCAACCGCAGGGTGCTGCCAATACGAGGTCAGAAAAACGTGATCCAAATGACGAAGCTTCGCCGAACCGAGAACCAGGCGAGTACAGATATTCCGACAGATTTCAGCTGCGTTCGACTCCTACAGGACAAAATAACATGCTCGACACGTCCTGAATACCCAGCTGCCGCAAAATTGCGCGAAGACGCACCTCCGCGGGGTGTCCTCCGACTTTGTCCTGCGGAAGAAAATGAACGATAACGCAAAAACTCAGCTCGTGTGGAGCACCTACTTCTATTCGCTGGACGTACGTATGGCTCGTCTCGTCGTTGCCCAGCCTATAACTGATGCAGCCTAAGGCGGGTGAGCAAAAGTTGATGTTCGTGACCAGATCGAACACGAAGGAGCCCTCGGGGACGTGGGGGCGTAGGGGATTCTACGTGAAACGGCTTGTTGCGCGGTAGTTACCTGCTCATTGGCGTCCAACGATGGGCCACGAGACTCTCCGATGAAGATGACAACTGATAGCATATCCTCACCGTGATACTCCAGAGCTGGTTCAAACTTGAAAATTTTTACAAATGACATCGCAACGAAGGGTGTTTGTTCCTGGTCCGCTCATTACATTACCTGAACATTTGTCGATGATTTTTTTGACCATCAAAGTACCAACGATTCCTCGTACAAATTTGCAAAAGATTATCGAGAGTTATCTTTGAGGTGAAGGAACACCGGTTGGACAACCGGCAAAACTTGTCAAATGAAGTTCCTGTCTCCATATTTTTCCACAACGGCAAGCCATACTTACAATCCTTGATTCCGGTGATCCTCGGATACAAGACGAAGGAGTTGAAGTGCAAGGCGCGCGAGGAACAACGAGAGGAAGAAGTCGAGGCGAGGCTTACGCCAGTGGAAGAAGACCACCAGGGAGTCGACACGCCCCCGATGCCAGAGCACACTTGCATGTGGATGGTCCCTTCAACGCACTCAGACCGAATCGCGTCTATACTCACGTAGAATATACACTCCGAGGAACGCTCAGCGCCAGGAAGGTACAGCTAACAACACACCGTTGGATCGTACGGGTTTAAAACGAGCCGACGATGGCGGGTGGGCAATTCCGCGTCCTGCTGAAGCAGCCGTCATATTCGGGAAGAGCTGTTCTTCGACGTCAAGCGGTATAGGGGCGTCGTGCAGACGCCCACGTGGCTACAATGAGACTTCGAATACGCATATTTCTTATTCTTTTCCACTTTCTCTTTCGAGCAAAATCTTTCTTCCTCAAATTATTTTATCACAGAAATTCTATCGCAGCTGGATCACGTCATCCGAACTCACGTCGGCTTATATACTCCAATTACGAAAGCGCGGTATACACGTCGAAGACCCCTCCAGCAAAGTATTTGGCTTCACGGTATGGATCGTGTAATTAGACGAAACAACGCTTTGCGCGGGTGAGTAAGCTACCCGTAAATCAGGAGACTCCTGGACCGTGTCACGTGACGACGTTATTCGTACTCATCCCATCTCGTTTGCTTAGAAGCGATGACGCCGCGACGCCGCACCTTTTGACTCCACGGGGCATCCGCAGACTCCTTCGAGAGACATTGGCGTTTATAAAGGTCCGACTCGGTCGCCTCTCATCGTGCCGGGATCATTATGAATTCCTTCTATCTATTCCACCTTCTAAAGGGTCATTGTCAAATCCCGCCATTCCGGAACCGCAATTCTACATAAACGATCTTGAAGAGTGAACCGATTCACGTCACGATTTCCAGCTGTATGACGTCAACAATGATATATATTTTATTTCTAGATCGATACGGTGAAGGTGGTTCAGTATTTTGGCCGGCGTTATAAATTTTCAAAGAGATTAAAAATTTCTCCGTTGCATCAGTGTTATAAAATTTGCAGCAGGTATATACCTCTTTATAATTCCGCAAATTTGAGATCACTTCGTGGTAAAACCGCATCGATCGCGACTTATAATGTTGAAATACGGCACATAAAATAAATAGCCAAATCAGGGCCCCAAAAACTCCGAAAATTCTCAAATCCAGTCTCTAATTTGTGCTGACTATTAATTCGTTAACTCGATGCGGTATGGACTGTGAGAAAAAAAATTATACAATGTTTAGACGAACAGAGCAAATTTCTTAAAAAATATGCTTGCGATATCTACACTTGTTGCGGTGAAACTAATGAAGGAAAAAATGAATGAAAAGTATGCATCGGTAAAATATTATCTGTTAGATAAAATATTGGAATTGTCACCCTCCGATGGAACGATATTCTCTGTGATTTGGATTTTCGGTAGAAAGATATGAATGCGGTTGACGAGCCGTGGGCGTGTGGTTTATATAGTTTATAAACGCGTACAAACGCACCGTGACGCACTGAATTCATAGAGAGATAGGAATGCACAATATTGCGCGCCGTCTGTCACTTTCGCTTCGTTCCGCACGACCGCCCCGTATCGCCGCCACTTATCCAGCAGCAGCCGGACTAGCCCAGATATTACATACCTATATGTAATACACACATACATACACACGTGTATATATTTCCTCGAGTATTCCCCGTGGAGATGGAAAACTACCCTTATTGGGATTTGAGGTGGATATCAATCTCTGCATCTGCAGGGTCAGTCGCAGGTCAGATTTTTCGAAGAAGCCGACGCAACGGGGATCGTCATCTATAGAACCGCTATCTCGGAGCTAGCAAATCTATCCATATCTGACTTTTGGATCTAATTTTTTAGACTTACTTTCGGTGACGCGGGACATAAGTTTCATAATTTTATCCGCTGCGTATATATACGACCGATTCGTTCCGTGTCTGTCCAATATATACATTCGTTTTGTGTGAGTTTCAAACGTAGCGTTAAAACAAACAAAAATTTTTCTCCGACTCAATTTCCACATTAACATTTCGCTAATGCAGCTCATTATTATACGAACGGAAGTTTTTTCCCGGATTTTAACAAGAAGCCGCCGGGCCGCGTAGTTTGTATCTGTAATATCGATGCACATTTGTAACAAGTATATATAACCGTGAGTTTATACGCGTAGAGCAGGTGGGCCCCGGCGTTATGTTAATGGGTCCCAAAAATTCAGCTAGCCATATGTTAGCCGCGATGGTCCCGGGAGTCCGGTGATCCCCGAGCTCCCCAAAATACCAATTTTTACGGCGTGTCCCGCAATAAAGCCTCCACGGAAGCGTCATTGATCCGTGTCTAGCGCAGTAAACAATCCCTAATCACCAAGGGCCCGATCTTCTCTTTGGGCCCCGAAGAAAAAAGCAAGAAAAAAAGCGACGTCCAAACAACGCGGTAGCGACGCGGATTAACGAGTAGTATAGTGGCTTATGGACGCGGTACTATTATATTAGGTATACCGACCTAGACGAAAACAACACTTCTGGCGCCTTACCTACGCTTCGATTATCTTATAACGTCTTTCACTTCTAACCAAACGTCCAGAGAATGTTCACGACAAAAAGGTCCTGAGAAAAGTCAATTTTTATGCAACCACATGCAACCTGCAGAATCGTTGGGAAGAAAATGACGAGTATCGGTGATACGTGGACACGTGGTGTTACGTTTCTTACCGGTATGAGTCGGGAGAGTAGGTAGTCGGTGCGACGATGCTCACCGTGTACGCGCCTCGGACACGTTACACGTATTTGATTTCGGGAATCAAGGAGCAGTTCTACCGGGTCGAGGCAGACAGGTTCACGCTAAATGGCGCTCGAGCCGCTGGCATGTCGCGCGCCGCGGGGCGTCGTGGCAAAAGCACCGACGAAGACGACGTTTCATCTGTTGTTTTTCTTCCCTTTTCTTTCTTTGTTTTTGTACTTTTCTTTTCAATCTCTAGCTCTGTTTTCGTCTCTCCTTACCATCATCCTTTCCGCTCGCTCTATCTGTCGTTTTATCTATTCCCCTCGTCTCGCCCGCTTTGCTAGGTATGCGCGTGATATTCGAATGCCGTCAACCATTAACTTGACGTCGCTTATAGCTATACGTGTGTCTGTAACCCGCTATGTCATGTGTATTTCTAGGTCGGTATTACGTACACTTATCTGTACGGTACATACCTGCCTTATGCTATTTGTTCCTTCGTTAGAGGCAAGAAGTGAACTGCATAGAGACGAAATACAATCAGCTGCGCAGCATCCCAACGCGCAATGGTGGAAAGAAAAGAAAAATTTATCTACACCGACATAAATTGCTGCGGCGGCAACACTATATAGGTATCTCATGAGTTTCTTCTTTTTACTTCTTCGCGCGACGCAAGAAGTACTTGGAAAATAATTATAACGACAATTCATGTAAATCGAGAATATTATAATCAATAATCTATATATTGATATTTTGCATGGTAAATTAATGACGAATAAAAATATGATCAACATTTATATTTCGTACAATAAAAGTTAGGAGAAAAAAGATTTGGGGTAATTTACATGAACGCGTACACACGATTAAAAAATGTTTGTTGCGTATATAATAGTGAATGAGCTCAGATATCTAATAATTTGGAAACCGCAGCTCGATACCGGCATAGGGTGTGTATCCTCGTTAATTGTTGTTCGTTAGGACTGAGGTTGAATTTGGTAGCATCAGTGATAATTGAACAGTGTCTATATAGCGGCGGAATTGGGACGTTAATTAAATGGTACCAAATATGGCGCCGTTCTGACCTCGCCGCGCGCACGCACGACGATTCATATTCTTATATTTTTCGAAGAAAAAGAAAATAAAATGAAGGCGGTAAGAAATAAATAAATGGTCACCATCGAGGTAATCGTGAGAGAAAGTATAATAACTGTCTTCAATATCAGAGTAGCTCAGCTACCTCAGACTGGTCATCAATTTTTTGGTATTTCGTATGGCATTGCAGTAGCTAGGTATAGGTATAATATAAACGCGCTTTTCATGGCGGAAAAATTGAGATATCTCGATCGGTTTGAGTCTTAGCCCAATTTTCTTGACGGATTCGTGTTTCTGAGATCAAAGTACATCAAACTACGTTATCGTACTAGAAAAAAAAATTGTTGATTTTGAGGTCGAAAATCAACATTTTTTTTCCGTGGGATTTTTATGAATTCTTATGTATTTTGAGCTCAGGAATCTGAATCCACCAACTAAAATGATCTATCTATCAAAATGATCGAAATACCGCCAATTTATCGCTCTGAAAAGTGAAAAAATGAAGATGTCTCGAGGAGATTCATTCCTAGCTCAATCTAATCAACGGATTCGTGTTCCTGGGGTCAAAAGTACGTAAGAAAAGTGTCCTGCAATCGATTTCAAAAATACTTCATTTTTGGCCCAAAAATCGAAAAAATCCAATGGGGTATACCTTAGATTTTTTTCGATTTTGGGGTCGAACATCGACATTTTTTTTTTGGGTTTTCTATGGGTTTTTTATGTATTCTGATCTCAGGAATCCGAATAAGCTGATTAAATTGATCCATCGATCGAACTGATCGAGTCATCTCCGATTCTTCGCATTTTGGAGCAGAAATATTGAAGTATCTCGATTGGTTTGAGTCTTAGCCCATTTTAGTCGACGGATTGGATTCGTCGCTCAACCGATTTAAAAATAATATTCATTTTTTTGCCCTGGAAATCGCAAAAATTCAAAAACTACAGCCTATGATTTTTTTTGATGGCAACTCCTCATCGCAGAAAAAGACTTTGGCCCCGGGGCAAAATCTGTCATACGAATGAAAAGACACATAGTCTATTTATGCGCATACACCTACTTTTGCGCAGTCATTGCTGCAGATTTTGAGTCTCTCGAAATATTTTGTCTCCACAAAATTGCTCGTCATATAACATATTATTATCAATCAAAGAGCTGCAGCATTTAAGCTGCGAGATGTTATTGTCAGATTGAGTCAATTTTCGAAAAAATGTTATTAAAGCAGCCGGCTAATTAACCATGAACGTTATTTTTCCTACCTACCTTTACAGCTTCTATCTATGTAACGTGCGGTACGGAAGCATAAACATTTTCCGAGCGCATATATTAGCCGTAAATAAGCGTGCCAAATTGGTGATTTAATGTATACAGAGACGGTTATAATATGCATACATACCGAATCAGAGACTCACGTGGTCTGCTGGCCCAGCTATAAGTTTTACATAGAAACGTTTTGTTATACGTATACCCAAAGGGACACCGAAGGGAAGGAAAAGTCAGATTCTTCGGATCGATACGCCCGAGCTGCTGTTATGTTGCTACACGAGGGACACCCTTTAACTGAAAGGGTATAACGTCTGCCGGGGCCTTAAAAGTTGAGGTAAAACCGGCGCTATTCGGTCACTGTTTACTTATAGCTGCTGAACAGCAGCCAACGAGATACAAGTACACGCGTACGTAAGGGCACGTAGGTATTGGTATATATAAGGGTCATAAACGACACCAGAAGATACACGAGGAAGACGTGCAGGGGGCGCTGTTCGAAGCCACGAAAAGAATCGAAATAACAGGTACATACCTACCTCGTGCTGTAGCGGAGGGCCCAGAGCGTGGAAGCCTAAAGGCTGCACCTAAGCCACACGGACGAATCGGAATTAGATGGTATCTTTGACGAGCATGGCTTTGGGCCCAGAGCCTCGCGCCAAGATACGGATCTCCTTGGCGCCACCGTCAGCGGGCCCTCGTGAGTCCCGAGCAGTCCCAACTAGGGCCGATGAAGCCGGTGAAATCCCGCTCCGAGGAAGATGCACTGAAACTTTTGAGCTCGTTTTAAGCGTAACCGATATACCCGCAGGGGGTCCGATCCTCCGTGCCAAAGCCAACTCAAAGAAAGGCACTGGTTTTACTCAAGATTACCAATTCTCATACAGCATGGTCGCCAACCCGGAAAAGAATTCTGTTCGCTTACCGCACGTATGAAGTTGTGAACCCATAAGAAACAAAGTTTTAATAATCTTCACGAACTTATTACTCGTAAAAAATTTTCGATGTTCTTTGAAGCGCGGAAATATGCCCGCAGAAACATCATAATAATAATTAGCAGTTTCGCATTTTGTATATCTCGTCTGTAACTGCAACAGTCCGTGCAATCATTGTCCGAACACTGAAGTAATCTCAGCTTGTAATAATTGCGACGAAATTACACCAATAGACTTATCCTAGGTCTCTAGTGGCTTAGAGTCGAGTCTTGAAATGGGCGAGTTTCATAAGCTGCGCAAATGCTGGGCGTAGGTACTTACAATTTTTCGTCTTTCTACAGCTGCCCGGGATACTTTTGTTGAAACGATGATATTTGTACTCAGCACCCGCACTCGACAGGCCTGTCTGACCTGTCTTCGGATAATTATCGAAACAATGAATATACCCACTACAGGCACTTCAAACGATTCTCAAGTATCACAAAAAGAAACAAACACATAATCACCTTCCACTTCACGAAAGCCGACCATCACGAGCACGTCTGCAAGTTTCGCGTTCTCCGGTTACACCTAAATTCTACAATTCGTCCTACTATAAAGTGTAATAAAATCAGTTACTGACGAATTAGATCACTTAAAAAAAAGTACTCGAATTCTGAATTTTATTGCTCACCGAGATTCGAGTAGGTACTTTTTTCCCCTACTAGTGAACAAATAAAAATATATATCAGCCAAGAATCTATAATCATATCTGATCGGATTTATCTTCAGATGGAATTAGAAGGAGAATTCAAAATTCATCTACCGTGAAATACTTCGGTATGATTATTCTCTGATAAAAGATTTTGCCATTTTTTCTGTTGACGGGAAAAAAAATCTGAACTGACAGAAAAGATTTGCTACCACGTTAACATTAATTAAAATTTCTAACCGTTAACATAAAATGCAATATCACTATACTCCGTGTGATAATTAGTTGCAGGAAACCAAAATTTTAAATACTTATGCTCGATGTTGTTGGACGTAATTCTCCGTGCCACGCGAGGGATTCTTACTTAGGTCCGTAGGCAGGAACGAAACGTAACGCCCCGTCCGGCGAACATGACGTTGTAAATATTTGCTGTCATCGATGCGGCCTGTCAAACGCGCCCTTGCCGCCGACATGGTTCTTTCGAGTTTTACCGAGGCTGGATTTTGGGTTTGATAATAAGAAGCATCGCCGGTCGCCTCGGTCACCTCGAGCACCTTTGCGAGGGTTAGAAATGTCACCTGACTTGAGTATCGGACACTGATGTTTCAGATAGCGGCAGCTTTGTGTTCACTAAGAGCTCAGCCTCGAGCCCCAAAGCCTGGATGAAAATTGCTTCAAAGAGAATGACTTAGCGAATGCTGATGTTGGCCGGGAACAAGTCCTCGCAGCATCGTACCTGATGCATGTATTATATATATTAAGATCATTGTTTCTTTTGTTTTTTTTTCTTTTTTGTGACGGTATATATAACTCAGAATCGAAGAATCCCGCGGGCACATATAAAAATTCTGTCAATAAAGAGAATATAGATAAGGTATATATGCTTGTTAGAACGAAACATTTGAATAACGCAATTCGCGATCAAATGCTCAGTATAAAAAGAAAAAAAGGAATATGTCGATCGATCCGTTTTACCTCCTACACAAATATGCCTATCGCATGAAATATGAAAAAACAAAAACAATAATAAAAAAATTTCACCCGGCGAAGTATACACGTATATTCATTTGAGGTTGTGTCAAACGCGCGTCATATAAGTCAACTTTGGTCGCCTGAGAGCATACCTGTTCGCCTGTCTGTCTTTTCTCTGCCGCTTGGCCGACGATCCTTTGTCTTAGGCCTTTGGGATAATTAAAAGTCTTCGGAGATAGACAAACGTGGGTGCGGATCGGTGAAAGGGGATGACCGAGAAGGGCGGAGAGGGAACGAAAGGGGATGAACAATCGTCCTGTGAAAAGGCGACCGAGTCAACTTTGGAAATAGGAGTCGGTAGATCCATAGGGGAGCTCCCGCTCGATCTTATCTACCGTTTACACCCATCAAGTGCCACCTTCTCCGGGTCTTGGCCATCCATCTGAACCGACCGCCGAGTCGGTCGCAGTGTTCGGATTCCACAAATTCGTAAATATATTCTATGGGAGCTGCTGCAACACCGTTTCTCGCCGCCCTAAACAGTCCAAGAGTTACGCTGACCCAAAAACTTCAGGCAGCTCTGCCTCCCGTCTTTCCTACTCGAAAAAATCTGACTTCATTTTTCTTATTGCCTTATGGGCACAGCGGAATAAACTTCCCATCTTGCTCTGATGAACAAAACGTGGCCGAACAGATTATTCGTTGCATGACGTCCCCCATCGGGAGATGTTAAAATATACGATTCATCGAGTTAGGAAAATTTGTCAAAAAGTAAAAGCGAATGCGATAAATTTGAACCAATACATACTGCGTGCAGGAATATTTCAAATAATAGAATGCGCAATCGAATTAAAAGAGTGAAGTATGTACACGCAATAATATACATGTAGTTATCATCTTCGTTAGATATATGTATATGTCTGGAATAATAACGTTTTGTTTGAAGAAAGAGGATGGAGGTTAGATAGCGTGTGCAGAGTAACTAGAAGGGGAGTGAAGGGGCAGCAGCAGCGTAAAACTCTTGGTGAACGGTGTTTCATAAATCCTTCGAGCAACTCATCTCTCGGGCAGAAACCCAGTTAACGGAGTTGTTTATGCTTTCCTGTGTATAGCCGGTGCACGGTGCGGTTTCTGAAATATGCAAATCACGAATTCGCATAATGGTATTATCGCGATAGGCGGCCACCGCGAGATGAGATCGCGGCCATTACGAACAAACTTTGGGCCACCTTGGCTCCAGATGGACGTGAGTCCCTGCTCTATCACCAATGCAGAGCGACGCTCATATTATATATATCGTATCGCCAAACTTTTCTCTTGTAATAATACTTCCTATTATTCTTCCACACCTTTCAATCCTTCACACACGTACTTCAATTTTTCTCTCTTTCAACTACATGATTCCTTGATCTATATCCTCGTAATACGTATATGGTCTCAGGGGTTACGCACAGCTGCGGTCTCATTATTGGCCGATGCGAAGGGTCCACCGATGTATGATTTGGAATTACGAAGTTCACGTCGAATATTTTTCAGTCAATATATAAAAGCCGCATGAAAGAAATGAATCGGCTATATAGGTACCTGAAATCTTTTGCGGCCCGGTAAGTGTTATTGCTCGATGACGTAACCGATCAGTTAGGAAATCGAACCCTAGAGAGGCGAAATATAGAAAGACGGTTGAGTTTACAAGTGCCGAAATCTGGCGTCTTGTGTTTCTCCTAAAACGCCTGCAGCGCCCGGCCGACTGTCAGGTTTTTTCCACGGTCCATAGCAGAAGTCCCTGCAGCAGCTCACTCGGCGTTTATATCTCGAGATTTCCAGGATCACGGGGAACACTGGGAGCTCCGGGCGATAAACTTTATTATCATTTTATTCAGCAGCGAGACGAGGCGAGTTGGAAAAAGGAACCAGTAAACTCCGAGAGCGACTCGCTCCTTCTATCCTCCAGGCACAACGACACCCTCTGCACCGAGCAGGACCTTAAAATTTAAAGTTTCCGTCGTCAGAGCGACCTATAAATTTACGCTATATGTACCTCCCTGTTTGTGCTCTATACTTCCCTTAATTATTTATTTTTAATTATGTCTCTCGTCCGGCATAAATATAATTCCTATACGTATCTTAGCGAATATAAACTTCGTGCATAAAATAAAGACGCTAGCGAATGATATTTACACGAACGGACAATGAGTCGAAGGGCGGCACCTATAACCCCATGGGACTAATTGCATCGGTAGAATTCCTGACATATTATTTTGTAGCTATGTACATATGTGTAAATGCAGCAGGTGTAATACCGGGCAAATCGGTCCGCATAACGAGACTAATGTAAGGCGCGTCGCACTGTTACTCATGTGCAGAAGTAATAGCCGGTACTGGAAATGAAAGGAGCTGTTTGTTCTACCTTTGTATCGTTTATACGATTTAGCTGTTCCGTTGGATGCGTATATCCGCAGAGAGATGGAGAGAGCAAGAGAAAAAGAGAGAGAGGAAGAGAGAGAAAAAGAACGGAAGATACGTTCAGCGAGGGGGGCGAAGTAAACAAATTTGAGCAGCAATTCGCTGCCACTTGTCAGCGCGAATGAATTAGTAGTTGTATAATTTCATATCTGGTTTAATAGATGTTGAGCTTGAAGTGTATGGGATCTTACCGGCGTGCAGTCTGTTGTATAACGTTATAACTTATCAAGAAGCGAGGCGTTTTCTAGCTTCGACTCCGCTATAGCTACGATACGGAGTCGAGTGGCAGGAAGCATTTCTCTTGCATGCTTATTTCTCGTTTCTCATTTCACGTTGTGTTATAATATCTCTCGTACCCATACCGACGTATATACGTCCGCAAATTTACTTCTTCATCCAGTAAAGTTCCCACGGATCTGGCCACCCGGATAACATCTTCGCTCTAACGTAAACCATATAACCCTCGAAACGCGTATTCAAATTTCATTATTTTTAGAGCACGATTCGACACTTGACCTCAACAAACTTTTATTAGTATTCTGGGCAGACGCGATATACAAAATGCGGAAAACACATGTAAAGAAATAAAAAATAAATAAAAGAATGAAACGAATGATTCTGTCACGTATTCCTCGTCATTCCTCACGTATAATTGTATATTCCTAATATCATTTTCATCTATGTACAAACACGACTAAACACGATTCGAAGGACTCAGACTATGCTCGAAACTTCTTTCAAATTTGAAATCTCCAACCTGATCTCGTAATTATACTCAGATATATAATATGTATCTACATTTATCTAAAAAGCATCTGTTTGCAGTTTCGACGTGGGATCTGCACCAACAATTTTCATTAAAAAATTTCTACCGCCACTGAGTTGGTTGGAATATGAAATCTGCGCTGATTAAATTCTACGGCACAATTTGGCGATGAGGACATACTTCTAAAGCTTGTCAAAGTAAGAACGGTTGTTAGTCTTCAGCTGAAGAAGCCAGCGACTCATAACCAGGCATGATAATACGCTTGCAGTACCTACTTGCAGTTAGGTATATAATTTAACCACTTTGGAGACAGCCTTTTGTTGTCCTTTGGCACCGTCTCAATCGTCATTTCACATTGTCATTCCGTTGCACACTTTGCCAGCCTGTACTCGCTGATCTACGATGATAATAATTTTAGCTGTCTTATTAAATGCGTTGGCAAAGAGTCCGTACTTGTTGCTATCCTCAGCTCAAAGTTCCTCATAACTTGCTGTTCAACAGAGATTGTTCTGCAGTTTTAGCTAATCGTGCGATTTACAATGTGGCAAATAAAAACCACACGAAAAATCGGATGTTCAAACAATTTCATGTCAATATCCTGATTTAGTTTTTCCCCAATGACTGCTGGTTAATAAATCAGCTTTCCGATTCAGCATTTCAAAATAGGCAAGCTTTCGCTAAGCGTCGTGCAACGGACACCTTATCGCTATCTGTCGGGAATGCACCGCAAATTGCAGTTAGCCGTAAGCTCATGTGCTGTCATCTATACGACATAAATGTAAGTTTGTCATGTGCAGTCCAATAGGCATGGTTTTCGAAAGGCGGAAAAAAATACCTTTCGAAGATGTAAACGAATTTTGTGTCGTTTCACATTTTGGGGAAAAATGAAAAAGTAAAATGATTTATCATTATTAACAAATGTTTTATTTTTCAAATTTTTCGCTTCTGCATTATTGGAATGTTAAATCGGACACATTGTTTAGCACTATCATAACTGTGCGTTAAAAATTATCATCAAGAAATGATTCTACAATTAAATGGTACCAAAGGTATAAAAGGCTATATCCGTAGCGGATGATTTTTTTCGTTGATAAGTTTCACACGGTACGCTCCACGCTGCACGTTAGAAATAGATGACGAGACGTCGGATAAAAGCCTTAACAAAAAGTCAGAAGGCAATATCGAGATTTAGGTTTTTTTTGTTTAATGTTATCTTGGAAAATCTTCCGCGACGTAACAACGTTGTTAAAATATTCAAGAACTAAAATCTACAAGCGTGGCACTTTTTTGTTTTTTAATTTGAAAACGTTAGTGAGAAATTTCGTTTATCAAGTTATATAGTTTCAACGTTGCACAGGAAATAAAGATTGTTATTAGTTTTAATATCGTAAGATGCTGGAACATTGAAATACGCATTGTTTAGCGTGTATATTTTGTTTGAGCCATTCAGCAATTCCCTGATTCTTATCCGATCTATAGTATTGCAACAATTGGATTTACATACGCAGGCGAGTCAGCAGCTCAATAAATCCACTATTATTATACAACGACCAAGTCTATAAACGGTCAGTGGTGCATAAAAAATATGATAACAACTGTGCTGGCGTATTTTGTACAAATTTACAAGATATTGAAATACCATTTTCTTTTCAAAGATATTATTGACATTTTTAATACTGACCATGTGACCAAACAACACTGAATGCTCAATACTGTTATTTATAAAATATCTCAGAAATATTACCGTTATTAATCATTTATCATCATTGACACGAATTCAAATTTATAAAAAAAAAAAATTAAATGTTAGATTTGTCTTCAACTATAGTAGACGTATTTAGTTCTGTTATATTTTCAATATGAGTATTGTAAATAATATTATTTATGTTGAACTTCATTGTAGCCAGTTAATAATTACAAATACTTGATTGTTTGCTACACAGCTTCGAAACACTTTCTATCACAGACAACGTTTAACGCTTATACATTTGTTTGAAACCACCTCGACAATGCCAATGAAAATATTCATCAACAGCATAGAAGGAATGCACTCAGGATGTAGAGTTGTAGTGGGCCCAATTGATTCATGAATCAGGCACCCAAAAAAATTAACATCTCATCACTGACGTATACAGTTTGGTTCTTTTCAGAGTCTCATCGTCGTGGTTTCAATTCGACATTTTTTTGTCGACAATCATTCCGTAGTTCAATTATACGATAACTTAATACATTAAGTACATTTTGATTGTAAATTAGGTAACAAATAATTATATTTCAACCGCAGGGATGAATCGATGAATTGAGATTAATAATTTGCATTCTAGCTGGTAATAAATTATGTCGACACTCTACAGACAAATGATGAGTTGTCAAAATTAATTCTAAAAAAAGCTGAGATTATAAGCCATCTTTCAAGGAATTATTAGCAGTCTTTCAACGGTCACAATCACTCTGGTATTAAGTTTATTTTTTTGTAAACAATACTCACTAACAAAAAAAATACTGCATTGCGCATACGAACTTAAATAATAACGAAAACAGCTAGAACATTACAAGACGATAAATAAGATCTGTTTACATAATTTGTTTTATCCTGCGAATATTATTCTTTCTTAATGACAACGTCTAGATAAAAAACAAAAATGTGTTAGTACTAGGCTTCTTCAGTGTACTTCAACACTAGTACGGATGTATTTCATCTGTGTTTTGAAACCCAATTTCAGAAAGCCAAAAACTATGTACAGATTTATGTACACATAGAGAGTTCTATAGAAACACAGACTTTAACCTGCGGTTTGGTTTTTATACTTAGTTTACGTACTAGAAATTTATTTATGCATTTCAACGTATAAAAAACAATATAAGATTCAATTATAATCGATTCGAAATCGGTGCCGAAAGTTTTTTTTCGCTAACTCGCTATGTGCTTGCATTTTCAAATACTCCAAAAATAGATTTAAATTTACACAAATGTCCACTTACTGGGACTCAAACACGTTTTCTATATAGTCTTCTTTGTTAATACTTGTGTAACTTGGGTACGAGTTACGTATCTTAATTGTGAACCCCCCCTATCAAAGTATGAAAGAGAAAAAGTATGAGCCTGAACAGTTTCCTCTTCATATAAATTTTTTTGAATTTATCTAGATCCCCCCCCCCCCGCGCTGCCCCTACAAAATTCATTTTTTGCTTTTTGGAAATCATATAGTTTTGCAATTTATAATTCTGAAGAAAATTTAACAAAGAACACATTTCTGTAAATGATAAATTTTAAGGATGGAATGCAGCAATAATAATTCCAGATCACTTACTCTCGAAAAATCCAGTCATTTCATAGATTTAGGGGCAAGATTATGTAGGAATGTATGTTATCCGTTTTCTAAAAACCAAACATACCTAAGGAAGAATTTCACGAATACCTAGCCTGACTATAAATTATGATCAAGCTGACGTGAACTTTAGTGGAAATAATTACGATACTTTTTTCTATGTTTACTTGAAAAAGAATTAGTGTAACTTGTAAGCTCATTTTTTTGTATTATCCCACATTTGAAAAAAACGATGGAAAAAACATATCAGTGAAGACGATCCAAACGCTGCACAGCTCTGTTGAAATCGGCTGCAGTCTCCTAATATTATCGTTTACTAACCAAGATCACTTCATATAATGAAGTCTCATTACATGTTACCTCCTACTATTTACAAATACATACTGCGAAACTAACGCATCATATTACACAAGACGAAAATACATTGCCATTGTTATATTGCACTATGCACTTTGATTAGTATATACCGAAAGCAGCTATTTCAGATCATAGAGCAGTACTTTCAACTGGTGAAACAGGCCGTTCAGGTGTGCAACACCTTTCTGGAGTACAACATAATTCAGGTGTTGCTCCGCCACCCCTCAGCTTAACTAAATTTAAATCAGAAAAGAAATCACTTTTCATAGTACCCAGTGCACTGTCTAATCCAAAACTATCCTGTCTACGAAGATCAAAATGTTTATAACAACTAGTACGATCCTCTATCGGATTTTGAGAAGCCCTGAAACTTCCGCTGTAGGCCTGCCGTGTGTCGTTTTGTTCATTTGAAGGAATTCTTGAATCATCTTGGAGGGACTTTACAATATCATGGTGAGCTATGAAATGGTTTTTTTCATCAGTCGAACCTCTGGAGCATTTACACTGTCCAGATATTTTGCATGAACATTTAAAACTTTTGTCCCCACCTGATAGAGATATCGTATCAGAATCAATGCTATTCAATCGGTAAAAATCATCCTTTTTCAACGTACTCTCGTTTGAACAAAAACTATCCGTATGATAAAGGTCACTTTTCTTTAACGTACTGGCATCGGAGCCAAAGCTATCCTGTCTAAAGAGATTATCATTTTTTGGAGTTACAGCTTGCGAATGATCTACACCCAGTTGCTTGATCCCATCTTCTTTCGACATGCTGCTTTGGAGTCCGTGACTGCCTTTTAATGAAAACCTGTTGTCTGAACCAGTATTCTGACCAACCCCTTTCGATTTAGGCTGGCCAAATAGTAAGCCTGGTTTTCCCAATTTTGAGGTATTATCAACAGATCCATTGTCTAATGAGCTTTTACTGGAGGACACACTGTCTTGTGAAAATGCGTTTTTGAGCTGCTCCTTCGTTGGTGAAATTTTGGTCCTTCTCAAGTACGATCCAGCTGGTGATTTGGAACTCTCCGAAGAGCTTCTACTCGAATTGCTATTCACAGAATGAGAACTATTGTATCTAGACACAGTTCTGTTCTCTTTTTCTGGAGATATTTTTCCCTTAGCAATCTGCCGTAAGTAAGAGCTCACAACGCTCGCCGCGTCTGAAGTATTGAAAGCACCGTCTGATTTGTTCTTACTATTAACGCTTTCGCTTGAATTTTTCCCAGACATCCCCTTGGCTTTATGTGTTACAGTAGAAGTATTGAATTGATAAGAAAATTTATTTCCTACATGGCACGGAACCAAAGGTCTGTCTAAATCACTTTCGATGTTGGCTTGGCCAACGAACTTGATCTTCTCAATCAACGGCTCTGGAAGAAGAGCGTCTATGCATTGAGTGTTGAGTTCCGAAATGGAGTTGTCTGATCTGGCAGTGACATCCTTAGAACAGCTGAACTGCTTCATATATCTTTCATTTGATGGAGACAACAGATTACCAGGCTTTTCCTGGGAAATACTGTCCTGTCTTTTGGTGTAATATTTTTCAGTCAGACCTTTATTTTTACTATTCTGCCGTAAATATAGGCCAGTCTTTGAAATATCTGGGGGGAGAGTATCCTTGGACTTCGTTTTACTGTTTTGACGTGAATATTTCCCGTTGAGGTCACTAGATTCTAGAGGGATTGCAATAGTAGATTTTTCTCTGTCGGGTAACGATTCTTTAGATCTTGAATTTTGTCTAGAATATCTTCCTAAAGTTTTTGCTCCAGTGGATTCATTCAATTTAATATTTTCTCTAGTGTATTTATCTGTGCTAATTATCTCTGGAGTTTTCGGATTTTTGTTATTCACCGGACTCGGGTTTCGCTCTAAGGTGCTATCATCACATCCGCAGGAACGTTTCTTCTCTTGATGAACTTGTCCTTCACGAATCGGCTTCAACTGCGGCGCCAACGTTTCTGGAGTCGTTGATTCGCTGCTACTTGGGCTGGGCCCGGTATAATGACGAATGTCAAAGTCTAGGTCTGGAGCCAATGGCGCGCCAACAGACAAGTGCATTGCCAGACCTTCAAACCAAACTTCCATGACCTCGAACGGTGGTCGTTTATCTGGATTTAAATCGCAGCACAAAAAGGCAATCATGTAAATCGTTTCAGGACAGTTCGCGCAAAATTTTTCCTTAAAGACATTTTGATTCAAGCCAAAATCAGAAGATCTCGGAAGATAATCAGGATCGGCTTGAACTCTACCGATTATTTCACAAAGTACTATCCCGTAGCTGAATATATCAACTTTTTCATCATACTTATTGCCTTTCATCATTTCAGGGGCCATCCAATACGGATTACCTACAACTGTATACCTTTTTTTGCGTTCACATCTCTTAGAACTTCGAGCTTCCCCTGAATGTCGACTATATTTGCGTTTGTCAGGTGAATTGCTGTTCTGGATAATTCTTGCCAAGCCGAAGTCCGCGACAACAACAGTTTTGTCTTCTCTTACCAGGCAGTTGTGTGAGTTCAGATCACGATGAATGATGTTCATGGAATGTAGGTAAGCCATACCAGCTGCAATATCTTTTGCAAATGAGGTTCGCTGTTCCCATGGCAACGGTTCGTTTGTGGCATGGAGGAGATCTCGTAATGTACCACCAGAAATGTACTCGGTTACAAGGTGCAATTTCTTTTCTTTGTAGAGAACTCCAATGAATCTAAGCACATTGTTATGACTTAGGGAACGCAGCACTGCAACCTGTGAAAAATTTTTCACCCTATTTTTGAATTGATGTACTAATGATAATTGATATGAGGGCAAACAAGCGAACATATCATGAGTGGGAGTATATGATGCAAGTGTAAGCTGCTTACCTCTTTTAAAAAGTTTTTTTGAGCTTCCTCGTCAACCCGATATAATTCCTTGAGCACCATAACTTCGCCCGTATCCCGATGAGTCACTTTATACACTTGGCCAAAGAAGCCTTTACCCAGAAGCTCGCCTTTTACTAGATCACTAGCTCTAAATATTCTCTGATTCTTAGGTTCTACTCGGAAAGATCTGGTGCGACTCAAATCAGACGTTGCGCTGGGTTGTGGGGAACTAAAAATAAAAATTTTCACTTAGAAATATTACACAAAAGGTTTTACACAAAACAACTGTAAGATCAAGAAACTTTGAACACAACACACCAATCAAGTAGTCTAGACATCGAGCTGCTACGCTCTTTGTGAGTGGGATCTGGCGTTCTCCTAAGTTGCCTACTCCTTGTACCACTGATGTATCCCTCATCACGACGTTTAAATAGCCTTTCTTTACCCTCTGGGCTGGTTTTTGTGCAAAGAGCACTTGTAACTATAGGTGAAGGAGCATTTGGAAAAGATGGTCTCCTAGACACTGCATCTGGGTCATGTTCGATGGTTAACTGAAACAACAAGCTTGTCAACGAATGGTTTAAAACTTGACAATTGGGCAATTGGAAAACATTTTAGTAAGACAAAGATCAGTGATGCGTGATTTTGGAAGCAGAATTTAAAAGTTCATTGAGAAATAAATTACAAAGCAGCCAAATAAATTACCTGTAGGACGGTGTCGGAGTATCGTATTAAATTTTCTATACTTTCGATGGGTTGTTCTTTGACTGGTGTTCCATTTACTTCTAAGATTCGGTCACCAATATGCAGCGACATGAGATCACTAGTCATATTCAGTCTGTAACACGGTATGTAGAAATTTCAACATAAACTATCAAGATTTTGAATTGTACTGCAAGTCACAAATTCAATTGTTATTGCGTGCAAATTCGTGTATTTTACATGCAAATTTCTTGGAAGTGATTGATTAAACCACACGCTACTTCTGTTTGACCCCCGACTCAGAGGAAATAGCCATGTACATAATAATTGGGAATCTAAATAAAGTATGATAATGATGTATCACAATAATCACTAATCATAATTACTTAATCAGAAATACCTTGACATTTAATATCTACAAATACCGTTTTCATTTCGATATGGAATGATAATTCAAGCAGGGGACCAAAAAGTACCAATTTTTTTATAGCAAATCGATAGGTAACTTGCACATTTTAAGTAAAATTAGCTATGGGGAGAATATTTTTTGAAACTAATGACATTTATTGCAAAATAATAGAAGATGAGAGATTCAAATAAGAAGTTTCCAAAGTTATCTACCTTTAACCTTTTATCTATGCAAAAAAAAACATCCTTGACAGTGGATTGTCGTGTATGAAGTGTTAATCGGATTCACAAATAATTTCTACTTACGGAGGAGAAGAGACACTAAGAACATGCAGCCAATTATAGGTTGAATAATATGTATTTGATATTTGTAACTTATTATTATAAATGGAAAGATATATTTTGTTGAGTGCGATGTGGATGTAGATACATTCAGAACATTAGCATGCAGCAAGTGGAATACCAATTTATCCTATACTAGCGATGCTAAAATTAGCGTCTAACAATCATCAAATATCAAGCATTCGTTGTATAACGACCATACAACATTTAGTTGGAATTATTAATTTGTTATGAAATACCTATAATTAGAGAAGTTGCAGCATAGCCTAAACAGAACCTCCATCACAGAGGCAGCCAGCTTACTGATTTTTCCACGCACGTTTCTCATTAACCTGTTTTTTGTTTTCAGTTATTACCAGACATCATACAATGTGCTTGGGATCATGAGTATGAAAACTTAAAACCAACTGAAATACTATTTACTCATATTCAATATTGCCAAAAAGTAGTCATTGTTTTAGTATTTTTAGTTATCTACAGGTTGCTTTGGTCTCTGCTTGAGACGAGTCGAATGAGACTTTTCCAGGATTCCCCAATTACTGACGATATGAAACATACGTTGCCATTACTGTCCAAGTTACTCAACTTCACAGTGAGATGGAAAAACGTAGTTGCACGGCAGCGGGAACTTGTGTTCCTTTTTGAAACAATTAATATCTTGATGTGTAACATCAGCAAAATTTTTTCCTCAGCGGTAAGATAGTAACAATGACTATAGATAATACAACTACTAACATGCTGCAATTATTTGGTTGACGTATTCTTGATATGAAATCAAACCAATTGATACAAAGAAATTAAAGTTTTTAATGCATGTTGAACCAAATACAATGCGCTGCACGATACGACATGATTTACATCCATCTGAAAATGTTATTAACTCACTCAGAGATGCGTAGTAATGCTCCTCCGCAATTTCTTGGACTTGGAGATGTATCCAAAGAGAGTTTGATCCCTCTTTGTCTGCATGGATCTTGAATAGCACCATTCGTGTTTGGAGGTATTTCAACCAATCTTATACTGTGTGGATTCCTGACAAATGGATAGTTTGCAGTTTTGCTAAGTGGCTGCATTTGCCTTTTGTAACAAATGCCACAATATAGCTTGGATCTTTCGACGAGAGCATAACTTTCTCCATCACCAATGAAATTACCACAGGAATTACAAGCAAAACATTCTGGATGAAATTTGTGATCTCCAGCCAGCATAACGGGACCGGTGATGACCTGGCCACATCCCTGGCAAGCCTCACCATATGCAGCCCAATAATCATTTTTACAAAATAGTAAGCCGTCTTTTTCAAAATACCAAGACGACAAGCCTGCATCACAAGCTGAGCACCTGAAATTAATAAAATTATATTAATACGTGATATTCAGCATGAGAATTACACATAAAATAGTTATTATAAAAGTTCACCAAAGGCTCAAAATATGCCATTTTCTTTGGTAATTACAGATTTCACAGGAACAACACTGAACACAAACAAAAGCATTGATGGAAGTGCTTGTTCAGCAGGTTGCCTTGTCTTAACTAGTCAATACTCAGTCTTACCGAAAACAGTCAATATGCCATTCCTGGCTCAATGCCTGGATAAATTCGTCTTCGTCAATGGCATTCAAACATCCCGCGCAAACAGATGGACTTGCATTCTCTCCACCTGTATCTGTAATTCAAAATTATTGTACCAATTCTCCATTATTGGAATCCTATAAAACTAGCTGGACAAAGTATCATTGATTAAATGATGAATCATAAAATAAGCATTCACATACATTATTCCTTATTTATATGAGGTGCAGCTCTACTTATTACAGTGTTGTTGAATCCGTTTTACTTTCGTTTTAAGAATTGTTTTCAGCCTTGCTACAGGCACATGGTTATACCATTGAGAATTCTATCTATTCTCAATGGTTATACCTACGGGTATATTGTATGGGTATAGAGGTATTGTTATGCAATTGACTTTAATTAGCCATATCTAACAAGTTTAGATTATGTATTGGCATGCGTAAAAATGAAGAATGTAAGTACGGTGGATAAGCGTAAGTAAACCAATGAAGAACACCTCTAGAATTGTTCGTCAATAGTCACTTGTCAATTCTGACTCGACTCGTACATGACGCTTGAAAAAAATGCTGGAATGTAGGTTTTGCAAGAATCAGTACAAAGCGATTGATGAGATCTAGTTAGGATTGGATCGAGAGCACAACCGATGAATTAATATGCAAATTGAAGTATTCCGCGGGCGCCAAGAAACCGTGTAAATAGAATGATTAATCACGAATGCAAAACGAACACGGGACGCCCACACTGTCAGGTAAACGTCGAGTTTGACACTGTCAAATTTTGGGTCCTAACGTCTACCCCAAGTCGTTAAATTTATTATTCTGATATGTATAGATATGCCAAGTTAACTGTAAACGTCGTTGTGATTCGGGATACACATAATTTAATGTAAAAACATACCATTTGTAGCGATTTCCTCCATCATGGCATCTCGTGGATGTTCACGCTCTTGTCCCCACCATGTTTTTACTAACTAGTAACATTCGTTCTCGTTGATGGGCGAGTGAATACGCAACGATGCGCACGTCGTTTCTCTGACATTTCACTGTTGATACGAAATGTCCCGCGAAATTGGGAAGCATCGTTCTTTTGGGAATAATGGGCTTGCAACCGCAGAGAGGAGTTTGTAATCAAATGGCATGATAAATTAATTCAACGCATAGATAACAGCATATGTTTTTAATAATATCGTAAATATCAAAGATATTGATTCTGTGTCGTTTCACGGATATTAAACGTACATTGAAATGTTGAGCAATCACAATTACAATTAATACTGTAATTCAGTGTAGTTATTACAATTAGGTGATTCAACAATTCTTATTATACACTCCTTATCAAAATCGAAGAGTTATGGCGAGAAGGCTGGACCCTCTCGGGGTAACCCTTTTATTTTGTTGAGTAGTATATTTCATCAGACATAATTAGATGAAATAAAATATATCATTTTACGTGGAAGATCAAGAACCATAGAGGTTCAGTTATTTTGACATGTTTTTCTTGCATGTGAAGTACCGAATTGTTGTTCACATACTAGGCGTACGTGTCATGAAAAATAGAGTGAAATAATGTATTGTGCGTAGGTAAACTGTAACAGATTTATTCGCAAGAAGATACATTTCCTAAGACGTCGTCAACTACGAATATTGTACAATAAAGATGGGTAATCAATATCCTCACTGCTATAGTTATCAGATAGGATGTTTAAACACCAAAGGCTACCATGTGATATGTAGACTAGACTAATGCAGATTTTTCAAATCTACTTAATGTAGACATGATACATTATTCTAATTGACCAAAAGTTTTGGCACATTTTGAATGTGTTGCAGACCATTCTTTACTTATAATTAGTATTTTCTCGATGCTTGGTAGGCTGGGTAGGGAACGTATGTTTTCAACCGGAAATGAACGTCAGAAAACTATCAAAATAAATAACCATCTAAAACTGCATATTCAAGTAATATCAAATAATAGAAAAAATATAAATCAGGTTTGAGTACACAAATTAGCTACGTAGAATAGAAGGAACTCGAGTAAGTAGTAAAACTAAGGATTAAGGATTGATTCTGGGAGTCAGATATTTCATCATATGGTGCCCATTAATTTCACTCTTGTAAACTAATTCTACTCCCACGGGAAGACCGTTAACTATACCATAGATTTACTATATCTAGTATGGTAATACAGTAATACATTTATATAATTAGAATAATATACCTGAAAATAAATAATGTTATTCTTACTACAGTAATAGATAATTGGTATTCGGTATATTAGTAGTAGGTAATTGTAGAACATAGTACACACAGCCTTTTGAATGCGTACCAATGTTTTAAGGCAATATTAATTTTATATTTTATCTGTGCTTCAAATGAAACTTTGTAATGTTCATTAGATTTCATAACTTGGCACAATGACGTTTGTTAGTGTGATTATTTAATGTGCAATTCAATTAAACTTGTCTTGATCGTTTCATCGAAAGACTACGTTCGATTATTATTATAAATTGATCAATAGCAGTCCACCATGGCTACTTGGATCAGAGTGCTCAGATCCACATATTTGAAGTTAAAATACTGCATGGATGGCTAAAAATGTAATATAAAAAGTGAATAGAAGTAATTTGGAGTAGTATTGAGATAAAGCTTAGTGAGTCAGATTCAAAACAATATTCAGGCAATTTAACTATGTGACAAACCTGGAGAATGCTTATAATTATACAGAATCAATGACTCGGATTCATCTCACCCATTGAATATACTGTAACAAGGACTAATGGGAGAAGTTATTAATTAATGGCTGGAGCTTATATTGAAATTGAATGAACCAATCACAAAAATGTACAGAGATAACTAAACATAATAAACAAAGCGGCAAAATTTTTCTATGTTTTGCCTATGACGATGGAATAACTAGCCACAGCACAGTATTGCATATTCCATTTGGAATGTTTTAAGACACAAAGATGCTCACCCTTGGGCGAAATTTTTAGGAAACCCAGTTAATAATTATCAGAAGTTTAATGCTACATGTTTTTGTTATAGTGCATGGGGATTTTTCTCGATCACCATGTAGTGAAAATATACCAATCTCAAGATGTTCTTTTAAATCTCACTGGTTGTATTTTATCAAGTTCAAAAAATTATGCACTTTGATTGGCCCCAACACCACAAATAAAAAGTACATATTGAATGTATTATTTGTCAAATATGAAAGGGATTCCACTTCATCCCAAGCGTACGAAAATCAACCAGTAAGATATAGAAGTATCTATGATGGTAATAGGTAAGGACTACCTTCTGATATTTTGTAGCCTCTCATTTCTCCGTATAATTGTGAGGCTAGTTATGGAATTGAAAAACGTTTTGAAATATAATCATAATGATCTTTAAAATGAAAAATTAAGTGACTTGTGGAATTCAATTTTGTCAACAGCTACTTCCAGTTCTACTTCAGCTGTGGGGTTGGTTTCTGGCCTAATATTTTATCACGTAAAATATTGAAGTGACCTTGGACCTGAGAAAGCTGCATTTTCAGTGAATCGGCCAGCTGCTTCTGAAGTTGTTGGACTTCTAAGATGTCACGGCGTAACGTTTGATATTCTTCCTTTACCTGAGTCACTGAACGCAAGAGTCTGAGCACAGATACCTAAGTAAAATGCATGGAAATATCAATGCACGTTGTTGTAAGAAAATATGTAGATTCAAATAGTTTATCTGGTACACAAAGGGTCACCACCCCCGATGACCTGAAAATTATTCATGTGCAGTATTGCACAACATCCACAATTCATTTCTATATAATATTCCTTCTGATTTGGAAATGAAAAAATCTAAACAACGGAATTATAACGTTCACCCATTCACATGATTCTTAGATGGTTTTACCTTTCATGCAACGTGAGAATATAGTGTGTGTCTAATACCTCGTTGTCCGGGTCTTGGCATTCTTTCTCAAACGTCTCAATTTGCCATGTGATCATGTCCAATTTTCCATTAGCCTCTCGCACCTGAAGATATTTTCGTTATTGAACAAAATGTTTAATCCCTGCGTTGACTGAAGAATGTTTTTCAGTCAACGATCCCGGAAATTTCTAGTGACATTCGGAGGTTAACTGTGAGATATCTCGCGGTTCCACTTACGCTTTGCTCGAGATTAACAATAGCAGAATTCATTGAGTACCAGTGATCTCAAGGGTCGGAGATTGTAACTAAAAACCTTAGGCTTTCAGTGAAATTTTAGTGATGATTTTTAAATTCTCCTCGGTTCATTGATTGCGACTTGCAATAAAGTCTGTTGAAAGCACGTAGGTAGTTGAAAGCTCGGTCGAACACTGAGACTTTTCAAAAGAACTTGTTACCAATCCTGCTAGATGGGAGGGCAGCAGTCTGGCAGAGATCCTGCAACAAAAATTACTAGAATTTAATCTTCACAGCGTTTTTAGGGGGTGAAATAGAATCCATCCGAATTCGAAATAATATCACTCACGCCTCTCACGACAAGGTACCAGTCATAAATTATTGATTAAAAATAGTCATACGTACTAAAAAACAGACTATCGCACGACATCTGGCTACTTTTTTGCACCCTTGGAGGATTATTTTCGAACGGTACTCGCCAAATGGTCCATCATCTTTAGTCGGAGATTCAGAATTGGGTCACCTGCGAAAATATTCTCTTTGCGACTGACCCTCAGACTCTACGAACGCACCATAGCATGAGACTTTCATCATTCTGAATATGAAAAATATACAATCTTATACGCCCTCGAGGATGGCATGTGTGCATTAATTATACTTGACGTACTGTAACGTATAATGCATCATACAGGAATACGATGCAAGAAGTACCTAAACTGTCACAAACAAGCAATTATTATAATGTACCATAATTAAGAAAATAAAAAGTTGATATATTTTTGTATCACGCAACAAAACATTCCTATTTGATTCAACTTTATTATTATTAAATGCATTCTAAATGCCGACCAAACGTCACTTTTGCGATAATAATTGCATCAGGTGCTGCTGCAAGACATTACGGAAAATCATTCATTCAAATATCAGTGAAATTGACTGAACACGATTTAGAACTTTAATTAATTCAATACTTATCATTTCATTCCAAATGAGGCAGAGATATTCACAATACGATCCGAATGCGAGTTCATAATGACTGAAGCATAGCGTGATCGCTGTAGTGCAAAATAAATGTCGTCTGGGATTATTCAAATTTTAAAAGAAGGTACTGCAGATGTTCACTTGCATTGTCACGATCCTCAGAGACTCATGATAATACTTACATCATACTTATACGCATTTCATAAGTTTTCACCGTGTAAATAGCCTGCACGTATAACAATGCGTCGCATCTTTCTGCAACCGCAGCACACGATCCGTGCAGTACGTAAACAAACGATTTGCAATATTGCAATTCAGTTTTAAATCTAGAGATTGAACTACACTTACACAATATTTTATATGCTATTATGAAAAGAAAATGTCATGCCCGCCTGCCGTCACGCAATCAACAAATGTTAATTTTCTTTTATCTTTTTTGTCGCGGTCCCATCATACCTCTTCATTATCTACGATAACGACGAAGCAACAAATAATTTTTCAATAACAATCGAACATCCTCATGCGCATATAATTATTATCTTATAATCCCATGACCATTTTACACAAGGATATATAGTATTAATTTTCGGCGATCTTTTTTTTCCATGTAGAACTCGTCAAGTTCTACCGGTTCTACGTCTGTATAATAAATGACACGGATATCGGGATGTCGCTCTGCACGTGTTCGATATAGAGTTCAGCGGGCAAGGTTCAAGGTGAAGGTGAATAGCATGCACTGAACATGCAGACTCCATTCGTACGTACAATACAATATTGAAGATGTGCAGGGTAAGGGATGTCCGCGCCCTCGCAATCGGGAGATCACTTGGCTATTGCAGATTGCCGATCACATTATGTAAGGTTTAAATAAAATCGTCTCTACGGTATATTTTGAAAATATAAGTTGAGTAGATTTTCAGAGACTCAGTAAAAAAAAAATTATATAACTTAATCCATATTTTTAACCGTCAAGGTAGAATTCAAATATAGAGAACTGCAGAGAACTTGCAGAACACACCAATCGGCAGAATCTTAATCAGATATAATTTGGCAGGTAGCAATTTGCTATACAAGTAGCCATCATAGTCTCCCTACTTTTGAATTCACACGCGAGTGTTCAAGCTTGAAGTCATTATACTTCTCGACGGAATAAGATGGCAGTATTTTGCGAGACCTCTTATAGAGTGGTTGATGAAAAAAAGTATATTTCGACACTATCACACTAGAATAATTAATTAGCTACGCCGGAGTAGTCTCTACAACCTTAGCGAAATATTCTACTTTCAAGTTTTAGTGGTACTATACCTACGTATAGTATTGACTGTTTAATATTTTAAATCCTGCGGTCTCTTATTGTAAGTACATGAATTATATTATTTGATTTCACTTACTTTCGTACTTTAAGTTCGTACCTTCGTACTTTAGTGACAACATACTATTTCCTGGATCACGAATATAAAGAACGCATGCTAGAATCCAGAGAATGACGCACCCATCTAATGAATAATTAGTCACGTTGAGAGTTCAGAATGCCAAGAAAATGTACTAACCGAGTCTAACGTAAGAGAATAATGAATTTCAGGATTCGATCATGGCTTTGATAAAGATGGTCACCGTTGAAGAAGAGATGAAAAGAAATCCCGAAATAAAGGAAGCCGATTTAGCAATGCTCCGAGAATGGCACAAGAAACAGCCGCATCTACCACCTTTGTCAGATTCCGAATTAATATTGTTCCTGCACAGTAATTATTACCGCATGGAACCGACGAAAACGACCATCGACACATTCTTTACCGTACACACTCACGTTCCTGAATTTTTCGCGAGTGTCGACCCATTAGGCTCCAAGGATATTCGAGAAATCATGAAAGTTGTGTAAGTACATATTGCGCTTTTGAAGTTTATATTTTACTTAATTAGAAATTAGTTCAGCCTCTTTGATTCCAACGACATAAAAATTCTAATAACCTGCATACAATGATTCATTAGGCATTTTTTGTAACAGATGTCATCTTCCGCTGTCTGGGAAAACGCCAGAGGGGTACAACATAATATACGCAAAAATCACGGACAACGAGCCTTCCCACTATGTGTTCGTTGATGCTATAAAGCTCCTGTGCATGATCACAGAATTGTTCCTTTGGACCGAAGGCACCTGCCCGGGGCAGATTATTCTCATTGACATGGAAGGTGTTGTATTCGGGCACGTGGCCCGCCTGAGTCCTATGGTGATAAAAAAGTACTTTTACTATCTTCAAGAAGCTCTTCCGGTCCGAGTAAAAGGCTTGCATTTCATGAACACGGTTCCGTTTATGGATGTTATTCTGAATATGATAAAGCCTTTCATGAAAAAAGAACTCATGGATGTGGTACCTATATTATCAAATTTCTTGCATTGTCGCGATCGCCTACAAATTGTACAAACGAAAACTGACCGTACACCTACCGTTTTACAGCTCTTTCTGCACAGCAATGAGGATAGTTTGAAACAGTATATCCCGCTCGAGATTCTACCAAACGAGCAAGGCGGCACAGCTGGTACGTTGAAAGATCTATGGGCCGCTGAAGTGAAAAATCTTGAGAATCACCGCGCCTGGTTCCAGGAACAGGAATCGCGCAAGGTCAACGAAGCTGTGCGACCTGGCAAAGCGAAGAACGCTGCCGACCTTTTTGGGGTCGAAGGAAGCTTCAAAAAACTGGACATCGATTAGTATTCATACAACCATAACTATTTGACTCGAAAGATACATAATTATGCAATATGCACCGAGTGATCGATTTATGATTTAAACTGTCAGAGGATATAGGTATCGTATAACTTCGGTTACTACGAATGAATGAAAAATAAAAATTCCAACTGGTGTCTCTAAAACTTTTTATGCTTTTAATGAATACAGGAACAATCTGTTCTGGAGTCACAGTGGGGAAACCATTATAAATCTATCGAAACCTAGAGTCGCGTGCTAATGCATAGCAAAATGTTATATGTATATTTACATTGTGAATGTCATCCTAGTGTTCGACAGAAATATAGAATTAGATGGTTTTAAATGCGACACGTTCTACAGATGTGATGTCAGAGAGTAAAAAAATTTGACAACATCTAACCTTGAGCTCGCCCTCCCCTTCTGAATTACAGAGCAACATTCACGGTCAGACCTTCAAGATCTGTTTTTAAGTCCTAATATGGGTATGATGGTATATCAAGTTTCACGGCACGTGTGGTAGGTGCGAATATTTTCTTCAGATTTGTCGCACAAACTCAACGTATTCACAACGAAACTTCCTGTTTCTAGAGATTTCCTACATTTTGTGCAAACATTGGTAGCGCAATAATATTTCGCGCCAAGCAGAAAATTCCAAATTTAAACCTTGCGAGCGTTGACTGAAGATTGGTCAACGTTGCGAGGGATCGTAGATTACATCACACTTCGACCTCAAATCTCGCAGGGACTCTGCCTTTTGAGTGGCGCTTCATTTCTTGAAGCCCGGGGCGCCTGAAAACTAACTCTGGCACTGGTATTCGAAATACTGAGTTAACCTACCAAAGTAAATCAGTTTTCTGACAGTTCGTAGGCATGCATAAACATTAAACACCGTAATTATTTTCGAGTCATTAAACATATGAAAAACCTTCGTGTTCGAAAGCACAGTGACGACAATTACGTGAAATGTTTGGATCATTACGAAATAAATTTCAGACCGTCCAAGATGGGATTTCTGCTAGGTATTTAAATTTACATACTTCAAATAATTTATCTGCCTCTTACTGATTGAGTATTGATTTATTCGTTAGTCAATTACTTAGTATGATACAGGAATTTCACAAAACAGAGCCATCCATGTTGGTAATCACATTATAGCAATCAAAATCATGCCCCTTCAGTCAAATATTAGCTGGGTGTTTTTCTGTTTAGCATCAAAGGCTTGACAACGAGTGAGAATGCCAAATCCAAGAAGCCAGTCAATATGAGGGACGTGAATTACGATGCAGGGGCGGATCTTTTATTCCATTATCAAGTACAGTGGAATGAATTGCATGATCTTACTGAGCAAAATGCTGGAAATGCCCAAGTGATTGACTCGTTGGTTGCATCAATCCACGAAAGGCTAGAACAAGAATGGAATAGTGTCACACGTCTAAACAATGCGTTGGCATCGGTGCCAAAAATAAATAATGATATTCAAAATTTAATGGATCAGATAGGTGCGTAAACTGATGGTGTATTGACTTTCCATTTTGGCAACTAAATTTTCAACGAGTAGTTTGTACTCATACACATTTCAAATCATCTTAAAACTGACTCACTTGGTTCAGGTTCATTGCAAGAGTTATTTGAAGAAGTTGAAGGGGCTATTTTTGATTTGGAGGATCTAAACGAGACACTTGAGCTACAGAGTAGCCAATTGGATCATCGACTCCAGTTGGCACTTTACAAAGAAAAAAAGCTGTTTGAGCTGGAGTCTGTTAGAGGTGATATTTCGACCAAAAAGGATCCTCTTTGATTTCCACAGCTTTGTGCAATATCTTACTTTTGACCACATTTTTTTTTGTCTTTCAGCAAAGTTGGCTACTGATCATTCAAATCGAGTTTTGTTGCATGAATTGAAGCAGCAAAAAACATTAAAAGAAAGACAAGAAACTTTTGGCGAAGCCTTTAAACAAGAGATGCAGGAGTATAAAGCTACCGGATCTGTCCCTAGTCAGTACAACAGTACCTTGTGATTGTGCAAATCAGGCACTGTGATTGTGCAAATCAAGCACATCTTAGGGTGAAAAAGTGATCATGTTTATTTCCTGTTTGTAGAATTACCAAACTTACATCCAGTACAGTCACTGGATGAGGTGGAACTGGATCATGCCGATTCCGCTGATCTGGATGAATTTCTAAAATCATGAAGTACTTGAACTTCAAACCTTACAGATCAGTGTGGCTTCATGTCACTGATGCATCTATTCTATGAGAAAAAAAAGAACCGAGACATGAGTATGGCATATGCCTGGATGAATAAGTTGATAACCAAGATATCCTAAATTAATTCACCATCGAAAATGTATATTTTAAATAATATATTGACATATTTGGTATGTATATGAGTGAGATAAAATCTGATCGATGTACGTATATATTGAAATTGATACTAATTGTAAGGATGTACGTAAGCATTATAAATGTATGACGTATGTAAGTAGAACATATCAGTCAACCATACAAATAAAAGAATAATAGGTATATCTAGAATATCAAACCTTGTCAGACTCATACCTTTTTACAAGAATCATTGTGCGCAATGTGATTATAAATATGTCGAATTTAAGCTCCCGCCTGCTCCTTCTTTAACTTGGAATTATCCCGCTCCTGGGTTGTGTCAGATCTTCAATAAGCGTGCAGCGCTCATGCGCCGTGCATGACGTCACGATGAAACTTTCCAGCTTTTAACCAATAGGATCAGCTGACGGATTAACAGTGGATTGACCACATGCGGGTAGGAGACCGTAATCTGGCTTGTTGCGAGTAGCTTTTCCGAGCGTCTGCTAGTAGACTTGGGTTTCTAGATGTAACGTAGCCTCATGATGGTAGCGTAGGGTCTGGGGTATATGTAGGTGCGCGTTATGTCAATTTGCGGCTTCTGTCAGACGCTACTAGTTGTCTCGTAGGTTAGATACAGAATACTCGAGCAGTGGAATTGTTTGCATGGTTACGCGAGATTTGTATGATGTAGCGTGTTGTGAACAATGACACATACTTAGCCACCACGGAAAAGACAGGATTAAATAGTTACAGAAGTTGAAGAAAATTAATTGTCCCTATTTTCTCAGTAGAAAGGTATTATTTTCATCTAATTATCATGTGCAGTGTTATGAATTTGTGATTTGGATGAGATTTGAAAACGATTTCAATGATTTGGAAGTGCTGTATAGATATGATCATTTTCCAGTATAATGAGCGCTAAAACATTAGCCTCGCTTGCTGAAGAATATTTCTACAACATTAACCCTCTGGCACAACGTATCGGCGAAGATGTTGCTGCTACTAAAGACGCCTATGAGGGATTGTGGAATACTTTGAGCCTGGCTGAGAGAAATCAAGCTATTGATGAAACAATAATTCAGCCTGAAGTAGCACTGAAATATACTGTAAAAAAAACTGAACGTATTAGGGATGGACCTGAAAGTTATCCGAAATTACGCATTCAAACTGGGATGAAATATATGGTCGATGATACTGGGTCGGTGAGTTATGCATTCAACATTATTTAAAATATTACGGTGACGGTTCAGATTGCCATCAGCTCTTGACTAAATTTTCACCATGATATGTACTGATTCTGAGATAGAACTACCTTTTATGATAAATTTGTTGACTTTCTTTTGGTTCTCAGACATTACGTTGGCGGGATGAACATTCTGCACCATTTTCTCTAATGACACAATCTCAAATGAATTTGAACATATTTGATGCATGCGACGAGACAAAATCCAAACCTCTAAATAATCACATCAGCGATTCCCCTCACTTTACAAGTCCATTGAAAGTGCAGAGAGACGATATTATGCGTAATGATAATTACAATCTAACAAAGGAGGGAACTGTTAATCAAATCATTAACCACCAGACTGACAGTTTTACTGAGAAATCGTACATTGCCAATGAACGAGATATTCTACTGAACAGTCGAGTGGACAAAGATAACTCTGAAAGTATCTTTTCTAAACTTATTGGAAAAACATCACTGTTAAAAATCCAAAATAATTTAGACAATGACGATACTGAATGTTTAGTATCACAAAAAAGTCTGTTGATCAAGTCCTGTCAAATAACACCCCAAAATATAGATAAGAACCAAATGAATATCAACTTAACTTCCTCTGCAAAGTCAAAGACTAATGAAATAGATGAGTCAACTGCACTTTTAGAAACACCTAGCTCTTATAGCAGTTTCCAATCATCACAACTCCAAGATGATGGCATTCCAAAGACTGGCTTTGAATTTTTGGACAATTGGTAATTATTGAGTACATTTCGTTTCTCAAGCATTCTTCGGGTATTGTTTCTATGAATCAATTACACATGTATTTCATATGTCACCTCATTTTGATTGTTATTAAAGTTGTAACACGGGGGAAGAATTCTGAATACCATAGATCCCATTGGATAAAGTACAATGCAGGTCCCAGCTTAAAGCAGATATGATTTCATTGCACAATAATGGAAATGCAAAATGGTTGTAGTATGAGAAAATGCCATACTGATTATAAAGTTAAAAATTTATTTATCAAGTTGAAAGCAGTTACTTTTCGAATATTCGTCCGATATTGTTCAGTTTACTTCATAGCAAATGGAACCAATTCGAATAAGTCTTTATGATTTTTATACGAATTGTGTACAAAAATCCATGGGTGTTTGAAGTATACCTATGTAGTCCTATATCGTTTAGAATCTTTCGGAATTTTGTGCCATATATGTGTTTCGTCTATCACTAATTTAGTCTGGAATATTAAATTTGATATATTCAATGAACTTTGAACTACTACTTGCATAGTTATAATTAGATATGTAATAGTGTGGATGTACTTGTATTTTTGGTTTTGCTGTATGATTGATAGAATCACGAATAAGCTGTGCTGGTGATAAGATTCCTGATTTTTTTTAAGCTATTAGAAACAATAAGTTACTGGGCGCAGTAAAATATATGTCCAATACTCAAAGTAGTAATTTATTCAGAAATTAATCATGTGCTTCACTTTGGTTCGAAGGGACCAAATTTTTCATTCAACTTTATGGTTTTGTGACTTGAGACAATATTTCCCATACTTCGAATGCTCAAAATATTTTACGAAACATTGCTTGTAAATAAATTGGAGGATACTACAGCTAGTAATTTTTATTTTATTCCCCCTGTACTTTGGTTTTTGCAAATACTTGATGAATAAACATATCTTTATAAATTGATAGTGAAAGTATATGTATTTTTAATCTGATATTTATAATGACCATGCAGAATATACGATAATTTTTTTTATCAATACTATAGGGAGGGATTCATGGACACGTTCAGTTAATAAATTTAATATTTATTACAAATGTCGCAAATACCATTCATCGATTTTTATACATTCACACAATATTTTTACAGAACACAATCCCACTCATACTGTATTTACAAAACAAGTATCATAATTTACATTCATTGAAACATTGTTGAAAATTATTTCGTCATAGCTATATTACATAAAATATATAAAATCAGTCTGGCAGTTTGAACAATATATTTTTCTTTTTTGTTGTGCAAGAGCGCTGTTATGGCTAGGATTGCAACAATGGCAGTTTTCAGATTCTTGCAAGGGGTTTGAGAATTCACCACATTCTCAATGGCGAGTATCTTGTTCACAATAGTATTATTACACAACTCTGAGTCATCGGGACGAATATTGAGGCCTCTATAGATAATATTTGTCAGCTTTGAATTTTAGAATGATGATGTCATCATTTATTCATAAGTTAGCTCTAGCATAAACCGTCATAAACTTTGAATTTTCCCAACATAGAACAAAACCATTGATACATTTCCTACAACAGCTTTGTTCAATTGATCAATTTGTAATTGATTCTAAATACGTTTCTAAGAATCATACACCCTGATACAAGGTGATGGAAATCATGAACTATGATTTACAAGCTACTTTGTTTCGAAACTAGTATATTTAAATATCTTCTCTTAAGAGTCCTATGGAACATTGTATGGCAAGATGTTCAGCATCACGGTGTCTTATCACTGTGATTGGTATTTCAAATGTAAGTTTACAGATATATGGTGCACCATTAATTATCACTGTGAAATTGGATTAATTACAACATGTTTTTACTCCATCTTCTCGAACAGTTTTCAGTTTTTGTCAGATCCCCAACTGTCCTATTTATTGTTTCACGTACAAATAATGACTGTTTTTTTTTTTTTTCGTTTTATAATCTTAATTTTCCACAATGTTATAGTTAACCCACTTCAGGACAAAAGTTATTTTCATCCAACTACATTAGTTTATCCTATTATTTAAAATCTGTCACTTTAGACATACTCTTCAGAAGGTTTGGGTATACTAGCTGGCAATCTGAGTGTGCTAGGTACCCGACTGGCACTATCCGGCAATTCAGCAATGTCTATAAAAACGCCAACTAAACTTTCAAAGTTTGGACCCCAGTTTAACAAATAATCCCAGCTTAAAGCTGTGTTCGCCGATGGTGAGCCATTATTTGTTGGCCTGTACAACCCTCCCATGTGT
Source organism: Athalia circularis (assembly GCA_963978495.1). Lineage (NCBI taxonomy): Eukaryota > Metazoa > Arthropoda > Insecta > Hymenoptera > Athaliidae > Athalia > Athalia circularis. The sequence continues at coordinate 18,150,311 of OZ021700.1, forward strand.
GTTGAGAGATCGTCATCTGAAGCTACTAATGTACTTAGGGAGCCTCTGAATGAACTATCAAAGCCATCGTAATTCACATTAGGTGGGAGGGGAGGCTTTGAAGATTGTGAGGATTCCGCAGGCCTTGTTGGAACTTCTTCATTGTCAGGTTTACTAAATAAATTGTCTGATCTTTTATCTCCAACTAATGAGTTATTGTCGTATTCTATTTCAGAACAGGTAAAACTATCATTCCCACTTTCATCTGTGGTTGAGGAGTTTCGTCTTTCTAATCTCTCTGGTGGGGGGGTATGTCGTCTATGAAGATGTAGAGGACCATGAGTTGGAGGACCTCTTGCTTCACTTGATGAACTGACTGCATCTAAGGTAGATACTAAACTTGAAGTTCGTGGTCTCGAGTTTAATCTCTCAATTTCTTCGGCCGTTAACCCCATAGGGCCTGAAGAAACATTATTGACATTTTCATTATTCGACTGGGGAGCCTTTCGACTCGCAGTCGAGCCTGATAATTGACTCATTATTGGAGAATTGAGACTCCTTTCACTGTTTGAGTTTAAGGCATCCTTTCCAACTCCGCCAGATGAAGAAGTTGTTGCTAGTAAAGCACTCTGTAAGGGTTTGCCACTGATATCATGCAGCGTGAGTATCCTTGGCTGTTGCGCAGACAGTTCACTACTTGGTGATAACCTGGCTAGTGGAGTGCTCTGTAGTAATTTTGGCGCCGGTCCAGGAGGCTGACCAACAGCTGGTGGTGGCATCGCCCTTGGTGGAAAAGGGCCTGTGTGTCTGTGTTGTTGTCCTGTATGTTTATGATGATTGGCGTAGCTGCCGATTGGTGGCGGAGTTGCCTTGTATTTACGCATTCCATCTCTGTATCCTTTGTAGTGATAAACTATATCAATATCACTAGGCGCGATAGAACTAGCATTTTCGAGATCGTAATGTTCAGGCATCTCTGGTTCTGGATTATGCTCATGGGAGTGTAATGAACTTTGTGTTGGTGGTGGTAATGGAGGATGTTCATCTCGAATAGGAGGTGATTTTGTTACCTCTCTTTCAATGATATCTGGTCTCTGCGACCTATGTTCTGATGTATTTATCTCACGTTCTTTGTATTTTTTGGAAATGAGTTCTGGACCCATGTGTCCAACTCCGCGGAGGTCAGATGTGTCTGATATATAAGTATTTTCGTGTCTTGACATCATGTTGTCACTCCCAGGTCCTACCAAAGCATTGCCTGCCATAATAGTATTATTGCTCTTGTTTACTCCAGAAGGAGCTGTTTTCTCTTTACTTTGCCGTCGGAGCCTGAAAACCACAAAGCTGACCAATATGGCAACTAATAGGATAACGAAGAACACAATGACCAGTGTGATGCCAATGCTCAATGGGTCTGGTGCAGTTGCTGCACTTATTCCTATAGGACCCCGACAGCTCAGGCCTACTTTCCCATGATAAATGACGTCCTTAAACACGGACCCAGATCCATTAAAAGGTTGTATCTCATTGTTTATCGAAAAGTTTGCAAGGCATCCTTCAAAGCTTTTCGGAATCGAATCGTGAGCATAGTAAAGGTCTTGCTGGACTCCACCAATGGACAAAACAGATAGATATGGATCCAAGAAGTCATGAACGCCAGCTGAATCCAGTTCATCACCAGTTAAAACCCCATCGATAAGCAGTCTAAGACCACGTGAGAAAGCATGTAGGGTTAAATTATGCCAACGTCCATCAGCCAAGCCGCCTTCAATCGAACCTGTCATGTTTACTGGAGAGCCCAATAGCGATGAATAAGTCAATTGTCCTCTACGTAGCTGCAATAGAGATAACAAGTTCATATTATTACATTACCTCTTTGAGATGAGATATTTGATTTTTAGAACAAGCAGGGTAATTCCAGTTTCAACTGAAGCAATTTATTATTACGTGGTTAAACTTATGCATCAGATATGGCAGTCTACCTCAATAGCTGTAAAATGTTTGTTGGTTGCGGCATAAATTAAAATTCCATCTGGCCGTACAGTTCGGAACATCAATCCGATTGTCTTAGGAGGGGCTGGAGTCATTGTTAACAGGCTACTCTCTTCGTTTGTTTCCCTAGTGACCCGATTTCTGTGCCACAATGTAGATCCACCGTACAGATATTCCAAAAGCTGCATTCTTTTGTGCTGTTCCGAAACCTGGATATTTGTAAACCATTAGTACGTATTCAGGACACTATACAATATGCTTTACTTATTATACAAAATTCTTGAAGTTGGATCTCAATCAGCTTAATTATGTTTTTTTACCTTGAATTCGATGTATCCACCTTCGCTCAAGTTAACAGGCTCGAGAGCACCTAGGCAATTTGGCGCGGTAAATTTGTCACATTGGCAGACTGCTTGATGCCACTTGTCATAACATTTTCCATTGACACCACAAGCTGAAAAGTCGTCTTTACCCCTAGCACAGGGACTTCGTTCAGATCTTCCACAAGTTGCCTTCACCCCTCGTGATGATGTGGGGTTTGTAAGATTCAAAGCTCTTCCATTGATGGAAACTGAATGAACACAGCCGACAAGGTCATCTGAATGCACTTGACCTGGCCGTTCTAGGACAGGGTCAGCGTTTGCCAACCCTCCCAGCATAAGTGGATTGTTGTGAAAGTTCAAAGTTCTGAAAAGATACATTGTAGATATTAATATTCCCAAATTATATAAGAAGTTGAGCAATAAAAGAATTTGATTTATTAGCAAACCAACCCGGTAGGGCCGATGTCATCGGCATAGCAAGTAACATCTCCAGGTCTGCAATCTTCGCACAAATCACCATGTTCTTTACAATCCGAAACGCTCAACGAAACAACTCTTCCATTCCTGGTAGCTGTGACTTTTCGCCATTCGCCATCTGCTAATGGTTCACCTGCCCTGATTGTGACTGATGTAATAGCACTTCTGGCACCACCATACGAGAACACAGCTCTTCCATTTACCAATTCCAATGCCACAAAATCAGAACGCCCACCGGTTTGCGGACCGTAGTTGTATAAAAGAAGCGCGTTAGGTTTTGTTGTTGCAAACACGATAGTGATGTCATTTGTATTAGCATCCAACGTCGGAAATGCCATGTACGACAGTTCTTCAAAACCAAAACTTGAACGCTCACAATGGCGACCGTAGCGTCCTTCTGGACAACTGCATCGATATCTAGAAATTATATCCATGAGGTATTGTTTAAGACTGAAGAGGTAGTTCTACATGTTCTGCAAAGTGGATAACGATCTTCAGAAAAAATTCAGTTGAAGATCTTACCCAGGCTTCTGTCCAACGCAGAGACCACCATGCAGGCAAGGATTTGGTCTACATGAATCAGTGACGGCCTCACAGTGATTTCCTCTATACCCTGCTCGGCAAAGACAGAAGAAACTGGAGCCATCTGGACTTTCTTTACACGATCCACCGTTCCTGCAGGGATTACTCGCACAAGCATCACCCCGTTCAAGTTCACACAATTTACCCTCTCGACCCAGAGAACAGGTGCAATGAAAGTCGTAACCAAGCCGGCGACATTGTCCACCCTATAAGAAAAATTATAAAAAGAAGTGAGATTCCGGAATATGGATACTACTCTTTTCGTGTAATACGAGATGTATTTTTAATGAAGTTATCTTTCTACCAGTAAACACGGATTCGGTGAACATGGATCTTGTCGTCTCTCACATCTATCACCAGTGAATCCATCAGGACATCTACAGATCATTTCATGCTGAACTTTTGGGGATGTCAGGATCAGAGTCTGGCTATCGGTCATTCTAGTATCTTCGTAAACGACTAATTGGTCACTGCAAGCGCCTCCATTTTCACATGCCATTTGCTCGCAAGGTGAATAACCAACAGTGATCATTGCTCCCTGCAGAAGAGTTCGTATTTCATCCCGTTTGCGGGATAGCAGCTCTATCACTTCAGATTTTGAATGGTAGCCTGGAAAAAAAGGGCTTATTGGATGTAATCCTATCTTGACTTGGGCATATCTCGTCCGATTTATTGGAATTAGAGACTTACCCTGTGGGGATTTGATCGCTAAGGAAATATCTAAATCAGAATTATTTTCCACGATACTGTAGATCGTCAGCGTATCCCCAACGTCCATCTCAGTCTGCAGTAAGTCTACCAGAGCTCGATAATATTGGGCCAGAAATTTCATAGCGCTGACTCTTGCAATACGCAAGGTCACAGTATTCTCCACTGTTACATTTGTGAAAGTGAGGAATTCAACCGTCACCTTTGATAGCACGTCAGGATGTTTACCGTCATTACCAGAGACGCTTAAAGAATATCCTAAACCTGCAACAATCGTAATTTTCATCATTTTATTGCTAAACACTACAAATGAGAACCTTCTGATCAGTATTAATTAGACACAACTCACCTGGTGTAATTTTGTTGGTGTGTAGATCACAACCTGTTGGAATACTCAGAACACCAGAGTTGGCACCATGCAATATTTTGCATATATAATCACCAGTAGTGTCTGGATCGTTTGGATGAACATTGGCAATTTTTCCTAAAGGAGCCTGACCATTGAACGAATGGACCATTACGTGGACGGAACGTGGAGTGGATGGGCTGTCGTTTTGATCTAAGACGATTACCGTTATCGTATGCTCATTGTGCATTCGTGGAAATCCAGAATCTTCTACGTCAACCTGTTCCATGGAATTCAAAATGCAGGCTACTGATTTCTCTGTTCATTCTTTGATATTTCAGTGAATAGACTAAGTTTGGACTTACCACCAGATCTAATTGAGGTGTGACCTCCCTATCCAGACTTCTGGTCGTCTTCAGTACACCAGAATGTTTGTCCAATTGAACCAAATCTTTCTGCTTACCACCGACTAGTCTGTATGAGAATGGTGCACCATTCGGCGGCAAATCCGGATCCATGGCACTCAGAGTCATGATACTGGTTCCAGCGGGTTCATTTTCGCTAATGTATCCTGTTACTTCTGGAGGATCAAAAATTGGTCCATTGTCGTTCACATCCAAGAGTTCTATGTTTACCGTTGCTGTGCCAGTCTGTGGTGGTGAACCTGTATCAATAGCTCCAACAATGAGTTCGTAATTCGGTACTGTTTCTCGGTCTAACAGTTTCGCAGTTTCGATGTCACCAGTCTGTGGATCGACTTTGAAGACTTGGCCAATGTTTCCCCCAATTATGGAATAAGAAAATTGATTGTTTTGCGGGCGCACATCTTTGTCTACAGCTCGTACAGTCAGAATCGGCGTTCCCAGTGCAGCACCTTCAGAAGCGCTGGCTTCATAGAGATTTTGAAGAAACTCAGGCGGATCATTACCATCTTGAATCGAAATGATAACTTGTCCTTCGTCCGTGTCGTTTCCTCGTATTCCACCAGCATTTTTGGCCATTACTGCCAATACAACTCTGTTCTGTGTTTCGCGGTCCAATCGCCTCGAAACACTGATTATACCGGTTTCAGGACCAATACTGAACCCACGATCATTTGAGGAACCAACGAAAAGATAATAGACTCGTCCGTCTTCTCCGGAGTCCTGATCAGTAGCTTGTACCAATCCCACGGATGTCCCAACTTCTGCACTCTCCGAAACATCCATGTGAAATACTGGCTGAATAAACTTTGGATAAAATTCATTCACACCCGTGATATGCACAACAACTGTTGTAAAGCCAATCATCTGAGGGTTTGAGTCTGGATTAGCAGCAACGATATCCAACGAATATTCATTAGCTTCTTCGTAATCAAAACTTATCTTGGACAAAATAATACCAGAATCTTGCTGAATTTCAAAATGTTCCCTGCCGCTTCCACCAAGAATTCTGTACTGGATGATTGCATACTTCGGTGAGTCTATATCCGTTGCTGTAACTTTATGAACAAGAGTATGAGGCGGTGAATTTTCAGGTAAATATGCTTCGTAAGAACTTTGATTGAAGGCTGGTGGATTGTCATTGATATCGGTCAGAGTCACAGTTAGTGTAGCAGTAGCCTGTTTTGGTTCGAAGCCTAAATCCGTAGCTGTGATATTAAGACGATATTCTTGCACTGTATCGTAATCTAATGGTTCCAAGATGGTGACTGCGCCTGTAATTGGATGGACAGAAAACTCCTTGCGTTCATTCCCAGCAGATATTTTATAGCGCACCAAGCCATTCGGACCATCATCCACATCCGCAGCACTCACAGTTAGAATCGTAGAATTAATCGGTTCGTTTTCTGGCACAATTACTTGATAACTAAGCGCAGTGAAAGTTGGAGAGTGACGATTTTCCCCAGTTATTACAAGGGTTAATGTCACTTCGTCTTTTTGTGGTGGAACTCCCTTATCCACTGCCTTAACATTGAGTATGAATGTCGTTCCAACTGACAAATTTGCTAAAGATTTACTAACTACGACCCATCCGCTCGCCTGGTTGACAGTGAAGTATGTGCTACCATTCCCGTTAATCACTATATATTCAATTTCAGCGTTCACTCCGAAGTCAGCCTCGTCTTTGGCTTCAAGCGTAACCACTCTTCTTCCTACTGGATATCCCTCCGGCACAGGTGACAGATACGACCGTTGTTCAAATTTGGGTGCATTGTTGTTTGCGTCGACGACACTCATTGATATAACAACTTTTGATGACATAGGTGGTTTTCCATTATCAGTAGCAACGACTGTTAACGAATAAAAGTTCTCAGGAGACGATTCCTGCTGCGTGTGTTTGTACTTCAGTGTTCTTTTACTGAATATATCTCCTGTGGCAGGGTCTACTGTGAAGAGATCGGAAGGTTGCAGCAGACTGTACGATATTACGGAGTTAGGACCTTGCTTGTCATGATCAGTTGCCACCACTTGGCCAACATGTGCCACCCGACGCTGCAATTCTGGAAAATGGAAATAGTAGGATTCTTCATCGAATTCTGGAGCATTATCATTTTGGTCCTGTATCGTTATTGTAAGGGATGTCTCCTGGCGCCATGCACCATCCACAGCAACCACCTGCAATTTAGAAATTGTAAGCACTTTGGTACAACTGTTTCAGGCATGGTTAAATAGTTTCGTCGACAGATTTCGGTTTAACGGCTTGAAACGTGAATAACATGTCTTGGGAGAAACATTCTTACCTTTAAAAGGTATTCATCCTGTTCTTCTCGGTCGAGATGTCCAGCAACAGTTACGTTTCCGCTCAGTGCATCAATGGAAAACTTTCCTCCTGGGTTGTCTGTGAAACTGTATGTGGCATTCGCATTCTGACCAATATCCTGGTCAGAACTAGTAACCCGTATCACAAATGATCCAAGATCAGCGTTTTCTGTCACGTTAACGCTGAACAAACGCGTGAAGATCGGAGGATTGTCATTCTTATCGAGTAAAGTAACCAGTACCGTTGCTGATCCCGTCAGTTGTGGTTCACCCTGATCTCGAGCCTCGACGATCAACTCATACGAAGGTATCTAATGAAAAAACTAAGTTACGAAAATTCTTTGTAAACATGCCGATAGATTAACATTTGGTTTTTTCCATACCTCCTCTCGGTCCAATCTTGCATTTGTATAAATTTCTCCACTGTTTTCATCGATGACAAAAGCTTCTTCAAAGTCATCAACAAGGTGATACGTGACTTGGCCATTTTCACCGGAGTCAGCATCTCTGGCAGAAATTTTCGTCACGAACAAAGGTGGATACTCTTCCTCGAGGACGGTGGCGTTATAAATAGCCACTTCCATAAGCGGGGCATTGTCATTAGCATCGGTAACGTTTACAAGAAGTTGAACAACGCTACGAAGAGCCGGTGTATCCGAATCTCTGACTTCCACCCAAGCCTCGTAGTGAGGTGCCGTTTCGTAATCGAAGCCAGAAGCAACCAAAACCTGCATTAAGTTTGTAATTAATATTCGCGGTAATCTTTTACAATTATTTATGGAGCAGAGAAACATTTTCTGGTATTCGCATGCATACCTCTCCAGTGTGTGGTTCGATTCTGAGTGCATCTCCAACGTTCCCACCAGCCATTCCGAATATCAAATTGCTAGCTGTTCCAATTTTCGGAGTGGATGCGCTGAGCCTTACAATGACTCTCCCTTCGGGCACATCTTCTGGTAAAGTGAATCGGGTGTTGACCGTTGATCTAAAACTAGGAAATAGTTGCTTTCCCCACAGATGAATGACGAGGTCCGCAGTAACTGATTTTGGTTCCACCCCACAATCGGTCGCTTGAATTTGAAGCTGATAAGTTGTTTCACCTCCAGCTAGTTCTTGCGTTGCTCTGATAACACCGCTGTGAGGGTCAATGATAAATCGTTCCAAATCTTCGCCTTGTAGTTTGTAGACTATCCGAGAATTTTCACCCTCGTCATCATCCACAGCTTTGGCTCCAAAAACGAAATCACCCGGTTTGGTGGCGTCAGGAACGTATGCGGTATATCTTGGACTTGAGAACCTTGGAGCATTGTCATTCAGATCTTTGACCAGAATTGTCAGATTAACTGCCGCAGCCCTCGGCTCTGTAGGACTCGAATCTTGGGCAACCAGTGTCAGATGATAAACCGGGGTCTGTTCTCGGTCCAATGGCTCCAAGGTAGTTACTTTACCAGTTTCCGAATCCACGGCGAATCTTTCAGCTTTTTCACCCAATAGACTGTATCTGGTATATTGGAAACAACAGCGTGTCTTGAGAGTTGCAGGGGTGATGCACAAAGTTGGAAACATAAGTCAATAAATGGTGTTGATAACTCACCGAATCCGAGCATTGGGGCCTTCGTCTTTGTCAGTTGCTGATGGTTTGGCGACCCAAGCCCCAGCTGGCAAGTTTTCAGTTACAGAAGCTTGGTATCCTTGTCTGGCGAATTCAGGGCTGTGATCGTTTACATCGAGAACTACAACCTTGACGATCCCGGAGCCGGTGAGCGGAGGAGAACCTGAAATCAAGAGATTAGGATGAGGTATATGAAATAATAAAAAATAACAATTTAGTTGATTATATGCGGTGGTGGTGGAAAACAGAAGTTGATATTTCAGTAATGATCTCTGTTGCAATTATAATTGTTTCCCTTTGACTATCATGCGCCAGCTGAGAATCTCATCGTCATAAAAGACCTAAAATATGTCCTTCAGTTTATACCTTCATTCCAGACACGTTATATGATGTCGTGTGTAAGAACTTGTCGAATTTTTTTCTCCCTTTTTGAACACCAGGTATATCGCGCGGATGCCTTCCTAGATATATGTGTATACAATATCAGTGTGTATATGCTTAAGCATCGTGGTGCGCGGGATAGAGCGCGATCGTATAGGTATGTATGTATGGTCATAATCCAGAATGAGTTAGTGCCTTGCCTAACAACGATAGACAGACCGAAAGAAAGAGAGAGACGGGGACTCACGCGCGAGGAGCCGAGAACCGCGAGAACGAGACGCTGAAGAAACGGGTGAAGGCAAGCAACGAAGTGGGAGATCAGGAGGAACCTGGAGAACGAGGAAGATGGAGAAATGAAGGCAATCCTCTCGGAAGAAGAGAAATAAAAAAGGAGACGGCAGGTACCGCTTGGCGTGGCGCGGACCATGTCCATACTCATGGAGTTGGATCACAGCGGGGAGTTGTTATAAGTTCCCATAGAAAGTTGACAAAGTGCTGTCCGTTGCCTAACTTAAGTACGTACTTTACGGCTCGCGTCCGTTAGTGGCACTGCATCTACATATTTTGGAAAATTAATAGGGTATGGCTAGCGGGTTGGTATTAAATAACGAGGAATTTAAAAAAATTTATTTATTTATTTTTGTTTTCGAGCCAAAATCTTTATATTCACCGCGTTTCGTTCTTATTATTATTTTACTACCATAACAAAAACATCTCCCTCGTCCACAAGAATTTTCAAGGAGAGATCTATCCGATCTGCAACTAGCTTCAAGTGACTTATTCAATTTCATAACACACCATATACCATGTCGAGGTATTCCATGCGGTATATCCCGCGTGTGAATCTATAAGGTTAATTGCCTATGCAGGAGATTTCAATTCATATATAGATATATAGATGCTCAGGCTGGTACACGAACACGGCGTAGCATAGCAGCGGTCGAGGCACCTTGCGCATGCGGAAGACATCAATATCTGATCGATGAGTAGAGCCAACGTGCAACTGATGACGACTACCATTGCAATAAATCGAATAAATAATGACTCCGCGGCATCCTCGGCACGTGGTAGTGTCTCTGCGCAAATTCCTAGTCTATCATGGAGCGCGAGTTGCAAGTTCCAACTCTGGTATTGCTGGCGAGGGAACAGGATAATGTCCCTTATCGACTTTGTCCGTTCCTTCATTCGTTCCATCGTTCTTAAGGCCAACCTGCTCTTCAATTAAGTAAACGAGCTCGACTGAGTCAGTCACTACGTCCGTTGCAGAAGTTGATCGGCAAGATTGTCGTTCATGTAGGTATGTATATCATTTATGTATACCGATTCTAGTTTGAAATATTAACTCTAATATTGCGATCGTCGTTGGAGTACTATTTTAATTACACGAGGATAGAAACGGAACGGTCAATCGTTCATCGAGGCGTGAGCTGCATCTGCTTCTTCCGAATCGTTTGGCAACGGGGGAATTTCTCGGTTCACACGCTGGCGCCACCTGATTCGTTTCTATACTTTCTCAACGGCCGCTACCTGCACGCAGCAAATATGCCAGGAGCGGTTTTTATAGCCCGTTCAATCGATGGAATAAACAAATCATCTATTTTCACATTTCCAAATCGACACGGCGTGAAACATCCTGGCAATTTAGTGCCAACAGCAAATGATCGGACGGGAATATACAACCTATGTTCTACCGTAGCGCATCGCTGTAAGAGCTGCAGTGGTATATAAAGTCTTCAAACTGTAGAAATACTGGGATAACAAAAGTTGTCGGCCATGCCCTTCTATGCAATTCGCTTCAGGTACAGTGAGACAAGAGTTCTCAAGTCGCAAGATCTTATGCAGGCGATTTCTCGTAAGGCACGCCTCGGTGTAGGGTATGACAAATTCATCTGTGATTAGCCCCGTGCTGTGACCACACGTAGGACAAACCTTCAGTCGTTGCTCACGTACAAACGTACTACATCAGAAACGGCGGAGTATCGCGAAGAAATTTTTTCATTCGTTGCACGTTGCACGGACCTTGCATATACACATACCGGTATATCTTAATGTGTAAACTAGTGCTAAGGAAGGAAACAGAGACGCTCGTCATTTCTCACGGGGACAACGTATGCCATTCGCTGTTATCCCGTCTAGCGTATAGTGTAACGTGTACCTATGTATGAATATAATCGCAAAAAAATATTAGCCGTTAACCGGTAAGAGCTCATACACGATATATTGTGATACCTATGCACAATCATTCAACAACGTAGAGCATGTATATATTACGTATAGATATGCATAGTTACGGATACTAAGAAAGCTCAGCCGAAGATCCGAAACTTATTTTGTATTCAGATTCACAGTTCAGTTATCCCGGTAGGCTATGCATCTCGTAGGATGATATTAATCGGTTGCTCGGAATGGTTCAACGTGTACTTTGCAGCTGTCCGTCCGTCCATCGGTCGAGCCCGGTGGCAATCGAATAAAGTAAAGCTTCTTGCGATGACCAGACATGCAGGGCAATACCTACGCATATATCTATATACCTATAGATATATAGAACTAGTTTGTTCACATTCTACTGCTAGATGCTGCTGCAGCACCAGCAGGAGCGAGCCGTTGGACAATCGTTATATTGCGATGCAGGGGCTGGGTTCTGGACATAGGTATAGTGTGCACCATGCCTAGCACGTGACTAGCTCTAAGAGACTTGCACAAAGTTCTTCGCTGCACGCGTCCGTTCGCATCGCGGAATTGATACAATTCCTTACACTGGTTGTACTTGAATCTATAGGGTGGTGAGGGTGTCGGTAACAGGGTATAATAGTACAGTGGTAGATTTTGATGACTGGGTAGCTCTTCAGAGCGAAATGGGCGCAGCATGTGCAGGGTAAACATGAGGGTATAGGTGGAAGGTGAATGTGTGTAGGTATGCAGGAATAAGAAGTAACTCGTTGTAATACTGCGTTATTTCAGGTGGTTATCGCCTCAGCTGCGACGATTTCAATAAACTTCGGTTGATACTGCACGGAATGCGAATGGAAGTGGTGTATGACTGTGTATGCTGCAGTGCGGGGTGACAAGCGAATGCTGGGAAACAAAAGTCGTGAAAAAATTGATAGAGATGAGAGGCGTACGAACCCCTGCACGGTGACACGATACGAAGAAGAGGTGCGAGAAAGTGGAGTTATTAAATGGAGAAAAAAGAAAAAAGGATAAACTAAAAAACATCGCAGCTTCGTTACCCTCGACGGTCTCACTGACATGAGCGTTGCTCAGAAATCGGAGGTACCATGCTGTCGTGCCACTTCTGGCGAACCAAGCAAAGGTGCAGAAGTCGAATTCTACTGTTTACACTGGCGGCCAGCCAGAAAGACCGGGCATCGGTAAGGTCGGCTTGACTTTCGGCGTTTGGTCACAGACCGATACGCCTACGGGCCACAAGCTGTGTTTGAGAGAGATGAAGAAACAGAAGAGTAAAATGAGAAGAAAAAGACGTCGTTCGAGTATAACACGGCATGAGGCAAGTGGATATGTGTAGGGGAGGGAAAAGGGAGACTTCGTGCCTCTTTGCCTCTGTCGGGTACAACCGCGGTTTTAATTTATTGAACCTTTGTAAATTTAAATATTATGATTTATGGTATTGTTACGACTGCCCTGCCTCGAACAGAGCAGCGGACCAGCCAGTCGGTAACTAGTAAGTAGTAACCAAGGAAGAGAACGAGCTTGAAGCAGGGAGGAGGACTTTACCAAGGTCGGTCACAGAGGTTCGCGAGGGTTATCGGATTTCGCATTGTATACCTCCTGCTGATGTACTCATTTTACCCAATGGACTAACTAGATTTTCAAAGATCCCTGAAAACCATCTGGTCCAGATATTCAAATATTTATGTTAAACTTTTTTGCGAAGTTATATGGATTTTGAACCATAAATTTCCATCTTTAACCGTACGGAATAAATTAAGGGGGATACGCGGGTAATTTCAGACGATAAATGATACGGGTGATCGTTGCGGAAATTCTTTCTCGCCTGCGGATCAGTTTGACCGTTTCTAAAACCTGGCCCATTAACGAGACGTACCTACGTTCGCTCGTTCGCGCTCAAATTTCATCTGATTTCACGAGCGCGCAAACCTTTGTGTTTGACCGTACAGAACCCCGTAGCTCGAATCCCCTATTCAACGCAGCCACTTTTGGTTCTTTAGTTCTTTCGCTCCGCATGGCCGCTACGTGAAAACGAAATGATTATTTCCAAAAAAAATATCAAGCCCGAAGCAAATGAAAGCTCGTACGCCTTTAAATATATAAGTATCCAACCAAGTTCACGAGTCGTTAATGTATTTTTTCATTTCAAGTCTTCAACGCGTATTTACAGTATTTACAGTCACGGTCCCATTTCCTCATCGATTGCCGCACCTCGTACGACTGACGCCCTTCATTCGTTAGCTTTCTTCTGGAAGAAATTGAGGACCACGCATTTTTACTTATTTATATTATACAGTTTGCTCCTTTTGTAGTTTGGTTTCAATTGATCCCATGGAACCCCCATTGTACATAAATAGCCCAGGAATTCCCATAACGATAATATCACCAAAACTCCGTCAGTGTTTCCAGCTTTGGTTCTCTTCAAGAATCGGTCTTAATGAAAAAATATGCGTTGCTCAATTGATTCGATTGCCACCACACAGCGAGGCGAGATTCTGAGATTGGACGGACGTAGGCGCAGCTCGCTCTAGGGGGTCATTTCAATCTATAGGAAACTTAACGCGGGTCTTTATAACCTCGGAGTGACCCCAAAACTGAGTTTCTCAGGGTTGTAGCTTTGCACACGAATAAAAACCGATTCTCATTATTAGGTACGATTTTCGTGTCAGAAACAGAACTTCCGTTTTCTCCCCTCCTCTGTTTTCTCTGCAACGTATTCTAATCCATTGATTTACCGTATAACTTTACGATAACACGAAGCCGCAATAAGCTTCCGTGCGACGTTCCGATGTCCTATAAGCGCAGTATTATCGTGGGACGACGGAATGTGACGGCATTAAAACGACCTGCATATGACGCAAATACATATAGGGTAGTTTGTTCGTTGTTCGTGCCCAGAGGGTAATTTGATTGGAAAACGGGGCGTGTAGGTTGGCCGAGTTAACGGATAGCGAGGTGTTTAGGCACTTTGTTGGAAATTACGGAGCTCGGGGCCACAAACAGATTTGCCTTATTTGATATCCTTGTTTATAGGCGGCGGTGGTATGCAGGTGAGTTTATCCACGCGTGTTTTATCGAGGAACGGGACACGCGGATGAAATCGATCAAATTGATCAGACGCCAGATTTTTGATTCCCGATGCAGTTCGCGTGCCGCCGAAAGAGAAATTAGTATCCCGCCGGCGCTCCAATTTTGTCCTCACGTATTTCTCAGTTTGCAATTTGAATAAAGCCTCCTGACGCAGCTGACCAATCTCGATTTTGCTGAATTATGAATCGGTGCTGCATTTACGGTATATAAACTAGCTCCGGATCATGCAACTTTTCTTACACTGGGTTTCGACGAAAAAATTCTGCAGCCCACGCGATAAATTTATCCATCCAGAGATTGGGATAAAAAGTTCAAAACGTTTTGCGCCGCGAAATCATCCATCGCTAATTATCACAATTTAGCGACTGATAGTCGAAAAATATTTACGAATAGATGGCATGATCACGATCGCCGAATTTCGAATAGTACGACATCTGTTACTGAAACCGGACGGTCTTTGTAACTCGTATGCTACAATACATTATTATGATCTTGCGTAGGCAAATCGGAATTTAAGTTTAATATGTGATAAGCGGTGCTCATGCGCATTATTAATATTTTGGAAACTATTCTTCCGAACTGTATTGCGAATTCTCTGCAGTACGGAACGATAGCTAGAGGTCTAATGATGCTGTGCAAAAGACGGAAGTGTTTCTATTTAAAATTTTTATTAAGTATTTCGCTAGCTACAGTTTCTGCCCAACTAGAGAATGTAACTGACCAACCTAAAGTGACGATTAGTCAGGGACTTCTTTTTGGCCGGACTTTCACGACCCGACTAAATCGTACCATCGCAGGTTTTCTTGGAATCCCATATGCGGAACCACCAGTTGGAAATCGAAGGTATGAATTACAAGATTATAAAAATCACGTCTCAATCTTATAGACGAGATTTAAATGATGATTATTAATTTCCAAACTTCTTTATATTCTTCTATTTCTTGATTAGCAATTTTTCGTCAATTGGCACACGTTTTCGTAGCTGAAAATAATGAGCTCTTATCATAGATAACAAAATACACGTCGAGTTCGAAAAATCATGCTTTGTACTGTATTCAGAAGTCATTATCAAGTATGGCAAAACTAGATGATTACGAAAATTTACAAAAAACTGACGGTGGGCATAAACTTTATTTCGTCTCCCGATAGTTCAATCTTTGTTGATAACTGGGAAGCGAAGAAAAATACCAGTCAAATGTTAATTACCAGATAACCTTGTTACATATCTCGAACGCGTGTCACATCATACTACAGCAATCAATAATAAGAGTATGCCACAAGCAGCTAAAGTTTTGACCATATTTTGACCGATTTTACAAGGCAAAACTCGATGTCCGTTGATAACTATAACGAGCTGTTAAAATCACTGCTATACATGCGTTATACTCTAGTTCAATATCACAAACGAATATTCTTGTCCATGGCAGATTCGCGAATCCTGTGGCAGCAGGGAGCTGGAACGGGATTCTGAATGCTACCGTCAACGCCAAGCCATGTGCTCAGAGAATCCATTCGGGTTCGTCCGGAGACGAGGACTGTTTATATTTGAACGTCTACACGCCACAGGTCATTATAGTAACACAGCGATTGGTTTTTACGCCATTCCCATCCTGTCACCGGCATATCCAAACTTGATTTCTATGCCAAACTTTTTATCATCAACGCGACGTAGTGCACTAAAGTCGATGTTTCTCAATTCAAAATTCACATTAGTCTTTGATCCAGAGTAAAAAAAAACCCTTCATTGATGGCTGGAGGTTGGCTTGTTTAATTGAACTTGGATGTTCCAAAAATACAGCTTAATGCAAGCAAAGTTTCATCGTTGCTCCCGGTGATGGTTTTCATTCACGGAGGAGCTTTCGCTTCCGGGAGTGCAGCTTCCCAACAATTCAGCCCTGGATATCTTCTCGATAAAGATGTTCTCCTCGTAGTTATGCAATATCGTCTTGGTCCGTTCGGATTTTTCTGTACCGGTGACGAGATTGCTTCAGGAAATTGGGGATTGAAGGACCAAGTCCTAGGCCTGAAATGGGTCCAAGAGAACATCGAGGATTTTGGTGGAGATCCTGCTCAAGTGACGCTCCTCGGAGAAAGTGCGGGCAGCGGTTCGGTTCACTTATTAACGCTCTCGGAGTCGACAACTGGTAAAAATCAAACTCCTTAAATCGACTAACCGGGATCCTTAAATTTTTATGAAAATTATAGATAAAAGATCGTACACAATAAACCATTTGTGTCGGTAGGGCTGTTTCATAGATATATTACGCAGAGCGGATCAGCACTTGCGAAATGGGCCTACCGGCCCCGATCAACTTGCGCAAGCCTTGCCTCTGAACTCGGTGGATATGTCGGCTGTCAAAATGATACGACCGAAACTCTCGTCAGCTGCCTACGGACAATCGATTCCGCGGTTATAACAGAGACGATTCCGCGGTTTTGGAAGTGGGAACATTATCCAGACATAATCTGGGGTCCTACAGATGAACCGGATATCGAAGGAGCGGTCCTTACGGATAGTCCAGAAAACATATTCGCTGCTGGAAGAATTCGAGACTTGCCCACGATAACTGGCGTCACTCGAGATGAAGGACTTTTGATGACTTTGGGCAAGGAGGCGCCTCAAACTTCTGTGAATTTTGTTTACTGCCTTCGTTCTATTATCATTATTCTCTATTTTTCATTTTCATATTTGCAGCATTACATTTACACGAGGAGAAATTGGACGACTTACTATTGAGATTCGATGACATCCTCCCAATCTTATTTTCTTGGACGTATCAATCAGATTCCGGAGTTGCTTGGCTGAACGCAGTAAAGTCATATTACTTTAACAATGATTTCACGACGAATAAACATGAGGTAACTAATCACAAAATTCGTAGTACTTGAAATAATTTTACTCAAAATTAGGCCAACTATCAACGAATCATTCCTCACACAGCTGATAGATATCCTCACATCCCTTGTGTCTGATGCTTTATTTCGCTATCCGGTATGGAACGCTCTTAACCGCCAACTTGCAATAGCTGAGAGTCCTCAGTATTTTTACACTTTCAATTATCGCGGAACCTACAGTATAATTTCGGAGTCTTATGGCTCCAAGGAAATTTTTGGTGTCTGTCATGCCGATGACCTCGTGTATCTCTTTGCATTTGGTTCAGACCAGTTGACGGCTCGCAACGAATCTATAAGCGAAGCTAACTCCAAAATGGTCGAAAACATGGTGGAGTTGTGGACATCCTTCGCGATCACTGGGTGAGCGGGCATCCTTTGATGTCAAACGAATCCTCAAATGACAATGTTTTCAAATCTACAACGCGCTTACATTCCAGAATCCCCACTGCTCCGGCTCTCAATGGTACCACGTGGGAACCGTACTCGTCGGAAGACAACTACCTCAGAATCGGCGATGACTCTGACACTGCGCTCGAGATGCAATATTCCTTTTTCGCAGATCGAATGCGATTTTGGGCCAACTTGACATCTCTCGCCGACACATCCGCAGATTCAAGTGCTGTGGATAATTAAATTTAATTCTACATCACGAAACTTTGAAGTAACGTTGACCTTTTTTCAAATTTATATTGTTCAACTGTGTCTTTTTATTTTCAAACAAACTGCATTTGTCAACGTGGATAAAAAGTGATTAAAAAAATACAAATTTGGAGTTGTCGGTGCGCTACGGGCATTGGTTAGGACCGAGCGTGTACAGGTATATTATACGGTGTGCATCACATGTGGGAGAATTGGCTGCACCGCGTGCAGGAAATGAAACTGAAAGCATAGCCGGGAGATATGCCTCAGCGGAATATTCTGGACGAGAAAAGGACGGAGCTTAAACAACGCACGGTAGAAATTTACGGATGAATTTAGTGACAACATAATAAAGCCAACGAACGAAAGCTCTCTGCAAGTTTCATGCCACCCCGCGCGTCTCGCGAACCTTTCGAAACGCAACGGACGACAAGATATTATGCCGCTACTATAGATATACTCGCACAACAGCTGTACGGTGAACATGTATTATAGGGTGTATATTTAAGGTATATAGGTATGTATGTAATACATACGCGGAAGGATATTTCTAAGGAAGAGAAACAGCTGAACAGTTACGAGATGTTTTATTTTATTTATACAGCATAATATCTGCGGACTGATTCACTTCGTGCGGGTTTTTTTTTTTTTTTTAGTTTAAATCTGTCTGCAATGCGCTTTATTTTGCCAGTCAATTATCATTGGATCGGCATTCGAGTAACTTTGAAAGCATATTTTAGAATCGTGACTAATTGGTTATTCGCGGTTATCGTTTGCCGTATAAAATTTGCTACGAGTATACGTAGGTACCGTTATTTACTGATCTTAGATTGTTTCATGCCCGATTATCGGCAACTCTCATAGTCCGCTGCTCCATGTATACAGTTTCAATTCTATACCTCATTTGACTATTTTTGCGTTATCGACAACTCAATAGTCGTAACGGATCGGAAGAAAGCACTTCTTTCGGTCCTTTTGAATCGAAAATTGTTTCTCAACACTCATCAATACGTAACTTATTTAATGAAGTTGATAAAAATTTTGGAATGGAAACCTGCGGAGTACGAGTCTGGCTGCGAGAGGCACGTATGTACACATCAGTTGTGTGTGAATGAGGCGAGTCCTGGGCGCTATTAGCGTCACCCGGCCACGCACAGTGCATCTCTTCGTGCCTCGCGTCGGTCGTAACGCGGTACTAGAGGGAGGAGTCAGGCAAGCTGGAGTCAGGCCTTCGGGGTCCGGGGACCAGGGACCCAGAAAAGGGTTCAGGCCCCGAAGAAGCGCGGAACGTGGCTTGACGGCGACCTTGTGCTGTCAGCCGCGTCGCCATTGTCCCGTGCGAAACGCCTCCATCAGAAAACTCAAGAGTCCCTGATCCCTCCGCCGCTTCGTCCTCTTCGCCGAGCAATGCGGCGCGTATGTATGTACATGCCTGTATATTCGGAACGGGAAAAATGCGCTGGGGTCCGAGAATATCGGAGTAAATTAACGAGTATAGGTCAACCGCTCGGATATATTGCGAATGTATAAATGGATAGATTCATCATTATAAAGCGCCCGTTGTCATGTCACCGATCACGCTTCAAGGTCATGTCTGTCACAGCATCGCATTGATTAAACCTCGACAGGTGTGGCCAGTTAGTTAGCTTGTACTTGTTTTTCGATTGGTTTCGTGGATTTTTCTTTGCAATTACAATGTAGAATTTCCACATTTGTAGTAGATATCCCGATATATTCGAATTCAAACTGCGTCCTGATTTTCTCCAGATAATATATGATATGTTGCAATGAATATTTAGCTGCGGGGTTCGATTGACCCTTTAAAAAGGATTTCATTCAGAATTTAAACGCTGTCTGATGAAACCGATTGGTTTGCATCCATGCGGTATACTATTTTTATTTCATCGCCAATAAAAGAGTGTAACGGTCTTGATGTTTGAATAAAGTATGTATGATATATAATATGCGAGCGCGGTTGGGGCCGAAAAGATGTACGTGTAAGGTACGTGGACGTATTAATACATAAGTGTCTACACAATGGCTGGTAAAAGAGAAAGAATAAGGCAGAATAAGAGATGTGCAGGTTAAGAGGAGTGGAGGATCACGAGGACTGCGAGGCGCTTGCAGGTATATCGTGGTGAACGATTATCATAATCGCACGTCACAACTCTGGAGTCCAACGCGCCTCGCGAGACCGGGCCTCGCTTCTAGGGTGTGCCGACTACGACGCCCGCGCCGGGGCGCCCCGGCGTCTCCAACACCCCGTCGATTTATTCGTGTATCAACAGTCGATTATTTAAATCTAGCATCGAACGCACACCCCGGACCTCGTATAAAACAACTACGGTATTTTTCCTCGTCCAATCGAGGATCCCAAATGTGATTTAACGTGTTCGAAATTCATATTTTCTTTTAAAAAATCATACTTCACAAAAATTTCACAAAAAAAAATTAACGAACATAGTTTCGACGTGTTTTGCTCCAGTAGATATGGAACTGCGATAGGCGCATGTTTTGATTTTGAACTTTGGCGTGAAGATACGGCGGGTGATTCTAGGCTTGAAGGGTGAAACCTTCGGAGGATGAAAAGTTTTCGCAACTCCTGGGTAATTAATGTCGTCGAGCGAGGACGAAATTATGGAATTCAACGCCGGCATATAAAGTGGCCGCCCGCGGGGTTCGGACGATACCGCCTGGCATATACCTTATAGGTACAGCTATATACACGCATTCACTTACATACCTACAATACGCGTATTATGCGCGTGTATAAACACGGTGCGTGCAACGTGCGTGAGTGCACGGCTGCGTACGGTCGAGTACTGTTCAGCGTGATCGAACCCACTTTGTCTCTTCAGAATTCCGATGCCTACATACCTCTACCATCGTTGAGCGCCCAGCCTTCCTTCCATCCCACGTATAGCGGGGCACATATTATTCCGTAGGGATATATACCTCTATAACAAATCCACGCGCATCCACGTCCACTTTTCTACATCACACACGTGAACATGCCACACAAACTATAACCGCGCTCGCGGTCTTCTAGCGAACGCATTCACTGGAAACATACATAGAAGTAGCGATGGTACCGAACGGACACGCGGCCTGGGAAAGGGGTCAACCTTGTCATACACGACTCCGCAGCACCGTTTTTTAGTACCTTCAATTTTTCCAACGCACATTTTTCGCTCTCCAAAGAACCCAAAACTTCGATTAATTATCTCTCGCCGACGTATGTTTCATCCCAGGCAAGTAATTGGCCGTAAAATTAGTGTACCAGATTCGACAATAGGGGAATTCGCATACCTAAACAACTATTTAAATTTTGGTGCTATGCTTCGCTACATGTTATTTCAAAGGTCATGATTCTTTATTTTTATTTTTATTTTTATTTCTATTTTTATTTCTATTTTTATTTTTCTATCTCGTTGTATAGGTTTTGCCGAATGAGCGTCGGTATGAGCCGCGTGGCGTACTGATACATCATGCGGATGGACGAGTTAACATCCAAAACAGCTGAAATTGCCTTGGGATAAGTTGGGATCGCTTGAAAGACAGAAGAATCTGCTGGCACATAAATATTACATAAATAATGAACGGTGCTCTGTTACTACTATACGTCGCAATATCGTTACGTAAGATAGAATAATTTTTTCCGTTTTTCTTTTTTTTTTTTTCGTTCACGAAACATGACTTCATTATTCCTCGCGTATTGTTTTGTATTTTTAAAATGAAAAATTATGTCGAGCACTAAAATTTGTTAGTCGCAAGATTGAAACAATATATGAAAAACAGGTTTCCCATCGTTAAGTATAATCTTTGTATTTAACGACGTTTGTAAAATTGAACTTTTCACTTCTGGCTCTAGTATTTGAAAGAGTGCAAATTATATATTTATGTCGGTTGGGAACGGTAGTTAAATTCATGCTGCACGGTGTAATAATATTAAAGTGTGGTTTCAGTTTTATGTAGAACGTTTGTACATGTTTAACGAATGTATACTTTTATGAAATGTTATGAAAATAATATAGGGTGGATACAGTTGCACAAACTTTTTATGTTTAAATGCTTGTGGACCACGAACTTCACATTACAGATGCAGAAAATGATACGGCATTGTCGGATCCGAAATCGAATATCGCCGCAGCGTATGATTTAATGCTAGTTGTTTTGTGCTCGTACCGCAGAAGTTGACAATTTGACAATCGGTGTAACCGAGATGAAAGGATGAAAACTTTACTACACGTACCTACTTCAGAAAAGTAGATCGATCAATTGGAATCGTTTATATAATTGCAGACCACCGCAGAGTTGTAATTAGATTTTTTCTCCTGTTTTTTATTTATCCTTTTTCGTTTTCTGCCAGACATTTCAATCACGCTTAATAACAGGGTGCAGTTCAAATACTAACTAATGGTAAAGAGAATCTGAATGAAAAAGCACAAGCAAATATCGACGGGCTATTTAAATACACATTTAAATCTATCCGTAGATATCGCGGAATCTAGATATGTGTTCAGACGATTTGCTTGCCCATTGACGTATTCGAGATAGTTATTATTATACCCGCAAACGACCACTGTTCCGTTGGCGTTTCTTGTAATCTATCGGGGCGTTTGATTGGTCTCGCGTGTCGTTCGTACCTATCGCTGTACGCAGCTAAGAATAATATGAGAACTCGTATCGGTCGCCGCGAGGTTTGATGCACAGATAATCCGTGAGTCGGGACCGAGTGAGTAGGTACCTACCTTATACCTTATACCTTACGCCTTATTCTGTATGCACTCGTGGTCCATCTCGAACCCAGCCTCTTAGGCTACGTTCACGCGGCGAAGATGCGCGTGGTATGAAAAAAAAATTACTTGTTTATCAATTGCCCTAAACGTTTTGCGGTGACGCTCCGTTGGATGTTTCGATTAGATTATCCACGCGGTATGGAGTGCAGCTAGGGCATATGCAGTAAGAAACGTGAGATTAGATACGACTGACGCACCCATAATGCGAGATTTGTCACTTTTTGTTCGGTAAGTTTTATGCAAGAGATTATCCGGTCTTGGATTTATTATAATCCTGGGAGTACGCCAACTTGTCCGCATCTAAACTACAGCGAGCGTCGTGGTCCACCAGCAACACGCGTGCGCTGACCAATCGATCCCATATCGTTCGATCTTAAGGTCAATCGCCGCTCTTTGGTGATTTTAATCGCGGAGGAACCGAGCATCCGAAAGGTATAACCAAGGGGTGGTCGAGGGCCCGCGCAGGAAATATACATATAGAATGGACCGGTAGGCGTTGCTGATGTTGTCCTCGGTGTGAGCACAGCCTTAGGCTTAAGCCTTAGCAGTTCAGCATTCCTGTTTCCTCTATTGGTTTATTTTCTTTCGACCTCCGTGTGTCTCTATCTCCCATCTATATCCACGAACCCTCTCTGGGGCTCGACTATATCGCGCATGCGTGCATCACACTACACGCGGGACACCGAGCGTAACTTCGCGGGGAGAGAAAAGGGAGGGTAGAAGGGATTCCCTCCTGGCCAAGCAGCCACCAGCAATCCCATCCACGCCATCCCATGCCATCCCATACCATGCCTTACCACACCTCACCACTCTCCACTTCACTTCACTTCACTCCACTCTACTCTACTTCACTCCACTACACTACACTACACTACATCCTACTTCGTGCGATGCACACTTCGCGCAACACTTCTAAGGAGACAGGTTATTAATGACGTTTGTATTAAATCGAAGTGCCGGTACTGAAAATATATCCCGGAGAGTAAAGTTTCCGCCGGCAAATTGAATTATATATTGTGTATACAGTGTTTGTAGACATGGACAGGTGCATCCTGGAGATGTGTGGAGTACGTGAGGAACCACATGAGTAGTCGAAGATTGGGTCGGGGTCATGATCTGCACTCTGGGACCGGTAAAAAGAAAGATCGGCAACCTTAATCAAATGGTTGTATGTGTGTTTCCTTGATTCTCAGCTACTACACCTTCAAGGTCTGAACGGACCGTATCCAATGACACGGCGCTCCGCCCGCGCGCGGGAGCAATATGCTAATTCTTACGTGTACGACACCATCCACTCGCTGGTTGTACCCTGAGCACCTCACCTTCGGTTGTTTATTTTATCTAAGACCGTCGGACAATCCCGCTGACAAAGATCTGCGAAGTATCTCTCGAGTTCGCCAGAGTTGCTTCGATACAGTAAGGTATTCTTTGCGAAGCAACCAAGGTGTGACAGGATCGTCAATACCAGCGCGAAGAGAGACTCTTTATTCTTCATGATAGACCATATTATGTTGCAGACTTACCGGTATCCATAGCGACCAGTGTCAAGGTGTATTCTGGAACCATCTCCCTGTCCAAAGCTCTGAGTAGAAAGATATCTCCGGTACTGGCGTTGATGCGAAACAAATCCGTGTCTCCCTCTTTCAAAAAGTATCGCACCTGGTCATTGTAGGGTGGAGTATCGGCGTCGTACGCCTTCACCTGGAACAAACGGGAAGAATGATTCGAGTTGACGTTGACAAGAGGAGTGCGAATACGCTTGAAGTATCACTTAACTTTATGAAAAAGGTACGAGTCTCACCTGTATAACGAACCCGCCTCCAGGCGGCACCATGTTTTCCATAACATGTGCCAGGTATGGAGAATCCAGAAATACGGGAGCGTTGTCGTTTATGTCCAAGACAGAAATTGTCACTTCCGCTGTATCGTGTCGCGAGGTCTCACCCACTTCGATGGCACAGTCTTCTCCGCGAATGGTCAGAAGATATCGCGCTTTACGTTCAAAGTTCAAATTTTTTGCCACTCTGATAACGCCGCCATCTTCCGAGATCGTAAAGTCACGGTTATCGTCACCTGCAGCTATGCTATACCGCACCCTGCCGTTCGCACCCTCGTCAAGATCGGTTGCTGAAACCTGAAATTACAACGCGCTTCACTGTAGGCGATATTCCACCTTCGGATTAGCTTTTTCAACTAAACAGAAGATGTCGATGTGTGCTAAAAATATACCTGAAGAACACTGGCCCCTATGCTGGCGTTTTCTGCAACCGTTGCCGAGTATAACCTGGGATCGAATACAGGGGGGTTATCGTTCTCGTCGAGGACTGTAACAACGATAGTCGTTGATGATGATTTAGGAGGCTCCCCTCTGTCCCTAGCCATCACCTCGAGCGTGTAGTTTGGCTTGTGTTCGCGATCAAGAGCTCCGGAAACCCGAAGAAGACCATCAACTGCTCCAAGACTGAAGGGAAGCTTGTTGTGTTCCTCGAGGCTGTACTCGACGTAGCCGTTCCGGCCTTCGTCACGGTCAACGGCCTTTATTGCCATCACCACGGTGTTCGATGGCGTGTTTTCCATGATCGTTGTTTGATTCGGTGAAATAAATTCCGGAGCAACGTCGTTCACGTCCAAAAGTACCACGGTGACCTGGTGACAAAGATTCAGTATTTTTTTCCATCTTATTTTATGGGAACCTTCTTCCATTGACAGTAGTGTCGTGTGACGGTACGGGTATGGTATAGATCAGGGGTGGCCAACTTGATTAGACCCAAGATCTATACAGTTTACTGACGAAACCCTGGGCGATCTACCAATTACACACTTTTTGAAATTTTAAATGAAACAGTATAGTTGAGTATACAATTGTGTAGTATTCCTTATTTTAATAAGAGGGAAAACATAAAATTGAACTAATAGCCGCGATCGACCGGTCGATCGCGATCGATCGGTTGGCCACCCCTGGTGTAGGTATACCGCACGCCTTGCTTCGATTGAATACAAGTTTACGGATCCGCATAATCGATTACTGATGAGAATAAAAAAAGAATCTTCTCGATCAGCAAAAATCCTGTAGCCGTCAGTATTAAACATAAAGAAATTCGAAAATATTTCGTGTATCGTGTGGCAGCATCAGCATCATCAGCAACAGCAGCAGCAGCTGGTTACGGGTACTATAATATCCGACATCAGCGTGTAGTTTAACGCTGATTTTTATCTCCCGCGCGCGGTGGAAACGAAATCAATTAAAAGTGTCAGCGTGAAGTGAGTCGGAAATGGAATTCCATGACTCAACGCGCATCAGGAGCGAAGACAAGCAATTTAATTGGGTCTGGCGAGCTGCTTTGTGGCTCTTCGCTAATTGGATGATATTAGCCTGAGCTCGTCTTCATTCCCGACGAAATCTCACGAAATTTTAAAAGGCGCTTACAGTCTACCGAGAACTCCTCTTTCGCATTGACTCACCTGTACCGTAGACGAAAGAGGTCGATAAGGTGTTTTTGGACAGTCGGTGGCGCTAAGCACCAAATTGTACAGCGGCCTCGTCTCGCGGTCCAGTAATCTCCTCGTGAAGACCGTGCCATTAAGCGCGACACTGAAGTCGCCATTTTCGTCACCACCTGCGATGGCGTAGACGATTCTTCCGTTATCCCCAGAATCCAGATCTTGAGCACCAACCGATAACACCGCCGTACCGATAGTCGCGTTCTCCAAAACCTCTGCGGCATGTGGGCCTGGCTCAAAAGCCGGGGCATTGTCGTTCAAGTCAATAACATTACAGTAAACTGTCACGGTGGAGGAAAGAGCCGGAGTTCCTCCGTCAGTCGCCTGCACGACGAGGATGTAGTGTTGGACCTAGAGGTGAGAGAATATTACAGTTTCGAACGAGTTTCCCCGAGTTATCTTTTTTTCAAGTTTATTCTCCCCCATTTATTAATTTTTTTCACAAACAGGGATGACAAAAATTCATGCTCCTTTGACGTCTGATGTTTTTCCTCACTTGCATTTCATCTCGTTCATTTCTTTTTCTATCCGATCACCGATTGATCGGAGATTATATTCATGGGGGCGGGGAGGGGGGGGCATTGCGACCAATTTCAACAAGTCAAAGGTTGACTTTCGGTTGTCATCGTCATAAATATTTCCGATCGGATCGCAACGATATTATCCCAGACTATATTCTCGTTCAAAAATTTATCGTTCATGATTGATTTTCGCTCGATGAATTTTTCAAACCGATCAGAATTACTGGTGTTTCCGATCGCAAATTTTTGCGCGAATATGTAGTGCAGAAGAACGGAATCAGTCTTGTCTGCCAGACCTACATAGTGTTTCTTTTTGAAAAACATATATTTTAAGAAGCATATAATTTTTTTTCAGGAATGAACGAAGCCGACCGATATAATCGTTCGTTACGTCAAAATCACTGTGTTTCTGCGTTTCGAATGTGTTTGAAGCGATCGTCTGCAGTGCGCAGCTCACTCGGCTGTTAATCTTGGCGTGTATCTGTTAGGGCGTTTAGGTTGATGAAGGGTTCTATAAGCGGCCTTTCTCCCTTCTCCCCCCATCCCCTTTCCACTACTCTTCCTTTTCCTATGCCCCCATGCTCTTCTGCCGCCACGGGTTACTTCGAATGATGCACCACCACCACCAGGACTCGGACCTAGCATTAGAAACGACCCGCAGACGTCTGTCAGGCTTAAATTTTAAAATCTTAGCCTCGATGCTAAGCCTGGACGGATGGGAATAGCGCTGAAGGCGTCCGTATAACAGCCGTCCGTTATCGAGGCCGGAGGCAATAGTCAGTCCTTTGTGATAGAGGTCCTCGTCCTGATCCTGGATTTTGATCATAGTCTCTTCACCGTGGCGCAGCAGCACCGCTTTACTTTATATTTATACGCATTCGTATCTACGTTTGCGCGAATACCTTACAGCCAAGAGATCGATATAGATTTAGTTTTGTTCCAATTGTATACGATAGGTTACGGTATACCGAACCGCGTATAATATAACGTCGCGGTGTGGTGCGGGCGCGCAGTCGTCTACGGAATGCGGAGCGACATTTGTCACAGATGACAGCAAATAAAAGTAAATTATAAATTTCATCGGTGCAGGTTACAGGCGATGCGAATGATTTGCAAAAAACTTGCAAACCTCCCGAGGTTGTATGTGCACATAGGTATATGTGTATGTATACATACGAGAGTTGGAACAGCATATTATCGAGCAATGATCCGCCTCCGTCATCAGCTTCTCTTACGATCTTTTTACCAAGTTAAACCTCAATTTCGTTACTGAATCGGATGATGATTATATAAAACTTTTCTGCACTAACGCTTCGTTTAACTTAACCGATCAGATTCAACTGTTGTCGGATCAACGAACAATAAATCTAATTATACGCGATTTGGTGTTACATGTGTGTACGTATCATACCTACCTACGCTGAAAGTCAAATCGACTCACTGTATAAAAAAAAAACAAAGATAAGAAAAAAATTGAATTAAACAATGATTAAATGAAAATATTACATACATTATAAGAACAACGATACAGCGACGTAATTTCTACGGCATGTGAATCAGTTGAGGGATATCAACAAATTGCCCTCTGCAGTACAATTATTTTCGCCCGACACACGTTATATCTATAGGTATGTATATATCCTTACGAACCAGTTTCATTTTTAGCTCCGCAGGGTAACGCTATAAGAGCAGTAACTAGCGCAGTGCAACTAGACGGTTTTTTTTCACTGAATTTTTTCTTTTCTTCTCGTAACTTTTTTTTCTCTCTTTTATTTTTTTTGCTCTCTTTCTTTATTTTTCTTTCAAATTTTTTTATACCTTCGTTCTTTTTTCATTTTTCATCATCCGCCGCTACCGTTGGTGGCGCAAGTCAGGTTTATGCACAAAGCATGTCCTGTTTCATAAAGTGTTCGTATTCGGTGGTTAATACCAGCGATCGCCGATATATTCTCAAACGAATGAGATCGAACGAGTACACCGCTAACGACGGTATACATAAATCCTTAATTGACTCGGTCACCGGTAACGATTACTCGTGCCTATTCCCATGGTCCGGTTATATACATCAGGGTACACGGAATAATTTATCGAATTGCAAAAAAATAAAAAAATTATCGTACCTATATAGTACCTATGTTGTACGCGGTATCCATATTGCTTTATCCGAAATGAATATGGCGGGATAAATTATTTGTTTCTTTTTTTCCTTCTTCTTTCAGTTCAACGATATTTCCTGATTTTCAGTCATTTTTATGGTTTGTATTATATAGTACATATAGGGTGTATATACCTGTTCGTAATCAAGACTTGCGGTGAGAGTGAAAACTCCCGTGCTTGGGTTGAGGGAGAAAACGTCGTTAGCCCAGTCGGAAATCAAGGCGTAGCTCATTTGGCTGTTAAGCCCTTCGGCGTCGATGTCAGTGGCGACCACCTGGCCAACGCGACTTCCTCTTAGGGCGTTCTCAGGAACATCGAAGGAGTAAGCCATGGCCTGGAATGCGGGGGCATTGTCGTTCGTGTCCGTTATCTGGAACAACGCAGCAGAATAAGTTGTTGTTGTTTTTTTTTTTTTTTTTTTTCTACTATATGTTATTTGATTTTTCTGTTTGTTTTTTTCTTCATTTTTTTATCGCTAGTTGAAAGGGCGATATTAAAATGAAGTTACGTTTGATCTATCGACCATTGTATGCAAGATACCCTAAAAATTATTCAATTGCAAAAGCGTGCGTTTCCACACAGTTAC
Source organism: Athalia circularis (assembly GCA_963978495.1). NCBI lineage: Eukaryota > Metazoa > Arthropoda > Insecta > Hymenoptera > Athaliidae > Athalia > Athalia circularis. The sequence goes on from OZ021700.1 coordinate 18,179,830, forward strand.
GCAGCATACAAGTATACGTGTACGTTGTATGGTATACGGATACTGTTCACCATTGCAGAGTACAATAATAATCGACGTGAAAGTGCAGGTGAAACGAACGTCTTCTCGAAGATATGTAACTGCAGTTTTACTATATGCAGTAAGGATCTCCTACGAACTCGAAAATGGAAAGAAAAATAATAAGAGAAAAAAAGAAAAATTCACACGGATCGCTTGTTCGCAAAAGCCTTCGTGCAGTATCCTTGGAAAGTGAAACGGTGCTGTTGAAAAGCAGGATAAACGGACGTCAAACAAATTAAACTTGGAACGGCATTCCGATTTTGGCGACTGAAGACGTCTAGGGTCTTCGCGAACGAAAGGACGTAATGGCGGGAGAGGGGTTTGCAAAAACTAGCCGAGCCTCGAGATGACGAGAGACGCGCTGACCAAAGGAGATGGGGGTAGAGACGAGGCAGGGGAATGATGCTGAATGCGCGGGGACAGGGAGGTAAGGGGGGAAGGAAGAGATTCCGCAACTGTCCATCGGGAAGGCGCGTCTCGTCTTCCAGGGATGTGTGCGGTCAACTATGATCGGATTGTCGTTCCTTATCCCTTTCCGAGAGAGAGAAGAAGATCAGAAGAGAGGGAGAGCGACGAGGATAGCGTCGGGGAACGACGAAGGGAGGAAGGAGAGAGGGGAGGCTGCGAATGAGCGAGCGAGAGAGTGAGTGGCGAGGGATTGAAGAAGGATGAAAAAAGGACGATGAGGTGGAGATGAAGAGAGACGAAATTTCCTCGTGATCGTCAAATGCGCGAGCTAGAGAGGGACGGAGTCCAGCGTTACCAGCTAACGAAGAGTGTTAGTTGACCGTAAGTATTGATTGCCTTGCATTTAATTGCTTCGACGAATTGCTGCAGCCGCGAAAAACGACGCAAAGAAGGTATACGCTAACTTCTCCCTACAGCGCGGCGGCGAATTACCACCGTATTTCTTCCACTTATATATATTGTATGCCATTTTTATTTGATTTTTTATTGGTTGTTTTTTTTTTCTTTGTTTTTTTTTTCAAATAATAGTTTATCAAGGATCAAAGCGCAGGACATCAAAGTAAGGGATCGGACTCTTAAACGATACATTATATAGTTACATAGTTTCAATAATGCTCCAGGTCACTCATAACGGATATCATAATTTTCAGCTCTAACGAACGGTGTAAATTTCACGTCAAGAACTCAGATAGTGTTGAACATATATTTATTGCTCAGGCGTCGCGACGGCTCTTTACGTCGGAACAGGATGCCGGGGTAAGGTTAACCCACGCGCACGCGCCTCGAGGGCTCAAAGGTCACCCCTTCGCTTCCTGCTCCGCGTTCATCGCCGATTGGCTATTGAGTATATTGGCTATATGTCGTTAAATACGGCCAGCAGCTTAGAAACCTCCGTAGATTGTTCTTCCCTTCGCCATGATATAACTGCATTGTTGTCGGCGGTTTGTACGTAGAGGCAAGCCAGTCTTATGGTTAAATCCAGATCAATGAAATCCGAGTAAGATCATTAAGGGCATCTCGACTACTTTGGACTCTCCTTTAGCTCATTTGTAAAGCATTCGTATTCATTTCACACCTGTCGTCAGTTGTCGTTCTGCATGAGAAGTTTCTGGTTTTGCTTAAGGAGCCACTAATAGCCTGGTGCTATTGTGTTATTAGCGTTAAAAAAACAACAAAAAAAGACGAAATAAAAAAAAGAACCAAAGAGAAAAGAAAGAAAATGAGAATGAAAAAGACAAAACGTGGGCAGGTTGGTATATAGCTATATACTTGTCTGAACTTGTAGAGAACTGTCTGAACGCGCGGACGTTGACGAATATAATGACGAGCGGTGTGAGTCGTTGTGAATATAACAACGCGTACAGAGCGCACGGTGTCGCGGTCTTGTACGAGATGATTAAAGATGCTCGAGTCTTACCTGGATTGTCAAAGTGACATCCGTGTACTGCACTCCGTCGTCCGCACGAACTCTGAGGATATATTTTTCCTTGGTCTCTCTATCCAGCGCTTCCGCGAGCCTTAGTTGTCCGGTCGAAGGGTCCAAACTGAACTGACTGTCCGCTTCGTTATCCTTGCTCGTGGTGCCCGTTTCTTCATCGGCATGGGACGTTCCCGGATGAGGTACCAAAGTGTACCTCAAGGTTCCTATGGTGTCGGGGTCATGAGCACGTAGAGCTGCGATCAAAGTACCGGGTGGCGCTTCCTCGGACACGTCGAACTTCCAAGGACCAGCTCCCCACGTAGGCGCTACGTCATTTTTATCCAAGACGGTAACTTTGACCTGAGACAGAAATAATAATCACATGAATCCATACGTACGGATACATAAAATTGCGGTTATCTACGAAGCGAATGCTTTTGCTTATTGGCAAGCGACGGAGAAATATGGATGTACATGGACAGGTGGACATATGAACAGATAGACAGTCGGATAGACAGATAGTTAGATAGATAGGTAGATAGATCCAACATGGTTTATTAGTACCTGGAACCATGAGTCCCTTAGGCACGGTATCAAATGCAGAGTGAACTTGAACATTATCGATTTTAACGATCACATACGACCGCAAAGGTGTCCAACAAACGGTATACGTGAGCACGGTGTGCTTGATCCCTCAGGTAGCAAAGCTCTTACGTTTTTACCCAATGGACACCTCTTCTCATCCATGGATATTAGAATCAAGATTAAATATATGTTTGTGCTCGGAAAGACACGCGTCATAATTCTCGTCTCGTCACCATTGTGGCGACCTACCCTCGCTCTTTTATTGATATCATTATTATTATATTTCTTCTTTCCCAGTAGTCCGGTCGCTGCGTATCTTTCGAGAAATGTCGTCGTCGCCGTCCATACGGCGGAAGACCTCGTTCGCGGTATAGTTTTAGCCATTGATTTGGCAGCTATTTTTGGTGGCGATGGATCTGACATTATGGTACCGTAATTATGGTCGCAGTCTAGCTTGCGGTTTAAAAAGTATTAGTTGAGATACGAGAATGGTCACGAGGTTATACGCGGTGACTTGAGTTATGTTCTCGGTGTCTCGATAGATCGGACAAAGTTACCCAACAGAGTATTAGAAAAATCCAAGTAACATTGCCGTGTAAAGTATAAGACGGACACAAAACGATACATAGCCGGAGGGCTTCTGATACGAGAATAGTCGGCTCTCTATTCGACGGACCAACAGTTCTTCTCGGAAGGGAGTCCAGCCTGGTTCCTCTCTCTTTCTCTCTCTTATTTTTCTCTTCTACTATCTTTCTATATCTTCCTATGCTTTTTCTTTTCACTCTCCATCTACATCTCCGAGTATTTTTCGGTCGCCTCGTTACTACTTCTTAAGCAACCACCTGACCCGCACGGTGCGCAACTCTCGAAAGGACAACGGGGGCGGGGAACATTAAATATAAACAAACAAGTATTTTTTATATACATACATAGTTACATATTTGTGGTTATGTAAAGGGGGAGTTTGTCCTCGTTCGAGGGATTAGGGTTAACGAAAATGAAAAAAAAAAATATGAAAATTAAATCTCTACAGGTTTTTTTTCTTCTTTTTTTCGTCTTTTTTTTTTTGTCTAGGGGCGAAACGATCAAAAGCGTTTATGGTTAAGATGTTTTCTACCGAGGCAAACAGCTACTACGTCAAATCTTTCACGTCAGTAACTCTTGCTATACGGTGACTGTCGTGAATTCTAATTACTTATACGAGGATCCGAATGAATTCGTCTTCCTGCACCAAAGGCTGTCTTTATTTCTACATATATTGTACGTTCCATAGGCGTATGTGTAGGTAGGTATATAAACGCATTTTAGCCGGGTACAGAAGCGTCATTTAAAGTATCGTTATGCATTTTAAGAACACATATATGTATAATTTGGTATAACTAACATGACTTATACCCTACGCGGTAATGCGCTCGGAGATTTCTTCGAAAGTTTTACCGCGAGGATCCTGATCGTTTCTGGAGTCCTGACTTACGTATAGACGCGTTTAAGTATACGTACATTATACGGAAAGGAACGCACAATGGTTCGGTCGAGTCTAGTCGAAATATTTACATCGTCGTGTCGATGAATTACGATAAATTGCCTTGTAATATGACGATTAGAAAACAGCAGCCATTGTATCTAGATTCGAATGATTTTATTATCGACAGTCGAGCACGTAGTTCGCGCGCTTTGTACGTGAAGTAAATTTTTACGAGGTTCCCATGTACCTGTATTCACACTATATCGGGGGAATATATCTTTTCGAGCTCTTTTCTTTCTAGTCGCGATCTTAAACTTCAATTTAAAAGTCAACGGCATCGAGACTTGGTGCTTCGTCGTCGTACACGCACACGTACCAGATGACTAATAAAGCGTCAAACAGGCTCTTTCCGAATCTCGGACAGATAACGTTTATTTCAGCAATTCCGAATCGTCACTCTTCCTTCTTTTCATTCGTCATTAAGTATGTGGTGTATAACGAATCCACAGTACGATCACGATCATTTTATATGCTTAGTTATATTCAACCGCGGTGAAATTCACCAGCGTCCTGTTTGCCTCAGACTTTAAAATGAGGCCGAGATATCGTGAGAGACTTTTAAAAGTCCATGTCACCTGTAAGATACGCGCGCCGAATTTTGTTACAAGTCTTTAAATCGTGAACTCTCGCGATTCTTCTTCGTGTAAATCGTATATACTGCGGTATAATACGGATTTATAAAATAAATAATATGCAAAAAAAAAAAAAACCACATCTTGTCTTCTCAGAAAAATCTCACGTTAGCGTGATAAATTTATAGATGAATGTCGATATTGTGCGAATAAAAAGAAAAAAAAAAAAAAAAAAAAAAGGAAGGACAAATGAAAACGAGCCCTGCGGTAGGGTAGATAAGTATGCGTACGCGCGGCATAAACGCGTGCGGGTTTGAAGTGGAGTAATTTGAACGAAGTTTTATTTCATCATTCTAATTTCCAGCATGCGCGACCTTTGTGGTAATATCGATACGAGATATTACCTTCGAGCTTGTTCGTACGTGCGAATGTACATGGACGTCAACGCGTAACGCGCTATCGCTGCACCGGTCTCTACGTACTACCGACCAGTAGGCATAATATGGGGGTCCCCGCTTGCGTCCGGTGGCAACCGTTAAGAGACGAAGAAATAAAGTGTATCCACTTACGGTTTATTACCTACGATACAAGCCGTTTTGCAATTAAAACTCAGCTCCTACATCTCGCCGCTCGGTATACTCGATTTGCAAAACTGTTACCATTCGGATTGTGTGCACATTACATCTGCGATACGTACATATAAATATAATATATTATAATATACGTATATACTACACTATATGCGTATGTATTATGTGAAAATGTGTGCCAGCGTGACATGATAGTGTTATTTTTATTTTTTTTTTTCAAACTTTTCCGTCACTCCAAGAGATTCGTTGGGATCGATTTGTGGAGTTGATCGATTAGCCTGTACACCGAATTACAAGTAGGTATAACACGGGTAAAATCTATAGCTGGTATAACAAAATCAGTTTCGAACGAGTCATGATTTATCGCGGGTCGAACAACTTGTCTTATAAACAACGGGTTTACTACGAAATACCTGAATAAAGTCATGCTTCGTTTGTGTAATATATTTAACTCGGTTAATTACGCGCTAATGTCAAACGCTTTGAAATAAACGGATCAGACGTGACCCCGTTCCGTGATTCTTTCTCTTTTTTTTTCCTCTTTCTCTTTTAATTGCTTTTTACTTAAACCATCGTTGGTGCTAATTAAAGACGTATTACTCCGTAATCGAATCCCGGTTTAATCACTTACAGCTGCGTCTGGGTCAAGTGATGGACGTCTAACTGAGAGAAGGAATGTTGAAACTCGACCAACAAGGCGAAATTTATTCACGGGAAACCATCTCACCGCGCAAATTATCATTATATGCAAAAGCCCGGAGAACTTGGTATGCGAAATACTCATCATCCAAGGCTACGGTATAATAGACTACAAATAAATCTACTCATGAAAGCCGAAATTTTTGTTTTATCTGTATTATCTCAACCGTTCGTCGTTTATTTTTTTTTTTTATTACTAGTTTTTTTTTTCAAATTTTTGTTTTTTCTTTCAGGAAAGGGAATAGTGGGAATGATTCGCCGTGCAGCGGTACGCTCGCGGCTGCGTTATAGGTGCAGGTATTTGTATGCCTTATACCACTGGATGTTGTATAAAATTGAACCGTAAACTGCGACACGGAAGATATATATCTCCTATCGAGCATCTTCGACGGGTAGTAATCGAATAATAAGAAAGTATGAATAAAAAAAAAGGAAGAAATAAAAATGAATGAAAAAAGAAGCAAGTTAAATACGGGAACGCGTAATCTTTTCGGACTTTGGATCGAATAAGCACGAGAAGATCGGATGGAAGGCTGGCTGGGTCCTGACTGGGCCCGACTTGGCCCCGGGGCCCGGGAGCCTTGTGTGAAGGGAACGCCGGTCGAAGCAAACGAAGAGAGGAAAAGAACAAGGAGAAAAAGGAGGAGGACGAGCAGTGGGGTATGGGGGACCATCGGGCCGCTTATCCGATCAAACATGATCGTACAAATAGAGAAGTAGTCGTGTCAAGCCAGAGCCTAGCGCCATCTTTATCGCGCGTCTGTTTCTTCTCTTGTCTTGGGACACGGCGAACGCGTCTTGGGATCCCGCGGTCAACCCTTGTGGCTGCAGCTTCTGCTTCTACTTCGGCCTAAACTAAACCTTGAATCGTCTCGAAATTCGAATAGCTTATACAGAAATATCTTGCCCTATAGCTTCGTTGAAATACAAAGTGAAGTATCTCGTCTGACGTTTCGAAGAATTAGGCACAAAGAGTTTGAATCTTGATCCTCGATTCTTACTATGCTGTCGCTGATCAAGCGTGGCACAATGGAGAACCGGGAATAATTTTCGCGTGTGTAAGATTCGCGGTTTATAAAACCGTACGGTCCGTACATACCGAGGAACATATTCAAGGCTGGTCAAGGTCGGGGACTCCGATGGTCGAATCATTCGAATATACATGTAAGACACACACGTAGATGTAATTGATGTAACGTAATGCCGACGTCGAAGAATTCGCATATCGAAAACCAAGCGCGCATCAGCGTTGCTCCTTTTCCGCGAATTTTGATCTCTCAAAAAAAGGATGTAACGCGTTCCGTCTGGAATTCGTAATTAGATTTAAATTCTTCACCCCGGTAGAATCGTAAGAGTCGCAAGAGGAGAGTTTCTGCAGTGGCCCCGGTCATCGTACGCGTAACTTGCCGTCGTCCGCGTCCTCGTCGATTCTCGTCCTCTTTGCATGCGGCGCGCAGCAGTTATAGACGCTTATTTTCAAGGTGACGCACCGCGGTGTGGAGATGGTCACGTTTCAGTGTATAGTTGGTATAGGTACTAGTATACTGTACTCAGAAATCGATCGGAGGATCTTTAACGTTTTCCGAAACTCGTTTTATATCTTCTCTTGTGTGCTCTTTCGGTCTAAACTCTCTAAGGTAGACCGAAAATCATTTGGTGGCTTCTTCTTCTTCTTCTTCTTCTTCTCAGCATGGGGAGAAATTCCTCCTGGGATTCTAAAGGCTCCCTTACTCCCCCCGCCTGTCTTCCTAACATCCACCTCTTCTTCTTCTTCTTCTTCTTCTTCTTCTTCATCTGTTTGTCTCTCGGTCTTCTCTTCCTCTCCGCTCAAAAGACTGTGCAGCATCACACTGCAGCACTGCAGGTTCCAAGTTCTTGATGTCGGTTCAAACCTACACGACATATACCATACCTACAGGTAGGCGCGCGTGCGCGTGAGTGCGTGGCCGTATGATAGTGCGAGCTTACCTGTCAGTTTGACATATGTAGCTCTGTCTACCGAGGCGATAAAATTCAGGTAAATCGTAGAATTCTGCATATATACGTTAAAGATTTACGAGTATTATACGGTACGTACCGCAGATCAACGGGCCATATTCTTACGCTTTTTTTCTTATTTCTTTCTTTCCTTTCCTTTTCCTTTTCCTTTCCTTTTTTTTTATTTTTTTTTTTTTGGTTAATGTTACTCGGTTCTTGCTACAGAAACTCTTGAGTAAGGCCTGCTGGCAGATAATAGCAAAGATCCTGCGCGAGTTCTCAAAGGTAATCGCGCGCTAATTCCGCCCCGTCGAGATCCCAACCCCGCATTATTTATGGAAATGACCGCGTCGATGCTCAGGCTCGATTTCTCTTCTATTGATACTACTAATCCACCATAATTGATCGCATGACGATAACCCGCAGCAGGAGAGTCGATTTTGATTCTTTTTCTTTCTCGTCTTCTTGTGTACGTTCTTTTTCTTTTCATACTGCTGAAACAACGGAGCATGTAATCAAGGTGCCATTTCCCATGGAAATCCAATATTCAAATATTATCCACTCTACACTGTAATACGTTACGTTATAATATTTGTACAGCTATTTGAAAAACAACCAGTTGTATAATATCTGGTAACCGGAGATCGATCGCGAACATACCTCTTCGATCGGGCTGCACCCTTAGCCGCAGAAAAGGTGCAGCGGCGAAAACGGTGACACCTTCGATAAACCTTGAGGTCCTTGTAATAGAGATAGCGAGGGCCTTCTACCGACTCGTCGAGGACATTTTTTCCGTAAGGTGTTACGTAGACTGAGGTTACGTCTGCATATTTTATACGTCGCGTCACTCGACCCGTCCGCGTCGTGTGGTTTGCTTCCCTTTCATTCCCGTAGGGATATCGGAGGAACGGGTAATGATAATCAAATACTCTCGTATGCCTGATATCCGAGTAAAATTTCAAACAAAAAAGAAAAGAAATGAAAGAAAAAATGTACTTCGAGAGGAGGAGGAGCTTTATTGGTGCTGCAACGGATCGGTGTTCGCGGTGTCTCGAGTAGGGCTTCGCGCAGACGAGTTTTATTCCATATTCTTTTGAATACCGGGTGGAATGAGATTTCATAGCTGGTAATTTTATGTGAGAAACAACGACTACGTGGTATATGTGTACATAGTGAAACGATATTGACAGAATGAGTAGAATAAGAAAGTGAGCGATATAATTCATGGAAGACTTGGATTATTATACCGGTATATACGGAAGCAATCTCTCTTTATCGAACTATTAATTAAAGCTGATTCAGTTGCAGCTACTGCAATTTCATGCTGCATGCTCATGCGATCTAAAACAAGTGGCGCATACTATTATAGGCGCACGACGCGCGCGAGTTCTGAGACTTTGAGAAGAAACCAGTCTCTCCAACATCGAGATGTCGAACAAGGTGTGTATAGGTACTCCGCGCTCCGATGTATTTATGTTACCTTCACTATTTTATCGCGAGATTAACAGTCGTGCACAAAAAAAGGAAAAAAAAACAAAAACGACGATAACAAAAAAAAAAAGAATCGAAGAGACCAAAAACGAAAGAAATAAAACATGAAACTCGCACGAAACTTAAAGTGGGGATGAAACTTGTGGGTGGGACAACGCCGCGCCGTACGATTGGACTTTGATGAATTGTAACGATTTATTTCGTGCTGCACCTTACGTAGCATACGCGTGGATATTATACACTCTTTTGCATTGAAAAATTATAATAATCATGCTAATTCTTTCGACTTCGTCAAATCGAAGAACGGGTCCTAGAAAATACAGTCGACAACGAGTCGGAGAAATATTCACTGGCGTATGTATGAGTGCGAGAGAATTTCGCGCTTCTGCACAACCGGAAATACTCCACGTTTCTTTCTTTCCTCTCATTGTCAGTCTTCTTACTTTTTTTTCCCTCCTTTTTTCGGTCCTCCAAGCTCCAATCTCTATTATAAATTTATGGAAGGATCAATGGGGGGATTTGTTTATCTTCACTGACGTGCACATAAGTATCTTGCATATTGTACAGATATACACGAGCATTGACATCGAGTTGCCCTCTGACAATAATGCTTCGATGATCATCCGTTCCCATTGGTGGTGCATATCGTGCAGTGACAAGTTGGAGCCGTAGGCTTTTGCCCGGCAAGTCGAGCCGCAGCAAAAGTTAAGGGGTAAGTCGAGAGGGGCGCGGGGGCGGGGGGGTGGGGGGGGCAGTGAAATAATATGCGAACGAGTGGGCAGAGATTACTATCCGATTTATCTGCAGATTTCGATTCGGATCAAGATTTACAAGATGACTAATGAAAAAATTATATTTAGAGCCCCGCGGACCGCGCGAACGTTATTATAATCGCTATAAACATTATGTTTTACAAAATGTGATCTTTTCCGCGACGTTCCCGATCGTGCACCCGATGTGTATACGGCTGAATTCATCTTCGAAGAAGAAGAAAATTAGCTCGTAGCAATGAGGCGTATATCATACGCAGGAGTTGACGCATTTCGAAATGCAATTATTGTCTTCGCGCATCTTATGGTCAGTTATATAGATACGTGTACAGGTATACAGATATAACGTTGCAGGTATATTATGGTCGCGGGGAATTGTACGCCGGGGAATCCCACGATATCGACCGTGTTGGATAAGCTGGGGCTGCGCAATCGCTCTGCGACAGAAACGGTAAAGTCGACTATTAGACCGCGGCGCGCATGGAAGATATATATCTTATTGTCTTTTAACGGACTGACAGAATTATTGTGTGCTTTAGCTACGGGCCCCGAAGGCACGTTATGTACCGGGTGACTCAGTGGTTCGACCCCTGATAGAGACCGGGCATGCGGCTGCTATGTCCCTACGGGGGGAAGAATGGGACTCACTTCGTGCATGACCCACGGAAACCCCCGCTGTGCGACGCGATCCGATCGTCTGATCCCCGACCGCGCTGACGGAGATACCATCTCTTCGTGGTCCATGGCCCCCGCCTCGATCTCGCTCCCTTCGTCATATACGTATTCGTATTACTGTGCCTCCCCCCCCCCCCCACCCTTTCCTTGCCCTGCTATACGCGTGTGCACAAAACCTTTCTCAGTGTTACCTACCTACCTACCTACCTACCTACGTATATCTACCTTGCGCGTAGCTATATTTATAATAGTTGAAATCTATCTGTCCCGCCGCATATTATTACACAGATTGTTGCCTTATACCTCGTATACCTACTATATGAAACTTCGATTTTATTTAATGGAAAAAAATTTCTATCGAGACGGGGAAATTATATGCCGCTAACATTCGCACTGCAAACCGTCGTGTAGTCACGTTGTCGTTGAAGCCTTTCGTACAAATTATCCTTTTTCAATTTTTTTCAACTCAATATAATAATAATATTTCTTACAGTGAATTACGATCGAATCGTTGATTTGAAAAATTATTTATTCGTTCGTTGAAATTTTCTTAATTTTTTTTTTTTTTTTCTCGTTATCTCGAAATGGTTTTTACATAGCGAAGAGGTATTTGACAGCAACTGCGCGAGTGAACCTGCAGCGAGATGAGCCCGTGTAATCCCATGTTCGTTTATGTTGATGCGCGTCAATGATCTCTTGCGGTTAGCATAAATAATAAGTGAACGGTCTGCCCTACCTATAAGCTACTTCGCTAATTGTTATTTACGGAAGTGCATGAATCGCATGTATCTATAAATATAACCTCGTTTCGCCTAACTTCCTTCGATGTAAACCGTTAGAGTTATTCGTAAACGATCGAACAGAAGTGTACACATACCATACATAGGTATATATATGTATAAATATATATATATCTACTCAGAATTATTTTCCATGGGATAACATCGTAAGGTACGCCTCGAAGCGGCAAATGGATTTAGTCTAATTTGGATCGCTCTGTAGCGCATCGTGCACGCACGCTCTTCGATTTTACAGAAAAAAACAAAAAAAAATAAATAACTAGGGATCGGGGGAGAAAGATGGAAGAATTATTATCAGGACGCGGGATGTAAGAATAAGTTAGAACGGAAGAGGGAGGGGGTGGGATGAACAAATAAAAATTCGAAAAGTCGAGCCTGATTGGTTGTAGAGGTCAAACGCGTCGAGTGAGTAGCACCAGCACCGGTAAAGTAGACGACGTAGCGATTCGGCCGGAACAAATTCAGGCCGCCAAAGGAGTCAAGACAGTCCGCTGTCCCTTACCCTACCGTGCAGCTCTTCCTCTGTTGTTCTCAGTTTCATTATTATACCTCCAATCTAATTCGTCCACGGTAAGTTTGATTCGAACGGGACTCGATTCGATTTGAGCGACGATAAGAATTTCTCATCGCAATCGGACCACCGCCGAGTACGATTTTTTTTCGACAAACGCTATACGTATACACGTCTCACAATGGCATTGCCAAATTTGTCACCCATGTCTGATTGTGTAAAGAAAGGAATGAAAAATATTCACATTTGAATCGGTAGAGGAGAGGGAAAAAAATAAATAAAATAACGTATCGCTTAGTGAATGAAATAATAATCATTGTGGAATTTGCGAGTATTGCGGAAAGAGAGTCGTTCCAATCGAAGAATTAGTAACGAAATAGCGGCCGGTTCTCTCCCCTGTATAAAATAATTAACAACAGTCTCAACATCGTGTAATTATACGAAATGCATTTCAAGAATCCGTGTTGGTTTGGCGACCAGTTTTAGAGATGTTTTGAGTTTATATAGAATGTCGTTTGGCACGGGTATTGCCGAAAGGTGGTGTCCCTTGCCAACAAGGAGCTTCTTCGGTGACCCGAGCAAGAGGACGAAGAGAAGAAAGAAAGAAAGAAAGAAGAGGAATGAAAGGGTGAGAGTGAGGATGGGGATGGGGAGATATACAGGTCCTGGACCGCGAAGCGAGAGGAAGAGAGAAGATTAGAGGAGGGAGAAGTTGTCTGCCGAAGGAAGCGAACCAGCACGAAGCAACCTATGATCACGTCATTAATTTGAGAAGGCCCGCCACCGCTACCGGACCACGCCGACTCGCCGAACCGTGCGAGCAAACTTTGTAATACTTTACAGGCAATCTGTGGAATCTTGAAATTATACGGGACAGCCCAAGGCTGATAGCCAGGGCGCTCGGCGCTGGTTTTGTCATGCAAAACCCTGGGACCAATCGTTACGTAATTTGATAATTTCAAAGCAATTTACCTACGCATTATTTATTAGTCGATATCACAATACCGGGGCGTAACGATGATCGTCTTCTCGATATTGGCCGGCGAGTAACCGTAACAAAAATTTTCACATCCACTGTACCCGAGATCCGTGAATCAAAATACGGATTTATTACAACTACGGGAATGCGAATGCGAGATGAGTTGTTTTTTCGGACGTTAAAATTTTCCGAAATCAAGTGTGAGTTACGTTATATGGGGACGTAACGTCGACCACAAGAACTTTGGAGACACGTTGGAATTGAAAAACATACTCGTGTCCGAACGGTCGAATATAGGGTCATGGACCTTTTTACATTCTGCACTTTGTAATTTAGCGGTCGATGTCAAGAGATTAATCGAGCAAAATAATTGTTTCTTCGAAGAAGAGGAATAAAATGAAAAAAGTATAAGTGAAAGAAAAAGAAGTAGGAGAAGAAGAAGAAGACGCTGACATAACTCGGGTCCGGTATAACGTTACTAATTCGTAAGAGTCGTAAGTAGCGTAAAAAGCAAGTCATTCGGTTTGTATACACCGAATTGGCGCGTCGTACCGCCGAGTCGGCCGCCGTTTCAAAATGCGTTTGGCAATGTTTAACGTTTATATCGCCGGTCGTAACTACTCGTAGTTTCCACGCGGCAGCCCGAAGGCAACTTCTTAGTCTTATACCGGGGCATTGATCGTTTTACTTTTTAACGATTGCTCGTACGTAAACATTGCTCACCCGAACAGTTTATACCTAGAAGGAGAGGAAAGAGCAACGAATATTAGCTTTTACATCTTTCGCCCGTACATGGAGTTTGGACATGTGTATCGCTACGTCATTATCTCGCAAACTTTTGCCGTTTTAGAATTGAAACGATTGCTGGAGCCGATATTGATGACACGGTCTAGTGGGCGAATGGAAATTATCCTGCAGCACCTGAAATTCAGAAAATGAGCTGCGACGTGGAATGAAAAGTTGGTTGAAGTGTCCGAATTGCAATTTCACAATTCATATATCTACTTGACTTCGCGGTGAATGTGCACATGCCAAAAAGAGAACGAAGATGGACAGAGATCATCAGTTTTTATTTATTAATTTTTGTTCGTTCGTTTGTTTCTTTTTTTTTTACGTCTTTTTTTCCCGACAGTTGCAGGAGTCGAGGACGAGTGACTCGTTTTTCAACCAATTCCGTCTACTCTTTGGTAAATTAATCTTCATTTCGTCGTCAAGTCCTGAGCCGGAGGAGATCACCGGTTTACGAGGTATAGAATATATTTGTAACTAACATGCACTCGTGCCCTCTAATGTCATTATGTGTTGTTATTTTAGCTTCGTTCATTGTCAGTCGTGGAATTCTCGGGGAATTTTCCGATTCTGCAAATTAAATTGATCTATCTATCCGAATGATCAAATTATCGCCAATTTTTCGCTTTTCGCGGAGCGGATAAATCAAAATATCTCGATCGGTTTTAGTCACAGACCAATTTAGTCGACAGATTCGTGATTCTAAGATCAAAATACATGGGAATACGTCAAAATATTGCGAAAAAAAATTGTTAATTTTTGCCTCAAAAATCGCAAAAATCCAAAGGGGTATGCCTTAGATTTTCTTCGATTTTGGGGTCGAAAATCAATATTTTTTTTTATCGGGGTTTATACGGTATTCTTATGAATTTTGATCTCAGGAATCCGAATCTGAAAGTCAAATTGATCTATCAATAAAATTGATCGAGTTATCGCCAATTTATCGTTCCGAAAAGTGAAAAAATGAAGATTTCTCGATGGGATTTGTTCCTAGCTCAATTTAATCGACGGATTCGTGTTTTTCGGGTCAAAATACGTTGGAAAAGTGTCCTCCGATCGATTTTAAAAATACTTCATTTTTGGCCCCAAAATCTAAAGGGGTATACCTTAGATTTTTTTTCGATTTTGGGGTCAAAAATAAACATTTTTTTTTCGAAATATTATAGTGTTTTCTCAATGTATTTTGAGCTCAGTAATCCGAATCTGCAAGCTAAATTGATGTGTCTTTTGGAATGATCGAGTTATCGCCGATTTTTTAATTTTCGGAGCAGAAAAATTGATATCTTAATCGATTAATTTAGTCAACAGATTCGTGTTTCTGAGATCTAAATTGGGAGAAAACACTTGTACGAGCAATTCAACCAATTTTCAATATTCGGTCCCAAAATCGCAAAAATTCCAAAATTATAGCCTCCGTTTCTTTTCGATCACAACCTTCCATTAGAGAAAAAGAATTTCGCCCGGGGTGAAATCTGTCATTTCGTTGCACAATGCGCAACCAACACATCTGTCATTTCACATTTCGTAAATTTTGGCTGAAGTAAGGTTCGTTTGTGTGAAAATGCTATCGGAGTTCCATTATATCCAACTTCGCGTCGCTATCGGTACCGCGAGTATAATTATTCCGTATGACAAATTCCCATAGTTTATGATTTTAGTATTTTATTTTCATCTTTTTCCTGAACGTATTATGATCAGTTTGAGAAAATTTATAGATCGTAATCGTGGCAATCACCGCGGGTGACCGCGGTCTGCGGCAAGGCGATATAAGTATTATATACGCTCCGGGTTAGCAGACTGCTTTTGTTTCTGTACTAAAACTTTTGTTCACGTCCGATTTCATTCGCTCCATTGTTTCTCGGGGTTGTTATCGATGTGCAATAAATAATACGCCTGGTCAGTCGCGCGCGGGGTCCTGTGCACGGCCGAAGGCTCCAACCACACACTGCTGTGTTCAGCTACAATCAAGTTCCGCGCTTCCGAGAGAAAGTTGCGGCGATTCTTACGTTATACGTTACTGCGATACGTACACTGTATTCCGACCACGTACGTATGCACAGTCCTCATATTCATATATATATATATATATACCTTATACTCACAATAATGTACACGTGGGTAATCAATCGTACGAAATACGAAGGGTTCGAATCGGGTGCAGCGGGATAGCCCAATATTCCTTATTACCTATCCGTCGCTCACGATATATGGTGTAAAGATATACGTGTACGTATAAATTTTAGTACAATGGAAGATCAGGAGCTCGGTGTTAGTAGGTTGTTGCTGCAGAGTATGAACGCGCTCTCATTTTCTACTTTGCCAATGTAGGCCGACGATTGTCGGACGTTTCTACTACCGTCTGGACCGAAAATAAACCCTCACTTTATCCGAGTCAGAAGCTGTTGTGTGCCGGTGAAGGTAATTGCTTCCAGAAGGGGCCCCGGCGTTGTAATTTGTATCGTGTTTTTAGGTTTATACTAGCAGCTAGAGCTTTGCGAGTCGCGTGAGACCGCGAGATTTTTAACGTGTGTTTAGAATCTTCCGAATATTAGGCACCGCAATTCAAAACGCAATAATTTTCTTTTTAACTACAAAATTAAGTGCCAAGTAGCGGGGCAACTTCGGTGCAAGATACTTGGAAATATTTTAAAACCTCCACAATTATACATTTAGTTCAGTTTAGTTTAGTTATCAGGGAAAGTCTGCATCTGTGGTCGCCGCGGGCTAGCTTTGGCTAGCTGCTGGCTTTGACGGTTCTTTAAGGATCGAGTCCTTCCGGTTTGTCGAGAATGGCGCCGTCCCTGCAAAGCTTAGATTCTCGCCGCCGCCTGAACCGCTACCAACTCCTTTCAAAGGACAAGTCTATATGCGCCTGTTTGGTATCAGAAACTGCAAGCGAAACGTCGTTTCGATTCCTATATGTTTATAAGCCCATAACGATTCGTTACGATTCAATTAGCGATACGACGTTCATTCCCTTTAGGGCTGCAGGTGCTCTAAGGACATCTTACACGATTAATCAACGCCGACGTATGCTTCGATATTAACGAGCCCTATATCTCTCACTTACGCTCATCTCTCAACGAATAGAAACTCCTTAAAGGAAGACCTCAATTTTTTATCGCAAAAAAACAAAAAAACAATCTCTTCAATCGCTACGATGATCCGAATACCTTCGAAGAAACACCATCTCTATATCTCTCTCCTCGAATTCCAGTTCATTGTGACATACGCTACGGATCGACGATACTTCTCTAGTTTGTCTCTGGATTATTATACATTTTCGTAGGTCTCGGGTCTTCGAATAGGTAACACAGTTCGGATGGGAGTGGCGCTCGGGTGGTCGGAAGGCGCGACTATCGCACGCGTGTGTCTAGTTCTTTTTCATGTTTGACCATCGCAAACAAACAGTGCACGTTCGAAGTTCAAATAACCCTGGACTACCGTCCTATATCGCTACCGCTCGCCTGTTTCTACCCTTCAACGCGTTATCACTCGGAGTAACTTGTTTGCCCGCGCACAAAAAAATGATCGGTGTGACTAGGAACATCGTCCCGAACATCAATTTATGGCTATCGATGAAATTGCATGTGTGTGTTCGCTGGACCACATTAACCTTAGCTATTTACATGTTTATAACTAGGGCTGACTCATTTTGTGGGGTAATTTGAAGGACGATTTGTGCCCTGCAATAACGATACTAAATTATTATTAGCTCTTAGTAAGTCACGAGAGACTGGCGCTGATATTCGCGGTTCGTTCGATCATCTACTTTCTAATCTATATCGAAGCGAGCGACCACTAAGCCGGAATTACCTCTCTGTTAACGAGCCGACAATTTAATCGGATCCAACAATGAGTCGGATCTAACAATAAACCGATGGTGAAAATTCGTGCTGAGTTTAATTCATCGGTGTACGACCGTAGGAATTTCAATAGGTCCCGGGCGTAGAATCGTCTCGGTATGTCCCTGAAGTTTCTCGTCTGCCATCATCAAGGATCGTATGGCATGGGAGCGAGAGTTTGAACCATCGAGGAGAAAAATATGGGAGGGGGACGAAGAGGCGGTAGAAGCGAGGCGGAAGAGCTGAGGAAGGGGAAGCCGAAGAAGAAGAAGAAAAATCAAGGCAAGGGTGTAAATCATAATATGTAAATTTGTGTGATTTCGTCTGGCTCTGGACGGGTTGGTGCTCGCCACTCCGTACGCCGCCACTTGGCGCGAACTTGAGAACTCCAAAGTCTCGATGGTCCGTCTCTCGTACTTCAACGGTCTTAAACTCTCGAGAATCGTACGTTCGTACGAAATCAAGCTCCCTAACCGCCACCACGACGACTGTAGTCAAGTAGGCGAGTGCCACTTTACTTCATCTGCTGCCGCAGCCGACACGCCGTTCCGGTGCAGACAACCGCGGTCCTTCTCCCTCCGTTACTGTAGGTCAATCATCCATGCAACGTGTCAAGTCGCGGCACATTCCGTGGTTAACGATTTGACGGTTACAACTTAAATAATATATGAACATTTTTCAAACTATGTTTGATCGTATGTGAGGAGGTTGCGAGGGAGGAGCGGCGATGACGATGATTATTTTTTGTTGATTTAATAACAAAGATGCATTGCCATTGTTGTCTTAGGTGGGGTAAGGGTGGTAAGTGGAAGCACGGGAAGGAGATCTGAACAAATATTTGTATTACAGGAGTGTTGGAGCGGGAACGTTGCCGGATTCACCTTCGTTAACCGTTCGATCATTCCTCCGTGCTTTGTTATTATGGTTCGATAACGCATCGCGTAGTCCCTTCGCTCTTTTTTCCCCACGCACATTATATTTGTACGCTACAATTCGATCGAATCTTTCATACTTGTCTTTTCCAACAGCGCCACGGGTTATCAGGTACAAAAAAATCGTTTCGATATACCGATGGATC
The DNA here is from genome assembly GCA_963978495.1 of Athalia circularis. Lineage (NCBI taxonomy): Eukaryota > Metazoa > Arthropoda > Insecta > Hymenoptera > Athaliidae > Athalia > Athalia circularis. The sequence continues at coordinate 18,198,664 of OZ021700.1, forward strand.
GGACGTTTTTGGTACAACGTACGCCTCGTCCACTTCATATTTAAGTTTTGAAAAAGCGCAACGAAAATAAACATTTTGTTCGGACCATCGTGCGGGTCGTAGCCGTCACTAGGCATAGTCGATGGCAGTATAAAGGGTAGACGGTGGAATTCAGCCTCTCAGCTTGAGACCGGGGGCCTTGGGAGTCACGGCGCGTTCTCGGCTCGTAAGACCTACGCGGGATACCTTGCCTGGGTTACTCCGGATTGATCTTCTCCTCCGAGCTGCTGCTCTACAGTGACCGTATAGCCCGTACACTTCTTCCTCCGACTCCCGCGGGAACCGCGCGCGCTTACCAAACGAGCCTTCTGCTCGCCGTAGGGCTAACAGACTGTCCGGTGATCCCGGTCCAGTCAAGACGGCACGGTCAGACCATCTCCGAGGCACTTTGCTCGCGCTCTTCCCGGTCAGCCCCTACGCGCACGGGTATGTGTAGGTATCTACGTGTATACCTTGACATGCACACACATCGTATACCAAGTTCTACGGCTGACAGTGTTGCCGCCCATTGTCGAGATCCGACAACGGTGCCTCTGGACCGGTCGAAAGAGAGACCTAAACGGCCCACTCCGGGTTCTCTCGCCGTAGCCGATCAACAAGCGCCGAAAGTATAAGAACAACGGAATCGGTGGCCCGGTGGGAAGTAGAGGGATGTTGCTTCCGCGTCGTATAACCGCGCGTCGCGCGGAGGGATGCGGATGTACCGTAAAAGAGGCGGTGATACAATCTTCTTATTGTTAGATGTGCGCCGTTTGAGAGCGGGACTCGTTCGTTCCCCGTTCGAAGAGAGCTGAGTATCGGGTACAAATCGTTGTCGTATACATATATATACACCTCGTACACCTTGATCCTATACGTTTTCTCCTGACAACTGCGGCTTCGGCGCGGGCCAGCGAGTTTCTCGTATATATATACGATATAATATAACTTAAAGCCTAGGGTATATAAAAACCCGCGCGCGGTCGCTACCGCTCGCGGAAATCGCAACTCACGTGAACCGCGCACCGCGCGCAAGTAACTATAAGCTCGTGCGACGCCCTTTCAATCGTTCAACCCGCGGGTTATATTCTAGCTACTTCATTTCCAACCGGACCACGATGCAGATTCTGTACCTCCTAACCCCACCTCCCCTCGGGCATAGGTTTACCGCTGTACAGCAGATAGTACTCGACTAAATCCAAGAATAGAACCTACGCTTGCAAAAGACCAACGCGCGTAGGTTGCGAGCTATTCGTGTTTCCGGGGTGGTACCGCGCACCGGTGTTATATATATAGATATTTTCAACATATGTGTATATGTATATATCTTATATACGTATCTACTTATATGCTTATCTGCTCACCTCGTCTACAATCACTGCAGTTGGAAATACGAAACGTTCAACGACCACTGTACCCGATCGAATTTTTTTTTTTCATATATACGCGATTGAAAGAATTTTCATGCAGTGATTGTACATCAAATAGAACGGCGTAAAAGTCATAAATTATCCGCTTGGCGTGGCAATTTTATAGACAGAAAATAAGCGATATATCGAATAATATAACGGGCCGCTTAACGCGGAAATTAAAGTTTTATTTATTCAGTTTTTTTCATTGTCTTTTGCGTTCACCGGATTATTCCATATCTTTGGGACACACGATATGCCCGTTTGCTATATAAACCAGAGATTTCACTCCGTCGATCGTGTACAATAAATTCTAGTACATTAACTCTTTATCGTATAAATACACCTATATACGAAATTATACCGCGATCAGAAATTACTCAACGCGACGTATCAATGTGGCGTATTCATGATCGAAATTGATCATGTGTCATACTTCAGTTAACGATTTATAGCCATGATCTTTGCAGCTAGACGCACTTTTCTCGGTGATGGATTGAATAACGATCTCGAATCCCGCGATCCGTTACGTTCACACTCGCACAATAATCTTATATATAACCGCGCGTTTGTGGAATCTCGACTTCTGCAGCACATATTGTATACGTATATCGGCACCCGCAGTTAAGAAAAAAAAAAAAAACAAACAAAAAATATAAATAACTATTAGGGGATGGAAAAAAAGAAATTGTCATTTCTCTGAGAAAAAACTTCGGAACAGTAGTAGATTTTGAAAGGTTGGATTTTATAATTAATGTTGACTCGGCGCAGCTGAATTGAATAGAGGTGGAATTTATTATCATTCGGAAAGCGTAATACCGTTAATCATCTCCGACAGGGACCGTATATAATATTTTCCCCACGTGAAAGATATGACAAATTTTAAGGTATGGTAGTAGCCTATGTTACACTATACACTGCAGCAACTATATCTAGCGAGTCTTGAATTCTTGGTTTCCGCCTTATAGCTGCTGCTGCTGCTGCTGCCGGTGTCGTTGCTGCTTGTGCTGCAACGTGCGAGACCTTAGTTGGGCCCTAGGGCCTGAAAAATATCGTATATCGTGCGGCGTGTACACGTTTAACGCATGGAAATATTAGAAAGGACAGAGTGATACCCGAAGGTGAAGGACCTTCGCCCCGAGAGGCGAAGACTGTCAAGTGCACAAGACTGTCTGTACCGACAAACTCCACCGACGGACGTGCGGTCAGCGCCTGTCTGTCCGCACCTTGTCCGTCTTCATTGCTCTCAAATTTTAATTAAAACTTTATATAGGTACGCATATCGTGATACAAAACGTCGCTGAATTTTCTTTCGAATAATCAATGTTTCGTACATCTTATATATACCCTGCACCCTATACCTGTAATAACTCGGTAAATAATTAATTAACAACCGATTACATTATAACGTGCGCGGATTTGTGTTCAGGACCGCGGTATAACTATAATATTTTCTCTACACGATATTTCTCTATACCTTTTACCTTCATGTCTGTATATGCGTAACGTGCGAGTGTATATGTATAAGAGTTGAATAAGAACGACATTTGAGTTGAATATTTTAATGGAATCGTCGCCGTCGTAGCGAACACACGGGAGTTCCGCTATAGCTGGCTGTTGCTTGTTAAACAGGCTGTTTAATGCGTCTGGCAAATCGCTGCAGTCGCCGGTCGCTTCGCATACATATATATATATATATATATATATGACTAGGCATACATATAGGAGATTCTCTGCGGACCCTTTTAGTCACTGCCCACCTAGCCAGTGAACGCCGTTAATTAAATCCCCTATTGAATACTTAATTTACAGTCCACTACGTGCAATTTCCATAGGATAACACCGGGCGTCGATAGCTTGGACTATAGACCTAAAGAGATTCTATGTATATATAAATATATATACGCACATAAATGTTATACATATACACATCTATATGTATGATGTACATTCTCACGTTAGGAAGGATATTTTCTTGCGGGGAATAATGAAGAAGCAAAATTTTTCACCTATATTCGTGGTACATAAACGCATATTTATATATAGAGGTTTACGTCTGCAGCAACGGGAGAGTTCAATGCATGAGTAGGCATCGCCTGCGCAGCGGCTTTGCTCGGTGGATAGGGTAGGTTATAGCTGGTAATATAGATCAAAAGTTGTGCGGGGGATTTCAATGCGAGAATCTCGCCTGCGCGGGAGACCTTAATACATCTACCTACGTACACGTCAGTTGTTAGAGTCGAGTATAGTAGGCATACGGAAGAGTTTAAGATTAACGTTGTTACACTCAGCGTTCGCTGTTTTCAACCGCTGTACGGTAGAGAAGGATTATTTTCAGTTAGCGAATCTCTTACAACGTAGGAAGCATCGAATGAAATACTGACAGCAACCAGGGCTCTGTTATACGCTTCTGGCAAATTTCCAAACTAGTCTCTTTATATGCCTCGGCTAAACTTTCTCTCTTATAACTATACGTCGACTGATGCTGCAGCTCCGCTGCCGCTGCATATTCGGTCTCAACGAAACGACGCCGCTATGCTAAATGGGGATACATACGCCGCAGCTGTATTATAGTGCATAATGTGATCTGTCAATATGAAATACTTAACCAGGAATTATGCATCGAAGAAACCTTACGATGAGACAAATCTATATTCACTGATTGCGGAATAAGTATATGTTATATATATATAACCTATGTGTTATGTATACACCCGTGTATTAATGGGTAATAACGACAAACAATAACCATCCTTTGTACGCCATTAACCATTAGTCATTAGATCACGAATGACAATTAGATACATGGCGAGTAGATGGTTAAATTAAATTATGAGGGACGTACTTGACCCTTCGGGTTCTCCGATGCACCTCGTATAACACATAATTCTTTGTATGCAGCTCATACACATGTACATATGTATATCCCGTTAATGTGCATGTGAGAGAGGGTCGGAAGAGTGGCTATGTAGGTATATACCTATATATTAAAACATATATATATGTTGAGTATATATAGGTAGGTACGGCTGCTTAGGCGGTGCGATCCTAAAGTTCTCCTTGATGGCGTGGAGGATGGTATGCGTCAAATTACAATGCCATTCACACGAAGCTGCGAGATATATCCGAGGTGGAAGAGATGCAGGTGTGAGTCGGGTGCGGGAGTTCGCCTTTCAATGGAGGAGCGCAGGTAATATTTGGAGAATAATTTTACTCTAGAAATTCACTTGTGCAGTGTATATAGTATAGGTATATATATACAGAGGTATTCTTCGAGCGGAGGTGTTGTGTTGAGTAGCTGTCCTTTTAATAATACATTTTAAGAGAGCCTTCCGTCGCACGATTATCCAAATGATATATCAATGGCGTAAGTTTATGTTCATTTATATATATAAAATTAAAGATTCGAATTCGACGCCTGGCTGAATATATATTTTATAGTTTTACCATCATTACTCGAATAAAGCGGATAACAGGTATACGTATAAACGAAATGTCAAAAAAAATTAAGGAATATTAAATGACACGATTTGCTAGAAATGGCCGGCGTTTACGTTCAAAAAGAATAATTGCCCGTCATTAAACAAACCTTAGGATTATAAACCAGACCCGCCCAGTCGATAGCGAATTAATTATTACGCTACGCTGCGCAAAGTGCCTGTGGATGGAAACATTATTATCTGTTATTTTTTTATTTATACGTCTTTTCTTTCTTCTTTCTTAAATTTAATAGCATCTATATCATTGCCTGACATTCAGCGGATTCGAAGTCGAATTATTCAGGCGTTTTGATATCTTCGTAGTGTTGGTAGATTTTATACGAATATTCTTTCTTTCTTTATTTTTTTTTTTTCCTTCTTCACCCTCGATGTAGACGCTCCCGCGTACGCGACGCTAGTCTCATACACCATGTAGTGTCAGCGCAACCGCGCGAGCCGCCTCTATTAATGAGTCGATTCTCTACGCCCCAAGTTTTTTTTGCCATCTCTTACTTCTGATTTTTTTCCCCCGGGCGCGTCTCTTACACTCCGACACCCTTATTCCACCATCAAGGCCCTGCACTTTTGTTGTTCGCTTTTGTTGCTCGCGTTATTCTCCTCGTCGCATCTCGATTCTGGTCGACCCGACGCTTCTACTTCACGCATTGTATGGTATACGTCTCGTCGGGCGATATTCTCCTATACCTACGCCTACGAGCCGACCAACGACCAAAAGATTTACCTCACCTACACACTGTAAAACATCGGGGCGCGCGGTGTATCCCTATAAAACTATCGTGGTAAAACCTATTGACGATGTTCACCGCAAAGAGATTGCCTTTGCTTGCTTTTTATGACTTAAATTGGTTCACGCGTGATTCGGAAAATTGGTAAATTGGAAAATTTCTCAGCTGTATTACCAGCTACGCGGAAGGTTACGCGCGTTGTGTAGACCCGCAGATGTTACATCCCGATAGAATATAATATCCGGAACAATGCGCGCGCAAAAGTTCAAAGAACAACTTCCGGTCATTAATCGTTATCGCGTCCTCGTTCGTCGCGGGGTTTAGAAACCAGATTTTTTCTTTTCTTTTATTTTTCTTTTTCTTCTCACGTTATATGTATTCTCTACCACTGCACATGCACGGTACTATATATACTCGAAGGCTATTTCTCTCGCGCGTTATCCTGACAATAACGGCACCCCCGCTTTAGACGCTTTTCAATGAATGAGTAAAATAAGTATAGCCTACCCCGCTAATTGCTCTTTTTGCTCCGCTTGGGCAGCAGCACTGCGGCTCCGTGTGCACAGGTATACCTATACCTATGCATATCCTGGCCGCGGATACTTTACCTTTTGTCTACATCTTCTATACCCGTAGGTACAGATATAGACGTATGTATAGTTTTACCGCTGAACTCATGAAAGAGGCTATTTGTCCGACTTTAGTTCCCAGTGTTTCTGTAATATAGCGAGCGCGTGCAGACGTGCCGTTCCTGCTGCAGCCTTTTAACACACAGGAGGTATACGTAGGTATACGGCGCGTATTGGAATCTCCTGCGCAAGCCATGCCGCGATGCACACCCACGAGGTTTGAAATTCTAACCAAAGATTTTCACTGAAGGAATGTCGCTTGATCGAGACGATAACGGTTGAAGCGGTTAGAGAAATACTTATCTTCCGATTCTTCAGATTTATATGGTAGGATGAGACGCTGGACGATGAAGGGAAGTAGATACGTCACTTTGTTCAACCTTCGGGTCTAATTTCCGAACAATATATATCAGGCTTTTCATCTTCGGTGTATTATAATTAATTGAATTACATTTTATAAATAATTAATACAACGGTCTCTCGCGTCGTTCCTGTCATCTTGATATATATCCGTCGTTAACACTGCACCGGTGGTATAATAATACATTATATATACCCCGTACTATTTGGGGAAGAGTAAAACAAAAGAGGATCATTGCGTCAGGTCGTATCAATTCTGACGATGAAATCGAAGATCGAACGGTGCGGCTGAGCGTCTGAGTATTATATACACCTATGTATACCTACATTTGGGTGCTACCGGGCCACGTGGGCGCAAGAGGTTGCGGTGAAATCAAAGACCAGAGATCGAGGACGACCGGGAATCCGTGTTTGCGAGGGAAAAGACTTCCGCGTGCTACAGAAACGGGCAGGCAGCATTTCGGCTGCTCGGCGTTACACAATAGAGAGAGCGCGGTAGGGATTGTTTTAAGAAAAGACCTCGCCTCGCAGCGAAGAATCGCGGGAGATGTTTTTCAAGGCCCTCGTTGACGGTTTCTTGGGGGTCACCTTGGCTGGTTGATGACTGCTTCGAGACTTGAAAGAACCTTGCAACAATAGTGGTAGCTCACGAAGCCGAGCGTCGTCTGGTGCGTCGTCGTCTTCTTCGCCCGACACGGCTTCACCTTCCTCTTCTTCGTCTTCCTCTCCTTCTCCTTCTTCTTCTTCTTCTTCTTCTTCTTCTTCTCTTACCTTTTTCTCGTCATCTTTGTCCTTCGTATTTCTTCCATTCGTTCCTCTGCGCCCGTTATATCCACCGGGTGGACGCGGAGTAACTCGACACTTTCGGCTTCGGTTCGCGCGCGCGATCTTCGTCGTTAATCGCTGTACGATGGAATCTCTCCCTTCGCGGGTGACTCTCTGAATTATACCGCAGCACGTCGGTTGTGACCCGCACGCGGAGAGAAGAGAACCAAGTGCGCCCGTGTTTACTGCATCTGGGTGTGTATAGTATAGTAGTGGCTCGCGGCTATCGTGTTACTTCTTAATTATTGCGATATATTTTTACCCTTTAAAATTTCGTTTAATTTCATTTTTACTTTATACGTTCCAACTTGCTTTTCGTTCTATTTATTTCTTTTGATTTTTTTTTTCTTATTTCCTCAACTTATTTTCTCTCTCTTACAGATATTCGACCATATCGCTTGGATATTAATGGTTTCGGTGACGCGTCGCGAGAGATGTCTACAACCTTTAAAAGATAAACCACTCGCAGCTCTTATATATATACGGGAGAGAGAAAGGCATCGAGGAATCGAAAAGAACTGAGTGAACTTTGTTCGTGGTACGCCCATTAAGCCCTGCGATGCCGCCGAGCCGAGCTGCGCTGCTACCTTCGTTTTTATCTCTTGCTAACCACTTCGTACAAAACGGCAAGTTATATATAATAAAGTGTGGCATCGTACGACCCCTCGTCCGCCACAGGGTAACCCCCGGTACAATTTTTTATTTTTACTCTTTCGTCGAGACTTCGAGGCTTTCATTTAATTTCACATTTACGACGTACAATATCCACTCACGCGTCGTCTCGGAATATTTATCCACAACCGTACAGAAATATGTGATCAAAAGTCGACAAAGAAAATTGAAGGAAAGAATACAATACACGTGAATGTAGACACAATACACACGCATAGAGCTACCGATGGATAGATTATGCAAAGGAATTCGAAAGATAAAAATCTATTTTTACCCAGAGAAGGTTCGGAATTTTCACCGTGGAATCAATCAGAAGAGTATAATATAACATCTGTGGGTTGTCACGTCCGAGTAATGTGAAACAAGACAAAAAAAAAAAAATACAAAATTTTTTTTACCAGCGTAACGTCCTCTAGAGTTCATGTACGAGTGTATAAGGTATGTAAGTACGTTACGTTAGTCCGATCGTTCTTGAAAGAAAAACTAAATTTTTCCCCGAGTAATGATCCGCACTACATGATGGGCCCCTATACATTTCGCCTAATAATCGGTTGGCGGCGCTAATTCGCAGCTTGTAAAAAGTTGCGGTCTGACGCTGCGTATATAGCGTACCCCTGGCCCAGGTAAATACACCCGTGCAAAGTTTATGCCCATTATTTCTTATAATAGAGTGGACTCGGCTCGGATAAAGTAATATTTCTTAACATTTCGACGTTCGACGTCGACTTTTGCTTATCCCCCCGGACATCGGGATGCGCGGCATCGAAATCACCCTGCGCAGGAGCAGAACAGGAGGTACGATGATTATACTCGGATACCTCGGGAGTGTGACGATCGCGAATCTTTATTCCTTTTTTCTTTTCCGTCCTGACATGGAGGATCTTTGCCCCCGTACGCAGGTAGATTGATCCAATATTCATCGATATACATGAAACCGTCCAATCCGCTGTAATAATTTGTAAAATTTTATGCATGAATTCATTTATGCATAACATATAAATTTATTTGAGATCTCGTTTTTTTTCCTTCTCTTTTCTTTTTTTTTTCTTTTCTTACGGCCGAATCTCATGTGAATATTGTATATATCATATACATATAATACTTTTAGTTCACCCAGTATCGTTCAACCGCGATGTCGAGATATTTTGTGGGCTGTGAGAGGCAGCGACCCTCGTCTAGCGTTCTCGGACAGCTCCACAATGCAACCCCCTGAATTCACAATCAAACCTGCCTCTCCCCACCTTCTCAACGCCCGCCGCCTCGACCGTCTCTCAGCCTCGGATCATCGAGCCCGTTGCCGTTGCTGCTCCTGCTCCTGCTCCTGCTGCTGCTGCTGCTGTTGCTGCCGGTTGGTAAGTTTACCTCGCGCCACGATATACACCTGCGACCTGTGCCTTTTTTCACCAACACGTACTACCTGTGCACGTAGGTATAACATAAACTCATACATCCGCATCCTGAATCCTATCTCAGTTTGTGTATAGAAGTGAAAGAGGATGTGGACGTGTACCTACTTCGCAGCGCGTATAAGGAAGCTCAAATGTGTATTATTTCTTGGTCCTGTAGGTTTTAGAATTTAGAGTCGCCTTCCTAGACGGGTACGTAATATACGTTCGAATGTTCACAATTAGCTATTCGAACATTGCTGCACCACTGCGCCGCGCATTTTGTCGCTCTTATCTGAAATTTCTAATCTTTCTAAGAGGATATAATTGCATGGCCATATGTACCGCATATATTATATTATACATTCGTCGTTACATATCCATACGTACGTATACACGTATGTATGTACATAAGTATAACACCAATTATGACCGACAATTAAGTATTACAGGACTCGGTTTACCGCACTATATATTTACCAAGTGATAAATATTTCCCACCTCTCTCTCTCTCTCTCGCTCTCTCTTATCCGGGATGTATATCGTACGTATGCGAAGGAGAGGGGAGAAGTATATATACACATGTGCGATCCCGTAGCAAAATCATTTCGTTCTCTCCACGGTAATTGATACGTTATTAATTGGCGTTAATCACTGTTACGCCTCGATCCATTTCGAAGAGTGAACGAGCCATGAGCGAGCAAGTGAGTGAGTCGAGTTCTCTCGATCGAGGTACGATCGTCCGTATGTCCGTTCAAGGACATCGTCGTTTCGTTTTATCCGATCATCTGTAAAGCTTCGTTACACTCGCTCAATTATACTTTGAATAGAGTCCATCCCATAGTGCGCGTACATGAGACAAATACATTCATAGACCATCACGATTCATTCCGTATCTTTGTTGTACCTATGGGTATAGATGTACACATGTACACGGATATATACCTTGTATCGCAACTGAAATGCTTACGCGGTGGTCAATCGTTTTTTATGCCCCAAACGAGCGATCGACTCTCTTGAAAAATCTTCCACACAGAAGACGTGAGAACGAAAAGAAGTACGAATACGTACGGATATTGTATGAAATTTGTACAGGTATACCTTATACGCGGGTTACAAATTGTTTGTCCACACTCCACGGATGGACAATTCGACGGTGAGAATTCCAAACGCTACAGCAATGCGATTATATGTACCTATAGGAAACACGGGGGTTTTAAATTTGTTGAAAAAGACGCAGTGAGGTATAACTGGTTTATATAGTTATATACATATACACGTGGTAACAAATAGACGATTAGGAAGTGAAGTAAGTGAGGCGTCGAACTTATAACATGTTTTTATAGTTTGCCTTCGTTTCGAATCCTCGCTTTTAGATCGAGCGGTGAAGCAGATCCCTTTGCACTTCCCAATATAATACCGTTGAAGAGCTGGTTGCATTAGGAGCGTAATAACAATATCATCATTATTATAATCCGGTAATAATACACTCGGAAACTTTATGGTATATATAAATATAACCTCCCCCTTCTAACTATCCCCCACCCCCTCCACCCCTCCTTCCAAAACTTCTCGTTCCACCGCGACACGCTCCTTTTTTATACGAACCCGCTGCACTTACACCAACTGCAGCTATCGCGCTGCGGTACACTTCGTCTTCGTGCAGTTTGTATGCGCTGCGCGGTGCATGAGATTCTCTCTCTCTCTCTCTCTCTCTCTCTCTCTCTCTCTCTCTCTCTCTCTCTGGGTATACGTACCTTATGTATATACATACTTATATCTACCTGTATAGAAACGTACGCGCATACGGGGGACGTAGATGTGAGAGTACGTGTAACGTACGCGTTGCCGCCGTTCTTGCCGTTCTTGCCGTTCTTGCCGTTTCTCGACCGTTGCCTACAGTGAAGCCAGAAGTGCTTAGCTGGTGGTGCGGTTCTCGCTGGTTTCTCTTTACCGCATGGTGCGACGAAGCGACGAGGTTCGCACGTCGCCTGTACGAGTGTACGACCTTAGAGGACTATGTATGGGCATTAACCGAGAAGTATATAATAGAGGGAAAAGGGTGAACCTAAGGGAAAAATCTTCCTTACTTCCAGGAGTAGATGTAGAGCGTGTGCAGGTTCGCGGACTCTTGTACGATACGTACGTTATATTGTATACCTATACGTATACTTATACGTACAGACTTTACATTGGCATGTTCAAGTTCTGCACTCGCTGATATAAGGTGCGCAGCACTTATCTGCAAAGTAATACTAATTACGTTTTCGCGGAAATATCCATTTGCTGAAAAGTCATTGGTATATTTATAATGTACACAAACACGTATACATTTTTTACTTATAACTGTACAGTGAATTTGTCGGGTCGGCACAGCGTCTATTGATGGATTGGCCGATCGTGAACTAAACTGTAATGAATTACTTGGGAATCGAGGTGTGACTTTAGCCGATCAAAAGTGTTGAGATTTTTGAACTAACGCTTCGAATTGATTCGGTGTTACGCTCAACGCTCGTGTAATTGATTGCGTCCGGAGTTTTATTTTAACCGATGTCTACTCTGTTTACCGTCGCGTCCGTTCGACAGTCATTTATTAGTAATTAATAGCGTGATAGGTATACCCCCGCTAGATCCTCTTTTATTTTTATCCTTCTTTTTTCCCCTCTTGCGTTTTGTTTCACCCGTTCTTTTTATCGTATATACACGTATACAACGTATATGCCTTTACTTTTCACGGCCAAGCGTCACTAATTTATATTTCAAGTATACCCGTTTTATAAGACCCCCTGTATATATACCTATATACGCGCGTTAAAATTCTTATCAGCTGCGATCAATCTCCGACAACTTTGACGTACTCGCTCGCTCGTATTTTGTTAATTTATCGCTGATCCTGATCCTCCAACCTATACCTATGTTACCAATATACCGGAAAATAATCTCGCGCTCTGGACTCCGGTTTGTAGCCAACTTAACAGCTCATTAATGGCCCTCTTCCAACCCGTTGTTCTTCCACCGTGCGAAAATTCAAGATGCTACCGTTTACCGTACACACCATACAGCGTATATGTTTTACCCACCGACGAATATATATAGGTATGTACACATCCTATGGCCGTCTTCCGCACACCCACTGCAATTACATATAAGGCACGTGAAAACTTTTGTTTAATTGTTTCTCAACGGTCCTAATTAGGTATGTATTATAGAATTATATTAAACCTATCTCCTATTCATGTGGATTTTTGTGTGCGAGTTACTTTTTTTCTAAGGATCCTCATGCGCTAATTGACTACTCTTTTGCCTCATCATCATTTTCACCGATCAAAATGAAAATAGAAAAAAAAGAAATCGTAATTTAGAAAACATGTAGCGCTTCCTCCCACGCACCTGCGAATCGTTCGAAGAAAAATGGCGACGAGTGAATTTAGCGAAATGAGTTAGAAAAAGTGACAAGAACGAGAAAGTAGGTGCAAGTATAGTTCGCTGCGCATGAGAATTTCGGTAGCGCTGGACGACTGAGATTTCAGATTCGATGTTCCTGCACCTATAATGCATTTGCGGAGGTAGGCAGGTGCGAGTTGGTGTGTGTTTGCAATGTGTATGTTACATACACGATTCGTTCATGTCACCCCAATGTACGAAGCGGTGTACGGCGTCTATCGACGAGGCGTATACGGTGTCGGTATGATGGAATGGTTCCGTTTAGAGGTATACAATTTGAAAAAAGAAGATGAGCCCGCGGGATGAGAGCGCGGAGAGTCTTCGTTGGCGTATTATAGCTGCCACGCCCGGCCTGTCCTTTAGACCGACGGAGCCCCCGAAGAATAAGAATAAGAAGAAGAAGCAGAAGAAGGAGAAGAAGAAGAGGAAGAAGACCCACGAGGTCCGCGCGCGCGCGCTGATGCTGAGCCCGTAATACATAATATTTTCGTTTGGAGATCTCCGCACAGAGATCGGTTTATGCTAATTTCCGCGCATGGGTCCCCATTTTAACCTTTATATCGAAGTTGAGATGGTGCCGTGTGCGTGTTACCGGCCTCCTTCGAGTACCCCCGAATATATGTCTTATATACCCACATATACACAGGATGTATATAGATATGTACATGTCTGCGTAACGTATAGATATATACAGATATATATATTATACCTACCAGACTATGTTCCCGCAGGGCCGAATCGTTATCGCCATACTCTTATCTCTTCTTCGGACTTGTTCGCTGCAAGAGCGAAGCGCCGAGCTCTTCTGTAATTATCCCCTCTTCGCCCCGCTCTTCGATTCTCCGCTGACGTAAGAATTTGAGAAAAAATTTTGAAAACAAAAAAAAAAAAACAACAAGAAAAGAAAAGAATTTCTTGCATAATTTTTATTCTCATCTTCACATCCTATATTTATTCTTTTTTTTTTTTTACCAACGTCTAGAATATACGGGATGAAAAAATGATTTCGTACGCACAAGACGCGTAATATTCGATGACATTTTACACACGTGCAGCATCGCAGGTGTATATGATGTTCGGTGCGGAAAATTTTTTGACGCGCGTGCAATCGGCACGTGAATATTTTTTCTTCAGTTGTAATATACCCAGCCTGGCGCAGTAAGTATATAAGGTAGTACGTATATGTATGTGAAATATTTTAAAGACCCAAGTCCTGCAGAGCACTTGCAGTAAATCGTCTATGTACAATGGTTAACGTTGACAGATGTCCGAGATGTCTAGAAAAATGTTTTAAACTCGAGTCGGGTTGTTACCTCGTTGCTCCTCGCCGCCTTACCCCGTCTGTTTAACTTTTCTCTCGTTCCTGGTTTTGCTGCCATTCAGTTGTTACCTACTGCATAGGTGGACACAGGTGTAGCACGAAACGAGGGAATAGGTTTCGTCGCTGTGAAGAAAACTCCCTTCCTGTGTCGGCGCGGGAGCGTTCAAGTCTCTGAGGTTGCATTTGAAAATCTCTTCACACTAATCAGAACCGACCATCCGATATAATCGTAATGTCCAACGTTCCTTTGTTAACTTTATAAGGAAATAACTAATAAACTTGCACGTGAATAGTCGAGCCACTATGAAGGAGACAAAGGGAAACAACTTTCTTCGAATTTAATACCCGCGTACACAGAGGTGTGTGGACAGCCAGGTATATACGTGTAATATGAAAATGCAGAAATTGTTGGACGTCGATGGACGAAGACAGGGTCAAAAAAAGTACCCATAAGGCATAATATGTACTCGGTGCCGGTATATATAGGTGTGCATGTGCGTGTAGTATATAAGAAGGTAAAGTAACCGCGCGCGCGGACAAGTTCAGAGAATACATTTTTTTAAAGACACCCCGTGTAGACCGTTGCGGAGAACGGACGCGATCGAGATTCAGATCTTAAAACGCCTAAAGGGTCCTTTAGGGTGCGCTTTAGCAGCGCTGAAACTCAGGGCACATTCCATGGTCCCGGAGAGTGCTGTATATAGAAGTGCGGGCAGTACAGCGGCAGTCGCGCCGATAATGTTTTACCCCGTTTTACGTGTGCGGTGGTACACGCGGTGTACGTCAAAGATCATATTACGCTTAGCGCGCGCAAAGTCCGTTGCACCGCGGAGCAAAGCGCGAGTCGCTTGTCGTTAATATTCCCGGTAAACCGTCAAACCTGGTTTTACTTTATGCAACCTCAACAAAACCAACACGAATCTATTATTATTCAACGATATTTATACTCATCGTCGGAAGTAGTTAAAGTTCCCCCGATGATCGTCGTCATTTATTTCTCAAACTTGGAATCTCAGCTTTATCACGCATGGGAATATAGACATCGATCCGAACCGCTGCACCGGCTCGTCGTTTCATTCGCGATTCGAAAGAATAAAAGGAATAAGAAAACGAATAAAATTATATTCCCCGCGATGCTTTTTTTTATTCTTTATTCTTCATCCCGCGTATATGTGCATATACACATGTGTTATATAGGTCCCACAATGTTTTTGATAAATGATACAAAATAATGTGGTAAAGGGTTAAATAATTCATTTTTATTGGGCAATACGTCGCTACATCGCTCCCCGGCATTCTGGCAATATCCGCGCGCGGCTGTTGCGCCGCTGCATAACACCGTACCGGTGCTTCTGCTGCCGCTGATGATGGTGCTGGTGCTGGTGCAGCGTTTCAGAATTTCATCCGATCGGTGGGTAAAATATAATATATGTATAATACATACGCGAGTACTCGAGGGGTGCGGCGATCGGTCCACCGGACGGTCGGCTGGACCATTGGCCGGCGGAGAGCTTGGCAGTCACTCAATGAATTATTGGCCATAATAGCAGTGGCAGCGAGGTTGGGCCGCTTTGCTCGAGACTTGGGCCCACAACTCGACTCTGGGTCCGTCATACACAGCGCGCGAGGGCCCGTATTGTTGCTGTGCGCGCGTAGCAGGCTCTTTTTCGATTTTCTTTTCTTTTTTCTTTGGCATATAATTTTCTTTTCTTTTTTACATTTATTTATTTATTTATTTTTCATAGATTTTATTCCCCGTCTTTTTGGTTCGTAGTTTTGTGTCTTTTTCTTTCACTCGTCAGACCATTTTTAAGACTCCTCGCGAATTTTAACTTCAGCTTAGACACAAGAGCGCGTGTCGCTTTTAATATAACTGTGAACTCTCGCCTGAACAGTCGGTGAGATGTGATCGGATTTCTCGATTGAAAAAAAAAAAGAAAAGTTAGTAAGTAAAAAGAAATATCTCCGAGTGTGATCTATGAAATTTATTGAATTTCAGCATCGCGTGCAGTTCGACCAGATATTTGTGGGTATATTATGAAAAATAAGTCGAATAAAATAAATGAAAAAGGACCAAGTATATGTGCACTACACTGTGCACGTTGAATAATAAAAGAGTATAAAATAATAAAATAATAAAAAGGAAAAGAAAAGGTGAAATATCCTCGGCGTTGATCGGGGCTGGTGAAATCAAGTGGATCCCGCGGTTGCTATCCTGCGGGTCCCGGGCAGCGTGGCGCGAGCTGCTCGCCTCTTGTGATGGCTGATGGCCTCAGCAGCTCCGGCATACATACGTGTATGGTATAGTCGACTGTACAACGTCGACGAGGACCGCGGCGCGCGGGCAAGAACGCCTAGGGTGATTTCTTTCCTTTATTATTATCATTATAATCGTTGTTGTTATTATCATTGTTATTATCATTACCGTTGCTATTATTATTATATTATAATCGCAGCCCCCACGCCCCGCGCTCGTAGTTATATATACCGTATGGGTATATACAGGTATATCGTACGGCTATATCCATATGTACGAGGGGTTAGGCGAGCTGAGGGTTCCACCTCCTACCTATATGCGCGGTGCAGCAGACATTATGCTAATCTGCATGCAGGGATGCGCGCCCGATAAGCCGCTTCGGTATATAAAGCCCTTCCTACCAGCGCGGTAAGGCCCAGGGGCCCCACGCCCTCAATCTCATACACACGATACACCGTGCTTTACATTACATTACGCGTTGCCTTACAACCTTACAACCCGTCGTCGCCCTGGACATCTACGTAGTAGAGAAGATACGTCGCGACGTAGCTATATCATACCTACACGTATAATACGTGTACGCCACACACTCTATGGCTGGAATATAATCGCTTGGCGTGCGGGAGTAGAAATTGCGACGCGATCACGAGGACTATATGTATACATGTATTGTATTAGCTATATACCTACGTGTACACATGCAACGTCGCAAAGTCTATGCAACACGAGACAGCTCGCGAAGTGAACCAAGAGTGTTGAGATAGGAAAACGCACGTATCTTACGTATGTAACTATAAGAACTGCAGGTACGCGGATAGATATGCGGGCTTTTATATATTGTGTACACTCTCTGTGTCGTACGTTATGTACGTGCACATACGGTGTATCATTCTACGTGTACACGTATAGTGTATGTGCATATGTGTTGCGATATTGCACGCGACTTGAAGGAGAGAGAGAGAAACTTATAGTGGCAACGCGCGCGGAGTACCGGATTAAGAACAATGTGTTCTCCGCGGCGCCTCCGCGAAATGGGCGTATATACAACCTACCAACCGATGCGATTAAGACGTCGAGGATTCAGGATAATACGGGGGACCCCGAGTAACGTCCGTATGTATTATATGTATATTGTAAGTGGCTTAACATCTATATCCGAATGCGCAGACAGTTTTACTCCGAGCTATTTATCTATGAAAAAATTCTATGAAATACGCATCGCGATCCGAGCGAAAGGGAAACATGAAATTTCCTCGGAATATGCCGTGTGAGTTGTAACGTCTAGCTGCAATGTGGATACGGATAAAATTGAGTCAAAGTGATACTATATTTATTTCGTGGTTTCGCGTTACGTCGTCTCATATCCCATCCCTCGGGATTATGTCCGCAGCCCTTTTTCTCTGGATGAAGGGCAACCCTTGCGCGGTCACCACGCCTTCTCTTCTCTCCTTATACTCGACACCGAACGTCACCGACGAATTCGAGAGAGAAAGAGAGAGAGAGAAAAGAAGAACTCGAGAAAGAGAGAGACAAAGAGAGAAATGCAGGAAACAAAAGGAGAAGGAAAGAACCTCTTTTTATCGTCCATAGCTCACGACGGAAAGAGCCCCAGCTTCCATAAGTTAGGTCGAGTTTCAGAGTATTTTTCTCTCGGTGTGTTACGGACGGTAGATTATACACACGCACGCGACCGGACACACCCGCAAGAGAGCGCCGCGGGAGGGGGCCCAAATAATATTTCAAAATTAATGTCATGCCGGGCCCTCCAAAGGGGCTCAGTGCAGGGCCCGTACCACCTTCCTCGGAAAGATAGGGACCCCTGGCTCTCTCGAAGGTGCGACGGAGAAGACGGCATCGGGCGCGGCTTCGGGACCCAGAGACCCGTCGCTGCAGCTACTCGCGGAGGGCCCCCCGGGACCCCGCATATCCCAGCTTTCAGGTCCAGGCACATTCCTGCGCAGGCGCAAACAAAGGACGAAGCGCAAATTTCTCTCTTCTTTTCACTACCGACACTAATTCACTCCGACATTTCTGATTCTCAGATCTGGAGACGCGAGCATCGCATTCTCTTATATAGTTTATTTAAAATAAAAAATAAAAATCACTGATAACCCGTTGATTTTAAAAGTGTTTCTGAAACACGAGTCTAATTTATGAATATTTTATACTTTAAGATGACAACGGAGCAGGAAAACCCAAACTTCGGAATCTCGAAGAATAAAGGGACCCGTGACGCTAGAATGAAATACTATTTCGGTGTACTCTTCGTCTTGGAAATCAACAATTTCGGTGATCGCATGATCGATGAATGTAACTTCGAGCTGTGATCGAAATGGTGTCGAATTTCCACGATTGACTTGTGGATGTTGTTTTTTTCAGGGGCACGGATCGGGAGGGGTGAGAAAATATGCTCCAACGGGTTACCCGGTTCCTGAGTGACGTATTCTTGGCATTGATAAATCAAGATACGCTAGAAGGACTCCCGCCAGAATGACAGTTCTCAGAAGTTGTGCGGCGGGCGTTGTTGAAAAATATGTGGGGACTTGGTGTTTGTCTAGGTCCTAAATAAATCTAATCCAAGCACAATATAGTTTGGAAGCTGTGCGGGCCACAGTCGGGGCTCCGAATTTTACCGGTACACCATCACCGCCGTATTGCCTACAGACTCGAGAGTCCCGAACCCCCCGCGTCGCCTAATTTATGCTGACTATATACGCGCGGGGTCCTTCGCGCTGGTCGCCCCCTCGTCTCTCTGTGTTACTGGGACATTGAAGAAGAGAAGAGACCCTTTACCTCTTCGAATCTCGACTAGCCCAGGGAACGTTTGTTCAATGACTACAATCCTCCAACACCCCTCCCCCCCCCCCCCCATCCTTCTTTTCTACACTGCGCTACACCATGCACAACAAACTTGTATAATATATATAATATGAGGTATGTGTATCCAGACTCGGCATAAGGTCCAAGGGCAATGGTTTTCGATGACTCGAGAATCTCCGGAGTTCCGAATAAACGCTTATATGAGGACTACCCGCAATCGTTACGATTTCAAGGGTCGAATTGAATGTGAATCGGGTGTTATACGCTGCAGCCAGCTGAGCCGTAATACAACGAGACTATTATTACCCAGCGCAGATATACCTGCTGTATAGGTATGTAAATATAACGCGCTTGATCGTATACCAGACGTATATAATTGCAGGCGCTTGCGTATGAAAGGTGATATATGTATATATATATATATATATATATATATATTTATATGTATATACGCATGGGTATGTATAAAAATATTCGTACATCTACATATACATATATGTATGTATATAAACGCAGTACATGTAGCACTACATACCTTCATGCTCGTGCACACGTTCGAGTTCTGTGCAGGTTGTGTTTCGAAATGTATGAGTAATAAAGTGACCGAAGAACGTACCTTTTGACGTTACCCGTGAAACCCTACGTGTATATATAACTATATATGTATAGTGATCCTCGCCGTATGATTCTTCGTGTTTTATGCCCTCCTTGCCGTTTCACTGGTAACGAGTATAGTAGCCGAAGAGGCAAGAGGAAAATAATGATTCAAACAAAACCCGTTGTATAAATAAAATAATAAAAGGAATGTTCTATCGGTCGAAACCGAGCGGCGTATCGATCGGTGATTCGGTTGGTTGCCTCGCTGTTTGTTCATACAATTGATTTATACGAGTCACGTGACGTTGCCGTTAACTCAAACAAATAATACTATTCACTTTGAGATCGACCGTCCGATGATATACGCCCGCTCACATGTTAACCATGTATATAGCTGCCTTGGCCCCTCGCATGACATGCTCGATAATTGATTTTCGGACCAAGAATTATACCGCGTCAAATATTTCGGTGGGTTCATTATTTTTATAATATGTCAAATAACAAAAAATCGGGTGGTCCTTTTGTATTTCGTTTTAGAAAAAAATCAAGAAAAAAAAAAAAAGAAAAGAAAAGAAAAGATTTCCTTTTTTCTCATTCTCTAAACTATCAAGTATCGACCTTTCGAATGTAATTCACACGTACAGGTCTTCGACCTTAGAACATTTTGGGAGTTGAAAGTCTGGCTGGTATCGAATCCTTCGAGGATTTCTCAGCTTATATGCAGGCGCGCTTACACTTATATCTGGTTTATCGCCGGGTTCCCACCGCCCACAAACCGTTGACCAGCTTGCACGCTGCCGCGTTCTCTCCGGTACCCTGAACCCATTTTTTTAAAGACACGCTAGATCGTAGTAAGCCGAAGCCGATCGAATAGTAAAATTCTCGTATTACCCGTATACCTTGGTGCATAATATAAAATGTATATATTTAGTATGGGTAAAAATATTAAGTGCAGTTGAGTGTTAGCGTCCGGAAGTTTACACGATCGAACAGCGCGAGCATTAAGTGTGGACGCACCCTTAAATGGGTCCCCCTCTCGTGCAGCGGCATATTCCATCGGTATGCGAGTCCCAAACGTTGCAGTTGGGACTTTCGTATCTGCGGGTCATTAGCGAACGCGGGCTTCGGTCCTGCGAGATAAAAACCCGCCACGCTTTACTTTGCCCGGGACTTGAGCTGCCCGGGAATGGCCAGTATGCGAAGGTCAGCCGATTATGAGTAGATATGAAACGCCGGAGACCGTTCAGTTTCTACGAAAATCAAACAAACTTGGAGACTTTCGAACAAGGCGAACGAATGAAAGAGGACGAATACAACCGTCTCAAAATGATGTATGTAATAAAAAAGTATACAACAAACGTCCCGAACGCCGTGCGCTGCAGAAACTTTTCTCCGTAAATCGTTCACGGTTTTTATTTGTCCGGGATTCAATTGCGCCTCGAAGGTTTTTGAAATTGGATTAATTGGGGCTGGGTTTCAGGGAAGAAAAAATGATTTATCTTTGTCCTTTCGCCCGCCTGTGCTGAGACAACGCGCTGCAGACTCGACGCATACCATAATGCTGGTTACGAACTAGAGATTGGAGCGTAACGTGAAAATTAGGCCCTATCACGAGCTAATTAAAAAAATGTAATCTCCGCTTCTCCGTTCAGCTTGCGGTCCCTCTTTCCCGCGGTATATCGTATAATATACACCCTATAACGTATCAGCGTCATATACAACGGTGATCTCCACGTATCTACGTATGTTACAACCGTTGTATCCTGCCGATCGTTACGGCCAAGAAGCTAACAATGAAGACAAACTGTTGGAATAACGTCATAATTATTCCGAATAGGGCCCAATAAAGCAACCAGCCGGACAAACAAAATAGACAAAGTAGTCGGCCATTACGAGCCCATGTCCTTTTGGCCCCCTGCTGGCTCTGCAGGAATGCCTTCTCTATTATAAATATATCCACCTAGACTTCACGGACTCCACCACAGGCGTGGGACCACAGGATGAAATACCAAACGCCAATATGGCGGAGATATCCTCTCGGTTGAACCGTTTGAGGAAACCTCGTAGTATTCGAGTCGGAGGATTTTTTTTTTTCATTTTTTTTACTTTCCTCATATTATGTAGACATAACTGAATTATCTGTCAGTTTAATGTCGCGTCGTATTTTTGGACTCGATGGAGAGGAATTTTGATGGAGTGTCTTCCGTGTGTACGACAATATAATGGTATGCGTACGTACGCAATTTGTCCCATATAAACCACATAGCCCATAATAACGGATGATATTTTATTTGGAGGCGTTTTGAAAGGGAGCCGCATTCAGTCTTCGGATGACCCGTATGCTAATAAAAATATACCTGACGTTCCGTGCTACTATACAGACCGAAAAATTGCAGGTGAATACGAACAGGTATGTGCTCGCCGTACGTACCATGGATATACTTATATACCTGTGTCGAGTTTCAAATCGATTCTGAAAGAGACGATTTAGCTTAGAGCGTTATTTTGTACTCGTTGGTAGATATATGATGAAAAAAGAAATAGAGAAAATGCAGTTTTGTGCCCAGTGCTATTGTCAAATTGTCCCTGTGCCAAGTCATTTGAGCAGGGTAGAGGTATGCGGCGACGTGAATTCTTGAATGCTGACGAACGCGGTGGAATTATCGTTGGTAGACGTGCCTAGGCCTCACCATTGCCAATACGCCAAGTTGTATAAGTTTACGTGTATATAGCTACACGGTAGGGCCCACGAGTCCCTGCAGGTAAAGTCCTGTCGGGGTCACGAGGGCTGCACGAACAGGTAGGATGGACTGGTCTTTGGAAGGAGGTTCTACCGGCTTTGAAAGGGTGCGGGTGGTTGCACCCGGTAAAAAGGGGCTTTAAAAATGGAAATCGATCTTCGAGATACCCATAGAATTGAGAAATCGTATTTCACCGAAGAAAGATTCTTTGAAAATAATAAGATGAGGGTATAGCCGAGGGACAACGTATAGCTTCTTGCAAGTTGTACTGCTCCCGCTGAAGCTATAGTGATTTCAATGGGCCTGAACTGGCTTGTTTTCTCGCAGCAGACAAAATTCCATAGAAATTTCATTTCTAAGGGCAATGGAAATGGTTTACGCTTCGCTCGAGCCGCGGAGGATATCGGAGACCCCCTACCGCACGGCTATAGCCATAGCTATTGCTCCCGAAGCAAGCTTCGACGAAGACATACGAATTTTTGATATTCGGCAAAGAGTGCGTTATATTTACAGAGAAGAAGAGGAAAGATTCGTTTAGTTGCTGGGTCGGAGCGAAGTTGACACTTCTTGTGAGGCATACGCGCGTAGGGGCCCTTGACCGCGTAGACGGGGTCCGGGGAGGTCTTAAAAACCGGGCAGTCGCTCGAATATTTTTGTGATTTCAGCCGCGCAGCCCGCGAGTAATGGTTTGAATTTCATTCGAAAATGCCTTCTCATCGGGCCCACATCGCTCATACGTCGTTAGGACATACCTCGCGCGCGCAGACTCGACTTAGCCCTCCTCCGGGGCCTCTCTTCCACCTCCATCTTAACCACCACCACCACCTCCACCTCCACCTTCACTACCACCTTTGCCGCATCCACCGGCCGCGGCGACTCCGCAGCAACGTTTAGCTTTTTGCCTAAGAGCGACGACTACTCAACGATCCACGATGGCTTTCTGCGCGACGAAGAATACAAACTGGCCAAATCTTCGTCTTCCATCTCTCCGGTATTTCGCCTTGTCTTACCATTCACCGGTGAAATACATATGCGCTCAAGAATACGGCGATCGTGATCCTTCGAATAAAATCTCAACAAATTTCTTTACGAAATATTTCGCCGCAGTTATTACCGAAGTTCGGCAATAAGGAAACGTAGGTATTGCACCGATACAAGTTTAGTTCATGTATATCTCGGGCAATTGTCACGAGTCAACGATTACCAGGATATTCGGAGATTGTTCGAACCGAACGAACCCCCTTGTGGGACACATTGTAGCGTATCGACATCCCGGTCCGAGTTAAGGCATCGTCCAGTTTTTGGCTCGACCCCGACGAGACGCATTCCGCCGCGAGGAAACCAGCGTCTTTGTGGCGTCGACCATCATGACGATGATTCCGAGGCGCGGTTCTTTCGTTGACGTTCAAAAGTATTGTCGGTATTACCTGCCGCGCGGCGGTTGGAAAAGTTGCTATACAGTGATAGTCGATGCTGCGTAAAAGAATTTCACTTTTTCCCAGTGAATTAGCCGGGAGTTCGTCGGGAATCCGGTCTTCGTAGCAGAGGTGGGTAGGTACTGCTTTGCGCGGGGTGGCGGCGTCGTATAACTGCGTCGCGACGACCACCGCCGTTGTTAAGATCATTAGGTTCATTTTATCCTTCGAAAAAGATTTCTAATCTTCTAGAGAGTATTAATAAGCCTTATCGGCTGTTGAAAATCGCCCAAGCTATACGAGGCATTAGACTGACCAGTCAACCGTGCAGCATATATTTGCCTCGCAATTATATCGGACAAAGTTATCCCTTTTCATTCCGATTAAATTGAACCCGTTCGAGTCGCATCGGAATTCATAATCTTTCAAATGTACAGTTCTCAATTGTCTCCAACTTGTTTATTTTAACAATTTCGAATTATTATACGGTTCTACATAAACAATAATGACATAAAATCCGCAACAAGACTTTTCTCGCTACCGATCTTTGCTGCTGCAGTTCTGGTGCGGCATATAGGTAGGAGAACGTAGTACAACGCGTCATTACAGTAGTTGTGTGGTGTTTAGTTTCAAAGATCCTATCTTCCTCTGTCTGCATCTTGAACACGCGTAGAGTCACTGAGGCGGTTGTCTCCGCTAACCAAAAGGGCAAGGTAGAATATGGCGCGTGAAACTGCAGGCAAAAATCGGATAAATATACCAAATGAGCCGGCGAGTTGTCGGCGAAGCCTGTCCGGCTTATTTACCCAGATCTTATCGCGAGTTTCCATTTAGGAATTCTTATTTATTTATTTATTTTTTTTTCTTCATTTCATCAATCAAGTCTACGGAACGCGCTCAAACTTTCCACATGTTATACCGTCCGTTCGAGGTGTTAACTAGCCATAGGTGATCGAAGTAATTATACCGGTCAAGTACCTCGATATTGCGTTTGGAAATTATGTTGAGGCTTTTGCATTCTGACCCCCGTGGGTAGCGGTGACTAATGGTAACGACTAATTTCAAACGTGGATATATTGTAAAGTTGAGAAACGAACGACGGTTGCCAAGAATCATGGAGAGATTCTCTTCGCACGGGAGATCCTCGGCCGACCAAATCGTAGCAAAAACCATCAAAGTGCAGTTGGCCCGCGAGTCACAGATCCCAAAGAGAACTAGGGAGGGAGACAAAGAGAGGGAGAGGGAAAGCAAGAACGGGCAAGGTAGGGTTAAAAATGAAGAAAGAAAGAGGGAAAGAGCGACTGAAACATCGAGCGAAGAGTCAAGACTCTTTGGTGGCAGCGGCATGGGCATCGGCTATCGTAGTAGTGGTTGTAGTCCTGTTGGTGGTGGATGGACCAACGGCTATACGTCCGTCCGAGCGGCAGCAGCCGTACGCGCTCATCCGAGATCAAGTTTTTCTCGAGTACCGAACCTCGGAGCGAGCTGGACTCGAATCCAAGTTGGCTTCCTGGCACGCGGTTCGTCCTGTCATTTATTCCCCCCTATACATATACCAACCCGTGTCTCAACTCTCCTCGTCCTCCCAGGGGTCATTACTTTCTGTCATTGCCTTTAATTACATCAGATTGTTGATGTTGTTGCTGTTGTTGTTGTTGTGGTTGTTATTATGCAACGCGACCGCAACTGTAGGTATAACTTGCACAATGCATAAACGGGTATACTTATATACAAGGTTCTGAATTGATCTTGAATCCACCGTTTTCACTACCCTGCAGATTCTTATACTACATCTTGCGTTAGATTCCTTTCATCCGATCGGGTATGTCGCCCTCGATGCTAACGGCCCTGATCAAGAAGCCGAGAAGCCGAGGAAGGGATAAGAAGCTGACCGAGTGACTCTAGCAACTTGTACTCGGATTAATCCAGTTCCAGGTTGATAAAAGGAGGGCATACACGGAGGACAGTGTGCCTATCCGGACAGAGTTAGTTAATTAATCTCACTTAACGTATATGAGGTGCTCTCAACTCGCGCGCAATCAAACCTCGACGGAGCCAGGGACGCGAGCACTGATTGCTGCAGCGCCAGCGCGACTCTCCTCTCTCAGAGGTAACGAGTGGGACCACCCAAACACCGAAATCATACTGGGGACGGATTATCATCTGCGAAGGAGTATCGCGCGAGCTCCGCACCGCGGTTCCAATGCTGTGCCAAGTTAAAGCCGGTCAAGCAACGCGCCAAGCTGAAGGACCGAGGCCTACGTATGGGCTAATCTCTGCAGTTACTTTTACGTACTCCGCAACACAACTCTTGAGAGATGATTTCAACATGGATCTGACAACCTGCATTTACCGTCAGCGCTAAGTAATCAATTCTAGAACAGCCCTCGACCGTTATTCATAATTCTGTATAAACTGATTCCACATAAAAAATATTGCGCGCATTATACATTCAACCGGGATGAAAAATTTTACGTCCATTCAAAAAGAAATTTGCTTGAAGATTAATTTCTGTACACGCATACCATAAATATTTTTAGGCAAGGTTGCCGACCCGAAAAAAGTGTGAACAAAAATTAAGGGAGAAAAGATAATTTTCTTTTTAGAAGATTCAAGGATCCTCCGTCACCAGATATACAGGCACTCGTTGTCCGTTTATGCAATTAACACCTGCACGCGAGTCGCGTATTTGTATATACGTCGGATAAATATAAGGGAGAGCAACTCGCAGCGGCACCGTGGTGTCTCGATCTGTGGCGCGGAGACAAGCATAGCAAACACTGCGAGCGGTCCAATGCGCTAGATATTTATTCAATTTTTTTTTCCCGGAAGGATACCCAAAGACACGAATCGTTCTACGCGCAGGAAGATATGGAAGTCCTTCCAAGACCGAACAGCCTGGCAGCTCCAGGTAGCGAGCGTGTTCGGTGTTTGTGTTAATCGTACGAGTTAGCGGCAGATGATGACCGCCATAAAACCGCCTTAAACCTCATAATGGTCCGCCCTTCTCTTCCACGGTACCCCCCTTCGCCCTTCTTTTTATCTTCCTCCTGCCCTTCGACGAGTCCACCGACCCACTCGTACTTTTCCTTATTTCTCGATTTTCTTAATGGTCCTCAAGAACAACAAAAAGGCCGAACTGTCTACGAGCATTCGAAATAAATCCGATTAGAGAAGGTCTATTTGCCAAATATTTCTAACTTTGTGACGAAATGATGATGCCTATACAATTAATGGATATGAGTGCTGAAAGGGATTTTGGTTTACGGGAACCCCAGGAACGTAGCAAGTATTGCATTTGGCTTGACAGATTCTTCTCCAAGCGTGAAATGGACTCGTCGAACTTGAGACTTTTCGCATCAAGTTCACTATACATTGGATACAGTACGGGTATGTATAGGTGTGCGTGTGATTTAATACGTCTGTCAATATTCACGGTTTCACCATGCCTGTGTCAACCCTGAGGCGTGTTTTTAAGAATTTTCAGCGTTCAGAAATTATTTCGATAGAAGGGCCCCGATGAAACGTGATTTTTCAACCGTCCGCATTTTATGGCGTTAGTTAGGAGGCATTTCACCTGCATTATATTCATCCTATCGTGGGAAATTCATACCGACAATAGAGCTGCGTGGATCAGATAGGTTTTGGAGAAAGGATAGATAGATAGATAAATGATGATGAGAAGTAAGTGTATGAGACTCACCTTCGTTGAGGTTGTGCTCGGGCGACTTCCACCTACGGTGATGGCGTAAACTTCAACCTCGTACCAAAGAACTCCAGCTTCGCGGTCCAACGCAGCGGCGGTCGAGAGTACGCCACTCTTCGTATCCACGTCGAATAACCTGTCTACCTGAGGACCACCACTTGCCGCGGTCACGTTTGTAACGTAATACTCTAGGTCAATGTTGGACCTCCGACTACGCGCACTCACTTTTAATATGGAGGCACCGGCAGCCTCATTTTCATACACACTACCCTCCACTTGACCTTGGTGTTCCCACAGCGGTCTTTCATCATCCTCCCCAGGCACTATCAGTGTCAAATAAGTTTCCGAAGACCTTCTTTCTGCTTGCACCGCTTCATCGGTCGCTCGTACCCCTACCTGATACCTTGAAGATCGTTCGAAGCTATCCAAGGACCTTGGAAGTCTCATGGTTAAAAGTCCAGTGCCTCTGTGCACCCTGAAAGTATCTGGATAATTTGCACCAGATCGTAGGAGTTCGTAGGTCACCAAACCGTTCGTACTGGAATCTAAATCTCTGGCAAGAAGTTGTGCTACCGATACTTCCTTCCCTGGTTGGTAGTGCAAATTTCCTCTGGAGGGCAAGACCGCAGCTGACATGCTGACGAATATTGGTGCATTGTCATTAACGTCTTCAACGATCACAGTTACCAACTTCTCGGCAGAAAGTCGCTCAGAGATTGGCTGTGCTCTATCAGTGGCAACTACCACCAGTTTAAAAGTATCCACTTCTTCACGGTCGATTGGTAGCAAGGTATGGATCACGCCAGTGGAAGGATTGATACCAAAATGGCGCCGTTGATCTTCTGGGTCTTGACTAGCGATCGCGTAGTTGACAAGCCCATTTTCACCGGAATCTGGATCTTCGGCAGTCACTGTGACGATCGGAGTGTGAACGGGGATCCCTTCTCGGATTTGCCGAACGATAGCGGTGTTTGGAAAAGCGGGAGGATTGTCGTTGGTATCAACGACGACGACCTTCAACGTCGTTACTGAAGTCAGTCGTGGGTGACCTCCGTCGCTACATGACACGTTCAACGAGTAATTATCTAACTCTTCGTAGTCTAGTGGTTTTCGCAAGTAGAGCGCACCGGTTAAAGGATCGATGTGAAAGGCGTCCCTGCGATTGCCGGCTGCTATTGCAAATGTTAATTCGCTGTTAGCACCCAGATCCGCGTCTTCAGATTTGAATCTCACCAGCTCTGTATTAACTGGCGTTGTCTCTAAGACAGAAATCTTTGACTTTGTGTCGACGAAGCGTGGCGTGTTATCGTTCTCGTCTAATACTTCGATGTGGACCAGAGCGCTTGAGGAAAGATGTATCTCCAGACCAGCATCGTGTGCTACCACTGTTAGTGCGTACGCATCGATCGTTTCGCGGTCTAATTCACGAGCCAAAGAAATTTGCCCAGTAGCTTCATCGATGCTGAAGTACTCACGTTGATCACCAATTTCCAAAGAGTAAAATACGTCACCGTTCAGACCTTCGTCGGCGTCAGTTGTGTAAACTCTCAACAATTGGGTACCAATCGCGGCTCCCTCGCTTACCTGAACTTTGTACGGGGTTCTCTGAAACTGGGGTGCGTTGTCATTTACATCAGTAACGTAGATAGTGACCTTGACCTTATCCCTCAGACGGTTAATTCCGTTGTCGGTGACCGTAGCCTCCAAAGTTACGTAACTACCACCGGTATTTGCAACGAGAGATTCCCTGTCAAAGACGTGTAGGGATTTTATGAATCCGTTTCTGGGATCGACGATGAAATCTTGCTGCGTTTGAGGTAAGGAAAATGTCAACTCTGCATTTCTACCTACGTCGCGATCAATCGCAAACAATTTTCCGACAAATGTATCCGGCGGTTCATTCTCGCGTATGTGAAATATGAAACTTGAGTTCGTAAATTGTGGGGCATTGTCATTCTCGTCGATAACGTGTACGACGACTGGGACCATCGAACTTCTTGGTGGGCTTCCCTGGTCGCTGGCAGTTACTTCAAGAGCATAGTAATCTTGTTCTTCCCGGTCCAATGCACTCTTTACGTATAGCTGCCCATCTGGAAATATACCAAAACGACCTTCCGAGTTCCCTTCAGTAACGCTGTACAAAACTCGACCGTTTGGACCCAAGTCTGCGTCAGACGCAACGAGGGCGAAGAATCTCTCGTTAACGGGTGTTGACTCCAACAGGGATGTTTCGTAACTTGTCAGTTCAAAAACCGGCGTGTGATCATTCACATCTTCGATTGTCACCCTGACTTGATGTTGTGCCGATAGCGAAGGGCTTCCAGCATCCGTTGCGGTCACTTCTACATGCAGGACTGTTCCAGGCGGTGCTCTGATCGGCTTGTCTAAATATATGATGCCGGAATTCGGTGCCACTCGAAATTGTCCACCTGGATTATGTGTCAGGGCGTACGACACTCTGGAGTTCGCACTCGCATCCTTATCCCTCGCTCTGGCTAGGCATACTTCCTGACCGACAGCAGCATTTTCTTTCAACAACACCTCATCGCCACGCTCGCCCTTTGGGAATTTTGGAGCGTTGTCGTTGACGTCTAAAACCGTCACATTGACGTAAGTTTGAGCGTGTGCAAGCCCAGCTCGGGCGGCTACCTGAAGACTATAGTAAGCGATTTGCTCTCGGTCCAAACACCCAGCCGTACTGATAGTCCCAGAATTTTCATCGATTTTAAAGCTGCCTCTGACATCGCCGTAGACTATGGAATAAGTCACTTTGGCGTTTCCGTATCTGGCGACCTGTACGGAACCCACTTCACGACCGATCCCGGAAGGCATCTCGCTGCACTCGCCTCTGTCTTCAGAAACTCGAAATTCGTAACCGCTGTAGGTATCAAATTCAAGTTGTTCGAGATCCTCTTCGCGTAGAATCTCGACGATCGCATCTTTCATGGCTTTTTTGTCACCCGTATCTCTAGCCGATATCGTTAGTTCATAAAGAGTTTTTCTAGCGGCCCTCAAAGAACCCTGAAGAGTCAGATCTCCGGTACGTTCGTCAATTAGGAAAAGTCCTTCCCCACCAGACTCTATTGAATATCTAACCTGGGCATTTTCTCTGGCATCGGCGTCTGTCGCGGTAACTTTACCAACTGAAGTCCCCAGTGATGCGTCTTCAGGAACTGGAAACAGGTACCGTTGAGGATAAAATATTGGAGCATTGTCGTTGACATCTTCCACAGTTAACAAAACAGTAGCAGTTGATGACTGGGGTGGGGTTCCTTGGTCCTTAGCTACTACCAATATCGCGTATTCTGCGACCATCTCTCTGTCTAGTGACGTCTTCGTGGTCAGCTGACCAGACAAGGCGTCGAGAGCAAAGGCTTTGGGATAATCTCTCGACACACTTGGATGGAGACTGTAAGCTACACTTCCGTTGGTACCTTGGTCGTTATCCACGGCTGTTAGCGTCGCCACGAGACTTTGAGGAGGAGTATTTTCTGAAAGAGTGACGCGAACAACTGCTTCTGCAAATCTCGGCGTCTCGTCGTTCTCGTCCAGGACAGTGACCCTGAGATGAGTAGAGGCATACTTTGGATTTGGCCCTCCATCCCTTGCAGAAACTCGCAATTCTACGCTTCCTTGTATCTCCCTATCAAGAGTAGCCTTCGTCGTGACTAAACCAGTATCCTGATCGATCGCGAACCAGCCTTGATCGTTTCCAGAGTCAAAGTCATAGTAAATCCTAGCATTTAACCCCGAGTCGGCATCCGTTGCTGATATACTTGCTACGAAACTTCCCGGAGGAGATAATTCCGATAATACTGCCGAGTACTCGCTTTGCTGAAATACTGGTTCGTGGTCATTGACGTCGTTCACGTGGATGACGAGGTAGGCAGTCGCTGATCTGGGAGGTGACCCTTTGTCGGTGGCTACTACGGTCAGATTGTACTTGGGAATTTCCTCACGGTCCAGCCTCCCATTCACTCTAACAATATCGAAGCTCTGCGTGTTGTCCAAACGAAAATGACCCAGTTCATTACCCGCCCGGATTTCAACGTTGGTTTCACCGTTCAGACCCTCGTCGTTGTCGATTACCGCCACAGCGGCAACTATCGAATCTCTCACAGCGTTCTCGTCGACCGTAGCGAAACCAGCGGTTGTTGGAAAGTAGCTGAACTTTATCTCAGGATCATGATCATTTGCGTCGAGTAAATTAACGGTGACGTAGGTTCTCCCATCCTGACGAGGAGACCCGTGATCTCTCGCGAAGACCGTGATTACGCAACTTTTCGGGCAACTACCACCAGGACGAGTTAAGTTACAACTTTGCTGTGGGCAATCCAAGGGCTCGGTCGTCGCCAAAGAGCCAGTTTCCGGGTCGATGGTGAACTGCCTCTCTGTGTCAGGGAGATAATAGGTAAGCTTGGAATTGTCACCGAGATCTTTATCTGTCGCGTGAACCGTAAGTACCAAACTTCCGGCGGGTGCACTTTCGTTTAAAGCGACCACGTAATCGCTCTGTTGAAATATGGGCGGGTTGTCGTTGACGTCAAGAACGGTTACGTTAACTCGAAGATATCCCAATCTTGGGGGTCTTCCCCGATCCCTAGCGCATACGTTCAGCGAGTAAAACTCGACCTGTTCTCTGTCAAGTTTTCCTGTTGTTTCTAGGTGTAGGTATGACGTCTCGCCGGTAGGATTTGCGGTCACAACCAAACGAAATTTTCCATCGGTGTTACCATCGACGATCGAATAATCATCCGCAACACCGTTTTCCGGGGTATCTTTATCAGTCGCTGCGTCTAGAAGCAGCCTCGTATTGGCAGCTGCCGATTCCGAAAATGTAACCGCTATTCCAGGTTCTGGAAATTCTGGATCATTGTCATTCACGTCCAAAACTAAAATCCTCACCTCGATCGGATACGTTGGCTGACTCGATAAGACTACAAGATCATATCTATCACTACTCAAAGCTTCTCTATCTAGGACTCTCGCGGTACGAATCTCCCCCGTATCCGGGTCCAGCGTGAATTCCTGGGGAGGTTCGTTGAATCTGTAGGTAAACTCAGGTTTTATGGGAATTGATCCGACCAGAGTCCCCGTCGGCTCACCTTCGCTTACTTCCAGCTGGACTCTGGTATCCACTGCTCTACTCTGCATGGCTAAACCCATGCCGGAACCGTCCTGCGGTAACATAGGTGATCTTCTTGGAAATAACCGAGCAACTTTTTGTTGCAAATTTGATGCCACATATCGAGAAACATATTTCTCGATGTTTTGGGCGGTACAAACGCCATTTTCAGCTGTAAGTAAAAGCCCTAGCGCTAACGCTAGGACTAAAAGTCTTGTTAACGAGTCCATCGCTTCACCCCCAAAACCACTCATTCAATATACACTGTAGTGTTTATAAAACACCCGGCACAAAGTCAACACGATACTACCTGTCGCACTTCATTATCACCGGGTATCGGTCTCTCATTGTTTTTAAGGCACCGCGTCAGCTCCTCTGTCACGTTAACGGCATTGTTACGATTACGCAACTGTAATCTGAGAATTATATTGGGCATTAATTTACAATGAAAGTTTCCTTCCTCCGGATGATGAACATTTTACAAATTTTTACGACTATTTATACAATATATTTAGTCATCGGGTAAGAAAATTACGCGGAATACCGCGCTCGGTCGAGCACAGTGTAGGCGCAGTCTTTTTATAGGAGTTTTAAAATTCAAGTAAACACGGAACAAGAATTCCCCAGGGAGTGGGGGCACTGACCCACCGGCAACGAGCACGGCCGCACCTCGCGCTCGCGTCTTCTGCTATCGCGTCTGCTCGTTCCGACACTCTTCTTGCTTCACCTTTCAGTTTTTTATTTTTATTTTTATTTTTATTTTTTCTTCACTATTTAATGGGATTTCCAAGAGTCTAGAAGCCGAGATCAATTCGCCCCCTATCTTATAATGGTATTTCCGACTCACGGCAGATGCTCTTTCAAACGATTAATCGCTCTGCCCATAAACTATAGCAATGGTCTCGGAGACTATTCCCAAAAATTTAGTGTACTGTTTAAGCTTCGCCGTAGATCACCGTAGGCTTTGCCGGTTGTTTGTTTTCATAGACTGTAGATGAAGGGATTCCGATCGCGTTTTGCGTGATCACGATCACCAGATTAACTCAATCCTCGTATAACTGACTCATTCTCAATCGGCATTAGTCTCGTCGTCGAACGTAAGAATACGTTAATGCCGAGGCAAACTGCGATGGTATTAGTGGGATCATCTCTCAATTTATTACTATCTGGCAGTCTTTTGAATGCCGAGCATATGGATTATGAGATATTCTTGTTGAGCATCCGTTCGAAGCACGTAACCTTCGAGCCAATCCGTAGAAAAATTATTAATTCAGCCCGCACCAAGCTTCTGTACAAGATTTTAATCGACTTTTTTCTGTTTGATTTGTTACATCTAGCTGATGGGATTTCGAAGATCGAACGTGATTAATTGCCAATCGCGTGCACTGATCACTCCGTAAATAAAATTCACACATAAAAAAAATAAAAAATAAAAACAAAAAACATTAAACAAGGTAAATTTATTATCCACTCGCTGCGAGATCGATTCGTTTAATTCTTTTAACCGTCACCAAGGAGTTTTCTTGTATCACACTTTAAGCAACATCCTTATATGTTACCGGCAACAATAACACCTGCAAATCCATCGTAAACTGCCCTTAAGAACGCTCCGAAATTTGATACTGTAAATTGTCGGTATCGCAGAAGCTATCCGTATCACTTTTCACACCACACTATAATTAAAGGGGTAGTTCGTTATTTAATGTTTAACTTATTATTCTAATTCCCACCTTGTAATACCGCGTTGGCGTTAGTTTAGTAAATAATGAAACTGCGATTCCGCGATTAATCACGATTAGAATTTATGAAATCTATTTATAATGTTCGCTTATATTTCGTCGGCTCGCGTTGTCCCGTATCCGTTAAAGAAAGGCGACATTTTTTGACACGTGAAACGTGGGTCCGACAATGTGGGCCTTGACGAAATCACCTTTCTTGGGGACTGACCCGACTCGACTGGCGGTCCCAGGCCGCTGCCACAGAGCATTCTTCGGTGAGATGTCTTCCGTCCTTGTTACCCCATTGGCAATGTAGCTTTGACCCTCTGCGTCGGTATACCGGGGCCCGTTTCCCCTCCTCTCACTCTCCTGCCGAGATACCTTTTGCCCTCAAGGAGCGAGCAATGCGGAGGCTCAGGTATTCAAGATGGCCGCCATCGCCGCCGCCGCCGCGCTGGTCCCAACCGTGGTC
Source organism: Athalia circularis (assembly GCA_963978495.1). Classification (NCBI taxonomy): domain Eukaryota; kingdom Metazoa; phylum Arthropoda; class Insecta; order Hymenoptera; family Athaliidae; genus Athalia; species Athalia circularis. The sequence continues at coordinate 18,233,803 of OZ021700.1, forward strand.
CCAACGTAGGGAGATAGAGGGAGAAAGAGAAAAAGGAGAGAGGAAGGAAGAGAGACAAGGAGAAATACTGAGAGAGAAAGAGCGGGACGGCGAACGAGAGATGAATAATGCTTGGTGGGAGGGGGTTGGTGAAGTGAAGAGGAAAGAGGGAGCTTTGGTCCCTCTCTCTCTATCTCTATCTCTGCTCTCCTTTCCTCTTTCTGTACATACATGTCTCTTTTTCTCTTTCTTTCTTCCAGACTAAGACGCGGTCCAGCAAACTGCAGCTTCCACGCAGTCCTAGCCGCTCCCGCGACCCGTTACCACAATCAACTCGCTCTAGTGTTCGTCCGATCTTCTCTCTACTCCACTTCACTATTTGTACCTACTCGGACTCGTCGTTTCAACTTACTCTGTCCTTCTCATTATAGTCCGCTGCACTTCCCTGTAGGTAGTGTAATATCTAGGTATGGGTATACACCGCACGTTGTAGACTAAATGCACTCGCATGTACGTGTAAAACTAGACAGATACGGGCAATGAACGTCGATGCCGCGAAATTTACCGATTCCTTAAATTTCAATACACAATACATGTATGTGTATGTAGAAGATGGTTCTACGCATCTAACAAGTAATACGATCTGGTAACCGCGCGACCCGTGCTAAGTTACTGTATCTGATCAATTTTTATACCTGTATACCCATTCTTTCTTTTTTATTTTCTCTTTTTTTCTCCCCCATTGGTTGAATTCCAAACTTGTGGTAGATGCGTCAATATACAATATACAGATTTTTTCTTTTCTGTTTTTTCTTTTTTAATCGCGATACAAGGACGTTATGAGTCCCGCATAGCAAACATTCTCTAGTCAGCAGACTTCGGTGTCGGATTTTATCGATGCGCGATACTCGTGTTGCAAGTTATGAAATCCAAATACAATAGATCCGCAGAGGTAATTTTGATGGGAAACATTTTTTTATTAATATAATTTTACGATAATCTACTAATTATCAAATTCACGATATTTGCGCTTAGATATAGAGCCACGTACTGAGAGTTGTAAGAGCTAGACTTCTGCTAGATGCACTCGAGTGTGTAACTTGTAAGGTGTTGCTGCGCACGTCTTTGCAATTAGATTAATCTTAATTAATGGCATGGGGTTATCGGCGGAAATCTTTGCGCTTCGGGGATAAGGAGAGGATGGTATATAAGGTGGTGCATCGGGGTACAGGTATGGAATACGTTGGTCGAGTCGTGCGTATATAACGCGTTGTCATAGTGCGCAACGTGAGCTTAACTAATATTTAGACAGCGAACACGCGTGCCCGTTACGCTACCGAGGCTTTTTCTTGCATATATTGACAGTGTAAAGCCCTCAGTTACAATGCTTGAGTCAGAAATTTTTCTTGTAATTTAGTCCATTGAACTTCTCAAGCCTCAATGGGTCTGCAATGCGACCCTAAACAAACCAAGTAGTTCCTGCACAACATGGGTAAAGAAAAAAATACACGAGAAACCCTGCACAGAAATTTGGGAAAAAAAAAGAAGAAGAATTACGCAAACGTGTTTGAATAATTTATTCAATCGCCTTATTATTTTTCTTACGTTTAACTACGCGTAGGTACATATGGGTATCTATCCATGTACATGTAGATATTGTTATCTGTTCAAAAATCAGGGATCCGCTTCGTAATTAGAAGTCCGTCTTGCGTCGTCGTCGTCGTCTGCGCGCATATAAGCGAAGCTGAAATGCAGTGTCCAACACGCGCGGTTTCTCTCCTTCCCTAGAAAATTAAAATGTTGATCGTTGATACCGAGTCGCATTGCGCAGGGTAATATATTCCTTTTTTTTTGTTTTTATATCCTCTAATAGTGTACTATTACGTACACCTCAGAATATCTGATACAATTTTAGCGTTATTTTATCGTCACTTGCGAGGCATTCTTTTGTGGATGCTTTGAATTAAAATCGTCCCTGTTTTTTCGCATAACGACAAAGTAGAATTCAAAAGTCCTATGCGAATATCAGCAGATGAAAGATGACAAACAAATGAAGGAAGATAATATCTGCAGCACAGCTCGCTTTAGTTACTGCTATGGGAATCCACGCGTCGAGTAATCAAAGTCTCCTGCACAAGCGATGTCGCCGCGTCGATTGGTAGTTGATGTCACCTGCAAAGGCAGCAGCGGCAGCAGCAGCAACGGCAGCACACTGGAAGAGATGCGCATATCCTGCAGGAGAACGAGCGGCGCACGCCTGTAGCGATGCACCGGCACGGCGCGGCGGTCCAGAAGAGAGGGATAGGGGGAAGCTTTCACCGATTTGTAGACAGAAGATCGTTTAATGAATTCATTGACTTTACGCGATCTTCGTGCTTTTTCGACGTCGGAGCAAGGTGGAGGCAACTTTGTAGCGCTCATCAATGAATTTTTGGTACATCGTATTATGGTATGCATGTATGTGAAGGTATAGGAATGGGGCGATGAAAAACAAATTGACGTATGAATTACGATTAATTTTACCTCGACTTATATGCCTTTTATTTTTTTATACTCGGGTTTGCGTGCCTTAGGATAGTATGTTGTTACATTCGGCTCGTGCAACGGAAGCATTCAAGCACGTTCTCAGTATACACACACTCACACGTACATGAAATGTGGTATATTAACGAGAATTGAATATGCCCAGCGATGGATAATACAATTATATGTTTGATGGTTAACGCCATACTTAATCGATTGAAGCGTGATAAATCTACCTCCGTGAAGTTAGCCCCCCCTTTTTCGAAAATCTGAATTTTCTCAATTGTTCCGAATTGTTCTAGGTTTGTTCTATATTGTTTCAGAAAATCAATGTCCTAATGTACACTGAATCTCCGAAAAATCGAAAAAACGTTTTTTTGACCTGGCCCCCCCTTTTTCGAAAATTCGCATTTTTTCGATTGTTTCGGGTTGTTCTAGTTGTTCCGAACATTGTTCCAAAAGCGCATTGTCGTAAGTCAAAAACTATCGCCAGAAAACTGAAACAAAGTTTTTTGACTAGCCCCCCCTCTTTCGAAAATTCGCATTTTTTCGATTGTTCCAAGTTGTTCTAGTTGTTCCGAACATTGTTCCAGAAGCGCATTGTCGTAATTCCAAAAGTGGAGCCGGAAAACTAGGAAATAGTTTTTTGACTGGCCCCCCCTTTTTCGAAAACTTGAATTTTGTCGATTGTTCCAGGTTGTTCTGGTTGTTCCAAACATTGTTCCGAAAGCGCATCGTCGTAAGTCAAAAATCAAGCCGGAAAACTCAAAAAAGTTTTTTGAGTCGCCACTATTTCTCGAAAATCGAAATTTTCTCGATTGTTCCAGGTTGTTCTAGTCGTTTCAAACATATTGTCTCTGGGACACTTTGTCGTAGGTCCAAAAGTAAAGCCGAAAAACTGGAAAATAGTTTTTTGACTGGCCCCCCCTTTTTCGAAAACTTGAATTTTTTCGATTGTTCCAGGTTGTTCTGGTTGTTCCAAACATTGTTCCAAAAGCGCATCGTCGTGAGTCCAAAATCAAGCCGGAAAATTCCAAAAAGTTTTTTGAGTCGCCACTATTTCTCGAAAATCGGAACAACCCGGAACAACCACTCATTCGACCAGAACAACTCAGAACAACTTAGAACAACTTCCGGAATGTCGGTATACCCGCTTGTGGTCGACGCATATGCGTTTTTTCGCGATTTTCAGCCAGAAATGGGACTTACGACTCTGCAACTCTGGAACAATTCGAATCAGACCGGGAACAACCCGGAACAACCACTTATTCGACCAGAACAACTCAGAACAACTCAGAACAACTTCCGGAATGTCGGTATACCCGCTTGTGGTCGACGCATTTGCACTAAACTTTTTTTTTAGTTTTCTGACGTTATTTTCGAACTTACGACAACGCGCTTTTGGAACAATGTTCGGAACAACTAGAACAAGCTGGAACAATCGAGAAAATTCCGATTTTCGAGAAATAGTGGCGACTCAAAAAACTTTTTTAGTTTTCCGGCTTGATTTTTGACTGACGATGATGCGCTTTCGGAACAATGTTTGGAACAACCAGAACAACCTGGAACAATCGACAAAATTCAAGTTTTCGAAAAATGGGGGGGGCCAGTCAAAAAACTATTTCCTAGTTTTCCGGCTCCACTTTTGGAATTACGACAATGCGCTTCTGGAACAATGTTCGGAACAACTAGAACAACCCGGAACAATCGAAAAAATGCGAATTTTCGAAAAAGGGGGGGCCAGGTCAAAAAAACGTTTCTTCGATTTTTCGGAGATTCAGTGTACACTAGGACATTGATTTTCTGGAACAATATAGAACAAACCTAGAACAATTCGGAACAATTGAGAAAATTCAGATTTTCGAAAAAGGGGGGGCTAACTTCACGGAGGTGATAAATCTAGAAATTATTTATAAACGGATGATCCCTACGTCCATTCGTACGTAATATACTTATATATATTTTTATTCTTTTATTATAGATTGAAGAAAAAGTTACTCAAGCTCTCAAGTATATAAAGCGTTGAATAGTTGTGGCTGGGCAATTCTCATGCTACGTAGATTGTCGCAAGGATTCTGTTAATTTTGGAAATTTATCGCTGAACGGTATACCAAGAATTTATTGTTATATTCATTTTTTCCCATCCTACCCTGGATTACAATTATTCTAATTCAGTATTTTTTATCTGGTATGGGTGTATGGTTTTCTATTAACTTTAATACATACACCTGACCACATGTTTGGCAGTAAATTACGTTGAGGGCAACTGAGTTACATTAAAACGTTAGAATTATGTGGAAGCACTTCACCTCTCTGACATTTACTACTCAATCTTAATACTTAAAATCTAATAAGTTTCCTTAGTCGCAGACCAAGCGTATACTATGCGTACGTAAACTGCGGCGTTGCGTTACCATCTCATATACCCTAGCTCCTGACCGAATGACGTTACACCATACTTGCATTTGAAACGACATATATGTATTCCTATAAGCGATATATACATTCACTATCACATGTACACGTGTGTCAGGTTTGATAGTCCTTAAAGAGACTTACAATTAGATGGATCACAACTGCTAACAAGTGCGTCGCAAGATTCTTTGAACTCTGCCATCAGGTTCATAACCGTGACAACTCATTTGTTCTCAAAACACTGGGGAGGAACGAAAGATATGTGTGACACGTATGGAGAGAGTTTAACTAAAAAATTCTTTGAGCGCGCTTATGAATACTATGAAAAGCAATAAAAATTTCTAGAAAATTCCATCAGAACGTCGTCTCATACCAGATTTTGTCCCGAGGAGCAAGCGATTCGGACTCATAAGTTTAAAGTGAAATTTATATACCTGCAGCGTATTTGTGCGTAACATACATAATCTAATACGCGTTAAAAGCTACGACGGTGAAGTATGCAGTGCGGGATGCGCGGGGTTAAACGTTCGTCGGTGGAAAGGTGAACCCAATCAGAGTCTTTTGTATTTCCAAGAATCATTCGGGTCCGTCCAGTCTAGTCTACATCTGTTCTCGCGTGTGTAGTCGAGTCGTTCTCCTCTTCTCCCTCCAACCCGCCCGACGCTCCAACCCCATTTTGAACCTTGGTGGGCCCCCGCCTCACCCTATGGCCCCCACTTTATCCCCCATTCTCTACGATTGGATATGCCGTATAGATCTGGGGCCCATCCGAAATGGAGAAACCAGTCCCAAATGATCTATTGACTGAATACGCTCTTGGGATCATTCGGTAAGGTATATAACGAAGATACATAGGTAACTAACTAAAGCATGCTTCGAGTACTTTTTTGCTCTGCATGATGATGAAGGAAATGAGTAAATGGCTTGAGAATTTTATGACTTTGTAAAAAAAAATTCACTTCAAGCCATCGGATGCGATGTTTTTTTTCATGAAAGTATGTGTACGCTGTGCAGAGTCCCAAGGGAATCTAAAAGGTAGATTATACCTACGTAGCGGACGAACTTGAAAATGTTTTCAGGTAGATCAAAAAGGCCCACAATTTGTTTGGGATAAGTATACTTTTGAAAAACGGTAATACTTCGATTTGGAAATTTAACATTTCTGAAAATGAGCATGACTATTTTTATTTTCGCGGTACGACAGGTACACATGTTGCCCGAAGAAAGATTCGTTTAAATCGACCGATCATGAGCATGAACGAGGCTACCTAATACCTTTCTCACTTGAACACTAGATTATTACGTGTCTCGGCTGAGTAATCACTCGACTCGATAATTATAAACACAACAAGCACGCTCTTACAATTAGATATGTTTTCTCACATTCTCATTTCACTCGTTGAGAATTTATACACGCTAGACCTTTTCTATCAAATTGCGCGCATACATAAATTCACTTCTACAATTCCTTGCATCACTCATGAAGTGAAATGAAGTTTCGCTTAAGATAGCTGCGGGTGCTTAATTTTATGCATTTTTGGACCGCTTCTCGCGTCCTTATCAAGCCCTCTACGGGAAAACATTACAAAATTTTTTCGAGTGTAAAATTTATTTAAAAGTACTCTACTTTTTATTGTTCAAATGTTTTTCTATCACAAAATGTGACTTATGTTTACAAAATATTTACATTTATTATCCTATTCTTTTGGTGCTCCATAGGCATCAGGCATCCTTTCAATTGTGTACCGATGTTGTGAGACATACATTATTGGAACTCCTGGTATTTTTCGGATTCGCCTTTTGAGGTCTTTGTCATTAGTAGCAACTATATAGCACTTATGCTGAAATCATGGTTGAGGTTTTGGCATTAGATTCTTTATTTTTCAAACAAATACTGAGCGGAAAAACTTAGATGTAAGATTTATCAATTACCTGTGTTACCCTATTAACAAGACAGTCATCGGCATATGTCCCTTTATGCATGCAATGAATTCTCTCAAATCTAGGATCCTTTATAATTTTCAGAGCTATTTTGTATTTTTGTCCAAGCTTTTCCAACTCCGCCAAGACACAGTCTGTTATGTATGGTATACATTTTGCATACAGGCAGTCCATCATGTTCTGTATTATATCCAATTTATTCTTTATCGAAAAATTGATAAAATTAGTGTCAATCAGAATGTGGTAAGGAGGTCCAAGTTGCGTATTGTACTGGAAGAATAACGCTGATGATTGTTGAGGTCTGAAACCACAGGGAAAAAAAAACACCAGTATAATTCATTGCATCGCTTCTGGAACTGGACTGGATTGACTCTCTCCAACTTACGCCTCTTTGACTTTCAACTCGGTTGGGTCTTCAGGCTTCTTTTTTCGTGGAGGTGCCCGCTGCTCCGGCTTGCTGCAAGGGCATCAAACATATTTATGAGTACCACGTCCCATCGAATCACCAACTATCAACGCAGTTATCGAATAACATGAATCTAGTACAAAAAGATAACTTCTTGAAAACCTGGATATAATTAGGTTTCTCCGTATGTTACATAATTTTATACGTTATTTCTAAGACTTACATTCTCGGATCGCTCGGACTGATCATTTTTTTCATTTGTGCAAATCTTTGCGTCATAACTTTACGGGTCTTCTTATTTTTCCCCTGTGAAAACACAACAACATAACCTTGAGATACATCTCCCGCTTGTGATAAAAATTCCATCATTCGTAAGCTTTGAGACAATCATCAACTCACCATTTTGTATATTATTAGTAAGTAATTTATTAGAGAGTAATTTCTGAGAAACTAATGGTTTAATCGCCCTTTAAAACCACTCTTCAAACGACCACGTGTTGAGGTTCTCTGACGGGTCTGCACTGACCAGTTGACAAAATATTTCAATGCTCACTAGGGAACTGTGTACTGTGCGAGCACTGACTGCGAGCGAATATCGCGTCAAATGAGTGAAATAGAACAAGCCGAATGGATGCATGTTAGAAAAAGACGGAGAAGCTTCTCGCTCGTACCCATGGCTACGATACCCCACGGTAGAACCCTCTAGTGAGAGCACTATGACAACGAATAGTACGGTCTGAATTCGTGACTTGAGAGCATTGACTGCGAGCGACACGTCGGCTTTTGTGTCATTTTCGATGGCAGGTGAAATTGACCGCCAAAGTGTATTAATATTCCCTGTTATCCCGTCCAGGGCAACGAGTGAATCGAGCTGAAAATCTGATACTAGGGTGGGTTTATCACGATGCATATACAGAGGGCTTAAACATATTTATAAATTTCGCTTACACTGCGTTGACGTGTCAGCATTCTTATAGGTTAAAAGTTGTTATTAGTGGAGAACGTATTTTTTTAATATTTTTGATGGTGTATCAGTTTATTTATTGCAGGTCAATATTTATTCACAATGCGTATCGTTCAATTGAAGAGAAGTCGACTCATTAATCTCCTCTTAGGTCTGCTTCTGTTTGTGACTATTCTCTACAGTCTATATGTTTTTTCATCGGATGATCAGTCAAGCAATCTTAAAAATTACTGGACTGCAGCCTCAACAGCTCGGAGGGTATGCTATTTAACCCTTGGGTTATCGATAACTTGAGGACTAGTTCATGTGCTTCATGTTACATTCAATTATCAGCAGTGCAATGATTTACTGTTTCTTTAATTGAAGTTGCCAGTACTCAGCGAAGAACTGGGAAATTTTGAGCCACAGAATGTGGTACCCAGGATAGGTCCGGGTGAGGAAGGAAAGGCTCACATTTTGAGAGAAGATCAACAGAATGATGTACAACAATCTGAATCTGATTATGGTATGAATATGGTCTGTTCTAATGAAATTTCTTTAGACAGATCTGTCCATGACACCAGGCCTGCTGAGTGAGTAATTTAATTAGCTATAATGTTTATGGATGGTCCATTTCTCGCATATTACTGCAATGTGCAAATATTCATGAACTATAGGTGTAAGCACTGGAACTATGCACCAGACCTGCCAAAAACTAGTGTAATAATAGTATTTCACAATGAAGGATGGTCGGTCCTAATGCGCACCGTACATAGTGTGATTAACAGAACTCCACCAGAATTTTTGGAAGAGGTACTTTTGGTCGACGACTATTCCAACAAAGGTTTGGGTTATAAATTTTCAACAAAGATATCACAATGATACAAATAACCAATAAGATGAGCTCATATTTATTCAAGCGTTCGTTGACATAAAACACTTGGAAAAATAAAAATTTTCGTATTCCCTGATTATAGAAAATTTGAAAGGGGAGTTAGATTCCTACATTGAGCGATGGGATGGAAAAGTGCGTTTAATAAGAAACCATGAGCGGCAGGGCTTGATAAGGACAAGATCTCGCGGTGCTCGAGAAGCCACTGGGGAAGTTATTGTCTTTTTAGATGCGCATTGTGAGGTCAATACCAACTGGCTGCCACCGCTGCTTGCACCAATTTATGTAAACAGGTTAGCCGTCAACCGTATAGAATTGATCTTCCAGAAAAGAACATCTCAAAGCTAAAATTTGTATCTAAAAATGGTTCATTTTTTCTCAACCTTTAGCAAAGTGATGACTGTTCCAGTAATCGATGGAATAGACCATAAAACTTTTGAATATCGGCCGGTTTATCAAGAAGGACATTTATATCGGGGCATCTTCGAATGGGGAATGTTGTATAAAGAGAATGAGCTGCCCAGAAAAGAAGCGAAAACGCGACCCCATAATAGCATGCCCTACAAGTACGAACTTACAAATAAAAGTGTAACAAATTATCATCTATCTGTTGGCTTCATAATGAACCTTTTGTAGGTCACCTACACACGCAGGGGGTTTATTTGCTATCAATCGTGAATATTTTCTAAGCCTGGGCGGCTATGATGATGGTCTCTTAGTGTGGGGTGGAGAAAACTTTGAACTCTCTTTTAAAATATGGCAATGTGGAGGTAGCATTGAATGGGTACCCTGCTCTCACGTTGGTCACGTCTATAGAGGTTTTATGCCATATACCTTTGGAAAATTGGCTCTTAAGAAGAAAGGACCTCTCATTACCATTGTAAATGCTACGTACTTTTTACTATATTTCTATACTAGATTTATGCTCATTCATCAATTTCTCATAATTTGTGGGATATTGCCGAATCATGACGTAGTAATAATTGTTTCAGAATTACAAACGAGTGATTGAAACTTGGTTTGATGAGAAGCACAAAGAGTTTTTTTACACAAGGGAACCTCTCGCACGATTATTAGACCATGGGGATATTACAGAGCAATTAGCTCTGAAAGAAAGACTGCAGTGCAAAGACTTCCAATGGTTCATGGATAACGTGGCTTATGATGTACTTGACAAATATCCGGAGCTTCCACCCAACATACATTGGGGAGAGGTACGGACCATTCATTAATTCAGATACTTATTTGGGAATCGATTTTTGTCTGAAAGAATGATAAATTTCATATAATTGTGGCGTTTCAGCTCCGTAGTGTTGCAACTGCATCATGCTTGGACACTATGGGCCATGCTCCTCCTAGCCTGATGGCAACATCTCCCTGCCATGGGTTTGGTAATAATCAGGTACAATAGAATTAAATTTTAAATCATAAACGTCTTAATTGTTTCTCAATTTCGTTAATTCAATATAAAAATTAATAGCTCATCAGACTGAACGCGAAAGGACAATTAGGTATTGGTGAGCGCTGTGTAGAAGCAGACGGCCAGGGAGTCAAATTAGCATTTTGCAGAGTTGGTACAGTCGATGGCCCTTGGCAATACGACGAGGTAAACCTTCCAATTTTTTCAATATCCTGTTTGCTGTATGCATCCATTTCATCTGTTCAGCTTCCCTCAACAGTGTCACTTTGAAATCATTTCAATTCTCTACTCTCTTTTTGCAGAAAACGAAAACTCTCATGCACAGGGCACACAAAAAATGCATGGCACTTCATCCGCAGACACAGCACTTGTCATTGATGCCGTGTGATTTGAACAATACTTATCAACAGTGGACCTTCCATCAAATGCATCCACGTTGGTGAGGTAGGTTCTTGTTAATGTTATAATCTTTGGCAGGTGCAAGTTTCCAGGTTGTGTCAAATGTACCTCGTCAAAACTAACAATTTTTGCGTCATCACATATATAACTTGATAGCCTTGATTGCTACAATTTGGGTATTATCCAGTCGCATGAAGGAGGTATCTCAAAAAAATGTTAAGTGATGTTTATTTGCGAGAAAATTTGAGTTTTGCGGTCAAAAAATATGAAATGAATGAATTAGAGTAACTTTAGCAGATCAGGGTGCACAAGAATTTTCCTTGCACGACAATTTAATTTTTCGAGGTCAGTTTTTAATATTACATTCCATTTATTTTAATTGTTTATACTAATTGCTGCCCATGCATCTTGGAATTCCAAGGTTGAATCTCCAGTCTGGTTTTTTTATTGGAAATATTGAAAAAACATGTACATCCAGAATATAGTCACAAAGTTACGTATAAGATATCCCAGGGCATATGCAGCTTCTAGTTAGTCAATGTGGAATTGAAAATAGGTTTAAATCAAACAGAATTACTGAAAATGACGATCAGTTTTGTTATAGTTTTGAAAACTAATTCTTCCTGGCGTTTATACTTAATAATGACACGTTTACATAGTTATATCTGTGTTAACCAGTTGAATCTGGATTTCTGGAATATTCATCTCAATTCGTATACATACTTTTATTTATTAATTAGACGAGTTGGAAGTCATATATATATTCACTCAAAAGACAATAACTAGCTATTTCTATCATATTTCGTGCATTTACCGTACAAACATATACTTTTGTTCACTCAATCACGAGAAGTTGAACACACATGTCACGTTTATACGTTGCACGAATGTGACTAAGTTTATTAGTTTCAATTATTTATGGCATGTGGTATATTCGCAAGTTGGGCTATATTGGACGAATTATTACTATTTTTCCAACAATAAATAACATGTGAAAGTTCAGAGTGGATGCAAAACATCAAAAAAACAAATAGCTACAACTCTAATTGTGAGTAATGAATGGTGAATTTTTAAATAAGCGGAAGCGAATTGTCATAAATGATAGTGGATCGTTGTAATGTAAGGGTGTTGCTATTTTATTAAAATGAAGTACATTTTTTATCAACGTCGTCTTGTTCTTTGATTGGTTACGTGCCCTAAGCTGCTGACTTCCTGTGCAGATGTTTTCACTTTGAGTATTCAATTGTTGGTGATGAGTGTTTAAAGGTACTGTATACATGCACAAGCAGTAATAAATATCACTTTCTTTACCAAACCATTACTTATTATACGAATTTTCAGAACTAATCTGAACTTTACTACCATAGTATGCATATGTTATTGCCTGTCTGTTGCCCATCAAATCTTCTCCGGCATCGCCATGTGTCGTAAAAATGTTCCATATTTTGTACCGGGCCTCGTACTCGATATTCATAGGGTGCATGCTTGTCACTTGTTGTTACTGCTCCAACATGACACCAAATCTGTGGTGAATAGTCAAAAGTTTAGGGGCTTAACATATGAAAAAGTTAAATGTTCTGTTAGAATTTCACTCACGGACGCAAAAGACAAGTAGAATTCTTGATCTTCCGTGTAGTAATTGCTGGAGCTTCCAGAGTTTGAGGGAATGTTTTTTTCCATATCGTTCTTGAACGCTCTGAGTGCAGCTCTGAGTCCAACATTATCGGCTATATTTTCGGGTAATGTGTATTCACCATTTACCTATAAAAATCGAACAAGTATCTAATAAGCCGAAAGTTCAAAAAGACGTGAATTGGTGAATTGAAATTCAGACTTTTTTTACCGTAAAATTTGAATCCGCCACAACGTATTTGCTGTATTGATTGACAAAGCATTTCGTCTTATCGGCGTAAACCATTGCAGTCAATTGGGACCACCAGCTGCCCAACGAGCCTTCTGCATCTAATAGTCTTCCTAAAAATCAAAGTACACTTTCTAAGTACGTGATGTTTTTTTTTATCTAGACCAAATATATTTTATCATCCGTTATAGCATTACCTTCGCTGTCGAATGCGTGCGTAAGTTCGTGTGCCATAACCGAACCGATGCGCGCGTAATCCAGGAGACTAAAGAAAATTAAATCGAATAGAGTAAAGATAACTAACGTACGGAATGATTGTACGTACAACTATTTGCTATGAAATACCTTGTCACATTTTCTGAAAAAAGTGGTTCTCTCATCGTGCTGATGGGAAACACTGGTTCGAAACAAGAAGCAGAAATATTGTGAAAAATACAAGATCTATTTTATCAAATAATTACCTTCAATACTTGCATAATAAAAATACGTACATATTCTGTTATTCAAGCCATTGTAATAGGCATTGACGATTAGCGGGGATTGCGTCCATCTGGAATGATTACCAATGGGGGAAAAACTGCAGTTAGAAATAATTATCGCCATTTTCACAAAAACAGGTAGAAATAATAATTGTTTTTACACACATATTTCTGTTCCGCGGTTTACCAACTTCCGCAAAGTTTTTAGCTTGATTGAAACTCCGGAGTCTGTTTATATTCCCATGATGATCGTTCTTGTAAATTCGTAGCTGAAACCATTTTCTCTTACTAAAATCAAAAGCGGATTATTGATCGTGGTGTTTGTCACGTTTTTTCTACCTTTTTATAATATCGATCGACTTCTTTTTTCGTTTTTATGGAATCTGGTCCTCCGGTTAGTATCAAGATACTCTTCAGTTTATAAATCGCATAATTCTTAGTAAAGTCATCCATCCACTCCGCCTCTACTATCAGCTCTTCCAAAGCGTCTCTCAGGTTCTCAATCATTTGTGTCGCCCTCTTCACTGTTCCCTCGCCGATGTAGATATCTCGATATTTTTGGGCAACGGCAAAGCTCAGACCAATTTTTGGAAAATCTACAACCTTTTTAAAAGAATATGATACACAAACCAGATTTTTAAAACAGAAGAATGCAATGAGAATATTGGTGTGGATCGATAGCCGAATTTAAGGTATCAATCATTCATAATCATAAAATTAAACCTTATGAAGACAATATTTCCATTTTGGATAATTCGAAGGTATGTAGCCCCGTTTGGTGTAAAAATTTATGGAAAGCTCGTACAAATCCGATGAAGATTCGGGTGCCATAAAACTAGCTAATCGGCTAAAGATGAAATCATCTAAAAAGCGTATACTTAATCGTTATGATTTATTCTCAAGTTTGAATTATTTGTCGCATACTTTTCTTACATACCCAATAATTCTTTCGCAGTTTCGTGTACGTATATCAGCAAGCTACGCAACACCTTCCTATTCGTGATAAAAATTTGGGTATCATCGGTTATTTTGGCCCCAGATTTTTTAAACGCAGTCTGCAAGTACGTCTTCCAATTGATCTGGCGATTAAACAAGGTGGTCAAATATTCTTCAGTTAGTATACCTATATATTAGGTTCAAAACATTTGGAACATGAATGAAGAAATAAGTACTCTTCTACACTCACTGAATCGTTAAAATTAACAAGTACTTCATCAGTCCATGCTTGCAATTTTCCCACCGTAGTAGTTCCGGCACTGGGAATGCTAGCAGTTACAGTTTGATCTGCTCCGTAATCTAAATTCTATAAGAAAAAACTAAGTGCAAGAAAAAACAACCGACGTGTGAACTATATAGATTCGATATTGCTACCATTGCGTCTGTGAGGCTTGTCATGAATTCGTTGACGCTCTTTGCCGCGGCTAGGATATCCTTGTCTGAAACACTACTCCGACTGTGATTTCTCAGTGCTTCCATAATTTTAGCTAAATATTGTATAAAGTCGGAGTTCGTTCTACTAGAAAAATGATTATCCAAAATCTGCACTGGTTTTGATAGCAGCGAAGCCGGAAGTGCGAGGTCATCTTGTTCAATCTTTAAAAGTAATTCCCATAATTAAACCTGATCAACTTGCATAATTCTTATTAATTTACTGCACGTACATATATAGACGTTCTAGTCGCATTTAGTACATCGGCTCTAATTGTGAGTTTGAAAATAAATTGGATGCCGAAATTAGCGACGAAATTTGCCATTCTCCGCCAGTCAGCTGAAGTAACTTTGGTCGTTGCGCTTGCATTGTATTTAGTCGGCCATGCTTTGAGCTCAGAGTACATCGGGGAAATACCCTTTTTATCCCGAGTCTTCGTATCCATACATCCTGCGTACATCTCTTGAGCTTTTACGAAAAATTTTGAATCCCCCTTAGTCTTGTCTCCTTCCAACAATTCTGCAGATAAAGGTGTCCGATATTTGATATCGTAAAGTATCTAGTCATTTGTGTTAATCTGTGCTAACCACTTCCAAATCCAATTTACTAGCGCATATTAAAGGCTTCCGATGTAGGAGAGAACAGGTATTTTTCATCAAAGCGAGTATATCCACGCGTGTATATTAATTTCGTTAAAAAAAAAGCTTATCATTATTTCAAAACTGTTGGCATAATTCGAACGTACTTTTCAATTGTTCGTCGACCTCTTTCTGAAGTCGTACAAATCCATCCCAACTTGTGAATGTTTCGGGCACTGGATGAATATTTTCAAAATTTCCGCAGGCAAACTTATAGAAATTATCGCATGGTTGTACGGATTGATCCACATAACGGAATTTATTATCCGCTCGAATGAGGAACAGTAATTGAATAAAAGTATATATGACGATCCACCTATTGAAGTTCACAAAAAAGAAATGCGCAGCTGTTAGAATATTCATATAAATAGCCTGGTTGGAAGCAGAATAGATTTAGGTACTATCTACCACCTAAACTTCTGAATCGGCGTTTAAAACTAAGGTAGTGAGTACAAATAAAAAGAATTAAGCAAGACTAGTTAAATACCTCATTTTACGTGGATTCGCGCAAGTACGACAGCTTGTATTTCACTGAATCACAAATTCACTGGGCGAATATGTCGGATAAAAAAAAAAAACACAACACTTTCGTAACAACGTCATCGATGAAGTGGCAATCTGAGTTCAATGTAGTTCCAATCTTTTAAATACGTCGATTGTAGGATAATATCACACTTTGGTCATACGCACCTAATCGTGGTGCACAATTACGCCTACCTATACTCACTACCAAATTATAAGGAACTGATTTTTATTTCAATTTTTATACAATGGGAATGGTTACTTCATATCTAATCACCTAGGTATAGTCACGTTAACGGCGGAAACCACGGAATGATAATACGGCACGAGTTTGTTGATCGCACAAGTGCAAAAAGGTCCGTTTAATTTTAGCTGAGCGAGAAAAAGTGGCGCACATGGAAAAAAAGTATATCTATATTGAAACGATTGTCAGAAATCACGGTACACTGGCCATCTATCGTGAGTATCGATGATAAATGCCACATTTTAATTAGTCGAAACTAACAATATATTATTATAATATAATTTTTTGGGGGTAACCAGTATTCTTAAGATTTTTCAAATGCCGGATATCGACCATATCTCGGTTCTTTAATCACTCTAACGCAATATCCGCTTGTTCTTATGAATGAATCCTTCGGCTTTTTTCCAATGGTCAAAATTTGCTCACTGGTTTAATCTTACAATTAAAGTTCTAAATGCTGTGGTATATGGAGATGAAAATAAAGTCGTGTTTCCAAAGAATGTTTGTTATTCATTTTGTTACATAATCTCATATGAATACAAGAAAGGAGATAGTGCAGATTCCTTAGTTGGAATAATAGAAAAGCACCTCAAAATGTGGGTTTGTAGTAATGTTTCGAACGTGAATGTTATCAATATTTATTAGAAATGAATTGTATAAAGCGTCAGTCTCGAGACAATCGTGTGGCGAAATCTGAAATTAGAACAAAACCCTTTTTATTGAATAAAAATTAAACTGAAGTGTGGAAAGTTACTTTACAGCTCGAGTCATTCGCGACACTTACAATGCTGATGAAGACGTTGCGTAACCAAATAGAGCTAACGATTACTGCATGGTATTAACGATGTCGTCGATCTTCAATATGCTACGAACAGTCTCCGACGCTAAGGTAATTGCACTGGTGGAAACGAGAAGTGGTTGAACAACGTTTTCATCCCAAATATTGGTTATCGCTCCTTTGCGGACGTTTATTCCAGCCATGACCTCACCCTGGGCATGCCTGTTACGGAGTTCCGTAACAGTGGCAATTGAATTAAGGCCTGCATTTTCCGCCAAAGTAGATGGAATTACCTGTAGAATTTAATACTCTGGTTTTAAACAAAGGTCTTATCGATTGCTGAAACAGATAATTGTTGCATATCTTCAGAATACAAACCTCAAGAGCGTTGGCGAACGCCCTAAAACAATAGGCATCCACGCCACCGATCGTCTGAGCGTGTGCAGCAAGTTTCAGAGCTATTTCAATTTCTGGTGCACCTCCGCCGGCGATTAAAGCTCTTTGTTTGACCAGGCAACGGATGACACATAAGGCGTCGTGTAGAGATCGAGCAGCCTCCTCCAGTACCAATTTGTTACTGCCTCGGACCAACACGGTCACCGTGCGTCCAGGATTTTGGATTCCAGTTATCTATAAATGAAAAACTAGATGCAACACTCTCGCGGAAGACTGGGTTAGTAAGTATGGCTACAAATGGAATTAATCGACAGATGTTATCAAGGAGATTTCATTAAGACAGCTCACCTTGACGAATTTGGAGCTTCCGGTTTGAACTTCTTCACAAAGTTCGGCGTTAACTAAATTTTCTGCGGTGAAATGATCGAGGGAAGCGATCGGCCTGCAGTCCAAGGTTTTGCAAATGTAAGGAATATCTTCTCGCTCGACGTCCTTCACTACCATAACTTTTATTTTGTCAAGGAAGTGGATGGCCAGATCGCTGATAGCATCTCGAAGAATGGATTTTTGCACAAGAAGTACATTGCAGCCACTTTTTTTGATTTGCTTGACAATATTCAAGATGTAGGCGCGCTCCTCTTTTAGTACCCGATCCATTGCGGAATAGTCTGATACAATAACGTTGTGGTCCATCTGTAAATTGTGGGTGAATTTAGAGCTCTTGTATCACAGAATAATAATTATTTGATTGTTTAGATACTTACATCGGTTTTTGGAGGCGAAATGCAGAACTGAATCAAACCAATCTTTGCCTTCTCAATTCGTTTTGGTCCATTGACGTTACACGACTTTTGCGTGAATACCAATCCTTCAATGAGCTCTGTGTCCTCGGTTGTGCCACCAAGTTTCTTGATAACTTTAATGTCCTATAACAGAGGTAAAATATCTTTCAACATGCCAGTCAATTGAGTTCGGTAGCCTATAATGACAGGGGCTATATATCTGTGCTTACTTTTAGATCTACAGCGGCTTCCATCCCTGGTTCTGTGATCTTGAGAACTGCTGTAACTGCCAATGGAGCGAGAAGGCTGGATTGCTGAGAAACCACCTGAGCGTGTGGAAATAATAATATTAGCACATTTCTTAGTAAACTGTATACAACATTCTTCTAGCAAAGACAGAGATGAATTACCTTTGAGTTCAGAGATGTCGCGGCGCTCTTGATCAATGATTCTCTGTCCGAAAGTTCAATCGGTTGAGATATTTCTTTCAAAATTTCAACAGCTTTGAGTGCTGCCTTCTGAAAAGCATCACTTATGGATGTGGGATGAATTCCTTTGTGGAGTAAACGTTCAGCTGCCTCAAGAAGTGCACCAGCTACTATAACCACACTAGTGGTACCGTCACCAGCTTCGGTGTCCTGAGCTCTTGATAATTCTACCAACTAAATGATAAAGGAATGAAAATTTTTTTGTATTCAATAGAGGCTAAGTAAGGTTTTGTATCAAACGACAGTCTCACCATTTTTGCAGCAGGATGCACAACATTCATTTGTTTCAAAATTGTCGCTCCATCATTGGTGATGGTGACTTCGCCATTGCTAGCTTGGATCTGAGAGAGTAAACTTCAGTCAATTTTACAATTCATCTTAATTTCTATTTCTAGTTTCTCAGTCCTACCCACCATTTTGTCCATACCACGAGGACCCAAGCTTGTGCGGATGGCATCGCTGACAGCTATGGACAAAACACATGAAATTATTGTGACTCCTTACAGAACCTCGTGTTTTGAAAAACAAGATGAAATCCTTCATGTTAACCATTGGCAAAATGAACTGTTATGATGATGCATTAGATGGGGCGAGCCATATAGGTAAACATTATCTTGGCAAGAATTTCAAAGGCTTAAAAACCGCGTGAATGGTGGTGAAAAACTGCAGAGTATTCAAAAATGATCACTAAGTTATGCATCATTTCGAGTTCAAGTAGATCAGAGAAATATTTCGAAAGCGAATTTTATAGGGAAGCAGTCACGCGTGGGATACATCTCTATGCCCATAAATGGCAATGAATCAGCGTTGTATTCTCTGACAATTTCCAAGTTATGATTTACACTCCGGACATTTGGATTACTTTTATGAAATATTAGGTTCTATACCCTTTGCCGCATTGATGTTGCTGGCACGAATATCAGCTGGTTTGCTTTTATCTTTATAAGCTTGGCCATGGGCGCGTCGTCCGTCGCCGGCAGCAGTAATTCCGACCATTTTTAAATATTTTATTTAAACTCACAATCTAATTATTACTTGATTAATGCTTCACACAGTAACTGACGCTACGCAGACAAAATGTCAGTCGATAGATCAGTGGAGGATACCGTACTAGAAATAAATAACTTTTGAAGCACCCACAAAAATAGTGGTGAAACACGAGGGGGACTACTGCGAGAAGGTTCTGTTTCCAACAATGAAAAATTGGAAACCTATGATCGTGACTTGCTACGATATTTCGTTACCGTTTTTCAACAGTTATTAAAGTCCCCGTGAATAGCGGCCTGCGTTAGTTCTTAAAAATATGAATTCACCGTCTTCCCCTAGATGGCCTTACTGACTGGATTGCGAAGCACGGTAGAAGTATTTTAAATGTTTAAATACCGTGCATATATGTTTAAATGCCAATTATCATAAGGTATTTAAATTACGCTTCAAAACTACTCAATATGCATTATAGTCCATTTTTCTTTTATTTTGTCAAACGTGATAATAACTTTACATTACTTTACGAACTAGAATTATTCTATTCTAGGAAATCAGGAATGACAAATTACATTCTTCTTTCGATCCGTTCAAATTTGCCATTATTCCATTATTCATGCGTGGATTTCCAGACCGGTGTCGAAGCTTCTTTTTGACTGCAGTGGCAAAAGATAATATTCACCGCAAATCAAAAATATAATATAGGGGATTGTAAAGTTGGAAAAGCCATAACCGACGATTTAGTTCCACTTTTCACACGTTACTTGGATCAGAATGATGGAGTACATTCCAAAATGTGTCAATTATCATATTGCAAGAGAAAAAAAACATTTTAAAGTTCGAGTGCATCGGAGACATATGTTGCATCGATTAATAATCTTTTAGAAGAAGATGGAAGGTCCCGCATTCGGCCATCGTCGTGAATGATTTATAAAAAACTTAAATTTTGGAGCGATGACTGCATTAATCGCTGGTTTATCTTGCACATAAGTTCAACGTTTAATTTGACATCTATATTTAAAATCGTCGCTGAATTATCATCCCCAGATGTATCATATTGACTAGATACATAATTTATTTACACAAATGATTAACAGTGATTCAACATACATTAATGTTTTCGTACACTCATCCGCATATCATATGGTTCACAGGACTATTTTATCACGAGTCAGGAATCTCGCGTCGGTTTCCGCTTTAATCTTAATTCGCACTAATGTGCTGACTAAGCCAAAATTTTGTGTATATATCAAAGTATACAAAACTTATACGCGCATCAGCTCAGGGCCATACCCAATTCAGTCGAGTGTTCCCGTCATTTGTTTCGTTGAATATGAATATGAATTCGTTGAGGTGCTGAAATTCTTTACGACCAGGGTGCTGAATTTCTGTGACACAGCGCTGTATTACTAGCTACCTCGGTGTATCAATGACGGATCGGGGAATCAAATCAGGTTTCCCGATAAAAAGAAAAAAAGTGACATCGCTGATCCATTGCCGAGTAATCGAAGGAATTTAATCAATTTTCAAAGCACGTTCGACGGGGTTTCCGATCACTATCGTCGAAGACTGGAGGATCAAAATGTCCCAAGAAGGAAATTAAGAGATCCGGTTGAGCTTCGCCCATCCAGGTTCATTCCGGACGTGGCAACAAAAGCGAGTCTTTGTCCGGTAAACGCGCACGGACAATCGAAGGAACCAGGTGAATCCAAAAACGGCGACTGACGTCCTCGGCGTTAACCAAAATCTGAGGGTCAAATTTTGAAGATTTGACAATGCGGTCTCATCGTCAGGCTACGCAGCGATGTACAGACCGCATACAAATTACCTGTCTATTTTCACTGGATGAACATTTCTGATTACGACAGCAATCGTCATTTAAACATCAGATATGAATGGTGCCTATTTTATTATACTACGATGCTCGATTCGAGATCATTATTCATACAACATTGACAACGTAGATAGTTAATACCGCACGCAAAAATGCAGCTATCATGACGTTCCTTCCGAGAAAAATCGCGGTGAATTCCTGCAGGTTTATATTTGAAAGCATTCTGATTTTCTCAAATAATATACGTTATCGCACTTTTACGTTATCAACTGCAGAAGCCTGTGCACAGTTGACCACTTCTCAAACGTCAATATTTCATTCACACACAACTCTATGAATTATAGTTTGCTACGTTGACACTGTCGCGAAGATTATTATTTATATATAAACACATATACGTATATTATATCTATTAAATATACCTGACGACTTGTGTCGCCATCAAGGTAATGCTCAAACACACACCCATACATTTCTGGAACGGAAATGTTATATATAGGCGATTGTCGCCTAAACGCTTATAGCTGAATGACTTTTTACTTCCGCTCACGTTTCTTGACACGGTTGCTATAGTTTTATAGTCTGACTTGAGTCAGGAACGCGTGTTGAAGATATCACATACATATATCGAGCAGCTACTGGTTGCAACAGTGGGTGTAAACTACTTTTAATAATGTTGCTTAACATGAGCGAGCGTCGAAGAGAAAACATGTTTTTCCAGCACCCTACGTTATGGCATCCTAATGAATTTATATATTTTTTATTATTATTTTTCTTTTTCTCAACGTAGACTGGATTCGATAACGAGAAATACGGGAATTTCAACCGACGTTACTTAACTTCTTCAATGAAACATCGGTATGGATTATCACCGGTATAAGAGTGCGTAATTCGCCACACTATGGAAATGGAATTTTCCTCGTATGATAACGCGATGTCATATAAGTTACCGATTATCGTATATATCCACGGTCAATATTGAATGTTTGCTATATCGATATATGAAAAAATCGAGACAAATGAACGTAGATATCTATAGGTAGGTTCTTCCGATTTTTCAGTAGAATCGCAACCATCAGGATATATCCCCAAGCAGTTTATAGAAGATTTTCAAATACTTGAAATTTTTATTTCATTGTTTACAGATGTATACATGTATAATTGCATAAGAGATGAGATCCTCCTGCAGTATGATGCAGCAATCCGTTTCGCTGCGTAGCGAAGTGTTTCAATCATCATCCGGAAAGTGGATGAACTAACGTGCTGAGAGCGGTAATTGTTTATCTCGAGGTTTATCTTCTCAAAACTTGAGATTGATGCGGTCACGTACCATAGCGAAGTCTAAAAACCGTGATTAAAACTGCAACTGAGGTTATTAGCCCTTCTTCAAGTCTCCGCCATCACGCGCCATTAATACAACGTCTTTTTGCCCAGGTAGAACCGACGAAAAAAAAAGTATACACAACTAAAAAGAAACCGCTGATCTTCCATTGGCAACGATAGAATTACAACGCTTAGCGTAAATTAGAATCGCTCAATCTCCTCTTCGAAGTAATTCAAATTATTCGAGTTCGTCACAGTCTGCTGATCGCGATAGAAGAACCTATTGTTCTCATGATCTCTGCAGTCTTTATATAATAAGCACTCTGTATCTTCGGGAATTAATTACGAGATTTATCCAAAGAGCAGGTTAGTACGAGCGACAAAAACTCTTAATAATTATCTCAAGGTCTTCCGAAGACTCGCACGCACGATAATCCAACGCTCGGACGATCACCAATCGCAGACTCCTCGTGGAAGTTACGGAACTGCAAGATCATGCAGCTCTCAGGGATCTCGATGCATCGCCTAGCCGGAGTATATTTCCATTTCTTACCTATAAGCTAGAACCTTGGTGCACGTACTTTGGTATAAGCCGGTTTCTAGTAAACGACGAATAATCTTTCCTTCCACCCACGACAACCGCCTGCAGCAGCAACGGTGCCGCTTGCAGCAGCGGCGCCTACTTTGCCGTTGGGAAGTTGGGATTCAAACAACCGCGCGGTGCTCGAAGGTACCCATACACATACAGAGGATATTTTACTATAGCTTTTATACCTCCGAGCTGTAAAGGTAAACCGAGTTTGGCTATAGTATGTGTTCTACCTGCCGCTGACATTCTGTGGTGACGTCACAAAGATAGTACACCAACACCAGCCACCTTTATACCTCCCTGCGCACGAAACTCCACGACCGTCTGCTGCGTGACGTACTCCGGTTGGGGCACAACGCTTTGCTACACTCACCCACAAACATTCGAACCGCGGACAGCCTCGACCCGAACGGTGACATTACGCTCGAGTACTTCACGAACCGGATAGAAAAAAAAAAACAACAAACGATCGGAACGGAATAACGACACAGTGCCCATCGGTCTCGTGGTCGCGGAATTGAAACTTATCCAGGGCAGTATTACCGAACGGCGGGCGGGTTGCTTTTCTTCATCTTCTTCTTTTTTTTTCAAATTACAAATTTCCGAAACGGTCGCATCGTCTCGAGTGAGCAGAACAAATGAACAGGTGAAGGTACGAGCAAGTGTTACGAGGCCGCTCAGTGTTCGCGTTAGAAGATGAGATTATTTTGTGTTACAACTAACAAAGTGTAAGTGCCATTGTAGAATTGCATCGTATTTATATATGGGGGGGGGGGAGGAAAAGATGGTGCAGATAAATGTCACGCGTAATTTATAAAGGGTGATGGGCTGGTGTTTCGAAAATTTGTTTTGTGAAGATTGAATCGAAATTGGAAAGCACGCTATAAGGTATTTGAATGAGTTCGAATATTAGTTTGGGGGAACCAGTTTAACGGACGAAGTCTGCTGCAGCTGTGGGCACGTGTCCGGCCAGTGCACAGTGGCATTCGCCGCGTATATTATCAACGCCGCGGTGTTAAATAATTTTTCATCGCCAGTGTTTCATTATCGGTGTGTGGTTTATGTGACGTAACCGGTAGTTGTTGATGAATATAATTTTGTTGTTGTCCTCGGAATTCAGCGAGTGCGACATTTTTGATATAGTGACCTACTACTGATCAGGTGTTGTGTTTGGTGATCGGTGAAGATATAATGAACAAAATAATATGAATATCCCCATAGTATCTGGAGACATCGACGAAGATGGTTACAAGCCAAAGTTCATCCGGGTAAGATGTGAAAAATAAACTTCAACATTTTTTATAGACGATATTATGATTTTATACGGTACACATATAATCGGATAACTGTTACGAGCTGAGATGAAGTTAGAAAACTGGTATCTGGTTTTAAAATATGGAAGATTGCTCACACACCCAGCAGCTTCACATTCTTTGCCGTGCTGATCACGTAGCTTTTCGTGGCTTATCAGTTCTGAGAAATATTCATAAAACCTGGGAGCGTGAATTACCTCTTTCCGGAGTTATAGAATATTCAAATATCGCTACGTAACTTACGAATAAACATGAGTAGTTGTTAACAAATTTTTCGTGCATTCCAAGACGGGCGCGTTATACACAAGCGTTAAAGTCTCCAAGATTTTTCAAACGATTCGGAAAACATTCCTCAACATTTCAGTACTGATTACATATCGATTGTTTTGTAATTCTCCGGCATAATAGCGTCGCGTGTTTAATGCGGATAAAAAAGACGGATAAACAATTAGTCAATAAATAAATACGTATTATATATTCGAGCTATGCAAGTTTCGCTGTGTACGTGGTAGTCAGTCGTATGGGTTGTTTATGTGAGTCTTGACGCTCCGTTGACGTCAGTTAAAAACAATTTCTTCAGCAATTCAACTTACCCGTTGTACTCATTCTCACAAGTTATTTATTGTACGTCGATACTGGAAAATACAAGAAAGTTGGCACAGGCGAGTCGTTTAGAAGAAAAAAAAAAATTACTTATTAAAATCTTAATTAATTTTATTTATAATTGTTACTGACGTATTACTATGGTGCACGAGCTTTGAATATATATTATCATTTTATTTTTACGCCGTCGATTGATTGTGTCGCTTATCAAAATTTAATTAACTTTGCGTGCTTTTGTATAGCTGTCCAGTTGTCCTCATATAAATCGCATTTGTTATCGAAAAAGCAACAGTCTTCTCGCAAATTTACACCGCACATACATCGGAACAACTATTTTTTTTTCATATTTTTGCCGTAGGACAATATAGTTCAGTTTATAACACAAGTGATCTGTAAATCATTGAATCGAGTCGCAATTTGAACATAAATAATTCAAGGTTTGATGATCGTTGCGGCTGTTAGGTAAATCAAATTACCACCTCATGTTCTGTTGTGACTAGGTATATGCCGGGTATTGTCTCCCAGTATATTTACTAGACACGACATATTACGTTACGATTATGCGATGCCTTCGGAAGTTTTCGCATCAATTTGTCACAATTCAAAAGTTGAGTAAAAATTAACGATAATATCCTACCTCGTGAGTATTGAAATTTAGCGTACTAATCAGACTGGAAAATGTACAAAACACTTTTTGACGTGTATACACAGTTGGTCAAATATCGAAATTGCTTGTTCAATTGCTGGTCGCTTTTTGAAGAAGCCATCAATGCAGCCTGTACGTCTCTAGTCATTTACATCCATCCATCGAGTAATGAAAAAATTAGTAGATCCGTTGGAAAATTGCATTTTGATGTCGTAATTTTTGCATTTCAAAATTAGAAATAGTGAAAGCAGCAGCGGCAGCTATTGGCAATATTTATCGTCGAGAATGCCGCTGAATAGCTGTCGTACGCAGGATTAGAATAGGAATGTATATTGGATTGCCTCCAGGCGTGCGCGGGCCAAAAATTTTATAAATTTAAATCACGCTGTGGCACATTGAACGTGAAATGTAAGTCGGGAAGAACGTGAAAACCAGACCGACGTCGCTTTCATAAGAGTTCAAGCGTGAGAAGAAGCTGCAGACGTGAAAATGGGCGGTTACAATGGGTGTCTGTTCTTCCACGTAGGTATATGTAGATGATATCCCGAAGTGGTTGCACACACGTACGCTCATATTTATCCAAGGGTCGAGACATGCTCATTTCTCCGAGGAGGATCCGCCCGACAAACAATAGACGAAGTGGTTCAGTTTCCACAATTCTTCTTCCACTCGCACGTTTCTCAACAAAACTTCTCTTTTGATGTTCTTAGATCATTTACTCAAACGTCTATTTTCCTTATTTTTTTTCTCGTTCTTTCTTAGCCGGTTTCGCTACGGCCATAATTTAGATTCAATTGCTATCGTATTCTTGAAGTTAGCTTACACTCACGCAAGAATAATTTTATAACTACCGCGTGGTATATCCTATAACTCTTTTACGCGGGGTCATTTCGAAATGAACGAGCAAAAAAATCCGCTCCCAGGTGTCACTCACCTATAATACAAATCCCGTCTACTT
The DNA here is from genome assembly GCA_963978495.1 of Athalia circularis. NCBI lineage: Eukaryota > Metazoa > Arthropoda > Insecta > Hymenoptera > Athaliidae > Athalia > Athalia circularis. The sequence continues at coordinate 18,260,588 of OZ021700.1, forward strand.
TAATTGGATTAGACGTCAGTCAAAACCTTCGTAACTAAACAGAGATGGCTTCCTTCGCCTAGACCATGTGCTAGGTACATATAAAAAACTTGAGACTTCGAGAGGATTTGAATACGCCTTAGGTATTATATACGTACGTAGCATGCTTATACATTTTTCGATGGCAGAAAGTTTGTGCCGGTAAAACGTGTTATAACTTACTTTGACAAAGTGAAAGCATCGCATCAGTAAGCAGTAAGCCCTGCAGCAGCATTTTCATGACTCCGAGCGTCCTTATTCTGCAGTGGATCGAAATCTCCGATCATCTTTGTTCTGCAAAATCGAAAAAAAGAAGTGTCAGGCTCATTATCTTTGATACCGTGTCGAATACCTACCGACGATGGTCAGACGGTGTGCCAATTATTATTATTCCGTTAAGAAAATCTACCTGGCGTAGGCGTAGGTAGGACCCGAGGATTATCTTGGTTGGGGCGAAGCATCGAACACTTGAAAAGAACGGTGGGCTTGACGTCATGTTGACAGGTGGAACCCAGACAACGAACTTCCGGTTGTTATGCTTGGATAACGACGCCCCGAACTTGACATTGAAAATCGGTTCTTTGTGTGCCGACGTACAAAAACGGCCACAGGGTACCGAGTTTTTTTTTTCGACAAAATTTTCACACCGTGCCGATACTGCAGATTCAATCCGAATTTTCTTTCTTGCGAATAAAAGCCGATTACCTCAAAGTTTGTAGATCCAACAACGAGAGGACTGCGTTGTGCTGCACTTGTGCATTTATAGTATGTATATTTTGAGTACATATGTGGGCCTTTTTAGTATGCTGCCGTACTACACGCAGTTACCTATATACATATAGATCATTTACGTACACGTTTATGTAATACGGAGTACGTGCCTAGGTTTTTTTTTTTTCGTTTTTTTTTTTTTCATGGTTACGTGCGCTATCTTTACAACCATAAATATTCTATTATGTACCCACGTGTGTTCACCTATACAACGTTTGTCTCTAAACACCTGCACTACCTTTTCCAATAACATCATCATTTACTGGTCTATACCGCTAACAGCAATAAGAGCCGCGGTAATCGGGTGCAGGAAAATTTTTCATTTTCCACAGAGCATTCGTTGTACATTTTTTTTTTTTCGAAAATGTGTAGCGGTGTGACAAATCGCGGGACCGCGATATACAGTTTCGCATAATTAGTGTCGAAAGCTCACGTACACCTGAACGTATATTAGCAGAGAATATACGCCTTATAACGGAAACCGATCGAAGAGTCTCCATTAAATTGCATGTGCATGACTGATTCCCTGTGCAGCATGTTAAGCGCCATTTTAAATTCACCGTACACCGGTATCGATAACAACGTTAAAGGAAACGCTTGATTTCCGGTTAATATCGAATGACGCGGATGTACCGGAGAGATGTTCGACGATGCAACGTTGGTTGGCTGCACTATCGGAAATGAAAGGAACAAGAAAATTCTATCGTCAGTGTCTAGGATGTGATCGGCGTGACAATTATATTCTTTTTACTCAAGCTGGTGTACAGTACCGCACACTTCGGCTCATTGGTAGTTTTATTCGTTTTCACTCCGCATCCGATTGTTCGGAACGGAGATCGAGTTTCCTTTCGAATGGAGAGAAAATAATAATTTTTTACGCTCACAATGGCCGGCTCCTTCCTCGAAATTGCACGTACTGGAAAGCAGCATCTGCAGCCGTACGATGCAATGATCGATAATTTCAACGACCAACCCGTTCGATTTATTCATCCACGCGATGCTTATCCGACGCTGTTATGATGTTACAAATATATTTCAATCAATGGCTCCGAATGTAACGATACAAATGAATGGTCGGGCAATAGGTTATTATCTCCCAACATCACCTCCTCTTTTACACCGGGGGCAACTCGGTGAATCATATAATGACTCACACACCTACCTGCTGCATGTGCTCTACTCGCGCCATAACTCTTCCCTTCCGTCACGGCTTTTCGATTCAAGCAGCAATTTATGGGGGCTTATTTCGCACCCTCTTGGATTCCGGACTTCGCAAAGGTGGAAATAGAACCGAAAAATTCCGTGTAACGTTGACACCTATTATCACATAATTATTACGGCGGCGATTATCGGTGATTTAGCTCGGAGCTAATATTTTCCTTAAACCAAATACGAAATTGATTACCTATCGTTAAATGGTCATTGCCGTGTAGAAAAAAAAAAAACAGAAACTGGCCCGCGAAATTCCGTATATAACCTATGTAGGTGTGGTTCGTTTCGATAAACCTGAAAAACACGTAGCTGTATCGATATACGTACGTAGGACATATTTGAAAATAATTTTGACATCTTACCTGGTGCTTCGCAGTGGGCAGCCAGGTGGATATTCACTGGTGCGTTACACGTGACGACGACGACGTCGTTTTGCTGCCCCGACGAGATACGCCTGAATAAAGTCTTCCCCTCTGTATATAAGCACATTCGTCGTTTCGCAGTGGTAATTATTACAAGATTAAAATCTACAAGGTCTTTCGACCCTTGCACAACTGCAGGCTATGTGCCGTACCGTCTACCAAAAGGAAACGCGTGTATACATGATAAATTTGGAACGTATATAGTTACTTACATCTCATACACCGATATTTCGTCAACGGATAGAGAAATTCGTGAGAAACTTATCTATATATACGCGCGGGTTTGTTCGGTTTGTCAGAGAAATTAATTATGCGAGAAGGACGAAATTATCTACATATTTTATTACGGAATTTTATAACATTTGCCTTATATGTACGAGTAGGCTAACATTTCATCGCTGTTCTTTTTTTGTTTGTTCGCCTCGGTAAGAGGACTTTTATTTCGGGACTATGAATTTTATGACTAAAAAAGCTCCGGTGGTTAGCTTTTCGAGTTTCGCGTCCGAGTTTTCAATTTTCCATGAATTTTAACGTTCCGGTGTATACTGCGAATGAAACGTGAATCATATCATTCGATTGAGAGATTAAAGTTATACCTACGCATGGATATAAAATACGTTCCGCACACGCGATGCGTTATGCTCGTATAATGAATGGTTATCAGGGAGATCAATGCGGAATGAAAGTGCTGTTTTATCGCGATTTGTACAGATTTTTATTCCGCAGAAATTTTCAGTGGCCATTGACCGATTGCGATCGAGAGCGATCGCTGCAGGGGTGCAGATCGAGATCGTAAAATTGAACGGCATTTGAACAAATATAGCGATAGTTATTTTCAACACTCATTACTTTCTTGATTGATCAATTAGCGATTACACCGCTATCAATATACGGAGCGGCACAAGTGCGAATTTTTTCCTTTTTCTTCTTTTTTTCGTTTCTTCATTTTTTCTATCTTTTTACTTTTATTCCCTTCATCTCGCTGTACCTACACGGCAGACAGGAATATCTGGTTCATATCGTATCGATCTCTGTTCGGCCCATTAGTCGGGTAAGTGCAGTGTAGGTAGCTCGCGACTCTGCTGCTTAGAGTTGGTGCGGTTGGAGCGATGCACCGTGGAAAATAGAAGTGTGTAAATAAATATGTATATATATATATTCAGACGCAACTTCTACATACATTTTACACCCATAGGTATATACTACTTACAGCACATCGCAACCGTAGTGGTGATTATAAAAGCGGAAATGTTTATCATTATCTTAGACCGCGTAGTTTTAATGCTTCGCTTCTTGCGTCAGGTTCAAGGCACTTCCTCCTACAGGTATAACCTACTCATCTTCTCGTCTTCTTTGTGTATTTAAAGTCGACGATTCTGCCAACCATAAGTGCGCGGACTATAGTTCAGTTAACTCTTTGCACACTCGAAACTTCCCATCCCCGTAACACGACTGTAATTATACATTTTGTTCCTCCGGTTCGCCTGGCAGCGGAAATATCCTCTGTCAGATGTCGTATCTCCGAGACAATTTGCTTCCTGCTAAGATAATTAAAAATTTAAACAGCCCTAAAGATTATCAAAACTTTAAGTACATCTCCTCGTAACAAAGCGAATCTTATTTCATTTATTTAAGGCAGCCTCATAACGCGAACAAATTTATTTCTCGAAGCGAAAAATATACGCTGCGCTAGTCAAACAGCTCTCGATTTTTTTATAATTACCATTAATTTACAATCAATTAGAAACTTGATCCGCGCAACAAAATGCACCACGGTAGATTATACGCCGATCGTATGACGCGACGTACAAAGTTTATTATTGAATGACGTTCATTACCATATAAATTATTAACGAATTAACCGTTCGAGTCAATTATTTAGCTTATGTTAATTTAATTGCTTTACATGCAACTAAGAAAATAACCCCAAGACTTTTAACCGCACGGTCTTCATCTTAGAGCTTTTATTATAGATACGTGGAAGAACTGTAACGCGAAGATTTAAGCGATTTAATATATTCGAGAAATCCACCCTCGAGATCGTCCGCCATATTGCTATAAATCATATCCCATATAATACGTACGACGTACCTCGTCGCATGATCTATACTTGTGGATATACACGGTACACGAGGTGACCGTTTTATTAACACATTTGTCTCCGGTAACTCCTACCGTTTAATTAGTACCTATCACCATTCTAACACGACGAGGAGGAGATCGTCAAGTCCTGTTTTGCCCGTGCGCCGATCCAAAGGGACGGGATAAAATGGCAGAAACGTAAGTGGGAAACCAGATACAGAGAAAAGTAAGAGAGAGAAAGGAAAATCAAATCTACCGTGTGTCCCTTCCAACACGTATACCGCCGAATGGTAAGTTACAAATATGGAGGAACAATTTCGCTGTGTAGAGGTGGTGAAAGGTTGTTGGGAATCCAATATTAGTTTATAGTTTGTATAGATCGGAATATATCTATCGAAGTTGTGTGCAAAAGTACATACACGTATAGGTATATAGATATATGTGTTGAGGCACGTTCACATGCACAAGGTTTTTCCTATACCTGAAAGGTGTTTATATGTAGGTATATACAGAATACACGGTCGTTGGTTCTGCTATCCCCACTTGAGGAAGAGCCTCTTTCCTCTTCTTTCGCTCGACGGCGCGGTGTTCCCCGTTGAACTCTCAGGACTCAGACCACAGGTGTAACTCAAGCTACCGGTCGTATTACTTCGCCGTTCGATTGGCGCATTATTTTTATTACATCGCGATTCGAAGCGACTGTGAATGAATATCCCGAGGGATGCAGAGGTGATTTTCACCAACCACGTGCGATCTTTTGGTTCGGATTGCTAGAAAATAGTTCGCGATGCAGCCGGTGACATGAAAAAGTGACACAATTGTGGAGACCGTTTCAAAGAAAAAAAAAAAACAAAAACAAAAATAAAAACCCGCGACCGACGCGTGCAGGGACGAAGAAGCGTACGATTTTCTTCTTTTGAAAAGATTTGAAAGTTGCTCGGCCGTAGAGTCCCGATACTTTTTTTCTCTCACGCCGCAGTCACGTTGTCTTTGGTTCTTCCGACCGGTGGACCGAGTCGCGATTATTCTGGACGTTGATTACATTTTTCAAATAACTGTAAACCATAGTTAAATAATACCGCGTTATTTTTTCGCATTATAGTTGCATTACGGTCCGTAATCTTTAACGTATAATACAACGCGGGTTGTTGCACTTGTGGTGTTTTGAAAAAAACAAAGGAAGAAAGAAAAAGATTACCCGCATCGTCTTCGGCTTGGTGACCGTCGACGATTTGTAATCTCGACGCGTGTTACGTGTTTCCGGTGTACACAGCGTATACGACTACACATAAATACACATCTACAAAAGTGCGTATGGGGTGCGTTTATAGTGGCGTAAGAAACGTGCCAAAGGCGTGAGTGAAGTTCGTGAAATTACGAGACGTCAACGAACGGATAAATATTTATGATAGGTTGTATCAACCGATCATCGTCATTCTTCACCGCAGTGGTCGACATGTTGATTCTACCGGAGATAAAACTGCAGGTAATTAGAATTATACGTTTGAAAGCAAAGAAAAAAAATTCTACGACTATCCACGTCGCTTTTAACACCTTGAAAAAAAAGGGAGAGAAGAAAAAGTCTTCACTGTTATGTACTACTCGAAGATTAATTCACGCGCGAAAAGACCTTGACTTTGTCCCGTACGGTAACGGAAACGACTGTCCATTGCGACGATGTGACGAAGAGAGATTTAATTTATCTGATCGCCGATGTGCGAAAGCTTATGATAATTTGCAATGCTGCCAAAATTAATCGAATACATTGAAGTTGTAAGTTTTTGGTCGAAGATTGCGATTTACGTGACAAGATTATACATTTCAAATGCTGGCGTGTCTTCGTACGGTCAATTGTTACATAAATCGTCATTATGGTAATACGCAATTGACGCGCATTGAAACAAGGCACGTGTTAGAGTAGATTACAAACCCGTGGTAAATGTCCGTAGAATATTTTTTATATTTTTAAGCCATTGAAAAAATTTCCATTTGTTTGCCGAGTATAAAGATACTTACATATATGCCTTTGGCGTATTAATTAGAAAATTTTACTTATAGGTTAAAAATTTAAACGTGCGCATAACAGATGGTTGCTGAAAATATAAGCAGTTGCTCAATGAATTTAAGCCCCGAAAAAATTTCAGAACCGTTTATTTCATTGGTTTCACTTTTTTAAGAAACTAAAATATATATACGAGAAAATAAATTTTTTTGAATTTTTGATTTTGAGGATAAAATTGAAAAAAAAGAGATATATATATATCGGCGCGGTTGTGTTACTATCTTGAGCTGAGTTTCTCAATGTTACTTACATAATTTTAATGATTGTTTTAATTTCATTACGTCCCTATGTATTATTTTGCAATAAAAAACTTCTGTAATAATAAACAAAAAAACTTATTCACTCATACCATTGAGGTCGTGAATCTACACATTTCTTACACAATCTACGTCTGAAGTGTAACATGAGTCTGATTGAAAAAAAAAGGACAGATATATTTTGCTTTTCAAAGAATTTATTATCACCGAAAATATTTCTTCAATTACGTTTGTTACGGTAATTGAGATAACAGCTCCAGATTTATTAATCATTACATTAATCGTCGGTTCGTGTAATTATTTTTTACGAAGTAAGTAGATTTTTTCTTTTCTTTCCAATTAGTCCAGGCTCCCAAATTAGACTTCCGTGTACGTTGTAGCGATTACCTATACACACGTGTGTACCTATACCATACAACGAGGTAAAAATGACGATTATCACAGCTAACGTAAATATAAAATCGATAACACCCATGGGACAAGAATCGCGTCTATGAATTGAGAGTTTGATAAAAATTCAACATTGAAAGATAAGTACGTCGCTGCGCCTGATGCATACGTTTCATGCACCGTGTACTTTACGCCGTATAGTATACGGTACGTAATTATAAATATATACATATAACTATATATACGTGCGTAAGCAGCACCTTCATGAATTAGTGGAGCTAAGAAGGTATCTAGGCAGCACTAAGTTTTTGTTAATAATTTGCATTAATTATCAACGGTTGAGATGGCATGCATTACATTACGTTACCCTACAGGCCAACGTACTCTAGGGTATACTGTGCGGTATAGTATTATTATACCCGTTACTAACTGAATTCAAAACGTCTGCTTTAATCACGTAGGAGTACCTGGTTATTTTTTTTCCATCTTTATTCTTGTAATTCCTAATTATTAAATACCTCATAGCGTGCTTTCCGTACGTACTTATATGTAAGTATAACGAAACAACCCACCCAACCTAGTCTACCGATATTGGCGTATCAAAAATACTATATTACGGCACCACGATTACATTTCAGTCATCAGTTTTATGGGACTTGAAAATTTTTATTACGCCAATGGTATAACTATTATGACAATGAAATTATGCAGCTAAAAATAAATTCGTATCGTAAAAAGATTGTAATTCCGACGACCAAGATTGAAGTACGCATATGGTCACGGTCAGCCATTTTATCGGAAATTTAAAATTATTTGCATATTTTGAGTATCAAGTGCAAGGATACATGTTTCACAACAGTGCAGCGGCTACACCGGTTTTAGACCAGAATCAATTACGCGTGCGCGTGTGCCATTTTAGCTATTGCAGAGATGATTCAAATTTCAGAATACTGCGTTCGTTGGAATGAATAAATATATTTATATTTATATATATACACGTGCGATAGATGCCCATTATATACCTATATATGTGTACCATAATATCGCTCCCGTTCTTCTAACCTTAATTATTATGATTACACTTCCGCTGGGTATTGCAGGAAGTTAAAAGTTGCATGAAATACGATGCAATGAAATGCAGTTCTGTGCAACTCATATCAGACTTAATTACAAACCTGGTGTGACTATCGTGCACTTATAAGTCAGCTACAATATTCATCATTCACCGCAACATATTATATCGTATATATATACATGTAAATACGTACGCTAAATGAACATATGTACATCCCATTATATACCGGTCGTGAAGCAGATACTCGACCGTTTCTCGATAACATTTGCACGTCCATTATTATGCTTCGATTCAGCGAAATATCGTTAGACAAAAGTAAAAAATGTCTTCAGAATGAATTAGAAATGTATCGAATATGCTAAAATATCTTAGCGCATTGCGTGTATATGGACCGACGTTGAGAGCCGTTGAAAATTGCCCGGAATTACAGAGAAGTCCCAAGGCGTTCGTTCGGACGTTGACTCTCGTCATTCGGTTGATCGGGAGATCGTTCTTTTCCGCGTCATCACGGTGACGGCGCATACCTATACACGCACGTATAAAGAGGTGAAATCTGAAATCGACGGTCGCAAATCTACGGAGAGAAAATTCCGTCGCAATAATTGAGGAAGCCTTGCCCGCTGCGGTGTACAGATTACGGCCCCCCCTAACGTAAATTGCACCGGTAACGGCAGGAGACGTAGGAACTGCAGCATCAGGAACTGAAGCAGCTACCCTGTACAGAAAGAGACCAAGATGGCTGATGGGCTGCGCGTCCAGCAGTTTTGATTGTTTTTTTCAGCGGTCCGCGTATAGCTCGGTAGCGATACTCATTAGACATCGATGCTGCTGCAGCCGCGGGATCAGACGTCGGGATATGCTGGCGATGCTGCCGCTGCAGGTGCGTCTTTGCATATCTCGATCTTCATAATTAGTTCCAAGTCCTACTCACCGTACACATATAAACATGGATTTTAAAAACGATAAATACGCTGCAATCGGTCGCCGTTTATTCGTTTCGTGTTTAGGAAATAGATGTAGTGCATTTTTCGATTAACAATTAATAATTGCATTCGAGTCCGAAAATCGACACGTGCGCTCGTCGCATATTCGTGTGTGTATAATGCTAATTATACACAGATAGAGTTGAATATAGACGTCCAGAGCCCAGGGACCGATAATATAATGTGCAACTCGTGAGGCAAAAAGCTATCCAGTTGTGCACCTATACGGTTATGTAAGGTTCAAAGAATTTCTAAACACGCACAACTTTCAACTTCTACGAACGTCACGGCATCATCTTCAATTGCAACTCACGATCTTTCGTACGCGAGCGAAACGTTCTCGATTTCTTAAATCGCACCGATCCAGCGATGGTCAATCCAAAACGATCCACGTCAATGACCATATCTATCTTACGATATGTGTACGATATCGTAATTTTATGCTCAACGATCATCTCTGCCGCTAACGTGCAATTTGATTTGGTGGCTCCCACGATAACCCTGAATCCGAAGCAAGCTAGGGACTCTGTATTTCTGTAACACCACTGTGGAAAATTATGTACGTAGTTAGAAAATTCATGAAACAAGCTGGGCGAGCGGCTGCAGAATTACCTGTAAGGAGATTCAAATACGAATTTAATCACGACCTTAAACCGTAGTTTTAGCCTCAGGTATGTACACATGATTTTCAGACGTAACGACGCATAAATTTTTCAGTCATTATTTAGCAACTAAAAACTTTCAAGTCGTCGTAAAAGTTTAGGGTTATTTGTATATCTAACGTACGCCACGTATATTTTAGTATTCATTTAACTGTCTTTTTACAGATCAACTTCACTTTCACTGCTTTCTTAATCGATCAAATTCCGTCATTTGAACGGAACCGAATACTCGAGGAATTGATCGGTGGGCATTCCGAGATCGAATATCAATTTCTACGTCTCTAACGATGGGACGTGCAACTTCTGAATAGGTTACACACAGACGCAGCGAGCTATTGGATGGTTAGAAATTTTCTACGTATGTTTGAAAGCAATCTATCCAACGACCAACCTGTTGCCAGCGCGTACGTTCGCAGGTAGTTATAATACATTATGCAGAAAATCTTCACCCGCTCGTCGCATACGTTCGTTATACCTATATACCTATAACGAACCTACGTATAATGCGCGATATCACGTGTCAACCGTTTTCTCTTCTGGTGCACCGGCTACTGCAACGTCCAACGGCAGCCCCGAAGCTATTCGAATGAGGAACCTCGAGATGCTACAGAACTTCTACTTTCCCACCATGCAGATATATACGCGTATCCCTTGCGATCGGCGAGTATAATTCTATCCTCTATAATTTAATACCTCGTAGAGGAATATTACCCACTGCAGCTGCTTATCCGGACGAAACGGAAAATGGAATAAATAATTCGACTGATGTGAATATGAATAAATACGTGCAAAGGTAGGTATACGTGCATGTAAACTATTCCACGCCGTGTCACCTACCCCATGACGGTGATTTTAAGACTTTCTTCAAATTTTCTGATTTTTTAAAAACAAAAAAAAAATGCGAAAGTTTTCAAGGAAGTTCAGGACGGGGACTAATGTGTAACAGAGGGTGAAAAAATGGTGTCATAAATGAGGTCGGGCTGACAGGGTAGGCAGGTAATTTGGCGCGGAATGCCCTATGTGTATATATATTAGGGTGGGCCAAAAAAACCTTTTAATTTTTTTTTTCAGTTACCATGAAAATATCATCCAAGATGACGAAAAACAAATTATGGTAAAGTTTGAGCTCTTAATATTAATATTGAGAGGTCGCTCATCGTGATTTTTGATTTCACATTTAAATAACACAGGAAATTTTTTTTTTTTATTTGGAATTTTATTGCGCTCGAACGAATTTTCGGCCAGTGGAGTTAAATACACATACTTCCAGGGAATTTAACGATCTACAAAAGAGATTTGATATGATTTTTTGCTTACTCGACTCGTTTAAAAGTTATTCGAGGTTGAAGTTCAACCTCAAATCGTCATAATGACTTTTACAATTTGTTATACTCTATCGCAAAATAATAACTCAAAAACATAAAATATCATATTTTGTAAATTTATAATTTGAGGTTGAACTTTAACCTCGAATAACTTTTAAACGAGCCGAGTAAGCAAAAAATCATATCAGATCTGTTTTGTAGATCGTTCAATTCCCTACAAATATGTGTATTCAATTTCACTGGCCGATAATTCGTTCGAGCGCAATGAAATTCCAAATGAAAAAAAAAAAATTCCTGTGTTATTTAAATGGAAAATCAAAAATCACGATGAGCGACCTCTTAATATTAATATTAAGAGCTCAAACTTTACCAGGATTTTTTTTTCGTCATCTTGGATGATATTGTCATGGTAACTAAAGAAAAAAAAATTAAAAGTTTTTTTTGGCCCACCCTAATGTATATTTATCTCGCGTACGTCGAAACCGTCAGCGGTAACACCATTAACATCATCGGAGAGACATAGAAGTGTAGAGAGAATTGCATGGCGGTATAACTTTTTGTTGGAAGCTAGAGGACATTCCTGGCGTTGGCCGAGCCCATTTTGAAGCAATCGCTGGCAACGTGAGCAACTTTTCCAGGAGTTGCCGAGGTGCAAGCAACGTTATACGGAAACGGAGTGATTCGAACGAACGCGATGACCTAGTGACGATGTCGATAGTAGCCCATCGAGTCTTGCCTGCTTATACCGAGGAAGCCTCGATCTCTTGGCGTCTTCTCCGACGTGGCCGCATTCCGCTTGAGTCGAACGATCGACGCCCGGGGCTCGGGTACCACCTATAGCTATTATACGAAAATAATAAAATGTTCCCGATGGAAAAAGGAGCGGGAGAACAAAAAATATATCTTTGAACACATCGCGTGATTTTCGACCTGTGTAAACCGAACGAATGGGCACGCGTACGTGGTAGATATTATTATACAAATATTTCTTCACGAGAATCAAATTTATGGATATATACGGGATGGCTGTGAAAAAAAATCAAATTTCTAACGAAATTTCTGATTTCATTCTCATAACCAAAATGTACGATAACATTGCATATACGTCATTTGCATATCTGAAGGTTGCGGGGAGAAATTAATCGATGATATTGCCACGGCGTTATGATTCGTTTTATCTTTTATGATTTTGTAAAATTACAGAGACTTTTCATTTTAAGTTCTTTTTTGCTTTTTTTGGCCTGCGGTGACACGCTTAAGCGACCAACCGTTGAGGACGTACGAATAACTGATAACATGTCGTATCTTTATACAGTATACAAATCGCCTCAAGGACGAGCTAACCTTGCACTGCTTTCCAATCTTAATTATTGCAACCTCCGCGCGAATCGCTGTGTAGTATGTGAATTTCTGCGGGCTGTTGATGAGAAAAAATGAAAGCAAGAGAAGAGGCAAAAAAAAAAAAACCCTCGTTGCACGAGGTGTTGGAATTTGTTTTCGTTACTTTTGAAAATTCTTCATCTTTACATGTATACTTATAATTCCGTCCAGATCGAATCATCGAGGTATTTTTTCAACCGGATATAAATCCGAGCAATTGGTTATAACGGCCTCAAAACTGGATGGAACTCTACGAGGTATATACCTAGATAAATACGTATTTCCCGCGCATTTTGTGAATTAGATTCTATTTTTACTTTCCCGATTTCTCTGTAAATATTTTCACCCTCGTAATCTTATTAGCGCCATTTTAAATCATAATGGCGCTGTCTAAACAGTTTTATTATATAGCCTATGTTTTGGCCTAGGTTAATTGGAGTAAATAACAGTTCATTGATACTGCAGGGCTTATAATCCAGTTATATATTCAGTACAGTGTCGATGACGCAATCAAAATATCGGAGATGATTCGATCAATTATGATAAATCAATCGGTAATTATAAAATGGGCGTGGTAACTAGAGTTGAGCGTGAGTTTTGTAAAATGAATAATAGAAATTATTACACATATTATTACGGCGTTAAACACATATCTGACGGCGTGATCAAATTCGTTATCGTTTATTTTCCATCGTCTAGACGAATTTAAAGACTCTGCGGTCATTGATGGTTACTTTCACAGTTATAGAAATACGAAAATCCAGTTATCATATATTACAATTTGATACCGTGAAAAGATTTAAAAAAAAAAAAGAAAAAGAAAACGAAGAATCAATACATGAGGAAATAATTATTTCCGCGCGTGATTATGAAGACGGTACTTTTGATAGATGAATCTTATATTACAGTCATGCTTTTTATTCTACGTAATGCATCGAGTTCTGGTATAGTATCTACGCCCATAAATAATGAATAAATATATACCGTACATAATATGAACTCGTGTAATTTGCAGTAGCTAATTAATTTTTTCTTTTTTCTTTTTTCTTTCTTCTTCTGTTTGCATTTTACCCGCGCCTAATTGGATCCAATTTTTAATTATTATAAAACGTAATAATTCAGTACCCCCGTTGCGATTATATTAAATTAGCATTGTTTGTCAAACTCAAAGGAGTAAAATTATATATAATGTACGACTCCCTCGTACTTACATAGGTATATTAAATCAACTACCCGCTGTTATCGATCAAACAGAATAACTCGGTGCACGTGATACCCGTGCTGCAGGAATTTCATCGACGATCGTAAATTTTACTCTCGATATAAATTTGACCGGAAGTTTTGAAGATTTTTTCGATAACCGATCGCCTCCGAATTCTCGATTGCAACGATTACGACGACTCGATCTAAATTTTTAATAACGCAAAACGATCCAAGGGCATGTAGGATGACCAAGACGTGACCGGGCGACAGCTCGTCATCGGCTAATCCTTCAGAAGCTACATGTCTCGGTGAAGCTCAACGCACCATATCCGAACTCTCCCGATTATAGCGGTAGGGATTACCGTTATCGCTCTGGTCCCCTTCTTTCGCTCGTTATTCCCAGCGGTGAAACATCGAGATTTCCTCTCTCCTCGTGCAGCAGCGTCTTAGCCGCCTCGCCTCGGTCAGCTGGACCAATGCAGGTCTTACCATACGCGGACCAAATGCTTCCAGAAAACCTTCCAAGGTTAAATTATTACATCCCCGTCTCGCGAGATCGGTATTTTAATACCCGAGCTTCGTTAACTCGGATGACACGGATTATCGTGAGACTAGTGGGGCAGAAAAGCTGATTTTCTAAGCCCCCGCTTTTTTTTTCTCATGGTTTTCGGACGATTTTATATCAACAACGAGATCATCGTGACGTTCGTATGAAGTTATAATTCGCAATTATTTACCCGACGAAAAAAAATACAAAAATTAATTATTAAAAATCGGTCTACCAGAAAAATCATAAAAGATCGAATGTAATAAATTCCAAAATAGTTGCAAGTTCGCGACGTTAATAACTGAGGACTTTTCGACTCTCAAGTTTTCAGTTGATTTTGGTTACGCAATTAATATTCGTGTTCGTCGCGACTTCTCCATCAATCGAATGACAAGAAGTGTCGGTGAAAAAAAGAATCCGAAAGAAAATCGGCATCTGTATTTTTAGCTGGCCATAATTAATTATGCAATAAATTGACCGGTTTCATGTAAAATGCCGATCATCTTTTTCAAGGGGAATAAAAGTAAAATAAAAAATCGAAATACCTACGTTCAGAGAAATTTTGAAACTACGTACGTACAACGTAGGCAGTTCCATTCGGCCATTATATATTTAATTTTCGATACCGAATCGAAGAATTTATTTATCGAAAAGAATCGTTCCGGTAATTTTGATATTTTTATATATACATCTGCAGCAGAGATCATCGGAGGTGCTTGAACTCTATTTAATAGCCACTCATTAGCAATTTCATTACAGTTTCTACTTCGGTCTTCTGGATCTTTTTCTGATACGTGATAGCGACTTGTTTTTATCCGTACATAATTCATCAGTCCACAGCGCAGCATGGTGAACGTAGGTATACTATAATAAACCGAGAAATTTGTCGTAGTTTATCGAGTTTATAAAACACGGTCGTTGTACAAGGAATAATTACGCTTTTCTCTCCAGATTGTCAATCGACCGATCAAACGGAAAGGACTCGAAAAACTAATCCGTCAATTTTACTCTCTTTGGTTTAACTTGATTTCGTTGTTGCGAGTCGTGTAATGAATGTATTGAAAAAAAAAAGAAAAAACTATCTCTGCATCTAGAAAATATCCGCTGTCTCCTCATAGTTCTACATACAATACTTGTGACCTACTATCACGTGTGTACGTATATAATATCCTGTCAACTCTGTTGACTGAGCAACGATTCTTCTGTTTAAATATAATGAAAAGGTCGTACATTAATATATTACATCCATGAAATAGTGTATCCATAGGTAGAGCGATATATAAATTATTTGGTTAGCTAGTTCGGTCGAAATTTGCATTGCAAATGTGTGAATTATTCGAGAGAAAGAAATAAATGTATTTGAACAAGCAGCGTTTGAAATACGGCGCGATGTACGGCATTATTTCCATTCAGCAACATATACGTGCGATGTGATATTCTAGCGGTACTCGCGCATATTATACACCTTTACTTGTTTTCCATTTTTTTTATTTTTCTTCTTCTTTATTTATTTATTTATTTATTTCCGGCGCGCGTTGTAGAGCGAGCCGCGTGTTAAGGCATCCATTAATCATACCACCTTCGATACACGTAAAATATTATGTACCATACATTTACCCACGCTGTATAGGTGTGTGATATTCCGCCGATATAAATATCTAAATAAATGTAGATATATACGTGTACCCACATTATACACGTTCCCTCACCTTTGCCGGAGGTATTTAATTGGCAGAGTGAGACAGATTGCCTCCACTTTGTCCTTTTTCACACCTTCATCCGTTACCTCCCATATATTTTGATGATGATCAGTAAGAGAAAAACAGGAGTAGTTGTAATATACGAACTGATTCACCGTAGCATTTCATTGTTTTAATTTATCTTTTTTTTCATCTCTTCAAATCTAAGAGTTTAACTGACAATGAGATTATGAAGTAGATAATGCAAATAGAAATTCTAGATCATTCGTTCTTTCAATTGTTATCACATGACTGGTAAATTAGCAATTTTCCCCCCTTTTTTTTTAGACTAATTACTTTTTTTTTTGGTTTTCTTTTACCATCAGCCGGCAATGATGTGATTTTATATACCTACGCACACGACAGCTATGAAGATTCATTAATTATCCGGCTGTGAAATACTCTGAAATACTTTGCGCGTTTTGCAGCGGTCTATACGGTATATTTTATACTACAATCTGGGCGCGGAAGCGTGTCTAATTACATACCTGTTACCTGTATATAGTACGTGAGTGTATATAATATATTAAATGATTACGAATGAAATGCATTTCCCATGTGTTAAATATCGGCCTCGTGTACGCCTCAATGAAAACAATTGAACATGTATGGTTCTCTGATATAAGAAATTATTTCATTTCTGCTCTGGTATTAGCTCCGGATCAGAAATAATTAAGCAGTGATTTACTATGAAGTAACTATAGCTTAATGACATTCTAGATTTGATGATCATCATAGCAGGTTTAAAGAACCACGATGTTTGGACAGAAAAAAATATGTTCGGTTCCAATTAAATATGACTTTCAACCACATATTCCCCCACTATTGAACATGGAACTAATTCAAATCAGCCCATGTTCACATGTTTATTAAGACTTTCAGGCTATAATTCTGATTTATATTACACGACTGGGCTATGCTAATTAGTATATTAATAATAAAAACGCGGGCCGATTTAATATAGGTATATTTGACTTTCTGTTTTGTTACAGCCCAATTCAGGCATCAAACTCCTTTGCTTCTTTTTGTTACATTTGTTTGATTGCATTTTCAATTTCTACTCGCATTGCATTGTGGAATTACTTTAATTTTATTCATTGGCTTCTGATTTTTTTCGATTTTGGGATCGAAAATTGACATTTTTTCTCAGGGTTTTTTTTGTGTTTCTTATGTATTTTGATCTCAGGAATCCGAATCTGAAGGTCAAATTAATCTATCTATAAAATCGATCGAGTTATCGCAAATTTATTGCTATCAAATGTGAAAAAACCAGGATATTTCGATGGAAACAATTCGTGGCTCAATTTAATTGACGGATTCGTGTTCCCGAGCTCAAAATACGTCCGAAAAACGTCATACGGTCGATTTTAAAAATTCTTCATTTTGTACCCAAAAATCGCAAAAATCCAAAGGGGTATACCTTAGATTTTTGTCGATTTTGGTGTCAAAAATCAACATTTTTTTTATTGGGGTTTATACGGTATTTTTACGTATTTTGAGCTCAGGAATCCGAATCTGCTAACCAAATTGATCCATCGATCGAAATGATCGAATTATCGCCAATTTTTCGTTTTTCAATACAAAAAAATTGAGATATCTCGATTAACTTTAGTCGCAGCTAAATTTAGTCAACGGATTCGTGTTTCTGAGATCCAAATATATTACAGTACGTGAAAACACTGCGAAAAAAAAATGGTCGATTTTTCATTCAAAATCGAGATTTTTTTCGACCTCTGAGCCAGAATTAAAATGGTTCATACGATCCTACTCTGATGCATTTTGATACATGCATCAAATGTGGCCTAATTGAATCAGATATTGGTACGTCCAGGTGGAATGTGATGTTAATTACTTGTTTCTCCTCCCTGCCTTCTTAGTCAGTAGTCGTTCAATATGCTAGTTAGTGAATTTAATGAGTTGCGGTTACGGTTATTTTTCGAACGATGATGAGGCGATTTGTTCGACGTTCACCTGACAGTGTATGAGCCCTAAAATAATTTACATAACGCCCTCGAGTATACCTTTCAATAATTATGTTACCCAACATTCTACGAGGCACGTAAGAAAAATCATTCTACAAAGTTCGTCGTTTTTATTTTAAAAAATTTGCTTCCTAATCAAGTGAAAATTATCGCTACCATAAATCCATTAGTCACAATCATAGCGCGTTAATTATATGCAAATGGATGATTGAAAAAACAGTGATCAGAATCGATCGAGAAAGAGAAACTTGTCTGAATTGTGTATAGGTGGACCACCTTCGCACCGATTAATCGACTAATCTTATATAATTTGATACAAATTACTCTATATACCACTCCAAGAAGGTCGGCCACAACGCCTGCAAACTGGAGCTAAAATCGTTTAAATTTTCAAACGATTACGTGGGCGGATATAAAATGGTTTTTGGGCACGGCGGATCGATTGTTTATTCGTCCAATATCCGGGCCCCAATAAATTCAACGATCGATCGATACATCAATAGTTTTGAAAATCCGGCGTTCCAGAACCAGAACAGCCAATATGGGAGGTAATATTGTTGTAACGTACATATCCTACACTTAAACATCTATATCGCGATATTATAATTAGCTACGATTTCATTTACTGGAATTCAACGACAATGAGACTTGGCAAGTATTTGACGATGACAAACATTTGCTCTTTTCTCTTCCATGCCACCGCATTCCTGGCGGCACCTTAGGCAGCTACCAGCATTTAATCGGCACCTGGATTACGCAGAAATGTGAAAAAAAAAAAGGTTTCTACATATTATTCTCATATCTTATCGGATCTTATCTGAATTATTCAAAACTCTGTCAGACCTTGACTGACGATCCTTATTTCGATGCTAATCCTTTCCACCGATTCATTAGAGATCAAAAGCATAATCTTCGTTGGAAAAAAAAAAATTCTCAGACGTATACACTGTACACCAAAATTATCAAAGCATACATAATGACTACTGATGTGAACACCATAGACTCATCTTTTTCTTCTTTCTTTTCTTGTTCTTTTGCACCCTTCAAAATAGACAGCCGATGTGACGTCTGAAATGAGCATGAGCGTAACTACGTCTTCCATTAAAAATCACGCAATCACGCAATGGATACGGGTATAAGGATTACGAGTAGAGAAATCTCGTGTAAAGCGTTTTATGGATTATTAACATAAATTCTATCACGCTTTAACGTCGGGGTGAAAGAAGAGATTCTATCCGCATATAGATGTATTATTTGCTCTACGTAACGCGGAGTTCGAGGATCAATGGCGTAAACAAACAGCGAAACAGTAAACATGGAAGAAGTCCTTATCTCGAGTGCTTGTACTGCAATTTACTCCTGAGCATCGTTTGGCTACTGGTTGATCGTGTCTTCTTCTGTTCCTTAAGTCACCGCCGTCGCCGTCGCCGTTGCCGTCGCCGATGTCCGTTGTCCGTTGTCCGTTGTCCGTTGTCTGCGTTGTCCGATGTCCGATGTCCGTTGTCCGGCGTCCCTCCTCTGTCCAGGAGGCAGGAGACGTCCCTCTCACTCGAAGGCGCCCGGCCCGGTGGCCATGCCACGGAGTTGCCAGTCGCATCTGTGGTCCACGGCGGGACACGAGTATGTAGAGTCAGGATCGCGATCACCGAGTAGCCACGCTTTTCCCATCGATCGCCATGTGCCACTGACAATTCATCACTCCTCCAACACCGATCGTTTACTTTTTTTTTTTTTTAACCTTTTTTTCTTTTTTTTCCCATTTCCTCTTTTTCTTACATTTCTTTCGTTCGCTTCTTCTCGAACAATTTCAAATTGAATCGAATCGTTGAAAGAAAAAAAATTAATTTCCCTCGTAATCAATTAATTTATACGATAGACACGTAGACTTTTTATTTTCTACTCTAATACGAAGTGCAGTGTGAAATTTATGTTACAAAAAAATCGAAAAAAATAAAAATAAAAACCGACAGTCGAACGTCGATATTCATGAAATTAATAACGTGTAGTGCGTGTCGAATGATTGATTGATTTTTTCGTTCTTACAATCGTCTTGATAAATCAATATCTTAATGTGAAATTGTTATAAGTTTGTGAACAAGTGTCATCGCGACCAATACGAATCGCTTATCGGTATTTAATTTCAGGATTCATTTAATTGGACGTCGATCGACAGTGATAATTTTTTTTTTTTCAAGTGTACAGAAATATACGCACAGTGGTGATTATCGGGGTAATTAATTGCCGTGCGAAAACGATGATCGGTTGATTAGACAAAATTGATTTTTTTTTTTTTTTTCTCTTCCTAAATCTGTAAGCTCGCAAAAAACATTTCGGCAGAATTAGAATATTGAAGATTTCATTGGATTCGTGAGTCGACCGTCGATTTTCATCGACTCGATTCATTCCGTACGGATATCGGTCATTTCTTGAACATAGTCGAGGCCGGGCCAGCCCATTCATAGTTCTTTTGATTTCCCTTTTCTAATAAAATTGAAACAAACTTGGTTTATCTTGTACTATACCTTGTAAGCTTTTAGCCTGAATTAAGGCTACAAGGTGCAGTGAGCGAACACTCATGCTGTTCTTAATCCGGCCTTCTTGCGCCTTTGTAGTAACCGGAAGTTGTAGAACTGTCAAGTCCAGCGGACGCGCGGTTTCCTGAACTCTAGTCTATATACAGTTAGTCCTTACTTCGTATATAGGTATACCATATATGACTGCACACACATACCTGTATACATACTCTATCCAGATGCAGACTCGCGTTTGAATTGAACCGGGAATTATATCGAATTCCTACAGCAGCTTCTCATCGGGATTGCTTCTTTTTCTCGTAGAATCGATCGTCTGTAACGAGGAGTAGATTTGCGTTTTTTTTTTTCTAATTCTTTTTCCATCATCTTATTTCTCTTCTATTTACGATGTAATTGTCACGCCGGTAAATCGCCGACAGGTATATACCTATACCACCGTGAGAAAAGTTTATAGAAAAATTAATCACTTATGAATCAATTTTTTTTATTCTCAACTTCTTATTCCGGTATCGAAACGAACTCGCAACGTTCAAAAATGATAATTTATGATGAAAACTCGATGGAAACAAAAAAAATCAATTCCAACGTTGGAAAGTAATAGATATATGTAAATATATAATTATATTGCCACCGATGTGACGGAAGTAATTGAAATAAATAATAATTACTTACGATAATAAAGTAATTTCTATTACTACCGGTCGTATAATATTGCAGGTATTACGATCGAATATAGAAACAGCTGTTACGTCAAACGGCGCCAATGACCGATTATAAAATCATATTACCATGTGTGGAAAAACTTTCACGGTATCTAGTAGGTACGCACATAGATATGTGGCTAAAGTATATATGTAGGTATCGAGAATTCACATCGATTAATATTACGAACGTTCTTTATTATCGGGGAAAAATATTTTACGCTTTTTAAAACCCTTCACCGGGACGGAAAGGTATTCCAGGCGTTGCAGGCTACTTTGGTCCATTGCATTAAAATAAAAGGACGGTAATTCCGCGCGTATCGGCTATTGTTGGTTCAGCGGAATTTTCTAGGTTATTTCCACGTTCAAAGCGAACTGTAGATTTCGATCGTGCGCGGCTCAGCTGAATAGAATAATTGTAATATCATAAAAGAGCAGAGGATATCGTCGGGCGAATATATTTATACGTACAGCCACCGCCGTACCTATATACCCAGTTGTCCGAATGCACAAAAAACGGAGGTTCGGTTTCCTGTGGCTAGAAAGCGTGGCTATTGCGGAGGCCATCCGCTAAAACGCTTACAAATGCTTACAAACACGCGCCTCTAGCTACTAGTTTCCTACCTCCCCGACAATTGTCCCTTGCTTAACGTGTGTCGCGGTTCGATAATAACAGTAAACCCCATATACAGCCTCACGACACGGAATGCGAAATATTTGCGACGTGATCTCTAAATGCTCGTTCTATTTTTCCCCCACGTCTCCCGGCTTTTCTTATCTGTGCAATTTTCGCCTCGAAACAAGATCTGCACCGCGTACTTTTTCTCTCGTTTTTCAGCTTTTTTTAGGGTCGTAAACGGTTTATTTGTTCTAACCATCGATAACGCGGTCGAATGTGTAAAAATAAATCGTGCGCCTCTTGATACGGTGCAAATATTTGAGAAGCGTCTTGCAGAAGGTATATGATTCAAGTACACTCATCAACCGTTCGTCGAGTGTATTTTGAAGTGTTTTTTTTTCGTTCTTCTCAATATATAAATGAACGGTGACGTATCTTCGTGAAAAGACGGTAGAATTTATGTGTAGTTGACAGTTACAGAATTTCTGAAATCTTCTTCAACTCTCGAGACGGAAGAGAATCTTTATGCTCGAGGCTATGTGTCAGGTATTATAGTAGCTAACAGTACGACGTCCATTTGCGATCATAATGCTGTTATATGCTTCATGCTCGAGCAACAGAAATGTATGTATTATGGTTGTACATTACATAGATACCTCGGCGAATAGTACTCAAGCAGACAGCCGTTATGTAACCGTTTCTAGATAATGGATTGATCTAATGTTAATTTACATATTTATTTTAATTCAGATTTTCATTTATCGAAAAATGCTCGTTTACCGATTAAACCGTACAGATCGTAACGAGGATTGATCGATTCTTTTTTTTTATTTTTTATTTTTTTTTTTTACCGGTTGCCGCTGAGACCGCGTCGATCGGTTCGTACAAAATATAATGATCGAAAATGTTCATTACATCCGTACCTAACGGTTCGTTCGAAATTACAATAGAAAACGATTGACGTCTTCTAAAAACATCATCATTATACTCGTTGAATTGATTTTCTTTTCTTTTCGTTTTTTTTTTTTTTCTTCGTTTTTTGCTCGTCATTCGTTTCATTTATCTCGAACGATTTACCGAGCTTATACGATGTAAGGTGCGATGCGGAGGTAATTTTATCACTGCAGGCGGCGAATGTATATAATATATAATATAAAACGAGATACACGATAACATAATATCGACGCAGGTTATAATAGGATAGATGCAATGTTTTATGTCAGGTGCGAACCGTGGCTATATGAACAACCGTGTAACGTCTCATTGATCTTTTTATTGCTCGTATAAAAGAAGAAATTGATGGGGATAGTGGTCTAGATGGTCACGCACGAATCACTGCGTTTGACTTTTCCGTGCGGTATCTATTTCTTTGGTAATTTTAGTTGGATTCAATTTTTATCGATCTCCCATCCGTTCTTGGATCGCAGAG
Source organism: Athalia circularis (assembly GCA_963978495.1). Lineage (NCBI taxonomy): Eukaryota > Metazoa > Arthropoda > Insecta > Hymenoptera > Athaliidae > Athalia > Athalia circularis. The sequence continues at coordinate 18,283,981 of OZ021700.1, forward strand.
TAGATACATATACTTTATATCAATAACTTGAGAGAATCACGTTGTTTTTCTTTATTTTTCTATCGTCGTACGTGTAACGTAGTATACAGAGGTGTTAAATATTGTTTCTCAGGGAATAAAATCGGTTGTGGGTAGATTTTCATTGGAACGCGTTGGCGATTCGCTGATGTTTGAAGATTAAAAAGGAGAAGACATCAGACAAACGAGTCGGACGAGTGACCAATCGGTTGTGGTTAAAAGTCAGGACGCGTTTGTAAGGATGACACACCTTCCTAAGTAATGCCACTCGCTTTGTGTCGATGCACCAAAATGTCCTTCGAATAGTTTGTCCTTGTGAAGCTGAAAAAAATGGAAAACAAATTTGATATTCGCCCAGCTCCTTTCGATTTTTAAATGTGAGTTCGCATATGTTCACTTTGGCATTTGTATCTGTACGAAATCGGTGACAGCTCGTCAGAAGGATTTAATTGTAAAATCGAGACAATGAGCGAGTCGTGCATACATGATATAGGAATGCAAATTCTCTTACGTCATTTTGAAATGACCTTTGATTAATAAGTGACACTTTGGTTCGGTTGGCCGGTAATACAATTCATCACGCTGTGCAGGATGTTTGAGGTTTAAAACTCTGAGGTTTCTTATTTTTTTTTTTCTCTTGCGATTAGCACAAGATCGTCGTGATGTCTGTTACAAGAAAGATCCGTGGTCACGTGTGTTTTTCAATGCTTCTTTTGAACTCCACGTGCCTCTGAGTAGCTCCCGTACGCACGTTCTATGTGTCACTTATCTATGTACCGAGTGATTCATACCAGCTGTTAAGAACAAAGGATTTAAATATTTTATTGGTTTCGTTTTGAAAAGAAAAAATTCAAAATATTTTCAATTATGCCGATAGATATAGTGTAGAGTTGCATATCAGATGTTCGTTAACTTAAATAATTTACACGAATGAACGCTGCGATAACTTGCGTTGTATGTTATATTAAAATCGTGTTTGAATATATAACCCGGCTAGAAGAAGCTCGTCACCTATATGCCGCGGAGAAGCCTACTCAGCCCTTCTTTCGCTCGTCTCATGGCCCGTCTTTGAGGTCTCCATATTATAATCATCTTACAGAAAAGAGCTACTCTTACGAGTCTAGGACGAAGTTCTCGAAGCCTAAATCGAACTAGTTTAAGTCCTACGAACGAGGACGTTGAAAGTCTCCGCGTAACTGGTTCGTACATACGCGGCAAAAACTTTTAAAACTCCATTCGGATCAACAAGATATACAGAGTTACAAATCTGATCGGTGTTTAGAAAACCCGACGTTAAAGGTTCGCCTTTGCGTATTTTTCATATTTCGTTTAATATCTCATTTAGAGTTGGTAATGGTGTTTAATTATCATCGTAATGGTTCCCGTGCAACGCGCGCGCGGCACGTCCGCTGGACCGGTTCGTAAGGCTCGCTCTGTTTCGCGCGCTATTTCCAACATCCGCGTGCGGCCGACTTCCATTTTTTTTTTTTTTTTTTTTTTATTACACGTACAACACCACGCGATAAAGATAGGTGCACCACAATCTGGTCAATGCTCGTTGCGTGATCACGTCACTTGTACTAAACGTAAACTCGTTTTTACATGAGTACCATAAAAAAAAAACAAAAAAAAAAAATGTTCCAACATGTCCATCCAAATTTCAAGCCATATGATCGATTAGCTAAAATATAATTTTTACAATTCCGCCGACGATACGACCATTCCGTAACAGATTTCGCTACAGATAAGTCTTCTTAATGAGAACAAAATGGGACATCGTAACAACCTTCCCAAGGTTGCGTATAAACGAGTTACAGTGCACCGCGGCTCGTTTTCAACCTTTTTTATTTATTTCCCTTCCCTTTTTTCTTTTTCGCTCTTTTGTATTCTTTATGCGTGAACAACAATGCAACGGAACTATTCGACGTGAACGATGTTTGTGCAGCTAGATGAACAGGGTGCAGTATATTTGTATAAGCTGCAGAAGCGACAGGGCAGAAAGAAGGTATTCTGCATTAAAGATCTGGGTTGAGGTCGCTAAGATATAAACGCGTTTCATTTATATTATATTTTACAAACCGATCGGTTACTCGGTTATCAGTTACCATTGTAATCTCGAGGTTGACCGCGGTCGATGAAAATTATAATTTACAATCGCTGAAAATCTCGAGTGGTTTTTTTCTTTTTAATTTTAAATTTATTCATTTATTCATTCATTCATTTATTTCTGATTTTACCCTGAACCTTGCAGTATCACGGCCTGCACTGGTGTTTTTTGAGAAAGAAACTGTAGTATATAATGTACTACAGATTTTCTTCCGGTAGAGGGTCTAAAGTGGACGGTTTTATATAGCGGCGATATATTTCCTTCGTTCAAAGACGACAGGTTTTCAATCTTGCGGTGAGGAAGGGTTGATTTATTATGTTAAACGCTGGCAAACCCCGCGAGAGAGTGTCTTCGGGATTCTTCGCGCGGTCATTATATCCCACACTTATTATATACGCGGCCTTTGGCAATAAATAAATAATTCTTAATACTTGTATATATGTATAGTTGCGACAAGATGTCGAGCTGTTAGGTAGCTCGGATTGAAAAATATCAATGGGAAACTTCAAACCACTTTTCTAATCATCCATCGCGTAGACGGAATTTCTTCTTTTTTTTTTCATTTTTATGCTATATTAATCGGTTATCACGCTCCTTCGGGCTGTTTTGAGCGTACGTAACCATGGGTACATGTATACAGGTATACCTATGTGTGCTCCACTATATAGATACGTAACTACACGTACGTACAATCTACCTTACTCTATGACTCATCCGTTGCACCGTAAGGTTGGTAGTGCGTCGACGATTGCGCGGTCGTTATCAAATTGTTTATAACTTTGCCGAATGATTCATGACTGCGGCCACATGGGCGAGTGTTTTGAACATAAACAATTGTATCCGGTTACGTTGTTACAGTTGTTGGTTTTATAACCTTGAAATTTAATTCTAATATCTACTACAGAGGCTTCTATGCGTTCGATGTTCCATGAGGTACGATGATAATGTGGATTACCGAACCAAGTTTGTTTCAATAGCCATGAACGGTATAAACTGCGAGGGTTGGTTGGCAACGAATCGTAAAGTACGACTAGGACTTCCACCTGCTTATAAAAGCAAAACTTTACCTTTCCGCACGTTACTTGTTTTCAGGTCTTATATAGCGATCGCGTGCGTTCCGATACATCTCTTAATTAAAACATATAATCTTTTACCAGTAATCTCAACGAGGCATACGAAGCTCTTGTGTCCTACAGCGCGGCGTTAAGTACGACGGAGTGAATAATAAACAGTCGACGTTAACGAGGTGCGAACTGAAATTCCTCGCTTTATAACACGTCGCGAAGATACGTGTGCAACTATAACTTATATTATAGTGACCGGGAAGGTGAAACGCGAGTGATCCTTTATCGCGCACCGATGGAATTCATATGATGTGGTCATAGTCGGCCATGTTGAAGTGGGTCCATCACTCTCCGTTGCCAAAGAACCACCTGAACGTGGTCAACAATAAACAAAATTCTAGGAACAACGAGAAGGACACGAACAATCAACAAATCATCAATCAAAAGAACACACATGAACTGCAAAACCAGAACGATATGTTGGATATGTGCACCCGAAAACGATTCGGGGTAAGATCATAAAAATATATCGATACAAGTAAATCTAAATTTTGAGTCAATGGTAGCTGCAAATGTCTCCGAAATTCACTTCGAGTCACCTGGAAATGGTTTGAGATATTCGTGCGATTTTTTTGAGTCATAGTCTGCCGCGAGGAAATGTACGAAACATCTAATTAGTCCGACTCCCGTCATTATCCCATCCATTATTAGCGTTTTTTTTTTTTTTTCTACTTCGACTTGTACATCCCACCCAGTATAATTAGCGTAAACCGCATCGTCGATATTCAAATACATCATAGCTGCCACGTGCGAATATTTTGCGCTGAGGTCATTCCCATCCGTAACAAGCTTATACACCTATACGGATCCGAGTTGAAAAATGCGGGTATTCGAACACTGAGTCACTCAAGAAATTTGGAAAAAATCATCTTCGTCGGTCCATATAAGTTTCTTCCTTTCCCGGCACTGTAGCTGGCACTGCTTACATTGTAAGCGTGTAATTCAGCAAGTAAAGTATTCCAAGACTTATGGTGTTGGGGCTGACTGACAATGAAACTAGAAGTGAGTGATGATCGCGTTACGTCTTCTTCTGGAAATATGAGCACGGCGGTTAGAATTAGTGACGCGAATAAGGTATCTCTGTTAAACCCTTTGACCCGGCATATAGTTTGCAGGAAGAGGAAAATGATGGATACAACCAGTCATCGCGCTGTGATGGAAGAATTACTCGGAACTCGATCATAGGCCAATCTATTTCTTCCACTAATTTTCCTCTTCCATTTGTCCTTGTCAGTTTTTAACGCCTGTGGCCGTACCTCTGCAGTGTGTACGCATGTAAAGTTGACTAGATATTTTCCCTTCACTTTTTACCGCGTGTATACACACAGTATAAAATACCGGCATATTAGACATGCTCGTATACGCGAACCGAACACCTAAGTATAAATATATACGAACCATATAGTGTACGGACAGAACTTTAAGAGTCAGTCAATCTGATCGTTAAGAACGCATGTCTTTTATGATAACTCATCTAGCCTGATTGTTGGCTACTTGCGGTCGCTATCACGGAGGTATAAGACACCGCAGCAGGGTGAACGGAATAGGATCAAGAATGAGAAAGAAAGATCTCTGACCACGTTGATACGGACTCGCAACTTGCAACGCTTTTTCTTTTTTTTTTTCTTTTCATTTTCTTTTTTTGTTTTTTCCGCGGCATAAGCTACGCTGCGCTATTATGGCGTTTGGTATTACGCCCTTGTTTTATTTTTTACCCGCATTATATATAGTCGTTGATAGAAATGTCAGTGGAGAGAAATACGGAGCGATAAATGTTAAACGCAAGTGTGAACTGTGTATAATTCAGATAGTGCTACCTTGATTTTAATCGAACAACTTCGTGTGGATTGTATAGAGATTGTTACGTCGTGTGTAACGCAAATGCAGCGATTGTATCGTGTGTGTTTCTACCGGTTATTAGAAACAATTATCTCAAGATTGTCACTCGAGGCTCCTATATGGTTTCACTTCAACCAGCTGTCCACCTGAATCCCGATGGATTCCGAAACTATCTGACCCTCAAACGGTGGAGCTTTATGACGCGATATTCAAATAGGTGCAGCTACAAGGGTGGAATTTGATGTAATTTCTAAGAAAACCTTTACCGGCTGCAAGATCTAATGAGCGATAAACTTTCACCGTGATAAAATTCATCGATCAGATTTCAACGGCTCGGTTACATCGGTCGATTGATTTAACGGGGTTGTAATATGCCCACAAATAATTTTTTTCATTCTATATTTTTCCCCGACGATCTATGCGAAATTGTAATAGTTCAATTAATCCGAGACTTACGACCGACTGATAATGGGCATAATATATTTTCTAAAATCTCAGTTTCTCGTAAAATCTGAGCTGCACCTCGTTGGCCCATAACAATACCTATGGAGCTAGACATCCATCGTTTTATGTATTCTTTTTGCAAAAGTATCGGGTTTCACGTGGTCGCGTGCCACGAGAATTAATATTCTCAAGGCGTTCCTCGGCCCCGGTGTGATTCACGCCTTATTTAGTACCGCGCAAATCTTGTCCGCCGCCACATGCGTTCCTACCTTATATACCTCTATAGGTATATTACACATAGAAATATGGTGTACCTATACCATCCCATGTACTAAGATATCTTTAATTAATTAATATCCTGTTTACTTTGACTCGCTACAGCTTCGTTTATATGGATGTACCCAGAGCTCCAGCATGCAGCACGGGAATGCATCAAACGGCAAAAACGGTAGCACACAAGTCGTTGCGAAAAAGAACATTGTGGATCGCGAACATTTTGGTCCTCGGTCGATCGTCAGTTTTTACATTACGTTGTTACGTATATTTAAAACGTCGGACGATATCGTGACTGTCATCTTTGTTTGAAGCAAGAAAAAAGTTTTTTTTTCTTTTTTTCTCAACCGTACCATATTTTACCGCAAGCGATTCGAATTACTACGTTAAACTGGTAGTTTTCCGTATTTTATACAACGCTTTCTGTTACGAATTACTTAATCGCTGATTAAGATCCGTTAAACCTGACGTACGTGCAATAAAATCGACTAATTACCTCGAAATGCTTTAAACACCGACGAAAAGCACCGCTATGTAATTTGCAAATTCATTACCTTACGCTATCGCCGTTGTATATGCGGAGTAATAATAAACCTAGCTCACGAAAAAAAACTTTTATTCCACTTGAAATTGTGATATTATACCTCGACCGTACACTTTCACTGTAACGTAGTTTACTGGGATTCCGAGTATCTGAAGATATCCTATACATAAATTTATAATCATCTGGAATTAACGAATCAGCAAAATCATTCGGCTCTAACCGCTCCGATCGATTCTTGTAACCGATTCCGATTTCCGCTTTTACTTACAGCCGATAAAGCTGATTAATTCACAATTGACACCTCAAACTATCGAGCAATAAATCATCGAACTTTGATTCAAATTAATTATTCCAAAAGGGGTGGGGAAAAAGCTAGAAGAACAAAAAATTCAATCTAAATCAGAGTCCGTATCAAGATATTCAAACGTTCGATTTGAAGTAACATTGACTCATGCCTAAATTTATAACACCTCTGCGCGTCGTCGGTTTGGTAGTCCTGTCTGAATAAAAGAGACGAAAAAGAAAAACATTTGACGAAATAAAAATGAAATAAATAAGAAGCCGAATATCTGCAGAGATGATTGATACCCGAGGTGAAATAAGAGAAAAAAAAACAAAGAAAAAATGAAAAAAATTTAATTGTTACATTCAAAAACGTCAAGGTGACTCTCGGTCTGAATATGAGCTAGTTGGTCCGCTGGGGTAATACGTTCTTCGATCGACGGGAACAAGACAGTTGAAATATATATACGGCAGTGTACTCTAACTCCACGTTGGAGACAATGAAAGTAGATAAATGTAATCTTGAAAGCGTGTATACGGTCGGGGATATTATACACATAGTAATAGCTACCTCGATTATACAGGTATATACGCATACGGTTTAAGACTCTTCGGAATATATTGTATCTTGGGAGTCCACGAATACGTGTAGCCCTCCGGGCTGAATTACACGGTGCGTGCAGCGGCAGACGATCATTGCAGTATATGCATATTCGAAGGATATACCCTCTCGTAGACATGCGCACGTCGAAGCCTCCTGCATTAGCAATGTCCCTATTGAAGCTCTCCTTATATTCTCCCGCGAGTATATAGAAGTATAATACCCGATACACGTAAAGCCGTTCAAAGCTGTGTGCGACGTACGCGTACGCGTCGTGTATTATCCCTATTGATGTCTCCCGCATAAGCAACGTCCCGCCGATGTTACTTTCTGCATTCGAATCGCATCGGAATCGGCGATATTTCATACGCGTACACCCGTCTAACTACCTACTTTTTCAACGTATGCTAATCATCTCCTCGTTTTGACAAAGACGATCAAACAAACAAGATTTGTATTCAGCTACGAGATGTTATACGTCGATATATAGCTTCGTGTCTCGTCCAAACGTCAATTCTTTTCACGTGACGCTCAACGAACGTAACCAAATGAAATAACGATTTTTATCTAAAACGAATCTGTATAACGTCATGGTATGTTTTTTATCATTCGTACTTCTTGACTGTCATTATTTTTTTTTTTTATTGTTTAGTCGTAAAAATATGAAACGATTTTTACGAAAGAACGCGTAGGCATATCGAGTAGGTGTAGTAACCCCTACTATAATTTGAATCCGGTTTTGGTTGAAACGATGGCTTTCGATGTACATAAGTACAATGTAAAAGAGAAACGTCCTCGTCGGGATCGCGACTAATATACGCTTATTTATCTACTCGTTGTTTTGCGATATTGAAATTATACTCCGGGCAAAACCGCTATCTTTGATTCGAGCATAAAATAATTGGGGTTTCCGATCACTCGTCCGTTCGAGAAATATGCCAAGTTTCAACCATCCGCAATCGACTCTCACAGATTTCAACCTTTGTAAATGATGTATCATACTTCGCGAAATTTCAACTGCGAAATTAAGAACAAAGGTGGTAATTGAATCAATGGAGATAATTATACAGCGCAGGAAATACTGGTATGTAATGAATTTAGCCTGGAACCATAATAATTCAAGTTGTGAGAATCTCTGCTCCGGTATGAAATGAGCCTTGTTAAAGTTGGGAAATCCGGCTATATTTCATGTTGTTATATACGGGTGCGGGTGACGCGGAGGCTTGTGCAGAAAATGTGCGAGATTTAAAGCTTTCGGAAAACTGGCTCGGTCGCGGGTGAGCATGAGAATTTATTTATATAAAGATATATATAATATGTATATCTTTTTGTTTGATCTTTGAAATTTTTCATCCTTTTTTTTCTCCCTCTTTCTTTCGCCATCTAGAAAAGCGAACCGCTTAGATAGGAAGCCCTAAGTGGTTGGCGTGTATTCCGAAGGATAAAAATGAACGCGCAACCCAGACAGCGTTCAGATTTTTAACGTCTCTCATGAGACCAGTTTGACCATAAATCGCTAACGGATATGGGGTCTTATGCCGGCGAACCTGGCATCGAGTAGTGGACATCGGACTCGACTTTCCAATGCCCAATGGAGACCACTTTCTATCCAACAATATCCCCGCCCTACACTCGTGTACATTTTATTACAGGGTGCGCGAAATTCCGAACTTTTCATCATCGCGATCGTTATGCGTGCGGAAGGTGAAAATTTGGAGCACAAGATCGTCCCTCGTCCGAATAAGTTTCTCCGATCTGGTTGTCTGCGTAATAAAGTTTGAATCGTATAATTTTCGTTTTTCAGGGCTCTGACCCGAGAGTGGCGACCTGCAGAGGGAAACTACAGAACAGGAGGAGCAAACTCAACCAGGAAATCAACAAGGAGCTTCGGCTGCGAGCGGGCGCTGAGAATCTTTTCAAGTGAGTTCAATTCCCTCCGTCGATTATTGCCCGTCCGGCTGACCTTTTGCTACGAACAAACTCAACATCGAGTCGTGACCTTTTAGCGATCGTTAGAGCCGATTTTTATCCCACACTATTCAAATCTTGCGGTATAAGATTTTCGGATCGAAAACAAAATTATCTCGAAAATTATTTATCGGATTCGAAGGAACAGAAGATTTTCTAGCTGGACGAATAAAAAACAAAAACAGAAAAATAAAAAAACTGAACAAGAAAACTACAGCTCAGCCCTCGATTAGTCAAGCTATATACTTCCTGACTCCCAAGGCGGTTTTATGGCTCAAACAGCTTCGTCTTATCTCATTATCCCATCGGACGTCGACCTACTTCGTGTATAATACGTATAGATATTTACTATACCCCTCTGCTGAAATCACCGCGCCCAGCCTCATAAATCGAGAAAATAAAAGAAAACCAAAAAAAAAACGAACAAATCAAAACGAGGATCATATACCCACGCGCTCATTCGCGTGCCATTAAACCGTGATTATATCTGATTGTTTTTTTCCCGCCCCAACAAATTAGCGACCGCCAATCTTGGGTGTAATTCAGCATTTATTACATCTGTGGACATGGACGCGTGGAAATCCATCCTCTGTTCGGTAGGTTTCCCGATAGCGTTGAAGGTGTGGCGGACCATTCGAATCCAAGAACGTTTGCTAAAGGGCCGAAGGGCGCGCGTATTATGGGGTTTCTTTCTCATCAGCACCCCATGATATATAAAGTGTGGGTGTTGTGGATGGCCGGAACATTTTGCTCATGTACGTAGACACCGAAGCCGACGGCGACAACGAAGGTCCTAGAGGCAGGAGACCAGTTCAGTGACTCTTCTTGTATATCAAGGTCGGTTGCCCGAGGGAGACATTAGATAAATTGCCGGCGCATGCGCTCCTTGGGCTAATGCCACGCCGAAGTATCCGCGGCAACAAATTACCCTCCACCCTTACTTGTTAGATTTATTAGATTTATTTTGTGTATTATCTTAACGTGTGCGCAAAAGTATGGAAGGACAGCTTGTCGCGTTTCGTGAGTAATTATACGAGGCAAACTACCTTACGGTGTTTTATGGGGGCCTGCAGATGATTTTTCTACATTCAAAACCGGGTGAAATTCAATCTAACCGAATGGTTAATTGATATAAACTTTAAGATTGAATGGCGCCATCTTGATTCTTGGTCCCCTCGTATCTCAAGATTCTTGTACGTTACCCTATCATCTTGTGAGATCCAGAAAACGAACGATCAGTTAGACAATTGAAACCGGAAATCGATGTCATTTTGTGATATGCAGGATTATAAAATGTACATCTCTCTCGACTTCGGATACATTTAGCACTTATTCAACCGTTGTACTTTATTTATTTCTTTGTTTTTTGTTTCAGAGCAACAACCAACAGAAAATTGAAGGAGACAGTCGCCTTGGAGTTGAGTTTCGTTAACTCGAATCTGCAGCTGTTGAAAGAACAGCTGGCTGAATTGAACAGCTCGGTTGAACTTTATCAGAATGCCGACAGGTGAGTGTTTCGGAATACCTTCCGAATTGCTCTCTCAACCACATACGATAATTTTTTAACTCGAGTCACTCAATCGACTCATACCTTCTGCAACTCTTACACCTGCGCCTGCACGCGAGTACAATTTCACATCCGCGTCGTTGCACCGCGCTTGAAACGAGTGCCTAAGAAATATCGAATCCGGTTCCACAAATTCCCAAGAAAAAAATTTTCATTCATTGGAATGAAATTCGAACAAAAATTAAATCGGTCGTATTCGTTGGAAAAAAAATAATTACGTAACTTTAGCGAGGTGCAAAAAGCAAGTTCAGTAATTCGATTAATAGATATAATGAAAAATCGCAACTCGTCGCGCAGTTCGCGTGATATATCCGATTACGAATACACTTAATTCTCAACCTTGCTCATCGCTACATAGGCAGGTATATTTACCGTGCGTACTTTTCTCGGTGTTAAATGCGTTGCGAGTATAACTCTAAGTTAGATTGCGAGTATTATACTACCAGCAGGATGCGCATCTAGACTAGTGAAAAAGAGAAGAGAAGAGACTGAAAAAACAAAGAAAAACTACACGTTCAGGTTAGCTTATACTCGCAGATAGATATTCTGAACCGATAATATACCACGGCATGAACTGCATTACAAGTCGCAGGTAGCCACTAACTGCGGTACAGTGAGCAGCTGTTTCAGCTTTGAAGTTCTTTCGGATACAAAGTAAGCTATACCCGGATTCTACTCCTAATATCATTTTACTTTCAGAATTACGCGATAGCAATTTTAGATTTTGTTTTTTTCTAATTTCGAAAACTATTTCATATACCTATACAGCCGACGATATGGTCACAGTGAATTATTTAGCAATGTATAAAGTAATTTGAAAATGTAAGTGAACGAAAAACAAGTTAGCCAACGATGTAGGAACTTTTACTACCCCGCAACTTCCGTTTGGCTTCGTCTGAAGTCCGTCCGGTACGAACAGCAGCCGGGCAGCGCGATATTACTGCGGCTATGCTTCGGTTCCTGGGTCACTGCCCGCCCACAACGCGAGATGTGTTACGCTGCCTAAGTAGATCGTTATTAAGTCTTTCAAAGAAATTTCTGAACACGAGTATAATCTAACGCCGAGTGAGTTATTCTAGTCAGAGCGGGTTTTCCTATAGGTGTAATAATATGCCAGGACTGCAGGCTTTCGAGATGAGAAAAATTCATGAATATCGACGATTATTTGACAAATAATATGCAGCTTCTCGTGCATTTTCGAGCACTGCATTACGTCGACCATATTGTGTATAAAGTCCATTGTATGACGTATACGCTTCACACGTATAAAGACGTCTAGACTTTATCTCTAATGGCCGTGTGGTCGCGTCAACCGGAGTGTTTCGAGGTTTAATAAATGATAGATGTTAACGCGCCAACATAACATTATATACACATGTATACATATTCATACGTTCAGATAAGACGCAGAAGTTTAAAATACAAGAGCAGCAGTATTATCATTAATTCATTTATTACGCCTTGCTCAGGAACACGATATAGCGTATACGAGCCCATATTGCGGTGGAGAGAACACGCGAGTATTTGGAAGACACCATATAATGCGATTAGACGACATAATCCAATTTTTTTTTCCTCTTCTATTTCATTTTATTTATTTATTTATCTGTACTTCTTTTTCTCATGTAACCACAACGCGACTTTCATTTTATTGGCTTCTTAACAGTTGGATTATTTCTAATAAAAGTGATTCTTTCGACCAGACGTGACCGATCGATCCGTACAACAGAAACCCAATGAAGTAGATGTATAGTAAGTTCAATAATTGATTATGTTCTGTAAAGTAACGCCAAATTTGAGCGCGGCAAAATCTGCAGAGCTGCAGAATATGCAAGGATGGATTATCTGCGTGCAGGAGTTTAATTGGAGTAAAGTGTATTGCTGGTACGTGTTGGAAATATAAATAAAAAGGAAGCCAATATACATCCGCAAGAGATGGCATACGAAGCTCTCCAACGGTTCATACCACTTTTTGTTAGGCATCCCAGAACTACGTCGACAATAATCATCTGAAACCATCAGCTGGCGTACGAGTGCGTATACCTATGCGTGCAACGGCAGCACCGGCAACAGCAACATCGCGACTCGTACCTACGTCCTTTTCAAAGGCTCATTCACTAACGGGAAGCCTAGCGTGTACCTAGGCGATAATTTATCAGACACTGAGGATCTTAAACAACCATTAATACATAGATATATATAATAGCTGTACGAGGTCCGAAGAGAAACCTAGAAAAGTAAGAGAAAAAAAATCTAGTGATTCGTGTTGTCCAATTTAGAGGACGCTCGTGAAATTCCTAGCGAGCTAAAATAACCGCGACTCAAGGTCGCCGATTAATCTTGGCTTTTTAGGTCGTTCAAGGACACTGACTCGGATTTATGTGGTTTTCGGTTTCGAATACCATATTTGCGAAATATATAACGATTCATTAATTACGGTAATAGAAAAAGGAAGAGAAACGAGTGAAGAAAAAAAAGACGATACCGTTTCGAAATATGGTATACGCGCTGCATAACGCGCAGCTGAACGGTGTGTTTAATCGATATACGGTTATTTCGACCGATTTTCTTTTGCGCTTCTTTTAAACGTTGTATTACACGTTACGTGTACATGCATCGCTGGTTGAGCACATATAATGTATTATATACACATATGACTACCGACTTGTGGAATTTCATCACATTTCTGTAGTATATGTAATGTGAAATAATATAAGGCGTGTATACAGCTTCAGTTCGGTGAACTTTAACCGCGTGGAGAATTAATGCTCTGGAAAATGAGAATTTTTTATGATTCGAGGTTAATTTCCTCGGGTAACTGTATAAGAGGCATCGCAGTAATTGGAGTAAATTGCGATTAATTAATCAGATAAACCAACAAGTTTTCAAATCTGCTTTTATTAGATTTGCAAAATTCCTTTTTTTCTTTTCCTTTACCTCCTCTCACCTTACCGACCACGAGGCCCGACGTTCGTTGAATTCAACCCGTCATTCAAAGTATGAATTTCATAGTTACGACCGCCTTTCAGAAGAAAAGTAAACAGGCCACGAAGACGTGTCAGACTTTCATCTCCGTAAATTAGCTGAATCAATGTGTGGATATAAATGTATGTAATCTGGGTACGAAGCAGTGACCATGTATGATGGTGATGCTTATTTTTTTATTCTTTCGTCTTCTATTTGCATATTTTTTCGTCATTAAACTCCATAGCTCCAACTACCCGTTGAAGAAAGCAAATGTTAACGCGCCGAGCATTATACCATACAATTTTCATATTTGCATTAGGTTTTATTTTACATCAAATATTATTGTAACGAACTAGCTTGAAATAAAAATTGAAATCCGTGGCTCTAAATCACATAGAAATATAGCAATCGACGTATAACACGGAAGTAGAGTCTGTCGGATCCACATACAGTAGATATAAGTCTTTATTGCGGAATGCTTGTAGAAAAATAAAGAAAGAAAAGTAAAATAAGAAAAAAAGAAAAACATTAAATGGCATGTGGCAACTGTTGCGATAAAAATAGTATTCAACTCGTCCGTATAATTGTAATGTGAGAGGATTACGTCAGAATTATCAACATAACTTTTGTCACAATTACAACTACATACATACTGCGTACGATGTTTACTAATTATAGCAGAAACAACACTCGAGCAAAAGATGGTATGGAATACGTATAACTGGGCAAAGAATTGCTGGCTTGTAAAAACATGAGAAACAACAAGAAGCTAACGAAACAAAAAAAAGAAGTAAAGAATCGCACTATGCAGAGTCGTTGACATTCAGTAATTAATTACCATCCCAGTTGGTTGGGTTCAGGATTCCCTGACCTACCCGCATGAATCACGCGGTCGATAGCATCATTAGAATATTTCTTTGTATATTATACATACCGCCCAGAGATTACGACGATTGATTGGCGCTTTAATGTACACGCAGATCCCTAATCCTTAATTTGAAATACTCTAACATGCGCGAACCTCTCGATGACGTATTATATTGCCTATATTGTTATCGATATCGATATCTTGATATTTTAACCGAAAATGAAAGAATAAGGAAGCCGCGTAAGTGTATAGCAAACAAAATGGGTGAAATAAAATAATCGACAAAAAAAAGAATAGAAGAAGAAAGCCCGCGGAATTTAAATGTCACGTTATGAATTGCCATCTACATTCGATACACTTTGGCAATCCTGCAGACTAGAGCGATATTGACATCCGACCGAAAAGCACCTGCAGTATATGTGTACAGCAATAGGAATGCAGAAGCTAAGAAAAAGAGAAAAGAAGAGAATAAAAAAAAATAACAGTTGCCTATTTAATTACCAGTCGTAATACCGTTACCTACTTCTCTATGTGATCCATTAGGAATTGAGCCGTTTCAAAAACTGTATCTTTTCGACCGTCTGCAGATGAAGTTGGGAGGATATAACTAGTGTAAGTAGGTATGCGAGTAGTTGTTGGTAGTAAACCACTAATTATTATTATTGCGTAACGGGAACACCTGGCAAAGAAATTGTAATTGATTGCGTATATATTACACTATATTATAATCATATAAGAGCGCAAATAATATCATGTTATACATCGGCTGTTTATATCCTCGTGGAGCGTACATCGAGTATTTTGAAAATTACGAAAAAAAGAAAGAAACCGACAAAACGATCAGTTATATTTATGCATTTCGTATCTTTACACACCGATCGGGTGTAGCGCTTATGGTATAAGACAGAGATTGAAATTTTTATTTATATAAGAATAATATGTATATTTTAAAAGCGGTTATAAGAGAGACCGAGGCACGTAATTAAAGTGCTTAAAAACTACTTACGGTGAGAATTACTTTACTTTAGTTTGTCTCCCTGCAATCGCGCGAGACAAAAAACAGAAAAAAGAAAAAGAGATAAAAAAAATTAACTAAGTTTACTTTTTTATCTGCATCTCCAATGTACGTATACCTAATAAGTGTACCTATATTCGCGGTATATTTACTCGAACGTTTCTCTTGCAACGTCATTATAGGTATACGTGCATTATACGTACAAAAAAATGTGAACGTTTCATAAGAGAAAATTACCAGGCCTTAGCCACATTATGTAGGCTATACGTGTTGATAACCATTTATAATTGTCAAAAGATTTTACATGGAGATTCGATGCATCGAACAAGATTTGCACGTATGATGCAGGGGGTTTATCGCTTTAAGATTATGTTAGCGACATACTTCGTAAATACCTATGATATAAAATTCTCTTGTTCCAATTCCTGCGACTCGCGTTATTGCGAATTCCTGGTAGTATACACATGTGCATATGACATTGCTTACACTTAACTTCCCTGTTCCGTTGCTTGTTATTATTCGCAAGATCTTTATGGCAAAGTATTAAATTAAACACGACTTTATGCACGTTTTATTACAGCGAGGAACCAGTAATGCCCATGATACCGTTGGGCCTGAAGGAGACCAAAGATATTGACTTTCGAGAGCCATTCAAAGTGAGTATGTTTATATGTATGTAAAAAGAAATGAAGAAAAAACAAATTCATTACTTATTTCTGTCCCTAATTAAGAACTGAATAATTACTCCTAGATGAGGTGTTAATAATTCCTATACGTAAAATGCGAAGCGTACATACCATAAGAAAGAATAGAATCTACGCTAAATAATTAATCAACTTGTCGAATCCGATTCTAATTTATTCTTAAGAGCATGTGTGGATATTTTACAGTATATCATGTGGTAACGCATTAAGGTCAAACCAATGGAGGTACGTTAGGATCGTCTACGAAATCTTCTGGTGGTATTTTCTCCTCCGGTTTAAGGAGAACTTCACGCCTCCTTTCCAACGATTTTTTTTCATGTTTATTCTTCTCATTGTTCTCCACTATCTTACTGTAATCAAAGTCATCTCTCTCAGGGCCGATTTCCAAGAATTCTCTTCTGGATGGAACCGTCTGAGCCATCATGGATTTTATCGGTTTATCATTTGCCGTCGTATTTTTCAAATTGACGTCTGGACATTCGATCAATTTCAGAGTATTTAGGCGTGGCATTGTTATTACCAAGTGTCCCGTAATCTCCGATCTTTGAACCCTACTTTTTTCGGTCATAATTTCGCAAGGCAAAGTCAGTTGTAGAATTTTTTCTTTTATTTTTACCCTAACGTATTCGGGCTGAACATCGACATCCAGAAAGCAAGTGTCCAGATGCCTGAAATAGGCAACGAGCGAATCATTAATCAATTTCATAAATGTCGCGACGAATTTTACCGCCACCTAAAATTATAACGAAAATCTCAACTTTCACACTCACTTGTAGACCGCGACATCCAGAATTACTTTTTCTCTATCACTTTCGTCGTCTAAACGAAACGGAACTTTGGGCTGGTTGATATTAAACGGCCGTCCCTCAGAGTTGAATAATTTTGGAATATACTTTGGCGTTTTATCATTGTCATCTTTCTTTTCCTTTCGTTCCTTGTTTCTTCTGTTCTCTTTCGCGATGGCGATACGGTCTTCCGGAGTGTGCGAGCTGGTACTCTTCCAAAATTTTTCCGCTCGTTCGTCTTCATTTTCATCGACCTGATAAGATCGATGAATGAAAATAATAAATTCCCTTTTTCCCTTCTGCCTGAATTTTCACTCGATCCTACCAACCTTTTGCGTCCCGTCTTCATTCAGTTCAGTTATCCTGGCCACTTCTCTTTTTTCGTGGCTCTGGATTTGTTCCTTCCGAAATTTTGCGTATTTCCAGTACCCCCTAACCACCTCGTCGCTGACTTCGGCATATTTCTGCAGCGCACAAATTCTCTCGGATCTCGATATCTCTGACATATCCAGTTCCTTGAGCTGCGGCAAAGTCGCGATGACATACTCCCGGTAGCCCTCGTAGTCCGTGCAAGGATTCCCCGTTAAAATCAATAACTCCAGGTGTTCGTTGCCTCTGGGAAAGATGAGCGGATAACAACGAAATGTATTTTATTTCAGCAATTGAAGTCGAACATTGAACTCAACGAGGAAAGGGGTGAATTACCTGAGCGATTTGACGCCCCGTAAATCCCCGATAAAATTCACAGTCAAATCGAGCTTTTTCAAGCTTTCCAAACCCTCCAAATTTTCGATCACTTCGATGTTATTCAGGGCTAAATTTAGGTATTCCAATTTCTTCAACATTCCAAGGTTTTCGATTTTTGATATTAGATTATACTGTAGAAGGAGTATTTTCAGTTCTCTGCACCATCTATCTATGTGTTCAATTTTCTCGATATCCTCCTGATGCAGGGTAATTTCTTCGAGGGTTGAAATCTCCCCCTCATTATGCTCCGACCGTTTTCGTATAAGATCTATCGTGATTCTCACCATATTCGTCCACTGTCCCTTTTCACCGTAATAAGGAGTTGTCTCGGGACCTGGCCAATATAATATCAATGATTTTTCACGTGGTATCTTCTTACGTCCACAGTTAGTATGAAGTTGGTAACTAAATATCGATTTAACGTATCGAATAGCAACCTGCAGCGACGTCCCCACCAACTCATAGTTGGGCTTGAAATTTTTCTTCTTCGATCTAATGATGCGTTTTTTATATTTTTTGCAGGATTTCATCCTCGAGCACTACAGCGAAGATGGTGGACATTACGAAGAAGCGATCGCGGATCTTATGGACACGAGACAGGTGTGTACAGTAAAATGGCTCATGAATGAAAGGCACACAAAAATGTCAACGAAACCGCATCTATAATTATATACCCTCGTTGAATGATGCCTGCAATTAAGCGCCAAAGTATAGACGATCGTTATTCTCAAGGCTTCCGCTGCTATATTGATGGCCATATTTTTACTGCCAATATTATTATCGCGATATAATATTTGCTCGAGCTTTCACAAGGAAAAGCTGGTATTCCACCACCGCAGCACATAATACCTGGGCGAGGACGCATATAAATGAAGAACGTCGTCCAGGCAAATCCTCTGAATTATTGGCGACATAAAATACAATCAGTATTCAGTTTCATCCCCGTATATATCATCGGGTTTTACTCTACGCTAAAGAGATTCTGAATTAAGGCCGTATGAGTTCTGAACACGCGAATCGATCATCGGTTTACAAATTATTTTTTGGGTCAAGTATATCCCACACGATTTGAAAACTTCTTTTTTTTTTTTTAATATTTAGACAGAAGTTGTCCACGCCTTTTGACTTTTGTGAAAAATTCCTCATCTAAAAAATTTGTATTCAATACTTTCAGGCCATGAGAACGCCGACGCGTGATACGTCTGGGATTGCTCTGCTCCTGCGATATTATAATCAACTTTACTTCATCGAGAGAAGATTTTTTCCGCCGGATCGAAGCCTTGGTATATATTTTGAATGGTTCGATTCGTTAACCGGAGTTCCGAGCTGCCAGAGGACAGTTGCCTTCGAAAAAGCATCCGTTCTCTTCAACGCAGGAGCTCTTTACACCCAATTAGGTGCTAGACAGGACAGAAAAACTGCCAGAGGACTCGATCAGGCTGTCGATTCTTTCCTCAGAGCTGCGGGTACCTTCAGATACATTCATGAAAATTTTACGAACGCACCGAGCATGGATTTGGGTCCGGAAATGCTGGAAATGTTGGTGCAACTAATGCTGGTGAGAATTTTGAGTTAAACAAGTTCTTGCGGAAGTTGTTGTTCGGAGATTGGTCGGAGAAACTGTATCATTTGCTCTCGATTTGATGATTTTGTATAAATTACAATATATTGACTGTTAAAAATTTCGCCCACGGATGAGAAACGGACTTTAGTGTATGGGAATTAGGTGATTAGCATAAATCAGGGCGTCTAAATATTCTGAGGCGTGTTAGCCACAGTGTCGCTGTCTAGCCAGAAGGCAGATTTCATTTCTGATTTACATATTTCTATTCTACTACCTCAGCGTTGCTTAATGGTTTGCCTTTTTACGTATACGTTGAGCTCTCGTAACCAGCTGATGTCGACGGTTCCGTGAATTTTCTTTGATTTTTTCTATGAATAATAATTTATTATTTTCTACCTCGTTTCAGGCTCAGGCAAGAGAATGTCTCTTCGAAAAATTAGAACTGCAATCAAGAGATACCAGGGATATCGACATCTCGTTGGATCTGGCTCAGGAGGCTGCGCAGGTGAAGATTTAATTTTGAAAATTCGGTTTGAAAATTACATTTCTAAATCCGAGATACACATTCATATTATTTATTTTACTTTTTCAGGTAGCAGCTGTTTACGCAGATGTTCATTCTCTAATTTCACGTGAACCCGTAAGGGATTACGTTCCCGAATCATGGGTGTCGCTCGTTATGGTGAAACGTGAACACCATTTGGCAATGGCTCACAAACACTGCGCCGTTGGGCTTCTGGAACGTCCCGTGGCCGAAATGAGTGCGGAAAATCGACTAACTTTAGAACACATTCAGGAAAGTGACGGTAAAACTCAGATAGACGCTACGGTGCCCAAGGACGACCAAGAACGCAAACTCTTAGGTAAGTTTTGCAGCTACTATGTGTAGAGTTAAAGAAATTTCATGTAGCAACTGTACCCTGATTACGGAATGTTGCAGGTTATCCAGAACTTTCCTCGCATATATTAATTTATCATTATCATTATTCACACGTAATTCTGAAAACTAACTCTGCCGATTTTGCAGGGCGAGCGCATTTGAGAGAGGCTCAAATTCTTCACGAAGAAAGTCAAAGGCTGCAGCGGATGTGTCGCGAGTTGAAGGGCAAGCAGGCTCTGGCGAGGGTTCTCAAGAGATCGCAGGACGCGACTTTGGAAGATTATAATCGCGTTGGTGATGAGGGTGATTTCCGGGAGCTGCTAGATCCTCCCCACATTCTGGGTAAGTTGAATACAATTTATGCAGAAAATATTGCGCAAATCGCGTAGCAACTGCAGTCAACTCGTTGTGAAATTCTTGCCAAACCAATTAGCTACATATCTTCTGCAGCATGAAATATTGCGCAAACTTCTCTGCAGAGTAGAATTGATACTGCTGATGTTGCTGATGTTGCTCTTCTCAATTAATGAACTCTGATCGTTTCGTCCTTTGTAGTATCTGATTTTTTGACACGGATTTTTGTTATTTCAGCTTCCACAAAGTTCCAGCTGAGTTTGACGCATCCAGATTTCGGGCAGCATGGGGTTGAGGATTTGTTCAGACCTCTTGGACCCGTTGCCATTTTTTCAGCAAAACGACACTGGACAGCACCGAGATTGGTTCAGTTACAAAGGGGTCCTGGGGGAGAAGGTTTCGGATTTAGCGTCCGCGGAGATGCTCCCGTTATCGTCGCTGCTGTCGACCACAATTCTTTGGCCGATGTGAGTAAAAAGCAAGAAAATTAAATGACGAATTACCTAGCTCTGTTCTAACTTATAACACAGAAATGTTTCTTTTCAGTTAGGTGGGATGAAGGAAGGTGATTTTATTGTGAATATCGGAGATAAGGACGTTAAATGGGCGTCCCATGATCAAGTCGTACGTCTTATCAAACAGTGTGGCGATTCCATTAGCTTGAAACTTGTAACCCCAATGGATCGAAATTACTTAAAAGTGAGTCTACCAGCATTTAAAAATCTATCTCCATCAGATGATGTTTTATGTTCGCAAACAATTTTCAACGATATTTCCAGAAACCGGTAAAGTCGAATCATCACGACAAGGGCAGTGTCTCAGCTAGCAGTTCTTCGGGTGTTTCATCCGGGCAACCAAGTCCTGCGGGTTCCGTAACAACGGCCCATGTTGCCAGAAGGCTACCTTGGAACCCATTCAAGAAGTCAGGTAGTCAGCGTGACAGCAGGGACCTCACATTTGATAACGTAATACTCAGATGATCTAGCGCTCTTCGAAAATATCTGATAAATCGATCCGATTGGCTTGTAAGAACATTTTCGCAAGGTAACGTGGAAAAGTTTTTGTTACACAGTCAAGTCGGGTAATTTTTTTTTCTTTCCACAAAAGTACAAGTTTTTTGGGATGGTAAAGGCGAAATTAGATCGGATCTTGATGATATTTCCGGGAAGAAAATATGGTGCAGATTCGATGAGAAAAAATTCATTTTTCTATAGAAATCATGAAATTGTAAAATATTAATTTAAACATAAGAATCGTGAGAGATGTTTGTGAATTTGGAAAAGCTCATTAAGGAACTTACAAATTTTCACCTAATTATTTATACCTTATACGATTATAAATAAATATGTATGTAACGTGTATATGTATATGAACAATGTAATATAGTGTTAATGTCAAGTTTATATTTGCCATAAAAGTCGCGTTTAATTGAGGATATTCGAAACCCCCAGTTATCGAAGAGACGTTAGTGTCGTATTATTCAACTCGTTGATCGAAATCTAAAACGCGTTCACACCTTTCTCGCATTAAATCGAGATCAAAAAACCAAGGTTGTTGGACATGCTTAAACAACGGAATTCGCCATAAAGGGTTCTAACACTCGAACGATCCACCCCATATCGGCTACGTGGGATTTTATTTTTTACAAATATATTTCGAGTGTCTTTAACCCATTTTGTGATGGAGTATGAGGGTTGTTTTTTTCCTTGATTATAATAAGCCATTGGATGATAGCGATGTCTGTTGTAATTATTCATCCAACCAAATTTCTCATGCACGTGATCTTAAGAATCTCAGCTGCTAACGTCCCTTTCCATGGTATCAAATATTACACGATGGAAAATTGTATAATTTAACTATAGCCGTCTATAAGTTTAGTTCGTAATGTATATATTTGAATATATTATAATAATTTGTAACGATATACTGTCTATATTAAATGTTATATTAATTATAATTATTTTCGAATTATGCCGCGTGGCAACTGCAGGATGGTCTGAGGACTTTGCGATTAAAATTAATTATGTACATCTACGATAATAAATTTTTCAGACTATCCTGTACGATAACAATAATTGAAACATCTTCTGTTGTATGCTGTTATTAATTGAACGACAATTATATTATTAAGGCATAACATTAATTTTCGACCGATTTTCCTCAATGCATCCATGACCTAAATGGTGAAATCGGACGCGCTAGTATCATCTCTCGATGAATTGCTCATACAAATCTCAGTATCTTAATTCAACGGGATCTTCAGTTACTTGATTCAATTGCATCGGTAAGGATGAGAACTACGTCAGCACGCGTTTCTTATTCACTGCAAAGAAATCCGAGTCAATATCGCGATCCGATTTTTATTCCTATAATCAGATTAGTAGATAGCCAGAATTTTACAGTACCTGAAAATTATACGTCTTAGAAGGTGGGGGTTGATTTTTTCGGCAGAGAAAAAAAAAAACATGATTTCGACATTTGTTTTTAAAGTTTGATGTATAGAATACTTTCCAACAAGTGATTATAGGCGAGTACGTAACGCATTCGAAACCTCATTTGTATCCAATGTCACGAATCAGAGTATATTAATTTATGCAAATCGATTGCGAATGTAAAAATTACGTATTAATTCTACGGTTGCGCATGCAGAGCGACCTTGTGAAATGCATTAGGTCGTCGACACGATATTAGGGGCCCGTTAAACTTTACTAGAAATTCGTGATGTACTCGTACACGGGGTACGAGGTAAATTATAATTTTGAATTATGAATGATCGTAATTTACGATAAATAATTATAGCTAGTCCAGGTGAAAATAAATCATGACCACGACAAATGCCTGCTAACCACGCACACGATCCACCGATGAATCGGGGTGTGGCCTGAAGACTACATCATTACCATACCGCGTATGCTTACTTTACACTTGTGATAAATAATCGGGTTGAAGAATGAATATCTACCGCGAGAATCGCGGTTTTCCAAAATTTTCGCCAACTGCTGCCAAACGCTTTTCCGGGTTTTGAAACTTGCATTCAGCCGTAATTGGTCGGAACGGCAAAAAGGGAACGACCTCGCGGAAGGTATATCTGGAGATAAAACTTAGAAAATGATATATTCTTTTCCTTCCTTTTTGTTCCGTCTTTGCGACGCGATCCTAATAATATCGGTAATTGACCGTCACATGAGGCAATTGAATTACATGCTTCAAAATGTTTAAACGATCGATTAATATTTTAACCGTGATTCTCTTTGACGCTATACGTCAATGCCATTAGTTTGTCCTCATACGTATTTCGTAAACAGATAATAAAGTTTTCCGTACTAGGTTTCCGGAAGGCTGCAGCAACGACAATGTCTGCAGGTCACGTGTAATTGGTAAACATAACAAGAATCCACTAATGCATCCGCGGCTAGTTAGTTTATCCAATGAACATTCAACATCGACATATTGATCGTTCAATAATCATGCTTTATTTCGTAGGACCTTCGCTACTCAGTTTGCTGGTTGGTGCAGGGGCGATGCACTTTCTTTCGAATTCATTGCCGGTTTTTAAGGTCATCGCGGAGAAAGTGGTTGATGCTGAAGGTGCACATAGGTATACCCATATAACATGTATCTCACTTTACACCGCATAGGCGTAAGTACGCGACGATACGGCTTATAACGTGCAGCTGTGAATTGGAAAAAATATCAGCGTTTGACTTAAATTATGCAGTTTGTTCGGAAGCCGTTATATTCGGCACCGTATAAAATAACTCTATATGAAATATATGGTAAACTTTGATATCCACCGTAACCTATTGAGAAATCTTCTCTGCCTATAAACTTCTCGATAATACTGTCGGGGCATGCACATATAGATTCTTGACTGAATTTCATTGCTAACGGTAGATACATACCTTTTCGCATTTCCATCACATTCCACGAATCAGGTGGTTTAAACTAATTACTGTACAATATTGCAATTCGTATCTCTATGTTATGAGGGCCTTTCACTTCGAGGGAATTGACGCAATTTGCGATTAGCAATTTGTAACATACTCCGATAGATGCACAAATGCATGATAAACATTTTTTCGACTGCAATAACCGATCGACTTACCATACCCATAGTAATCAATTTATTTTCTCAATTATTTGTAACTGATTTCGTAAGCAACTTTCATTGGGATAAAATAATCACTCGATGAACTAATGAAGCTAAATTTAATCAGAGATTGTTTAACTGATTCCTGCAGCGTGCTATATACGTATAGAACCATGATTTTTTATTAGTTCCGGAAGAAACGTGAATTCTGTTTCCGCTTTCCAGATACACAGCGTCATCTCTTTCTCATTGCTTGGAAGAACAGTGACTGTATAGGTATAGGCGCAAGCTGGTGAATATCAAACTATATTACATAACGATGATTGTTCGAATGCGAGCGTTGAAAAGTGAACTGAATTTTTTACAGGTGAGCTAAATGGTGAAAGTGTTCAAGAGCGCTACGAAACATTCGCAAACGATCGACGCCGCTGTTTTAAATAACCCGTCGAATCAACAACTTATTCAGAAAGCGCCATAAGCGATCGATATTATCGAATCATTTGCAGAACGTTATCGTCGTCATTTCACTGCATGCCACGCGCACACCTTGCGTGCACTGTACTTCATTGTGTCGTTACTTTGACTTCATCTATCGTCAGTTTTATTACGCTTTTTCGTCTACTCGTTTTGAGGTGATCCATCTATTGAAATGTACGATTTATGTTTTTCACTTTTCAGAGCAAAAAAATTCCGATATCTCGATCCCAAATGATGTATGCCCGTTGAAAAATTTTCCTCGGCAATCCCCCGCTTCTGTCAGCACGTTCAGGTTACACGTAGATGCCGTTGGACTTGAGAGAGCAATTTTCGATAATGCCTAAAAAAAAGATTGTATATTCTACAGCATGCTATACTGCCCGAAGCTACGAGCTAGAATCCCGTAGTCGATTGTGCAACCAACGGGCAGCTCGAATGCCGCGGTGAAAGTCGTGATGATGCCAGTACCACCTACCACCACCTTCGTTCCCCTCATACCATCCATATACTGGAACCTCGTACTTGCAGTTATGCTGCCCAGCAGAGGAACCTCACATGCATGACCTACTGCTGAATAAGCCGTTGCACGAAAACTTCATTTCCTGATATTTCTAACGATTTCATCGACGTTCCACGGGAAGCATGTGGGTCGATAGAAAGCGGTCTCTTCGTCTACCCCAACTGGAAAAAATGGATCACCGATTCAAAGACGATGAACGAAGAAATTTAGATCTTTCACGAATCGGGTCTTCAGGTTGCGAGTTCTTTGACATTAGGTGTGAAACACCTCATAATCAAGGGCATGCGTATTTTTTAAGGTCGGTGAACGTCTTTTTTTATTTTTCCTGTTTTCGACTCGGCCCTTTGCCCTGTCGTAACTACCAACGGTGTTACAAGCGTGGTCTCCTTTCACTTCGTGCCGGAAAACTTTTTACCATATATTTCTGGTTATAGAACGGATATGGTCGTGCAAGAGAATACCGGTGGTACTGCGGCAGTGGTCCATGCAGAGTTGAGAGGGACTTTTAAGCATCGCTGGACGACTTCGACAGCGAATATACATGCCCCGGGAGAAAGGTAGTCCTCTCCAGGTGAAGGTTTTATTTACGCATGCGCGTACACCCTGGAGGGAACTACGACCGTACCCCAACAATGCTGTCAACTAATTGTTGTATTCGAAGAGGCTACGCCAGTCATGCGTTGAAGATTTCAAGAAGAACCACTTCAGTCACAGCTAAATCAGCTCAGTTTTTCGGCCCGAGTGTTTTGTCAAATTAAAACTTTTCGGTGAGTTTTTATTATTTATACACATATTTATATGCATATCTACGCTCCAAATCCCACCCCACACACCTCTTATTTCAATTTTGAGCGCCTTTTGCTTTCAATATTGTTCATCATCGGCTCGATCGGTTCCTAGGTCACGTGGAATCAGTGCTATTATGCTTCGTGGTTGGCATATTCGCTTTTATCAATTTTATTTGATCCACATTTTCACTAAGGTATGTTAAAGCAGGTGATACGTTAATGTATTAGTCAATTGGGAGGAGGATGTTTGAAATTTGATGTGCTGCCCGCAACGACCTTTCACTTTGATGAGTATTATAATTGATTACTTAATTATTACATCAAGTAGATCCCTCGGCATTGTGTAAATTTAGATACCTCGCGAGACCTTCGATATTAAGGTTAGTGAAGGAAAATAATTGAATAAACTTATACATGCTGGAGATTTGCGTAATTAATAATGGTGCAATAGCTCATAAAAGTGGAAGTAGGTCGCAGGATTTTATCGCGCTGTGAGTTTGAGTCAGCAAAAGTTGATCTTTCACAGTCAACTTTAGGTCCAGTTCGCAGCAATTTGTGGATCGATGGAAACCGTTGAGAGATATAATCCATCAGCAAAATCCGAACATTCCTCGTACAATAAAGGAACTTGGGAGTTTAAAATATGAACTGCAGCTGCTGGCCGAAGCTTGAATTGGACACTGAAAATTACTGCAGTGTTTATATATAGTCTAGTAGTCGACGCAGTGCATGTATAGATACGTAGCATATTCGTCGTCTAGTAATTAAGTGGCCGCAATAATGTTGAGTAATCAAATTTCCAACTGATGGCAAGAAAAAAGAGAGAGAAAAAAAAACTGAGCTGAAAAAAAAAATATTACCTTAGCCTGAGGTTATTTTGCAACTCCACATCGAACTCCATATACATATATATGAATTCCCCATCGTATACGATATGTTTACTTCCATATTAGCGAAGAAAATCCAATCCCCGATTTGTTTGACTTTACGTTTGAGTATATCGAGACGATTGGATCACAAATAATGTTAAAGTGGCGAAATATTCCCGCCTATACCTATTAGAGACACGAGCTTAAATGTCCTCGTGTCAAATAGGCATTCACGATGACACTTGGGAGTCTATAACTTCAATGCACATCATTAATGCAAATGAAATTATAATTCACAACTCGTATAATCAAGTGGGTAACCTCGCATAATATAAGCGTAAGAAATTATCGAATAAGGATATACAGCTTCGTGAATATATATTTGAAACCATTTTGGAAATCGACCAATCCTGCGTCAGATATACTATTCCTTTTTTTTTTATCTCTTTTTCAATTCACTTGCACTACAAAATATAATCTTCATTCGACGGACTACTTGCATGACTTTTACCATCATTGGGATGAGACTTTTTATACGAACCCACAGATTCTGATTAATGAAATCTGGCTCCTGAATACTTTTACGGGGCATGTAAGGTACACGAGGGATTTTGCTTTTTCTTGGGTTCTGATTTTTCGTTAGATGAGCTCTATTTCAAGAAAGATCACTATGATCAATGACCATATGTCATTTAAATTCCAAGCACATTTTGCACGACCGACGTCTCATTGCCGCATTACCGCTAGCAGCCAATATTTTAGCATAACAATCCGTTTGCCTGTTGAATTATACATTTTTACCTTGAATCGCAGGCGCGGCTGAATTGATGAGGACAAAAATTGTAAGCATCAACTTGAAAATTACCCCATTACGTGACATCGAGTTCAATGAATTAACGAGAAGTTAAAATGACTGCAATAGCTGTACAGAATCCGGGTACATGTATTACGTCAACTCTTCAATATTTTCACGTTTTGTAACCTGAGAAAAGTGAAAATGAATTTCGGGAAATAACAGGTTATTATCTAAAAATTTTCCTCCAAAAAACATTCTCTATTTTTAAAGTCGAAACGCCTATGGCTGTAAAAATTTTCTCAAAACAAAACACACTGTCCTCGGTGTATGTATTTTTATTATTTTTTTTCTTCTTTCATTTATCCATTGTTATATACTAGAGACAAAATGCTAATCAGATTTCATGTGCACTGAGCAGCTGTGCCAATATTAGCCATAATAATTTAATAAATAAATATAAATATTCTGAAAAAAACTTCAAATTCAAGACACACAGTACTTATGTAATTCCATATGGGAGAATTCTATAATTACACACATTTTTTTTTCATTCAATTCGATTATACTCATCGACACGTGCTGTTAAAAATTTGACAATCATACCTTATTCGCCAACCATTCGCTGAAGTTCAGATTTCACAAGTTGTTTGACTGAACCCAAGACATTTGAGCGTCAATTAGCATCTGAGAGAATCGCAATTCGTATAAATTTCGCAATCGTATGTCACGCATTATACGCAGCTATTACAAGGATATAATTTTGCAGATACGCGCGTATTGATTATATATACCAGTTGATTCATCGCCGTACAAAAGTGACCTGTATCATCGTTATTTTTTACGACGAGATTCATGTATGCCGCAAAATTAGTCCTAATATATGCGTATTGGTGATATACTGTATTATTTGTTTTTGCACGCGGTTAAAATGTACATCTTACTGGAGCAATGACCTGAGCAAAGAAATTTAAAAACTCAGTTGAAAGAGCCAAAGTAAACTGATAATGAGATTTAAGATGAGCCACTGCTTATCGTCAAGCGGGTTTTCAAAGCTGGGTGAAGAAATTTCACCGTGGTTTAAAGTGCATGCGTGGGTTTACATTATTTATAATCGAAGGCAAAAATGGCCTTCTTACTCGGCGATGCGGTTAAGGGTCTCCCCGCAGTGGTTGTCGGAGTGAAAGTAAAATAGACGAAGGCTATGAGAAGAAAGTGAATCTTCTCAAAGGATCTACCACGTCTTTCTATATGTCGGTTGAACGCAGATCCTGCGACGTGGTGCACGTCAGGTAGTTTCTTTGCATTCGAGGCTGCAGTTAGGAAACTTTCAAAACTCACAGACTTATAAATAATTGGTATCGGATATGAACATATTTAGATATATACCATAGATAGAGACA
The DNA here is from genome assembly GCA_963978495.1 of Athalia circularis. Lineage (NCBI taxonomy): Eukaryota > Metazoa > Arthropoda > Insecta > Hymenoptera > Athaliidae > Athalia > Athalia circularis. The sequence continues at coordinate 18,313,572 of OZ021700.1, forward strand.
ATAACATAGCCGTGGGCGTGAACTAAGAAGTTTTCCAAGTGATCAGGGGAAACTAAAGTGAAATGCCGAAATTCAGGTGAGGGACAAACGAACTCAGCCTGGTGGAGTTAAATTGGAGGGAAATCATAGTGAACGGAGTATTTCGGTTTTGGGCATACGACGATCAACACCTCTACCAAACTTAGATCTTAGATCTATGAGGTGCACAACATTCATGTACTTCATTTGAATTAAAAATTTTTCTTTGCGTGCATCGTCGGTGTCCTCGGTGAATAAAGTCTGTGGTTGGTTGTGAATTTATCACGTTTACGTGAATCAAAAAACAAGAAGAATCATACAAATTTTACAGATTACATACAGATAAAGTGAGACTTTTTGGAGATCAATCAAGTACCGTTTACTACGAAGTGTCCTTGCCAATAAGCAGTGAGTATTTTTTTTTTTCGAAAATGAAATTCAGATACGATTCGTTCAACATTTGGTATCAAAACTTTTGTTATCACAGGTTTTACTGTTTATTCGAAAAAAAAATTCTCCTCTATCAGCTCAAATAATGGGTTAATATGTAGCCATAAATTTTGTTTATTCAAAACCGTTACGACACTGAAGCCGAAGAACTCAAATTTGAATAATAATATCAACATGACATGGATTCGAAGAATATGAAATTCAACCAGTCAGTGATGGTCTGAAATGACATAAAGTTGACGTTGCATGCGGGTTTCCGGGGTAATCTGGTGTTGGATTGAATGTCCAAATAGAAAGCTGTCAGGTATAATATACACGTATCTGTACACAACCGCGAGTTCAGGTGTGTGCACTTTCATTTTCGTTCGATAGTTGATTGGTAACTGTGGTCACGAGCTTTTGCTTTTGTAATGGATTAATAGTCGGTATATTACGCAACCAAATGTGGGAGGTAATTTAAATACGAAATTATGTCCGAGTTTTGCATTTCTTCACAGCGAGAATTCGGAAAGCGATCGCTGTACAAGTATAATTCGTCCCATATAAGACTCTATTCACGTATCCGTAAAAATAATACAATACACACGGACGCGGGCGATGTCCGCGGTTTTTTCTTCGAAAAAGATGAACTCGTAAAAGATCCATTTACGGCGCAATTCGTCTGGGCATACTTGATGAATAACAAAGACAAGGCCAACCGTTAATTTGTGAATCCTTTGTGATTTTGAAGGATTGAAATGATATTCTATTTGTCAAGTAGAAACACAACTAACTGCATAAACATATTATGACTGGAGAGTGATATACGGAAGCAGATTTGGTTTAATTCATCGATATTATTCCGTTTTCACATTTTAAATTATACTTTCCGTATGTAGAAATGATTACATAGCGCGACAGAAAAGTTACGTGTAGGCAACCAGGAAGTATATTATAGAAACTGATAATTACATCTTAAGCTAGACAGATGCGAATGAACTCATCCTGTTTCCGATGTAATAAGCTGAAGAATGTATTGAAAATTATCATCCTTTTATTGAGAATTTCAACATTTCGTTTCAGGAAATGGGGATGGGAGGACAACAACCAGTGGAGGAGTACGAGTGCGGTTTGAGTTTGGAAACGCAGACTGCCGCTAGGACGGAACTCAGAGAGGATGAGAAAACCAGGGAGCATGCCTTAGAGCAGCTGAGACAATGGGTCCTGAAACACCCAACAATAAAAAATTGCCGAACAGACGCAGTTTTCCTACTTAGATTTTTGCGAACGAAGAAATTCAGCGTACCCTTGGCTCAGGACATGCTTGAACGGTATCTTACTATTAGACAACTTTACCCAAACTGGTTCCAAAATTTAGATATCAACGATCCTGCCATGGAGGCAATTATTGATAGTGGATATCTGGTGCCTCTGCCTCAAAGAGACCATCACGGTCGTCAGGTCATCCTGTCGTGTGCCGGTAAGCATTCACCGTTTGAATGTTAATTGCAATCAGGTAATGAAATCGATTAGTGATCGTTGAAATTATTCAGGACGATTCGATCCGTACAAATTCACATCGGCCCAAATGGCGCGAGCACATAGTTTGGTGGTTGAAACTTTGATGGATGAAGAGGAAAATCAAGTTCACGGATACAGCCATGTGAACGATGAATCTGGGCTGACGATGGGCCATCTTAGCGCATGGTCACTGACAGACATCAGAAATATGCTTAGGTGCATCCAAAACAGCACACCTATGCGACACAAGGAAACCCATTTCATTAATATCCCAAGCTACGCTACTAAAATCATAGAATTTGCAGTTTCGCTTCTCAACGACAAACTCAAAGGGCGCGTCTTGGTGAGTGTCAAAAAAAAGACTTGTTTAGCGGGTATTCGAGATGTATTTCATACAATTTTTTCAGAGTAGAAATTCGGAAATCTTGAATAATTTTATTACAAAATATCACCATCGAATAAATAAGGTGGTCAAGGGAGTTGATCAGTTTCGTAAAACTTTATCGGACGTCATCAGTAGAAGACATGAATATGAAATTCATCTACGGGCGTTGCATGATTTTTATAGAAATAGAGAAATTACAACATCCAACTAACGCGTTACTTCTAATTTGATATTTCAGGTGCACAAGAATCTTGAAGAACTAAAACACGCCATCGACGCTAAAATCTTACCTAAAGAATACGGAGGTGAAATCCCAATGGCGGATATGATCGGTGAGTATTATCTGTGATTACGAGAATTTCTTTATTCGCTGTTTTCGATCACGCAACAATTCTGAGTGAATAACTTTCACATGCGGATCGGTTCTGCGAATGCAGAAAGTACACCTTCTACGTACTTAAGTATGAGAATGATATCTATCATAATAATTGTTTTATTATTTGCTATTCAGCAACTTTCAAACGGACCTTACGCGCAAAACGAGACGAACTGAAAGCTTTGGATGACATGTACATCGAAATTTCGCCGAAGGAAAACTGCACGGCAACAAGTGAAGGTTTGGGTGGTATTTCAGGATCATTCCGAAAGTTAGAGGTTGATTAGTGTAAAAAATCATTCGATTTGAGTTGAATTATTCATAAATATTGCTATGTTGTTAATCCGGAATCATTGTCATAGCAATTAACATGATTCGCTTATTTGTTCGCACTTTGGCCTACCGTAAATAGGTAAAGAGAAGAAAATCGAGTCGACCCTGAACAAGTCGCAAACAATGAAGCTTAAATATTCAACCGCAGAAAATAGAGACTTCCGTAGCCTGGAATTCTAATTTGTACATATTACAAGCATTATCTGTTATATTCATTAAGTATACGCTGTACTAATTAACTTTATTTTCGCTAATTTTAAGTTTAGAATATACAGAATACATATGTTAGCATACAATATCAACATATTGTCGTGCCGGTGGATTCAGTTACCTACAAATGTCTTCAGTCTTCGCAAGAGGAGCAGCTATAGATGTAGCATAAAATATAGGTATATACACAGATGATCGATGTAGGGGGTTTACCCATAGTTGAATAGTTTTATATAACTTTCCAACCGTAATCTCAATTGGTAAGAATATAGTTGGAAGTTGAATTACGGCGTTGAATTTTCACTAGAAGTGTTTTACCTTCATCAAATGAACGGAAACAATAACAAAATGTATTTAGACATCGCGTCTGGACCAGCATAATCGCCATAAGGCATCTGAAACTGGACCGTCGATGCGATATTGTGTCAATTTTAAGCTTATCCTAATCGTGAGATTCGAAAAACGAATTTACATTCAAAATGACATGTCAGGGTCGTGAACGATGCACATTTTGTGTAAGAACACTCAATGCCATCGCGAAGATCGTCGAGACAGCATAATAGTGAGAAATTTCAAATCATGTATGCATAAATAGTTTAATCTGATTTACAATAAAAAGAAAATCGTTTATTAAAACAGGTGGATTTCAATTACATCGAATCATCCAACTATATTTACCGATCGGCGATCTTCTTTAAATATGTGATAGGTTGAGTTTATTTCGTTGTTTACTTTTTTACCTATCGAGACCCCCAGACTTACCGTCAGAATGAGCTGCACGATACAATCAGAATTATTGATTGCAATACTGGAATTGTGGATAAATCGAAAGAACCAGCCACCCGCTACTTTATTAGTAAAAATGTGGAGCGTCATTGTCATTCTACCAATCGCAATGCATGCATTTTAATTTTTAATGGCATCCAAAGAGCAAGTATGAAATTATGCGAAATGTCAATTAAATCATGCATTATACTGAATTAGTCGGGTAAAAAATTAGATTTTAATTCAAAACCTGACTAGGCAAAAAACATTGCTCTACGACATGAGACGAAAAATATTTCCACTCAAGGAACAGGAATATTTCTATTGATGAGGATGCATAATGTGTTAAAGAAGATTGCGTTTATTCTATTCTCAACAAAATTATACCACATACGAAAGATAGTACATTGCCTAAGTAAAAAAACAGACACATCGACCACCTTAGACCCAAATAATTAGGTCTTCCAACAATCGTTAATTGTATCAACAAAATAATTATACTATATGATGAAAACAGTATAAAGTTGAAAGATTATATTAAAACATTCACTGATGCCTTGTTTCTGTCACTGTGGCTGTAAAATGTCTAATGAGCAGTCTGATTACCATTGCAGAGCTGAAAATTATCATTTCATCATTAGTTTCACGGCTAAAAGAATATACATTATGCTGTGGAACAGTAGAATACTGACAAATTATATCTCACCTCATGAGTGTGATCAGACCAGCTGGCATAATTTTTCCAGTATTGTAAAATCTATAACCCATTATGCCACCAAGAGTAGCGCTAGTTCCTAGTAAAACACCATAGTTGTTTGGATTCTGTGACGTCTGGAAGGCTCCAAAACCCAAAATTGTTCCAAATAGAAGACCAGCACCCAGTGATGGAATTGAATCTGCCAATCGAATTTGCATGAGTTGTTTATGATTGATCCATACGATGATCCATGAAACTGACTAGTGTGTGTAAAAGGATTTGTAGGTAAGGTTCAGATGTATCATGAGATCTATTGGTTAATGTCATTAGGTTTTTATCAAGTTTTAAAATTGTATAATATTTTCGGGATGTCAGACAGTTTGAATCAATAACGAAACACTCGCTTTGCGCTGGTTGTCCCAACAATTGAAAAATGATCAAACAAGAATGTTTCCGATTAAACTCGAGATGGTAAACTAAAATCTCTTTATAAAAAAAAGTCAAATCCCGCGCCAGGTAATTTTACCTATGAATTACAGGTTATGGTAGTCAAACTTACTGGATTTTACGTAGCCCATTATACCACCGGCGGCCACGGTAGCAGCATAAGCAAGCCCAGGAATGTCGAGAGTCATTTTTAGAACAAATCTGGCGTTTGTAGGTCCGTAGAAAAAAATCCCTTGTAACTAGATTTCGGCTCGAGCGATTTCAACAGTGAGCTCCTCAGGTTGGGATATGATAAGACAATTTGACGATAATGTGGAACTATTGCGCAATGCCTAAACTCGCATTGCTTCAGGCTAACCGAACTGGTTTAATTTTGCGCAGGTGCAGAAGAAACAGCGTTAATTCAGTAGCCGTACAGCAGGCGTAGTTCACGGCTGCTTCCTGGATTTTAGGCACTTGAGCGAGGTCTGTCGTACCGACAAAATCGCATAATTTTAGATTTCCTGATAACGATTTGGTAAAGATCAGATTGCATGTCGATAAAATTAGAAAATTTCGACAAAATTATCTAATCACACCAACTCTGAATCGGAATAATTCTTGGATAATAAGAAAGTGCGATCATTCACACACAGTCGAGGAAAGGGTGATTTTTTCGCTTATGGAAAGGAAAACCTAGACCTCTTGCAAATCGTCCGTGCCATTAGTTCTTTATGTATTTTCATTCCAAAAATATGACCCTGGGATTCAAATCGACTTATCCTTGAAAATGCAGAAGATGCCATCCTTTTCCCAGTCCCGCAAACCAGCTAAGCTCTTAGAGGAATTCTTAAGACAATTCGGACTCCGAATTCGGAATTTTAGAGTCGAAAGCTAGTATAACTAGATTTGGAAAAGATTTCAGGTATTGGTCGTAAAGTCGGTGGTAGTCTTTCGGCCTCAAGTAACTGATGGGTGGGTAAATATTCATGGAATATAATTAGTCATTGGGCGCTGGAGACACCACTGTTCATTACGGAGTTGAGAACTCGTCATAACTAGAACGCAGCTATGATTGACGAGATTATAAATATTGATGATCACATCATAGATCACATGTGCCTATATGCGTAGTAATACTATATGCAAGTCATTGTGTCAACGCGTAACAGCTCATACCACAGCGTAATCCCAAAAAAGATGCCTATTTGTTACAATCATTGAAATGAGCGTGCGTTTCGTTGGGATTTCAGATTCTGCTAATAAAAGTGGGTCGATATATCTGTCTGCATTCTGAGATAAGTTTGTTATAATTTAGTGCGGAACTTAAAAGACGTTGCAAGAATATTACCTAATAATTGCATGATCGAAAAATGAAAAAATCTTGCAATACAGGAAATTACATTGCACGCCAACACCACGTAAGGGAGACTCGCTTAGCGGTAACCGTAGCGGCCTTCGACTTGAAATCGTTGATTCTCGAGTGATTGGTGGTATTTTTTAGGGCGGCTATTTATCTGCCAATCACAGAATAGTCCAGAACAACTGTCATGACGTGATGTAATACATGACGTTTTATCTCGCTGCCACCTGTTTTATGATTAACAACGTGTCTAAATAAATATATTTATGAGTGTGTCATTGATATACAAGGATTCTAGCGTTGCTGCATTCTAGCTAGGCGGTAGTGGTTATAGTTACTTCAGCGTTGCATCTCATAACGTGATGTGAGTGAGTGAGTCGAACGTTTAGTGTGATTTTTTTCATATCTTCAAATCAAATACGCGTTAACAGGAAATAATAATTCAATCCGCATCCCAATAAATCCATTGATCATGTTATCTCATAATATACTAATCAACACAGGTAACATTCTTTCCTTAAACGAGGTGAAGAAAAAGGCAGGGCTGAATCCCAGTGATGAGGTTGGTGAAGAGAACTTGAAACATGCATTACTCTGTTGTAAATATTTCCAAAAACTGTAAGTTAATGGTTTGAATCCTGTGATGCTTTAATTATAGGTTACCTGGGTAGAGGTTATGTTTAGTTCATCCTTATAAGATTTCTTATCAAATTGATCTAATCAAAGATAAACAATATTACAGCTTATCGAGACATTGAAAATCACCTTGAGAGATTATGAAAGCCCTGATGACGCATCAAAAAATGCAAGTATTAATTCAGATTGAGATCTGTAAACTATCATGAAATCATAGAGCATGTACAGTCTGACGAAGTCGATAGATCTCAAGTTGAGCATATCTTTAATTTGTTGATAAAAGTTTTCAATGGAGTGTTGTCACTGAGGTAGGTTGAGAGATTATTAATTCATTTTTCATTTTGCAGATAAATGGCCAACATGATGTAAGCGTAAAGGATGTTGATCGAAAAGATTTGAAAATAGCTATCAAAGTTTTCATTTCATGCCCCAAAAGCGAGTCACTAAAGGCAGCTCTAGACCAAGGTTTGAAGTCAGGAATAAGCCAATTTGTTGAATACCATTGTTTTAATATTCTTGATTTTTGAGGTCTAATAGGAATAAGATTTACTTTCAGTTTTTGATGTCCTGCAGACCAATTTTATCGATTCACTGGTGATAGCGTATGACAATACAAGTACAGACGATGTACTCGCATCGCTACAGTCGCTCTGGACCATAGTCGAAGAATACGTCAAACTTGGCAAATTGTCTTCAGTTGGAGTCAGTGACGTCGATACGGAGGTCTTTATACAACTGTTTCAATGGGCAAATGTAAGTTATCACATTCACAATATAATATTACTAGTTAAATTGTGATAGACGTTTGCATACTACCTGAAAGTTACAATGTGTACATACCGCAAGACAGCAAAATAAGGAGTAACTGTTTAAATGGTCAGGATCGACTATATCTATGTACTCAGGAAATGCTGTCGTATCATGAGAATGGAAGATTCAGATTTATAGCCGTGTGCTTACAAGTTGCTTTCTAATATTACTTAGTATTCAGTGTCTCCTAGCTTACACTAAGAGTTTATAATTTATTTTGAGCCTTAGCTCATAATATTTGCACAAGATTTTCCATTAATCATTAGAAAAAAAACGTAATGAAAAAAGAGGAATCACATGTATAAGACAATACTAGCTGGTTTGACGATTAATTTTTATTCGCCAGAATCTGCGACAGCCTATTCATCGAATTTGTTATGTTTTCAGACAAAACCCAATATTGTACAAATAAACTTGGCTACTTGTTGCGTCGTACCACCTGCCTTACAAGTATTTACAAAAGAAAATGAGGTCCAAATATTAACCCACAGTGACCCAAGTCGTAAGTAATAAATCATAGTTCGCAGCTAAATATTAATTATCCATTCAATTCATCTTCTCAGTTGGATATTTCGCTAATTTTCATTCATTATCTGAAAGATTAATACGGCCTTCTTACGTTCCAGAAATCTTACCCAAGAATGTTGTGGACGATATTTTTGGCGGTCGTGTCCACGTTCATTGGCTAACGCGATATCAAGTCCATGTAAAATGTCGAGGCGTTCTTTCGACGAAGGGGTATCTCGTGTACATCAACAAAACAACGCCTCCGAAGAACTGATTTTTCTTAGGTTCGTTTGAGAGATTCGCCTAAATAGTTTTAAGTTATGCGGAAATATGTACAATAAATATTAATAATGTCAATGAAAATAGTTGCCTGATATTAAACATCAAATTTTTAATACTCGGTAGATACCTTCATATCCGGCTCCTATCCTACGTGATCCCGCCGTTGATCTAACAATAAATTTCGGTGGTTCGGAGTAATCCACAATCCTGATTTAGAATCAAGTGCAGGTTTGATCTCTCCGTGAATATCGTTGTTCGAGTGTTGAATACGAGGGATATTCCAACTCTGGAACCACTCGAGCATCTATTGGTGAAGTATTTAGAATTATCGGAAAACTTGATATTACGAGCTACGTACGTACCTTAGTCGGATTCTTGCATTGGCCTCCCGGATCCACAAATGTCGGCGAATTCGGAAAAGAATAAATGTTTTAACATAAGATTAAAAATCCCTTAGATATAACAGCATCAGTATGCAATAAGATCGGTCATACGCATAAATCTCTGGTGGCAGCTCGCGGACGCAAAAGTAAACTCAAAGCTGCAAACGCGGCGAGGAACAGTATTTAGCGGTGGCTTTAAGCGCAAACCAATCCCGACAACTAGAGCAATTTTGAAATTCAAAATCAACGAAGGCATCGAATAACTGTCATCGGATGCTAATTGAAATAAGAAGCACCAGCTACATCCGCCCCTCGTAACAAGCTTCTCTCAAATCTCTTGGTAATTTAGAAACTATCTCCATCAGTGCTGTTTACTTCTCACGAACGTAACACCGGATTCTACTAATTAAGATCATTGTACCTACATGGCCGCGTGGAAATATTTAATGCGGTAAACTCACGCATTCCTTAAATCTATTTAGAAGAAGAAAAAAAAAGATATAACTACCTTAACGAAATTGCAAAGGAATAAATTATGTGAAATGCGGACGGTCCGATTCAGTTGCTCGTTGATGGTTTGTCTACGAAAATGTATGAGATTTTAAAGAGATGGCTTATCTAACTCAATAAAGATCCAGTAAAAGAGGACGCAGGATATTTTAATTCCTGTGGCCTTTGCGTCAGCGCAGAATTAGTTGACAAAAAACAAACGGACGGTTGTTCGGAGCCATTACTGGCAGTAGCCGATAGGCAGTTTGCAAGGCGGGAGCAGGAGCAGGAGCAGGAGCAGGAGCCGCGGGAGCAGCAGAGACACTAGAGACACTGGGTATCCTTCGTTTTGCGTGTGTGTCCGTCGTCGCGGTCCGCCTCGATATAAACTCGAATTTTTCTTTTTGTTTCGCCATGCTCCTGCCTTTAGATCTCCCTTTTACGTTCAGCCGCCCCGCGTGGCGTAGGATAGCGTAAACGTTGGTATATATGCAGGCGGGCGACGGTCTGCTGGAAGGCAGGGTATGCGAAAGCCGCGGATACTACGTTATACCGTGGTCCGCAGGTCTGACATACTTTGTATGTAAATGCCACATAATGTCGGTTTTGTTCTTGTTTTTCAACATTTATTTGTTCGGTCTGCAGCTTTGCGCGCGCGCGCGCGCGACTAACTTTGGCAGATCCCTTTTGCTATTTGAAGGGTCTAGGAAGACCGGATTCCAACTTCCAAACTTTTCTCCAGACTCTTGCAAACCGCACGTACCGACCCAACGCTCAATTATTTCATTCAAAGACAAAACCCTTTATTCAATTTTTGTTGTACTTCCAGAAGCCTTCCAAACTCCACCTCGTTCACACCAAGTTTTTAACTAACTTAATGTCTTACGTTGGATTTTAATCCGCCGATCAAATATTAAAGATTTTTTCAAACTCGCCATATGCGAAAAATATTTGCCGTCAACGGATCTCAAAGTTTGGAGCTCTTCGAATGCTATAGCTAGCCCAGAGTAGCTATAGGATGAGCAGAACCGCGCTGAAGGCTGAGATTTTTTCTTTTAGAAGCTCCCAAAGTTGATAAATAAAACACACCTAATGTCATCAATCTTGATCGAAAGACTTAATTATTATATTCCCGCAGCAAAGTGTGACACGAAATTCTTCAAGCTTATCTATAATTGCAGTCTACAGAGTATCGAAGCCCTGTTTGAGTTACTCGTTCTGCACCTCGTTCTGCACATACCTATTCTGTTCGCCCGATTCAGAATGTCAATCGATTAACGTTGTAGGAATATTTATTGGTTGGAAAATGCGTAAATCGTGAAGTTCCCGAGGGCTCTATCGCGTCCAGATTTCGCGTACATATTCCCTATGCAAATAGCTTGAAAGAGTTGCGATGCAATGGTACGGACAGTAGGGTGCAGCGCGATTCTTACTGCCCGAAGAGGAGCGCTACCGCGGCGGCTACTAACTGCTGCGGAAAAATTACGGAGACTCGAGTTCCGTGCAAATCCTTCCTTTTTTACGGAGCGTGTAAAATAACCACAACGCTCCCGAATTTATACGGTATGTACGCCGGCATGAGGTCCGCTGCGATCGGGAAGACGAGTACGTACGCCTATCGCAAAAACTCAACGTCAAGTGTAAACGATTACTGCAGCAGGAGCGACGATGTGCTGGTCGTGTCGAGATCCGAGCGTCCGTTATAGACCCGGTGATAAATTTTTGACTTGTTCACCGCTAATTGCATAGAAGCTGGCTGCTATACGCGCGGGGAGATTGTATCATTAGTTTGATGATCGGGCTCCAAGTCGAGGGATTCTTTGATTATTATATTGAAACCATAAGAAGGCTAAAGAACTTTTTGAACACCCCTTGTAATTGTAAAGCGTGCTCCGTTCGGTGCGAACCGCACTACCGCACCTATGTACACTTAGGTATTACTCACACCGAAATTATACGTGAATTTAACGCCAGCAGAATTCCGCTGAAATCGTATTAGATTTCGAATAGTTGTCACTGACCATGGGGTGAATTATAGAAGATTATTGGAAATGCGAATTGTTCAGTTCAATAGCTCATTTGGATTTATGTCTCCAAGCTGTACCGAGGTGTTCAAATGATTCGCAGAATATGACGTGCGATGGGCCATTCTTGAAAGAAAAGTCGCAAATTGCAATAATAGAAAAATTCTAAAGGCATAATAATGCGGTTTTATTTTATGTTCATGATGTTTAACAAAGAAAATACTTGGGCCTTGGGACATGGCGATCGCCAAAGCGTAGGTTGGCCATGTTTATTGGAAAAGTAATTTGACGAGGTCAGAGTTGAAATAACAGACCATCCAGTATGTTGAAATGGGGATAAGGTTTAGTGTGAAAGAACCCTTAGACTTTATCCCTTCGTCTCCGTTTCTCTCTGTATAGGCGAGCGAGTCAACGCAAAAGCGCTCCCGTGCGATGCAAAGACTGGTATAAATAAGCGGCTGTCGTTTGCGGAAGCAGAAAACGGACAAAAGGACAGAAATAAAGAAAGAAGAGGTAGAAGAAGCAGAAGAAGAAGAAAAGGGGGAGTACTAGGAGGATGAGGAGGAAGAAGAAGAAGAAGCAGTAGAAGAAGAAGAAGAAGAAAGAAAAGAAAGGAAGGCAGCGACAGAGAAGGGAATAAATAAGTTGGTGAGGAGAGACCGTTGGAGGAGAGGGTTGGGGCGGAGGAGGACGCAGAGGACACCCTGGTCCTTGACGCTTGCCGTTTGCCGCCACCGCCACCGCCGCTGCCGCTGCCGCCGCCCTCGTCCTTCGCAACGACGTCGCGATGCCCGAGTTTTAAGTTTTGCAAAGAGTTTCACCGCGGCCGCAGCTGCCTTTCTGTTCTGTAATTTTCACTGCCAGGGTGTCTCCTTCGACCCCCATGTCAGTAGTTTTAATTGCCAAACGTCAACGGACGCGGGTCCCATCTGCGAATACCTATTAGATGCGTCGACCGAAATATCGATGGACCCGCTCCAGTGCGGACCTTCGCATAGTTATAAGTTCTCGATGTTGCAGCGCCCGATGGCTCTCAAGTCCGGAGAGGGGAACTGCAGCGAACAGAAGCGAAGGAGGCAGAAGCAAACACTGGCTGGACCAGGCAATGTTTATAGGCCCATCTCCGAGTCTTAAATCTTAACGTTGTCTCCCCAGCGGAGGCTGCCTGCCTGCCTGCTTGCTATCCTATAGAGGGGCGAGGGAGGGACGAGGGGAAGGAGGTTGTCCCCTGTGTTGTGGCGGCGAAATCGAGTCGACCGCCTCGGCCGACCGCCAACAACCGCCAGCAACCGCCAGCACCGACGACGCATCCCGTGCGTGGTCGTTACGCACACAGAAGCCCCGACTTTACCCGCCCGCGAGGGAATTGCGCGACTCAAAACCATCTACGAGGTTGAACCTACGGGGTGTCCAGAAAATCACCGATCTCGCTTAAAATAGTAAACTGTATTTAGAATCGGATTAGAAGAACTCAAGCAACTATTCTGCAGGATCCTATGGAAGCTTGCTTTTCAAGCTATTCAGAGAATTTTTAAGTTTCTTGTTTCTATGAAGACTAAAAAGCAAAAAACTGTCGGAGTGTGAAAAAATTTTCAGAGAGAAAATCGCCAAATTGTCGATACATATATTTTTATTCATTTGACCAGATAAATATTCAAATTTCTCAATTATATTCATCGTAGAAACAGAACGGGGGTTGGACACCAGATTCAGTTCAAATTAGTGAAAAGCTAATTATTATACCTCAGAGCATTCGAACGTCCATTTCTTACGAAACATCTCCGCAGATCGCTTTTGCGATATCGGATATGGTATGTATATAGGTATACATACAAATATATCGATAAGGAAAAACGGCTGTGATTTTTAATCTTAATTAACGAGAAGTAGATCACGCCGGTTGGTTGGTCGGCTGGTTAGTGTATAAGCTAGCGTAGGTACATTTGCCTGCAGGTTGCGGGGACAGCTCGCCTTTGCGGAGGAAGTTTATTTATTTATTTTTTCTATTTTATTTTACTTTTTTTTCCAAGTGTTGAGCGTCTGTGCACATGGCAAGCAACGCACGAATATATACATATCGTGTATAAGTCATACACATACGTAAGCGGGTATGTGCAGGCATGACTGTCGGAGAGTAGGTATAATACTAGGTAAGAAAACTGCAACGATAGAGTGTTATCAGCAATGTTGGAGGCGGCAGAAAGTTTATGGCCGATACGTGCCGTTTATCGGACGCTATGCTGCATTTAGTTAATTAAACAGCGCACTCAATAGCTGCTGGCAAGGTACATATAGGTATACGTATGTTAGCCCACAAAGAACCTCAGACTATGCCGCGGAGAAGATAGTCGCGGATAACTCCTGCGGTAAATGTGAAATAAATGGATGTCGATTCAAGAATCCGAGGGATGATTTTCAGTTTTTTTTCCGGACAACGTCGAACGTATGAACTTTTCCAATAGTAACAAAAAAGAATAAAGAAGAAACAAAACTCGTAAAGGGATTCTTGTTACCGTATACTCACATATACGCATGAAATGGTGTGCCAATAGCTAAAGAAATTGTGCTACGGTAGTTAATGTCAAAGTGTAATAACAAACGTGTACAGAGATGTAAGACATCTCGAGAGAATTATAACATTGGCAGCCATGAAACAAGTAACAGAGTTTTCCAGGATGATCGAAGAGACGCGTTATGAAAGCTTATAGCACTGCACCGACGTAAAGTATGGTGCGTATCGAGTGGAAGCGGTTGGCAATTAACACCTTTATGATTCATTTGATGCTCTACCGCATCGAAAATCCGGTATATGTTATAGTAAAAAAGAAGAAAAAAATGCAGGTTATACGGCCTGAGCGTGTGCAGGTACTGATGCTTGTTTCGAATCTAGGGGCCGGGAAACGGCCTGTTATCCTAGAAGTAAATTAATTAATGATAAATTAATGATGTAGATAGTGGATTTTTAGTTATTTTGATTATGTGGTGGCGTGAACGAGCCATCGCACCTTCTTGCAGGTAGGCAGGGGGCCTGTTACGTTGCGTTTTTATTCGCGGTTCCCACGCTTAGATAATCAGTAGGTTTTTTTTAAGGATTATGCGCTGTAATTACTCAATTAGTAAATTTCGAGAAATAATATATGTAGATAGTTGAGTAACTGTAATTAAAGCTTAAAGGTGACTTTTAATTTCTCGGTTAATTACGATATGCGGTATATTTTTCCGCCTTCTCATTATATTACCAACTCAGAATCAGAAACAAAGTAGTAACATAAGGTATCTGGGCAACACCGTAACGGTTAATCCTTCGTAAATTCACAGACATTATGATTTTAATAAAATCTTATCAACACTTTCGTATTACATTAAATATCTAGCTGAAAATGCACCAGATATACGTGTATTCCAATGGATGTGAAAGAGAATTTGAAAAAAAAATACAAAATAAAAAAAAACTTCTTATTTATCGTCGGCGTCGCGTCGCCTGGACACGGTGAACTCCAAGGATATATCCGTAAGATATAAAAAAAAGAAAAAGAAAATAATAAAAGAAGAAAAAAGAGGAAGTTTGAAATCACAGAGTGGAACGGCAAATCTCTTCTGTACGATATAGTTGAAAAATAAAAACTGAACCGTAGCACCTTTTGCTCTGGTTGATAGCACAGCTGCTGCTGTTGGTGGTTCATAACGGTAGCGGTGTTCGTCGAGCAGAGGTGATTCCTGATGCCTCGGCACGTTAGTATCCTTAATAAATATCGCGTGTGTTTGTCATTTTATCTGCCGTCTCATTACGAAGAAAGTTTTGAGTTTACCCGGCGTTGCGAACCTAGATGACCTCTTTCTTCTTTGCAGCGCAGCCCAGACATAAGCCATTGCCAGCCACCGCGCGTTCCTCTTGCTTCCTTTGGATCACCGCTCTAGATCCCTCGATAAGAGTCAACACCATTTTAGCGGTTCCTTACACACCAGACATCCGCGCGTTTCCTTCGCGAAATGAGAACAACTCGAGAATTTTCTCCAATACTTCACAAGGGGCGCTTCGCGCTGTTGCCACCCGCTGAGCAATGACTTCACTAAATTCCTACCAATCTTCTACCGATCTTCGATCATAAGCTGCAGTGCCCACGACCTCTATTCGTACGAGCGGTATAGTACATAAAATGTAAAATGTTCTTTTACTTTTCGGAGAATGTTCGCTTCATGATCGCTCTTTCATTTCAGATGAAGATACCCTTTCGAATTCATGATTCTACGGAATTCAGAGTCAACCTCGCCACAGTTGCGTCTCTGATCGTTTCACCCGAGTTTTAGGCAGACGGCGGGACGAGGTGATGACGAACAACCGAAGCTAATGGAGCCAAGGGTCACGCAGCGGATTGAAATTGGTAGTCGCTCTTTTTGGGGGCCTCGACTGATTTTCCAAGCACGTTACACCGGACGTTTTTGTTGCACCTTCGCCGCATTCTCAAACATCTTTCTAAACATCATCCGTTCACTTTTAGAAACTGTTTATATAAAATGACGCCATAAGAAATCATCGACGAGCTATCTGCTGAAAAATTCGAAACGTGAGAAAAATTCAAAATAATTTCTTCTCCCATCTCCGATAAATTTATTTTTTCCAAAACTTCTTCAGAAGGGCATTCGCTTCTCCCGGTACATTATACAGAAATACGACTTAGTCTTTCCTTTCGTTCGAGAGCGAACCAACGAAGGAACGAACGAACGACTCGCGTGATTTAAGAAGAACGGGACCGCGCTTCGCCCCTGCAGACTAGAACTGTGCAGATACGACAAAGCCTATATCACCGGTGACTTGTGAGAATTTTTATTTCTTTTCTTTGTTTTTTTTCTCTTCATCCATGAAACTATAGGTACAGAGCTGTATAGGTATACCGGGCGTGAGGCTTCGAACCTCTTTGACCTCGTTCGAATGAATATTGCAGGTATGTACAGGATTTGAAAACCCATCGGATAAAATCCGCAAGTGTAAAGTACTTGACGTAATTAAAACCGAGCTTCAACCGAAACGACTAGCAAAACGATTCAACGAAGCAGGTTACACAATGCCACAGGCCACGGTTAGTCTTTTACGGTTTCAAAACAGCTCGAAAATTATTCCTAATATTTCTGTTCCACATTTCGAGAAAAAAAAAAAAAAAAATGAAAAATTCATGTAACGTGATAACATGAACGAGTATATATAGGTACTAATCGGGGATAAAATTCAGCTTCTGTAGGTGGCCGATGATCGGGTTATTTCTTCAGTTAACGCACACGATATTCTTCGCCTACATATATCTATGTATCTACGTATTATTCTACATTTGTAGATTGCACATTCGTTGAATAGATGCACAAGGTGTTCCGGAATGATATGTAGTTCATAGAATATAGATATCAGCACGTCAATCTAAGCTGTAAAAGCCGTATAAATATGGCTCCGGAAATGCTTTCTTATACGAAGTTCTTCACCGACGAGTAAAAATGTATCGTTGTCTCGATTGTCTCCGTCAGGTTTTAAATCCTCGGTAACACATCCTATACAGATACTGTACCGGTGCAAATAAATATAATTGCAAAATTTTACCAGCTAAGTTATCCCGCAACTCGTTTGTAAGCATATATACATGATATTTTTTACGATCGAACCATCCGCAGGTCTTACATGAGTAAAAAAAGGAAAAGAAGTATACAGCACGGTAATGATTGGATTTGGAATTTCTTCATTCTTTTATTATTTTTGACAGACGCTGTGTATTCATACATATATTTATAATATAATTGCAGAGTGAGCGAGTTGCACGGGGGACAAGCGAATACAATATTCGTATGTATCACAGTCGCGTTTGCGTGCCATACGGACTCCCCGGGTCGCTCGCGGGTTCGCCGGTTGCAAGTGTTGGTAATAGGAGTTTGTGCTGCACATACGCTAGAATAGGGTATGGATGAATGTCCGTGTAGTTTGTGGGTGTTGGTGGCGTGGGTGTATGGGTAGGGTTATTAGCCCAGAAAGCAAGGCCCCCACTTCCGGTGCAGGGACTTTAGTTCGAGAGTTTCTTAACCCTTCCCTCCGTGGCGGCCTGGCCTTTCGGTCACACATTGTGCTCGGGTCACAGGTGAGAGATTTAAGAGTCGCCTAGTCGTAGCGAGGCGCGTCGCTTCACTCGAGAAGGGAAGTAAGTCGTGGGGAAATGAAATTCAACTTGTACGAGCTTTATTATACACACCACACGCGCATATTTTCATACGCACATCAACCAGCTATGCAGCAAACTCGTATTTAACTTCTGCAAAACGCTACAGCAGCACACGATGCGAATTAGAATAATTTTCATCCAGATCAGATCTCTTTGCGTCATAATCGGTTGACACTGACGATTTTCTACCCCCATATGGAAAAGGGACGAATTTTTTTCCCGCTGTCAATAGCTATTCGAAAGTTTTCTTATACCAGGTTATTTCTCATGCCTCCGGACCTTGCGTTTCCATGCAATTTGAGAAAGTGATCCGCAGAGTCCAGTTGCGATGATTGTGGCTCTGGCGATACTTTAGAAAATTAACAAGCGTTAAATATCGTTGTACCTGCATCTGAGGTGCATGTCACTACGTGTTTGCAACTGTGACAAGGTGCCTTTGGCAGCTTTTACCAAGGCAACGTGGCAGACAATGGCTATAACGGTGACAGCAGAAAACCAACGACCTTTAAGGTAGCATGTAATCAGCCACGATTAAATCATAGATAACAGGCAGCGATACGACGTCTGTCACGGTGACAACCCCGCGACTCTTTTACCATAATATTCTATGCGCTCGTATGCGAGGCTCGTTTGTAATTCTATTTGCGTAGTACATGTTACAATATATAGAGGCATCATCTCGGATCAAAAACTTGAATTTTCTTATGGAAACATGCGTATATACCGGACTATCTGTGTATATATCAAGTGCAAAAGCCCAAAGCGTGACCTATACTACATGGAGCAATTAACTCTTTTAATTAAGAGCAACATCACAACTCATACGTCGGACTTTCAAATCTTCACCGTCGAGTTCGTGTGTACTACAATATTATCACTGATTTTCCGTGAATTGGTGAGTTTTTTTTTTTTTTTTTTCAAATAATACAAACGGCATAAAAAATTGCTCGAGAAGTATTCGATTGCATAATATTGAAAAAGTACTTTTAATCAGCTCATGATACGAGCAACCCCTAGCTACAAATTGCGCACAACGATATAATACGGCGAGTTCTTCCTGCCGTTGCGTTCAAATCACTGCCTCGCCATCTTGATTCGAGCCGCTCTTTTCTACTCGAGGCTAATCCACATCCGTTCTCAGGAGTGTAACGTTTATGTCTTCCGCTAACGGGGGTTGGCGCGATGGTATAAAGGAGAAAGCTTCAGCACCTCCGTGTACATGTAAAAAAGAAAATAAATAGATGAATAACTATAAAAATTACTACGAGAATAACGACGCTTTATTCGAACCTCTGCGGGGGGTGACGTATTTTCGGTTGAAATTTGCGTTTCTTTCTCCTCCGCAGATGCGACGACTGAACGTCGTTTTCCGGTACGTGAGAAGGTCGTCTGCGGGTGTCGATGGTCCCCCTTATAATAACTAGCTCCGAAGGTCTTCCTCGCGTGTTTCCAGGTGAGGTCGCAGAGGAGTGCGAAGGAACGGGGCACGTAGAATAAGGTGCAAGAGGCAGGAGGCAGCAACCTGGAGGCAGAGTTCTACCCGGGCAGGGGCCGGAGTCGGTGTAAGTCAGCGCTCAGGATATTTCGTCATTTCCTGTTTCTCACGCGATACAATCTAAATTAGCAACGTTCGCTTGGCTAAGCCTCCTCCTTCGCGCTCGCATCTCAGAAAATTTCTTTTCCTAGCTTATAGCCACACGGGTTGAGGTTGACTCCTAGGGTTACTCCTATAACTCTAGATGGTATATAATCGCACGATGGGCTCCAGGTCATATAGTAGCAATTCCGCGGTACTTGGGGCTTTGCGATTCCGGTTCGTCTATATTATTCCGTAACGGGGGTTGAGCTCATTTATATGGAAAAACATTGAAAGAATTTTCAGTACCCTCCATTGGCAAAATACACTTATTTTGCGATGCTTCCTCCGTATGCACGTACGTATTTAGGTATATAGGTATATCTTATAAGAGAGATTCGGATTTTCGATGCCGTAATGACGTCGGCGTGACGTAGTTTCCGGTAACTGTCTTATACGGAGTCGAAATTTCATATTCAATGTTTCTTATACACATATACCTATATGCGAACTCTCTGCAAGTGAATATACATACTATAGCGGGAGTTGTAAGAACGGTACTTGACTCGAACTTAACCGGATACGATGATGATTTTTTTTTTTCCCCTCTAAATTCATGTTTCAACACGACACCATAATGAAATATACGCCGGATATGCCCGGACTGACGTATAAATATGCTTCTGATATCGAAGGGATTAGAACATAAAATTTCAAGTAATTCACCAGCCGCATTAATTGCGTTGTAATGAATTAAAGTTGATTTGAACCAAAATCGCGACAAGAATGTTCGCTAAAATTCCTCCTGTGAGGAAAAAAAACTATTGACATTAATTGAACTGAATTTACAGTGGAAGTTGAAACACTTAAAAGTTGCTGGTCACGCCGACCAAGTTCTTCAGCGAACGATGGTTCTTTTTTTTACCGACGTCATTAGCTTCTTGAAATATTACTACAGTAAACGAACTTGATTAAAACAAATGAACTTTTGTTTCATCCCGATTAATAACCTTACACAACTCTGCAGATGTCGCACGCGGCGTCTCCGGAGAACCGAGTACCTACACGTTATTACCCCTACTTCCGTGCAAGTCGTTTTGAAAATTTTTCCGTGTCCCGTAGTAATTAAAAATAACAAATGAAAAATTAGCAGGTAGCTTCTAATAAAGTCTGATTTGCAAAACTCTTGCTAGTTTATAATATGATTAAATCCTTGCTATTGTCCGCTAACTAGATCGGTAATAAATCTGGTCTCACGTTGAGCGTGAAAAAATAGACAATTAGTAAATTTTTTTAATGAACACGACTCCCATATATACCTATATGTGTGTATTTATATTGTAGATATTGTATATCAAAGTTTTGTTGAGCAAAAATTAAGCAATACGAGTTAAATATATAGTCGGATCGGTTTGTTTCCAACGTAACGTGACAATTGAAATTCGCAATAATTATAATTTTCTAACATTAAAACCCGCGTTCATCAAACGACGGTAGATATATAAAATGATAATTACAACAAACGAGTTGAATTAATTATCATATTGTTTGTTCCGGTACACAGGTAAAGAAATAGATCTTGCAGAGTGATTGTGCCCCTCGTTTAATTTAGGGTAGAACGAGCCAACGTTAAGTACTAATAAGAAATATCTTATACATTCGAAATGGCTGGTAAACATTTTCATACACTACGAACTGTGAACAGTTAAAAATTATACTTTATCTCTTCATTCCGCGCCTGTGTTAAAACAAATTTTCTACGTAGCATTTATCTCCAGTTGATGGCCCATCATTTATTGATTTTGATAAAGTGATTATCGCTATTTATTTATCGGGATTCCGATCTCATGTCCTTCTGTAGGGAAGAAAACGAGGCTTCGTGACGTGCATAGTAATCATTCGGATGCATCACATTCTATTCTCGTTCGAAGTATGCTAAATTTAGCGGATACGCCAAGTACGATATTAAAGCATAAATATATTTTATTGAAACGGTAGGCATCGTGCTTACGTGGGTTAAAATTATAAAATTAACTGCCTATGGTATTCGAGGTTGATATATCGTCTGTGCAATCATTTTAATAAACATTAAAATTACCTGTGCCATCGATAACTATCGTTGAAATGTTAAACGTACATTTCATAGTACCTAGGTACGTATATGTATACACCTATATAGATTCTATCTTCAGTTTACGAGATGCTTGTGGAAAAGAAAAAAAATATTTATAACGCCGCGCCGGAGAGAAAAAGAGAAAATTATGAAACGTAACGAGTCGTATAATCAGAGATTAACGAATAACAGTCGGCAAGAACAGTGCAGTTTATTTATTTTAATATCTTTTTTCTTTTCGTTTTTTCGTCGTTGTTTTTATTATTATAATATATATACCTATAACTCCGTTCCACGAGCGTTCTTTCGAGATTCATTGCAAGAGCGAATTCAGTCTTCTGGAACCACGCCACTACGCGAAAATCAACGCTCGTAAACTTCTTCGGCAATTTCACTCATCCTCGTATTTCGAAACTGGATTATTATCTACGTGAAATTGCGATAGCTAGACTCGGAAATCTGACTCGTAACGGAAATCTTTAAAATTCATGTCGACCCCTGACGTGGCGCGGACCGCCAACCGCGGCGTCTCGCAGGTGCGACGATCGGCAGCTCGGTTACGCATAACTCAATCTTCATCATAATAGCGTACATTATACCTATAATACGTCCTATAAAACTAAAATCTTTTATATTTCCCAAATAATAACGACGACGTCAAGACTCGGGAATGCGCGGCTCTCTGAACAGATGAATTCTACTTTGTACTCGAATGTTATAGATTTTTAAAAAATTATATCCCGCCTTCTTTTTTTTCTGCATTTTCATTCTACCTTACGAATCACGGCTGCTGGTGCTAACGAATGCGGAGTAGCGATGACACTAATTCAAGGTGGTCTTCGTCTCTATAGCAATAAGGGTTGGATCCGAACAAATTAGCACCAGATGAAAGTTCTCTTGTTTTGATCTTCTTTTCACGTCGATGCAACCGCGTTGAGCGTTGGCCGTTCCTCGACGACCTCAGCTCGGAGTATAATCAGCGATCGGCAATCGGCGGTCGACCGTATAGCTCCACCTCTCTGACTCGCGGTTCAGGGATCTCCTCGTCTTACTTTTCTATCTCTCTCTCTCTCTCTCTCTCTATCTTCGGCGAAGATAATTTTTGCCACGTATTTGCAAACTGAATAATAAATACGGGCATACGAGGGCTGTACAGTTCCGCCTTCACGCAGCTCGGATTGGTCCCTATCCATGCCGAGGGGACGGCCGCGGCGTCCCCCGGAGTTCGCGTTGCTGTGCGCTGCTTCACTAAAGTATACGCGATATTCTCTCTCAACGTTCACCGCACAGGTGAGCTCAAGCCTTGGCCACCGATGCGCGGATGTGCTCGGATCCCTCGGTTACCTATTCTAAAGCTAAGCTGACTCTCCGCAACGATCCCATTTGGTCTTCTCATCCGATCTCTCGCCTCTCTCCGTAGACGATGCTGCTCCTCTCCCTCGAACAGGGCACCCCGGCGTCGCGACGCTCTCCAGGAGGCCCTTCTTTTACTCGTCCGCATCCCCACGGAGGGAACTCCACGTATAAGAGTTCGATGCTTCCAAAGGTTGTGTTACACCCTTAAGACCCACGATTAAATAATTGATGCTTCCGATACGGCTGTCGAACGCATTAATCGTCGTGTCCGGAAATTAAGGGATATTTCTTAGAGAATCTATCCGGTTAACAATCTTTATGGTCTTTATGGTGTAGGTGGGATTGACTTCGATTTGGAACGTTTTTATAACAATAGGATAATTGAATTCTCGTAGGTACGGATCGGCAGAACCCAACCGCACACATTGCAGCTGCGTTATCGACTCGTAAGTTAATCTTACGCGCCTGTAACGTGACGACTTTTATCGAGAAAGCTAGTAATTTACTGAGGTCACAACATTCCGTTGAAAGATGCGTTGCCGAACTACATGTAAATAAGTATGCGAAGACTTGATCTATATTCGTGGAAAAAAATTCCTAGAATTTATTACATCCAAGCCGATCGAAAAAAAGTTGTACCGATCTTCAAATTTTTCACTCATTTCGCGTTTCGTCCAGAAGTGAAACATCTCGCAATCATCTTTTCGAGAGAGGCTCATCTCGAACGAAATCTTCGAAATGCCGATCTGTTCCGACGTACGAAATCGGCATGGCTAAGGGTCAAATGTCATCGGTATTCTATTCCAGAGGGCCACGTGCCTTCTCCTGGTGCGTGGACTGTACCTGTGCGCCGAGACAGGGGCCCACGGGGCCCACGGGGCTCGGGGTCCCGCCCGCACAGCCGTGCAGTCGACGGTTTGCCGATCCCGAGACACGAGTCACCGACGCTCATGCCTCCCGCTCACCTGGGAGTCGACGGTCCTCGTTCAGCGCTCAGTCGGTTCGAGTCGTGCACCACGAAACACAGAGCCAAGCCGGACAGCACCGCCCGTTATCGGTCGCACCCGATGACAGCAATAATTTTCTCGCCCTAAAAATCGGTAGTTTAAAATAGAAATGGGAAAAAATCGGTAGTCAAGATCGGCATACTGATCCGCGCGCCGGTCGTTCGTGGGCAGAAGTGTCGTTTGTGTTTAACGTGTATGTATAATATACTATATGTACACACATGTAATAATAATAGTTACTGCAGTGTGGTGCCGATTACCGATCACCGATCGTCTATTGTTATGTCATAGTCCCACGCGCGAGTGCAGATTATGGGCGTTATAACGAGGGATTGACATTTTTTCACGTAAAGTTGAAATTGGTACCGTTTCTAAAACCAATATCAACGCGGTACATCGATCATCACGTGAACGAATATTTTGCAAAAACATTTGCAAAAGAGCAAAGTAATTTGTTTCTCATACTCGTTTCAAGGCGAATTTAAACCGAGGTGTGTGACGTTTTGGAAAGGTGTGCAAGAGAACTGAAACATATAGCGTTGCCCGTCAAGGTAGAGCCACTTAATTCTAGGTGTATATATATAGGATTGTTTAATTTAATCTTGTGGCGCTCGGCATATAGCGAATTATCGTATACAGTTATGGTCAAAGAATCGTTTGAAGGAATTCCATAACGATTCGCTGATTATACTTGAAATAAAAGATAAAACGTTTTATTAATGAAAAGTGTGGATTATGGAGTGACATTGATTTCGCAAAAAGTATATGATTAACAGACTGTGGCCAGTGGCCAGTTGATTATATGGTGCAGGTTGTAATCGTAGAATAATGCACGTACTTCTTACGTAACGCGAGTATCGGTTAACTTGACTAATTGAACTAAAGTGATTCAAACTTTTTATACAATGAATACCATATCATCACCTATCAAATGAATCGGATGATTTCCTGAATATCTGAAGAGAAAAGAAAAACAACCAAAATCGTCTTTTTGATAGAATTCAAAAAGTTCTTTCTACCCCACGATCGAATTGGTTGGTAAAATTATCACAGATATTGTTTGTCAACTATCGATTTCGATCAGTCTCAATGACGATAAGTTACGCGAAATGAAATAAAGAGTAATGAGAGCAAAAGACACTTTAAAAAACCACATGAAATCGGTAATGCGACCTAGTTTAAGGGAACAAGCGCCACCACAAAGTCTGGTACGAAAAAGTAAGAATCTATGAGTCACTTAGAAGACTCGAATCAATGCTGATCGGTACGAGAAATCGAAAATCTAGTACGGATCGAGTGACCCGCGCCGACTCTGCGAAGGCCTTATTTCGATATACTTTAGCCGCCAAATCTATAAACTCTTGGTTACACTTTCCAATAAATTTGGTCCCACCTATTGACTTCTAAAGACAGAAGCCGTTTCGTTTTACAGATTAAAAAAGTTAAAGAATATGTACATTAGCTATAGTCTCACGATAAATGAGCCGAAGTGATTCTTAAATTTCTAATATATTTAAGAACCGGATAAATCGTTAACGTAACATACCAAAAAAAAAAAGAAATAAAAAGGGTAATGATTTTTAACCAACAGGAGATCTGTTTCCATATGTAAATACTACGTGTAGTCAAAAATACCTCGATTGACGCGTAAGTCACAGAAATTATGGCCCTGTTCTCGTCACGACGTCAAAAGAAATATCGAGCGTGAGGAAAACATCTCTCTTGCCATGTTTCCGAGCTCCGATGCCCCGCCGGTGGCTCTTAAAAAGTTGATCGGTAAACCGATCGGTGATTTATACGACTCCGGACAGTTTTTTTTTCTCATACTCTGACTGGCAACAATTTATTAAACGATTCTGGAATTCTCCAAAGTGATTGCTGGAAAATCGGCGCAGATATACGTAGAGCGACTAAAACCGGTAAATTTAGCGATTCTGTAGAAGTTACAAAAATCGATTAGAAAAAATAAGAAACCGATAGATAAATAGATAGAAAATTATTTGTTTCTCAAATCTAGGCAATAAATTCTAGACTTCGAATCCGTCGAAAATTAAAATATCTGTACCGCTGAAAATTGTTCTGCACAGAACCATAGTGGCTGCAGTATTTCTACTACATTCACACGCGATCGAAATCAAATAGATTTAGCATAGTTCACACCTCTATAACGGAGGTCTCAATTGTATTTGGTCGTGGAATATAAACGACTGATAATGATAATATCAGATCGATACACATGATATTGCTGTAACGTTATCGAACCACCTTCGCGGATGTCGTGACAAGGATGAAACACGTTGCAAGGAATGCAGGGTGTCGCGTATCTCCAATGCTAAGAAAATTGGCTAAACGTTTCGTAGCTATACAGAAGTGTATTAGAGAAGACGAAACTATACTTGGCGTGGCTTTTGCTTCTGCTTCTGCTGCTGCGGCACGGCGGTATATAAGATTATACTACACGGTCAAATTTTCACCGACTTAACTCCAGGGTGGATGTAATGACCCCGGAAATAATTCTATCGTGAGAGCGGACGGAGGAAATTGGCAGAGTCTCGTTTCTGTATTATACGCATATCTGCTGCAAACGGGATGGAAAAAATTCGACTCTTTGAGATGCGTTGCGGAAATATTTTTTCAATACAACCCTACGATTTTACGGTCGCAGTCGTAATACCGATGGGTCGATAAATTATTATAGAAATTTTATCCAATAATATCACGCACCTTGGATTGATTCAATAATCAACTTGTTTTTTTTTTTTCTTTTTGTATTCAAAACGTGGGGCAGAGATTGCAGGTTTTGAAAAAGTCGCTGTGTAAAATAGCCGAATAATTGTATTTCACAGGTGGATCAATTTATCAGCTAGGAGAAACTCGAAAATATACGTCTGCTATCACTTTTTGAGTGCAGATTGAACAGATAAAGACAAAAAAAAAAGAAAAATTTGGAGTGGTGCGACGTGCTGGTGCATCGATATCGTTTCGAATTATATTAAGTTTGGGTGTGAGACTCGCTATATACTGATTCGAAGTGATTTGACAAAGTTTGTTTTTGTGAATGAAATGAGAAAATGAAAATATAATTCCCGCGCGATCGTCGCTATAATTTATATCATCGCGCAATAACTTATGCGGAAAATAAAATAGTGCTGCAGCGGGGAAAAACAGACAATTTTTTCCTAAAGTGTATAAACTTGTGAAATGGATGGTACGTCAAACAAAAGCAAAGCAGTTTTAATATATGGATGCCCATGGGTGGAATTTGGCCGAAATGTGCCAGCGTTACCATCAGGCTGTTCCTGCCGTCCAAAATTCTTCGACAGCTAGAGACGCCGCGGCCGCCATTGTGGGCGCACCCGTTTCGACGCACCTCGAGCAGGCCAGCCCTTCTTACTCGCATTACACGTAAGATATTTAATTGCTCCAGTAGAGTAATGCCTAGTAGTAAAACAAAAAAAATGAAAGATCTGTTATTTAATCCGATCGATTGCAATGAATCAAAAATTAGCCGTATATTCTTCGTGCAGAAAAGCAGCTAGGAGGTGTAGAAATTTTGTTTATTCCTTGCAGGGTTGCGACTTGTTTTTTCTAACTATAGAATAAAATCTCACACGGTGCGATCTGTGTGGATTTAACCCGCGATTAAGAACCACTAAATTTCCATAGCATATCTTCGCGCATTGAAAAAAAAACTTAATGAAATAATTAACAACCATATCATATTCAGGTGTTGAAGTGTTAGCCAAATTTTATAGCTGATCTATAAAGCTTAATAAGTACTTTTATGATTAGTGCGAACTCGTTAGAGTATATAAACTAAATTGATTTATAGTTTAATTATGGTAACTTAAACGATGCTTGTCTCGTCACGATCAGGTCCCCCTCTCTTTGATATGGTATGGTACGTACATATAGCGCAATTGCATTTGAACGTCACGCGCGATTGTCGCAGCGACGTTGCAATGCCGATCAGCAACATTCAAAGTACCGACAGTTTCGGCAACCTCAAATTTTTCACCGAGAGAACGATATTATTTCGATGTCAAGAGAAATCGAACTTAATGCGCGATTACCAAATTATCATTTCGACGTATTACTTTTCGCTCAACTGTACGTGGCGCGGTACAATATCGAATATTATAATATTTTTCGTCCACCCATGAGCTGCGGAACCGCGTGCGGAGTACGTCGACGAATTCAAATTTGGCTATAGATTGAATTATTACTTTCTAAATTTCAACCGAATCTTACGAGGAAATCCCTGCAGGTAATATAATTCCGCCGTGCCATCCTTATTCCTGACACAAAACGCACCGCCATTTTGGAGAACAGAACACGCCGATATTCAGAACCAAACGCGCTTGAAAATTGTTCGCCTACTCACCTCACACTTTACTTTTCGTTCTGAAAGTTTATTTTTGAATTCTTTTTTTTCTATAATTATTTTTACATTCGCGTGACATTTTCTCCGCGCGTTACGGACAGGGTGTATCGAAAATAATTTTTTTTTTTCTTTTTAATCGACCGGGAAAAATGAACCGCTTGTTTTTGATAAGGTTAACACGGGGTTAGGAAGTTATCACGGCTGTACATATATACCGATATGAGTAAGTATATTAATAATAACATTGCGAATTAGGGATAAGTATACATGATACGGAGGGTAAAGCTACAATCCTGTTATTAGTTCAGCGATTAACGGAGATGATCTCCAGGCAAATTGGAGGGGCGGGTCTAGGATACCAGCATCGAGCTTTCGACTTCGGTTAACGTAATCGCCAATCGCTGCAGTATATGGATGCACTTGGGCGTCGTTCATGAAATGCGGGGGTTGAAGCTTTTATATATTTTATCTTGATCTCCGATACTTTCCAAATTTCATTTCTCTCGATATCATCCACTTAGATACCAGTTCTCGAGCTGATCGCTGACCCTATAAAGTATATTTATACCAATGATACACTTCGAGCGAATGATCGCGAGGCTTCCGAGACGTTCTCGATATTTAACTAAATTTTTACCACAGTTCTTTGTACACGTGATATTTTGAAAAGGTATTCCGTCTCGGAGAGGTATATACCTTGTGCCGCTGCTGCTCGGCGTCGAAAATTGTCTTCATTAGAAATGTTCCGGTCTGTTCCATCCGGTGACCACGGCCGTCGCACGGAACACGAACCGTTCCTACTGGCAATTCTGTACCGCACCTTCGTAACCTACATTCAAATCGAAGGATGCATTATAAAATTTCCCATACTGTATGCGACGAGATCAAAATAAGTTCCGCACAAATTTGGAAATTTTAATGCCATTTTATTCAGGTGATCTGTCTCGATTTCAGCCGTCGGATGTGAATTGAAAATTCCAGGACTACATTTTTTGCTGAAATAAAAAGAAAAAAAAGTTGAATTTTTTTTGCATGCATTGTAATTTACTGGAAAAATATGCGCGAGGGGCACGCGGGTGAGATGATTGAGCCATTTGGTCAATTAAACCTTGACGCGGTTCATCTCCACGGCATAATGAACGCGGTTCTATAGGCTTGTCACGTGATAATTGCAGGAACTTCCTCACCGTGCAGTGAGCGGTAAAAGCCATCAGATTGCTCGTCTCGTCGTCGTATCGGAGCAACTCCTCGATTGCGATTCGAATAACTTGGTATGGAATTATTGAATCGATCGAGCAAAACGCCGCTCGATGTTCGTTGAAATATAATAACTCTATAGGTACGTAGAGTATAGCATTCGGTGTATATACGTGACGTGATGTTTTGATGAAAAAATGATTGAAAATCAAATTTTCCCGAGTTATATACCCGCGCAATAAATTTCGTCGAATTATACGCGACTACCTTGCACCTTGCGGAAAGAACAAACATTAAACTCGCGTTCCGAACAACGATAATATCGATGAGGAATCAATAATTCTACGAACGACACACCGCGGTGCAGGATATAAAGCTTGCGATGAGCCGTTCTCAGTATCTTATATTATGAATACTACATACATTATATTAAAAAACAAGAAAAGAAAAAAACAGAAAGCGAGCGCCGCTATACAACAATATTATGCCACTTTGAATTCACTTGAAAATCATTCGATACGATATCAAACGAACTGGTGCTGCAGTTCGCGTTTGGTCACTTGGATTCGTTTGACATATGTGAGACCTGGAATCAAAATACAGCGACTTTGATTTTGTAATTTATATACATAGCTGGATTGGGGAAACGAGATCGGAAATTCAAGGTGCGTTGACACCTTTATGTAAAAATAATGAAATTTATTGCGAAGTAATTATTCCTGACGGAACCGAGGATTATTATACACGAAATAGTGTATTTTTAAGTCCAAGAAAATCGTTATATCGAGTCGATAATTGTCGGATAGTTGAAGGTGGATATTTTATTCAAGACACGGTATAAATAATACACAGCTGTTATAACGCAGGTAATCAATGAGGTGGTCGTTTCGCGCAAGATAAGTTATACCAATTCCACTCGACGGAAGGTCGAATATTAAAATTCCGCAGGCAAACCCAGACCACATTTGGACGTCGTGATTCCACGGTAGCTAGACTCATCGGTCTAGTGAAACTGACGAAAAAATCCCCTTCGATAACTTATTACTATGAATCACGAGAAATTCAGAATGCCCAAAAAAACCCCAAATGACACGTGTGTACGCAGTCTGTATTTTTTATCGTTGCATCTGATTTGCACAGATATGTTGTTATCAAAATTTCAATCTCTCACCGATATTCCTGACCACGGTCAAGTTTTGATGAGCTTAGCTAATGATTAGAATAGCTTGATTATAGACAAACGTTTTTAATATCAGGCCACCCGAACGATATAATTTACCGGGTGTCGGTAGCTATGATATCTTTTTTATATCTTGAGCGTCATAATGCCGATTTAAATACTAATTAAAACCGAAAATCTAGAAACGATATATACGATGCGGCTTTTAATCTGAAATCTCAAACCCCGAAGCATTAGTAGTGCAGAGGTGAACCTTTGAGGTCGTAGCTTCCGCTTACCGACCAAACCATTGCGCATTCGATTTAAAAGTTTAATCAGGCCTTATAAAATTACGGTTCATAAAGAAACGTATTTTTCAATACGATCTCAGCTGAAGCATCACCAGCAGCTGTGGATTAAAATTGATTCTGAGATAATCTGTTGAATGTTTTTTGACATATCCTTTGTATGCATATTATACGTACAATTTCGATGCTGTCGTCCGCGCTGTCAATATTGAGTTAATCTTCTCGTAATCTGGTACTGGCGAGCTTATAGTCCGATCGATCGAAGATTCATTTTTGGCGCAGAGCTGAGAAGCCATCTTGCGAAACAAGAATAATTATATCGAAATGCTATAGTTTCGCGTCCTCGTATGAAGCCCCATAATGTCACGTGTCCGCGAAAAATGATGTCGCAAATGCATTAAAAATATATGTAAATTAAGCAGCCTAATAGCGCAGGCAAAAATTCTGCAAATATTGGTGATCGTCGCAACCGCTGCATCGCATAGTTTTAATCACAGCGTGGAAACTGATTTCCCGTTAACCGAGGGTGTGAGAAAAATGAAAAAAAAATGAAAAAGAAATGGCGACCGCGTTGAACGAAACCGTGGCACCGCGGGCACCTACGCGAATATGCTTATAGACGGATGCTTAAGAAACACGTCATCAAATCCTCAAGGATGACAAACACTATTTTATTACAACATGCACACCACTCTCTCCTAGTACCCGATCTTATGTAGTGCCCGGTCTGCACTTATCTTTTCTGTACGACCAGCGTCTACTTGTTTCAATCAGACTCACGCCTAGTTTTTTTTTTTTCTTTTTTTTTCCCCCTACAAATTGGCGTCGCTGACATTCGGACCCGATAAGCAACCGCGAGTATATAACACATATTCGCATTTCATCTACTGAACAACACGAAGAAAAATAAATGAATCAAACGAGAAAAAAAGAAGGTCCACTTCACGTGGACACCGCAGGACTAAAATAATTAATGTGTTCTATGATCTGTGTCAGAGAATTGAGACGCTAGTTTTTGGGGTGTGCAAAATTGATTAATTATCATTCCCAAAGTTGAACACGAGAGTAACGCGTTCGTCGAGGAAGTTTTTGCAACATTTCGGTAATAAAATTGAAGTAAGCTCGTAAAAATGTGAACGCCGCGATGCAACCGCGATGCAGGTATTGAGCAACCGCGTGTCTCTCGAACAAGAAAATCTGCCGCAGACGATGTTCTAGTATGAATTATATGTACGATTTTATGATCAATACCAGCAGGGCTAGTAATAGAAAAAAGAAGTCACGCCGAACTACGTCGTAAAATCAAAGTTCGATTTTAGACCCACTCACCTTACAATTAGAATAGAAAGTGGCGTTGTTCTTGTTCTCTGTACGTACAGCCGAGGCACCGAGGAGTACCTATACATACGTCTGAATATTACAGAAGATCACGAACTCTATAGAAAACATTTGCACGCTGAAAAAGTTTGCGAGTACACAAACATCAATTAATCATTTTATCGCTTACCGTACGAGAAATGCCAACCAAAGGGCCACTTACTACACATATATGTATAATACCTGCACGCGCGATTAGATTACGATCTTACCGCCCTAGTTCTTACTTCCGCAAAGATTTCACACCGATTCCATATCACGAATGTGCCTATAGAATTTTCTTCGAAAAATCTAGATCTTCTCGTACGTACACGTCATTGTACATCGCGTATACAAGTATGGGTATATGTAAATACGTATATAATGAACTCAATGCATAAAATTCTATTCTTCGCATCCCGTGTATAAGGGGTGTACCCGAATACGGTTACACATTTATATGAAAGCCAGAAAAAGTTCCCTCGTATCAGGCATAGGGATATTTCCGAGTAAATTAGCCGCTCGTTTCTATAACTCCTTATATTTCGTCGATCTTCGCGTCTTGTTACACGAATAGGCGGTATACGCGCTACTTGTGTATAAATGAGACATACTTTTGCATTGTGTTACGATACCTTGATTTCTTATTAAACCCAGCAGAGATTTTATTCTGTCATGCCGCACGGGGAACCCTAGACTTTTACGGGCCCTCGGGGCAAACGTCACTGCTCTCGGTCAGTTACCGATAACCGATCCGATTGAGAAACCGAACCCGTAACCGATCAGTCGCCCGATCGCGTTCACACGTATTGTATACCTATAGATATATCGTTTACGATAGAGCGTGCAAAGGTTTGACCAACGAGACCGATCTCGAAAAGACCGCGGAGATCGGCTAGAGAAGAGTGTAACATAGGTATTGATACGGATCGAAAATTAGTTCTGTGTCAAGTTTATAATAAAACGCGACTATAAGATGAGACTTACGCACATTTCATTTTGCCTTATAATACGCAACTGTACTCACTCGACTCTTGTTATTGAATGAAAATGCCACGGACATTTTTTTTCTTTCGCCCCCCATCAGCAATGGCATCTCGCGCGAGGAGAGAACGAAACAATAGCCATTATATATATGAGGCACACACGTGTTCGCGGGTATATAGAAAGAGTTTTATTTATATGTTTCTTTGTATAATAACGTGTGTATATACGTATACACAAAAAAGTGATATTCGCCACGTGAATACATGTGGATGAAACGTAGTGGTGTATGTAAAGCGTGCGCGACGTCGCGACGTCTTCGTATAGTATTTTGTCGTACTCGAGTACGACTGCAGATCGTACACCGGCATATATTTATGCCTTAAGGACAATCGTGGGAATTCCATTGGATAACCTTCGCCGGTTCATTCATATCGGTCAACCGCTTACCCCAAGGTGATTGATAGAATCATGTCGTTTTCTAACGCGAGATCGAGAACCCCGCGCGGAGCGGATATTGTCGGATCCTCACGTGATCAACGATGTACATGAATATGCTCGAATCGAAGGAACGGAGAGGAACCGAGGAAGATGATGTTAAATTTCGATCCCCTTTTCTGCTTCCAGAATGCTCGATAATTACGACAGAAGTGAACTGACACCTCCGCCCGTCAGCAGCTACGGAGGATCTCCAGGACTTTTGGCACTTCATTCCTCGCTCTACTCCACGCCAACTTCTAGGGCCTACGAAGTCGACGGTGGAATCGACGTCAGTGAGAGTCCCATGCCTGTCGACGCCCAAATAATACCAGTACGGTATTATTTTGTGTTGAGATTTTATAGCCTTGGATTTTACGTTTCATCGAATTACTAGATCCTCGACTGGTACCAAAAGTATTGAGTTCGTGGTCGGGCGCCGAGTAGTGTACAGAAATTTTCGACGGGCTGTACAGAGTGCACGTAACTTTGACGAATTAATACATATATGCTTTTGAATAACTGACCACTGACGACACGAGCATGATTACTCGATCGAATCCTTTGGAGAGTAAATTCGTCTTTCAGTCGGAAGAAGAAACTGCGATAGCTGACAAACTTTTTCGCTTGACGAAATTTTTTCAGATTCCTGGAATGTTGAGCGGACAGGCCCAGCAGCGTTTGGAGGATATGTCCTGGCTGGCTTCGGGGCCGCCGTTGGACTACCAGCAGGGAATTCCCTCCATGCCATCGGGGGTGAAAATGTGCCATCCAGGAAGTTCCGCCCAACGTAGTTTGAAGGAGCAACGAATTCGCAGACCTATGAACGCTTTCATGGTGTGGGCGAAGGTTGAGCGGAAGAAATTGGCGGACGAAAATCCTGACCTCCATAACGCCGACCTCAGCAAGATGCTTGGTGAGTAAGACCTCCGCGTAATTCGATACGGTCGAGCTGGCGGTACGAAGTTTATGTATATGTGTGAGTGCGTTTCAAGTACGTATACATTATATCCACATCATACACTATATACAGCCGTATGTAATGCACCGTTCGGAAATATGTATGCGTGCCATATACGTACACACTATATGGCTATATTTTATACGAGAAAATCAGATTGCTGCAGCAGCGTGCCGCTGTGACCTCGTTGTTCCGTAACCCTTTGCCTATACATATATATATATAAATGTTGATATATAGGTACGTGTGTATCCACAGCTAGCCGATACTGTACTTTATAAAAGCTAGGATAAACTTCACGACCGACGGTTTCGCACCACAGAAGAAGAAAACTTTTACTTCCTGCAGCCCGCGATTCATCTGGCACAGCTGCGGAAGTCCACGTGAAACTCCGTGGAACTTACGCGTCTCTTTCACGGATCTTTTTCACAAATATACAGAGGGGAAAATGAAAAAAACAAACCTGAGACTCGGACTAATTTTATCTCCAAACTGAATGGTTTCCATGTAATTTTTTGTTAAACCCTCGTCCTGTTACAATTTCACATGGAGTCTGCATATAGATATCGAGGTATCGACCTCCTATATTATTTGCTCATTAATCGACCATGATTCCTTGCTTTGCGTCTTTCATCCAATCCCTGAGTCTTTGATGTGTCAGCTATAAGAGCGAACGTGTTCCGCGCGAGATAACACGCCTAGCTCGGTAAAGTTTCGATACCAGTTATACCATAGTGTATAAGCATTGCAATTTTACATATCGACCGATGAACGCATATAGCGATATAAAATAATGGAAGAAAAACCTTGGTCAAAAATCTGAAATATAATTTTCCTCGATCCGCATCACCTGCACCCCGCCGTTTTCGATCGGATTTATCAGCTCGGCTTGTGCCACCCAAGAAGCTTGAGTTTCTCTCTACATATAATAATGAAAAAACAAATGATCAGATATATTAGGCGATTTGGTTAATGTTATTGGCATGACGCGGTGCCGATTGCTATGCGCGTCGGATGTCGCCGCCCCCGCCGCCCCTTTCGCCGACGATTTTCTTATTTCTCTTTTTCTTCTTTTCTTTTTTTTTTCTTTATTTATTTCTTCTTTTTTTTTTTCTTTCCAGACATCCTACATATTCATGCGCGTGCTATACGTCTGCCGTTCATTCCCCGTCCATCCGCCCGAACGTCCATCCGTCCATCCGTCCGTCCGACGGACGGTCCGCCCGTCCAACCGTATGTCCGTATAGATATATCAACTGTCTTTACCTATATATATATTTATATATGTATGCATTACAGAACTGTACGTGAAAATAAACGTATGTACGTAAGGAGGTATGTGTCATCGCGTATACATCTTCGCGTGTAATACCAGCACTTAATAAAAGCGCGCGCGCGCAATCTATCGTACGTATACATATAGCCTATGTATTCTTATGTATAAATAATATACGCGCAGGTGTGCGAACATACGTCTGATATATACGATGGACGATAGACGTAACAGTGCGCGAAGTTTATATACGTACCTGTATGTACCTTCGATCATACCTATGTACATGTATACCTATATGCATACTTTAGCGCGTAACAAAAATTAACGATCACCGTCGTCATTACGAGAGTATTAGATATAATGTATACCGATGCTGGCGACGCAATTTTTATGTACACGCTTTGCCTGATGCGATCCGGAGCGTATATTGCGCAAATTTCGTCGTTAATAAATCGGGGGCACAAATAAGGGCGCGAGAAATGAGAAAGAAAGCGAACGAGAGACGGTTTTAACCGCGAGGGTCTCTCGTACTGCGGTGCGTGAAAAAATAAATAAATAAATAAAAAAAAAATGAATAAATAAAACTTGGATGGCGCTCCGTTGTATATGTATGTTTGCATCGTATATGTACCATGTGATGTGTGGGTCTTATATCCGGTGACACGCGTGCCCGCGCATCTTTATTAATCATTGCCAACCGTTAGCTCCGGTCGTTCGGAGCGTATGTCAACATTAGAAATTGTTACAACCCGTAGGACTAACCGAGACGGGTATATATATCTACCATTATAACGTCCCGTCGCGCTAATCACCAACTTAGTTAGTCCTTAGCGATCGTCCTTGCGTGCAATGATTTCGAGCGAAAGCTGCGCCGCTTGGTCACCGCGAAGAATATCCAAATGAACTCCGCTCATATTTTCATTGCAACTTCTTCAAACTCGTCCGTATAGCGACTGCACAACTTACCGCACTCGAGTCAATTTCGTCGGGTGAATAGGAAAATTGAATAAAAAAGAAAAAAAAAAACAACAAATATTCAAATCAACATACGAGTCAATATAATCGTCGGAGACGAAGATATCCTCGTATTTTTTGAAGACGCCGATATGAGCCGCGGGACAAACCTGCACGGGGTCCTCGAGATCGTTGTTGTTCTTTGGTTAGTTCTTTTTTTTGTTTTTTTTTGTTCGTTTTTTTTTCGGCTCGCCTTGTGATCGACCGGCGACAACATCGGTCGTGGGTCGCGGGCCAAAGGGGTTAGAGATGTGAGGGGGATGAGACGTCCCAATAATTGCGCATACATATAAAATGAGGAGACTTGTCGGAGACGCGCGATGAAGGGAGAAAGGGAAAGAGTGAGTTCGAAAGTTGGAGAGAAGACGAGGACTCTGCACTCTCTGCGGGCTAAGCTAAGCAATAATAAGCCATAAGCGCGGACTCTGCATGGAATGCCAGGTAATGAGGCGGAGTGCGCCCGAGCCGCACCCTTCCTTACGAACACAGCACGCGGCAGACAACCTTCTTCTTCTTCTTCTTCTTCTTCTTCTCTTCTTCTTCTTCTTCTTCTCCTCCACCTTGTCCTCCCGTTCTTTCTCCGCTCCTCATCCGCAGCTCAGTTCCATGATTACGACATACTGCACCGACCATTTACCTAAGAGAAGAAATAAATTCCCTTCATATATTCAATGAGAATCCGGTAATGATAATTCAATATCTCCGTGGATCTATAGCGTGCTCTATTCTTATATACAATTCCCCCGATACTTCTATGTACAATAACCATATAGTATAATAGTTATATACCAATCTCTGCAACTGCAGCCCGTTGCATCTTGAACCCGCGGGCGAAGTCAGTGCCGCGCGGGATTTGAATGTCAGAAAAAATGAATGGGGAGATAAATCGCGAGGGATTTACGAGCGGACGATCTACGGTCCCCTGGCTGTCCGTCCGTTCGTCTTTTCCGTTCGTTTCGTTCCCTTCGTTCGTTCATTCGTTCGTCGGTTCGTATCCCGTCTGTCCCGTCCGTCTGTCCATCCGTCTGTCCGTCCGTCCGTTCTTCGTTCCACCCGCCTGTCTGCCTCTGTGCGGGATTCTAAGGACTAGAAGCTAGAGGACAAACATCAGGAGTTGTCCGCGTGCGAATAGCTGCTAGCCACTCACCGGTTCTCGGCCACGGGAACCTCGCGATGTATAATATATATGTTGTGTATAATATGCATATATAGCTAACTGATTCTTCGCGGCGAGTGAGCTCTTTGTTGTCTACGTTCTATAGGTATATAGGTATGTGAGTATAAGTATACGGGAGACAACGCTGACCTAGTTAATAGCGCTAAAATATTTCATTGGCGAACCACAACTCGGTTCACACCAACGATCCATTGTCTACAAAACACCGGGGGGGGATTCCCTTCTTCTATGTGATTGTGAGTAGAATCTGCGTGCCGTACGTTCGTCACCTTATATATTTATATGCATTTTTGCAACGTTTGTCAAAATTCTCATCCCGATTGAAAAATTCACTTATAGCGGTCGATCGTGAGAGGCAGAAGAAATTAGAGATGAAAACTTTTTTCTTCTCTTGCAAATATGGTTACACGGAACTTGTCCTTCGATTCGCTGATCGAATTTTAGCACAAAGTGAATATCTGAATATACATACTTACAGATGGTTCGATGATTCTATGCGAGGCCAGGTGCGACCTGTAAGCAAATTGCGGGCTTTTGATATCGGGGCAGAGTTAATTTAAGCACAAACGCATGGGGGAAAAGAGAAGAGAGGCCTCGTAAGGCTCGGTAAGGCCCACCAGGGCCCACATCGACGGGCCCGGGCACCCCGCCCAACCTGGGTCGCCCACTGTCACCATTAATAATACGTCTCCCGTCCCGTGATGTATCTTCGTTGTGTTGCCTCGTGTCGGTGTTTAGTGTTGAGGCTCAACCTGAGAGTTGGGCTTCTCGTGTGGCTGCAGAGTTGGGAGGAGTAGCAACGCGTATATAACGCGCACCTCGGCTCGCCGCGCGCCATCCACGTGTGCACATGCATTTTATGTACACATCCCTCTGCCTGTGTACCAAACGTGCGCACACGCACGTGAAATAACGTACGTGTGTCTTATAAGTATATACAGAAAATAAAATCGTGTACGTAGGTATATATTTATATAGGTATATATGTTATATATCAAGTTTGACAGTTACTTTCCAGCGGACAAAGACGTCAGAGACGAGAACCGATATAAGGAAGATACGAAAGGAAGGGTGGATTCGACGTCGCGACGTAATATCGTATCAGCGGGGGTTGACCCTTGTATTTTGTTCCTTTTTATTCATTTTTTTTCTTTTTATTGTATTCCTTTACATTTCATTCAACTGTTCGAGTCTGATCCTTTCCTACGTTATACTGTTTTCCGTGATTTCACCACTACCGAGATTTAAAAGGGACGAAGGAACGGGAGACAGCTCGCGGTGAAGAGGAGAAAAGAATATAATTGTGAATCTCTACGTGTAGGAAGGTGTAGACCGTGGTACAATCGTAATTAGATCTGGACCCATCTCTGAATCAGTTTGTCAGCTTGTCGAACTATAATTCGTGTCTTATTTCTCGTAAACATCTTCGGGCCGGTAAGAATTGTCGCTGAGGAAATCAAAGTAGATATTTTATGAGTATAGGCATATATATATGCGTAATATCAAGAAATACCGTGGGGTTCGGTTTTGGGCCGGAAGAAGACTAAATTCCTAATTGGTTTTACGGAATTAGCTTACCAGAGATTCTCCGATAGCTCGGGCGCACGCTTACCTTGGATATATTCGGTAATACTTATATCTCCCTTGCCCGTGGGTGGGAACCTTAATTATTGTCGAGATTCCGATAAGCCGATTGGTAAGGGCAGAACAGTCCCATCCAAGATCGAATGTCTGCCGGCGTCCGATCCATTGGCCTGCGAGAACAAGATCGGAAAAAAAAAACTCGGTCCCTGAAATTTAACATCAGAGACAATTTCGCGGGTGAAGGAAAATTCACGAGCGAGCGATGCGATGAGAGTTTTGAAAAAAGAAACCGAGGAAAAGGGTTTGAAGAACTCCCTGTATAGTAGCCATTACAATATTTAACGAGAACGAAGAACGGCAAACGCTGTTTTATACATATAAGCATAGCTGAAGACACGTTGCGCGGGTGGGATGAATCACGCAGCGAGGGTGACGGTGATGGTGACGCTCCTCGGAGCGCGCCCAAGAATATTAAATCTACCGCGAGGCTTAGGAGGCCTGAGGATAGCGATACGAGCAAAAAGGAAACGGGATGACAGAAATGGTTGTAGGCGAAGTAAAAAAAAGTTCTCCCGCATCTCCTCTTTACAACGTTACCATTATTATCATTATAATGATAATGATTATCATCATTATCCGTCTTCTTAATATATTAATGGTATATAGAAATAATATTTTTCATTTATTTATTCATTTATTTATTTATTTCTGTGCTTTTTTCTATACCGTCGTTTTACTTCATTATATCTTCTTGAGGAAAATACCGGTAGGGTTAAAGGGGTTCTTTCCGAGATGAAATACAAAATGAAATATGAAATAATGGTTCGTGCCCATGGCTGCAGCAGCCCGGTGCAGCAGTCCGTCGGTGCAGGCCGGGCGCACCCATCTCTACGCCCCCATGCATCTGTATTCGTGTTCGTCTGTACAACAAACTTCGTATGGGATGTTTGTTGGTAACCCTACGTTCGTAAGCTATGGGCACATCCGCCTTCGTTAGTCTCTGGAGGCTCTCGCGCGACGCCGTGTTTCCTGGCTCTCCAGGAGCACCGTATCTCGTTCGCCTTATTTCGTTCCGAAGTATAATCTCTACACAGAACTGAGATCATGTATGAGGAGAGAAGGTTGCCACTCAAGCTTTTTAACCCACTTTTGTTAATAGCCTTAGCTCAACTGTGTGTATTCTAAATTAGTATGGACGAAGAGAGAATATCCCTAATTAGTTTTTGGGCGCGTGCCGATCTGCGCCCCGCACATTTTCGAGGGTATGAATTACCTGGATAAGTAGGGTAACATCTTCGCTGACGCATGCGGACAGGCAAATATCTTAATTTGTCTACGCAGTTCACGCGTGCTTCGAACGTTGAAAATTTAAGATTTTTTTCTGCAGCCGATCGCTGTAATAGCGTCGGCCTTCCGAAGAGTATGATATACATTGGAAGAGCGATGAGGCAGGAAACTTGGAAGTGATTAATGTTTGCGTGTTTTTCACTCTTCTTTTAGGCAAGAAATGGCGGGGCCTTACGCCACAGGACAGGCGGCCGTACGTCGAGGAAGCTGAAAGATTAAGAGTGATACACATGCAAGAACATCCAAACTACAAGTACAGACCACGTCGCAGAAAACACGCGAAGCGAGCCCCGGGGGCCCCAGCTTCGCCACCCACCGTAACAAACGCCCCTGGTTCAAGGGCTAACCCTGCTGGGTCCACGATTCATCATTCCATGTGAGTATGAAAATTACCGTCAACGTATAAGCGACAGATTTAGCAAACAAAAAACCACGGACTGATCGATATATAGATCGTCGATCCAGCGACACTTTTTCTCCGACTATTC
This sequence comes from Athalia circularis, assembly GCA_963978495.1. NCBI lineage: Eukaryota > Metazoa > Arthropoda > Insecta > Hymenoptera > Athaliidae > Athalia > Athalia circularis. The sequence goes on from OZ021700.1 coordinate 18,355,187, forward strand.
TTTTCTGCGATGCACGATAACAATTCGGTTCTTCGTCATCGAAAGATTTTCGAACATGTTACGATAAATGTAATTTGCTTTTTTTCTTCTTATTCGCTCTGTAACATCATTAGCACGAACGTCTTTCGAAAGTCTGTTGCATTACAGCTTATGAGGGCAGGATGCGCGAACTACTTTGAAGAACTCTTTTAGAAGGCATTTCCTTTTGTCGGTATATTTCCACTGTTGGTAGATACTGTACTTTACATCTTACCGAACGACGTGGGAAATGATTGCGAAATGTTTAGGATTGAATTGCTCCACGATATTCCCCAACTGTACATAGAAGACCTCCCTGGTACAAGTATAACCAATCCGCACATTCATCACTCCAGGGTAAGGTGCTAGAAAGGATGTGTGAAAATCTTAGTAAATTACGATTGGAAAGGTCGAAGAACTCTTCTTATTATTATTACGTATGTAAGTGTTTGTATGAAATGACATACCTACCTTATAAATGTGTATGTGCACTTCATTCCATTGACGTAGACTTTGTGCCAGTTTCCCCGGTTGCACGGATCACATAATGCACTTCATATAAAAGGTATTTAGGTATGCAGATCCTACACCTAATGCGCGGTGTACAAATAGAAGTTGTTATATATGGATGTACTTTAGCCTCTGTAGTTGCATTTGGTTGTAATGGCTTCTCGTATGCCTCACGACCCCTCATCGAAAGGGCAAAGCCAATTTAGGCAGGCGAGGTGTCGTTTGCTTGTCGATTAATTGAGTGGGTAACTCTATACACCAGCTAGCTACGGTGAACTCTGCGGTGACCACCTTGGATTGCATCGCATCGAATGCAGTTAGAATTTGTTCGACGATCGTCATGGCGATAGAATGCACATACGTGCAGAGTTTACTATTCACCGAAGTCACGGAACGTTATCACCGACAGAACGAATTTCTACGAATGAAAAAATTCTTCTCAGAAATTTAATGACTGCAGAAGTAGTCGGTGTATTAGAAAAATATTCAACTGGTCAATTCGGGAGGAAGAAAAATTAAAAGGATCTTTTAAAGTCGTATGTATATTCAAAAAATAATTGATATAGACGAGCAAACAATTTCAGGTCTAAAATGGACAATTATCAAAGTATGCCGCGGATGTCCTGGGGCGGACACTCGCCCATTACGTCTCTCTATCATCAACAACAACAGCAGCAACAACAGCAGCAACAGACAATGCAAGAGTACAAGTCAGAGAACAACTCAATCTACGGTAGTCCTTACACACCGATTATTCACTCCCCGGACATATCGCCTGTCGCCAGTCCTGAACCAGATGGTAACAATGATAAATTGTATTTACTTTGTCATTCGGAAATTATAGATTCTTTGGTAGTAATCACAGCAGTTCGCTAGCCTCATTAGCGTGCTCTTTTAACAATTACTGAATTTTAATGAAAATTGCATACGTAACATGATTGTCCTGCTGAATAAATAATAAAATCATTATGTATTTATTCCGATTCTCGATTCTCGATTCATTCGGACGTACATGAAATATATTTTGGCCGCAGGTGCAGACGGAACACACCTTCCTTCTTCGCAAAATCCAGACCCGGAACGGGACTTGATGGAAGGTACATCGAAACAGCACAACGACCATGAACAATCGAAACGCTATTCTTTCATGAGCGCAGACAGCCAATTGCATCCAGCTCATAGCGTAGCTAACATATCGTCCTGCCAAAACACTGGCATCTACACGGACACTTTGACGTATAAAAAATCGGTAGGCTATAGCAAACGAAATAAAACCATCACTCAATGAATCGTATTCGAAATAATTTTTTTTTTGTTTTTCAAATTTGTCGTGTCAGGTAAGCTACCTGAACTTCGAACGACAAACTTCGAGTATAGCGGCGATTGGTATAGCGAATGGGATGATGGTTTCCTGTAACAAGTTGAGATCAGGTTTTGAAAACGTTGGCTCTGTCACGGGTACATTTTACCCTCCAGTCGCTTCACCACACGACCAATCGTTGCACTACAGCAGTAATCAGTCTACGAAGTCTAACAGCTATTCGATGCAATCTAACGTCGAAAGTAATTATAATCAATGCAACAACAGGCAACAATCGATTGGAATTCGTGGTTCATCCGACGTCTGCTCGAGTAAGACGAAAGTTATTTTTTTTTTATTTTTCTCTTCTCACTTCCTTTTTTCAACGGAGATGCAATTTGTGCTTATGATATGTTTGATTCTGCAGGCGTCTCTCATAGATACTCTCAGATGTCTCATCATCAAGATTATTCGTCAGAGGGTGGTTCCGGACAACAACCGGTAATTTTGGGGCACTTAGATCCTACCATGGGCGATGACGAGGAGGACCAAGCTCTGCAACTTGAAAAATATTTCAAGTATCCACACCCAACATCCGTAGCTCATTCCAGTTTATCATCTCAGAATCTTTTAGACAACAATCACAACTATGCAAGTGACTTGCGATACTACGCGCCCCAGCAGAGTCAACTCGATCATTCAAATTCCCACTGCGTTGTCAATGAACAAAACAAGGATAATCAATGCTCCGGCATCGCCATCGGACATGCAATGGATCATTATCACCAGAATATGGAAGCTGCTAAGTACAACGAACAGCAACAGCAACAGCAACAGCAACAGCAACAGCAACAGCAACAGCAACAGCAACAGCATCAGCATCAACATCAACATCAACACCAGCAGCATCAACAGCAACAGCAGCAACAACATCAGCAACAACAACACCAACAACAGCAACAACAACAGCAGCAGCAGCAACATTCTCAGCAAAATCAAAGCGTCGAACATGTTTCAAAATCGGATGATGATTTTAGCGTAATTTTAGCCGACGTACGCAAAACGTGCTACAGTAGTTAGACTTTTTTGTGAAATGGTACGGCCGTATAAAAAAAATTTCTAGCTGGTCACGTAATTGTAAGAGCTCGCGTCGTGTAAAATAATACTCCTTGTTGAAGCTCTTCTTTGATACTCTGTTATAGGTTCTTCGTAAAAATATTCGGAGCTGGGCTCGGATGAAACTTGTTTTTGTAAGACAATATACAAGTTTAAGCTAAAGGTCTGACCAATTCATGCAACGGATAAATAAGAGTTTCCCCATCGCACGGTGCCAGTTGTCATATTCGTAAAATTCGGGTGACTTATTTACAGATCGAAGAGGTGTTGTTTGTAACATCAACCGTGTTCAGACTGTAATTGAAGGCCTCGAGCGATAAAAATTACAGTACAAAAAATGAATAATGCTTGTCGGATATTATTATTCATCAAAAACCACAATACCAGCTCTGATTCGTATAATCATAGTTCGAATCTTTCATTATCATAAGTAGTGTAGGAATTACTAAAAGCAACGATCAAATTATTAGCTTGAATTTTTTTCGTGAAGAAAAAACTATACATATTATATATATCATATTATCGTACTATAATTACTACGAAATTAACATGCGAAGTAAAGATAATTGAGTAAGTTAAATGATTATATCCGGAAACTAAATTATTTTCTATATTTTCAAGACCAATTGAAACGAAAAAGAACTTGATACTTTTGTGATTGTGATACAGAAATCGACCACGCAGAATATTCATATATTGCTACACAACATTCTTAGGCCCTAATCAAAATTCATTAGTAACATTATTCGTAAGATTTTTAAGCAACGTGGCTTGTCACGAACTTAATACCTTGTACAGAAAAGCTCATGCAATTTCCATGCTGATAACATATTCAGAATTTTTATCCATCCGAAGGTCACTATATCGTTACCAAGAATTGGAATGGTAATGATATGTCTGTTCGGAAAATGTGCAATAATTCACACATGTTTATTATCAACAGCGGGGAAAAAAATTCCAGGATTCATTTTCCCCGATCGACGCAAGGTCGCCAGATCAGGTTGATCAGAATTGGAAATCAATGTATAAATTTTAATTATATGAGGTAAATTTTTTACATATTTTTAACCACATGAGCTATCTGGTTTGAACTGTGGTTTCGCTAATTATTAATACTATACATGTTGTACCTAGTGAGTAAGAAAATATCTATAGAAAATTGTAGACAAAGATTAGACGCTGTACTAGATCGGTAATTATGAAAGCGAGGCATGCGTAGATTTTAAAATACTGTATTTTAAAAAATAAATAATATTTTCACCAAGCATAAATATGCGCGTGTAATTTATTTCAGTGTCAAATCCGATAAAAAAAAAATTCATTGGGTGACTATAAAATTACCAGCAACACGACCTCCTAGTATTTCAAGTGCAGTACGAACTGTAATCGTATTCAAAACATACGACTTGAAATAATCCATTTCTTAATACGTGCTGAGGTTGGATATTCACGTTTCAAAGCACAAATATTCCGGTTATTCTTTTTATTAAATATATATGTATGTATATAAAAATATGTATATAATTACATCATTATATGCAAAGCATAACTCATGGTGATTTAATCTCACAATAAATAATTTTATGTAATTTAATATTGTACCGAAAATTTTGTTCACAATTGTAAAAACATAAAATCAACAGTGTTTATACTATGACATACATTTATGCCGGTGAATAATTTCACCTCATCGCACGCTATGTACAGAGAACTTCTCTAAATCGAAGTTATACCTATCAGTTGAATTAAAATAGTACACTCGGTACAATGAGTGCAGTTAATAGAGTTAAATATCAACATTGTGTAAAATTTATTTAGCTTATCTATTACATATATACGTATGTATTATTGCTATCTCTATTTTTACCTATGATAAGCTGCATCTGCGATACTGTATTGATTTTTATGATCTAGTGCATTTCACGTTAATCAAGTTTACCATAAATAAACAACGTTAGATACTGAATAAAGCTGTATATATATACACAGCTGTATATACATAGATGCTGCGTTCGTAGAGTATTGCTCATTTAAATACTCTGATAAATTTTCAGAATTTAGATTCAAGTTTGCCATAAAATAAGTTGAGCCAGTGCCGGATTAGCGGCTTAAAAGCACAATAGCAATTGCGAGTGCAACCATACCTTCCTTAAAGTTAACATGAGTGAACAGCTATACTGTACTTGGTAAAAATATGTTTAATACGAAAGGTGATCAAAACAGTTGTCCAGATTCAACCTCATCTTAACACTAAGTAGTAGAATTATTTATTTTGATCGTAATGCACGACTATAAACATTTAAATATGGCAGCTTTGTTGTGTATAAAAGTCAATTGCTCATGGTGGTATGAAAATTGTCTTAATTATCATTTGAATGGATTGATAACCATACCGGTATCGTAAAATAATTATTCCATACATTAGGACTAAAACTTGACAAAAAATTGGAATGACTTAAAAATACAGAAAATAGAATATTAAAACGGAATGTTAAATAGAGAGGCAAAAGAGAGTCGACAATTGGACCATAAACTGGACGTCAATAAATCAGTCTGAAAATGACAATATTTTCAGAGAGCTGTCATTTAAATTACGTTATAATAGATAAGGGTTAAGCTTCATAATCAAATACTTTGGAATACCCAAAAAAATGTTTTTTTACAATCAAAATAGGTACTACTCGTTCATGGAAGTAGGTGAGTAAAACGTTCAAATGTTAGTGTCGCCGAGGAGGAAGATATACCATAATTCTGCGCCAGAATAGAATGTTTAAGAAAGAAGTAACAATCACTTGAAATTTATGATGATGTGGAATGTTTTGTTAACAAGCATACTGGTCTATTGTATTTTTCTTCATATAGACCACAACAACCTGGACAACAATTCATGCAAAAGTTTTATCAACAAATTGTTAATCAATCCATTCGAACGACTAAGAGAACTATTGCATCTGCTCAATGCAATACAAACATAAACTCAACATTTTATGTGAGTTTATACCTAATCATAAATCAGCTCAATGAAAAAAAAATGTCTTAAAATTCTTTTGAAATAATCCAACAGCACCCGTTCTAATATTTCAGGGATATTATATTATTCAAGGAATTCAACAAGAAATGAAGTATCCCTTCTACTGTGATATTCATATATAATATATCGAAGCCTCGAACTTGAGGGCAATTGTATTTACGAGTATCCGACTAATTATCAGCTAAAGGATTGCTGAATATTATCAAAGATTCTGGACAGATTAGAGAGGCGCATGTATAGGTAGTGCCAAGTAATATCCTACAGTCACGTGATATGGTGTTCTCGTTAGATCTTTGAGATACTGCGAAGTCAAAGAATTTTTAGATTCGTGATTTTTCGTCAAAATTCATTATATGGCCGCATGGAAGATTAGTCCCACTCTGTGGCGAATACTCAGTATTCTTCTTGTCATTTTGTTATGCTGAATTCACACCAAAATATGTATAGGAATTTTAAATGGCAAAGAAAATTACTGCCCTACCACTAAAGGCTACATAGTCTCATCCCCAATTCAATTCAATGATCGGTTCTCTTGCAGTTTTAAAAACCTAACGTATTGATTAATTGCCAATGATTTTCCTATCTTGGAGATAAGATACCTATCCCTACAAAGGCAGTTTTGATCAGACTTTATTTGGTGTGAATATAGCCTCAATTGTAACCTATTTTTCTGTGTAGAATTTAAACCTATTACGACCGCAAGTGTCATTCGTCCCACAAGCAGTTCTGTTTGACTTGGGAGTAGTAAGAGAATATGAAACACTTTTTGCACGTTTTAATACCACATCTGTAAGAGCTTACTACTTTTTTACCATCACCTTTGCCCTTGCAGAACTTGAGTCCGCATGGATACCAGCCAATGCAAAGTTCTAAAGAGCAGGTGCACGGAGCCCACAGGTTTGATGTATCCGCGCATTTTGTTAAAGAGACATGCTTTGTCTCATTTGTCCCTCGATCTGCCGTTGGCACAAGTGTGAAGTTACGCGCTGCTGCCATAAGGGCGGTTTCTGAAGAACCTGATCGTTCGTCAAAATCATAATAAGTCATTATGTCATTATACAACCAGAAGATTTTCCAGTTTTCTCATGAATAGTTTTAATTTTATACGCATATCAAAATGAAATTTTGCATAGCTTATTGAAGAGTCATGACCTGAATATTGTTACAAGAAATCAACTACATAAATTTTTGTATGTGACTTACCAGGCCTCTGCACCCATTGCTTCAAGTCATCATTTCTTGTATAGGTAGTGTCTGCAGCTTCACCACACAGTGCAGCAACATGTTTCGAAATTACATTAGATCTAGATACGTCAAGGAATAAATCCATTGTATAATTGCTATGGCCCCTATCTTCTTCGGCGATGCGAATTGTACCAGGATTTTTCTGTCTCAGTTTGGACATTGCATCAGAGGATATGAAATCCATTTTATAAAAGTGATTCACAAAACACATCACTTGGTACTGATTTTGCCCACGCTCTTCCTCTCCAAGGACAAGTGCTTTTATCACCTGCACTTCCTGGAAGTAAAAATCTCAATCAAACAATGACAAATAAACGCATAATTAATATGATGAACAACTCGACTGTGAATTAGTACTAAAAACAGAAAAGTCTATAGACTTTGATTTCTTGTCTTTGTAGCTTTATTATAAATATCTTAACAAATCATGGCCAGTGACCTCTAATTGATAAAAACTGAGTCTAATGTTCTATCGTGGCTGCACAATAATCGCCGGAATAAATTATATCACCAACTTAGGATTCTTAACATTAAACTCTTATCTCTAATTTTCTATATCTCTTGATTGAATCTTGATAATCAATTCGATGCAATAATACAGATAGAATATAAAATTAGCAAAATTAATATTTTTCACACAAGACACAGTAAAACGTGATGGAATAAAATCATTATTGAAAAAAGCTCTCAACTGTTTGAAGGAGAAACTTACATTTCTGAAATCTATTAGCTGGGTGACCAAAGTTCCATCAGAACGTTGAAATTCTAGGCTTATTGTGTCATCGGTGACGTTTGATGATATTGTCTCCAAAAGAATATCTCCACCCTGAAATTATGAAATATAGGTTATATCCTGTCAACATTACGGTGCAACGTGCGTTCACATCAAACGCTGTATAATTGCTGTTCTTGGACTGTGTTTCTGTCATAGCAGTTAAAAAAAAACCATCTGCATCACAGCAAAGTAACCGATATTTATGAATGAAACAATTACCTGGTTTCTAACATTTATCAACAAATGAGGTGTGCAGACACCAAATAGGTACTGAACGACAACACAGAGTACAACTATTTCACTAAGGGCCTTCATTTCTACTTAATTCTTGTGACTCGCAATGAAATTAGAGACATTACACGCGCCACGACGCTGTCATACCGACTCATTTGCTGGTAACTGATTCAAACAATGCTAAATTTAGAATATAAATACTCGCAATAACACAATTTCTGTCAACTCAGTATCAGTGGAAATTCCACATTCGACCACTCACAATCCGGGATCCACCGCCCGTCACCCGAGCAACTAATGCCCCCACCAAAGCGAACGCCTAGCCGACGCGCCTGGTCCACGCGACACATCGACGCCCGGTTTTTTTAATACATACAATGCCATCTGTGAAAGAACTTTGAACGCGACCTGGAGCATTGAAGCTACGATAATGCAGATTACGAGCTTTGACCAAAGTGCTTTAGCCAAGTTTTGAATATCGAATTCACCGGCAACGACAATTAAAATAACGGGCTGCTGCTTCGCAGTACATTTTCAAAAACAGATTTATTCAAGGCTTACTCACTGGAGAATCAACGGACAATTTTCAATTTATTGTAGTTACATCTTCTGAGCCATCCTTTTTTTTCAGCTTTTCTAAGGCCAGTGTCTGAATTCCTACAGGGTACAAGAACTTTTCACAAATTCTTCCGATGATCCCATAAATTGGAATCCGATTGACTGTCGAATAATTTTGAATTTTTCTTTCATAAGACGGGGTAAGTTGATTGCCATCCAAGGCAGTATAATTCGAAATTAATTTCATAATGATTATATAATATTGAGGATTTCACTTGGTACGTTGCAATGCAATTATACGACGGCAGAAACTTCCGCATATTCATATGCAGCAGGGTCTACCAAAAATATCAGGATCAACATAAATTCTGTTCGAATTTACTTGTCAGAAAGATAAAGTCGCTACTAGAATATATACCATATTCCTTCAGACTGCTGGATGATATCAACTTCATGTGGCCTGATGTCTCATTCTTTAGAATGACGACCGCTTTGTTATTTTCCAATAAACGTCGGGTATTTCGATCAGATGGTCGATAGTCACCGCTGAGCGTGAACTTTACAACCGCATCAAGACCGTACATCAACTGTGGAGGCGGGATAGTGGGATGCACTAAAACATTGAGTCCCTAAATAGCACGTATGAAATATAAATTCCTGTCTTTATAACTCAGTTTTACAGTAAGTATAATTTTATAGTGAAAAGTTTTATCATATCGCATTAATCAGAGACACGAATTATAATCCGCGTGTTGTTAATCCTACAGAATGCAGCGAGTCGTATAATTATAAAAAGCTCGTCGTCAAGTTTTTCTCACCACCACTTTACGAGCAGCCCTATTTAAAACTCAAGTCACATAATCGCAGGCGGTAAACGTGAGAAATTTTCCACGCTCCTGAGCTTACTTTCAAACGCTTTGAATGAATTATCAATATAAAATGGGCTAACTTCGCGCCCACCTCACACACAGTTCACATCTGCGCCATCATCAAAAAGGTTCAGAATATACGCCAAGAGTGTGTGTAGGCATAGATATATTGAACATATCTATGGTAAAGGCATCCATAATGTATAAGATATCCTTGGTTCTAAAATTGGGTGGATTGAAAACTTATCCGTCACCGTCAAGGGAATGGAGGTCCGTGAGCTGATGTTTTCAGACGGTCGCAGAGAGCTCAATTAGATCTAATCATTTAATTATCGGCTGGATAAAATTGACTGAGGAACAAAGGATAATATACAACACATACGTTATCGTGCTTGGAGCTAATATATGTATTTTCTCATATTAATTATAAACCATCCATGGCGGATTTCTCTTCGCTTTGTATCGTATTATCGGCATTGCTCTGGCATATACACGGAATCAACGTAAAGGCCGTTTGGAACAGGGGATGAGCTAAAATGGGATATAAAGGCAAAAGTAATAGCGCTGACGTAGGAAAGCCGTACTTAGGAAAGGACTTCGAGGGGATGTGCGTGCTATTTCCATGAAATTTGCGTAGTGCAGCGTACTGCACTTTGCTCTGAAGGGTTCGCGCGGAGCGTCGCAGCTACTATAGGGTTGTAATCTTGAAAGTAGCGAAAGACGAAGAAGACGACGGCTGCACGGATGGATTGCGGGTCACGGGATTTGTCGTAGGTGTTATAGGGTCGTAGGGGGTGGTTCATCGACAGAGGAGAGCGGAGCGCGTATTTATCGATTTCCCAGACGTAGGCGGCAGCCATGTTGGTTCTCTTAGTCCGGCGCAGTGGAGTCCCTCCCCAAGAGTATCACGCATAGATTTTCCGACATCTACACCGTCGTGTTTGGCAGGGTGTAACAATGTACTTATAAAACGGATTAATTTCGGTGAAAATTCTACCGCAACTGTGATCGGACTGCACGTCGTTAAGAGGTAGCTAACGCACTACCGAAAAATAAAAAAAAAACCTATACAAAACAAAACAATACACAGTGAGTAGATAGTATACGTTTTTGTGGATTTCAAAAAAAGATAAACTGCTACTGTCGGATATACGAGAAGCTCGCTACGATATCTTCGACGAAACCGAGGGTTGTTATCTGTCAAGATTCTATATTCCCTCGTTTTTGTTCGATTGTTTAACATTCACCCGAAAAATTCATCTGTTCGTAAAATCAACAAAAAACAGAAGAAGTTCTCTCAAGTTGTCATTCGTTTTTTGTTCAACTTATACTCATTGGAACTTTCGTTTGATTTATAAGGCTACACGATCTACTGCAGCCAAAATTGCGCAGTCATACAACAATTATCAGATGCTGAATTTGTGCGAGGATCGAAAAAGTCGATGGGCTTAGAATCCATTCAAAATTCCCCATGTAGATCAGATTATAAAGGTGTATATAGTTCACGTCAGCTTTCGTGGAGTCCTCTCAACTCCGAAAAGACATTTCGTTCAAGGTGGAAGACACTTTCTGCAATTGAAAACGGATACCATCTGTTTCAATGTCGCATGAAATTTGCACTGTACAAAAAACAATATTAAGGGTTCAATTCCATCGGGCCAGTGAAATCACGGGTTTTCTGTATTTCAAAATTCCTCTCCAAAGCCTCACTGCTCGAGTAAATTGAATAATTTTTTGAAACGTTTCAAGCGGAAGGAATTCGATCGCTCGCTTATAATTTAGAGTTCCGGTCTTCCGGTGGCTCGTGGAATTATTTTCAAAGTGTCGTCTTCCTTTTACACTCCAGGAATTTTTGGTCAGTGAAACTTTAACGTTCCTATAAAATGTGCCCGATGAACAAATATAATGTGATACAATAGAAACTTAGAAATCGCACGCGATCACCCGTCGACTTTGATAATCTGTTAGCCCCAGGGGCGACCGCCATTTTAACCTGAATTTCGTCATAAAAAAAAAGGACAGAATTAAATTTCGTAATTTTACTGCCTCGCTGATCTTTATGAGGGTATCGCTGTGTACGGATCACAAGTTCCCTCAACAGTAAACAAGCCTGGGTGTCAACCGTGCGAAACTTTGGTCACACGGCTGACAAATTCCTTGAAAAATAAATTCATAGGCTCGTAAATAATTTTCTTATCATTATATAAATTTTCTTTCACACCCTTTCACAACATCGCATATTTATCTCGGCTTACGACACAAAAGAAAATTAATAATCTGCTCCAGATGCTCGCTTCCAATTATATAGTCCGACCGCAGCTAGCGTAACGACCAGAGCTTGAATTTTGTCGGAGGAACGCTGACTGCAATTGAGATATCTACTATCCCATGAAGGAATTCGCATCGTGAGGACTCTCAGACGTCGTTATAACGTGGGATCTTTATTACTTTGTCTAATCCGTAAATTAATTGTCGTCAGAAACCGCGTAACTTAATCCGATACAACCTGTAATTCCGGCAATAGTTGTCTGCTAGCATAGGTAAATCAGTTTAGATTTACTCATCGCGATAGCCAAACAGTGCACAACCACCGATACCGTGACCCCGCTATTGATTTTAGACGCCCCACGTTGACGTATATTTGTAATATTTTTAATATCGATTATCGACCTCATTCATGGGAACCTACGAATATTTTTAATAGCCATGTTTTATATACTACACGTGTGCGTTGGTTACAGCCACGTATCATCGATACTGGTATATTCACTCCGCACTGCAGCAATCTCGTAGTTAGAAAATACAGGTGATTTAAATCCCACCCGAATTTCGATCGCGCGTACCAAGTGTGAAATCAATTTTATTTTACATCAGATGTTTCCGATAGAAAAAACCACCGGGATTCACATAAAAATAGAGCGAATTGTTTTGGGACTGGGTAGTCAGATAATAAAAGCTCCACTCGATCCATTCTACATTTATAGTATGTTGGTAGTATACGTGTGTATTTTTATTCCGTGATTATAGTTGGGATAGGTTCGTTGAACGAAGGAATTCTTCATCGGCAATAATATCGATAAAATATCCAGAATTTTTACACGGGCTGAATTTTTATATCCATCAAGCACTCCGGCGTAGAAACCACACAGCGAGTAATCAGAGCTTATCATTCAATCAATTTTCAGTCTCCGTTTACTCCGAGGATAATTTTCTGGTCAAAGTGAACTGAGGCTAGACCTTTCAATTGGGTAAAGAAAATATTATTCTACGAAGTTTATTATCGTTAATCTTCTGTGATATTTGAATCTCGTCGCGTCGTCGGTATATCTGCCTTCTTCAATCTGCAAAAACAAATCCCTATATGTACGCACCGTGTTAAAGAGAATAGCGTCGAAGGATTAGCATATACCTACCCGGTTAGCTTTAGCTGCAGGTGGTTGACCGACGTCAGATTCAATTCTCAATCTTGTACAACGTCGTAATCCTTGGCTCGTCTTCTTTTTCGCCCCAAATTATTATAATTGAACGTGAGTCTCGTCAAAATGTTTTTTACGAGACGTAATCTCAAAGATAAAACTCCTCAGACTCCTGAGGGATGAACCGTCGGGAAGAATTTTCGAGTAAATTTTTAGCGTCCTTCAACGAAGATAACGCAGATCTCTAGAGACGCAAAATATTTAATAAGAATAATAATGATAACATAAATGAAATATGAAATTGAAGTTACGAAGACTTGATTGTACTTTTTGATCACACAATGTCAGGGGCCTCAGTTGCGGGAGGGGGTGGCGGAATGCCAAAGAGATTGGACGATCATTGCCCATTTTTCTGAGTAGGTAATCACGAAACGACCAAGTGCTGTTATATTTAGCGGTATTACAACGATGCGGAGTTGAAGAAAAAAGAAAAGATACGGAAATCTAGTTAACAAATTTGTAGCCACGATAAAGTATTACGTGGGTAATAACAGAGTGTAATCGATAAATAATTATATAAATTTATATAGCTGTTAAGAAACTTACGCAAATTCAATTTGTGAAGCAGACACGATGGTGGTTTTGGATTTTGCATATTAATTGACAATTTCAAGATGCATAGTCTAGCTGAGAATACGGGGCTTTGATTGAAGAGGCAATCTCGAAGTTATATCGGAAATTTCCGGATTCTCTAACCAACTCTAATACATGCAGCGAATAAAGAATAACTTATGCTGCCGGAAGATCTTCCGTGTATTATAATGATAAAAAATTCAGAACTCTCTTAGATCCTATCTGTTCAACGACGCATGTAGTTGCAGGTTACGCATGATAAATGTTAAAAAATTTATGAAACCGGGTCAATAATCGGAGTATCGAATTCGTCGGGTGGATTTGCACCTCTTTGTATGGAAAATTCGTCAATAGATTTCGGTACATATTGTTGATCAATCGAAACGAATGTTTGCCGGCCAGCGCTTAGCAAGATTCGAAATTGCAATTTCACATGTGAAAGAAATATATTATTTATGAAAAAATTCGTCTGCGGTTTTCTAGATCGTTGTGAAAATATATCTACGTTGACACGAAGGTCACATGCACGACTTCCATGATTATTTGGGGGTTATGCAGACCTAGCCACCCAAGCTAATCAATTATCAAGGATAATAGCTGTGGTTGTCATTCCATTCCATCGTGCATATAGGGTATATATCAAAGGTATATTTTAGTAATACACGGGAGTCCGAGCAATTTAATTTGCGTCAACGTGAATAATATTTGTAAGTAGGTATATATCACGCGAGCTGCAATCACTGCGTGCTAACTAATTGCCAGTTTTATCTGAATCAGTGACGAGAGAAAAATAAAAATCGTCTGACCAAACGACTTTCGCATTCATTGTATAGAAAGAGCGCGAGATTACCGTCGAGTACATCGAATAAATGTAATACAATCTTAAGAAATTCGTTTCGAATTTTCCGAAGAAATTATTAAATGGCGGCAATCGTCGGGCGAGTCAGATTCGATGTTTAATTTAGAACGTCAGAATCAGTTGAGGAAAAAAATTCCAACGCATTTTTGAGTTAGCTTATTCGTAATAGAGAAACGAAATTAGAGGGGACGGAAAACGCGAGGAACGTCGAAAGCAGAAATGCCACCACTTGATACGCCGCTCCGATACACCTACACACGTAATACATAGGTATACACCTTACGACGGCCGGGCTGACGCGGCCGGGCTTTTACTACTCGGCGCTGTAAATAACTCCAATTTCATCTTGTAGCGTTTCCTACGCGCAAAAGTCTTTCCTTAGGGGGTTTTGCCTTAAGCCGACCCCGCAAGTGGTCGAATATCAGCAGCCGATTGCTGTACGCATTTCAAGGTTTCGGTTTGATATATATATAAAAATAAAATCCTTAGGGCAGACGCGATCTTTCAGCTCGCGTAATCTCGCGAGACGCCGCGGTCGCCGCGGTCTCGGAGGTAAAAAGAAAAAAGTAATACGAGGTGAAAAATGGGATAAGAAATAGGTTTTTTTTCACTGGAAAAAGCCTCTGTAAAGTATCGAAACATATGATCGACTGTCACCACGAAAAATAACCGGGACCGTTTTTCGTGAAATATATTTTACGGTAAGAGACGGGAGTTTTTTCAACCTATACTGAAATCGTTGCCTTCGATTGTCGAGGTGAAGACGCACGAGGTACCGAGGAATTAAAACCTATTAAGAAATGGAATAAAATCATTCGATGACACGCTGCGAAGGCACGTTCGAGTATTTTACTTTCCGTAAGCCTGCATAATTGAAGTTAAGGAATTGGGAACGCCTTGACAATTTTATAACGTATTCCATTTGGCGTGGCGTTGAGTCCGGAGGGGCTGAATTTGCCTCTCTTTTATTCAATCTGAGAAAACTCGATATCCTTCCATATTATATCTACGCATATCACCTACGTCGATTATTCGAGGATCTCATTCTCCGAGTTTTTTATAGTACCCCGCTATACGAAGTGTGCGAAAATTCTATGCCAGATAATTGATATTTTTTTGCAATTATTCGAACCTGATAATGAGTTTGAAAAACTCGTAAATTCGATTCAATTTAAGGACCGTCGGAAATACCGTAAACATTTAACACCATGGAATCAAAATTATGCCAAGAAATTGGGGTATAGCAAACTGGGCTAAAGTTTTCAAAGAGAAAAAAGAAAAAAAAACAGGAAGCTTTTCATGAATAACGAAGCATCTCTGAAACAGAAGCGATCAATTCATCAGATAAAACACTCCGAACGTCGCTAGGAGAATTATTGTACATCGTCTACGTTACAAGTTCGCAATTCCAAGGTTATCAGTCATTTATACAGTCTCCAGGCACCCTCGACAACCTGGATCTGGACAACTGGGTTGGTTGCCTATTGGTTTTGGCACGAATCCTTAACCAAGGCGAAAAGAGAGCCAAAAGAAAAAAATTTCTATTACGTAACGGTCTTATGGCGATGGAAAGGAGAAACCGGGAGAGCGACGAATGTTGAAATAAGGGAGTAAAAAAAGGGAAGGAGAAACGATGAGGAGGAGAGAAATAAAGAAAGAGAGGGGAAGGGAAGGAGCGATATTGGGTAAGCTAGGATAAAACGGTGGGGACGAAGACAGAGTTAGAAGAGTTATCGCAACCCCCAGGGGAACTCGTGGAACGGCACCCACCACATCTCTATATCGTTCTCTTCTCCTCTTTCCTATTCCTTCCATTTCCATTTCTCTTTTTCTTCCCCCCTCTGACCTTGGTGCTTGCTCCACTTTTTCTCTCTCTCGCTCACATTGCGCGCACGCACGCCCACGCACCATTCGATAACGTATACTGGCAAAACCTAACTTCCATCTATTGGTTTTATAATTGTGGAGTTCCTTACATCGCGGAAGTTTACCTTCAACTCGCTCCTGTGTACGTATTCAACTTGTTGAAATAACCCATGAGGTTAAGTGTATAGATGATCCGAACGATCAAATACGTGCAGAATTTAAGTCAATTATAATACGTTCGCACAAATGAAACCTATAATATGAAAAATAAATATAAACAGGTGGGTCTTTTGTGGTGACAGTTGAATAAAACTTGAGTAGATATATAGTATAGAAATCCTAGCTGCTACAGTGAAGAATTCGTTGCGAAAGTGGGCAAAACTGGACAGTAACTCCCTACGGTATTAGACGTTATTTTATCTAACAATGCGTGTAAATCATCATTTCAACATGCGTGTTCGTAATATTGTCTAGACTTTGAAATGGGAAAAGTCTGCACGAATGTGCACAACGCGGATATGTAGAAATAAAACTTTTTAATTTAGTAACAGTTTCGTTTGATGACGTCCGAATTTATTATAGAATGTTTCATTCTAACTGCAGCAGTGTTGTTTTTTTTGCTCCGGCAAACGCCATGAATAAACTGATTGGATAAATTTTTTTGAAATGTTTTACAGAAAATGCCGGCGATAAAAAGGGAAGCCGATAGCGCGGTCGAGGGAAAAGTGCAAGAGGTTATTTCCTCTACGTTCCCGTCCGTTGGTAGCTCAACGACCACCAGGTCGTTTTCAACCACTCAGGAAGAAGCGAAAATCGGTAAGTGACGACAAACTTTGATCTAGTTTGTCGATTTCACTCAAATCGTTCAACTCGACGACCCTATTTTCAGAAACAAAAAATGAAGCCACCACGGAAGCCACCAATAAGGTCCTCGAGGAGCTACAGAACTTCGGGAAGGAGGTCGCGAAGGAAACCGGCATGCCCCCGTGGGCCATAGTCGCAATATTGATAGGTAAGCTGCATGATATTTGTTCGTGGCATGTGCGTTTCGTTGCTTTGTTCCGACCCGAAATTCCGAAAACAATATCCTTCCAACCTTCGGAACTGCAGCCGTCGGAGTGGTCGTCCTAGGGATTTGCTTCTGCTGCATAAGAAGATGCTGTCGCAAACGGCGTTCAAAGGACGGGAAGAAGGGATTGAAGGGCGCAGTGGACTTAAAATCGGTACAGCTACTAGGTAGCACGTACAAGGACAAGGTACTTGTCGTTGTCTGTGTCAAGTGTTGAGAGCTTAGACATTTTTTATACTCATTAGATTCCTTCAACCTTGCGCAGGTTCAACCCGACATGGAAGAACTGACGGACAATGCCGAAGAGCCGGACGAAGCAGAGAGTAAACATAGCGAAGTGAAGCTCGGAAAGCTCCAGTACAAGGTGGGTTTACTGTTCCGTATATCGATCGTAAAAAAGTGAATTCGCTCGAGTGACGTGTTTGAAAAAAGTCGAGAGACGATCGGTAATATAATCGATAGGTACAGCGAAACACTTTACTAATGTTGAAACACTTTTGACAGCTGGAGTACGACTTCAATTCGAATAGTTTGGCGGTGACGGTAATCCAGGCGGAGGAATTGCCGGCCCTGGATATGGGAGGCACTTCCGATCCCTATGTGAAAGTTTATCTGCTGCCAGACAAGAAAAAGAAGTTCGAAACTAAAGTCCACAGGAAAACGCTCAACCCCGTGTTCAACGAAACCTTTACCTTTAAAGTAAGTCATTCGATTTGCCAATTTAGTTCAAACAATTTATTGCTCTTTTGATCAGCTATTCGTACGTAATAGTTTCGCGAATTAGAGCGACCTTTTATATTGTACGTCGAATTCCTGCACCCGCATGCATAATATAAGCAACACAAGGTCACCGCGGTCCAAATCTACCTTGGACTCGTTCGGCTACGGAATTCCAAATGCATTGTATTGAATGTTTACCTAATTTATTATTCCAGAGTGTTCCATACGCCGACGCAATGAACAAAACCCTGGTTTTCGCGATCTTCGATTTCGACAGGTTTTCGAAACACGATCAAATCGGTGAAGTCAAGGTCCCATTGTGCCAGATCGACTTGGCCCAGACGATCGAGGAATGGCGTGAGCTACAGAGTGTGGAAGGCGAGGGTGGTCAGGTTGGTGAAAAGATACATGTTCATTTGATTCAGATTTTTTTTTTCTTTTTTTTTTGCTCGCCATAATCCAATGGAACCCTCTGTCCGTCGTTATGACTCGTAATGAAATTTTACTCGACAAATGTAATTAATCAGTGGGAGAACGTTAATCTGCAGCTGGAATTACGGGCAGATGGAAATTTTGGCGCTCTCCACATATACCCAGAGGCCGAGTGAATTATTTAATAATCTGGACGTTCTGCCTAATGACTTCTCTCATTCGAGCATCCCATGAATATTCTGCGTTACTTTTTCGCTTCCCCCAACAATAAGTCCCTGGCGGGTGGATACAGTAGATTAATGAAAAATTTTCTTCTTTTTTTCCGTAGCGTATAGATATAGGCTTTGTCTTTCCTCAGCATCTTGAAACATAATTTGTTAACGTAGTAGAGACTGCTCTCTTTTTTCTCTCTATTTCTTTCCAGCGTCCTTGTCCGGTGAAATCTGATATGCGTTTTATATTTTTCGATCGCAGGACAACAAGCTGGGTGACATCTGCTTCTCACTTCGATACGTCCCCACGGCTGGTAAATTAACCGTTGTTATTCTCGAGGCAAAGAATTTGAAGAAGATGGACGTCGGCGGTCTTTCGGATCCATACGTAAAAATTGCACTGATGCAAAACGGTAAACGATTGAAGAAGAAGAAGACGTCCATCAAGAAGTGCACCCTCAATCCTTATTACAACGAGTCATTTACATTTGAGGTGCCCTTCGAACAGATACAGGTGCGAAAGACTCCAAATCCTTCCATTTCTCGTTTCGGTCAGCTGTTCTCTTTTGTTTTTTTGTTTTTTTTTTAATGAATAACCGCCTGCTTTTCACTGTTACAGAAAGTGCAATTGGTAGTAACGGTGGTAGACTACGATCGTATCGGTACATCGGAACCAATTGGTAAAGTTGTATTGGGTTACAACGCGAGCGGAACTGAACTCAGACATTGGTCAGACATGTTGGCATCGCCAAGGCGTCCTATAGCGCAATGGCACACATTGAAGGACCCGGAGGATGGCGACAAGAAGGATTAAAATTAAAAACCGAACAGTTCCCAAACGAGGTAAAAATACAATCTGACTACCCTGGTGGGTATTACGTGATCAAAATCAGGACAAAAAAAAGTCAGAGTTTATCTTGTTATGTTGTTAGGTAAAATAGGAGAGAAGAAAAACCAGTCGAAAAAGGAGGATGGCTGATCAGTTGGTATATAAATAAAAAAAAATTAAAAACAAAGAACGAAAGAAAGAAAAGAAATAACAAGAGAACGGAAAATGAAAGAGAAAAAACAAATACTTACGTAGATATTAATAACCTATAATTAACTAAATAACAATAAATAACAGGCAGAAAAAAAAAATGATAGAGTTAATAATATGTTCTCATGGAGTGTAGTGTCTTGTATATATATCTGCTATACTTCTCTCTGTAGTTTTATCATTGGATGATTTCAAGATAACGTCTCCTTTTGAAAGAGAAAGGAGTAGATAAAAAAAAGAAAAAAATTGACAAAAAAAAAATAATAAAATAAACAAATATAGATAAATAATTAATAAAGGCATTGGCAAGTCTTCGTCTGACTATTACACGTATAGTAGTGATTGGACAATGTCGAAGCAATTTAGATGATAATGTCAGAAAATTTCTTGGAGGTTTGGTGCAGTGGGGATGAATAAAAATCTGAAAGAAAACAAAAAATGATCAAAACAAATGAAGCAATCGTTGAGGATTTTCGAGGTATAATATACGCCGAGTTTGCAGTGATTTGGCTTAAAATCCAATCGTGAGGCTTGTAATATTCGATCAATCTTTACGACCGACGCCAATATAATCACCTTTTGAATTATTAAAAATATTATAACGTGTAATATAATAATATCTTCAAACTTTATGAATATCGGTATATAAGTGTGCGAATACAATAAAAAAAAAAATAAATAAATAAAAAATAATAAATAAAAACCAAAAAAAAAAAAAAAAAACATACGCTTTATTCGTTCAAATTCCACTAATAGTCCTATATCATGGACACCGCGGATCGGTTAGATGGGGCAACTATGCAATATGTATGAGCGTATTAACGAAAATAAATACCAACGTTTCTCTTATATACCTGTACCTACCTATGTACCAATTGGCAAATCTAATGTGATAACGAATCGACAACTGCTCTTTTATTATCGCACGCGTCGTTCCAGGAATCAATGAGTCTCTGGACAATTTCAATTTATTTTCAAACACACACGACGCTGACAATTGGGGTGCTCAATGCTCTGCCGTTCCTCGATTTAATATTATAATATCAAAGCCAAAAGTCTTGGTATTTTCCGGTCGCTGAAATATATCAAGTTATTAATTTGTATATCAGGTCAATGCCTTTATTCGATATGTATCTAAAGTCTACCAATAACAAGAGTAGATAATTATATGCGCAACATACAATGAAAATATACATCCGACATTTTTAATGGAAGTAGAAAATCGTTCGAATGAATAATCATGGACCATTTTAGAAGAATATGAAAAATAGTTGAATAATAAAAAGAAATGAACGAACAACAAATGGAAGAAAGAAAAATAAATTTTGAAAAAAACAAGAAAGAAGTTATTCGTTGATACGTTATTATCTACTCTTGTCCGAAATACTCTGTATAATCTATAATTATTATTATCATTACTGTTATCATTACCTTTATCATTATATCATTATTATTTCATTATACATATATATATATATACTGTTACGAAAATCCCGTCATTATAAAGTGTAGAATTGAAATATTGTTATTTGCGGTAAGGTTCTGCTATCCCTTGTTCTGACACATATTAGGCCTATAATAATTACGCATGATCATTAATGTATAATTTTTGCTCATCGGCTAGAGTCTACAAGTTTGAAATAAAATTCTGATTACGATAAACATCACGGAGGATGAGGTACGATGAGGTATATACAAAATGAAAATTAGAATCGGCCATTTTTCATTCTGAGATAAAAGGCGGAATAAAGGATAGAAAAGAAAAGCATTCAATTACCACCTGCGATTGAAATATCGACAAAATTGAAGATGGACATTTTTGCGTTTTCGACAGGCCGCGGCTCCTCAGAGAAATATTGACGAAATAACCCATAACGAGGTAATGAATTTCATGTTGTGTGCGGCGCAAAATGAACTCTGTACACCTGAACTGCAGGTGTAAAAATTTATCGAGGTGCCTACGGCGAAAATCCAACTATATTCCAATCTGAAATCCATTCAACTTCGTAACGAGCAATCTGCGTCTGATTGTGAACCTAATCAGGTACAATGTGTCCACAGTTATTGAATATCAGGTGATTGTAGCAACCGCAGTGGTAATTGAACAAGCGTCTGACTGCAGACAGAATTTGATTATCTATACGGTTCGATTATTTCAGGTACACGTGCGATTGTGGCTCGCAGATTCGGCCGTTGGCAAAAATATCGGTTGTATGAGAGAGTTTTTTTTAACGTGTGTCCAAAACTATATAAAATCAATGTTTCCACATTCTTCCATTATAGAGGGCGTGGGAAGGGATATTTCATGTAGCGTATGATGCGGTGATTATTAATTTCAATTAACCGAGATTTTAATTCAACTCATGCATTACATCCATACATGTATAAAAAAATCACATAAGTTTTTATGCCGTAGCGATAAATCATCGTTCATCACATCCGCACCCTGACCAGCTGCAGTTATTAATTATAATTCACGCAAAATGCGTATACACCTGTGTGAATCTTACATGATTTTACATCCGCCGTTCATTGTTGTTTGTTAACGTGAAAACTCCTCGAATAATATATATGTATAATATAAAACCGACCCCCTTGCGCAACGAATTATTCCAGTAATGTTATAAGGAATTTTCATTGCACAGCAAACACTTGGACCCAGGGACGTTGCGAGGAATTTCAAGACTTCGCGAATGCGGGAGATCTAGTACGGCATTGAAAACGCCACGCGAAAAGAAAAGAAAAAAGAAAAAGACAAAAAAAGTACATTAAATTCTTTCTTTTTCAATTTTCCATTCATATTTATTGAATTTTTTTGTCAGGAAAGATTATAGAGCGATTATTAAATAGATAATGAAAATAAATGAATAAACATAAACACTATATACTAGAAGCGTGAAATCCAGTAGAGTATAATATATGCAAGCGTATGTAATATCGCCGTAGATTAGAATAAAATCTGTATTAGGAGTGTTTGAATAGCTGTTGCAAATTTAAATTTTCGTTGTGCTGGACCCTGCAGATGGAATACGAGAATATTATCTGTACGCAATGAGCGTGAATAATTTATAGTTTCAAATGGTTGAAGAAAAAAAAAAAAAAAAAAAAAAAACCAATACTGAATAAATAGTGCGAATTGAGTTGTGA
Source organism: Athalia circularis (assembly GCA_963978495.1). Lineage (NCBI taxonomy): Eukaryota > Metazoa > Arthropoda > Insecta > Hymenoptera > Athaliidae > Athalia > Athalia circularis. Next base: position 18,378,236 of record OZ021700.1, read on the forward strand.
TTTTTAACAAATTATCGAGCACGTATTAGTCTAATGAACAAATTAAATGAACATCGCATTGGACACCAGTGACCAGCATTTACATTAAAATTGTTTTCTGTCTTTTTTGGGTTCTATCGTTTCAGCAGGACCAATTATCATAAACAATTATCATTAGTACGTTTAATTGTCGATGTATGTATATGTGCAATACTCCACGATGTGTACAATTTAACAAATGATGATGTTGAAGATGACAGAAAAAAAAAAATACACGGACGAATTAAGAAACAAACCAACGACATCAAGATGAGAGTGACATTGGTCGAATAATTGGCGAACACCTATATTTTATAATTCGTTTCACCGTCGATCCTCGTTCGATTGATGATCGAACGGGGCGAAATCAATAAATAAATTATAATTGAATTAGTAAAATTCGCACAGTCAGTATAATAATATTTAGATAACAATGTAATAACTAATAATAATAATTTAGCGAAATAAAAAAAATAAAAGTATAATTCACGCGACGTACGATAAATACTGTAACATGGAAAGAGTGAATTTTTTACATTCACGTACTTTCTCTAATAAATATTCGAAGACAAATATTTACATGAGAAAGTATTTAGTGCCTTTTATGAATTTATTTTCATCAAATATTAGGTTCAATCCATCGATCCATGTCACTACTTCGTTTTATCAATTAATTTTTAATTATATAGATCATACCGCATATTTAGGTATATTATACGTAACTGGTAATACACACACACGTATACCTTATACGATATCATCTTGTGAGAAGAAAGAAAAATAATAATAATAATAATAATAATAGTGACATTATCATTATCGTTAATACGAATGTATTTATGCTAATTTTAGAAAATTATCACTGTAATGTATAATTATTACAATTATTATTATCAATTATTTTTATCATTAAATTGTTAAATACTATTCATGGCTAATGAAGATATATGATTAGAAAAAAAAAAGATATCATACCGGAAGATGTCGATGATGTGTAGAAATAGGTGTGCACTTGAAAATATCATGGGAAGAGGTTAGAAGTAGAGAGACTCAGATAAAATATAGATAGAGCTTTTTTTCAGTTTGTAAAAACTATTTTAGCCTCAGAACGTATTTTGGTTTTGTACGTTGGGAGAACGAGCACTGGGTATTTACTAGGTAAACAGTTCTTTTTTTTCTCTTTGAATTTTGAATGAAGTCCGCCATTTTTTTGTTTCAAATTCAGAGGATTCACTGCTGCGTCGATCTTAAGGTGGAGATTTTTGTTTTATACATCTGGAAGCTTGTGAATTCAAAAACTTATCAGATAAAATACGTTTTTGGATATCAGCTGCCCCGTGAGACGAAAATAAAATAAATTTCGGTACACCGGTGAGGCGATCGGCTCGAATTTGAAATGAAAAACTGAAAATTATCAAACGCGCTATTTGAATTTTCGGGACTCGTAGTACACGACGTGCAGATTTTCTGACAAACTTATTTCGCTGAAGTTAGGTGAATTAAAACTTGTCCTACTAAGTTTCCTATGCACATATAACTTCCGCAGGAACTGACGACACTTTAGAAATTCCGAAAGTTTCGATCGTCGGAGTTCAAAATGATGAAAAGGGTTCGGATCAGAAGTGGGAAAAACTTGAATTCGTTAATTTCGAGTCAGTTTTCCGCGGGAAATTTTACACGGAAGTGAATGAATGAGCCCTCAGAAAATAGGAAAGTTAGGTGGAGACATTGTTAATTTTATTTATTCATATTTTTTTTTTGTTTTTTTTTTAGTTTTATATTCTCTTCTTTCCAACTCGGAGTACTCAGGTGAATAAAATACCCCAGCTCAACTTATATCGATGATAATAATTAACAGCGAATCGTTGTTCGATTGTTATACGAAGTTGTAGCGTATTATATAATTCCCTCTCAATATTCAGCATCGTTCCTCCTCTCACACGCAACGGAAAGAAAAAATTAAAAAATCATAAATTTGAAAAAAAAAAACGAATCTATAAAATTCGGCTGTCTTGAACTCACCCGCGGAGACTCATCATAAATCATCATCGATGACCCCACCTAATGGCTAATTGTTAGATTAATGTTACTATTTATAGATATCGATTTGTCGTTTAGCCCGCAGATGGACACGATCGTCATATACCTAGTACACAAAACATGTAAATAAAAGTGTTTATATAAGGCTTATTCAGTTGGTTCTGAAAATAATTATATAGATATATATACATATATATATTATATATATACATAGGTATATATCTGCAGTAGTGCTTGACAAAAGAGAGAAAAAAGATGAAAGAAAGGAAGAAAAACAAAAAAAAAAAAAACGAAACAAATTCAACAAAAAATTAATAATATATATATAATGAATTCCCCATGTGTCACGTGCGTACTGTAAAATGAGGTCGATTTACAATCGCAGGTTATACAATTACGGAGCGAGATTTTCAGCCAATCATCGAAATCGCAGCGATGCATCTTTCGTTACTCGAATTGATAATATAATATATCCCTGAATATTCGCTCTCCAGCAATTTATAAAAAAATAATCGTGATTTTAAACCTGCAGTATCAGAGTATGACGTAATAACGTTTAAATAACCATAGTGTCTATCCAAACTTTGTTCTTTCTTGTAAAATATAACGAAAAAAGAAAAAGGAAAAATTAAAAAAAAAAATAACATTGTACTTGTTCCCAGTTGAATAATTTGAAGAAAACAAAAAAACTAATTGATAGGATGAATAAAAATAATGAAAATGAAAAATCTCTGGGACGATATTTTCGAATGCCTGATGAACAATGCTTAAAATTAGTTCCAGCGGGGAGTATATAATACCTAACTAATATTATATAATGAGGCACTTGTGGACTCTGAGTACTGTGAATTATATACATATGAGGACTTATAAGTATATGTAACAAGAGGGAAAAAAAAAATAACAAAGAAGAATCATGTAGTTTACTTAAGTCATACCCTACAAAGTTTCCAGCTTGCGAAAATGAGGATGTACCAACATGTAATCACTCCATTATAAATATATATATTATATATATTAACGATTATTGCGATAATGTATTGTAAATCCATAGAAGTTATTATTATATCGTAATTATTATGTAATAAATATTGTTGTTAACATAAACACATGATACAATTTGACTCACCGACATCATATCATCGGCAAAATTTTATTCCATGTAAGGCACATAATTTTCGATCAAGTGGGATTAAGTTTCCGTGTGCATATTCAGGACGCCGATTTTTTGACAGCTCGCGAAAACAAATAATCTATAATAGAGTTATCCGCGAAGTATAATAAAAACATCGATTATTTCCGCATACCGGATATCTGTGGTTTTCTTACTGCAGTTGTCGAAAAACATTTTACACACGAATTTTTCGGAAAAATAAAATTGATCCTTGGGTTACCAAAGTCGGTGGCCCATGCGCGGAAACTTGTCACGGTTCGGCGAGAATCTATACCCCATTATACGAATGAAACGCCTACGAACGGAAAAAAATCCTGATTGATTGACGAAATTGTAGTTCTTTTTAATTCATCTCTTTTTCTTCTAGGTAATCGCACTAATTAATAATTCACGACAAAAAACACTTCGGTATATAATTTGCAGTATTTCAGATAATGATCGTTTCGCTGAGCGTAATGTATAATCTATTAGTTTCTAATCAAAAGACGAGAAAATATACCTATATGAAAGGTCAGCGGCAAAACGAGAAAAAAAAAAACAACAAAAATAGATACCCCATTAACTTACCTTTCACCGCAGTATTAGGGCGAATTCCGAAGCGATGCTGTAGCACGTTGAGGGAAAGCGATGCGAGTCGAAATAAAATACACGGAGGTCAAGGTGGACGAGGAATCCTGAGATTAGAAGGGAAAGGGACGTCAAAGTATGATCGTGTAACAAAAATATTTATTAAATAATAGTGAAAACTGAACACATAATTGTATATAGTATATATAGTATACACTTGATAAAAACATATACAACATAATTTATGGACTAATCGCGTGACTTTGAATAATATTATACAATGTACATTATAACAAGTTCTATTCTAATAGTAAATTAATCAACTGCTTGAGCAGACCTAATACTGGCGGTAGGATGATCGCTTCTGGGGTTTTGCGCGAAGAATTTTTCCTGGCAGTCCTCTGGCGTACGGCTTGTGGCCGTTTGTTGAAAGATAAAAGATGCCGCGTGCGCTGAAAAAAAATAAATAGAAAATATTTCGTATAAATATACAACTAATTGTGACTTATATACGTGCGGTAGAAAATGTGGACTAATTTCTCCATTACGCAACAATTCCTCCGCTAATGACGTGTATACCTCATCGTAATTTCCAGGGATTAAAATACTCACGTAGGTGGCGTGTCTTCGCCCATCAGTACGTACTCGTTTTCCGCTGGGCTGCACCACCCGATCAAATAAGAAAACAAATTTGCACACGGTGCCGCCCAGAAACCAACTTCTGTCGTTATAGACTCGATGTAATATGGTGTTACCTTTGTGTGATCGCAGGACAGAGTTTCTAGAATTGAAATTATGTAAAATTGGCCCTTGTTATGCGATCATCGATCATAAATAGCAACGACGATCGTTCAACGATCGATCTTACGAAGTATTGAAGAACCGAGACATCCGGGTTGGCTCGATCCACCGTTGACGTAGAAATCTGCGTGACCGTTTGGGCCCCATTGACCGAGAATTCCAGCTCCGGTGTGGATCACGTCTACGAAATGAGCATCGGTGTCGTCCAAATCCAACGATCTGTTACCTCCGCCCATGTAGAATATGATCGTTGGATCGAGTCCTGATGGCAAAGTTGAATGTTATGTAATTTTTATCAATCTAAAGTATCCGAATTACACATACCTATTAAATTTTATACAGCAGAAAAAAAAAAGAAATAATAATTCTTTGAGAATTACTTTCGAAACGACGCAATAATAACTATCGAACTTAGTCCTTGAATTCTGATTGACTCCGCACTTGGGGAAAATATAAGTTTTCTCTGCGGCAGGTTTTATTCGTAATATACACTTTACAAACAATCTTACACATTGCCACAGCGGGAGTTATTGCGTCACGACGCGTATACACTGCCGGTATGTATGACCCTTAGCAGTAAGATCCGCAAATTAACCCGTGTGTCACGTTATGGCAACCAGATTATGCTGGAATTCATCCATCTTTCCTAGTCACTATGAAAGCAATAATAATTCACAGAGGATTTCACAATTCTTCATCCGGCCGCCCGCCAACAGCTCATTTTATAAGGATATACATCATATGTACAACAATTCATTTACCCCGAATCATCCGCGTATCATAAAGGAACTTGAAAAAAAAATTGAATGATTGGATATAATTGAGATTAATTACGACCGGCTATTTTGACGTAGATTTCGAAAGACATGACATGTGAGTTTTAAGTTTTCCTGCTTTTGCCAAATTACCTGTGATCCGGCCGAGTTTATCGTCTGGTAGATAGTTAGCCATTAGTCCAGCGATGTGTGCGCCAACACTGTAGCCCAAAACGTGTATTGACTTGACAGGAGTGCCACGGGGATGATTTTTCAGGTATCGCACCAGCTGAGCGATGCACTGGGAGCAGAAACTTGGCCCCCAACGCACCTGTGCGAGGCACGGTTCACGTACGAGGGACCCATAGTCGACGATTATTATGTTGTAGTTACCCCGCTTGAAATATGCTGCGAAAGAAAGCGAGAGCCGTTTCATTGCCAATTTACGATGTTGAATTATGCTGAAATTAGGATTGCGCGAACCTCGATGGATTCCCATTTATTACATCAAGGATCGGTGATCATTTTCAGCGCGGTTTCGACGTAATCGTCTTTTATATGTTGACTGTTTTCTTTCGTCTTTTTCTACCAATCGAGATACGACGGGGCGCGTGTATTTGTATAAAGTAGGTATATGCAAATGCAGAAGAGTTATGGGTCTGAGGAAGTGGAATCCTTTCACTAGCTTCGAATGAAAAAGTGAATTTGCGGAACTCTCGACGTTGCGTGATGTTTCCTTTCGCTCGAAACATTGAACTTTCGGCCTTCTGGTGTATTCGGTTTCTAAACGTGTTTTTATCGATGCTAAGAACTTGAAAAATTCCGCTAGGTTACTCGACGTCTCAAGTCCACGGACGAGCCTCTTCCGAAGAAAATCATGTGTCCGGAGCAGAACTCACCGTTTCGAAGATCGGTACTTGGCGCCAAATTTCTTCCGCCTCCAAATCCATGGATTATGATTTTTGTAGGATGTAGTTTGTTGAATCTCGATCTGTCTAGGGAATGAGGGTCCAAAACATCTATGAGAAACGGATCTGCCTGCGTTTCTCTGCAACCAGAAATCGACAACGATTACCTACGTCAATCTCATCGCACTTCCCCAACTGTTTTCCGTCACTATTCATGATCGCTGAGTTCCGACCCTCCCGCGATGAATTTTACCGTCGAAAATGAAACTGAATACGTGGAAGTATCCAGCGAAAGTGAAGAGCGACACGGAACTTCGCAACATCCAAGAAATCGCGCCGGCATAACATGTATCTTAATTTATAGTTTAACATTTCGTACAGCACTCCAAAAATGAGGTGTCAAACGTCGCTTGAAAGCAGACTCGTGACGCGCATGTCCTATTGATAAAACATATTAGCTGGACGCACTATTTGCTGGAAACACTTACGTTGGGGCATAATTATCTATGATAACAACAAAAGTGAGAACGAATGTCCGCGAAATCTTTCGACTCCGGAATGGCGTAATACGACTCCCAAGAGAAAGGCGCGCTTCTGTGTTTATTCAGGTCACTTTCAGCTCGAGGTGAAATGATCGTGATCTTGAAATGTTTAATCCGCCTCGTGCATGCACTACACTTCGCAGACAAGCCCGCGGTGTATCGCGAAACTAATCCCAGCAATTTTTTTTCTTCTCTCGTCTTTTGTCTCGCGTTCAAATTCTTCATATTCCCAAATTCGAAAGCTCGTACAATTTCAACTTACCTCGTGTACAGATAAAATTCGATTCTTGGATTCGGGCAAACAAGCGGCCCCTTTAGGCAGGACGTGTTGTTAAAAAGATCCTCGATACTCTTAGATTGCGCTCTCACCTCTCCTGTTGCAACGGTAATGAAAAAAGATGTCAATGTGTTGCAGCGAAATTTTTTTTTTTCAATCTCAAACACTTATAGCAAAGGTATGAATTACTCGAATGAAGAAAGTAATATTTGTATATATTTTATGTGCGTATATTGCATGTACCCACGTGCGCCAATAACTCGAACTCGTTACTATTTGTTTGGGTAAGAATTAAAAAGAACTTTCAGAACACGCAATTTCTCTATCAGTCTCTACGATTACATAGGATGTATATTTCCTGCTTACTTATTACGATCTGTAACACGGGCTGTTATCTGGAAATCAGTTTCTTCGAACGAAATAACGTCACATTAAAAAGTTCAGCGACGTGTGTCTTTCAGGAAGTGAATTCGTATCGTGACTTCGTAGTTGAAATAATTATATTCCTGCGACACGTCACATTTATGATCTAGTTTATCACCGTGGGATGGATTCAGATGCCAGCAGACATGTAGTAAAGACATGTTTTACTCTCACTGGCACATAGACTGTACGATCCAATTGAAAAGCCGGCAATTATAACATAACGCGTAGGTGTCACATGACTATTGTTGATTAATTAATTCAGCCGAAATAAAACGCGAAATGACATTGAAAGAAAAACAAAATGTAGTGCACCGATTCACAGCAGAGGATGATTTTTTTTTCAACCAATGATCCATCGATCGTAAGTTTGAACTGATCCCGCCGGGTGAAGGCTTTTCTTTTCGGGTAAACTATATGAATTTAAAAACTAATCTTTTCGATAAAGAATGAAATAAACTCTCTCGCAAGATAAATGATTTTTAGCTTGATCATGCTTACCAGAAAATATGAGTAAAACGAATACCGCAAAAAGAAGCACTCTCACAACACTGACCGCCATCTCCGGCTCCGCGTACGTCCGTAAATTAACATCTAACAACTGCAGATGAAAAATCAGCAAAAGTGAATCGTCGAGCGTCTGGCTACGAAATGTAAAGTCATCGGAATCTGAGGGAATTTAGAAAGTGCCTACCTACCAACCTACCGACCAACCAACTCCATGAAGTCTGTCTTGACGCACAGTTCGTGCTGCAGCTCGACTCCGTGCATCACGCATGAAACGCGAATAGAAATGAATAGGAAATTATTTCACAGTAACGCTGTCCCCGCGAACCCCTGATGTAAACTAAGTTACGCCCCGGAGACACGCGGGGATGAATCGCGCGAACCTTCCGCTGGCGCATTCCCTTCGTCCGTATATATTTTTCTCGTATCCCTTCGCATGTTTAAGTATAAAGTAGAAACGCCCGCCGCGTATAATCAACGATTCCTGACCCACGTAACGTTATAAAATCTACCGTCATACAACGATCGTATACGTACATTTAATGAACGTCACCCGTCTTACGTGCTAAATGTTACGCGTTACGCATTATATGAATATATAACTATTTATCTATAATACTCGTGATTCGTGTGAGCGTGAATGCAACACGGCGTGAAGGCCATTCCGTGAATCAAAGAACTTCGATCTTCGCGTGTCGATTCAAGATTTTTTTCATCAACCATTCAATCTGCCCGCAGGCGCCTGAGTTTCGATACCTTTTTTTATGCTAATAGCGAACGAAAAAAAAAAACAACAAAATATTTTTCTATAATACGTGGATCGTAGATCTCTACAGTCTTTCGAATTCAAATACACCTCGATTTAGTCATGAGGTAACTGGATCAGTTATAGGACCGCGATACGATTAATTTCTAACTGATCCGTACGTATCCTTGACCCACAAATTAAACGGATCCGTTACGCCATGGGACGTGTCAAATGTTTTTTTTGTTTTGCTTTTTATTTTTATCGAATTACGCAATTCACTCGAACGAGCTGGAAGATTTGTAATTGTTAATTGATGCGACCAAAGTACTGCGAACACGATGGTGTGCTGTGGTCTTCTTTTATGTTTCAATAGCATGAAAACAACGCGACGTGAAACGTGATGATCCTGCGTTAATTGTGATTGTAATAAATGAATACGTTGCTCACGCGTATCGGTAGATCGCGGAATCTTCTGCTCTATAATACCTACGTCGCTCTGCGGTTTTGTCCCTGTCCTAGATTTCAGTATTAATTGCATATAACTTGCATCGTTGATTTAGCCTCATGAATTACATACTCTGTATGGATCATGCACATCTGTGTTACTCTATAGCATTAAAATATCATTTTCCATATCCGTTAAGGGACTGAAAATTGCACATGTATAAAAAAACCTTCGCGACTCGATCGTACCACTTGTCAGAAATTTTGAACGGAAGATCCGCAAATATTCATTTACGCCATTTTCGAAAATTTAGCTGATTCGAGTGCTGCAATGTCGCATTTTCAAATTTGACATTTACAATGGACACATATTTTTATTCATAAGTGGATAAAAATTAGGAGATACTCAGTTGTTTTTTTTCTAATATATCTTTTCTTAAAAGATTGGCTTACACTTTATTGTCAATAGTCGTCAGTAATTTTTGTATTATTACAATACACCCAAGTTACAATATACATATACATATTTTACATGATAATCGATATAATAATAATATTAACAAACCAGATAGCATCCCCTAATTAACATCAAATTTAAATTGCTATGTACGTTTCTCTTTTCATATTCACTTTTCGGAACAGGCCCGCGCTGTTGTTCTATCGCCACCCTGATACTCGAATTATGTGTATTAACTATTTCTATGATATCGAATACAATGTGATGCCGGAGATTAGCCGGGTCACGGATTCATTCGAATTTGACTAGTTCCGAGGCGTAACTAGGATTTTAATTAGAACGCGAAACTGGTCTTAGAATTTCAATAAAACAACACACGTCAGGCAGCTTACTTGGGATAAATTTTCGATGCTATCTAGGAATATGTCGTTAAAGGTGCCATGATACGCTCCGTTATTAATGAATAATTGTTACGTAAGCAAAGCATCACATTATTTGATAGAAAAAAAAAGGAAAAATTCTTTTCTCACTACAGCGCGAATCTTCTGCAGGTCCGAGAAATGAAAATATTCTTACGTGCGAAAGTTAACAATGGTCACATGGATTATCCTGTTTGCTGCAGATGAAATAATGATTATGTTATCGGGAGAATAAATTAGATGCATATATATATGCAATTATGTACTATCACCTCGACTATAACTTTCTCCGATGACCAGCAGGGAATTACTATATGTATAGTTCGCTATATGTATGCAATGCTGTTATATACGTATTAATGTTAATTTATTCAACAAATAAGTTCATACATACGAATAACGATTTAATATGACATAGAAATTTTGATGTCTTGCAGTTGAAAATTCATTCAAAATATGACAATTTCACCGAGTAGGTATATCATAATTGGAGGTATTATGGGTATATACTTTATACCATATATATATATACGTATATAATGTACATTAATTTATATAACCCATTCTACCTATTACAAGCTATAATAAAAGCTTAATTTAGGTATGTTATGTATATTATATAACATCGATAGATATTCAGGCTCAGTTTTATTTTATTTATTTTTTCATTTTCATTTTCAGTTATTAATTAGTTTTTTATTTCTTTTTTTTTCGAATAATGGAGGAGTTGAGACATTTTAATAAAAATCAGCGATTGAATGTCGTTCCTAGATGTATTGCTAATCATCATACGGCATACACATATACCTATGGTATTGATATTAATTTTGACGTCCATTTTGTAAAAAAGCGTCAAACATCGAGCGATGAAAATCGATAGTGGATGTATCACGATATAGGTTATAACTTAATCTTTTCTAAAACATGAGCCTGAGCATTAATTATCGTCGTACTTACTGCAACTTCTACTATTTTCTTTTCTTTTCAATCTTTTCTGTACTTTTTTCATTTTTTTTTCATTGTCAATACAACGTATTACTTCATTTTGCTTTTATTATCATTATTATTGTTGTTATCATTATCATTATTACTATTATTATCTTTATCGTTATTGTTAATAATATTATTATTATCATAGTTATTTTCATTTGTTATTGTCGATATAATAATTGATACATTTTTCGTAAATATAATATTCTATGTATGCATTTGCTTGAATACGAATCAATGGTCATTATTATACACTCAAAAATATACAAATACAACCATAATAGATACCTACATGCGTACGTATAGATGATATATAATAATGATATAATTTCATCGCAATTATAATAATATCTGCAGTAAAATAATATTCAATATGATAAAATTTAATATTTGTTTAAAAAAAATGTCTAAACATAATTATATCGTATATATATATATATATATGTTATATGCATATTAAGGGAGTTTTTCTTTTTTTTTCCTGTTACTTTCAATCGTTTGTATAATTCATTGTCATTCCTTCCTCTACACTCGAAGGGATAACTATAATATAGATACTTTCATGGTCGTGTTAGTCTTGTGCGCCAAAGTGGCAGAAATTATTAATTTACCCATAATGAGAAATGTGTCTACGGAAATGGGATGTCTTCGGTAACTAGCATCATAACATCTAAAACTCTAGACAGTATTAGTATCACCAGTTTTTTTCATTACAGGAATCGCAGTAAGTAACACAGTTCTATGAAAAGGTTATCATTGTTTTCTAATAAAAAAAATTATCAGCCAAGCTTGGGAATTCACAAGATTCTAAATGCACGTTCCGGTTACTACATTTCAGCTGTTTCTAGGTAATATAGTCTAATCTCATTTGACTACTAATTGAATAGAAAAAATTAAAAAATTGCGGAAAAACAATTGAAACCGGACGAAAAATGAATTTTGTTTTTCTTTCTTCTTTTTTTTTGATTCAACTAGTATAACATCAACACTTAATTTAATTTAAATTAATTAGCTTTTATGTATAGATTCGTAAGAACATAATTATATTTCTTCTTATTTTCTTTTTCATTTGATTCAGTTCATATTATATATTTATATATATATATACTTTTATACTTTCAATTGGATATTTGATCCGTTATTAGTCTCTCAATTATGACCGTATCATAAACCCTCAGATTCGTAGAAAAAATATCGGATGAGGAGTCCCCCTAATATATCTATTCTCTGCCGATGTCTGCGACTCTGATATATATTTTATCAAGCAAATAACGTTCAACGAAATAATATTAAACTACTGAAACTATTTTGAAATAACTTGAAACAATCCGCGTATCATATTCATGTTTCAATCAAAAAAAAAATCACAAAAATCTCAAGAATCTAACCGATTTTTTTTTTCAAAATCAAATTCAACAACGTGAAATTTGATGTATTATGAAAATAGAAAATTCTACGTCTAAAAAAATGATGCAGACACGGCACAGAGTATATACGTATCAAAAATTCAATGTGCTTTTTGTCTTTTTTTTCGTGCTCAACTATTTTTACTCAGGCAGCTGTTTTGACTATTGTCTTTTCATATTTTCGGCTCGAAATACGTGTTTTGTTTTCGTACATAGTATACAAACTCATTATATATACGCCTACGTTGTATGTATAATATACCAATATTGTTATTAATTTTATTATCCTTTTTTTTTCGTTCATTCGCATGTCATGATGATATATCGGTCGATGAATTTATTTCTTTTTCGTATTGAATTTTTCTTGTAAATCGTGTGTGACACCTTCAAAAGGTATTGCTTCTCAGTGCCGAAGGGCTTATGTCAGTCGATGTAACTCGAATGTATATATATAGATATACAAGACGAGTCGTAATATGTTATAGTAAAATTGCTGAATAATTTAGCAAAATTTTTTTCAAATTTTTATCCCGAGCCCGCAGTTTTCAATCAATGTAACGTAATGTAAATTATGATAATATTAAAAATCCCTACTTGATGTCTTTCGATTCATCATAACAACAGACGTTTTATTACGAACAACTTACGGCTAACAAGCTAATAATTGAACACTACAAGGTGTACTAGAAGAGCTCAGCATATAATACGTCATACAATTAGCGGATTTACATTTACAAGTACATACACATATGTAATATTATTTTTTTATATATTTTTTTTAAACTCATTATATATATATATATATATATTTGTGAAAATTCAACAAACTTTTTACCAATTTCTACATAGATTCCCATTCCTCGAATTGTTACATTCCCTAATAATTTCGAACTCTAGTACACCTTGCATCATTTATTGTCGTTAATTATTATTGAATTCATACATATATTATATGTATAATATAATATAAGTACACGAATCGTTATTGTTCGAACAGCATTGAACTTATCCTATACATAAGTAAGATATAATTAATATATAATATATAATATATATATGTATAAGTTTCGAGTTCCATTCAATTATTTATTTATTTATTTATTTTTATGTTTTTTTTTTTGTTTTTATTAATTATTCTTTGCATTTACGAAGCCAGAAATTATTTTAGGCCAGTCACTACTTTTTTTTCTTATCGTTTGGTTTTTTTTTTTTTGGTTTTCTTTTTTTTCATCGTTTTTTAATCTGTGTATATGTATAATAATGTATAATATATTTATATATAATAATTATTACGGTATATATATATAGTGTATTGTCAATTCCACAACAATTATGTAATAAAATTAAATCACAAAATTCAATAAACTACTATAATATGTTATTATATGTTTGTCATATAATAATAATGATCTGATTTTCTTAATTTCTTTTCTTTTTTTTTTCAATATATATACAAATTAATATCGATCGCAAGAAATATAATAATTATTATAAGTATGTGTGAGTTACTTTCTTGTTCACAATATGTATGTTGTAAATAATCATTTCTTTGTAGTGGCATTTTTGGAGTTTTGGAATTGAATTTTGAATCAAAATATACAATACTAATTAGGTATGCATGATGTGATGCGATTTTTTTTTTTTTTTTTCAAATTCACCAAGTTATCGCAATTGCCAAATACGTCTTCGATTCACACTTATTGTCGTGATTATATTCAAGTCAAATTTTTTACCTATAGCGATCTTCTCACTTATTCCATCTTATGTATCGAGTTAAATGCATAACAACACATTTAGATATTGTCCGTTATAAGCCTTTGAACAGATAAGCAACGATTCAATTGCTATATGTATAATATATTATTAAATTGTATTTAATACTGCAGCTTGCTCAACACGGTCGGTTGGCGTATATATATTTATATATCTATGTGTATATTTATTCATATACTTTCTTCATTTATGATATCATATTATTGTTATTTATTAATCGAAAACATCTCACGGAAAATTGACTAGATTCTTTCGTTGGTCTCGAGCAACGAGATTTTATTCGAATATTTGAAAAATCTTCTATTGCATGAGACTTATGTAGCTGCTTTTGCATGATTCATGTATATTGCGATTGGTTTGCTGAATTTTGCAATCACGTACTATATTATAATTATATACTTTACGTCGGAATACATTAGTTATTATGTTTTATAGTTACGATTTATGATATTTGCAATTATTTTCGAATACTTTCTCATTTACTTTCATTCGCGTATATACATATATATCTAATATATATATCATATACTTTATCTACTGTTTCCTCCCATTTACCAAATTCTTACCTTTTGTTTCATAATTCATATACCTAACGTGTAATATTATCTGTACCTACGTTTCGTTTCATTTATCTTATAATTTATTCAAAATTAAATTCATTTCGACTTAGATCGTCTCTATACTTTCGCTGTTTATTACATACAATTTTCCTAAATACTTTCACTAATTTCCCCATGATACTTTCATTTGTTCTAGGCTTGGTTTTTTAATTTTTTGTTTCTCCTTCTCCGTTCCATTGATTCGTTGAGGTATTATTTAGTTTGTTTGTTTTTTTTTTTTTTGTTTTTGATCATTTTTTCTTTAATACATATTGGTATCGTATTTTTATCCCCAGGTCGATTTGTACTGTTCTTATAAAGATGACGACTACGCCGTTTCTTTTCTGACATAAATTCCGTCACGTTCAAACATCTTTTATTGCTATATTTTTGCTATTTACTGCTGCTGCCGCTGTTCTCCGTATGATATAATGCCTCGAATTTAATGATATCTAATTTTTACCCCAAACTAACTTTCCCGTGAATATGGAGAACGAATTACAACGACCGAGATTCACGTTACTTATCATCTCAATATACATCTACGTAAGATGTCACTCCTTTTGACTGGCCTATGCCGCAAAATTGAAGAGAAAACTAACTACCACAAAATAGCGTCTTCGAAGTGCTCCGTAGCGAAAAATTCTATCCGTTCGTGACATATTCACTTCGATCGATGACCCGATAAACGTAGTAAAATTCTTAATCATCGATCTCGATTTTGCATTTCGTTCTCCCCTACCTCAAATTCAGAAGATATCTCGCCTCGTAACCCGAGCTTTACTCACCCCCTTCGACTGCTTCGTATTAGTTCCACTGTTGTTGCTGTTTCTCCATTACATCGTGCGTGTAATCGTCCATGGCAGGTGGCTGAACCAGAGACGCGCTTACGTCACTGGCGAACGGGTTCGACGAGTGAAACGGATTATTGACGTTCGTCTCCGTCGACCCGTAACTCGCTACCTGGTTGCCGTCGTGAATTCGTTTGTCGACTTGCGAATAAAGGTGGTTTTCCGGTGGAGGTTGCTCGTAGTTGTTCCAATCTCCTCCACTCGTCAGGGAAGGTTGTTTCTGCGGAATTGGAGTACGGCAATGTTTTAGATCAACCATTTCCAAAATCATCGTTAACTTCTAACGTCATTACGCGAAGTGAAACTTACCACAAATTCAGGTTGCACCGGCTTCGGTGGAGGCGGCAGCGGTGGTTTGCTTTTGCTCAAGTCGTCCAGCGGATTCCAGCTGTTTTGTTCTTCTATGGTTGGATCTGCCCACGGTTGTAATTCACCGGAACAAAATATCGCATAAAAAGTTACGCCGACGAAATGAACGCAGGCGGCGATAATGAAAACGTTCCTCCAACTGTGCGCGTCCTGAAGGAATTGTTTGAAACAATTTTCAAAATCAGTGAGAACGTTCGATGGAAGAAAAAAAGGAAGGACGCCGATCGATAAAATCTTACCTTGTTCTTCGTGATATTGTCGACAAAAAATGGTACCAGGAGACCAGCGATCGTACCAATGCCGTTCGACATTCCCATCAAGATACTCGCGTATCGTGGAGCGATGTCAAGGTGGTTGACGTTGAAACCGGATATAGCAAAACCGCTGCAAGCCACGCCGATCGTCAGAGCAACGGTAGCCGCAGTCCCATTTTTATTAGTCGTTGCGCTGGCAACTACCAAAAAAAATATAGCCTCCATACCGAAACCCCCGCAGTTGAAAACCTTTCGGACATTAGTCGTTGATAATATTCCACGTTTTCGTAAATGGTCAGCCAACAGACCACCGCACGGAACAATTGTCGTCATCAACAAATGGGGGAGGGAACCAACCACTCCGGTCTGAGAATCAAAATTTTATGCGATGGTTATAAAAATAGTGCTGTTGGGCATTGAGAGCGAAGATTATACGAGTAGAATCGAGCGCTGGAATTACCTCAACGAGTGGCATGTCGAAAGATTCGTGCATAAATCGAGCCTGGAATAATACGAGTAGATAGAAGTTCCAAGATCTGCAAAAGTTTGCCACGATAATGGCATAGACGGGCATAGATGTGAAGAATTTCTTCCACGGGGTCGTCGAGAACGTAGGCATCGGTATTTGGGCCTGACCTTGACCTAAAGAATCTTCGATGTAGCGCAATTCTCTAGCTGAGATGCAAGGATGCTTAGATGGTTTCTGAAAACTGAGCCAGAGCCAGAAACAGTACCATATAAGCCCGCAGACACCTGAAATCGAGCAAAGAACCCGTTACCGAATATCCTCGTATGTGTTATGGCGATTTTCTTACCATAGAAGTAAAACGAAGCGGTCCAACCGAACCATTGAGTCAAATATCCGGACAAAGGCATTCCTATGACAACAGCAGCATAAGATCCACAAAATGCAAGAGTGGCCAAGCGAGATCTTTCTAAAGGTGGAGCCCAGTATTTCCAAATACCGTGACAAGCTGGATACGTGACACCCTAGGAAAAAAATGACACATGTAAGCATCGATGTCGCATGATCTGGTAACTGACTTAACCGATCGTTTCGAACCTCCGCCAAGCCCTTGCATATCTGGACGCACATGTCCATGATGGGATCGACCTTGAGAGCCCCGGGAACGAGTAGATTTAGAAATGAGGAGGTAGCGATTGCGAGTCCAAATATTCTGTTGGCAGGATAAAAGGAGGCGAGAAATCCTCCTGGTACCTGCGTGACCAGGTAACCCCAAAAGAAAGACGAATCTAACGCGCTTTCGGTTCCGATTGTCCAATTAAATGTTGCACTTCCAGACGCAGACGAATTATTCATCGTCAATTTGGCCATTCCCATGTTACACCTCATGCCAAATGAGATTATGAAACCTGGAAGAACATCAATGGCCCGTTGAATTCATTTGGAAAGGAATTCCCCGTAAAAAACAACGCTGAATTATCTAAAAATAGTACGTATGCTCCGAACAATCGAGTTACATGAATTGGATAAAATTGGGGAAACGCACCCCCGAGATATTGTTCTTCTACCTTCGATTCGAGGAAACAAATCGAATTTCATCCACGATTAGATTACTAAAAGATGAGACGGATGAATGATTCTGTTTTGTTATAATGCCCGTGGCTGTACAGTGTAAAAAAAATGGCGAGCTGTTCTTATATTCGAACAAGTAAAATGAGGGGAGCATGCAACCGATGAGGGAGACTTGTAAGAGATTACTATACATAACGTCAACGTTTTTCCTCGATTGATGAATTTGTGACTCAGCGGTGGGAAAGCGAAGCATCAAAATTACGATTCATCAAATATTATAGGTATTGGCTGTTATAGATGAGGTCAAAATTACCTATGCAGGCCAATACCGCTATGGTGTACCTCTTGGAGAGGCAGGGACATTCTGGCATGCAGTAAGTGTCGATGTGCCGAAGTGGGGGCCGTTCAGGTTCTGGTAAAGAATCAAACGACGCGTTGAGATTGTAGCCGCGTTCGTCCTCGAACCCCTGGTTACTTTTACTACCACTATTCGGGGGCATTTCGAACTCCTCATAGCCGGTATTGCTTCGTCGTAATCTAGAAGTGGGGAGTTGACGATAAATCGAAAAAAATCGAAAAATGTTTTTTTCGGAGTCGGTACCACGTTATAGATCTGATCTTGAGTTTGAAAAATTAACTTACCCAGAAAATTTCTGTGACGCTTTCGACTTCAAGGAGTCGAAGGCCCCAAAACCCGCAGATGCGAATCCGGACATTTTTCAATTATAGGGGTTGCCTTATTGTCAGTGTAGTTTTGTTATTGTCTTGCAGCCCCTAGAAGTCACAAGGTGAAAAAAAAATTAACGAAATGCTTTCTATTTTTCAAATACATCACGAATTGCGAATGGAACGATGGTGAAGTCTAGAGGGTGAATATTCCACGCCGATGATTAATCGAGAACACGTGTCATTGCTTCGATCATTACATATTTTTCATTTATCATTCGTCTTGCATTCGCAGTCCGAAAATGGATTCGTAGATAATCTTACATTCTATTGAAGAAATATCCTGAGCACTGTCAAATCCTTCGGTATATATCAGAGGATATGCGAGGTAACTACCAATGCGTGTCTCAAAGACGAGAAAAAGTACGATTCCTGCATTTTCCAATATCTCCAGGCTATACGAGACTGAATGGTGCGCATATAAAGGGTGTCCGAGAAAAAGCGTGGATCCGTTGAACCGTAATATTCGAAATACCGAAAACAAATTGACTAGAAACTCGATAGCTGCAGGGGAACACTCAGATTCCCAAAAAAAAATTCAAGAAGATTCTGTGCTAATTTTCATTGCAAAAAAACACTCCAGTATAAAAAGAACTGAGGCGCTATTTTATTAGGGTTGTGAACATCCATTCAATTAGTTGCTCATGTAATTAGAATCAGCATATTATTCTTCATTGACATAGGAAAATGAACCGTATGAACTGTAGTGTCCTGTTACCGAGGATACGATGGAAAACATTCTTCGGATTGATTCGGATCACATGTACAATTTTCTACAGGAGTGTTGTCTCTTGTTTGCTTATGGGGCGGCGGGAGGGTTTGAACGTTTGTTTGTTTAAATTTCGATTATAAATTTCATCGAGGTGATCCAATGCCGTAGGCGAACCTGAACCAACAGTAAATCGTGCAGACCACCGTATAGATAACAGAAGAGATTCGCTGCGAGAAGGATATACGACAACGC
Organism: Athalia circularis; assembly: GCA_963978495.1. Lineage (NCBI taxonomy): Eukaryota > Metazoa > Arthropoda > Insecta > Hymenoptera > Athaliidae > Athalia > Athalia circularis. The sequence goes on from OZ021700.1 coordinate 18,397,785, forward strand.
CGAGGGGCAGAACTGAGACGTGGATGAGAAGGGATGAGGGTGTTTATTTGGAGTGGTGGCTCTCCAACCCTAATCCGCGAACTCTCTAGGGAAGATCTCCGAAGGGTAGAAAACTGCGAGAATATACTACGGAAGGATCCAGTGCGAGGATAAAAGCGCGGTTAGAACACCGTAATACTCAGATTGAAACTGAAATTTTCGAAGCTTGGGCAAGTCATCAGAATTTTTTTGTTTTCATGTCTTTCCCCTTCTTACTCCAAAAGGACGATTCAGGTTGCTCTGAAATACTGTCGTGACATTCGGCTATCATCAAAGATCGCACGTGTCAACGAAATGGCATAAAATGCCCGGCACGTGCGTGGTGATGAGTTAGGGGGACGTCGATTGGAACCGACGATCTGATGTCGCCGAGGGAGAACTCAGCTAATGGATCATACGGAACAATGGAAGAACGGAAGTCTAGTGCATTAACAGATTAGATCGTTTACTGCCATTGCCACCTCGTTTTACAATTCCCTTTCTTTTTTTTTTTCTTCAACCGCGTTTGTTACAAAATCTTACTTGCGCCATTTTAATCGCGTTTCAATTAAATCGTACACAACGACAGCGGAAATCTTACAGAATGAGCTTAGATCGAGAAAGCTGTACGAAAAAAATTCTTTAGCTGAAGAGAAAAAAAAAATCTGTAACTCAATATCTCGAGAGAGGTCTTTGCCAACCGTTTATGCCTTTCATTGCAAAATGGCGGAGTCGTTTCCCCGGAAGGAGAAAAAAGGATACTACGTACGATTCGAAATGTACTTTTACGCAGCGGTCATGGACGCGGTAGAAAAAATTTGGATCGTGAAAAATTTAACGTTCTTCTGGGCATACGATTTTTGCTTTCCGACAGATTACAGCTTTCAAACTGGGTCTACCTTGGAGTTCAAGAATTCAAGCAGAATATCAACTTGCTGATATTGAAAATTGAATTTCCACTGATTTCAACATATCACTACCCTATCGAATCAGTTCACAATGTCACAATTTTCGATACACCGTGAAATTTATAAATTATGTAAGTAGATCAGAAACAACTCGCATAATCTCAACTGCACGACCCTGTATCTGAAGACGATTATTCAATTTTTCGTATTTGAAAGTATTTAGAAAAATGAGTAGCATAATATCCTTCCATGTTACGTAAATTACACATTCCACAGTAACATCCATTTTTCTATAAAAATCTAACAGTACAACCGTAAGAAAAGGAGAAAAAAGAACTCAATCTATCGTATCGATCACACGTTCGAACCGATTTTCGGAGTGTTGCAAGAAAAAAGAACATTATCAACTCGATCCTTTCGGCCGCTTATTCTAACGAAATATCGAAATAACGTCGTGGAAAATCAGGAATACACCATTCAAAGAAATCACGCTCATTTTTCATTGCGGATAATCATTAAATATCGAACACACAATTCTTTCAAAAAAATGGCACCACTATTTAGATCAGAATATAGAATCCATCGAATGTAGAACGGTGTATTTTATCCGCATGCCACAAGAATATATTCACAAAAATATCGAAGCTTTTCACCCACTCGATTAAAACCGGTTGCAAATCGCTCCCGGTTGACAAATAAAAAATTATATGAGAAAATAAAAAACAAAACAAAAAAAAACTCACCAATAACTATGTCCAGATAAATGGTAACGGGCGGTAGTGGGTTCGAAACCGCGGGGCACGCGACGAAGAACCGTCGACGACGGGTCGCAAGCTTTGGGACGCCAAGCGCCGCTGGGCACGGGGCGCCCGCGCATCGTCTATTCACGTATTCGCCCGGCGCCACAACGCGTCGATATCACTGGCCAATCGCGCCGGGGAAACCCCCTTTATCCCTTGCTTCTTAAGGTGGGAGGCGGGGCGTACGTATAATTATTCGCAATAATACCGATAGGTAACGATAAAAAATAAAGTAATAATAATCAAACGGAAGTATTACGTCGAACTCGATTACGAAATGTCGGAACAGTCCGGCTGGGGTCGATTCGATGTGTTCTTATCAGATCACCCTGGTAGACGATGTCCGTGTGAAGAGAGATCTTTTCCTGATGTATTGAGGATAACGGAGGATTATTGAGTGACACATTTCGATATCGTCTCTGAATGAGAAATTTTCTGTGGTCATATTTTCTGGAGAGCAGGGTTCGGATCATGGTAACCTACGGATGTCCATAACAAGCGTTTTAAACACAAAAATTATCTGCAAAAAACAGATTGATCTTATGCTCGGATAAATCGTGAAATTTTATTATCCATGGTAGCCTGATTCGTTTTGAAAGATTCAAATGATTTCAGATATTGCAGAAAAAAGATTCGAGCAAAAGGAAAGTCGGAAGCTCTTGAATTTAATTATCAACCGACGATATGCTGTTGGCAAAAGTGAACCGCAAAACTGACTCATCATGAAAATTACTAGACACAGATTTAGAGACAGCATCTGGTCGAATCCCACGCGGCAACTGCGATCAACAATTTACATTCAGCACATGCGGTCGATGGGAGAAATTAAGTTATGTTGAGAAAAGGATAAAAGAATGAAATTCTGAAAAAGAGGATCTACACGCTCTGCACGATTGATTAATCAGAATCCACCCGTTAACACTGAACGAAAAACAACGCTTGATGGAAATTATTCTTTCGATTAAATCTGCTTTATGCCCGATTCAGCAAATCCTTTATCTCGTTGCGAATATGAAGCAGTTCCCAGAAATAAGTGTTACCAAATCGATTTTTCTCTGTTCAGAACGATCGATTACAAAATGCACTGTGCAGGGTCTGATAAGTCGTGATGACGTTTAATGTGAAGTTGGCCGATTATAAACCACGCTCTTTAAATCTTAAAGCGACCTTTCTACTTTCACGAAGACTATCCCCTTGACATTAGTGACGTCCACAGCGATGGGTACGAGCAAACGATGCTAGTGTCTGCTGTTCGGACCCACAATCGATGTGGTTTCGCTGAAATATTTTTGATTATACTACTATTGCAAAGTTTGACATGAGAAAGCAAATTTCATTTTCAGAACTCGTAGACTCGCAATCGTCCATTTCAGACTCGGCACGGACGTGCCGAATCATCTCCCCGGGAAATCGAACCTTACACAATAAGAACTTCTTTCCTACGCAACGTGGCAGTCTACCCGACGCCCGTGGGCGTCTGACCAACAAAATATGTTACTACTCGAATCGCCGCATTGTTAAACGACCATCCATGTTTAAACTATTTTTATTGTTCGCACTGATAATTAAATTCTGATTATATACCTATTTCGGAAATGTCTGTCTCGTTTCTTGATCTTGGTGCTTTCGGACATTCTCAAGATTTTCGCTGCGCTCGTTCCCATCGCTACAAGTTAGAAGTTAAGTCCATTGTTACAAACACACAGTCAGAGCGGGTAAAGGCACCCTCCGCGGTTGCTGGGAAACATCGATCTGCGTCGAGGGATGGTTGCTGGATGCTGCTCCTGATTCTGCTACTGCTGCTGTAGCTCGTTGTTACTTCCACGCTGCTTTGCCCTAAATATCTCACATTTCACTACGATCAGACCTTAATTATAGCTACGAATTCGAACGACGTCGGACTTACGGCCATCTTTTGAGTACTTCGGTAAACTAATAATTACGATTAATTACCCGATTACAAATTAGGATTTCTCGCAAATTCGATTCGAGGGAATCCATGTGGGAGATCGATTTTTTGATCACAGTTGAATGATGAGGAAGTATCTATACTGTGAGTAATATTTGAAATAGATTTAGTAATGCGACCTCGTTCGGAACGATAATAAAGAAAAGAAAAAACAAATCACGAAGTTTAAGAAAATGTTATTCAACTTTCCGGACTCTCAATAGAACCGCAAGTGTCTAGGGGATGTGAAATTGATATCAAAAAGTACGTTGAGGTTTCACGGGAATATTATACGGTGTTGTATGGCGTGTATCGCGCACCCCTTGGGCCTCATTACATCCCCAACCCTCGAGAAAGGGGGTGGCGCGTTATGTGCTGGATGGCCTTTTTGGAAAACCCATGAATATTTCATTATTGCGGGTGGTATGCTTCGCGCCAAATTGAAATGTGAGACTCTCAATAACTAAACGGTTTGTTCGACCTGCTGACCAGGAAAAAAAAAACAAATGAACAAATAATTTTAAATCATGTATCTTACTGGAGTTGCATTTATTTACATTCCTTTTTTTCTCCATTCAAACTTTTATTATTACTATAAAATAAGACTGTGATTTTTTATGGTTAGGTTTCATGCCGAATATTAGAAAAACAAAAAAAAATTGTACATCATACACTTTTTGACATTATAAAGAAAACGCATAATATCAGTACTGTCACATACGAAGTTAGTCACGGGGCTCTTTAATAATTTTTGACGTTACCGCAAAATCTCGCGTCATGGTCCGATGGCGACGACTAGGCCTCCTACTCAATACACAATGTGCTGGGATACGGGAGGCTAGAAGGGTATTGACAATAATAGGGAAGGGCCAATCGGGAGAGTATAGGAAATTATAAAGTAAAATGCAGCTTACTTCGATTACTGGAGAGTCGAACAGGTCGGCGAGCTGAGAAAGCTGGGCGAGCTGGGTGTACTAAGTGAGGGTGCAGAAATGTTCGACAACCAAATCACTCCAATTTTTCAAATTTGACAAATTAGACCATTAGTCAAATGACAAATTTACATTAGTTCAAAACAAGACCATGCCGGTGCAATGAGAAAGATTGTATGAAATGATCGGGTAAATCTCCACCTTCTGTAGGGTCGAGTACTGCAAATGCACCGGTATAATCCCTCATATGTGATCCCTCGGGGTGGGGGTGGGGGGGGGGGCACCCTTAGCGAATGGTAAACAATAATAATTTGTATGATAGTAGTTATGGATATTCATGTATATTAACACAGTATCAGATAAACCGTGATGATCAATCCAAGCAAAGGAACAAGAAAGTAAAGAACGGTTAATACGTATGGGGTGAGGGTTGGTAGTCGCGGGATGTGACAGTACATCACGATGACATTCGAATGATTACGTTGTGTACATCTCAAATTCTCGACGCAAATATCTGCGTACTTGTCACAAACTCCGTGAACGTATTCGCCCTGCCTTATCAACGATGCTGAATTACTAATTCGTTTATACGTTACGACGCGGAGGCACTGAGAATTATCCAATCAGCAATGTTCATCCACCGAAATAATTACCGGTATATTTATATTTCCTGTCGCCTGCACTCAGCGGTATGGAAGTTTTACTTGTTGAATAAAAACCGTCCAGGCGGATATGTTTCTGTAAATTGTCATTTGCATTTTTACACAGATCCACGAAATGCAAAAGTTTAGCCCGGAAACTTCTGTCGATATCTTGAAAACGCTTTTTGTACTTCTCGATTATATTCAGTGGGCTGAAAATCTTCTGACGTAGCGGATCATTTCTGTTCCTCTCTCTGATTTTACTCGAACAAAAATTACTCGTATTTGGATAAATTTCTGACAGCAAGTCCCCCGGACTCGATGACCTGATGGCACACGTGGACCAACCGGAGGGTCGGCGAGTTCGTTTGATATCGCGAAACTCCTCATAGTCGTTGAATCCTGGCCTCCCCCGGGAATCTGCTCTTCCCACAGTATACGTCGCGCAAAATTTTGAATCAAGATTTTTTCGCTGTAGTCCGGAACGCTCTGCGTCGATTTTAGTTTGGCTCACGTCTATGGGATGTTCTTCGTCTCCGTCATTCTCGTCACTACTCAATTCAGATTCTAGATATCGGTCCTCAAAATCTTCTCTTCCGGTACTACAGAACTCACGATCATCGGGACCATAGAAAATCTGGCAACCGAAATCTCGGCGTCCCGGGGAATCTCGAGTCTCGTCCGAATAGTCGCCGACGATATCCCGAAGGTATCTGTTCACCAGCCTGTCTTCAACGCAACCGTAGCTCGAGTCTTTGTCGATAGTTGCAGCCCTGGAAAATTCTTCAGAATTTTCGAAATCGGTATCGTGGTAATCCGATAATACGCTGGAAGCGCTTTCCTCATCGTTTGATGAGGAAATCGAATTGTTCTGTCTGCTAAAATGGCGAACTGGAAACGCTAGGCTATCTCCGGAAGCTGAAGAGGACTCTGATATTTCGTTCCTGATACGAACCCCCTTTATTTTCGAGCTGGGAATACTTAGATAATATTTTCCACCGGAAACGATCGTTTTAGAGGAATTTGGTTCACAACTTTCGGTCTCAGAAAATTTTTTACACACTTTATCTCTGATCAGTTGTTTTATACGGTCGTAAGACTTGGTGGAAATAGTGCCGCGGTTACTGCTGGTCATCATCGATCTATTCATGGTGGTAAACTTGTCGTGCATGAGAACTTCATTTGTCGATGATAAAGAATCTTCGGAATCCAGACAGCATGATGTAGACGAGCTGGGATCGTACGGAAAATATTTCGAACTCGTCCCCAGTTTAACGGTTTTCATTGACGGGAGTACGTGAGTGTGGCGTGAAACGGCGTCCGTCTCCTCTTCGGATGATTGACAGCTATCCTCTATTTCCACAGTTACTGAAATGTCGTACTCATCTCCATCGTCGATTGTCGATGCGGCTCTCATCGACCTCGATTTGGCCATTGCATTCGATAACCCCGAAGTTATCGACTGCATCATTTGCTTGGATAACGGGCGCCTACGTGACCTAATAAACTCTCCAGAGTTCATGCAGATTTCGGACTTCTCCCTGATTTTCGAATTTACTTTATGCACCGGAGATTCTGTAAGTTCCAGGCATTTACTGAGCGTCACTGATCCCTTAGATCTGAAGCGCTGCTCTTTTGCTTCGGAACGACATTTAGTTGTTACGGTTTTCTTCGAACTCGCTGATCCCAGTGATTCTGCACATTTTTCAGGCTTTCCACCCTCATCCGATTCGGAATTGAAGGACTCTTTGGATTTTGTTGGAAGCATTTTAGGTTCGATGAGAGAAACACGATCTTCGATCTTTGGTACGCTCGTAGCCTGCGAGGGTTTAGACTCAACTGGTAGAATGCGTGTTTCGTGATCTGCAGCGTCTAGGGAAGTCGTAGAAACAATTGCCTGAATGCATACGGATCGTTTTTCCTCTCGCCCTGGCTCACGAGTGCAAAGCATAATCGAACGAACGATGTCTCTGATTTGAGATCTGATTCTGAAACTCTGTTCAGTTTCCTCTAAGCGAAACGGTGACAGCTCTAGCTTCTGGACGACGTCATTAATAGATAAAGAATCTCTGAGTGCCAGACGCCCGAATTCCTCGAGATTCGCATCGGTTAATCCTTCCAATGTGTTCTCTTGATCTTTCGCGTTTCCTCCGCACTCGTTGAAACTGATTTTAATAGACGAGATAACGTCGTCCCCAGCAAAATCCATATTTTCATGCTCCTCGTCGACCCCAGGAGCTGCGATACCCGCTCTACCAATGGATATATCGTTTGCCTTTTTCACTACCCAAAAACTTTGAGATTTTAATTTATTGCGCCGTTTACCGTTCTTTCGCATTCCGTATCGGTACAAAGCTTCGCAAGTCATTATCCGGGCAATAAACAAGCAAGAGCCGCACTTCGATGGAAAAGATTCCTTCAATTTAAAGGTCAAACTGTCTTTTCGAATCTCGCAAAGCAAATAGATCGAGCAGATCGTACTCCCATCCAATCTGCTCAGGAGGTTGTTGAGACAGGAGCAAACGTTGTAGACTTCCGTCTGAAACTTTTTCTGAATAAAACTACACTGAAATTCCGTAAATAAGGGCATTACTCTTTCCAGTTTTGAAAGAAGTTGATCAACCTTGAGAGGTAACGACGAATGAGTTCTGACCTCTGAATTTCTCTGGTTTTCATTTTCTACTATCTTTCTCCCAGCTCCGTTTACCGTCTTGATGACGAGTACCAAATTCTCATTCTTCCAGTCCGTCGTTTGATGTTTCCCACGATGTTTGGCAAAACTGGAACGCTTCAAGTCACAGCTACGTCTCTTCAGCCTGCGCTTTGTACACAGTGAATCCTGCAGGTCCCAGTTACTCTTGAGCAAATTGTACAGGCTCTCTGTTACTCTAAAAGACCTGTCAGATAGCTGTGCGAGTCGTTCCAGTTTGTAGTGCTTTCCGTTTATGTGTGTGGCGGTTCGCTTCCTCGGTCTTTTGTACCCCCGCGTTTGCTCGGTAACATTAAAAGATCTTTCCGCATTTAAATCACTAGTGATATTGAGATCACTAGGCAAACATATGCTGCTGCTGCACTGCCTCGAAGTTTTGCTAAAAGTATCAGTTCACGATATAAATTTTGATTCAACTTTTTCACACAATTTCATTCGATTCACGTTTATAATATTAACCTGGAATTGGACGGAGAAAGCCAGAAATCTTTTTCGTTGATATAATTAAGGACATTGACATGACCCAGCCAATTTCTTTCGACTCCCATAGCGTCGAGATCATCGCCGATTTTGTTTAGTCTACTGCTCATCAGCAACGAGTTTGCGAAAAAACGTAACAGGTGATCCAGAGTGAGCAGATCCCGCATCGCCTCTACGGAGGTGCCAATTTCATTGTACTTCGCGTAGGCAGTCAGCATCGATTTCTTGTAACTTTTCAAGTAGGGTAGATACGACGACTGTCGAAATTCATCGTTATAAACAAATCGCTCCAAGCAGAATATAATTTGTTTATCAAGGCTGGGGACAAAAACGTCCCTAACGGCGTCAACGTAGGGTCCATATTTTTCGATGTCAATCTGACGTCCGCCAGTAATGCAGTTGTAACTTTGGGCCTGGGGATAACAGGGTGATAAATTACACGGCTGACCCAAGCTTTTAAAGTCAGCCAAGCCAAAAGCTAGTTGCTTACCAAAAATCTTTCCACGTCACCGAATCCAATGCACTGCCGGGTATCTGTCATATTAAATTTTGATAACTGTGTTGAATTTCAAAATGATTTCTTCTTCTTGAACATTGATTGGAGGGTTTTTAATTTCACTTTCACTCCGTGGGACATTTTGCACGGACTGATTTCATAAATTAAAATAAATATACACGACTTCCGTTCGGGTCTATGGATTGGTTCTTCTGAGAACTTCTTTTATTCATAAAAATCCTTCGTCACCTCTCCGATAACCGACTCGAAGTTGGCAGTTCATCGCTGACCTACAAACAAGACATAACCAGCTTGATTTTTTCAATATAACGACGTATGTCAAATAGCTAACCATTATATTATTTACTTCATAAATATGATACGTAAGCGATGTAAACTTCGACGGGCAGAATGATTTTTTTATTAAGAAATCTTCCTCTCCCAGTTATTCTCACCATCTCGCTCATTCCTCACGGTTCGTTCAACATGCATCCACCCAGCTTTAAATCTTGGAAAAGCCGGACCATATCTCTACGTAATCCCAAGATCATTCACGCGACAATTTTCTGAGATGAATCCATATCGCCGTGATGAGCCATCAAATCAGAGAAAGAAGAGACAAACTGAAAATTTTTTCTTTTCAGAGTGTCCAGCCCTCCGTAACGATTCAGCGATTATAAAAATTATGAATGACGTTTCAAAGATGTGGCATTGCATGAACACGGAATGATCAGAAAAAAGCGCGGTATTTTCCGACCTTTGAACAAAGACGCCATAATCCAGTCCCAATATTTCATCGTCAACGCAGACATGAAAATCCTTATTCACGGCTACTCTGAAACCCTTTCCAACACTAAGATGATAGACATTAAAAACCGTGAGTTCATAACGGTGCAGGTCGTCTGACTGAAAATCCCTGTGTACCATAAAGGTACCAGCTGACTCAATTATTTTGGGGAATAATTGATTGCATCAGCAAAATTCATGGATTACCAAACATGCTAATGTGTTTTACACCGAGTTTAGTGTGGGAGCGCGTGGACGAGACCCATGGGGAGGTAGGAGAGAATAGATCCCGCTTCCTGGGGGCTAAAAAATGGAGAGTGGGAACTCCATTCAGATAGCGACTCCGGTTCGCGATCAATACTCGCAACGTTCAAATGAAGCGTCGCGGCGCCCGGCGTCGTCTATATATTTCGTATGCCAACCTACGCCAGGATCACCCTATAACCCCAGCCTTACTGCCTCGTGCCAAACTTTATCCAAAGATAAATCTCTCGCCTTACAATGTTTGCCCATCGAAGACTTGGACTGTGCGCTCGTCAAAACCCGGTTGAAAAATTATAACGTTTCAAAAGATCCATTGATTTTCTTTCGCCTTGAAACTTCCGGAGCGATCCACAGGTCTCGCAAATTCATGGGTTCAAGATATACAGGTCTGTATATTCCGATGCTCGACCCGGTTCAAAAATCCAGTTTGTTACGGAGAGTTCTGGAGTCACAGAGTTCGCGGATGTTGAATTTGGTAGAGAAAACGAACCAGTTGACCTATTCCTAATTTGGTGGGATCCAACCGTTTCACTAGAATGGCTCACGGCCGCCGATTTCGAGAACCGTTTTATCAAATTTTATCCTACATTTCCGAAAGTGAGAGAATGATGATGATGAGCATAAAGTTCGGCGTATTTTATAAATTCGTCGGAACCATTTTTCTTATGCGTCCTAATTGGAATAAGAAAATTGAATCCTTTGAAACCGAAAAATAAATTAGCGATGCCCGCGTAATGTTATAAAATAATATAACGTTTTCATCCTAACGAGGCTCTGTCAAGAAATTCCTCAAGGGAGAGACTTTTCCAGCCAAGTCGTCTGAAGCGTTCATCTGTATCTAATTATTTGTGCGAATTGAATCAACCTTTTCCCATCCACACCACAGCCGCTCATAAATAACTGGGTTTCAGTTTACTTGGAAAAGGGAGAATACAACGTAATCGTTGTGGATTGGGGAGTTCTGGTAAATACCACGTGCTACGTCCACGCCGCCAGAGCCGTCTCCAAAGTCGGTGAGATGATCGGACGACTACTGGACCAGCTGATCCTCTCCGGGGTGTCCTTGACCTCAATTCATATAATCGGTTTCAGCCTCGGTGCCCATGTCGCTGGGTTTGCAGGCAAGCATGTCAAGCTCGGTGCCGTCAGGCGAATCACAGGTCATTGCCACTATGATGTATAGAATCTTCGATGTGTAAATTACAGTTACGATTCAATGATTCAACGTCTCATAAGTCATCCTTGAAGAAGCTAACATCCTACTCTTTTAGAAAAAAAAAAAATTAAAGTGATTGCGAAATCAATTCATGGATAGAATTCCTCGATCGAGTTTGCCCATTCCAGGAGCTTGTTCCTGTATTATATCGATTCAAATTCTTGTGCCTTACTATACCTCTTAGCAGTAATTGGAAATTGATGGCGTGGCTATACCAAGAATTCTGAAAAGCGATAAATTGGGTTTGGAACGTTCATCAACTTTGAAAGCCAGCACAGGTCGTAATGTACTCTTCAAAATTTCCGGTCCATATATTTTCGGACTATATTCGACCATAGATGACAAGAGGGAGGGAAAAAATGAAAAGGACAACTAGGAGAAATGTTCAAAATGATTTTTCTGAAAACGATTGTCGTTATTTTATTTCAGAATCAATTTTTCATTTTGTAGCTAAGTTTGTTTTATCAGAATATTACTTTATATCGATTGTAAAACAAGCGATAATTAAGCTGCAAATAGTCTGAAATACCCGCATATATATATAGATATATTAAATTTCCAATGATTACGAGTCCCCTATAGTCTAGACAAAAGATGCTGGTCAACGCCGAGGTTCCTCTGAACATCTTCAATTAACCACCCTTCCGACAATATCTGGTTTTGATTGAATCCGTAGCGTAGTTGTGCACTTGACCTCGTCACGCGGTCAAACTCGTTTGCACTCGGTCCGTTGTAGGCAAGCACTTCCTTTTCAGACGATAATTAATTAAATGTACATCTCGTTAATGAATGTTCCCAGGTCTGGACCCGGCGCTGCCAATGTTCATCGCGAAGGATTCCACCAAGCGATTACATCAGACTGACGCTGTTTACGTAGGCATCATTCACACCTGTGCTGGTACTCTCGGCATCAAAAACTACATTGGACACGCCGATCTTTATCCTAACGGTGGATCTGAACAGTCGGGGTGTTATGATGGTAGGAGCATAAAAAATTACGGAGGTTCTTTCATGCCGACTTCTTACTTCAGGGTGCCGATCTTTGCAAATCGCGCAAAGTTTTTTGGGCTTGATTTTGACAACGTGGTTTCGCGCAATTTTTTTGTTTGGAATGTCTTAAAATAGCTTTTTCATTCTCTAAGCAGGCATTCGAACGATCTGGTAAACAAAACGACTTTGAAAAGTCTGCTACGAAACGAAACGCGCGCCAGGGAAAATCGAAATTCCTTGTGTGAAAATTAATTTATTTTATTCATAGTGTTATGTTCGCACAGTCGAGCACCTCTGTACTATTCTGAATCCGTGCGTCGACCGCAAGGATTTGAAGCCATTCGATGCGATTCTTGGAATCATTTCTTGCCAGCGGTTGCGACTCGAATTCCCACGCCGATGGGCGACGCCGGCGATATAAGGTGCGTATAATGAGAACATTTTTCAGAAATGGAATGAAAAATCGTATATCGTTTGAAATTATTTTAGAAATCTGGGCAGTTTTTACTTAAAAACGTCAAACTTTACTCCGTACTGCCTGAACGTAAAATCTCAGAAGATATAGTATTCAGAATCACTACGCTGAACAGTGCCAAAGCTGATTAATGTCCGAAGGGCGAGGGGCATTCGATAATACGTTCGAATTTAAAACCAGGATTTAATGTAACAATTTTGATGAGCGCGTGAAATCCCTTTCACGTACTCACTACCCCAGCCTCTGCACTCCGCTTATCCCACTGACGGACTAGCAAAGTGGTAACCGCACAGCCTTTGTTACGTGAGCACCTCGTCGAAGCGGCCAGCTGACGTTTGGCAAACAACCGCCACGCTACCATAACGACATTACCTTGTGTCTCTCCTCTGTCAGAAAATTCCATCAACTTTAATTGCCTTCCGTTACAAGGTCCCTGTATACGATTGCACGGAAAGGAATAATCAATTCAATTACAAAAGTCCGGAAAAATCTCATCATGTCTAGGTATATGGCGTACGTTCTACACAATAAGTACAACTGAAGGACTCCTGATTTCCGAAAGCTACTTGACAACTGCCACAATAAATGGAAGTATCCAAATTACTGAAATTGTGCGCGATCTCCAAAGTGGCCCCATTTATTTGAAAAAGTTACATACATGCGCATATTGTGACATTATAATCGTCGTGGATGACCCTTACATAGTCGCCCCCCCCCCCTCCCCCCCGAGCTCGATGGGCGCTGAAAGTCTCAAGCCAGGGCGGTTTTCCCTCGGTATAAAAGACGTCATCGCTGACTATAAAGCTCAGCTAAGCTTCGTTGAGAACGAATCGTGGTCGCCAAGCTTTCGAGGTGTTGCGTACAATACAAGCGGGTTGCCTGTTACGTCAACAGAACCGATATGTATACGTATGATGCACCTGGATCAATACTTCAGTTCCTCGAGTTTGGCGCCACCAGATTCATCAGGTTTTGTCCTCCAAATAGCCAACTTGGTGTGGGGAACTTGAGGCGAACGCGAGAACCGAAGAACCGGTAAACTCATCTGGCCCTTGGAGAAGCTGTTCAAGACTATATCCTGCATATATCCATCAGGTGAGTGCTCTAGACGGTATAACATTGACCTTCGATTAAATTTTATCCCTTATTTTTATTCACATTTCCGGAATCATGTATGTCTACTTTACCCTGACAACCGGCGCAACAAGTCATAGTTCTCAAATCAATTCAACGTCCACCTACAATTCATTATTTCGAGAATTGATGCGAGTTGACCCATCGATACAATTGGTTTTTTTCTTCAATTCACACGGATAATATTCAATGATTCGCGGACTTTTTTCGTATAAATTTCTGGTATAGAGTGATGCGGGTCTAACATCACCATATTGTCCCGAAGATATATATAAAAGCACCTGCTCCGCATAAAAATCGCGTGATTTTTTTCTTTAAAGTTGAAACATTTGTTTTCCTCGTTTAATCTCCGTCGTCATTTTTTTCAGTTAGCCAAAAGACCAACGATGCATCGTATAATTACGCTGCTTTCGATAGCTGCCTTGTGCAGCGCCTCGGTGCAATACACGCCGCCACTAAAGGTAATTGAATTCGAGGCAGAAATGCAGACATTTGTAGGAAAGTAAAATAGATACCAGGCTCGTTGAATTTTAATCTCGTTTTACTGAAAAAAAAAGCAGGAACATTTATTCACCGACATGCTTCTTCGGGAACTGGTTGATCGTATGGGAAACGAGTTTATCGACGTTCCTGAAAACTACATGGATTTTCCGTACGGCTCACGAATGCAGAATGATTACGAAAAAGTGAAGGAAATTCCAGGAGAGATGCCGCTTGACTATGACGGCATGGACACTCCGAATCCAAATCCTAGCATCCGCGATCAGGAGTATTTGCAGCACAGCTCGCTATTCAGCCATCAACGAACTAACAGCAACAACTACGTCAACGACAGGCACAAGATCCAACTGGCCGGCTTGAAGGGCGTCAAAAACGAAAAAACGGAGACGAATTTACCGGCCTACTGCACCCCACCAAACCCATGCCCCATTGGCTACACAAGTGCGTTTCGATTTTGTGTGGTAGTTTATAATGAAGTGAATCTGAATCTGATTTTTCTTCATATGCAGGTGAGTACCACTGCATAACTGATTTCGAAAACACCGCCGCATTCAGCCGTGATTACCAAAGCGCTCAGGACTGTATGTGCGATACGGAGCACATGTTGGAATGCACCATTCAATCTGAAAATAACAATGCTCTTTCGAATGTGCATATTTCGAATTCAGATTTCGACGAGATCGTTGAACAATTTCAGGTGATTATTCAGACTTTTGTTTTTTTGCTCTTTTTAGCGTCGATAGAAAAAAAAATTATGTATTCCCTCATCCCTAAATATTTAAATAATTTTTCAGTAATAATTAATTATTTTCTATTTCAGCATGAAAATCCATTTTTCCAAGGAGAAAAATTACCAATCGCGGCTAAGAAGGGGATCAATGTCGGTTACTAGACTATTATCGGCGATATCGTCTAAAACTTGTCGTTTTAAGCGCCTCAAACAAAACTTAATATCACTAGATAACATTTTTTTGAGCTATTCATGAAATTGTATAGCAAATAGCAAACTAGTAACACTGTCAAAAGTTAATACAGTATATGAAATTGATGAGCCAATGTACACATTCGAACCAAATTTCGTACTGAGGAAATCGTTCTGTTCATCAAACAATTTTAAATCTAATTCCAATCGAAATTACAAAGCGATTGGAATTTATAATTATTTTTCATCCTCAAATAATGTTACTCTACTACATATTTGTTATGGGAGCTGAAAAGCGCTGTAGGGCCAGCTGTTTTGTTAAGTATCTCCTAAATCATATATCATATACGGAAGAATATCCACAATATAAGAGAATTTATTATTTTAATGATAGAATATATTTTATTATACGTTTCTCAATCGCATTTTATTTTCATAACGAGTATCAAAGCTGATATATTTTTATTTCCTATGTTGAACGAAATATATATTTTAAAACAGTTAAATTGTACCTTATCATTTTTACCGTACACTATACGATCTCCCTTACAGCCTCACCCATTCCGCTGGACAGGTAAAATAATTCGTAAGATTTAATAATAAATAATCACAGTTTTATTTTATTCGGTATAATGTACAAAAATTGACTAATCTAATATAATAATGAATGATGGGTGATATATTTTCAATTTTTCACTGTTTTCTAAAACTTTTTAGTATGGGATGTATATTTGATAAAGCATCTTGTATTTCCGCACGACTTTTGGCACCTAAAAATTTTGCAAGGTAATTAATGGATATACTCTGAAAAGATTTAACTTTTTCCTTGAGAAGACAGAAAAATAAAAATATATTGAATAAAATCTACTCACCAGTCAGGACAATTTTTCCATTTACAAATATTAGAAGTACAACCCTTGGCAAAACCATGCGGTATACTAGGCCAGGAAAAAGTTCGGGTTCGTAACTGGAAAACTGACCATGCATGTGATTCAAGTTTTCCAACTTGATGGGAAACTTGAGATCACAAGTAGCGACAATGTTATGGATTTTAAAATTCATGAACTTTACCTAAAACATTAATAAAAAGTTCTCTGAAAAAATTGGTAAAACTCTAAGAGTTCGATCATATCACAGATTTAAAACCAGGACTCACTGGGAATCCTAATTTTTGTATTATTCTGGCAAACTTTCTCGCAGCTAGATAAGAGTCTTCTTCACATCTTGCTCCAGTACATACTAATTTACCAGACCTGAATATCAGAGCCGTTGATCTTGGATCTCGTATTCGCATTATGAGCCCAGTAAAACGTGCTGGATTGTATTCAGAGTTTCTTGTTCTAGTATTTATGTACATGAGTTTCAATTCCACCCCCAAGTTGACGGTTGATACTATATTTCTAAGAATATAGAATATACATTACTATGGTATATTGTTAACTATTAAGACTCCTCTTAAGTTGTGGGTTGATGAATTAAAATATCCATGTAAAATTGAAAAACCACTGATCAACTAGTGCAGTTGATAATTCCAATAGTATAATATGTTGCACTCTAGGAGATGGGTGCAGTTGACAGTTTTCTGATAACTCGAGATACCGCACATGAAAAAACGTGTATACTGTAACCTATTTTTCTTACTGTAATGATGGTTGTATTGACTCCTTTTTACTGAATGCTGGAAGCATGGGGTTCATTGTGGATTGTGGATTAACATTTTGTGATGTACTTGGTCTCGGAACATTTGTCTGTAACGAAAGAATTCATATATGATGATAAAGTGTATGAAAGATAACCTATACGGAACATATTTATTGACTCACTGAAAGCGGCGGAGCCATAGAGACTTCATCTGTGGCATTTTTCACCGGATTATTTAATAACCTTTTCAACTCATTGTCACTTTGAGTTGTTGAAGTCATTTTCACTGAATAAAAAATTACAAACTTAACACAAACAGTCGTAGCCGACACCTCACGCGTGCCTCACGGTATCGCCAATCATTAAAAATGGCTATCCGTAATTTTTTATGCGTTACCATGGATACCTAGGTACTTGCGATCCAGCCCGTCATTCCAGGTGGAAGCACCAGAAACCTTTTGAACATCTGCCAAAGCCGGAGGATAAAACAGAATGAGCCGCGGCAACGCTCCGGAAGAATGATTTGTTGTGACCATAGTTGCTGTAGCAACGATGTTATTTTTCTACATTTTTCAGGGCAGTATACACAAATCGTGTACACGTTCTACCCGTCTGAATCAAGATATCTTTTCTATCGAATCTTAGATATTGTCATCGCTAAACAACAATATAAAAACCATGCATCCTGTTAGCGATTCGGACGTTCACAACGTCGTAATATTTGATGCGTCAAAAAATGAGCGAAGACTGAACGAAGAATTTAAAATTCTTCAAAGAAAATTAAAACCCAAATGGAAATTTATTGAGTAAGTTGCAATTAGTTCATCATTTCTCCTCGCGTAGATTCCAAACTTCCAATTCGTTTACTGAGTTTTTTATTCATAACTATTTGCAGAAACAGCGATGTTCTATCGCAAGAATCTCTAGCAACAGGCAAAGTTTTGGTATTACCAGGACCACGAAATAAATTTACAGAACTAGAAATGAATGCTATTAAAACTTTTATGAATTCTGGTGGTAACGTTTTAGTAATGCTTGGGGAAGGTGGAGAAAACAAATTCAACACCAACATCAATTTCCTGCTGGAAGAATTTGGTATTATGGTGAACAATGGTAAGAGTTTCAGTTTCAAGGACTTGCGAGTGATAATAAAAATTGACAAATGAATTATACTATCAGCAAGTAATCTCTCGATTACAAAAGGAAAAAAGATCATATAGAATACATTGTTATTTAAATTACAGACAGCGTTGTTAGAATGAGTTATAGTCAAACTCTACACCCAAAAGAGTGCCTGATTTCCGAGGGATTGTCGAATAAATCAGTTTTCGTAAAGAATCGTAATGAGTACATGTGAGTATGCGACCTATTTCGATAATTATCCAATGAATTTCGAAGCTGATATTATTTTCAGAGGTTTGAAATACTTGTATCCGTATGGTGCAACTCTGAATGTAGTGCCACCGTCCGCTGTCACTCTTTCGAGTGGGTCTGTCGCAATACCAACAAACAGACCGATCTGTGCTTATTACGCATCGCCATCAAATGCTGGAAAGCTAGTGGTTTTGGGATCATCGAGAATGCTCACTGACAATTATATCGAAAAAGAAAAGAACGATCTGTTTCGTGAAATGCTCTTTGAATTTTTTGAATCGGAATCTGCGGCGGTAAACGACACTCAACCAGACGACATTGACGTGCGTAATTCGGTTTCGACTCTGTGATAATTATTATAAATACTTGACTCAACAACTAAGAAATTGTTCCAGTATTGGGAGTACAACTTTGTACCAGATACCACGAAACAAGCGGACAACCCGAAAGTTTGCACCCAAGAATTAGATAATATTGAAATACCACGAGAATATACGAAATTATTTAAACAACATTTTTACTCAATAAATTTGAACATGATCCCTGAATGCATTAAGGCATACGAAGTTCTAGGAGTGAAAAAACAGCCACTGACTTTAATAACTCCGCAATTTGAAACCCCATTGCCACCAACGCAGGCGTCGGTAAGAGCTGCAGAATTTTGTACTTAAACTTGGACTCAATTGATTGTGAACCTATTGAGAGAAATAATATTTTACAGGTGTTCCCTCCGAGCTTTCAAGAACTTCCACCACCAGCCTTAGAACTCTTTGATTTAGATGAAGCTTTTAGTTCAGACCTTCTTAAATTGTCTCAGCTAACGAATAAATACCTGGCCAACAAAGATCAATCAAACGAGATGGAGTTGGACTACTACATAAGAGAATTCGGAGGAATAATTCGAATACCTAATGCCGAAACGTGCTCTGCAAAAGAAGTGTTGAATAATATTTTCCAAAAATTGGCTAGTTTCAAGAAAATTCGTAATTAACCATCAAAGTACGTCACTGTGTAAATATAGTATGTATGCTGTAATTCAATAGAAATATACTCTATTTTAATGAATGATGATAAATATTTTCCAACTCATCTCTGGCCCTCCCTACGATCGTTGACTGACGAATATTCTTCAGTCAACGCTATTATTCATTACGGAGCGCCTTAGAAATTCAAATTTTGAATGTCCTGTGCTTTTGCGCCATCTATCAACAAGTGACGCTTATTCGGTACCACGCTTTGACTATGTATTGAAGTACCACGTCAGTTCCAGTTCGTGCGTTAAAGGTTCTCAAAGGCTCTGTCAAAGTATTCCTGATAAAAAGCTGATATCCAGTCTGTTTGTTATTAAATATTCGACGTTACGCAATGAGTTTGTTGTGGTAGTAGATTTTTCCGAACCTATAAAGAGTGAATAATTCAACTGTTGAGTTATGTCCGTTTTCTTCGTTAACGCGTAAGTAATGCATTCAGCACTGGTTGCTCTCTAGGTTAAGTACACTCTGTATTTTTTTTATCAAAATAGCATACCTGTGAAACAAATACACCAAATAATAACTAATTAATCATATTTTCGATCTTATACAAAGGACAACAATGTATCCGATCGATTACGAATTTGGCTTAGGAGTCGGAAAAGCGTTGCAACTAACAGATCTATCCGACACATCATCCCAATGACAGACTTGAATATTTGATATTTCAGAAATCAAGAGAGTGAAGAAATTGAAGGAGATTCAAATGGCGATTTACAAATTGCTTCACCTGGGAATTCGGAAGCCCAGCAAGCATTGGGTCAATTTTGGCCCAAAGTTACAGAGGAGATTAAGAAGATAACCACCGTAAACATCTGACACTGTATTTTCCAGAAGTTGTATTTCGATTGAAATATTATTCTAAGGATTATTTTTTAGATGGACCTCAAAACCCAATCTTTACCTTTGGCGAGGATAAAGAAGATTATGAAATTAGATGGAGATGTAAAAATGATCAGCGCCGAAGCTCCAATGTTGTTTTCAAAGGCTGCAGAAATATTCATCCACGAATTGACGCTACGAGCGTGGGTTCATACTGAAGATAACAAGAGGCGTACTCTACAAAGAAACGACATTGCCATGGCAATCACAAAATATGATCAGTTTGATTTTCTCATAGATATTGTCCCTAGGGACGAATTAAAACAGACCAAAGCCCAGAATGACAATTCTGTGCGAACCTCCATGAACTCTGATCAAGTCCACTACTACTTTCAACTAGCTCAGCAACAAGCCTCTGCAAATCAAGGTGTTCAGAACAACGGTTCAGCTTCTCAACCCATACAGATTGTACAACCTTCCACTGGGCAAATTCAAACTATCAACATAGGCAGCCCCGTTGAACAGGTAAATGTTGAAGCTTGAAAGATTTTGTTTGCCTAATCATCATAGGACTCTCTGTCACATTTAGCTTGTAATGATTTCAGGATAATTCCACTACAAATTCAGGACAAACAGTGACAGTATCAAGTCCACAATCTTCAAGTGGTCAGCAAGTCATACAGTTACAACAGACGCAACAATCGCCCACTTCACAAGCAGGGGGAATCCAAATAGTACAACAAATTGTTACACCTAGCGGAGAAATACAGCAAATACCTGTACGTTGACTACAAGTAGGAGTTCTAGGTGCATGAACTATTATTGAAGACGGTCTGGTTGAATCTTCCGTCATTTCAGATTCAGCTGACGCCGCAACAGTTGCAAATGATCCGAATGCAAGTCCAAGGAGGCAGTAATCAACCCATTATCATACAAGCTGCACCTATACAAGCTCAACCACAATTAATCCAAGTCGCTCAAGGCGGCCAGACACCTGTGTATCTGCAAACAAGTAGTAATGACAACGAATAAATTGAATTTTAGTCTAAACTCATAATTTTACACTAAATTCTATTAGCTCTACGAATAAAGATGACCCTACTGTTTAAGAAATAAAAATTTTCTAAGTACCAATGCCCAATATTGTTTAAACCTTACACGAATGTCTTCTGACGTTCTGAACTGGACTTCAGAGTAAAAAAAAAGAGTACAAGACTATTATATTTTCCCCCCAAATTTACCGACGCATGAAACAGTCTTGTTGACCGCTTCAACGTGAGCTTCAAAGATGCAGAAGAGGTCTCTACTGTTCCAACAATCCCAAACCGCGTTATTGCACTTTGAAATCGAACCAAATTCAAAAACTTCCATACGCTCGACACCGTTGCGTTAAATTAAAAATAAAAGCAACAGAAAATTGAACGATGGATTTCACCAGACTTTCACACGCAAGACCCTAAAATCATCAACTTCTTCGTGCCGAAATGCCGTAAGTAAAAATACGCAATCTGCGTTTAGCCGTATCTGTAAAATATTTATATTATGACTACTGCATGCAACTTTTCTTTCCGTTGTCTTCCGCAGACACCTACTATCTAATGTCCCATGAAAGATTGTTTGGTATTAGTAAAGATAAGCCTTGGTCGATTGCAGGGAGCGCAGATGTAATCTGAATCGGGCGTTGCGTCGCCTTCTTCGTCCGTTCTCCGCTCCGCATGGCTGAGTTGCCTGAGTCGTCTGAACTGGATGGGCTGACTATAGCAAGCTGGCTGACCCAGGCCCGGTTTGCTGGTACAACTATTGTATTATGTTTCACGTCGTTGCGGTCTTGTCTGGTGAGTTCAGTCTCTGCCCTGCGTGTCGTTGGCTTTGAAATGTCTAGTAATTATTATCGCATGGTTAATTTACAAAAATTATGAAGATTCTAGAAGAATCCTGCCATGCCATCCTCAGAAGCGCTTACCTCGCATCATAAGACGTTTATGAAATAACGTGGCCATAGATTTCATTAACAAGGGAGTCGATTATTCCGCAACTATACTATAGTTCCCACAAGTGATATACAGCCCGTATCTATATCACGGATTCATTGATATTGTAGGCGTGACGGAATTGTAGCCTGTTCATTTTAATAATTGTCACGCAACAAATTCAGTGGTGACCGGTGACAGAGAGATTGTCGTATAAAATTCGGACAAAGAAACGGGACCCGGTAAGGAAAGGAAACAACGGTCCTTCGCTCGTAGATTGCGGATAGCGATTACTTACGGGCTGCGGCAAGCGGTTTCCATTGTGTTATTTTCTTCTTTCTTTTTTTTTCTTGCCGTCTTATGCCGACGGTCACCTAGTCGAGAATTAGTCAATTGATCCTAATCACGACATATCTTGAAATCTGCGGTGAATCAGGACGTGAGAATAAAATTGACTTGATCATATACGAATCAATGTATCCACATACTTGTGTAGTGCGTTGCTATACATTGTATACCTATATGCGGGTGTAATAAATAAAGACAACGCGTTTATTACGCAACGAAGGATCTTGAATAGAAGAAAAGTTTACTGCTGCAGGTCGGCGCAGGTGGGGCGGAAGCCGTTGCCTGACCTCTGCAGTCTTCTCGCAGCAGCCTTCGAAGCTTTTATTTTCATCAACTTTGAAATGCTTTATTTTCACCTGATATAAGACCTGCGGTTACGAAACTATATCAGATTCTTTATAGATTGCGGTGGAACATAATAACGTCTCGTTTTTGTTTGTACTTTTCCCTCCACTCGTTTTGTCTTCATGCGCCTGAAAGATTATGTATTTGAGAATTACTAACGGAAATATCAATGCTACGTATATTTTCCTGATTTCATGAATATATGCGGAATATGTATTACAATTTCACATATCATTCAATCATTAGAATACCAATTTCAACTACTATGTAATTGATAATGATTGGCTCATTCATTGATTAATTTTCACCTGATAATAATGGAGAGTACCTAATATATACATATGGCTTCCCGGAATTTCTACGTTTCTGCCGAAGTTCACCCCTAGCCGAACAATGGTAATTGAAAATTGTCTACGAGAAACTAATTACTGATGCTCAGGCGATGGTGTTTTTCAGTGTTCAGGGTTCACATCCCTTAAACACTAAGTCGATCCGACTCGGTCGGTGCCTGGAGCTCTGGAGACGAAAAAGCAAGGAATTCGGCCTTCCAGTTGAATTCGAGCGAACAACAGCAGGGCAGAAGCTTCTTTTGTTTCGAAGGACAAGGGAGACGTCTCGTTTCGAACCTCTAAGATTTTTTTATTCTGAAACGGACGTCGTCGAGTTGACGACAGTGGACAGTGCAAAGCTGCTCGCGTGTACCACCACTTGTATAGGTGTACCAAAAAACTAAGACTGCACGCGTCCATTTACTAATTTTACGCAAATAGTAGAGCCTCGTATAAAGCAGGGGCACCGCAAGAAGGGGATGTTTCTGTTGCTCGAATCTGAGAGAATTCTAAAAAAGCAGTAACAGATTTCTACGAAGCTCTTGGGACGTTGAATGTCCAGGACAGTCCGGGTGGCGGACTGGATAACGCGTTCTTTTGCGTACCTACGCCAATGCAGGGATACTCAGATTTCACGACATGTTTACAAAGATCGTAGAGATAAGTTGAGAATGGCCGCCCCATGCCTCCATGCCTCGATGCCTCCTCGGCTCCTCGGTTTTCTCGGCTCCTCCGTGCCTCCTCCACGGTGTAAGATGACAGCTGCCTGCGCCTGCGCCCGCGTTTTACGTGTGTGTCCTTAACTGTAGCTGCTGCAGCCTTGGTTGCGCCTAATGTATGTAGGTACATATCTCACTGTATACCTACTACACTGGTCTATAGTCTATACCTTTTATCCGAGACCTGGACTCGCCTACTGCAAGGTTTACTCTAGCCTGGTTCGTAACTCTGCCCAGAGTGTGCACTACACACACGAGAGCTTATTAGAACCAAAGTGAGATGTTACTCAAAAAATGAACCAAACATGAGAATGACGATGATTCAAATTGAACTCGACTCGGAATTTATGCCTCAGGAATCCACGCTTCCGCAGGCAGAAAACTTAGCTTGTTTAAAAAAAAATGTGGCTTACGTCTTTCTATAAGTTATATCTTAAAAGATAATAGAATAATACATACACATGCAAGCGTGTCGCCAAGGCGCGCGTGCTTGTATTACTTGATGCTACACCATTGTATTAAAAACCACCCCTCGCCGTCTCGGGTCTCGAGAAGGACCTCCTCGTATTTAATATCAATTTTCAGTGAGGGCATTCAACCCTGCAGTCCATGATTGACCAAGTTTTTCAATAATCGGTGGGTTCCTTTCTCATTGTTCAACTTAAGGGTCTGCTTTTCAGAGCCTGAGGAATCATAACTGACATTCTTTATCCTTCAGCATCCCGCCACTTTATATTTCAGAACGGCTGCAGTGAAGCTTTCAACATGACAATGAAATTATAGTCAGTCTTTCATTTACGTTCGGTGAAAATTTCCTCATGCAGACATTTTGAGCAGGTATACACAGTACGATAGTTTTATGCAGTTCATATCGAAATGTATATAAATATGATACCTAACAGTTCTACCATTTATATGCGTGAGTATTGCGAGTTGGTTGTAGGCTAATGAGAAATTTGGATCCCTGCATTTCATATATGCATTGTTCGTACAATAAAGGGATTACAGCTACGCCATTGTTGATGTATATATACTATTGTATACACTCCATAAGTAATAAAATTCATCTGTATAATAAAATGGCGTTATGTATAACCGTATACATCATAATAAAGCACATGTCGACTAGTATAATCTTCTTCGTCGCGGTGTTCGCCCCCGTTACTGCACGTTCATGAGTATAGAAATCACTAATTAATTTCCATCCCCAGGGGGAACACTACAGCTACAGGGTCCCGCAGGCAATTTGCAGAATCCATATGGTGTTTTATGCAGGCGAGTACATATAAAAGCACTGCTCAGTTTTCACGTGCAGCCTGCGTGTTGCATTTGAAACGGTGCCGAATACTGCTCAGATTTATTTCTCTATACTGTGTATTATTACGTGAGAATGTTCGTTGTGAAAAAGGTTCGCATTATCTATTTTTCGAAGGAAGCCCTTGTATTATAATCGGCTGCAGGGTGCTACAGTCGCAATTGCTTGTAAGTTGTTTAGAAATAGCAAAACTCCTGGGCAGCGGCTGCTAAGCCATGCGCGTCTAATCTTATAATCTTTTTTAATCCCTTAATCTTTGAATCTGCCTAATCGCTGGTCCAGTACATATATGTATATTCAGCCCATGAAATTGTTCGCACCCGCGGACGAATTTCTACAGTCCGTCAGATTCCATCTACTCGACCTCCGTAGCGTAAACGAACCAAAAGATTGCTCGGTGTTTAAACCGGTGATCGACTGATCGGATAATCAGCCAAACCACCGCAGCACCAGAAATGCCAAAAGTAAAACCATCCTAGCGACGCATCCTCACAGTGCCAAGCAGAGGCAATAAATCTACGGCCCACTCTCACGGTGTCCATAAATTATCAAGCCTTAAATTCTTCCGATCCGCGGACTACATTGACTACTTTTTAGTAATTCAGCAAAACAACACGGTGACATCTGTATACGAATTCCGTATAATTGTCGCGGCGAACCCGAACATGAAATACAAAAAACATGTAAATTTCGAAATTCTCGCTGCATCCTTATAGCCATAGAATTGACAATCACCAGATCAGCGAGGACGCGACCTTTGCACCGTTCGCAGCGTGCGCGATCATTTGTGGAGAAGCTATCCTCAGACGCGGGGTGGAATATTAGGTGTTAATAATTCAAACAAATTAATGTTGACGGGACGAGGGGGAGGGTGGGGGGGGGGCATAGCGACAATTATTCTAATAAGACGATGCCTCCGTCCCGCTGTCCTGCCGCCCTGCCGTTACCTCCTATTCCCCGACCCGCGACCCCCGGTAATTTCCCTTCACCCCTTGAATCCCCGGTCGAGGAAATCCTCCGTCCTCCTCGCACGGCATTCGGTATTTCGTCTCTCTCCGATAAACGAGGAACGAAAGAGAGAAGAGAGAATAGACCACGTGACTACGGAGCGGGGGTGGCAGGCGACATTTCGCATGCTCAGAACTCCACAGGCTGCAGCATCACACTCAGCCGATACGATCCACGCAGCAGGAGCGGATATATTCTCGTCGGGGAGCGTGTCGTATACCTATATCACAAATAACATAGATAGAGTAAGGTGGACTCGAAGAATAGCAACAAATATTGCCGATAGAAAAGAAAATAGTGAAAGTTTCGCCGATATTTCAAGCCCGTATTTATATACATTTTCTTTCATTTTTATATACGAACATACACGTAGTGTCTTCGCATCCCTTGTAATATACACGAAGAGCTGCCCACCCTTTTCAGAAGGGGCATGTTCCGCTTCAACCCTTGCCAAGGTACATGACGACGTGCCTGTCTAAGATTGCCTCGTTTTTAAAGGCGTCGCGGACGTGAAGTTATCCCGGTATAAAAACGTGCGGTTGTATTGTGATATATTATATAAGTATATATACATATGTACAAATAGGTATATGCAAAGTGTACGTGTCGCATGCTCGTGAGGATGGTGGTTGTGCCAAAGTTTTAATTGGATTACATAGACTCGCCGACTCCTGAGATCCAAGGTTAGAGTTACTCAAGTAATTAGAGACGAATTTATTAATACTGCACTTCGCACGTAAGATACATATATACTAATTGCAACATCACGTAAACCTACTTGTCCTTGCACTCTCACAATTTTAATTAACACACTGGTATAACATATATTAATGTTGCGTAATTTATCATCCAACTATATCAATTTTTCATTAATATATTTACCTTATAATTGTATCCACTGCAGCCGAGCTTGTAATGATGAAGTAATGTCATAAGATTCTAGGACGTACATACAATATTACTACACATCTAGGGAACTGTTGCTATTCAATTGATTTTCATCTCTCTTTCATCGGCGACGGCATCCCCGTATCGCTTGTCTGTGTGGATGACAAAGGATTTTGAACCCTGCATTATATTTACATTGATGACGTCTCACCCCCAGGGGATGTACATTGACGTCAGCGCATTTTCACTCAATTATCTACGTGTATACTGCACGGCACGTTTAAAGCACAACATATATATTAGATCCGTAAACTGACCATACACCAATCGATAATAATTATATCATTTACATGCGCTATTATGAAAGTTTTGAAATAAAAAAAAAATCATTAGTTCCCAAATAATTTTTATATACAAGCTTATACAAAGCTATCATTTAAAGAGCACTCTCATCAGAAGTGCTAACAATATAAAAATGTGCAGTGTTGAATTTTAATCCTGGGTCGATAAGATCGGATCTTACATGTATACGTACGTACAATGGTACAGCATAATACGTGGGAAACATGTAAAGTGAGGCGTGAATACGGATAATTAATCGAAGAAAAGAAATGAATAAAAAAAATGGCGCAAACATTTTAGCAGTCAATCGTCGTAAATTAGAGCGTAGATTTATGCGTGCACCGCAGCTGGTATAGCCCCACCTGTAACATGTGTTTCATATCACCTTCTTAATACGAGTAAAATTTATGTTGATGAATTTTTAATTTTATTACCCGTCTGTAAAATTTTTGTACGCGCATACGCGAAGATAATATAATGCATAAATTAGCACCGAGTTCAAATGGTGCGCGTATTACGGTCAATTAAAAACTTTGAAACGTTTATTTCGTCATATGTGTAACTCATTGTGTCTCTAGTTTACCTCGTCAACGCTAATATATTTTAATTGGTAAAAAGAACAATCGTCAGTATTTACGCTGTATAGTGCAGACTATTCGTAACGAGTTCTCTAGTTTGCGCGACATCGCGCATCCCGAAACTACTATAACGATAGATCGAAATCGAGCTATAATTTTTCCGAATA
Source organism: Athalia circularis (assembly GCA_963978495.1). Taxonomy (NCBI): domain Eukaryota; kingdom Metazoa; phylum Arthropoda; class Insecta; order Hymenoptera; family Athaliidae; genus Athalia; species Athalia circularis. The sequence goes on from OZ021700.1 coordinate 18,425,883, forward strand.
AGAAATTCAGAAAACAAAAGACTGTTGCGCGGTTTACGTGGGAAGTTTAATTACAATATGCAATCGTTGATCTGCAGATGAAATTTTTTTTCTTTCTTCAAGACTATGAAGAGATACGATGGAAAAAATTTGATTACACATTTACAATGCTGGAGATACTTTTTCACCAGTCTTTGTTTAATCTACATATGGCGTATAGAATTTATAGATTTATAATGTGATTGTTCTATTATACTATAATCAAGTTACTCGATCGATCGACCCAAACGCTTTTATTGTACGTAATACTCATAGCTCGCTATCGAATTACTTGTAATTAAAATCAGTCTATAAAATTCACCTGCAAAAAAATAGATAATTTCCAATGTGCTGCAGTGCAGCGGGCGCGGTACATTTATAAATTTCAGATAAATGGGAATCAGTTGGTAAGTTATAACGAATCCGTGCCAAACCAATAATCTAAAGTTTACACTGTGGCAGGAGCATTATATACAGTTCATCTTGAGTTTGCCGCTTTTCCCATTTTTTAGTATTCTTATTTTTTTTTTTAATTGGATAGTTTAATCAGTGAATGAATCTCCAGATCCCCATAGTAAATGTAATTAACAATCAATCAGTCGCATGTGGCGGTACTACATATATTTCCGAAACGGGCGTATATATCTATAACTTTACGGAAATAATTGGTGTAAAATACACGCCGCAGGTACACGACGACGTCGTATGGCCCGCACGTGTTCTTACGGGTTTCTTAGGGACAAAAATGTTCGACCAGGTTATACTACATAGTCCACTGTAAAGAACCATAGGGGTTTCTTTGTCTTTTGTTCCCTAGACATATACATATACCTATGAGACCGCGAAAAATTAGTTTATCTTTTAGACCCTGCCCACTCGCCGACGGAGTTATAATTTCAAAATGTGAATTTGAAATGAATTTATTCCTCCGCAATTATGATGGCCCTCGATGAAATTCAATCATTTATTTTCTCCTCCGTCTTTCGTCGACGTTTCCCGCATTATATAAAATGTGCGTTTCGATTGCATCTCAGCGTTAATTCAGGAGTCTGTATATGCATGAGACCGCCTCTATATAATATGCGCACGGATGAGAAATAAACTCGCAACCGACAGCTAAGCACTTTTTCTTGATAATAAACTCAAGCGCACGGTATAATTTTGTTTAGATATATCTACATGTATGAAAGCTTATAAGCTCGGCGGCTGCATCGCTTCTGCAGAATCCTTCAATAAATTACAACGATGATTTAATATCGTCCTAAAATAATAAACTATATACCTATATAGAAATAAACAGATAACAGTGCGTATATTATACTTGCAACCATAACGAGTTTCCACCGATTAATTTATACATTACTAGATTGGCCAAATAAACATCCTGGCAGGCAGCAATACAACACATGCGGTGTTGATTCTTGATTAAAATACCATAATCGAGCTCGAACTTTGAATGTAAATTTATACCTGCGAATGATAAGTACACAGGACTAATTTTAGGAGAAGTGAACTGACCTCGCGATATATATTAGAACAATATAAGTACGGTAAAAAAATAAATAAACAAATATATAACAAAATTTAATTGACATTTCCTGTATCCCTCATCACACCATTCAACTTTCATGTCGAACAGTTTTTCCGTATATACAACGTTATTCACTTGCCTCGGTATAAATCACACTGCATGCACTGTATGTATAAGTATAAGTATATGTGGCCGCACTGAATTTCTTCGGGGAACATATCGGGTTACAAAAAACTTTGTGAAATTGTGAGTCATCGCGTGCGACCGGACGGCTGAGAACGGCGGTTGTTCAGAGAAAAAAAGTTTGCACCTTTCCTATTGGATAAGTGCGACAAAAAAAAAAGAAAAAAAATTAAATAAAAAATTAAACAACTAGCCTCATGTACCGGCGCTGTGCAGGGTACAAACCTATATACAGACTGAAAAATGGCCCTATATTACGTGTTCGATAGATCCGCGGTAAAAAGTGTACACCGCAATGCCATTGTTTGTGGCTTCTCTATTCTTTATACAAGCGCCACTATATAATGCGCATTTTTATTGTTAAAACATTCAATTGTACCTATGTATCTCGATTATTCCGCGCGTCTCTGATATAAAATTTACTCACTGTATTATGTAGTTGTTGTAATGTCAAGTACATGAATATTTATATTTCATTGAACGATAAAGACAATAATCATTCTCTGAAAATTCTGGTATACCAGCACATCGAAGATAATGGTAATATGTATGAGAATAAATTAATTTTATTACTTCTCCCTAATTGTCTAAGAAATTCATTGCCCTCCCGTGCAAGTATAATAAAAATTCCACCGGTTTCGTCGTAAAAAAACGGTTCGCCGCTGCAGGAAGCTGCACCGCTGCAGTAGATAGTCCTCGCGTCGCGTGAAATCATTTCCATTTTCGCGGTTCTTCTATCTGACACAGGAAGTTCGACGACGTAGTAGGTCCTTCCTTTGCGGATCTCATCTGTAAATGTATAATCTTGGAAAATTGAAATTGAAATTATTCTTCTATTATATACATTCTATACGATCGTCGATTTCTTCCCCGATCGACTCGCGTTCGTATATAATGTTCTTGCTTTTTCAATCGTGCCCACAAGGGTTCAAAATCTGGATTGAAATGATACAAGGTGCGTTTACTGGTTTGAAAGGCGGAGCACAGAATAGATAGTAACTTGGCTACATAAAAAATACGTAACATACAAATGACGCGAAAGGCGGTTCCATTGGCCGGTCAGGAGCGATCCTGGTACGCCTACATCGTGCCACGCCACCTCCCAGACACGCAATTGGCCGCCAATAATGAATTTTTAAATATCCTCAGGCACACGATGCATCAACTATCTCTATGATAACCTACCTGGTGCCCGACGTACCTCAGGTACCCGGAACTATGGAGTCAAATTCCGAAAAATAACGATTGATCCTTCAAATAGTTATGAATTTGACTTGTCTTTGGCTGCAGAAACTGGGAAATAAAACGCTCGCATAGAATTTAATACAGGAAGAAAGTTATAAGGGACTTTATTTTGAGGATATGATTAATAGGGGGTTTCGTGAAAGTGTCTCCATGCCTACGATTTTTTTTTTTAAGAATTATAAAGTATATTTTACGTGTGAAAGAAGATTTGGTAGAGTTGAATTTTGAGACATATCACTGCAGCCTGTGTACACTTACTACATTATATGAATCCTGAACGCTTTTCCTTTATCTCTATTGTCCGACGCCTTGTGTTCCAGATCAGGTGATATGTTAACCGAAGACAATGATCCCACGAAACCGGCCGGGGTTCTAGACAATGCTGGCAACGTGTCTTCGTCAACAGAAGCCTCTGTACAGCATCCGCGTACCACGAACAATGGTAGATAAAATCTTTTGCCCCCACAGGTCTTCTTTTACCATAATAACTGCAGCTATAAAGCGTATATACCTAGCTTCCCTCGAATCTCAATCGCCTAATATCCAAAGAATTAGGTTCTACCTATATATATCTTTCCTGGGGAACACCTGCGCAATTATCACGCTTATTATATGCATCTGACCCGATGATTTCAATGTTATATACATATAATCCTATAACACCTTAATGATTTGGGCTTTTTCTCATGCTGAGTGCGTATAAATGGACTATAGATTTGTATGAACCTGCACTGTAGAGTTATTTGAAAATTCATTTTTCAGACGCTGAAGTCAAAAACGAGGTCCAGGAGTGCCCGGAAAGCGACAACGTACCTGGAGGTGAATTATACATCGATGAAAGCGCAGAAGACAAGGAAGAATACCCTGACTCCATGGAAAAAGCTGATTACAGCTCGTTGTACGGAGTCAATCAATATTACAACAGGCACGTGTAATATTAATGTCATTATTTCCATCCGTTCGTTGTTTCAAGAACGACGAATTCCTTTCTGAGAATTCAATTACCGATGTCAAAATCTTGGGATCAATCTTGCACGAATTATACATGTCAGCATGCGGTTTTTAGCGAAATGCAAAATCGGCGCATGATAGACGGGCGCGTCTAATAATTTAAGGGTGATTATTTCAGCCTCTACAATTCACCGAGTTATGGGACTACGACAGGTTCAAAAAACACGTCCCTACAAAGCTCTTACCTTAGCTCGTACAGCACGCCTGGTACCATGGCTCAGTATTCTACCTACGCTGGCTACAACAGTGGATCCACCACCTTTCCCTCCGTTGGCCAAAATATATCCTCGGCAACCCAAGTAAATACGAATCAATGGATCTATGAGATATCAACTCGCAGCGATCTAAGACACAACTAAAGAAAAAATATAATTTTTCAGAAATTAGACTATAGCGCTTACAGCAGCAGTCTTTACGGGAATGACAGAGTTCCGTTACAGTATTCCGGATATTACCCGATGCCTGGATATCACACGTCGCCTCCGTCATTCAATATTAGCAATCTAAATTTCACAGGTACTGAACGTTAATTCGATTGAAATTTCAATTAGTCCCGCGGTAATAAAATATATATATCATAGAATATTTTTGATTCTTTTTAAGAGGAAACGACAAAATCTGCGCTGACTTTGGACCCGCCGGCTCACGAAACTAACGACCTTACCGCTACGAGAGAAACCACCAACGTAGAAGGTAATTTAGACCGAGAAATTGAGACAATATCGCAGACCATGATTGCTTGCGTAAACGATACTAATTATGAATCGTTGAAGAATAGCTGAGTCATCTGCGCGCGAGAAAGTGGATATAATTGTACCTATAATATACGAAAGTGTTTGGGGTTTCGTCATGATAGACTTCGTGTGACGAAGAATCTTCTTTAAATTATAGGGGCGACGGCGAAGCCCTGCAGGCGCGGACGACGTCAAAGCGGAAGCGGAAACAGTATCGGTTCCGCGGATACGACGGAAGCCGGGCCGGACCGGATATTCATCTGGGATCTAGACGAAACCATTGTGGTATTCCATTCCCTCTTAACCGGACAATTCGCCACAAAACATGGCAAAGATCCCACGTTACTTGCCCAACTAGCTTACCGAATGGAAGAAATGATCTACAATTTAGCGGACACCCATTTCTTTTTCAACGACGTCGAGGTGAGTGCTGTGAGTAAATGATTTATACCATATGTATATCACGAATCATGTGTGCGTGTGTGTGAATACATGATGTACCTTTGATAAAATATATAACGTAGAACATTGCGTATATGTAGTTAGAAATTTTTTTATATATACGGTTGAATTTACCATTCTTTGCCCAATTAGGATTGCGACCAAGTTCACATAGACGACGTTTCCTCAGACGACAACGGGCAAGACTTGTCATCGTACAATTTTGCCACGGACGGTTTTCAGTGCGCTTCAGCTAACAATGGCATATGTCTGGCTTCCGGGGTAAGAGGGGGTGTGGATTGGATGAGAAAATTGGCCTTTCGTTACCGGAAGATCAAAGAAATATACTGTAACTATCGGAATAACGTGGGCGGTCTATTAGGGGCCGCGAAACGTGAGCAGTGGCTTCAGTTGAGAACGGAAATTGAATTATTGACTGACAATTGGCTGACCTCCGCCGTTAAATGCCTGAATCTAATCAACAAACGGAGTCACTGCATAAATATTCTTGTTACCACAACGCAACTTGTGCCTGCCTTATCGAAGGTTCTTCTATTCGGGATTGGTGGAATTTTTCCAATAGAGAACATCTACTCGGCTACAAAAATAGGTAAGACTGAGATTGCATCGGATTGGTACTTTATAAAAATTGATTCGGAAAGGACATATGCTTATAATTACCCTTCCGACGAATTTAAATGATCTTCCTTCAAATGAGCGTTATTTCATTTTAGGGAAAGAAAGCTGTTTCGGCCGAGTAGTCGCACGATTTGGGCGTAGATGTACGTACGTGGTAATCGGCGATGGATCTGACGAGGAGACGGCCGCCCGGGCGCATAATTTCCCATTTTGGCGGGTCAACAGTCATTCCGATACCCAAGCGTTGTACAACGCCTTAGAGATGGGTTTCCTATAAGATAGACAAATTACAACCAATTATTTCGAAAAATAGCATTGATCGAAGGTGTTACTGGTCGAAATCAGGTTCCTGTGCTCACTGAAATCGGAGAACGACGAAACAATCCTGCGCATGTCCTGCACGTATGCCATTATTTTGAACCGATTCATCTTTTGGTCAATTTAAATCTGGAATTGGTAATTTTCTGATTTAATTATTGCCTGAAATTGTGGGGTTCCCATGAATCGCGTCCCGCTCTCAGTCTTGGAAAGAGAAACTTTCTTGATCTAGGGTTTGGTATATCATTCCTATTATGTATTTGTCATACGTACTATACGATGCATATCGAGGATCAAGTATCCCCGAAACTCGGCCAAATTAAACCAATCATCTAAACTGATGGATATTGGTCCAGGGTCCACAAGTGATAGAAAATGAAAGTAAACAGTAAATTATATCTATTATATTAAATTTTTAAACAAAAATTAGCGAGCTTCTATGTGTATAGATATGAGATGTTGAAAAAAAAATTGTCATTATTGTACTTAACTAGACATTTAACCTCAAGTGTATGCGATTTATAAGGTGAAAAGAGTATAGCCGACATGAAAAATCGTGAGTGCTGTTTAAATTATATTATGACGATAATTCCTAAAATAAAAAAAAACCATTCCAATTTCTATTGTATGTTGTGTGGTAAATAGTAAATTAGGTAAAGAGCAAAACAAAATTTAATATTAAAGCATTTGCGAAAATCAAAGTAACGCTCATTGTCAGGCTCGTATACTTGAACATTAACGAAAAAAAGTCGATTGAAAGCTGAAATATTATTACTTTTGTATGAAAAATTAATATAATTTTACGCCATAACATTATGTTAATTATTAGCGAAGAACTTATCACGGTAGAATAGATTCAATAAATGATCGGATGGTCTAGCAACGGATATTCCAAACGTGTGATAACAATTATTTGCGTCCCAATTTACAGTTTGGTCGGAAGAAATCTACCAAGTTTTTATTGTTTGAAAGATAGAAAATGTTCTGTTCGTGATTTTACATAGCACAAATTGATTGTGCACAACGTATCAATATATTTACAGTGTTCTTAGTATAGATATAATATATGCTGGACGGTCCGCGGCCTGTATCAGTTATTTACTTCTGGTAACTCTCTCAGAGTCATCAGAAGAATCATCTCTGTCAGAAGCAAATATTCACAGTGCGATTAAAAGGAGCGCAACTAGGATGTACTGAGTATGAGTGCGACCCGTTTATACTCTTACAAATATCCCTGATACAATATCATCAGGAAAACTCAAAATTCTAGTAATTATTATTAGAAACAGAAAATTCATCATCGAACTGTGAAACGTGTGGCATGGATTATCATTACACTGTACCTTCAATATTTCTAGTTCTTTAAATATGTAAGTATCTATACATATTTCTGGGTGAAGATGTTATTATTGTCATGTGTTGAGGGGTAAATATTTTAAAATTACACAAACAACTACAAGTCTAAGCTGATGAGAAAAAAATGATTTGACATTCCAGAACATTGCGCAGAAGATTCAAATTCCTGGTCAAATTCTGTCTTCAATACTAAGCAAAGTCATGAATTAATCATTTGAACTGAGCTAGTCAGTGGGAGAAAAATTTAATATTTAAAAAAAATCTAAGCTTTTGTTTTTCTTTTACTCTATTCTTTTTCATTGTATATGTATGTGTACAGTATTACGATAATTGTTTCACGATATTTTATTACTTTAAAAAAAATGCGAGTATAATTTGCGAGCTACTTACATAAAACATTTTTTGGTGAACGGGTGGCTGATATTACTCTCGTTCCCAATTAGAAAATAAATCTTTATTTGCCATTCGCAATCGGATACTTTTGGATTCTTCGTCTTCCAGTGTTTTTCTAACCTTGTACAATCAATATTATTAATTATTACAGTATGAACTGTTACTACCTGCATCTGAATAAAAATGATTCTGTTTACATTCCATTTATTGTCACTACGTAGCGCTTACGACATTCTCAGACAAATTACCATATCTTCTGGTTCACACACGTGATCTATGAAAAAAATAAAGCATGTGGCTTCAGATCATTCCAAAATTGAGGAATTAGGTAATGTGTAAATATTTACTAATTCCAAAAGCGTTGTGTACCTCCTCGTTTATTACCTTTATTGAATCATTGTCAGTATCAAATTACACTTTTTCCTACTTGAGCATTTTAAGCTATTTATCACTGTACTTCAATTATCTATTAAAATAATTCTCATTTGTTTCAAATCATCACGCAATATTATATGCAAATATAACAACGCCAACATCCGGCAAGATGTGACAGTAATAAGATGGCATTTACTAAAAAAAAAGAACAAAAATAAAAGACAAATGGTATGACACCAAGTTTAATCAAAAGACACATAGGTAGGCATGGTCTGGACACCACAATTGTTGTCTTTTTGGGCCATCAAAATGTATCCATCGTTTCCCCAATAGTTAGACCAAGAATTTTTCACCAACCAGTAGTCTTTACCGTTCATTGTACCATACCCAACTGCCAACACTGCATGATCCAATGAATCTTCTGAGTTACCTGTGAATGGCAAAAGTCCAATACGTAGAAACTAGAATATGTTCATTCAGTCAGCCCGAAAAGTAACTTGATTCAATTAAATTCGTAACTAACCACATGCGGAATCGTAGTAAACTCCATTAGAATAGAAAGAGAATGATTTGTGGGATGCATCAATGGCGATTGAAACGGGGCCCTGCTTGGCTATGGCAATTTGTAATGCCTTAGGGTTACGTGGAGTGACATTGACGAAACCAGTCATCTTTGCAGTCAAGGTTGTGTTATCCACGTGACAGTAGCCGTCCTGAAAATTAATTAATCGATTAGGTAACCATACGATTGTAGCAACCAATCAAACTAAATGCCATCTTCCAGTTATGATTTAGTTTTTACGGTTATGTATAGAGATCATGAAAAAGATTCATAAGCAGGTGAGGTAAGGAACCATAAATCAATTATCATTACCTGACCCATGTAACCGCCGTAATCTTCTTCAGTCGGAAGACCACCATGTTTCATTATCCATTTGTAGGCTCGGAAGTCTTCACCTCCGTCACAACCGTTGTTACCAAAACCCCAGGAACAATCAATTAGAACCTTGGAATGTAATTAATCACTTGAATACTAACAGATTTAATGTTTTTTTTTTTGTGTAAACTGAACGAAGTCATAGACGAAGCAGTGTAGTGGATGTATCATACGATATCTACTCTACTTTCAAGTATTGGATATTTTTGCTCACCTGTTGAGAAAGTCGGACTAAGCGCCCATATTTTACGAAGTATGCACCCTCAACTGCTCCTGTCGTACCAAAGCTCCAGCACGAGCCACACACCGATTGATCTGACAGACGAACATTGAGTATTCACATCTTATGACTATTTTCGATTGAACAGATTTTATCGATAGAACAATGAAGAAGATTTTAGCGTCGTCTTACCCTTCACTGGAGTTACAGCACCATACAATCGCCAGTCCATGAACTCTGGAATATCCTTAACTTCGTCGGTTTCATATGGGAAAGGCATTCCATCATTGTCAGATACTTTGGAATATTGTTTTCCGCGTAGAGCCTTCATTTCTAAATCAGTGCGATCAGCCAAATGATTCACATCCAATCTGTATCCGAGACTAGCGCGATTCATTGAATGAATGTATCTATAACGTCAGTATGTTATTAATTTCTCAAGAGCTAAGAAATCAGCTAATTTAATATAAAATTCTGTCGATGATGTCTTATCAGTTGTTGGTACGTTATTCAAGTGGTCAGTACCTCAAATTCTGCCTAAAAACCTCTTTCCGACGTGCGTGTTCTAACTGATCGGGATAGTGTTTTTTGTGCGTCTTTCCGAAGTTATCAAAAGCAGTATTCACATGTTCTTCATAATTGTGAATAAATTCACGCATAGGATTGAATGTGTAAATATGGTTTTCTCCTGGTCCAGGGAATCCAACGCATGTTGCATCTGTGAATAGTCCATAGGCAAGTTATAACGGATGAATGCAATCCGAAAAATTGAGCAGAAGATGAGATCTTGAATTAGATGAACTTGAATAAAATGAATAATCAAACATACTTTCTGTGATTTTAAACACATCGGCATTTGGTTTTTCAAATGAATACCACTCATATTCCAGGTAGTAATGGTCATAGTGAGATCCCAAAAGAGAATTAAATCCTCGCATTTCGTATCTAACTGGAATAGCTTCCTTGATCTGTGGATACTTTGGTGATTTCTGTAATATGTTGTGATCAAAGTTTGGTGGAGTTCCAATGGATACGAAAACAGGTCGAGTACGAATAAAAAAATATGGTCAAGTCAAATGAACAAACCTTATACCGAATCCACAGAGTATATTTGTTGAATTTTTCTCCAAAGCTTTCAACACGGCGCCACTTTTCGCAATGAAGCCCATTTATTATCTCCTCACCGATACACTATGAGAAAAAGTAAATCATTCGATTTATCAGTGAAAAATAGCCTACATTTACCTATAAAAATATCTATGTAACAGATATGTAGTTCTGTAACACGAAATATCAAGTTACCTCCATTCCAGTTGCATCAGGAATAATTGTTTGGGGTAGAATTTTAGCTTGGGATGTTCCGTTTACTTGTAGACACGTTTCTGCATTGAGATTTGTTTCAGTCGTGACTGGTGCTATCTTTAAGCTGACACCATTTTCACCTTCATTGGATAGCTGATAGGTTTTCACCATACCTAAGAATAATTAAATGTTTGAAACGTGTAAAACATAAATTTTATTCTTTACTCAATTTGCTGTGCAGTACCTCCATAGTAATCAATTCGGCTGGCTCCACTGCTCTCATCATACCATGCGAAGAACGGCTCTCGAATTTCAGCATAAGGTATGTACAGTGTGCCTTTTGCTGTATATGCATTGCTGAATGTTGGGGCTTTTATGGCCAGGGCACTAGAAATTCCTATGAAATAGTAATTAACATTAACAACACATCGAATAAACTGAGAATGTACCATCGATATTATGAATAAGCAATTTATGTGTAGTGTAATAAAAACGAGCAAAATTTAGAATACATGAATTGTAATGAAATTATAATATGTTGAGTAATCTAAATTCTAAATCTGAAACCTCATACACGATGGGCGGAAATTGTGTCAGCATTTCTTACAACAAAGAATAAAAGAATACGATAGTCTGATTGGTGTTAGTTGGAAATTGAAATAGTCATTTGGCTGCCAAGATATTTTTTCAAATCGCTTAGTGGTGAAATAGTTATAATTTTACCTAAGCATCTATAACGTTCGATTGCTCGACCAGTTAATGTTTGACATTGTTGCTTGCTAAAGTTGACGAATGATACATGCCAAGAAAATTACATATATCTAAATGCACTATGATATTTCAGTTGTGTTATTGAGCAATTATGTGAGATTATTGGAGCCTGAGATTATTACAAGATTTAACAACAAAATAATGAACTCAAGAAATTGCAGGCAAATGCTTAACATTAGATAAAATTGAGTTTTGTAAATTCAATTCTTTGTCTTCTAGAGCTATGATAAACCTTTGACAATCAACACAGTCATAAAATTAATAGTAAATGAATAACAAAACTGGATGACATGATGAGTTCTGTAAATCTGAATAATAATCAAAAACTCTAAATAGGTGGGAGAGAGTATCAACGTACCTAGAAGAAGCAGGACAAGCCTAGTAGCGATTACAGCCATTTTGGTAGGGCTTCTGAAACAAACACTTCGTTCTGACATAAGCTGAAAAATGTATCCTCTGTGATAACTCAATCGACCTTTGCCAAGTTATTCTTAGCTTATCTCTTAGACTCTCTATATATGCTAAGTTTACTAATGGCAGACTCTGTATACAGCAGTATTATTAATATAATTGTGTTCAGTTGTAATGAGGTCAGATATAAAGACAATTAGATTTGAAACCAATAATATTTAGATAAACGAATACCCAAAATTAACAGTCCGATTATGTCAGTTGATCTTTAAAATGTTTGTAATGGATTTTTTTAAGGTACCATTCGTGGTACCATTAAACAACATGACTGGGTATTATTCACATAATTTTAAACTAAAAATTTAATCTACGATATCATTATTAGTGTCGACACAGGTCAAGATAATAATTAAATAGGTACTTTCTATACTCACATCGGTACAGTTTGTTGTTTACACACTTGGTGAACGAATAGTCATGCCGGAAATCTGCTGAAGTGTGACCTGTCAGCTGTCAACTGCAATCGTAGTTGAATTTAATCTTGTGAATTTTATCAAATATTGTCTCTGAGTATTTACAGTTAAGCAGATATAGTATTTAGAGCCTCGGAACAGTTAATAGTAATATTATAGTTGAAAATTGGTACGAGTAACCCAAACAGCCAGCCGGAATCCTAACTGCTACCCGCAGAGACACCGAATGATCAGGCTGTTTTGACCGTTGAGTGTAGATAGGGTTTTGACTACGCATTGAGCTGGCATCATTCTAGGACCGAAAATGGCCGGCATATGTCACCACTGCACAGATTACTGACCGACATATAGGATCACGATATTACCGACATTTTCACTGCCACCCATCTGCCACCCAAGAGTAACAATTAGTGCTATCATTACTCAATGTAGCCACTGTCAGCCACTGTTTACATGATTTTCGCAATGGCTTTCATCTTGTCGTCTGCTAGCTCCATTACGAGCTCATGATAGCTCATCAAATGGTTACTCGGGATCTAGACTAGTCCTAATCTAGACACCAACACGTTAAGGTACCAACGTGGAACGTGGAAGAATTCTTTTGAAAACTACAAAGTACTTTGAAAAACTAATTGGATTATGGCGCAGCGAGCGAAGGTCATTGAACTGTATAAAACGGTGTGTGGAGATGCAACGTGAATTAATTATACTTTAGCTTGTAATTATTCCAAAGATAATAAATCGCAATAACTTATAAACTTATACATTTATACAGTTGCTGCACTTGGGACAAGATTATCCAAAGGGGTACACCTACTTTCGTGCAAATCTGAAGAAAGCCTTTATAAAAAATAAACATGAAAGTGACCCACAGACTATTGATAAATTGATATCTCATGGGCGATTTGTTATTAAGGAACTTGAGGCACTGTACATGCTTCGAAAGTATCGAACTCTAAAGAGGCGATATTATAACTAACATTATGCTATCATTGAGAATGATGATATAGCTAGGTTCACTGTACTGACGGAATACACTTTTTATTCTGAAAAATACCAGTATATGTCTTATCACTTGGAGCATCATTGCAAGACCAGCTGATGAATAAAAGCATGTTTAGAATAATTGACATTGACATTGGCTGTATTCAGCCTAGTTCTTTATAAATTGAATAACATATACATCAATGTTTGGAAGATACGTACCTGATTCGTCACCTGATAACTTTACTACACAAATGTGTGACAGGGTTTGTTAAATTACTTTCTGTGCAATGAAAGAGGCAATAAATTGTTTCTTCATATTCGTCTATTGAGTCACAGCTTTTAAAGCTCAATATTTTTGTATCAAGTTCCACCTCAAAAATTTGGCGCAACACTTCCATTTGGCCCCACAAATCACCAAATTTTTTCAACTATCAGGATTTGTATAAGTTTGAAGTTTTTCCTCATTTTAAAAACTCATTACCGAGACATTGAGTCACTATAGTTATGGATACATTGTGAAAGATCTGAAAGAAACCGTAATCTTGCAAACTTCAATTGAAATGCAAAAAAAGTGTTCAAAATATGTCCAATCTTTCATTTCATTGCAAAAATAAAAAAGACATTTTCATAATATAGAAACTAATTTTCTCATATTGTTAATAGTCGAATGTGAGACCAAAGTGCTTCGTCGTTGAAGAGCTCTGAAATAGAACATAAAGCTGTGTCCAGTCAAAGGCTGATAGGTGAAGGGAATTCTGTTGAAAGGTAATAATATTCTGCTATTAATTCAAAAATACTCATACTTACGCCAAGCCAATTTTATAAATCTAGCAATTATCTGAATGACAAATTCATCAATCTTCAATAAATTCAAAATGTCGATAAAAATTTGCAGTAAGTCATCTATTGATGTACAGGACCTAAGGTGTGGTCGGGATACACGCAAAACAGCTTGAAAAATATTCCAGTATTTCTGAAAAATATTTGAAGGATAATTATTTTTTATTTGCGCCAAAAACATAATTTAATCGATGTATTTTTTCAAAACCGTGAATGCCTGGACTGATCAAGATCTCGTTAGAGAGCACTAATATATTTAGAGAGAAATCCATAACAGCATCTTCAAGAACTCACTGGTTCAGAAAGTTTTCACCATTATTAAAATTAGGAAAATTTCTAAAACTGCACTTATCTCCATTATTATTAATTTTTTAATTATACGCAGATAGCTATCAGAGAAACAAACTCAGACGACTACTACAAGGCCTTATTTCAATGGTATTACTGAAGTCAACGTGCGGCAACGAAATGGTCTGATTGTGAATCGAAATTCGTTTATATACAAATCAGCGGAATTAACTTTGGTTCTGGTATTCCCCGATAGCGCGTTTAGGAACTCCCTTTCTTAGCGTATTATCAACGCTATTCGTGGTGCGATTCGTCCATCAGCGTCGAAGAGTGGCGGCGCGTCCCGGGTAACAAGGGAAATGTCCAAGCACGGAGTACGTTGACTGAAGATTTCAGTTAACGCCATTAACGCGGAGTATGCCTTGAGATAATCCGAGTTTGTGACTCGGATGAAATGCGGGAAATTTCTTAAGTAAAGTTCTGTGATTATGATATGATTTTGAAACATTTATTAACCAAATTCCTACTCTAATATTCGGGATTACAGTTAACGCATACAATTACAATGGCTGTGTGCATCGCCGTGATCGGGAAAGATGTGAGTATATTGTCGTAGGTTAGAACTATCAACACCCATTGAAGAAAACAAATAACAATGATTAAGAAACACCATGTACTGGAAAAAAATGTTCAGTAAAGTATTCCCTCGGTAATATATGATAACTTATGAAAAACTGCTAATACTAATTTCTTAATTCAACAGAACTCTCCAAAGTACATACGCTGCACCGACAAAAATTCAGAGTTAGAATTCCACTACAAAGTCCACACTTCAATTGATATAATAGAAGAAAAATTGAACACAGGAAATAAGATGGCAGCGGATGTGAGAGAATTATTTTTAGGATTGTTATTCTCAACAGAAGAACACAAAATGTAATTTTTTTAAAATAATTTTCTGATACAAGAGCTCTATGACCATGTCATCTACAAATGTTTTTCTGAAAATTTGCACCTGTTATTATTGCGTGTAATAATCCTTGTTATTTTTCAGATTTGGCTATGCCACAAACACAAAAATCAAGTTCATTGTTGTACTACAATCCACTAATGTGTCCCTACGAGATAACGAAGTGCGAATGGTACAGGATGTCATTCAAAATTGAGTTGTATTATTTCTCCTACCTTTTCGAGTCATGATAAATTAACAGCTGTGTATAACTCTCACGTCACCTGAAAATAATCTTTATTTTTCTTGACAGATATTCAGAAAGTTACACTCTGCATATGCCAATGCAGTGTGCAATCCTTTTTATGTACCAGGTGATCGAATTGAATCTAAGTAAGTTTGGGGATCTGGCAGTCAAGGAATGATTGTAACTATTTCTCAAGTCAACAATTACTGCAAACTTAACGATTTTTCAGAGGCTTTGATGCAGCTGTAATGGAGATTATGGGCATTGCTTAAACACCATAATGTTATACTAGTGTTATGTATTAAGAAATTCAATTTAACTGTAATTATTGTAATTAAATTAGATCTTATTATTAAAATTCTGTTTTACTATCTCTACAAGTACCCATAATTTTGAAAATGAGAGAATATAGTAATCAAGAGGAAAATAAAAAGAATTGCGATACATTCTTCTAGTGTAATTCACTATAGTAACAAATAATCGTAAATGAACGTCTCATTTACCGGTGGGCTGTTTAACCCAAAATCCCCAAGACGCATATTGCTGGCCATGTTCTTCTTGATTTGGACCTCGGAATACTTTGATTCTTACACGAGGTATATCTATAATCAAAAAAAAAAAACTTATTCCAAATGATTCCTTTGAACACCACAGTACGAATTTTTGAATTGTCAATGCTTTAATTTTCATGATCTCGCGACCTGATTGTTCATTCCTCCTGTAATTTCATACTCTTACCGGATCTCTCCTCACTAGTTTCATCACTATTCTCTTCCGTTAAAATCCGTGCAGAAATGAAATAACAGCAGAGCAGCAGAATATACATCTGGCTCTGGAAATGTTCGGGAAAAGTTAAAAATCGTGATTTGTTTGTTTCATGATCACTTTTAGTTCAAACTGTGAGGTGTAGAATTTTTGACTCACCATTGACTGCATCTCGACGATGATTTAGGACTGAATAAGCGGTGACCTGCACGTCGTTTTAAAGATTTATTGATCATTAGTAGAGCATGACTGATTTCTAAACGACGTACGCGTTAAAGAGTGAGGCGTAATTTCACGAGAGAAAGTATTCCTTTCCTTAAAATAATTGTCAAATCCTGATGGGCATCCGGAGCTACAAATGGGGATGACAGAAAAACAAATTTCAAGCGATGAGATTTCGAGTGACGTGTTAAGAATAAGTGATTTCAAATCGAATCTATACGACGTCCAATTTCAATTAATTTTCTCGATTTGATCACTCGTCAAATTCAACCTGCACAATACTTCCGAATAAATGGAAAAACAGCGCAGAATTGATTTTCGGGAGCAAACTAAAAAAAAAATCGTCTGAATACGCATATAGATATATTGTATAATTTGTTCACATAAAGGTACGCGATTATTTCTAAATATAATTATTGATACTATCGATAGCAGATCGGAGATATGCTCATTCTATACACAGGTATATTGACTATTCGTGAAAAGACATCATTGGTTTTTAGCAGCATCTTTCATTAACGCTCATTATTGTCAAGTCTTTTAAAAATAAACGTGCACATACATTTAATTTATAATTAGGTTCGATGCACTAACAGTGTATACATTACATGTAGATTTTATCATACACTTGGTAAAATTGTTCAATTCCCCAGGATAAAATTTTAATCGTATATATATATTTTTTTTTTCTTGTAATATGGAAGCCCTTTACATCATGTGTTTGATATATTTGTATATATAATATTATCTATATGTATTTAGCTGTAACATTGACGAGATCAATTTCAAAACGCAGCATATGAACCATTTGAGTGATGGAAAAGAATCGATACAATGGAAAAACCAATATAAATAATCATCCTGCGGTTATTTATATATGACATGATTCTACTCATCACCGTTGGAAAGAGACGAATATACTAACAAATAAATTTGAAATCACAGAAATACTATAGTCATCGGGAATTTTTTAACGTATGCATATGTTTGTAATAATATTTTTGCGTTTCGAAATATAACTCTTCACAAGTTATGTATTGTTATTATTTTCAATTGTATATTATCTTATTATATTACATTCATATACGCACATGATACAGTGATACAAGCGATCGGTAATTCATTGAGCAATCAAGGTGACGAAACGTGAGATCCTAGTGAATAACCGGCGACAACTAATGCTGCAGAAACATTTTTTTTTCTTTTTGCGTAATGTAATATTCATTAGAATATTTTTTATCGTGTCACATCGCATTTTCATACAGAACTTTCATATAATGTGCTGATTACATCGTTGTCCTCCGTTTATTTAGATGGATGAATTTTATAGACGGTCACTGAAAACGCTTAATGAATTAGAACGTTTGTATTTTAATATTTAACTAATTCTTACGTTCATAAGTTCTGTTCTTTTAAATTTATTATTATCGTTAATAAAGAATTCTTTGTTAAACATTATTTGTCATTCTGGAAGACAACATTGGAAGACTTGATTTACCATTAACTGATTAATATATTATTTAAAGACACAAACTCTCTTTTGGTTTTTGTCAGTTTGACCGTTAGGTCGATTATGTTATCCTACTTTATGTATGTATAATAACTTCTTGGCATTGAGAAAAGGGACAATACCATTTTTTTTTTCAAACCGTAATAATAACAAGTGGAACAATAACAGTAGTAGATGTTGCATAAAAACACAGTTTTGCTATATGCCCCATGTCTCATTGTCAAATTATTTGAAAACTATGTCAAAAACAGTGTGTAGATAAAAACCATCTTTGGTCTGTTAGACGTTTGGAAGACATTGAATTGCTCATAATTTACATACATATTCACTCAATTTAGCAGGCAAACCTTCGCCGTTTTTGTTAAAATATACTATTATAATCAATAATTAATCTATTGTCATAGAATACCATCTCAGTGGGAAGATTTACGTGTAGATTCCCAACAGTCTTATGACTAGAACTGATCTGTTTGTTGTTCACTCTGACCTCATAGTTATAACATCTACATAAAAATTATGGTTGTTATAAAATACAGAAACCTACGTAACAATGGGTAATACTTATACAATTTTAACATTGCAAGAAATTAATTTATGTATTGTATAATATTGTTACGATCACTGTCTGTTGGTTTAGATGTTCAGAAGCTAGATAAGTGAGACCAATATCTTATAAGGTTTACGCAGAAGCTGTAAAAAAGATAATTTTGCAAAATCTCCAAAATTATATGTATTATAATAATAAACGCAAAGTAGTACCACTCGTTGATGAAATTTCGAGTCAAAAAACTGACTCTGATATGCTCCCGGTAAAACATCGCTTCTGGATATACAGAATATTATCGATATGTGCGCATTTTGTCTGTCTGTATTTTGGTATCTTACTTCGTAACTATATATTATGTGCGTGTACGTCGCATGTCTATGTCCAGATAAACAGACCCCATAAAATAATTTAAAACGGCAGACCGATTTCGAAGGCTTCAATGAGAGCCGAACCCGAATCGTACACTCCAATGACTCCAAATAAAACACCTAGAAAAATAACGAAACAGTCGTAGGCCACCGTTCCCCATTCCATAGAGTTTCTCTTCAGCTTCAAATGGAAGTAGCAAGGCCAGATGAAGGACAACATAGTGCCGGTAAAGGATCCAATAAACCCCATCAATATTCCAAAGTGGGGGATGAAAATCGCCATTAGAATCGTAATAACTATAACACCAACTCGCCACGCTAATCCCCAAACCTTGAGTTCACGGTCGACGGTCCAAATGGTAGGAAATATCGTCTTCGGTCTTCCGCGGAAGAAAGCGCGCTCTAGAAGTTCGCATGCAGCGTAGTATGGTAGGGGGTAAGAGAGGACGGCTTTTATGACGAGGCAGAAGTTAACCAGTCCTTTGAAACTCGGGGAATGAAGATTATTAGTGATCACTTGTTGAGTGTCCGTCTGGAAAGTCATGAAACAGATCCATCCGAACAAGGACTTGAAAGCTGCTGCCGCGATGTGGCTCCAATTGATCATCCAGTCAAACTTCGAACGGTCAATCATGTTCCCCTCCAAAGTTGGTAAAAATATTTGAGAGGTGTAACTGAATACGATCACTCCAAGAGAAATTGGAAAGTTTTTCATGTCTATGCTCCATTTGACTTTTGACCACCCCCAGTCGCCAATCTCTAGGATGCAGTAGCCCACGATGATAGCATTTATCAACAAGTGGGCCATGGTGCACCAAAAGCTGAGAACCGACACGTGATGCAAGGATTTTAAGAATCCCAAGGGAATTAAAAATATTCCTATCAACATCATCCAACTCCTGGTGTCAATCGCTCCTTCGGGAAATGTCCCCATCATTAAATCCCCGCATACGACGACGTAGAGAATGCAGGTCATCAACAGTTCAATTATCTGCGCTATATTGACAGCTCGCGCTCCCCACATCGGTCCAAAACATTCCTTTGCAATAGCCACGTAGGAATCTCGCACTCTGACACGCTGTCCTGTAGCGGGGTCCAACTCGTACAAACATTCGACCAATATCTTCCCGGTATAACAGCAAATGTGTGCGATTCCAATCATCGCGGCTATCGCCCAGTAACCACCTCGAAGCACGGCAAATGGTAGATTCACAATAAACATGCCCTGTGAAGTTTTGAAAAATAATTCATCGCTGTTTTACGCGAGTAAGGAAATAATATAGGTACAAAATGTACATTCATTGCATTAGCACTTGTCATCATAGATTTCTCTCGAGTTCGTCTATAAATGTTATTCTTATACCTGGATTGCATTGGTGATATTCCAAGCTGCCTGCCATTCGTTGATTTTGACTCCTGGAGCCCCAAACTCTCCACCATCGTCGTATTCGCTGAATCCTCCGCTACTCATACTGGCACCTCTCGGCTTGTCGCTGTAAATTAGCATTGTACGCGTTAACGATCAGAGCTACATGGAAGCCTAGATTTGACCTAGGTTCTCAAATTCCTATAGATAATTATTCACCCGCTTCGCTGATAACTGAAAGAGTCTTCAGCCACAGCCCCGTTGCTTTGTTCGGCGTAAGGGTGTTCTCCGTTCATTGCTGTCATTTCCGTGTTGTCATTACCCTCGTTGAATTGTTCGAATTGTTTTTGTTGACCTTGTTGTTGACCCCCATGGCCAGTGCCACGGATCAATTCCATGCACGGGCTATTTTCCGGCCACTTTGCCTTCAGAGTCTCCCAGGCGACGTTGAAAGCCGCACCGATGGGAGGTATGTAAAATCCCCGGAAATTTGCCATTTTCTATCCCTCGTATTACCGTTGCTGGAAATTTCAAGAAAAATGGTGTTATCACAGCAATAGACCTTCTAGGGCGTCACTCAATTCTATCGTCACTAATTGTTACATATTTAATTTTCGAATTATTGAAAATGTACAATTTCCGAATAAATTATGTAACACCTGTGTTCTCTAGATAATTACATGCATAATAAACTACTGAAGTAATTGCCGATTGCCATTATTTCCAAACTCGTCTGTTTATGTAGGTCGAATATTCTGGGATTCAAAAGATCAATGATTACATATCGCAACAGATATTCCAGTTTCCGTGTTGGATGGGATATAAATTTTCATAATGACAACTGTAGCTATTACAGTAATTAGTTAACAATAAGCAGTAATTCAATACATTACCTTATGGTTTCCAATTGATTTGAAGCCTAAATTTTAGTCAAACAACGACGCATTCACTTCAATACTCCGCGAAAAATAGAGCGTGATCATTTTTCTAATGCAATTCAGATCCGGCGAATTACGACTGTGCGACTAGGTAGTTGATTTTTCTAAATCATATTTATACGTATCCATAGGGATCTGATTCTATTATAATAATTTAAGTTACCGAATTCTACAATATTTGATGGAGATAAAAGATTCGAATGATGTGTGCTACCACATTAGAATGAGAATATATAGATTTACTAAGGATAATATAGGTAAAATATATGCAACGTCGAACAATTTGAATTCGGGAAAACGCATATGCATTCAGTTACAAGGATATTGATTTTCAAGTATCTATATAATATAAAGTATCAGGTACTTACTTATCAGTATTTTCGTCCAAGAATTGCAGCTTGAAGCACTAATCGGTATACGTTAACTTTCCAGTCTTGAATACGTGATTTCTATCAGTAAACTAAAAGACTTAGGCACTTCTTTTACCAACTTTATTTAAATGAATTAATGTCTAGCTAAGTGCTGGAACGACACCGCATGGTTAGGTGTTATCTATAACGAGTTAGAAGTCTTCAAACTCGAAGTTTGAATCGCGGCATTGACTGGGGGTAGTGTGTCGGTGTTTGGGGATTGGGATCGGAGTGGTAGCATCCCTTGATGGCGTCCGGCTCGATCAATGTGGTCCATACGAGACGAAAGCTGCGCGCCTTGCGCGGTAGAACATGTATGGCTTGTAGATTGAGGTAAATCATTTGAATCGCTTCGAGTCGTCAACGATATGACCTGTAGTGAAATTTCGACGATATTTCCGCAAACTAATTCTTTTCCGCCGTTTCGCGATAAATTACGAACGATCCCTGCAATATTAGTAAAAATTGGTCGGACCCAGAATAGGTTTTCGCGATATTGAAACCAAGTTATTTATTTCTTTGATGTATGGTACATTAGATGTATAATGTTTTTTATGATCGATAATAAATTTACAGATTTTCTTTCGTAAGAGTGAGATCCCTACATCACCCCACTACTTGACAGAAATATTTAACATATAAGTATACATATACCCATGTATATATATATATATCTTAATTTATAATTATACCTATGTATATGTACTTATAAAATACCATATCACTATTTATTTGTTTGTTTCTTACGATATTCATTCATAATACTATTACTAATAATAACAACCATTTAGAATTATTTCAAAATAATAATGTCACACGGTCACAATGTACATGGTCGAATTTTGCTGCGCTGCTGACAAACGCGAAAGAAAAAATTAACAACAATAACAGTATATCGCAATTGCGTTAGAATTACATGAATTTCACATAAATGTTACAATTTAGTAGTATTACCAGAGTTGATTGTATTCCATTGTTGTTCATTTTCTTACAATGAAAGTAAAGAACGCAATTTTTATCCAATCTCAAATGTGATCGGAAGATTTGTTTCTAACTGTTATTTGTACATTTTCTCTCGATACAACATCACTGATTATCATTCGCATCTTCAAGAATCCAGTGCATTAAACGTACTTGGCATTTGAAAAAACCACATTGTCAGTCAAACCGCACGCGATCCAGGAATGAATTTCTATGCTTGTAATTAAATATGTAGTCCGTTGCAAATCAATTTCACGAACTGGAAAAACTGCAGGTTCAAATTTCAATCTAATTGAATTCATACTTACGCCGTCAACTACCACCGACACGTGTGCTGCGGAGTAATATTTAATCGGGGTAACATGGAATACCACTGTATATAACAATAATGATAACAGTAATGATAACAATAAACATGGGCCAATTAAAAATTTTGGTAATTAGCTTACTGCCAAGCGAAACAACAAGATATTGTTCCATTTATACGTCCAAGTCATTGTGCAGCAGAAGCTAACACCGTTACAGTATTGAAATATTTCTAAAATTAAATTATAGCATAAATAAATATTTTTATTTTCTTTATTTACGTTGTGTACTTGGTATCATTGGTAATGCTTGAATAGTTTCAGAGTTGAAAATATTGAGAGAACATCAATTCTGAATGAAAAGTTAAAAACATATCTGAAAACATAACAGATTACTTAATGTATTCTGAAAATACGTACGACCCAATTAAAACTCGAAACTTAAACTCGCGTCACCTGATGTTAGGTGGGAATCGGTTTCTGGTATTAAACAGTCTGCAGTATTGGCTTGATGTGCAACAGCCTCTGAGCTTCTAATCGTACTGATCTTATTTGTCTTTGAATTTTCTTGACGACTGGATTTGGAATTTTGATCAGTCAAGTTTGGATTAGAGGTGGAATGTTGATTAATGTTTGGCTGCGTCAATGCTGGCCGTTGACATGGATGCAGCATCAATTCAGGACCACCGCCATAATTACTTAGAAAAAATTGCCAGAGTTCTTCGGATATCTGCGCGTAATCGGAACCTGTTACAAAATTAGAAAGTAACGACAAATTCAGAAATAGAATTCATAAAAACTACATCTTATTCGTTTTCTGATTAATTTTGCAAACGTGGAATATATTAGATACATCAGAGAATAGGGATACTCAGAAACTATTGTTGACACAAAATATTGACAAAACTCACCAGCTTTCAAAACGTTTTGGCCATTTTTGTTGATGATAATTGACGTGTTATCCATGGGTCCTGGAGGTTGTGTCTCTTTGCCTCTGACAAAGCTCTGCCATTGGCGCAACCAGGCCATAGCTAGCGCGTATATTGCCGGACGATTATCTACGCCATGAGTCAGTCGTTGAAATACTTCCATTTCATACCGCATCCGGTTTTGTAATGATTCATGTTTTTCTTCACAAATTGGGCATTCAAAAAGATGAGTGCAAGCTGGTCCACCTCCAAATCTATGGGCAAACATATCTTTAATCATTCACTTTGAATGTGTCAGCAACTCCTAATTATAAATCAAATTCATTTGTGAAGACATACTAAATAAATGAAAAAAAAATTATATGGAGATATACCTACTTGTCATAAAGATACTCCCACACGTGCTGCGGTATTGGCATACTGATCTTGTCAACAAACTGTGCCCTGGATGGATTTACTCCACCATGAACACAGAGAAAATCAGAGTTGTCAATGGGTCCTGGTTCCGAAAAAGTATTGAACCTGTTTATCCATTGCCGAGAAACAAAGAAGTTGAAGTGCGAGAGCTCCAAAGCCGAAATCTCCATTAATTCAACAGTCTTTTCTCGTAACTGATTCATCTCAGGTGAAGATTTCTTGTAGAACAAAACGTATGCTTCGCAATTAGTCACTGTCTCAGGGGATACTTGCGTAACACATTGATCGTCAAATTCGAACCATTGGTTCACTACAGAGTTTAAGGCATAGCACGTGTAATGACCACCTCCTGCAGTTCCATGATGACAAATCACTGATATTAAATCATAAGTTGTGACTTTTGAAACACAATCTTTGTGCATATAAGGTCGCATATCCAAGCCTTCCAGTGGAAACGACACATAGTTAGCAATCTTTGAACTAAACATTAATTCGTGGCGAAACCTTTTCAAATGCACGCAGAGGATTTCTGGCAATTCTAATACCTTGGAAAATTTGACGCCATTACGTAATTTATTACATTTTTCACAGCTGTACATATTATCTCCCTTTAATTCGTCGGCACTAAAGAATGCAGAGAGACAATCGTGAAGGCTCACAACAGGCCCCCAGAACCAAGACCGCATCCATTGCCAGAACCAAGACACCCAACCTGCTTGATTTGTAACGTAAACTACGTCGGAGCAGGGTCCAGCTTTTTGAGGAGTAAGCGATCCTTGATGCAACATATCAATATGGTCTCTGCTAGGAATAGGCAAAGACAGATCCTGGAAGGTCTCAACCCTAGTAGAAACCCTGTCACAAGTTAGGCACTGAACATTGCTCAAAAGTTTGCCATCAAAAATATCACTGATAATACTACGAGTTTTCATTGGTTTTTTTGCACGATGTTTGGTTGGCGAACTCGGCGTTGATCTTTGAGATTGGGAGAAGGATTCATCGATAGACGATTTCTTTATGCTCCGATTGGTAAACTTGGTTCTCAATTTGTCAGTCTGGGACGGTCTGTAGTACCTTCTTTTTGTACCTCGTTCTCCCTCATCACTCAATGAACTTTGCTCACTTACCCCAGAGTCACATGTTTCATATTCTGCATCTGATTGACTGGATCCAGTCCCGTCGATCTCAGGATCCTCTTCGTCTGAAGAATGTTCTCCAAACCCTTTTAGTCTCAGTAAATTATCTTTGTCATCCTCTATGTATTCTTTTAATTCCTCGTGCAGCTGATCCATGAAACACCTCAAAAATTCTTGCGTGTCATGTTGATGATAGCCTCTGAACATTGGATGAACAGTTCTTATCCAATACAGAATACTGTGTGGAACAACATATCCCCTAGTTTTTTTGTTCCACATTTCACTAATTAAATTCATATAACTTGAACTTAATCCAGGTTTTCGATCTTTTAATATACAATTAACAATCAGACCACATTCCAGGAAGAACTGCGTCAGAGGAGGGACGTTGGACAAGGCTTGCAGTGCAGCATTCATATAACAGGTATTGCCGATGTTTTGTAAGCCAACCAATCCCTTTGGTTTTCCGGTAAGATCCTTGCCATCATCGGAGTCTGTGCTATCTGGGGAGTCACCTGATTTTTCATAGGTCAAGACTCCTTTCTCCCAGTCGATTCTATTCACTCCACTTCTGCCAAATTTATTGATCAACGATTGTTGCATGTCAGCATTTTCCATTTTTGATAACAAGTTCATAGACGCATCACCAGAAAATTTGTTACTGTTAGACCTTGCTTCCTTTGAACTTGGCGAATGTGGTGGTGACGGTACGTGAATAATGATTACCTCATGTTCGCAAGAGTAGCACCATATTCTCTCATTAGTTAAATTCATGTGGGTGCAATGACTCGGAAAATTTCTATTGTGGATTGTAACATGGTCCAAATGGCTTGTTGAACAGCCGATCCACTTACAATCAGGATACAAACAGAACCATAAGTTTGGGCCATCATTTTCACAGTCGTTGCACTTGACGAATGCATCTTTTTGCGTGACCAATGACTCAAGGACTGACAGGTCCCCGTGTTTGGCTATGTGTGAACAGTTTCTTGCGACTAGAGGCATTTAAGCTATATTTATTTAATCGCTAAGCTGAAATAACGGGGAACGCGATATCGTTATAATCACATTCGTTTTAAATTTACACCACAACGTTAAAGTGTTGACATTTTTCGACGTTTTCTAACCTGCACAACCCATCGTGAACTTTCTGATAAACCATGAAAATGATTGTCATTCAAGATAAGTAGTTCTTTGGGAGCCTCAGAATTTCTTGCGACGTGTTTAGCGCCAATTTGTACTTTCAAATTCATGTATTTCTGAAATCAGCTGTGTCGATCGTATCGTACCTATGATTAGAGACCACTAATCTATAGAGATCAGTGTTAGAGACCCTTTTCTACCAACGATAACTGCCACTTCAATAATCCAAGTAATTCAAACATTTCGAGATATTCTTATCAACCGACAAAAAAATTAGGACAACTTTTTTCATACTGATGCAATGGAAATTTAGATGATAAATAATCTTCGCAACATGCAAACTCATACACGAATATGATTATCATTGAAAATTAGATTGCCAAGGATAGAATTGGCTTCTAGATATCGATGATATCTTTTAGCCCCCTCTCTGCTTTTAGCAATATCGTTGAGCGAAGATTCGCAAAGATCGTCAGCCATACGAGAGTCTTGTCCCCTACTACAAAGTCTCGCGAGCTTACGCCCTCTTACACGTGTCAACCAGATGTGGGAACTAGCAACTCAATTTGGAGTTCCTGCTATGGAGGGTAGAGGTAGTTCCTGCAATCAAAAAGCAAACTGCATTAGTAATGCCAGAGACAGCCTGCGAATAACATTTGATTGGTACTAAAACTCATAATTAAAGACTAGGATCTGCAAGAAAATTCGATCAGTATGTAGTAGGTTACTCAATGTTACAACTAATAATCTATAACTAAAATCTGTAAAAAAATCTGATCAGTTTTAACAATTTGAACTAAAAACTAAGAATCTGAAAGCGTTGCTGAAGAGTTTTGATTAGAATCTTGAAAATAATCGCGGGAAAGTCAAGACCCACGCACAAAAAGGTGCGATGGAACTTGCTATCTTTTGTTTACCTACGTATATTTGCCCGACATTTTCTCAACATTGAAGGGCTTTTGAGCGTTCTAGAAATAAAACCCTTGTTCAAAATGATAGTCGAAAAATGGAATACAAGTACTATGGATGATTGCAGGAGATTTTGTAAACGGCACATGCTGGTTTGTTACCATTTAATATTTAGGTCTACACGCGAGGTTTAACTCGGCGAGCCCCGGCTGAAGGGCGCGTGTAGACATGCGCACTCTCGTTGGTTGAGGCTAAACCATGGAAACACTGATACCAACGAATTCAGACCTTACTAACTGGATGGAGCGTTGGAGATTGAACGGCTAGAGACCCTACAGACAGAGTCTCGCCATAGCGCCGCCATTTAATATCGGGTTTACGCGCCGCATTTGAATCATTTCCGAACACGACCCGAGCACTTCGAGCGTTGACTGAATACATTTGAGGGTTGACTGATGATTGGTAGTATCAGTCAACGATTTCAGTAACTATAAATAGCACAGTATAGAGAATATATTATAATATATTATAATATTATAATTAGAATATAATATGATATATTCTCTATATAGAGAATATATTATTAGAGAACATATTATAATATATTCTCTATACTGTGATAATGTACTTGGCGCGAGACTCCACCGAGTCTCTTGATAATAGTCAGTCAACGTTTCGAGCGTTGACTCGTTGACTGTCAATCTTCAGTCAACGGTTGACTAAAGATTTATTTATCTTCAGTCAACGTTTTGAGCACGTGTAAGCACATTTTAAATTGGGACGGTGGATGGCTGCTGCCCAAAGCTTTCGTCTTTTTGGATCTTTGGGGAAGCGTTTTGAGACAAAACCATTTTCGCTCTTATTTGAGCATCCAAGTGCCGCGCAACCAGTCATTTTTCAGCGTCACTTTGATCGTTGCTTTGATATATTTATTTGCATACGTACCTGATCGTTATTGTTTTTCGCGCCTCCTTCGATTTAGCGCTCTATGCTCTATCACGATTCTGATTCGTTCCTTCGGCGGGTCCGCCATTAAGGATCGAGATCAGAACAGCCAATCAAAAGAAATCACTCTATGGCGAGACTCTGTCTGTAGGGTCTCTATGAACGGCTGGCGGCGGCCATTATTGACGGAAAAATGGGCGGATAATTTAAACCGAAATATTTTCAACGCCACGTGGAGCGCGTTGAATGAAAATTGGTTGACTGAAAATGCACATGCAATCATCACGCAGTATTATAACTGCGATTTATGAATTATTATATCTCTGATAAAAGATTCTCTACCACTGATTTCTACTACTTCTG
The DNA here is from genome assembly GCA_963978495.1 of Athalia circularis. Classification (NCBI taxonomy): domain Eukaryota; kingdom Metazoa; phylum Arthropoda; class Insecta; order Hymenoptera; family Athaliidae; genus Athalia; species Athalia circularis. The sequence goes on from OZ021700.1 coordinate 18,454,806, forward strand.
GATTGTGACTGGACCCCTTTGGTCAGCGCCATTTGCAATTTTTATGGTTAAATTCATGGACGTATAAAATATAGTTAAATTCCCAGCGGGCTTTTGGATTTTTATAATATTTTTACACAAGATATTTTGATTTCACAAATACATATTTTTTTTATTTTTTTCATTTGTAAACTAAGTTTCGTTACTAATTGAATTTAAAAATAAGCTTTCAATAATTACACTTTGGCGAATTGTACATTTTTCAAATTTTCTCTGCTAAACTTAATCGTCATAGTAACAAAATTTTTCTAACCCGTCTAACATCTTACAACAATTGTATACTAACGAAAGCATAATCAATACTACAATATTCTTCAACAATATACAAAATATTATGAAATCTTCCAAAAGGCACCTACGGTGCAAAAAAATTCGCCAAGTACATTAAATGTTCAGGAATAACTACTACCCAAATATCTTTGATGAAAAGAAAAACAAAAAAATCATTATTAATTAGAAAAACAGGATCCAAATCAATTATTGTGCCAAGTACATGTAACTTCGCATCATGCATAGAAGTTCTAGAGAAGACTGGTATTACCAAGTGTAAGAAAATAGAATTGGGAAATACATCAATAAAAATCAATTCAAAGAATCAAAAAAAATCAAACAAATAAATTTAATTAAAGGAAAAAAAATAAAAAATTGAGGTAGTGGGGCTCTGTCCTCCGTGGAACAACAGTAGCCCATATGCGTTCGAAAACTCAACCGACCCAAGGTCAATCTTGGTCAATCTCCCACCCTTTTAACGCGACTTTGCTCAATTCCACCAGGTGGTGTTTTGGAACGTACCCTTGGGTCGAACAGAGCGATGGTGGGGATAAGGCGAATAGGCCTACCACGAATGTTTTGCGCTATTGTTCGATGATGTCGCGTAAAACAATATATTTTGAGTGAGTCTCGTGATGCGGGTGTCAATTTTAATGATAATGTTCTTCGTGTCGATCGGTATGGAGTACCCGCTGCGTGAAAAACACAGATTGCGGTAATATTGGGTAGAAATCTCTGAATAAAACCCACGGAAACCCTTTGTCATGGACATGCAGGCCCCCAATGGTTTGTATAAATATTTTTCATCTTCAAAATATCTCATAGCTCCAAAAGCTTCGTAATTTATAGTTTTATTGCTCGGATTATCCGTATTTTTTTTTTACGCCGTTTTCCGGCTCGTCAAGGACACCCGTCAACGCAGCAGTTGGAAAAAAAGGTTAAATAACCGTAGGCTTTCGGGCGCCAGGCGTCGGTTTCAGGAACGTAATTAATTTACAGCCGCTTCGTTTCCCATGCTCTTTGCCAGCTCCCTCCCCCTCTTTACCCGCGTGCCTAAACTTCTGTTGTATGAATTCTTTATGTTACTCCACGTTTTGAGGTCCACAAACTTTCTACCCATAGTATCTATTTTAAAATCTGTATTTCATTCAGGTACAAAATACTCAACTTTTTCACCCTCTCAATGCATTAAACAACGTTCAAAGTGAATATTCGGCAGAGCTGGAATTTCTATGATATTTCAATATTAATAACAGTCAAAAATCTGTCCTCAATATGAAAATACCCCAAATTCGCTAGATTGACACACTCATTTCCTCATCTTATAACGCAGCGGGTTCATCAAGGAAACCTTTCATAACCCCAAAGTTCATAATATCTCTCAACCCACTGTTGCATTAACCGGTAACTATATTCTTCATATTTCATTTGATCTTTGGTTGAAATCAATCCTATCGTTATAGTTGTGTATTAGATTAGGCATGAATAATCGAGACATAAAATTGCACACTGCAGGGGACATGTGCTTGGCATGAGACTTTGTCAGATTTGACATGGAAACATTCTTCATTTTTTGTATCATAATTTTATGTAGTTTACCCTATATCTTTTTCCAGAACCTAGATATACACGTCAGTGTGTGATATTTTTTATATTACAGTATAGATTTTCAAAAGCTCCTTCTCACCACTTGCATAGCAGATTACTGTTCTCCGAATATCAATATACCAATATTTTCCCTCCACCTAGTTATTGAGGCACAAGCTCTGGTCGTATGATGATAAATTATGGGCAGTGGTCAAATTTTCGAATGAGATATATATCTTTAGATTTCGTTTCCTAGGCAGTTACTTTTTCGTCCAATCCTGAACAATATCAGTAACTCGAATCGTTATCTGAATTAGGAATGGATGTTTCTCTGAATTTAGTGTACGCATCCATCCCTGGTATGCCAGAGCTAGGGATGGTATGGATGGGAGACATGATGATGCACGGGGAGCCCACACACGAATTAATGCTGGATCCTCGTCAGCCGGAAAGCCCCTTTTTCTCCCATGGGTCTCATTCTTTTGAGGATCTCCGTAGCCATCACATAGCACCTCCTACTATGGTGCGATATCTAGCCCCGCAGTTTGCTGCTGAATGCTCAGAACCTGACGAAGCGATGGAAGCTGTGGACAGTCAAGAAATACAGCACGTAAGTGATTTGGAGCAAAATAATTTCAATGATTGTTTATTACAAACCATTGTTTTCGGCGAACTCAAAGATCTGATTAATTGTTATAATCAGTTCCAAAATTAATGCAATTCTAATGATTCATGTAAATAACATAATTTTCGATTCAAAGGAAAATGCAGAATCATAGATTTAATCAGTTCCTCAGTTCAAGAGGAGTTTGCTGACTGATTATCACGAATTGCAAAATTTTGCAGGAATATGACCCCCAGGTGGGACCAGAAATGAGCGACTACATGACTCTGGAGGATTATATGGCTGAAGAGGATCGCGAACAAGTGGTCAATAATGCAGCTACACAGACCCAAGATAACAGAAATCGTAAAATAAAGCCTATTAAACATCCGGGTCTTGTCTTGAAAACCCCAATTGCTTATCAGCCACACACTGATTTAAACTTTATACCAATTCGCAAGGACGGCATTGGTACGATTTTTGTTTGATTCAAAAATTTATAATTGAATTTATAGATTCTAGCGTTTTGCTTTATTCACCTGTATAGTTTTTCATGTTGGTATAAAAGAACTTTTCCTTGATTTGCAGCTGTGTGCGAAAAATGTGGTGCCATTGGTGTTAAGCATGCATTTTACACCAAGGAGCGTCGATTTTGTAGCAGAGCATGTGCTCGATCATCAGAGCACACTGCTCCCACAGCTGATTCTACTTATAGTCCGTCACATCCACAACAATGCACACCCAGCAACCCAGGATCACCAGAAGATAGCAAATCTTCTGTGAATGAGGTAGGGTGTGTTATATCTAACAACAATGTGCCGTAAAAATTAAATAGCCACCTCTAACTGCAAGTGGCATTCATTAACTTACGTACTGTATCAATTTTCTTCAGATCACAGCGGATGAGGAGGACAAAGATTCAAAAGATCTTATGAAAGTTGAGGCGGAGAAGGAAAAACTCGCCTCAGAGCCTGTGATGCCAGAAGATCTCCCAGTAAGAAGAAAACGTACAGCTGATATGGCAGGTTCTTACGATTGGACTCAACAACTCACGGAACCTGGATTTTGTGCTGCACCCGTCTCATGTTTCAAGCATGTACGTCGAATCGTTTGCTTACTATTTTATACTCTGCAAATCAAATCTTACGTTATGATTTCGTTAATTTTACAAATTGATAAGAATGCTTAAATTGTTTACTCATAGGCACCAATTTCCGAAATATGGGACAACATAACAGTAGGAATGAAAGTTGAAGTAGAGAACACGGATTGTGATGAAGTTTGCGAAGCATTTCCTGATTCATTTTGGGTTGCCACTGTACTTCGAATTTCTGGATACAGAGCTCTGCTTAGGTATGAGGGATTTGGTCACAATGCTGAAAAGGACTTCTGGGTCACACTTTGTTCAAATGATATTCATCCAGTTGGCTGGTGCGCGACCATTGGCAAGCCCTTGATACCACCAAATAGTGAGTGAATGAGATATTAAATTTTCTGAATAATATACCGAGTGCATTTCTAGCATTAATCGTGAATTGTTAATTATTTGTCTAGGTATTGCGAACAAGTACAAAGATTGGAAGGATTTTTTAATGCGGCGATTGACCGGGGCTAGAACGCTACCGACAAATTTTTACAACAAGGTCAACGATAGTATGAAATCACGGTTTCGCTGCGGCCTTCACTTAGAAGTAGTAGACAAGAATAGAATCTCACAAGTGAAAGTTGCAACTGTACAGAAAATCATAGGAAAGCGATTACATGTCAGATATTACGACTCCTCTCCAGAGGATAATGGGTTCTGGTGTCACGAAGATTCACCCTTAATTCATCCCGTTGGATGGGCCAAAAAAGTAGGACAAACCCTGGATGCATATCCAGAGTATTTGGAGCGAGTGTCTCTGGGGCAGTTATGCGATGATGATGCAACCGATAATTTGTTCCTTGCACAAAAGAATCATCATTCTCATCAAGGCTACACGTTCCGTGAGGGAATGAAAATCGAAGCTATCGATCCTCTCAATCTCTCCTCCATTTGCGCAGCTACCGTAATGCAAGTATTAAAAGAGGACTACATCATGATTAGAATTGATAGTTACGACGAAGATGCTAGTGGTGCCGATTGGTTCTGCTACCATTCATGTTCGCCTTGTATTTTTCCAATTGGTTTTTGTTCACAACATGGATTACCGCTAACACCCCCAAAAGGCTACGATCCTACGACATTTACTTGGGATTCGTACTTGGCAGAAACTAACAACATACCAGCACCATTACAACTCTTCAATAGGGTGAGTTAATCAATTCAATAGCAAAATAATTCTGGTTTGAATAACTCCGGATATACACGGATTAGCTAATTCGATCAAACTATTCTAAAAGCGTTCTATTCGTTAATGTATAAATATCGAGAAATTCAAACACGAGACATTCCTGTTTCTGCAGGAAATTCCACAGCACGGATTTATCGAAGGATTGCGGTTAGAAGCTGCTGACTTGATGGATCCTCGATTGGTTTGCGTAGCGACTATCACTAGGGTAATTGGCAGACTACTGAGAGTGCACTTTGATGGATGGGAGGACGAGTACGATCAATGGCTGGATTGTCACAGCCCTGATATTTACCCCGTTGGATGGTGTGACCTTGTAGACCATAAGCTAAAAGGGCCCCGTATACTTGGCAAAACCACTAGTCCTACTGGTAAATTAACATGTTTATCATATTATAATATTGTTATATTCAAGTGAACTTTTTCAATTCTTTTGATGATCCTTCGTTGAGATTACCTACGATCATTTTTCCGCATTGTATTCCCAGTAAAATCACCGAGAGGCCTTAAACGTAAGAATAAACGAAAACCGAAAAAGAGCGGCAAGTTGGCTTGTGCCAAAAATATTTTACTGCGGCACAGTAACCGTATGGAAAACCGTGATCGAGAGAGAGAGCCACAACCGGCACAGGGTACGAAGATCGAGAGGGAAAGAGAGCTAGAAAGTTTACCAGAGCAGGGAGGTAGAGAACCGGAAACAGCTCAAGAACCGGCTGGACCTGATCAAACACTGCCTAGTCCTACAACAGGCCAAGGACATGCAGAAAATGAAACTCGCAGCGATGCCCCAAACTTGGTACCACCCAAGGAGCGAACCGCAACGTCTTATATCAATGTGAGTAATCAGAAGACATCAATTACGATCAATGCTTTTTTTGGTCAACATTTTTCGAAACCTAGTACAACGGTATAATGTAACAAATTTACAAATGTGTTGTTTATATTTTTAGGTGACTTCAGCTAGTAATAAATTCATTCCAAGGTTAGCGGATTGTTTGCAAAAAAGTTCGGAATCTGGTGAACTTGTACCAGCTGAATGGAATGTATTTGACGTCGCACAGTTCCTTCGTGTGAATGATTGTGCTACTTACTGTGACAATTTTAGTAAGCGAAAAATAGATGGCAAGACCTTGCTTACGCTAACTAAGGATCAAATTATCGACCTAACCGGTTTTAAAGTTGGACCGTCTCTGAAGATTTTTGACCTTATTCAACAATTGAAAATCAAAGTGAATCCAGCTCAGGAACGGCTGAAACTAGGACTGAAAAAATTATTATAACACAGCTAGATTAATAGCTCATCTTTGTTTAAGATCAATAATGTAGGGTAATCATGGATTTACAAAATAGGCATATGATGAAACATTTTATTCCTTATATTAGGTAACAAAATGCAATTTAAATATATGATAATTTCTAACTCTCATCCACACCAGAATCAAACAGTAAAATATCAGATACTAATTTATTTTCGATTGTAAGTATAAGTTTTCACAAATATCTACATTACATTCATTCTGGAAGAGTGCACTAGATCAAAGGGTAAAATTTCAAATGCTGCTCGATCAATCTTCGAGATGAACAAACGCAGCAGAGATGTTTCGTCGAGTAAAGAAGAATATTACCAACCATCGATATCCTTCTACTTTATTATTTCAAAGTACAATGCTGAATCAAGAAATATAAATCCTTACATTCGAAGCAGTTGGCAAGCTAGAAGATGCTTTGTATGTACATGTGAAAAATTGTATCAGTTTGTCTTGAAAAAGAAAAAAGAAAACCACATACTTTGAACTGATTCAGCAAGTTCATGGGTAACACCACCTTATCCGTTCTTTGGATCTGAGATGAATTCTGTGGTTTGTGATAAATATCTAATCAGGTCAATTTTTTTTCGGCAATTATTTTGTGTGATATATGGGGGCAATTTTTTGTGATATTCTGAACTTAGATGACAAGTTTACATAAAACGTGTGAATGATTGATACTAATTTGAAGTCGGAAAAGAGATTGGTTGTATACCTTTTGGAAGAAAAAGAAGAAAAAAAAAGAGATTGGTCTCTGCTAGAATGAAGTTAATGTTCATAATGATTTGTGAAAAAAAATTGGATGCAAAACAGCCGTAGATTTCAAATGTGATTCTTCTTTTCGTTTGTGTTATTGTATTAAACTGTAATACATTCCTGTGTAAATGCATATCGTTTATATATAAATTTATAGTCATTTTTGTCAGAACGTGTAAATCCATCGTTTAGAGCACCTAATATCAGGAGGATGCATTGGCCATGTTTTTGTGTCTCTTAAACTGATGATGCGGTAAAGTAAAAAACGCAGTTTCTAAAACTATAGACGATGACCAATTGCCTGTACAAATATTCCCTGCAACAGGCAACAATGAGATGATAAACGAGAAAGGTTATTTTCTGGTTCCCCGAGGAAATAAGAATTATTATTTAATGACGTATGCATTTGCCTGGCAATCTAAAGCAGTAATGTAGCTTAGTGACCGATACAATGACACAAATCTTACCAGTCGATTTGAATATGAATCTAAATCTAGCTCCTCCTTGCATCTAGAAATAGTAATGTAACACATCTCGGATTAGGCGTACCATTCCCATTGTGTATTTACCAACAATTATTATTTTTTACATTGCCTTAAGAGATTTGAAAAGAAACAGAAAATACATTCAAATGAGTGTTGGTAAATTATTTGTGGAACACTATTCGTGGATGCAAAATATTAGTATTGTTGACCCAGTGAACTGAAATTCGCAAGTTCGTGATTTTACTTGCTTGTGATAAATAATTCAATAATACTTCAGTCTTTGGACTGGCGGCTAAATAGGGTGTTCTGAGGTAGAATCTTGCGACAATATATTTTCACATCTCCTTCCACCCGGAAACCGAATTTTTATTTCATGGTCCGGTACTGGCTGGGAACTTATTTGGCAATGGATTATCATCGCTGGATTGTATCGAGTGGGTCATTTATGTGCCATTCCAAAGTTTCAAAAGCATTGTAATGAATATTTATCGTTAATATTTTTTAAAAAAAGTTTGGAAGATGCGATGGTAGTTAAAAATTGGTATAATCCATTTCGCTAGGGTTTTGGTCAACCCGTTACCTTATGACTATCGAGTAAACTCGAATGAAGTATTATTGGATTTACTAAAATATCGCAAATTGATCAATTTGGTTAGTGGGTCAACAGAAACTGCAGTGTACATGATATATTTAGGGTATCAAATAGCGTTAATTATGTCGTATTTCATTTACCTGCCAGTGATAACTTTTATAATTAGGGTCTTTCCTTCGTGTTTTTTTTTTTGCGCTCTATTTCGTTTCTTAAATTTTTTTTCTTGTCAAAATACAAATAAATATAAGATTCAGTATTTATCGACATTACCTACACAAGATACGAATGAAAATCTGAAACCCCCTATTTTTATTTGTAAGTTTGTCTGTCGTCGGTATTTTTCCATTTACGTAACATAACTGGGAAAGAAATTGATTAATAATGAATGTTTTACACTTGTATTATAAAGAAATTTGCAAATAATTGATAAATTGTCTTGTTCGTGCAAACTAAATTGATTTTCCCTCCATTTCTTCATAGGGTCATCAGGGTATGCCCTTCGACTGGTACTCGATGCTTCCACAAGATGTCTGCAGTTGGTTCGCTACGTCCCTCGGAGCTTAGAAGCGACGCTTTTCCGATAATGAAGGGAAAGGAAAAGAATCAGGGGAATCAAAGCCTGCCAAAGCGAAACACATCAATGATGATACAAAAAGTCAGTGAGAATGAAACCACACTTCAACATTTTTTTTGTTGCTCAACAAACATCGTTGTGATCCAGGTATTTCAAGTCTCGATCTTGAATCTCATTCCCCGCGTGGAAGTACTTATTTTCCCAGACTACCGGCTATGTGCATTATGCATTGCAAACGTTCGTCTATTGCAGATTTATTATTACCCGGTGATACTAAACGAGAAGACAGATGAAATTATAAATACAAATGAAAAGAGTGAGGCGTCATTATCCTGCAAGAAAAGATGAATGAACAATTTGAGCGGTTGCGAGTAAAATATAATATTTTAATAACTATCAGTAATGTGGTCACTATGAGAAGAGTAACCCCGATTTTTACCCTATTCTCAAAAGTCCGAAACTATTCAAAATCTGCACCTGGCCCTCAAATTACGAATACAAATATAAAAACATAGATTTTGCTATTTTTATTACAGCCTCGTATCAGCCATTCATACACGTCAAGTTTTTCAAATCCCTGTTAAAAACTTTGATATCTACCAGAAGATCCGTAATTTAGAACAATACATTCGTAGATTAAGGTAAAAAGAAAAAAAAATCTACACATTTATGTTCGAAGTAAAGTAGAGCCCTCTTTGGCGCGTACTACACCGCATGTAGACGTAACGGCGTAGCAGCGGTGGTAGGGAACTTTGAGGGGGAGTAGGAAAAGGAGAAGGAGCAGGCGAAGTGGGGAATTTTTATTGTCAACTGTCACGGCGTGTGGCCGGCCGGCACAGCGTAGACTGCATTCGGTATTCCGGTATATCGTAAGTAAAGTACGTCCATACACAACGTAACGTAACGTAACGTACGCTGGTGCTGGGAATACGATCAGCAGCAAGCAAGCCGCAGGGTGTGGAGCGACGAGACTCGTGCCTCCGAAGTATTCAGCATCAACATCGGCATCAGCCGTAGCGGCGGCAGCAGTCGGCGTACGGCGTATGGACGAGAGTAGGGTTTTTCTGTTGGTGGGAGAAATATCAGGAGTATCTTGGCGGGGGAATACCGGCGTTCCTATGGGCGGGGCCTCCGCCAGCTGGCAGATGTTTCCCGCGCGGCCGTGTCGCACGTCTAGCGCGCGTAAGGTAGAGAGTAAGGAAAACTAGTCCTCGCTTCGGTCGAATTATTTCGCGTGCCGTTTGTCTGGGGTGATAATATTAGGTGATGTTGTGTGATGTTGGCGTAACGATGACTTTGATATTGTTTTCCTTTATTTCACGCTTTTTACACCTCATCGAATGATATTTAAGTGAAAGTAGTAGTAGTAATACTACTGTTACCCTACACCATCACAAAGTTAAACCAGTGTGTGGTGCGTACATCACCCGGCGGCGGAGTGATCCCACTTTTGCTGCTGCGTCGTGGGGGCCCTCAGCTGTTTCCCGCCAAAGATCGCCATTACAAAACGCGATCGGGCGTTGTGTGTGCGCCGCGGTGTGGCTGCCCCGTGGACGACCAAAACGACCGACCGACCGAAACATCCGATAAAGTGGATGCATGGGCTGTACGCGTTTACATATTAAAAACAACCAAAAACACCTGGATTAATAATAATTATTATTATTATAATAATATAAATTAAACCAATTGTGTGTGGGGTATTTTTTTTTTTAAACGAAGTGTGTGGTTACGCCGTTTCAAATAATAATTATTATTATTACAATAATAATAATAACAACAGTTACAGTTTCTCTATTGGGTTGTAAAAGTTGTATCTTTCAATTTTATCATCTTTTTTTCTTTTTGCTTGGTCTTTTTTTTTTTTTTTTTTTTTTTCGAAATTCTTATCGAGGGAAAAAGAAATTTTTTTTTGCGTGTTGTGTGAGATTTATTTTTTTCATCTATCTGTGACTGTGGGACGTGAAATACGCGTTGATTATAGTGGTGCGGATTAACGAATTATGTCAGTGTTTAGTAATAGTGACGACAGAATTCTCCTAGAGGAAATCGTTGAAGCAGTAGAAGTAGACGAGCACGAAACCGAACTCTGCAGGTAAATAATTGATACATGATTTATATTCATTTTGTCTCGTTGATAGTTTTGTCGTATCGTGAAAAATGCGCCATCTCCGAATTCCATACATAGCCAAAAAACACGCGCGCGAGGTTTGACGATACACCACGTTTTTTTGGGGTTGACACAATGTCCTATTTCCTCTTTCTATCTTCGAATCATTTTCATTTACATTCGCTTCGCGGATAACCATAGGTATACATTTTTCTGAGATTCGTCTACTTTTTTTTTTATATTCTGTTTTCCTCGCTTTACGTTGCGATCTTCTAATTAACTAACGCGCTTATCGAACGAAAGACGGGACTGCGAGCCTGATATCCGTGATAGTGGAGTTCTATTATTAGAAACGTGGGACTCGCGATATACCTACAAGTATTTAAAATGAATTCATTTGGCTTCATAATCAGCTGTGCGGGACGCCGGTCAGTCGACCGGCCGGCTGACGATGACGATGCCTCCCAGCTTTGCTTTTATTCACTCGCATTTGCTAGGTTACTTATTTACTTTGTTGCTCTCGCACATCGCCATTTGCCGTCGCTTACATTTTATTCTCTCATACATCGCTCCTGTAGTTATTTTTAATTAAAAATAGATCTTTATAAGTCGAACCTTGTTACAAGATAAAGTTTGTTGTTTATTAAATTATTCGTTTATTTAAACATTCTAAATCAATTAAACTGTAAAATATTTCAATTTCTACAGTTGGGTCTTATTTTTTATTCTTAGATCGTGTGAAATCAGGTTATAAAATTCATCGTCTGTATAATCGATGTTATTATGTTCGTCCAGCAGTTTTCGATTCTGTTTATCTATTTTATTTTCAATTCATATAATTTCCAAATTTCTTTGTACACAAACGCGCAAGAAGTTAACGGCAGCCGGGGTTTAGTTCATCGTCAACTTCGTATCGAGAAGTTCAATTACGTTCGATTCTTGCGTTACATCGAGGCTTGTAATCAAATCGCTTACCTACGTTCAATTCGTAATGGCTCATCGTTCCAAATTTGACGAGAGGAAGTACCGTTGTAAATAATATGTGATTACAAATGTCCTTGTACGAATAAACCGTAGCAATAAAAGTCACGCGAAGTTTGACAGTGGGTATTTCTCTACATAAATCAAACGCACGGTAAAAGAATAAAATAAAATAGAACAAAACAAAATAAACTGAAATAAATAAATAAAACGTTGCAAGTTATGATAAATCACGTTCCGTTACCGTTTCTTTTTCTATGCAATACAACCATGGAAGTTCGTCAAACACAGAAACAATACCGTGCGTCGCATAATTCTTACCCCCTTCTTCCATTGAAGCTCTAGAAAGACGGTATTAAAATAATAATATGATAAAAAATGCAAATAAACATACGCATTTGGAGTAAATATCGCGAGATGTTGTACTCGCATGAACTTGCTAGTCTTTGATGTTATACCCGTAATGGGATGCGTATAGAAACAGGTAAAAATTTCATGCCTTTTCGGCAACAATATTCGTTGGAGTGAAACAAATGAAAAAAAAAAATAAAAAATAAATAAACAAACAACTCGCGTGAGGAGTTTTGTCGGTTGGTGGTAAAAACGACACACCGTCAAGTTATGTAACCACGTTTTGTTGCACAATAATTTACTTCTATAAATAACATGAGAACCACGCCGCTGCGCCGGCCGGCCTGCCGGCTGCTCTTACTTCTTCTTCTTCTTCTTCTTCTTCTTCTTCTTCTCCTTCTGTTGCTGCTGAATACCTCCGTCTTGTTTACATATTATCATTTACAACAGTACACGTGCTATGAGATCTTGAGCGAGGCTTCTCATTTGATTCTTCTTATATTCTACGGTGACAAAAGGATCAGGAAGGAATGAGGAAATTAATAAAGAAAACAAAAAAAAAACGTTATTATTTTCTACTTTCGTCACGCCAGGGGTTTCTCCCTACATCCTATGCATAATACGTTAGATATATACGATACGTATACTTATGTGCCATACCAGGCGTCCCACGACTTCTTCGATAACACCTCCAAGATTTCCTACTTTTTCCGTAATGAAATATTTCTCTTTTTTTTTGTGGATTTGTTTGTTTCTTCTGTCTTTTTTTAGTTATTATGATTATCATTATTTATATAATTCGCAAGGCGCGTGGTGTAAAAAATATTTTCGAGGCACGCCAAAAACTATATCCTCATGCCTTGCAATTACTATTTTTGTCAACGCTGAATGACTGACCTATATAATTATTATCTGTCTCCAAATTCATTTGATTTAGAGGGTCTGTGGCAGCTTTTGGTATGATCCTCATGGTGTATATAGAAAAATGAATTGCACGCCATAGGAACACACAGCACGCACACATATGTACATATAACAGAGATACATGATATTATTACTTCTGTATTTTGAATATCGTAATATGTTGTGTGTGTGAAGCATGCTGACTGTTGCTAAAAGTTTTTTTGTTCGTTTTATCATGTGAATTCGTATTTTATACTTGTATCATCTTTCGTTGCGTACCGTGAACCACCCAACGAACGGTTGGCGCCGCTGTGTATATCTCTACTATACCTACCTATATCTAGCTGAATATATACATGATAATACCTTCCTACGTAATACACCGAGTTTCTATTGTCGCCGGTGTCGCATTATATAGGTAAACGGTATCCCCCTAAAGGCACCTACAGTGCAAAAAAGTTCGCCAAGTACATTAAATGTTGAAAAAATTCATTGATAATATGAAAAAAAGGATACAAATCAATTATCGTGCCAAGTACATGTAACTTCGCATTAGGTAAGAATATAGAATTGAAGAGTAAATCAATGAGAATCAATTCAAAAAATCAAAAGAATCAAAAAAATAAATTAGAGTACGTGGTTCTTGGCGGGCTAATATTATATTGCCGTACAAGAGTTCTGCATCTTTTTGCGAAAAAGCCCGCCAAGCCCCACTACCTCCAATTTATTTTTTTGATTCTTTTGATTTTTTGAATTGATTCTCATTGATTTACTCTTCAATTCTATATTCTTACCTAATGCGAAGTTACATGTACTTGGCACGATAATTGATTTGTATCCTTTTTTTCATATTATCAATGAATTTTTTCAACATTTAATGTACTTGGCGAACTTTTTTGCACCGTAGGTGCCTTTTAGGGGATTTCATAACTTTTTCTACGTTGTTGGAGAATATTGCAGTATTAATTATGGTTTTTTGGGTGTACTATTGTCGTAAGATGTTTGACGGGTGACGAAAATTTTTCGCTTCTGTCTCTCGCTGTCTGTCTGCCTGCGAGTAGTAAACTGTGTATCGTCGATACGAGTGTACCTACAACTACTACCACTACTGCTGCTCTGTATCAGTTTAGTATCAGCTGACGGAATATCAAAGGGGACAATCAGTCGATTGTGAGTCGTCATTACGCGACGTTTTCTTATTTGATAAAGGGTACAAAAAAAACGTATGCCGTCTTTCGGGGGTAGGGGACCGTTTTCTGAAGATTTTTTATACTCGGATCGTTACATCCTCATACACATCTATTACGGTCTGCAACTTTAACTCTGAATTCACATGGAATTTTTTCATCGTATTCAAAATGGTCTGGGGGTCAGACCCTGATCGATTTTATCTACAGCGCCCCGTGTATGAAGAATACAAAAAACCTAATACTTATAGACCCAGTTATAAATAATGTACGGCATTATGAGAACATACCAGATTGTCGCGATTTGATTATTATCCACGTCTTACTATTTTTTCTGCTTCATTTTCATTGTTTTTTTTTTTTCTTATCGATGCTCGTATCTACAATTTATGTTGTATCATTACGTACTGCATTCATCAAATTGATTGGTTATTCGCGATCGGTGAAGAGTCCTTGGCTGAGTTGTCGGAGTTCGGTCGTAACTCTCATTCCCATTGATCAGGTGAGGTTAGGTTACGTTGCATACAGGTGTTTTAATACCGACTACGATGATATTAGTTACCTATATCGGTATTCGAATGTAGATCTAAAAATAACTTACGAGTGACAGACGGCTCTGGTCTAACCGACGAACGAATTCTTTTTTTGCTTTTCTCGTGTTGGTTACACCTAGAACCACACATTCTTTTTATTCCGTTGTTTTTCTATTCCCTCTTTTTTTTTTTTTTTGTGTTGTAACACGAGGTATTCATACCCTACGCATAGAGGGTGAATGCCGTAACAAGCTATGAGCTTTTTTTTTCCATCGAACCTCAAATGCACCAGCGGCGGGTCGTCTAACACTTGTTCTTTTATTGTGTTGGTGTTGTTATTATTATTATTACTATTTGTTTTCCTAATTTTCGTTTTTTTTTCCCCCATTTCTGAGAATAGGGACAATTATAGTTTTTGAACGAACATATTTATGTATAATATAAACGATACATTGCCCGTTAGTATCCATTGTTGTCGAAAACAAATATTTGAAAAATTTATGTTCCGCTAGAAAAAAATTCATGCAGCTAAGTTTCATTTCTCTTTTTTCCTGGTATCGTATCGACGTTAAAAAAATGAAAAAAAAAACAAAAAAAAAAAAAAAACAAAGGTACATTAGTTACATTTCGTTAAGTTTAATTTTGAAAATGGTTGTTTTTCATTTTTCATAGTTTCCGTGAGCTCAACGCACGAATTTTGGAGTGATTTGGAATATTTTGGAAATTAATTTCGATTTTCAATGTTTACAGAAGAAGCAGAACGTACGTAGTAGTTAATCGTTTTCGATCGAAGAATGAAAAATATGTGGAAGTGCTGTATGTTCACATATTATATAGTAAGTTATGAATAAAATGCATGCGGCATGTGCAGCACAACGCGACGTGTCGTAGCGCGCGAAAAATAAATACACATGTTGAATCTCATCACCGCCTTGCGTATCGTTGATAATATATGTTTATGCAAAAGTTTAAAGACCGCGGCGTGGTTGGCAATCTGCTGGTGCCGCTGTTGCCACTGCACCCCACTGGGATTGAGGAGTGTTGGAAACTTGACCACGGTCAACGATAGTAAATGCGTACACACAGGTACCTAACTGTAGCGAACTGCAGAATGCCCGCCCCCGGTTGGCCGCACTCTACTCGGTGCACGTGCACTTTCATATAATATGACATGTGCGATACTCTGGATCGATAATGAAATTTAACGATTACGATATCGACCATAATTCCCGCGGTGAACAAATAGTATTTGCAATTTTCAACATGATCGAAATGAAACTCAGTCTTTTGAATTAATCAATTAAACGGCTTTTTTTTTTTTTTTTTTTTTTTTTTAATATGAAATTACGGGAGAATTCGATCTTTTTTCTTTTTGATGTTGACACAAGGGAGTATCCGTGAGTCGAGATGTAAAATATCAAAGCGTTTCGAATACATATTTTATCTTTTAGATTGAGACGTGAGTTTGGAATATAGTATATATATGTATATTTATAATATACATAGTAATTATGAAGACGGATGCGCGTAATATATAAGGGCGAGTTAATTGCATAATTATATTATTTAGTAGTTGAAAGTCAGGATTACTGCGGGAGGGGGGGGAGAAAAAAAAGAAAAAAATTATCTGTGTACGTGTATACAATATACATATGTCGTGTGATTCAAAAATTGGTACTCCGCTTCTAATTGCTCGAGTTTTATTAATTATTCTTCCCTCGAGGTTACCTCGCTGTATGTATGTATTTATCTCGGTATTTATACAACACACCTAAACCCCTCCCGATATAATGTCCAACAAGTAGTTTTTATGCCATCGCGAGATAATATCTATCATTCCCGGTGTAACCGTTCCACGGGGAACTCGCTCCACCCTCGACCCCCTCGCCGCCCCCACTTTCTCGTCGCCCGTCGGGAAGAGACGCGATAAAAAGTAAGAAATAAAATAGAAATAAAGAAAAAGAAAGAGTAAAAGTAAAAATAAAAGAAGAATAACGGTGGAAGTTTAACAAGTTTCTTTCATGTGCTTTATCATTTCTATTATTATTGTTATTGTTATCGTCGTCATTTGTATCCTAATTTTACACATAGGTCCTCGCATAGGTCACCTACTTGTATCAGGGGATGATAATTACGCTGTGGTTTATGTCCTACCTCTTCTTCTTCTTCCGTGTAATGTATCTAATTTGTACTCGATTTTGTTATTATTATTCGATTTTATTATCATTTTATTAGTTCCTTATGTACTTCGATGCATTAGCGATATGCTAATGAGATTGAGGAGGCCTTCTCTTTCGTATAGTGCATTTCTCGATCAAGTCACCCCTCCCTGTATTTATAATAAATGTGGTTTGGTGTGCGATTTGATTTGTACCACCGTAACGAGGTGTATCGTCGCGGTGTACCTCTGCACGTCTGCACTTGGTTGGCCTCGTCTAGGAATGGACTTATCGGCTGCTGCAACTGCATATTTCCTAATCTTGTTAATAAAATTCCCCCCTTCCATTTTCTCATCCGTACGACCTCCGGTCTCGGCCTCTGTAACGGTTATGTAGGTTATTCGAGTTATAGTGGTTTTATGAACATATGTATATATCTACGTACGTCCGCGTCCGGTTAGGTTAATTGTGAATCGCTTCGCGGCCAAGCGCGCGTTTGGACAACTTTTTCATGTATCTGGGCTGGGGCTACGAAAAGTTGTCCAATCGAGCTTGGCCGCAAAGCGATTCACAATCAACCTAACCGGGCGTACGTATCGTGAGAATTCCACGCACGTTCTGGTGTTCAGTTTTTTTTTTTTTTTTTTTGGGGTTATTTCCTTTAATTATTTTTTTTTTTTCTAAAAAGATTCATCCTTAAATAGCGGAACTATTAATAGGAACAAATGAAAGAAAAAAACATGCGAAACAAAACAAAAAGAGAAAAGAAAAAGAATAAGAGAATCGACTGTAACATATAGTAACAGCTGTCGGTAGTTGGTCAGAATCTTCTAGGTATATATATACACGTACATCTCGATGTACCACATTTAATTTATCAAACGGGTGGATTGAATGATCGACGTGGAATAGAATAAAAAATTTAAAAGAAAACTAGAGGATTCGATGAAAAATAACAACAACGTCGACTCAACAATATGATTTGTTAGTTATTCTTGAACAATGACGGATATATTTCATACAGTTTAATTACATAATTATATTTATACATGTAAAATACCAAAAATATAATTAAGAGGCGCGGGCGGTTATTATTCCGGCGTTCACCACATTTTGATACAATGTGTCTATTCGAGTGTCTATTATTCATAGAGTAGAAAGGGTGAGAATTGTAATGAAGCTAAATCACTAGAATGAGGTATCGAAGCGAAGCGACATGCACGAACGTTGTGCGTATCGTGGTATGAGTATGTTGTAAATTTTTTATGTATTACTCCCAATACGTGATATAATGTACGATCTTACGTATTCACTTATATATGGTCGTATATATTCTACACATTTATGCATAATCGATGTGTAAGTAAAACCGCAACTTCTCGATAGGCGCATATCACGTACCTACGTTCATAGGTGATACGAGTTTCTGTTATTCATTCACACTCGATCGATTCGATATTGCAAGTACGACCGGCGCGGGCGGGCGCACGAGTTACACACGTGTCAAATCTTCATCCTGAATTTATATCTAGGCAATACAAGTGTGTATGTATATTTTTTGTAATGTTAGAAATACTTCATACTACGGCTGAATTCAAAATAAGAAATGAAAAAACAAAAAAGCTCCGATCTCGGAATTTCAAAATGCATCTCACAAGTAACGAAATCGAAATAATTTCACGTTTTTCAAAACTGGTCTACCATCGAATTTTTTTCTGTTACATCATCGTTACCGTTGTTGTTGTCCTCATCATCATCATCGTCGTCATCGTCATCGTCGTCGTCGTCGTCGTCGTCGTGGTTGTCATTCTTGGCGCAAACGTTACGGCTAGGATAGCGGGGCGTGGGATACTTTATATCGTTGAACGATTAAACCATATATATGCTTCGTATCGCAAGTATATACCTACATATACAGTACATATATACCTATACCACACGCTACTTTGAACGTGAAACTCGGCCGTTGCGTCCGTCTGCCGTTGCAGCAGCCAGCCAGCCAGTCAGCCAGCCAAGCCAAGCCAAGCCAAGCTAACCATCCATCCGTCCATCCGTCCGGTACACGGTGGTACGTCCCACTCCGACATCGACATCGTACAGTGGCAGCGGCAGCAGACGACTACTACGTGGTGCTGCAGACAACAATGGTGTCTCTGTGACCTCTCGCGAAGCGTGAGCGTTCCATATATTCGACGTGCGGTGCATCTCGTCGCTTAGTGCTGCTACACTTGCATAAGAACTCTCCGAAACCCCGTTATCGTCAAACTACGAGACTACGCTGTTGTCTTACAACCACACAGCGTCGTGTCGGACAGGGTGTATCTTCATTTTGCACTGCAGTTTTCTTTTTTCGTTTTTTTTTTGTTTTTTCGTTTCTTTCATCTTTAAAAAGAAATTTTTTACGGACTTTTATCTCATGACGATTTCTCACGTTTCATCGGTACGAATAGAAGAAAAAAAAATGACAAAAAACATGGCGAAAATACAGCGAATCTTGATTATTTAACAAAGCATCAAATTTTCCAAGATTACACATTTCATCGAACGAATAACTAGTCTTGGATGGAAGAATTTCTTCTGGTAATTTTCCAGCTTCTTTTCAAATTTACTAACGTCTCCCTTTGCTGGTGCGGTAGCCCTCTTTTTTTTCCTTTTTTTCCTTCATCCTCTTCTTTTTTCTCTCTTCTCTTCTCTGTCGCTCTCGTCTTCTTCTCTCCCACTCTACCTCTGCAGGCGGCGGAAGCGGCGATGGTAGGGGGAGAAAGTAGTTCCTCGTAGGGTCTCTCCCCCTTCCTCTGGTTCTTTTCCGTTTCCCCTCGACGCCCAGGTCCTCTCCTCCATGCCGATATCTATGCCATGTCTCTTCCCCTCTTTCCTTTCCATCCCTTCCATTCCATTCCATTCCATTCCATTCCATTCCCTCCCCCACATGCCACCCTTCCCGGCACGTACTCGTCCCTGCGGTACTAGGAAATCCCGTCCCTTTGTGCCACGAAGGCCCTTTCTTCGACGTATACGTATAGGTTCATACTTGTACGTATGCGTGTATAATTTTACGCACACATTAAAACACGTGACTGTCCGTGCGTACGTTGCGTACGATGCACGCACCGCGTGGGTTTACGCGATGCCGTATAGTAAAAACGACGCATTTTATTTTACACGCATTATTAGGTGTCCTTTTTCAGGGGTAAGGGCATCAATTTATATACCTGGATGTACTAAATTACCCCTGCATGCGTTGGTTAAGTTGCTATTGCCCTTCTCCGTTTACGCGCGTAATTTGAAGTGATTCGAAACGCAAAAGTCGAAGAGAAAAAATTCAGATAATTCAAAAATTAACAGCTGCCCAATCTACCGATTTTCCGTTAAAAATTTGCTACTTAATTGTTATAAAAATCACGCTTCTCGCCGGTGGATTTAATATTTTTATTATAAACCGGAAGTATTTTTCCGATACGTCGAGCCGGTGCGATTGTTTTTTTTTTTTTCTCTTTTGTTTTTTTCCGCTAGTTTTCGGTCTTATTTTCATGCTGAATTATTGAGGAATTTTTGCACGAGACTTCATTGGGTACCCACCTACAAATTGTTGTTTATTATCGCGTAAAAATAAAGTTATTCCAATATCAATATTTGTGTGTTAAATCAGTGAACACACAAATTCCAGAAACCCCGCACGGAATTTTTTTTACTCTTCGAAATCGCTGTATCATGGTGTGTGTTTTTTTTTATACTTATTTGGAAAAATTCTGAACATTAAATTTCGTTTAACGAAAATTTCACTAACACTTGGGAAGTGAAATCAACTGAAAATATACTCACTGAGTAGAGAGAGCTGATGAGGTTATTGAAAAATTTTAAAGAACTACCGCTGTACCCCCCCTCTTTTCTTTTTCTTTCTCTCATCTCTTTTTTTTCTTCTTCTACGAGTCACGCAGATGGATCGAGTGCGAGGATGAGAGGCTGAAAGACGCAGCTGGCAAACGTGCGAAAATTCGTTTTGACCAACACTCGTATCTTGAACATGCCATAGGTGGTTTCACACATACACGTATGCCATATACAAGTCATCTGGTCTTCCGCCCGAGCATAGTTGTTTTGGACGATGAAAATTTGGGGAGACTGTTGTTAACTTTTTGTTCTAACTTCCGTGTACGACTGTTGTGTTAAAATTGTTCTTTCTTTCGTTTTT
This sequence comes from Athalia circularis, assembly GCA_963978495.1. Lineage (NCBI taxonomy): Eukaryota > Metazoa > Arthropoda > Insecta > Hymenoptera > Athaliidae > Athalia > Athalia circularis. The sequence goes on from OZ021700.1 coordinate 18,475,766, forward strand.
TTTGTTTGTTTTTTTTTTTTTTTTACGCGCGTTAACTCGTTAGGGGATACACCATTGTACGTAGTGCATGATGATATTAGATACTTTATTTATGTACATGTGAAACGATTTAATCGATTCAACTGTGATACATAAACGAGGTGACAAATATGCATCGATTCTCCTGCAGGTAGGAAGGGATAATTTGATGTTTTTCATTCAACAACCGACTGCAGTTTGGTCGCCGCCTATATACTTATCCTGTCGCGTGTATTGTTTCTGCGATTTACCACGGGTCTCGGTATATGATCAACCCATCATATGCCATTTGTGGTACTACACGTAAAACGATCGTTTATAATCCTTGTGCAGTGAAGAACGATACACCGCATTGCGTTAATGATTCGTAAGTTTACTATTCAGATTATAAAAGGAAAAGCAAACAGAAATTATACCTTTTCTAACACCTTCGCTGTATCCTGTACGTCTGATTTAATTTTTTTTTTTTATTTCCAATTTGATTATCGCAGGTTATGAGGTATGTACGTGTAACTCTTTGGAGATATATTAAGTACACATGCGTGTATACGTTTTTTTTTTTTTTGTTTTTTCTTTGTTGACCTTGAGTTGCGCAAGTTGCATTCAAATAAATATGAAAGACGAAATTTTTTTCGGATTGTCTGCCGCATTTGTTATTGCTTCTGTTGAATGAGACTGTACATATGTATATATATATATATATATATGTAGGATGTGTATTCGTGCAAAGGTGGAGAATACACACCTATGCCTGGATAATGGTTGTCTTCTTCTACTTCGTATTACATGGCTGTGTGTTACCTGTACACTGTACATACATACCTATGTACGTTCGTTAAGCGCAGGTATAATACAAAGGACGACGTCGCGGTACGTTTTCGCTCTATTTTGAGCCTACCTGCTTTGCTCTTAAGGAGGGGCTGTCTCTTATACCTTTGTTCATCTATCTTTGGGAGAGGTAGAGGTAAGGCAGAGAAATCGCACACGATTCCCAAGGATGCAAATGACCCGATGAGTTTCGGAGGAGGTATATAAACTTCTATACTCCTCTATACGTAAATATAACACGGGTATTATGAAACCCAGCTCAAAACCGGACGGTATATACGTAGATTCATTTGCGTCACGTCCCTTTTTGACAATATTCTATACGTAGGATTTCCGCAGCTTGTCGACGACGCCCGTGAATTTCGTCCGTGTATCCCGAGCACCTTGGGTTCGTTTGGCCAAGGTTCAGTTCGACTAGTACTCTGGATTTTCTAGCTTTCAGGTTACGTTGGGTGAGGTTAGGCCCGCTAGGCTCAGGTCCTTGAGATACAATAGATTTTGCCGCGCTGCTTCTGCTCCTCCTGTTTCGAAATACGCGCAGCTGATTAACGAATACTTACTGTTGAAGCACACGCACATCTTCGTGCGAGTCTTCATCTGTATGAATTTCATTCACGTGTAAAACGCGCGGGTACCTTCGCATAAACCTATAGATGATGATTACTTCGAACTGACGATTATTTTTGTCTTTCTATGTTTTCGAGTTTTTGATTCAGATTATTTTTAAGGAAATTTAGGGTATCGAGTGTGTATCATTTATTCCATTTTTCTGGTTGCCAAACATGTGTCTACTTTTTTTCTGTTTTTTTTTTTTTAGAATTGAAGATTTTTCAAATTTTAGTAAATTCCTCCGATCTTAAATCACACCAGACGTGTCAACTATGAAACAGATCTTATTCAGCTGCTGCATAACCTAATATTTATATCTTACATACATATACATATTTTTCAAACTATCACCGATCTGCCTTTCTTCGATTGAAACTAGACCGATTCGGAGTCGACGGCAGCTGCCAGACGGCGTCGACCCGTCTGACGTCATACTCACTTCGCTAAATATATATGTCCCACTATCTCTCTTACTCTTGATCTCTTCATTCGCCCGCACCTTAGGTCCCCCTTCTTCTCCCTTTCTTTTCTTTTTCCTTTTCTTTTTCTCTTAGTTCATCGGTACTCTTGCGTCGAAGAGACAGAGAAAGAGAGAGTATTACCTACGCATACGTGCCTACGTATTCTACGTACGTGTACATTATTATATCGTGTATGCACGGCTGGTAACCTGATATCGAGACAATTTTCTCATGCCGGAAGAGATTTTTGCCAGACAGGAAGTTCAAGATTCGTGATATTGAGGTGGATGTTTCTGTGCGTATATATAACTCTTCGCTGTGGAACCATTATACATATATACTTTTTTTTTTTTACCAATTTTGACGACCGTGATGTGGAACAAGTTATTTCTTTCTTTCTTTTATTTTTATTTATTTTTTTTTTTATCGGAAAATTCGGGCATTTTTTTTGTCCACAACAGTTCATCAATCTGCTTTTATCCTTGTACTCGGTAGATGCGATTTAGATTTTTTGAAATTGGTTTTACAGTTTAATAAAAAGATTCTCTCATTCAGACTTTATAAACTCTCGACAGTGAAACAATTGATGAGGTTTTTGTTTTTGTGCTGTTCTTTCTTGCTTTCGCAACAAGATTTTCATCGGTTATGTAATCCCGTGGAAATCGTTACTCCGATGAATTAATTCTAATCGAAGTGAATTGATGTTAGAAATTTTTCACTCAGCGGTAGAATAACGCAGGACTTTTATTCGCACCGTAGGCGAAAGAAGCTACGCGAAATCGACCTAATGACCTCGCGGTGGTGGTGCGACTCGGGGCTCGATTGATCGCAGTCCGATCCGGACCACCCGATGACTTTCAGGCAACTTTAAAGTTCACTGACCCAACAACTCCCTCGGTCAAGGCGTCGCGACGCACAACTACGACGGCCACCGACGTCCCTTCCTTCCGCCAACGACCCAGACTTGCATTTATTCAAACGGCCAAGACCCGCACGACCGCCGAATGTCTCTAGTTTTTCTAGTTTTGATTCAAAGCGCGATTTCTTTGTTTTATTACCTGTTTGCTTCAGACAATCGTATACGCCCGAGAAAATACACGTATGATAGAGAAACATTTGGGAGTTTTTTTTGTAACGAAAAAAGACTAGAACGAATAAAAATTATTTATTTATATATTTCCGATCTTTGGGGCAAAGTTTTTAAAACGATGGTCGAGAAATTTTCTAGACAAAGGTTTTTCGAGCGCCAAGAGTGGCGGCTTTCGAAGAGGGCCAAGGTAGTGATATAGGTCCGGACGAAAGCGTCAGCCCGTTTGGTTAGTTCGTTCCGCGGACCCCGCGTCTCTTTCCCGCTGGCTATTTTTGGTTCGACGCAGTCGACCGTGGGTTTCTCTACCACGTGGTCTTCGATGCCCTCGCACCCGTCGTCGGCGTCCCGACGTTCTTCATGTTGGTACATAATACGGGAGGTAGATTACTCGGCATTTCGGAGCACGCGGCCAAAATCCGATAAAACGAGTCGAAACTTTTACCCTCGAACTTTTTCAATGTATGGCGTTATCCAACGAGCATAAAACGGACCACTGAGTTGAACAATAGTGGGGGGAAAAATGAATAAACAAATAAATATAATCAATTAAAAAGCCAAAACAATACGCGTTCACGCACGAATCAAATAATGTACGATCATTCAAAAACCGCAGACGACGAAAGTAGAATGAATTAAAAAAATTATAAAAGAATATATTAATATAAACGCTCATTTGTCTGCCCGTTATTCAACGTATATGAGTAATGTATCTTTTTTATCGTCAGTTCATTTGTTTTACGAATGAAAAGTGGCGGGGCGGGGCGGGGGGGGGGGGAGTGGGAAGTGGGAAGTGGGAAAGGAAATTAGGGGGCTCGTGTTCCGAACAATAAAAACAACAAAAAGCTGGTCACATAGGATTTCCATGTGGCTTACACGCCCTCGAGTACTACGGACGACTGGGTACGGTACGCTACGATATTATAGGTAGTAGTAGCGTAGACATGTGCATACATATGTACGCACGTATGTGTACCTATGTGCTACAAATACACACGTGTGGCCTGCGTAGTACGCACGCTGTCTACGACGTATAGAAACCAGCCAGCCAGCTGATTGTGAGCGGCATGTCTTCGGTACGCCGACGCTGCTGATGCGGGGCAGTTGGAATTGAAGCACTTTTTTTTGTGGACTGAGCAAAGGTGGCAGCTTTTTTGCCTCGTGAAAGAGAAGGGGAGGGGTGAGTTTTTAGAGCTCGGAAGAGAGTGCCGCTCCCATTGCCTGTCTGCCTTCTCTCCATCGTTTCTCGCAAGCGTATCGCACCGTGTTCGTGTTCGTTACGGGTTTTCACGGAGCTTTCAACCGAAGCGTCGCCTGTTCGTTTCTCGTCTCTCGTCTCTCGTCTCTCGTTTCTCGTTTCTCGTTGCCCTCGGAACGCGCGTCGCTCAGGTTGCGCCGAAGAGGGGATGAGGAAGAAAGGAAGAAAAGAAGGAAGGAAGGAAGGAACGAAGAAAAAAGGAAAAGACAGGGCCCTCCAGCAGTAGTACCAACGAGGCGTAGAATATACTTATAACATTTTATAGTCTGTAATATACTGTGTACTATACCGCGGACGCACACAGGGCAACTGCGCCATCACGTTTGGCCTTGAACCGGGGCACACGCCCCAGTAGCTTCCACATTCACAACCCCCTCTACCCCCCAACCACCCCCGTTGCCCGCTTCTCCTTCACCTCGATCGTCGTACTATGGAAACGTACACACCACTCCATGAATCTATCACATCTGAATCTAATACCATATTATACTGTACGTACTTTATACTCGTTTACGTTTATTGTAAATAATAATAATAACAGCAAAAACAACAACAATAATAATGATCACAACGATGATGATGAGGATGAGGATGATGATGATGATGACGAGGACGATGATAACATGAGACTATAACGAGCTATATTTAACTATTCGGAATTATTTCGGTTATTCTTTTTACGATGTAAATATTTTTTGTTTTATTATTATTTCCATTTCTTTTCATCATTGATTTATATAACCTATAATTATTCCCACGTACAAATAGTTGATATGTTTGTAATAAATCATGGCAGAAAAATTCGTAACTCGGTTTCTTCTATTTGTCTCTTTTTTTTAATTATAACTAATAAGAGGAAAAAAAAAGAAACGAGTTCTACACACACATTATATGTTATATACGTAGCGAAATTCGATGACGCTTTTGGTGAACTTGAGAATGTACAGGGTGAGTCATTCTAAACTCCATGAATGGGAGGAGCCTCATTCGGTTTTCTTGCCCTGCCAACGTGCCGCCCGCGAGAGAAATGGGAAGAATGAGGAAAATCGACTCAAAAATACAGTATGCTCAGCGAATGAGGTATTCGAGTCAAGGTCAAGCGCATATCTGTCAAATCGGGCTCTTCTCAACCTCGGAGTTTGGGAAGGACTCACCCTGTACATAATATTACACGTACAGAAACTACGTCAAAGGCAGCTGCTACTGTTATTCTTTTTTTTCTCCCTCTTAACGTCCGTTCCAACTTTTTATCGCTTGTTCAGATGAATTATGCGAAATCCACAAGATCCCCCCCCAACCGGAGATTTTTGTTTGAACGTACATTTAAATTTAGTTTCAAATCTTATTCAACACTGTTGAAACAGTTTTTTTTGGTTTGCTCCTTATTCCTTGAACCAGATGAAATAATATTTCAGTTCGACCAGATGTTGTTGAGCACTATTTGTGGTGTAAAAAGGGAGATGAATATGCGATGAGAAACATCCTCAGAAAGCTTTACTATATTAGCTCGTTATTAGCCTTCTGTATCAGTTTATTAAGGGGCGAGTCCCTCTCTCTCTCTCTCTCTCTTTCTTTTTTCTCACTTGCGCGCACGTTGTGATGGTAATCCACTGATTCGTTACAGGTCACTTCTGTAATTGATTATAATTGATTGTAATTGTCAAGGTTGTGTGCCAAGATTGACCCGCGCCAGGAGAGGTAGAAAAGGAGATAAAAGAAATGGAAATAGAAGGGGAAGGGGAAGGGAAAGGAGAGACCTACGTGAGACTATGAAGCGAGCGCGGTTAGTTTGAATGTACATATTGATATACATATGATATTTACCGAGATATTTACTATACATATAGAAATACATGTAAATGATTTTTCATTTTTACTATCTCACTTGACCCCCTCGCATAGTTCTTCGTGGAGAAAGAACAAAAGAGGATATGAAAAAAGGATCGATAAAATAAAAGGTGATAAAATTTGAAAAAAAAAAGTAAACAGAGAAATAAATTATTTCCGCAACACCTTACATTCATAAAGGTCGAACATCATGTTGGCTGATCAACTCCATGATCACCAGCTCACGTTTTACTGCTGCGCGATTGACGTGTTGTTATAAATAATAATAATAATGATAATAATGAAGTTTATCGAAATGAGAGTGAAAAAAAATAAATAAAACTCGTGACCATATGAGGGAGATGAAAATTTTATTCATCGTTTTGTTAGAAAAATCTAAAACAACCAACTCTCAGCTTATCAATCGATATTATATTATTGATTTTTTTTTCATCATTCCATACGTATATTGATTTATATCAGATATCCTATGATATTTTTATCTCCGACGCCTCGTGTCTAGCTCACAGTCAAGTCAGTCCCGGTAGAATTTAATAATGTAACAGCTGTTTCAGATTAGAACTTCAAGGTCGCAAAATTTGATTGTTGGACGCGGAGTGCCAACGTTTATTTGATATATGGTATATACGCAGACTTTGGAGAATGTCAAAAAGCTGAAGTTATAGATTTGGATATGAAAAAACGAAAAAAATTCATAGCTCAGTAGAGCACTGTCCTTATGGTGTATTACGTAAGTGCATTTCATCATATTCATTCATTCATTCATTTATTTACTCATTTATTTATTTTTTCTTTTATTTCGGACGCGGCGGTATCGAGTAAATTGGATTAAAAAGTAGTAACGTAATTACCCCACTTCTGAGCATGCGAACAACCATCACATGGCAATCGCTGCGCACTTGTCGTAGAGGTATACATATCGTGGAAGGAAAACATATTACCAATTTTTTTTTTGTTTTTTCATATTCCGCGCACGGATCATGTACTTGTAGAAAAGAAGGAGTAATGAGTCAAGTGAAAAAGAGTAGAAGAAACCAACTGAGGTGCTATGGAGATAAATTTTTTCTATTTTTTTTATCTCATACGTGTTCGACTTTCTCCAAGTCGTTGTAAAAAATCATAAAATAACGCGAGACGAAAAAATGGAAAATTTTCGAAAAAATTGAGATTTCTTACAAAATTTTTGACAACGTATGCGATGAGACATAATTTGTTAGTGTCGACCGAGAGAGGGGGCGACAAAAGGAGGTTGGGGGGGGAGTTGATGATGTTTTCATTGTAGAACAAGTTAAACTCGCTAGCAGCAATTGTTGGATCTCGTTTTTTTACCGCACGGACAGCTGATGATAGACAGACGCCGGGAATAGCTGGCATATGAAGCCAGCTGAGTGGCGCCAGCCGTCAGCTGTGCGTGACTCACTAGCCTCGTCCGTCGCGTCGTTTGTTTCAAACGTTCGCTCATTCGTTCGTTTCGTTCCTTCACTCGCGGCGGCACTCCTGCTCGATCGTCCGCTCGCTCGTTCGCGCCTTGAATCTGGCATACATGATTTTTCGCTTTTTTTTTTGTCTTTTTTTTTTTTAAACCTTTTCTCAATTCTTTTTTATTTCCTCTCGTCGCTCACGATCAGACGGCGTCTCGCGATATCTTCCTTCGCCATATCGGTGTAATATTATACCAATTTTGTGATAATATTCTCTGCCCACTCATATATTTATCAGTTATCTTATTCGCATAAATCATGACTGCACTCGTCCATTATTTTTGTTGGTTCCTTTTTTTTCGTCGGTCCCTTTTTTGCCAATTATTACAATATACTTGAAGAATATTTGGTGAACTTTTCGGCGTGTGTTCTTCCGGTTTCGCCGGTTTTGGGTTGGGTGGGAAAATGCAGGGTAAGTGGGAAATGGCTAATGAGTACGGGGAACAGAGAAAAGGGTGGAAGGGCCGAGGAGGAGTAGGGGGTAGCCCAGACTTACGGATTGCAAGTCTGAGTAGCCGCGATAGATCTAATTACCAACGGGGTTATATTTACACTCGCGTCGTACCGCCAAAGGGGACGACTAAAAAGGGGAACGAGGCAATGAGAGGAGGGAGAAAACATTGACGCGCCAACACACGACCGCCTGCCTCTATGCCACCCCCTATAGCTAGAACTCGAAAGGCGGAAATCTGAGCGACCCACTTTGAGACCGTTTTCTGATCTCCTCTTCTCTTCTCTATACATTTTGTACTCCATGTTATATCTACTCCACTCCTCTCTATTCATTTCTCTCCGTATGTCTATCCGCGTTCTCCTCTTTACTGGTTGTTTGGCCGATACCCGTGCGCGGTGAAAAACGAAGCTGCGGAATGGGGGAATTGGAATTGGAATTGGAATTGGAAACGGGGGTATTGGGGAGAGGGGCCGACCGACTGCCTCGACTGTTAGCTCGCTCGCTCGTTCGCTCACTCCTCCATGGGTTGGCTCCATTCGAGTGACGTCAGGAGGCCGACACACCAGCTGATAATACGCGACGGACGCGAATTCCACGTGTACCAACGTCCGTCCTTGAACCTTCACAGACCTTGGCGGACCGGAAGTTTAACCGTCATAGTAGAAGGGCCGATGACCCGTTCCTTTTATTAATCTAAGATATCCATCTAGTCTATTGCGCGTCTGCAAATTATTTCATACTTACTTAAAACACGTCATACAATGCGATATAATTCTTCAATACGCGTCCGCTGAATAATAACAATCCGAAAAAATTTCAACCGTATTTTATTTTATCATTTTATTCACTTTCTCTTTCTCTCTCCCCCCCCTCTCGTTATCTAATTTGCGAGCCTGGGAACCTTCGTGCATGTAACCTGAATGTTTCATTGATAGACACTGCGCATGAATCGCTAATTTCAATTTGAAAGAAATTTCCGGAATTAATTTTATCGACATAAATATAAAAAGCATCTTTTGGAGAATCTCGATTTTGCACCAGAAACCCAGTTTTTTCTATGTTTCGCAGTAAAGCAAATCATGGTATCCCTATTTTACCTCTCCCCAAGTATATCTAGTTGGTACACTTGTGGTAGAAAATGTAATTTTTTAACCCAAAATCGAAAAAAACCAAGGCCGTTGTCAGAACTAGACAGTAAATAAAATTAAAGCAACCAACGCCACCATGAGATGCTAGTATAGTACCTATATACGGGGCTGTCAACTCGACACGGCTCCAGATCTCGACAGTTCCGATTTCATTTCTAATTTTATATGTTATCATTCTATCTTTGGAGAACCCCCCAAATTTTTTTTTTCTTTCGAAAAAGGACATTTTTAAAAATTCTAAAAAAAAATCACAAAAATTCTGTGGATGACATAGAACAACCTCCCACTTGCAGAAACGTGGGCAGAATCTTTCTCATATTTTTTTTTTCAATTTTAATCATCTTTTTACAGACAAAAGCTTCACTACTGACTGTTATCTTACCAAAAATTCGCAAAAATCTTTCAAACATTCACAAATCAGATGTTTAAAATTAAAAAAAAATATAAGAAAAATTCTGCCCACGTTTCTGCAAGTGGGAGGTTGTTCTATGCCATCCACAAAATATTTTTGATTTTTTTTCCGAATTTTTAAAAAGGTCCTTTTTTCAAAGGAAAAAAAATTGGGGGGGAGGGGGGCTCCAAAGATAGAATAACATACAAAATTAAAAATGGAATCGAAGATGTCGAGGTCTGGAGCCGTATCCAGTTGACGTTGGCAGCCTCATATAAATAAGTAATGAGTACACCTAACAAGAAATGTATCTTTCAATCAAAATAAGGATCGAAAAGTATAAGATGTATTTCGTTTCTGATTGGAGAATAATTCTCGGAACCCGATGAGAAGAGATTAGAAGAACACAAGATAAAATAATCAATCAGCCAATTGATCGGATAACAACGTGAAGGGAATATGAGGGATGAAATGAAAAAAAAGATTAGAAGATCTAGCGAGGGTAGGCGGCCGCCTAATTCAAAGCGTCATAATACATTACGTACACACATAATCCATTCACCGTAAATTTCGTCTTTTGCGTAGTTCTTTTAATTTCAGGCCGCTCTATCGGGTCTTGAATCGCACGCGGTGTTCGTTTGTCTAATTTATGGCGTCTGCGCGACGACGCACGGTACACGGCGTCAAGATGCGCGATGTGCTGCTATGTGCGCGCAAATTTTTTTTTTCATTCTACCTAAACTCACAATTAACTATAGCTGTGGTTACCATCGCAATATCAGTCCATGCTTTGATTATCGCCGCCACGTGTGGAAGCGGAATGAGCGCGTTGAGTTGGTCCGTAGCTGCATCGGCAGCGACACCGCCACCGACGAAGGTCGCGGCCCCGATGAGTCACCATTATATTTTTCTCTCTTTCCCCCTCGCTCGATCGGGTCGCTCCCATAAAGCGTCAATTTTGGCAGCTTCTCGTGATCGACGCGGTTAAACAGGAGGAGGATGAGGATCATCGCAAAACGTTTGCACGCGAAAAAAAAATCCGCTCCCTCGACAGTTGATTTTATTTTTTCTTTCCGTTTTTAAATCTTTCATCTTATTTATTAACTATTCAACCAATTCTATATACGTGCGTATGGAATATTATTTATTATCTCATGTCATTGAGCACTTTGGTTATTTTATCTCGCAGCTATTACGTTTCTCGGAAAAAGAAAATCATTATACAACGTCCTAAGGAGGATAATTATTTTGAAACTTGACGCGCGAAATGGTGTCCCGAAGTTTGTTGAAATTGAAAGTCGTCATTTATTCATTTAGTTTTTTGCAAATACTTTGGCATTTTTTTTTTTTTACAATCTTGTACGAGAATCTTTGCATAGATTTTTTTTTTCTTTACGTTCAACAAGTATTATCATTCGAGCTGTCCGCAGTGTGTTTCAGTTTAACTCGCGTTTTCATCTTAAAATTACCATATTTTAATTATTCATTAGAACTACGTTTGGACGTGTAATAATTAGCTGGTTAAATTGTTCAAAATTGTGAGGCGTTGACTGCGGAATCTCTTATTACATCACGGTAAAAAATAGTAAATGAAAAAAAGAAAAATTTTTTCAATCCTATATATTTTAAAAAAGGTGTGAGCTTTGGGTGTGGTATAATGCCCGATTAGCTGGAAATTCCAAGACTTTTTTATTTCATTTTTTTTTCTCCCATTCAGAGACGAGTAAATGTGAATCTGATTGAGAAAATAAAAAACATGCATATTGATGTGTTAATATTATGCACTTACCCGAGCACTTACCTAATATACATACCTATGCTCGCGGAAAAAAAATTTTCATTTGGTTCTGTTTTATTTTGTTTTGTTTCATTTTCTTGCTAATTGATTTGGAAGTGTGAAATTTTCTTCGATGTATAATACATATATATTCTATTTACATATAATTTATCAAACGTTGTTGCGATAAATGAAATTCTCAAGTATAATATAGTCATTATAGATATTTTTATTCATGTATATGCACTGCTTGGTGCACTTTGCACCAAATGATGTTTTCATTTTTACTCTGACTGCTGTACATTTCTCTTCGTAATTATGCTATTCCTGTTATTGGTATCTATTAATAAAGATAGTTATATTTACAACATTCGATTCAGACTCATCGTGACTTTTATGGATACAATTTTATGCGTTATGATACACTTGAAGAGCGACAATAATAACTGCGGTACGGCAAGAATTTCTTGTATATTTATTTAATATTTATGGGCGTGATGTATAATCTTCTATGTTTATTAGGGTGGTCCTTATTTAGGGGATTTTTCAATTCCTATGCTCCCAGAGGCTCGAATAGTTCGGAATAAATTTAAAAAAATCTATCCCAAGTTTCAGGTCTCTATTTTAATTTTAACCCGTACTGCTTAATTTTTCATTTCTTATTACGGCCAAAATAATCATTTGAAATATTTGAAACTTGACAGACTTCTTCCTTATTACAGTAGTTATCCTTCACAATTTTTACCGATTTTTAGCCATTGCAATTTTCAGTTTGCAACTGGATGATAAAAGAAAGTAAAAAATTCATTTAATGAAAAAAAAGGAAACATTCATTTAATAGCTAACAATCTGTACAAATTCTGAAAGATAACTACTATCATAAGGAAGAAATCTGCCAAGTTTCAAATTTTTCGAACAATTATTTCAGCCGTGATGAAAAATTGAAAAACAATATCTAGCTGTAACTTTAATATTATAATATCTAGAAATCTGTAAAAATTTTGAAGGGCAGCTACTATTATGAAGATGAAGTCTGCAGAGCTTAAAAATTTTTGAATAATTATTTTGGCCGTAATGAAAAATTTTAAACATTTATTCAAAGCGAAAGGTAAAACAAAAATGAAAGAAAAGGAAAAACTGTAAATGCTTTCTTGAAATAGTAATATTCGTCGTGATTTATGATCTTCATAAAAAACAAATTCACAAGACACAAATTTTTTCCCACGTCCCTTTCGTACAAACGTATTTCTGTTATTTCAATTTTTTTCTTTTTCGCCGTTTTCGTAAGTTATATGTATATCAAGGATGTTCTCGGTTAACATTCGCGATGTATAATGTATTTTAAAAATTAATAACCTCATTGTTTAGATTTATTATCAACTCGTGGTTTTAAATCAGCATCTTTATGGATGGCTTATTGATATTATTATTGTTAATATCGATTTTTTTTTTTTTTTTTTCATTGTGTTCATTAAAATTTAATTAAAGGTCCGTTGACCTTGGTGTTTCGCGACGGAATTTTTTAGTGCAAAAAATGTTGCTACGATGTATTTGAGTTTACTTTTTTCAACGAACGTTCGTACGGATAATATATTCGAACGTATTGGCTGTATAGGTTAGGTGTGTATACTACACGTTTGTTCCGCGTTCGATTTGGTCGAGTAAAGATAGCCGTGCATTTAACTAGCAAACGGTCAGGCGAATGGAATGGCGTGGGAATTTCAATATTTGTATTGAGCAGTCTACTATTAGCGTCTACGTAGTATACGTCATAGTTGCTCGACCTGTTCGATCAGATCCGGTTAAATCGGCATTAGGTATGTATAGATTTATTCGATCTTTTTTTTCTTTTTTTTTTCTATCATTTTCCCCCTCCTCGCTTTTGCAATGTACTATTCGTCTCGTTTATTGGTAACACTCTGCTGTGAGAAAAGTGTCGAGTGAAAATCATTCAGCAGATTTTGTAGTCAAATTGTAGTCGTATGCATGAACGAGTTTGTTTCATTCTCGTTTCTCTTTTTTCATACATTTTTGTTATTCTCTTTCTATTTTCTCCCTTCTGTATCTTGTTCCTCGTAAATTGTTGTTTACGATATATAACGTTTGAAATTTTCTGTGTGCGAATCATTATAAATGCATAAATAAAATTCGAAAATTTAAATAACTACACTCTTTTATCCCGAGGGCGAATAATGAAAAATAACAAGAAATAAATGAATTATAATATTAAAATTTGAAAGAAAAAACAAAAAGAAAGGAGTAATTTATTGGTATATTCAAAGGCGGTTGGTTACATACTATCATCTACTCTGCTCGGCGAACATGGCGTAGAAGCTATAATTCAAATTCCGTGTCACCTCGATCTTGGTGGTTATTGCTTCTTTTTCTTTGATCCATTCACTGTGGAGAGAAACTATATTATTATTTATGTTTCCAGATGTCTTCGCACGAGTATCTTGTATCTTTTTTGTTTCTGTTTTTTTTTCATACTCACCCTAGGATATCGCCTGTGATAAATCGGCAAGTATTTGTCTGAAGATTATTGACTTTGAAACGATCCATTTACGTTCATTATCAGTGTACATGATGGAATTATACTTTCTTCGGAAAGACGAGAATAGGGGGTTGAAACAGTTTTTTATACTGTGATGAAAAAATGTGTAATTCATTTTCAATTACAAGTCGACGATTGAAAAACTGATTCCTTTCTTTTTCCTGTGACATAATCCCATAGAAATGTGGATAATAAATTATCGAAGTCCAGATATACTAACTATTTCCGCAATATTTTATCACGTTATCGTTTTAGCAGACTTGACTATCAGAATTGCGATATTGATAAGAAAAAATGCGTAGAAATGTTTCACTGTAGAAATCAAAACAAACTAAAAGATGCGGTTGGAGTATTTCAATTTCCTTGAAAGCCCTACTTCGTGTTTTCCACACGCGATATTATATCCGTGTTATCTCAACACCGCAGCATACTACGGATCAATTTCTCTATATCGTTATATTATTTATCGATGTACAAAAAAAAAAAACAAAAAATGATCTCTTCTAACATTTTATCGGACTTCTCATTGCGTCCCGGTTTTGTCGAATGTTCTATTATTAGTCTTCCTTTAGTTTTTTTTTGTTTTCTACTCATTTGTTGACCAGATATTTTGATTATAATATCGTCTATCGGGGAACCGTTAATTGCCCCTCCAAATGAACCTTCTATTAATATTAATTAGTGTTATAGTTACTTTAACATATATGGCGATTGCAAGTTGACTTTTTTTTTTTTTTTGCCATCTCCATCAACGTTGATGATTAAACAATCTTGGCCTCTAATGAATGTTAATTTTAATTTGATTAATTTTTTTTTTTTTTTGTCAAGTGCCGCAGTTTCCGGGGGAAATTTGTGACTTCCGATTTCCCGGTCATGTCAGGAGAGAGAGAGAGAATGAAAGAGAGTAAAGAACATATCAAACTTTCTTGCTTCTTTCCCACCTTGTGTATAGATTAAAAAAAAAATTCTTCTAAAAATCGTCATAATATAGCGACTTCCTCCGATGAGAAATTATCGAGGAAATTGTACATCGTTCATCATTATTGTCAAAGTTATGAAGTTTTATTACTGCGTCAAAGCAATGTAGTTATGCACTCTTTATCGTTCGATTGCAACAGTTAATTGAAGCGAATTTGCAAATTTTCAGAGTTTTTTGACACCGAATCTCCACCGTAAATATATAAATAAATCCACGTAACAATTGAGCACCGGTTATTGGTGTAAAATGATGGATATCATGATAATCACAACGCACCGGAAATATAGCCGCATACTCTTCGGCTGACTAATAAAATATTCCTGAAACTCGTGACCGACATTGAAAAAAAAGAAATACTCAAATCATTTGACCACGTAATTATAATATTTATATTTTACATTATGCGGATCGGCATTCGCGTGGAACGCAATCCGGAAATATTATACGTTTATATGTATGTACACAGCTATGCGTTGTAAATTACCTGAAGCGATAGATCCATGGGCAAGTTTTGTGTGGAAGTCTTTACGAAGCTAAATTAAAGCTGAGTCGATGGTGAGCTCAGATTAGCTAATTAATCTGTAGGAATTTCAAGTTCGGTCAAGTTTTAGTTGACAATTTTTTTCTTTTTTTACCCTCTCCCTTCTCCCCTTCGCCCCTCTCTTCTTCCTTCCTTTGATACGGTGATAAAATTCTCACTCGCTTACACAACTCGAGTTGTGATTTTAAACCTTGACTTAGACCCCGCGTATTACGGTGATTCAGCGTTTGTCACGATCAGAGCGATGATGAGTCGTAATCTGTTTTTCTTTTTTTTTTTTTTTTAATATTTTGTCTTCGTTTTGTTCTTCTCTAGTTGTAGGCTTGATAATTTTTACTGGAATGCATAATTCTGCGTGTAGGGATTAAACATGTTGCGAATTCGTGACCGTGAAATTTGGGCTCGAAGTGATTTTTACTAAATCTGTTTTTTCTTTGTTGTTTCTTCTGTTTCTTAGCAGCAGCGAGGGTGCGGACGAGGGTTCCGTGGCCACTAACGTGGTCGTCGGGGAACACTCTGACCTTCAGGAATCTAACGACGAACGAGGTATTAGTTTAAACGGTCACAACGGGAACAACGGTATAGTAGGACGGGCTACGCCAAGAAGTCACATGGAGCAAGAGAAGAGAATGAGGCGTGAAATCGCCAACAGCAACGAACGAAGGAGGATGCAGAGTATCAATGCCGGATTTCAATCACTCAGAACACTTCTGCCACATCACGAAGGCGAGAAACTATCCAAGGTAAGGAAATGTTATCAGATCTGTCTCTCATTTTTTTGTTTTTTCTCCTTTTCTATCGTTAGGGAATATCGAGGGCTGAAAAAGTCGTAGCCCACGCTCTTTCAGTTGTGGGTCATGCGGGCGTACATGCGCAAAAAAGGGAATTATTCTGGTTTCAAACTCTAGTTGTTTACTTTTTGAGGGTTGCATCGTTCTTGTTATAATATTGAAACTTTCATATGATTTATTCATTTACATCCTTTGTTGCAATGTTATACTGATTTTCCGACGAAATTAGTGATGATATTGTTTTTAATTGCCACGCTATTTCGTCTATCCCATCATCGCTGCGAAATTCTGCAGGAAATCATCGGATATAATTTACTTATACTTATCTATACGAATAATGATAATCAAACTGTATGTTTTTTCTATACGTAATGTTGACGTTGAATTGTCGCGTTCTATTCAATGACAATTGTGACGTATATGCGCTGAAGTTATGATATGTACAATTATATATATTTATCTGACTTGAGAAAATGCCGCGTATATAACTCGCTGCAATGATAATTAACCAAACAAGTAATTATGTAGGTCAGTAACGACGACGATGACGAGTGTATTTATGTTCTATATATAAATGTTCATATGTATATTATATGATGATGTTACTTTCGGGATCGCGCTCAAAACCCGTAATTGTAGCAGCTACTTATTAATATATCAGCAGACGGCAGCCTACACACCGAATGCGTATTAATGTGGAGATTATTTATGGATATTTTGAACTAACATATGGTAAAATGATGATTTCCTGTCACGCTATCGTGTGAAACGTGTGGCTAAAAACGAATTGATATATAATATGAAAGCAATTGGTTTTTAACATCATTTGAGTATCTAATTCTTAATTAAATACTCTCGCACGAATCGATTTCGTCTTTCTTCAATATTAATAACTTTAACAGTTGAAAATTCGTGATCAAAAAATGTTATAATGAAAAGATTCTCATAAGAATTGGCTAATCTCGGTTTGTCGCCGTTCAATTTTATTCAATGGGCGCTTCGAGTGCCCTTGCACTTGTCCTTGCCCTTGCCTTTGACCTTGTACTTCTATAGCTATACTTGGTTTAGTTCAGACCTTTGAAGTACAATAATTTACAATTCGTTGTCGTTCGTTCCTTACGTCTCGTGTAAAATTTTTCATTTCGAACTTTCAACGTTGACAGCTGCCAAACTGACTGCCAAGATATGGGAATTGTCACAAAGTAAATAAATCCAAAATCATACGAATATCAGTTTTTATCTATTTATGAGTTTTGACAGTTCAGTTGACAATTGACAGCTGTCAAATTTCAATTCCGATGCCATATTCGTGAACAGCGACCCCAAAAACATAAAATTAAACTCCGTTTTCAAAAATATCGCTTAAAAAAATCTGCCCCTGAAAGGGTTAAAGCGACTATGTAACAGCAACAACTTGCACCAGATTCATATGTGATGATGTGTGGAAGCTCTTTTGAAAGGAATGACGTCTCTTCAGCCACGACGATATGAAATGAAAAGGCTCGACTTATACCGTACTGCTGGTGTTACTCGAGTGTAGACGACAATGGATTTCATTCACATGAAGCGAAAAGAGAACTCGGTTCTCCCTCTACAACACACAGTTGAAACGACGTAGACGGAATCTTAATCGTTTTATATTCGTATTACTCGTATAGGGGACGGACGGGCAAGAAGGATATACGTTAATTTCAAAAGTGGATAAAAAATACATATTTCAATCAAATTTATTCGCACTATTGTACTCTAACTATTCGTATATTTGACATTTACTATTGAGATCAAAAAATAACATAAACTAAATTGTTCTTGTAAATGATTATGCGAGTAATTATGTTTTTAGAAAAATCAACGATTATCCGTTTTGCCCGCCGTGTACTTTTAACATAATCTTGAATCAATTCCAAATATTGAGTTCAAACTAAATATGAGATTTGCAAGTCTATTTACACCATACTGTATGGAGAATATCAAAATATAAATAATTCCGAATATAATAAAGTAATCACAGTGTACCTTACGGTCGAAAATACTGATTTTTTCTCCCAATTCCAATATTTGTCAACAAAACACTAAACAAATGCGCAATACCGGCGACGGTTCAATCGTGCATCTGCATCTGTCTAACGACTCAAGTGATCCTAGCTTTTTCTCTTTCTATCGACTGAGCATCGATCAAGGACAATTATTCGTTTTGCCCGTCCGTCCCCTAGTATACCAAACGCGTTTTACACTTGGCCGGGGGGGGGGGGGGGGCACGTGGCTGTATACGTATTTATATCCTCGAGCACCATTGGATCGATTAGAATTAATCAATTACCGTATTATATCGTTTTCCATTTATTAATCGATTCATAACTACAATATTGGCCTGAGAAAAAGTTGTTGCGAGAGTTCAAATACTACAGTTGCCTTTTCTTTTTCGTTATCCTCGTTTTTCGGCGAGCTTTATAAATTATAAAGTAAAGTAAAACATTCGTAATTCCGATTAGGTTCAACGACCCACGTTATTCGCCTGAAGCAGATTTGGTGAATCCCTTCAATAAATTACGGTGATTAATTAAATCGATTTAAATCCTCGATTTGAGCAGCTGTCCTCTTTATCCTTGTTATGATATTACAGTCAAAACTCTAGGTATAAATTGAAAATAAAAAAGAAAAGAAAAATGTAAAAATTATTCTTTTTTCATTGTGTATTCCTTTTTTAGTTGGTTCGTTCAATTTGAATCTTCATCCCGTGATCATCTGACTTTGCATATCCATATATATTTCATGTACATACATGATGTTGTTATTATTGATATTGTTGTTGTTATTATTATTATTATTATGATACATTGTAGAAGAGACCTAAGAGCGCACGTGTGACAATGATTAACTGTATGGTAATATTATAATACGCGACGTTGTGTTCATTTGACAATGTAAAAAATGTTTTCATATGTACCTACCGTAAATTATCGTAATGTAGCTATGCAGGAGTATTTTTATTTCTTATTTTTTTTTGCCTTTATTTTTTCTTTATTTTTTTTTTTCATCGCATTTGCAAGTGTGTACTGCGGTAAGAGTTCGACTACGTTTTATTAACGCGGCAAATTCTCCATTTCTTAATACATCATCTCATCCGGTTACTTATATACAAAAATATTTTGCTGTGTTCTTACATTCTTTGAGGGTTGATGAATTATTAAAGCATATCTACTTTCGAATTATGCTGATATATGCAATTGCTTGATGCCAGATAAATATTTGATAATAAAATTTTGACGATCAAAAGATATTTTTCATAACGCATGCATGTAAAAGTTGCTTGTTGGGTCGCTAGAGTGGTCATATTGTGGCACTTTTCTGACGCTTCTGTAGGCGATGCGAACAAGAAACAATATTGCACGCTAGACGTGCGCACAACGTTCTGTGCATATTCGGCGTGCGAACTAGCAACTTTTTCGTACGTGCGTTACAAAAAATAATATTCGATACTCGTGCACAATAAGGCGTATGACGCCGCACATTTCGCGCTCGTATCGAAAAAATTCATGTATACAGGAAATATTCTTGTATACTGATCACTTTGCTTTGTTTTTTGTTTGTTTTTCTTTTTAACTCAAAGTATGATCCCAATAGAACATATCCCGAAAGGCGACTCGGTTATGCACATGCGCCATTACGCAGATTCGTTGATGTTCGTGAGTTACCGCGTGACTTCAGACCACCTGCTTGGGGCTCGCGCCATTTTGTTCACCGTTCGCGTTCCGTGGCGTACTTCACGCGGTACCTCACGGATATGAACGACTTTGGCGTTAGTGGCGCATGCGCATAACCAAGTAGACAGTATACAGGGATATTCCCTGTTATAAGTGCATATACGTAATGTATATAGGTAATTATGTACATACATATGAGCTAATTCCCGCGTGTCAGTCTCTTGTTTCCCATTTAATCTTTCTACTTTTTCTTGTCAATCGAGGCGCCAGTTGCCTTCGAACTTTGACCCATTCGCTATCAGCTGTAACAACTCCGTGGACGTTGGTTCTCTTTGATTTCTTTTTCGTTTCATTCATTCATTCATTCATATATAGACCTACATTTCGTCCAAACAGTTCAAAGTTTGCTGTCGCTGATGCCAGTGCTCACGTAACGCCACATTGCGGCATGTCGATGTAAATCTACCCTTAGGCTTGTTCTATTTTTGGCGACTGTCATTTGTTTTGCTCCCTCTTCTTTCTCCTTTTCCTGCACGAAAAGAGGAAGGAACTTCCTACCATCCCTTATTTTACTCCCTGTTTGCCTGCCTGCCCTGCAGCGAGATTGTAACGAACCCAAGAGGCAGGGGCGACCCTTACTTCTTTTGTTTCTCTCTTCACAGCAAATTATATTCAGCTCTTCTTCATCATTGCAAAATTTAGCACTTCCTGAGAGACGCAAATACTCGAGGGAAAATTTAGAGAAACTAATTCTATGTGTAATTTGCGTACGTGAAAAATGTATAACGCGATTAAAAAAAAGCTCGGGACAAGAATTTCGGAGATATTGGGGGAATAGAAGAACAAAAAAAAAATGGGAGATATCGATTTCTAATTTTTATCTCATGTTAAAAGCTGAAAATATAAGGATTCTTTTTAATTAACTGTAATGCACTACATACAATGCGGCTTTGCAGCATGAGTGCTTCAGAGAACGGGGGGGTGTAACGAAGTGCAGAAAAAATGAGGAAGGAAGGGAAAAGGCAGTATGTTGATAAAATGTTTCGATGAATTTAATGATTTTTAGCGATCTTTATTACAAATCGTTCGATCGCACACGCGAGGTAATTTGGAGACTTGATCCAATATTGAAAACGGAGTGAAATTCAGGGTGGGGAATGTGAAATGAAAAGAGACGGCTGCAGGTCACTCTGAATAACATAGATTTGTTTGCGCAGTTAATATACCAGTAATCTTTAAGGTTTTTTCTAATAACTTGAAAAGTTTTTGTTCTGTGACGGGCAGATCCGCGTTCGAGTACGAGTACTCGCGCGCACGCCCATACATTCGTTGGTTCTATAAGTACACGTATGCGATTAAACGTATATAGGTATAGGGTATGTAACGCACGCAACAAGGACACACGCGTGCAACACCGTATAGCCGCAGACACCTCGACCCATTTCTTACCCGTCAGCCAGACAGAAATAAAAATAAACCAGGCCTTTTCTCCCCACTTTTACGAACCCTCTTACACTCCTTGAGAACCTTCCTCTCTACTTTTCCGCGCTCTCCATCTCTGTCTCTCTTTTTCTCTCTCTTCCTACTTCTCTCGCGATCCTCATCATCATGCCCTAAGTCTTCTTTTTAATGTTTCAGTACAATGCTTTGTGACGCTGATGTCATGTTAGTCTTTTTTCCGGAAGTATTAGGTAATTCAATCGGAAAAATGAAAAAACGGTGAAATTTTGGAGAATGCGATTACTTGAGAAATGATATATTCTATAAAACTGCGTTAAAGTTATGTAAATATCGCACGTGCGCTGATAATCACAGGGGGGAAGAGGATGAGATTAGAAAAAAAAAAACCATACATGGCGATATCTAACAGGAAAACGAATTAGTTCCGTTTACATAAATAAATTTGCGGAAAATTAAAACATTCATTCATTAATTTTTTTTTTTTTCTCATATATGTAATTATTGTTCTTACGAGGTTTACTGCACGCACACGCGAGTACAGCGCGGTTGTTTGTTTTGCTACTATTTTTCTCTTTTCATATGCCGCCACTTTTTCATTTTCTTTCTTTTTTTTTCAAATTGTATATACACAAAACATAGGTCATAATGTAATTTATATACATGCAAGCACATATGTATATATAAATATATATATATTTACATATAATTATATTTAACAACGTAATTGAAATTTGTTGCACTGCTTTACGGTGTAATGTATACGCGAACTACAGCCGAGCATTTTTTTGAATTTTTTTTTCCTATTCATTATTCTAACAAGCCGGTTGCTACCCTTTCCCTTTTTTCAACTACATCATCATCATTATCAGTGAATGTGAGTTTACTTGTATAGGAAGTTGGGAAGATGAAAAAAATTACGTATATATTTTAATGCAGTAATACCGAAGAACGAAGTAATACCGAGGCTAATTTCAACCGAGATTTCAACCTTACTTACTTACTACATTATACTTCTCGTCTTCATTGTCTCGCATTCTTCCACGCATTACCTACCTGTTTATATTCTATTTAATTAACAAGCGGTGAACAACTTCATGTGTATAGAATTGTATCTCCGTTTTATTTTATATACACGCGTACCGATTATTTGCAAAAATACGAATTATTTTCCAACAGCACCGTCACTAAACATTTTTAGATATGGTTTATCATATTTCACATCACAACCTCTTCGGTAGAATTTTATTTTTCATTTCATTCGATGGACTGGATATATACAAAGATCCTAGGGTTACAACCTTGGTAATAAATTCCCACGGTGAAACATCACGTTATCATCATTTTCATATATATATGCGATCATAAAATTGTCTTCGAAAATCCTCTTATATTACAATCGGCTTACCGAACCGCGTGACGACGCAGCTTACAATCAAAATCTCAATTTTTCTTTTCTGTTTTTCATTTATTTTTTACTCTACAAACAGACGAGTTCGCCGAAGAATTGATTTAATTTTTTATTCTACATTGTATTCTTTGTTTTTTTCAAATATAATTTAATGCAATTCAGCTGATCGATGCGCGCGCTTTTTTGAGATGAACACAAAAAGTAAGACATATCTGCTCACTCGATCGCGTCTCGTCAAAAGCGGATAGGTACGGATTCGAAAAATTGAAGTTGATGTAAATATTTTACAATACGATATTAGGTATGGATATATTCGAGAAATGTCGGCGGATAAATTTTTCCAGCAACCTTTCTCATGTGGGAAATGAAGCCATGATCCTCTATAGTAGAGTCGGTAAACATTAGACTTGTGTTAACATGTCACATTGGGTATGAGAATCTCCGATGAAAAACGCAACAGAAAAACAGAAAAGAAAAGAGAGAAGAAAATGCTAATTGAGCGACAACCCTACGTACACATACATCGCGACCTACAACTGAACGCGAACGAGCGAACGAACGAACGAAAACTGATAAAACCGATCGACGAGGGGATGAGTAGATGGGACGTATACAACGCGGATCGAATCGGTGAAGTGGAACGGGATATTTCCGGCAACTGATCATAGGAAAAGAAGAAATGAAAAAAAGTAAAAATGGAAAGGGAAGAAGAAAAATTTTACACAAGGGTAAGAGAAGAGGCGGACAAGGACGGCTGGAGATGAAGCATAAGCGACGAGAGATGCAGCATGGAGTCTGGGACACACGACTGCAGACGTCACGTGACTCGGTGCTCGTTCATACTACCTATAGTATAGTAAACCAAAACCACGCCACGCTACGTCACTACGTCGTCGTTCAATGCAGGCGTATTATACCCATCTTTGTAGTGGTACGGGTACAAATGCATCGCGTATACCAATCACGTACGTACACTTGGCGAGGACATAACTGGCGTAGTTAGACAGAACGCGATGAGATTTAGGTTGGTATCAAATCCTAGTCCAGGCAGCGAGTGCAAAAACGGGGGTTTGGTTTTTCGCAAATATCTCAAGAACTAATTGAGATTTCCGAAATTCAAAAAGAGATTCTAAAAGAGGAGAAAATTTCCTTGAGAAAAGTCTCGACTCCCGGAACTGCAGGACCATTATTTATCATTTTTCCAGAGGCGTAAAAATACGGCCGAAAACGGGTAGTCTGGTTTGTGGGCCGTTTCATTGCGTGACGCACGTTTTTTTTTTTAACTAAATTGTTTATAACTTTTGGAATTTTTGCGAGCGGAACTTGATTTTGTTTGAAAAACTTCTACATGCTGTCCCGAATCGAATGACACCTCGTTCATATTTTTCCGAGACTGCTGAAAAATGTAGACCTAAAAAGCACTTGCTGCCTAGACTAGGATATTTGATACCAACCTACAGCTCATCGCGTTCTGTCTAACTACGCCAGTTATGTCCTCGCCAAGTGTACATCTATTAGAAGAGGACTTTTTGCATTTGTGGTTGTTTGTTTCGATGCCCTCGCGCGGTGAGGTGAGTTGTGTTTCATTCCGACAGTAGTAGTAGCAGTAGCAGTAGCAGTAGTGTAGTAGTAGCTGGTTGTGCTGGCTGCTGGTTGCTGCTGCACGAGAATCTTGACCAGTCGTTGTCTGTACGTTACCTTGCATCTGGGTCATCGTCTTCTTTTTATTTCCATCTTTCTCTTCGTTTTTTTCCCTTATTCCTTTCTTTTTTACCCACCTTATACTATTCATCCTGCCCAGATCTTCCCACAGACAGATAGACAGATAGACAGCTACATGCATTCAATTCCCTTAGAAAAAGAGAGGGAAAAGGAGGAACGGTGTGATGGCAAAACAAGGCAAGGTGCAAATTGGAATTGCGGAGGATAAATTCATACCGTCACACTGCCACACTTTGTTCTTGTTAGTGTCAATGTCGGATGGTCTTTGAAGAAACAAATATTTCAACATTTTTATCGTTTGTTAATTTTTTGTTTCGCCCCCAAACTTTGCACGGGATAGGGTTTCCTTTTTTTCGCGTCAATGCTTATTTTGCACAATTTTGCAATTTTTTTTGTTTCTTCAATCGCTATCTGCTGGTTGAACGACCGCTGCGCTGCTGTTCCATCTATTGGACTTTTCGACACAATTCACGCGCTCAAAATTCGTGAGATGGATTCAAAGTCCGTCACATATAAATAATCTGATTTCTTGGACTTCCTTTTTGAACGTTCATTCGGACAAATACCACATAGTTGTTATTATATTCATAAATATCTTCTACATTTATTTATAACGAAGGCTAGGAACCAGAACCCACATTCTTTCGGTTATTGCTTATCAGTTTTTGGCTCGTTTGAAAAAATGACGATTTTTTTCCATTCGAAATGCTTACGAAAATCCAGTTCCCAAGTCCTCAGGCGGGCTCATCACCTGTGAGTTCAAATAATAGTTTCTTCACTTCTCCAATTCTATATACCTGAATTTCTACCTTTTTCGACTTTATACCTGCTGCTGGTGCTGCCGCGGTGAGAACCTTAACAATAATTTACGATGGGCCCAAAAATCGTCCATAGTACGGTTACCTCGTAACGTAAAATTGAGGGACTAACGAGAATTTTTTTTGTTTTGTCCAAAAAATTTTCCGCAATTTTATTATTTCTTTGTTTCTCTACCTCCTACGTATATGGTGACTCGAAAGATCACATCATTTCTCATCAGATCTTATACGCATGTATTCAGGTAGCGTAACTAGAATTTAGAGATCAAGTACAAGTTTAAACCGTTGCAAA
Source organism: Athalia circularis (assembly GCA_963978495.1). Taxonomy (NCBI): domain Eukaryota; kingdom Metazoa; phylum Arthropoda; class Insecta; order Hymenoptera; family Athaliidae; genus Athalia; species Athalia circularis. The sequence goes on from OZ021700.1 coordinate 18,501,396, forward strand.
CTTCCACGATTATTATATCGCAGGTAATACTCTGGGTCATGTACTGAGCCAACAATAAAACCCAACAATCGCGTCTCAGGTATGTAGGACTCAAAAGGTCCCTCATAAGCCCAAGTAGGCGTGGTGAAACGAAATTTTGTAAAACTTCTCTATAGGAATATAACCGTGTACGAAAACTTCTTGACTAAAAGTTTGAAGGAAATTCAATATATCTAAAATAGAAATTTCGCAGAAAATCAATGTCAGACTTATTCAGAGTAATTAATGTTTAGATATATGTACTGCATAGCCACGGATAATTTTTTCATCTATGCATCGTGTGTGGTCCAATAAAATTTTCGACGTTGGAATTGGACTAAGGGGGGGGGATCATCAAATTAGATTCATTATCTCTTGTATGCACCCGGTACGACTACTTAGCGAGCAGGTAGAGCAAAAAACAAACAAAAATAAAAAGAAGAGAAAAAAATAAACAAAGATGTGCCAACTATCTTAGACATAAAGAAAACAGAGGCCGTTGCACACTTTTCATAGAAAATGTGGTTGAAGATTTCAAAGAAAAGTCGATATGTATTTGATGCTGGTATTTTTTTCTTTTCTCTTTTTTTTTGTTCGTTTGTCGGAAGCAATAATTACGGTATGGAAATTTCATGTGTGTTTGTATATTTTATATTTGTAATACGATACCCCGAAGGGGTTGGTATAAACATGAATAATAATAACAACGACTACAATAATATAATAATAATAATAATAATAATAATAATAATGAATGCAGTATTTCTACCGAGTATAATAACGTATTATTATCATACACGTTTTACTATGCAGACTTTCCAGGTAAACAGACAGACAGACAGACAGACAGACAGACAGACAAACAGACAGACAGACAGACAAACAGACAGACGTAGAGAAGACAGACGAGTGGAGATAAGCGCGCGAACTACCAGTCGGATTTCTACTATCGAACAGTCGGGTGCATCAAATATATTTATATACGCATAGTTTATACTGGTATCTACCTAGCCGACGACACGTGCAGCTAAATGCAGTTACCGAACTCTGAACCCCTGTGACTAAAATCTAAACTTTACTCTAATTGCTATCTCACACGCGAGTCACTCTCTGCTCTGCAGCTATTTCATTATCTTAACTTATTCAACGCGACTCAACTCGACTCAACTCAGTTCACTCACTACCGTACCTTTATACGAAATTACCACACTGCTCAGTTTTTTTTTTTTTTTTTTTCCTTTATTTTTTGTCATTCGTAACATTTCGTAGTACCGTTTCGGCTGATGTCTCTTTGTCGGGTTGGGGTTATTGGGCCGTTTCGACCGGCATGTTCGGATTTTGGAAAACAAAATCACGTTTACTTTTCATGCGAATTACTACAGAGATATTCGCGTTTATGGAAGTAGAAAATATTGACGCATCTCAAAAATCGTTCAGTCGATTTCCTGTTTGAAATAGGAATTTTGGGCAACCGGTGATCATCATGGGAAATTGGAAAACCAGCTACATGAAATAGAGGGCGTGCACCAAATTGTGTTGCAAGAAATATTCGATTATCCGAAAAAAAATTACTACGCTCATAATACTGAGAATGGAAAAGTTTTGGTTAAAATTTCAGAAAATTCATATTTCCCGAGAACCACCGGGTACCATGCATTTTATTTATCTAATTTCTTGACCTTTTTCTTTTCTTTCTTTCTCGGTTTGGTCGTCTTCTTCTGGAATTCATTTAAATTTTATATTTGGTCACGCGAGGCTAGGTTTTCAATCGTGTACACACGGTGGATATGGAGAAACGGTAATTTTGCGCTCCGTCAATTACTCGGTCATATCGCATGGTATTATCGTCTGTTATGTGTACCCAAGACGATTTGCTGGTAAAATGTTACTGCATCTATTATCGCGATGCCAATTGAAAAATAATTTTGTCATTTCCTCAGTTTTTATTGGCTTGGTAAAAATAAATATAAACTCGTTTTAGTTACGATGGTAAACGTGTCGTAACGTATGCGTTGGTCATTACGGTCGTACACATCGTTGGCTGGGACTCGTAGGTGTAATTTAATGAAGTGATTAGTTTCTAACAAAGTACAAGGTATAGTATTCGCGTATAGATAGTACTTGCAAATAACAATCTTAGGGGTATTGTAATAATAACGCTTTCCTTTCGAACGTTCGACAAACGGCTATTATAATATCCTCATAGCTACACGTATCGCGACGCGACGTATAAATTTCATTCTTACAACCTGGGAGAGAGAAATCTATTTGGATGGGTGTATCCCCATCACCGCGATTCTTATCGAAATTATTTGAATTTCAATCACATTTTACTCAAAATGAAACACAGCGATTATTTGTCCTTCTAGTTTTGCGATTTTCACAAACATTCTGTGAGAAAAAATTACGACTTGGAATCGAAGCGTTTTACTGCAATATACTGCAATATTCTTCAACCACATCAAAAAAGCTAGGAAATCCCCCCAACAGGCACCTACGGTGTGAAAAAGTTCGCCAAGTACATCAAATGTTTAGAAATAACTACTATTCAAATATCTTTAATGAACAAAAAAAAAAAAATTTAATTAAAAAAGGATCGAAATCAATTATTGTGCCAAGTACATGTAACTTTGCATCATGTAAGAATACAGAATCGGAAAGTAAGTCAATGAGAACCAATTCAAAAAATCCAAAAAAGCAGAAAAAATTAATTAAATGAAATTAAGAAAAAAAAAACAAAAAAAAAATAAATGGGACTTGACGGGCTTTTTCAGAAGAAATCCAGAACTCTTGTACGGCAATATAACATTAGCCCGCCAAGAATGACCACCTCTAATTTATTTATTTATTTATTTTTTTTCTTAATTTCATTTAATTTATTCTTTTGATTCTTTGAATTGATTCTCATTGATTTACTTTCCCATTCTGTATTCTGATATGATGTAAAGTCACATGTACTTGGCATGGCAGAATAATTGATTTGAATCCTTTTTTTAATTGAATTTTTAGTGTTTTTTTTTTTTTTTTGTTCATTAAAGATATTTGAATAGTAGTTATTTCTAAACATTTAATGTACTTGGCGAACTTTTTTGCACCGTAGGTGCCTTTTGGGGGGTATACATATACATGTACATTTATATTAAACTTACATTACCCACTTGACTTCACTGCAAGTTAGCCGTTACGTAAGCTCTGATCGTGGCCAATGACATTGTTATATTGGTATTTGTACGGTACTACATACATATTTGTGAACAAACGTATGAGCTGCAGTGTAAAACTAATAGCATTTAATTGACAAATATTTGATCACAGGTCTTTCGCACCTCGTCACCACCTACAAAGTAGGTACTGTGTTATCGCATAGCGCGAATGTATAAATTTATGTAACATCTGCTGTGAAAATTTTATGCTTTACAAATCATGTGTGTTTAATTTGTACAAAAACAAATGAAAAACATCGATGCGAACTCAATGAGTGAGGTTTCACCATATTATTATTATTATTATTCTAATTATTATTATTTTCTTCACGCAGCTAGTTTGTTTGATCGATATTGTAATACACGTCGGATAAAAAATGGGGTGGGCGGTCACGAAAACCTTTTTGTTTTTAACCATACGTGACCTGTGCAAGAAAAATAGTTTCTTCTTTTTTTTTTTTATCTCATCCTTGACGGTGCCGGTTCGTATTTAAGAAAAAAAAAAAGAAAAAAGAAAAATGATGTGCTTGGGAATAAAAGTTTTTTAAATTAAATTACGAGACGGGGATATTCGATACCCCTTTCGTGATGCTGAAAGTCGATCGCGAAAGGTAAGATTTCAGGCAGAGAGGGTGCTCTGCGTTGTTGTTGCTGTTGCTGTTGCTGTTCGGTAACGCGCAAATCGTGAGTAGTAGGAGGAGGAGAGAAGGCGGCGATATTTATTAACGTTACGCGATGTGTTGTCCGGCTTACGTAAGCCCTTTCAGGAGGGATACATGGACGATTCGCCGACACGCGAGACGATGAAAATAAAATGTTGAAAGAGGAAGAAAAAAAAAAAAAAAAATGAAGAGAACGAAGAGAACAACCGACGGGCGTTGTTGGTCGGGGTCCGTTGTTTCGTGGTGCGCGACGTTTTCGTTCGTTGGTCCTCCTGTAGGTCCGCGTCGACGAACCAGGTCGAGGAATTCTGGTTACGGTCCTACCTACTCTCGTGTGCCTGTTCTCGGCCAAAACGATCAACGAACAACCAGAAGGAAGGCGGCCGCCGCGGCGTCTTTGTCGACTTTACGACACAGTCCCGACTTTATTGGATGCGCGGTTGGTTGCCGCAATACTTTCATCGAATTGGGGAATAGGACATGCCGCTGCTACGTAAGTTTGGTACCCCTTTAAATCAACCGCTGACTCCATTATTTTATCTTATTTCATTAATTCATTTGAAAAAAAATGTCATCTCTTTTTCTACCCATTTCATCTTTCAGATATTCCTTGGGTCCTTCTAATCAAATTTTAAAATCACGATATATTTTATTCATCATTCTATTATCGTGCCTTGAAATTTTTCATCCAACGTTTTACCGTGCGGAATGGAATGGAATGGAACGGAATTAAGAAATTTATGGAGATTGCCGCGTATATTCCGTGGGAAAAAAATCGCTCAGATTTTCACAAGCCATCAAAGATCCATTATTATATTTTGGTCAATCCACTAATAGATTTTTGTTTGTTTTTATATCGAGTCACGATGTGAAATAGCAGCCAAATATCGTATAACATTTGCCAAAACACATTATACACGTCGTGTACACATCCATACGTATGTTTACACATTCTTTTATTTATAAGTATGTACGTAACTATGTATGAGTATAATATAAAGCGTGCCTCCGCGATGTCTGCTTCGTTCCCTCATTCTATGTTTGACTTTCGCATTACGCAAGTCAACGGTCAATGTTCGCGTTTGGTCTCATGTCAGCCAGAAATGCAACACGAGAGAAAAAAAATTCAGCACAAGACTGACCTCGATTTGCCTGAGGCCTCGGGAAACATGAATTAGAAAAAACAAAGAAGAGAAAATGGGGAAAAAAATGTATAAAATGAAATTGAATCAAAAGGGTAAAATAGACTGACCAACGAATGGAAAAAACGAGGAGGAAAAGGGTTGTTGAAAATGAAAAACATGTACTCGAAGAGACTGGGGAATGGGAATTTTTTTTTCCTTCCAAGAAGACGAAACTGCACATGTATTTTCAAAGTCTGTCGAAAGTTATCAGTTTTGTTCCTTTTTTTTTTCTTTCTTTCTTTATAGACCACGAATTATTCCGCTAATTTTTGTTGGGCGACTCCTAGACAAAGTTCACTATTGAGAAAAAGAATTTTGAGGGACACTAAAACTGAAGAAAATAAGAGAGGAATGCAAATGTTGACGTACATTGTTGTGTAAATTGTTGAACGGTAGAAGATGCAAATGAACTAATAGAAAAAAAAAATTGATGATGCAAAACGGAGATTTGTACCGTTGTGTTTGATTGCGATAATACTAAATGCATTGACGAAGATTGAGAAAGATGGATAGAAATATGTAGAAACTAACAGACAGGAGAACAGAAGAGCATCGATGTTTTAGCTTTTAACATAACCTGACTCTTCATTTGTTGACAGCAGGTATGCTTTTGCCGTTCTAGCGATAGCTAAGTTTTGCTTTGCAAACCAGTTGTTGACAAACATCGTTTTTGTTTACAAAATAAATTAACGAATATATCGTTAGGTGGTACACGTGCAACGATAAAAGATCGGGTCGAGGGCATGCCCTTAATTATGATTATTATGATGGTGGTAATGATAATGATAATGGTAATAATTACATTGCAGAGAAAAACAACAGAAATTGTAACGACCTATAATGACGCCATTTAATTGTAGGTCCGTAGTAGCCGCGGGGAGATCACGTCGATGTGTCACGTGCCCGTTCAGTAGGGTGAAATCAACCCCTGCGATGAATATCACGAGGGTATTTTATCACGACCATTGTCGTACGACATTATGTGGGAAATGGAGAAATAGAAATTCAGAAAAATTGGTCGTTAATATCAGATTAATGATCTATGATGATAATTCACTGCGAAACTATATCCTAATTTGAAATAGTAATATCGATGCGACGAAGAAGACAAAAATCTTGTACGCCGATCGCTTTGATCAGAACTGTTCTCGTTTATCTTTTGCGTAATGTAAAGTCTTTCAAAGGTTGTGCCAATGCAGTGGGCACGGTGAAAGTAGCATAAGCTGGAGGCAGGCATAAGACCATATAACGAATTGGCCCTCGGGCTGCATCTCGAAACGTCGATATTCTAGAAGAGTTGCATATAGTGCGATCGTAGATGGGAAAATTATTGTCGAAGCATCGTTATAACCTAGTGTACATTAATCTATGCATATATGTTTGACGCTGATTTTATAGTCGCAAAAATTTCTCTGAATTACATCCGCTTTGAAGGCGAAGATGGCGTTTAGTATTCACGTGTTATATAGGCTACGTTCGATGTAATTCACAGTAGGTATGTAATCGCGGGTGGCATTTGTGTTCGTAAGCGTAATATAAATTTATACGCGTGCACTATGTATATGGACTGATGAGAGCAAACTCTGAATCTGAATCGACTGTCTGTTGGGCCCGAAGCATTGGAATCATATTTACCGCTTGATCATTTCGCTGTCATTTTATTTTATATCGCCATTTTTGGAAGCCGAATTCGGTACGCGGTGATCAGATCGCTGATGTTCGAAAGATATAATACTGCATGTAAGTAGTGACGTATACATGTAGATATACGTGATGCATATATTTGTGCCCAATTTTGGAGTGGATCCAGAAAATTTGACTTTCGAATTTTGATTCAAGCTCACATTGTTCGTACATGTAAAACACGATGACCGCGTGTAACTTGTCTTTTAACAAAGTTTGAAAACTCTACTTTGTTTTTGTTTTTTTTTTATATGTATATTATTTACGTACGTTGTACTTTATATACTGTAAAGAAGATAGGAGGAAGGGAGTTAGGATCTTGATATAGCAGCGGATGTTTGTTCATTTACATTACGGTAATCGAAATTAGATCGCGTCAGACTGAATTAATGTTGTTAACAGTTCGTTGAGATATTTATACTCAAAGGAGACGCGTTTGTTCTTCTCGATGGCAAAATTTGGCCCATACTATAAGATAAAACTTCTGCAATAAAATACTACAGTTCAACCTGAAATCAGCCGTTATCGACAATTCTTGCAAATGAAATGGAGATTTGTATGTATGGAAATTAGTCGAAATCGCGGTATCGGGTTGAACTCGTTTCGGTTTACCAAAATTCATTCAGCCAGAAGGTCATCGAGTTTGCAATTTTTAATGGATCAGTTTCCGCAACATTGAAATTTGTGGTGCCAATTCTCGTCAATGCAGTGGCGGTTCTTCGTTCTACAGAGAAACTCCGGACCGTTGCTCTTGTTTCACTGCTGAGGGAGATCCTTGCGACACCTGATCTCAATCATGTATAGTTTAACGGTCTTCTTAACTGGAACGTAAACTGAATCATCGCAGCGTGCAGTCCACGCCATAACGTGAGCCAACGTTCGACGGTCGGAAAAGAAAAAATTCAACGAATTCTTTATTCACGGATGTTGTAACAAACAATATACGAGACGTAGTATTGACACTGCAATGCAATGCAAAAATTCCCAAGACGTAATCTTCGCTGTTATCCTGTTGTGGGAATGCAAGTCATTCGATTCGTCTTTAAATATTTGAATTTAATAGCTGCACCGAATAATTGCGATTATTGGATGAAAGATCATCATCGGCGTTGGTTGGTTTGTTTTGACATCTGGATCACCTTGACATGCACGCGACGAATCGTAACCGCGAAAACAACAAAACAGCTCGAAAACACATGAAGATCAGAGCGAGAGCAAAAGATTCGATGAATCTAATGTGGACGTGAAAGTAGAGGGGGACGTAAAAGTACAATTTAAAAGATGTGGTTGATGCTCGTTTGTTTTATTGAGAGGCATTTTTGGTGAACAATTGAGATACTCATGTGCGGAGTAAAATATAAAAAGCTGAAAAAAAATCTGTAAATCCCCCGTGCGAATTTTTTCTGGCCTCCAGATATCTTGAACTTTTTTCAAATCTAAACGAGGTCTAAAGTCTTGAAAAAAATTATTATGTTTACAATAAAATCCTTACACGTCGACAACGTCGTATAATATGACAGACGAGACCCAGACAGATTTATATTCATGATAAATATGTAGGACATAAGCGTGCGCAAAATTATTCCTCGCGTTCAGGAAGATTACAGACTGTCTTTTTTTTAATTCTTTTTTCTACTAGATCTTATGGAATCTATACGCGTATCCTTCGTCCGCGTAGTCAACATCAAATTTTGCGAAAACATTCTCATGATTGTTCGCAAAATCTTCTACTAATTCCTCTTCATCTGCGGTAAATTTTGTGTTTTTTTTTTTCTCAATATTCGATATTATTAACACGACGTTGGGGAAAAAATTAAATCGGAAACATCGAAGCATGACAATTTAATGTTGACGTTATTTGTGAAATCGTTGAATTATTGCTGTTATAGAAATAAGGACGCGCGAGACGTTACATGTCAGATGATTTTCGTAGCCGTCAGTTTTGTCGTCGCAAAAGGTAATTAGCCGTGGTGTTCCGTCGTCGGACTGACGCGTCGGGACGTTAAATTTTTTAAAGCAACTCCCTGAAAGTTTAAATCGACCGACCTTGAACCTTGGAACCGTGAAAGGTGTCGGCTACATAAGTACGTATACTATATTCAACCCAGCGAGCGGGTGAATTCGTCCTACCTTCCCAGAGTTTATTTGATATTTTTTTTTTTTAAAGCCACCCCGGCTTTGAAACGGAGACGACATCTTTTCGCCCTTGATTTACATATTTCATCATTTATTTCACTTTATTTTAATGATATTTTCGTTTTCCTTCTTTTCTTCAGTTCCAAGCCGAAAAGCTTTTCTCGCTTCACCTCTTCTTGCCTCTATAACCGAAGTCCTCTCGCTTTTCTTCTTTCGTCACCGGCCCAACACATTTGCATCGGTCAGCGGTTTAATTTGAAATACTGATTTTTCCAAAACGTATTTTGCCTCCGCTGTACAATGTACCTAGATGCATTCAAAGAAAGAAAATCCAAAAAAATAGAATGAAATAAAACCGAATGAATATTACACCACGTTGTATTTATGTATGTCTTTATATGTATACCTAACTCAATGTACGACACATACCTGAATTGCGTAACGTACATTTTGCCGTCGCCACGCGATGCGGCGCCTGCTGCACTCTTTGGAAATTGTATTTAATATCTGTCACGAAGCCTTTCAATGCCACTGCATATCCGTTCCACAAACGAAACAATGCACAAATGATTCAAATTAATAATAATAAGAAAAAAAGATGAACATTTTTTAAAAAATCCTTCTAGAATTTCGCAATGGGTTATGCACGTCGCCATTCTGCATATAATATATACGCATTTCACTTGCAAAACTGAAGGTTTTATCGTAGAATGAAATTTCCAAAAAATGAACCAAACAAAAAAATAATAATCGAAAAATAAAAATAAACCAAAACCAAAGAATGTGCATGCTGCGTCGTATAGTCGTCGTGCGATTCGTAGCCACTCCTGACGTGTGGTAAGTTAAAATAAAAGTAGATAAAACGAAAAAATTTAATTAACCCTACCGCTTATCGTATGTGATTAATAATGTTATATTAACACTGGTAATTGGCATTTAATTGCTAGTCTCGATTTTTATCTTTTCACGTTCGCATCTAATGTCTACGCACACAACTCCGATGCATTTACATCACAACCGAGTATATGCATGTAGATATGAATTCGCTCTTCGTTTTTCTCTTTTCTCAATCAATTGATTGATAATATTTTATTAAGTTTATTAAACGGACATAAACTTATCAGAATTTTTGTTTTGTTTTACATTACGTTATTGGAATCCCACTTTAGAAAAAATCATTAATAAATATTCTGTTTTTTTACGTAGAATCTGAAAAATTTTTTTGTTCCAAAATCAAAATGGTTCGATTGAGAGAAAAACGAATTTTGGTGCTTGAAACAGCCAAAAAGACATTGATTTTTTTTTTTAATTTTCATATTTTTCTTCAAAAAGTGCATGAAAAAACAAAAAAAAATACCTCCAATAAAGTTAGAATATCTTAATTATTGTAGAAGTTATGAATATTTTAAGAATATTTCTTCAAAAACCATGACTTCGGTTCGTGTTGAGATCAAGGGCTAAATATTCACATGGATACTTCTTTCTGTGCCTATAATAATATATCAAAAAATCAAAAAAATCGGAGGGGGTCACCGACAAAACGTCGTCGAATTGAAATGGAATGACCCATATATACATATACGAACTACATGTACACGTATACCGTGAATAGGCAAAATTAAATTTGAATAATTTATTTACAATAGTTGAGCAAGAATTTTATTACCTAGCATCAGCAACAACAAAATTGTCCGCACGAATTTTTGCATATATCATAAACTTATATAATAAACTTATATGTGGTGTGTCTAAATACGCGTTGTTACGTAACATGATCTCATTGAACCAAATAATAAACTTTAATCCCACGTATAATTAGCCGATATCGAATCGATTTGAGCAACACCGTCCAATGTGCGTATAATTTTTGAAAATTATTTACGTTTCCCGGGTTATACATATCATATGTGTACAATCACCTAACAATTTTTTGTTTTTTCTTACAAGTTGAGAAAAAGTCGTCGATAAATTTACATGCGATTACAAATACAAATATTTCGTCCGTAGTCATATCAGAAAATATCCTCGATATTCAGTTCATCTTATTTTGTTATTTTTCTCATAATTTATAACGGAACGCGTATCATATTATATCATATCATATACTTTATACACCCTGCATGGACGCGATAACTCGAGTATATATTTCATCGTGGGTGGTTCCTTTTTTTAAACTCTTTCGTTTATTCTTTCTTGTTTTCGTTTCTGATCTTCTCTACTTTTTCTTTTATTTCTCTACGTACGTACGTAGGTAATCGATCGCGTCCATGAATGAATAAGATGCTCGTTACGTATATGAGAATGAAAATAACATGAACGGCAAATGAAAAAAAGAAACAAATAAATAATACACCCTTTTGTTCGTTACCCGATTAGACCGGTGTATTTCATTTGAAACGTATACGTTATACGCGACGACGATCGCTAGCTGCAGGTGATCGAGGGCGTGTTAATGAGGAATGAAAAAAAGACCGTTGTGACGTGAAAAATTTATTGAAATTAAGGTGATCGGTGTCACCGATGCATAGATCAGTATGTGTTCAATTTAAGTGCATATATATATATCATATCATACGCGATCGACTTTCTAACTTTGAGGTAATGTTCGACACACACCGCACTCCCCGTAATCGTATGGCTTACTGGCCCCGACGACGCCTTATGACCAGTGTAAATTGATACTCGTGTAGTCGTGTTATTTTCTCATCGACTAACAATAAGGATATATGGGATAGGCTTATATACCTGTACATATACATTTATTATGTGCATATACAGCGAACGGGGTGATACGTCACCGATTGCCTCGCCGGTTGCTCTTGTTTTTTCTGTTTTAATTCCATATCGAAGTTTGGCGCGCGCTAAAAAAGAAAATTTTATTTTCCGAAGGCTGTAAACGTTTTGATTGGAATTTTAAATGTAAAGCAAATTTGAAAAGCTTCTTTTATACACATATGATAGGGAAGTATTGATGTGGAAAATGGGCAATCGAGGTAAAGTTTAGTGAAAATTTAGACGCCGTACTACGTAGGAGGAGAAGGTATCGGGGGATAAATGTACAAGCACATGTTTCTACATAGTTGGGATAAAAATAGGGCATTTTGGAATTCCAATAAATCCGGATTACGAGACGTAGCTACTACATACGGATTGAATGTAATACCTTATACCTGTGCGAACCTTCCCTCCACCAGGTTATAACGCTCTAGAATTACTAACTGGTAATAAAAGCGATTTACTACCAGTTATGAAAAAGAATAGCAAAAAACCGAATCCCACACCCACACACATACGCCCATATCTGCAGCTTCGACTTCCGCGCGCCGAGCTTTCCTCACTTTTATTCCTCCACACCTTACGGATGCAGACAATCCCCCGAACACCGTCGACTGTTTTAACTCATTTGTGAATATTCCTTCGCTTACCTCCCCGAGTATTTTCTTCTTTGTCTTCTTTTTAATTATTTTATTTCATTACAATTTTTTTTGTTCAGCTCGTTAATATCTATAGAATTGAAAATAAGGTTGTGGTTGTTTTTACTTCTCTTTACCTTATTTTATTTATTTTTTTTTTCTTCCGAACGAAGGACTTTGAGAATTTTTTAACAGCGAACTCCGTTCTAGTGCCTAAGGGTTTGAATTACACCTTGAATGTTTATAATAAATGGTACCCACAGTTCAGTTTGGAGGCGAAAATTGGAGGGTAGCTATACGCATACCTTATGTACCATATAAGGGTGAGAAAAGAAATCGAATAAATCAGGCAACACCGTAAACAAGTATAAAGTTTACCAACGAAAAATAAAATGGAAGAAAAAAGAGAAAAAAAAAAAGAAGAATGTAAGAGCAATCAATCTTCGGACGATTTGGAATTAGAATCCCTTCCACGCGGAACCGACGCAATAAGTTACGTGCACAGCCTCTCGCTTTTTTTTTTTTTTTTCAACAACGAAATATTTTTTGCACACATACACTTTATAGGTTTTACATATTATACGTATATCGAATACCGATCTTTCATGGTCTTTTTTTTCGCCTCATCCCTAATTTGGTCTAAAAAAAAAAAAAGTGAAGTGGCCCGAGGTTTGGTTATGTAGAAAAAATAAAAGATATTAAACCAAAGAATAAAGAAATAAATAAAAAACCAATTAAACAAATGAATAAAAATTCATTACGAAAATCAACGAGGATTGCACATTCACACAGCCACATTTAGACATCATGCATTTGTACACCCAACACAACTTTTAGGCAAAAACACCGCGTGGAGTAAAATAATCTTGAAGAGTGACACTTGATGGGCAAGAGAGGACGGAGGGGGGGAGGGGGGAAGAATGCGACCCAAAGTGCGGCGTTAAACTTTGCGTGTCGTTGTTGGCTACCAATGAAATTTCTTTAATGTCTTTTAAATTACTCTTCATTTGTTCAACGATACCTTTTTACTCTTTTCTCTTTCATTATTGTCATTATTATTATATTGATACATATTATTACCATAATTATTTACATTATTATTATCTTAGTTTTTTATTCTTTTCTCTTCCTCAATTTGATTTTTCACATGAGGATCGGCCGGCAGGTTTCTTCTGTCTGTTTGGGATACAAGGTAATTTTTATGAAAGAAAATGATACTTGATATACAATAGGTTGAAAAAAAAAAATATCGCTACGATTTCTCTCGATGTTGATCCGAATATAAGTAGGTAGGTGGTGCTATATCGTCGTTAGTGTTTTTTTTTTTCTTTTTTTCTTCTTTTTATAAATTTTGTCGATAATGTAATAAAAGATAAGAGAAAAATGATTACTCGTTGTTTGGGCAGCGTATCGAAACGTTACAGTGTAGCATATACGATTTAGCGATGCGCGCTCGACAAGTAAATGGAAAAAATGTGGGCAGATCACAGCGTAGGCTGCTGCCAGATTATGGGTATTTCATTTTGGGACACTATTATCTTACAACGTTTGAACTTCTCTTCCATATAACAAGTGGGCAGATATCATTTACGTTTTATACGCCGTGGGACTGAGAGACGTGGATGTGTGCGCTGCGAGAAATCTGTTATTAGCCGAAGAGTTTACGTAATATATAATTTCGGATGATTTTTTTTTTTTTCTCTCCCGTTTCATTTCATTCGTTCTTTTTCTCGTCACATAACGCCAAAGTTCTCCTGAAACACTTCCGACGAATGAAAAATGAAAGACAAAAGAAAGACGATCGCCTAGTCGAACCGCCTAAATTCATTTGTTGATTTTTGTAATAAATTTATTCGCGTAAGTTGCACTGGCCTCTTCCTTCTTTTTCTTTTTGTCTTAGGTATATGATAACGAAAATACACGTACCTATATTTGAGTACCACTGAACCTCTGGAATAGGGAATGGCTAATTAGATGTTACCATTAATTGCAATTAACGTCGGCTTATGTAACGTAACGTAGGCATGAGAGCGGTAAGAGATCGTAGATCGAAGATCAAGAGTCTCGCGCCAAGTACATTCAAAAGAACCGGCGCACTACCGAGTATCTTTACCGCAAGAAGAGCAGGAAAGCGCTGTAAGGCCAACTGTTTTATCAAGTATCTCCGAAATCGTCAGCACTTCGGGAAATTTGGATGCACTTTTGCGATGTAAATAGGTGTAGCGGGTTCGTTTAAGCCTAATTTCAACAAAATCGGTGGTCGGAGAGCTGAGATATGATGATCTCTGATCACCGGTAGGCCCGTTTCACGATTAAGCACCGCCGTTGTCGTCGTCGTCGTCGTACGCTAGCTATATGTCATCTGGAAACCAAAACCATTCCAACATAAATGGTGTAGAAGGGAAGCCGCGGTGTGATCATTGCCGTGGCTCGCGTCATATTTTTATCAAGTACGAAAAAGGTCGTAATTCCCGCACGCCTAGTAGATGGCGTTAGCGTAGTCACGTCTCAATTCTTACAGAGTTCGCCGCCGCACAGTGATTCCTTTTCATTGGGCCCTAGAAAAGCGGCGCTCTCATGGCTACCGTTCAAAAATTTTTCTCAACCCGTCAAACCATATATGTGGAGTAGTACACATAATTATATGCGTCAAACATCTTACAACAATAGTACACCAAAGAAACCATAATTAACACCGCAATATTCTCCAACAACTTACAAAAAGTTATGAAATCCCCCCAAAAGGCACCTACGGTGCAAAAAAGTTCGCCAAGTACATTAGATGTTGAAAAAATTCATTGATAATAAGAAAAAAAGGACACAAATCAATTATTGTGCCAAGTAAATGTAACTTTGCATCATGTAAGAATACAGAATTGGAAAGTAAATCAATGAGAGTCAATTCAAGGAATCAAAAAAAAATCAAAGAAATAAATTAAATGAAATATAAAAAAAAAACAATAAAAAAAATAAATTGAAGGAAGTGGGACTTGGCGGGCTTTTTCGGAAAAAAATCCAGACTTTTTGTATGGCGATATAATATTAGCCCGCCAAGAACCACGTACTCCAATTTATTTTTTTTTTTTTTTTATATTTAATTTAATTTATTTCTTTGATTTTTGTTGATTCTTTGAATTGATTCTTATTGATTCACTTTCCAATTTTATATTTTTACATGATGCAAAGTTACATGTACTTGGCACAATAATTGATTTGTATCCTTTTTTTTCTTATTATCAATGAATTTTTTAAACATCAAATGTACTTGGCGAACTTTTTTGCATCGCAGGTGCCTTTTGGGGGGATATAATATAACGTGAATAGTATACCTAATAGCAGCAAGTAGGTATACTGTGTGTTTGTTGTAAGTTGTAATAAGGTAAGGTAGCGTTAACTTTATAGGTACGATGATCAACCGCGTGGAAATAACGTTCATACTTAAGCTGCGGACAAAGTAGCGGTGTTGAGTATAACTTGTTAAACTATATACAATATAATCGTAGAATTTTGCAATTGCTGCGATCCATCGTCAGATAAATAAATATGTAATTGTAATTATCACACAGCAGCTTATACGAACACAGAAAATGATCATTCGTACGAAAATGATTCTTTTATTTGTTTTCTACTTTTTTATTTTTAATACACGGCGACGCGACCGTTCTTAACCCTTCCCTGAAGGGTTTTCGAGTTCTCTTCTTCATGGGTAACTAGCTGGCTCTGTTGCATAAATTTCAAGTCGTACCTACCGACTAAGCGCGTAAGCCAGGGAGTAATTGTCGTAACGTTACGTAACCTGACGTATAACGTAACGCGTAACGGAATGCTGGAACACCATGAGAAAAGCACCCTTACGGTATACCTGTAGGAATGTACTGTACATGCGTAACGGAGGTGCAGCTATTATAATAGAACGAAATGTGCGCGTTTGTTTGTCTAATGTTTTGTGTGTATGTAGTCGACACTCGCGGGTTTGTGCGACTGGTAAACTTAATGAAACTGTCGACGACATCATTCTATCCAACTAACACCTCAAGTTACACAGGTCGCGATTGTCTCGCTTGGCCTCGTCTCTTCGCTGTAGCCGCCACTGGTTCATTCCATAGTTTCATTTCTGTCACTGACCGCGTAGTCTTTTAATGTCCCTTCAGCGCATCAACTGGATTAACTCTGCACACGTATAAACGTACTGCCAAAGTACTTTTGCGGTCTTGCCACTCTCGAAATGTCCTTACGTTGTTCGGTTTCTCTATTCCCCTTCTTGGACAATTTATACCTTCAACTGTACAACGTTAATCCAGTACGTCTAGAATATATCATACGTTTTATTAACGTTTCGTCTAATTTACGAAAATTTCATTCCATCCGAAATTTCATATTTATTACAACTGGAAATCCAGTTTTACGTCTTTCTTCTTTTTATTCGACATTTTTCTTATGTCATTGTATTTTATTGTTTTTTTTTTTTCAATTGTACATATTCTCGTTTTGTCTGCTTTCCCCTTCCCCTCCAATAATTTTACACGTGCATAACACGCCCGTTCGTACTAACGATGGTTCAACTTTTGATTCAGACTCTTTGTTTCTTCTAATTTTACTAAATTGGCGATATTGCGCAATTCATTCGCTTAAACAAGGTCTAATGCGAATATTAGAGAGAGAGAGCGAGAGACAGAGAGAGAGCATTCAGCAACTAGGGGGGAAAGAGAGAGGAGAGAAAAGATTTGCACACTTCATTGTTAAAGGTAGCCATATAGCATGGCGCGATTGCCGAATCGCGTTAGCAGAAGAAAAAAAATACATATGAAAGGATACGATGAAAAAGAAAAAAAAAAGAAGAAGAAAACAAAAGTGAATAATAAAAGAGAAACAAAAATTGAAGGTAGGTGGGAACGGGTAGGACCTGGCCTGTTGTAAGTCCTCGGTTCTTATTCTCTCTCGTTCTTCTTTTTTTTTCTTTTTTTTTTGTTGTTTTGTTTTCTTGTTCATCGTTTTTTTATTTTCGTGTGGAAGAAATCCAACGATTGGACAGCTTTATACGGCGATCACCGATTCGATTCCAATGAGACGCGTTCGAAGGACGTGCCAAAATGACAGCAAAAATTAAATTGTTCTTATATCTCGTAAGCTGGACGTATACCTGTAAAAATGTAGGTAGAGGTACGCACATACATATTAAGAGTTTGAATTATACACGGCGATGCAGCGTTACGATCTTCGCGCCCTTATTAAATTTGAATTCGTTTCCAAGTTGTTTGTTATCTTGATCTCGATATGTACGAATATAAAGCGAGCGAGGTCTATACATAAAATAAGAACCCCACCGAGCGAACGAACCTGCACTAGAGATAAGGGAACATAATAGGGAACAGGTTGAATTTCATTTAATTAGCTCGTCCCCTCCCTCTCATATTACACAGGAATTCTGGTGCAGGAGATAAAATTATAGTCTACCACGGGTCGTTGGATGATTATTTAATAATCCCCATCACCGAAATGACTGATACAATGTACGATTCGTGTAGTTCTTTTTTTTTTTTCTTTGCTTTTTCTCCTCTCTTCCCTCTCCCATTCTCGATACGAGGGGGCCAAAATTCGAAGGTAAAATTTGAATCTTTGTCAGATGCAAAATTCCAAAGAAAAAGGTGGAAAAAAAACAAACTAATCAACAAGATGGATGAAGTCCACTTCTCGTTCATTGCCAATAGAATTTTGTTCGTGTGCTTCTGTTTTCTTTCTTTTTTTTCCGATGATTCGGGGACACGTGGTTGGAGGCAGATTATTTCAGCCGAGTGTTAATCGCTGTGGTTGGATTTAAAATTGACCGTATTCACGCAGACGTGTATTACATCTGATAGTTTTTTCTATTCGTCGTTTGGCACACAATTTTTTTCGTTGGTTTTTTGCCTCCTTCCGATTAATGTGGAAAAGAAGGAGGAGTTCATCGTTGGTACAAAAGACTGAAAAAAAAAATATGAAAAAAGTTATCGGTCATAGAAAAGTTATATTTAGCTTCCCCATCACGCGATCAAGTAAGACTTTGGATAGGCCTACCTACCCATCCATTTACTTTGCTAGCCAAACTTAACCATAACCTGAACCCTGTAACTACCGACTAATATGTTCGTTAAGTTAAATGCTTACTAAGTAAGTGTTGCAGGCCTCGAGAGCACGTGTACAGTTCACATCTACACAGGAGTGTATCTGTGCGGGTGAGAAAAAAGGGAAAAGAAAATTGAAGAAAAAAAAACGAAGAAAAAATGAAAAAGTGACGGCACAGTAATACGTTAACAACCCGCTAGAGGCTTGTGCAACTATACATAAACGAGTCGAATCCGCGATCCGAGCTGGTATTCTCATCCACTTTTGGCTTTAATAGCATTTTGATAGGCGCGCAACGCACCCAACGAGCAATTCCCTCGGATCAACTAATTGACTTGTTCCACGTGGAAACCTTTAATCGATATTATAACCTCCACGCGGATCATGCTATTTACATAGATACAAATATATACGACACGTATTTATATGTACATACATATATTACGCACACGTGCACCGCTAGCTAAAGCTATTGCAGGCTCGAGTTTTTCACCCCTGAGATTTGTTCGAAAGAATTTCTGTCATTTTTGTTTGTTTTCTCGTTATTAACACACCCGCAATTTGTTTTCGGTTGTTTTTGTTTCCGTTTCCGTTTCAGTTTTTTTTTTTTTTTGTTTTTTTTTTTACAAATACACACGTACATCGGTTGTCGTTGGTATATTCATGAATTTTTTTGTTCATTTTTTCTTCCGTTTATTTTCAAATTTTCTGTACACGTGATGTTTGCGCTAAATTTCAGAAACGCGATACTTTGATATTCTAAACTTCGCGTTCCTGTATAAGAGGAACAGAGAAAAAAAAAGAATAAAAAAAAACACTCCGCGCATGTGTGTCGTTTACGTAAATCTCCACTGGTATAGGTACGGCATCATATTGACGTATCACTACGAGAAGGTGCGCGATATTAATAGGTATATATTATACTATCTGCTGCGTTGCGAATATACCTTCAGGTTTTGTTTCCTTGCGGCGGATCTGCGCGCAAAATTAGGCCGCGACCGATTTCGAAGGTCACACGCCTTTGGCGAAGACTGGGACAAGGCTAATGGATTCGCACGTGCGGTCGGTTTGCTCGGTCTCCGCCCCGCGTACTCTGGTCTGTTTCGCCGCGTTTTATTTCCACGAATATTTTTGTTACTTTTTCTCTCTTCTTCTACTCCCTTCTTTTGCTCCTTTTCTTTGTTTTCTTTTTTCTTTTTTTACTTCTTTTTTATTGGTTTTGCTAAATAAAACAGCCACTACACCACGCCGAGTCGAGCCACGTCACGCGTGCGTCGTCGTTTGACCTACTAGTTCTAATATAGAAATTCTTCACGTCAAAATTTCGACAATATCATTATAATTTCCGGTCAACTATTACGAACAACGATAATCTCACACCCCTGTAGATTTTTTTTTTTTGTTTCTTTTTTTCTTTGTGTTTTTAATATTTTATTCGTACGATCAGGTCAAGAGAGCTTACCACAAGTTTCTTCTGACTTTTTAAGGTACATCTGCAGGACGTTTCTTTTTGAAATATGTACATACATATACGTATAGAGTAGATGTCCGTAGCAAATTTTTAGTTTAGTTGGAGGGTTTTCTCTCTTTTTTCATTTGGTGGTTTTTTATTCTTTTTTTTGTTCGTTCTTCTTGTTGATATTCTTGCATATAATAGTCCCTTAGAACAAAAGGTCACGCGATAGTCTATTATGACCAACCAACCGACGTAATATTATCGGACACTTTCCGGTTGAATTCACCTTTCGTTGAATTCGTTAGTAGCTATATAGGATACACATGTATATCTAATACATATTTTTTTTTTCGGACGTGGCGACTAACATTTACGAATTATCCACTCGATTATTTACGAGCATTCGCTTGGTTCTTGGGAAAAAACACAATTTTTCCGACTTACATCATATCTATCGAGTATATATATATATATTTATATATTTATAACTCATGTATTGCTTTGGACTAATAATTTCGTAATAAGTTCAGCCGATTTATAATGTGTGTTCTGTAACAATAAAAAATCTCAATCAATGTGGGCTCTGTAAAGGTAAATAAATTTTGATTTTTTTTTCTTTCAATGATTATCGTTTCTTTACTCGTTTAAAATAATATTGGGACTGTTTGTTCGATCACCGATGGTTTCTCCTTGGAACGCGTTTCCACTTCCTGTAATTCGCAGCATTATTGCCTCGGACAATTATAGTTTTGCCATGATACGTGCTCTTGAAATTCTCGAGGGTAAGAAAAAAAAAAAAAAATTGAAAATCTTAAGTTATCGACAAATTGAGGTTAAAAATTCCATCCAAACGTGCGCCACTTGTACATTCTTTTTTGACAAGGTCAATCGTCGATCTTCGATCTTCGATCTCCTCCTTCACATGCGGAGATTTTTTCATCTTATGTCCTTCGTCAATCGATTCGAAATCAGCGAGAAGCGACGAGAAAGGATTGTTCATTTCTTTCAGATTTGAGAAATGAAAAAAAATTATTGATCCTTAGAAATTGTACCGATTGAACGGAGAAACGAAAGCTTTGTCTTTTTTTCAAGGTTTTTTTTTGATTTTTTTTGTCTTACCGTCCTCTATACCGACACTTGGAAGCAAATTTTCTCGTGCATATTTTTCCGAAGATTCGGTGTATGTAGAATCAACAAATTACGGTTTATAAACCCTGCTGCAGATGTAAACGGGAGATGCATGTCGTGCGGTTACAAACCTGCAGTCCGATCGAGGGCGGGGGTGGGGAAGAAAAAGGGAAAAGCGAGGAGGCGAGGGGGTAAATCCCACATAGCCAGACAGTGAGAGTTGTTCTATTTCAGTTGTGGTTTGAACTTACTGTAAAACGCTTGCAAGTCGTCGTACATGAATTTATGTACATACCTATAACATCTTTTTAGTTCAAGAATCGACGCAGACTTCGTCGTGTTTCGTGCGTAATTTCACGTACATATGATTTCATTAGAATTATTCCATATATGTATATGCGCCTTATATTCATGGCTGTACAAAAAATGAAAAACGAAATCTTATAACTAATAATTTATGCAGACGAACTTAAATGGAAATTTCGTTTGTGCAAGCGATCCCTGGGCAGAAAGTCTCTGTAGAGATGAATCCTGTGCAAACGAACCACTCCCATTCGATCGCAAATATTTCCTGATGAATTTTCGCAAGTTCGTGAGACGCTGATGCAGCAGCAGCAGCAGTTTTTCTTGCAGAAGAAAAACAGAGAATTTTTGTCCTACATTCTTCGAAGTTTGCGAAGATCTGAAAAATCTCAACGTTTCGCAAGTTCTTATCCCGTACATTATCATTATACATGGACACTTTTTTTTTTGCTACATTCTTTCGTTTCGTCGATGGAATATTGTATGTTATTAACATATGACATGTATATTTTATATCAGTAAGCGACGGAAAAGTTGAACCCTTAAACAAACTATAGATTGCAATTGTGAAACTATTTTTTTGGTTCTATTTTTTTTTTTTTCATTTTTTTTTCGAGTTTATTACTTTGAGACTTTGATATCGTAGGATTATATCACATCGTCTATAATATTGGTGGTTGGCATTGATGTAGCCGGTTTTTAGGACTTTGGTTATTATTAGAGGCGGTGAAACCTGTAATTTTGTATCGATCGATCCTCAGGTCAGCTTAATCATAGGTTTCAGAAGCAAACAAATTCGTCTAGACTAGACGAAACCGGGTATATCAGCCGTTTCCATCGATGTTTTCATCGCAGTTCGGTCAATATGTTTTCATATTGCAAATATAGGTAATAAAAAATCAATAAATCAATTAAAAAAATAATAATGAAAGAGAATAAAATAGAACGAAATACTCGCATGTGACTGCACTCGCGGCAGTATCATCACGGTATAATTTATTTGTTGTTTATTCGAATCAAAAATGGGTAGACATCAAAGAAAAATGTTTTCAAATGAATCTAAAAATTGAAAAAAAAAAAAAAATCAATTTCATAATCCTTGCGAAAATATAATTTTTTGATTTATGATATTTACCTTATTAAAGAAAACAAAAAAAAAAAGAAAGAATAGAAGTAGAGATGAAATATAGCTCGATTACAAGGCATGAAAATAAAGGCCGATATTAATAACAATAACGATAATAATAATAATAATAATAATGGCTTGAATGATGATAATGAGAAGAAGAGGGTCGATCGGTTGGCAAGACGATCAGATGCGATGAAACGAGATATCTTCGATCAGCGTTTATATGTATATCTAATTGTAAGTATAATTTCCATAATCGTTTGCGTACCAGACATCAGGACTCGCGCGAGTCGACCCAGATGAGGATGATCGAGACCCGCCCGAAGGCTACATGACAGGAACTGTCAATAGTTTTTACAATTCTAGTCTATTCTATTTTATTCTATTTTTTTTCAAATAAAGGTCAAAATGCAGATTCGTCGGGGCAATTTGACACAAAATTACCGTTCGCGCTGCAGTGTATGGACGTGAGGGTGAGGTACGCCCGGTTAGGTTGATTGTGAATCGCTTCGCGGCCAAGCTCATTTGGACAAATTTCCGTAGCCGGCTCAGCTACACGAAAAAGTTGTCGAAACGCGCGTTTGGTCGCGAAGCAATTCAGAATCAACCTAACCGGGGGTACGTGCATATTAGAGATGTAGGAAAAGTGAATTTCGAAAAATTCGAAAATAACGGACACCACGGTGCGTCTATGACGATGTTGACAATAATCGAGATGGAAATTTACCCGGCCATGCAGAAATCGTTGACATCCGGAAGTAATACACGTATAGTGATCGACTCTAATATCCAAACAACTTCCGTGTATCGTCAGTAACGTCGTCATATTATTATGTGTTCAACTCTCACGTGACAAGAAGATGGATGAGTTACATAGGTGCCTATATGTATATGCGGATGGCTATATATAATTCACGTATTAGCGAATAATATCAAGGAGTGTCGTCGAGGAGGAAGTGCATTCGTCGATTACGATAATGAAAGAGTTTGGAAAAACCAATTTCAACAATTCGCGGAACAATTCAAAGTACCGAAATTCTAAACGAAGTTCGATCAACGTGATTTCCGTTTTCAATAGTTTTCACACTTTCTTTATTCATGCGGACGCAATGCATTCCGTTTCACATGGCAACATTTCCGTATTTCCAGGTATACAACCTTCTGGTCTTCACATTTTTCCACGTACCATATAGATATTTATACGAGCGTACGATCTGAATGAGAATACGGAGAACGACCAGGGTCGAAAATGCACGTGGTATACGACATAATTAGCTTCAAAGTACCAGCAGCAACAGCAACGCAAAGTCTTGGACAATTCAGCGTCGCGACGCCCGCCCCCCATCCCTTCCCCTATCCCTCATTGCAGAGCCAGAGAGCACTTGCGAATCGCCCGCGGGTAACGTATCAAGGCGTGCCAGCGCCCCACAACTCTACCAGCCGGCAGACTGCAGACCACTTTTATGAATGAGTGCAGTCTCCGTGGGTGTGCACCACGGTAGGTAGTTATATACCTACACTTAAACGCGCCAGAGTGAAAGAGAGAGAGAGAGAGAGAGAGAGCGACAGCGATGGGTAGAGATTGAAAAGAGAGAAAGAACAAATAAAAAAGAAAATAAAACTAACGAATGAGCGAGCGAGTGAGTGAGATGGAAAAAGAGAAAGAGAGAAAAAGGGAATGCGCACCGCGACGTGGGCGGCGATCGGAGGCGCGGGGGCAGCAAGTTGATGCGAATAATATGTATGTATAAATGTATATAGGTTCTTTTTACCTCGTGTGCATGTCAGCTGACTACTATACGATTTACTACGCCTCGCATTTCCATGCCATTTAAAAATTTTTTAAATCCCTTTTTTTCTCTCTTCTTTTCATTCCAATTTCTTGTTATCCGTACTTTCATTCTTATCTTCTCGTTTCATTTTAATTATTTTGCTGTTTATTGATTCGTTTTTTTATCCCCCCCCCCATCCCACCTCTTGTACTTTTATATTCATACCTCGTATGGCAGGAAAATTCAACTTTTTTGCGAATGAAATTTATTCATAATTATAAAATTGACCCCAACCCCCTTCCCGGTATGACATGCACGTTATTCTGAATTTTTTTAGAGTGAACTTTCGCTTTTTTGAAAGGCGGCGGCGGGGGCGGGGTCGGGGGGGGGGGAGAAGCCCAGTTTTTGATCGGCACTCACGTGCGTACAGATTTATTTATAAGTTTATAAGCTTAAACGGTTGGAGGTAGGGTCAATTATTCAGTCGGTTGGTACGATAGTAGCTATGGTGCGATGGTCGGTCGGACGCCGCAAGTCGTAGGTCGACCGACCCTACGCCAGTCGTAAGTCTTGTGCGTCTGACAGTCTGTCTCTGTCTTTCTGTTTGACGGCCAACCCACGATAGAGATTTATTTACCACACCGATCCTAAGGGGTGGGCGATTTAAAAGGGATTGGAAACTCGAAATGTGTGGGACGATGTGAACTCGACCCAGACGATCCAAATATGGAAGGGATTACCGTCAGCTGATGTGTTT
This sequence comes from Athalia circularis, assembly GCA_963978495.1. NCBI lineage: Eukaryota > Metazoa > Arthropoda > Insecta > Hymenoptera > Athaliidae > Athalia > Athalia circularis. Next base: position 18,526,342 of record OZ021700.1, read on the forward strand.
AAAACTATATAAAATAACCCTGTTCTTTTTTCCTTTTCGATTTGATTGTGAATACTTTTTCTTTTTTCTCATATTCATTCTGAATAGAAATTACATAGTCGATGTACACGGACTGAATAATTATACAGACAGAGTGCTTGTTTTTTTTGTTTCCACTTTTCCGACGATCCATCCGATAGACTCGACGTTGGCTTTTAGCGGCTCTTCTCATATATGGCGTCGCGACGCCGTAATTAACCGTTGTATGTACTTCCACGCTTCGGCTTGTTATATTAGTTCACTTTACATATAATTAGCTGCGATGCACATGCTTTATAGCTAGCTATCGTGTAGCGTGTCCGACCAACTTTTGTTCGCTTTGTACGAGACAATTAATTTTCTCTGTGAAATTTCAGGTATTAAATTAATATAGTATTTGAACAAATTGATGAATACCATGAAAATTTTCCAACTATCAGGGGAATGTTGTTAATTGTTGTATTTTATCTTTTAGCTTTTGCTTTGTCGTTGACAATTGAACCAACGAAAGGATTAATTATTTTTTCAAAACATATGGGTATATATAATTACGTCGATGAACGGAACAAAATTGCTCGATTCGTCGTCTATTTGGAAAATAGAAGAAAATAAAGTTTCACTTCGTCATTTCACTCCATGCTCAATGGATGAATCGATACACATTTAATTATCATCAGGTGCAAGCTATAATTGATGAATATATCATAAGGACACTTTCAACGTCCTCCGCGGTTATGATAATAATCTGAATAGTTTGATATGAAATTAAAAATCGTCGTGTCAATCTCAATGCCGAGCGAAACACGAATTATTCATTGAAAGATCTATTCAACATTTATCACCCCCCTCTTTTTTATTCATTTATTCTTTTCTTGTCTCTACTCGTCGCGATTTCCCGTTGCAATCGTATATTCGAATTAGTCAGGTGACGACGTGGCGATTAAAAAGTGTCGAGTTTCGTGCTGCATATTATGAGAATGTGTACGTATTTTATCTACCCACCCATATAGACGCATACCGTAGTAATGGTAAGCCGCGTGTCGGAGTAATACATTTCAATTCAGGTAAACGTCTGATAAGATCGGTGAATATTTCACCGCTTACGTACATACGGAACGTACGTGATGCACAAGTTGGTCTCCCACCTCCGATTCCCGTTTTGATAATCCCCCTATATACATATGAAATATAATAATGTATTTATATATATATATGCATGTATCTTTCTATGTATATTACATCGTACAGCAAGTGCAGGTGTTTTTTTTTAATGTACTCTATACTCACTCGACGCCACGTGATCTGAACTCTTACGCTACCGAACGTAACATTCGTTACGACAATCGTACGACGGCGCCGCATCGTTTTCGTACACATATCTATTATGTATGTACACGTAATAACGTAAATGAATACGTACGTGTAGATAGAAATGCAAGCGTCTTTTGCAGTATTTTATACGTAGATATTTTCCATGTACATAAATTGCAGGCATAACATACGCGATAAAAATGGCATTGAAGATATGAAATCGTAATGAAATTATATTACGTACAGGTTGCTCGATTCGAAATTTCGAAAGATAGAATTGTGGTGGGAATAATTTCAGAGAAAAAAGTTCGTCGCGAACACACCGAGTAAATTGATCACGATTTTCTTATACACGTTACTTATCGTCAGGTGTTTCTCATTTTGAATTTTCAACTTTCCGAATGGTGGTTGTCGCATGTCTGGATGTGTACATACTTCATTGTTAAGTCTTGATTCTTCAGTCTAGTATCTTACTTGCTGTCTACCAGTTTCCGGAGTTTCAAGTTTCGAGAGTTGCACAGTGTGCAGTAGTAGAAGAAGGACGAGAAACGCAGCAGAAATTTATACATTACTCATGATCTCGCCAAGTGTACATGTCATACACACGTACACCCGGTGAGGCTGATTGTGAATCGCTTCGCGGCCAAGCCCGCGTTTGGACAACTTTTTCGTGTAGCTAGGCCGGCTACAAAAAAGTTGTCCAAACGCGTGTTTGGCCGCGAAGCGATTCGCAATCAGCCTCACGGGGCGTACGTGTGTATGACATGTACACTTGGCGAGATCACAACTGGTAGAGTTAGACAGAACTGAACGCGATGTGATTTAGGTTGGCATCAAATAATCCCTAGTAAAAATTCACAACAGAGGTGGTGATCGATGCGGGTCGAACCGCTCCCAACTGCTGTAAATTTTCACTAGGGATTTTTAATACCAACCTATATCTCATCGCGTTCTGTCTAACTCTATCACTTATGATCTCGCCAAGTGTACATCCAAATACATTATGTGTTTCGCGTTTCAAACTATAAAATGCACGGTTCTTACCCTATTTTCCTCTTCGCTCGCAGCACTTCCATGAACGTATACATATACATATACGCACAGTGAATACGGATTTACTCGAGCGTGTCAAAAATAAAAGAAATACTTTCCCTTCCTCCGTCTCTTCGTTTCCCACTCTTCCTATTTATCCCTTCTCGCCCCTTTTTTTTTACCCTCTTTACTATATTCTGCGCTCATTGACGCCGCACAACGCTTAGGCATGCAGACTCCAAATTACTTTCTCGCGGCCTAGTGCCCTGTGGCTATAATAATAAGAATAATGGTATTAGAAAACCTTTAATCCCATCGGATAAACCAGTTGACCATACGTAATACATTTTCGAATTAGGACGAGTCTAAAAACCCGCGTAGGTGAACTAAATTGATGCTCGTATTTATTTTTTTCAAATAACCTCGAGCAAGTGGTCATCTAGCTACTATTTTTCATTGTCGATTCTTTTTTTCTCGTTGTTTTTTTTTTCCCCCCCTTTCATCTTTTTAATTTTCGTTCATTTGCGGAGCCGCGATTCACGGGGTTAATTATGAAAATTAGATGACTTCGTGTGATGGTTTGAAATTTGAAATCCCCGGCCAGATTTCTCTGTATGGAGACCATCACGGAGAGGCCCCGGGGGTGGAAGGGACGATTGACGGTGAAGGTTTATTTTATATACGACGATATACACGTCCTGGGGGGGAGGTGAAAAGAGGGAGGGGGAAGTAGGAGGTTTGCTGTAGCTATAGGGTTCCTTTGGAGCGTCGCGACGCCTCGTCTAGCCTCGAGGTTTAACCCTCGTACGCCGTAAGTCACGAGCCTGGTTTTCGCGGAACCTCCGGGCGATACTAGCGTCGCTAATAAACAACCCTGTGAATATTCTCTTCCCCCTCTCAGGTATACGTATAACCAGCAGCAGCAGAGGCGCGAGCAAGTGAGCTGGCAGATTTATGGGAAGAACGGAATGGAAGACGCGGGAGAATTCTGCGCGAAATCTACGTTCTATTCGCCGTGTATTATAGGTAATACGTGTGACTCTATGGATTATATTATATTCACATATTTATTTATTTTATTCATGTTCTCTTTTTCAACGAAATCAAGAAAAGAATATCGGACAAGCAGCGAGGTGCGATTGAAAGAAGGTTTGCGTCTTACGTACAGCATCACGATATCGTGCGTTAGGGCAAGAAAAAAAAAACAAAAAAATTGTAAAAAAAAATAAGAAACAATTTTCAGTGAAGAGAACGCTTGATGAGAAAATGCAATCGAAATCGTGATAAATTGAAGAGCTCATGGAAGTTTGTTGTAAAGCGGGGATCTTGAATTCCACGGAAAAGTGAAGGATGAAAAATAAGAGAGGAAGCGTAGGAAATTGGGGGTGAGGGCAGGATAGATCATCCCGCGGGATGATCCTGATCCTTTGATTTATTAATCCGCTTGACTCAGTCGTCCCAGTTGTTTTATGTATATCCTCCGAAGTTGTCATCTCGTATACCTTTATCTGATTGCGTTCCGTGTCAGATTTTCCTCCTAGTCTTACTATCTGCACTACTCTTGCCGCACCGCCGACGGAGCCTTTTATCTGACGATAAAGAGGAAAGTCGAGACAGAAATAACGGCTCGAGTAATTTCTCATCTTTACACCATGACGGTTGAGATATCTACGCCTTCCTTGTTTTGCATTTTTTCTCTTCCTATAATTGCGAATGAAACAGAAATCAAGAACACCCTCGTATTGGAGCTTTCTTTTGTCTCGTTTTGTTTTGTTGTTTATTTTAATTGTTTTGTTTTGTTTTTTTTCTTCTTTTCATCCGGGCAACATCGTCGTTGTAAAAATAAAGAAAAAAACGAAAAAGTTAGGTTCGGATTTATGAGATACCGAAAAGTTTAACATCGTATAATGTAGTTCATACACCTGTGCTTATATGTATACCTGTTTAGTTAAATGGAGAAAACCAAATCGGATTTTGTAGGTATAGCGATACCTATACGGCTTCCCACGCTGTTGCAGCTCTCGACGACCTACGTCAACCTTTTACTCCCCCTCTTTTATCCCACTTTTTTCATTCCCTTCTCTTCTCTATTTCTCCTTCATCCTTCGATTCGCGCTTTGCACCACCCGCCCGTAGGTAACTATTCAAAGCAGCATCTCTTTATTTTTTTCTTCCATTTTCGTACAACTAGCTATCTTCATTACACCATTTACTAACCTAATAGACAGAACGACATCCTTCGGGCTTTAGGTCAGGTTATACAGTGACAGAATTTGCGATTTTTGTCAAAATTAAAGCTTGTTTTTTTATTTTTATTTATACATTTTTCTCCAACTATCTTTCGGTCAAGCTTCGTCTTCTTTTCCATTTTGTTTTTTTCTCTCGCTCTATATATAACGTACTTTCAAAAACGATTCTTCGAAAACTTCATACCCTTCCTCTCATCGCAAACCGCGTGCATGTGACATTGTATTCGAACCAACCAGCTCGTCGGCGCCGTGTGAAAATCGGATGATCCCATATACTTCGATCTTCTTTTCTCTTTTTCTTTTTCTATTTTTTTTTTCCTTCTCCTCTTCCTTTTTCATTCTGTTCTCTCGCGCGTCTGTAAAGAAGACTCTGACAATGAGAAGAAAAAGTTGCGCCCCCGCGGAAGCTGAGAAGGTTTATGACATTTTGAGTTCTATCTCCTAGAAACGTCAGGACGCTCTCCTATCCATGCAGGTGAAAAAAAAGATTTCGTTATGTCGCGATGAAGTAATGTCACACCTGAATCACACTTTGTTATCATCATACTACTTGATGAGCCGGAAATTGTAAACGACCACATTAGAAATAGGTACCTTATAGTATTCGCGATGAGTATGTTTTCATTTTCAATATGGTTCGCGGCGTGATGCGTTTATAAGTTTATAACTTGTACCACTATAGGTATGTACTGCGACCAACCAACGCTTGCACTCCAGGGTAGTCGTACCTACGTAACGTACAACCTTCGTTTTTAGGTCGATGTGAATGAAAGGTTCTTGAACGAAGTTTCCTCTTATAGAAAACGCAAACTACAACGACAGAACGACGGCGGCGACGATACGCTCGAGATATTCACGTGGTAGGTAGTCACCGAGAGATCGATATTTCTTTTTTCGTTTTCCTTTTTTATTTGCGCGCATAATAACTAAGAGTGCGGCTCGTGTTCACTACTCCTCTCCTCGCTCATTCTTCGCTGTGGTAATGGTGTGCGAATGCTGCCTCGTCGTCATTGTCGTCGTCGTCGTCGACGTCGACGTCGTCCGCCGCTAGTGCTGCTGCTGCACCGTTCGTGTGAATGGAAGTCGGCTATGTATAGTAACTTGGAATTAACTTCATGTCGTCAGTTTCGCCAAGCTACGTACACTACGTACGTATACTACGTTATACCTATACTCCGAGTGCGTACTCAACTATTCCGTACCACGTGGTTTCCGCTCAATTCAAATGAACAATCGATACTCTCCACTTATACGCGTATACGGGTGCATCGAGAATTCATTTACATCATTGACTGAAAAAAAAATAAAGAAAAGAAACTAATTCAGAGTATAAATGATTTGTATCGTGAATTTTACAAAACGCCTTTTATGATTGAATTTGAATATTTTTTTGGGGGGTGGGAGAAACTAGCCGTCGGTGATAATCTCAAAATTTGTTCAAAATGAGGTGGAGAAGGGAAAAAAAAAAATAACAAAAAATAATGCGAACTGTACGTGAGAAACAAAATTCTCAAGTTCTAGGACGAGTTTCCTTCGGCGGACTATTGGGCGTTTTTATGTTTCGTCGCAACACTCGCGCCCAGGTCTTCTCTTGCGGACGCTGGGGATTTTCAGATTCACGTGGCGCGACCGGCAAAATAAACGGAAGAAGCGCGCGCCGCATAAACGCGGGTATATTCCACCGTAGCTTTCCTACCCGCCCGCCCCATGGTTGCCACCTTTCCTCCTCACTCTTCCTTCTACAACGTACACCCTGCAGGACGCTCCCGCGTCTACGACGAACTCGGGGAATTGTCGGCCGGTGGGCCTCGGATCAATATTGCCATGACTACGTGGAGGTGGTGGTACGTGCGCCGCGGAGAACGGTGAAACTTTGGGCTTGTAGTATAGTAAAGTAGGTAGTACTATGGATACGTCACACCGAGTGTCCTTCTACTCGTCCAATGCCACCGGCGCAGCCAACGCCACCGATTCATGACGATAAGACGACCACAGCGACGTTCTATACACTTGGACATCTCATGATTGTTCGTGTACAACGAATTTTATAAACAATATTTCATCTTTTTCTTCTTCACATAAATATCATTTTGACGAATCGATTTATCGATAGGTTATTTTTCTTTTTTTTTGGTTTTCATTTTATTTTTACTTTTCTTTATTTTCTCTCTTCTTTAATGTCACAACGTAATCGCGACGTTGTATTATTTCCATGATATTGCGATTCGCTTTTAAGCTGTTTTGTGATTATGGCTACTCGAAGCTTCTAGATATCGCAGAATAAATAATGCGCACGTCGTATTTTTTGAACCAAAAAAAAAAACACAAAAAAACTATCGTACGGTTAACGCAATTTTTCTACCTATTCTACCTTGTACCGCTATGTTATTGTTTTTCTCTGTCAAATTTATTTTCACGATTCTACATTCCGAATTTTGGCGGCCTAATGATTTTGTAGAGTCTTAATTTATAACCTCGCTAGACGCTATTGCGTCGTTTCTAATTTCACCGCTGCTAATTATGCCGCAATAATATAATAATAATTTGAATTTGCTACGTCACATTCCGCAATCGATCCATTTGTACCGACCCAAAAGAGAAGTTTGTGTGCACCGGCCGTTTATTGGAACTTGATTTTTTTTGTTTTTTTTTTTTCTCTCGGAGTTACACCCTTGTGAGCAGCTAGAAAATTTGAACTTTCCGAAATAGCGCGAAGTTGTGTTTATCGGGCGAAAGGGGCGTATCCCTGAAAAATTGAAAGTACAGAAACGATCGTTTCGAAGCACATTTCACTAAAACTGGCTCGTAGTTTCGATCGTTTTTCGATTTAATTCACGTTTGACAGATGGATCCTTTTTGACGGCACAATGTCTAGTTCCACACACAGAAAAAAAGGACCGTTCCTACGGTTCGCGATTCAATTTTTTCTCCGTTATATTATCACGCTCTTTTCTTTCCCTCCAAAATTGTCAGCTGATCAGCGGCAAACCGTGCCCTCGTGTTTTTATATACCGCAAATACACATAACTATTTTATAATTTTATACGGCGCACGCGTTTATACATATTCGGGAGATGCACCTTTGTGTGCTCTTGAAACGTTCGTTTTCTGATGATTTAATACGCATTCATGTTACATATCAATGGTGTGCGCGGTTGGAGTTTGAGTTGTAGGAGAAAAAAAAGAACGACGGGAGATCCGGGGGTTATAGGTGCCCGGTGCTTCCGGCGTTGTATTCCAATAGGTATGTTTGCGTACAGTGTGTAAACACGTTTGTACAAACGCATGTGGTGCATCAATTGCGTGTTTGTAGAACGACCGTATGCATCACGATGGTGCGCGCGGCGTGGCAGCAGTTAGTCTCTTGTTAATGAAGACCACCCTGCTGATTTTCCATCTCTTTTTGTTATTTAATCCCCCCCCCCCCCCCCCCAAGTTTTCTTTTTTCTACTCTTTTTCTCCCTCAACCCCCTCCTCCCTCCGGCTCGTGTCGGACGTTTTAATTGGAGTACCATATTTTTTAATTGGATTTTGCATTAATAGCAATTATTTTTTTAATCGCAGTCGGTGCGTCGCCTCAATGACGCTTTACGATCATTTTTACAATTGACACCACCGCGCGTCTCATGTGTGTATAACATACTCGTTTTCCCCCTCAAAAAATAACCATGAAAATATACTAACGAATAAAATTATAATTTTATATTTCGATCAACGCTTCGTCTGGCATTGTCATCTAGTGATCGTCATCTCTGATATCAAATGACATCAACTTGACTAATTTTCCACCGGTGCAACGGTGATATTCAGAGACGCTGCGCGCGTCTTATTACCGTTACCATTACTATTATTATTACTACTACTACGAATAAGGAGAAGGAGGAGCGACTTTACTTCACTTCACTTCCTGCAGCAGGTCGGGAACTTGACCGGCTGCAGTCACGAGGGGAGATCAGAAGCCGGAAGTGACGTAGTGGAACGTCTAAACATAGACCGCTCTGGATCGAAGCGCGATCTAAAGTTCCGACATTTTCAACCGACAACAGATGCCACTCCCATTTATGTACGATGCTCGGTCAAAGAAATTATCGATTTTGATCCGCGTAAAAATAAATTTTATACGACCTCTTCACTTTCCCTCTACGCATACAGATGTGATCGACACATACAACGCCATAATAAAAAAACTTGGACATTTTTTTTTTCTCTTCTGAGAATTGAACACTCTACAACAAAGCTCTGATGCAGAAAGTTCGTAAGTGCGAGCGTTCGTATCGAAAGTTCAATTTATACAAAATTACCATTTTTTTTTAAGTATATCATTGACGTATAAAGCTCTTTTTTGTTCGTCGTTATTATGGCTCGAACAATCGAAACACGTTTACAACTTCCGTGGGAAAGGAGGGGAGGTTTATCCGTGCGGGGGTGAAACTAAGGGCAACAAGGAAACATCTCCAACGTCAGAGAATGAAAACGAAGCAAACTGAACTCTAACTTGGAATCACAGCCGTACCACAGCGAAATCCCTTAACGACGTTTTGTTACACGACCAAGTCAGATTTACCCAACTGATTGCTCGCCCGAAACATCTGCGACACTCCCCCGCTGTATTGCTCCCTACGTGTATGTATCCGTGCGTACATAAGTATATACCCATGTGTATGTATGACAGGTTAACAACACGTGTGTCAAAACTGGAAACACCACAAATTAATGACACAATTAAGCACCCGCGAATCACCAGACTATGAAGTATACCGCGCGGCGTATATTATGCCTCGTGCAACCCGCCGCTATTTAACTTGCAACATTTAATTCAGACCGAGCGCATGGTAATGATATGGAATAAAAGTTTTTTTCACCCCACAGGAAAAAAAAACAAATAAAAGGAAAAATCCTCTCGCGAATTATAAATTACAGTCATCGTGTTACCGTAGTTTATATCTCATTCATAAATTCTCTTGATTTGTCAGAATTGAATACTATAGTACAGTTTTCAATTTTTCGTTCGAACTATTATTGTTACCTATTCAATTTTTTCTTTTATTCTTTTCCTCCGTTTTTCCTGTACAGTGGTTGGATTTTGAAAATTACCCGTTACAGCCCGTCACAGCGAATCATTTCGTTTAATTTACCAATCGGTTGTCTCTATCTACGTGCAATTTATAACCGCAATGATTATATTTCGAGGTGATTATTGCCATTTGAATTATCATCGCGACAACGCCCTGGTTGACGTATTAGGCACGTCATTAATAGTCGCCGTTGCAGCAACAGCTCATTTAACCACAACCAATAATCGTTTAATTGTATTTTTATTTTTCTTGTTTCAGGTAAGTTCCGATCAGAGTTGCGCATCGTCGATGTCGGCGTTCCCGCATAACCTCCAGAATTTTTTGTCCCATTTTAAATCGATCAATTTTTATCGATTATCAACGAAATAATCATTATACCGTCCTCCCATTGCCCCCCCCCCCCCCATGGGGAAATCAACCAACACCGATCATGCATAAGTTGGTAAGTAAACTTGAAAATTTAAGATATTTTTCTTCCTTTCCTTATTTTCAATTTCGGTTTCGTTTTTAATATCCTCTGCGGTACGGACCGTATTATCTATTAGAATTTAATGCATAATATAATATTATGCCTGCGATATGCGTACCGCCCTCGCCGCGTGAAAAATCGGGAGAGGGATAAGAGGGGAGCGGAATCATTAATCATTTTTGTTTTTCTCAGCGCGATGCTTCTCACCATGTATAGTAGAAGATCCGAAAAATCTGTGCCCCGGTGAGCTCCTGCTCCTGCTGCACTCTAAGCTTCGATGAAAAATGAATTCGGTTCACATCCAACCGACACCCGCAAGCTTTTTAAATTCTCATCGTCAATAGCCACTTTCGGGTCATGCCCCTCGAATATTTTCATCGCATACAATGTGTTTGACCTCCTAAAATATGGTATGCAGATACATAGGTATTTTTTTTTATTTTCTATCGATCTATTTTGCAGCTTCACACGATTTTATTCACCTTTTGTTTTTTCAAAGAGATAAAGCGATCGTTACAGATTCCGATGAGCTTTTTTTTTTTTTTTTCAAAAGTCTCTGGAGCGAAAATTTTATTCCGTTGGTTATTGAAAAAGCGAGTTTGACCCAATTTTTATTTATTTATTTATTTATTTTTTCTTGCTTTGAAAACTCTAGTAAAGAAAAAAAGAGGACCAGAAAAAAATTCAGCGACTAACTTTGTTGATATCATTTTCGTTTTTTCACTCTAATTGTAAGAGGTTCTGTCCTTGACGGAAATTAATCACTCGTATGGGGTGTGAAGGCTCGTCTCATTCGTTGTGGCTTTATTTTACCCTCCGTCTTTTTCCTCCTCTTCTCTCTCTCTCTCTTTCTCTCTCTCTCGTTCTCTCCCTCTCTCCCTCTCTCTTTGCGTATTCGTGACACGTGACAACAACTTGGGGGTGAATGTGGCTGATGGGAAGATAGAAAATGGAAGATGGAAGATGGAAGATGGAAGATGGGTGATGGAAATCCTAACGAGGGTAGCAGCTGCGATCACAAACCATCGGATTATTATTTAAGGACCTACCCTATACTTCTATGCTAAATTTATGAGGACGCACAATTTTATAAGGACGCGCCAGACAGACATTGAATTTAGGCAAACGACTAGGTTTGTTGTAACACGACGCGTGTTTGCAGAACATTTTCTTTATCTTTTTGTATTTTCATTCCAATCATATTTTCATATCTTCGTATCACGAGGTGGGCTTTTAAAACCATAGTTTACACTCTCGTAGTACAGCGAATTAAAAAATTTTCAACTTTTCGCCAACAATCGCGCGTTGCTATTATACCGTGAATTTAGTTACTCCTCGATTTTTAATTATTTTTCTTTTTTTCTCGCTCTTCGCTTGATACTTGCTGCTATTTTATTTCAGCCGCTGTGTGGCCTGTGCTGTAGGTACACCTAAGGCGGAAACTTAATTTAATATTATGAAAAATTCTATGAAAAGTGGCGGGAAAATTTTCCTCTTTTCGCTTTCACGTACAATCACGTTGATGAAAATTTTTAATTACTGTTATAATTGTGTTCGTTCAGGAGTTGAACAACGCTTATTATACTTGATTAGTGTTTTTTTTTTTTGTTTTTTTTTTATCACTTCAATTTTTTACAACACCTATTCGCGCTGCGTTATTTTTAGTAAGCGCAAATTGATTTTAGAGAAAAATCAAATTTCAAGTCGAACTCGTTGCGAAAGTTCTCAGGTCGCGCGTGTACGAAAAGGGTGAGAATCAAGATGAGAATAATCATTTTCTCTATCTCTTATAAATATAGAAGAGAGAGAAAGACAGAGGGAGAGAGAGGGTGTTTGACTCCTTTGGAAAAGCGTCGTTGAGGGTTTTCTCTGAATTTGTGAAACGCAATTCCTGGAATTCATTGGTTAAATATCAAAGGTGTTGCCTGCTGCGAGGGTTACTAAAGTCGGTTCGCGGGTCCTCTTCAAAGCTTCCGGGGTTCGGAGTAAAGTACTCTGTACTGCTCGAGCTCCCGTTATTTGCCCTTCCAGGCTCAAGGTCAGGTGGAGTGCTTTGGGCCAATTTCAGGTCTCTGCCCTACTCGTCCTACCGTTTCACGATTCATGCGCACTCCCGGTGGTGAATAGCCGCAGAGTCATTCACGGCTCACCCCCGATACTCATACTTCCGCTTTTCATCGATTCGTACGTTGTTTCCGTTTCACCAAGGTGTACGATACGAAACGTGTGTGAAATTATTCGCACTTAAATTTCATTATTGTTTTCATCAATTCGATAATATAGGAACTAGAAAACAAAAAAAAACACCATCCGAAAGCCCTAGTTTGTTTTTTTTATTTACTATTTTCCTTTGGCGAATACCCGTACATCAAAATTTTGAATGTAAGAGCTATCAAAATCCCGATAATGAACAATTGATTCCGGGATTACCGAACTTTTTTGATAAATGTAACAGTTTGAAGGAATCGAGCGAGAGTGAATATCGCGAGATCTTTCTTCTCGAAGGAAATTTATCTTGGAGTTCGCGAGTCCTCGAGATGCCCAAGGGTATAAGAAGGAAATTACTGTAAACCGTTTGGTGGTTAGGTTCGATCGATGGGGGTAAGGGTAAGTAGGGGTAATTTTGGCAAGTCACTCTCGTATCTTGGGGTCTAATCGTAAATCCTAAAGGTACCTTCCTTCCTTCCTTCCTTCCTTCCTTCCTTCGTTCCTCCCATCCTTCACCTAGCCTCTTTTGCCCACCATCTACGGTACTTACGTACGGTGCCACGTAGAATTATTGGCGTCGTCGATACGTCAGCATCGCCACTAGGCAGCTCCTAAAAGTCCTCCCAAATATATAGGTATATATATATATACATACAGCGGGTCACGCGCGCGAAGATCTACGTGACCAGAATCCCCAAATATCACGATGCGGCAACGAGTCGACGTGGATAAGGGAAAGAAAAAAAAAAAAATTCAACGAGACGCGGGGGGAAAAAAAAAGGAAATTAAGAAGAAAAATAGAGTCTGAAAAGTAAAAAAATTATTTCAGACCGAGGAGAAAATTGCGTGGAGAGATAGAAAAATTCCGTTGAACTCTCGTTCGTACATTATTATTGATGTTGTTGTTGTTGTTGTTATTATTATTATTATTATTATCATCATCATCATTGTTATCATTATTTTTATTTTATGGAGGGTCGCGGTATACTCTTGTGCCCACCTCCCTTTCGGCAACTCCTGCACGTATTTCATTAGCACTGGAGTCCTGGGGACACTAGATTCCGTTCAGTGGCGGTTCTATTTTGATACGGAAACACTACGTACATAATACATATTACGTATACGATACATAGCTATATACCTTTACCTAAGTATACATATAGATAGATCTTCTAGAATTGATTGCTACGAAAATAGAGAGAGAACGTAACATTGAAGCGATTCAACTCGCTGCGACGCGACGATCCCATACAGTAAACGCCGATGCATTATTATACACACATATACATGACTAGGTATATGGTATGTTTGAGACCCATATAATTATTGAAGAGATCGTCAACGAAATATATTTCATCATATATATCTCATTGATATTTCTCCACATCACGCGTCCCTTCTACTTTTTTTTCATTCATTAAAAAGTTCTACCACAATTTATAATTCATCCCGTGCAAAGAAAACATGCACGTATACCTATGTACACAGTTTTCCCGAAAAAAATATAAAATTCGTTTGCCGAGGTAGATTAATTTTCAATGCATATAGGTGCATACGTACATATGTATATACGTATGTATACACGTATATTCGTTTCGAAATTATAAGATGAATCATGTCTGAGAGCTGCACTCAGCGTTTTCAGAAACGTACGTAAGATCTTCTGCCTTTTTTTTCTAGTTTTGGGCGGGGGGTTAAGTCGGGAAGACTGGACGAAGTGGGTAGTCTGCTGTCTTGCGGTTTTGTGTATCAGGCAAAAGAGGAAAATTCAATAAAGCAAAAATAAAAACGGTCAAAAAGGAACGGTGTTGACAGTCGGGACGCCGCGACGCACGCTCCAAAAACTACTACAATGTGATAACGCGCGGTTCAAGCTTTGTTCAAAACAAATTTCAATTACATTGAAATTTAATTACTTGAATTTTTTTAGCGGTAATGGCCCACTGAAGACTTTAAAAAAACGGCTTGAATTATCTAAAATCGTGGAAAACAATATCGCGAGCGTATGGGTACAGTCGTAAAAAGTGGAAACAATCCGAGTGGTTGAATTTTTAAACCATGTTCAATTTGAAATATTTTTCGTGGGTTGCGCCCTTCTGGCTCTGAGCCCGCGATTCATAAACTCAATGGTTTTGAAGACCCAGTCGCAACTTATCACCTCTCGACGACTGGTATTATATGTATGTACATGTAATGTCCTTCCGGATATTTTCATATTTCGACTATCGTGCACAGGAGCTAATTTGAAATTCGAGCGAAGAGCACACTTGATCAAAATTTCCACTTCACAACACCCCTCCGCGCTCTCAAAAGGACGACAATAAATTATTTAACGACAATGGGGTGAACCCACGGAAATTACGTCACCCAGAATATTTTTAACGCCCCCCCCCCCCCCCCCCCCCAAATTTTTCATTCATCTTAACTTTTTCATTTTTTTTTTTTGTCGTTTAAAATATTTCCGCACACCTAAAGTCAATTATTTTTTATGAGATGATGTTTTTTTCCCCCTCTCCGTTTTTCATTGAAAATTACTGAACAGCGAGATTACATTTCTTTATTATTCCACAGTCTCTGAGAGTTTTCGATTAATTTTCTGTTTTATTTGGTTATTTTGTTTTTTTTTTTTTTTGCTTTCAAATCGTACGAGTCGGCTTTATTTCAAATTATGATAATAATTGTGACAAAGAAGTTACTTTGACGAACGCAAAGAGTTTCCGATCAATCGGGCAGAGAAATGCGGGAGGAAAGGAAAGGGGAGATTTCCTGCAAACCTTGAACCCTGAAAATGAGGTACCCAATAATCCACTTTGGAAATTACACCCTCAAGCTACGAGGTTATCCTCAAAGGACAATTAGAACAACAATGAGGACGACGGGGGTGACGTCACGGGGACTACTTCCTTCCATCTCGATGTTCACCCAAATACCTTTCCCTAATTACAGTAACTCGTTAACTTATTCATCCTTGGATTCATTTTATGCTTCGAACATAATCCCCGTGCAACACCTCCATAGCTGGTTCAATATTTCGAAATTCATTTATTCATTTTTTCTTCTTTTCAAAGGATTATTATTTTTTCCGTTCTGTTTCTCCTACTGGAGAAAATTTGAGTGAAAATTTTATTGAAATTTTTCTTGTTGACAATATGAACGCAAAGTTCAGTATTGGTAAGAATTTTTTTACTTCATTTTATTTCCCAGCTTGTTATTCATTCATTTTATTCCAACCTGCACTCCCATGAATTTTATGGGAGCGTGAAAAATGTTCGTTATCGCAAGAAAAATTTCGATGATTTGCGGAAAAATATGAAAAAATATAGGTATATATTTGTATATATTTGGGCAAATAACGGGGTAGTTTGAGTTTTGAAAAGGGGACACTCGAGGAGCCCGTCTACAACCATCACCCTTCGAGCTTCTAGAGCAACGTGGTTATCCACGAAGGACAATTGGAACGACGATGAGAATACTCGAAATGCCGTCGCCAGCACTTCCTTCGTTCGTTCGGTTCGACGCGAATCCAAATATCTTACGATGGATCTCTTCCTCGAAGAGAGAGAGAAAAGAGAAACGGAGCGAGAAGGAAGGAAATAACGCGTCCCCTCGCTCTCCTCCCCTCCCCCACCGCACTCTCTTTTCCGTCTCCACTTCCAAAGCTCGAACCCTCGCGCGACCTCCGCACTCGTCGCCCGGGCCGTGGACCTTCCTAGGGGTTGTTTTGATAAAACAGCCAAACGTGCACGGGCTATGGTGGAAGAAAACGAAAGGGTTTCAAGAGGAATTATGTATTGTGCTCCAGTTTCCACCGTATCTGTTTTTTTTGCCCCCCGCCCTTCAAACTCTCTTTTTCCCCTTTCACGTGTTTTTTCGTCATACCGCTCCGATAACGGCTGTAATATTTACATCCATCATCCCTAAACGCTATAATCAGATGATTCACGGACAAAACCCAAACGAGATATGGCCTGAGCTTTTTGTTAAATGAAAAAAAATACACACATTTAGAAGACGCAACAAACGGTGCATCAAATAAAAATATTTTTAGCATACAATCGTCGAAACGAGGTAGCGGATGGATGAAAAAAAAGAAACAAAAAAAAAACACAAAAAACAAAATTGCGAGTACATAATGTGCATAGTTTTGATTCTTTGCAGGTTATACAATTACTGATAATTTTACATAAACATACATGCGTGGACGGTAATAAGCAAAAACGTCTTAACCAACAGAAAAAATGTTTTTTTTCCCTCAAACCATTGCGAAAACGTGAAGCCGCGACCCACATCATAAAAATATATCGATCGCACATTTTTGAAAATTATTTTTTTTTTCAAAAATGTGGGTCAAGACGTTATCGCGTAATGCTATCCATGCTTCTATGTGCCTAACATCCGGAATGAAATATAATCAGGATGGTGGGAATAAAAATGTAACGTGGGTATATCTGGAAACGGAAGAAATCCAGCAGACTCTGGCAGACGAGAAGGCCGCGGGACAAGCCAACATTGAGCAACCGGCAGCCAGCCTCCGCCTACGGAAGCCTCAGACGAAAGCATCGATCTGGGCGTCGGCCTCAAGACGCCCTCTTCCTGCCACCCTCCGCGACGCGGACCCCCAGCCTATGGCCCCCCCCCCCCCCCCTCCCCCGTAGCTTCTGAACCCCCGAAGCTTCGGGGTCCAGAGGAGCTTGCAACGAAGCAGCTCTAGCTAGGAGGCCGAAAGGAAGAAGGAAGCTTCGCTGCCGATTCGCTCGCTTACTCTTCTCTGCACCGAGCTACGCCGCCCGCCCCGTAATGCATTTTGCGCATCGCTCATAACGCCAGCCTCACTTGAAAGAATTCCTGCAAGAGCTCGGCCCGGTTATTGTTCCCTGCACCTAACCGGTGCTACTCACTTCGTTTATCAAATAAAAATGAACAAGAAAAATAATAAAAGATTTTAAATGAAAAATTCTACACGCCACCGTCCGCATATTCGCCCGCACTACCAACACCGGCATCGTCACCACTGTTGTAACTTTTCCCACCAATGGCCAGAAAATGTTTAAGATTTCGAATAGGTATGCTCGCGCCACCACCCGACCCCCATCGATGCTCGTAATAACCCCTGCACCTTATACCGTGTGTTTCGTTTTAACCGATCTCTGTAACAACCCCGTGTACGATTCGGAAGAGGAAGCGGTATGTCTCCGATCTGAAGGATCGACGAAGGACGAATTCGACGTTATGATTTTGGTATTGGATGTATAAATCCCCCGAACCTTGACGATGCTCGATTAACATATTTTTTTATTCGTATTTTTCATTCATTCATTTGGAATAAGGACCTGTCGTCCATAAGTAAGTTAGGTCCTTGAGGACCTCCGTAAGGAAGTTGTGCTTGATTTGAACGAAGTAGAGAGAAAGAAAAAAAAATCACGAAACGTCCTTGTTATAGTACTCGGCTCCGTTGGACGACTGAAAAATATAAAAATTCGTGCCCGATACGAAGAGTTGATGATTCTTTTTTTCTTCTCTCCTTTTTCTTCTGCCGTCCTGAAATTGGCTTCATTCACATTACCGTAATCGGTAAGAGTGCACGTTGCCGTTACGTCTAGGTATACGTACGGATAAGTACTCGACACTTGATTGTACTTGAATATTGCTGCTGACTGTGCTTCTCAAAATCATCCACCCATCTCAAAAACGAATCGAATCTTATGCACCTGTACAAGTGCGGCGGAAGAAATAGAAAGGGAGAAAAAATAGAAATAAAAACAAAGATCTAAAAATTGTAACTTTTGTTTTTGTTTCTTTCAACGTGACGCTGATATCAACCGCTACTACCGATACTAGTTCATCAGGCGTTAAAGTACCCATGCCGAGCTTGATTAGGTGTCTCAGCGGCTGACTTTCAGGCGACCAGACAACCCATCTACCATTACCGTTTCCATTCCCATTCCCATCTTCATTCTTCCATTCCCTTCCCTTCGTTTCCCGTACTCGCGGAACTTACGCGTAACTGCATCGGGGGTGTAGATGCACCGAGCGTTCGTTTCCATGGTTACCTTCTTCCCTTGAGCGGAAGTGGGGCGGCAGAGTGAGTTGGGATTGGACGACGGTGGAGTTAGGTTTGGGGGTTCATGCTGCTGCTGGAATTGGCAAAATGGGAAGGGGCAAAAATCGGGGGTAGGGGTTAGCGGGAGAGAAAAGCGACAACGAGAGAGGAAACAAAAGCACGTCGCGCACCCTGTTCTCCCGGGGTCGCGATGGAAAAACTAGGGGGGCAAGGAGTGGAGGCACTACGCCGTTAATTGTAGTATTTTTACGTTGTAGAAGAAAAACTGAGTGAAAGAAACAAATAGTCGTAGTAGTATTAGTAGTAGAAGAAGAAGAAGGAGAAAGCAGAGGAGGTTAAAGGAAACTAAAGAAAAAACAAACCAGACAGAAATGAAAACAAAAATAAAATGTAATAAACAGAACATTGAAAAACGGGCGGTCACGGTGGGGGGGGGGGGGGGGGTAGACGTTTGTAGTCGGCGATAAAAGAGTGAAAAGAAGGCACGGCTGGCCCGAGAACTGGGGGACCCGCAGAGGGAGGGTAGCGACGCGGGTGGAAGTCCTATTCACCTACATAAACGAGTATAACGTCTGGAGAACTATACGCGTGGCATAAGTATGGAGGAAGAAATAAGAGAGAATGAAAAAACTAAAGAAATAGAAACTAAAAACAAAAATGTCGAAAAAGAAAAATTCCAAATGGAGATGAAAAAAATAAAAAATGAGGAAAAGGGTCCCTCTGCCGCGAGAGTTGTTCGCTCTGAAGAATCCACGACAGTAGAATTGTTATTTTTTGGGGTTGTATTTTTATTTTTTTATTCGCTTTCGTTTCTTTGCTTGCTTGCTTTTTTGGCAAGTGGCGCGAATTTTTAACGAACCCTCAGTTCTACCTCAGCCGACCCTGTGTCACGAATCATGCAGTGTTAAAACCGAATGGTTTTGTTTATTTTTATTCATTTATTTATTTATTTATTTATTCATTTTTCCTTCGTAGTTTTCATATTTCACAATGTTTGAACTTTTTCTTCGTCAGTTTGGACGATTCAATTTGTCGGTTAACGTGCGATTCGGATGAAGAAACATTTTTTACGTATAATATTTCTGATGTATAAAATTTCGTTTATTTCTTTTTTTCATTATTTCTGTCACATTATATACCTTAGCACGGGATGACAATTCGCGTTCACGCTACAGGAGTGGGGGAGGTCAAAAAAAGAGGGGGGACTGGACGTGTAATTATTGTAAATGGACAACTAACGAGCAAACTTGAAGCATTTTTAAAAAAATTTTTTTTTCGTTCTCGCTCTTTCTGCATACCCATCACTGCGAGTCTGTGACAAGTCTAACCAAATCATATTTTCTTTTTCTTTTGCAAAATGTGTATAATTACGTGATTCCTTGAAAAATGTATAACTTTTGTCGTACAAGCAACATACGTTTGCTTCTCCTTTGTTTTATTTTTTTTCTTTGTCACCCTCGTTTTACAGAATTGAAAGGAATAAAGCAAAAAAAAAAAAAAAAAAAAAAAAAAAACACCGAATGAGAATAACGCGGAGTGACGGACGCGTAATATGGATATTCAATGATCGATTTTTGTTTGCGAAACGCGGAGGACATTATGAAAATTGTAAAAAGAAAACTGTAAAAGTACTGATAAAAAATGAAGTATACTTTTGAAAGACAGTCTAGAGGTAGGAAGCGAAGCTCTTGGTAATATAATAAAGTGAAGAAATGGCGGGAAAATTTATCGGCGTAACGCACCCTCGTGTATACGAAGTCGGTGTATAGAGGAATATAAAGTGATGCGAAATGTGCATTATATGTGTACATAAATATGTATAAATAAAGCACAGCTCGCGGGCAAAGGTACATATTTACCTCTGTATAACGTATTATGTACCCGTGCAGTGATGTGCGCGGATATACTATACATATTGTACATTATGTCGAAACTTTTAAGCAAAAGAGGTCGCGCAACTCGCCGATAAGCCTGCAGATATTTATATTATATATTTCGGATTCGCGCGCGCGGGATGCGGTGGAAATTGATGCGGTGACGAAGCAAAGATCAATCCAAATATTCGCAAGTCACAATGAGAACCATGACAAGCTTTCTCGCGACTTCCCTTCTTTTCATTTTTCCTCTGTTTTCTTTTTTTCTGCCGATCCTTCCTACTTTTTTCCTCCCCCATATATCCACAATAGTTTTCTACTTCCATCGCCAAGCGCGCCTATCCCCCATCCCCATTTCCATTCCTTCTTCCATCTCCACCCCCGCGTATATGTATACAGCGGAATACCAATGTCCGTAATATTAAATATGAATGCATATTTTATTTAAATGCCCCGACTACACGGAGAATACGTGAATAGAAATCAGCACGTGCAGAAAGTAAAATGGCCGGGACTGAAAAATAAATATATGCATACATAAACGACAAAACTTTTTATTTTTTTATTTCTTCCATCGAAATTATACATGAAAAAAAAACATATGCTTTTTTTTGTTTAATATTATAAGTCGCAAATAACAATTATTTGTAAAATTCTAATAATTTTTTTTTTTTCTTTTTCCAAATTGCAACGATTGATCGATGCTTGTTTTTCCACTTCGAATCTACTTCGAATAAATTTTAATTTCACTAGTTCATTTATTGTTTTTTTTTTTTCTTGTTTCTCGATTTTGGGATAGAAGTATTTCTCGCATTGTTTTAAATGAACGGGGTAGTTTCGTTCGTCACCTCGTCAAGGTTCTGTTTGAAAAAGAAAAAAAATTCCAAGAAACACACATATAATATGCATATAAGTATATAAGGTATAAGCTATTGTTATTCCGGACGGTTTTTCGCGACTCTCTCCTCCTCCTCCTCCTCTGTTCTCCATTACCTCCATTACCTCATCTTCGTCTCTCTCTCTCTCTTTCTTTCTCTTTCTCTCTCCTTCCTCTCCGCGGGTACTTCCCAGTTTTGAGTCGAGAGTAACGCGCGTCCTCGTTTATTATATAGCCAGGAACTTCCACGAAGCCACGACGAGCGGTGGGTAGCCTAAACGGAGCAACGTGCGCAATATGCTCTGCATAATAATTTCATAGGTATAATATTCATATACATAGCATACAATCATCCATGTTATAACGAGACGTCATAGGAATTGAAACGGGATTTTTTTTGTTTCATATTCTTTCAAACTCAAAGTGATAAAATAAAAAATCCAACTATACCTTACAGGTATATGAAGGTATGTGAATTGTTTTTGTTCTTTTTTTTTTGTTTTTTTTTTCAAATTGTTTCATCTATCAACAAAAACTAGAAGAAGTAAAGTAGAGAATTGTGAATTCCTCTTGCTTCAAATTTATTCGGAATCTTTGAACTAATTCAACATGGTTCGAATCCGTCGCTAACAAGTGCGGGGATAAATGTAGACCGAGTATACACGTATTGTAGAATAAATCGGAGACTGACTACCACTATATCTATATGCATGCGAGTTATATACCTGTATATTATGTATACGTATGTATGCATATAAATATTCCTAGAGCTCACAATTAAAGACTTGCGTAACGCGGTGGTGGGTCAGTTACCTCGAGTTGTCGTCGTTGCAGTCACCGTCGTTCACGTCAACACGATCATATTACCGACAAATATTTATAAATTAGCTATACAGCCAGCCCGAGATGATTAACATCATCATCGTCGTATTGAAAATTCGAGCGATCAAACCGAGGTCCAGATAATTGAAACTTATAGAGGATGTTCATCTTACCTGTATCAGCAATTTTTTCAACGCCCAGCGCAAGCATAAAAGGAGGCAAACATTCAAACTTACAGATTTCTTTTTTTTTTTCTTTTTTTTGTCGGAAAGAATTTTTATTATTTGCACGCGCTTAAATTTTTAATAGTCGCGTGATGAACAAATAATGATGATGATAATAATAATCATAATAATAATCCGCAGTTTGTATAAAAGATCCTTTATATCCATCGGCTGCAATATTCAAAGAATTGATAAACCGGAAATTACTTCCAGTCTTGATTACTCTCTTATATTAATCAATCCTGGTAAAAATTTCAAAAGTAAAAAACAAAAATCAATAAATTGAACGCGTTGAAAAAAATATGGAATTCAAAGTTAACTGCTTCGCATGATTCTGTGAGATATTATGTAAATTTAACGACGCGTAAGAAAAAGATCACTTGAAAATTATTACATTGTAGTCTTTTTTCCTTTTTCATTTTCCAAATTTTTGTGTTCTGCGAAACAGTGGAAAAAAAAGGGAGGCACAAATCGAGGAGAAAAAGAACAAAATTCTCTCGACTGTGGATAATCCCAAGATTACTTTTCTAATCAGTTCGTTGACTTTGGCGGGGTTAATCGCCCCTCCTTTAGGATAAGACAATTGAAATTAGGACTATCACGACATCCCTATCAGGCTATTCTGCCACGATTCCGGGACATTTATCTGATTATCAACCTCCGCTATACATTCGACAGGCTCTCTCTTTTCGGATCAATAAGATCACACTGCCCTTCGTTCTTTTTTTTTTTTTTTTTTTCAAAATACATAATTGGATTGTTCTAATTGATAAGTTACCCTGCTGCAGGTTATACGTATAGATTTATCGTCGAACTCGTACAGAAAATAAGATTCTCGGGTATCGAAGGGAATTTTAATCTGTTTTTGAAGAGAAAAAAGAGAAATTAATTAATTGATTTAGAAAGAAAAAAAACTCATTCTGCTAATTGTAACATTTAGAATGCATAGAAAAATATATAGTAAACTTATGCGAGTATAATGTGAATACGATTATGCAGATTGCTGCCGGACATCAAAGTCTTTGGGATGAAGATGATAATCTGAAATTTCTTATTCACTATAATCAAGATTATTGCGCGCGTTTGTTTCGACCTTGAGATCTCAGTTGAAATAACATTCTTTATGTCTACATTATCACGTCAACACACCACGATGCCTTCTGCAGTGCAACCGTGAGCAATGTCTGCCACTGCAATTACGGATCTGCAACCGCCCATTGATTATTTACACACAGATACGAATGGATGAAAATATTATTGTTTACTCCGCGTATATTACACTATTGGAAAAAAAATAATAATAATAATCAATGACCTAATTAGTTGTTGAATTTTGTCATCATTTCTTATCGGGTGGTTCAGATAGAGAATTTAATTGTACTATAAAAATGCATACCGATTAATGAAAAAAAGGAAAAAAATATCTAATGAAAAAATAGGTTTTCTATTGCATCCTATTGCAGCTCCATCGGGAGTGTTTCTATACGCCGACAGAAGGGTCGAGGGTGTTTTTTGTTTTTTTTTTTCTCTTATTTCATTTTTTCCCCAATGAATTTTCAAAATCGGTTATCGCGTCTAGACACATATATATGGCGATATCGGGAGACTGAAACGCCTGGAAATATTGGATAGAAAAAAAGTACAAGAATTTCATTCTTTTATTGTCCGCCGAGATCGAGGAAATGAAGAGATGCTGCAGCGGCATCAGGTTTGGTGCGAAGAATACCGCAAATACCGCAATTCATACCGCAGACGTCGTCGCCAACAGCGTATAGCGACGATGTGATGGAGAACTTCCAGGGAAATGGGAGACGCAATAAATAAATAAATAAATAAATAAATAAAACAAACGTAGAAATGCGGTAACGGAGCAAATATACGCCGCATATCTACATATCTCTATATGTATATGTACATCGCAGTAATATACAAGTAACGCGGTAGTTTTAACGGCCGTTAGCGAACAAGTGTATTTTCTAACTGCATATACGTAGTATGTGTCGTACATAGGTATAATATACCTGCTATACGGGGGTAAAGAAACGAGGAGCGCGAAATGGGAAGCACCCTGTATTTCGTTACAGCGCACTAAAACTTTCTTTTTTTTTCTTACTCTTTTTCTTCGTCTTCTTCTCATTCTTTTTCTTTTGTTTTTATTTCTTATTCTTCATTTTCTTGTCGTTACAGTCGTAACTCGCAGACCAAGTACACATGGAAGTACGCGAGTACAACTAGCGAAATGGCGCCGCGAATTACCAAAATGAAGTTCGCAACGCTGATGATGAGGATGAAGACGTTGCTTACGGTCCTGTAGATAATTCTTGGAGTGTAAAATGTTGAGATTATTAGTTTCAATTTTTTTCGCCCTCATTTCAGTCTAAGGTATAAATAAAGAAGAATAAAAAAGAAAAGTATTCAATGAAAAATTGTCGGTACCTATTTTTGCAGTCGTTTTTTTCTTGTGAAATATTTGAGCTATCGAAAAGACCGACATAACTCATCATGTCGGAGAAATTTATAGAAATTTCGAGATAAAATTGGTGCTCACAATCAGTTCTCCCTTTGCCCGTTATGATTGATTCAAATAAATTTTGCAAACTTTGAATTTTGCTTCACCGCAGTGTACGTTGTAAATTTTGACTTCACTTGGGAGATTCTTCGCAAGTTCTTCGACTATTTATATTACATAAGAAAAAAAAAAGACGAAAAAGAAAAAATCTCATTAAAAGCGCTATTTATATAACTTTTGGGATATAGTATTTACCGAAGAAAAATTCATTTCCATCATACTATAGACGGTTTTTATAAATCTTAACGTTCTCAATTTAGATGAACGAATATCTCTTTGATTTCGCGTTATTAGTTAGTTTTTTTTCTCTCCATTGTTTGTACACCATTTGAAAAATTTACTTTCAAATCGGTCACTCTTTACGTAAAATTAGATCTCTTTCGAATTGAGTGCAGGGGACATGAAATCGTTTTTCATATTTTAGAAGATCCAACCCTCAACTTGAGATTTAATTTATGCAGTTTAACTCTCAAGACTTGATGCAGTCTATAAATATTTGTAACGATAGAGCAGAATATTTAAAAAGATCCTCTTTTATACCTTCACATCTTATTTGTTTCCTTTCATTTGTTGTGTGTGTGTGCGTTTTTTTTCTCCTTTCGGCGCCAGAGCAACTTCAGGTATTTCGAGAAGAGGGACGTTTTTCTACCGAAATTCGTGTGGCACGCGTCTAAATCGTGGTCATAAAGTACCGCCGCAGTGGGTAAAAGAAGAAGAAAAAAAAAGCGCCATAGCAAGGCCTGCACGCGAGCGCGCAACACCCGCACAGCAGCTTTCGCCGCGGTCCAAAACTCGGTTGAAGACATAAACTTAGGGTGAGTTAGGGCTTAAAGTGACGTTAGCATTTCCTCCCCCACTCGGAAGACTAATTGTTATGGGAAGTATTTTCCTCGTTTTTACCATTAACAACTACAGTCCGGCAAAAACGTGCGACTGGGTAGAATTAAATTTGCAAAATATACCGTATTTCGTGAGTTTCATAGAAAGAAAATGGCGGGGGGTAGTGATAATTTCGAAAAATGGGCGCTCTCCTGAACTGATGAATCGAGCTTTGTTTGTTTGTTTGTTTGTTTGTTTGTTTTTTTTATTCGAATATATGTGCAAATCTTCACCGATTCGAAGCTACCAGAAAATGAACGTTGATTCCGAAGGTGCAGCGTGAATATTAACTCGACTAGAACTGTCGCAAGGCTTCTCACCGGGTACAACGCTAGAGAAAATTTCTTTGGTCGTAAAAACGGGCAAGAACCATCTTAACGTCGTACAACCAGCAGCTACGGCGCGGCGGTAGCTACGCGACGTTACTTTCTGTTACGTTACGTTACGTTGTGTTACGTTGCGTTGCGTTACGTTAAACGTAGGTACCACAGCGTAAACACGCAACGCTATCGCTGCTCCTAGCTGCATCAGGAGGGTAGTAAACGAGGTTCAGTGCGCGCCAAGAAAACAAAGTTTAGTACGCGTGCAGCAGAGACGTAAACTTTACCATGTACGTACTATACGTTACACAATGGCACTATACTGGGTTATACTATAGGTACACCTTATACCTGTATAGCATTCGGAAAGTACCCGTGAACCTGACTGCTCGTCCGCTCAACATCATCTATAAACCTCTGCCAAGGTATACTAAAATCTCAACGATTTATACAAAATGAGATTATCGTACGAAAACTTTTATTTCTTATTGAGGAAGATTTTTCATAATCGACATCGGGTGATGACCATCAATTTGTATAGGTATGTTGTATATTTGGTGAATTTCGAAATAGAAGAAAATTACAAATGTTCTTCAATTTGCATCAACTTATAGTTAAAATCGTTGAGCAGCCGATGCGTAAGAGGTTTGTTAAAAATGCACGGATTTTTTTTCTTTTCTTTTTTTTTCCACTTCAACGATGATTGATTATAATTGATGGCATGATGTTTGTATCGTATATTTTGGGGTGTGGGCGGGGCGTAAATCGAAGCGTTTTATTTATGTGTAACATCCCACTGCGGAATATTTTGTCGCATGGTTTTACCACCCATGTTCTGTAGATTACACGATTTTTCATTCACGGAACAGTTTATCACCGCGTCTTTGTTATTTTTATGGAAAGACCCTGTAAAATACATATATATCTCATGACTCAAACCATAGTCTGGAATTTGACGTATAAAAATTGACGTATAAAAATTGTGTGCTTTTTCCCCCTTCTCTTCTGCTCTTTCTCCTTTTTTCTGTTTCTTTTTTTTATCGCTTACACCAATGCCGCGTTTTTCACGGGCGGATGTGCAAGGAGGAAAACTTGTTGCAGCGACGCGGTATTTTAAAATTATATAACCCGATTTGAATTGACAAACGGATTTGAAACCAACCTTAAAAATACGACAAATTATTTTATCGAGGGTAGCTTCTTTTTTTTTGACTAGCGGTTTCATCGCCTAGATTACACACTACACTTACAATTAGTTATTTTTAGATACACGTTGTGTACCTACAATTTTTTACAGACACGTCATACTCCGTTACGTTCAACCCGGATCTGTAATCGGGTAAAAACTGTTCAATAATAAGAAGGAAAAACTTTTTCCATCCATTGTGTCGCTACAGTTACATTAATAATTAAGCTGTCTTTTAACATTGCGGGATAAGACGACGGCGAACGATTTCAGTTGAAATGTCACTCAATTTCCGATCTCCGAATGAGATTACCAATAGATCGGTATAATTTTAATTTACTTTTTTATCAAGAAAACAGCTAGAGCTGCCATTCTTGTACGTTCTACCGCTTTCATTTTGTTTCATTCATTTTGGAAGTTCAATTTCTCGCAGCATTGCATTGTGGCGATACTTTGATTTCATTTACCGCCAGTTCTGACAGTTTTTCATTTTCGGACCCAAAAATAAAAAGACACTTCTTTTTGAGTGTATTTTTGCTTATTTTCAGCTCGGGAATCCAAATCCGAATCCGATAACGCTTTGTTTTGAGTCTTGAATTTTTTTTTCCCATAATTCATGTAACAATAGCCATATTATAAAGTTATGATAATGATAATAATAATTGTGGACGATGTGTGAGTTGACATGGATGACAATTATTGAAGAGACAGTCGCGTGGAACGGTCGACTGGTGCAATTATAATTAACGACTACGCTAATTACCTGCGTCGTTAGAGAAATACGGGCGATTATTAATGCAATTATCATTTGGCATTAGAAGCTCTAGGCGCACGTTGATTTTGCTAACATATAGATATAATATGTACATACTGTACTCGCTTGAAGTCCGTTGCTATAAACAACCTCACGCCACCGTCGATCCTCATGACGCTACTTATCTGCCTGCACTCATCTGCACCGCGTGCAAAAAAAAACAAGAACGACGTCTTCGGCCAGCTGGAGACGAAAATGAGATACTGACAAAGTCAAACGAGAGCAATTGATGGTGAAAACAAAAGACTTTTTAATAAGATTTTCTATGTGATCGATATTTTTTTTTTTTTCTGTGAAGAGCAAAGTATGCTCGATCCAAGAGTAAGAATATCTAATATTCTCGATGAAGCATAGTTTTCTCAAAACAAAAACATATAGCTTTTCCGTAAATTTGAAATTATGAAGATTAAGCTGTGCGAGTATACAGCTGTCGTATTTAATTTCATTTGGTACATATTGCAATCCTACGCCCAAGGTTTGCAGTATCCCGGTAATTCATGAACCAAATGTTGCGTTTGGACTTTGCGAAACGGATATTAATTGTCTTCGAATGGTTGATCTCCGGCAGACAACCATTGCAGCAGCAGCAGCAGCAGCAACAGCAGCGGCATCAACGCCATTCCTGAAATCAAACCGAGTTTGATTCCCTCTAGTCACAGTAGTAATAGTAGTAGTAGTAATACCAGTAATACTACACTCGAAGCCTGGCTGGGATTTGGTGGATTTGTATCGTCTCGCAGATGGGGTTTCTAGAGCTTTCCGAGTACTTGTATTTGTTTTAGCCGTCCCCCTTATAGTTGCTTGCTTACCGCGGCTGCTTCACTTCCATTATACCTTGTACCCGACGGAAACTACAAGCCGGACATACAGCGTAGTCCAACCTACGAATGGATTAGCAGACAAACAAACAATTTATTGGATAAGCCGGAAAAGAGACCTTGAGAAACTTAGCAGGGATTATTAGCCGCACTCTACTCATTCTCTCTTCTTATTTTGCGACTCTAATTTCTTTCTACGTTTTGGGCTCCAGACCCCTGATCGCGCTTCGCTTCTCTTTTTTTTCTCCATTTTCTCTATATAAAATCATCGAAGCAATCGTCCAGATTTTTTTTTGGTCTTTTTTCTCGATTTCGTGATAGTTGGGGATTCGTAGGGACGAGATTCGATTGTCTTTTTTTATTATTATGTCTGTAATTTTTGCGAGCAGGTCAAATATTGCGGTTAGATACTTTAGAGTGTGCGAACGTGGCAGAGCGAGTAGTAGAGCTTTGTGTCCAGCTTTCCAGATGGGCTGTAAAATCCATTATATTAATTAACTCTGGGTTTCGAAGCCCGAAGCACCGAGTACCGAGAGAGCAAAAGACCGAAGAACAGCCGACAAAGAGGAAAGAGAGAAGAGAATCGGCAAAGGGTCGTAATATGTCCCTTGTGCCTTACATTGTACGCCTTATACCAAACGATGCCTTTCACACTTGTGCCTGCAGGGGCGCTTCTCCTCTCTTCTTCCAAAAATACTTTAGGTACATGTACGCTTTGTTACTTATTCCGACGATCTTGAAACCTTTCTTCTCCTAATAATCGCTGTCCCTATACGGGGTACACTCGCTACTTCAATTATTCAGGCTAATTCGCTACCATAAAGTGAAGTGCTTCCCCCACCCACCTCAACTCGACGTTCCACCGCCACACGCTCACCTTCACATCCTCATCCATGGCGATACTAGTAGTACCTAACCATTACGTTGGCTGCTTGGTTATGCGGTAGTATTGTGCAGCTGAAGACGACGACGACGACGACGTTGACGACGTTACGTAGGGTAAATTCCCGGGTTGAACACGAGGGCTAATTACGATCTCGTAAAAGCGCGTACGTGCATTACTTTCCCTGTTGGCCACCCCCGTTCAGTTTTCACCCCGCTGTTCCCACTTAGGGAGTCGTACACTTCAACCTTATATACCTTATACCTTCTCCATACATCTACCTTGCTCACTGCGCGCGACCCACAGAAGCCATTTTTACGAGGGGCATCATCTCGCGCACCGTATATAAATCCTCGAGGCTTGAAAGGGTTTTCATATTTCTACCAGGCTTTATGTCAAGGACGATGCCAAAGGTCGACTAAAAAACAAAAAGAAATAAAATAAAAGAGTAGGAACGACAAATCGCACTCCGACACTTTCACGTTGTATTATTCAGATCAAAACGGTATTTGATTGGGTCATATTTTATTAAATTATTAAATTATTTTATTTTATTTTATTCGCAACTCAATCCCAAGTACTGATACGAATCGTAAAATGCCAAGTATTTCAGTTGAAACCCTTGGATTTTAATTACATCAAAAGAAAAACGGGGGGGAAAAAACAGAAGAATTTTTCATTGTAAAATTATTAAAATTTGAGTACCTACGACCAACAGTGGTGTAGATGAATATCGGTTTGTTGGTTTAGCTGAAATAATTGGTAGAGAAAAGTAACGTTGATTTTGGAAAATGATTTTGTGGAAAGCTATTCAGAACGTGGTTGCATGCAGTGTAAATACTCGATGCAGTGGTGGCAATGAAAAGTTTTTTTTTTTTTTCTCAACGCATAAAATTTGAATTGGAAATTGAGTAAATTGACCGCGTGCCGGTGCAGCACCGTTACGTGGATCTAATTCGTAGAAAGGCAATTTTGGATCGATATCGGTTTCATTTGCATCACCTGCGGCCAGCCGAATTACACTCCTTTTTTTTTTCTTCTTTTTCATCGCTCTCTCTACCTCTATCATCCATCCCTCAGCTGTTTCACATCCGACTGTGTATAGCCGCCCGGTAGTGACCGATGGAGGAAATTTGATTCTCCCTACACGTTGATAGTTACCTACCTATTTACTACATACCCCACGCAACGTCCACGTTAATCTCCATATTCCCATGCGTCGCGCTTCATGTTGCAGAGAAGCGGATCGGAACGATGATTGCGGATAAATAAAATTTAACTGAATTCCGTGAAACTTGTTCAAAATTAACCATGTTCATCCGACAATGGATCGGGTGTGTGAATGCGGAGAAATTTTAACGAGGTTTTTGAAAATCTATTTTTGTAACTTGAAATAAGTTTTTCAGAAGAAGCGTTACTAAAGTCGCACGTGAATATCATCCAGATGCTGCTTTTGGTCATGGGATGTATTTTTTTTTTACAAAACGTCGTGGCTGATGACCAGAGCGTTGCGGGGTGTTTTCGACCTGCACACAGCAGGTGAATGAAGCTTTGAAAAGAATTGGACGAGTTCGCAAAGGGTAGCTATGCACAATGAAGAAAAAAAAGAAAATGGTGTGTTTTATCCCTCGTTCTTTTTACTTTACTCCTCCCGTCCCTCCGTTTGCTGAAAAACAGTTTTCAGTTCTTGGCGTGGTTCCTTTTACATTATACCCCCGAACCACCTACAACCCCTTAAAAAATTTTCAAGATAATTACCATCGTTCAGCCCTTTTATAACCGCGTTATCTTCGTTTTTTAGTGAATTTTTAATCGCATTCTTATAACCTGTAGAGACAATACACCATCAGGGGTAGGTATACCAAAAGTAGTAACCAGCTACTGTATTACTCTTCGCGCATCTTAATTATACGCATTTCGGAGTAACGCCAACCTGACTAATTAGGTGCTTTGTTAGGTCGTAAATGAAGATTACGATCACAAATATGCTGATCAACTTATCGTTCTTCATCCATCCTTTCGTCGATTATTATGGTTCGTTCTTTTCAACGACTGAAAGAAAAAAAAAATTACAATGATTCGTTAATCTCACTGCAATGACATTTCACTCGGGAAAGTCAATTATTTGATGTTATCGAAGTTTACATTGTATTGGAATGCCGTAACGCGAGGGTGATTAAAAAGGAAACTATATCGTATGTGCGTACGTGGGATAAATTCCTCCTTCTCTTGAATCGCGGCTTTTCTTCGATAGAAAACAGCTGACGACTGTCAACTTCGCATACCTATATGTAGTCGCAATGAACCTTGAAACTGTTCAAAGAAGGTCACCGGGGGTCGTTTTCATTCCGTATCGAAAAGGGTAACTTTGACGTTATCGTTTAATTCGCTATACATTAATTAATGTCATCCGTAATGACTGACTTTACCTGCTGTACAATGCAACGTTTTTATTTCTTGAGTAAGAAACAAAAAAAGAAGAAAATTCTACAATTTTTCAAGGAACGTTCAATTCTTTTCATTCATAAATTGTGTCGGAGGAGTGAGGTTTCAGCCGTCAGCAACTACGCTCGTTTCTCCGTACAATTCCTTTGGCCGGAAATGCCAGAGCGCACAGATCGATCGATCGATCGGTCCATCGATCGACAGTCCGTCTAGTGAACATACAAGAATGCCCCCGCTTATCCAGTGCAATTAGCGGGTTTAGTTTGCTGATGAAAAGAAAAAGAAGTAGAAAAAGGAGAGGAAGAATTATCGATCACGAGGAGGGTTCGTGGAAAAATGAACGAACATGGTGTGAGAATATCTTGAAATTGTATGTGTAAAGAGAGAGTTTGAGATGCCGTTCTGCCGGAGCTGGTGGTCGTCGTCCGCAATGAGGCGAATTGCCTGAAATATATGAGGATAGGGTAAAAATATTGAAAAAAAAAACAAAAGTCGAAGAAGAAGAAGGAACGTCTCGTCGCATCTCGTCGTTAAATTTTTCGCTATAGATTTATATCCTCCGTCTTCGTAGCGTATAGTAATATGTACGCTTAATTCGTTCGACGCGATTATTTTTTGTCCTTCTAAGGAGATCGGTTTTTTCTACCTGTATAAAATAAGTTTACCATGCTCACAAATTTCACTGGGTAAATACCAGCTATATATATGTACAAATTTTTTCTGTTTTATTTTTCTCTCAATTTTTTTATTCACAACAAAATATGCTATCCCGCGTGAAGCGTAAGAAATGGTAGTCGCGTTGCGATTTCTTTAAAATTTCATCTCTGTTTTATTCTTTTGTTTGAATCGTTTGTTCTTTTTTCTTCTATTTTATGTATTATCGCGTGACCGTGAAATTCGGCTGGTATAAGTCGTATAATTCGGTGTAACGGATTAGAACTGGGTGAAGACAGAAACAGAAGGAGGTAAATGAATGGAATAAAAATAATACATAGTTATTCAGTAATGGCGTCAACGCAAAAGCCGGTTGCGGTTGATTTTTATCCGAGAATACCCGCATCGAGGGCGGTAGCGTCGTCGTCGTCGTCGTCGGTTTGGTTTAAAACGACCACTCAATTTGCATCAGGCGCGACATCCGGACTACCGGTATTGTATAGATGCAGATGTATAGGTATCCGTACGTATAATACCCGCGACGTTTGTCCGAAACGAATTCGCAGGAGTCGCGAAATCGCGAAATCGTGAAATTGTGAATTCGGATTTTTTGAAGCGCGATATTCGCGCGATGCGCAATGTACCACGATCAACCGACTGTGTACGGTAGTAGGAATTGTTTGACGTATAGGGAGATATATACGGGATCGAATAATGACGGTATTATTTGCCCTCGTCAAACAAAAGTATAGAGAGAGCTGCGCTCTGCACGTGTCAACGATTTATTTTGGACAGTTTCCAAATATTTATGAACAGCGACAAACATTCGTCTCATTCGCATCACAATGGGACTACATGATTTTAGCACTTGGCTAGAACTTTTTACCTCATTCCTTTTCTTTCCACCCTTTCCTTTCCTTTCCATTCCTTTTCTCTCGTCTCGTACAGGGGGGGAAAATTCCGCGCGCCTCCGAACCCTGAGTGTCTATAAACATGAATAAACGAATCTTTCTCCCTTTTCAAGCTCCCGCAACTCCACACCCACCGGCTCTCTGCTTGAAGGGAAATAAAAGAAAAATAAATAAATGAAAGCGGAGGAGGAGGAATGAGGAACCGAGCCAGCCCTTTGCGTCGTTGACTGTGTTTTATTTTTATTCTTATTTTTATTTTTATTTTTATTATTTTCTTAGTTTAGTTTCGTTCCTCAGCACACAATAACCTCCCTATACCTATAGGTACGCATACCTTTCCATGCCAGCTTCACAAACTCGCGCGCGATATTCTTTTCGCGACTACACCAATTTTCTTTCTCTTTTTCTTTTACCCTCCTGTAGAATTATTTGTTTACCACAGAAGATTATATCGCCCGTCACTTTCAAGATCAACAGCCTCGCTCTGTTCAATTTCTGCTACAAAACTTTTCCCTTCTTTTACGATAAATCCAACAATGCATACCTACGCATAGGTGGGGTCGGCACCTATACACCTTCGTCTTGTACATTTGTATCTTTCGTTTTTTACTTTACCTTTTTCTTTCTTTTTTTTCTTCACTTTTTTCAGGGGAGTGGGACCACATCGTAGGATGGATGTGGTCGTATGCGATGGTCAGTATTCGTCGAAAAAGAAATGGAGCGAAGATCGACCAGCGATTTGATCGTATAACGGAAATATCAGGGTGCGCCGTGCTTATGCGGATGCTTGTTTTTGTTCAGTTGTTACTGAGTGAACTTGACTGTTTTGATATTTTCGTAGAATTATAAATTGACGTCACCATCGCGGTACACTGCAGGTAACCGGAAAGTGAAGAGAAAGCTGTTTGTATGCACAACGACCGAATTAGAAAAGTTGACATCCTGCAACAGCAACTACAACACTACTAACCGAACAGCACTTTGCTCGTATTTTACTTTGAGACTCGACTTACATTAGCTTGAGTTACGACTTTCGTCGTACGAAATTCTAACGAACAATGATATTGAAAATGAAAAAAAAAAAAAAAATGAAAAATTCGTCAGACAACAATCGTCAGAATCACCGCGGTCACGATTTTAAAGAAATTCTTTCAACGGTCAACGAGATGATTTTCGAATCAGGTCGATATCGATATTTTGGCGATTTTTGTCACCCTATTGTTTTGTTTCACGGGGTGTTTGGTTTCCGAATAACATGGCGAGCAGATCGGCGATTGACGTACGTACCGTTGAATGGCGATCCGAAATCTCCATTCATCGAAATCACGGGGTCGAGTGGGTGATCTCCACGTTTATCTAACAATCTCATAACCACGTGCTCGTCTATCTCCGTTGCAATGCTTTTG
Organism: Athalia circularis; assembly: GCA_963978495.1. NCBI lineage: Eukaryota > Metazoa > Arthropoda > Insecta > Hymenoptera > Athaliidae > Athalia > Athalia circularis. Next base: position 18,561,447 of record OZ021700.1, read on the forward strand.
TTTCTATTGTTATTTCTCTGGTTGAATCTCGGGTTGAATGCTAAAGGCCAACTGCACCGATGTAAATTCCACCCTCCGCATGCCCGTGCAGTGTGAATGGATTGGCTGGTTGGATTTTAACCGGCTAATGTTTCTGCCGCAGTTGGCTCTTTTATCAACGCAATCAAATCAAGAGCTATTTATTTGTGTGGTCTTTTATTCCTTTTTCTTTGTTTCTTTGTTATTTTGTTTCTTTTTCAACATTTAAACTAGACAACCAACGGGTTATACCTATCTACTGAATACGTTTACAACGAATCGGTTGAAAGGTAAACTGAGTTCATACAATCACTGATTTTATACAGCATTTATAGATCACCGAGCACGCCGCCCCGCTGCAGAGAATGGAAAGTATGAGAACGTGAAATGATTCCTGCGGACAAAAAAAAAAACTAATCAATTATCCAACGTGAAAAAAAATATGCCTATTCCGATCGTTTCTAGACTGCGAATATCTTTTCTCGAAATTTTGCTGATCAAGCGTTATCAACACTATTTTTAGTTTTGTATCTTCTTTTTTTTTGTTTTTTTTTAATACTTTTCATCTCTTTTAGCACCTAATTGTAAAAAATATTGGCTTCTCTTTTCTATCCCGATGTGCAGTAAAATTCTGGTCTGTAAAATCCCCAGTTCCAGCTCCGCAGGAAAAAAAAGGAAAAAATTATTTTGCTCAGTTTTTCAAAATTCACTCTTTGGTAAAATGAAAAACGGCAGAAAATGTCTCTTCATTTCGTTATTCACCTCCTCATTTATTTAATTTACCGAATATACTCAACTGAAAAGTAATTTCACGGGTTTATTTTAGAGTGAATTTTGAAATAAAAAAAAAGAAAAAGTGAATTGCTATTAATATGTACAGCGTACACCTACGCTCGACGTGTACGAGGTATGTACGTAAGTACTTTGTAAGTTAAATTTAGATTCGACTGTTAATCAAGTAATTATTTGCCGAGTATTTGTTGGGTCGACTTCTGAGACGACCCTCTCTTGTTGTCCTGACTGTGTTTGAGTTTTAGCTCGTAAATACATAGAGCTCTGCTCTTGAAGGGTGGAAAGGGTATGCGCACTGTGTATGTATTTAGATGAAATTATTTTGCCACCGTGAAACCAGAGCAGGTGGTTTCCGACAAGTACAATAACGAAAATCGAACCGTGTGCTGCGTTCCGCAAATTCGTCGTATTATTATTAACGTTACCTTTTGTAAAAGGTACGAAGTAAGAGTATCTACAGTGAAATTTTGATTATTTTCGATTTTTGTTCCGAAGAATTTTCATCTCCTCAGCTTGCTTTCGTGAAATCACAATATCTCGGTTATTATGTAAGGTTAATTACGTCACGATACAGGTGTGTTCAGTTTGAATAGTGAATATTGACTACAAATGGGGTGATTAACTAGGCTGATGATCAAATATATGTATACATGTGCGCAGACTTAGAGTCAACAGTTTGGGAAATCAGATAATGGCAGTTTCATTCGCTCTCGCAGATCGAACATTTGATAATTTCCGATTCGTTGTTGTTGTCATCGCGAACTAACGAGCAATGACTTATCAAAGTTTATCACTGTATCTTCGTTAGTTAATTCACGAAAAATAACTACCCCCACATACCATAAACGTACGATTCGCGAATAAGTGGCGATTCATAAATTTTCAAATACAATTTAAATGCTAATTCATCATTACCTCTCATTCTTCTACAATTACTTTCGCTGACTTCTCGCGAGTTGTACTTTTTGATATTTTCTTTTATATCCGTTTATCAAAATTCTTCGACGTCAAATAATTCCTCTAGAAACTTGCCACACATTTTTATTCTTCATTCCAATTTCCATTCAATATTTCAAATATATTTCACCGAATTCTAAACTTCAAAATTTCACATTAAAAGGATTTAAAATCAGGCCGCGAAATCTTTGGGTATTTATAAATCAGAGACAGTGAACCAAGTTCCAGAGTTTCCTATGGAAGTTTCACACCTTCGTTAGGTGAGGTCAGGTCGGATTGGGATAGGTTACGTTAGGTAATAGCGTATCGCGCGCGGCAACCATCGCAGCCGTTTCCTTCGTAAGCGTGGGAAGTACTCGGAGAAACAAGGAACCTCTGCGCGTATAATTAGGTAAGAATAACAACGATCGAAAAGAACAAATAAAACATTCAAAAAAAATTCACCCCAATTAAAAACAACGTAATACATAATATCCGTGGACCGCGATTAAAGAGTATGAGAAGAAAAAAATATATGTACATTTATATATATTTTACTGAAATTTACAATTTCTAGCATCGACTCGTTCGCAGTAAAATTTAATATTCAACTTCGTATTTCATTTCCGTTTCATAATTTTCAAGACAAAAAATGAAAAAAAAAGAAGTAAATAAAACGAATGAAAAAAACAAAAAAAAAACTCATATCTCAGCTATGCGAGAAGCGTATACAGGTTTGTAGATTTGCTTTAGGAATACTGACGAGATCCTCTTTTATTTTTTGCTTATTTTCTTATTTCTTTTTGCCTACAATGTTGCCGTTACTACATCGGGGTAGGCGAGAGAAGAAGAAAAAATAATAAAAAGAAAAAGATAAAAAAATGTAGAAAAAAAAAATTTGCGTCGTCGCGCGTGTATTTTCTACTTACCCCCGCAGGTTCTATATACGCATACCTATGTACGCTATCTACGTGCACGGAGTTAAGGGATATAACTGCGTGCAGGGGTTATAGCGGAGGTCGTAAAACAAATATATTCCAATATCGATAAATTTGACGCACGCAAGATCAATATTTTACGGATTTCTAATATTAACGGAAGTGTTTCACATCCACATGCATCCCCCTCCCCTTATCTCTTATGTATATAAATATATACATATATTAGATGGTCCAAAAAAACATTTTTTTTTTTTTTTCTCAAGTTTTATTGTCTCAAAACCTTCTTTTAGGTATAAAAAAAATTCCCTCCAAAGCGCAGCTTGATATCTCAATTCTCCACTAAGCTCAATGAATTTTTATTTTCCCATTTAAATAAGACGTAAAAATTATTTTTTTCGTTTTTATACGGTACTACTAAGAAATTTTTTTTTTTTTTAATTTCTCATTAATGATTCTTGTAGGAAATTTAATTTTCTACAAAAAAGTCCTGAAGTAGTTTTTTCGTAATCCTAACGGGTAAAAAGTTATTAAGCTTCAAATACTTGCTACTTAGTAAATTTGAAGGAAGATCGTTTCAAAGCAACTTTTTGAAGACATTGACATTATTTAATATAGATAATTTATTTAATTTTTATAAATTTAAAATAATTTTCAACTTTTTGGAAATTTTTTTGGTGACTGCATGTATTTATTTCAAAATTTATCAAATTCTAGACTGTTTATTATAATTGAATAATTGAATATTTGGTTGTATAATTATGAAGAATTTTTCTTATGACAATTTGGATACTTTTTCCTATGAGCAGCAACTACTTGTAACAGGTATTGTTTCTGTTTTTTATCTTTGGTCCCAAATTGGTTATATTTATCAATTAAAGCACCCGCGCGCTCTTCCACATCGTTGATTACCTTAAGTTCTTTGAAGAGTGTTAAACAATCACTATAGTTTGTTATTTGAATAGGAAAATAAAAATTCATTGAGCTTAGTGGAGAATTGAGATATCGAGCTGTGCTTTGGAGGGATTTTTTTTTATACCCAAAAGAAGGTTTTGAGATGATGAGCAAAAAAAATTTTTTTTTTCGGTCCACTCTAATATATATTATATATTATATATGTATTATAGGCGACCTATATATGTGTATATGTATATGTATGTGTCTGTGTCCTTAGAGGTATACCAATATTCCCCCAAAAGGCACCTACGGTGCAAAAAGGTTCGCCAAGTACATTAAATGTTAAATAATAACTACTATCCAAATATCTTTATTGACAAAAAATTCATCAACAATGGGAAAAAAGGGTTGAAATCAATCATTGTGCCAAGTGCATGTAACTTCGCAGCATACATAGGAGTACTAGGAAGACTGAAATGAACATAGGAAAAATCAAATTACCTACCAATTAGAAGAGATGAAATTGGAAAAAAGATCAGTGAACGTGAATTAAAAGAATCAAAGAGAATTAAAACGATAGATTAAATTGAATGAAAAAAAAAAAACATTCGAGTACGTGGTCCTTGGCGGGCTTTTTGTGAAAAAAAAATTCAGCATTCCAATACGGCAATATAAAATTAGCCCGCCAAGGACCACGTACTCGAATGTTTTTTTATTTTTAGTTTTTTTTAATTCAATTTAATTTACTGTTTCAATTCTCGTTGATTCTTTTAATTCACGTTCACTGATCTATTTTCCAATTTCATCTCTTCTAATTGGTAGATAATTCGGTTTTTCCTATGTTTATTTCAGTCTTCCTAGTACTCCTATGTTTGATGCGAAGTTAAATTCAGCATTCCAATACGGCAATATAAAATTAGCCCCCCAAGGACCACGTACTCGAATGTTTTTTTATTTTTATTTTTTTTTAATTCAATTTAATTTACTGTTTCAATTCTCGTTGATTCTTTTAATTCACGTTCACTGATCTATTTTCCAATTTCATCTCTTCTAATTGGTAGGTAATTCGGTTTTTCCTAGGTTTATTTCAGTCTTCCTAGTACTCCTATGTTTGATGCGAAATTACATGCACTTGGAACAATGATTGGCCTGAATCCTTTTTTCCCATTGTTGATGAATTTTTTGTCAATAAAGATATTTGGATAGTAGTTATTATTGAACATTTAATGTACTTATCGAACTTTTTTGCACCGTAGGTGCCTTTTGGGGGGATTTCATAACTTTTTGTACGTTGTTGATGAATATTGCAGTATTGATCATGGTTTCTTTAGTATACTATTGTTGTAAGATGTTTGACGGAATAAGAAAAATTTTCGACCGGTAGCCATGATGGCGCCGTTCTTCTGGGGCCCAATGAAAAGAAATCGCTGTGCGGCGGTGAACTCGGTAAGAAATAAGACCGGCTACGCTGACGCCACTTGCTAGGAGTGCGAGAATTACAACCTTTTTCCTACTTGATAAGAATATGGCGCGAGCCGCGGCTTCCCTTCTATACCATTTACGCGAAAAGGTTTCGTTTCCAGATAACATATATGTAGCTAGCTGTACGATGAAGACGACGGTGACGAATCTGATGAAACGAGCCTGCCGGTGATCAGAGATCATCATATCTCAGCTCTCCGACCACCGATGTTATTGAAATTAGACTTATTGTTAAATGAAAGCTCCTCCCCAATTTATAATATATTTGACGACGGGCTAAACCCTAAATTGATCTAGTTTATTTCTAAAACCTAAGAGATTCTCCCACACCCATCCTGACCGAGCTGACGTGAGATGCACCCTCTCACAATATACACATCTATTTCCGGGAGCAGGTGGAAACACTCGAGTTATAGGATTCCATATATCTCGCGACTTATATACCGAAATTTATTCATTACGTTTTATCCTGAGATAACTGAAATTCAAACTTTATTTAATTTATTATTTATCATCATTTTTGTTATTATTGTTTCAGGTAAGCGAACGAATTGAAATTTTTCCAAATTACTGCCACGAGGATCAGATCAATCGAATTATTAGGTGAGTGATTCCCATGTAATAAAACACATTATGTAGGTAGTACATGATTATTACGGGTTGTTATCTAATTATTTATCCATCGAATTTTCTCATCACGAGACATTTGACGGTTGAAAAATTACTTCCGTCTCTTTTTTATTTATTTATTCATTTTTTTTTTTTTATTTTTTCTCTATTCATTCTAGCTGTTCGTCTTCTTTGTAAGATGCAACTTTTCCATGTACCAGATAGATTTATATATATATAAAAATTCAAGTCGTGTGTACCGAGCGCGGATGATATACGATCGGTGCAATATGATGAAGCTCTGCTCGTGTCCTGGTGCTGCAGCTGGTCGCCATTAAAAATTCAATTCGCATCCCGTAGATATTCCATTATTTATTTTCGTATTACATATTGTCTATTGTTCATGCATACGTACGTATTCATATATAGGTATAGCAAACAAGGTAATACGTCAATACGCACCAAATGAAGTTGAGTTGTCACATTGCATGAAAGAACGCGTAAAGTGATATTGATTAAATTTATCTTTCGCTCCGTGTTTTTATTTTTTTTTTTCCCCTCTCCCCCAATTCATTTCCTTCCCGTTCGTAGATGATTTATGATTATTATTTATTTTATTTATTTTTTTCTAAACGAAGGTAAAAAAAAATAATTTCTTGGTTTCAACGTTCGGAACTTGAAATATATTTCGGGGCGTCGCCGCGTCGCGACGCTTAGCGTTCGGAGTTTGCTGCTGCTGCTGCTGCCTTGACCTCCAGACACTGACGCGTGTCTGAATACTGATTTTTTTACCAGTGTCAGAAAACGGGAAACAGATAAAAGTCTGTCTCTCGAACAATTGGTTTCCTGTCCCTCCTCGTCATCGTCGCCTACACGTATTTCGGCAGGAAGTCCACGCACGTCTTTTTTTTTCAAAGAAGATAACGAAAAAATACGCTCTAAATTCACGTGCGCGCGTTTTACATACAATACGTACGTACTCTAACTGCGTTTGAATTTTCTTATGGATTTGAGAATTTCAAGAAAAAACATTTCTCTTGTTTTGCGACGCACAATGTTTGTTGTTCGTTATACGTGCGTGTACAATATGGTGCGTATAATTTATGGTGTGGATATTAATTATTCATGTTTATATGAGAGGTTATTATACTAGGAGGTACGACAAAGTGTCCAGATGCAGAATTAACCACCCTCTTCTTCGTTAATTTGTAACATGGTTACCTGGAATCCTTTACCGCAAAAGCTTATGTGGCTAGAAACATGCACGTGGTTAGTTTAGGTTGTACCTCAGGTTTCGTTGGTCCCCCTATTAGGTATAGAAAGGATATCCTCGGTTTATACTATACCGAGTACTATACATATACCATACTTCCGTAAATTCGCACAAGTATTAAAACTATATATTATTTACACAATGTATGTTTTCGGAAATGTAGATTCGACTTTTATCTTGTTTTTTCTTTTGAATTACTTTTGTCGGTAATTTTTCAATCAATTTTTGGGAGGGATCCAACGGAAAATCATATCTTATCATCTCCCAAGTTTTCCTGGAAGCGCCGATAGGAGGTTAAGGGGTAATTGAAAAGACGGACTTCTCCAATTATACGGCGGCAGTTAGACTCGTTAAGACGTAAATGTTTGGATTGAAAATTTATTACTCTGTTATTGCAGTTCGGTAAGATTATTGAGAAAGGTTAAGATCCAGTTTCGTAGGTAGAAGTGGGTGTAGATACGGAGTACGTAGATATAAATTTTACTCTGTTTTTCCGCGTTTAACGGAGCCTGAACTACGTTAAGAATATCGCTGATTAAAATCCCAGACAAAATTATTCGTGTCTAACAATAAGTACGGTATACTATCGTGTTGTAATATTTTCTTTACGTTCAAGGACCCGTTGCCATTCATTCTCCCCATTCTTTCCGACGCTCCAGTTTTCTTGAAGAAATCTTTTCAACAATTTTTATTGCTGGCAATATACTTACGACTACAACTAATTTTTTACGACACTGTATTTGCCTTCCGCTTTTGTACCGAGATTCATTTTTTGAATTTTTTTTCTCTAGTTTTTTCAACTTGGAAGAGACACCCCGTTTTTTGAAATCTTCGATATTTCATTCGCAGTGTTCAATGCAAAAATTAGATTTGGTGAAGCACAAAATTCGAGCATAGTTGATCTCGCTTTTTCAAAGGATTCATTTGGATCGTCGTGTACCGTAAGCCGGATAATGGAATAGCAATCTTTTACTCCTTCCGCTTCAATGAATACTTCATTCTAAATATGACTCGTAAAATATTTCTCATGTGTAACCTAAGGGGCGTAAAGACGGTGGGTCACGTAGCCAATCAGAGGGATAGTCGTTACCTGCAGCTCGTTCGTGGAACAAAAGAAAATTACTTTTTTAATAATACTAAATGGCGGACAAGCTCATGTGATGTTTACACTCTTTAATAAATGTGTAGTGTGTAATTGTGTCATACGTTTTGTTTTACACCGGGGTAAACTTGAGTCTTACATGAAAATTGGTAGGATGACGTTTGCCGTTGGTTTCTTCTTTAAAAAGTCCTAACCAACCAACCAACTCACCAGTGTTTACCTGCACCATTCCGCATCTCGGAACGTGCCGACTCATAATTTCGAACGGTAAGCAGCCTCCCCTTTTATTCTTTTCTATTACGTTATTTTCATTTTTATTCTCATTCTCTCTCGCTCGGAGGTAATAATCGTTTTGAAAACGAGCAGAGAACGTGAGGTACTTTGAGAAAAACTTAAATTTTTACTCAATTTCTTTTTGTTACTTTTCTTTTTTTTTTTTGTTGTTTTTTCCTTTTCTATTCTTCCGTCCTAATTCGTGCCGCGTTCCTCGCGTGATTCCGATCTTACTTCATTGTATTTTATTACCACCCTATACATAGATGTTTGTGCTCGTTTCATGTATTTACAATCGTACATAGCATCATTTAATATACTCCAGATATATATACGTATGAACATATATTTTATATACTCCATTATTCATATATATCCATCGTCTATGTATTTACGTGCATACATATTGTGCACACATATATGATATTTGTACGACGTCACATAACAGATCTTATATACCTACATACGTGACTACAGTGTTTTTATATACATACACATATATCGAGTACCATCTGCTCCGGCTTCGTTATCTTGCAATTTTGAAATTTATAGCAAACTCAATTTTTCCCCATATTATCACTCGCGGCCGTCGTCATTATCGTTACAATTATATCTCTATAGGTATGTAAGGGTGTGGCGTGGATTTTCATCTGCCATATTCCTATCATATCGTTAATAACAATGAGATTAACATTACAAAAAATCATACGTATTATTGTTTATTAATTCACATGCATAGTTTGATTTTTCCATTTTCCACTTCTTTTATTTACTTTTCCCCCATTATATATCTCGTATTGCCCGCCTACTCTTTCAAAGCGAACGACTCGCTATCTCCTATTTACGTTCATTATAGATCCCCCTGAAAGGCACCAACGGTGCAAAAAAGTTCGCCAAGTACATTAAATGTTGAAAAAATTCATTGATAATAAGAAAAAAAGGATTCAAATCAATCATTGTGCCAAGTGCATGTAACTTCGCATCGTGCATAGGAGTACTAGAGAAGACTGAAATGAACATAGGAAAAATCAAATTACCTACCAATTAGAAGAGATGAAATTGGAAAATAGATCAGTGAACGTGAATTAAAAGAATCAAAGAGAATTAAAACGATAGATTAAATTGCATGAAAAAAAAAAAAAACACATTCGAGTACGTGGTCCTTGGCGGGCTAATTTTATATTGCCGTATTGGAATGCTGAATTTTTTTTCCCAAAAAGCCCGCCAAGGACCACGTACTCGAATGTTTTTTTATTTTTTTTTGGAATTCAATTTAATTTATTGTTTCAATTTTCTTTGATTTCGTTAATTCACGTTCATTGATCTATTTTCGAATTTCATCTCTTCTAATTGGTAATTTCGTTCTTTCTATGTTTATTTCAGTCTTCTCTAGTACCCCTATGCATGATGCAAAATTACATGAACTTGGCACAATAATTGATTTGAATCCTTTTTCCCCATTGTTGATGAATTTTCTGTCAATAAAGATATTAGGATATGTAGGCGACCTATATACGAGGGGTTCCACGCGAACTCGGACACCATTTGACTTTTGCATCTCCGATTTTTTTGAAAATTTTTTATGTTTCAGTACTGGTCGAGAATAGCCTTCGTAATTTTTTGCAATTTTTTTTGTCAAACCGTTTAGGATATTTATTATAGCTATTAATTTTTGAAAAATTACGTTTCCGTTTTTTGAAACGCCTATAACTTTGCGAAAAATGGGCCAAATTAGACGTTTTTTTTTCTTCAAAATCTTCGTCTTGAAACGTACTTTTGATAAAAAAAAATTGTAAATTTTTTGAACACGATATTATCATGAGATTTTTAATTTTCAAAAATAAATTGTCATTTTTAACAAAGTATATACTGATTGATTTTTTTCAAATTTTTTTGTAAAAAACCACTCCCTATTCAACGAATTTTAAGCCTAGTCCGATTCATCTATCCATATTGCCTACGCAAATCTATCTATTCAACCGACTTCATGAGTTGAAATATAGATTTATAGATTCAAGTTTCTGAAAAATAGGATAAAAAAAAAAGAAGTAAAAAGAGAAAATCAATCTCAGGATATTCTCTACTGAAATAATTTCTTTTTATTCTGCTAGAATTCACGTTATGAGAAAAAAAAGACAAACAAAGAAAACGATCGCGCGAAATTAAACAATTAACAAAAAAAAAATGAAGAAATATCTATAAGCCAAATGACGGTGAAAAATCAAAAAAGATGAATGACTTAGAATATTAACCACATAATTCCTATCGCGTTATGCATACCTATGCATAAGGGTACGTATCAATATCGTATGTTGTATTTATATAAGCTAGTTTTCTTCTTGAATAAATGCGATTCCTTGGCGTCGCTGCAGCGATTAGTTGATCGTTACAAATGCAGTAACACAGGCGCGATGAGTTACAGCTGTTATCTGCAACGTAGCGTTGTTTATCTATATGTATATCTATACATATATGATATACATTATACATAGGATATATTTATTTTCCAATATTATACCGCCGAGAAATATAAATTTAAGCGTCGCGGTAAAGTATAAGTAGTTAAAAGATTATGCATGCAACATAACGTGTAGTGTGATGTACGTACATGCAATATTCACCTGTATGATTAGGTTATTTTTCTTAGAATTTTGGAAAGTAGGTTTTTCCCTCTTTTTTCAAGCATTATTGTCGTTGCTATTATCATTATGTACAACACGTACGTACGCATAGCTTGAGTTGTGCGTTGTACATACAATGGGTATGTAATATATAATAAATTCGTACGGCGCGGCGGGTGCAATATCGCAGGTGGTATGCTGCACCGAGTGGCGGTTCGCGACATTGATGTAGTCGTAAATAACCAAAAGTGTGTCGGCCACGCACACGCGTAATCGTGTAGGTACGCGCACGCGATTGGTAACGACGTATACAGGCTGAGTCACCGCTAAGGTTCGATTCGGGAGGAGCTTCGATTGGCTGAGGCTCCGCTTTCAGCCATTATTACTTGATATTTTGGAAATTCCTGTTGCCAATCATCGATCAGATACAGATTGGCGACAGGAATTTTGAAAATAACAATTAAGAATGGATGGAAACGGAGCCTCGGCCAATCGAAGCTCCTCCCAAATCGGACCTTTGCGGTGACTCACCCTGTATATACGTATCCCAACAAAGCACCACCGGTGCAAAAAACATCGCCTAGTTCATTAATTTTTCCTTAATTTTTTCTCTTCATTTAATTTGTTTATTTTTTTCCCAATTTTATATTCTTCCAATTGGTAATTTGGTTTGTTATATATTTATTTCCGTCTTCTCTATTACTCCTATGCATGATACGAAGTTACATGTACTTGGCACAACGATTGATTTACCTTTTTTTCGAAGAATGAAATTTCACGTTTACTCTTGAGGAACGACTTTTTCATGGCGATTGATTCGGAAAAATTAATGAACTTGGCGATGTTTTTTGCACCGGTGGCGCTTTGTTGGGATGTCACTACTTTTTGGAGAAAATTTTTCTTTTTTTCTAATCAGTAGAATGCACAGGAGTAAATATTATGAAACATATCGAAACACGCGATGATTCAATGTATTTAATTTTAATTTTATTTTACAAAAATAGCCACTTTTATTCTTGGGTAAAATCGTATTGCAATTATTGAATAAATAGTTACAATAGGTTCGTTACAAAACGGCCTAGCAAAGGTCAAGGTTCTGGTACACCTTTGCTTCATGGTTATATGTTATTTCTGACCGTCAATAATCTTTCTTTCTCGATAACAGACATCACCCCTTGTAGCAGATGAAGCGAGGTCTCAGAACTATTGAAAGATACATAACTTATTTGAGACACATGACTATAGCTACATTAGGGTGGTCCTTAACAGGGGTGTTTTCGAAGTTTTATACTCCCAGAGGCTTAAACGCTTCCAAATCAATAAACAGAAATTCCCTGGAAAATGAGCTCTTGATTACAACTCTGAAGCAGTCCGCTTCGCAGCTTCTCTTAATCGTCTGTTAAATAAATGAGTAAAATTAAATGACACGCGATTTAGATCAGGTCATTACCGCTCTATGCGTTGCGTTTTGAAAATTATCGTTATGATAATTTACAAAAATCAGGAATGTCGAGTTATTTTGATAATTTTCTTAAATTCATTCAAAACTCTCGATGCCGAAGGGCAAACCCCCTCCTCAAAAGATCGTACAGAGAATCTACAAGACGGCATTCTTTTTATACGAGTAAACCTCCTGACGGAAGATAAAAATAGAATCCAATAATTAAAAGTAAAATAAAAATTGAAGCCAATTCGACGCGGTGCTTCGAGTTCATACCTATACAATATTATCTCGTGTCTGATTTTATATAATATCAACACGTCTAATGATTTTTATCTAGATGGATTATCATCGAGGCGTATAAAACGCGTATCGTTTATCTAGACATAACTTTGTGGGTGGTTTTCATATCAGAGCCTAAGTTCTGCTTTGCTGTAAATTGATCTGGGCTTTGAAGTACAGCTGCAATATATCTTTCCTCCGCAGTTTGAACAGTGCGTGCACGACTACCTTATTTTATTATTATAATCGTCGGTGGAAAATTTTTGATAAATTTCAAGTCTTTGAAAATATATGAACAGTTCCGATTCTTGATCGAAACGAAAAATTTCAGGGATCAAAAACTTTTGTCGATTTCCTCGCTCCCCGCCCGCCTCATGTTTGTATGTTATATAAATTCCTATTCGTACACGGAATACATAATGTTACTTATAAATATACCGTGCACACATAATACGCAATGTAATCGCAAGCTTAGCCGAGTTTATTTTACATTTGTGTGCGTGAGTTTGAATATCGTGTGTAGAACTGCATGAATTTAATGTCGAATGTGTGTTGGAATATTGCCTCTAGGTGTGGAGCAAGGCGGCGCATAAACGGCCGTTGGCGTAATGAGTCATCATCGGTCATACGACGGGAGCACGTGAATCGATGGGTTTCTTGACTTTTGCGTCGTTGTTGCTGTTGCTTTTCATTTCTATTGTTGTTGTTGTTGCTGGTGTTTTCGCTAATTTTATCATCGCTGTTATTTGTCGTTGCATTCATTCAAACCTCGTGTCTCTTCTCGGCGTAATTTATACAACGGTGCACATAGGTATGAAGCCGACCACACAACGCGCATATATCCAATTATGTATGTGTACGCCCGGTTAGGTTGATTGTGAATCGCTTCGCGGCCAAGCTCGTTTGGACAACTTTTCGTAGCCGGCCCAGCCACACGAAAAAGTTGTCCAAATGCACGCTTGGCCGCGGAGCGATTCAAAATCAACTTATCGTTAACCGGGCGTATATACGTACATCTTTCGTTGCAAATTAGTTTTACTAATTTTTTTATTACGTACTCGAAATTAAGAATGTGACAGCGCACACTTTCGTCATACTTTTTTCACATCGTGAGCCTTTTCATCGCCTGAATACCGATCAAAAACTTCAATAATTTGTTTCTGGGTGAAGAAATAAACGAAAGAAAGAAACAACATCGAAATACAAGAAGATATGTCCAAGGGATTGCAATTTGATCATGTTGTAGTTAGACGTGTGAAATACTTTGTTTCAATAAAATAAGTATACGAATCCGTTTTTTCTTTTCAACATTTTTTTTCTTCCCCCGCTTTTGCAGCGCTGCCTGAACTTTCATTAAATTCTTCGTATCTCATTTTTTCCTGTTTTTGCTAATCTTCCGCGCTATGCTCATAGTTGGTAATAATTCCTTCTCTTATACATCTACGTACTATTTGCAGTACACGTGCAATACACACATGTACGTACAAGGAGACGGCGGCGGATGGTTTTACTGCGGCCCATTTGCAACCGTTTGTTAGTTTTCGCATATGGTAAAACGACACCGCGTCGCGTCGGCAACGATATTTTTACCACTTCGTATAGTCATGTATAGTTATACACATAGTACAACACAGGCCTTTGGTATGTACACGGTGCGGCAGGTGAAGGAAAATATATAATATCAATATATGACAGAAAACGTCATTTTTTCGTTCGCGTTTTTTTTTTTATTATTATTATACTTTTTTCTTTCATCACGTGTTTTTTTCACGATTGATCAAAAAAATTATAGGGACGGAATGAAGAGGAGAAAAAAAAAATTAAAAACAAAATTAAACAAACGCATTTTCGACGCAGAAAAGAGCTGTTCTGTTTTTATTTTTTGAAATTCTTATTTCAAGTTTTGCAATTTTATCGTTCGAACGCTTTACCGGTATTTTCGTGACGTAATCCCTTTGATCAATTTTTGTCTTCTACTTTTTTGTTTTCGGTCTATGGAAATGACGTTTTAACGCGATGCATTTTGCAGCCGGATATTCTATATCCATACGTATTTCCGAACCCCCGGCGGAGCTTCTACCAGGCAAGTTATATACTTTGCGTCGCAATTCTACATCTTGCAGGTCGTCGTCGCCAGAAGGCATAAAATCGCTTATAGTCGTTCGCCCCGCGATTAGACCTTGCCATATGAGGACCGGCGCCAATCCGGCCAATTGCAATCTCCGCGTAGGAATAATCCGCACGGCGCATTCTCGTTGCTTGCTTTTGCTAGCTGACTCGACTCGACTCGACTCGACTGCTCCGTCTTTTCGCTTCTACTCGACACACTCGCGGACGCACATACATGCACATGTACCTACACAATTATATATTCCAACCTATAGGTGAACCTCATGCATGTAGGTATAATGCACTCGAGACTCAACTGCAATGGGTATTTAGGTTAGACTCAAGAATCCGTTGATTAACTCGCGGGATTATTTTTCCTAGGAAGAAAATAAAAAAGTCCGTCTCGCTCAGGTGTGGATTTCATACATATGTGTTAATTACTAATTTTTCTTGAAAATTTTCTGAATTTCATTTCATTCGTTATCTGTTCGTGTATAGCGCGATAGAGTGAAATCGAATGATGATAGTTACGACGTTTGTACATAGAAATGAAAAATTAATTCAAACTATTATTTTTATCGCATAAAATAACCTGTATTAATATGTAAACAATACATTTTTTTCATCCCATACAACTGACGCTCGGGATACGGGAACTAATAATGCGTCAGCGGTTTATAATTAAATCTGAAAAGGAAGAAAAAATAACAACAATCATAATAAAGTCAACGATGATGAATACAGTGCACCCATATCTGCATATATGCATATATCATGTAGATACGCATAACAGCGAGCAATAGAGATATCGCTGCGTGTGACATAAGAATATGAGCATTGCGATTCTATACTTGAGTTGAATACGTGTAGAATATTATCGTCTCGTATCTTTGACAGACTCAACACTTGACAAAAATCCCGCATAATTATATGTGGATGCACGCGTTTATTTATAGACATAATCTGATTGAGGACACACCGAGATATTTTCAGTCAGATTTCTTTTTTCTCTTCTTTCTTTTTTCTTTTTTTCTTTGAAATCGATCGATTAATTGTGGCCCGAGAAAGAAACTTAGAAAAGAAAGAAAAAAAGAATTCTCCATAAAATGTTGTCTTACATTCGGGTGTTTTAGTATTTATTCATTTATTTATTTATTTTACTTTTTTAATATCCTACGTGAAAATTCCATCTCGTCCACGCACGAGATGGAATTTTCACGTATCCACATCATACAATATTTCCAGTTCGATGGATCGGAGATTCATGGCAGCCGGCCAAGGTTTGTCCGTCAAGATTTACGCGGAATCGTTCATCTGCAAATAGAAAATGCGACCTTCCATTCTTCCCCATAAATGTGATCTCGGTACTCGATTCTTACAGGTAATATTATGCAAGTACAACGGCACGAAAAATTCACGCAGATTAGTAAACAATCACCAACTGCAGCGGTATGATATGAGCATCTATTTTCTTACATCTTTCACATTTCTGCGGCAGAGATCTTCAATTTTTTTTTTTCTCTTCCATTTTGACTTTCATATCGTTTTCTACGTTATCTCAACCAAATTGTTGATTATTTTAAGGGACACGATGAATTAATTTTTCATTCAACCGATACGGAAAATTACCAAGTTTCGAATTTTGTGGCTCTTTGCGGGGGGGGGGGGGGGATAGATAATATATAACAATGATAATAATAATAGTTCTTTCGAAGTATCCGATGAGTGAAAATTTCGTCGTTCGGTTAGGTAATTGACATGGGTACACATAAATGTAAGGAGAGGCATCTCAGTGTCCCGGAGATCGTTTGGAATTTCGGCTGGTCCTGTTGGTCTGTCGTGGCCCGGTCGTAAAATAAATGTACAAAATGACGACCGTTATTACCTCGGAATGCATCGGCGTAATGAGGGTCTTTGAGTTGATTAAACCTTTGAGTAGCCTTATCAAATTTCGCCCATTATTCTTTTAGGTTGGGTTAAGATTTTGGGCGAGATCGTTTAATGAAAAGTTAACGGCGCCGACGAAGCCCTACGTAGTAAAGATATGCTGCACGTAACAAATTTATCATCACGCAGGATGGCGACGTCCTGATACATGTAACGGTAATAACTCATTGTGGCTCAATTTCAAAATCGCTAAGAAATTAGACAACGAAAATTATTATCGTTATAACAATAAATAAATCATTAATAATTATCAATATAAAAGAGAGATTAATTCGCTCATACGTTTCAGTCATCTGGAACTTGGTGTATTAATGATATACATACTCTATACCTAGGGTGAAATATTGTCGAGCATAAATCTCTTCCTGAGCCTCATTTTTATTTGTTTTCTCTTTCTTTCTTTTTCGGCATTCGGAATTAAGAGAAAAACCAAAAAAATAAAACCCTGTGAAATGAATATGAATTTGACGTAAATGAGCTTCGATTTATCAGGTCTGAAGGTGTGTTTTTTTCATCTTTTTTTCTTTCTGCTATTTTGTCTTCTAAAATATCGCGCACGCCCCTGTACTATACATTATTTCGAGCTCAATTTTGTCACTCCATTGCGTATCTGTTTGAATAAACTGAACGCGATAAATCACGTACTGTTTGAAATAAAAGAAGAGAAAAAGAATAGATAAATAAATAAATAAATAAACGATCAAAGTGAAGAAAAAGAAGAAGAAACAAATTGATATTCGGTACGGTGTATGTGGAACTCGAGAAGTTCGAGTAGTGAGATTGGGAGCCGGGATATAATCTTTGAGTATTTGATACAGCGACGGGGGTTTAGAGTTCGCCTTAGAGCTGTGACTATGCGGTCAAGAGGTTGAGTTACATTGTTTAGTCTGGCTGACACGGGATGATGCAAAGTAAAGATGTGCCCAGGGTAGAGTAGGTAATGGATAGGTAAACAAAAATCTCTTGAGGACAAGGATTTTCATAAACATCTATCCCTATTACGAATATAATAAATAGTTTCCATTTCAAATCTAATTGTAACTAAAATTCGGGCGATGATATTATTATTATTGTTGTTGTTGTTGATGTTGTTGTTGTTGTTATTAATATTATTTCCTCCTAATTTCAAGTATTTCTGTATAAAAATTGATACGCGTTCCTGCATGGAGGAGAAAATAAAATAAAGTTCTAAGTAAAGTTTAAAATTAAAGTTTTTTTTTTTTGGGTAGTTCTAAGTTCTAAGTTCTAAGTTAAAGTTTTTTTTTTTTGGGTATTCAAAGTTCTCTTTTCTCTACAACATTTTGTACCTGTACTAAATTTTCTTCAGATTTTATGAAAAGAGAGGAGCAAGAAAATAATTGGCGTTCAAAATATTACCGACCCTCATCCAAAGTCTACACCATAACTCGAACACATTTTCATCTTAGGTATTTGTTTTACTCCGAATTTTTCCGATATCAATTTTCTTTTCCGTGTTATTCTTTATACATACAGGGTGAATTTTTTAAAGTGTTACAAGCTGATATCTCTAAAACTATCGAAAATCTTGGAAAACGTTTCATGTGAAAACTGCAATGTTTGGAGGGGTAAAATGTTAATGCAACCTAGGTGCTACTTGATGGAAGTGCCGAGGAGATATCGAGGTCACATTGACTTTTTCAAATAGAACCCTATAGTTTGTATCATTCAGAATTCAAGATGACTTCAGGACAAAGAAAACCAAACAAAAAATTGACATCTAGCTCAAGAAACACGGGAGTTATGACCTCTTGAAGTTTGTATCGACTGTGATGGAAAAATCGACATTGTCATTGACAATTCGGAAAATACCTGAGACAATCTAGTCTATGAAGTCAGATTTACACTGAGAGTGGAGATTATCGCCTCATGAAATTGTTCACTCGTTTTCATCAGGCATTTTCCTAATTTTCAATGACATTATCGATTTTTACATCATCTCTCATATAAACTTGAGAAAGTCATATTTTCCGTGTTTCTTAAGCTAGACGTAAATTTTGTTTTTTGTCTTCTCCGTCTTGACGTCAGCTCAAATTCTAGGGGATGAAAACTATGGGGTTCCATCTGAAAAATTCAATGTGAACTCGATATCTCTTTGGCATATCCATTAACTACTATAGGTTGCATCAACATCTTTCCCCCTCTAAACCCTGCAGTTTTTATCTGAAACGTTTTCCAAGGTTTTCGATAGTCTTGGAGATATATCAGCTTGTTACACTTGAAAAAACTCACCCTGTATATGCATTGTTTTTTTTTTGTTTGTTTTTTTTTTTCTTCATTTGGGACCCGTTGCCTTTAACCCAATTTTCTTGGCACCTCTAACACAATTTCTAAAGATCGAAGTTTGTGCCCTCTGGCTTACAACAGAGCCGCGGCACCTACACCGCGCGCTGTTTCACTGATCGTCGTTCGCTGCATTCCCCGCAGGAGTGGAAGGACCCCGTCAAGGTGAGCAACTCTCAGCCCTCCGAGCTAGGCTCTCCCACTCGTCTAATATACGCGTCCCATATAATCCCTTTCCATCTATAGGGATCGATACGACGTTCCCGATAAGGCCGATACATGGCAGCACTTCAATCCAGATTTCTGTGCGATAGATATGTTCTCTGGTTTAGAAGAAAAATGTTGAGGTTCGATTTTTCTAAGGATATTTTTTTCCGCTAATTTATTCATACTCACATCCAAATGCGGGTGAACTAGGTGTTGGAACGTTTTGCTTTATCAAATCTCAACGGATTAATTAATCAATTGGATGAAATGTCCATTGGAATTCCGTGCTGCACATGGTTTATCTGAAAGGTGGTGAAGTTGCTGACGTTGAGTTGGCTTTTTATACCGCAGCTATACTGTACCTATGCATGTACTCTCGGTTAGGTTGATTCTGAATCGCTTCGCGGCCAAGCGCGCGTTTGGACAAATTTTTCGTGTAGCTGGCCCGGCTATGAAAAGTTGTCCGAACGAGCTTGGCCGCGAAGCGATTCACAATCAACCTGACCGGGCGTACATATATACCTCGATACGATACACCCGCCACTCCGGATTCGTAGATTCGTAAAAATAAGAAGACAAAAAATGAATAAATGAAGGGAGAAATTGAATAAAATGTAAACAGAAACATTGAGATCGGAGGGAAAGAACGAAGAAAAACAGAATAAACACCAAGATTTCTCGAGAAAAATTGAGGGTACACATTGAAAATAACAAAAAAATAAAAAGGAAACAAAAGAAAATGGAAAAAGGCAGTAAAAGAACAAGGCATCTACACACCCATCGACCGACGTCTAGAGGTTTGTGAAGTTCGTTTTTGTTTTACCGTGGCGCGCCTTAAAAGCTTGAAAGTTGCTGCCACCAACAGCTGATCGTTAGAGTAGGCAACAAAGGCGGCCACGAACACGCCCCTAGGACATATTCACTATCGTCGTTTTTGTTATTCATTTAGAATACTATCGGAATACGTGCAACCAGCGGTACTTCTTCGATTGTCGTGACAAGTTCGAAACAAACGACCTTACGCGTACCGTGCAAATTATTATCATTTTCTCATTCCCACCAATCGCGAATCGACATTTGTTTTTCGTTCATGAACAGTCAGATTTGGGAAATTGATCTTTATTTATTAATATAAAAATGAATCTTCAATCATTGTTTGGTTTTTTGATTCGACAATTTCTTTTATTTATTTTCCTTTGTTTTCACTTGTTTAGGGTCTTGAACGATCGCCGGCGGCATCAAATTGCAATGCTTGAGATTAGAAAATGAAAATAAAGAAAAAAGACTCAAAAACAAAATGGGCATTTTTTTTTTCCCCCACCGAGCGAACGATGTTTTACTCACAATCAGCGTCGGTGCAGGTTCTCTTCATTCGACCCTTGACGTAAATTCTAGAAGGAATGATAATTCATTTTCTCTGGTTACGGACCTGCAGGTGCCTTGTTAGCACCTCTTCTAGCATTCCGGGCCGCTAAGTACTCGGTGCTAAGTGGAGGAAGCCACACAGAGAGAATGAGAGAAAGAGAGGGAGAGAAGGAGACCGACTGACGGACGGGGAAGTACTGCGACGACCGACGACGCAACGATGTAGTATAAAACGACGAACGAAACAAGATGAAAAGACAAAAAGGATATCATCGTTTTTCCTTTTCTCTCCTTTGCTGAGCGATCAGATACCTAACCAAGCCGCTAAAATGGCCCACGGTTTACTCACTCTACTCGACACACTCGAAACACTTCACGACCGAAGCCTTCCTCCTCTTCTCTTCTCTTCTCTTTACTTCTTTGTCGAATGACGACGACGTCGACTACCTTCGGTGCAGGAATAAATCATGGACGTAAGGAATAAATACATGCTCGGTATAGTGCCTGCATATTACAAACGCCATTCCTTCGGGTGAAAGATAAATGCAGTCGAGTTCAAGTCAAACTTGGATACTTCCGTTCTTCGAGAATCTCATAAAACTCTTGGAAAGGGTGTCGTTGCACGCCGTAAAAATTTAACAACAATTCATACGTACCTCGGCGTTGAACTGATTTCAATGCTCACTCTATAGAATCATTATTTTTTTTCATTCATTTTTTTTTCATAATTATTATTATTTCGTTTCTTTTAATCAGGCCAGTACAAAAGTCTAGATTACATCTGTCTGTAATATTCCAAGAATTAAAAAATATACCTACATTGTTGGTATTCTTATTATTATTATTGTTATTGTTATTGTTATTATTTACACAATCGGGTGAAATTTCTTCGTCAAGTTCCAAGTATACCCGGTTCTTCGGGTTCGATTTTATTCAATTTCTCTATAAATTTATTTAGTGAAGACAAACGGGACCAAAAGATTCGACCTTGGCCTTACAGCCTCATCAACTTTCGAGTAGGTATACGCGGCGGTTACTCTTTCGAAGAAATCCATCCGCTCTAAGGAGTTTGAAGTTTTTTTTTTTTGTTCATTTTTTTCCCCCTCAATTGTTTATCTTCGATTTTTTTATCCGCGTGCCGACGTAAAAAAGAAAAAAATAAATGACAATGTAAGAGAAAAATGAGGTTATCGGCAAGTGAATTCAAAGATTTCGTTCAATATCTCGAGGCCACAGGTTTGTGCATACGTATACGTAGTACGTACGCATCCTTACTCGAAGTCTTATGTTATATACGAGAAGCGGAAGAGTTGAATAAGGTTTTTAAAGTGGGTAGAAATTACAACGCGGGCGCGCGCGCGCGTGAATAAGCAGCTGATCCGAAGCAAATTGCAGCGACGTTTATCATCCGCACACGGTTATTCCTTGTCCTCGTTCAGTTAAAGTTAAAGCTGAAGTTGAAGTTGCCGCTCCCCCGGCCTCGTCCAGCAAAGGTATCCTTGATTCCTATCGACGCAGCTGATGTATTTACAACCCGGTAATAACACACGACGAGGAGGATCACTCGCGGCACTAAAGACAAAAGAGCAAAAGTAAAAAAGACCCTCCGCAGTTCAGAGCTTTGAACCCAACGAACAATCGCATACGTATATGATGTGTATTATACTACCCGATATTGTTACATATTGTCCGAAGAGAGAAAGAACGTTGTGTTATATTTTTATAAAACAATGGAATTTTCATGCCTCATTGTACCGTACTCGATCGTTAAAGAACAGCAAAAAAAAAAAAAGAAAAAATAGGGCATTCCATGCCAAATCACCCGAACCCGAACCATATCCCAATTTTTCATTTTTTCATTTTTTCATCCCTTTAATAAGAAATATTTACAGGCCATTTGAAATCTCAAACACCCACATTCCTTTTGGCCTTGAAGTTTTTGAGCGGGAACTATATATCACCGGAAGAAAAAGAACGTCCCAATATGGTTAAGTACACGGGCTGGATAATTTGACATAAAATGCCTTATATATTAAAAATCGAAAAGGATTCGAACGTTTCGCCCCACGGTTAATTAATGAAAGACTTGATTGATTTTCTGACCCATCCCATAAAATCCAATTATCCCATAAAATACTAAATTTACAACAGGAATTATCGTAAAAAATTCACTTGAATTATTCTCTGGAAATGGGCGATCTGTACGAGCATTCGTAGACCTACCTATTTCACCAGAATTTTGAACAGAAATGGACGATAAGTTCTTCTTCCTCCGTTTTTATTGATCAATGATAAATTTATGCAGATCTTACGTCATTATGTTCACGTCGTTTGGAGGGTTGTAACATACAAACGTCGATAACAAGTTTGACCCTGTTTCTACACATTGTTATGACTGTAAATATCTATAATGCATATGACCATCCATGTGTACCAGCTGATTAGTTGTTTAATGCGCACGCTCCTACCTAGCTTTGTATATTTTATATATCTCTGGTGTTTCTTGCATCGTCTCGAGACAAAGTTGCGTAGCTACCGCATGCCGTTAATTGACAGTCTCTTGGTCGTTACTCGTTTACTCGTTACTCGTTATTCCCAATAGTAGTCAACGCTGCGCTGCGTTAAGTCGACACTTCGCCTCTCGCCACTAGCTAGCTATCTCTTTTGGCTAGGTCTGGCTAGGCTAACGTAAACCGGCTTGTCTCAGGTCAGGTTTCGCGTCAATAGGCAACGCCCCGATGCTATGTAGCTCAGCTTTGTTCCTAGAAAACTAATGCATCGACACATCAAACGTACATAAAGTCAACAAAGAGTTCGTAAGGAAGCACTGTTGCAAAACGGGAACTGTGGTCCTGCGAAACAACGAGAAATAAATTGAAAAAAAATACGACTATGTCTGCATTATCCTGCTTTTGTATCGGCGTTTGCGTTTTTAATATCTGAAAATAATTGGCACCAATTACCGGTAAACCCGATCGTTTGGATCTTCAGGGTAATCAATAAATCGGATGATCGATCGCGTCGAATTCCTTCATAAACCTCCACACTCTGCACATTTCTTCCTCGATCTTCTTCTTCGATACGGTAGATCGAATTTATATGTATCGATCCCTGACGCGATTTCAACCAGGTTGTAACGATCAGGTGCAGATAGTTTTTTCTTTTTTCGCTTCCCTCTTTTGCCCTCCAGGTGATATAAGGTGTTTCTGTGAATCTACCAACAGCTGGAAATACAAATCTCTAGATCTTTTGAATCTTAGATCGTAGATACGAGTCGGTAGCCGGGCGTCATTAGGACGGTAGGTATATAAATCGACGATCGCGGCTGTTGCGATTCCACGCACTATATGTATATGGGGTATATTATACACCCGGAACTTGCAATTTTTAGCTGAATAGATTTCATCCATACGTACACCCGGTTAGGTTGATTCTGAATCGCTTCGCGGCCAAGCGCGCGTTTGGACAACATTTTCGTGAAGCTGGGTTGGCTACGAAAAGTTGTCCAAGCGAGCTTGGCCGCGAAGCAATTCACAATCAACCCAACCGGGCCTACATAAGCGACTGTAAACCTACAGCAATTTCAACTAACGAATCGCATCTGGAACTATTCGATGGCCGATCCCGCAGATTTCATATCGAACGATTTATTTATCGTGTTTTATTGTCCAATGCGATTCCCTTCCGATACGATATGATTATACCAACTGGTAGGTGTCATTTTATATTCCATCTGTACCTTTTTTTTTTCATTTTTTCTTGTACGGCACTTTGGTTTGCATCGGACAGTAATTACATCCATTAGCACTGTACATAATCAGAAGGTGTACTTAAATATACAGCGCGTAATTATCGTCCTGTTTTATCCATCTAAATTTTCTTCACATTATGTATTACAAAAGGCAAAAATTGATTCCGATTATTTTTTTTCATTTGTTTTTTATTTTATATTTTCAAAATTTTATTATATTTTTAAAATTACATTATATGTATGTATACTAGACTGATTCAAAAAAATCGACTATTTTTTTTTTTCTTAAATATATCGAAAATATTGTTGAAAACGATGAAAAAGAAATCCTGTGAAAGCCACAGCTCTTAATATTAATATTAAGATGTCCCGCATGATGCATTTCAATTTCCCATTTAAGTAACATGGGAAAGCTTGTTTCTTTGAGTTTAGAATTTTGTAACTGTTTGATGGTTCATCAAAAACGCTAGACCAAATCATTTTCTTGTACAAAATTGAACGCTCTACAAAAAAGCTCTCTTATAATTTTCCGATAAACTGACGAGTTTCGAAGTTATTCAACTTTAAAATAGAATTTATAATATTTTCTCATTTTTTTCCAATTTTTTGACGAAACTATCAAGTTTATCAAAAAATTTTGTCAAATTTTTTGGATTCAACATTTTTTTTGGTTTCACAGATGCTTTTATTTAACTGTTAATTTTTCAATAAATTTAAATATTTTTTTTTCAACTAAAAATTATTTTTATTTATTTTTTTTTCTATAACTTTGGGACATTAGAGTAGTTTTATTACAATTTTTCCTATATTCACTGATAACAAGTAATAAGTATTGCAATGGTTCTTCATTTTTTGTAAAACTTGATAGTTTCGTAAAAAAATTGGAAAATATGATGGAACCATCAAACAGTTACAAAATTTTAAACTCAAAGAAACAAGCTTTCCCATGTTAATCAAATGGGAAATTGAAATGCATCATGCGGGACATCTTAATATTAATATTAAGAGCTGTGGCTTTCACAGGATTTCTTTTTCATCGTTTTCAACAATATTTTCCATATATTTAAGAAAAAAAAAAAATAGTCAATTTTTTTGAATCAGTCTAATGTATACGTATAGGTATAGGCACATAAATGCATAATAACATATCTGTATGGCGCCCGAATTTTACAACTTTTATTTGATATGCCATCATTACGTTATATTTTCTGATTAGATCATTCGGAGAAACGCGATATTTTCTTGCACATTGATCGATAGTAATTATTAACCACCTATATGCATACGGTATTATTCCTATATCTTATAAATGTACGCTTGCTGCAAATTTTGTGAAACAACAAAGTAGAGAAAAAGAAAGGAAAAAAAGAGAATTTCAAAGTAGTTCGATTGAAAATATTTAATAGGTAAATGATATGGGATCACCGTAAAATAAATACGTAAATGCTTGTGTGTGTATGTATATATTTTGACGTGATTTTGTTTGATGATATTTTTTTTCTTTCTCTTTGAATATAGCGCGGGTGTTTTATGAGATAAGAGTATTCACCCCTCTCGAGTAAGCACCACGTCTGCGTGACGTATCGGCGTAGCTGCCTCTGGTTTTCTTAATTAATCCTCTTTGGATCCAGTAGGCGACTTTTCAATCCCCTGCAGAGTCCGTTTTGCCCGTGCCGATAAGACCAGATCCGATCTCCTCCTCCTTCTTTCTCTTTTTCTTCTGCTCCAGCTGCCGCTGCTGCTGCTGCTGCTGCTGGGGGCTCCGCATTCCTCTTCGCTGAACCTTGACAGCCATTCAACTCCCGCAACACTACGCCAACGATCTCTCCCACGTGCCCCACGCTCTCTTTCTCTCTCTATCTCTATCTCTATCTCTATCTCTATCTTTCCCTCTCTCTGGCCCACCTACTCTGGACGGGGCGATAAATTTCACCGTGATTCTACGCCGATTCATCCCAAACTCCCATCGCTGTACATAATGTACAACATATCGCTATATAGGTACACATAGAAAATCACGACTAGCAAAGTTGATATGGGGTTGAAAAACTTATCTTCTTTTTCCCGTTATACTTTCGAGAATTTCGCATTGTTTTTTATTTCTATTGCGCAAATTTTATCTCATTCATTTGTTCGTTTTTTCAAATATTTTTCTATGAGAGACGTTCGTGATTTATTCATTAAATACAATATAATATATTGTATGTTTCGAAGATATTTCAGAAATATATTTTTCTTCACACATTTGACACACAGTTGGCACAGCTGACAGAATTCGTGACTATACTTATTCCGGCCGTGTAACGTGGACGTAAAGACGTTTCGTTGTTACGTAATACATTTTTTATTTCTTGTCTCATCACAGCTGAACGTCCATCTTGATTTTTACATCGAAAACGGAGCCCACTCGTCCAGTCGGAGACTGTGAGGCAGCGAATGCATAAATAGCAAACAGGTTTCTTTGGTATCAACAATCGCAACGATGATTTTATAATAATCAAATGATACGTCAGGATATTATTGTGCCACTCACTTCCTCGTAGGAGATGAGGTTCGAAACCAAGTTCCGCTCGATTCACGCAGCTTCATCCGCACAGTATACGTACATCATTTTATAATTGAACTTCTCATCGTATATAAAATAACGTTCTAAGAAACCCCCGTCTCTGCTTTCATTCATTCATTCATTCGTTTATTCATATTTGTCGATTCGAGTATTTGTACTTTTTTCTTCCTCTTTATTTGACGGAATTGGAACGTCGCGATTCTCGCAATTTTAGGTATGCGTGATGATGGTAAAAATGATAAGAATAATGATGATGATAATGGCGATAAAAATGATAAACGCCACTCGATGACATGATTGTGGAAACTGTCGACAGCAGTCAGATAGAACGGATGAATGATTCAATTAACTTCGATGACTCAGGCAGCTGCTAACACATGACGATAGTTACTTACCTCTATCTAACGTATCTACTACTTACATCTATATACGAATTACGCATAGGCACCTCGTGTAAAGCTGTACCTCTATGTTTTATGATCTCGAACTACACATGCGCATGGTGTGTATATATGTGAGTACGTTTATAACTGACTCATATCGAATTCCTTTTATTTTTGTTTTCTTTTTTGTTTTCTTGTGTTTTGCTATTTTATCACGCAAGTCGAGACAGCTGCGAATATTTCTGTATAATTTCAACAAATTACGTAACGCTGTATCGCGATCTCGTTTGCGGTTATCGTAATTCGCAAGATTTCTCAAAATTAATAAACTTTTATTGTCATATACGTAGGTATGGTATACGCAGCAAAGGATGAAAATGAATCGAAGAAAGATTGCGACTGCACGAATGAATTCAATTGTTTTTCTCTTTCGTTTTTACAACGTGCTAATTTTTCAAATGTAGACAGATCACCTCGTCGATTCGAAACGGCGGAAACGATGATGAAAACTTGAATGTAGATTATATATACGTGTGGTATTCGGTACGGGCGGCAAGAGGGAGAGAGACAAAGTTATTGATGTAAATAATGTACAATTAAGAAATGCTATTAGGTGGATAATGTACGAGTGGCGGTTGGTCGATGTTGCAGAATTTATAACTATAGACAACGCGAATGGAATGTTTCGGTGTCTGTTGTACCGTTACTGCGATCAGCAATCACCAACACCGGACGGTCGGTCGGTCGGTCGGTCGGTCGGTCGTTGGTTGGTTTGTTGCTCGCTCGAGTCTCTTGGAATAATTACAATCTCTGACTTTTACCTTGCACCATGTGCAGTCGCGATGCAATACTGGGAAATTATATTGCGCAAACGTACTTGACAAGAATGCAGTTTTCTCGTAAACTACACACGTGGTTTACCTACCTATACGTGCATCTATGGGTATAGAATTTACAACATCGTCTTTAGATTCCGTTGAAAAATAATTGAACAAAAAAAAAAAAACAGAAGAAAGGAGGGCATGTTTTTCCCCCCCTTCATTTTATTATCGGGAATCAGCGTTAGCCACAAACTTTGAAAAAATCAAAAGGACGTTTGTATTTTTAAGTCTTCAAATCTCGTCTCTCAAGATCAATGGTGTTTAGAGTGCTTTTTATCTCTGGCCGTGCAGTTGTTTGGCGATCGGATCGATTGAGTTGTCTCACCCTTGGATTTCCGTATATATGGGCAGTTTCTTCGGAATCGTCCGGATGACCGGACACGCTCTCCTTTACTCTCGAGATAAGAGAATTGCCGACTGATTCTAATCTTTGGCTACATAGTAAAAATACTTTACTCGCAAAGAAAATCACATGTGCGGATAAAGGTTCTCTGCATTATATCCACATGTACATATATGTATATGTACACATATAAAGCGAAGGACATGCTTGAGAACGACGACGCGAGCTCCTCCTCCTCTCGGCGTAGGTCCAAAAACCGAAAGATTATCTTTGATCCTGACGGAGATTTTGCTGAAGGGATTCTTCTTCCGGACTCTTATGCTGACAACCGGAAAGAAAAATAAAGTATCGGAAGAAATACTTACTCGCTGATCCCGCATATAACATTCTCTCCCTCCCAATATTGTACATTCCAGACAAACAAAAACACAATACGTACGTAATCACTGGCGTATAACAAAAGTTGTCACGTGGTATTCCGCAATGGATCTACCTACTGTCGGCACGTAAAGTTTAGTGCCCTCAGTTTGGAGGTTTATAACTACGAAGAAAAAAATGATAGAGCAGAAATTCAAAAAAGGTTCAAAAGCTTGAAGTATTCCGCGTCTGATGACTCATTTTCGAATATCGAGAAAAAAAACACACCGACAGTTATGACTACCGAAAGGTTGAAAAACGTTGTTTTTTCGGAGTTAACCGAAGTAGGTTAACTTTGGAACGTCGCCACTCGTTAAAAGAGCACGCGAAAAATACGAAAAAATTCAGGGAGATTCCTGAAAGATTTTTCAGCATGATGCCGTTGGAAAATTTGAAAAATATTGAAAAACATGGCGCCCAAGTGCACCAAAGTACAAAGAGGCGATCTCGGGAACGATTCAAGCTAGACGGACTTACGTGGGCTGAAAATTTGCAGAAAAATATACGTTTTCTAATACCGTGAACAGAAAATTGCTCGAATTGCTGAATTCTCGGTAATCGTCATTGACGTTTTGGGATATTATGGGCGCTCAGCAGGCGAACCAGCCGCTAGATCGTCGCTGCAAATTTCTATAGCAATCTACGTTTTTATCAGAGAAACTACTACAATGTAGTGACGCGCGCTGGGAGGAGATGGGAGAACGCAGCGACGCTGTAGCGGCTAACCTAACCTAACCTAACTTAACTTTCTTTGAATTTCTGCTCTATCATTTTTTTCTTCGTAGTTATAAACCTCCAAACTGAGGGCTCTGAACTTTACGCGCCGACAGTAAAACTGTAATACATGTATGCATCGTGATTCCCACGTGTTTTTTTCCAATTTTTATGTAAGGTAAATTTATCGCGCAGAAAAATGACGTGTACAATAAAAATTGAAAGTCCTCGTAAAGTGCATAGATAGGATGTGCACTTGTGTATACTTATCTATCTGGAATATACATACGTTTCGAAAGGTGAATATCCAAGGATATATTTTTATTCCCTACGTTAAACTACTTCCGTTATATTATATGACCCGCAGGTCGTATACGACGACGAATAATGATATGATCTAGGGAGTGTTCTCGGTAATGTTAAAACAAAAAAAATCGAATAGAAAAAAAATGCCAGAGATCGTTTTCTGACACGGGCCAACTTGCAGATTCCCGCGTCGCACTTGCAGCACGTTGTTTGCTTGTGTTATTCATTTAAGAAAAAAAATTTAAATCTAGTTTTTTATTTGTGTGTGTGTTGTTTTTTTTTTAATTTTTTTTACATCCTTTCTTTCGTTATCCCTTGAGTAGGGTGCCCAAAAAAAATGTCCAAGTTTCAAATGACCGCAGTAGCGTGGAAATAAGTGAATTTCCCGATGGCAAAAGATATAAAAAGTAAAGAATAGGGAGAAAATATTTCTCCCGAGATACAGGAGAAATAGAATGACAAGAAAGAAGAAGAAAAAAGGAATATTAAAGAAAGTTCAGAGGGTAGATTTGTGGTCAGGGGTGAAGAGAAAATATCGCCGGAAGGAAAGACAATGTAATCGCGAACGGAGAATCCTGAAGAGCTGTCACAGTCGCAGTCGAGGAGAAAACCCGGTCGTTGCTTGCCAAACCCTATTCGCAACTAGAATAGAATAAAAGATGAAACGATATAAAGTGCAGAGGCGACTTTGTGACGCCAGGACGTTAGGGTCGCGGCGACGCCGTCTTTCGTTACCAAAGTCACCGTCAAGCACCAGCCCGGTATTCCGAAAAGGGCACTAACTGCACCGAGAAAGTTGAAAAAGAGACAAAGAAAAAGACCAATCAGTCGCGAATCGCGGAGAACAAATTTAAAAATCATCTTATCGCCGTTACGTTCTATCCTGCACGCGACGTCGTATACGATCGGAATAAGAAGTGTGAATTTTCAAAATCGAGAAAACTGGCGGGAACGAAAGAAAATCGTCTTCCCTGCCTCTTCCGGTGTGATCCACATCTATTTATACGCACGTATAGACGATGTACCTTACCCGCAGAGAGGAGCGCATTCGTATTTCCGTCGTTGGCGGCGGTACGTAGCTGGTATAACCTCGCGTTTAGCCGCATTATTTCGCAGCGGCAGCGTACCAGCTGACGTAGTGACGTCACGGTTTGCGGGGGTCGGCGTCCCGACGCTGGTCGTCGGTCGATACTCTACTCTACTCGCCCGGGCGACGCTCCTCTTCGGTTGTGACGTCACAGCCGACGCCCGCGCTCATCACGCTACAAGGGGTCCTCGCCCCAGCGTGCACGGAACCCAAATACTATTCCCCGACCCACTCGACTCCGAATCGACCCACTACCGCGACGATTTTTTACTCTTATTTTTCCTTTTGTTTTCGTATCATTTTTTCTCTTTTTCTTTCTTTCTTTCTTCTCTTTCAACCAAGATTCTTTCTTACGTTCTTGCACACACGCTCGTGGATTTCTCCGCGAAATCAACGTTGACGTGTCGGATATGTTTGATTAAATTTCTTTCAAATCTTCCAATTTCACATTTTTCAACATCCGATTTCAGTTGCCCGTCTGCGAACGTGAGGATTATGTCGAAGTCTTAAAAAATCAGTGAAAAATATTTGCTTCTAGTTTTCAGTAGTATACCGGTGCTAATACCATCGAAACGTCTTTGTTTTTTGCATGAAATTACGTGTGTGAAATATTAAAAATATTATAAAATACATATAAAATATTATTACACCACCCTAATCAAACTTTCTCTTTTTTTTGTTTGCTTCCAGGTACGTAGACCGAAATTCGACCCACGAGTATCATAAGTTTCGACGATCTCATGAGCAATCTACCGACGGTGTAGGGTAAGTGATAACAACAATAATCATGAGAAAAGAAAGAAAAAAACTCGAAACGAGCTTCAGAGTGACAAAAACCAGAAAAAAGTACTTTGTACGGAGGCCGAAAGATATCAGGCGATGACCGCGTCAGCCATTTTTAGAGTACACCGCGGAGCGAGTGAAATAGAGAGGGAGAGAAAGAGAAAGAGAGAGAGAGAGGAGACTAACGTTCTCCCCACTCCCCGTGGCGTATGTATATAGAATCGATGATCGATTGTCGCGATCGTCTTCAAGAACCCTGCTTAGGTATTAACCTATACTAGAAATCGCGCTGGCCATTCCCCATTGATCGCTCGTGGGCGCAAATACGAATTCGCGTGGATGTGGTAGTTCAAATCGTGTACAATACGTTAGGCAAAACGACAAGGAAGGAAGAAGGAGAAGGGGGGACGGGAGGGGAGAAGAGGGGGGGAAACACCCGACCCACATATCCGCATAATTCGTGAGCTTGCAACTCTGGAGGGTTCTCACCGCGCCTCTGCGTGGGTGGTGCGGTATTCCACTCCGTATATGCATAAACATGAACGGGAATCGCAGGGAGAACTAGTATTGGTAACTCCGAGCCATCTAGGCCTGGTTCATTTGAGTCAGCTGGTCGACAGGGCGTTGCCCCCCCCCCCCCCCCGCCGCTACTCCATCTCCCAGCTACAACCATTCATTACGTTGCACAGGTCGAGCGCGACCGACCCACCACCCTCTGCGCTCTCAAATACCTCGCTCTTCTCTTTACGGGTATGTACGCTTGGCGAGATTGAAGTTGACCCTCCTAGCGGCCACGCGATTTGGGCTGACTCGGAGTAGTTTCGGTCGCCGGAGACGAGCAGCTTTGCGGGCTCGCCGTGATGGTTAGGTCGTCTGCTACCGTGGTCTGCTCGCTGCGTTCAACCGTTTGACAGCTCTGCATTTGTTGCTGCTTTCGATTGGCAATGCAATCGTATGCAATGACTCCAACGATTACTATTTATTTACAGTACCGAGAGGAGTAATTTTGAGGAACAATACGAGTGGTTTCTTTTTCTGAGACAAGAGCAATGCTTAGTACGAGTTATTTCTTTCTCTGAGATATTAGGAATAATACAAAAAATATCGGCCACCGTGGGAGGAGTAACCTCGAAAAATTTCACGATAACATGTTCGATACATTAAATATGATTTCATCGCGAATGACACGTGAACAACCGGTCCAGAGGGGAAGAGCCCTCGAATTTTTGGATAATATCTCATAATACATATACCCGGAATTTTTATTTTCATTCGTTGGCCCGTATGTTTTGCATCGCTTTCATTTGATTTATCTAAACTCCTGGCATTCACCTGCAATGTGTTAATAATCTACGTAAAACATTTCGTTCTCACATGTGATAAATTCACATGTAATGTATCGAACATTTTATCGTGAAATTCTTCGAGGTTACTCCTTCCATGGTGCCCGATAATTTTTGTATTATTCCTAATATCCCAGAGAAAAAAATGACTCGTATTGAGGATTGCTTATGTCCCAGAAAAAGAAACAACTCGTATTGTTCCTCAAAATTACTTCTCTCGGTACTGTAAATGAATAGTAATCGTTGGAGTCATTGCATTGCCGATCAAAAGCAGCAACGATGCGGAGCTGTCAAACAGTTGATCGCAGCGAGCAGCCCACGGCAGCAGACGACTTAAGCGATCACGAGAAGCGGGCTATGGAGAACTAGGTAGACAAAGAGCGACTCGGCGACAGCAGAAGCTTGTCCAATTCAACTCGACGCGCGTGGCCACTAGGGGGGTCAACTTCAATCTCGCCAGGCGTACATATGGGTATGTACCTACGTACAGTGTACATTACCTTGTACATATACATATATCTGTAAGCGATTTAATTCCGGTATAATATCGCGACTGCAGCAGTCCTGATTGATTTATCAGTTGGTAGTATGATTATTCGTTTGTTTCGTCTTACATCGATTTTCCATCGTCGTGTCTCTTAGTTGATTCGTTTTTGTTTTTTCCTTTTCTTTTTCTTCCGTTTTGTCTTTACACCTGCGTATCACGATCGTGGTCAATCGTCGCGTAGGTTTTCATCGCCATCCCTTTCTTGTCCATCTCTTCATGTCTCCCTCTCTGTATATTCCGCGCGTGTTCCTCTTACCCTCGCGAACGACTCGTTATCGACCAAATCGAAGCAAAACCCGAGACGAGAGAGAGAAATTCCCCCCTGCAACGTCCTTTTCTTCTTCTCTCCGTACCTTCCACCCCCCGCTGTTCGCTCTTGCGTACACACGGTTATATATGTGATCCCTATATTGTCTTCCTCCGCATCGTGGTGCAAACGCGGAAGAGAAACCTACCCTATTCTGACTCTCCTTTCTTCCATCCGTCCTCTCGTGCACATATAACGCGAATCGGAGACTGACTTCTGTCATATAAACTTACTCTGCCCCTTCGAAACTGAATTCATATAGAGATTGGTGGTCACCGCGCAACCCTCGAAAATCTTAACTCGCCCCTCTTCTTATGAACACGTCTTATTTATTTATTCATCCATTTTTGCTTTTTTCTATGTTTCCACGCGCGACTCGGATGTACTTCCGTCGTCGAACGTCTTCGTTGAAATCGCGTAGATGCCGAGGTACTATCTCACCTGTTAAATACGGCGCGTAATAAGTTTCATTTGATTTTGATTCAATTGATTTTACTCTTCTTATTCTTACCGCAGAAATAATGTTAACGCATCTGGCTAATTGTATTTACGATACACATGTATTTCACCATGTGTATATCATGCATGGGTATGTATGTGTATAAAGTATTTATGTACAGAAAACTACAGGCGCCGGCAAGGTCGACTTCTGATCACTGATCAATCATCGTCAACAGGCTGTTTCGTAATGCTAAAATAATTATAGTCATCTGGTGAACTCGGTTATCCATCATATCTCCCCCCCCCCCCCTCCCCCCCGCTCCCCCTTCCCCTTTCTCCTTCCTATCTCGATATCGCATTCCTATTCAATCTTTTTTTTACAGCTTCGATGCCGAACGCTCATCGCCTGTAACCAATAAACTTTCGCTAATTTTTTAGATTTCGTATTTTTTCTTTCTCTTTCTTTTCTTTTTCATCCTACACAATTGCACGCGCACACCGATACCAACGTGCTTGATAATACCGAGGTTTAACTTCTCTTTAAGCAGATGAATGAATGGTTTTTTTTTTTTGCACGGACCGAAAAAAAATCTACTTTCCCTACCAAGATTACATGAAACGTGCAGGGTTGCGGAATGAGAAGAGAATATTTAATCCGCACACTTATATCGGTTACTTTGGATGTTTTACGATGTATGTGGTATAAATATATATATGCACAGTGACAACTTACCTACCTATACACTGGATTTTATCGCAGGACAATTCGCTTAAGCGGTTTATAGGCACACCCACTTTTTATTTATTTTTATCTGCACGGTAAAGTACGACCGAACATTGTGCCAGAAACGTACGTAAGTACTTTATACTATACGTTACCGAAAACATGCCATTGTATCTCAAATGCACATGTGTCTCTGTTCTTTTTCGCTCCTTTTTTTCTGTTCGAATTACGAATAATCTCGCGAATAATAAATAATTCTTCTTGATGTTGCACCGTCACAGATATATGTGGACGGATCGTAAGTTTTGTAACGCTTCACTCGTAAAATCGCCAATGATGATGAAGATGATGATGATGATGATGATGATGACGGTGCTTCTGTCTCTGTGTTGAATTTCTTCGTAGACAGAAGTCTGAAAAAGATATGATAATATAGACGGTTGCGTAACGTGTATTTTGCAAATCGCCGACGGCAGTTTAGAGACGTGAATACATTAAACTTGGTTGTTACATGCATACCCATATACATATTCTTTTGCTGTTTAACGGTCGGTAATTAACTGTTCTTTTACATATTTATGTTTGTATTAACTGTTTAACCGCTCTGCTGCAGTCACTTACGTATTATAATAATATCCATACCGCAAACGTTGTAAAAGATCAAGTTCTACGTGCTTTGTACTACGTTACATCATTACACCTCTGTAAGCTTGTCCAGAACCTCTGAATTTTTTTTTTTTATCATCTATTTTTATCTCTAATTATTACAATTCCTCACCTCGTCTCCCGTGTGAACATATAAAGCTCTTACAATTGCTTTTTCCACTAGTTTTGTTGCTGCTGCCGCTGAACTTTCATTAGCTAATATATTTTTATGCGAAACAGGTGAAAAGGTGCAGGTGGAAAATATAGTCTAGGATGTTTGATTCTTTGAAATGTGAATGATTTCACACGCGAGAAAAGTAAAATGAACTATAAATAAATGACAATTTTTAACCTTCTTTAATCTCGTGTTGTTCTTGACGTGAATGCGCGTAATATTATTACCGCGATGTATCGTGTAATCGTCGAAGCTGACAATGAGAGATAAGATAAATTTTAGTTGGCTGCCACGCTGGTTGCAGCGGCGAAAAACTGTGCCTGCAGTAGAAGTAAAGAAAATGAAAGATCGTTGCGAACTCGATCTGTCCGTAACGTGAGACAACGGCGCCTTCTTCCATAACGGATAAATAAAATTGAAATTCAAAGAGAAACGACGTTAAGAGCTGACATTTCAAATAAACCTGTGAGAGCTCGCTGCGGTTTGACCACAACCGTTCCTCGTCGTCGTCATCGTCGTTGCCACTATACATAAAATAATACCATTTATATGTACACATTTATATATCGAGCCAATTTGCTACCAAACTCCTTCCAGTCATCCGGCAAGCTCACGTTCTTAGTCGACGCTCATACGTTTTTTTTTTTTTCCATTTCTTCTTCTCATTTTATTTCCTTTTTCCATTTAAATCTGTGCCTCGTAACATCAAGTGTTCGGGCGAAAGATCAACCGCTTCCGTTGTACGATAATCGAAGTGATCGCATTCGTCGACAGTGCGGTGAAGTCGTGTGCATAACGCTTAAAGTTAACGCAACGTTAGCTGCATTCTAATTTCGCACGATTGCTGCCGTTCCTTGCCCAGTCAGAGGAGAGAGAAGTTCGCATGAATGAACTGCTGCGTCTCTCTGTTATTATTTTAACCAGCGTTTCATTTAGGCTCGTTTCACTTCCGCCGTAGTCGACGACAGTCGGTTGTTGCAGCCGGCGTAGTTGGTTCATTGCCCGTTGCTTCGGTGATTCGCGATGTCATACATATTAGAAAGTTCTCAAAATTGTTGTTCCATATTCAAAAGCCCATGGAGATTGTGGAGCGGACGTGTACAGGGTAGCGTATTGTAGAATGCTTATGATATCATATGCAATATCTCTGAAATCATATCAATGAATATAGTTTTTATGTTTTAGTTCGCATGACGAAATCCGTGTGCAAATATTGTCCTTGACCGTGATGATATTATGAAATTACATCACGGCAGCAAATCCGTATACGGTTAACTACGTGATACAACAATGAAGAGAATAATCTGTTAGAATCGTAAAACAAAAGAAAATGAAAGAAGGAAGGTATAAGAGGGAAATAACTGCCCGAGTTTTGCGCGGTCGTGTTGTACCCACAGTGGGGAGTCTCGTACCACTACCAACGATAACAACAGGGCATCAATTTTACTCCGTAATGTCGGCGTTGGTGGTGGTAGTTGTGTCATGAAAAAGATCGCGTTAAAACTGCTCACTCAACATTCCATCTCTAACTAACCTCACACTGTACGTACGACGTCGATGTACACCGTCTACCTTTTCATACGAACTCCTATATATTTTTATCTACATGCACATTCACGTCGCTACTTTACCCGGCCGCCGCCCATTCGAGTATTTCTAACCTCCACACAACACAACCATCTCCCGCTAACCTCTACATGCAACCACGACCGACAACACCAATACTATCGAAAAGTACCCCCTTCAGGCTATGGAATTCGCACACATTCGTCTTTCTCTCTCTCTTTCTTTCCATTATAAACGTGAAGTCCCGCGTGCACTCACCGTCTCTCTCTCTCGCAGTTTCGCGTCTCACTTCAGTTGCAACGGCGGTAAATTTTCTTGCATCGGTGTATATAGGGCATTCTATGGGATATCGACGCCCCATTTCATTTTTGCGCTTGTTTCTTTTCAACATTTTTCGCGAACCGGGTATTTTTATTTTTTCTCTCTTCCTTTCAACTGTGAAAAAAATACTAGAAATTCTTGTCGATTCTTTCTTGACGTTTATAAAAGAGAAAAAAATTATCGATAGGAAGAAAAAAGATCTGCACGGGTGTTTCCTCCTAAACTGAAGAAAAGAAAAAAAAAAAAGTTTAGTTTGAAATGAAAAAATAGCGAGGGTTAGTTGACGAGGAATGGCTCATATGTTACACGTACATCTCTGAAACACCGATGCAACTTCTGCATCTCGCTTCAGAACGTGGCAACGTTGGGTCGTCTTTCCTTTTCTTCTTCTTCTTCCATCTCACTTCCGCTCGTGCACACACTTGCAAAGATATATCGTATACACGCGCAGTTCCTTCACCCTCTTGCAGCTGGCGAGAAGCAGCAGCAGCAGCAACTCCGTAGTGTAGTGTAGTGTAGAGTAGTATGGTATAGTATCCATGGTAGTATCTGCCCGTAGTAGACGTCGTAGTTGCAGCCGCCCGGCGTCGTTTCATCGTTCGTAGTAGTACGTTTTTGGTGGGGGGGAGAAGCTTCGGGATTGTATTTGGGGGGGAAGAAACAGACGAGACGCCGTCGGGCGTCGGTTTTATCAGGCCGGTAGAGTGCAGCACCTCACTGCACCTGCTTTTATTTTCGCGCTGCGTTTCCGATGCAGTTATTTTTACGGTTTTTGTCGAGAACAAATTTTGTTGATTCTTCTATTCTGAATACCACGCTACCTACTCAATTACCTCAGACATGAGTGAGCTTATACAGCGAGATATATAATTTTATTTTTTTCAATTCGGATTTTCAAAATGTTAAATATTTTTTGTCGGGGAATCTTATTCATCCACAATTTTCTTGCCACGAACGTGATTAGGAAAGCAAGTTATGGTTTTTCAGAAAAACATGAGGTTGGATTAATACCTAATGACGAGAGTCTTTTAGTAAAAATGTAAGAAACGAGCTACGCGGGCAATCATGATGTCTTGTTCCCCTAGAAAACTTTACCTTCTTTGATTGATCAAACGTTTTCCTCTCAGAGTTTCTTTTTTCTCTTCCAATCGCGTAATGCGACGATGGCCGTTAACTATCTCACGGTATAACCCACTAACTGAGTCATCCAGCTCTAGATACCGTAGGATTTATTTTTCGTTGCACATTGTTGATGTGTTCTGACTCGCGTGACTTGCTTTTGATTAAAAATCATCTGATGAATAACATAATTACTAATAGTTTTTAAAGTCCTCCAACCTTCACGTTGTATACAATGAATCAGGATCTGACAATGGGGTGTCTGCGAATGATGATCATTTATTTTGATTCTTTTCTTTGGAAAATTCTTTCAGTCACAATCTGATACGAAGTTTGAACCTGGATTATCGGTTATAAGGGAATTCCTCGGAGTTTCTTTTCACAGGATCTCAACACCGGAAGCTTTTAAAGTTTCTTCTCTTTTCTCATTCTATTCCGTGCTCCCTTTCTTTTTTTTGTTCTCTTCATTTCTAGCGGCAAGAAAATAAAATTGCAAACTCCACGGAGTCGATGCTGCCACTGCTGATGCTGGTGCTGCTGCTGATGCTGCTGTGTTGGTTACTTCGCAAAGTGGTGGAATGACAAATAGTGGTGAATCTTTAATCTTCTGGGAGGTTGGATATTAAAGTTTTCGAGGGCTTTACAACTACTTAAGTCTCGCGAAATGGAGTTTAAATGTAAGTTCTCGCATCAGGAAAGAAGAGGGAGGAGGAGAAGTTACTGGAGGAGACGTGATTCGAGATGGGGTGCAGGTAGAATAGATGAAAGAAGGGGATTGGGAGCGGGAAAAGAATCCGAGAGGGTAAAAAGAGGGAGGAAATGAAGGGAAGAAGGAACGTCGCGGGCCAACATCGATGAACGCCCATTACCCGCGTAAATTGGAAAAGAGAGCGCGGAGACGTTTGTTTACGCGCTGGTGACGTCATTTCCTGTAATCTAATCTCGGTAAACCAATTTTATTTATAAGATTCATTTACTCATTGCCTTTTATTTTACTCTTCTCTTCTGAAATACCCGAATTATGTTTTCCGACATCGTTCGTTGATTCCATTCGCCCCTGAAATTCGAGTGATTTATGGACATGGTAACACACGTTGTATATATGGTATAACTATGGACGTTACATTTACTCGAGTTCGTTGAATTCGACCTACAATCTAACCAATTTCACACGCTGAATATCTCGGGCGTACGTTTCTTCTCCGAGAGTAAAGTAAAGTAGCATAACCGAGCACGCTGCGGAGTAGACGTAAGATAGAACACCTAAAGAAGAAGACAGGCCTTTGGCCTTGACCAATAACTCTCTCGACGCGCAGTCAGCTGATCCGATGCTGCTGCCGCTGCTGCTGGTAGCTGCCTGGAGAGAAACAAACGTAGGAATCTTCCCCAGCGAGTTGTGCTCTTTGCCTTAAAACTTTTTTCTCTCTCTTTCCTATTTCAACGTTCATTTCTTTCCCACTTATTCATACGTACATTCGCCCCATTGCCCGTCCGCTCTTCTCCCCCTATACCTATACACGCATGCTCACTCTATTTTCTTCTTTTCTTTTACTCCTCCCTGTACGTTCCTGTCTACTCTTCTTTCCTTTTTTTCTTTATCTGGACCCAGTCAGATACCAAAGCATCGAAGGCGGGCGACCGAACATTATACATGAGGAAATATCCACATGCATGAATTCGTGAGAATGTAAATGTGGACGACGGTCGCGACTAGAGGATCCCGATTGGAAGTACATACCATGGTCTGTGCTTGTGGTGAAGTCTAACGCTGCTGCAGCTCACGTGAGGTTATGTTGTTGTTGTGTATGGTATACGTACATATATATATATATATACAGCATCGTACATAGATTATAGAAGAATCCCCTCATCCGTAACCTTTCTCTTTCCTTTTCCTATTTTTAGTATCCGAAGGGGGAACGAGGCGCCGCAGTATATATTTATACGCCTTTTCATACCACATGCATGGATAATTTCCGCAGTATTGGGTACCCCCCACGTATACATTTCGCGTCTTCCGAGACTCTCTTGGAATGCAATATTCTCTCCCCTCTTAAGTTTCTGGCCTTATACGATCCCTGCAGATCTCCCTATACATATAACGTTCTTCAAATTCCCCCCGTTTAAACCACGTGGCGAGCGTCGCCGAATATCTATGGTCTGTATTTTTTTCATCGTGAGCTTCTTTCTCGAAGGATTCGAATCAGCGTTGAATTCATACGGCTCGTCATTACGTTATACAATCTTTTCTAACGTAGGATATTGTCGGCAGTCCCTGTGCACAGGTGTACCGATCGGAGAATATAATTTACACCATGTATAACCGGAGTCATAGTTATAGATTCGCTAAGAACAGAGATCATTATAGAGGAGAATCCTCAGTGCTTGCGAATAGAAGTGGTAGTAAGGGTATTTATAACTCACTGCTATTTCTTCGGGTTAACGTTTTGACCGAGGTCAGTCGCCATAAACTGACTCCTTAGATATTTAACCTCCCTCGTAACGTTTTCTCTTCAGTCATAGTCATAGTCAAGCTGTTTTATACCTCGTGAGTCCGAAACTCTTCTTCCTTTTCTTTTCATCTCTTTAATTTTCCTCAGCTTTTCTCCCTCCTTCATTCCACTGCCTTCGTTGCCGCTGCTGCTGCCGCTACATTATGGAGCGACGAGAAAAAGACGAGACGAAACAAGAGAAAGAGAGGACGATAGAAATGGAGAGGGATAGGTATCCTCCTCGTCTTCGTCCGACAGTCAAGGTCAGGGTCGTCCGTTCGTCCATCCGTTGCACTGCAGTGCCGTTCGTAGGCCGCGGATGGCTGGCTGGCTAGCTGGCTGGTTGACTGGCCTGGCTGGTCTCATCGTCAGACATTTCTCAACCGGAGACCGTTCACGGCTGCATCCTATCCTTTGCTGCTTCTCTTCATTTTTCTTCATCTTCTTCTTCTTCTTCTTCTTATTTTTCCTGCGCCGCTGCCGCTGCTGCTACTGCTGCACCGGCACTCTAACTCTTAACAGCCACGTGGTGGTCTTCATATCGAGAAAGATACGCGAGCCGAGAGATTCACCGTTTTGTAAAACGACTCAACTATTTCCAACGGAATTTCCATATTCAGTCGTTATTCGTTACATTTTATGAAGACCGTTATGTACGTATACATAACTATTATTGTTATCACGATGTAAAACGTGTAAGTATAAATTTATATCCGAAATTAGATCGCCCCATATTTAAATACGATGTATAAGGTATTGGAACCTATAACTGTACGGAATTATCATTCTAAATTATACGACCGACACACGCCCGGAATGAACTCTGCTGAGGGTGCTATAATTAACTTGATCCAAGGATTCCAAATTCGAAACTATATTATTGATCTAATAAAAGCTGAGGGTAGATATACGTACGAAACTAAACGAAATAAATAAACCAAGGTTCCAAATCAGAGAATCTTATGAAGATTGCTCGGTGATGAATCTTGAAATATTCCTAAATACCCAATTTCTAAATAGAAAAAATGGAAGGAAAATTGACAAAATAAATTATTGATCTTACCATAAATATACATTGTCTATATATAGTTAAGTTGTTTACGTTGCACCTATATGGCCAAATGTATGAACCCTCCGTGTATTTCGAAAAATGGTTACGCAACTTTTATATCTATTGTTCGACTCGTACCATGTTTTTTCTCTACATAGATATACACCTGTAAGAAAAATAAGGAAAGGAAGAGAAAAAATCTAATCGCCGCCTGGGGTTGAACGACAGATAAAAAGACTCTCTGATTTCTAGTATGTGACCTTTATTATATACACACATATGTACGTAAATATAAAGTCGGCCTATAATATAATCCAAATGGTGATTGATTGAATAGATTTTTGTTACAATTTTGTACGTCCATTCGCATATATTTAGAGTAATATGTACGTATTGTATATTATACCGTTTTACGGATATCTGGGCGTCATTCATCATTGTCACTATAAACAGCTGGTAAATATGCTTCTGTTCAAGAATAGACGTCATTAAACTTCTGGCTCTTGAGTGATGTGGATTTTATTCGATATTCGCGCATCGCTATGTGTGGTACAGTATAATAACGTGCAGTGCAATGTACTCATTGTCAGATATATATATATTTATATATACCTATGTAATTGCGTATGTACACACGCCGCCATCTGGAGTCTTTTGTATTTTCCTCGCATTCTTTTTCTTCTTTCTCTTTTTGACATTCTTTAGAATTATTTGACAAGGTCGCTTTTCGGTTTTTGAAAGAATGAAAATGAATCGTTCTATCCATTGTTGCGTAACCTTGACCCTGCGATGACCACATTCACAACAATCGCAAATGAAAGGTTTGATTATTTTGTTTCCTTTTTTTTCCAAGACGTTTTATTGAACGACCAAATTTTGCGACGCGTGGTTTGCCGTCTGTTTCCGCATCCTATCATTTTATCATTTACTCTAGCCGCCTGCAGCCATCTTGTAAATCTCTGGTGACACCACCACATCGCGGAAGGTTAGAAGAACTGGCTGTATAGCGTAGAAGTGCGCCTTATAATCAAGATCGTAATTCAGTTCTTTTCATTTCACGTCCTCTGCTCCTGTCTACCCGCATATCTTGTCGACCCAACCCAACCAACACATCTACCGGAAGTACCACTGCGATGTATACGCGTAGGCGTATTAACGTTAACATGACTTATCTTCGTGCACAGTGTTTCTCTTTCGCCAAGTAATTCGAATAAAGAGAGGAAATATTTTTGTAGCAGTGATATGAATTTTGACCTTGAAATTTTATTTCATTAAATGGCTAACAACCTGGGTCTCTTTTTACGTTTTTGAAATTACTCGATACCTTCAGTCACCGTCAGAGGTTTAAAAATTTGAAGAAATAAAAAATGTTATTCCGTTGTTATTCAGATTCTTTGCTATCTCGGACGCATTTTATACGCCGTAAAAAGCGCCTTGGTAATTTTCAGTAATTTATTTACGCTGAATATCCAATTATGGCCGTGGTAGGTAAATATAGGTATGCATGGCGGGTTCGTTTGAAGAAATAATCAGAAAATGAAAATCGATTGACCCGGTCATTACTTTTGCATGGTAATTCGAAGATTATTTCAGTATTTATATTCAAATTTTCAAGTCTTTAGCGGCAGCAAAAAGATAT
This sequence comes from Athalia circularis, assembly GCA_963978495.1. Lineage (NCBI taxonomy): Eukaryota > Metazoa > Arthropoda > Insecta > Hymenoptera > Athaliidae > Athalia > Athalia circularis. The sequence goes on from OZ021700.1 coordinate 18,605,641, forward strand.
CAATGGATTCTAGAATGCAAAAAGGGGTTCTAGCCATCTAGTAGAAAAAAAAAAATCAGCACCGTAATTTTGTGTCTTTTTCAACCAATAGAAAATTTGTTTTTTGCCTTTGTTCCGTATCTAAGATGCCCCTAAAATCATGCGCGCTTCGTTTGAAGAGACATATCCGAATTTATCTTCCGACCTTATGAAAGGTTGACTTCCGGTATTGTCTTTGGTCGCGGAAAAGGCTGAGCAAGCCTTACGAAATCTACACGACGATGCAGTTGATACCGTTCGTCGTTATTAATAGTTACGATGAGTCCAAGGTGGAGGAAAAACATAATCGTAAAGCGTTTTACCAGTCAATCCCTATCTTATATAGATAAAACGAGAATATACAACGTATGTAGTAAATATCGCTGGAAATAACCTTATCAATATATACCGCGAAAGGTGCGGAACAATGCTTACTTATATACTTACTTATACTTACGAGGGTAAGAAAGTTCCCGGCAAGATCTCTTTTCAACGATATTTATCGAATTGAGGGGGTGTCAGGAATATTTCCGATAAATTTTATAACTTTCCATATTATAATGTACGTTATAGAAGAGAGTTTATAGCACGAAGTGGTATTATACATCTGCACCTTAATTCGCGAAGTTGAGAGTCTGTTGAACCAAGTCATGTATTTATGCAAATTACGATCTGATTTCCACGTGTCTGCTTAGATTACCTCAGGCTGGACACCTCTTAATGGGTTACATGGATTTCGAAGGCTAAAAAGAAGCATATTTTGTCCAATTTTTCAAACAAATAAAAAATGACAATGTCAATTTTTGGCAGAGTTGTGTACAAAAAGGTACCATTTTCGATATAATTTGCACCATGTATTGCCTTGTGAAATTAGTTGTGATGAAAAAAAAGAATCCTTCGTTCAAGCACTAGTCAATCCTATTTTGAAGAAGTGTGCGAAATATGAACCAGATCGGTTCATTAGTTTTCGAGAAATCATGACAACCGACTTCGAAAGTAGAGTCTTGAGAAAAACGCGAATAAAGTTTTCAGTTGAAATAAGACGGACAAAATTTTTTTTTCTTCTTCAACTCCATCTCCTTGACCTTCATTCTAATTGACTCAAAAACTTTGGGAGAATATTCTAGACATATTGTACTATTTAACAAGACAATAGAAAAAAAAAATCAATTTTTTGACATTTTTAAACCCATGTAATCCCTTGAGTGGCATCTAAAGAAAAGGAGAATACGACTTTGAAAAATAGAAGATCACAAATTGTATTTGGAAGAAAAAAAATTGGAATTCTAATGTTTATACCTTTTCTGTCTCCCGGACCAGCTCGGATTAAACGCCTAAATAAGATTTCTTTATCGATTGGCTGCAGCCTTCGATCTCGAGAGGGAGATCTGTAAGAAATCGACAGTCGCCACGAAATATCAACTAATTTTTCATTATACAACAACAATAAATCGTACTCCCTTCCTTTACTTCATCCTTTCTGTACCTGCTGATTCAAACTGTCCGCAACAGAATCTGCGATATCGCGCGGCTGTGGAAAAATATTGTCCATTATTTGATGAAATTGGCTTTTGCGCGATTTGACATCAGGAGAAGAAACGAAAAGAAAAAAAGGAAAAATAAAATCTCACTGATAAACTCGTAATCTTTTCTTTACGATGTTTGTGAAGGCTAAACATAATAATTAATCCATTTTCTCGTGCGATTCGATCTTTTATAAAAATAATTGTGAGATCAAGATGATTCTGAAGAAATACTAGTTTATTTATTTACTTTTTTCTTCATTCCTCGAAATAGCGGTAAGTCCAGCCTGTTCTTTTCTCCGTGGCGGTCTCGACCTCAAAAGCTTCAGTAATATTCCCTATTACCGTCACCGTAATTTATCAAGCAATGACAGGCGACATGCGCTGTCCTCTTTATACCGCAGTAAATTTATTGCCCGAAGTATTTACTTGCCATTTTATGAATCGAATATCCGCTTGTACTAAATAATTGTCTAGAACAACGTTACGTAGTTGACAACTCTCGTCAACTATCATCTTCGGATCTTCGTTATATAATCTTCTCTCCTCGTTCGACCAAAAATCAGAAGCTGGTTATATATTATTGACAATTTTCAAATCATCGTCATCGTCATCATCATCATCGTCATCATCGTCAGGAATATATTCTGGATAAACTGCAGACTGTTGTACCGTGGAATATACTTTGATCGTTTTCATGTTCTTATTCCCGTTCGTCATTTGGTTTTTCTCGCGCTTTTTCTGATTTCTTTTGCTCTCATTTTTTCGTCCCGTGCGTCTGTTTCCTTTCTCTATATTTACCCACGTCGAATGTGTCGTTCGTTTGGATTTATACACCGTGACAATGATTTATAAGGTGTGTAAATTTTTTGACGTTAATCTCTGCTAAAGCGATCATATTCGACGCGTAACTTGAACTGAACGGCGAGGACTCGGATGATCATCCTCGCGCGGCGACTGTGCACATAACAATTCATCCAAATATGCCGCAGCTATATAAGTTACGTAACTTTGTCTAGACCAAGTATAATTTATCGTTTCACATGTTGGTTTCTGGCAGGGTGACCAGCCTTCTGTCTTTTCTTCTCGACTCACACGATCTTGAGTTATCTGACTGGAAGTGTTTCGTGCCAAAATTCTTATACGTTAAATATTGGCCCAAAAACTCGGGGACGAAAAATCGTTCGAACATCATTCTCGTCATTCTATAAACAAAAGAAAAGAAAGAAAAACGACGGAATAATGAATTGTCATTTTTTTTAATCATCAACTTTTTGCACCAGTCTTCTTCCTCGATTTCTCGTTTTTCTCTTAACATGAAAGACCTTCTCTCGGCAGAGTTGATTCCCTTTTGATTGTGCGTACATTTCTATTTCGAAATTTAACAACACAGCACCGGCGGAATTGCATGTGAAATTTTCTTCATAGGAAGAATAGTATGTATACGGTTTTCATAGCTCTTTGTGTATTTTTGGACGTCGCGCGTTTTCTCTGCCGAACACGCCGTGCCGCGTCGCGTCGCACGGTTAAATCGTCTCTTACGACGACGTCGGCGTCTGGCGCCGCGATGCCTGACCCGCGCAACATACCGCAACAGATGCGGACCAACAAACCTGATGTGCACAAAGGGTTATACATATATATGTATACCTAAATCAGTGGCGCCAGTCTGTAATTACGAGGGTTTTGAGACTAGGAAATGTAATAATGAAACAAGAACAACAACGACGACCACAGTTAACGGGTACAACTGTCTTTCTTGACACGTTTAGCCGCCTACTCCCCTTAGCCGCTATACGTGGCAAAGAAGCCGTGCGCGAAATTTCAGCCATGAATATATTGTGCGTCGGAAGCGTGAATAGGTTTTTTTCGAAATATTCTCAAGCGTCTCTTATGATACCTACTTTTTTTGTTTCATCATTTGCGAGGGGTCTTTTCCCCTCCGAAACTGCACATCTACTTTTTATGACAAATTTTTGTTAAGAATATTTTTCTCCGCGTTTTGCATAATCGGCGATTACAAAGAGAAATACGAAAAAACTGATTTTTGCAACTAAAATAAATATGGTTTGAATAAAAAGTAAATGAGAAAAAGGTGTATAATACAACTTTTATGCATACAAGCCGCGCACGGATTCACGTATTCCTTGAAAAAGTAAAATAAAATAGAAAGAAAAAACAAAATAAAAATGAAAAAGGAACGAAACTCTCTGTTTGGGCAAGTCCAGAAGATCAGCATTTTTTAGTATCTTGTTACAAACTCGCTCGAGCACACTAGGTATAGTAAATGTCAACTTTACACATTTGCGTATTATCATATAGTATAAGTATTATACTTATAGTATTTTTATGCCCAACTGAACCAAAACTTCTAAGGTCCGTTGAGTATGATTTTTTTTCCTATTTCCCTTCATTTTCATACAGTCAAGTTTTAATCACAATTCACTCTCCATAAATGTTCGTTGATTTGTAAACACAATAGACACGGCGAATTTGTTTTATATTTTCTCTTGAAATATTCATATCCTGATTATGAAATGAGGCCAACACGGATAACTTGTAACACGTGATTGTCGGTTTCTGATTTTGCCTCCCCCCATAAAAAAATGCTTGTTTCCGCGTATATATTCGGAATATTTTCCCCAGCCGTGTAATTTTGATGGTTATAAACACTGGCCAAAGTGACATGGTACAATAAATCAGAAAATATAGTTAAAGAGCTGCCGCCACGAATTGTAGGGATAATTTTATGACTCGTTGGTCATTTGGCAGTCACAAAATTGTGAATAATATATCAAGCGAAATTAACGTTAGACACACTCCGCGGTCGTATCCGCTGGATACATTGGAATTCTGAATAAAAACGCGAAAAATAATAACAATAATAATAATTGCATAAAAAATAATTATTGTAATCGACCCTCTATATAAATGGGGGGGGGGGGGGGGGGGGCGGCAAAAAAGAGCACCTCGAAGAATGGGCGAGGTGGTGAATCTACAACGACGTTGTATAGCTAGTCGAAGGAGGACGAAGGAGAAGGCTCCTAAAAATGCTAATTTTATGTTCTTTCGTTAGTTGGCGCGCCCCGTACTACTGAAAATAAATGCCTCCTACACTCGTAATGGGTGTAATTATTACATGAGAGATGAGCCACCCGTGGGGGTTGCCGGTAACCGCAAACTACGTTGTGCAGTGCACCTTATGAATAAATGTTGTTGTTTTTCTTAGTGGTAGTGGTGGCGGTGGTGATGGTGGTACCTCGGGTGGCGCTCCTGGCGCTGCTTCTGCATTCCCGTATAATACCGTTACTTTATTAATTATTATCTGCCTTCCTTTAAATTGCCCATCGTAAAGGGTTTATTTACCAACTAGAAACTATAGCGCTTGGAAAATGATATAACAAGACCTTATAGTTGTTCAGATTCAAATCGTTAAAAATTCATTCGAATAAATTGGCAAAAATTTGAGCAGCTCCGATTTTCGAAGTACTCCGCAATCGTAAATAACACCTCAGAAGTGTTCGAAGAATTTTTTTTAGGCCGTGGAATTCGGTTGACCCAGATCAGGACGGTCCAAGGAATTGGATTCGTAATCTGTACTATGTTCGGGCCTAAAATTACTGCGAGTCTGCTGCAATGTCTTTTCTTTTCTTTATTTTTTTTCTGTTTTATTCATTGCGCCAAATCCAAAATAAGGTTTCTTGAGAAACGTTGATTATTTTACATTCTATTTATTCCCAGTCGAACCTGAAAACATAGCTATCTCGATACACTCATTGACACACATTATCTTACAGAATTTATACATATATTTTGGCACAAAACACGTCCAGCTGTGTAGTTAGTAAGTTACTCGATCGCTGTTGCAACATAAGTTGAAAGAATCAACCACAAAGCATGCTAAAAATGGTGTAAAGTTATTCTTGGCCGTTCATATGATCCTGAATGTGCATACGTATTCTACACACATACGTCGATACGCGTAGGATATACATATCAGGAACGAACACATAAGAGGCGACTAAAAATCCTCGCGTATTACGATCTACACCTAAAAGAAAAAAGAGTGAACGGAGCAGCAGCAGCGGCGGACTTGGTTATCCTCCGTCAACGCAGTCAGCCAGCTAGCCTCTGAAAGGCCGCGGCGTAGGGCCTCAGGAATGCGAGTGCAACAAGAAGACTGCGATTTCATTCCTTTTCTTCCTCTTTTTCTCCTTTTTTTTCTTCTTGCCTCGAAGCAGAAAAGGAGAGAGAGAGAGAGTGAGAGGGTGTTAGTTTGGGTGTCAGTACGGGGATTGGAGTAAGAGAGAGACGGTGACGGCGAGTCAATCCTTTTTCATCCTTCTTCATTCCCCTTTTTCCTCCCGCAGCATGTATAGTATGGTAGTGTAGTAAGTAACCAGTTGTGGAATGCCAGTACGAGTTCCCGAGACGAGAGCGTGTAAGCCCAAAGTTTTTTTTACTGCTCCATTCCCTCCTCTATTCTTTTCATCTCATTGTCAGCTGTATTTGAACTCTTCAAGCTTTGACGGTGCGCGGAGGTTCCCCGGTACAGCGGACGTGGCGCTAGCCTGCAGTCGTCAATTGTTCATTGTCGATTTATAATTCGGATCACCCTGAAACATTTTTTTTTTTTTTTTTTTTTCTCCAAATATTATGATCGTTGTCATTAATATAGCGCTCCGGTAACTCGGGCATATTATTTTCTCATTCAATGATTATATTCGTATTTCAGTCGTGGATATTTTTTGGCTTCATGATGTTGAGACGCTTTGTTCGAATCGAAGGGTCTTCCGTGGACTCCGATCGGTTTATGCCCCTAATAAATACAACTTCGAAGTTTAGTGGCCTGATTTACGTAGATCCTAGTATTTCAGGTTAACCCCCTCCTGGCAGAGGTCTCCTAAGGCACGCAACACTATTATTATACAAGCTTTGGGGAACAAGGGATTTCAGAGAACGACGCGACAACCTGTTGGCGAAAGGATTGGTTGCCTAACTTCAGGCTACACCGAATTATATCTATTTAAATCGTGTGTATACATATACCAGATAAATATGTGTAACGTACACAAACACCTACGCATATTTGTAGCAATGTATACATGTGTACTGCAGTAGAAACTCTGAATGGCACGATCACCTCGTTTAATATCACGTGTACCTACACATACACACGGTATATAATATATATCGTCCGCCGAGAGGATATTCCTCAATGAAACATTTACTCGTCATCTACGTATGTATTTGTAACGTAACATCGTTTGCCGTTCTAGATCCACCGCTAGATAATTGACTCGTTTAAAAATTTTCCAGACAAACCAACTACCTCTGCTCAAATCACATACTGCGGCGTAATGCACACCATATATAGGTACTATAGTTTGAACTCCCCGACTAATTGGAATGGGAATACAGCGAGATGACAAAATATTAATTAAATTTTCCCATATCATACATGAGCTCCCCATTCCGGATTATCGATGGATTTATTTCATCCACTTTGGTTAATCGGGATCATCAAGATTACACGTAGATCGCGGAAATGCGAGTATTTTTCCCACACATTTTTATTGCCGATTTATATTTTCCTGGATTCCTCTGCACGACTATTGTGTCTTATATTATATCGAATAAGTTTTCGAGTGTATCGGTGTCGATGACGATGATCATGATGATGATGGTGGTGCGGTGGTGCGGTGGTGTGCTGGTGGTAAGCGTTCTTTGTCCGCAAGGATAGCCAGGTGGTCCTGTGGGCTGTGGCGTAATCCCCTCTCCTACACTTTTGGTGAATCGCGTCTTTCTGTACTATTTACCACACACTATATGCTGTACACTATATACTACATATACTACTATATACTATACTTTATTCACGACGAAGCAAGCGGCTGCGGTAGTAGAAAGAGCAGGAAGAAGAATACCTCCGCCGGCAGCTGCTTCTCGGCCTTCTTCTTGTACCACCAAATGATCTTCCTTTGCGCGCACCTAAATGTAAACGCTTTTATAATACGTCACCCATACATATCCTTACTTTACACATAATTTTTTTTCTTTTATTTACTTTTTCTTCACGTTGTTGGGATGCTCGTCACAAAAGGAGGTGGTAACCTCAAATTCATTTAAGATTACTATACCGAACGCGTTTCGTTGCGAGATTTTTTTTTCACTTTTTTATATCCGTTGAGAATTACACGTCGGTTACAGTTGTCACGTTCGTTACTCACGTCGGAATGTATGATTAGACCGGATTACATGAAAGTACTTGAATTTTATATTTTGGCACTCGTCGAAACATTGGAATCTTACGACAAATTTATTATTTGTCTTTCTGTAAATTGTTTTACCCCAAGATTATAAAATCAGAGCTTCCCAATGATCTCATTGGGTATCTGATCAACGTTAACTGACTTTTATCATTATCTGTTCCACGATCAACGGTTATCACAAACGAGTATAGCATCATCGGTCCATGTGTACGAGATTAACGAAGTTGAAGAGAAAATCGTCTAGCTGTCAACTACGGGTTAGCAGCAGACGAAGAGAGAGCTGCTGCATTTTGTGCCACGACCACGCCGGCGTTGTCAAACCGCGACAATAACTAAACAGTTCAGAGACTTGTTTGTACGTCATACGTTCAATTCGATTAATGGAAGTTACTCGCGTTGTAGGAACGATAACAGTTGACAGTCTGACAGTCGTGTTTACGTTAGGCAGTTACAGAGTCCTCACTTGGTCGTGTTGAATGTTGTCAGTGCAGTTCGGTATATGTATAGGTAGGTATGAATCTACTACCCGTACTGCTGCTGCTGCTGCTGCCGCTGCGGCATGCTTCTCTTTCCATATGTAAAATATATGTTATATATATAAGTATGCATATATATTACATACGTACACCTATGAAAACAGGAAGAACTGTCGTTCTCTCGGTTGCGTTGTTGGTCAGTTGGTTTGGTTCTCGGTTTGGTTGTTGTTTTATCTGCGACATAGAAATATTTATTTCACCTAGAGTTCGTTGCTCTCATTGTAGGTGTATTATGGGTACGTGTACACGTATTTCTAGATATACCGCAGGTCTTTTTCAGTCTCCCATAATTCTCGAAGTCTACAATCCGTAGCTGTTTTTTTCCTCAAGTTCTGCAAATAATTAACACGCGTTATGGTAACGAACGTAACGTTAGCAGCTCTGAGCAGTCTGAGGCGAATCGTGTGAAAAAAAAAACATTAACAAAAAATATTCCAAAAATTAACCGAATAAAAAGAGAAAAAAAAATTATTACTACGCTCCATTGCCGTTCGTTTGAAAAGTAAGAAGTGGCGCCACAAGTAAGACGGCAATTCGGTACTACTGACGATGAAATGAGATTAAATTTGGTTCGAAGGTTTCTTTTTGTGTAGGTATACGTTTCTCGTAACTATTGCTGCAGCTACACTGCCGCTGGTGACCCGTTGACCAATCGGAATGAGACTTTAAAATCTAACCTGACCTTGATTTTTTGCAAAGGCCTGAATCCCCCACCGTTAGACTTTGATCATTTATACATAATATTAATATGAAATAAATAACGTGAGAACTTTACATACGTGTATGTAACGCAGAGGTATATATAATATCTTTGTTTCATGTTACTGAATTCCAGTTTCTCGTAACGAATTCTGGAGAACAAAAAATTACGTGTTATCTTGGGCTCGATGTGTACTGTATACATAAATATCTGTACGAAATATCAAATTCACAATATCCCAATTTATTGTTTCTGCAAACTCATCGCAATACACATCATATACCTACACAACTTATATGACAATATGTATTTTTCATATACTTTCACTTTCCGTACAACGCGGATGACGAAAATCCTTCGAACGTTGCAAATTTGATCTTCTACTACGGTAGGTGTTCGAATAGACAAAACCTAGTTCATGGTTTGGATAGCATCTTCAATTCCCCCCCCCCCCCCGCCCCTCCCAACAAAAAAAAAATTACTTGCAGTGAATTATGCGCGCATCCAAGAGACTGTATAGATATATACACAAACATGTATTAATTCGCGAGTTTAAAGCTCTCATTAATAAAAGCTTTCGATCAACGGCCATCTTACATTGTTCCGCGAAAAGAACAATTCAGCCTTGGCCCACCAGGCTTTGTGGAACACAAGATATTCGCAAGATTTCGGCACGTGCGTAGTAAGTTAAGGCGAGTCGACCGTACGCCTCTCTAGGTATACCTACTTATAATTATAATACCTATATGCTTGCCTAAACATACACCACAACATGATATATGCATATGTGCCGAAGCATGTACTTTATACTTACATATTATATGTATATCTATCTACATCATGTAAAGTCTACGCATGTATAGAGCTTTTGCAGGTTCGCCGTCGCATCGACGGTACGTTTTTATGCGAATAAAATTGACTATGTAACAATCGGTAACAATATGTCCATTTACATTTATTTACAGTCGGGAAAAAACGTTCGCTAAAAGAAATCAAATGGGTATTTCCGCTTTCAATGATTTCATGGTAACCAGTATATCTATAGGTTTATACGTGAAACTTCATTTTCCATGTTTATCAATTAGGGATATAGAATGAAAAGAAAAACAAAAAAAATCATATCAACCAGATAAACACTGCGGCATCATCGATTGATGATAATGCGATCGATTTAAACCCGCGTTCAAATACCGCGGGATTATTTGGACGATTCGCGTCGCCAATACTGCACCAGAGATTATCCAACGCGAAGAGTTGCATAACAATTAATATGGGATTATTTCAGTCGAGGTGCTGCACAGCGTGACCAGCCAGGTGACAAATAGAATTGTAATAATAATCATAACAATTACAGTATTAATTATCGAAAATTCATATCGATCGAATTATAAATCCATATCCCGTTTCGAGCCGCGTTTCTATTGTGTACTTTTTAAAATTAGAGCAAGTAGATTCCGTTATGCAGAAAAAAATTGAGTTATACATACCTACTCATATTTACATTTGATAATAAAAATTTGAAATATGAAAACAAAAAATAGTGGAGAACTTTTGTATTATTCAAATACTAACGAAACATGAGCGAGAGAAAGATTGCCCATGCATATGTGAAGAGAACGATGATGATTACGAGAAGAATCTGATATAGCCGTCGTGTGTCCTTGTTTTTTTCTACATTTTTTTATGTTTTTACACGCCCGATCAGCAATGAAATGAAAAGGAACTAAATAATAAAGTAGTAATGAGAAATAAAAAGCAAATATTAACAAAGACGTAGGACCGCCGGGGGGAGGGGGGGTGCTACATCCGGTGGTCGTTTATAATATTATTGTTAGACTGAATTCTAAGAAATTTGCGAGTACACCAAGCAACTCAGAACGCCCGCCCGCCTTTCTTCAATTCTCTTTCGTTGCGTAGCTAAATTTAGCTGCACATTTTGGTCGCACGGGGGTCGCAGGCTGAACGAGCAGCAGCATCAAAGTGCCGGGCGAAGAGAAGAAGAGAAAGAAGTAGGAAACAATTAAGAAAAAAATAAATAATAATAACATATGATAAAATAGCAGGAGAAGGTTAGGACAACTTGGGTGATGTCATAGGCGCATATGCAAATCTTTATCGCTTCTGACGACGACGTTTAAGGACGATACGCACCCGACGTCCCCGCGGCGTACAATATCGACGATCAAAAATTTATCCATGGTTAAGACCAACATGTATACTAAAATAATTTGAAAATTAAATGTATCGTCTACAAGATTAAATGTTACTTTTCTCAAATACACCTATCAATGAAAACAAACAAGAAAAAAACATCTGTTTGTAATTTAGAGATCTTATATTATTTGCGGTTAGTCGTGACGCGAATTATACAACCGGAATGATTAGTTATGAAAAAACTTTTATAATTAGTTTGGTCCGCGGAAAATTGAATTTATCATGAAAAGAGCGGAAGCTTTTCTGTTTACCGCGCCCTGGGAGGGAAAGCTGCTACTTATTGCTAGTTAGAAACAGGATCAAAAAGGAAAGAAGAGAAAGAAAGAAAAAAAAAAAGAAAAAAATGTTATTATTATCAACCGTTTGATTTTCCGTCCGTACACACCCTGGAATCGGTATAAAGTCATTGATATTTCAATTGGATTAATTCAAATTTAGGCAATAAAAATTCACTCACAATCCGCGATGGCTGTACGCATTCCGAATTGTCACCCTCCCTTTGCAGATCATATAAAAACGAACGACTTTTTTTTTATGCGATCAAACAACGGGAGCAAAATGATAATAATAATAATAATAATCGAAATAATAATTTCCCACAGCATCACTTCTCTTTGACGTTGTGCTAATAATCGAAAAATTGAAATACCATAAATGTTTGTATAGAATTCTTTGCGAACCTTGAATATTAATTATTTTTACGCAATATACCATATATAATTCGTGCGCTGTATAATTGATCTTATGAATTACAATATATGTATTAATTACGCCATTGTATAATTATCATCTCAATTCGTTTTCACGCCATTTAGTTTTGGCGCGTTTATCCCGCCATTTTTTATTTTACCATCTTCTTGCTTCTTTTCTGGTTGTTCAGCGATTATTGGTCGAGTTCCATCGCCGTGTCTATTGGTATGCCCTTCAACGACAGTGTCCGAAGCGGTTTTGAGGTCGTAGGCGAGTCCATATTTCTCAAGTTTCAGCAGACATTTTGTGTTAAATCCACCTCGTACACTGAATTCCCCGGCTCTCGCGTCCCACGGGAAACTATGGTGGTAATTATGCCAACCATCTCCCCCGGTCAAGTTTGCCACCAGGTCAGAATCCGTCGAATGAATGCGTCTGAAAATCGTACATGCAGGCTTATTAAGATTCAGCGATGAACAGAATATGTACATACATATGTACAGATGTATTCGCGAGTTTTGTATGATTCAAACTGCAAATCGACGCACCAGGTTACGAAGTTTATCGTGAGAAGAAAAGTAAAAAAATTCTTTTAAACTTACCCGTCGTAAGGTTTCGTGCCGACCATATGAGCCAGTGAATTTACGCACCATGTAAGATGAAGAACGATCGTGTACCGGAGACAGTACGCGACCAAGAAGGAAGTCCACCAATCCTCGCTCCAAACGAGAACAGGGATGAATGTAGGGCACAGAAATCCCACGATCAGATAAACCGGTACGAAATAACTGCAAGCAAACTTCGATTATCCGCCCGTAATTATTATTTATTTATTTTAATTTCAATGTTTTATTTTGTTTTTCATTTTTTTTTTGTTTTATCGTCATCTCTGACGTCACTTACTTGTGCTGAAACATGAGGATTTTGTCCTCGAGGAGATCGGAGACTTCGATGCACTTGCCTTTTTGTATAACCAAGGGATGCTTTCGCGTGACCAACCAACCGATATGAGAAAAAACAAAGCCCCTTGCCGCGTTATGAGGATCCGCATCGGTATCGCTGTACTTATGGTGGAGTCTGTGATCTCTTGCCCAGGTGTACATGCTGTTCTGTAATATGTTCGGATATCGTTTTGATACAATGATAATAATCATCAGTTTTGATCCGAGATAATGGAAATCGAAAAATAATAAAGTAGCTCTCATGGTCATACCTGCCCGGCAATTGTTTGGAAGATGATTATCGCCGTTCTCAAAAATGTTGTGGCCTTGTAACTTTTGTGCGAATAATATCTGTGAGCGCCTAACGTAATGGCTTCCGCTGAGAAAAATCCTAGGGTGAAAACTACGGGGAATAAAACTGATATAGTAAATTTATGGGGATTGAATATTTTAAACGCAGTGATGGTAACCTACGCCATAGTAATGTTAGTAGTTTGGCCTTGAAGAGGTAGTAGAATCCGATTAAAGCGCATGTGTGTAGAAATACAACCCAGATAAGATTCGGATACACAAATTTGCGATGAAATTTTGGGTTCGTGCTCACATCAGCTTTGTTGACCACTTCCTCTAAATCATATTCCTGATTTTTTTCGTTTTTAACGAGAAAACTCAAGTTTACACTGGGATCCCTGTAATAATTATTATATTATCAAATAAATAATTGGTTAATTTCTTTTTTTCACACGACACTTTCTTTTAAAATTGTAATTATAGATATACGATAATGATTCATTTGGTTTTCTATAACGATTTGGAGAAAAAAACAAAAAAAACGTACTGCATGATGCACTTAGTCTGGATATTAGTCGTCTTCTGATCGCGATTGTGATCCTCGGTGCGATTTATATAGAAGTGAAATTTCCGGTGCGCTTAAATCAGCGACCGACAATTATTACATCGTATTAATTATTGTGAGGTGAACGTGATATGCTTATTCTCAATTTTTTCGACGAATCCAGCACGAATATGACATTGTTTTGTGAGGGCGCCGTAAAGATCCAACATTGTGTATTCAATAACGCTATTTTGAGCAACGCGGGCACGATTTTTCTTTCTTTCTTTCTTTTTTGTTTTTTTGTAATGAAAATTAGTTAGGTATATCAAATTATTCGCCTAGCATGAAAAATAATCACTCCCAACGACCTTCGCAAACGGCTTTATTGGCTTTTGTACTCCTATGGAATTTCATTTTTGGCATAATACACAATATCTCAAAAATTAATAAAATTATCCAATTTAGATGGACCTTACGACGAGGTTAAATTTTCCAATTTATGCGTCGATCATTAATTGTTGTATAAATATAATTAATTGGTCATTAATTATTCAATTTGACTTCGGTTTATTGTATGTTGTTATCTGTTTATTTATGGAATATTCAAAATTAACAATTACCTCATTGAATGACAGCTTTTTATAGAGCTCGAAATAATAATATTCTCATGAAAGCTTCTATTTACGTCTTATCGTTCACTCCGGTAGTCGAAATTTTAAAGATGTACAATTTCCACCAGTGGAAGTAGCAGAATTAAATTATAACCTTCGGCTTATTGCGTTCGATTTGATGATCCAAAATTGCTGATCCAGGTACAGGAGGTAGAATCGATTATTATGAGAAATGAATAATAATTATGTGCTTCACATTACGACGTATTTGTATTTCAATCGTGGCATTCTACATTCCGTTTCGATTATTAACCACTTATATGTACGTAATAAAATTCAAAAATGAATTATTATTCCTCAGCAAAGTAATATTTCAGTTATTGAACTATATCAATTTTATACGACTTTAGACAAGCTGCAATTCAACGCTTTCTGAAGGACCTTTTTCCATGCAGGAGGTATATTTTTTTCAAGCCACCGTTTCAACCACAAAACTTAGCTCTAGAAATTTTACTTAACATCGATCGAACTTTATTTAAAAATGAACCGAACTATAGCAAGTCTCATGTAATTCATACCTCTACGTATAACGCAATAATGCAATTAAAACGCCAACTATAACAATGAAACATTGAATGTTCTGGACAGAATGTGCTGCGTTTGCGATTCTCCGAATCGGGTCTTTGTCGCAAAGAAAAATAAGTGCAAAAATTTAGTCATGTGTTGCAACACGATAATTAATTCACATCCTCCGTACAGAATTTCTTTTCTTTCGTTTTATGTTGGAAAATTTTCTGCCCGTCACATCCCTCCGGGTTGTAATAACATCTGAAAAGAAAAGTAGAGGATAAATTATTGTCCACATAATAATTTGAAAAGGAAGTCCTTCAGTTTTCATTAAAGTATAAACTTATGTACGGCATATTTTAATTGGGTACGTACTTAGACGACTAAATACATCGATGTAATTGAAAAGCACTCGAATAGGTTGTTTTGCATAAGGTGTCCATAATCCTTTTTCAGATTTACAATCCAATAATGTGGGTTGAGGAAAAAAGAAACCTAAAGAAACACGGGAGGGGTACCATGCAATCATGTAACATAATCAGATGAATGAAAATCTCTTTTTAAATGACGGTATAGGTATAATTACTAAAAAGAAAAAACGGAATAAAAAAGGAAATAAATAAAGAAATAAATAAGTCATAATAGCAACACACCGCAGATACACCCTTGAGGTTGCATCTGTCCGATGACCACCTGTCGACTGTCGGCAGGTGCGAAACGCGATCGAAGCTACGTTGTATACCCGGTATTTGGAGGCCCCGAGGGCCATGGTATCAATTTACTCTTTGTTTTCGTCAACCCTTTTCGAGGTCATTCTTGTTTACGA
This sequence comes from Athalia circularis, assembly GCA_963978495.1. Lineage (NCBI taxonomy): Eukaryota > Metazoa > Arthropoda > Insecta > Hymenoptera > Athaliidae > Athalia > Athalia circularis. The sequence goes on from OZ021700.1 coordinate 18,621,374, forward strand.
TATACACGTGACATTCGATATGATGGCCAGTATGGCGTGTAAAGATGTCGCAGCGATGATGTCATACCATAGAGTGGCATACACAAAATACTACCGAATACTACGAGGTATTGATGGCACAAAAAAAAGCGACGGAGTAGTACGCGAGATTCCTTTCTTCCCCTCTTTTCCTTCTTTAATTTTACACACAAACTCCCTCAGTTTAACGGGCGATTTGAATTGCACAGAATACTATTAAAAAACAAAGAAGAAGTAATACGTATAGTTGTAAACTGAGTTTTACCTGGTACATAAGATATTAAAACAAAGAGGGAAAGAAAAAAAATACCATTTCAATTTAATCGTATATACAGCGTTAGAGCCTTAGATGAGGCAATAACTTTGCTTTTTATTATGCCACAAAAAAATGCAATTTGAGTATGTATGTACTATGTATATACCCTTGCAAGGTAACGGCGGATTATCACGGTAAAAAATGCAATATTATACTGTACAGTTGAAGCAATACCGCCGCAACGAACGCTATAAAGTATTAAGACGGATCACCTGTCGTAACTTTGAGCATTTCATCGTATCAACCATTATAAGTACGGACACCCTTGTTTCATCTACCAGTAAAAAGATAAAAAGAAAAATAAAGAATTGATGCAAGATCGCATGTCTGATAAAGTAGATCGCAACGTTGCGGTATAATTATAATGGCCTAGTGTACCGTATGTTGATTTAGATTTTATTTTGTCCACGTAGTTTTGACTGTTAATTAACGTTAAGATTTTAATGGTTCGTTGTGCAGTTTCTTTGAAAAATAAAATGCAATTGCGTTCGCCGGTCGGAAGTGAATTATGCGAAGTTATTTTTAGGTAGAACACGATGTTATAAATGTGAATCGGTTTGTATTTCCCTTTGTCCCGTGCTACAATTGATAACACATGTAGTTTAATCTACTCAAACTGACTTTAACAACCCTAACTTTATTTATAATTTCCTTTATACCTCGTGTATATGACATCTAGTATGTAGGATAGTTATTATTTTACACGTGACGTTTTCACCTGATTCCTAACAAAAATAAAAAATAGGAACACATCTGTCGAGGACTCACGTTAAATTTGCTCATGAGATTGTATCTACCCTAAGCGTTACGTTGAACTCTAAGCTCTCCCATGATAAACATCTGATTGTTAATTTCACTGGTTTTATTTTTTTTATGTAATTTCACAGGCGGCGATACTACAGCAAACAGCAGAGTACATTTATCAGTTGGAACAAGAGAAGACGCAACTATTATCACAAAATTGTCAACTCAAACGATTGGTCAATCAGCATGAAGGCGGTGATGTACCGATAAAAAAACGCAAGGCTGATAACCAAGGTATGTGGAAAAAGTGTCATGAGGTTCTGAGAATTTGAATTTATTTATCAAAAGCATACTTCGAGCATGCGAGGAAAAACACGTGTTTCTACAGCTTCATATGACCACTAGTGTCACGCAAATTTTCTTTGGTCGACGGCACGGGACTCAGCTGAATGGAAATATGCGTGCATGTCCCACGAAGAAGTATAATCTCTTGGGTGACACTGCGGTAGTGGCACATGTTGTTTTCAATTAGACCGAGAGCACGGGAAGCGGAAATGATAGCTATCAAACGATCAGATTTAATGACGCAAATGAGAAACTACTTTTCCTAAAGTAACGAGAACGTTTTGTATTTATCTTCAGTTAAAGAGTACATGGAAAAGAAAGTACACCGTCCAAGATGATAAATATTCTAGATTTCATAGAATATCGCATCCTGTATTATTTGTTTCAAATTAATGTGATTCGCAGTTCTTGATATTGATGGAATAAAACGAATTTCTTCTCTGATTTCAGGAGTGGTTGTCAGTATGCCGATGCATGTTAATGAAAGTGGAGACGAAGGATTAGGAAGTATGTCTCCGGAACCATTATCTGTAATTACGGTCTCTGCAGAGGCACATGCAGTATCGAGCAGCGAAGTCGCTGAGCTCAGGCGGCAGCTAGAAAGAGAACGTCGCGCAAGGCTACGCATCGAAGAACAGATGAGAGTTATTCAGAACCAAATATACCCTGAAAGATTTAGGGATAATCAACTGATCGCTTATCAACCACACGAGGTTTGTACGGTCAAACATTTACATAGAAAAGTATTTTCAAACATCAGGTTGAACAATATATTCAACTTTTTTCAGGTGATCGAGCACACGGACAATGTCATGGCTCAGGAAACAGAAGATGCGGTAGCTTCGTTACAAGTTGTTTCCGTGGTTACTTTACCTCCTGTAGGTTCGATACAAACAGTTGAAACCACTACGCCAGATCCCAGTCCTTCCCCATCTCCTCCACTTTCAGAAATGGTACCAGAAGAGATCAAGGAGGAAGTTTCCCGTCCTAGTACACCTAAAATCGTCACATTCACACAAAGTCAGGTATTCTCTACACCCACAAAACAAAAGCTGGGGTCATTTTCCCCTACACATGTGACTTATGGGACCACACCATCTGAATTCAAAAACGTTACCTCTCAGTTTATATCCACGAGTCCAACCAGACCCTTTTCTCCACCTGCCGAATCTCAGCGATTACCTAGCGTACTTGAAGCTGCTATGAAAGCTGAGCCCAAAGTTGAGGTTGAAAGGTTCGTATCATCGTCATTCTCGATCTTCATGAGCCATTAATCTATTGTTTCGAGATTTAAAGATCGTCGATCAAAAATTAAAAAATAAATTTTGTTCTTGGTTGCAGGTTGCCTTCGCCAGCGAATTCCTTAGACGATGGAACGCCTCAAGCAAGGTTATACCTTGCTAACACATCGCGCCAAAATCTGGAAACTATCGTTGAAGCGATACGCCATTTAGAAGGCGATCACTTGTTCAGTGACGAACCAGCACAGGACGCACCTTTAGCTCTTACAAACAAGCCAGCTGTAGCACCTGCAACAACGACGAAACAGCGGCTGCTCCATGCAGAAATGAACAACTTCCTTCAGTTCCATTCGCAACAGCAAACCCAACAACGACCAGGTGTTATCGTTGTGAAACATTCGTGATCGTCTATCACGCCACGCTCAAAAAATTAACCCCCACGATCCCAGTACATTGACTTTACTTAAAATTATGTGGATAATCCTCCAATATTTCATAATAAGTTTCATTTTTTTTTCTTTATCGTTTACTAGACTTGTAAAGATGCAATCTTCGACAGCCTTGTGTCATTAACTAAACTAATTGGGCATTTCGTTCGTATCGTGCAGCGAATATTCATTTGGTTTTTTGTTCTGAAGCTGTAGGATTTTTCTTACAAAATAACATCGACGTTGCAATTTTAGTTATTTCAGATTATTAAACTCTGGTTGCTAAGAAATTTTCGCAAAATGAGTAGTTGCTACACGATTTTGGACTAAGTAGGCAATGTCTTTCAAACAATGTTAACACAAAATGGGCAATCATATTTTTAAATAGCGTCTGATCCTTTGGGTTACTTCTTTCTTCTACTTGGGCGATAAACCTGATAAAATCTCTATTCTATGATTAAACAAATTTACAACGCCTTGGAGTTAATTGGAACCCCCTGGCGGACGTGTGAAAAGAATATTGATGTTATACATTGAAAATAACTCATCTAAAAGTTTCCAAAGTCCGGCGTCTAAACACGCTACACTTGGCAGTTTAAATTGATAATCCTTTAATTTTTTATTACATAGAACGTTGATTGTTGCAAATTGGAGTTGAAGTAGATTTATTCTATATTTATTCTTACCATGTATACCCCTGAAATCGTATGTAATCTTTATCTTGTACATACTTCCGATTTTCTATGTATTCTACGAATTATAACAAGGAACACGCTTCTGTTCTGAATCTCGCTCGATGGACAATTGTTTTTATGTTTTCACAGATCGAGCAAAAGTGTTTGTCTCCATTAAGGTAGGCTTAAGATCAACGTTATTATAACAATACTATTCCTAATTATTAAGAACACGCTGTATAATAAGATATTTACGTTTTTTTTTTTACGTTGTTACAGAAAACTGATGACAAAAAAAGATTATGTTTCTCAATGTTTTCAGTCATTGATGAACGCCACAAAAAAAAAGAAAGAATAAAAAATCAAAATATGCATACTTAATATTTGACACACATTAAGATGTAATAAAAGTATTTTAGGGGAGATAACGGTTGCAATTCGTTATTTTGTTTCTTTTTTTTTACTTGTGTTTTTTTTCACACTCGTGTTTGCACCGTAATGAAATTTCATTGAATTTTATTTAATTTGTGCCAAATATCGAGTACCGAGACGTTTGTTCCTTTGTACACATATAGCTGTAGAGTTAGAATGACAGAGTCAGTCAGTGATGGCAAATGTTGCTATGATATTAAATCTACCTCGTACCCATGAATACAGGTAGTATCGCACCTACCTAGGTGTGAATTATCAAATATTGTACACCGAGAAATAATTTATGTTGGAAAAAGAGAGATATTGTTGTTTTCACCCAGTCCTTAGAAATATCAATTGCAAAACAACCGTACACCAATGTTATTTTGCAAACTTTGTGCCTTTTATGAAAGGCTCAGAGAATCCACAGACTGACTGACTGACCAATGGGAGGCCCGGTATGTAAATTTTTTTGTTTTGTGTCTCTCTGTTACGTTACTTTTATATTATTAGATAATAATAATTCATACCTAATTATGATGGATGTTTGCGATTATTATAATGATTATCGTTATTATTACTACTAGTACTACTACTACTATTACTATTACTACTACTACTTCTACTATTAATATGATTTTAGTATTAATAGTAGCACCATAATTATTATGATCATTAATACTAATAATATTACTATTACTATCATTTTTATTTTTATCATTGTTATTCTTAATATTATTATTATCATGATTATCACTATCATTACTATTATTATTAATATTATTATTTCTATTAGGAATAATATTATTATTATCATTATTATTATTTTTATTATAAACATTTTCTATGACGATGGATATTGAATAGTTGAACTATAAGATCAATAACATTAAGAGATATTATCTGAAAATAATATCTACGATATGGTAAGCAGAAGTAAAATTAAGGTAATTGACTAACTTTTAGGAAATTAGGTCAGTAGGAATTGTCAGTTTGTACGCGATGAGCAATAATGATAACATCGTCATTATGCAAAGAAAGAATAATTGCAGTTAAAAAAAAACAAACAAAAAAAAAAGAAAAAAAATGATTAATATTATCTATTTAATATTAAATGTGACACTACTCTGTAACTGTATTGTACTGTATATGTATATAAATTAGCAATGTTGTATACGTGACACGCGTGATTCAAGGTACTACGATACTCTGAAAAGAAAAAGAGTAATATAAACTAAAACTGTTATATCGCACGAGTTAATTACTACGTAGCATTAGTAGTGACTGAAGATGAAATACAACAATTTGATCGCATTATATTATTTCGATTGCATAAAGAAGGACTTGTCTAATGGGTGTGCTGATCTTATGCAGTATGCTGTCGAGATATCTTCTATTCATTATTATTCAAAATTTGAGGATTCTTTGATTTTTCTTCAATACAGAGTTGAGAGAGTTCGTGCATCGCAATGAATACGTCGTAATGTAATCTCCGTAATATCTTGCAGAATTTACATTGTTGAATTTTCTTATTTTGCTACTCAGTGCTACGTAAGAGAAGAACTTGTAAGATTATTAAGTCTAATTACCTGCATAACTTAGAATCGGATTCTTCACGATTATACAGGGTGATTCAAAGAAAGCCGTTTAAACACCTTACAATGTTTTCTATGGAAGCGCAGAGCCTTAGAGGATTTGGAATACCATACTGCACAAAAAATGTCCTATACGGGGTGCGATTTAAAAAAATTTTAATCTCATTTTCAATATTTCGCTCTGGATGGGATATTTATATCGTAAATTAAATTTAAATGTTTGTAATGGAATGGATCTTGGCTAGAGACTTAAGAGTTCGTGTATGTAAATCTGCTTTGCAAAATGCTAGTAACTACTCTTGACAAATGAAAACAATTTTCCACCATTTTTTATTGGTCGGTTTGAAATATATTTCTTATTATTATAGCTTTTTGAAAAGAAAATGGAGAAAAAGAAAATAACATGATGAAATAAGATGAAACAAAAGAGAATCTTAGAACACATCGTCTGACGCATCATCAGATTATAAAAACTCAGGTCCAAATGAAATAAATTTTTTCACTTGTTGGGAATTTAAACTATTCTATGGGACTTTCTGTATAACGGGTATTCAAATGCACGCCCAACGCATGTGTAAATACAGACCCTCGTACGTGTATATGTATATGTATGTAACTAAAACTTGCGTTTATACATACATTACTCGTACATAATATGTTCAAAGATAATCTATAACTTTGAGACCTAGAGCGTGCATGACCACGTTGTTTATGTCATTTTTCACACCACTCAAAAAATTACTTCGATGTGTATTCCAAGTGTGCGTAGGCTTAACAACTAAATTTCTAGTGAATGTATTAAATTATTTATTAAATTCTATTCGTTATATAAATTGAAAGGCGAGCGGATACCAAATTGTAATAATTTGTAATGATTAGGCACAGTTTTGATTCATGGCTTTTTAATAGCTATATGATAATATTATTAGACTATTTTCGATGGATTGGATTTAGCGTATGCACATTAGTATTATACAATCATACCAACTTCGTACACATGTGAGAAACAGACCTTTGATCTTGTTTCATTTATCGGAGTATCGCGTGTTGAAGAGTGCCAGGTACCAAAAAATTATATAGTTTACAGAATTTCAATACCCAACTCTCGAAGAAGTGCAAACTGACTATTCTCGGAATCACTTTTCTAAAAGATATCACTTTTATCCTGGTTAGTTCAAATTTCAATGACACTGCGATGTACTGCCGTGAAACCTAATGAAAAAGTAGCTAATTGAAGATTTCTTTTTTGATAAATGTTTGGTTTTATGTAGTTGATAATGCCAGCAGACACTCTCTAGGGTATCAATAATTTTTTCAAAATATAACCGATTCGCGCAGTAACGAGTTTGGTGTCGAGTTTGAATTGCTGGTTGCAAAGTATCCGGGCAAGTTTTAACTGGTACCTTTCCTCGGACACCTCGATAGTTGATTCCAGAAGTGAGGAAATGCATTTTCGTAGATTCAAATTTTGCAATACGTCTTTGGGTGTGCGAGAGAAATACTACAATCGAGTGCTTCGTAGTCTGTAAAAATTCAACTCTTAATTATTCATCAAGCAGTTTATAATTAACGCATTCACTACTTGGTTCAAAACTATTTGTTGGGAGTAGTTGCCGTTTGTTAGCTAACGAAATGTGCACTCGGTGTAGTATATGCAAGAAAAGGTTGTACATTTTGTACTCCATATAGATAAATGCCTGATTATGTGAAATTTAATCTATCTGCATTGCCTTACTTCTTGTTCTATGAACGATCAAAAGGGTCGATCTACAGGATGTAGCTGGATAATGATCAACTCATAAATGAATCATCAATGAATTCTCAAAGCATATTACGCAAATGGATTAGGCTGTGCAGATTACGAGTGAACGATTACGAAATTAAGATTAAGTGTAGATAATTTGGAACTTTATGGCAATTGGCGACTGAAAGAGAGAAAAAAAAAGAGGATGACAAAATCGATTCAAACCTACAAAGATTTATAGCAGTGAAATGATTAGTTTGAAATTAAATATCTGTTGACTTGAAATTTTTCGCCAACAAGTATTTAATACCATATTTGCTTCATAAAGAATTGCACGCACCGCGCGATATCTTATTGTAAATGAAATGTGAAAAATTTGACATAGAGTGCTAGGGGTTACGCTGATATATTCTCAGTCGCCGATAGCTAAGATCTAGTGTAAATGACGGAGAGGAAATGTGTTCCAGTTTAAAGACGGGAACAGAACTGAGTAGTATTTAATATGGGCGAGTAAGCGTGGAGAAAAAGGCATATTATAATAGTGCGGTGAAAATGTTTGAACTGTTTGAAAATACATTTTTCTTATTCTACAATCAGTGCATACAAATAATATAGCTGATATAAAAATGATACCGGGTTACAAATGTGAAAACGTTAGTGGTAAAAATCAGTTTTCTCTTACTTTAGGATAGGATGGTAATTGCAAAATAGTTCCGATTTTCGATGTGATGGTTACTTTTTCAATTGAGATTATTACTTGGCATTTACAAGATCCAATTTTTATACGCTATAGTATGTAGTTATACATCGTCTAAATTTCCTAGCAGAGTACTGCATCTCTATCTTCTTTTTAATAATCATGTGAAAAATTAATTAACCAATTACTTCTCACCCAACAAAAATAATAAAAACAAAATATTCAACTAATCATCATTGACAAATTTTTATTGAACTTTCATCCGAACCTGGAGTAAAGAAAATCAGGCTATAATTAAAATAGAAAAGAACCGGCGTTTGCGGGCATAAGTAAAATAAAAAGTTCCTTACTCAAACTGCGTTTGCATTAAGCGTATTTCAGTGGTTTGACGATTTCACTATCAAAACCATAATCGATCGCACTTTGCAAATACAGTTACCACAGAACAGACTGCCACTGACTTGGATTCTACACGTTTATAGTTAAATATACACAAACCAATATCCAATTAGAAAATTTTCACTACATATACACGAGCTCACAGTCATTTTAACTGGTTAACATATAATAATACCTTACATTGCTTTCGATCAATCAAAATTTTTACCAAATATACTAATTTCATGGATATTAAAAATAAAGTAAATGAAAAGTCTAAAGCGTGTATTAGCAACAATGATGCGAATTTCTATTCAACACTCAATTATTACACAATAATCTTTAAATGGTGAAATGAAAGGAGTAATATCGAGAGAGTGCATCCTAGTCATTGTTCATCCGATTAAATATCTTTCTGGCAAATTTATTTCCTTTTGCCATGAGTTGAATTCAATGATTCGCGTTGCACCTTCTCATTTTATGCGAATATGAATATATAAATAAAAGAAAGAAAATAAAAAAGAAAAAAACAACATAAATCTCTGTGATGTATTTATAACTTCAATATATTACGATTATTATTTACTGGTTACTATTAACTGATATATTACTATAATGATTAATAACATTAACATACGATGTATTCATAGTTGTCATTATTACTTAAAAATATAACATACACATGTCACGTTATCTCTTTGCTATAATATCGTCTATTCCGTGAAGATTGTGAGAAAATTGAAATCTAGGGAAACCTAGGGTGACTATTTGTTATACAGTATTTATTGACGAATAAGTCACCTCCGTCAGTCATTACAGCATAAATAAATATATCTATAGATATATATATTGAAACTAAGATCGTCAAAACTGCATTCGGCAGCAGCTCACAAGAAAATTTGATATTAGAAAGAAAAAAAAATTAATATGTTATATTGACTGAGAAACCGATCATTTAGTTAAAACGTGATTAGGTGAAATTAGGCAAATTTTAGGAGAAAATTCTAATCATAAGGAAAATAATTAATCTGTAAGTAGACAAAATTGGGCATGTTGAAATTTTGACGATTTTAGTTGCATTGTAAAGTTATCACAGAATGGTCAGCTAAGACGAGTAGTACAATTGTAGATTTCATTAAAATATGATATCCAATCAGTTACCTCGCCCATTATCGTCCCTACTTTTGATCCTATCTTTTGTGCAAATATATAGTTTCCGGAATTTTTACGGCGCCCCAACAGCCCAACAGTTCCTCGATTTTCTAGATCTTCTTCGTCGATCTAGTAACGCTGCTGACCATACTGTTTTAATAATAATATAAGGCTATGCTAAAGTTTCTATGTAATGGAAGGAATATCACAAATGAATGCAAGTAACAATAGAAGCGGGATATTCATCAGCTAATCATCATATTATGAAATATAAGTAACGCTATACCTACTGTATTAAAGACTCATTTGGGGGTTTAAGAAGCGGCTACACTTACTATGAAAATTATTCCACCACAAAGATAAAATCTGTTTTCCCGATACTTCGACTGCTGCTTTTGACAGAGAAAAGATGAAAATATACTTCCTCTTGTAATTTTATCGATCAATTATGCTGTTGAAACGAAGTGGGTAGAGTAAAGTTCTTTGATATTGACTAGGAAAAAGATTGATTACAAAACCACGTAATAATTGAACCGATATACCCATCACAGAAGACGCTGTTTAAGAATCCCCCTAACAAATGAGCAACGTAAAGTCTTCATATCTTCGCATATTGCTTTATTGTTACAACATTATACATAATACATAAATATGAATACGACATAGTATAAATGAACTTACCGTGAGTTTCAAAATTCATCTCTCGGACGAATAGAGAACTTGGAAATCAATCGATAAAATTTGATTCATTACCTGCGTAAGAAGTTTAAAGCAATACATACCAAAATGATGATGTTGGTGTTTATGTCTTGCGCGTTGCATTTGTTATTATCTATTCTGTTTTTGGTTTCAGAAAATAAGGTGCTATTTAATACTGGTGCACCAAAAATAAACTATCGATCCAAATAATTTATTGGCATTATTAACATTGGATTGGGATTTACCATTGTATACGAATGTGTTGGTATTTTTCAGCAATAAATAGAATTGATACTGTTTATATTTCTTATTTTAAATGATTGATGAGGAACAACACACTTATATTATGCAGAATAGTTTTTCCAATACCTGCAACTAATATTCTACTTATTAGAGTGATGTTACGTTTCCTCATTGCAAATTTTTTAATAATTTACGTTATCTTTTGTTTCCCTATTCAGTTCTCCATATGTTCGGAAAAATTCGATTAATTCTTGAAACACATGGTATCACATTATACGTTTATGTATTTACATTAAAACATATAAGATAAAACAGATTACTTTCCTTTTTCTACACATTTTGTATATTTCCAGTAATTATTAATTAGAAGTGGTGTGTAATTATTATTATTATCATCATAATGATCATTATCATCATCATCATCATTATTATTATTATTATTATTATTATTATTATTATTATTATTATTATTATTATTGGTAATGCTAATTATCGGTTATTAGTTTACTATTAATCTACAATTTTATTAAGCATATATTGTATCATTACTATTATTATTCTGTAAACGACGCAGCTTGTTTCGCTCAATCAGACATTGTGTATAGCTTAAAGAAAACTATTCAAATGTTCAAATATATATTGTATCAGATTGATATATGTTTTTGTATATTATTATCAGTTTTTGTTCTACCAATTATGAAAGATATAATGCGCACCTATTAATAGAGCTGCAAGTAAATTTCATTGCAAAAAAAGATCCAAATACTGAGATTGTTGTACAAAAGATATGAGCCAATCTACAAAAATTTTTGTTTAGAAGCATCAACTGTTTAATTTTCTTTCTTTTTCGTTTTGAATCTATGAAACAAACGGAAGCGTTGGTTGGGGGTCGGTTATATGAATCAAGCTGCAAAGTTTAAAATATTATAATTTTAATATTATAGTGAACCTCGCAAATCTGTCAGTGTTGGGCAAGCAATCGAACGAATGATTTTTTATAAGGTAGTGAGGTGCAACGTTGCGCCAAGAGAAGTACAAATTAGAAAAAGAAAAAACGAGAAAACATAATGAAAAAAGAAAGAAAAAGAAAAAAAACGTAATTATGAAAATAACCGAATCACGAATAAAAGAAAATGTGGCCAATGTAAAAGAGGTGTAACGTCTGATTTAAGTTTTTTTTTGCTTTTTATTTCATAGTTTTAATCATATTATTGCTTGTAAACATTTAATTCGAAATATCTTGAATAAAAAAAAATAATAAATGATGTTATTCATTGCTTACCTTGATTTTATGTACATATATAGGTATAGAATGTGATTCCTTGTAACCGGCATGATTCATAAATTTCAGATAAAATAACAGGATGCGTTCGGGGAATAGGTAATTAAGAGATAGGTAATCCTTCGAGATGAAGGTCATATATTCAAGAAGAGCACGATATAATAATTTTTGAATTATTTAATGGTTTCATTTTTGATCTGTAGAATTAAGGCACGATTGATCAAACCAAACTTTCACAACGACGAAATCATTTGGAGATAGAATTTTCACACTTAAATAGAGAAATCTAATGACGGTATTTGTTCTTTCGAATACGCTAAACGAGATCTAAAAATAAATTTACCAACTTAAGAACTAAATTAAACTATCGTATTACAGGCTGAAGGTTCATGTCAGACTCACAAATAAACCGAATAAAAACGTACGTTTACATACCTAAAACAATATTAGAACAAAAATCAGTGTTAGTGCGGTGTAATTGTACAAAATACATGCTATTCGTTTTTCTATGCAACTATAATAATTTTATTGAAGCCAAAGAGCATATATTTGCGTATTAAGAGTAAATTTCATGGATTCATTGCAATTGCTTAGAATATTCGAAACTCTCTAAGTCGAGGAAACAGATTGTTAAATGTTGAAGTTATTAGTACGTGAATACAAATCCAATGCAAATAAGAAACAAACGTATGATAAAAAATACATGTCAGTTTCACGGATTAAAAGTTTCTTATTACAAAATAACTCTTGTAATTAGAACCGTTAAATGCTTATCGCCTAGGCTTTTATCGAAGGTACTCGCGTTTCCTAAATTATTAAAATAAGAGGAAAAAGGAACAATTATATTGCAGTAAATAAAATTTAAAATTCGCGTTAAGATCGATGCCACCATGCCGATTTCGAGATGGGAGCAGACACGACAATAAGTTTTATCCAACTTTTATAAAATCGAAATTGGTAAAATAATGACAAGTTATCTAAGAACCGCATGCCGTACATGCATCACCATTTTCTCGTGAACATACAAGTGCTGCATCCAGTTCTCTTTCACGTTCTTCTTCTAGTTCTTTTAGCCGCTGTTTTTCTAAACGTTCACGACGCTGCGGCGAATCATACTCCGATGTATCTACTACTTTTGTTGGCGTATAATCACCGTTAGTTATGCCAATTGTCTCCTTGAGCTTTGATTTATCTACTGTAAATTGCAGAGCATTTGCAGCAGGCTTCGTCCGAAGGTAATACATCCCAGTCTTCAAACCCTGTTACATTACAGATATGATGAAATTGATAAAGATATCCCGACATTAAATTAAAAAGTTTGGAATCCGAGAAAATGATTAAAAAGCAGACAAATAAAACTTCATAGTGATAAACGAAACATACATTTTGCCAGGCATAGAAATGCATTGATGTAAGTTTTTCCGTCGTTGGTTTTGCCATGTGAATGTTAAGTGATTGAGATTGGTCGATAAACGCTGCTCGATCAACAGCCATTTTCAAAACAGTTTTCTGAGAGATTTCCCATACTGTTTTATAGAGAGCTTTCAAGTCGGCGGGAATGCGATCCACGTCCTGGTAAACAGAAGTCATTCAAATCATGAATAAACTCTTAGTACACTTGATGAAATTAGATTATCTTCCTCTTAAATCTCACCTGTATAGATCCGTTGTTTGCAATAATTTCATTCTTCATTTCTTCATCCCACAGATCTCTTGTCGTGAGATCTGTTAGCAAATGTGGGTTTACGATCTGAAATTCGCCGGAGAGGACACGTCGTGTATAGACATTGCTGGTGTAAGCTTCGATCGATTCATTGTTACCAAGAATTTGTGCTGTGGAAGCAGTTGGCATTGGTGCAATAAGTAAAGAGTTTCGGATTCCATGTTTAGCTATTTTAGCCTTTAATGCTGCCCAGTCCCAAAGATCTGTTGGCGTAACATTCCACATATCGTATTGTAGAATCTAAAGATAATCAGAATAAATTTAATTAGTAGCCATAATAGTGAAATTGAATTAATTAAAGATTGTGTATAATCAATTTCAAAATCGCTTACCCCTTTGCTTACTGGAGAACCCTCATAAGTAGAGTAAGGTCCATCTTTTGCAGCTATCTCACAACTAGCTTCTAACGCTCCATAGTAAAGTGTTTCAAAAATCGCAATGTTGAGTTTTTGGGCTTCTTCACTTTCAAACGGATATCGCATCAAAAGAAAGGCATCCGCTAAGCCCTGAATACCTATCCCTGTAATAGCAGATAAAGTAAGATTTTTGGAATCGTAAATATGTCATAATCCAGATCATTACGAGAGCATACCGATAGGTCTGTGTCTCAGATTGGATTTTTCGGCCTCTGGAATTGGGTAGTAGTTGATATCGATGATTTTGTTCAAGTTATAAGCCGCGATTTTCGTCACTTCTTTGAGTTTTTGAAAATTGTAGGTCTTATCCGGGTTAACAAACATGTTGACAGCAATCGATGCAAGATTACAAACCGCGATTTCATCAGGGCTGGAATATTCTATAATTTCGGTGCAAAGGTTGCTGCATTTAATGGTTCCAACATTTTGCTGATTAGATTTGCGATTGCAGTGATCTTTATACAGCATGTAAGGTGTTCCGGTCTCGACCTGTGAGTTTATAATAGCTAACCACAGATCCCGGGCAAGCACTTGCCTCTTGAAACGCCCTGCTTTCTCATATCTGAGACAAACAAGAAAAAATGCACCCATGAATTAATTATCACACCAGCAATGTGGAGATGCGTTATTATCAAAGAAAAACTAGAACTCGAGATGCTCACTTTGTGTACAAAGCCTCAAATGCATCACCCCACGAATCTGCTAAGCCTGGACATTCGTGAGGACACATGAGACTCCATATTCCTTTTTCCAAAACACGTTTCATGAATAAATCAGGAATCCATAGTGCATAAAACATTTCCCTAGCCCGTACTTCTTCCTTACCTATATAATAATGATAAAGGGTTCAAACGAATTGTGAAATTTTTAAGTTAGTACAGGCAAACTTAGAATCGTATGATATTGAATACTGGTGAACAATTACAAGTGTTAACATACCAGTGTTCTTTTTAAGATCCAAGAACTCGAACACATCTGCATGCCAGGGTTCTAAATAGATGGCAAAAGCACCGGGCCGTTTATTACCACCCTGGTCAACATATCTTGCTGTATTATTGTATACGCGTAGCATAGGTACCAGGCCACTAGAATCTCCGTTGGTTCCAGCTATGTAAGTACCTTTGGCCCTAATGCAATGTACATTTAAGCCAACCCCTCCAGCAGACTTACTTATAAGTGCACACTGTTTCAGCGTATCATAAATTCCTTCAATACTGTCCTCCTTCATAGTTAACAGAAAACAGCTGAAACAGATGTTTTCTTGATATCGCTAGATTCCAGTTTTGTGTCAGATTTTCCATAATTTATATACGTACCTAGACATTTGTGGTTGCGGAGTCGCTGCTGAGTAGAGGGTGGGAGAAGCATGAGTAAAATATTTTTCTGACAATAGATTGTAAGTCTCAATAGCCTTGTCTATGTCCTCGCCATGGATGCCAACTGAGACACGCATTAATAAATGTTGCGGTCTTTCAACTACTTTGCCATTAATTTTCAGCAAGTAACTTCGCTCCAGAGTTTTGAATCCAAAATAATTATAGTTAAAGTCTCGATCATAAATAATAGCAGAGTTCAATCTATCTGCATTTTTCTGAATGATGTCGAAGTAATGCTTGCTAACCATTGGTGTATCTAGATTGGTATGTGGATTGATCATGTGATGTAAGTCTGACATGACCTCTGAAAGATTAATATCAACATTATATTTGAATTTAACCTCCAACCGGGACTATGTATTGTCTCTTATCTGAAGGAAGAATAACTCATATATGTACCGCTGAACAATTTTTTGGTTTCCTTGTGGAGATTAGATACAGCTATCCTTGCAGCTAAAATAGCATAATCCGCATGTTTCGTTGTCATTGTGGCGGCAGTTTCTGCAGCTAAATTATCCAACTCAACCGTTGTCACTCCGCTGTAAAGACCGTTGATTACACGAAAGGTGATTGCAGCCTAGAAAATGAATAGCATTCCACAAAAAATAAATCAAGATATTTAGAATACTAAGTCGATGTGTTATCATTTAAGTTAATTCAGATGGAAAGTTCTTAGAAGTAATGAAAATAACAGACCACGATATCGATGTAGTGTGCATAAGAATAAAATTTGTTGTCTGGAAACGTGCGCTGACTTACTAAAGTAGTTCAACAAAAACTTACCGGATCGACAAAATCCATGTTTAAACCATAACATAGCTTCTGAATTCGTGAAGTTATTTTGTCGAAATGAATATCCTCCCTGCGTCCATCTATACAATAATTGAATAGTTAAATGAAAATGATTGTCAATTCGTTGCCGGTGTTTCTGACCGACATCGCGCTTTCAACCGTCAAAATTTTGGAGAAGATTTACTGATGAAATGATGTAACTTACCGCGCTTGGACACATACATCTTGCTAGGCATTTTGAGTTTGAATTTGATTTCTTTATTAACTAACTGAAATGATATTTTATAAAATCTTGAGACCACCGACCTCGAAGTCGGGACTTTTGTTAGAGACGAATTCCAGACTACGCGCAGAGACGAACGCTTCGATCAGAACACAGAAATTTGGCGCGAAGCGGATATTACCTGCAACGCCACAATCAGTCAACGGGCATAATAAAAACCTCGCGCAACCTGCAGGCTAGAAACCTGCAGACGGAAAGACAGAACCATGGTATCACGTCCATGGACAGAACGGAAAGAAGATGACTTCTAGTGACTTTCGAATTCCGTCGCGTGAAAATTTTTTCTCTGGATCCCCATGAAACAATTTGCACGGAACGACGGAACGGAATAGGGCTATTTTTGCAGAATTCGACTACTGTGGCCTCTCTCTCACTCGCTCACCTCGGTTTACCAGCCGCTATGCTTCGTCCATGTCTACATGCTTTAAGATCTGTAACACCAACTCATAATTACCAATAAGAATCCGTTATTTCATAAAATAAAATATGAATACATCCAATTCCGTTCCGTTCTTCCGTGCAAAATTAGCATATAGTACCTGGAGGGAGCACGGTCGCCGAAAAACGGCCTCGACAAAGAGGGGCTTAGCAAGATGATACTTTCTCTCTTTCTATGTCAGGGGCGTAGCAGGATATTCCTGGATCCCGTATGGAAATTGTAAATAGAAATAGTCTAGCTACTTGAATGTTATCCTTGGAGACTGTATTGCAGTAGTACTGTGGACTCGAGATTTGTATTACGGCACTGACTAATCACGTGACCTGAGCTCCACCGACCAATCACATTTTGTAAGATGGAGAAAAAGTATCATCTCACTATGTCTGTCTCTACACCATAGTGGGCACGACATATAAGCGGAGCACGGATTCTAGTAACTCCGCCTGCTTTCCGTTCCGTCTTTCCGTCTTCCGTGATTCCGGCTGTTCATGTGAGGGCACCCTTTTAGTTGCTGCGTTTCGGCCATGTTAAAGTTTCTACCAGTGGTTTCTACTAGGTTTCTACCTTTGATTTCTGCTCTATGCTTCCTTTGCCGTAAAAGGAGCAATGGACTCGCTGTTTTATAATCGATTTCTGTGCTATTAGCTTTAAAATTCGGTATTTCTACGAATTCAGTAGGTGGTTTGACTCTCATTAATATCTCAGATGACGAGAACGAATATTTTAATGTGAAATATCAAGGGGTTCACTTTTCAAAGAGTTTATTTTATTATTGAAACCACGTGTTTTTCCGTTTCTGTCAATTTCCGCATAGCTTTTGTGAAGTTACTAAATAGCTTGCTGCCGTATATCCCGGTTTTTTATTGTTACTTGATAGTAGCGTGATTATCGCCTGTTCTGCATATATTTTACGATCAGCCGAACGCAGTTATTAGGTATACAAAGGTACATGATTCGGCGGGGTCCCAAATGAGAACAATATTGATTCTTTGTCTCTAAAGGAATAGGAATGCGAAAACACGATGTCCGACTTCGTAGAAGGCTGGACTTTAGGACACACTCTGGGGGAGGGAGCCTACGGGGAGTGAGTACTTCCATTATTTGTCTGTTTATTTAATTTTCATATCCATCTAGATTCCATCGTTCATTTTCTCTTTCTCTCCCCTCCGCGGTCCGCATCTTTGTCCGTTATGATTCACAGCCTACCGATTGAATTCATTGTATTCCGTATTCCGAGAATTCAGCCCATCAATTATTCAAAATTGCCATTAATATTTCTACGATAAACAGCTTTTGTTAATTTTCATCAGGATTGAGAAAAAGGCTTTTTCCATTCAGACATCAATTTACGAAAAATATTTGAATGTTTATCTCACCTGTTCATCAACCATGTGCTTTGCTAGAATTCATGAGGCCTCCCTGCATACCAAAATCCTGTGAAAAAATCCACTCAAATAATTCATTAGTCAACCGGTCCCTATCATCATTGCAATTTGTCGTACAATAATTCGCTATTTAAATTACGCTTTACGTTTTCACATAATTATTCACCATATTAATCGATTTTTTTTTCATCTTATTAGTGGTATTCTTTTATTTTTTGCTACACTTTCTCAGGTAACAGCTCTTGATAAATTGATGATTACAAATTGATATACATATACGAACATCATTATGTGAAATTTTGGAAGAATTTTTCCCACAACTCAATTATTACAACGCAGTTTACCTAACTTCCTCTCATGACGAGTCTAGGAAATATTTTAGTAGCTGCGTGCTATCTCAGCAATCGTTCTATTGATTATATTCACATAATAAGCATGCTCTCTTATTATACTTATCTTCTAATTTTGATTCAGTGCAGGTTATTTCAAATGTAAGAATATGCGTAGTGAGCATCTTATCTATTCCACCTATCTGCGTACTCTCAACAAACTTGAAAATAACGTGTCAGGTCCATACATTCGACAGTATTCAGTCAAAGAATAACTATGGTTGATGAATATTAAAAATTTGACCACACCACTATGTATGTAAAGAAGAATGTCTATTCTTAACAGTATTTTTTGCTGTGATTTACAGGGTCAAACTGGTGATTAACACAACCTCGGGAGAAGCTGTTGCGATGAAAATGATCGACCTGGCGAAACATCCAAATGCACGACAAAGCGTGCGCAAGGAAACAACAATCCATCGAATGCTATCAAATCCACACATTATTCATTACTTTGGACAGCGCAGCGAAGCTACAATGGAATACATATTTTTAGAATATGCTGCTGGTGGAGAATTGTTTGATAGAATTGGTAACATGAGGTGTTTGGACTTACAAGTAGAGATAAAGAAAAAATATTTGAAGTGAATTAACATGAATCAAGTTTTGCCTGAGAGATTTGCCACTTTTGCTCCTTTCATTTAACATGTTTTTTTCACTTTTTCATTTTATGTGGTTTCAGAACCAGATGTAGGAATGCCTGCATGGGAAGCGCAAAAATACTTCAAACAATTGGTATCAGCGGTTGAATACTTGCATAGCAGAGGTGTAGCACACAGAGATCTGAAGCCGGAGAACTTACTACTTGATGAACACGACAACCTAAAAGTCACTGATTTTGGTATGGCTACGGTGTACAGATTACAAGGCAAAGAACGATGTTTGGACAAGAGATGCGGAACCTTACCATATGTGGCACCTGAAGTGCTATCCAGACCATATCATGCCGAACCGGCAGATGTGTGGTCTTGTGGAATTATTCTTGTTGCTATGCTAGCTGGAGGTAATTCAGAAATGGGTTGCAAATAACCTATAATAGTTTTCGACATTGATCTTGAAGAATGGATCGTGATTTCAAATGTGAAAAAAACACCGAATAACGTGTCGTCAATTAAGATAGTTGTAATTGATGCTTACCATAATGTTGTGAAAGTCTACTCCGAAAAATTTCATTTCACAATATGGTATATATTTCTAATACTTGACTTAATTCCATAGTTTCTAAATGGTCCTTCGTCTGAAATATAGAACTGCCTTGGGATCAACCCTTGGCAGAGTGCCCAGAGTATTTGGCATGGAAGGAAGGGAAATACATGTCATTAACACCATGGAGTAAGCTGGACAATGCTTCGCTTTCATTGGTCAGAAAAGCCCTTCTTCATTTACCAGAGTCAAGGTATACTTTGAAACAAATCAAGGAGCATCGCTGGATGCTGACAAAGATTCATAAAGGTAAGAAAGTCATACACATGTCGCCTGTTATTTGTCATCTGTCGTATGTAATATTTAAAAATCAATAATTCTTATGAACAGTTTATGACTGCGTGAAATTCTAACACGTAGTGTAAGTCATTAGTTATGAGATATGATAAGTATGACTTACTGTTGAATAGGTTATGGTATTGATGTAAGTCTATGCTATCAAGATGCATCGGAGAAAGCAGGAAAATTATCAGACATTTCCTTAGTCAGGTACTGAGTGACTCTGAGTAAATAGTAACTACTCAAAGCAACTCAGTACCTAACTATGTGAATGTCGTATTCTTCGGCTCACAAACCTCTACATTTTTCCTAAATATTACATAAGTGCCCACAGCGATGTATTAAATATAAGTGAAAATCTCGAATCTTTGTGTGAAACCCCTTTTTCTTTATAGTTTTCTTCCACTCGTAAATTAAATGATCTAGATCTTGAACATCCTTGCCAATTAAATTTTTAAATTGATTTTGTTGGTGACAGAGTATGACCTGAGTGAGGTAACAGTCAATTAACATACGTATGATAATGTGTGGACTTACGTTATTGACAATATATTTGTGACGTGACTGTTGGAAGGATTTTTTTTAGGATCGTAAATATGCAGGAATACTCATTCTATTTACACATGTTTTTAGTAACTATTCAAAAGATTTTCAGTGAATACTCCGCACTTAACAGAAGAACAAAGAGCTATTGCCTTTTCTTTGGTGATACAGCTGTATGATTTCAATTAAAGGTCATAAAGCTAGATTACCAAAGCAAAGAACATTGCCTTATTCAACCAGGACGCGGATTTCCTACTGAATCATCCATAGGAATGAAAATAAATGTAATTTCTGCTGTCCTATCTTTGGTTATCTAGCTGTATGACTTTTCTACTTCATAAAGCTAGAATACCGAAGTCAGGACGTCAGCTAAAATCTACAGGCACTCCTCCAGCTGTAGCCTCATGAACTGATATCACTATTCTTCATCGCCCACCTCCACAATAATCACTAAAATGAATCTCTATTTCTCAATAAAATCTGTCAATGTGGGACAATTATGTAATTTCGAAAGACTAGACTTAATGTCAAGTTGTGTCTGAATCCAGCAAAGGATTAGTTCTAGAAAATATGGAGCAAATATACATCATTACAAAATTTCAGATCGAAAAGTGGAAGGAAGTGACGTATTGGATGGAAATAGATTAAACCAAATGTGCTCAAAAAGCGAACACAAAGTACCTAGATTAGGTTTATCGCAACCAGAACTCCCGGGTCTCGAAGCAAGCAATACGGATGACATGAACTTCGACCAACGAGCAGGGTTTTCGTTCTCACAGCCTACGGATGTGGAGGATCTGTTGCTATGTACTCAACTCCAAGCGACACAATACACTCAGAATGCAAGTCAGGTATAAATCTACTGTTTTTTTATCTGCGAAATTTCATTCATACAGCGAATAATATTCACCAATTTTTATTGCCTAGAATATTCTCCAAAAATTGGTGCGCCGTATGACAAGGTTCTTCGTCGAAACAGACTGTGATAACATTGCAAAGAAGCTAGTGTCTCACTTGGAACATGAAGGATACACATGCCGTGTTAGCGAAGTTGGCGTCGTGAGTTATTCTCTTGTTATAACTTCTTGCATCAAGTGATACTAACAAAGAAATCCGTGAAAATAGTAAGTTTATCTTTTCCAGATCACCGTCGCGACCGTCGATAGAAGGAAAATGCCACTTGTGTTTAAGGCGAATATCGTGGATATGGATGGAAAAATTCTGGTGGACTTCAGATTGTCCAAGGGCTGTGGTATCGAATTTAAGCGAAGATTTGTAAAAATTAAAACCGATCTTGGAGACCTTGTTGCAAAAGGCACGGTTTCATGGCCCATTGCCGTCGCTACTCACAATATGCCCTAATGACCATGGATTTACGAAGCATTTCTATACCACCGTCATTCAACAAAATACACTATTTTTTATATTTGCGGATTTTCAATTTTTTGTCTTTGACGGGTAGCATAACCTCAGATAAATTAAATCCAAGTTTTATCATTTTCTACAAACTTTATTAGCTATAACGATAAATATAAAAGGTATTGACATTTTTATGGATTTTAATGATGATTAAATATTTTGCGGAACGCTGAATATCGGAATATGCAAAATACATGATACATTACCATGAAATGTGTGTAATTTATTGGCTTACTTTCAAAAAAAAGAAGTCATTTTTATGTGTTTACGCATCTCGTGTATTAAAACCTGCATCAAGAGTTTCTTCAATAGGTAGAAACTAGATTTGGCGAAATGGAATCATACAAAAACAATATGTTAAAATGATAAGAATTTTCTTAGTGTCTCGAATATTTTATTTGATTCAAATACCATTTCATGGACATATTTCATTGACTGTGTACAAATGTAGGATTAACCAGGATGTTTAATCCTGTGGAAAAATTCTTTAAAACTCTGACAACACCACGCAAATATACTTGATATCATCGGGTAAATGGCCTACGAAATCACGCTCGACTGAAAACAGTCACTGCAGATAAGTACCGCTTTGTTTAATTTGGAAACTTTGATATCCAGTTTGCTTTTATCAGCTTACCTGAGGATGTCATAGAAAAATAGTTTCTAGGTAGCTGCTTCTTTCGAGACATTCAGTTGATTATCAATTGCGTTAAAGTACTGATCTGATAGTCAAATTTCGTAGTACCAGATATTACACCAAAAGAGTGGGCAGTGGTTTTTTACCAGGCCACGCCTCCTTGGCATATTTTTTCTTTTTAGGCTCCAACGAATGTGGTTCAGAAGATCCTGATATATCTGGAATGTGCTGAACTTCAGCCTGCATTTGGTGAGGTGCCATTTCTACTTCAGGGGCTGGATTTGGTAAAGCTATACCAAGGCGGGAGGTCAATGACGTAAGAGCCGTATTGAATGGATTACTGGCCATTGATGAATGTGCATTTGAGAACTGTTCCGGAGGTAAATCGTGGTATAATTGAGGGATTATGGAACTAGGCTGTAGATGCTTCATCATGTTATGACTCTCTTCAGACAAAGATATCAGTCCACCTTCCATTCGCATTCGCTAAAAAAGAGGAAAACGATGTCATACTTCAGGATATTCAAAACTGTTGCATTCAGGAAAAAAGCAACTTATTTTCTACTTTTATACATCCTGATATGAGTAATTAGTCATTTCTCGGAATTCATTACGATAACAGAGTTGACTTACTTTGCTAGGAACTACAGTTGTTTGCACAAGATTCCGAAATCTACCAACAGATGGATCGACATCTTCAGGGTTAATAACTTCTTCATCGTCGTTGAATGTAATGCCTTTCTTTTTTCTCTTTCTTGTGGCCTTATGAACATCATCATCGGTAATTCCCAACATGGAAATACGCCTATTATGTGCAGTATTAAATTCTGTCAAATTCTGTAAGAACAATATAAAATTATTTAAAACTGGCATTAGAAATTGAGTAAAACCTGTCATCTATATCACGCTATGTCAGGCTCACATCAAGTTCAGTCTCTGTCTCTGGCAATCCGAGCAAACCACCAGCGTCATTGTCCTCAGAAAATTTCTCTAGCTCTTCAATAATCGGCCTTGCACCAGACTGTGGTCGCTCTCGAATGATATAGTATCTCGTTGATGCTCCAAAGTGAAAAGTACTGTCGATAGGTAATTGTGTTGGCTTGTTAGAATCAAGTCGCATATTGCCAATATAAGTTCCATGTGCTGCAATTAGATACATATAATAAGTACCAGGAATGTTTAGTCAGATTCATGTTCGAGTTTAGAGATATTCAGCAATACATACTACTTCCGAGATCCACTAAAAATGCTCTATGGAGATGTTTATGGTAAACCAGAGCCGAATGAACACGTGAACACGAAGCATGGTCGATACAAAAATCATTCATTTGTTGGTTTCTGCCAAATAGATAGCATTTCTTCTCATCCACCATCAATTTCTGTAAAAGATAACTTGTTACTCATAACATTAAGTATCAACTCGACAAGGATCAGAGCTCAAAATCAAATTCTTCAACCTTAGTGTGTTTTATTGAAGATACCGACATAGAATACCCACAAAAACTACTCGTTACTCAAGTGGCTCATTCTTTGAAATTTCATCTGTCCAGTAACAAATTTGATATAGCTTTAAGCTGCAATTGTCACACATTAATAGCTGAGCAGCCAATAACAAATTGAATAACTATTTGAATGTTATTCGATGAATGAGCACCGGAGACAAAACTTCCTAAATATACAGTATGGTACAGCATAATAAGGCAACGTTCCATGTCAGCAGGACACTCATCGGACTGATTTTAGTGACTAATATCACTTTTGAATAAATGACAAGTTAGGTCTTTCAGATGTGCACTACTGACATGAAAACTTCATTTAAGTGAGCACCTGATATTACCTGAATTAACTTATCACCTTTTAAAACATCCAAATGCAAACCAACCGGTGGTTTGCCAGCCCTGAAAACATAACCTATTAACTATGTTTGCCATTTTTGTATTGTTGGTACATAAAGCTCGGTTATTAAATTTTTCGTGAAACTATTCGTAATCTGAATATATTGTGTAGAAATGATTACAAAAATCTCACCAGCTAGGTACTTCGTAATGATTTGCCATTATCTCTGATTTGCGTCCTTAGTTTTGTTATTTCCAAACTATAAGCACTTGCATTTCGCATGAGTTTGGCAGCCAATTTCTAATTTTAAACCGCAAAAGAGAAAAATTCTGGTTCTTATAAATATTGCTGAACAAACGTAGATTATATTCTTCGTCAGATCCGGAACTCGACAATTCTGCTTTATTGGTAAACACTTAAGCCCGGTGCACACGACGCTTGTTTTGCTGCTGGATTGCTTGCTAGATTTGCCGCTGGGTTCAAAGTTGGCTGCGGTGCTGAGTGGGGGGACGCTATCGTGCCGAACGGCATCCGACCGACTCGGCGTTTTGCTGAATCGCGCTACTTGACCGAACCGCCAACTATGGAGGGCTAGAGAAGCTAGCCCTCCGTACCGCCAACCATGGTTGCAACGAATTGTTGCGTTCACGGAGCGGCAAAGTGCCGAATCGTCGAACGCCCGACCGTCACCCGGACACCGGGTATAACGTTAAGGCCCGGCCCTCCTGAAATTGGGTTCGTCTGTTATTGCTGTCAAATTGAATGCTAGGGCCCACCTCTAAAAGAGGTGCAGATTGAATCTTATTCGTAAAAACGACGATCATACATCAGTGCTAAAACAACGAAAGTTATAATAGTACTCACAGCGGGAAATGAAACAGTAGGTTTATACCTTTGGTTGTAGAATCAAAATAGTACTCTGAAATGTCAAAAGTGTGTGGGTACAATATGATGTGTGAGAAGGATCGATTTTCATTTTCAAATTATTCTTTATTACATGCGCATTACTAAATTATACATGTATAATTCTATGAAATCTTATTCTATAATAATATGTAATATTGAATATTAATATTATTTTATATATGAATTATAATTGAACATTATTAAATGTATATTGCATTTATGATCCCTTACCATCTCCACACACTCTGATAATAAGTTCTAGCTCATTCACAAGTTCGCTTGTCTGGTGCTGAGTTGTAGCTAGTTCAAGTTTTTCTGCGCGAAACTTATTTGCAAGGTTCCTACTAATGTCTCGAATCTTCTCATCGTATCTGTTAGTAGTACCCACTTTGTTCCTTAAGTTGCAAGCTTCAACCAGGGTCTGATTTATCTGAAAATACAATTTGATAGCAATAACAGACGAACCCAATTTCAGGAGGGCCGGGCCCTAACGTTATACTCGGTGTCCGGGTGTCCGTCGGGCTTTCGACGATTCGGCACTTTGCCGCTCCGTGAACGCAACATTCGTTGGATTGGCGGTTCGGTCAAATAGCGATTCGGCAAAACGCCGAGTCCGAAGTCGACCGGAAATCCTCCTTTTCCTAAATGCAGCGGGAGATGGGTGAGCTTGATTGCTTTTCGACCGACCCAAATCTTCAGTCAACGCACAGAAGCCTTGTTTAGAAATAATTTAAATTAAATGAACTGTAGATCTAATAATTAGAAATTCCTCATACCGTTTATTTATTACAGAGTGGTATTTCTACCACTCGACACAAACATTAAATAAATGGTGTCACGCATTGAAAAACCAAATTTCTGTCAGATACATCTCATCCAACGATCTTATACCGAACAACTCTGCACTATCATAAAGTTTGGAACTTGATTAGGTGTCTGCATATTTTGATGCTCAAAATAATAAAAAAGAAATTTCCGCCCCTTTAGCCCGGTCTCTTATTTCATCATGTGCTACTTGATAAGTGCATGTTTTTTGGATGGCCTTAGTTGATTGTTGAAGAGATTATTAATCACAGATGTTCTTACCACTAATAGTAAGCACGTTAATTAAGTAATAACAAATTCAACGTCTGATGGAATATTTCATAAAAAATAGTTGACCGAGATACAAGGTAGTGACGTACTTTAAATGTTGAACTTTGAACAATACCAATTTTAATCGTTATTAGATTGCCTCATTAACCAACATCTCATCATTATACCTATCAGGTACTCATATCCTAAATAAATGCAACATCAAATGAAATATATCAACTTTATAATAATGATGTTTAAACAGTACCAGTTGGTTAATGTAAAATATCTTTCTTTAAATGACGAATTGACTTTGTTTACGCAATAATATACTTATTTAAATTTAATTTTCAGGGAATACAGTTTTTAAAAGATCAACCTTATTCACTTTTCCCATAGCATTTTTTGGAATTACATCAACAACTTTCAGTACTGAAGGCACTGCATAGTCCGGCAGAGATTTTTTTGCAAATTCTCGTAACTCTGGTAAGACCAATTCAGTTCCTTCTCGTAATACGACAACTGCCGCTATCTGAAATGTCAAAGTTATCAGGTAAAACACCGTTCACAAAAACTCAGAGTTACAGTCAACTCAGTAATCAACTACTCCACTTCTGAGTTGACGATCAAAATTATGCTTACCCTCTGTCCCCACGTTTCATCAGGTAAACCAACTACAGAACAATCCTGTACATGAGGATGGCCAAGAATTTCGGTTTCCACATTCAAAGCACTCACTTTGTAGCCTCCAGTCTTAATAATATCTATCGAACTGCGTCCTAGGATTTTGTAAACACCATTCTCGTATTGTGCAGTGTCTCCTAAAATTCGAACTTAGATTAGTAACGGTGAGAAATTCTTCCTTATTTCTTCTAATCCACAACTATTACTGGCAAATTTACTCTTCTTTAAAAGCGTTGCAATGATAGTAAATAATCAGTCCGTTTCCGATAATACAAATATATTTAATATCAACATCATTATTGCTCGTTCTTGAAATTGCCACTAATAATTACCAGTTTTAAACCATCCATCCTCTGTGAATTCCTTTTTGGTCGCTTCTGGTCTGTTCCAATAGCGACTGAAAACTCCATCGCTTCTTACCTCCAAATTCCCACTGACTGGGTCTTGTGACTCACCACCTTTTTGCACCCCCTTTGAAGAACCCTGTAGCAATACTTCTGTTCCTGATCCAACTGCATCTGGTTTTATAATTCGAACCTCTACACCAGGTAGTGGAGTGCCAACGGTTCCTAAATATCATCAACTAATTGTAGGATCATTGTGAATATTTTCAGTTGGTATCAAGATAGGTATCACAATAACGATATGATAACTCGAATGGTAGGATATTACGTTACAAAATTGAGTAAGACTCAATTGATCGTCATGTGTTGAAATTATAACTGAAAGTAAAAGTTAATAGTTAAATTACCTGGAATACGTTTGCCTTTTAGCGGATTAGAAAGTGTCATCCCGGTCTCGCTCATGCCATATCGCTCTAATAAACGATGTCCGGTAATCTCTTCCCACCGGTCGAATACTGGTTGCGGAAGCGGCGCTGACCCACTTACCATCAATCTGCAATGAAATAGATCAAATTTGGCAATAGCTATAAGAAGATCGCTAACCTAGTTCCCGCTTTCTATAACATCAGCTTCGCACAAATCTTGGTTAAATAAGAAAGTTAAAAACGATGTCTCTGCAAAAAATTAAGTGTGCTGACCTTATTTTGTTGCTGCATACTGTGTGAATGTATTCCCTCATTTTGTCATTTTTACTAAAACGTTGATCATATTCTTGAATGAGTTTTGTGTAGATTGTAGGTACCGCCATAAAGACGTTAACTCGCTCTGCGTTTTGTATGTCGACTGCCAGCAGTTGACTCCAAATACTGGATGCATCAAACTTAGGTAGCATAACACATCGTGCTCCAACATGAAGTGGACACAGTAGTACGTTTACTATTCCGTGTATATGATACAGGGGCAGTGTGTGCAAAATTATATCCTTTTCCGTCCAATCCCATGCATTGATCAGCGAAGACACTTGTGCTTGTATATTTTTGTGGCTTAGGACCACACCTTTCCCAATTATTGTGATTTTTCAGATTTGTTTACTTCATTAATTAAAAGTTTGTTACATCTATTAATAAGGTACTGGTAAAAACATGAGCAGTCAAATAAGGGTCGACAAGGAATAACATCAGTGTTGATCTAACCGACAAACATGATGACTTCTTTCCAAATCTAACTCAAGGCTTTTCAATATTTTATGTACGTACATGATGTTTTCAATGCACACAGAAAAGTCTTATATTTCGCATGAAATAATCAATATTATGCCAATAGCTCGAGTTCTTTATTTAAATGTAATTATTCAAATAATTAACATTACCTTTTGGTTTGCCAGTTGTGCCGGAGGTATAAATGAATAAGGCGTCACTGTTGTTGTAGAAATCACCCTCTATACCAGCTTCAGGTAAATCTCCAGATTCGTGTTCAAAATGACCCTTATTATTGGCTTTTTTTCCATCAAATTTCATCGCCAACTTTCTGAGAGTGTCATCCAAGACGATTATTTGTCGGTTGGTATTTTTTACGATTGGTTCAATAAGAGGCAAAAATTGTGGTGTTGTCACGAGCACCTTAGCGTCAGAGTCTGTTATATAATATTCCAAAACAGGTGTGGGATGTGCGGAACTGAGTGGCACAGCTGGAAAATATAACTTGACGAATAACAGAACCAAATCATGTTGAATCAGCAAAAAATAGTGCGGATTTCACAAGTTCATCGCCATAAGAGGCATCAAAAGATGCTTCGTCCTGTATACTGCAGGTATATTACTAATGAAAAGATGATATTTCAATCTCAAGTCAGGTTAGGCAGGCTACGCTGCATTGATTGAATCTTTTGACGAATAATTTTTAAAAAATTACCAATCTGTCCGCTCATCCAACACGCCCACTGTGTAATCACATAATTAGCATCATTCGGCATAAGAAATGCTACTCTTTCTTGTCGAGATGCAGAGACTGCCTGTGTTATTTGGTTGGCAAATTGTAGTGAACTAAGGAATAATCCTCGATAAGTATATTCCCCATGCGCATCATGTAATGCTGTTCTGTCGGCGAATCGTGACGCATATTTGAATACTGGAACAACATTGCTTCCTGTCTGTAACAGAAAATTATTTGGGTAAACGAATAATCGAACAATCACAATCACAATCACAATAACAAGTTATCAAGAATTGAAAATTCCTTTAAAACAACCTATGCTTCCGACTCTCAAAGCTTTGCAATGAGGACTCGCAAAAAGACGACCTAAAAAGGGTTCGGAAATTCAAATGTCAATTTCAAAAATGTGAGCCATTTGAAAGTTTCTATCAATTTCGATGAGCTTTGAACGGGTGATTTATAGAGTTCGTTTTCTGGTAATTTGAGACAACGTTCGTTGGTGATAAAATCGAATAGACATTCTCAAGAAATTCGGCAAAGGTAAGCCCAATGACAGACCCTTGTAGAGGGTGAAATTACCTTCAAAATGATCATCGAAAAATCGTACTACAATAATTGAGTCGGAAGTTATGACAAATTAAAATTTTTCTATTTTTTGCTTGAGGATGTTCTGATTTCTTTAGAGAGTGAATATTGATCCAGACTTTCGCAATAAATTACGTAATGATAAGCAATCTTAGTATCTTATCATTGTTAAGATATGAATTTATGGACCTCGGAATTTTCAAAACATTGTTATTCAAATTGGTTGTTTATCTAAATCTTCAATAACTGATGATAACCAAATCTGCAAGAATTTTCAGATTTGTCTCCAGAATGTAATACAAAATAATCTTGTTTCATCAAAACGTCGATTACAGTCAATACATAGCTGATGACTCTGGGCCAGAGAAGTAAACAATTTCAAGTTGCCAATAAGACACTTATTTATATCTTAAAGATCTGAATAAATATAACTCAGCTGTATGACAATCAGGTGTTTACAGAACCAAAATCACATGACAATTAGATTTGAATTTGAAACGCAATATGTTTTGTAGCTTAGCCCACCACAAAGGAGAAATAGATACATGCCAAATAGATAAT
This sequence comes from Athalia circularis, assembly GCA_963978495.1. NCBI lineage: Eukaryota > Metazoa > Arthropoda > Insecta > Hymenoptera > Athaliidae > Athalia > Athalia circularis. Next base: position 18,652,147 of record OZ021700.1, read on the forward strand.
AGAGACCATTATTCAGCTCATAAACTTGGTGTATTTTTATAATTGAAACATTGATGAATTTCACCATTAACATTTATAAATAAGGCAGATGTAATTCGAGATAAGCGTTAGAAAACATGTATGACATCTTTCATTTTTATTCATAATAGGTAATTTACATGTCAGGACGTAGATTCAATTCATTCGTTGTGTTCAGATTTTTTATAGATACTATTTATTTTACCTAAACTTGGTGATGGATCAAGTTTCGATTTGTACACTCATACCATGTACAAATTCACCTTCACACAGCACAGATCAAATTTCGTAGTGGTCGTGATGCAGGTATTAGGTTGAATTTTAAACTTACCTGAGTACTTTCATTAGATGAGTTTACAGCAGCAAAGGTTTGCTGGAGGCGTCGGATGGCAACTGACGTTCTTACAACTGGACTATTGAAAGAGCAGAATTTTATTCCCAGAAGAAAACTCATTCCGCAAAATGGTATTCCAGTGGGCCTGGAAAATGCTGTCAAACACAAACAATCTGACATGTACAATTATTTTTTGAAGAGATTATCATTAAACTCCATAACGGTATTAAGAACTGTCAAATAATTAAATTTAAACCAGTTAGAATGTTCGTTAGGTAACATGGCTAATTATTCCACTAAAGATGAAACGTCTATAGAAAATCTCGAGATATGATTCAAAGATTTTTTTATCGAAATCAAAATTACGCACGACAGAATTCACTGCACCGCCCAACTGGCGCCGAATTACGTCATGCTTTGAAAGTTGTAATGAGGTGCGTATTTAGATAGGCTATAGAAGCGATAAAAATTTCAATATCACTACGAAAAACATCAAATCACGACCCAGTAAGGTTTAACGATCGAAAAATAAGACATATGAATGAGACAATGTTGATCTCCGTATCAAATTTTGAAATAATATCACAAAACCGTCGGTAGTCGTACTGTCGTAACTGATCGGTAGACGCAGGTTAAAAAACCAATCAAATATATTGGCTACTCGCTACAGTTGTAGTTTGAATGTATATTTCAACAAACCGCTCACCGCTGAAATTCCAGTCCTAACCTACTATTTCACCCCCGGATGACTGAATCACACCACGACTGAATCCCTGATTCAACCGAACCCGCAAGATTTTTGGGACTAGTTTTCTGGTTTTGCATCCGTGGCGCGGAGTTCGCAAAAGCTATAAGTGACATCTGTTAAAGCTGGTTAAAGATAAATTCCAATGTCGATCTGCAAAACATTGCAAAATTAAACCAAAATTCAAGAAAATTTTGGTTAAAATATTTACAGCAATTCGTTCGTATTTTCTAGTTCTAACAATGAACATTCATTATTTTGAGGATTATTTGTACGTTTATTCCTAAACAACAGTGGGAAGAACTCAAAACGTAACGTTATTGATTGATGTCGCGTGCTCTGACGCGTTTCGCAGTTGGCCATCTTCATCTTTCTAAGTCTATGTTTTAGTTGAGCTGCCGGACCCACCACAGAGCAGGTATGTGGTTTAACGTAATTATTAAAATTTTCCTATTTTGCAATATGAACACGAATAATCATTCTCATCTACATGATACCATTCGTAATACATTCATATAATCGACATAGAATGTTATAAAAATTGGGTCAGACGATAAATATCGACGTTATCGAACTATTAGGTAACACTTTACATAGGTAACACTACGATGTATGTCTGCTAGACATATGATTGTGATATAGAGATATGATAGATAAATGAGTGTAAGAATCACTGGATTCAGTAAGTTGCAATTACTATTCTGTTTCTTAGGTAACAATGGTTGGAAGGGTTTTATCGACCAGGCTGCTGAGAAGCGGCCAGATTCAGAATGTGGCTAATATGTCGACCGGTCACTTTTCTTGGGACGAAGTCTCCAAAATTGGAAATCGTGAGGTCGTTTGCCATGGACTGAACGGTAACGCCAACTATTTCGATCGGCCAGATTTTCCCATGCCAGCGATTCGATTTAAGGAGAATACCTCTGATGTACAGGTGATGATTTTTGAAAATGAATGATTTACTACAAATAAAATGTGCCCACAACATTTAGGGTGGATGTCTGAAGCGTGACTTTGATGCGATCTGATCTCCTCATGGCAGATCACAGAAACAATCATACAGTCTGTCATAGAAAATGGAAGGATTCAATACTTTTTTTAACCCTCAATATTATTACTATCAGGCACTTAAAGAGAAGGAGAAGGGAGATTGGAAGAAGCTCTCCATAGAGGAAAAGAAAGCTCTCTACCGAGCTAGCTTCTGCCAAACTTTTGCGGAGATGAATGCTCCAACCGGTGAATGGAAGGGTGTTGTTGGTTGGGGCTTGTGTGGTGTTACTCTTGGCCTCTGGATTTATCTTTACATGAGAAAATTCAGTGAGTATCAATTGGCTTTACTTTATCATTTAATACTGCCTAGTTATTGATTGTAAACTTTCAAAATTTTAATCAAATATTAATATTCCAGTTCTACCACCACTACCAATTACTTTTGACGAAGAACACCAGCTGGCCCAACTGGATCGTATGTTAAAACTCGACATCAATCCAATCGAGGGTATCAGTGCCCGTAAATAAACGAGCAATTATTACTATATAGTTATTACCATTACAGTAGTAAAAGCGTGGCTGTACCAAAAGAATTCTGTACATACCCTTATATGACAGACGAGAAATTAATAAAAAATCATTTATAATTTACTTTCTGAAAAATTTCATTCCAGTAATATGATGCACACTAATAAGAACCGATTGAAAATACTTCCTTGTATTAAGCACTGTCTAATTGTACAGAATACCAATAAAGCTCACACGACTCTTGTTGCCTAAACAATTGCAGTTATTCCTAAATTTATCTACGCTATCCTTCCAAATTATTTACTTTTCCTGCTTATCGTTGCATAGATTCAAGTGTAAATTGTTCATCTCGAGTCACTTTCAGTTTATACGTAGCTTGGAATACAGACCTGATAGATCAGGGGTAATAAATTTTTGCAAGTCGAATTTTAGGCTCGAGCTTTTTCCATTTTATTATGAAACGTAATGAACTATATGTTTGTACTTGAGATTATGATACAGTATTGTATATAAATAAAGTGATATCCCACAAAGACCGTTTAACTTTACGTATGCAGTCTCTCATAAGTTTGTACAAATAACAATAAGTTATACAGCAGTATTAATTACTATTAGGCTCATTCGTTCGAAAAAAAAACAATCTTTCACACTTATTCATACATATAAATTTACACATTTTTGTTACTTGTTACACACTGCTATATTTGTACATACTACTTTGTCAGTATAAGGAAATGATATATAGGTAAGTATTTTACAAAAAGGGTCTATTGGAATTTCACTATAATTATGGATTGCATCCATATGAAGGATGATATCTAAATGTTTGTAGGAAAACCGTGTTTAACACACACAAATTAAAATATGTACTAGATAACGTTACACTCATCTTCAAAAATTCATTGTATCATGGGTATATTACAATATGTACAATGGGCGTTCCCCATTATCACCAATTTTTCTTTGTTTTTTTTTCTTTTCTTTTTTTTTAAATTTTCTACCTATTATTATTACTTTTTTTAAACGTTTTTATTGTATTTAATTTTTTTTTTATTCGATTTTTTTTTCTCAATTGTATTATAAGAATATAGTTTCATATAGAAAACTAAGTCTTTGTTGTAACTACACAAATGAATGTCTTATAATTGTGAAACCCCAAGCCGAAGACAAGAGTAATGATAAAAGCATTTCTACTGCTCAAAGTCGCAATAATGAATTTTATGTAAACTGTTTTGTGACTTTGTAGATACGATTAGTAATTACATCATAGTAAGAGCATAATAATACTATTCAAATATGATAAAAATGAACTGTGCGATGTTACTTAGAAACCCTACCTATCAACCAGAGTACAAATTTTGTCAATCATAATTCAGAGTATAAAAGAAAAAACGAAAAAAAAAAAATTATCCATGATGCATAATAGCATTCCTCATATTGTATAGTTCTGAATAAAAAGTTTCGACCTTAAATCTTGATAATAAAAAAAAAATTTATCTTCACTCGATCTATGGACAAAATTTAATGACACAGTAAGTTTAACCGTGTCACATAATCTGGACAAATTAAACAACTCGCCAAATGCTTAAGCCTTAAATCTAAGCCCTCTTTGACACGAAACATAGAGAAAAAAAAGAAAACAGGAAAATAACTTATAAAACACAGGTGGTGCTGCAGTACAATGTTAATTAGGTATAGACCTGAATTTTAGACTGTATTCGATATTGCTAGGGTCAATCACACGGTAACTTTGACATATCATTATGAAAAATGACTGCGGTTTTTAGAGAAACAAATTTAACACGCTGAAGCACAGGGTATATTTCATCACCGCACACAATCATTCCCAGGCCCACGCCTTGTCAGTTGGGACTTTTTACGTTTCATTGTGACTGTTCTTGAGCTCGGACTTTGGTTCGCACTGTTATTGTTGCTGCTGTTGTTGTTATTGTTGTACAGTGGATTTTTCACTTTATTTTTACCAGTTGTATAATGATTTCCTCCGTGCTGATAATTTCCTCTTGAGTTGTGCTGATTAACTGAAAATCAAGGAGATGGCATATAGTAAAGAGAAATCACCGGAGATAATCTATGATAAAAAGATACAGCTTTTTGGCATTTACGTATCTTTTCTCTTATAAAGAATGAAAAAAAACTCAGTCATACCATGTGCATTAGGTTTGTAGTGTTTCTTTGGCTGACGGTGATGAGTTGGCTGGTTATCACATGCATGATTATCCTCATTTCTTTCTTCAGCTTTACCATCTGTGTTATTAGGAGAGTTGCCACGACTGCATTCAGAATCCTATCGTAAAACACATGTATAAGAGAGTCATAGCTACAACCTTCCAGATAACATTAAGAGGTGAGGTGCTGAAAAATTAACGAAAAATAGGATCCCTCATAATCGCCAATCAGCTAATACGAAGCGTTAGAGAAATCTAGCGATCTCTGCTGACTGGTCAAAGATATGAAATGACCGACGACAATGGAGACTGGATTAGTTACTAGGCTATCAGGTAATAATTCATGAAGAATATTTTTTGATACGGATGTTTTTTTGAACGCTAGATATTCTTCTCACAAATATGGGTACCCCGCTCTTGTAGAGTTGACTGTATAAAAAATATGGATGGTCAAAAGCCCATGGTTCTTACAAATAATCTTTTATTGTTAGCTTAATGAACTTGCAAATTGTAATTACCGTATCACTAGCAGGGGCGGAAAGGGTCGATGCATCTGAACCTGTAGAACTAGAAAGAGAGTCCATCTCGCCAAGAGGCAGTGGGAATGTTGCTTTGATCCATTTACGATAGTCAATCACTTCGTCTGTGACTCGAATTATTCTGCCCAGTATACTGTAAGTTTGTAATAGAAATCCTTACATATTATTCATTATGGTCAATATTTATTGAAATCGTAGATTATATCTGTATTATTGCATACAAAATGTAACATAGTTTTAATGATTTTCAACAGTTTTGCTTACCTTACTTTGTTTGCATCATTTACCAGTATATTAAGAGGGCTAACTGCTTGAGATAGTACTGAGTATGCCCAATCGAAGGCCTCTTTAACATAGAGAGCTCCATAACTACTGCGACCAATGTCGTTGCCAGGAGTAAGTGGATCTTCGATGCATAGTAAGGAAGGTCTGTGCCCATCGATCATATCACGTTGAACCTGAAATTAACGATTCAACGATCAATTGAAGGCGAAAATGTTGAGGAATTAAACAGTAAGAAATTACCTAAAGAGCAATCATACCGTCTACACAGGAAGAATAATTACTGTAAGAAATTTAAGATTTGTGCAAAAATTTATACTATCAGCAAATTGTATTCGGATTTTAATAAAAATATCATAAATACCTGACCCTCTATTACCGATATTAGAAGACTGTAATACAACTTGATTTAATTTGATATCATTACGTGAGAAATAATAAAATCAACTTTTTTTTTCTTGAAATAATAAAAAATAATAAAATTCACTTTTTTCTCTCAAAATAAGTATGGTATAGAAATAAATTCGAATTCCATTAAAATATGTGACAACTTATGAAATTAAACTGGTAATGCCTGCTTCTTCAGCCAAGTCGAGTGTGTCCACAAAGTAATTCAAAATCATGGATTCATAATTAACGCTATACTTCAGGTGGATAACAGCACAAAACCCAAAACTCAGAACCCAAAAAATTATAAATGGGTTCTATTATTATATCCAATTTGTAAAACCACAATTGCGCTTAGAAACTATTGGACCCATTACTGCTTACTCATTATTATAACCGTTTTTTAAGTACTATCGAAATAGGATATGCCCCAATAATATGAGTACTTTGCATCGCAGGTATTCTTAAGAAATATCGGTGAAGAAGATTGGATGTTGTATTCTACAGGGAGCGAATGTACGATTAAAGCAAAACATACCTCTTCCTTAGATATGTAAGTACCACCATCTTTGACTCTAATACCAGTTTTAACATAATTGAATTTTCTACCGTAGAGTTCCAGAAATTCAATCAATAACACGCCCAAATTAGCATTCGGACAATATGCATTCTGTCTAGGGTGTAACTGCAAGATAATTGATACTGTTATTATATTTCATACATGACAATGTACAAGATATGCAGAGAAACAAATACATGCATCCCAGGTTGATAGCATCTTTTTCGGGCATAATTACCTGCAAAAAACTAATTGTCATTAGAATAAGACTGTAGGATGAAATGCCGCCAGTGAATACTTCATTGAGATCTCTTTGCAATAAAAATTGTTTCAAAACCATCACGAGCTTGTCAAGTACGGGGAATCGGCGTTTGTATAGCTTGATCAGGTCTACGGATTTAACGCCATTGTTCATATTGAAACTAATGTCCACCTTGATCTCGGTTTCTTTGTCAGTTAGCTTTACTATTGGTACACTAGCTTTATCCAGAACTTTTATGGAAGCTGGTTCGGCTATGTTGCGATCCAATAAAGCTCTTTCTAGAGTGTGAAGTGGAAGCATTTTCCATACACCTATTACCACTAGGTCAATGTCACTGTTGGGAACATATTTATTTTTGTTGAGAATATTTTGATTGGGCAAATGCTCGCTGAATGTATATATACTGATAAGAATTTTTGATTAGTTTGTCCTATGGGATTACCAATTTGTTTATCAGATATTTCACAGGTTGATAACCGCACTTGAAATGTAAATATCATTTCCGTTGTTATCAAGCTCTGATTGATATGCCATTACATTGAAACGATTGAAAATATTTTGGTAATCCAATTCAAAGATCGCGATACAGCGTTTGATTTAAAATTTAATGTTTTAAAATTTTTTTTTAGTAAAACTAGGAATACTGACCTAGTAGGTAGGTAAAGTCCGGTTGGAAAGCTCCCGAAAACTTCGACGTTTGAATTAGGCCACAGATCATGAATTACCTCTTCTATTCTTTTCACAACACGTATACGAAGTTTGTGCTCTTCCATGGAAGGGCACATGTAAGAATAGAAGTCCTCGATCTCTTCGTGTAAGCTGCAAATATAAAAAACATGAATCAATTTACAAAGTTGGTTGATTATGATTTTATACCACCGAATTATACGAATCTTCCTATTCCACGCAGAAAACCGTTATATTTATCACATGATCGAATAAAGATTACGCAATTTCAAAGAAATCTCTAAATGTACACAGCTTGCAAAGAATATGGCTTTATAAATGTGAAATTTTTCAAGATATTCTCCCACACACTTACGCTCAAAATAACACAGCTGAGTAATCCATAACTTTCAGATCGGAACTCTTAAATCTTTTTACTCTCTACATAATTACGTAAGTATTGGATTTCTTGCTTCAACAAACGTCTAAAATGTGGCAAATCCAAAATGTCTTATCAGTTCCTTCACTTATTATTACCTGATGTGAAACTAGCAATATCTCCATCCATCATTGTAGATCAATCAAGATGCTCTTAATAATTTCTCATACATCTGAAGAACATTTGTGCTAGTTAATTGTAACAGTTTTGACTTCACAATACTTGCAGCAATTGAATAAAAAATGTAAGAGGGATAATCTATGTTACGTCGACAACAGGCAAAATCTTCAATTCAAAATGCACATCCAAAAAAGGACATAAAGCTTTTATCAATAGTAGCGTGTCACGCAACCTTATCAGTTATTAATTCACGATCAAGCACAGTGTAAATTTCATTAATTGTACAATATAAGCACATTGCTTTTTAACTCATCTCCGGGTCTATCAAGTCAATTATCCTGGAATGAGATTTGCTAAGCAAAAATTTAATTGATGCAAACAACAATATGACTTCCAGGTAGATGAACTATAATCATACCCAGCACAACATTGCATATCTACGCTGCGCAGCTGATTAATGACATTAGATATTGCGAACGATATGACGTGGAAAATAAAAACTTGCTTCCTTTGACCTGAACCACAGCCTGCCAGACCTTGAACTTAAATCAAGCGAGTCGTTGGATATAAAATATTTTGAGGACGGTTGAAAAACTGCATTTTTGAACGAATCAAAAAATCATCTAATTATCAAAATGAAAGTATCATATGTCGTTGTCCTTGACTAAATCAGCATGTGACATATCTAACCTCACTCGAGTTGCCCACATACGGGGAATTCGGATTAGGGAAATACTTGTGGATAGATTGATAGGAGTAATTCGAATGGAATGGAATAATAAAATGTGCTCACCCAAGTACCCCCTTGGAGTAATGCTTGTTCAGCTGACGCCAGGGACACCCGCCGTATTCGCCGATGAGAGCATTATAATTGTAGTTCATGCCATAAGTACTAGCGCGGTTGTCGCCTTTCCTTCTCGATGGATTGTAATAATTATTACAGGTATTATGTTGCACACGCGTAGCTAAACGGTCCTCTCCAACACGACTAGACACCGAATCTAATGATATGTAATCTTGCTGCACTTTATTACCCATCGTGTTCGATGAATTGTCGTTCTTGAGTGTCAGGGTATCGAGTCCCTTTTCAGCAATTTCAGCCTCCCAAATGTGTAACCACAAGTCCTTAGCGGGGCCGAACTGCTCGGGTTGATACCAACCGATGTTTGGATCCATTAAACAAATCGAAACCACTTATTCTACAACTAATTAATTCGACAAACTATCAATCAAAATCTTTGATGAATTTATTTTAAAACTGTACTGCTTGCTATTACTGTAACACTTCCGACACCCCGAAACCATGCATACAGGTTGCACTGATTTATATCCAACAGATGTCGCTGTTCAGCTTCGTTCGCTGAGTTCGCTAGTTCGTTCTATAGTTCGTTCTATATAGTTTGTTTGCACTTTGGTTCGGACAGAGCGAGATTCGGATTACATCCACATCCTACCAATCTACGAAAAATCCAGATGCTTCTTTCACCTCTGCGAAGTTAGTCGATCAAAGGAAGTTCGTTCTTTTTACTTATCGATTCTTGGGGAACAATCAACTCTGCTGTTATTCACTTATTAAAAAACGTTCTCATTGCAATATTGCTCACTGAACGACTCCGTAATGTTGGTAGGTATTTTTCAACGCTTCAATAATGAAAAATAAAAAATTATCCAGCTAACTTTAAAAAAAATTTTGTCTCAATTTGAAATGATAACTGATACGTACAGCGTTGACTGAAGATTTCAGTCAACGCCTGCAAGAAACTTTCGATGATCTAACAATCAGTAACAAACATCCAGTATAAAAAGGGTTCGAAAATCGATTTTGTTCGATCAACTTCACAGAGATAATTATTTCAGATTGCGTGGTCGCTTCTTCACTCCTTGCCGACGCCAGGCACTTGCATCCGCGCATAGTCAAGCGAGTATCAATAGCCTGGGAAATTTTATACACGGATATGGATTCAAATCAAAATTAATCTGGTGTACTTCTTGCTTTTTATATTTAGGGGGGGAAAAACGCGTTGTTATAGGTGTAGTTTTCACCTGTATGTGACAGGATCCTGCATCTGCTAATAACAAACGGGGGATGGACGAGGGACTTCGATTTTCACGGCGCGGCAAAATGGATAGCGATTATTTGAATTACTAAGCACAACATAAATTTACGCACTTGATTGGTATTTCTGTGTTTTAATAATTAGATGAGCAATCACTGATTTGATTGATCATGATTACTAAAGTTTTATTCGGAAAATGTTCATTTCATTTAATAACGGCTCTATTTTTCGTTTTTTATTTTTTTTCGGAGAGGTTTTCATTTCAAAGGAGATGAATTTCATGGCTGCTATTTGTTAATTTTTGTAATTCGAATTTCCGAAATTTTAAATAGCTATCATCATCTCAGATGCGACAATAATTAACACCACATAAGCCATGTATAGGTATATGTTAGCCTTGATCTATTTAAGTATGCGCTGTTATTCAACACTGTGTTTGTAACTAAACTGAATGAAACAGTTGTTATCAAAATGATATTATGTTTTATGCACGCACACCTTAATTAGTCAATGCAACGAAATATTGAAAAAAATTGCCTCTAATACTAAGATACGTCTCTAATAATTAGTTACATAATTGCAGAGGCTAGCAGGCAAAACAAAAATCGAAACATTATATATACATGTTAATATTTTAATATATTGGTAACGCTAAATATAATTAAAGAATACTAAAATAGACTGATGTGTCAATTGAGCAAGAGATTTTTGCCAGCAGAACGTTAAACTAGTATCAAGTTCATTTGATCGTGGTAGAAAAAAATGGTAGATCACGCTTTAGAAAAACTTGTTCTTGAATTATATCATGAAGATAAGTGGAAGGATATATTGGATTTACAAGATTTCAAAGATGGCTTTGAAAAGCATAGACTTTTGTGGGTATGGCCAAGTCTGGAAGATCTAGATTGGCTGAAGCATATTATTAACAAAAAGAATGTGCGTGAAATTGTTAGCATAGGTTGCGGCAGCGGATTATTGGAATGGTTAATTCAAAAATATTTAGGTAAGATAAAACACATCATGCTAATATACGTACACTCACATACACCGAATAGTAAAAAATTAGTGCAAATTCGAATGATTATGATAAGCGCGTTTTTCTAATTCTATGTAGTACGCTATGTTCTATATTCTTTTTTTCTCAGGAATCGTTGTTGTCGGGATAGAAGTGGACCGAAAATGGTGGTACAGCGGTTATTCTCCGCCATTATTTTTAAAAAATATTCATTTCATTGATGAAGAAGACAGTCGATTCGAAATATTGCCTTCACAAGCTATTTTGTTCTGTTATTTTAACAACGGATCGGCATTTCTGAATTACGTGAAGAAGTACACGGGACGAACGGTCATTGTCATTGGACCTGGTGAAGGACGGGGTTCCTATACAGATCCGGTACCATTTGATCGGAAATTTTCTGATCTCGGTTGGAAATTGGATGCGGCGAGAGAGATTAGAAATACAAAAGATTATGTAGCCGTGTATGTTAGGTAACTCAGATTAATTATTGAATTTTTGTGTTCCGGTATAAAACTTAATTTTTTAGTGGATTCGGGTAATTCTGGTCACAGCATCGACTTGTTTAGAAGGCATTCTATTGTCATTAATCGTTTCAGTAATCTGGCATTGCAGTAATCATTACAAACAATCCCGATCAATTCACGTGTATGAACATAGGATCTATTACAAAACAATGTATGAATATACTCAATAATTATAGTCAAAATCCTGGTACGAATGAACAGAACGTGTTGAAAAAAATATATATCAGTTATACTTATTCTATGACAATTGGCGATCTGGAATCTGTTGGAAGTTTACTATATGATGTTTGTTCGTGCTTTGCCATATGAGTGAGTAGATTTTCCTTCTTTATCGACTTGTATGAACAGAACTGGCAAGAAAACATGAGGTTGTGATCTAAACCTGTAAATGAGAAACACTGTATTACTCAATAAACCTTTAATTAATGACTACATGAACCATATGTACTTAAAAAACTTAGGTACCCCTCACCAGGGTGCTTATTTTTCAGATGCACTTTGTAGGTAGATGACTGGATACATGCATAACTGCAGTGTGGGCAGCTGTAAGGCTTGAGACCTATGTGTCTTAATTTATGTCTCCTTAGCGAATTGTGGTCCCCGGTAGAATAGGAACATTGGTTACACATAAATGGTTTTTCTCCTGCCAAATACGAACATAAAGCAATTTTCTTGATTCTTGGAACAGATCTAGGACGATCCATTTTCCAAATATTTAATAATTCTAATACTCACCAGTATGACGCCGTAAATGAAGTTTGAGCGCACTCCTTGTGGATGCTGAGTAGGAGCATGCATTGCATGTATATGGTTTTGATTCCTTGTGGACAGAATCTTTGTGCAACTTTAACAATCTCATGTTTGTGAAATTCCTCCCACACTCATCACATTTTAAAGGTTCTTTATCCTTAGCTCTGTGCAGTGCTCTATGATTCCTTAGCTGCTTTGTCGTTTTGAATCCTTAAGTAGTATAAGAGGATAGAATCAATAAAATATGGCTTCATAAACTTGAAAATATCAAAAGAACAATATAGACATCAAATATCTACCCTTTCCACAGTTATTGCACACGAATGGACGCTCATCTCCATGTATACCCCTGTGTTGGTTCATCAGATTACTTAGGCTGCAATTGATTACAATATATATTAATTTTAAAACTGCAATGGCAGCCATGTTCAGGTGATGCACTTCCTGGTAATGAATATTTGGTATTCGTATAAATGAACTCAGCTACCTTGGTGTTTTATAACTGCACAAGTCACAGCTGTGTAGCTCCATGTCTATTATATGTGACCTCCACAAATGCCCAGCTAAATTGCTCCAATTGTTGCTTTTGAATTCCACGCATTCAGGACACTCAAAGGTCAACTGACGCGGACTTGTTGGAAGGACATGGCATTTTTCATGATATACTATGTTTTCTCGTACCAGCATCCGTACTCCACATTCTTCTAGTTTGCATCTGGGTGAAGAAATTTTTTAATGTCAGGAATCATGTTTTGTGCTTTGGAAAAAAATATAATGAGGGTACATGTTTTCATCGATTATTGATGATTTGGTACTTACTTGAATCCTTGTTTGAGACTAATAGATTGTGGCTTGGACGAATTACTTTTGAAACCTTTGGGTCTACCTTTGTTTTTTCTTTTAGTTTCTGTCCACTCGTTTGTCGTAAAAATTTCTGGTGCTGGAGTGAGCTTCACAAGTTGCATTTCTGATTCTGAAATACCTCTTTCGATGGTATCATCTTCTTGCAAGTAGCCGTCGTCCTCATTCTTGGTTTCATTTTTAAAATTAACAAACTGGAAGTTTCGGTGGGTACTCACCAGTTCTGGTAAATTTAAATTCTCGGGACTGTCAACATTCTCTGTTGCGTGTAGTTTGATTTTCTGATCTTGTCGATCGTCAGTTTTTGATAGAAAAGTCTTATCATCAATTAAAAATGGAACATTTTCTATATCGACTGCACCCAAAGAGTTGTCAATTCCCAAAGGAACAGTATTCACAGTTTGTATACACGGTAGTGAGCTACTTTTATTATCTGGCCATTGAGGAAGAGTTACTACTGCATTTACTGCTGTCACCATTGGCGCAGGTGAAACCAAAAAAGTTTTTGCACGTTCCACACTTCCCAAAGATTGATGGGATGTTTGCGTCACGAATATCTGTTCGTTTTCTGATTTTGTGATATGGATTTGAGAGAATGGTTTTGGTGTATTACCTTCGCCAAATGTTTGCCTAGGAGACAATTGTTGTACTATTATTCGAGCTTCGCTTTCGCATACCTGGAATTTATTCAGATTTTTAAACAACATTTGTATAGAGACTATACTAATTAGTGTTGATGTGGCTCACCTGGTGATCATGTATCATATGAGACAGTAGCGAAGCTTCATGGTGAAAAGTATTCAAACATCCTGGACATTTCAAAATCGGCTTATCTTTTTTACCTAAGGTATTATAATGTTCCTTTTCAATATGTTCGAAAATGTGTTTTTCACTCAAGCTCATGTATGAACATTCTTTACACTTGAAGCACTGTAGAGTGTCCGTATATTTCTCATTTCCCTGTAAAAAAAAATCCCGACAAAAATGTTGTGTTGAAGGATACATGATTCTGCCAATGAAATCGATGAAGCTGTCATTACCTCGGTAGAGTGTTCGTCAGATTTTTCGCAGTGAAATCGTTTTATAGTTTGGTTCGTTTGTAGTATTGTCGAAGCGTGCGTGTCGGTATATGGACACCCTGTATTCTCACTTTTATGCAATTTCGCTGCACCCTGAATCAATATGGAAAAGAATTAATAACGTGGGAACAATAAATGTTAAAACATTGAGGAGTATCAATTGTAAACAGAGTATTGCAATACCTGAGTGTAAGGCAGCGAGCGCTCATCAGCTCCTTTCTTTGAATAATTATCAATCTCGTTCATAATAATCCCTTTATGTAATCCCTGCATATCAATTGCTTGAAGTACAGAGTCAACTTGGCTACTGCTGATGATAGGGAATTCTTTTTTTAATAAAAAATCGGCTTCATGTTCTTCAGTATTTCTGGTCGTATTAGGATTCATCGTTCTCGAATCTTCAAGAGTTTCGTTCGATTTCGGTGGTGACGCTTGTATTTTGGTATTGATATCCATGCCTTGAATGCTCAATGCTTTATTCGATGTTGCTAGTAAAATTCGTTTCGGTCTACCGGAATTCAATGTGTTAGGTGGTGATATAAATTGCTGCATGATCACAACAGGCTTTTGTGATTTAGTTTTGGGAGATATAATTGATGAGTTTGGTCTACTCATTACATTGCGATTAGTCATCATGTTCTTGGTAATTGCCCTTTTAAAATTGTTACCTTCATTAGAGTTTAGCAGTGTGTAAGAACTGTTCTTATGCAAGCGAAGATCTGGATCTGATTTCTGACTATTTTTTATTGTGGGAAGTCGTTCTTGATGTGAAAAGTTTGGTCTTGGTGGGATTGGAAATATGCTAGAGTTCCCTGAATTCAATCCTTCAACAATATTAAATTGTGGAATTGCAACATTACTAATAGTCTGACTGGAATGATCATTTTTTATCATTGTGTATTCAGGCACATTTGTTTTCATTTGCTTTAGTGCTCTATCATTGCTGTCTGTGATTACAATCGTATCACAATTATCCAAAGTTGGATTTTGCAGTATTATATACTGCATGGAAACATCTTCAGTCAGTTTGATGCGTTTTGCGTTCTGAGCGCAAGTAAAAGATTCCAAAATTTCATATTGATTTATTTTTCCAATTGACTTATTACTTTTATTTTCGGCTGCTACTGGATCCATTCTTGGAATAACAGTAATGAATCCAGGGTCGTTTTTTACGGCTCGGTTCTGACCCAATTCCAATGTTTGAATACCTTTCGGCAAATTCGTTTTTGGCGCGATCGCCACTGGATACATGGAAGTCACTGACCTTCTTCGTTTCTGACCCCAATTATGCTTAATAGTTCCTGTCATTTTTTGCGCGTACTCAGTTTTTGGAAACACTGATAAAATCTCTACGTCCTTTTCGTCCATTATTGTCTTCAATGTCAATGGCAATGAGCTGAAAAATTAGGTGCATTTAATCGGTGCGTATTACGATGTGCATGAAAAAAACCCCATTGCCTTTTTCGGCCCGTTTAGAGGCTACCATCGACGAATGTTTATCAAACGAATATCTCGTACACAAACGGAGTTACGACGCTCAATATTATGTTCAAACTCATTATATACTTACTTTGTAGCGTCGTATCTGTTAACCTTCGAAAAATCACAGAATTTAAAACAAACCAAAATATTTAATACACGCAATCACCACCATTTTGTAACTCTAGAAGCCTCGTATGAGGCACTAGTCGTAGCAAAGCAATCTTCTCCGGCGGGATAATCAAATTAAATTGTTTAGAAAAGATTTGATCACCGGCACGAAGTTAATAATTGTGGAAAACTTATAGAAGGACATGGGATGAATCAGATGTATGGTTTAGAAAAATTATTATCATGGTATCATACATGAATCAAGTTTAAAAACGCATGTATTTATTTTGTTCTACTGTATTTTATCAAAGATTCCAAGGAGCACTAATGGAAAGGATTATAAAGATTTTATAAAAAATATCTTCATTTTCGAAGTGATAATCCTAATTATATACAAATTTGATGTTTATCGAATGACTAACAAGAATCTCTCGCGTCATGAAAATAAAATAAATATAAACTCCGATGAAATCTAATAAACGAATGAAACATACTGAACACTTAATGATGTTTCTCCAAATGCTGAACCTCAACATTCTGCATTGAAAAGTAAACATCATCAGACGACACATTTAATAAAACTCTTTGATGAATATCCATTCTTGAATGATCGCAAATTAATAATCTGGCGGCACCCAGTCTCGCACAAATTGTTATGGCTTCTGTTACTGAAGGAGTCTTTATACCTACATCAAAAAAAGGTCTCAGCATTTAGGTTCATTGGCTGTTATGTAAGTTATCAAAATTTATACCATACCTTCTAAGGAGCACAGCGATGTCAACTGAATCAGAATGTTATTAAAGGTAACTTCTTCAACACCGGTCCGTGCAACTTCTGAGCACACAGCCTGCAAGAACATCCGTTCCATTTGTGAGCAATGTTTTATGGCTTGAACTTTAGCACTAGCAATCATCTCAGTGAGGGCCTGATTAACATCTTGCATTGCCACTATTTCAGTAAGGTTCATCTCTGCAACTTCAGTCGCTCTGCGGCAAATATCCAACGCCCTTCGAGCATCACCAGACACTGCAGCCACTTTTCTATAAAGAATAAAATAACATATCTATGATCGATAATATCATAGGTGAAATTGGATAGTGACTTTGGTAACATGAAATAATATTCCGAGAAATCGTTCACGCTGACTCTAAATATTCATAATGCATTTTGGAAAGGTGTAAGATAATGGTAGCTCAACGAACATGAGAAAAACGATCACAACTCACCTAGCTACTAATTGTATGGCTTCGCTTTTGAACGCATTCGAATCATTTAATCTCGCAGTTACAATTTCTTGCAACTGCTTATGAGTGTAAGGCTGGAACGTTAGCCGAGTGAGACCCAATCGAGAAGTAACACGTCCCATTAAAACTTTTTCAGGTAAGTCCATGGTATTTGCAATTGTGATCACGACAAGTTGAGCACAGGATTTTGCTGGCCAATCCAACAAATTATATACCACATCTTGCCGTTTGTTGCACAAAATATCAAGCTGTAATCAGACAAACAAAATTAATTATTACTATAGATTTGTAGAAATTGGATGAAAAAAAAAACATTTTCGTACAGCTTGCTCAAAATGTAATCCGACTTGTTCCGAAAATTAATAAGCTCATGTACCTCGTCAACAAGTAGCAAGGTCATAAGTGACCTGGGCAAAGCCTTCATAAATTTTTTCTCCAGTATCTGATGAGCTTGTTCCCAGGTAGCTTTTTTGCCCGTCATTTGCTTTAAAATCTCTACATACGCTTGTCTTGGCTCAGTCAACTTCATGCCATTGATTTGAATAAATTCAAAATCATCAACTTTGCCTTTGGAAACTGTTTTTTTCAAACAGCGTATAACTTCGTTTACTGTGGCAGTTTTACCTGTTCCAGGTACGCCGCTTATATAAAGGCACCTAGAAATATTCGGAATAATTATTACGTTGATAAGAGAATTCAAATGCAATGAAAAAAAGGCCAGAATCTTACACACAAAGATGAGAGTAAGTCAATCAAAAAAGCATACCCTCCACTTTTGTCCATCAATTTCCTCTCCAGAAACATATATATATTATTGAATTCTTCCTCTCTGCATGGCAGTGATTTGGGAACTGCACTGACATGTAAGCGGGCTCTGGCTTCTTGCAGAGGGGTCGAAGGCTTAGAAATGCGAATGTTACGTTGACGCATCGATGGAGTCAGTAAACCATTTTTAATAGATCTTGACGGAGTTTGGAGCGTTGATGCAAGTATATTACGTTTGGGAGTTGACGCTTTCAATTTTTCAACCAAGTTTCTCCCGCTGCGACTTGGAGTTAGTGCACTAATAGTTGTTTTGCATTTTTTAGGTGTCGCATTCAGTTCAAAGTTTTCATTTTCGTTTATGTTAGCTTTTGCAGAATCTTTTTGTTGAACTTCTGATAATCTCTTTAGCGTTTTTGCCTGATTAGGTAAAATCTTGTGATTACAATTCATCATTCCATTTCTGGCTGACCTTGTCTTTCGTGTAGTTTTGCTGGCATTGTTTTCAACATCAGATTCATCAGTTTCATCACTGGTGTACTCCATCTTATCGTTTGTAGTGATATTAGACTTCTTTGAGCTTTCGGAGAAATTAGTAGTGGGTATTGATCGTGTAGTTCGCTTGTTGATTATGTTCTTGTCCGAAGTAGAAATATCCTGATCATCGTGCACATCAATGCTAATAGTTCTTCGGAGTCGTTTATCAAAAGTACCACTTGCTTTTGTCGATGGAGTAACGATTTCATAACAATCTGAATACCGCGAATTTGCTTTGATTGTACGGGTAGACTTTCTAAGGGCTGTAGAATCTACTCGTTTCAGTTTGATTTGCACTCTGCGTAATTTCTTAGTAATTTCAGTTGTTGGAGAATATTCTTCTATATCATCTAAGTTGCTTAACTGCACACTTGGAGTACCTGACACCTTTGAATTGACTCTTAAAATACTTTTTGGTGTACTTATGGTGGTTCCCCTTCTCGGTTCATTATTTGTATTGTTGTCGGAATCAGAATCGATTTTATAGTTACTTTGTTCTGAGGATCGGCGTAATTTGATCCGAAGCAGGGCATCGTCTCGTTTATCTACAAGTTTTTTTATAAGTAAGTTTTTTTGTGTTTCACGGACATCTTCAGTTTTCAAAGTCACTGATAAATCACGGCATGCGCTGGTTGATGGTGCTGTTTGAGTGATTTCTTTCGACGATCCGACATTTTGATTTGGCAGTACGTCCTTTGATTTTGATTTTGTCACAACCTTAACACCATTTTTGTGTGAGCATTCGAAAATCGACGCATCAGAATCATCTGACGATAACAAACAAGATATACTTGAATCATCTAATTTTTTAGACACCTTTCTGACAATATCAATTGGTTTCTTGATCACATAAGTTTCACCGTTAGTTTCACAAAGCTTGAATGCTGCTGGGGGACCTGTAAAATAAATACCATGACCAATCATAAATCGAAAGAAATAGAAGTATCTCGATCTCAATATAACTAATAAAGAACATTAATCCAATTCTTGCTGCAATATGAACTTTTATGTGGTATGCAACATGGAACAATATCTAATGATGAAGAATAGTTTACCAGCTCCATAAATCTTACCAGCATAGTCAATCTCAGGTGAGATACTTCGACTCCTTGGTTCTAAGCTCTCTTCACTACTGCTCATTCTTCGTCTAGACCGTTTCCTCATTAAATAGTTTGACTCTGTCTTAGGTGGTGTACACTTAACTACTTCATCGTTTTCATTTGGAATTTTAGTAGTTGTATTCGTAGAACTGGACTGATATTTGATGAAATTTGAACCATCCACCTCAGAAAGCAGAGTATTGAGACTTTTATTCCTCAATGGTGTCTCCTTCTTACGCACGTTTTTAGTGGGATTCTTTTTTGGAGTAACATTTAGAGAGTTCTCATTATCTGAATCCTGGTGTACACTTCCACGTTTGAATAACAAAGAAGTTACTGGGTCTTCAGTGTCAGAATCCATGGAACACTTTCGCATTGCAGATCTTAAGTTCACATAAATTTTGTTTTCTGATTTATTTTTTAAGCAGGAAACAGTGGACTCTGATGTTGAAATGCTACTTCTGTTTGCTGCTCTGAGTTTACGAGCTGTATATGTTTTCTTAGAATTAATTTCAGGAGTTTCAGGTACAAGTGAATTTGGTTTATATTTTAACATAAGCTTATTGCTGCTCGCTGAAAAATGTTGATTCTCATGGGAACCATAGGATAAATCATTCAACTCCATGACTGGTTCAATATAATATTTGGATCGTTTTTGGATAAGTCTGTAACGACAGACAAATACTGTGTTAGCATCAACTTTGTTGTTATTGTATATTTTCTCCGGTACCTCATCTTCATATACAAAAATGACCTAAAATTCAGACAATGGCTATCACTATTGGCTTTGTTTCATAGTAAGATTGCTAGCTTCAGATAAAAAAACAACGAACTTACGGTACACTTTGCAGTAATGGTGTCTAAGCTGACATCACAATTGTATTTTCTGTAATCTTCTACAATTTCATATTTATTATCCATGTGTTCATTATCAACGTTCTGTGGCATTTTGCTCGGCCACGAGTACCATTGCACGTTTGCTTTATATTTGTCTCTTTGGCTCCCTACTAAACATTAATTTAATATAACAACTCCAATGTTGATTGGCAAGATTCATCTTTTATCAAAGTTCTGTCATATTACACCACTCACTTGATTCATACAGATGTTCTATTCTAGCCACATCGCAGCCTTCGAAAGTGCCAGGCTCATCTGGTTCTGCATTCCATACCAATACATAATCACCAACACGTGCAGACACATCATTAAATCTAAATGCCCTGAAACATAAGTAAATGCATAGCTTTATCTATAAAACTCTTGAAGCAATCGCGATAGGAACTTTTGCTCGACTTACTCATAAGTTTTATCAGTTCCCGTGAATGGGTTAATCTTTGTAGACCTTCTTATATTTCCTAATAGCTCAGGCTTCCTATCCCGTACATTTCTAGTTCGAAGCATTATTATGCAATAGAATTTTATTAAAGAAGGAAAACTATCCAGCGTAGTGTATTTTCGGTTAAAATGCTGATGAAAACATCCCGTCAAGGATCCGGTAACAAAGTTAGTGCAAAGGTGTCAGAAATCGCGCGGGAAACAAACACGACAAGCAAGCGACCACAGTAACATCAACCAATCAGATACGTCGTCGAAAAATATCCACGTGCGTATTGAACACTGATATACATATATACCTAACGCATATCAGTGGTGTTGAAACAAGAGATGCGCACTTGTTCATTGGTTAGAGGGGAGAGGCCACACGAGAGGCTTTTGCACTGGCGTTTGTCATCTGTGCCAACATTGACGGTCCTCACTAGTGGACTGTCTTGATTTTTGACAGAAACGTGACAGCAACCGTCATGGATGTGGATACTGCCAGTGATAATACTTCAATTGATGATAAAACTGAAGACTTTTGTGAAAATCCGACTCGAGATGCATTAACAGAGGGACTTATGGGACTTCTGAAACCTACGGTTGATCAGCTCGATGAAAGAATACGTGCTACGAGGTAATTTTTACATTTCTAATAGGTTATGACGCGCGAAGGTTCACGCATTTCATGCAGATACCATACAAGTTTCAGTAAACTTATTACAAATTTATCTATGAGGATAATCTCATTTCCGAACGGAGATACCGAACCATTGATCAGTGACGTCAAATTTTTAATATTTTGTTTTCTAGGATAAGTCAAATTGAACTAAAACAACAAATTGAATCGTTGACAGAAGAATTATTAAAAATATCTGAAGCTCTACAGTGTCCGCTGGAATTAGATGTGTATGTTAAAAAACTGATCAATACTAAACATAAAGTTACTGTTGTCAGTAATATATTGCAAACGACACAAGAACGACTTAACAAAGTTCATCAGGCTGTTGAGAGAAACACAGCACGCCGAAAGGCTTTGTTAGAAACAACACCTGCAATAAATACTCCTGTTGTCACTGAAAGTAGTGAGCAAATGTTGGAAAGTGATAAGACCAGTAGCACTGAGGTACAAGAGTGATCATCTGTCTTTGATTCAAACATCAAATAATTTGAATAGTTGTTTCAAACATCATAACGAGAAAAATTATTTCATTATTGAGAAATACTGCAGTTGACTCCAGCAACAAAAATGGAAACTCCTATAGTGCATTTAACAAAGGAGGATCTAGAAACAGTGTATGAACCATCTGAAGACTCGTTCTTACTGATTGATGCCTTAGAATTAGATTTGGAGAATCTAAAATCTAAAAAGCCTGGGCTCTGTTTAGAAATCGGTAGTGGATCTGGTGTAGTTATTACAGCATTGGCAAAGGCTTTGGGTCACTTGTTTGCATCCTTCTTCATGGCTATCGACATAAATCCAAATGCTTGCAAGAGCACAAAACGAATTGGTGAAGATAACTTTGTAGATATAAATGTTGTACAGATGGATTTGGTAAACTTTTTTAACAAGACTAATATATTTGACATTGTGATATTTAATCCACCGTACGTGGTCACAGAGTCTTTAGAAGTTCTCGATGAAAGATTAATATCAAAAACTTGGGCAGGGGGTATTGATGGTAGAGAAGTTATGGATAAACTGTTTGCTCATATTCCCAATATGCTATCGCCAAATGGAATTTTCTACCTGGTAACAATCAAGGAGAATAATCCAACTTCAATTATAAATATGTTCAATCATTGGAATATGAAAGGAGAAATAATTAGTGAGAGAAAAGTTAGAGGAGAACATTTACATATTTTAAGGTTCACAAGAAACAATGAGATATAAATAGCACTTGCCTGTTTGCAATGTATAAAACTATTTATTAATCAAGAACATTCGTTGAATAATCACTCAAAAAACACAAGTCCTAATCTTTTCGTTTTATTTTAGGTCACGTATGTTAATTGTTGTCATAAATCCTCATTAGAGGTACTTATGGTTTTTGAGGGATGTACGTATGGTTATTAGATCGCTGAAATGTTGGGTAATCTACGTATGTACAAATAATAATAATAATCGTATCTATACTTAAAACTAATAGTTAAAGTAATTATGTTTTTCCAAACTGATGGTGTCAGCAAACAATTTGTGGCAATATCAGTCAGGTTGGATCAATTTTTTGTTATTACAATACGTTGTGAAAAAATCATGTTTGGTAATGAAAGTGAAATAAAACTGGAAAACTAATTACAGCAATAACAAAGTTATAATTTATTACGAAAAAAAAAAACAAATAAACAAAAAAAAAGTACATCAACATACTACGACATTTCTGCAAAAGACGCCTTTCAGAGAGTGGCCAATGTTGCACTCGTGCCAATTACTTAGTAAGGATCTCTGTGGCATAAAAATATGTTATCCATAAACATACCCTTGGCTTTCGCATTACTTCCATAATAAAATAATGTAAAAATGCTTTGACGTTAGTAGATGAAGCGACAAAATTTTCAATATCTGTATCCTAAATTGGTCAATATACGCAACAATATGGAAAATATGGTGCGATAATATACTTATCAGGTGACGTGCCATGACAAGCCATTGTGCATCAAATGTGCAGTCCTTAACCAATGGCCAGGCGAACTCTGAGAAATTACACGGAACTCGATAATATTACAATAAAAACATATCAAGTTGCCCAAGTCTTGTGAAAATTAGACTGATTTCTCCATTATGTCACAATTTTACATAATGCTTCTCTATAGTCGATGCTTTTCTACTATCAATTTAATGACCCTTGGGTAAATTCATCGTCTTTGCTGCACGAATCGTCTGTAATTTCAGGTAAAATATAGCTGAACTAACTATGGATGCAACGAGTAAGCTCAGCATGAAGGAGAAGGTTGTATAAAATCCTGTGCTGCTCATGCAAATGTTGTTAGCACTGCTGAATTCTTCTACTGCCATTTCTTCAATTTTCTCTAAAACTAAATTGGAAGCTGTACTCAAATCTTCGGGCATTATTACTCTAAATCCTTTTCCGATACGGACTGGATCGGACAAAGCTCCAGAAGAGTTTGTAGGTGCGTAAGTAACGTCTCGACGTCTACGGCCAGGGTCAATTTGCTGAGAAAATAATAAAATGTTTTGTTATTTTATTCAATCTCAAAAATCTATTGAGTCAGTTTGCTGTTAGTGACTGGCGATAAAATTAGTCAAATGCTCACTTGATTAGGCTCTGGACATGCTTCACAGTCTGTTTTGCACAATTCGATGTTACATTCCAAATACAAATCCATTACATCTGGGAATTTGAATGCCTGGAAAAATGCATAGGCAATAATGGATGCTCCTGTATTGCCAGTTTCTCTGGTTTTTTGAAAGGCTCCGAAAAATTTCGGCTTCAGAATACAGCCTCGTTCGTCTGTTAGTTGTACAACATTGGTTGATGTTTCATCACGAGCAACACAATCATGTACCTTGAAAAACGGAATTTTTTAATCTTATCATAAGCCCATGCCATACATTCTTGATTGAGAAATATTTACCTGAAGATCAAATCCAGGATCACCTTCAACAGATACGACCAACGTCATTGTCTCGCCAATCTTCACTAGACCATTAGCTGCTGGAGCAAATGGGCCTTTTCCTGTTTGAATATCTAGTTTGGCTGACGCTGTATCTCCACTAAATGTAACAATCTCTTGATTCAACATATCAACAGATAGACTAACAGAAAGGGCCTTATTGATGTTGCCTTCCCATAGACAACGTACCCTACGGACTGTATCCCAGACTTCTTGAATGCCTGGTTCATTCTGAAAGTTTCGCATAAAGTTGATTACTTGCAGATTATCTATTCAGAAAGTTTCTTTGGTAAAGTTTCCGGTTACGGGTGATGTCTGTTTACGAGTGCGTAATTAATTTATTATAATATATCCAGTACCAACCTGGAGTACTAAAACGTTTTCCAAATAAGCTTGCCCAGCTTCACCCTCAAAATCATTTATAAATTGAGTACCACATGAATCCAAACTAACGGTGAAGGAATATTTTGTTTCGCCTGTTCCTTGTTTCACGTACTGACAGTTGCTGTCTGTGTAGAATCCCTGGTGAATCACAAAGCTCATATTAACTAGTCACATCTAATTACCATGCTTTTAGCTTATGGTTTTACTCATATAGTGACTTACCTTCGAGTAAATGACACCATCAAAAGCTCGATTGAATTCAATATTGATAGTCATCATAGTTTTGCTACATTCAACATCGATTGCGTGAATATGCGGAGGATGCTTCAAATCTTCGTCAGATACAGTATTGCTTACAGCACTGCCTGTTTCTCCGGCTGAAACTGTTTCAACACTGCTCATACCAGACGAAGTTTCAGACGCAGTTACGGACGTTCCTGTAATGAATTATGTTTACAATTAACTTATCACATTTTACAAATTAGGATTTGCAATTAGCTCTATTTGTTTAAATCTCTATCATGTGGATAGTTACCGGAAGTGTCGATGTTTGGTCCAGGTGTTGGAAAACTTGGTACTGGTGATACACTCTGAGAATAGTAGTTACCACCAGAGCCTACAGACACAGGTATGTAAGTGGAAGAGGGTAATGGGGGTTGATATGTTGGTTTGGGTTGCGGAGTTGATGGCGAAGGTTGATACCCGTTGGTTTGAGGCTGTATGTATACACCTGCTGGTGGATATCCAGCTGAAGGTGCTGCTGAAGAGCTAAGAAACTGTGGAGGAGGATTGGTAGGAATTGGCTTAAGCTGAGATATGGACGATCCATAGTTTTGTGATCCTCCAAATGTTGATGACGCGGATTGACCACTCTGTGAAATGTAATTCGGTCTTTGAGTTTGGTAGGGTTGTTGGGAAGGAAAATTAGGTGAGGATGGTTGGCTTGAAGAGTATCCAATGCTAGGGGGTGTGTACACCGACGACGGTTGTTGATAATTTGGATAGCTTGTAACTTCGTTCAAACTTGCAGAAGAATACGAGGGTTGTTGTGCCGTAGACGCCGGTTGAAAGGGTCGAGGTCGCTCAGGAGGTCTCTGAGTACTGTATGGCGGTAAGTATACGTTGCTCTCAGACTGTTGACGGGCTATCGTTAGAAAGAAAATCATTTTGGTAAATGAAATTGATGAATTAAGGAACAACACACAAAGCAGTCATCATTAGTTGACATGTCAGGTTTGACTCAAGAGTGTAATAATCGTATGGAATGTCTTCCTCGGATAAATCATTCATGGACTGTCGAATATTTGTGTACCTAATATATACAAGAACGTGTATGACTGAAAATAAAATTGTTGTAACGATAAGTCGTTCTGCTGTTCATTTTCGAAAATTTATTTCAATTTTCTTCAAAAATAGAGTTCAATTGAAAAATGTTGTGCAGATCAGGTCAGGTATCATGCAGGTTTGGTCTTCATGCTAGAATGTTATTCTTTTCTCAGCTAAGACCTACTTTTCCTCGTGCCCTGACGGTAGATGCCTTGAATCCACTCTAGGATATTTCGAGCCATCACATCTGCTGGTGATGGAGGCGCTGCTCTTACAGATCTCGAGTGAGCTGGATTTGAACGGTACACAAAATACTTTGAGATGAGAGAAACTGTACAACATTAGAAATATTGAACGTACACAATTCGAATTATCTTGTGCATACTAACCAGCTGAGGTCCGTACAAATAGTGCCCGGCCTGCATCTTGACTTGTCGCAACACCCAGTAGCAGCCCTGCGGCTATCACAGCCGTCAGGAATTTCATTGTTCAACTATAACAAAAGAAACCGAGCCAATCTCGTTAATTTTTACAAGAAATTGGGTGACTAGAGATTTTAAAGAATTGAAAATATAATACACCAAGGGAGCAATATTTGTCGGAGAAAATCTAAGGCTATATTTCATCTGCGGCGGATCTTATATCTAAAACCAGGAGACTGCAGCATCGCAAAAAAGCTCCTCTGCAGAGAAGGAAAAGTGAATAATGAATTATATTTAACGTCTTTAATTTTCTGTGAAGTCGAAGTCCTTGTACTAGAAAACCGGTGATTGTGATGTGGCCGCATCAGGCAGCTTTATACATGCCCAATTCGCGATTTGCGTGACTGTCATAAACTTCGTCACGAATCTTGAAGAGTCTGTAATTATAAGTAGCGGATGTTATAGATGACACAGGTATGTATATTTTCTTCAATTGTTCATCATTCATAGGCACGTAAATTTGATGCTCTTGTGAAATCGACGCCCACCGTTTCAAGATGTATCATATTTATAACATTCTGTAAACTATACTCCACACAGTGTAAGATACACATAATCGTTTACTTTCAACGAAACTTGATTTCACGTTACAATAATTAAATCTTTATAATAGTGCTGAGTATACGATATCCGTTTAGATGCATGGGTACCTATACTGAAGTAGCGCAATAGCTTTCTTAACACAACGCACGTTAGACATTTTTCATCTTTGTGCAAAGATCATCCTCGGGTTCTCGGGTATATGGGTATAAAAGAGCAACTGCTGTGTAGCGAGAGCGAGGTGATATAATATTTGAATATATTACTTGTGCAGTACGACCCAATCCGTTTTACGAAACATGTACGAAGACCGAAGATATATTTGCATAATGTATTTTGCCTTTGAGTGAATTTGCCCGTCGGGCATGTAGAAGTGAAGGATATAATGTTACAGGATTATATGGGTGTAATGAACGTGAATTTCGAAGGTCTAATAAAATAAATCAATCATTTCTAAATCATATAATCAATTTACTTCACCACTGCAGCTACTGCAGATCTAATCACCTATCTCTGGTAAGAGTAACTTCTGCAGTGAGGCCATTGACACATTTATCTTTCTATGAAATTTCTTGCGCTAGAACATTGCAACAGTTCACGGTTCAAGGTATTCAACTACCGAGTATTTGTTATATTTGAAAAATTGTCAAATGCGGAGGGTACTTTTACATAAAGATGTGCAAGTAGGTATCGCTAAAAATACCAATTATACATACCATACCGCCGCGCAACTTACGCCGCCATTTTCTCCGAATCATATATACCTATATATATCAAGGATAAATTAAATCGGTTTAAGCGGTAACTCTACCGCTTTCAACTTCTAAAAAGATTCTGTCATATTTCTCATCTATAAATTTATTACCGTAAGGACACAGTTAACAATTATCTTGTGACAAGAATCATTAATATAAGTTCCTCTTCTGTAATTATACGTAAATACGTTACCATACCGTAATCATATTCATATACATACACATTCAGTATACGCTACTTTTGCAGGGAGTCATTGTATAATGGTGAGAAGCTTATTTTTTTTTACATCGCATGCCGCAGTAGAAGATGAATGTTTATCTGTCGTGTAAAAAAGCGAAACTTGTACGTGATGAATGATGTCAATATCATCTTCATCGATACCCCAATTAATTTGATTTAACTGAATTAATTGTTGAAAAGTTTCTATGTAAAAATGTATGAGGGTACTTTCGACTTTGTAAAACAAAAATTCAGTAATTAATTTTTGTAAAAAAGTTGAAGAATAATCAGGGAAAGGGTTAATAAATCTGCGGCTATAAAATATTCTCCATATACTATAATCTCATTTTGTACATGAGTCCTTTTGTGCAACAAAAGTGAAATTTGCAATGAAATGTGAGAATAAAAGAGTTGAAACGTTTTATATGTTCAAGCAATGACTCAACTTTGAAGGTTGCTAATTATTTGGCGGTATTAACCCGCCGAGGACATACACATTAAACCCTATTATTTTCTAACGTCTAACGAAGGATATTATCGAAGGACAATGCGAAACAAATAGATTAAATGAATTCTGTTTCAGATATAATTAGTCCAATTTATACTGAACGTGAGAGACGATATTACTGGAGGGTAATATAATGAAAGTCATGACTTTTTGCAAACCGATAAAATTTCACCGGAAGTCAGAGATGAGTGTATGATCTTTGGATGGTTGACCGTACGTCCGTGCGTAACAAGTAATGAGACAATAAAATAGACAAAAATTAACAAAAAATCACGCATATGTTGGTACGAACTCATGCAAACACATTATAATGCGAAGCTGATGCTGCCGCGTCGCAGGACGAGGTGAAAGGTGAAAGTCACGCCATAGTTGATCGGAACATCTTCGTTTCAAGTATAGGTAAAGGAGAATTACGAATTACGATACGTGGTAGTTACAGAGATGATTGAAATTTTTCAAATGTCTTTGATCACCGTTGATTGGAGGTATAGCCTGGGGCATCACTAATTTAACATCACTTTCGTTACTTATTTTAATTTTTTTTTTTCTGCCATTCATCCGACCTAACCCTAGTGAACCGATATGCACAGTGTAAGGTGTAATAGAATAATGGATTCGATAAAAGGAATATTAATTAATATAAATGCGTGGCACAATGCATGTATAATTGTAAATTACTCCATCGTCAAAACGTGGTAAATGTGCGCCGTGAAAATATTTTGCAATGTTACACTGCAGACGAATGTATAATTAAGAGACTTGACAGTCATATCGTTCTTCTATATTTCTACTTTGCAATTATTCTAATATAGTACATAAATTTCTTGAAATTCAAGACTCTAGGAATAAAAATATAATAACTTAGTTTTGCGGTTTTGGAATGTCGCAAATTCGCGTGCCGCACACTGCGTCCCTCAAGTTGCACTTGAAGACAACTGCAGTGCTCTAAAATTTTCTAAACAATATTAATTTTAATAACCGTTTATTAACACCCAAATACACGCAACACGTATCATTATAATACGTATCCAGAAATATTAAGGGTAACGCAACTATGTACCGTTATTTCATTTCCCCCAGTTTAAACGACGATGAGTCGCATTAGCTATTTTGCAGTTTATAAATATACAGGTACGTACACTATAGTTATTGCGCCAAAAACTATAAAACTTACTAGTCTAAATTATTTACTAGTCTAAATGTAAGTCTCACGGAATTGACGATTATAAATGCTCTGCAGTTTTGCTAACTGATTAAAAATTCACCTAGAATCTACTGCTGTTACTTTTATAATTTCTCCAAAGCGTCGATGTATTTGTGGAGAAGGTATATGAGCGCGATCGGCTCAGCATTACCCAAGTGCAGTATACTATAAATCTCGTTGCAACCTCTAACTGGAGAATTTCTCTATAGAAACTGCAACAACCACCATTAGGTCGAGGTTATGGGGACATTGATTCCATCTAGGTATATAAATACTTTTATACATCGCGTCCAGCGGCTACACAGCTGATTTCACAAAATAGACTATAGCTCACAAGCGATTGATCCTGGTAAAAGCAAAAAATATAAGGAGTGAACTTTGACCATTCATCACCACCTGCAACGTACGCTTAACTGCAGTATAACTCGCATCATGTGAATTACGATGCGTGATACGAAAATGCTTATGAGGCTGAGGACAATTAAGGTCGAAGATCAAGGGGGAAAATCTGCTTGTAGAAAATGAGAGAAGAACAAAAACAATGAGAAAAATGGAACTAAATAGAAATTACTGTATAATAACGAAGGGAATATATAACAAGAGTTCATTCAACTTTAAATACCGCTGGCTTACAGAAATTCATGCAAATAATATATCATACGTGATAATTGCAGTCTAATTGTACCGGAGAGTGTTACGCTTTGAGTATGTGAATACGTGACTGATCAATTATTGACATTTAATTGTGTAAACTGGAGAACTGTAATTTCGTTTTAATAGCTTTTGAACGATTACGAAGGAAAGCTACATACGGCAATGGAACGTATAATCTATAATAACTCTGCCACTGTGGAGATGTGAGACAGATTAGCTGTGAACGAGCAGAATCATTTTTTTTGCTTATTTTTCGATGAATTTTTTTTTTCTGTGTACCTAATCTTGTTCAATTCAAGTTTTCTATGTACAAATTTTCATACGCGAATATATATATAATGTACAGCATTTATAATACATATATGTAACACACTTTTACGTACACATACCTATATAGCATTATTTTAGCAGACCTTGAAGATGATCGAGGCAGAGAAATTACAGTAAGAAAGTTTTGTTGGAAGAAGAATTTACGAGGAAATTTATAGTGGCGCATCCTTATATCGAGATGAGATCAGACGATGAGATCAGAGAAAGACGCGTGCAGCGTGCAGAGTCGCAAAAGAAACCGCGCGTATTTTATTTTACCTATATAGACATGGTCCCTGTACCTATATCTACTACACATATACCTACCCACTTTAATCGAAACAATTTTTACTATAAATACGTTTACACAATTAAGCGTTTAGTAGGTCTGTCCGTAACTTACAGTTTACGATTGGAGTAATTCAATCGGCTAGTACTTTTAGCAAAAATATACGTTTATGAGTACAGTATATTCGAAAATTCGTAATAAACACTTTGAGATCAGAGATCAAGTGAGGAGAAATTTTTCTGTGCACGTAGGTGAATACATGGTATAGGTATACATATGTATGCTGCACAATTGGCGAAGGTTTAACCATTTTTGCACGAATGACGCGGGGTCCGTATAGAGATATGGTATGTATAGTTACGCGCGGAACACAGGCAATTGAAAGTGAAATTTAGTCATTGATGAATTATCTCGTATCTCGCGGTGGGTGTTTGTTTAAATAGTTTCCAGCTGGATGTTGTGAGGTAACAAAGAAATGGTGTTAGAGTGATCTAAGATGCCCGGAGGAACCGTGAGAGTAGAGAGTGATGCGTAATAATGTGTTTGTATGTTGTTGTTTTTTCCTTTTTTCCTTTTTTTTCCTCCTTGCCTTTTTAATTTTACGACGGTTTAACGATTTCACGTATATGATATCATACGTATACCTATCGCTGTTAGATGTAGTTACAGAAATGAGATGTTTTTATGCAAATGGAATTAAACTCGAATGTAATAAAAAATTAATTTCGCTACATCTTCGATTCATGACCGTATAATAGCGTCTCTATGATATTCAAACGCAGGTTATAAATATCACATTGCAGTCAATAATAAGCATTTTGGGTATTACTTCCGAAAGTCGAAGCGATGAATTGCCCAGCTATCACTTTCTTCGAGAACATCCGGTGGGGCCAAAAGACTGCGGGCAAACGCTGCTCCTTGTACGGGGTTCTTATTATGATTTAACTCTAAGTACCGCCGCTGCCACGATTTACGACTCTTATAATGTCTATGAAGCCACTTAACGGAAAGTCGCTTATTCACAGACGTGGGAACTTATCTCATCCTCCCGGATATTATAGTATACCGAATTATCATAAGATAATATTATTACGCATAGAACACCAAAAACAAATTAGAACAATGAAAAGCACCATTTATACTTCGAAAAATTTTTAAATCATCAAACAATCATATGTATATATTCAAATTGCGGACACTTCGATTTAATCTTATAAATCACTGTCACCACTGCCGTATTGGATCACCCATTCCGTCGATTCCGAACGCAATATATAAGAAGGACGAATAAATCCATCACATTTGATTTGAGCAGCTTGCGATAAATTAAAAAAAAAACAACAAATAAATTAAAAAAAAAAAAAATTGTTTCGCGTAAATTGATTGTACCAAAATTACAGGAGGATTAGTATCAGTATGATGGGATCATGAAGACTCACCGATAGAACAAAGATATTCCTGTTGGGTCGAAGGGGTCACTTGGAATAGGTCGCGAGGTTGTCGGGTGGATGTTGGTGGATGTTGGTGGTGGTGGGACCGTCTTCACGGAGCGGATCTTGTCGTGCACGCGGTTTGCAAGAAAGGTGAGAGTGAATAGCTGAGAGCATCTTCATTCAAGCTTTATATAGGTACCTCACCTGAAACGGTGAGGTAGAGTTAGGTTTGGCAATAAGTCGGGGAGTTGGGCATATTATCCCCTTTCTGCTAAGGTATAACCGTATATAGTTATATGTAAATCATTTATATATGTACAATATATATAAATCTAATTTTGTTCATATCTCGGGAGATTCTATAACGCTAATTGTTGCAAATGGTTTTTTATTTTTTCTTTTCTTATTTCTGTCCAGAAGTCAGGAATTCTTTTCATTACAGTTGTTGCGAAGCTGCGTACATCCAGAACTTAAGTGGAGGGCAAAGAACTTAAATATGTATACCTACGTTCGCCTGTAGGAGAAGAATATGCGAAATGAGGAAATGATCGACGTTCGATTCGAAGGTGGTGGCTGAAAACACATATACAGTATAATTTACATTATATGATAATCTCAAAATGACAATTTATTTTTTTTTTTTCCCCCCTGACAAAGTTATACTTACTCTATGACACTTGACCAATATTATAACATCTGTGTGTGGTTAATTCTACCATACGTGGGATGATGATCGGGATGAGCTAGCCGTTGGTGAACTTTTAAACTTTCTTTCATCGTGAGGATCTCATATACAACACTGCAGCTGCATTTATGATGTCCCTTGTAACTATACACCTGACCATAGGCTCGCATCAACTTCAACGTTACGACATTCGTCATTTTTTTCAAAATCATTTTTTCCCCCATTATCGTCTTTTTTTTATTCTTACCGTACACTGTACGGGCGACCGACCTTCTTCGCCCACAGTAACCACAGCTAATAATTTTCTCGTATAAAAAACATGTTATGTACATATATACGAGCAATATTTGAAGCAGATGTCTATTCTCTATTTTAATATAAAATTGACGTACACGTATATAATTTCCACATTTCATCACGCGAAAAATTATCACACATACTGCGGGTGAATCAGCCTGTACCCTGATTATAAGAATCGAATATTAATAATAATTGAAAAATAATCAATTCATAGTTACAATATAGTATACATTGTAACCGATTTTTCCATGTTTTATTAGAACGACACAAATAAAATTACGACTCCCAAATTTTTTATATGGTAAGCTGTCCCTGAGGTATATGACACATCGTAGATTGAATATTAATTGAAATTAACGTTCACTTTCAGTACCAGCTCTTCACTGAAGTATTCCACCGCATTGCAAGGTTATTACATCTCGATGTAACAGGTCATCGACAATATTTAGTTTTTCGTAATTTCATTATTATACATCCGCGGCCTAATGATTGCAGATCTATTTTACTGCAGAGCATCGAAATTATCAGTGTTTCAGCATCTAAATCGTGGAAAATCTAATCGTAAGCCTTACACATCTGTAAAACGAATGATCGGAATAAGTTGTGTAGCCGAAATTTTATGGTGCAATAAACGGGCAGACGGTGGCTCAGGACGGGGGGAAGTATGATTCTGGTACTCCAAAGGTAGAGCAATATACCGTCAATGAGTGCACCATTATTTTAGCTGACAAACCTGCTTTTACTTTCTTCGCTGGTATAATAAGTATTATTGTAGTATAAATTATATATGTATGTATAGGTACGTATTGTTTCTTATGCCTAAAAGAGTTTCTCGTTGTCTAATCCCAAGATCAAAACGACTCATGGGGTTTCTCAGGAGGGGAATTTGAACATCACCGATTTTTTTTCGTTTTTTTTTTGTTTTTCTATTTTTATTTTCTCATTTCGTCAAATGTATACGTCTTTGGAGAAAGGAGAAATCGATGTTTACTAATTCATATGTATAGTACGCCTTTAATGTTGTACCTGTAATACGCTTCGCGCTCGCATATTGTCGTCGAAGATTTTTTTTTTTTTCGAACACATGTTTCTACTTTTATACCTATACACGATGATTCTAATACGTGGTGTACATACCTAGAATATGAAATATCTTCGGGCAGGGACAAATTTTTCTTTCATACATTATAATTCTGCTAATTCCGTATGAGACGTGACACGAAGGAAATACACATGTGTATATGTGCACCGTGTAACTATAATAACACGGACTTATTATGAAATTATTATTACGAAATATTTGTTTAAAGACAAAATATACCGCGGATCATATAATCCAGGACATCCGATAAAAATTCACTATCGCATCCCTTACAATTATTTTCTGCGTATGGGATATACTTTAATTGTAATTACAGTTAAAATTGTGTAAATTATTGTTATTATCGCTATTAATATTTATTTTTTGTTTTCTAAAAGTTAACATACTGTAGCTCCGGTATACCTTAGACTTTTTTTCCATTCCAACCTTGTCATTTGAAATAACGCGATGCGGCAGCTGGTGGCCATATCCAAACGCTGCCCGCGGCCAAATATACACGTCCATGTGAAAGATAGAAAGAAGATGCTCGTTCAAAGGATTATTTTCCAACCAAAGGCTGTTGCAATGCCTATTGAATGATCTTGGAGTTTAGTTTTCTTCAAGTTATTAGTATACCCCCATTTGATATTTGAGTGTGTATTTTAAATCACTTGATAGTTATGATAATAATGAAATCGCGTGTTAGTTGGTGCGAGAAATGTTCATCAAAAGATTATCCTTCTCACCTTAATTCTTGAGGTGGAGGATGAATTTTTATTGATTTTACACGATATGTGCAATATAAAATGACAAGGTCGCAGACTGATGAGTTCTTATTGTCTAGGACCAGAAAGTTCGGCTAAAACCTACTAGAACAATGATAAATTTTGATTGTTCTCCTTTGACAATGTTTCTGATAATTTATCTTTTAGAATTCTAATTAGATCGAGTTATTCATGTATGTGTGAATATTTATTTACGAAATTGGTATTATGCATGTGTATAATTGTTCTTGAAGGGAAAATATGCAATCAAACTGTGAGTAGTATATGGTATGTGTATACGTGAACGCTTTCGAGTTCCCCCTGCAGCATATAGGTATGTAATACTTTTATCCCTATACATCACTTTCTCAATTAATTTTTACACATGTTCGGACAAGTATTATCCGATTATGTTGGCGGTGCATCTTAAAGGCTTTTGACATTTTCGAATGTACTGAGTTTGATTTTTATACTTGCTAATAAAAATTTTCGGAATACGAAAGTAACTATGATATAAATGATGATTGAATCAAGGCCGCTGCAATTATCATGACCGCATGTTTATACAGTAGGGTTGGTCTCCGGCATCCATTGGTGCTTGCGATATTACCAAATATTTAGAAATATTTTTAAGTCTAATTTTAGTTTGATGAATTTTCGATTCGGTATTACCCATTATATGTATATACATATGTATACACATATGTGCTATACATAATTAAGCATATTCACGATATTTACTAATTCCGTGTGACTTGTTAAATATTATACAGTAATAATTTATTTATACATGAGATGTGATCATAAAAATTTTTGGAGGCGATGACAATAATAATCATGTAAAATGCGACAAGATATAAAAGCATATTGATATCGACTTCAATTTGTTTGATGTTGAAAGAATTTTCTAGAGAGTAATAAACATAGTTATAATGAGAAATGTTTATTTTATATACGTATGTATGTAGGATTCTCGCAAATCTTCGAAAGTATATAAAACTCATAACGATGATCAAGAAGTATAAACGCTCATCACCGAACGTAGAAATAATGGAATAAATTTTTCCACTGAGATGATTAGTTGCATAGGGACAATTTTTTTCTTTTTTTCTCATCGACCCATTCCGCGTTGATTGCCCTAGAATCGTGAAAAAAATTTGTTATAAAAATAAATTAAACTGCACTTGGTAAAACGTAAAGAGGTTGGTAAATACGGATTGTATGCAGCGACTGAAGAAAAAAAAAGACTGATTACAGTGATCCCTGACAATAATTATATAATAAAGTAACAGCTTTCGGGGGCAAGAGTCTCAGCGGATTGCTAGAAACAAAGTCTACCTACAAATTGGGGTAAGTACCTTGCATAGTTGCAAAAACATAGAGAACTAAATCTGCCCCTCTAATCTTCCCCAGTTCATACTTGTTTCTTTCGATTAGATGCCAAAAGATGTGAAACATGAGGACGTCTCATCTAACAATGAATCATGCGGCATTAACGTAGGTATGCGTACCGTGAGAGCATTCGTTTTTAATAAAGTCAGTCGAAATGCCCAATCATGGGATGTAAAATTGCGTAAGAATTACAGTAGTTTTTACGTTGTCGGTGGTGAACCATTTGCCGTTGTGAACGCAGAAATCTCCTCGTTTTGACTTCGGGATGAATTAGCAATTACCTTGCGACATTTTATACACCTATATATTCTCTAGCTGCAAGTCACTTATACTGCGGCAAAAGTTGTGAGGTGACTCTGATCTATTTGCATGATCATTTCAGTGGCCATCTCTGATACAATATAACGATATCTTTAATTCTATCACCTCGCTTTTACCACCCTTCGATTTCTCCAGAGCAAACATTTTCTTCGATTCAGCAGTTAACCAAGTGGGGATACCTATAAGCAGTATGCGAATTGCGATGTAAACTGTAATGACTGTATAACAAATTTGCACTAAACTCACTAACTTGACCGATATTATTTGTATTCATAGAAAACTCAGGGGCAAATATTGCGTAATAAAATGTAAACGAAAGTCAGAAAACGTTCAACTATAGCCGTTTCGCGATGAAAGTGAAACGTTATTTCTTACGTTTATCCAGAGCTCATCCGTTCACACCAGGTACATCTGATTTTCTGGTTAGATAGCCCATTGTAACTGAGAGTCTCGCTGAGAGTGATATAAAATACACGTGGAAATTTAGAAGATCTGACCATCCAGCTACCGGAAATTCTGCAGAATAATGTTATTAAAGTAGAGACGATTAGGATTCGGGAAAAACCATTTCAAAGGCGCAATTAAATTTCTAGCGTCACTTGATCGTGAGTTTTGCCATGCGATTATCTATGTCATGTTTTCTCGTTGACTCTTCGCTCTCCGATTACGGATTACCGCACTTACACCTGTACCGATTTAGTTACACGGACTGGGCAAACAATGCATTCGTATTACTAAACTTGACAAGAACTTATCGTCGGTTGCCCGGTGAAAGCATATCTTACTTCTTATTTCACATCTCTCATTTCTATTCTA
Organism: Athalia circularis; assembly: GCA_963978495.1. Classification (NCBI taxonomy): domain Eukaryota; kingdom Metazoa; phylum Arthropoda; class Insecta; order Hymenoptera; family Athaliidae; genus Athalia; species Athalia circularis. Next base: position 18,690,141 of record OZ021700.1, read on the forward strand.
GGACCCCGCGGCTGTGAACCGGAGACTGGAGTTAAATGTAATCGGAAGGACTGACTCGTAACCCGTAAGTCGTCATTTAGAAAGAGCAAATCCGTGATCCTGCTATTCAAAAGAATGATACTTCGAAATTTGTTCATTATTAAAACAGAGAGAATGCAATTACTACTTCTCATGTTGTTTAGTAATATGACGTACGTACTAGGGCGATTTTTTTTCGATTATTTTTTTCTCAGCCCTTAAAATTGATTTTAACCACTTTTTCAGAGCATGCAGAGATTTTCCATTTAAAATACACGTAAATTAAAAGATTTTTTTCAGAAATTCTATAACTCTGTGGCATTTTATGATATCACTAGGGAGCTTTGCCCTTGCTCGCTTCGCGCGCCAACCCCGCTCGGCGCTTCACGCCTACTGTCGGCGCGTAAAGTTTAGGGCCCTCAGTTTAGAGGTTTATAACTACAAAGAAAAAAATGATAGAGCAAAAATTCGAAAAAGGTTTGAAAGCTTGGAGTATTCTGCGTCTGATGATTCGTTTTTGAATATCGAGAAAAATACACAACGAAAGTTATGACCGCCGAAAGGTCAAAAAACGTGGTTTTTTCAGAGTTAACCGAAGTAAGTTAATTTTGGAGCGTCGCCACTCGTGAGAAAGACATTCAAAAAATTCGAAAAAATTCAGAGAGGTTCCTCGAAGATTTCTCAAAATGATCCCGTTGAAAAATTTTGAAAATTTTGAAAAACATGGCGCCCAAGTGCACCAAAGTACAAAGAGGCGATCTCGGGAACGGTTGAAGCTAAACGGAAGCTACGTGGGCTGAAAATTTGCAGAAAAAAATACACTTTTTAATGCCGTAAATAAAAAATTTCTAGCATCGCTCAACTTTCGGTAATCGTCGTCGACGTTTTTGGATATTATGGGCGCTCAGCGGACGACCCAGCCGCTACCCGTCGCTGCATTCTCTCACGTAAATTAAAAGATATCTATCACGAGATATTTGCAAAAAACCAAACCCCCGTTTTTTTTTTTCATTAAATTGTTTATAACTTTTGCAATTTTTGCGAGCGGAACTTGATTTGTTTTCAAAAAAGTTCTGCATGCCGTCCCGAATCGAATGACACCTCGTTCATATTTTTCCGAGGCTGCTGAAAAATGTTGACCAAAAAGGCACTTGTTGCCTAGACTATTAGAGGCTGCAATTTTTGAGTCATTTCTTGTTCGGCATATTCAACTAAATTTCAGGTGGGGACTGGAAAAAAAATAGTCGAAAAAAAAATTGCCCTAGTACGTAGTACATTGTATATACCTGTATCATATTCCTCGCTTTCATCTTATCCCCGGTAGGGTGTTGAATCCTTTTCCCACTTGTGTTCGACACAACAGATGGTCCATAATACCGACAAATATATGGACGCTGTTACGCATTCATGTGTCAAGCGCCAACACATCGAAAATTGATTGTGAGTCAAACATGGAATATTGTTTCACATACTATAGCTAATAATATTTTCTGTAATAAATGTCATAAAAAAAATTTGTCTTTGATATAAAAGCCCAAAATTATTTTCACAATTTTTTATTGATAATAATTTTTGATATTCTATGATTTTTGCTTTGAATTCATGATATTTTTCAAAATAATATACAAATATCCATAATAATTTCATGATTTTCTATTGTATTAAAAAAAAATTATATAAAATGTTGTCGAAACAATCTAAATCAATAAAACTTCAATGTTGATTTTCTCAAAAGTCAGTATTTGGCACTTGACACACGAATGCGTAACAGCGTCCACATCAAAATCTACCGACGATTACCGTATGGCGAGGGGGACCGTGAATTTTGGTAAAAGAGAGTGAAATTTATGGATTGCAGATGCGAAAAAATATGCATTTTTTTTATCACCTTTGTAGCCGCGTTCTTTAATATTTAATCACAGTCAATTGTCACGCGTGTTTTGCTGAGATAAATGCGACTGAATTTCAAATGAGGATCGGTATACTCGAGTACAATAAAGAATAACAATAATATATTTGTATATAGTAATGTCGTAATACAATGTAGCATTGTTCCTCAACGAATCTTGGAGCGTACATACAAAGTATAGTAGCGTTATTTTCATCGTTGCATAGGTGTACCGCAATTATGAGTAAATTTTGAACACGATACGCGCTAACCGCGTATCACAAAGTGCGAATATTACAAAATTATTTGCAAAATGCAAATAATGCATGAGGGCGAATATACCCGATGAGTTACAGTTCTGTTTTACCTAATTGCAACATGTAGGTGCTAAAGACAGTGAACCCCAAGTGACCTCACCAATCACTCACACGCCTATGACGAAATTTCACCGCCTAAATTTTCCGCAATGAAGAAAAATTTGAGGTGGCTGTTGCATCCAAATGACTTCATGGATTAAACTATTGCGGGTGAAATAACAACGGTTTCTCAAAAATCACAAAAATTTTGTAATTTAACTTTAATATGACAGCTGTCTCACGGACACACACTGACGTAAAAAACATGGCCGCCATGAGAGGCGATTGCAATTACGATTCAGTGAGATTATCTTTCGTGGCATTTATTGATCACTGATTATTATTCCATCTGCAACAGAATAAAAGTATAAACGGTTAAAACGTGATTTCAGGTCGCGAAATAAGCTAACCTCGGAGAATTCAGGGAGCGAAAATTCCACATCCAACAGATGGCGTTACTATTGCATCTCAGATGAAAATACCAAATGATGAAATCGCCCGATCTCCCAGCCAGCAACAGATTTTCGCGGGCCCCGTCCGTTCACTCACACAGGACACACATTTGCGTCGTATACGAAACGTATACTGATGCGTCAACTCAACACGCGTTGTCTTCAGTCACCGGTCAACGATTGTTGAACCATGCGTGTCGGCTTACCTCGTGTTCATAATTAATTGCAAGTGGCAGTTAATTCTTGACAACACTTGCGAGCATCACTTGAAATACAATGGCAGGCGAATTCAAGGAGTTCATAAGTTTTATATATGAGGTGACGGGCCAGTGCCCAACTACTATTTCAAAGTATTTTGAGGATGTATTTATTTACGTTCCAAAAGATAAAACTCCTCCGCAAGGCAGGCCTGCAGGCACGTGTACTGCTTCTGACGGTACCCTCGGATTACATTATCTCCAGACTTTTTTTTCATCCAGAAACGACGAGTTTTCCGGACTTATCAATAACGAAGGATGGGAACTGTTGGTGGATTATTTGGGAACAGAACTTTTAAGGTTCGTTGCCCGTGCATATCAACTTTAACACCCACTTTATTCTCAAACTTGTTTTTCATCAGTTTTCGTTACGCACGATTCCTATTCAATTAACATTTCATTTCATATTACCGCGTTTTGTTTCTTACTAAAAATAACTTTACTAGAAAATTTAATCATTTATTTATTCATATGAACTGCATGTGAACATCCCCCTTTCATTCCTATGTTCATAGATTTTGTCTGAAGGACTGCATATTTGCCAAAAAAACAAAGACAGGGGCTTATATGGTCTCATGCTTGATGGAGTTGTGTGAAAAAATACCATCTTTTAGCCATGAACGATTGCATGATCTATTTTATGTTACATCCAGCTGTACCAGAGGTATTGGAAAGCTAATTCTAGAATCTCATTGTAAATATAGATCCTGCACAACACGAAAAATTTAGAAGTTTGATAAAAGGAACCCACACTGCAATGCCATCAAATTGTATAGTATCGTTGACAAATTAGATTAAACTCTTTTTCATCATTGCAGAGCATACATCTGATGCCCAAAAATCCATGATGCCCAACAATGATAATTTGCAGAAAACACCAAATGATCTGAAAGACTTATTTGATGCCAAGCATCTAGACATATGCACAGACAACATGCTATTCAAAATATCAAAAAAATCTAAATTCCCAGATGACCATATACTGGCAAATAAAAATTCTGCAGTGTCCATATCAAGACAGATCATTGAGACGAAAGTAGAAAGAATTTCACCTGTGGGATGCGAGGAATGTGTTGAGGCACTTGAACCGATACTCAAAAGATTGAGAAAACTGAGCATGAAATATAACTATGAAACCGCACTGAGTGAATTGATGGCTTCGAAAGAGGAATATGATGATAAGAAAGTAAGGGGATGGCAAGCTTTGTGCCAAGAGCTGCCACTTGTCATATTGAAGCAATATTTTACATACGTTTGCTGTCGAATTCTCCCTCCAACTTTATTGGGAAGCCATAAGAACAGAAATATTCTGGTGAAAAGTATCTGCAACCTGCTGGAAACTCCGCATCGGCAGTCCATAAGTTTGATGCCCTATATCCTGAAGCTCAAAGTAAGCATAAACATCTTGATGTTTATAGTTGAACAATTGAGTGGTTTAATAAGATATAAAATTCCATTTGATGCTTTTTTTTGTACTGTTTTGTTAATTACCACATTTGCTTCTGAAGTGCTAGAGTTTGTAGTAATTGTTTGTCGCAGATATCGGACCTCCAGTGGTTGAAGGAGATCAAAGATTCTGCTACGCAATGGATTATTGCTGGTAAACTGTTCAAGTGGCTTTACGAGAAGCTTATACTGGAGATATTTCGCACTCAGTTCCACACGATAGCGACAAGCAGTACAAGGAAAGTGTATCTCAAGAGAAGTGATTGGCTTAGATCGATGAATGGGTTCGTACGCGAAATGTGTAAGCAAAAAGTTATCGCTAAGGTCAATGGTATCTATACGAAAGAGTTGCGCGAGGGAAAATGGATATTTTTGCCAAAGAAAAACGGAATCAGACCAATATTATCCTCAGCCAAGTAAGAATTGTTGTGTATTATGTGTTTGGCTTAAAAGCTTGACATTTCCGAAATATGAACAAGTACATATGTTAAAATGTCAAACGGAATAAAAAGATTTATTCAGTGACGGTTTCATATAATTAACTACAGGAAGTATAAACTGCATACGGCAAAGGCCTTATGCTTTCTTCAGCAACTGTATACTAAAAAATATGGACAGACAGGAAAAATAGTTTTTCCTAAAAAATGGAATGATTTGGTTGATTGGTCCCGCAGTAATGATAATAAAACTATGTATCTGGTGCGCTGCGATATCGAATCTGCCTATGGATCAATTGTCCAAAGTAAGTTTCCATACGTTCAAAATTAATGTTGTTATGCATCTGAGTAACCTGATTTGAAAAGATATAAGTCATGAGCTGATAATTGTCAATTCTGTTTATCAAAACCTTTGCCTTTATAGAAAAACTAATCGCAATTGTGGAATCACTTGCGGCTTCTACTGAAAGTACACTGTTCTTCACGCATTACGAAATCGCAAGAAATCTCTACGCGGTGAAAAGGAGCAATGCTACAGTAAAGCAATATTTTTCCTTTCCTGAACTCGAACTGCCTCTAATTCCTGGTTCAGTATTTGCTCCCTGCCTTCAGAGCGTCCGAGCAATCAGCAAAAAGACATTGCTTGAGGAAATAAAATCGAACATACTTAAGCAAGTAGTAAGTGCATTTTGCTGCATTTAGTTAAAAAACTACTGTCTTCCCTTGAAACATTCAAACGTGGTTTTTTCTTTTTTCTCTTCCTGTGATCAAAATTACGGTATTGCCAAACACACGCAAATTTAATATAATTTGATGATTCGAACGGTAAAATGTACTTGCTTCTACAGATACTGATATCAAATGAACATTACATACTCCAGAAAGGGATCGCCCAAGGTGCTATTTTGTCATCTATATTGTGTGACATATATTACGCCGATATGGAAGAAAAAGAATTGGCTCAGTTCAAAAACGAAGGTTTTCTTTATCGATATGTAGATGACATTATATATGCGACAGAAAATCAAGAATCAGCTGAACGGTAAGTCGTAATGAAAAATTAAATGAAATAATATTGTTAGTCATTCGTCTGTCATTCATGATATTTATTTATTTATTTCATTCTTTTCCTTCTGATGTCATCTGTATGCTTTATCAAATATTATTGAAATGATGAAAAAGCAGTGGAAGCAATCTCGCACGAGAGTTAATTTAACATAATTTCTGCAGGTTTTTGGAGATAGTGAAGCAGGGCATTCCGAATTACAATTGCATTTTCAATATTACGAAAACCATGACAAATCTACCAGGCCACAAACATGTTTACCAACCTATGTCGTTTCTGGGCTATAACATTAATCCCAGAACGCTTGAAGTGTCTGCGGATTATTCTACGAGCTCACGGTATGCGACGCTCTTGTCAAAGATATCGGGACAGACGTCTTTTAAGTAAGTTTGAATTGGTTGGTTGTGTCTGTTTGTTCTGTAATGCTGGTTGCGAAATCAAGGGACAGACGAATATCAATGTTCAAATATTCCCTGGGCTTCAAATCCACTTTGCTCTTTTATATTTTTATAGCCGTGTCTGGTTACTCGTATTTTCAGTGTGTTCAAAAAGAGGCTGTCCAACTTGGCATCCCTCAAATTGGATGCTTTAATTCTCAATCCCAAAATCAACAGTTCAAAGACTATTATGTATAATATAAAGTGTGCGTTTGAGAGACAGGCAGAGCGCTGCCTATGGCTTCTGCAAGCGTTGATAGACGATATACCCAGTCGACGTATTGACGTCTTCAATCACATGAGGTCTACAAATATACAGATAATACGAAGGGTACAACGGCATTTTCGTACAAGTAAGTTTTTGCAGGTTCTTTGCACTCTTCTTCATGTTGTTAACTTGTACTCAAACTTCCAGATGGATGTGATTTTGATGCCTTCGCCCCGGAATTGCTAGTAGTACCGTGGAAGTCATATCGAAAAGTGTTCGGAAAAGCGCAAACCATTCACGTTCATTTTCGATCCCTCTTTCTTGGGTGTATAAAGTATATCGAGCGTACTACTATGAAGTCAAAACGTACCCTCTGCAATGAGTTTCAAGACTATGAAAACATCAAACGTCCGCTGCGACGCTGATCGTAGGACCTTTAAAACTTTTTTGCCATGATGTGTAACTTTTAAATTACTGTGCAATTTTTTTTATGAACAACCATATCTTTCTCATGTACCATTTGTATTAAATAAATTCGTTTAACAATGCCGTTGTTTGTTATGTTTCACATAGTAGAAGATTTTGTGATCGTCTTCCTGCATAGGCGTTGTGTTGCACATTTCGTTTGGGGTCACCTCACTGAAGTTACCCGGACGAAATGGATTTTCGATATTCTTTTTTCACCCAATCGATTGTTTGACGTTCGTGGGTGATTGTTGGAACAGCCCATTCTTCAGTCAACGGAACAGCCCATAGACATGCCATAGACTCATAGAGATAGACCGCACGCTCTTACGGGCGGCTTGAATCCTGCATTGAAGGACAGCGATGGTGCGACAGGCATGTCGTCTATTTTGCGGAAAGTTAGTCGGATAACTTTTCATTTTCTATGTATTTGATTATTTAGAGGGTGCAATCGATGCGGAATCGTTTGTGGGTTGAGAATAACGCAACAATAATGTTTGTTGGATCTTAGTTTGCTTCTTATACGAAAAATAAATCGCTCTGTAGTGCTGGCCGGGGGGTGAGGGCAGCGTGAAAATAACCGATGAGCCCGTGGCAACGCAGACGGATCACCCGATGTACGGGAATCGCTTATCGCTTTTCTTAGCGAGTCAATTTTTCTAATTTTTCGGATAAAAAGCAAACTAAGATCCAACAAATATTTTTGTTGCATTATTCTTTACCCTACAAACTATTCCGCATCGATTGCACCCCCTGCATACTCAAATGCATAAAAAATCAAAAGTTATCCGACTATAACTTTACGCCAAAATCTATTTTTCGTATGCAAAGCAAACCAAGATCAAACAATCGTTTGGTTTGTTTCACTGATATACATACTAACAGTGGCTTGTTCCAAAATAGAATATCGAGAATCCATTTCGTCCGGCCAACTTCACAGAGGTTCTAAAAACTTCTCATTGTGCGCGAGATTAATGAGAAGAGGTTCACCGCAAATGATGATATTTGCCTTGGTCGAAAAGAAGTAATCTAATTTACAAGTACGTTGGGAAAATTTCATGGAATGCTCGTGGCCGTGTAGAATCATTTCACAGATTTTAAAAGTTTGAATTCTGACTTTTCGCATTTCAGTCAACGCTTTTCGTAGCTACTGGCCACCCAGTGTCGACATCTACCGATCAATAGTCAATTCAAAGTTAGTGGATTATGAAGAATTCAAACTCCTAGAACCGTGTTGATCGACGGTTGACCGAATACTGAATATCAGTCAACGCTAAGTAGAATTTATAGGATATTAAATTTTAGTCAATGCATCTCGAATAAATAATTGAACATATTATCCTACACTTATTTCTATACATGCGATGGCTGATGAAATTTTTTATCACTAACTCACACTTTCGGCGTTGACTGATGTTCAGTCAACGCTTTCGGCCTCTGAAAAAATGTACCGGAAATTATTCCCATGCAATATGCTCTCTGAAGAAATGGACCAGAATTCAGTCTTGAGATGTATTCTAGATATTACCAGCGATATTAGGTACTTTCATTTGTAAATTATTACTTTCGTAATAGTTGACGAAGGTTTGCGTGACGATTTTTACAAAGTTAATTACACGTCGTAATATTCCCAGCTCGAATTGCATGTATGTACGCGATTACGTTGGTTAAACTTTTTGACAGTACCATCATAGATATCTATGGTACCATATGAAAAATTCGGACAGTTTTATCCTTTTTTATCGAAAAATAAAAATCTCGGCGCTTTCTCGGTTCCGAGGAAATTACTGACCCAAGGTAACAATTTGGGAGTAGCATTAATTGATCGTTTCAAACATGATTTGCTTTTATTTTTTTCTAGCGCCATTTTCGACAATTACTTTTCTCGTAGTGTCCATTTGATCTGTAAAATAAGAGCCCCAGCAACGAGATGTTTCCTGTAGAAAGTGAGAAAGCGATTTGCGCTGGAGTGCGTAGGTATTACAACTTGCAGTAATGGTTCGGCCCATGACCGAGCTTGCGTACTCTGTAGATACCTGTACGTACATACATAAGTACAATGCTCAATGTACTTGTGCAAACATCGACCTGCACAGCTCTACGAGTACCTTTTACCCAGATACTTGCCCACCTAAAAACAGACTCGCAATCACGTAACAATTCGGTATATCCGCATAGGTAATTGTGCACGTACATAATATGAAGTTGCGTTACACATTTCACATTTGCACGCGTATACCTATGCTATATAGGTATAAATCTGAATGTGTGGTACGTATGTAAATGACTCCAATTAGCACACTTCTTTTAATGGCAAAGTTTCACCCTTCAGATAGACACGTCGTATAGACGACTCTACTTGTCGTTGTCCGTTAGTATCAATTGTCATGATTCTTAATTCGATTCTCATCCATAGATCCTATGCACGAACCCACGATTGTCAGAATTTATATAGCTCCGCGTCGTTCCTTGCGAAATCCTGACCCTTTTCGAATCGGTTCAAACTTTTTAGAAATTGTTTTATCTGATTCTAATGATGGTGTGTGTAATTTTTAAGTAAAAATATCCAGGAAATGTGTGAAATTTCATTGTTGGCCTGGATTCGCTTTAGAAGTTATCAATGATTCGCTGTACTTTTTTTTAAAGTAGAAAAAAATGAAAATATTTGCTTGTATTCTCAACATTACTGAAGGCTTGCAAACGCTTTTTTTTGTTTTGTTTTTTCCAACTGGAGTTTTAGATTTTATAGATTTTCGCAATTTTCCGTTGTTAAATCGAAAATATAAATGTCGTTAAGTTGAATAACGAAACAAGGTTCGATAGAGTGAGCATATAGTATCATGAAATTCATATGACGGATCGCTCACATTATATTAAATGAATTATTAGTCACCGAATGTAAATTTATAAAAAACCTAAATAATGTAATACCTACCTATATTAATAATCGAGAACGAAGATAAAAAAAGTAGCCCAACCATCTGCACAGCACTGAATATCAAATACGATTTGCGCAATCATTTTTTTTCTTTATCATTATTCAATAGTCTGTATATAGTAAAAGTTGATGTATCGGTAGATGTGTAAAAAGTTTTGCTTTCGTTTTATTTGTTAAAAAAATTAAAAGAAATTTATGATACGGCGTATTTCCCCTCGCATTTCTATAATTTTTTTTTATTATTGCCTGCGTCCCCACGAAATTACCTCACCGAGTCACGGCCTACTAAATAAAAAATATAATAATAAATCCCAGTCATCCAGTTTGTGTCCAATTAAATCCATTACAGGTGCAAGTGGTTAATTAAATTTCCGATCATCACATGCTGTCTCATCGTCCAATTGTATGTCAATATTCACGTGATTAAATGTATCATCGGAATACATAGATACAAATTAATTAAGGTACATAATTTTCGAAATGATTATGTCGACCATTTGCTTGCCCCATGAAAAAACTTGCGATAGGTGTGACTTTCCTCGGTTAGATGCCGCCAAGTTACTTCAAGGGTAAGACGTCGCAGTGGAATCCAAGTATGGCTTTCTTTCGTCAAGATAATATGAAGAGTTATAGTCTCGTTTCTCCCCAAGGAACTAGCTGTTTTCTTCTGGCTATCGTCGTACATGCTCGTGTGCATGGCTTTCCTCTTCCTAATTAAGCTTTCTTTTGCTCTCCACTTATTGGCGCCATGTAGAATAGAGTGAGAATTACAACATTCTTTCAGGGATAAAAAAGTGCCATCAAACGAGCGGGTACAATGATTAAACACAGTAATCAAATGAGAAACAAAAGATTCGAATATACGAAGCACCGATTACAGAGACTAAAATTCTAAAAGGAACGATTGTTGGTACAATACGTATTTCTAATGTCATTCAAAATTAGTACTTACAACTCGGATCTAACGTTAGCGATGTGGAATAAATTTGCATCGATTATTTTGGTCCGATTCTACAATAACTTTTCGCTAAAGTTAATTCAAAGTTTCAAAATATTTTCGAAAGGGAAACTGTAATTGGAGGCGGGTGCAGCCTGACTTTACAGTCATCGTTACCAACCATGAATACGTAGAAAAGTTTCTTTGCATTTCTCACAGTCGAATTATTTTCAGCTACTTGCTTCCTTCTCTATATGCTCTCTATAAAATTACTGCAAAATCGAATGTCGTAACATTATTATATACATACGAGTCAGCAATCGTTTTCAAAGTGATTGTAACTAGGGAATAATAGCTGTAAAATATTATACAGAAAACAATTACGTTCATTCAAAATTAAATAATTCTTAGAAACGGTAGACTTCACAAGATCGAGGAGCTGCAATGATTCAGCATTTCATGACCTACTTCCGAAATTCCAAACGCAATATCATCCCGTTAGCCTTGAGACAATCTTGCATTTTTACATTTTGTTAGTTTTATTTATTCATCTAGTTTTTTTTATCGTCTAACGTTATTTCACGGGACTTTTATTCATATGATTTTACATATAAAAAGGATTTAGACAAGCTCAATCAATACAAAATGGTTGTATTATTTTGAAATAATTATTCAAAATCAAATTACTTTATGAAATTTGACACCGTTAGACCCGAATGATATTTTATCGATGAATAAAATAAAAAAAAAATACATGTATTTACATTAAAAAGGGTAAAAAAAGATTTTCACACTAGTTGACAAATTAAAAAAGAAAAAGAATTGAGTTGTAGTTGTTTTCCTTGAAAATTTTTCGAAATAGTGGCCGACATCATAGACATGAGTACATGGTACATGTGTCGTGGCAGTGCAATTTCGAAATTAGCACCTCAATTTCTGTTTATTGGTATATACATTTCTATCAAGCCAGCTGCTGAAATAATAGATCATTCTATAGATCAAAGTGATCATTCTATCATAGATGACACCTATTCAAACTAGATTCTTTATTTTTATCAGGTCAACAAACATGTTATTCGTGTAATATAATTCGATCGATAAGTATACGATCGTTACAATAGTTCGGATAATTATCGTAATTCAATTACATGAACTAAATGAGCTCGTAGACATGCATTGTATGTGTATATGTATATCGCGGTTCGGTACCTGCACGCTCATAGCGTTTTCACTTTTGAGGGAATTCAATTAGCAGAACGTTATTATCATTTGAATTCAATTAAATCGCTGCAATGGAAGAAGCCGCAGCCTACATGGCTCGGATTATTATAGACTACTTACTACTTTTATACGCGTGTAATGCGATGTTGATTTTTTTTTTCCCACCTGTCCTATGCACGTGGCCATATTTTTGCTATACAGTTATTTATTTACATCATGTAAATTACATAAAAGTACATGGTAAAAGCGAAATGTGCTAGATGTGCGAAAATAAATTTCGAATTCTTTTCGACTTCTATATAATTCTGTACACTCGATGGTCACCTGACCCAAAATGCTAATTGAATGGAAAAGAAAGAGAAGAAAGAAATAAAAATACGTAAAAAGTTTTGCTATCCAATTTTACGTAAACAGGCATAAAGAATATATAGAATTTTTTGAACTCGAGACAATGTGACGTAATGTCTTTCTCCCAACTCGCGTAATACATCGTGTGCCATCGTGAGCAAAATAAGCGCAAATATATTATACATATTTAGGTACCTGGAAATTCATATTTCCAACTGATATTTTTAATTATGATAAAAAAATATGTAACGGAATTCATTGTCAATCAAGATTCCCACAATTTGCGCCGATTTTTAGAAATCATTATTATGTAGTTATTTCATTACGTCATGTTGAAGTGGAATTTTATCGACACGTATGACGCGCACTTTTTATTTTGGCGTCTGATGATTTGTGTAGCGGTGATCCTTACATAAATATATAGATATAACATACGATGATGTAAATCTGGAATTCCGTGTAATCCTTAATCAAAGCGTGATGCACGCAGCTCTCATCAATTACGCATCGTGTTTAATATCCGCTCTAATTCATCTCAAAGCTGCAAACCACGCGTATTTATGATATCGCAAAGAAAGTTGAAGGTCGTTAATTCAAATTCGATTTAATTAGTTATGATTGGCCACATTTTACGCTATGCTATTACATCTGGGGCATTATTTGTTTTCTGCTTGTTCGTTATTTTTATATTTTTCATTTCAAGTTTATTCAATTTGCGTTTTTAATATTCAACGGCGTACCGATCAATGCACAGTATTAAAATTTTTGCAGAATATTTTCACGAGTCATGTAAGTTGTTACAAGCTTATACACATAGCTATGTTATAACTACGTCGTTAAAAAAGAGGAAAAAATGAGCACAAAAAGCATTCTGTAAAATTCAAAATAACAATCCGTCACCACGATAACTTCAACGAGGACAAAATTACCGAAGAGTCGGCTGTTGCAGTCCTCAGAATTTTACGCAATCGTAAAAATGTTCAATACTTTTGAAAATTCCACTCACACGATTTGCCATTTGTAGCAGATGAAGACGGTTAGAATTTTCTAAAATTGACTAATGGAATGAAAACTAGAAAAGACTCAAAAATTACAACGTAATTATTATGTCTTTTTTCGCTGTTATTATACGATGATAAAAAGCAAACACTTATATTTCACGCGCGCGAGGGTGTTACGTGGTATATAAGTAATACATACCGAGATACATACATACGTCGTAATGTGGTATAGGATATAAGTCTTTCAAGTAGGCGCGTCCCTTGATTACAATTTCACTTTCGTTTACCGGTAACAAATGAGTGTAGTGTATAGTATAGTTGAATGTAGTAGTCGGAGATGGTACTACTGAATACGAAAGCAATATGATGAACTGGGATTCACATCTTTGAGTTATTCGCGGTATAGTCGCCAACTCTACTCCTGCTGCGCGTTCGTCTGACCGCAATCTTCCGTTTCATATAATTTCAATATTAGCATGAATCCAAAAAATCATGTAGTCATTATTTTGGTCTCGCTCTCATGCTATTTTATAGTCGAACTGCAGCAGGTATATTGCATGATCGATGTACTACAAATATGAAAAAAAATGTCGAGTCATTGCTCGTCCACGTGAATCTTGCAGGTTTCGTCTTTTTTGTTTCTTCTCCCGTCAATTCGCGACGTAAGAAATGATTCACGATATCATAATACCATCGATACTCACGTGCGAGTAGGTACAGAGATTGTTTCCTTTTTTATATTTTTTTGCGAATGGACATTCGGAGTGCTGATCGTGAATTTTAGCGACCTGAAACAGCAGTGAGAAATTCTAAGATATGTAGGTACGCGTATTATAGTGTAGCAAGGTCACCCAACACCAGATATACATATCTTTGATATTCTTAATGAAAATCACACGATTCGCAGAACCATATAGAAAGAGAAATCAGAATTTAAGGAGTTTGTGGGAGAAGCTGGTAGGCCTGCTTTTAATACCGGTTTGAAAAGAAAGTTTTTGGCTATAGGCCGCCGTGTCCAGCAGCACGACAGGCGGGTCACCAATTCCTAGCATATTTTCATATGCAAAATTACGATAAAAGCTTATCATCGATTATCTTCGAAATCACCGGTGCTTGCTTTGAAAAAGAAATCTTCAAGTTTTTTTCTCGCTTTTTCCCGTCTTCCCTTTACGTAATTTTCATCTATTTTCGGAAAAGCTCTGAATTTTTTAGAGATATAAATCAAATTTAATAGTTTCCTCACCGAATTAGAAGTTGAAATAAAAATCTGATTTATACTTGTACAAAAAATGTTGCATGTTTAAAAACGGTCACTCAATGCAGACATATATAGGTCAAGTATTTATGCGCAGTAATTCCATGGACCATTTTCCGCTTTATCTCCATATATTTATTACGTGTAGATGTTTTTTTGTTGTTTTTTTAATCGAGTTGCGTATAACCGTTGTAAATTATTGTAGGTAGGTTATACGTATATGTATATGTGGGGGATTCCACACCAACTCGGACACCATTTGACTTTTGCATCTCCGATTGTTTTGAAAAATTTTTACGTTTTAGTACTGATCAAGACTAGCCGCCATGATCTTTTCCAATTTTTTTTTTGTCAAACCGTTTAAGATATGTATTATGGCTATTAATGTTTGGAAAATTACGTTTCCTTTGTTTTAAACGCCTATAACTTTGCGAAAAATGGGCCAAATTAGTAGTATATTGTGCGATTGTGCCCCTAGAGAGAAAAGTAGGACATCTATTCCCGCGTATTTGCCACTCGAGCCTTCGGCTCAATTTTATACAGAGTTTGTTCAAAACAAAGGAAGCGTAATTTTCCAAAAATTACCTAATAGCCATAATATATATCCCAAACGGTTTGACAAAAAAACTTGAAAAACATCATGGAGGCTAGTCTCGATCGGTACTAAAACATGAAAAATTTTCAAAAAAATCGGAGATGCAAAAGTCAAATGGTGTCCGAGTTGGCGTGAAATCCCCCATATATACCGTATGCATGTCGTGATTCTAGGCTATCATTTCTCCCCGAGTCATTGAAGCATAATGGAAATTAGTATTAGGTAACTTTATGCTGCATCGATGCTTTCCTTAGGTTATACTTTGCCACATAAGCAATGTATACGTATCGGAAGACTACAGAGGATTCGAGTATAAATTCTAACGACTGACGCACTTATACCCACACGTTGCATGTGCAAAGATATTGGGTATGTAACAAATACATGCGGCATACTTATCACTTACGACTTCGCTACGAATTCATTGCATCGTAAAATACACCCTATATTATACAAAACACATCATATCCACCGGGTACGTTATAAGTACATACGCGTGCACCATATGTGTTTACTGTGCACAGAGGAAAATTATGCAACCCATAGATATGAAATGTGATGATCCCGGAAAGTGACGTCACATACGTATCATCATCATTGTCATCATCGTCATTACCTGTCGTGTCGAAATATGATTCTCAACAAAATTAAAGAATCACCCCGAGCGTGTCCAGTCACTTTCTGCAAATGACTCAACTGATCGAATTCAAATTTGGTTTCAAATGTATAAGCTTCGTAAGTATACCTAGTATTCCACGCGAAAACGACAGGCCCGTGTACTTTGACCTCTTCAATTTGACTCATTACTTTTTCCCGCGTAAAACGACCAAAAAAAATTACACATATCGCGTACTGTTTCGATTCTACTTTTGGGTTTGAGAATACAGAATTTTGAAATTTTCACTTCTTCGTTTGCAGCAATATTGCACCAACCGTTAGCTCGAAAGCTATCGGTCCTATCGTCAGAAGATATGAAACAAAATTTATTGATAATTGAATTGCCTTTTTGATGGTAATTTTTTCAAAATTTTCTCAGTCATCCTGAATCCGTTTTTTATGCAAGTAAACATCAAAAATCCGTTTTTCCACAAATAGGCCGCTCTAGATTGATTAGAAAAAAAAAATACAAAAATACCTTGAAAACCGACGAAAATTTTGCGACCAAACCGAAGATGGTTTGACAATTAGTTTATAAGTTACGATTATTAGATTAGAAGTTCGAAGATCAGGATCCGTCGAAACTTGGCCGCGCTCGAAATTTCTAAAACATTCTTATAGCCGTCAAAACAATTTTGTCGAACTGTCCAGTGAACGAGGGAAATGGTAAAGGAAAAACAATGGCCAAGTTTGAAAAACTTTGAATTGTTTTTCTATATTTCGACGCGGAGAATACCTAAGTATCATATGGATGCCGGCTAATTCTTTTGATGATGCGGTAGGATATGAATATCTTTTCATTATAATATTGCCATTTCTGGCAGGTATGACGTAATGAATTTTTTGCATTTGGTGCATTTCCAAAATACTCGAAAGTGCTTCTGAAACCGAATTTAAAGTCGATCGACCGAGCCGTCTGGAAATCGCCAGACACGCTCGGGTTGACCCGTAGCGAACGGACTAAGAATCGGTATCGATTGTCATTTTCTTCGAAGCTTATTGTTAGAGCATATATTACATCTAAGCATGGTACCGCCTGAATATCTCACCTACGAAAAATACAGTTTAAGGGTAATTACACGTGTTATGCTAATCGAAAAATTTTGAGTCAATGAATTTACTGGGATAAACTGCAGAGAGCCAAAGAATGTTTGTCGAAAGCTTGCAGTGCAGCGAGAGTGAGTTGAATGCCTGTATATTATGTAAGATCGTCGTCGTTGTCGAATTAAATTTGCGCGCGTTATTTGAAAATCTAAAAATCTGACCTTTCATTTGAAAACGGTAAAATCTGATTTTCCGTTATTCCGTGTTACGGTACACGCGGTAATACTGGATTAAATTTATTAAAACCAGCACGGTGCGGTGTCGCGAAAGGGTTGGTATGAATTATCACAGCTATGAGTCGAGTTGATTTATCGACACGAAAAAATTTCTTTCGTCACCGAAAAATAGAAGTAATTGAATGAATAATGAATGTTGTCATGAAAAAGATACGCTATCCGATAACGCGGACCCCGCACGTGACACGCGGACCTGAGAAAAAATATATGCGCCTAATTTACACCGCGGTGTTTGGCATTGGAATGCTATCATGCAGCATGTGTGTGAAATGTACCGACTACGTGTCTTTGGAGTTGTGATCTGTTCTGATTTTTGATGAACTTTTTTCGATTTCTCAATATCGAACAAATTGACAAACCGTACAGAGATGGAGAGACGGTGATCACGGAGCGCTAGATGCCTTATACGTGAATTTTTAAACAAATTTAAGAAAATGAAATAAAAATACGTATAATTTATTTGAAATCTTTAGGGTTAACCAAGGCTATGTATATTCATAACCATAGGAGAGTGAATTCAGTCAATCGCTAAGTGGCTAGTCCGGTGGGTTTTGAATTTTCACCGATCCCCACCATGCACCGAAGGTGACGTGCCTCTGCACAGCTGCTTGCTGCCTTTCTTCGCGAAACCAAAGCCAGCTGAAACCATCTAAAGCGAAGCATTTCTCCACGCGCATTTAGTTAGCCAGTACAGTTTGTCGTCAAAGCTTATGCCGAGAAAAGAAACCGAATTAAATAAAAATAACTTATCGAAAATTGACTTCATTTCTCATAAAAATTTGACTGATAACAAATACTTAATGATTAATAGTAATTAATTTATAAATTGAATAAATAAAACTAACCAAATCATACGAACATATATATATATATATCGGTATACATAGATTTATAAAAAAAATTAAAAATTTCAATTAAAAATCACTTCAATAATAAAAATCATTTTTTATTTCTGCTCTTAATCCGAATCGATGATGTCACTTTATCAGAATCGATGTAATTTTATTATCTAAGTTAAAATTTTACGGTGGTAAATCTTGCGTGAATAATTATTCCGTAAACATATGCCAATACTAAGTTATACTTAAAGGGGTAGAAATTGGAATGTCCAGTGAATATATTATACTCGTGTGAATCTATATGGGTATTTGAATATTCAAGGAATATTATTTCATCCTGAATTCTTGTAAACAAATAAATAAATAAACCAGTAACAATAAACGAACAAAAAAAAAGGATAATCACCGTCTGCCCTTAGAAATGTACGTACGTCCCGAAAATCTGTGATATTTAATTTTAATCACCATGATGACATAGCAAAACTATATTAAATAATTGGCATAACAAAATACTTTCCTCTAGTGGGCTCAGTAAAATATTCCTGCATAAAAATGATAAGTGTCAAAATGAATATACTAACGATAGTAATTTGTGCGATTGTAACGGTTGAAACAGAGGCACAGAGTACCTTGTTGGGTTTAGAACCCGCGTTGGTGTTGGACTCAAAAGACATTGAATCTTCCGTGCATCGAACTCGAAGTCTTCCGCAACCGGAAGAAAATTTACAAGGAAATTGGACGACGCTTAGCGAGATATTGGATGTCTATAATACGCGATGGCTTGCCGAAAATTGGATCGAAGGGGAATATCCAGTTACGGAAGAATGTTCAAAAGACATAACGCGATTCATCGATGGATTAAAACGTGAAGATTTATGGGCCAGGAAAAGTAAGTAGTATTTTATCGGTTTATTATTATTAATATATTCAAATTACCATCGATTACCTTTTCTCCATATATATCCTCTATAGGTATATGTATACGCATTACGCAACCTTTGACGAAAATTCCCTTTTTTTTTTTCAATTTAATTATTGTTTTTCTCTTGTCTTTTTTGTTTATACATCGATGTAGAGTCTTTAACTGTATAATAATTTTCTTATCGATGAGCGAAGAAAAAAAATGAATTCCTTTAAAAAACAATGAAAATAAATCGGGCTTACGTTAATTGTTATAATAATTGCAAATGTCTATCGATCGCTCGTTGGACGTAGTTACGTTCGTTTGATGTAGTGTACATAATAGAATGTGAGCGAGGCGGAAACTTGTATACTAAATTTATTATACCAATAGAAAGTTCAGGAGTTTGTATATCAGTTGTGAGTTCGTTCAATTGGCGATATCCAAATCATTGCCAACGAATTTCAAAACCGGAATCTTTATTCGGTACGTTATTAGGATTATTGCGTAATATTCGTATCGATGATACGGCACAATATTTTACTTACAATATCGTATAGATATATTCGAAAGTTAAATCGTTAACTTTTGCCCGAACAACGAAAAATGCACAAGAAAAAATGCTGTACGATTTTCTATGGGTATTATAACATACACGGTACGTACATGCAACGTTGCTATATATACCTATGTTATACGCCAACTCTTGGTAGCCGGCCCAGCTACACGAAAAAGTTGTCCAAACGCGCGCTTGGCCGCGAAGCGATTCACAGTAAACCTAACCGGGCGTACATACGTAAGAAAAATTTCTACATACAGATGAGAAATATTGTGTCTCCCGAAAGTAATCGATTAATTTCTTTGATTGATACAAAGAAAATTTTTGAAAATTCATCGTTTTGTAATTAGAAGAACAAAAAGCTGTCATGGTCTGACACGACGACACGTTTATTATCGTTTCCATTTATTAACAATGAGACGAATTAGAGTGACAGGATGGAAAGAAAAAAACATCAGAATATTTCGGAAAAATCAAAAGTGATTGTGAGAATTTTCACCCAATTATCTGAGTTTCCATAAAAAAAAATACAACAAAAGAAAAAAAAAACCGAGGAGGCAATGTTGGATTTTTTTGGTTTTATGGCTTTCAATTGTTGTTCCCGTACTCTTGAAAATTTCGAGAACATTCGTCTATTTTCATTGGATTAGACAATTTCACTCGTTTAATCTCCGAACGTATAAGATACTTATAATGAAGCAGGTACACATTTAATAAGGAAAAACAATGAGGTAAAATATCTCCTAGTTCCCATCATCAAAATAGTATAATATAAGTGGAGAAAATTCTCATCCTCGCACATCGACACGTTCTTTATACTTTCATACACCGTTTTACTTTCTTGGGTCAATGCCACGGCTTTATCACACGCCGTGTTAGGCTAGATTACAATAAGATTTTTAAATGGAGATTATCTCTAATGAACACGACCTCCGCGTCACGACAATGATAATAATAATAAGTTTGTGGAATTCCGGACTCGCTTTCAAGATCATTTTAATTGGCCGCGTCGCGTGGTCTTAATAATTTTTTCTTTTTCATCTCTTAAACCTAGATTTCTTTAAATTTATGTGTACGTATATAAACCGGCTTTATAATTATCCATTCTGTCTGACGGTTTGTACAGTTATTATAAAAGACAGAATTAAAACAGATGTGCCGAGAGTCGACAATCCTCGTGTGGATGTTCAGCACATACCTACCTTAGTCTCTGTCGTAACTTTATTACGAGTGCTACCGTCGGCAGGTAGATTGTGTGTATCTGTACAGTCCTCAGTTTCCTGGTATAAAATGATCCAGTGAAAGCAATATAATCTTCGCGCGCGTCAGTATCTCTGCAGATGTCTTGCCCTGCGGTGTACCTATTTCCCATGGTACAAAAAGCGGTGAATGAAATTTTATTCCACCATACTGCATGAGATTTTCCACATGGTTGAAATTTTATTCATATTTTTTATTGAAACGGAATAATATCGATTTCTGTGTTATTTAATTATTCATTTACAATTTGCTTCAGGTTGATGACGAAAAACTTTCTATTTCCGTTTACCGTCGCGACAATAAATCTTCGGAATAGCTTCAAGCTGCAAAGTTATTTGTACCGAATTTTCAACGTTAGATAAGTATTCGAATGTAGGGTTTCCATTTTCAAGGACGTAGAGAGTTCGTCTTTCAGAGTCTGCGGTTTGAACATCACCTCGCATAATTATTATTTGGGTTGAACCTGAACGTGCAACACGTGTGGCACCTGACCATATTCCAAAATTTTCACCGACGTCCTTGGATCAGATTTTATTCTTTTTTAAATTTATCGCGCGGCCGTGCATGACCCTTTGAAATTTGAACGGACGTTCTTATAATCATTATGTTTATTTATTTATTCATGTTTTTCTTCTTTTTTTTTCACACATTTTGAAATTTTTTTCAAACGGTTCTATTAGCAATCTTTGATTTACACGTATACGGAATGTGAATATGGGTTTTAATTTTCGACACCAATCTGAGCGGATTAAAATTAACAAATTGCTATACTACATCAAAAAATAACTATTTGGCCAAAACGAATTAGCAATCAGATTCTTAAGCGTGTCCGTTCGATGAAGCTAGGGTTCTTTGTCTCGTGTTACAAAAAATTTGCCGGAGGTTATTTTTTTCCCCGGTCACATTTGTACACCTCATTTATGTGTATTATGTCATTTAGGTATAACATTGCGCGGCTCCTGTGACACGTCGGATCTCTTTTCTAAATTCCTCACATTTATATATCATCTTCTATTGTACGGGCATATATTTTTTTGTTTTCCTATCTAATTTCACACACAACTATAGGTATACATATGTATACAACATGTAAAACATTAAACGTAATATAATGACACAATTCTCTAACGTAACTACTGATTGCGAGTCACGAAACCAAAATGCGCAATACGATGTATATCTTACATGTGTGATACATTTATTCTTTTTTATTCAAAATTTCAAACCTTATTATAGGTATACATTAATCGTCGAAATCAGTAATATGATTATAGAAAAATACAAGGAAGTAATCAACTAATGACACAGAGTGGTGCAGAAATCGATGTGATAGATTTATCGTTGAATCAAATCAGAAATTGATCGGAGAATTATTACACGATATACAAGCGATGTGATCGAAATATCGAATTTTTTTATTCTTCGCAAGCTTATTCCGATCTTGGACGATTATATTATCGGTTAATTATCGGCTGATCGTATGTTGAAGGTATTTGGAAATTGTATGAAAATAAAATCCGTTATTTCATCATGACTTAGGCCCTCCAATAACTTCGTATATTCCCAGGGTGCCTCGTTACCTTCAAGAAACAATCGAGCTTCTCAATAAATGCACACATTTTTTCAAAACTCCGGAGATAATCAATTTCCTAATTTTTACCAACTCGCGGGGACATTTGAAAATTTCCGAATACGAGTTTAAAATTGCTACTCGTGTATTTTATGCGCAGTTCCTGATTCCAGTTTTGTACATGCATATATAGGTTTATGGACATGTATAACATGATATCCTATATACATTATACATACGTATTATGCAACAAGTAGCTAGTTGCGAGCATGCACGTTGCATTTTATCCCAGTACTTCGATATAACCTCACCTTATACACCAGGAACTTTATCAGGTTTTGCAGGGAACCGATTTCTGATACCAAGTTACTTGTTTGTTGAGAATATAAAATGAAGATCGATTATAAACGTGAGCCCATTTGTAAAATTCTGCTGATATCGATTGGAAGAAAAAAAGAATAAATATACTAAGAAAACAACGAGCAAAATTAAGAAGAGTCCCTATAGGTATAGGTATACTAAATATCTATACTTATAGAACTACTCCGATCTCTCGTATGTGATTTTCGAATGACTTCGCGGTAAAATAGAAAGTATCTCGTTGATATTGTTATTATTACCTGCATTATTATCATTATCATTATTATCAGGTTATGCAACTCGCCGATCACTTTGGATCTGAATAATTGTCTTTAGCTTAACTTTTCGTACAAGTAATATTGGTATATGTCGAATTATATCATGATATAAAAATTTCGAACAGCTCTTACCGTGGGTTATAACGGTATAGACTTTGGTGGTTTTTAAAATAAAAGTATATGTAACCGAACTACGATGAGAAGCCTTTATATCGGCGCTATGTAACTTGTATGTATATTGCAACGTCATGCAGAATGCCTTAAAAACGTGCCGGACGTTTTATTGAATGGCCACTTTCTTCGGCTACTCCTCGAAGCAAATTGAAAATTAATTCGTCGGTCGAATTATTACGCCATCGAGAAACAGCGGAATTCCATCAATTCTATGAATAATTGGATTTTTTTTATTGTTCTCGTTACAAATTCAATCGTATGCTGATGCAAATACGTATGATCCTGCAGATTACTTGAAATTTTTCTTTTTATTCTCCCATCAAAAAAAACTATTTCCAAAATTTCTTTTTCTTCCGGTATGTTTTTCACGAAACTATTATACGAATAGAAAAAATGAGAAAATAATATAAAAGTTCGATGAAATCGTAAAAAATTTGTCTTGTACATTAATTATACTCATAATTATTAGCACCTACTGCATGAGCAGGAGGTTTTTTTCTGGTACCGGAGAATAACGAATAACGACAAAGAGAAAAACAAAAAAAAAAAAAAACGAATCAAACGCGAAAGAACACAAGCTGTTTTTTGTACTCTTATAGTATACTTTATACTCATGACTTCCTTAAGTGTGACGATGACGATGCGTGGCGTCAATGAAATTCCTATGAATCGACTCGGGTAAAAGGCGTATTGGGTATTCGATGATTTCATACGTACTCAAAGTGGAAAGAATTACTTTCGCTAGCAGCTTTGCTTGGCCTAAAGCGTGTGTATTTTGGTTACGAAAAATTCAACGGTCCGAGACCGCTCGGGGTTTTGCGATTGCTTACGGCTAATTTATACGTCAGCGCACACCCGCGGGTACATTCATTACCTAATAGCAATTATAACCGCGACTGCCAACGTTATCCTATAGCAAAACGATGGTCATTCGCTGTATGCTAAGACTTGTATCGTACCAAATGCTGCACGACTCTGACCCAAATAACTATTAGTTTTCTAACCCTCGTATTCTACCTATTCTGAATAATCAGAAATAATCGTAATAATTGTTGTTCCCGGAAATGAAATAGCTTTCGCTCCCGTAGGTATTTATAATTAATTGTCGAGAAGCATCAGATGAGTGGCGAGAAATTTTTCTCGTATAAACTTTGCAAATATAAAAAAAAAAATAAAAAACAAATTTAAAAAATTGGGCAGCAAATTTATTTGGTAGGATATGAATGGGAATTTGATCTAGAGTTTTTTCTATATGCATTGAATGTAAACTCATCGAAACGATTGACAAAAAATATTTTAAAAAAAGACGTATCTTTACGTAACGAAATAAAATTTCGTGATTCAATAGAGATATTTTTCATTGAACAGTTTTATCGTCGAATTTATATCAAGTCTCGACATTTTTTATTCTTATTTTTCTTTTTTTGTTTTTGTTTTTTTATTTTGAACTAATTGCAGCATATACGTGTGAAAAAATGAAGATTTGCGAATTGCAAATTGAGAAATACGAAAATTTTCTGCTCCAAGTAGACCGACGCATATCACATTTGTTTGTCAATCTGACAGATGGTCTAGCAACATGAGCTGCGATACGCATTGAGTATTTCAATTGTAAGTTGTGTCCGATGGCCTCGAAACCCCTGAAGAACACCTGTCGTAAAAATAACAATTATAATGAACGAAAGTAATTTCAATACATCATACATATACGCGGTAAGACGACTAACTACCCACCTCAAAAGATCTTGCACACGAACTTATATTATGAAACACACTTTATTTATTCTAATTATTTCTTAGTTTGTTGTTTTTTTTTCTTTTTCTGTTGTATCTGAAACGAATGCAAAAAATACCAAGAAGGTTTTTGTGCATTATATCTATGATGGTAGGTTGTGGGTATAGCTGAGGTGCTCATGTCCGAATAATGTTGGCGTAATAATGATACAGAGTATTGAGATGCACACGTATATTTTTATTTTCTCTATCTGAAATGAAATCATTAATCGTCTGAGATATTCCTAATTACGGTGTGGGTGTTGGATTTTATGGTCACATGCGCAGCTAAAAAGACGTCAACGACTCGCGTCGCGTTGACACATCGCAACGAAGCGAGCAAGAAAGCCGTTCTCTTTCTAAATCACTTTCCCTGACCATAAACAACTGGACTCGGTACGATTACGGCACAAATAGAACCGTGTAACGCGTACAGAGTATAATGATGTAGAAAATGAATGGGGGCAAAAATTGTTTTGCAGCTTGTTAATAAATGTTGTTTACCGAATTCCTTGGTGTTTCTGGACCATGCATTGCGATCACTGATATCACCTATTGTCATGCTTCGTATATCAAGAGTTAAATTGTAGTAAACTTTCTCGGACGTTGTCGCCTGCATGACCGTTCAGAAAATGCGGGACGTTATGTATTATTTCCTAGTTTTTTCTTGCACATAGAATTTCTCAGAATTGTACCTAAAATTCAAGTGTCCAGATTGAATAGAAAATTAGCAGTGGAATCGTTAGCCTGGTAAAAGAAATATTGTTTTGTAAACACTCGGTGCGGTGCAAAATAATCCGCATTTTCATATCTCTCATCCGATCGTAACGGTTTCAAAGTGTTTCGGCCGGTTAATGAATTCAAGTACATTTATATTTTTAATTATGGATGCGAAATCCCGGAAACTGACTAGAATTCTGTCTGTGAACTTCGCGGAGATTCAGCCTCGGCAATGGCCACAAGAGAAACACGCTAGATCACAGCAGCAGCATTGCCACTGGGTCAACGCTATACGTGTATGTAGTGTGTAGTATAATGATTATAAGTTAGCTAACTAAACCTACAAGGATTGCGTTGATAGCGTTGCAAAATTATAAGAAACCGGTTGTTAATATATAATCTTAATATATAATACACAGATATACACAAACATATTATATAATATAGGAAATTAAGCAAAGAATTACGGAGTTTCCGCGTTCAATTGAACCTTTTTGCACGGCAACATGCCCTAGATATCGTACAAAATTTCATTGACTTAATTATAACAAAGTTATTATTCAAGTTTGGTTTTATCGACATACAACGTGAAGTTCGTAGAGTCTATAATATTATAATTAACCAGATGTGAAGCACTACCAGTTCCGTTGTGGAATTGAACTTGACTTTGAATAGGTATTTCAGTCGACGTTGACACAACGCTTACTAAATTTCATTGTCATTATAATTTCATTCTAAAATATGTGCATACAAACTTAAGCCGCGCCAAATCTGATCTGGACCAATATGTAATGTGACTATATAGATACATCTTTACGCATAACTTTAGATGCGACACGACCTTATGGCTATAGCTGTACTCGTGATACCTATACGTGGATAAATTTTGGCCGACTGGTTTCAGGTGCAACACATTATGTCCTGGATATTATCATCGTTATTATGCAATATTTTACTCCGCACAATTCTTCGTATCCTTGATGTGTTTTTATTCCGCGTTTTTAACCCGAAGTAAAAGTCGAGGAACTACGTCGAATCGATCGGAGTTAAATTTCCATCGCTTTCACCTGTTGCTGCTGCTGCTGCAACCTTCTTCGATCTGATGCGTCCGCTTTCGACGACGTATGACCTTGGCGATAAATTATGAAGGATACGCGAGAGGATACGCTAATGTATCGCTACACCTCCTTATAGTACAATTAGTAAAAGACAATTTTACTACGACGCGAGGTGCTCCGACGCGCGCTTCGCATCAAAATAGAAAAAAAAAATGCCTGCACATCTAGGAGTTCGAGAAATTTTAAAGAATTTATATAACGTATTTGCTCCCAATGAGCACGACCTACTTTTTAAGGAGGTAACGGATTTATTGAAAAATTAACATCCTCTTGCTAACATTTTTTTTTTAACTCCATTCAACAATAGTATTTGAGTTATTGCATCAACTTTGATACGTTAGTACCTAATTGAACCCTTCCACTTGTTTTTGAATCGAAATGATTTTGAATATCGCATGTCTTAAGAGTAGTACAATTTTTTTTTTGGTTCTTTTTTGCAAAATCTGCCTTTATGTCTGGGCGTAAATAGTTTTATAATAGAATATTTGTGAAATATTATCCGGTTGGATCGCAATTTCTGTGAGCCACAAGAGACCGGATTCTGTTTCACGTAATTTCTTATTGCACCAGCGGCGCGAGGGAGATATCCGAGGCCCAAGTTCGATGCCGTCTGCGATGAGGTAAGACTTTCTATTCGGGAAGTAAGTAAGAGAAGTTATCTAACCGCTGCGCACCAAACCCGACACTATATTCAACCATCTTCAAAGAGCAGCGCCTCTCCTTACCCTTTTTGATTGTTATAATTATTTTTCTTTCATATTATCATATAGCTATGTTCCTAAATAGTCCTCATTTCGCTGTAACAATATAAAATATTGTCATTGGCTGAGCGGTAGCTTTTGCAAATAATAACACGAGTAAATAAACTCTATAGAATCTCATCAAGAGATTCCCACACAGAATCTTTTCGTCGGTATCGTAGAATTACAGGCTATGATATAGCCGCGTATAAGCTTTTGGTCCACGTAATACATTTTTGATGTTTATACGAAAAAAAATCCCTTTCGCGATTGACGCGATATACCTTGATATACCTTGACACACTTCGGTAATCCTTCGGAGAAATCATGGTCTGCATTTGAAAGGTTTGAAGTGCATGACGAAGAGAATTGCGTCGTTGAATTTTCAGGACCCTACTTTATTTGTTTATTATTATTATTTTGTTGTTGTTGCTTTTAGTGGAAGATGCTTCTGGAAGATTTACTAACGGCTTCTTTTGGGGGAATTCTTTTTTCACGGGTTCTGCAACCGAGTGTAATTTTATTGGCATGGATTACAACAAGGATGATCCTCAGTTCACAAATGCCCCAGCAGAAACACGTGAATTCACAACTGAACCAAGGAAGAAAAAAAATCATGGGCTTAGCGGAGACGGTCTTCTGTCTCCGACTATATCCGATATGGCACCGTTCAAGATAGGATTTTACATGCTGAAAATAAATATCAATGGATCCGTCACACCTGTGGTAGATTGTTTATAAATTTTAGTAATATCGTAGATAAAGAAGAAAAGATTCTTGACATAGATAATAGAATTTTTGTTTACCTAATTTTTCTTTTTTATAGTCGCGACAGATTCATTTGGGAGTTTGTTTGCCATTTTCCTGTTCAGCTTCGGACGTATCAATTGTGGCAAGATTAGCTACTAGTAAAGCGGCAGCGAAACAATCAAGTATTGAGAAAGTTCGTGATCAGCACAACCCCTACGATATGTACGGAGATCCAGTTTTCTGGGCTTTGTTGTAAGTATCATTACAGGTATATGCACTTCCACATTATATGTGACATTATATATGATGAAGATCGTAGTATTATTTTCTTATTTTCTCTCGTCGGATCGCACGCACCACGTAACATTTGCGCACGGTATATAGTTTATTATTTGTATAGTATATGTATACCAAGGAGAGAGTAGTGTAATTGCGTTCATGCAGAAAGAATTACTCGTAAAACGAGCGAAAGCGAGTGACAGAATTTTGATGAAAACTCGGTGAGAAGCACAGCTTATGACAATGACTCAGCGAAAAATTTTTCTAGGGCCGTGAGAATATCATATTACTTTTTTTTCTGTTTATAGCGGATCTACCGTCTTAGTTATCATACTGATGTCTGCTGGGACTAGCTACGATTTGTATTTAACAAAAAAAGCAAGACGTGCAGCGATCAATTACGATTTGGAGAAACATGCCAAGCTGGAGCAAATCTCAGGCGAAAAAGACTCGAATGGTATAATGTACATTTTTTTCAATAACCTGATCAATATTTGCTGAATAAGGACGTATTTTTTTATTTCTCATTTTTACTTCCCTTTTCTTTATCTTCGTGGGAACAAGTGAGCAGGAAACGCAGTTTAAACATCCCTCGATTACCTGACTTGATCATTTGCACGGTTTCTCGACAAACATTGTCGATGTTTTTACATTTAAATTATGACGAAAAATCACGTCAGCAGGAAACAGACGAGTTTTCAATAAATATTAAATATAGACAACAATCAATAGACGAACGTAGCTCACATACCGAGACTCGATTTCATTGTTCCGTTCCGTAGCTTTTCATGCTAATTGGGTGTTCCTTCCATATTTCAGTGTCAGATCACGGCGTGAACGGTACAACACCCGTCAATAATAACAATGATCACGAAGCCAGCCCTGCACCACCTATGGAACCGGAGAAATTGAGTGAGTTCCTTTTAGAATAATGAAATGCTAACGTATTGATTGTATTTGAGAGCGTAGTCCGCAGAAAAATTTAAGAAGCTAGTATTTAGGTTTAATGAAAAATTTGTTGCTCAATAATGTGTGAAAATTTCCAGCCGTCTGCGAGGAATTGTTGTTGTCCTTCTCAATTCGTGCAAATTTGAGAACAATTTGCGACAAAACGGTTGGCAGAGATACGATAAGCACTCTTCATGGTCTCAGGGCGATATCCATGGCCTGGGTAATTCTTGGCCACACGTGCATCGTTGTATTCAAGTATTCCGACAATATGGAGTACCGTAAGGTCGTGGAGAAGAGATTTCTCTTTCAGACGGTAACAAGCGGTGCTTTCAGCGTGGATACCTTCTTCTTCATGGGAGGTCTTCTAGTATCGTTCCTCTACTTCAGAACAAATGCTAAAGGCGATTTGACCAGGCTAACTCAAGGAACGCGTGGATTCGTCGCTGGCTTGTTACAGTTTGGAGGTTTCATTACCTATAGATTTTGCCGGTTGACTACGCCCTACATGTTTGTACTCGGGGTAGTTGAAGTTTCTATGAAATGGTTTAATGCCAATTCAGTTTTCGAACCACCGACAGCCGACCACTTCAATTGTCCGAATTATTGGTGGAGGAATTTACTTTACATCAACACTTTATTTCCGGTCGAAGAGATGGTTAGTACATTCAATGTCTTCGGCATCGACGAAACCATTTAATTTGGTTTCATCATGATGATGTTCTCTTTTTTTTTTCTTTAAATTCATATTTTAAATTACAGTGTATGTTGTGGAGTTGGTACGTCGCTGACGATACGCAATTTTATATCGTTGGAGCAATTATATTAATTGTGGCAACGAGTCACGTGAAGATCGCCGCTTTTGCTACCGTCGTATTACTCGTCAGTTCCTGGACAACAACTGCATACATCGCTTACTCGAACAACCATATGCCAAGTTCGGACGATCCCCTGGCTTTGTTTGATAAAATTTATGACAAGCCATGGACGAGGCTGGGTCCTTATCTGATCGGAATGTCCGTCGGATATTTACTCTTCAAGACACACTGTAAAATAACCATGTCCAAGGTATTATACTATGAGTTAAAGAATATTCTTATGCTGTATTTCTCGATTATATTTCAACAACCATGGCTGTTGTGAAATTGTATTATAGCGTTCATGATGCTTCTTTTTAATTCCAGATGACGGTTACCGTTGGCTGGCTCTTGTCCACCGCTTGTCTCCTCAGTTTGCTCTACGGCTTGTACGAGGCTGAGTTGAGTCCTGCAACCGCAGCTGCGTATTCTTCGTTGAGTCACAGTGCATGGGCACTTGGATTGGCATGGATCGTCGTGGCCTGCAGTACCGGTTACGGAGGTGAATTTTCTGAAGTTATTATGATAATGGGTGAGATCAGATCTGATTGGGTTGAGAAGTTTGGAAAACAGATCCAATGAGTTCTATAGAAATTCTTTCTCGGAATTATTTTTGCTTTTCCGAATTTAGAAGCCAATTACGGTTTGAATAGGTACACCATGTTTTTGCTGTTTCTTAATTACCGTTATGTTTTTATTCTTCGCATTTAGGTTGCGTGAACACAATATTGTCAGCTCCTGTTCTTTACCCCTTCAGCAGGGTCACATATTGTGCTTATCTCGTCCATCCCATCGTCATCCGATTGACTGCCATGAACCTAGACGCGCCGTTCCACCTGGGAAAAGATACGGTGGTACGTTCAGGATATCACGAATCCCACTTGAATTATCAAAACCACTTGCAATTCTGTGTCTTGAGCAGAATCTGGTAAACTGTTATATCAACGCATGTGATCTATTTTTGCAGATGATAACTTTCCTCGGGCAAGTTGCGCTTTCCTATTCGCTGTCATTTGCGATATCTCTGGCGTTCGAGGCTCCGGTAGTCAGTATGTTGAAGATCGTCGCACCTAACAAAAGAAGACGAATTCAATGAGTTTTGTTGATTTACATAAAGAGACATACACTATATATCGTTACGTATTATGCAGTACGATTGTTTAAAAAATGTGATTCTCCTTGCGGAGTTCGGCGAGTGCAGCTGCAGCAGTTGTAAAGTCAAGAGAAAGCTTGTATAATTCGATAGAAATTATTTGACTTTATTTTGTCGTGTTAATATTTAGTAAATTTTGATACTACGTTGCGGTTCAAATATTTCTATACAGGGTGATTCTAAATTCAGTGCCATCCGTATAAGGGGTAACAGAGTAAACCAAAAGAAGTGATTTGAAATTAGTAACCCATGGTCGGAGGCGTCGCGTTTGGGCGCTACAGGACTCGAAGGTCGCGGGTTAAATACCTGGTCGCTGGCAATTATGGTGATTTTCTGTATCAATTGAAAACTAAAATATTAATAAATAACATAGAAAACAAATTGACCACAACCCAAAGCCTTCGTCTTCTGAATTGTGAGCGTATTACAGCTTTCAAGTAGGGGACGCGCGATGGGTTGCCAACGACCAGGCGTCGACTATGCTTTTTACCTGCGACCTTCGATGCCCTGAAGCGCCTAAATGCGACGCCTTCGACCATGGGTTGCTTATCTCAAATTACTTCTTTGGATTCACCCTGTCACCCCTTACACGGATGGCACTGACTTTAGAATCACCCTGTATACACCAAGGCATATACCCGTAGAGTAAAAATTTAGAAATATTTCATATCTTCTAACCTTGAATAGAGAAAAAAATGTATTTCAGAAAATTCGCGAAAATAAGTTATTTAAATTATGTGCCTTAGTTTAAATTGTAATTCTTACATCATATCATTGACATTATATTAGTATATATGTGCGTACTTATTAGATATAGGTAAATTTTACCATTAGCTTGTAAATAATAATAAAAAAAAAACAAACACTTTCTACACAAAATTGTGAGTTCTCATTGATTGATGTTCATCCATTCGACGCGATGAAATGGCACTAGCGCGTCTATGATTTTGTGAAAATATACACCAATAATTGAGGCGTTATGATTATATGTGCATTTGGGAAATTAAAAAAATAGCATGGCGTGAGCGTTGGCTGAAGATTGCGTAATGTTAGCGCCACAATTGCACAACAAAAGCATCAACAGTGCGGGTAAAAGAGACCATTCCTCATTGTCAGTATCTACAGTTGCAGGATATCAGAACCAACTATAAATAATAATGCACTCGTGAATTCTCTTCTTTACCGAACTAGTTGAAATTGTTCACGTTCTTACCAACATTTTTACCGTTCTTTGCGCCTCGCCCGAAGTTTTGTCGCACCTCTTGCCGCTGAGACGCGCTGGGTTTTTAATCGTGTATATCACGTCACAAATAAATCGTAAGCAAACGGAGAGAAAATATTGCATGGCCGTATTTGGGGGAGTACATTCTCCAATATTACGAGGTAACTAATAAATTTCCTGGTTGGAAGCAATATCATCCGTAATCACTGGGTCATTCAAAAACCAACCTAGCGTACAAATGTGTCAGCATTAATAGATAATCATTGATTGAGTTTTACATGCCATTGTTACAAATTTCAGGTCATGTCATGTCACTTCATGGACTGATTTTTTTACTCAATTTACCTATACAATCAACCTCAAAGATAACCATTCCCATAGACGTGTTATTATAATATTACAATGTAACTGCAAAGATTTCGAACATCATGCTTCCATAATCAACCTTGCTTGATATTGTTTTGTGACAACAGCTGAGAATTTCAAAGCAACCATCAGCCCCACAAAATAGTTCATGCATTTCATGAGACTTAATTATTTCTACATTTCTTTCTGTTGACACCCCAAATTAAGTTCACCTATTGTATTTCATTTTATACCCTAAGAAAATCATAAAAATAATTTCATAAGCTGCATTTCAAAAGACTGACATCCACGTGGATGTTGCGGATAAAGTTTTGTATCTTGCAGATTTACTTTGCAATTTAAAAAGATGGCAGAACCCATGCAGTCAGGTGATCATCAAGAAGAACCTGAGGTACACTTTTCCCAGTACCTCTTTGTTGGCAAAGAATACCCAAATTATCAGCCAGGCTGTTGGTTTGTTCACAAATATTATGAGCAAAGTCGTGTCACGTCCATAGCCAAGTTAGCTGAACGAGATAACCCATTGGTACCGATTGAACTCATCAAGAAGGTACGTTGTTTGATATCTACAGCTATTGTCAAATAGTAACCGTTGTCCTCAAATATTTTTTCCGTTTGCCAGGCTTTCGATAGTGGGATGGTACCAAATCCGGAAACGCTTGTATTTGCGCTAGCATTATGTGCAAGACAGAAAAAAGAAAGTCTGCGTCATGCTGCCTACGACGCAATAAAAATGATTTGTACAACACCACAGCACTTCATTTTGTTCACGAAATTTGCTTCTGAATTGGCCAAAAGTGCTCCAGAGCCAAAACATGGTTGGGGTAGCGGGTGGCGTAAAGCTGCAAATGACTGGTATTTGTCCAAAGATGCGATGGAGTTAGCTAAGTGTGTGACAAAATACAAAGGCAGATATGGCTGGAGTCACAAGGACATTATCAAGTTGTCTCACCCTAAAACGACTGATATTGGTAATTTGAATAATTTAATCCTTTGTTCTCAATTTCTCAAAAAAACGCAATCGTTATTCCGCCTTGTTTCATTTTACAAGCAAAGATGTCTTTGTTTTGAGACTTAAATCTAGGTTCACCAATATTATGATTCGTTTATTAGCAAAACAGGCGGTTCTGAAGTATATACTGTTCGGCTTGAAAGTTGCAAAGCAAGAATTTGATGATAAACCGGATGCTGCTGGGGTCCTTGAATACATTGAAAAAGTAGAAAATTTTAAGCACTGTGAAGATGAAGTGCAGGCTGGAAGGCTGCTAGAAATTCATAATCTCACATTAGAACATGTTCCTGGGCATTTACTGAAATCTGGAGAGGTGATTTTCATGATGAGCAAGTGAATAAAAAATTATATATAAATGTTTAATTGATGAATATTACTCAGGTATGGAATTCATTGATACCAACAATGAGTATAACCATGCTGTTGAACAACTTGCAAAGAATACATAATATTGGATTACTCAAACCTTACGCCGTGGAAGCTGATAAAATAATTGATGTGATTACGGATAAAGAGAGGCTGGTCAGTGAAAAAGTACACCCTGCTCTCGTGCTTATAACGATAAAGAATTATGAAAAATCTGGGAAGTAAGTAATTCCATCTATCATGTCATATTGACTCGATATAATGCTTTTTCTTCCATTAGACCTTTGTCATACGAAAAGCAAAAAGTTAAAGATGCTGCTAAGAAACCAACACCTCCACCGATAAGACCGAATCGAAAAATTATTGAAACTCTGTACAAGACGCTTGGCTATTCATTTGATGTAAGTCTTCTACAAGTATCCGCTGTATAGATAATTGTATGAAAGTTGTAATTAGTCGATTTCCATGTTCTTTGTGGTTCTCATATTTCCTCATTCACAAGATGATAGGAAAAATTAATTTCAAAGCTCTACCTATCGTAATTTGTAATTGCAGAGCCTGAAGCCAACTGGTCTACAATATATGATCACGATAGACATGAGCAAGGCTATGCAAGAGAGTCGAGTCTGGCAATGCGGAAATATCAATGCCGCAGAGGCAGGATGCTTGATAGCTCTGTGTCTTCTCCGAAGTGAAAAAAATGTTACCGTGGCAACATTCAAAAATACTGGAGTCCACATTGTCAATCTAGACAAAATGTATGCCACTGCATCTCTAGGGCAAATTTTCAAGAAAATGAAACAAATGCCAACAGGACCCGTAAATTTAGAGAAACCTATAATTTGGGCAGCTCAAGAAAAAAAGAAGTACGATGTCTTCATCGATGTCGTAGATGTTATTGACAAAAGATTCGGGAATGGATCGAGAACTGACAATCCTAGACAAGCCATCAAAGACTACCGAAGCAAAATGTCACAGAGCAATGCAAAGTGAGATTCATGAACTTATTGCAATGGAAGTAAGAGCAACTTTGTAACTGGCTTCGTGTTACTAATCCACCCCGATGGTTATTATTTCAGATTAGTGATCTGTGCAATGACAACTCCGCAAATAGGAAGTCCGACTGATGAAGACAAAAACGTTCTCACTATTTGCGGGTTCGACGCGAACGTTCCGAAAATTATAGAAGCTTTTGCAAGATCTCTCTTCTAAATAATGAAGATATAAATTTTCTCTAACAGCCAGAACTTTATCATCAACTACGGAGATCTATTACGTCTTAAAAAATTGATGACAATCGTGTAAAGGTATCATTTACATAATGAGTTATCTACATTGCAAAGGCATGTGATAATGAGCTATGCAATCAGGCATACCGCACCGGTGTAACGTTATCTTGCAGCTGTTAGACATTGAGTTATTTATATGTTTGGACGAAATTCCTACTCGTCCCACCTAGAGGGTAACTTGCAACAAGAGCAAAACTTCAGGTTGATCGACAACATTGTTTACATGCAGAATATTATCTGTAATCGAACTGCTGAAAAAATGTAGCAAGAATATCAACAAATTGATCAATATCGTATGGTGCGACAAACGATAAAAGTGAGGGATAACTACACATAACTGCCTAAAATGTCTTTTACTTTAAAGTAGAGTGACGACGATTCATACAGACTTATCTTTTGATAACCTCCAAACCATTTGTCGATTTATAGCTAATTCATTTGGATGATTCTATGAATACGTTAATCTAGACTTATGACATGTTTTAGTGCGATCGATATGGCAGCGGTATTTAAGATATAACTTGACACAGAACTAAGATTTTTGCCATGTAATTATGTATGATTTGCTTCTCGAGCTTTTTTAATTATTCTGTTGCGGTATTCAGAAGCAGACTTGTGTCAGAAAAATCAAAGTATGAGCGTAGAAAGCAGCAAGTCGGGGCTTTGTTTGTTTTTCTCATATTTCAATGCTATTATTTTTCCTTTTTTTTTTCATATAATAATAAATGTTTTTTAGCGGGGCGATTAAAAGTCTGAAAATTAGAGGTTTTATCATTAAATTATGAGAAGAAATTTCCGTGACGAATTAACTCAGCCTATAAGTTGTGAAAATACTTATGGTAACCGTACAATAACAATGGGCACTCTCTAAATGAAAACAGATAAATCACCCAATGTTTTGCATATTAAATTTTTAACAATAAGGTAATGTCATTATCAGATAATGATTCTTGTGATTAGAATTAAGAGTGACCCGCACTACTTTCATTCATATTTTTTTTTCCTATGATCTTATCAAGTGTGCATCTGCTCTCCCGATTTTATAGGAATTTACAGCACCCACATCACACATCCACATCAACATTACATGTGATTGATCCTATGGACTAACAGTTGAACGTGGCAAGAAAGTAAACGTTAAGTGTAGCAGGATTTTCTGTCATGATACTGCAACACATAGGATTAATGATACTGGAATGCATGTTGCATAGAAACACTTATTTTGTGTTTAGTTTAATCCTGCTTTATACCATGGGTTTGCGGTAATTTAGTTGTAATGTGATTAGGTCTAGAATTTGCACACTCCCGACAAGCAAGAAAACAAAAAAGAAATATATATTTGAAAGAATGCAAAAAAAATAATTAAAAAAAAATGAACCATAACGATGAGAGAAATTTTCACTGTGATACGCATTTAGCCCCAAAGAATATAAGCTTACATTTTTTAGTATAATTTTACTGTTATTTCATATCCGCCATTATATCCAAAGTGACGGCAATTAATAATTAATACCCCTACTGTCATACTGTGATACAAAATACATTGTTATTGTTAAAACTAGGAAAATGACTAAATAAAGATGTGCTTAGGGAGTGTGCTTAGGTATAATTAATTTGTTAATTAGTCCTAAACTAACGTAACAAATATTCCTGATAATCCGTGATATCTAATGATATCAATAGCTTTGTTCAATAACATTGCATCGCTATTACTAATATTTATGTACACGATTATTAACTTCACTGTTTATTTTTTATATGCTATTAGAAACATCAAATAGTTTGATAGAATTCTATTTTCTCCCATCTCGTTACAAATTTTCAATCGGAAACAAAACATTTCTTGAGAAATCAGTATTTTTTCATTTTTTCCCCGATTCAATTTTCCTAAACATTTACAAAATTGTGTATCTGTTGGTTAGCGATGACTTTTTCTAGAAAAATATATTAAAAAATGAAACAAAAAAATTGAAATCTATAACGTAACTATGTACTAGATTAAAAGTTTGACTTATAAGATGTAGGTATAACTAGAAGCATTCTATAGGTGCCGAACAATACATCAAATATGTTACAATTCATGTATTCATATTTAACAACAGCACAACATTCAGATTACTTATGAAAAACTATGGAGCATAGTTTGCATTTTGAGCTATCCGAAACATTGTGATTTTTATTGTGATTCATTCATACCAGCATTGTAAAGGACATTTATGTTCAATGTGTTCACATCGAATGCAACAAACATATGTACATACTGTTAGTGTACGTAGAGCAAAATTCCACTGTAGCAATTATAAGTATGTCTTAATAATCAATAGACAGAGCGTATTTCGTAACATTGAGATGTGAGCAATATTTTACAAGGTATCCGAAATTCAATAGAATATTCACCAACGGATTATTTCAAAGAATTGAAATTAGGTGATACATTGATCAATGATATCAACAAATTGAACATTGACACATCTTTAAATACAACCCAATTGTGAGTAGATGCGGTGAAATATGTATGACCCTCAAAGCCCAAGCAGTATCTCAAGATACTTGTTGATATTAGTTGATTTTCATACGCAGGTGATCAGACTTCGTATTATTTACTGTTTAAATAACCAAATTTTGAAGAGGAAACAATGTTCTCCATTAATTTTATACTATTTGATGCTCGCTGCAGTGCTACAGAACAAAATATTGAGCTGATGATTCGTACATGAAGAGGCCTTGAAAACCTTCATAATCACTAGAGTAGGTAATATTGTAGTAATGTGGCTGCTGCAAAATAACAAATTGGGTTCACTGCAAATTCGTATTGCAATCCTAACG
The DNA here is from genome assembly GCA_963978495.1 of Athalia circularis. NCBI lineage: Eukaryota > Metazoa > Arthropoda > Insecta > Hymenoptera > Athaliidae > Athalia > Athalia circularis. Next base: position 18,728,823 of record OZ021700.1, read on the forward strand.
TTATTTTTATACCTGATTTGTATCGACTGATATGAAACAAAAAAATACTCAAAAAAACTTATAACCTGTAATTTTCGGCAATGAGAATAGGTATTTTTAGTATGTTTTATCAAGATAAACTTATTTATGAATAATACAATAGACAAACGGTCATTTCATTCATACGTTACGTAATGATGTTACACTACTATGAATTACCACAGTAATCGTGATTTTATTGCTATTATGTAGAAAACTTGTATTACCGTAAAAAGGCGCAACAGGATATCATTGCTAAATAAATTCTTACTGAACTGAAATCGCGTTCACTCAAATCAATATCTTTAGCCACAACTTTGAAGATCACGCGCTCACAGATGCTGCAAGCTTCCATCCGAGTTGCCAACTTAAGAGCCTACACACCTATCCTCCACCTCATATCTATCGCGGCATATGTAAAAAAAAAAAAGAAACAGCTGTTTCTTGACAGCTGGACTGTCTTGATAAGTTTCATTATTCGGCAAATGAATCATACGTTGTAGATGTATATCACGTCTAATCTATTCTCCAAGTAAGTTTTCAAGAAAGAGATCAGGCTATCTGTTATCACGTGAAAACAACAGCAAATTTTTGTATCATTAATAAATCGGCAACACGCTGTTTTTGACAACTACATGCAAGACTTGTTGTCAAGCACTGTAAGAAATATTCCTTAATACTTTCTTGACTGATGATAATAGAAAAAGAAAGACACATTCTTGAGATATTTTTATTGAAGGGTATTGATAGTGATTGATGTCAGCATACTTTTCAAAAATGTTAGAAACTAAACCTAACCTACTTAAGCAAATGTCAAACTTACATGCAGAGTCTTGTGATACCGTTATCTGCGTCCAAATCACCTTTTCGAAATAGACTATATTCTAATGAAATAGCTATCAATATCTCGTGATCCCACATTTCGTCACAGTAATCATCAATAAAAAGGGATCAATCCTCCTTCATATTCTCTTGTCTTGCAGTCTTTTTATTCGATCAGCATTATCTTTTAGATACATTGAGGTGAAGGGAGTCTGAGAAGAATTGTCTTATTCATATCAATATTTTTTGTGGATACAAATCATATGTCAGATCAGTTCTAATTGGTCTTTCATGTTTCCGTCATGATTATGAATGTTGGAGAAGATTACATCAAGAAACTTGTGTCAATCAGGCTGATAATATTTAAAACTTCTAGAATAGTTTCAATCATTCATTGATGGATCATGAAACGATATTAATTATTCACAGATGCTCTTACTAGTCAGTGTACTGTAACTGGAGATTGATAAGATTAAGATTAACAATGTTTAACGCCTTCAAAAGATTAGCTGGTAAATCAGATGGCCCTGGAAATGTATCTCCTAGGCCAGCGCATCAATCGATGCCTACAACACTACAAAGAAAATTTGCCAAAGGTGTACAGTACAATAGTGAGTACATTTTCAAAATTATTTTACAAGTTGCCTTTCTCGAACGTTTCTTTAATTAGCAATCTTTCTTACACCTGGTATTTTTTTATAGTGAAAATTATCATAAAAGGAGATAGAAACGTTGGAAAAACATGCTTGTTCCACAGACTACAGGGTCAAAAGTTTGTTGAAGAATACATTCCAACCGAAGAGATCCAAGTAGCTAGTATACAGTGGAATTATAAAGCAACAGATGACATTGTGAAGGTTGAAGTTTGGGACGTGGTGGATCGTGGGAGACGACGCAGAAAGTTGGAGGGTTTAAAAATGGATAATGTTCCATCAGAGCATGTGATCGAAGAACCAGCTCTGGATGCTGAATTTTTGGACGTGTACAAAGGGACTAATGGAGTCATAGTCATGATGGACATTACTAAAACATGGACCTTTGACTATGTCCAAAGGGAACTTCCAAAAATCCCTAGTCACATTCCAGTTATAGTTCTGGGAAATCATTGTGATATGTCGCATCATAGAACGGTCACTCCGGATCATGTTATTTATTTTATAGATTCGCTACAAGGAAGGAAAGCACAGGTAAATTCCGCAGTTTCTTTTATCAGAATAAGTTTTGGTAGATGGCCAAAAATTGAAATGTAAAATAATATCAAGTAGCAACAATCATGCCACCTTGTGCTTTATCCTGGTACATTATAAGTCAACCGAATAGTGAAGCATAATTAAAAACTAAAGTATGTGTACAATTTTTTAAAACAGATCAGATATGCTGAGTCGTCGATGAGAAATGGTTTTGGGTTGAAGTTACTGCATAAATTTTTTAATTTACCATTCCTTCAATTACAACGTGAGACGTTATTAAAACAATTAGATACGAATGAGGAAGAGACAACGCTAACCATTCAAGAACTTGATTTGTTCCAAGATGGTGATGATGCAGACTATAATAAATTCTTAGATAATCTCGTTAACAAGAGACGTGCTATTGCAGATTCTGTATCTGCAACGGTTTTGACACCAAACATTACTTCATCTTTAAGTACACATCAAATATCGCCCTCAAATAGCTCGGCTTCTCTGAATTCAGAAGTCAAGAGGTCGATGTCCATGCCTGGCCCAATAGGCCCTATAGGTGGGGGGACTCCAATACCAGTGAAAAATCTTGATTTGAAATTTCAACCAAAGAAAGAGAGCGCCGTTACAAAGCCATTAGAACACTCAGTGGGTTCACTGAAAACCTCTCAAAGCACAACAACCTTACCAAATACGCAAACTCTACCAAAAGTAGAAGTTACTAAATATGACGAATCGTCGTCCGCTAATTTGGAGAGGCGGGATTCAGCTCAAAAGCCTCAGTCATTCATGTCAAAGATATTCGGCAAAAAAGAAGAAGAAGCTGAACGACTTCCCAGCCTTAGCGCGATGAGCTCAAATGAGAAAATAACTAGCGTTGAAGACTTTGTACCAGATGATGGAATGCTGGATAGATCCTTCTTAGATGACAATATCCAAGCGACACCGCAGAAGACTCAACAAGAGCAAGCTGACTCCGAGAGGTGAGTGACATATAGGGCATTGTTGTTCATCCTAACTCATTTGACCTTTTGATTTGTTATTCAGCGATACTGAAACGGGAAATCCGTTGGTCGCTGGATATGAAGATGATTTATCATCAGCAGATGAAAGTCCTCCACCCGTGCAATTGATACTGACTGAAAATCCATTGATCAAACAGAAACACAAACGAGATTCCCTAGGGACAGTTGATCCGAATACGGAAAAACACAGTCAGAATACAACAAAACGAGATTCAGTCTCGTCGATTGAGCCAGAACTCCAATTAGCAAATGATTATGAAGCTGGCGATTCACAAGAAATTAAACCGGAGATATTCGATGCCTGGTTAGCCCAGGATTCCAAGTGGCGGCAAAGCCCGGAAGGAGGAGAAGATGTCAGTAGTACGAGTACAAAAAAAGATACGCTAGAATTAAGCGATAAAAGTCCAGACGTTAGTATGACAAGTTCAAACGTGCACTTGGAACTCCTAGATAATACAAGTATGCGACAAATGAGTTCGAATAACAGTAGCCCCGTGATGAAAGAAAAGAAGAAACTCAAGGAAAAGGTAAAGAGTTTCAACGTTAACAGGGATTTTATAGCTAAATATTGACTGTTATTCAGACAGCTGCAGCTTTTCTGTTCAGAAGTAGTCATTCACTGTTTTAACAAATTAATAAAAAATTGTCTTTTTGTGGTCCAATCGTCGGTGGAAGTAACAGTAAAAATAATCCGATGTGTTTCAGAGTGAAGAAAAAGAAAAGAAGAAAAAAAAGAAAACCAAAGATAAAGAAAAAGACAAGGAAAAAGCTGACAAGTTGGAGAAGAGAAAAAAGCGATCGTTCCAACGTTCGAGAGATGAAAACAGGGAACGAGATGAACTGGAAGAATTTTTGAATGGAGCGGCAACGAGGCCAGGAATAGATGCTGCGTACGAGGCTATATAGCCCTACGAGATGGTTAGGAGTTTCAGATGGCCGCATCTAAATTCGACGTCGATTTCGGGCACTTAATAAGTGCATTGCTTTATAAGTTTCCCACAAATGATGTAATCAATGCAGAATTATAAGATAGTAGTAATTGCTTTTGAAAACAATAATCATAAGGCGGCTTATATATTTTGAAACAAATAATTCTTCTAAATAACAATTGGCACTCAAGCGCTAAAGTCCCTTGCGATTATTCTGCATTGGAATAAGTGGGATGGTGCAAAAGAGTCGGTCAATCTTATCGATCTACAATTTGTTAGATGGTGAAAGAATGAGGTTGTTATGTTTCCTTGAATACCTGGTAATATGATCGTGTTATCAACCTCTGAGTTCATCCAGAAAATCTCAACCACATTTGGTTACAAAAATCAAGATTAACAAGACGTGGGATCAATATGGCCTTGATTCTTTAACGCGATCGAGTTGTATCCGCCTTGGGGGATGAATCTGTTATTTCTGGTCCACATTATATTTGAAACCGGGAATCCTGTAAGTAATTCATATGTAACGGGGTTCCCAATAATTAAAACACTCGTAGATATCAATTGATATCATGTACGTACAAGATTCCTCTTCCAACTTGAAATAAGTTTCGACAAATAAAGTATAAGATTGTTATTCCATCGATGTATGTATGTAACGATGCTTATAGAGTTCATGTTGAACGTCAATACGTGTAAAATATGCATATTTGAATATTGAAAAATATGGAAACAATTGTTTAGTACAATTTTAGTATATTCGTTGTTAATAATGTGAAGTTACGTCCGGTATTTCTTTTTCTTTTCAGCCCAAATCAATGAAGTACCAAACGAACTGAGCAATAATTCCAATAACTATTGATGACAAAATTAATATAGATGTTTCTACTGGAGATTTTTTTAAAGATTTAAACTTGTGATTTTTGACGTTAAACCATTCTGTTTATATGTATAGTCATTTATAATGTAACGTTGTACACTGCTATGTCATTATAAAGCATAATGTTAATAAATGTGCGTGACTTAAACCGTGATGGAAAATCATTCCGCAGCATGATCAAGTGTTCGCATGTGAAGAATTATTCCTTATACTGTGACTGTGGCGTGCTGTAGGCCCCATTCGTGCCCCCACTACGTGAAAGAGTTCGAACACGGGTTGCACCGTACTGTAGAAAGCTGTTATGGGCTATCCAGATCCAGCTGCCGTTTTCAGTTTTGAATTTCGAAGTGAAATGGCGAAACGTGGAGCAGCGTTCAAATTATTATTAGTACGTATACATAGCGTTGACTGATGATTCAGTCAACGTACATAGGTCCAATATCATCAATTTATTACTAGATTCATGTAATTGAAAGCAAAAAAATATGAATTTGGGTGAGTATATTTGACTGGCATCACACGGATTCAAATCATGATGCCGAGTTCAATAAGTTTATATTTATCGCACTGGATTCTCGCCTTTCGATATAATTTTCGAACAACTTGTTGCATGCGCATGCTTTTTCGCAATAAATTGAGGGAGTGGGGAGATCAGTGGATACACTGGTATGCAAATGTGTAGAACCGACAGGAGATACATAGTGATAGCACAGATTAGGAGTCGACGGTAGAGCCAATCACCGAAAAAGTAGGAAGATTGAAAAACTGTAATCCGAATGGTTGGTGATCGACGACACTTGTGCATAATTTTTAGTTGATCGCTATTGTTGATAGAACTCATTGTTGAAATTATCCAACTCAAGCGTTCTGAGTGAACTAACGTCGGCCGTCAGTTCCACCGCTGCGAGTTAATACCAATAAATTATGTAAGCTGCTTATCATTATTTGCTGTTACTCACTCCTATCCCTTCAACGAGTGTCGTAGTATTTTCAAATGACTGGCTAAAGCAATTGGAATGAAAAGTTTAAACTTCTAATCTTAAAAGATAACCTTTGATTTAACTCCTGACTCCACTTCTGGATTTTAGTAAAGTAATAGTGTAATACATACAGTCAATTATATCTTTGTAATATTTCAAGTACTCTTCGTCATGTAGAGGATAATACAGTATAATCATGGTTTAATTCTGCAATTTTAATTGCGCTCTTCTGTTTTACAGATGTTGGCAAGAGTAGGCCTTTTGAAAACAATATCTAAGTACCAACCATCAGTTTTTGCCCTTGGTCAAGTCAACCACTCTCATACTCAAGTAAGCATGGATAAATTCTCGCTACCAGAACGATTCTTAGGAACCGAGAAATCTGTTTGGTAAGTATGGAAGTATATAAAACAAATACAAAGCTATCGACTTTTCCTCGATCGAATACTTGTAACAGAGGAATCGATTACATTTTTTTTTAGGGTAGAATATATTCAACTTGCACTTCAACACAAACCACTAAACCTTGGACAAGGATTTCCTGATTTTCATGCTCCAGAAAATATTACAAAAGCATTAGCTGCAGCTGCAACTTCTGAGAATCCATTATTGAATCAGTACACTAGAGGGTTTGTAAGTATATATAAGTATATATACAGAAGGAGTTTAAAAAATATATATCCAAAAGTATCAGCTTCCAAACTGTAGCGTTTACATATTTTTGAAATCTTAGTTGAATACTTATCTTCACATAATATTGGCCCTGGAGGAAAAGCCACGCTTGTGTTGCAATATTGCAGCAGTCTAATCAAACGTAGTTACTTGCAGCAGCATGTGTTCATGAGTTAGCATTTACTGGTAAGCTATTAATAGGCTTACCAGTTGGATTAAAATTAGAATTAATATTCTGATAACCTTATCAGGGTCATCCAAGGTTGGTTAATATCTTGGGCAAATTATATTCAAAAATCCTGAACCGGGATCTAAATCCCAACACGGAAATCCTGGTTACTGCTGGCGCATACGAGGCACTTTTTGCTTCCATCCAGGGGCATACAGGTCCTGGCGATGAATGGATTATTATTGAACCCTTTTTCGATTGCTATGAACCTATGATCCGAGCAGCTGGTGGGACGCCTAGATTTATTGCCCTGAAACCTGTGAGATTAGTTTAACATTTTTAAAACTTATATCAACGATTTGAACATGTTGACACCTGGAATTGTTTCATTAATCTCAATCTATGTTGTATTTTAGAACAAAACGAGTGGTAATTTGACATCTGGGGACTGGATCTTGGACAACAAAGAATTAGAAGGGCTTTTTAATGAAAAAACTAAAGGAATCATCGTTAATACACCCCACAATCCTACTGGCAAAGTCTTCACACAGCAGGAATTGCAAATTATTGCAGACTTGGCAAAGAAGTGGAACACTCTGGTAATTTCTGATGAAGTTTACGAGTGGCTCGTCTACAAACCATACCAACATGTTAGAATAGGTAATCAAAATTATTGCTCGATACATCACATTGTTGTTTATGCCGCTATCATATTTTTAACAGCTACTTTGCCTGGCATGTATGAACGCACCATTACCATTGGATCTGCGGGTAAAACTTTCAGTGTAACGGGATGGAAAATTGGATGGGCTTATGGACCAGCCAACCTGCTTTACAATTTACAAGTTGTCCATCAGAACACGGTCTACACCTGCGCAACTACTCTTGAGGTACAGATTTATTTTTTTTACCAGCGTATTTGATGTCATTTGAATTGTGACCGTTTGAATCTGTTTAGGAAGCGATAGCCGTTGGTTTTGAGCAAGAGATTTCACGATTTGGGCACCCAGATTGCTACTTCCAGAGTCTGGCGAACGATCTCTTGCCTAAGCGAGATTTCATGGCGTCATTTCTCCGTGAGGTCGGCATGAACCCTACTGTACCAGAAGGAGGTTACTTTATGATTGCCAACTGGTCAGCTTTGGCAGATAAAGTTCAGCTGTCCGAAGAAAAGGACCCTTACAAAGATTACAGATTCACTAAATGGATGACAAAGAATGTCGGAATTCAAGGAATTCCACCTTCAGCATTTTATAGTAACGAGCATAAACACTTAGGCGAGGATAACGTACGATACTGCTTCATTAAGGTGACTTGATTATAATTTTAGTTTAGAATAATTGGATATACGGGGTGAACCTGGACTTAACAACTACAATATTTGCAGAGAGATGAAAACTTACAAGAAGCAGCTAAGATATTGAGGGAATGGAAAGCACGGCAATAAAAATGCGACTCACAATATAGATTAAATTTCGGTTCTAGAAATGCGTCCATCAGAAATTCGCTCTACAAATGCACATGAAGTTTTTATAGTATTTTACATTCATCTATGAAAAACAGATAAATCGGAAGATAAATATACGGCTGTTAATAAAGATATACTTTTACCATGAAGAAATGTAACTTTTTATTGCGAGTTTCCCCTAGTATTTATTTTTGTGCTTTTCTTATTCTACTTATATACACATGCAGCATTTACGGCTCGTAGTTACAATTATGCTGTTTGTGTTGATTGTTAAATAGTAAAGTCCCCCCGCAGCCATCTCTTTGCGTCTCTAGTATCTGCTCCGAAGGTTTTACCGAATCTGTAGGTGAAAAATGAATGCAAATTAAATTTCGAATCTGGCCACAATAGTCTAAACTCATCGTAGTATGGACAAATGAACCCAAGCTTTGTGCTCAATCACTGAGAAGCCTATGAATTATTTCAAACCTAAATGACTCCCCGGGAATGTGACCCCTATAATTCGGTATCATTCCGACGTGTTTGTGATAAATTTCAGTGGGTTGAATAAGAAGGGGTGGATCAGGTCTTGAGATCGTTGCCGGGGCCCATTCCGTGCTTTGTCTTCGTCTGTAATTCGAGGTGAAATCGCAGAGTGCACTGTTCGTCATCGTCGCATTTGTAGCTCCGAAATGTGCGTACCCATAGGGAATGTGTCCAGCGTAGCCTTGATGTAAAATATCCAATAACTAATTACCACGGTAACGATAATAAGGCTTTTTTACAATTAGTGTAAATCTAAGTTGCAATGAGCATACATCTAGCGTTTTCCCGCATGAAAGAATATGTCATGCGTTCTTCGCTGTTCATAAGACCCATATTTGATTATGTCTTAAATTTTTCAAGTCACAGAAGTTTATTTGAAAACAAAATTAGTGGTTTTCGGAAAAGGTTTGTGGTGCAAATTTATAAAATTTCGAAGACAAGAGCCGAAATATTTGACGTTTGAAATAGTGCAGTTTACAAACGAAGTAAGAAGCGAAGCGTTTTAACATTTGAGCGAAGGACCGTAGAGAGTCGTTTGATTCGGTTATGAAGAAACGTGACTGAAACAAAAGAACTTAATTAAGTATTTCACCCACCGTTTACGAAGTACTTCCCGGGATTAACGTTATCCATAAAATATGGAGACGGCGCATGGTCTCTGGGTCTTTCGCACTGTTCGTCGACTGGCAAATTTCGCATTACTCCGACGCAATCCGGACGAACGGAAAGCATAGGCAGTTTAAACTGACTTTCGATTAACTGAAACAATCATTACTATACAAATACGATTCAAACTGACTTTCGATTAACTGAAACAATTATTCCAATACAAATACGATTCAAACATCGACTTCGCAAAATTTTTCAATGTGTAATACCTAACGTCGTTTATGTCATTGCTTAATTTTATTTATTATCACTATAATTATCAAAACTTCCAGCAATGATCTTTGACCATTAAAAATCTATAAAACTTGGTAAACTCCCAAAATTTCTTCACGTCGATCGTTAATAGGTCTAGTAAATCATTTTTCTCTCTACTAGTATATGAACAATTACATAATCTAGTGCAGTAACTCTACAATTTATAGTACCTGTGGGCTCGAAAATTATCAAAGTTATTCGTGTGGCTACTGCGTGTCGTAAGATGCAAGGTTACATCGCGCTGTGCGCAATAGTTATTAAAAAATTTGGGTAATTATCAAACTGACAATAATGTTCGACACGCAATAATATCGAAGTTTTAAAAGCCTATCTATATTATGACCGCAGTTACAAATACTTTTTGTTCATGTTTGGCATAAACCCAAATGGAACCTATTCGTTTCGAAACACTTTCACCCGCACGCGACATATTAAAGTCTTGGAATCCAATTTTTCAAAATGTAATAAGAATCAAAAATCCCGTTGGACCGAAAAATATCTACTCCGATCTAATATCGGATCAGTTAATCTGTCTAGATCAATTCAGATTGAACCATATCTCAATAGATCTAATCGTACGTACCGTTTTTCAAATTCAATGTCAAGCCTGATCAGATCTAATTAAATTTAACCATAGATCTGATGACATATAAAGGTTTCAGGATACGAATACATTTGGATCTAGAAAAAAATTTCTGGGTTGGTCCTACCCCGACATTATTTGCAACCCCACAGTATTTTGAGTAAAAAGAGATTTATACATATTTGCAAATCATCAATAATTCTGATGAGAGAAATTTATATGTACCTACCAAACGGTCTTCAAGATTACGTGGCTCCCCGCGCTCGTTCTCAACCGCAACAACCCTTCGAATTTGATTAAGAGCTTCCTTGTTTTGCAGCCTCTGCTTTTCGAAGTCCGCAATGCCTTCCGTTACCGTCACTGTATATCTTTGACCAAGACTTGCGTTCAAACCCGGTGTAAAACCTGCCGCGGCACATAACGAAGCTGATCGATTAAACTTCAGGGGAATCAATTTCCATGGTAATTCGTGGTTTACCAGCGACGTTTCATTCGAATATCATATTCATTTTGATGTAGATCAGCTGTACGAATACTTTTCAATCTCAAGCCTCACCCCAAAAATCAATTATTGATTGACAAAAGATAAATAAAAACTTCGTAAATCTTCGGACAGACAAAGATATTTGAATGTCGTTCAAGGTGTTAAAAAATCTCTGAATCCTATTCATAAAGAATTGTGAAGTTTTTCATTTCATTTCTCTTTTCTTTTTGTCGTAAAAGCTGATATTGAAATTTCACAATCTTTGGGGTAAGACGTGAAACCAATGAAAAATTAACCTTCGTATCCGGGCGTCATTGGATGGACATAAATCGGTGTGCCTTTTTTGAATCTGGCGTTCACAATGTCGATATCTCTCTTAGGCGGCCGGGTCACCTAGTTTTTTCAATTGGAAATCACCATTTTAATTTCATGATTTTGCAGTTACGACGTATCAAAATAATGGTCATCTAGGTATTGCGATTCGACCTCGTATTCGTCGGTCTTGCGGTTCGAAAGAATGAGGGTTTCGGCGTGATTGATTGTTGGATCTAATAGAAGCTTGTGTGTTTGGCTTCCATAAGTTTCACCACACCTGTACCGATACTGAGGGCAAAATCCCGCGTATCTAAAAAGAAATATAAGAGGACGCGAGGGAATAATTAATTAATTTTTTGTACAATAATATACCGTACACAAGTAGGTTTACGTTTTATCATAGAGAGTTTTTATGTAGTTTCTAACAACTCATTGTTAGAAATCCTATTTACGATCAATTCCCATGTAGTTTCTACGGTTTATGGTTTCAGAGACATCGTATAAAGCATTGCCTATACGGTGGCTCACGCAATCGACATACATATGATTTCACGAAATAAACAGATAAAAATGTGCGGAATGCGTGAAATAATACCATAGTATAAAGAAGTTGTAAATTTCATAGTCGCAGATTATTGTGACGATGAGCATTTTAATTATTTGTCATAATATTTGCAGTGGTGAAATTTCGATAATTCTCACCCTGGAATGAAGTGCGGATCAACGGTGGTAACAAGGGCTGCTCCAGCCATTTTCCAGATTTTGGTGTACCGAAAAATTTATTATTACTGTATTTTCCCACCGATCAAAACCGTGATCCGTATACTACACGACGTGTATTAATTTTCAAGATGACAGAAATTTCATTTTGTGATTTAAAAAAATTCCTTTTTTTACTATTTTCAATAAGTGTAAAAATAATGTACTGACGGACGGAAAATTTCACAGCATTATGACAGATGACAGGAAATACGTCTGTCAGATAAATAAATAAATGAACGAATGAATGAATGAATATATGTATGAACAGATCATCGATTATTGAATATTTACTTATACTTTTCCGTGGAAATCAGACCACCGATACCATGCCAATAATTATATTAACGATTAAGAAACAAAGTTTACGTCAAGAGCGGTAAAATAAAAAAAAAAAAAAAAAAAATACGATTCGTTTGAATGAAAACCTCTTTGCTACCATAGGGAAAGCGTTGAAATTACTGTTTATGATTTTGCTGCACTTTAGCATTACATAACTCATTAACAGTGACCATATTTCACGTTTTCGGTAAATCGACTCAAGGTCAGTCAATTATTATTCGTCTCTAAATTTTTATTATACCTGCGCTTTCGCCGAAAGGTCTTATTAACACCGCGTCAATTATGATATAATTACCTAAGATTAAAGTCTAGCCGATACCAACTGCAATGAGAACAGTACGTGATAAAAAAAAACACCATATGTGTAACATTTTCTACGTAACAGCCCTTATGACCAGATATCTCTTCCTCTGTATTTTTATCTTGAGTGTTTGAATACATAACCTCGTGATAATGCGTGTACATATAATTTTTTCGCAAAGATAAAAGCGCACCGAGCTTTTTTTTTTTTTTTTAATAAAATATTCACGCTGTACAGTTGAGGTTTACAATTAATCTACGCTGTTTACGCTTGCATTGTTAAGTGAAATTTTGAGAAAGTTATTATATTCCTATTTGGATAATATATTTATATCATGCGTTTGTTTTGCGTGGTTTTATGAACAGTTAAGCTTATTGTTAGCTCTGCTGCATAGGAAGAAAAAAAATGTATCACTGATCCTATGAGTTCTGGATTCTATTTTCCATATATGTAAGTAGGTGCGTGGTATATAGTTATAGTTTATGGGCAATATATAATCATGTTCTAACGGATTTTAGGAAGCCCAGAATATAGGAGGCGGTATATTTGCATTTTTGGAAACAGGTAAGAATTCTAGTTTACGAAATGCTTAGCAAATGGCGATGAGCTATCGGTGAGCTAAAAGTGATTTTTAATTAATGTCGAATGTTATTGACTATATCTGCTAGTTATACCTATGCATACGCCTACTATATACCACAGTCGTTGAAATCGGACGTTGTATGTAACTTACATTTTATTGCGAAAGGAAGAAGCCAGCTCTTTATATGCGCTAATAATGTACGAAATAATATTCATGCGAAAACGAAACCTTCGTGTGCTCGTACTCTTCACACGCTACACCTTACGGCCGCATGATCATTTTTCGACAGCAATTCTTCTCGGTCAGCTTTTTCCAACAATTATTAAAAAAAAGTATCGTATTAAATACGTAAAAGGATCCTGAAGGGTAAAATGAACGTTTGAATTTATGTATCCCGTGTCTCGCAGCAATATAGAGCGATGCTTTGAACAATCCTTTTACTCAGAAAAAAATGTATTCCAATTTTATCATTTTTCATGCACATTTACTGTATTGAAATAATCCACTTTCAATTGAATGGCTTACTTGCTGGCGATCTGATTGTCAGAAGAGATATTTCTTTGACGGAATTTCTGTCGATGTCTTGAAAAAACGAAATAATTGACTACCTACTTTCTGCCAATATATTGAATCAATTCCAGAAGTTTCGTCAAAATTATTGACCGAGTTTTTTGCGAAAATTTATGCTATTTTCGTTTTCGAAATATTGACTTAAGAAATAATTCAGCTGGATTGAGAGAAATCATCACTTTGTACAGTTTCTTTAATAATTTGATAAAAAAATATATTTACCTAATTCGATCTAGAAAAAAAAACGTGTTGAAGGTTTTTTTTTTTTTTTCTCACAATCAGTACGTGGTCCTTGGCGGGCTCATCTCATATTGCCATACAAGAATTCTGGATTTTTTTTCTTAAAAAGCCTGCCAACTCCCACTACCTCCAATTTGTTTTCTAATTGTTTTTTTTTCATTTCATCTCCTTTATTTATTTTTCATTGATTTTTTTCCAATTTTATATTCTTCCAATTGATAATTTCAAGTAATTTGGTTTGTTGTATATGTATTCCAGTCTTCTCCAGTACTTCTATGCATGATACGAAGTTACACTTACTTGGCACAATGATTGATTTGAATCCTTTTTTCGTCGAAGAATTTAATTTTACGGTTATTCTTGTGGAACGACTTTTTGGTGGCGATTGATTCTGAAAGATTAATTTACTTGGCGATGTTTTTTGCAGCTGTTTATACGTACAGGAAGAAGACAAATTTCACCGCGGGGGATATATCATCATACGCAAAGCAGTTGCGTGAGCGTAGCGATATAGAGGGGAAAAATAAAGCGATACCTTGCAGCGTGCGTAGCGGAGTGGAACAACTGGAAGTGGGCATCATCCTGCAGCACGCGTGGCCCCGACTCTGTTTTATTTTCCAGTTTTCGAACGACGTATGAACGAAGCGGATCATCCAAGAGCACAGTGTTTTGTTTTCGTGTGTTCGGTTATTTTTTGTAAATTTTCGTTCTCAATAGGTAGCGGATTATACAAACCAAAAATAATGGATTCTCAAAAATTTTCCGGGTGAATTTCGAGCAATGGGAATTATATTTTCCAACGACAAAAAATTTGTACCCAAACGCTAGGAGTGATCATTCAATGGACTACCGTTAAAACGTGGATCGTGTAAAAAAAGAAATAAGAAAAAAATGAATGGTGGAATTCCCAGCTGATTCTGTAGCGCACAGGTCACGTCATATACATAGCTGTGCATACGGATGTTGGAAGTCAATGAGGAAAGTTTGGATTTTTTTCAGTATTTCTCAGTTCGGGGTAAAACACAGTGGATACGTGGAAATATAATAAAGAAAACCGTGTCTGATAATTTCTTCATCGCTTCAAAAATTTGTGTGAAACTTGTACTCGGCGATACGGTTGTAAACCATGGTTTTATCGACAAACAAAGGAAAATGTGGAGTACCGAAGTGTGTTTGGAAAATAATTGATCGATAGACTTTGCCGAAGATTCGATAATCGAAGTAATTTATTTTAGTACGGAAAACAATAGGTGAGCCGCTTCATTCAAGGATAAAATCTGAGGAATATTCTATATTTGAAAATGCTCGCATAATAGTTAAAGAAATTTTTTTAAGTGTTATCCGAGGTATTATGGGAGTTAAAAGTTCCCGGTTCTAGTTTCGTCGTTTTTTGTTGCATCACTTTGTGCTAAATGGTGGTCAATCCGGTCCTCAAGATGTGGTTTCGTCAGGAACAAAATTCCATCTTCTACGTCGATTCGGACTACGAATCGCTTAGCATGTCCAACAACGTGGTAGGTTACCTTTTTTTTCGCATCGTTATATAGTACATAATTTGTGTATCAACAGCAACACCACCTGATGTAACAATTTCATGGAATTCTATGGCCTTGAAAAATACATATTTAGTCACTTGCAGCTGCGCTTTGGTTTTCACATTCACCTCGTTGCGTGTATTTAAAGCAGCGCTTCATATCGTTGTGGATTTTATTTCAATTGTTCTCGTTTGCATCCGTTATGATAACGAAATGAATGAATAATGTGCGGCACAGAGATTGGATGGGTGTAATAAACAGCTGGCCAATTGCTACTTGCAGAGTTCAGTGGCCTTTTTCCAACGATTTCCGGAAATTCTGAATCCTGAAAGTCTGCAGCATCGTGAATCCTACCAAGATTAGAATCTTATGTTTAATGAAACTTGAGATGGTCTAGGGAGCAGTTTTCCTTCGAGTGGGTCTAACAAGGATCGAGATCTTGAATATATTCTGGTCAGCAAAAATGTCGTTGACATTTCGCGTTACGAAATACAACCGCCATACCACACACCTCTAAGTATACCGCACCAGTTCCTTGACTCTGGAGTACGTACATGAATAAGTAAAACTGGATAGAAGTTTAGGTATAACGATAATAATAACAATGGCCTTGGAACTTTCAAGAATAATTTATTGTTAGAACATCAGCCGTAATTTTCGAAGATATTTCTACAATACTAATTGTAATAATAATACTGTACACACATTTCCAAAATTGAATGTTAAAATTATTGTAACCAACGTAGCCTTTAATTCTAACAAAGAGGTTCTGTGGACTATACACAGGGTGGCGCGAAAAAATGGCCCAATTTAAATTTGATCAAACGCAGCTGAAACTGCAGTCGACGAATCCTGGCAAACTTCCTCCTCGTTTCATGAAATTCAAAATGATATTGACGCTTGCGATTTCAATTAATTTCAAAAAAATTCAAACCGCTTCTAAACTGCTCACAATTGAAAGAACGAATTCGAAAAGCTTGCTGTGCCCGGAATAATTTCTTTCTCCTGATTTTTCTAAATGGAATTAAAAGAAATTCCGCGTTCTCATGACGGAGGAAGAAAAAATTGCCCGCAGGATTTCGCCAAGCGTTCAGCAGTAATTCACGTTTTGTTTCCCTTGTTTTTTTTTTTCATAGGCCACTCAGTATATTCCAATTAATGGTCCAAGCCCATCAGTTATGTATGTCGGCATTAACCAACTTCAAATAACTTTCAGCTTCTTTGCATTATACATGTTAATTCCAGCACGGTCACAACAATTTCCTATTTTAATTTTTATCGTCTCGATGCGTTTCCACAACGGAACAGGCATGGGTAGTTGTAACGTTAGCTTAATTCTTATTACAGCCATTTCAAAATGCGAGATGAATTTTAAATTACGCGTCTAATTCTTACGTTCCTCCCCATCATAGCTGGAGCGTATGGTGCAGGTAAAGTGTTAGCAATAAGTTGATGCAACATTAAGCGATTGCAAAGTAGGTGTAGATGTGAAGTGGAGTTCGTGTATTTCGATTGAGTGCCGTCGATAATTTGTTCCCAGAGCACGTGCCCTGCTGCAGGGTTCGTGCAATTTATATAAAATACGATGGAGCGTGCGGAGGTAGCTTCGAATTTGTACAGTGTAATATAATTGTGCAGGACAACGCCTGTTGCAGTGATGATTCAGTATAGTAATATGTAAGCTCTCTTCCTATTCTTTACTTATTTCGAACAATGACTTGTACCGAACCGGAGATGCAACGGCTGTCAAACTGAGACTTAAAAACTGAAGCTGAACCTCACACGGAATACGATGCGTGCCATAATCAGCGGCACACGAACGGATAGAAGTTATTCCCATCCCGCCATAATTGTCATCGGGTGTATATTACTGAAAGCAGCTAGAACACGAAAGGGAGATTCGGTTACGCAACTCTATAAGTTTGATATCGTTTGATATCAAAGAAATATTATTTTAATCGAAATTAGACGTTTTGTAAGTTTATATACAACAGGAGCTAGGTCATGTTACCGTTTCAAATTGGCCCGGGCAAGGGCCCGGGTCACTCACAAGGAGAATTACTTGAGCCTTTCTTTTTTCTTTTTTTTTTTACATGTTTTTCCCAATCTTTCTACGAACTAATAATATTTTCTACCTTCAACGGATTTCGCGCAGAATTTAATTGTTTCGCAGTCATCGTGCTCCGTTGGTTTTTACACAATTTATATTATATACATATTTATATCAACTCGCCCCGCAATATAATATAGAGGCGGATGATCCCGACTCACGCATTTTGTTGAACCGCTGTTGTGGGCACACGCCATAATAGCCGTACGACTTCCTTTCGAATCGGACAACGCTGACGGGGTGCGAAGGAGAACAAAAGAAACGAAAAAATCATTATATTATCTCGCTGCATACCATACCACCTTCCTCCCTCATAGCGGATATGCTACGTGTTTACGTGTTTGATTTGCTGGCTAGCACCTGACTCCCCCTCCCATAGCCCCATAGCCCCATAGCAACGCGTGTCGACAAAAATTGTCAGTTTCAAAGTGAGTTTCAAAATTGTTAATTTTTTAATTATCCATTTCGAATGTGAAAGCGATGAAAAGAGTCGAAGATTTTCTTGGTCAGGGGAAAACGGAGGATCATTTTATTACACTTGTTGGCGTAAGTTTATTCCCGGAAGAAAATCGGATCTTTTCAGTACGAAATCTAAAAGTTTAAAAAATATCAGCTCGAATAATTGATTTACCGTGTCATAATAAAAATAAAACCGGTGAAAATTTATTCGCCTTGAATTTTCTTTGTGTAATTTCTGCTGTTCACCGAAATACGCGACTGAAAACTGCGGGTTATTTTAAATCAACCTTGACTCATTATTTTTGCTATAGAATTATAGGCTTTCATGCTGATGTGATGTCTGCCGTCATGTACCGCGTGTGAAGTATTCTGATATCTTGTAACTCTGTTACTTCATTCTTGCTTCCTCGTGCAATAGCTATATAATATACGGCTCTTCAATAAACGATCTATAGCAATTTATATTCTTTATACCGATTTACTTTGTCGCAACAAAACTTATACGATGTACCGCACATAACATATAATACAATATTGCATTTCAATCTGACACAATTTCCACGGTGTAATTTGCCCTCGAGGAGATAATATAACTATAGGTATATACCCACAATGTAGTACTGTATGTATATCATTAATTGCCGACTGTGTGGAACACGTTAATAATTAATTACCATTACCCGACCATCCTATAATATGCGTTTCGACGTGATGATTCCAACACGCACTTCGCAGGCTCGATGACGGAGGAAAGAATTTTTGTTTTTCCTCTGTTTTTGGTTTTATTTGTTTGAAAATTTTCAATCGATTCATTTGGTTCATCGCGATCTGCAAGTTTTTTTGTTTCATTTGTTTTTTTCACGATATAATTTTTCTCGTCTCATATCGGTAGATGCAATAGTTTATAAATAACTCATTGTTATTAGAAATAATATAGCATTTTGAGTACGTGTTGATCGAACGTGGAATTTACATACATGGATATAACTACAAAGAAATAGAGAGAAACGAGGAAAAAAACAAACAAACGGTAGGCATTCGCACGTCAGTAACGACGAGCTGTAGAGATAACAGGGTCTGTAAAATGTCAGATGTGTTTTCGATCGACGCGACGTTTCAAATACAGCTAAACTAACAAATGATATTATTCGGCCCTGATTTTGTTGTCGAAATTATTATTATTTTTAAATTATTATTCGTTTCGACCGTAAGTCGTATTTTTAAGCCGACATCGCTGATTGTCATTTGTTAAAAACATATAAGAAATACAAGTGTCAAATCGTAAAGAAAGTATACGTATAAAATAAAAAATATAAAGACCGATCGAGGTTCAGCTTTTTTCATGTACAATAAACATACGTATCCGCTTATTATATAGTTAATCCCGTAAAAGAGCTTCGGTAGGGTTTTTTTTACTTTTATAAATGTCGCCGCATCTTTTCACAACATGAGCGTTAATGAGCTCTTTCACTAATTGACTTCAAGTATCAAGCGATTCCAATTAGCTCAGTCAGTTTAAGCGAGAGTGCTGAACCATTACCGAACACCAAATCTGTCGGTTGTCATTATGCGGTTGACTATTAGCCTCTGATTCCTCTTTTTCTCCTCTCTTTCCTTTTCTACGATATAATTCCACTCGCTGGACTCGTCTTTGCCATCGAAGGATATGGGAGGTCATTCCAATAGCGCACCGGCTGGGCCCCCACATATAAAAAAACAAGAACCACGTTTTCATATCTATGGTATAAAATGTATGAAAATTATAAAATAAGTTAAATGAATTATTTCGGCTCTTGAATTTAGTTCCGACTTGAATTCCGATTTTTTTTTTCGTCAGTTTCAATTTTTGAAGATGCGAAATTCATATTCTATTCATTTTAAAAATTTTAATTCAACGCGTTTAGTATAAGTATAATTATATACCTAGTTGAATAATACGGTGTCAAGTTATCCGCTGTTACAATAATTTTGTCGGGAATGGCCTAAGATGAATTTTAATCTTGAGTAGGGGGATTTTCAGTGATAAAATTTATACGAGAGATTCACGTATCTAATACCCATAGACAACGAATTTCGTTAGCATCGGACGTTGACAAACAAACCTAGGTATATAGAATTACGGTTGTATAATAATACCCACTTCAGACTTTGTATATAGCTCAAGTTTCAGCAAAGCAATTCAGCCCGATGTTCAACAGATTATTCGTTGAATCGATGTTTTTTGACCCGTATAATCCCCGCAGAATCGATTAGATCCAAGAGTCATATATTTATTTCTCATGAAGTTGAAAGTGATTTTGCGAACTATTGAGGAAATTATAAAAATGGAATTAAATTCTAATAAATGTAATTAAAACAAGCAAACACATACTATATATTCTTTTCATTTCACTCATGTTAGCACTGAATGATTTTATCGTTATTTTATCTATTTCTTATTACTTACGTCTAATTGAATTATGCCCACTTTCCCGCAATGAGCCTTTGTGGAATAGTTTGCTGTGGTTTTTATGCTCATCTCGCTTTGAGCGGTTTAAAAAAATTAAGGGTCTTGGATACCCGCGAAGCAACTCTGAATCGGAAAACTAGTAAAATTGGCAACATCGAGGTCACAAATATGACAACGTTGTGGCGTTTGCTCGATTTGCAAGCATTTCGAAGATTTTGAGATTTTCTGCGGGTTCGCCCTTATCGCCTCATTTGTGCTTCGTGCATTCTTTCGGACTTTGAATTCCACCAATGAAATCACCAGTTACATTAGCAACCACCAATGGTAAAGCCAGCCTACGACTGCCAATATGACTGCTGAGAGAGTGCACAAGCACACGACCAACTTCCCCTCCATCCCTTCCATACATCCTTACCAAATCTCCTATATTCCCCTCGGGACTTGCGAAATTTGGCGCTGATAAGGCAGCGGAAAATCTCGATACTACGAAATACTTCTCGGGGCCTGCTAGGGTAATATGGCCGCTCGAAAAGAAAATATTTGCCAACTATTTCGTAGTTTCAACTATTTAGGCGTATTTTAGACTTTTCCAAAAAAGTGAGAGATGCATTCTCTTCGATTAATTGCTGGGATAGTGCGCTGGGTAGTCAAACTGGTGAGCAAGTGACTAAACTAGTGTATAATTGGAGCAAATAGAGATGACGGGCCCCACGCTGGGAAATCATCACGACGCACCTCGCATTTTATAAAATTCAATTTCATAGGTTTTTACCTTCAAAAACTGGTTTTTCCGACCAGCGCACCTTCCTAGCGACGAATAAAGGGATTTGCACCTCTCGCTTTTTCGAATAAGTCGAAAATACGCCTAAATAGTTGAAACTAGGAAATCTCGCATAAAAAATGATATATATATGTTGGTATCCAAGACCCTTAAATATACACCCAAGTACACACTTCTCAACTTCTCACTTGGGCGTTTAAAGCCGTATAATTAGTCAAGCCACCGGTGCTGTCGGCGTCGCTGTATTAGCATTTTTTCAGACTAAGGACATGGCGGTTCTATGCCAATTAACCGACTCGTCAACCGGCTTGAAAAATAATTTACACGATGGATTTATGAATTTTAAGTCTCGTTTCACTAAGTTTTTCAAAAACCTGCAGTGTTATTTTCGAGGTTATTTTACTGCGATATGTTCGAACCAGTTATAGCGAGAACATTTCGCTCGTTGCAGCAGAGATTACTGCGCACGATACGCGTGTCATCTCGAAGATATTCCCACAGTGTACGTAATCTCGTGAATTTTCAACAGTTCTGACTCGAATTTTTGTTTCCTCACCAATTTTCCGGATGAAAATCTAGCGCCTAAATTGCCACGTTCCCTGCAGACGATATACGAGCGAATAATTTCCATAACGGAAACGTTGAACCTCATTGCCGCAAGAAGGTCGCGCGTATGCGGTAATGTATCGGTTAAATTTTCAAGTTTGGCTATCGAGGTTGTAAGGATAATATTGGTCAAGTTTTAAACGGCAGTTAAATGGGTCTGCAAGGTGTTACTCGGGTCCCGGGCTACGCCCACGCAAAACCATCGAGATCTTCTTCTCTTCGCGCGTTTCTTCCGAAGTAACAACGCGCCTGCAGGTCTCGGGGCCACTAGGTCGCGATGCTAACGATACACGCATAGTTATGCCGAGATAACTTAACCTACTGGCAACCTAACGTAACGTAACCCAATCTTACTCGCTGCAACCTCCTCTCGTTTCATCTCACCTCATCTCATCTCATCTCATCTCATCTCACCTCACCTTGTATTATCTCGTCTCGTCTCGCGTTTCTTATTTTCTAGCTGCAAGGCAACCAGCGCGACGCCTCCATCCCCCCCCCCCCCCAAATTTCTTTGCATTCTATAGAAGAACGATGTTTCATTCGCTTCAAAAATCGAATATCGAAATTCATTTCGAACCCTGCAAGCACCTGTCATCAAATTTTTTTTCTTCACCGTTAGTTTTCCGATAGATTATCACGCTCGGAGGTTTATCAGTTTATGGAAAAATTGATTCGACAATATACGCGGATGTTGTACAGCGGTGGTGTGTAATGAATGAAAAAGCTATAAATACAGTTTGCGTAGACTCGACAGTCGACGTGTATATTTATCGACAACAGGGCCATCCTAGGCCCGCGTTTTAACGTGGATATGCGCGCGATATAGTCAGATGTATAAGTGTAATACGCTGTGTATATTTCGAAGAGTAACGTATATGGGTAAGTAAGTTGGAGAGGCGAGAACGGGATGTATACCCAGCAGCTAGCTATCCACCGACCAACCTACCTACTCACATGATCGGGAATGCCAAGTAGCGTACGGGTTTCAGATCAAAGACAAGCCAAGTAAACTCCGCTATTGGCGAACGCCTGAATCTCTCGAAGCACCTCTCCAGTCACCCACATTCGGTCCAACCTGACCGCATTCCTATCGACCTCTATTATATACAGCTCCGCTTTTATAAGTTCTGCACGGCCAGACTCTCCTTATTCTTATTCTTATTTGGTAACTTACTTCCCCCTTTTTTATTAATTCCTTTTTATGATTGCGACAGAGCACAAATGTGACGATCGAACAATTTCTCATTATTTCCTATTCATTTTTTGTCAAGAATTTTTTCGTGTCAATTTAGAAAACGGAGAGGAAATAAAAAATGAAAAATTATCGAGGACCACAGCAGGGCAGGTCGATTTGGCGTGGATTGCCCCGTCTATAACTATCTAATAATTGATGTCTGTGGTTAAACACATGATAGTTACGGCGGATGAATCTTATAAAATATAAATGCGGGAATGCCTGAAGGTCTTTGAAATAGTGGAGTCAGTCATACCTGGAAATTAATCAAGGAAATTTTCACGCTTCGTGCATAACTACGTGAAGGAGCTCAACATTCTCCAAGATTTATTACAACACTGATGGAGCTCTACCTACTTTGCAGCGTATCATATACACGTGTACCTTTCATATATTAAATTTTCTTCCAAAAGTACAATATCAATTATCACATCAATGTCAAAATATACCTGCATGAATATCAGATTAGAAATAACGAGATAAAAGTATTCGTTGCTCGAATCAGCGCGGAATACCTCATGATATGTGTATCTAAACATAACAACGACACACGATCTGGTATACTTGAAATTATAGTCAGATTTTTCAACCCATTTTAGTAAATAATCTACGCTATTCCGTGCAGCGTAATAACGTTGGAATCCATGCTATATTGTCGCTTCATTTTGCACGCCATAAATTTATCTGCAGTGCGAAAAGGAATATACATATATATGTGTAATATGTACTATTATACGCATGTATGCAGATTTAGATGTATAATTTATATATTTACACGGCGTGGCATTAGATTTTTTATTTTTACGTGTATAGGTATACTTATTTATCTTCTTTTTTTTTCTTCTATTTTTCGACTCTGAAATTAATTGAGGGGTGGAAAAACAATAAAAATAATAAAAAACGTGCAATGCAGAATTACGAAGTTTCAATTGTGCCGCTGCAGCGCGTGTAAAGTTTGAAAATGTTATACGAATCGTCCACTCAAATGGATCGAAAACGATTCGATTAATGTAAATTTTGTTCGTAAACATTGCAATTCTTCCGTTGTTTCAATACGAATAACGATCGGGATTCAACATTCCGTATATTTATACGCATTACGCTAATGGCCCGTGTCAACCATATTCCGATGAGATTATAAACTTTTACACGCATTTCACAGCCCAATGGTTTTATACTGCAGAGAGATTCATAAGTCGAACATTCCGTACACGAGGAATTAGACGAAAATCATTTTAATATCAATCGATCGGCATCGATCTAACTGGCATATCGGTAATGAAATTTTCCAGGGTTAGGCTAGGTTAGAATTGTCAAATAATTCTCGTCATTTTTGTGAGTTCGTTTTTAATTATGCTTGTGACTCGATTTGGAGATTTCGGAAAATCGAAAACGGCTCTAATTTCAAGATCGTTCAGTGTAGTTGTGAGTAAAAAAATTGTAGGTAAAGAAAACAGCTCAGGTGGTACGATAGAACAAGTTGGTAAATTTGAGGTTATGATTTTATTGGGATTATTCGCATTTCTGAGGCGGCAGGACGAGGAGCGGACAATTTGTTAATAAAACTGATATAATTTGAAACACGTAATATACTAGTAAAAAAAAAGGTAATGATATTCACCGGCGAGTTCACCGGTTTCGTATCCACGTGGTTATAATCGCGTCGCGTCGGGTGCGGTTAGGCTGGCTTTCGACTATGAGAGTTTGCAAAGTGGTGGGGAGTTGACTTGATTCTTTGCTCTCTACCAGTTTAACACATAAGAGTAAGAGAGTTAAGAAGAGAATAAAAAAAGATAAAGAAAGACAGAATGAAGGGGTCCCCGTCGTTGCACAAACTGGAGTCAGTTTCTGCCAACGGCTTCCTTCGCACGGTGCATATGCAGCGGTAGATCCATACACTGGAGAATTTTATATTTTGTGCCATGTTGTTATTCAGTTTGTAGTGTATATTTATATTTTATTATATATACAGACGACGTAACGATATCCTCGTTATCTCAGAGACTTTTGCCGAATGAGTTTATGATATTAATGTGGCTTCATTCGCACTCTGGTAGAACAGTGTCAACTTACAGATAACAGCTGTCTTCTGTTCATGAGAAATACTCATCCGGAGGTAAGAAGATTTACAATTTACCTATGAGAAAGTATATTTTTTTCGACCCCATCGATATTATCCTCGCGTGAGTATCCAGAAATTATAATATTGCCCACAGTTTCTATACCTGTACCTATATACTATAGGTGGAATAAACCCTGCGGCAATCGAAACTGCAAGACTTTTTTTCCCGAAATGATTTTGATGCCGCGTACCGAATGAGTTTGAAATTTCGTAACTGGATGGCTCGTTCGTAACATACTTTAATTTTGCGAAAGGATCATGTGCGTGCATTCAATATTGTATATTATAACAAAGTGTAGGGCGAATGACATCCGCCGAGTTTGTTCGACGGGTCAATGACCTTTTCCTGACGTAAGGACATGATGCACCTTGCGACTCGCCGAAATAAATCGAACCCGCGAACTACGGCTTATACCAAATGACATGGCCGTTTATTTACTTATAGTGCTGATTACAAATCATGGAAAAACCTAGACTACCCGTATGATATCCAAGTGGAAGTATGGCACGCGGGTTTATATTACACGATAATGAGCCATTGTAAGTTTATCACGTGATTTTATATCAGTGGTTTGAAAAATGTATAAAACGGGTGTATATAACTTGAAAGTGTATATTATCAAGGCTAACGTAGGAGGATGATAAAAAAAAGTTACCCACATATTACACGTACCTAATTTGAGAATAAAAAATTTACACGTGCAGCTCGTTTGCTTTCGGATCTCTATTCAAATTCTCGATGATTTTAATTCCAAGTAGAACTCGTTGAGAGCCTGGAAGTCTGTGCAGAGGCTACCGATGAGACGAAAATTTCGCCTCGAGGTTAGCAAACAGTTAGACGAAATCTCCGTTGAGGTAGGCGGACTCGTTGTTCATGTATCTTGTATTAATATAGTCAAAATTTTCGAAAATTTCAAAATCTCAAGACGATGATTTGTTTTTTTTTGTTTTTTTTTCTTTATCAAATATTTTTCTCTCCATCGTTCATATAATATGCACGCATCATAGATCTGTAACGTTATAATTTTCTTTCCTCGTCCCAAAGTACCGCTACAATTTTTATCCTCTCCCAGCTAATTTCCGATATATATATCTATGGATTTCAATTTCAATCGCACTTGGCGGTTGAAAATATACCGATCACTGCCCCACCCACACCGCTGATTCGTCGAAATGCATCCGGAATTAAATGAAGTGATTGGTATTGTTAGAACTTCTCATATACATTATACTATTCATAAGTCTCTATCGATAACAGTAGTCACAATCCTATTATACCGTTTAATTATAGTCATGGTTATAATCACAGTCATAGTGTATAGTTATGATAATTAGACCGCCATCGGGCAACCGTTAGAATTTACAGAATTACATACACTTGAAATTGCGCAAAAAGCCTTAAGATATGATTTTACAATCCGCATATGAAAAAGAATTCATATAGTTCTTTCCTCACTCAGTTTCCTCGCAGCGTTATATTATACTTTTCCCCCCGCGCGTTTTGACACAAATTTTTATTCACTCAACAGACCGAATTTGTTCGTAAACCAAAAAGAAAGAAATGTATATTAGTATAAACCTATATTTTCTTTGTTATTTCAATTTAGTAATTTTTTTTATCTCACTTTCTTTTTACGTGATATACCTACTCACTTGATGCATGACGTCAAAATAATGATATCTTTTAATTTTTCACGTTGGTGTGATAAAAGGGATCTCATATAATTCTCAGGTAGGTAAACTATATTACATTCGGATTAAGAAGGTCCTGCGTCAGGATCAATTGGGCGTTGTCCGCTCGACCTCTTTGGCTCGTGCGTGCGGTCTTGATGTACACATACTATAATAGTACACAAATATGTGTAGTAGCTGTGGCTCCCTCTTCAGTTTGCACAATTAAAATGGAACAAGTCAAACAGTTTAGTATATTACGCGCTTTCTGACCTCGTTTAAAATAATTAAACTTGACGTACGAGTTGGCGAATGGTTTAATTAATGTATGGTATAACTTGTGTGATCCCCAGGCCAACGGACAGTTCTTAGAGCCGAAGATGTTGCTGTACAAAGCTTTCAACGTATAAGTTACGGAGGTTCAGTTCGACAACTGTCATCCGGTTTCTCGAGTCAAGCTCGTCATTCTATACAGGATTAATAATTACATTCTTAAAATCGATGTGGATATCGATGTATTGTAATTCTTCGATAATTTGTTGTGTTTTTTCCTCTCTACGAAAGTCGCTTGCAGTAATTCTTCTGTTTTCTTCGCGTCTATCCTGTGAACGCAAGGAATTGTGGAGAATTATCTTTTAATTTTTTGAAAATTGCCGTACGGTAACCTCATTTGCGCGATTCGTTACGCATAATATCCGGTATTCATATTCTTTGTGCGTATGAGATGGTAGCTGAAAATTTAAAATTCTAAAAAGACATAACGTTTACCTCATACTCGCTGATATTGTTAGTCCACAAGAACGCTTTTGTCGTACCTGGCCTCTTGCAATTTACAGAATATTCGAAAGCCTTCACAGATATAAAGGAAACGTCCTAATTTTGAACTTTCTGAATTGTTTATTTTATTTCATTTTTTTTTACTTTTCTTTTCTTTTGAACACGTTGCGCACCCGTTCACAATTACTACAGACGAGATACGGTAACTAAAAATTACTCTTGAACTGAATTATAATGACAATGGTGCTGTGAACCATGAGAAAATAGAACTTGAATATATTCAAGATTACCCGAGTACAGAAAATGGGAAAAGAGCTTTTTTGAACTCGGAATGGGTCGTAATAATGTCCTATGCAATATGCATGCGTAATGTCGGCGCGGTGAGATTGTGATTGTGCATCGTTTTGTCGTCTGCGATTGAAAATCG
Source organism: Athalia circularis (assembly GCA_963978495.1). Taxonomy (NCBI): domain Eukaryota; kingdom Metazoa; phylum Arthropoda; class Insecta; order Hymenoptera; family Athaliidae; genus Athalia; species Athalia circularis. The sequence goes on from OZ021700.1 coordinate 18,756,764, forward strand.
CTGCAAAAATATATTCCGAGAATACAAATGGTACAGGCACTCGTATAATAGAAATAAATATTTTATGGGACCGCATAGTTGGTAACGTTTAGAAAATTACGTCTGCACACCGTGACGTATTCAACTAGTAATATGCATATCTACATTATGTGATGTTGAGAAAGTTATACGAGTCACGTGGTTCTTGAATGCATTACATTACCTTGCAAAAAAGAAAGTGGGAATTCATCGGAACGTAACGATTGAAATTCCAGAAATTCAGAAAACCAAAATACTTCTTAATCTTTTATCTTCAATTTAATTAATTGAACTTCCGTTTTCGTTCGATCATCGTCACTTTGGATCCAATCTTCTGATATACCGCACATCAGCATTTGTCGGGCTCGGTCGTCTGTACGGATTTATTATCCCGTCCCGGAAGGATCGTGGACGAGACTCAAAAAAATGCTCTTCCGTCGCCAGCTCACATGCATATTCAAGTGCGCCTGCAGCCAACCGGTCCTCCCGTAGGAGTTTCACGATAACTTCCACTGCAGTGAACGACTTTGCCGCTCTTCCTTTGGGACTTAAATTATTTTCAACGAAAAACGCTACCGTTCTTATATCAGAATCAGCGAAATTTTCACTTCGATATAATTGATAACAATATGAATAATAGTAATAACAATAACTATTCACAGCGATAACTTTCCCCGCGCGGTTTCCCGGCTCGTTATCATTACAAAACCAGTCGTGAATCAGACTGTACTTTTTCTCCGTCTCTCTTAGTTTCTCTATGGCTGTCTCTCCTTTTCTCAGATGCCTTTATAAATCCAGAGAACCGTAGCCGGAAGCTAAATTAACTCAGATTTATACGTACCCGTAGTTTTTGCCGAGCAATATCTGGTTTTGACGGCGCGCCGTGGAAGAAGTTTCGCTACCTCAGATTACACATTGTACTGTACTCATATTTGTTCTGCATCTTTTCCACCCGTAACCTAACCTACAATCATCCAGCTGGCGTGAAAATAATCCAAATCAACGTCTCGCTGTCGTGAGCCTTTTCCCCCTTCTTCTTTCCTTTAATTTAATATACAGAATTTCGTCATAGACGCGGGTATAAAATGATAAGAAAATATTGCGTCAGCGCTAAAATTCATCCACGCTAATCGACGCTCTCCGAGCTCCTCCCTAACATCTCGTTTTTCCTATTCTCGAAACGTGGTTAACAGCCTAATGGACTTTTTTGTCATCGCAAATATGTCATAAAAAAAGCCAATCAGCCGCCGAATTGATAATGATTTTTTCGTCATGATTTTTTTCGCAATAATTCCAGATCTTTGATGCAGATTTGAAGGAAAACTATTCTCTGACGGGACGACGCGTTATAACGCATGTAACGTATTTGCGCACGAAAGTTCCACTTGCGTCAAATTATTATTTATGTTATTATTGTTATTACATACCCAGAAGCGCTTTACAAACGGGAATCCGGGACTCGTCGGGCGCGTCATTTTACAGAAACTGGAACGACATCCTTTTGCTTCCCACGCTGCATTCATCAACTATTAACTAAGATTGACGGGGGTGAATCGCGGCCAACTATTACCGCAGACCATAACCTCGCAACTTTGCTAACCGAACGAAGCGACGCAACAATAAATGGGGGGGAAAATCGCAGAATACTCGAAGTTGAAGGGATAAAAATTATGGGGGGAAAAATGTATACCGATGTACGCGTATCGCGATGTAAATATCTTATATTATCAGTTATTATATTCCCGGCAAAATTCTATCCCGCGATTTTCCAACGTCATTTTCATACAAACAAAATGGCGAGAAGCAGCAATGTGCGGTGCTCGATATTCTTTCGTTATCATACTTTTTACACCTACTTACCGATAATCTTTACATTATTATTACAGCTCGATCGTTGTGTTTGTTAACCTCGTTATCATCCCATACTTACGGTTTTTAAATCCATGGTCGATCTCGTCCGTTTTCCCCCTTGAATGATTTTGCGGAAATTATACCATAGCGACTGGGATCGAAATCTCGTCAAGATCTGAAAGCTCGACATTATTTTATCTCATTGGTTCTATGGACTAGAATTTACCTATTCGATAATAATTTAATAGATAAAAACTTTCACGTCTGTATACCAACATATTATCCGTCTTCCGATACTTCCGGACATGAGATCCTCCGCAATGAAGCTTGCAGAAATTTGCAGACTCTTGTTAAATCACTCTTCGGCGGCGAATGGGTAAACCAGGTAAAAAATTTTGAATTGATTTCGCATCTTGGAAGGAATTTAGTTCCGGAAACTAGCGAATAGATTACGTACCTATACCTTCTAATTTCGTGTTCTATAACCTCTGAATTGAGCGACCACTAGCTGGAAGACGCGCACCTCACCTCGCGTTTGTTCAGGGTGCGCGGCCGCGTCACTATAGGTATACGACGTTAGAAATTCGAAGAACGTCGGACGTACCGTCGACGCGACGTGTAACGACGCGAGATTCGCGCATACGTCCTACTGGTTCATCTACCAGGAAAACAGCTCGGAATAAGAGCGGTTTTTCGAAGCATACCTACGTATAGGTATAGCCGGTAGGTACAAACGCTGCTGTGGTTAGTCGTCGCGACAAACCGCGTCCCTGAACTCAATACGTATAACCCACTCGTTACGTTTTGTTCGTCGAATGTATGCGACGCGACGTGTTACTTGGATCTCCGGGAGGTTGAATGAGCAACCGGTAAAGGTTCTTTTATCCTATCTTATACAGGAGAGTGTAATTTTATTAACAATTTTACAGACCGCCGGAGCTATTCGGAGGATTAATAATTTTAAACTCAACAATTTTTTTCGGGATTTGGAATAAAACTCTCCGACCGATCCTTCTTTGAGCGACTCACATTAGGAGATCTGGGACTGAAAAACAATCGAACCCGAAGCGTTTTTAATTGATCTAAGAAAGGGATTCATATAAAGCTGATCAAGTAAAAATGAACAGCGTAGATTTTCATGCTGGTGCACTCGGAGGAAATCGAGGTAGTCTCGATATACGTATAACGATGACAGTATATAAAATGGTTTACCTGCAGCCGCAGACTATTTCTATCGCAGTTTTCTTACTGCGAGATATATTTACTGCAGCACGCGTACAAACGTATCTACAAATACGTTTCCTGTGGTATCCCTGCAACGTCCAACGACTTTTGTTTCGCCTTTGTTAGAGTTTTGTTAGCATCAGCTTCTGACTTGTTTGCAGTTAAGCCCCTAGAGAACTTCTCCGGCTTGGGACATCACAGATGAATACGAAGACCAGATAATTGATGCTGGAGAGTCAGCTGGTATAATATAAGCCGGTATACATGTACCGGTTATCGGGTTACCGTTTTAGTCCCTGCGACTCGGACCCGTCTTGTAGAAATTAATTGTTCAGAAAAAGGTTTTGAAAGACTGCAGTTGAACAGGAGTGTAGGCTGCGAAGAATGATATTCGCCCGCGATAATCGAAGACAATTTGTATGAGGATCATGAGCGCGAAAGGACAAAATCACAATGTCTGCTCAACCGCGCGCGCCCACATTAATTACCAGACAGGAATGTGCAAACGACTAATTCGCTTTTTGAATTTACGAGATGAAACAAACACAGACAACTTCGTAGGACACCCGATATCGTAGTGAAAAAACGATAGATTAATAAACAAATAAAATCCAAACGTGAAATTAATCGTGAAAAGAAGCAAGGACGATAAAATGGATAATTATACCTGCGTTACAATTTCTAAACGCACATTTCTTTTCGTAACTATCAGGCAATATCAGTTGTGAGAATGGAGCGTGTTATTCATTGGGTATTTATCACTATAGCTATCGTAAATTCTTCAATCCATACATACATTTATTTCAGTTTCACCTGCATTTTGTCACGTGAAAAATAAACTTCTATCTTATCACCAATTAGTAGTTTATAAACTGCATCTATGGTATGGATATAGCAAAATTTTATGCGGTGAACAAAATTGTTACAATTATTGCTCAACATTTGATTTTACCGTATAATATGCACGCGGTAGATTCATTGTCGAGCATAAAAAGTATAGAAAAATTCGTCGAATTTACATGGGATATCGGAATTCATGTATATAGGCACCTATATGTAGAATAGTCGTTATCCTTTTTGACCTTGACCTTATGATTTACTTCACATAACCTCCATTTCTATAAGAATTCCCGTGTGAATTAATTCGACTAACAATAAGATTATAAGGTTATAATAGTGTTATCTTTTCAACAAAAGCCGAGTGCACGTATTCAAATTTCACGTCGGGATTCTCGCGTAACGGAAACGAGATAATCTTCCGAGAACAAAAATCTCTGACAATCCTATGCGTAATTTTAGGATTTCTGTTGAGTAACAAAATATTTACACACTAACAAAACGAATAAAGAATAGAAAAAAGTTGAACGCGAATATGATTAGCGCTTTGCGGTTGTACGATGTGTATTTCTTGACACCCACAGTGCAGTTCTAGCGTATCATATTCTCTCTCAAGTGGTATAGTTTTGATACAAACAATAACTACCGAATTTTCGGTCGAGTAAACGATGCTATCATGTCCGTGGATAAAACGTGATGTAATTAGATTATTCTTTCTGCTCGTGTTGAATTAATCTCGAAACATAATGCGAGAGCACCAATTGTGACTGGTTTTATAACGATAATCGTGACGTGAGATAATTAATCTTGCATGCAGATTTAATTCATATTATAATTCCATAAATCAAACTTGTAAATTTTTTTGGAAAATTATTTCCAAAAATGCGGCTGTGATTCTCTCTCTTTTTCTCTTTCTGAGGTGGGGCAAAAAATTTAAATGAAAAAGAAAACGACGGATGATTTCAAAAACTTAACTCGTCACTATAATTGTAAAATCTGAACGCAACCTCTTGGTAAAAGCAACATTTTCGAAATTGTTTTTTTCAGTTACGTTTTTTCACGTTGCGACGAAGGATGAAAAGTAAAATACGTTCTCTGTTTCAATCATTTTACTGATATACTTCCCTAACACATATTCGTATAGTCGTTATAACTATATATTATTATACTATGTATAAATAATTTACCGTTCTTTTTAACTGTTATTTTCTACGTTAGTAAAACTGTTGATTAAATTAAGTATTGTAAATATTATAGCGCGTGCGAAATACAGATACAACAAAATAATATAACATATATGGGTATGTATATTATTCATGTATATTACTATACTAAAAATAATATACATGAACGGTATATGAATTGTGTGGCAGTCTAAATTTATAGTTATCGTGTAACTCGAACTCCGCCGATGATGAGATATTATACATATATCTGCATTTTCAGATCAATGTTCCATTTATAATTACCGCTGGTACTCAATCATCATATAACGTGCACAATACCTATACACATACGTGTTTTATTAGCTTTTGTACGTAAGAGCTTCGTATTTCCTTTCGGTTGATTCATGATCGAAATCAAAATTGTTTTTATTTCTTATTTTGTGACCAAAAAAAAAAACACGAAGAAAAAAAAAACCATCGCAGTTAAATGGATCATTCTAGGTCGGTAGATACGATTTTTAATCCACATATTTTTAGGGCAGAAGGTATATATGTACGATGTCCAAACTGTAGTGAGTGAAGTTAGCGTCTGGACATACATTGTCAGCTGATGGAAAAACAAAAAACAAATGGCCGTTGTCTCCGGAAAATGATGATCTGTTGACTTTCAACACCAGATGATTTTTTCGATTTGCATTTTTTCATTCTTTTGAAGTTCACCATGTTCATGAAAATCAGCCAATTCGGAGGTGGTTCCCTAACGGGAAGAACACCACATTGAAGCCAAAAACTCGCGTCCGGAATTGAACTGTAACCTGCAAATTTCGCGTTCATAGCTGCTGTAAAATGGTCATTGGAAGGACTGAAATGGATTTCGTTATTTTTTGGTAATAAGTTTCTACATTTTTTTTCAAACCTTAAACGTATAAGAAGCCTCACATGATATTAAATAATAGTCGGAACCGTTGACAAGTTTGTACCATGCGGTGACGATATCCTATCCTTCCAACAAAAGAGGATACGAGCGATCAGGATGATGCGGTTAGCCTGAATGTTGCGATTCACGTACCGACGCGACGTCGCTTCATGGTTGAGTTCCACATGATACACATACGACGCTACATCCGGTCTTCGTTTCACGTTCATCTTTGTCATCCCGATAAACTCGATCGGAATCATGGGGAAAAGTGGGTTCCGTAACATCCGGACCTTCCATGGACTCTTGACTTCCGTTCCTAGAGTGGAATTGGATTCTTGAATGAAGACGACAAATAAAAGAGAAAAAATAGAAAGAATGAATTTGCCTTTTTTGTAAAAAATAAATAAAAAAACAAACTTTATTATACGTTTCGAGTCTAAAAAGTATAATGGTATTGGGTGGAAAATTCAAAAAGTAACATTCTCACGACTTCACACATCCACGTCATTCGAATCCGCAGTTCGGGAGGTTCCTACACGCGACTACGGAACGCTTGTCAGTTGATGAAAAATACTACGTTAGTTATAACTTTGTTATATCTGCATCGGGACAATTTTGAATAGTGAAATATAAATGAATCTTCCATTAGGAACGAAAGAGAACGTAACGTTGTCGATGTCGCGATGATCTTTGTACCTCATAAAACCGATAGATTTCAAACAACAGAACATACCCTTTGCATCACATGTTTACATGTTATCATGGGTCAAATCGCAAATTTTGGATGACACGACCCTTGCCAAGGGTCGTTATCTTTAACACAGAGACTCGTCAGTCCCAAGTTATTCAGATAGGGAAGACAAATAATGAGATATATCTGAAGGCGCGGTTTGGAAGGGGTTTCTGGCGACTCGGAAGTCGAGTCTTAGCTACCTTCACAGATCTTTTGGTGAAATTGTGCGGACAGTTTGACAGATCGTTCGGGAAAGTTTAACATTACATTATATGTATACCCATCCGCGTCGTCGCGTGATTAATAGTTTCATAAATTCTATGTATCATTCGATTTAATGGAGTCTTTTTATCCGTCGAACTAAGAATCAGGTGTCCGCTTCCGGGAGTAAAGTATATCCGAGATGTTGATAATTTATGTATCATCGGATTTCTGGGTTCAATAAAATATTCGCCTTATAATTTTGTGAAATTGCGTAGAGTGCGTTTTCATACGAATGTTTCACGTAATTTACGACGAGTGTAACATGTCATCTTTGGGCATAGATCTCATTTCGAACGTAATAACGAGGAACGTGACTACGCTTTTGCTCCTGGCGGACGCGCGTTATCTGGACACGATCATGCGTGAAAAGTTATATACGGATTCGGCGAAGAATAGCCGACGGAATAACGTGCTATTTTTTAAAAACAAGGTAAAATATCAGTGACTAAAAAAATTCAAAATCCCAGCAAGTTTTTCCGTGCCGATATCACCCTTAACGTTAGCTTATCTCTTGTCTCATTCCAACGTCCTCCAATGTTGTACGTCGTGCGTTGAGTTCCCCGGATCTCGAATCGTCGTCTTACACAACCCTTCCGTTATTTATTTGATTCCGGATTATTGTTACGCCGGATGAGGACTCCCATTAATCGCATCCGTTCAGAATTTCATGTCATGCGCACGCCGCAGCGGGCAATGCACGGTATTACAATGCTCCTCCGAAGATTGAGATGGGAAATAAAATGGGCGTGAACATTTCTTTCAAGTTTTAAGTCAAGCAAAAGTGCTCCTCGGAGAGTGTACAGGTAGGTATAGGCACCTCCTGTACACATTATACGTATAGCTGATAATATTGTAAGTTGGTTAACGGTATAATTCGAACGAACCCGTCAGCACACTAACCAACATTTCGAAACAGCAAGACCAACGGCCGCCAGCCGGCGCGAGGAGTGTGCCGGCTATACATATCCATAGCTATGTATACAGGGAAGTATTCACCTCTGCAGACACGTACTGTAGAGCCATGATTATCACTGTGCTCTTGCAGTAAAATTTTGTTGGGTTTTTTTCTCTTCTGAATAAACAGCATTACTTACTTTCGTAGCTATTTGAAAAATAAACATTTTCAAGCGTTACCCAGTTACCCTACTTAAATGAGAGGCACCGAGAGATTTATATCTGATATATCGTACGTACCTACGTGTACATACCTATATCTATATGTATTTTACACACATCTACAAGATTTCATATCTTGATCGTACGTAAGAAGGTGTTACGTGCAAAATTTCTTGTCACTTTTATCTCACCTGTTTTTTATACCGCATGCAGTGATCAATTATATGATAACATTAGTAAACAATTATCGAGCATAGTCTCAAGATTTAATTCACCTCTGTTTACACAGGTAAGCATTAATTATTATCCCTACACGCATTCTCGTCCGTACGAAACCGGCTTGAAAAAAAAAGATAAAACAAAATTTGGTTTCATCTATACAATTTGTTTTTTTATTCATTCAAATATACAAGGTCCGCGTGGGCCGATTGCAACGATTCGCGATCGTTTGATAATTTTTCAGCTCATTTTTCGCGAAAGTGCGTTTTCCCGGACTTCATATACATGATAGGGGTATACACCTACCCCTTACGCGCGCACGAATGGAGGGATAAAATCTCTCGCGAACAACGTGGTTGTACAACGTCTTTGAAACGGATTAAAACCGCGCAGACGTAAGACCACGTATGTATCCGGGAAACAGAACAAACCGAACGTCGTTCGCTCTAACAAGTGTCGTCAACTCTGACGTCACCCATAATTTTTGCGACCTCGGAAATCGCGTTGTTATTGTTATTGTTATTACTATTGGATTATACGGCGCACAGTCCACCAGACTCCGGAGGGTTGGATTTTGACGACGAGGCGGACTTCATCTTACGTTCACCACTGCAGCAGCGTATGCGTGCAGTTCTTACATTTATAAACCATTAATTTATATGCACGAGTATTTTTTATTGCAACGAATTACGCGCAAGCAATCTGAATCGCTTGGCGGCCTATCGCTGGAGACGCCATAAAGAGCGTGGGAAAATTATCATTTTTTTTTTTTTTTTTAATTTTTTGAAACTTTGCGTTCAGGGAATGTTACACCTATTTTTTCATTCTCTTTTCTGAACATTGGACATAGTATTGATGGAAATTATTCAGCGATATAGGAATGAAAAGACCTTCGAATCTATAAAACTATACCTGCCATGGGAAAGTGCATTCTCGGGAATTTATACTAAAGCAAAGTTTTTCAGACATTTTCACTCACAGAAAAATATTTTCTAAAGGTTAGGTTAGGTTAGGCTTTTTTTGCTACAATAACTTCGCCGCGAAATATCTCGTGGAAAAAAACTACGTGAAAATATTATAAGTATTCACGTCGAGTTGAGGCGCAATATAACAGAGAAAAATATGAAAAAGTCTTTTTTCTAGGAACACGTACGATATTATTGCCGGTGGCAACGAAACTTGAAAGGTTCGACGTTTGTCGTATTACACATAATTGTTTTCGGATTTCAAACGAATTAACGCTGGAGATGCACGCTTCGGACGATAAATTGTGGCCGTATCGGTATATGTATAGAAATAGGAATAATATCAGAGGTTGCAGTATATATGTGCTTCATAAATACATACATACATGACTCGGTTTATAGTGATATCAGTGGTACATAAAAAGGGCCCTCTCTCATCATTCAACGACTTCCTGGTACCTACTTTACTTGCTTACGGACGATCTAGCAGCTATAAGCAGAATGCAAAACTTCACGTCGCGAGTCGCGTCGTAGACCTAGATGCAACTTCAGCTATTATACACGTATACAGCTGCATAATGTGCGTTTGAAAGATGGCCATCTTATGCATACTCGCGATTCTCGACTCGTGCGCCAAGGAGTTTATTTCAACTGGATGTAGTATAATATACTCGTATATACATACACGTAATGTTGGAATCCAGGTATACATCCGTCTATACCTATAAGTATAGTATATTATCATTCGATCGAGAGACTTTGAGGAGATTACACGAGGCCATTATTTTAATCTATCGTGACCCTGCTCTGCCGCACGATGATTTTCAATGAGAATCGGTATCGAGTTCTCATATATACAATGTACCTACGCTATGTTGCGTGAAAAATCTCATTCCAATGAAACGAGAAAAAAAATTGTTACAACTATATCGATACTAATGCGGCTCGACGGAAATCAAATTCTTATTTTATTGTGTTCGATGGGAATCGATTCGATCGTTTGTTTTTTTTTTTCTTCTCTCCATTATCGGTATGCGATATAAGGGGCATATAGTGCAGAATTCGACCCGGATTAATTTTTATGTCGATGGAAATTTTTCGTGCGGCAGTAAACTAATTAATTGATATCCTTTAGAGAAAAATTAGGAAGAAGAAAAGTAGGGGGAAAAAATAAATAAATTTCATCTTGCACGAATGAAAATAACATTCTTCCCACTATAATAACGACAATCGTTATTTAATTGTAAGTAGGTGCATACCTAATTGGGGCAACGGTGTTCGTCATATATAACTATAGTTATACTTGTAATTCTAACTTTCGCTCCATATAGGATATCGACCGCTGAATTCTTCGGGAAAGTTGGTCCATATTTATATAATTATGCATTGCTACGCATGTAGTTTGTATTATTATTTGCATCATGATACTCATCATATAGGTACGCAACGGGGTGTGAACGTGTTATTTCAGTTGAATGAATTTCGATTTTATTCCGAGGGAAGTGAAAAAAAGAGATATCATTGACAAAGGTAAAAGAGTAGACGGAAAGAATTGAAAAAACAAAATAATTACTAAATAAGATAATGAAGAAACGTAGAAATTACAAAAGTATTAAATCTTTCTATTCGCCGAAAATATAATATTATATCTTCATTCTTAAATACCGCTAATTACGGTTGATCAAATCTCGTAAATAAAACGAGACCGGAGGTAGGTATAAAAAAAAACGTGGGTTCAGCAGATCGAATGCGATATGACGTCAGCTCGTCTCAGCAAATTACATTTCTACTCTCCAAAATATTTGCGATTTCTTTGCGCATGTGGTTCCAAATTTTTAACCCAACGCCTGTATAAATTCCGTTCATGGGTAATAATTTTTCACGATAAGATTCTCATCGCGTCGACATATTTCTTTTTTTATTCGTCAATTTTTTTTATATCGCGACTATATATGATAATTATATATAGAGAAAAAAAAAGTCGTAAAAAATTGCATTCCACTTTAGTACGTACACTTGGCGAGGACATAACTGGCATAGTTAGACAGAACGCGATGAGATTTAGGTTGGCATTAAATATCCCTAAGCGGTTTGAGCGGTTCTAGGCAACACGTGCTCGGAAAATTATGAACGAGGTGTCAGTCGAAATTTTTTGAAAAAAATCAAATTCCGCTCGCAAAAATTCCAAAAGTTATAAACAATTTAGTGAAAAAAAACGGGGGTTTGGTTTTTCGCAAATATCTCAAGAACTAATTGAGATGTTCGAAATTTAAAAAAATATTCGAAAAGAGGAGGAAATTTCCTTAAAAAAAGTCCTGACTCCCGGAACTATTGGACCATTGTTTATAATTTTTCCAGAGGCGTGAAAATACGGCTGAAAACGGGTAGTTTGGCTTACGCGCGTCACGCAATGAAACGGCCCATAAGCCGTTTTCGGCCGTATTTTCACGCCTCTGGAAAAATTATAAACAATGGTCCAATAGTTCCGGGAGTCAGGACTTTTTTTAAGGAAATTTCCTCCTCTTTTCGAATATTTTTTTAAATTTCGAAAATCTCAATTACTTCGTGTGATATGTGCGAAAAACCAAACCCCCGTTTTTTTTCACTAAATTGTTTATAACTTTTGTAATTTTTACGAGCGGAATTTGATTTTTTTCAAAAAACTTCCACATGCTGTCTCGAATCGAATGACACTTCGTTCATATTTTTCCGAGCACGTGTTGCCTAGAACCGCTCAAACCGCTTAGGGATATTTAATGCCAACCTAAATCTCATCGTGTTCTGTCTAACTATGCCAGTTATGTCCTCGCCGAGTGTACAAAAGGGGATTTTTTTTTCTCTGCAAGTGTGTAACACTTTAAATGTATATTCCATAAAATCGGAAGCTCGGGCGACGAAACTCGAGCTGCGCATTAGAGATATCGACCTAAGAGAAGATCTAATATAAATAAACAGCGTGGTCCATTTATGTTAGCTCGTTTTTGAGGAGAAAATTTTAAAAATAAAAATTTTATGGTTCAAAGTAGGAAAAATGGTGATGTTTGGAGACCTACAGAGGGATATGGTGTACAACGTCGATATCTGCCGATTCGGCGATTATCTTAATCACGCTACAGTTTTTTCTTTTGTAAAAATTCATGCTGGAAAAAAAGAAAAAAAATTTCAGGCCATGAATTTTTTGATTTTTTTTTTCTTTTCTTTCATCAAATCAACCTGAAAATGCTCATCAAATCAAAAGTGTAACAGCACATCGTCTTTTGCCGATCAAACCATAAAAAGTTTCATTTCAAAAAGTTCTTTTCAAAGTGCATTATTTTCGAGATGAATCGCTCTGCAGATTGTAATCGCTCAAATGGACCACCTTTTACATCTTATGCTGCACCGTGAAATAAAATCCTATTCGATCGACTTCCTCAGTTTATAGGCATTTCGAAAGGTGCGGAGAAGATTTCTTGGAACCGTCGAATTTTTTATAACACCCATTGCAACAGATAATCCGCTTTATACGATATCTCCCCCTTTGCACCACCATTTGGTCGGTATATACCTATCCTCCAAAAAGGCACCTACGGTGCAAAAATGTTCGCCAAGCACATTAAACTACTATCGAAATAGCTTTAAAAAAATTCATTAATAATAAGAAAAACGGGATCCAAATCAATTATTGTGCCAAGTACATGTAGCTTTGCATCATGCATAGAATTGGAGTACGTGGTTCTTGGCGAGCTAATGTTATATTGCCATATAAAAGTTCTGGATTTTTTTCCAAAAAAGCCCGCCAAGTCCCCCTACCTCCAATTCTATGCATGATGCAAAGTTACATGTGCGTACTTGGCACAATAATTGATTTGGATCCTGTTTTTCTTATTATTAATGATTTTTTTTAAAGCTATTTGGATAGTAGTTTAATGTACTTGGCGAACATTTTTGCATCGAAGGTGCCTTTTTGGGGGATTTCATAACTTTTGGTACGTCGTTGAAGAATATTGCAGTATCAATTATGGTTTCTTTGGTGTACTATTATTGTAAGATGTTTGACGGGTTAAGAAAAAATTTCGAACTCTGAAATTTCCATTTCTATTTTGAAAACACCTGGGTTTCATGGAATCTTAAGTTTCGAAAGTTATAGGTGGTTTGAAACTTTTTCAATTTTCACTGAATTTTTGTGAATTATGAAATAGTTCTCAAGAATCCCGTGTTAGATTTCAGACGTTTGTGAGATTTGAACCGAATTTCCACACTTCCTGTTTCGTGGAAAAAATTGGAAGTAGAGATGGTTCGTCGCTCAAAAATTTTTACATGTAACGCCGAATTTTTTAAAACTACTCCAGATCCTACGGAATGTTTTGACTAATTTAAAAAGTTTGAAACTACCACAACTTGCGGAGTACTCTTCGAAACTCAAAAGCCCGTGAATCAACAAGATGGTTCTTTTTCGATTACTTCTATGAGGCAATTTTTTTTTTGGCAATTTGTAATAAAAAAAAAAAATGTAGACCGAAACGTTGATTAAAGTGATATGGAATGCCTCATGTATCTACATTCGGTCTCATCGTCTCTTAGGTTTCTTTTCTGTTGAACGAAACAAATTCTTCAGGTTCCGTAACTCGTCGGGTTGATTTACTGCACATTATTGCGGACGCTCCCAAGCGAAAACCATTTCGTACGAAACGGCCGTTGAAACATCGTTAGTGAAGTAAAGTAACGGATTTGTGTTACTTAGCTATGCAGTAGAACATTTACAACATCATCCAGCTATTATTTAGCAAATATTTTATCAACGGTGTAATTATTTTCGAATTAAAATAAATATCATCTCTTTTTTCTTTTTTCTCAAATTATGAATTGTACTTTTTTGGTGCCTGCAGCTAACTTGGATCATTGTTCGTCCTTCAATAAATTCATGCCCTTAATTCATGAACGTCACATTAATTCATTATTGATTCAAAAATTAATTAATTATTTAGGTGCTCATTTGAAGATGAGGATTGCTTCTACCTCGGGTGATGATGAGTAACGATTCCTGATTCAAGAACCACATTCTTAATTTATGTGAATATATATTTTTTTCTTTCTCTTTATGTAGTAGCGCTGCGAACCGTGTAATTATCATATATATACTTTATCTATATACCATATAATGTGCATGTATGTGTGATATGAGGTGATACTACACGTTCCGTTTCCTGCGATATACGCGAAGCGAAATCGCTAAAACGCAAACAAAGAAGAAGCTGATCCCATGAAATTTACATTACGAGTTATCAAACGGAGGTTATAACCCGTTACTTAGCTCTTAAGCTTACCATGTATCTGGTATAATCGGCGGTTACGTCCGGCCCGATTATCTCCTTGTTATGTTTTCGAGTCGGAACCATGAAGTGGATAACATAAAAAAAAAAAGCAGATTTTTATATGATAAAATGAAAAAAAATGCGACTAGTAGCAAGTGGTCTTAATTATTTTGCGGAAGTGAATATTATTCAAGTCTCACCCCCATGAGTTTCTTTGACTTGGAACTGAGAAAATTTTATGCGGAAGTTGAGTCCGATTTTACAAATACAGGGTGTCCGGCAACTAACGCACTTCCTCGTACCGGTGAATTCGTCTCGAAAAACTAAGACAAAAATGTTCAGTGCAAAAATGTCGAGGCATCAACCGTTTTCGAGTGAGAGCCGTTTAAAGTCACCCAATGTGAGGCCAGATAGGAGACAGCGACAGGGACGTATATGAGAGCACTCATTATGCGTGGCCAGCGAGCGAGCGAGTCTGTTATGTTTCATGGGTCACGCTGCCCGGCCGGCTCGAGCCCCGTGCGCCGCTAGGAATACGTCCCTGTCGCTGTCTCCTATCTGGCCTTACATTGGGCGACTTTAAACGGCTCTTACTCGAAAACGGTTGATGCCTCGACATTTTTGCACTGAACATTTTTGTCTTAGTTTTTCGAGACGAATTCACCGGTACGAGGAAGTGCGTTAGTTGCCGGACACCCTGTATATCCCGCCCGCCAACGCTTTGAAATTCAACGTCAGTTTTAAACATATGCGGCACAAAAATGAGTTTACTTTTTCACTGTTTCCATCTCGCTGCACAGAACAAAATTGTAAAAAGCTGCGCACTGCTGCTCCTCTACAAATAAAACCATAACTCAGCTCAATTGAATTTTCTTATGAAGTTTCATCTAGTATTTTCCGACGCATAGATGTTAAAAATTCGCTAAGCTGCAGCTCTCTCCAACGAAATTCTCCACAAGTCGTTTCTAACCTTTAATTTCATTGCGTTTCATCCAACTCAACGCCGGCATTTGTGTTTCTCTCGATAATTTTCATTGTCATTTTAATTTTCTGTAGCGAATACTATAGACGAGCTAATGACGGTTCATATTGCAACGAGATATGGTAACGCGCTTAAGTCTAGTATAGTGTGAATTACACCGTGATGTGATATCGAGATATATCGGTTAAATATCGATTTTTTATACGCAGCTTACCAGTTTCCCGTATGCTTGCCATATGTCAGAGTTGCAGCTACGGTATAGCTGTAGGTATACACCATAGCTAACGATATCGTTTTACCTCGTTTGTCAGGCAGAGGTGATACAGAAATTCGGTTTGCATATTCAAAATACATCCGAAATCTGCAGTCGTACAAAGGATTTCAAGGAGATACCATTTACTGGCCTATGAAAATTCGAGAGAATAAAAAAAAAAACGAATCGAAAGTTGAATGAACAATCCGGCGTTTTATTTCCCAGTAATTTGCGTTTTGTGAAAATATCTAACTTTTTGTAAAAGAAGCACATCTGGTTAGTTTGGGACGGTTGCGTCGAATAGTTCTTACGTTTACGGTTCGCCGTTTCTACTGCATGGGGAGTCTCAATCTTCTTCTTCTCGTCTCAGGAAGAGGATTTCAAAGTTATAGCGATGGGATCTCCCCGAAGAGCAACTTAACTTTACTCCGTTTCGTTTGCGATCCGCAAGGTATATCGATATTCTCTTCTTCTTCTCCCTTTTTTTTCTTCTATCTTCTCTCTTATTTCGCTCCTGACATTATCTCGGCCGTATATCTAGGCTCGTGAGTAAATGCCCGTCGAATTTCATTTGACCTCAACTCCACGAGGATCAACATTGGATCTCGAGTAAAGTAATACAGCAATTTATACCTAGGTATACATGTAGAGGCAACTTCGCCATAGATTCTATCCATTAACCGGACTTAACCCTGATGTGCTGCTTCAGGTTCACTGGAATATTCTTTTTTCTCTCTTTCTTTTTTTATCATTTTTCGCTCTATTATCCGCCAGCAGCTCGCTGCACGAGTTCACTTTTTCTGTTGTCTTCCATGATATGTATAACAGTTTATTGTAACAGGAACGCGCGAAGGTTGACAAACTTCATATGTGTATGTAAACTCATATGAAACCCGCATGTGGTTGATTTTAGCGTTGTTAAACATCTGCTCCTTGTTTTCAAGCAGTACTAAGTTTTCAGCTGCTTCGAGTGCGCGATTAAGGTTAGTTCTCCTGTGATCATCACAATTACGTTTAAGGAGGTTGTCGGAATAAACAAAACTGTTTTTCTTTTATTTAGTTCTTTACTTGCCTTGAAACTTGTACCACTCGATCAAAAATGCTACTAAAAATACAAAAATGCACTAGTGATCCCTGATTGGTTTTGTTTTTGACATCAACGGTTTGTTAAAAAAATGATCTTTGAACGACGAGAGATTTATCTCAAGATGTTCGTGAGAAAGTGATTTACGTAAACATTTGTATAAGTGTTAATAGGGAAACGTTGTATAAAACTGATTCGAGCTGGGGACGTCGTTCCCGTAGCTATCTTTACGAAGATAAGCCATGACGTAATCGTATAGGATGATTCGTTTGTGGCAACGATACGCTGTGAATTGCTAGGCCGTAATAGAACGCAGTGTGACTAGCTTCACCTAACAAATTACTTCAGCTTCAGTTTCGTTACGCTTTTGTTCGCGTGTTACTCGCGTTACTCGCTCATATTGTTATACGTATATATGTGATATTTGTGTTCTTTTGTTTGTTTAATTCACTGTGGCATGCGTACCGGACAACAGAAATTTCTTCAGCAGCCGCGGAATTCCAACCTTTGACGTGTAATTACGAATTCAATGCTCGGGTCGACACCTCTGGTGAGCAATTTCAAAGATACACTGTACCTACGTATCAAAGTATACAAGGTGCTGATAATTGATCGCGCTTTCCGCGCAGCAGACTGGAAGAAATTTCACAAATCGATCACTTCACCCCCTATAAAAGATAAAGAAAAAACTGAAAGAACGAAGTGAAGCAAAAGTAATGAGTAATTATTGAAGTGGGTTACTTTTTTGTTTTGTTTGTTTTGTTTTGGTTTATTTTTCCATTCAAATCATCAATCGTCACTGGGCAATGGTTTGAAGATCGGTGTATAAACGTCGATGATTGGCCGCGACGAAACGCCGTTTGATTAAATTTATTTGAGAGCTCCTGGTAATGATTCACGCTCTATGTAGAAAGGCCCAGCTGGTACAAGGAAGCGAGCATGTTGAGTCGGTGTGGTCGGAATGCTCGTCTCGAACCGTGTACCAAACGCCTTTGGTTTACAAAGACACCAAATGCCTTCGGGCCGTGGTAGTCTTCGGTGATGTTCCTCGTTGCTTCGTGAACTTGCAGACTTTATTCACATTGCTGATCTTAGTTTCGACGACGAATCACTACCGATAATATTGGACTTGACTTGGAACAGACTTTCCGTGACTCGTAATAATTTTCATTTGAAATTTCACTGAAAATTCATTTTACGCTATACACTTTTATATCGAAATGATAAATTTGTGATTTTTTTTTTTAAACGCGTGACGATACGCGAAAGTGACGTTCATTTCTTCATTTGTAAATGATGAAATTGCAGAATAGTGAGGATTATTTGCTACCGAGAATTTCTGCGACGGATGATGATGACGTACCGTCGATGACTTCGCGGAGACGAAGTGGGTTTTTCAAAGTGTACATTACTATAAGTGTGAAATGCAAGTTCATGGCTGATAAGTGTACGATATAAATTGGAAGAAAAATAAATAAAAACAAATAAGTAGATAATAAAATAAATAAATCGCCGGCATTGAGTGCGGATTGAAGGCTCAAAGCGTCGACGTAAAATAAAGGCATAAAACGACGCCATGTCGTGCAGAAAAAAGATCGACGCCAAACAATGGTTCAGCTATAGTCAGTTGGTGAGATTTATATTTTATAAATTCATATATAGATTGAACTTTCTAATCGATATGACCACGTCCATAGCATATTAATAAATAAAAGTATTGCAAATGAACTAGAACTCTTTAATTACACCGTTAAGAATTTATTATTCACATTCTCGGGAGGGAGACGTTTTTTTAAATCTATTTACATTTTTTTCTCCCAACATACGGGTTGAGAAACATCAACCAATTGGGAGCGCGCAATTGGTTTATTACGCTTACCCATACACATTATAGACGTATCGTGAAACAAATAGAATATCATTCATCAAACACACTGTTCAAATATCACGAATAATAAGTTAAAACACGCGCCACCTGCCGTAATTTCGTTCCACGAACTGTCACATACGTTTTGATACTCTGAATAAAAATGATCAAACCATTAACACGTCGCATATTATGAATACCTAAATTGACATTTCATACATTTTATGCTAATTACCCTATAATCATCGCGTAGTTATAAATTTATTAGTTTTACCGTAGTAGGAATACGATTTGCAGCTTTTATTTGTTGTCATGTTCTGAAAATACAGGTTATGTGAGCCTCTGTCGATTTATCAAAAAAAGAAAAGAAAAGAAAAAAAGTAAAATAGATTAGCCTTATCATTTTTGTGTCATAAAAGTTGGCCTTCGAATAAAAATAAAAATCGAAAAAATTGAAAAATTAGAAAATTGTTCTCGTAGTAGTATGACTGCATTTTGTCGGAAGAAAAAACTTTTGTAAAAAAAGATTGTTAAATTTAGCTAATTCGAAGTTACATGTAATCAGACGCAACGAATATTCAAGTATATGTGCTTATCGTGGGATGCAAAAATCTTTTCTTCCGAATTCAAGAAACTTCTCGTAGAATTAGACTGGAAAAGTTGGTGTATTGGTCACCCGCGATAAAATTTCGAAGACAAAAGTTCTCGCGGCTTTGTACCTGAGGGCGACGGATCGTAAATTAGATTTATGAGGGTGCACAAGCTTTTCACAAGATCTCGAGGTCACCCCGAATTATTTTGCCTGGCGAAGTCGCATTCGGATCGCTACGCATTTGTTTATAGAAAATTTTTCCTGGATTCAAGTAGGTTTTTAGGTATACCAAAGTAGTAAGATAATTTCGCACCTCCAATTTCACTCATTCATTCGGTCTGACCACATACGGGGTCCACTACTTTTGTATCTACTCTAGTCGAGGATCAGTTTTTATAAAATCATCTTTTCGGTCCAAATGTGACGATCGGTAGGTTTTTTGAGGGATTCCTTTTTTCTGATGGGGAAATAAGCCGATAAAAAAAATGTTGTGGTACCACTATATGATCGGGACTCACCCTATTATACTATACTTTAAATATTATACGTGTACGTATTATGGTTAACAAAAAAAAACTGGCGCTGCGCACGCGTCATATAACCTTTCACTTACCCCGTTGTTACGCACACAATTAATGGATGGGTGCTCATGTGAACCGTATTATATCTGTTACTTAATTTACGTTGGAAAATTGCGGTCCTAATGTAACCGATTTGGCGTTGAGTAGCCTTTGCAAGTTGTAATCTTATCAGATGGCGACAGTTTTCAATAGTTCGGATTTTAGATCTTATGTAACATTCTGCTGCAAGATATCTACACTCTCCCACCGTCGGGATGTCTTTTTCTTCTGAATTTCGGTATAATTTCAATAATTCAGTGGGACTTCCAACGGGCTGAGCTTTCACAGCGTATATTTTACACCATTAGTGCGAGAATCGATCGATCGAATAATGATGAACATTTGTCACTTTTCAATTTTATCCATTTGTTTAAGGCGTTCACACCCCGTTTATTAGCACGGTGATGATCGATCCGATGATGAGATTGAAATCAAGCGATCGGTTGTCGCCGATAGCGTTCGCATAATGTCGATTATTTCCGTCACCAAGTATATAATACAGAAGTCTCGGATTTCAGAGTTTATCACTCGCGCTAACTGGTCCAGGAAAAATTTTATGTATCTTTCAGATAATCCGTATCACTTCCATGCGAGGAGCTTCTATATATACCTGTAATTAGGGGGTACCTGTAGGTTGGACGATCTTAAACCGGTTTGAAAAGTTTACTTTTTACCGAAATTCAGTGAAGATTCGGTGCGTACTGGTACTGCCACAGTAAAAACCCTAAATTCGCCAATATCACGATCTTGCGAAGATTTTTTTGACAGAATATAAACCTATTGTGAAAAACAAGAAGAACGAAAAGATGGATTCGCGATTTGATTTTTTTTTTATTTTTCAAAAAATTTATTTCTTTAGCCGTACCATCTATCACGTCTACACTGCATTTTAGGGAATTTTTTTCCACAATTTTTGGTGAATAAGTTTTAGCAGCAATAGATACTCAATTCACCTCAATTGCGTCGGACTTTGAATTAATTTTTGAGTATACCGCCTACGCAACGAAAAACCAATTTGGTTTCTTTTTTACTGGAGTTAGTAGAGCGCGTACTTTGTAGAATTTTCAAAGTGAGAATGCTTGGCTTATGAGATTATTAATAGCCTGCTCGCGTGTTATCCTCCGTGGAGATTTTACCATTTTTCAAATACATTATGTATACGAATAGGTTTCCCTCGGAACCGTTTTGTTCTACAAATATATACGAAATACCTATACGAGTGCGTTTCTCAACGTTCATGCCATGACTTCGTTGACTTTATCTCCATGAAGTTCGAGTTTCGGTCCAGACGCTCTTCTACTTGCTGCGTGTTCCAGTGGCGTTAAGATCCAAAGCTCTGATCCTCTCCGCATCTCTCGAATATGTCGAATAAACGCGTACGACGTAGTCATATTGGATTCACTCGATGAATAAATTATACAATTATTTCTAAAGTTTTCAATTTTCGAAACAAATGAGAAAATACGGATTGTACAATTAGTTTACGTATCATATGTGAAACTAACTTCAGCCAATTACATAAAAATTCTCATAATTTATGTTCGATCGTATTTTGGAAGTCGATCTGCATAATCTCGCACGAAACTTCACCTCGACGAATAGAAAAGAAAAAAAACTATCACAAAACTGCGGCTTATCGATAGAGAATCTTTAGTGGGAGTCGAACCGAACCAGTTAAATAATTTTGAATCAAGTTTTCCGATCAAAATTTTTTCTCCATTCAATTGGAAGAAACTGAGAGAATGAGACTTGAAAAATGTCGACTTTCTTGATGTAAGGACCGTCGTAATGGGAATCTTGATTCTTTTATCATTCAGAGAATTCGATTGGGGAGTTCGTGTTCCGGGAACTCTGGGCGTTGCTGAATTTCGATTATTCTTGTGCACCGGGGGGGCCGTGAAATTCTACAAAGAAGGGTCGTTGCGAGGGATCGAGAGAAACTCGAACGGTGCGAAATGGTGGACATCATGATGAACACATGACCGGCTACCTGGCCTGCAGGCTGCTGGACCTTTCTTTGCTTACGATACGCCGGGCACAAGGTTCCTACCTGTTTCATCTATTCTCTCTCTTTTTCTCTTCTTTTAATCCAAGCTTCTCTTTCTCACTCTGCCTTCACGACGGCTTGTCCCACCTAGAGGTACACCACAGCCACTTTTGCCGCTGCCACGAAGAGCTAAGGCGCCCCAACCGGACTTCAGTGCGATGCTGAACGTCGTTTAGAGAATGTCAAACCCGTCGCGTTGTGTGATGTGCAGTGCCTTAGTTTTCAACCTGGATTTATCGATGCTATTCACAGAAACTTTACTAGCCAAAAGTTAAAGACAACGGAAGTTTGATCGCTGCGGATAAAAATCCCTACGACGCTACCAGATCGTTGTATTATTTTTGAGTACTGCGGTGGGAGGAAGAAAGCTCTTTGGAAATCACAACGTGAAGGATTAATCCTTTCATTACATTATATACTTGCAGCGTGAAGCTGCAGTGATGCAGGGCAAGAGGTGAATGAAAATTTATACTTCAATTACATCGATCATGTCATACATCGATAAATAATACATACCAACATGCACCATGGACGCAAAGTGCGGTGTATTCTACTATTTAATCATTAGCTGAATCGAACTTCGGTCTCGTCATCAGCCCGGTGTAGGACGAATAGGATAATTTTAGAACATGAGTTATATTCTCCTCTGTATGTACGTAATGCCGTACGGACATCGGCTATATTTATAATGACGTGTATCCAATCGGTAGTTTATAATGTAAATTATTCGATTGCGTCACCATTAGCGTATGACCTGTTGTGTATCTGGGTAACAAAAGGTGGAAACTAAACGCCATGAAATGTAATGTGAAACATACGGTAATTGAACAAGAGTCGGGATGCGGGCGCGAGTAGACATCGTCATCAGAGTTTCATCAGCGTAGGTATTTATGATAAAGTTAGCTTCTGTATACTACATGAAATGACAGTCAGGTGACGAAATTTTATCGGACAAAGGAAATAATGTGACCGTGAAAACTTGCCAAGGTCAATCAACCGCGGCCAGTCCTCCTCTTCTTGTTTTTATTCATTTTATTTATCTGTTTCGCACGCGTTTATCCGTAAGAACGTTTGATGAATTGATTTTGAGTTCGATGATGTAGAAGAAGATTAAGTGGATGAAAAGAAGGAAGAAAAACCCGTTTTTAAATAAATGATAGATTCCGTCATAGCGCCGCGTCGTAGCGCTGGTTTGCCGTATGGATGAAATTAATCTCGATGCAATCGTGATTTTGAGGGCGTCACCGTGAAAAGTTATAAATTAAATTTAGGGAAGAACAAACGTCAGCTGTTCACTTATGACGTGTTACCACCTCGTTGCGTCGTTCGGAATAACAATGGTCAGGCAATGATTGAAATGGAGTTACGAAACCGCGGTTGAAACCTAAACGTTAAATGCTAGATTTAACCGCCAATGTTACCTCAGACTTTAGTACCCAGACGAAACTTGTCGAGTGTAGTTTGTCATGAATTCTAAATTTTCGGATTCATGACAAAGGCTTTTCGGGACCATCGCGCGTATCGTACGTACGGAATAAGAGAAGACTTGACAGGGTTGCTTGAAATCGAGTTAAGGCGACAGGCTACAGTGACAGTGGAGTGTCGTTTGCACAAAGGAAGTTTATTCGATTAGCGGTATTACAGATCGTGTTGCACGTTGACCCAGACTACGAAATCCCACTGAAGTTTAAATTCAGGTCAGTTTCGAACAAATCGAGCAAACGTGACTCTGTTTACATCAGATTTACCAGAGTAGTACATCTTCGGAAAAAGCGATCTTCGCATTTATTTTACTTTGTCTAATAAATTTTTAATATTTTTTTCCAATTTAAATACAATTCACTTCCTTCTACAGAACGAACTTTTAATTCTGCCATACTTGAAACATATTTTCTATTGAAATTAATTAAAACGGGTTCGAAATTTGTCACGCTTTCTTGAATATCTTAAGTCTGCGATGCTTTAACTCGTAACATCTCGGAAGATTACGTGGTTTTTTAACGAAAGGAACAACATAAAATTATATACCTGTACATAAATTTTATCAAATGAATAAACCGTCTTGTGCGCTGAAATGAGAGGTCGAGTTATTCGTAGCAAACAACGTAACCGTTAGAAACTAACCTTTAACTGTCAAACTGTTGGAAAGAATGGAGAAAGTTGCAGCATACTTTTTGACTGTCCCAATTTACGGCCGGTGTTAATTCTACCGGAGCCTTAGGCGTAGGCTGCATTCGCATTCGAAGGCCATTTAACAAGAAAACTAACACCACCCTGGCTGGTTACCTTATCATAAAACGGCACGTGTGTGAAAAGGTACAACAAATCCTGCTGAAAACTTTCTAGTTATATCGGTATATCTATGGTTATATCTTTACACAGTTTGCATCATTTATTCCTCATACTCAAATGACGTCATTTAATCTTATAGCGAACCTTTGTTATAGCGAAACATCACGAATGCACTCGCGAGTGATTTTTCGCAGAAATTACCGCGTTGGTAACGAAACGGCCTTGACCTCTCAAGTTTCCAATGCTCTTGACAAATGAGAAGCGCGGTGTACGGCATAGCGAAACTTTGATGTCTTCCAAATTGGGTAACTTCGAGGTCAATTGCATTTGCAACGGTGGTTTATATTCTTCTCTTATTAGAAGGTCCAATCAATTATGTGATACCAAAAATGCAACTCACTCAGTGTTGGTCAAGTGTTTTATCTAACTGATTGCACAATTTGTATTTCACTGTTCGATCTTGTACGATTTTACGGGAAATTGTTGATTACAATCGGGAAACGTTTTATTGTTCGGAAACAGCGATACCAACTTAAATAGTCTGTCATTTTGGATCTGCGCTATCGATGCAAGGTCATTGCCGGTAGATTGCTCAATGATCAGTGATACGCGTGGTTGAGCTTCTTTGTTAAGTATTTAACGAGGATTCAGTAAATTGTAAAGTTCGAATAACAGGTAGGTCGCATCGGAAATTCGCCCGACACCAAGTCGCGATATTTTTGGCGCGTACTGTTTGAAACAATGACTCGTGACGTATTCTTATTCGAGATCTGATGGCGCATTCCTTCAGCCATTGACTTGTTAGATTCTATTTTGGTCCACAATGATACGAAGACTGATGTTTGAATTATTTTGTCACGACAGAAAATTACCAATCAACGGATATTTTTCATCCGTTTCAGATGAAATTCAACAACGAATATCGAGAAAAACAATACAACCGAAAGACAAGAAAACAATGTCTGATTAGGTTCAGGTGTCGCATCATCAAGTTTTTCTCTTCGAATGGAAGGACCTTGGGCTGTAGGGCTCAAAAATTTCGACTACCTTAAAAAATAAGCTGGACGACCTTATCGCGCATTGCGTATTATCTCTTCGCGAACGCCAACCGATTTTATTAGATTTGCAATATCGGGCAGCTGTTTAATTCGTTATAGCAAGCTGTGGAGCAATACGTGACATTATGTCGTTTCGCCAGAGCTAGGTAAGGATAATAATGGCGGGTTGACTATAATTTAATATTACGTTACAAGAATACGGGTCGGGCACGTGTTCGAAAATCGGAGGACAGCCTATAACCGATGTATCGATCGTAGTGGAATAAAGATCGTAATCTACATCGATGAACGATTCTCATTATATAATTCTTTCGACAGTTTTTCAGAGGGATAACGTTGATTGGATATCCATAATTTACTCTATTCAAATGACGACATCGAGGAGTAAACGATGAACTCGATGATCATCCAATTGCCACTTCAACAATAAATGCGTAACGAAATTTCTAATAGGTTGACACGATCTGTTTTTCGAAATCGAACGGTATAAGGAATCTCGAAATTTTTTCGATTATCGGATAACCTTATAGTCTTCAGAAATAATGCCAATAATGATGGTCGAATTCTCGATCCTCTTTCGGAATCGTTTTTGTTTTCCTGTTATCACTGTTTTATTGCGCATACATATTTACTTTTCGCTCCAGTTAGAAGCTGTGAAAAAGAAACAAAAAAAGAAAAACAACCTTATTGATAAAACCATTGGAGCATAAAATACTGCACGTTTGAACTGCAAAACGGTTGCCTTTATACTTGGCACATTCCTTCGGGCTGCAAAATTGTGACTCACCGGTGTATAATATCAGATTCCTTCAGTGACTAATCGAGATCGCAAATTATGCGCTGCTGTAATTGTGTACAATAAGTAGATGAGATAGCCAAACGGAGTGTCGATAAAAAAACCCGATACATGTAACAGAAATTATACAAAGGGTTCACTTACGTAATCGCGATCCGCATAATATCTGCATGCATCGAAGAACCGCTAGGCATATTGACCTCGAACTATTTTTCGTAAAAGAAAAAAACAATAGGAACGGCTAAAAAAATTCACAGTAAACTACTCCATGGTTGACCGCAAATTTGTAGAATTATTCGAATGGACAATTTTCACTTGACTCGTACGTTCCATTTATCCTCCCCATGCTTTTCGTTACGTAGAATCATCGCTGGGATATTCGAAACCAAGTGTCACGGTGGTTTGCCCGCCGTCAATTACAGTCGCAATTAATTGTAATCCTAGTCCCGCAGCTCACCTCGCGTAATTTCATTGCAAACGAACAGTCCTCTACAATATATTAGCGGCAGCGCGCTACAAACAGTATTGAGATAAAAATCGTTCACCTAGAAATTCAGGTCCCAAACTTGTAGTATCTCGTATAAAAATGGCTCCCTAGTCAAGGATCCCACGCCATCGGAAACTTTTTATTTTTTTACTCGTCTTTTTCCTCCGGAGTCGCTCGAGCCTCGGGTCGTTGTTTTCGAAACCTGTCCATAAATTACTTAGCCCAAAATTCAGACCCATAGATGACTAGTGTATGGTTGTACGCCTCAATCTCAAAAGTTACGGTTATATTAATAAAGGAAAAAGCCATGGTCGTTGAATATCCATTCAACCGCAATATTTCAAACGAAACCTCACGTACTTTTCTTTATTTTTTCTTCTTTCACGTCGTCACGTGTAAACGGTGACTAATCAAAAGTCATGTATAAAGAAATTACGTCTATTCGTTGGACTAGAATATTCCGCTGGCGACACTTTCAATTTTATACAACTTCACGACACGACTTTTCTCCCATCTCAATATTTTCAGGACGATTTACCTCAAAGACAGGGTCGTTCGCCAGACGTTGCACGGATAAAATAATAAATATTCCTGCTTCGGTTAGTCTTGGGACACGTGCCACCTACAGGGAGCAAGGAACCGTTCTTCGGTAATCTTTAAAGGCAGCTGTGTCTCCGTGACGTTACGTCTTTCGAATACCAAACTCACTTTGGGTGTTAAACGATCGTTTTCTTCCTATATCTTTGCGGATATTCAATAATAGGATGTTATGGGTTTACAGATTTGAATAACCTGGAGCGATACAACGATCGATTATCGGTATCCTCGTAACAACACCTCAAGAATCACAAAGTCTTTTCGTTGTTCTTCTCCTTATTTCCATTCTCTCGTGTTTCTTTTATCTTTTTCTTTTTATTTCATATTCTTTCGTCCACCAAAGAGGCACAATACATAAGTATACGAAAAATATTACAGAGTCCCGAACGCGTCTTGGCTCCCCTTTTTCTAGCTGAGGCTTTTTACCCTATTGTATAAACTTAAGTTGGCTTAGCTGGTACCCCTGCACGATTTGCCGGGTACGATTTCCACCTGGACTCACCGCAGCAGACGTTATAGTTTTACAGCTGTGCCTTTTATGTACAACAAATGCTCCCCGAGTAAGCGCATGTGTCCGGAAATACCACCCAGTGTCTATACATATACCGGTAGAATAGTACCTATAGAGTTGCGGGCATTGTCACCGGCATAAGAAAACACCCGGCTAGTTGCCAACATTTCTCACCTTGCAATTAAGACTGTATAATTGTGGAATGCAATTACACTGTATGGTGATATAATGTTAATCCACGTAGCAGTCGTCTGCCCTGAATCCGAAATTAAATACAGTTTCAATTGAAATGAAAGCAAAGAATAAAGAGAAGAAAAAAGAAAAAATGATAAAATAATTGAAAGACCGCCCTTGGCGTTTCCTGCACTGCGGGTGGATATGAATCAACGCTAACTGGTCAATCAGAGTAGGATATGAAGGTAAAAATATTAATGGCCTACCGTATGGTCGTTCATAAGCGTATATGTTACACATGTGTGTACACCTATAGGTATGCGACTTATACGAGCCTCGTGAGACTAGTTAATAACAGAAAGTATGCATCGTGCGGCACGGCCACGGATATCTATCCGCACAAAACCAGTACTGCGAGTCAGGAATAATTCATATCTATGCGCTGTATAATGCGCATGCATATACATGCATACGTATATACGTATAAATTCCCAAGTGTTCGTATAGATATTTTACGGTAACGTCGCTTTTGTCTAATATTCAGTCGCCAAGATATCCGTTTCCCCCTCTCCATTTTATATTACGTATCTCGTAACAATGGGACTTGGGGTTCGATTTCTTGTTTAATCTCAACCCCACGAAATGAAAGAAGAGCGTAGTAGTTTTTCTACAACGATATTTTTCATCCGTTTCAGATGGAGAGCGAGGTGCGATCGTTGAAGCAGGAATTGGAGCGGACTCGGGAGGCGCTCAAGTTGGCGACGAAACGGTGTCGAGATCTTGTACGAGAATTGGATCATCGAACGGCGGATCAAGACACGGAGAGATCGTTACGGGATCAACAACTATCGCGTATACTTCGCGCCCTTCTTGTCGTAGAGGGACGTTTGAAGCAGGAACAAAAATCAATCCGTCAACTTTTATGCGAAAAGGATAACGTGATAAGAAATCAACAATTGGAAATAGCCAAGCTACGAAGATACACCAAGAATTATATAAAATGTAAACGGGACAATACGCTCTGCAAGGGTGTTCTCGACGCTGACGAATCAACGGATATTATGTCGAATGATCTGCACAGTATATCCAGTAAGAGTGACGTCAGTAGATCTGACAGTAGCCTCAGCAAAGATATTCGTACGCTCAAGTGCGAGATTATAACTAAATTAAACGAGGACTCTGACCAGGATCACGGACTTAGAAAGGCGCATAGTTTTGCTGAAAGTGACGTTTCGAAAACTAGCATTACCTCCAGCGAAATCACTGACGTATCGATCACCACTACGGATAGTAGTCCTTCCATGTTAAGTACGGAAGGATTTTGCGAGGGCGAGAGTACCGACGTATCACCTGGTTCTACGCTAAATAAGTCGACCCACAGGTGTACGCCCATTATTATTACCGATGAGCTTTTATCGAGTGACAACGAAATCGCTGGGGATGAAAGACCCGAATTACCGAAACGAAAGGTTAGTTCCGTACGTGGAAAGTTGCTCAAGGAATCGAAGAGGTCAGAGTTTAAAGGCAACGGGGTTACGCGGACAGACAGCAAAGATGATGGAATGGACAGTAACTTCGTCTCCGATGAGGAACCCGTTTATGAAAATACCTGTTATTTGGATTCCAATAAAGAAACGAGAAACGGCTCGGACAACTCGGTTGAACTGACTAGGAACAACATCAATCGATCTGATCGCGCCGAAACAGCCACGATGGAACAGAGTTTAGAGGAAAATAGTGGGAATTGGTACAGCGATCCGGACGAGGATAAAGCCAGTGACGAGGTATTTCGACATCGGGCTTATCAACCGAACAGCAAACACAACTCGGTTCTGGAATGCGTTAATCAGATTCTATTGCGTGACATGGAAGAAGAAGAAAATGTCCTTTCGGTACCGAGAAGATTTAAATATCGTGGAAGGACCGTTAGATTCCAGCCAGCCAGATTGTCGGACATTGAATCCGTTGGATCCGAAATGGAAAGGAGAAATTCCGAAGAACATGTCTTGGAACCAAAAGATGGGACGCAGGTTGAGGAGCGTAACGAGGCTAACAATTCTGTAGGATTTATCGGTTCGCTTTCGGACACGGATTTCAGAGCAAAGTTGGTACAATCTCCTGGTGAGTCGGGGAGAGATTCGATGACGGAAGTTCTAGGCTCTTCAAACGTAGATTTTGAAGGATCTAAAGCGATACCGCTGGTCATTATTGAGCCCAAAGTTGAATCTGAAGCAGTGGGTGAAACGAATGTAACAACTCCTCAGAAAACTAAAATCTGTACAGATTTAATGAAAGTATCATCGGTTCATAGATCAAGTCCACCGTTGAAAATGGAGCGGATGGAAGAAAAAACTTGCCTGCAAATGTGCGCCAAAGGACTGACAATCGCTAAAAATTTAGACTACGAGGAAATAGAGTCCTTGCCAGAAATAAACTCTGGGATCAAAACACCACCAGCCTTGCCACCAAAACCGCAGTACAAAAATAACACGTTAATACTGAAGAAGATACCGAGTCCCTCTTTCCTGATAAATGAAACGCACAAGAAGCAAGGTGGAGTTGAAAATACACCTGAGCACGACAAGAAACTATTCAATTTTTCCGTATCACCCAAGCTGGGGACGGTTCGGAGCTTATCGTACGACGAAAAGATTACATCGAAATCTTTGCGAATGAATAATAACGAATTGCAAAATGATATCCTCCTCAAGAATAAATTCGATAGTTTAAGATCATCTTTTCAGTCTCGACAGAATTTAAACAACGTTTACGACGGTGTTGGAACGATGCCAAAGGTCACAAATATCGTGCGACACTTCGAAGAGTTCAAAATCGGAGAAGCTGAGGATCGAACTATTGCCAAGGACAAAGATAAAAACAAGGACAGGGAGAACGAAAAGTTACGAGTAGACTATGACCAGGATGACATTCGGCAAAATTTCGAAGAATTCAATCTGGATGATTGTGATTTATTCCACGACCCCGATCGCCCCGATGCTGATGGATCGGAAAGGCTGAATGACCTGATACTTGCAACGCAAATCGAGAACACGACGAAAGGTAAAGATTTAAATGCAAATGGCGGGTATGACCACTTCCTAGAGGCGACAGGACTCAGTACAAAGTCTATTCTGACCCCCTCGCGACTGCTCAGCAATCACAAGAGCATGCTGAAACCGAAGGACGTGAAGTACAAGAACAAGATCAAAGCAACCGCGATATTGGAAAGGCACGGAATTGCCGCTGTGAGCTCCACCCACACCCACGTTAAACACTGGACCGGCCCTTTCGTCTGAGCTGACTTTCAGTTTATAAGTCATGTAAGCTGTTTAACAAAACTTCTCGGTAGAATATTTGATTTTTTCTTGAATGCCTTCTATCGTTAGTTGTCCTCTGTCTAATAAAAGTAGAAATATTGCCCACTGACAGAAGTTGGTAAGTTTATTCGATCTATCTTCAGAATTATTGAATTCTCGATGCAATCGCTGCGTTGGAATATGATTTGATATTGTTGCAATGAATCGGAAAAGAATATTACCTGAAAGTAACAATATTATTTATTTACATGAGGTGTGTGTTTGCCGTAAAGCTGGCGTTTCAAATTGTCTATTATGACATCTCCGAATAATAATCTTTGTATAAAAGCTCCCGTAACTTTTCTGTATACGAATGTAAATAAAAATATGTACGTTGAGAGTATAATGTGTTTGTAGAAAGAGATCGACACTGGGATAATTTCACATGTGATTACAGCATTGTTAATTTCGTTATTACGACCATTATTCTCACAAAGTTTAGAAGTGCATGTACTGAATAGTGATAAAATGAAAAACTGATTCTTTCAAGGTCGACAGCTAACAGCTTTGGTTAGCCAACCCATAGATATGTGAATTGGTTCATTTTCTTAAATAAACATTTTGTTTCCTTCTGTATTTCTACATGTAAACTATATGATAATATATCGTTACTTACATTCAATTTAATAAATTAAGCGAATTTTAAAAACTTTGTACATCCAAATTTTATCGCAAATTCTAATGGGTGTGACGAATGATGGAGTATAAAACTCTCGCGATGAATAAAATATTTCTCAATTATCTAAATGTCATTCACATCTTTATTTAAATTTTTCAAAAGACCAACACCGAATAAATCATCGATGTAGAATTATCAAAAAATTGTTTCAGAAGGTGGGTCACAAGAAACTTCAACCTTTTAAAATATTTTTACCATAACTTCCGGCAGGGTGATTATTATATATTACAGGCAGGGTAAACGCGCCCTATTTCCTACTTAACAAATTGAATGTTATAATATTTCGGAGGTAAATATGCCTCATACAATTTCTTTTATTTACGCACAGACAATCGTTTTATCGTTTAGTTTTATTATAGTGTTTAGTATCAAAAGGTGACACGTAAGTCGCTCAAAGGACTCTCATGAACCTTTGAGGTGAACAAAAAAGACAACAAAAGACCGGAATCGGCAACAAAGTATAAAATTCAACGAAGGCGATAAAAATGGTCAGTTGAAGATACCAACTAAGAACTACGTAGGAACTACTGTGTCGAAATAGTTGATATTTGTTTAAATATGTTCTATCAATTTTCGCTCAACGATATCTCTAATAAATTTCAAACGGATCCGTTTTGGGCTGTGACGTATTTCAGCTGGCTCTTCAGCCATTGGACCGGGTCAAATTTGATCTTCGGTACGATATTCAGTGCAATGACCATCGGACTCCACATATTCAGTTGGTTGCTCATTTACACATCGTACTTCAACGAATACATGAATCTATCCCAAACCGCCGTTTCTCGCGCTGTTTATTGCACTACGCTTGTGACCCACACGCTCATCGTACCAGTCTTGATAACGGCGTGGATGATCAGGGGGTGGAAACGAGTCCACCACTTTGCGTCGGCTATCCAGACAGTGGATAAAAGGTTAACGAGGGTTGGTATAACCACGAGGAATGGGTTCGTCCAGATGAAGTGGCTGGCGATGGTATTTGCCCCGGTGATCGGCGTCGTGTATTTTATGCAGAGAGCAGAATTGCTTCCTAGCAAGCACGGTTTTAAATTTTCGAGATCATTTGTACCGTTGATGAAATTTTACATTTACAATCATCTTTTAATCGGATCTTACGTGCCTTGTTTTTTCGTATTTTTTACTCTAGTTGTTCACGATCGGTACCAAATGATAAATTCGCTATTGGGAAATGTCTCGGGAGCCGAATACAGAGATAAAGATATTATGGGAAACGAGCGACGAGTAACCGTTGCCGAGTGGATAGCTACGGTTCGCGAACTTCGGGCGCTTCATCGCAAGCTTTTTTTTGCCGCAAACAAAATTTCAAAGGCTTTTGGTCTCCAGATTTTGCAACTCACTGTGTCGACATTAGCGTCAGTCGTCACTGGTTTCTACAATTATCACGTGGCTAATGTCTTGCCTTGTGGAATGACCAAGTTTGACAGAAGAAGGATACTTCTGCAGGCCGTCCTCGAACTTGGGCCTATTTGCGTGGCAGCGTATCACGGCAGTCGAACGATCAATCAGGTAATTTTATTCTATTCGTAGAAAAAACATTCGGAGATTATTCGTCTTCATGGAATACTGTTTTTTTTTGTTTTTTTTTGCTACAGGCAAAACAGACGGTAAATGTGCTGCAGGACATCAGTGTTTCTAACGATATTATACGACTGGAAGTGAGGTCATTTTTCGACTAGTCATGAGAAAGTCGATCATAAGAGATAAATATATACTTTTTTTTGTTCAGATTTCAGCGTTTTCTCTCCAGCTGATCGATTACGATGTCCGTTTTTCAGCATGCGGTTTCTTCGACATCGACTTATCGTTGATTCAGAAGGTAGGTATGTGAAATTGACCATCGTACAGGCCAACCGTTAGAATAATTTCAGTTGGACTAATAGACAGGTTTTTACTTTCGTATAGATTACCGGAACTATTGTGACTTATTTGATCATTCTAATCCAAATCGGCAACCTGCACGAGCATTGTCGGAGCATTTCAGGCTGGTCAGATTTTTCCCGGAACAATGTAACGGATTCTCCAAATATTATATAGACGTGTTAAATTATTATTATCGTACAACCATTTGCTAATGAGCTTGTCCGCGTTTTAGTGCGAGACATTCACCAAAGCACTGTGTATTCATAACGTCGGTAGATTTATTATTTCGGTATTACACAATACACCTATGAATTATGTGAAGTAAAGGAGCAGTAGATTCGAAGGGGATTCGTATTACCAACGAAGCTTTTATTCCGCTTATATTTCTGGCCTGTGTTAGACATTAGGTGAGTCTCACAATCAAAGGTGGAAGGTTGGTACAAAAGCACATGACAATCAATCGTTGCTTTTTTTTTGTTATTATTTTATTGATCTACTTCACTGGTAAATAAAACCGGTCGTCGATATTTTTGGCATAAGAGTGGTGTGTGTAAAAATTCTCAAGATGTTCCTTTTGCAAGTTTATGGTTAATTTCTGAAAGCATCAATGTCTTCTTTCCAATCGATCTGGTAAAAACGAAGTGCAAAAATCGTGTCGATCGCAGAAGGTTTTTTTTCTGTTTTATTTCAATAAAGAATGAACTATACATGCGTGGGATCTGAATTCATATGTGTTTCCTGCGGTTGATCCTCTCGGATTTCCCTTCTTTCTTATCTCGTTTCAGTTTAATTGAGTTCAAAGTAAACATCTATTTTGCTATGGCGAATTGACATGGTTCTGTAAAAATTTATAAATGATATTTCCGAGTGCCCCGATCGGTTATCCGTTTCGTAACATCATACGAATAGGCGTATACTACTTTTTCAGCCTTCCACGTCGTATTCAACGACTCTTTCCAATGAAATCACTCGTATTTTTGCGGGGGCGTTTTGGTACGTTAATTTTCTAATCTAATTTTGATAAATGCTTAGTACTTTCTCGGAGATTCGTTTCCCGCTTACGT
The DNA here is from genome assembly GCA_963978495.1 of Athalia circularis. Lineage (NCBI taxonomy): Eukaryota > Metazoa > Arthropoda > Insecta > Hymenoptera > Athaliidae > Athalia > Athalia circularis. The sequence goes on from OZ021700.1 coordinate 18,791,707, forward strand.
CGGAGATGACATCGCACGTGAAAATGCACACCTGGAAAGTGTTCTATTATTCTATAGCTTCGGAGATTATCGTACGATCTTGTTTGTGACCACGTGTGGAAGAAAGATAATTCATGAACTACTGACTTTGGCCTCTGCCAATAAAACTACCTGTAGCCGTTGCTCGATGTAAAAATAAATCGAATTCACGGCGGCACGAGATTCCCGCGGGTATGCGATGTTGAAAACTACTGATCGTAAAAATAAGTTACATGCGACAATCGGGCGACGGTGTCGTCGTCTTTTGGTCGTTAAAAGAGCCGATAACAAGAGACTCCATTTTATTTTTTAGGTAGTCGGTCACCTGCTAGTTTCTTATCGATCTCGAGAGTAATCGTTAGCATGTAGGATAAAGGCAATCGCGCTATTAAAAACATATGTAATCAGACACGTCAAACACCAAAACGTCCCTTTTGCTCAGGCTGACTTTGAGTTTAGAATTCTTGATATTCCGTCAGCTATTGAAGGTGACATAAATTTGTTCAATTTCTGCCAAAGATTTAACTTCCGTACCATCGCTGCGTGTGCATATGATCTTATACTTCCGAATAATGATAGAAAGAATTTCACCCCGGAGTAATCACATCATCCAATTGGATAACGTACCCGCTTGTATTCTGCTTCCGCTAAATTTTCCACGAAAAACGACAAACGTTTTACACACAAGAAATTATAGATAGCAGAGTAAACTCCGTGAAGAGTGAAGTATCATCAACCATCAATCATACCTTATATTTTTTCCTCACCTTTGATTTTTTTCTATCGCATAGCAAATATAATATTCGGATCAATCACTGGGATATAGTAATAATTAATGAGATACAGTTTCATAAGGTGAAATCATCGAGTACTTCGCTGCATGAAGGTATTTCCAACTTCTCAAAATGAGTGTCATAATATTTGTGTTACGATCATCATATCTCGCAGGGGGTAAATACGCCGCGGACATAATCCCATTGGATCACGCAAGAATAATGGTTTTATCGGTTTTCGATTTAGTTTTATTAATGCGTTACGCTCAGAAGTGACATTTAGGTTTCTATTAAAATTCTTGCCTGAAAAATGAGCAATGGAAAAGAAAAAAAAAGTCACATGTGAAAATATACAACCTAACAAGCGAGCGAACAAAACGGTCAGTTCGAATGTGCGTGCAAAGTTGTTAGAACTACTGGAGTTCTACTCTTTTGGGATCTAGTTAACACCGATTGAAATATGTCTTACCAATTTTTGAGCAATATTTTCAACAAAATTCGACCGGGCCCATTTTGGGTAGTGATGTATCTCAGCTGGCCCTTCGGCCACTGGAATGGGTCCAATCTGATCTTCGGTTTGATGTTTAGTGCGACGATCATCGCGTTCCACATGTGTAGTTGGTTGTTAATTTACCAGTGGCACTTCTACGATTTGATGATTCGATCCCAAACTGACGTTTCTCAAGTCATTCATGCCGCATCGATTGTGACCCATACGCTTAATGTGCCCGTGTTAATAACGGCGTGGATGATCAAAGGGCGGAAACGAGTCCGCCATTTTATATCAGCTATCGGAAAAGTGGATGAAAGGTTATCAAAATTTGGAATAAGCTCGAGCAAGAAGTTCATCAAGTTCAAGTGGCTTATGTTGATACTTGCTCCTTATATGAGGGTCGTATTTTTGATGCTAGGACCAAAACTAGTTGCTCGTAATAAGTGGGAAATTCAATATTCGGAATCACTCGAACCGTTTGTCCAATTCTACGTGCATAATGATATAATAATCTCATCATACGTGTTGTATTTGTTCGCTTTTTTGACCTCGGCCGTTCACGATCGTTTCCAAATGATAAATTCGATGTTGGAAAATATCTCGGGAGCCGAATACGGGGATAAAGATATTATGGGAAACGAGCGACGAGTAACCGTTGCCGAGTGGATAGCTACGGTTCGCGAACTTCGGGCGCTTCATCGCAAGCTTTTTTTTGCCGCGGAGAAAATTTCAGAAAGTTTCGGTCTCCAGATTCTGCAAATTACCTTGTTAGCAATGATGTCAATCATCGGAGATCTTTATAATTATCACGTGACTACCAAGTTACCTTGTGGAATGAGCGCATACTCGAAAGAAACGTTTCTATCGCGGAACGCTTGCAAATTGTTCCCGATCGTTGTGGCAGCGTTTCAAGGCAGTCGAACAATCGCTCAGGTAATCGGCTTGAATTCTAAAAAAAACAAAATATCGATTACATGTTAATATGAAATAATACTTTTATTCCACTACCACAGGCAAAACACACGATAATTAAGCTGCAGGACATTATTGTTTCTGACGATACTCTACGCATGGAAGTGAGATCATTTTACCATTCAGTCAGTCACGAAAATTTCAATGATCGTGAGTACATTTGTCTTGTTTCTCGAGCAGATTTCATCGTTTTCACTTCAGCTGGTTCATTACGATTTTCGCTTCTCAGCATGCGGTTTCTTCGACATCGACTTAACGGCTATGCAAATGGTACGGATTATCGAATCTATGCCATCGCATACAAGCTACGTCTAATTGTAAGGCTACTATGATTAGACTAATTGATAGTTTTTTTATCTCTGTAGATCGTCGGAACGATCGTCACTTACTTGATCATCCTAATTCAAATCGGAAACCTGCCAGAGCATTGTAGGAGAACCTCATATTGGACAAATCAATCTCAAAACAACACAACCGAATTTCCAGTTATCGATTAATCCTGACGAATTATTACCCTAAAATTATTTATACCAATATTTTTAACCGTCTTTTGGTGTCGGTCAAATAGAAATTAAAAATTCCGCGAATAAGCTTTCTGCATTGACGAAAACACTATAAATTCCAATCACGATGCATCGCTTCGGTTGGTACACACGTAAGTCAATCGCCATTTATTGTTAGATTCGCCTGACGAAGCAACGAATCTTTTATTCCACATTTTACTGACTCATACGGTACAAGCCACTACGTGTGGGTTTCTTTATTCGCTTACTTCACCGGCGAATAAAGCAGCCGTCGTATTTTACTGGTATAAAAGTCGTGCGGAAAGCTATTCGCTCCAAATGATCTTCAGACAAGTTCATCATTCTCCGAAAGTAAAGAGGCTGGCGAAGCGGGACATTTGGCGTATGAAGACGATGTAAAAGATACGTAGCCTGTTTAATCCAAAAGAATTTTTCGCCATACGCTGCTATTATTATTAGTAAATATGCTGATTGTTAATTACCAGACTAATGAATACTACGAATAAATCCCATCGAGAAATCTCAATTTTCTTGCTCAAAAAGCGCAAAGTTAGCTGCGTTTCAATTTATTCATGATTTTCCACCTTCTTTCTTTCCGTTTCAAAAGGAAAATTTACAGCCTACGTAGCAAGTCCGCCTCGCATCCGGAGAAAAAAAACTCGTCGGTGAATCTGCAAAATATTGTATTACATTTGTCAACTAGATGATGTTATATACATTATATTTATCATGTACCTGAAAAGCATCTACTTTCCGGAATAGGGAAGACGTTAATTCAATCAAGAACTGTCAATTTTTTTGTAATACATTTATTGCAAAAGGTATAAGGAGATGCTCGTCAGTGGCTGCTGTCTTCGTAAAACAACGTCACATGTCCTGAGGGAACTGAAAAAATTGGATAACTCGCTGAGTCTTGGTTGTAGCATGATTTACTCGACGGATTCGTGATCCTGAAGTCAAAATACATCAAAGAACACTCGCTCAAACGATTTGGAGGATATTTAATTAGTTGCAATTTTTGCCCGAAAATCGTAGAAATCTAAAGACTATAGCATAGATATCTATAGCCTTTGATTGTTTTCAATTTTGGGGTCGAAAGTGCTAGTCGGAATAAAAGAAACATCACTACGAACGCCTGAAAACATGCAATTTATGTTGCGTCCGTACGATGTCAAATCAGTCATCACTGGAGCTTGGAGATTCGACGTATGAAAAATAATTCCATCGTTTGAAGATTGACAAACTGAAGAAATCCAATTTCAGCTTAAAAATGACTCAAATATACTATATTACACATACATATATATATATATATTTATTCATTGTATATACATATACTTTTTATTATTCACCTGAATAACCATAGAAAGTGTGACCATAGACTATGGTGTGACTATATTTTTGTTTCGGATAAAAAATTTCAGCGCGAGAGACATCGCATTAGCGAATAACGATACAACGTTTAAATTATCTTATATACTTTACATATAGTGAGCTTTTTTTATTCTTAAATATAAATAAGAGTACACTAGTCACAGTTTACAGATTATAGCCTCTTGACTTAATACATCATATAGGTCCTTAGTAGCGCGGAGCATATATTATTATTTTTTTTTCCTCATCGCACTGGCAGATATTTAACATCCTTGTTACAGATATTTATGAAAATGCGTGGAGGTTCGTGTAAAGATTTTTGCGATTGATAGAAAGTTTTATCATTTTCATTTTTCTTTTTTTTCACGTTTACATGATTACAAGATTGATTAGACGCGAAAAAGAGTATGTAGGTTACTTTCTGCGAGATAATTTTAATTTTGTGACTTTAACCGAATTTCTTTTCCTGAACGTTGACTGAGATTATAATACGCACGACCAACCCTTATTTATTAATAATTATTAGTGTATGAGCTTGACTCGATATAATAGTAAATTTTAAGACTAGAATAAATTAGAATAATTAGAATTCTTCATATACAGAATTGAGAGCGTTTCATTTCCCTCTATTTGGTTTTTCAATCTTACTTCTACATTACATAACTTTAACATCGTAATATTAGATAATAGAATATTTATTAATCTATGAAAAAAGCAACAATTTCGTTTTGCAGATAAATCCGGTCTCAGTCAATTAGCAACAGTGGAAAAATAAACGGCATGGAGGAAGATCTTTTTCAAACCATTTTTTTCTCAAGTTAGAAAATGTCATTATAATTCTCGTATAAGACTTGCACTTTTATTTATTAACTAAGATTGTTCATTCTCTGTAACGTGATAACTCAAATATGAGTGTTTGTCGAACAACTGTTACCCGTTTTCTAATTTTTAATGCGTTCGTGTCAAAATATAGAATTTCATAGACTATATGGCGTGGTAAGTTCATTTCTAAATATATAATAATATACTATATTTTCTGTCATTGATTAATCTTTTCCAAAATATTCGATTCTCAATACACTTTCAAATTGTAAATATACTTTGTTAGCATTACTTCGTTACTAACACAAGATTCATAAAATTATCCCCATAATCTCAGCAGCTCAGCTGCGATTCCAAATTTTCATTCGTTTATATGAATATCTGTTTATTTTTTATTTTGTGTCAGTAAATTTTCAATATATGTAGAATCTGTAACTCTTTGAACATCTGATCATCCAAGTGTCATATGATAATATACAATATCTATATTATATATGTACGTACACATTACAGGTGAGTAAATGTTTAACAAGATTCGAAGTAGCATTTCCACGGTTGAATAAATTGGATCCATAATCTATAATATTTGTTACTATTTAACCGGAATCACCAGGCGCAATAACTCATTAAACCGAGTAAAGACATATTTATGTTAGTATCAATATAATTACTGAGTTTTCGATTGATTAAATTCGAACATCAACCATTTATTCGTACATTTATAGAATTTACCATTAACTAATTTTTACGAGTTTCTGCAAGGTAGTTGTAATAAAAATAATAATAATAATAATAATAATAATAACATTAATAATAATAATAATAATAATAATAATGAGAATAATAATAATAAGAATAATAATAATGAGAATAATAATAAGAATTATTACTATACTAATAATACTGTTGGAGTTTCCGTATAATACGAAAGTATGTGGTTTTAAAATGGCTGAATTCATTGACCCTGTAGATAAAGACCAGCTGATTCTTAGGATAGCGATAACTAATTAAAAGTCGGGTAAACATTGTAATTTTTTCATCGTCTCGTTTTGATTTCCCCGCCTAATGTAGGACAAAAGGTGTTCTACCTATACTATGTATACTGCGGCTTAGATTGCACAACTTTAACCATAATAGTCTGTTTAATGACTGTGAAAAATGTGCGGACAAGTATAATTTTGATATTGAAAATATTATACCGCACATGCGAACTGGGGCATTTGACGAGTTTAGTAATGAATAATGATCAAGATGACAGGTTATTTACAACATATTATATTATATAGTACGAAAAGTAGGGCACACGATCAAGCTAGGAGTAAACTAGACTATTTAGAATATCTCATACAGATATATATGTATTGTGTATATGTGGTATAATATACATTAGACATGTAAGGGAAAATCAGTCTAGTAAGTTATCTTACAAAATTTAGCGCAATTTCGTATTTCACATTATCATGAATAACAAATAGTTATACGTATATAGATCGGTAGATGTACATACATATGTATAATCTGTTGGTATAGAAGCTTTTCAATATTCCGCTGACTCCAAATGTTTCACTTGAAACTTCACAAGGTTAACTAGATAACGTGCAAGTTCTCCTGAATGTGGAGGGGGTTGGTACACATGATATAACTCTATTATGTATCATCTGCTTCAACGAATGCGCGACGTATTCATATTTGCGTAGAAGAAACTTGATGATATTTTTGTAGTAGAATGAAATTCCGATCGATTCTCCGATTTTAATTCAATCTATCTCATTAATGCAGGTTAATCGAATCCATTTCTATATCGCAACTCAAATACCATTGTGCGACGGTGAATTATACAGTGGTGATATGAAATGATTTTTTTTTTTTTTTTTTTTTTTTTTTGAGAAAGAAAATTCTATGAATAAGATATTTCTGGGAGTCCCGATCGGTTATCCGTTTCGTAACATTATACGAATAGGCGTACTACTATTTTCAGCCTTCCACGTCGTATTCAACGACTCTTTCCAATGAAATCACTCGTATTTTTGCGGGGGCGTTTTGGTACGTTAATTTTCTAATCTAATTTTGATAAATGCTTAGAACTTTCTCGGAGATTCGTTTCCCGCTTACGTCGGAGATGACATCGCACGTGAAAATGCACACCTGGAAAGTGTTCTATTATTCTATAGTTTCGGAGATTATCGTACGATCTTGTTTGTGACCACGTGTGGAAGAAAGATAATTCGTGAACTACTGACTTTGGCCTCTGCCAATAAAACTACCTGTAGCCATTGCTCGATGTAAAAATAAATCGAATTCACGGCGTCACAAGTCTCTTGCGGAGTGTACGATGTTGAGAACTACTGATTGTAAAAATAAGTTTCAAGCGACAATCGGGCGACGGTGTCGTCGTTTTTTCGTCGTTAAAACGGCCGATATCAAGAGATTTCATATTTTCGATTTATTTTATTCTTTTTTTTTCACCTACCTCCAACCGTCTCCTTGCTGCTCAGAGATTTAAAAAATATTTTTTTCAATAGTATTTCAAGTACGAATAATTTGTACGTTGGTATCTTTGGATATGGGGTTATTTTATAAAGTTACGTCACCTCGATATGCTATCGATTATTTCGACATACGCGGTTCAGACGGTTTTTTCTATCTGCAAAATAATTCCTTACAGGTAAATCTTACGATGAGAATCAACCCAATAAATATCCATGATACGGATAAGTTACGCATTTATTTGTCCTTTATATTTTTTTCAATATCATCAACAACGATATTCTTCACTATCACTTTCGTCAGATGCTTAGATTCTCATGGTTTTGTTTTGTTTTTTTTTTTTTTTCTTTCTCAACCTTTTCATGACAGTTTCTCTCATAAAACCTTACCTACGATTTAGGGTCCCCTTCGACTTATACACAGACAACATACACCCTGTATAACACTTTTTATATCGAAAAATAATGGAGTCTTACCATCTTTCTAATGACGCAACGACCATTCCTTACCTGGCCCACGATAATCCCGTCGTAGGTGATAAAAACAAAGAAAATCATATTAGTTCATATTTTTCTTCTTATGTAATCCACTAATATGTCCCACTCTTCACTCCGCTATACACTTTACATTAATTGTACTTTTGAGCTTGCGGGCACCTTTTGTTCAGTAAATCTGCTTCGCTGAAACTGCAATGTTCATTCACGGAGTACGCTTGCCAAAAGTTATGATAAATCGTATCAAGACTACACCGACAATGAGAAGGGTGGTATCTTTTTTATCGCGGTATTAGGGACGATATCTTGAATGATTCTTGTCATTTCAACGGTTTACTGTAGCTTCGTTTCGGCGATATTGTTTTTGTCCCAGCCATTTTGTACGCTAGATGTTCGCGACATTTGACTAGGACTTCTCACGGGACTCCGTGCTGGATAATAGACGCAGGGTCCTGGGCTAGCGGACCTCACTTTAGTCTTGGTACTTTGTCGTGGAAGTGAATTTCCGTTGTTCAAATGGACGTTGTTGTTCCTGCTGATGGTTGTGTTAGACCTGTGACAACGACGTATGGAGTTACGAAGCTCGATATTAGTTATGCCGGTCACGAGAGATTCGTCGTTAGTCTGAAACTCCGGACTGTCGCGACCAGGGCCAAATAAGTGGGAGCTACAGAATAACCTTAGAAATATTCTCTTGAATTTTCGTCCAAATATAACGTAGATTATGAAGTTCACACTGCTGTTGATCGTCACCGTTAAATTACCGCTCTGGACCAGCCACGATGGAATTTCATCGTAGAACTTCTCAAAGATATTTGTCACCAGGGGAAGGACGTTGCATATTAAAAATACAATAACAACGCATAAAAGCATTGTCGCCAAACCAATTTCTCTTCTTTGGTGGTGCGATAGATGCTGTAGATCTCTGTTCGCTTTCCTTACCTGGAAACAAAAGAAAAAAAAACATCATTGATATCGGCTTCTTCATATTCCATATAGAACGTAGGGCACACTCTTTTGATTGTGGAACACGGAATACGCACTATTAACAAATAGGACACTGACAATGAATTGGTTCGAAGAGGCCCCTGTAAGCTAACCTCATCGATCATCTGGTTGAATTTCACTACTGATTTCTACGATTTGGTGACAAGAAACCAAATATACGATCCGAGCAGTCAAGTCCAGCGGCGTGCAACTAAACCTACGCCGAATAGGAGTTCGTAGTCAGCGCTAGGACAGCCGTAAGTACCTACCCATTGAGAATTGAAAAAACCGAAGTCAGAATAAGGCGGAGAAAGTAAGTGTTTACCGCGTCTGCAGGGAAACGAAATTAAACGGTTTTCGGCCCCTGCAGCATATAGGGAGCGTTAAAGATATAGTGAATCTCCCCCATGAGGAACGAAGCTCCTATAATCTAACCGCGTAGAAAGGTATAGAGAATCTTTTATCTGCAGACCTCTTTTATATTTTAGTACCTGCCGTCGCATTCTAGAGCTCAAGTGATGGCCCCCAAACGGCGTGTAATTCGTAACATATTTACGGTGCTGTAAGCACGAGGATTTGGATATAATATGCTCCGGGGGAGGAAGGGACCTGGGAATCCTCCAAGGAAGTGAACAAAAACAAGAAGAAATATTGCATTCGTGAATCTACGACGCATTACGGTTCCGTTGAGCTTTCCGTTTCTTCTCTGATGAGTATAGAATCTTTCGAGACAATAAAAAGAAATTTCATCTTGAATTTCAGGGTCAAGTTCAATTTTACGGAACCATATTTGCAGGGGTTGACGCTCATCCTACCCGAACTGGATATTCGCCTGGTCGAACGGCGACACAACATTTATGTTCCACTCGGATACGTAATAACGAAATAGTGACGATATTCGGTCACTTTTATTATTTCTTTCACGAAGAACCGCGCGACGTTGCAAACATATGTTAACGCGACAGACCCCGTTGAGACCTCGGTTGAGACTCGTGAATCTTTTGTAAAACTCACACTTCGGCTCCATAAATCTCGCGAAAAAAGCAATATCATAATATTGACAGGTGAAAATATATGGAACTGATTTTTACAAACCCATTTTTTAATATAATCAAAATTATGAATTTATGAGCGATAAAGATGCCGGTTTTTGTATCATTTATAATGTTATCCGTCATATACAGAGTAAACGTCACCCACATAAATATTAAAGTCACAACTTTTTCACCAAAAATCCCTGATTTTTCGTCTCACCCAGGAATTTCATTTCTCTGTTTCTAGTACTCTATGAGATAAAAAATTTGGAGCAATAATATTAAAATTTTGTGACTGCTTTGTAAAATTAAAATATCCATAATACCTCACGATTTATCCGCGACATTTATAAAAAGCTTGGCAAACTACAGATGACGTTTCACGTTAATACACAGAGTGTAACGGAGATAATACAAGCAGAATGAAATTTCATAAGTGCAGCATGAAGCCTGCCGCATGTTTGCACGGACGCTGCTACTGCAGCAGTTGTGTATGCCGCAATATGGTAACGATGCGTTTTAGTTATTAATATTCTAGACCGTGACGAACCGATTATAAGATCCGAAAGGGTGTTTCACGTGTGTATTTGTTGATTTTTTGAAGGCTGGAGAAAAAACAATAACAAGATTATAGTTTTTCTGCAATTACCAACGCTGAAGCTCAACAGAAGCTGCGGATTAAGAGAATCGAACTTCTCGATCCAAACTACCTATTTCGCAAAATAGTTATGGAATTTTCTTTCAACTGGACAAATGTTGCCTCCAATTTTTTTGTCAGAAAATAATTCTTCTGTGACGCGCACAATACCGTGATCATGAGAAACTAGATCCATGCAATTTCCGTTCGGAACTATTCCACCTATCAAACTTCTCTGCAACGTATTAGAAGACTAAAAAAAGGTAACCTAGCTGCAGATGCGTTCAAACGGTCTCTTTTTTTTTACTTTTACTCCTCGTCCGCTCGTCGAAGTTGGACGCTTATTGAAATCTTCATGAATAACGTACCTGTCGATATATCGCCAAGTTGAATATCACAAGTGCAGTAAATGGGATGGCATAGTAAAAGACGAAGTACATCCAGTGAACGTAAATCGTCACGTACAGTGGATTCAATCTGAAATCGGTTGGGCTCACGCAGTACGCCGTCACGTTGTATTTCCAGTGTCTTTCCTTTACGGATACGACTTCCCAGTATCTTAAACAAATAATGAAAGAAGAAGAGAAAAAAAAATATTCATTTTCCAAATGTTACTTCGGTCGATAATTATACCGAGCTCGCTGCTGGACATCAATGTTATTATTGTACTACTCAATAGTGATAAACTTTAAAAATTAATCTTTCTTTAATTAAAGTTTTCTTTCTTTTTTCTTTCTGTGAATGACGTGACATTTATCACGTGAGTTTCTCATAGTCCTTGTGCAGGTTATAATTAATGTTTCCGGGATATTATTACGGCGGAACTTCTGAGGAATGACATTCTTTAAGATCTGATAAGTTTCATCGATCAGAATTGACCTCAAAATACTTTGTGAAAAAAAAGTTTAAGAATTTATTCATGTCGATGGTCAAGAAAAAATCGTAAAGAGCTAAAGCTAGGAGAATGTTTAGCAGGCTTTTCGGCGTCAAGAAAAAAAAAAGTAAAAAGTTGAAATAAGTTACTGGAGCTGGGCTATTGGGTTATTTATAGAAGAGCAATGGCAATGGAATGTTTAAAAATCCGAAAGTCAGCTTCGGAATTTTTTTTTCAAACTTTAACTAGTTTTACTTTTTGTAAATTTGTTATCTATACGAAATAACAATCACCGCAAACATCTTGTACACTTACTTTGGTAGATTATAGACCGTGGAAAATATAATGATGACTAGAACGGCGATCCTTGCCCTTCCATAGGTGCACATGGACCTAGCTCTGAGGGGATGACAGACCGCCACGTACCTTTCCATGGTTACAGTCAAGGTCAAATAGACAGTTACCATTTGCGTGATGTTGGCCAATGGATACAAGAACTTTACCAATTTTGGGTAAACTATGAACTTGTAATTAAAGAGGAGACCAGTATAGGGGTAAATGCCTGGCAGACCAAATACAAGGAACTGAAACAAATAGGTATTAAATTACTAAAAAATATGACATTGATTATATACATGTACAAAATACACGTCAGATTCAAAGGACAACGTCGCAGGGATGAGAGGGTGTTGGGGGATATGCAGACAATCGGCAGATTGGAATCAACCAATCTACGCTTCACATCGAGAATATAATTCGTACATAGAAACACCGAAATTAACAGTCTTTGATCTCGGAGGAAGTTAATAGAGGGTTACGAAAATCATCGAATCATTGGAAAGTTGGAATTCGCGTTTGTTACGATACAGACATTATAGATATGTGACAAAAAAAATGATCTTTTATTTGGTGAGTGATCCCGAAAAAATCGCATTGCTTTTACATATTTTTCAATGAAAAAGGGTTTAAAAATGATCATTTTCATCTAACAGATTGAATGTCAAAGGTTGCGATTTTACTACACAGAAGAATTGATATTGGGAAGTTTTCACTTCAACAATATTTGTGTTAATTGACGGGGAAATTCTGATATTCGAACAAAGAGGAACGTAAGAACAATGTTGGCACAGAATAACATTAAACTACGGATCAAAGTTCAAAAGTTACGCTCCTTAATTAACATTCGAATTTTTGAATTTTGTTTATTGCCTCCGAGTTCACTTTCTCGCTACATCAGTTTTACAAAGATTTAAATTTTTCGTGGTCTTATTGTTAGTCAGATTCCGCGAATCTATTCTTTTTTTTCTTCACATAAAGACAAAAACTAAGTCATTGTGGGTCTTCAACAAAATATTGTTGCAGAGAAATTCACTCACGTTTAAATACGGTGAAATCATATTTTCTGACCTTAATTTTTGTACTCAACTGCAAATTATTCAATCCAACGAAATATCACCAAATAATCGAATATTCTAGATTGAAAATATTATCCTCGCTTAATTATCCTATAGACGAATGTAAGAAAAAATAATATTCGAAAGAAAGAAGGAAAGGGAAGGAAAACGAGATTGCCCGTTAATTGGTTGTATAAAATAAAGCGTGAACCTAAAGAAAAAAAAAGAAGAAAAAGTAGGACCATTTCTCTGGTTGAATTTGCAATTGCGTTGATTGTTCCGCAGCCCCGCAAGTCTAATCAAGGCGAAGCAATGTGGGGAATTCGTTTTGAGTACGTCGCATCAGCCCTAGAGACCTGAACAAGTAGTATAAGTAAAACCCAACCAGAGACAGAAGCGCTGAGTGCTGGTGAATTGCGAATGACTAGGATCCGGTAGCCCATAATATAGAAAGCATCAAGAGTCCTGAATTTTTGAATCTTCGGGTCTCGTAATTCGTAGGTCCGATTTATACGTGGTGAAGAATATACATGGAAAGAAACGCGGAAAAGCTCACCGAAAAACCCGCAAAAAAGTTTACCCTAAAATCTTGGGGATACTAGAAGCGATAAAACAAGATTCATATCGAAGGGAGAATAAAAAGCAGGTTATCCCTGCGGGCGAGTCAGAGCCTGGATATTCTCGGAGGTTTCAAAGGGCCGTAAAAGGCGCAGGGAGGGAAAAGGGCGAGGATATTGTCCCATGATATTAATAATGTCTAGAATAAACATGTACGGGATGGTTTCGTGAATGAGATATTTCAACTAAGAACTGGGGGAAAACAATGCATTTCAGAACAATCGATCAAATCATGTAGCGTGTTTGTATACCCTAATACCCTCCATCTATTTTCACGTGACCTTGGCATGTACTGTACGGTCTTAAGAACAACTTTCATAATTAGAGCTTTCAGAACAACTTTATATTTTAACAGACGACTGGGTATGGAGGTAAAGTTTACAAAACTCGAAATCCCTACAAGAGCACCTGCACCATCTTACAAAATAGTCTTCTGCTACTTCGAAACTTTAATTCAAGCGAAAGTTTTACAATCAAACTACCTTCGTGTAGTTAGAAATACATAGATACGTACAATATGTGAGTTGATATTCATCACACCGGCAACTAGGTCATAATATGATACTATAAATCATAGCCGTATTTTTTGAGGAGCCTCGAAAATGAGCGAAAAAAAAAGAAGAGAAGACGGAGCAAGATGGAAACAGGATTTTCTTGTAACAAAATTCATTATTTTCAACAGAATATTGAACGTTTAAATTGTTTGTCCCCAATTTGTACAATGAAAATAGTTTAGGTGATTTTTCAGGCGTATAGAAACGAGTAGATTTGATGAAAACTGAGGTTCTCAATTTGAGGTTCATTTAATTGTTCACCCCGTTGCGTTGAGGGGGAAATAACTCGTGGTTCTATTGACATGTGAATTTTTTGATTCGAATTAATTCGAATTGAATCTTCCGATCTCAGGCAATTATTGTAATTCGAACTAATTCGTTACAGTTCGATTCAATAATTCGTTCATTTCAATTCAATTCGATTTCTTTGATTTCGATTTAATTCATTAATCTGAAATTAATTTCGCATATTTCACGGTACTAATCGAAATTATTTCGCGGTAATTTCACATGTTTCGCTCCAATTAAAATTAATTCCTTAATTTATAGGGTATTACTTTAACTCTAATCAAGTTGGGATTGAATTTTTGGCAATTCCGAATGATTTTGTAAGCGACAGAAAATAGTTTATAATATGCAGGTTAGTTTTTCACACATAATTTATAGAATACAATATAGTTCAACTAACAAAACATAGAATACACATATGGGTTGCATTCCACGTCAAACCAACGGGTCATCGACCTGCCCCCCTGAGATTTTGATGTCAAAAATTAATTTTCCTTAATTACACTCAATTTTAATCAATTCTCGATAATTCCGATCAATTTTGCTTAATTCTACTCAATTGGAATTGATTCTTAATATTCCCGATTAATTAAATTCGACAAGTTATTTCCCCCTCCCCCGTTGAACCGGGAGAGTTTAAGAAAAAAAAAAAGAAAAACTTACCGAAGTTAAGATGAGCACGGTGTCGCATCTTGCCAAACCAATTAGTAGGTAATTAATAGAGGACTTCATCTGAGGTCGTGAGAGAATTATCATCGAGATGATGTTGCCAAATAATCCAAATAAACCGACCAAATTTAATAGAACGCCATTTGTAATAAATTCAAAAAGGGCGCCTTCGCCTGGGGTGCCATTACACTCTTTTGGTCCTTTTATGGTAACGTTCGGGTTAACAATTTCCGTCAAGTTGCTCGTAAAATTTGACGTAACGTTGAAAGGTGTATCTATGTCCAACATTTTGACACTGGGGTTCAGTAACTCGCTGAACTTACAATTTTTCAAACCTTCGCCACTCTGGTCACCATCTTTTATTCATTTAGATATCACTTTTTTTGGCTCAGCAATCAACGAATAAAAATTAAGTCGAATTTAAAAAAATTTATTATCATGAAATTCCTCAATATTCATACCGCGCATTTAAAAAAACAGTTCGAATTATTCCCAGCTGTATAATTTTTCGAATATTCCGAGTATTTATTAGGATCGTTCGTAGTTCAAATTTGGTTTTTAAGTTATCATCACCTTTTACATCACATGATCAGTGTCTTCTATGAAGCACGGCCATAATTGGCTACTAATTAATAACGAGTATATCTTTGCATGGGGTTCGCAGAAAGAACCGAACATCACATCCATTACCGTGAGATGAGTCGGTTGTTTATTCCCTGCTTAGGTGGGCGAGGTCGGCTTTTCTTTAAATGTCGTATATTCCTTAATCACGTGACGTAATGAGGTCCTGACATTTGAAGTTGGAATATTCTCCACCCTGAAGATCTGCATCGTCCAGGTGCCTTCGGTTCTGAAACATATAGAGCGAATTCTTTTTTTTATTCTAGAAATTCAGGTTTATATTACCTGTGTCAATATTACAGTCTTGCGCTCGCCTGGACTTTCAGGTTTTGTTGTGGACTGATTATAAGGACCAAAATCCAAATGTCGATAAAAACCTCAATTGTAAAATTGGTTGTTTTTTTTTTTATTCGTGTGGCGGCAAGCAATTAGCGGTGATTTAACAAGAGTATACAATTCATTGTTATATTATACAATATGCTTCGACATTTCGAGTCCAGAATTGAAATCGGTCCGCAGGTCCATGTGCAACGCAGTGCAGCCGTTATCGAACATGATAAACCACAAATTTGGCGAATGAATTTTCCAGGAATTTGACTAAAAATTATTACGAAGAATCGTGGAATCATATCCCCCAAAATCACGTAGTACATAATTGAGTCAACGATGAAAATTTCGAATTCAAATACATACATTCTAAGTTCATCCTCATCGTCTTAATCATATTACGCCATTGTATTGAAAGTCGAGATCGTGAACGGTCAATATAAAATTAAATCGATACATTCAAGATACATAATGATCTGACGCGTTCTCGTGCTGCTGTAAGCTTAAGCTATTGTAACAGATTATCATTGATCGGAGCTTAAACCTGCAGCCGTTCGAAGTTTTCAACTACAAAATGTTCAACATAGTTTAGTTCAGATAACCACGGTGCAGTTCGCAGATGAACCAAGTTTATATTTTAACTGATCACTGCGACATCGTTACTCACCTATGTTATTCACTATATAGAATTTAATAATAATACTAATGAAACAACCTACTCTAGAAAAGTCTATCTCGTTGTGTTACCAAATAATGCGGAACTATTCGAATAGTTCCTGGCTATGAGGTAAAATTAATTGTTACGGCGGCCACGCAACAACGTTTGTGCTCAAAAATAAGGCAGAAAAAGAAGAAGTAAAAAATACTGATCTATTTTAAAACATGAATATTAAATATGGAACGCGCGAACGAATCCTGGCAAACATTTTTGTTTTCACTTCAGTTTTTATTCACCCTTCAAAATGAGTATATATTTATTTCTTTCATCATCTTAATCAGAATAGCTACGCCGTTTTTTTCAAATTCCCATGTCAACCAGGTTACACAGATTCTCATTAAAACCATCTAAGTAGCAACTTTTGAACTCGAAGAAATGCCAAATTATCTTTCGCAGGAAAAATAAGATTTGAAAATGGGCACTTAATAATGCCATGCATAAAACGATCGCTATTAATACCAACATGGGGGTTGAAAGTCGTAATTTTATTCCAGTAAACTTCCGATACAAGTAGCTAAAACGTTCCATTCGACACGAAGTATTTTTCGAATACCAGGCCAGGGCAGCGGGTTATTTTATTCCCGATCAGTTGAGCGCACTGGCATTCACAGATAACCCTTGAAAATATACTCTTGGGTGAGATAAATGTCGGGTAGATGGTCGCGACAGACGACAATTTTGATAAAGATTCTTTCGGTTCCTCCGCCTCGATTTGTGCGCAGCGCTTGATCGCTGCCATATCTATGTAATGATCGTTGCTGTCTTTTTATTCTTCTCAACGATTAGTCCATCCGACGATTAGTCCGAAGTATATTAGACCGAATATGGAGAAAGTATTGCTTCGGCCGAACATAGGTTGAGCGATTTTTTCACAAGCTCATTCCACCCCCACGAATACACCCCTAAGTTGTCTTTTAAAGTTAGGTCCGGGTTTGGCGGCAAAAAATTGTTAAACATTTGAAAACCCACTTTGAGCCATACATCTTTTGTGAAATGAGTTTTACAACAAGATGCTTCGGATAAAACTTGTTCGTCCTTAATGTTGTGGCGAATCTACGGATTTTCGGAGAACGGTTATTACTGCAAAAGTATTATACCTACCCCAGTCGAGTTTGCGGGTCCTCTTGGGGGAAAGTTCATACAAGATGTGGATTGAATCTTGAAACCGTAAGTTGAAAATTCGGAGAGTAACTTGCAAAAAACGAAAAAAAAAAACTCGCGGTTTTTTTCATTTTGTGACAAAATTAATGAAAATACATAAATTGTTAGAAGGACTTACTTTTTAGAAGGTAACGAGACGAACAACTTTTATCCGAAGCATTTTGTTGTAAAACTCAGTTCACAAAAGATGTATGGCTCAAAGTGGGTTTTCAAATGTTTAACAATTTTTTGCCGCCAAACCCGGGCCTAACTTTAAAAGACAACTGAGGGGTGTATTCGTGGGGGTGGAATGAGCTTGTAAAAAAATCGCTCAACCTATGTTCGGCCGAAGCAAAGCTGATTTCTAATATGACTGGACTAGATTCCCCGTCGACAAAATCGGCAGACTATAACGTTTCAATGATTTGCGAACAACAAATTATTTTGTAAATTATTATATGACTTTTTTCTTCGTTTGATTTTTTTTTGGTCTTGTCACTCTCTACTTCGCTTCTTCTATGAGCCAACTGCATAAAGTGTACCTGAAATTCATGTATAGCTGCTTTATCGCAAAAATATTTCGGCGCTTATATAACGTATGATGAATAATTTTAAACGATAAATTTTATTCAACGATCAATTGGAGGGTATCGCATGCATCTCAAATACCTTAAGTGAAACTTCACCTCAGTCAGTCGATCTTTATGCATTCGTTTTTTATACTGTATAAAATTTATCACGCGATCTATAGTTCTTAACGTCATGCACGTGTCTCCTCGTCGAACACCGCGCACCCTGTTTTAATCAAACTGCAACTCTGCATGACCTTAATTAATTTCTAAAGTGACAAATATATATGGGGCATTCCACGCCAAATCGACCACTTTTGACTCCGACCCCTTGTGATTTTACTGGGACTTTTTTATTTTTTTCTATCCTACTAAAGACGTTTTTGAGAATTGTTTCAAATTTTTTCACCCAACCCAAACAAAAGTTAAAAAAAATGCCATTTTTTTTTTCAAGTAGCGATAACTTCCTCAAAAATTGACTAATCAAGACGTTTTTTTTTTGTTTTTACATGTACTTTTCAATTGAATTTATCAATTGAAAGAAAATTAAATTTTTGAATTGATTTAATCGGAAAAAAATAGAACTCGAAAAACCGTCACTTTGAAAAAATCCGCTTGTTCGTAGAAAATGTCAAAGTTTAATATAACACAAAAAAAAATCAAAAATGGAAATTTTTGATTTTTTTCAAAAATCTAAGAAAAAAACGATGAAGATTGGTTTGAATATTTTTTTTTGTATTTTTTTTTTCAAAAAGTACATTAGAAAACAAAAAAATTGAAAAAAAACGTCCCGATTAGTCAATTTTTGAGGAAGCTATCGCTATTTGAAGAAAGAAATGGCATTTTTTTGAACTTTGTTGGGGTTGAGTGAAAACAGCTGAAAAAATTCTCAAAAACGTCTTTAGTAGGGTATAAAAAAATAAATAAGTTTCAGTAAAATCAAAAGGGGTCAGAGTCAAAAGTGGTCGATTTGGCGTGGAATGCCCCATAAATATCCCATTAGTCCAAGTTTTTGCACCTGCTTCAAATTCGGCTTCGGACACTCGGCTTTTCGTCTGAAACAAAAAAAAAAAAAAAAAGATCCCAATGATCCGCTTTAATGCCTAATAAGTCAGGTACAGCTGGCCTCACAGACCGAAGAAAAAGTAGGTATATTATACTATGTAGTTACATCAATCGAAAGAATCGGAAAAATCAAAGAAATAAATTAAATGAAATATCAAAGAAAAAAAAAATCAAAAAAAAACAAATTGGAGTACGTGGTTCTCGGCGGGCTAGTGTTATATCGCCGTACAAAAATTTTCGATTTCTTTTCCGAAAAAGCCCGCCAAGTCCCACTACCTCCAATTTTTTTATCTTTTTTTAATTTAATTAATTATTTTTTTTTTCATAATTTTTTGATTTTTTGAATTGATTTTTTTGCACTTTTATATTCTCCAATTGATAATTTGGGTTCTTGTGTGTTTATTCCAATCTTCTGTAGTACTTCTATATTCATGTAGCAAAGTTACATGTACTCGGCACAATAATTGATTTGGATCCTTTTTTTCTTATTATTAATAAATTTTTTTTTTTTTTTAATTGAAGATATTTAGGTAGTAGTTATTCCTAAACATTTAATGTACTTGGCGAACTTTTTTGCATCGTAGCCTTTTGGGGGGATATCCCTATACGGTACTTGGGTTAGGGTGAAAATATTTTGAGTTATTTAGTTATTTATTTTTTTTTTCAATTCTCACAGCAAAAATCTATCGACTCTTCATTACGAGCCATGGAATTAGAAAAAAATGAAAATAAACTAAAACAATTACCGCGAAGGGCTAAAATTGTTGAAAAATGAATTGCGTGAATTGAAAATTTTTTAAAATTGTCTTCGGCACTGAAAAAATTGATCCGAAAAACAGATCGAAGTTTAGTCAAATGATATACATATGTATATCTCACTCGTGCTACCGCGCTCCTCTAAAATGTCGACATTTACGATAATAATATAGGGTTATCAATCAAGTTGCACCTTGATCTCATAATGACACACCGCGCGGTGTTATTTCATCGCTAATATGATCGCCATCGCGGTGTTTGAAAAATATTATTCTTTTCTACTTGCTTTCGTACATATGTATACTACATTATAAGCTGTAAGTATATGGAATAGCAGAAGACAGGTGCTGGTCAGACAACAATTTGGGGTACAGCATTACTTTAGTGAGATCGAGGCTGTTCCCGAATATATAACAGCAAACGGCGTTATAGTTAGCGAATGTTACCGCGGGCGAAATGCCAAAGTATTTTAAGTTGCTGTCGCAAAATATTCTCTCACTCGCTCCGCCGTTCAGTCTACAGCAGCAGCACCGCATCCGCTTTATTAGGTACGACCTATTTTGGAAATAGCTATTACTCCTCTTGTCAAATTAAATCAAAGAATCATTTTTGAATCACCTTTATTATTTTCGAAAACTAAAAAGGAAAAAAAAAATATTTCATTTTTTTCCCTTTCATACCCCGTACAGTCCATCGGCAAATAATTTTTTCCTTTTTTCATATTCTACCGAATTATCGTCGGTTAATTTTTTCATGATTTACTGCAATTTTTACTTTGCAAACCTCCACGATCATTCGATCAGCGGATGAAATTTTATTTCAAATTTTTTGCTTTTCGCGAACAAGAAAAATTATCAGTATATCTATATAATCTCAATTAAACTCGGTATCTGCATAGCAATCTTTGTCTATAAAGGATACTTGAGTTTTCATGCTTCATTTCTTTTTCAGCTATTCTCGTAGCCCCCGCAAGCCACGATCTCTGCCAAATTTTGGGTTCGGGGTTCCTCCCTCTTCCCTTCTCTGCCCCTTCAATCGCCAAAAAAATTGTCTACATAGAAATTTTCGTTGAGTCAGTGACTCACTCAGAGTGACGAAAAAAACACTCGTGTAATATTGTTATAGTGTTGCCGAACAAAAATAGGGCGGATAAAATGACGCGATCTAACTATATTCGAATTAATATATTTCCGTCACCCTTCAATGACACCGAAAAGCTGTTAAAATATCTGTACACATTGTTAGAAAAAAAGAAAAAATATATAAACAAATGATTTACCGATACGCGGGTACGTTACGCAAAGGTGATGGTCTAAAAGAAAAAGAAAAAAAAAAACATATTTTTATTTCGACTTTTTTTTTTTTATAAACTTTGATCTTGTAGTATTTTTTAATGATCGTTGGGGAAGAAAAGATTTTTTTTTTTGTTTCTTCAAACCACCCTAACGTGAGGCGTGGATCGGTAAAAGGGTAGTATGTTTTGTGCCAAGAGTTACGGAGCTTTTAAATTTTTGGTACAAAGTCACGGTCACGCTGCAGCTTGAGTACCTACATCGTATTTAGGACCTTGCAACGCGTTTCGAAACACCGCGACGATGCGAAGCGATTGTAACCTAGACGCGCATATTTTCAAAGGTTGCAAGTAGATATAGTCGAGTTTATAGTTGGCGTTGGTTATCTATAGTTAGCCGGAGAGGCAGAAATCATGACGCGCGATAGAAGACCTGGGGGGGGGGGGAAGGAGTGAAGTTTTCGCGAGTATTTCTGGTAGCTGGTGACGAAGGCGACAGCTGACCAGGTTACTGCCTCCGACAATCTTCCTTCTCTTTTATTTTTCTAGTCTCGTTGTTTTTATTTGTTGGATATGTTTTTTTTCTCCAATATTATCACAGGCTCAAAATACTTTCGATCTTTGAGAAGAAAACGATGGGTCTATGATTCAGCGGTTATATGGTTTTCCAAAATCTATCAGATATCGCATCAAACAACGTCGACTTTTATTCTCGGTATCATAAATTTTTCTATTACCTCCAGGTGTGTCTGAACTTCGAAGTGTTTAGTTGCGGTGACATCGAAACTATTAAATTCCACGCAAAGTTTGTTATACTTCGGAATGAATAATTCGTCGTAAACTCAATAGATGATACTCTATAATGACGGTCTTACGTTGTTTTTTGGGAGAAAAAAAATAAAGAAAGATGAAGAAATTCAATCGTTGCCAGCGTTTCAGTATACTCGCGGAACGTGACAGTTGATTTTGGTTAGTTATGCCAAAATTACACGAATAAATCGGTGATCCAAGATCGAATTTTTTTCTTGGAAAAAAGCTCTTCACGCTAACATTCCTACAATTATGCGGGCTACGCCCTTCTTGGTCTTACTCCTCAATATAAATTGCTACCAGTAATGACTTTGATTCACATGCTTGAGACGTAAGACCTTCAAGCACATATGCAAACGTCAAAGTTGCATCTATGTATGCATGAGTATTTCATACATAGAGGTGTTACGTATATATCCCTTTATGTATTCAAATACTCCGTTTGCAGAACAAAATATTTTTCCGCCATTCAAGACGGCTTATGTATTCTGTTATCTATAAATTAGGGTGTTCTCCTAATTTATCATTGTCAAATGTTTACCCTTACATTCATGTTGTACCTACCTACGAATTATAATTCTCCATTTCACATGCTGATAGTTACTCAAAATCTGTCAGATCAAAGCCACTTACAAGGACAATTAGCCATTCCATACGCCTGACAAGCGGCAACTTAACGTGCGCTTACCAACACACGAAAATTTTGAAAAAAGTCAGGCTGACGCGACGCCGGCGAAGATTCACGCACGTGAAAATTTCGTTTGTGGTAAGCGCACGTTAAGTTGCTGCTAGTCAGGCGTATGGAGTGGCCAAGCGTGAAATTGCGCATCCAGTTCTTATGCGCAAGCGTGAGTTTAAAAAACAATCAAATTTGTCAGCTGTTAACGTGCAGTACCAACTACTTCAGAATCGAGGTCGAGGTATTTAGATATGATGCGGTTATGTTGTAACAACTTCAGAATGATGCGCCTCAAAACCAAACTCAAAAAATACTATCAATCCTTAAAGGCAATAGAAGATAGATGCAATCTAACCTAACTTGATGATATTTAAATGTCTGAAACTTCTACTTGGTTTTGACAGCTGAATCTGAAATCTGAGTGTGTTGGTTATTCTGCGAAACAAATGCGGACGCTCGCGCATGTGCGGATGGGGTGCGTGATTTCACCGTGCACCCGCGTGCAACCGAAATTCAAGATGTATACAAATTATGTAAATGTAATATAGATAAAAAAAAATATTGTAGATTTTAATATTATGATATTATAGGGAGGTGAATTAAAATAATTATTTTCTAGTTCGCGCGGCCCTACATTCGCAGCATGCTTCTATCGCATCTAGGCCACCGCAGCGCGATGTCTTTGCGTATCTATTTTAAGGTTAAATAATATAATATCGTTGTCTCGCGTCGTCGGGTCGATTCGCGTAACAAGCAATGTGAATTTAGCGGCCGTTAGGGCGGCGGGGTTTCCTGCTGTATCGGCATACTTTGAAATCGTCACTGTCGTAAGTTTATACGGGTATTACGGAAGACTTGAAGCACGGAGTTTCCTTCCTTCCAGTAATTATTTGCCGATGTTAGAGAGGAACGGGATAAAACATTACTTTGAATAACTTGACGTCGTTAAACGTTAGAAGCGGCGTTAAATATTTACGAGTTCCTAGAAGATGGTAGCCTCTTAGGTGACGTCCGATGAAATTGTACTTCGTAAGTTTGAACAAAGACTTAATTAATTCGTCATCATGGTTTCAACGAGTCGATTTACTCAGCTGTATCCGATACTACAGCTGAGTGTCCGCGAACGAACGCATTACTCTCCCGTAGACACCATGGCGAATTCCTCTAAAAAAAAACCCAAGTCAAAAATAAATTTATTCGAAAAATTTCGACACAATCCTGACGTAATACATGAGATGGTCGTTTCGATGTTTGAATTTTTTTTATGTGTTACAGAACTAGGTTTGTATTCAGAATTATTACGCCCCAGATCCACCTCGTTCAAAGTTACGTACGTAACGTATACCAATGAGTAGCACGGAGCTGCAGGTATAGGAGTCCTTTTTTTTTGTTTTTAAGCTTTTTTGTTGCTGTTGTCGATAACATGCGCTTGCTTCCATAATATGTATATCGAATATCTCTTATACCTGACAAAAGGCTATTTCTACATTTCGATGGGAATTAAATATAAATATTTGATACTGTGCCAGAAAAAACGTCCGTATGTAACGTCGAATCGGAGATCTTTCTACGATAGTATACGTGTACAGAGGTAAGAAATATCAACGAAGAAATTAATGGTCTCTTACGAGGTATATGTAGTAAGGTTAGAAAAAAGAAAAAAGAATCATTTCGCGATCGAAGGATCGTATACCTTTCACATAATGTGTCTTAGCGCCGGAAGAAAAGTATTCGCTGTCTGATTCAGAAGAATACAGTACTAAATTTGAAATGGCATCTGAAAGCATCCTTGTGGCTTGACTCGAGTTGGCTTGGCTTGGCGAGAGGATACGAGAAAATTCCGGAAATCGAATCGGCGAACTACTTTACGACTGGAGCCAAGGGAGTCTTGGAAGAATGGTAAAAAGTAAAGGGGAATTGTCACGTATAACGCTACCACCGGACTTTCTCTAGTTCCGGAAACCGTAAGGTATAATATAAAGGTAGGGTTAGGTTTTTTCCAGAATAACCTGCCATTTATCTACTTTCCTCCATATAAATGGAATACTTCTTGCTTCTCAGAAGGAAAACTGCTGCGGCTCATCCGAAAAGCTCCTCTTCGCAAAACAAGAATTTACGAGAAGAAAAAGAAGGAAATAAAAATCATATCCTCATACCGGAACACTTTCGCGGAGATCGTAACTATAATCGTGCATAATACGTGTTTCTTCGATCGATAGATCAATTCGACAAAAGACTCGCGAACTCTTTCAAATTTTTCTCATCATCAAGGTTACAATTACCAGCTATTGCTGCGAAAAAAATTGAAAACTTCTCCAACAACATAATACCTGATGCGAGCATAAATGAAAAAAAAAAAATAAAAAAAATCCTTGAACATTTTATTCGTAAAACGAGAAAGTTTTCAGATGCTCGTCAAGATTGTGGTACATTGATTGTACATAAGATTATTTTGTTTATTTTTTGTTAAAATAAGCTACCAGAATCTCGACGAGCGTCAAAATAAAAATCTCGAGCACTTTTTCGAACCGGTCTACATGTATTATATCGTTGGACTGGAATGACTGGCAAACAAAAAGCTACTTATAAATGTATTATAGAAATAATTCTGCAGGCTTACAATTAGCTGCACGCGCGCGTGTCGCGGCCGTTGACTTTTTTGTTAGACTTTCCTATAAAAAGCGCAACCGTATAAACGTATTTACGCGTATAGTATGAGGTAGATGAGGAGTAATTCGTACTTTTCATCCAGATCCTGACAGATCTCATGTTATACATGTTAATCATGATATGAGCAAACGCGTGACGGTCGTGTGGAGTATAATAGGTATACCATATATGTTATATGAGAATTATTCGATTCTACGTGTAAATTTGGTCAAAGGTGTAAAATTTGTTTGTATAATATAAATAAATTATATCGTATAGATGTGTATAACGTACTCGAAATGTGATACGCATAATTAATGCACATGTACGAGCCATACCGAAAATTCACGTTTTTCTACCAGACGCATCATCACGCAGTGAACAATGGCCGCCAAAATGTAATGTTGCCAATAAAGCTGCTCACAATTCTAATACATATACCTATGTATACGTACGTACAGGTATACTTATAACCGGCGAATATTGTTAGCTGTTACATTGGAAATTAGGAAATATGATAAATCACCTGCGACTCCCTTCCACCCTGTCCGCCATATTGAATGTACACGCATCGTATGTGCGATGTATCAAAATAGAATTTTGTAGCATCTTCGAGTTTTGATAACAAAGTTAGGATATGGATGTCAAAATGAAACGATAAAAAATTGATCTCTCTTAATCATCTTAATTATTGTGCCGAGTTGAAGTTTGAGATAGACTTACATTTAGGTACTCGGATGATAAAATCATAGGTATACCTATACCGAAAGAAAGGTGAAACCGGAAATCGCGATGTAGCTTGAATTAATCATCAGAATTAAGGAAAAAAGAAATCAACGAATATTGTGAAAGGAATTTAGAAGAAAAGCAACGAAAAAAATTGAAAATAAAATTACACCGGAGAGATATTAAACAAAGACACTTTTATTCTGGCAGACATTTAAAAGCGACTGAAAACGTGGGTCTTCTTTGCAACAGAAATGATAACGACGGTATGAAGTACCTTACACCCTCGCCGCTAAAAGTATGATTATACATAGAATCATGGTTACAAAAATATATAAATTTAGTGCAGAGAAAACAGTCTGAAGAATTATGATAGTATATATAAGTCAAGAATGAACTTGAATTCTTCATCCGCGAAGGGATTATTACGGCCATATACTAAAATAAATTCGAATGGTATATTTATTCGGGAAATTTTTTATTTCTTTATACTTTTCGAAAGCAAATTAATACATTTCTCCTTCGCATTCTAGCAAGTTCGACGAACTTAGCGCTTAAATTTACTATGTCGATTGCCTTGAAATCGTGCTTTTACGTACCTAATATATCTGATTGAAACTAAAAGTTCAGTCTAAGTACAGATAAAAAAAGAAATTGCAACGAAAAGGGAGGAGAGCAACTGCAGACGATCTTAAAACCAAAAAAACGTTTCGAAGAAAGACCATACAGGTTAAAAGACACCGAAAAACTGGGGAAAAAATCACTAAACTTGAGTAATTGACGTGAAATGACCTATATACATATCATAATATTCGCATATACGCGTATATAGATTTAATGGCAGATAACGTAACTATGCACTCGCCATATTCATTACTGATAATCGGAAAGGTACGTCGTTAAAAATCGCGACCTGTTCGATATTAAATCCATTGAGATATCCACACACCACATACAACAATGTACAATTAGACGTTCTAAAAATAGCTGACAAAAATAAAAGGAAAAAAATGTTCTCGTAATCAGGACGATACATATAAATATCAATATAGATTGCTCGACTATGTCGGTACGTCTTAATGCGCAAAGCAATTATTAGTACCCCGCAGCTAAATTGAGGATTAAAAACCAGCCGGACGCGATTTGCACATTATTTATACGACTTTCAATCAATTTTCCCACAAAAATTATCAAAACAAAAGAACAATACGTGACGATTATATTACCGCAATTGGATTTATATCAATAGGCTTAAATTTTATAAAGTCACCTGAAACTATCTACCGGAAATGCGTATCACAAAAAAAAAGAAGAAAAATGTGAAAAAGCTCATATTGTTAAACCCACATTCGATTTAAAATAACGTAATTTTGATGTTTTTTTTTTTATTGATTTTGTTTTTTTAATCTTATCACTTTTCCGGCTTTCAGTTCTCAATGGGCACACCGTTTCTGAACCGTTGGCCAAATCACAGCCTGATATTAACTGCCAAACATCAGAATCCCTTCCGCCGCGGTGCGCTTCCGACTATACCTTCTGTCCGGAAACTTACATCAGTCCTGGGCTAATTCGGCAGGAAACTTGTCTAATAAAGCGTGGGAAGTTCGACTTACGATTAGTGTACTAGACGATTTGGCTACTTACGCGGTATAGACCAGATAGAAGGTTATAGAGGGGTGCCTAAAAACAATCACTCGAGAAACTCTAACCTCAAGATAATAGTGAGTTGTCACGTGTCTTGTCTGTCTCTCACTTTCATTTTCAGATCTTGTTCTCTAATTATTTCCAGTCCTAGCCCATAATTCACGGTGGTGGTTATTATTAATGACCCTCGTTTGCTAATCGCAATTAACGATCATTAGCAACTTGCGTCGACAAAATCGAAACCGTCTAACTATACGGCAGCTTTGTGCCGAATCAACAATTTCCATAATATGCAAATCCAGTTCTATAATTCGAGGGCTAAAAACCAGAACGACTTAATCCACATTATTTTTTCTTCGAAAAGTTGTCAAATGATTGCCGATTTGGTTGAAATTTCTACCAAATGTCGTGTGATTCTTCGCTAATCTCACATTTAGGCATCTGCTGGAGGTGCGGCAATAATTTGCGAATTTTTTCGGCCAAAAACGATTTCTTTTTATTTGTATTTTTACATATAAACACGAGAAGAACGTTTTGCAGTACAGTTTGTCGCTCGTCGGGTTCATATTAAAAGCTGTAAACTTGTTTTATGATTTCTACTTGTTGTCGCGCCTGGGAAGGAAAAGCATTTAGGGCGTGGCACGCGATGTGCCCTCTGTAGGTGTCCTGCAATATATAATATATATATATCGTTGTAGCGTATAGCTGCCCGGAGCATAATTCTATACCCCTTATCTATATACTTCCGAGCGTCTTGATAACAGCAAAAGATATTCCTCCGTATCCTAATTGGACCGAGGCAAAGATCTTCCGCAAGTTGTCGTAACGTCGTCCAGCAAAAGTTCCGTTTTGCCGATAATTATATAAATCAGCAGCTTCCGGAAGTCAACGCAAAGAATCATAGTCATTATATGGGCCCAGTTTACCGGGATAATTATACGATTTTAATTCATAATCTATATGGCTCGAAGACTAATTAAATCAGAAGGGCGTAATCCATCGCGCTTTTTTTTTAATTTACGAAATTTTACACCGCACAGGCGTGTCCCACCAAATATCCATTTTTATAATTAATGTTTGTATAATTATACATTTTTTCGGAAACCACCAAATGTCAGTCGACTTTAACACGTGGTATTTTCACTTCATTTCTTTAACTTTAATTCTGTACTTTTTCATTCGAATATCGCAATTTTTTGAACTCTGATTAAACATCTCTTAGAATCTGAAACCACCCTTCAAATGTTTCGTAGCTGTTTTCGAACTGCGGTGGGATTTATATAGGAAAAAAATTCATAAGTATGTAGGTATATAGGTCTGTACAGTATATATTGTATGTATCTATATTTTTAAAATGGCAAGAGGGACCTAAAGTAAGAAAAACTGAGCTGGGATCCTGTGAAGTGAAAGGCAATGAAGCGAGGTCCCTCGAGTGCCTTGCGAATCGCCATCCTTGGCAAGAACGGAATTACAGGCAAAGAAAATGGAAAAAAAAAAATTATATAAAGTACAGTTAAAAAGGACAAGCGTATAAATGCTCGGCAGCATATGGCGCTATATTATAAGTTATAACCTAAGCCAAAATCTCTGCTCCTAATTTTATTCCCATAAAATGTTAAGTCGGATAAGAGATTGAACCAGAAAAAAAATGAATCTAATTTCTTATCCTCTAATTTTAATTTTCATCCAAGACGCGGTAAAAATCTGGAGTCAGATTTTAATAACATAACGCGAAGCAAATTACATTTGCCCCACGAAAGTTTGCATGATCACTATTTCATTGTGGGTTGTTCTCGGTAATGAATAATCGATTGAATATCTTGGTTAATATCATACATGCTTTCTAATAATTTTTGGAATGCCGAGTCAAAGGTCAAAGCATACCTACGTGTACGCATACTAGTCTGTATCGTATAAATATCTCGTTGTTCTTAACAATTTTTTCAGTCGGTGGCGTCTCAATAAATCAAAATTTTTGCGAATATTGACGATTGAATTTCACCGTTCTTTTACCTTTTCGTGGCAACAAAATTTCAGTGATTGTCAAATTATTGCGCGCGACTGCAGCTCTACGTTGATGCGCAGACCGATGCCGATTCGATAAACTCTCGAGCGCATTCACGCGTAAATAATTAAATAATTCATTACGTATTACATCGACAGTCATAATTTTATGCGGTGCGATTCATCCGAAGATTTTCGTACAACGTCAAATGGAAAAAATTGAAACTGTACACATGTCTCTTTTACGTTTTTTTTTTTTTTTTTCTTGTAAATTTAAAACGTTTATGCGAAGAAATATTCCGCTCATTAATCAACAAAAAAAAGGGTCAGTTCGATTAACGCAAAATAAACTTGATAACTTACTTATATATGTATGTCAGCTATATATTATTTGCATAAAATGGCTCTAGCAGTAGAAGATACTATGAGCGATTTTATTAGCCTAAGAATGGATTTTTTTTTTAATTTTTATCGATCTCTTATAGCTGGTTACTTGTCTAATTTTCTACCTCGAAATTTGTATTTCTAGTCTTCACAGTTTTTCTGGGAAATTCGACCAAGTTAAACAATTTTGGGAATAATTAAATTTCTGAAAAAGAAGCGATGCACATATATGCATTTTTTATTTTTGCTTAAAACTTGAACGACCTTCATGTACCTATTTTTCAACGATGAATTTTTGTCAAATGAAATTATTTCTTGAATCCTCGAGCGAATCTTGCAAAATATTCGATCGATCGCGTAATGGCAGGGGAGAGGGGCTGAACAAAATTCCAAAAACTATCAAATTTTTAGTTGAGATTGAAAAAAGGAGTATTCCAGGTAATAGGGTTGTCATCCTCGTAATATAAACCTAAAGATATACGCGTGTATGGTACGCAAATATATTCCCGTAATCCATATTACTTTTCCCGAAAGCTTTACTTTCGTACAGACAATATATTTGCCAGCGACTACCAGCAGATATGATCCCTTATATATGGCTTAAAATTCAATAAGCTCGTAACACGATCCACCAGCTTTTACACATGTTATTAATTATTTATATAACTCTATGTTTAAAATATAATATCCGTACGTCATGCGCGCTCAAAAAATATTTGCTCCAAAAGTTGGAGAAAAACTTTATGAAAACCAATCGCATGTTTTCCCGCCGTGATTACACGCTCTGCTTGATGAAACAAACAAAAAAAAAGAAAAAAGCAGATCAATGGTGGAGGAAAAAGCATGTGTGAAATTCAAAAAATTTCACAAATATTTTTTTTCGCGCAGTTATCAAACGATGGGAGAGATGAAATTTCTACGATATAATAAGTCGCGAGTCAATTTAGGCGTTGCATTATCTAGATCGATGATTGTTTGATCTCCTCTCAAATTACATGACAGCTTAAATTTCAGGGTATCATTTTTCTTATCCTGTAGGGCAAATTTCGTAATCCGACGGTCGGTTGCGAGACGTCCGGATGCAATTGTAACGAAAATAAAAATTAAACGCAACTTGCGATTTTATCGTTGTAACAAAACCTTCAGTTATTCGGGGTAAATAAAAGCGTTATACTCGCGACGATTTATCGGTTTCCCATAGCTTTTAATGTGCGTGCAAAGATCCAGGTAAAAATTCAATTTCTCCAGGCGATGTGAAAGTGTAATCCTCACTCTTTTAAAACTGATCGACATTACAGCGGCGCAAATATACATTCGGGCGTATGATTATTGAATATCGTTTTTGATTTTATCAATTTCAACGACACGATCAAAAGCACGGATCGCGAGACTGAATTATATTCGTATCACCGCACATGGAAGATTTATGTAATATTGGTCAGAGTTATTTACACGCGGGTAAAAAAAGAAAATTATTACAATATTGTTATTTACTTTCAAAAATGTCCGCAAAATAATCCATAAAATATATTTTATACATCGGAGGAAAACGCACATAAAGTGATTCGTTTATTGATGTATATCTAACATACTTGGCAGAAAAATAATAAATAACAATAAAATTGACGAACAAACTCACACTTTTTTTACACCGACGATGAACATATTTCTTCCAATAGTTTATAGAACTTGCAAAAATATGCGATGATGTAATTATTATTTCACCATTTATTTGTTGCTCTGTGAGTGCGTGTTTCCTCGATCATTAGAAGATCGTACCTGCAGCATCTTCGGGAGATCGATTAGGTCGATCGCAGTTGAATCTCAATAATTTTCCGTTCAAGTGTTCCAATTTACTTTGTTGCCTTTCAATTTTTCATTTGTCGATGTATATCTGTAGCACATTTTTTTCATATTTTTATAAGACTCACTCATGCAAAACAATTTATTATTACGTGCATTAAATCAATCTCGAATAAAACTTTCACCAAACACATTACACTCAGTTGCCATACGTATGACAAACGAAAGATCAATGAAAACAATAATGATGGCGGTAAAAAATTAAATGTCAAGATTTTCGTGGAAAGTTTGAAAGTTAAAAGTTCTGCCCAAGTGAAACCGACGCAAGGATGACGGCCAGTTTTCACAAATTTATTTGTTCATGTAGATCGAGTTTTTAAGGGTCCCTGAGCAGGGGTTATTGCAGAGATAACAGAATATAGTTCCTCGATCGTTTTCCATATTAAATAACGTCGCTTATCGAAGTTACTACTCCGTGTAATTAATACTGTCGCACATATCCATATTTCGTTTGTAAAAAAAAAAAAACAAAATTAATGATTTGTTTCCACGCCGATCGGTGTAGATCAGACCTAAAGTCGAAGCGCTCGCCTCAAAAAGCGCACTGAACACTCGGTAGCGGCTCCTGACGAAGGTCCGCGACGACGGTCGGCTGCCGGGGTGGCGTCGTAGACCTTGGCAGTGAGTTTCGCCTGCGCTCTCGTCGTCCGCGTCGTCGTAGTCGTTGAGATCATGATGTGCTTCTCGTTTTACTGTCAACCGAACCTACACGCGTACAACCAAAAAGAGATATAACGAATCTATAGCGAAAGCTTCTCTCTTTGCACATACATGTGTATATAACACATAGAATACGTAGTAAACACGCTTGTGTTCCAATCCGGGCATCGGAATTCGATGAATGGAACTGGACAGCGACAGCGACTCACAGTCGAGTCGGAGAATGAATAAATGAATGAATTCTCTCACTAGGCATGCAGATTACACGTATAGTCACGTGATGACGTTCGAAGAAAGAAACCATGCTTTTCGTTATTCCCTATTACAAAGCTACAAGTTCGCCCCCCGAAAGTTGAAAGAGCTTTTCAACACCTTGTGATGATGTTTGCGATGTCTAATCCCCTCGTCGGACTTGGAATGATACTCGCTTAAATTTTTCTCATTAGTTTGAATGATATCTGTAATTTATTTTTTTTCAATTTTTTCTCTTTTCATGTTGGAGACTGAGGAAATGCCTGAAGAAATGGACCTGCTGCATGAAATTGTAGTTTTAATCATCTTTTCAAATGTAGGTCAACCGTTCATGCGCACATTATAATATTTTCATCAAAATACTTAATACGATTTTTAATAGAATTACATCTATACTAATATTAGAAAGAAGTAAAATTTGGTTGTTTGTAGGGGTTAATCTTTGGAGTTTCTGAACCGTCTTCATTGTTTTACTAATAAAAAGCTACACTATCCCTGAGTAATATGGGCTATAATTAATTTTGATAAAAATAATTTTTAATTCGAAATTTCAATATTTGTAAATTAAGTCGCAAGAGAAGATTCTGCTTGGCTGTTTTACCGGCCTGCGCTGACGCAATAGTTGGATATAAGTGAAAATGATGTACTACAAAAATATTCGTCATCGGTAGATGAACACATAATAATACTGACATATTTATTAATATTTTCTTTTGTTAATACACATTTAACTTGGATTTGTCTATCTGTGCGAAGCCGGGACGGGTCAGCTAGTAAATTATAATCGTGGACGGGCACCTAAAATCTAATGGATTCGTTAATGATTGTTATAATCACTGAAACCAAAAATATGAATTGCTGGGAGTTGACAAAAAAAAAAAAATTCATTCATAATTATATGGTTGGCTGTTTTTAAAACCTACTTCTTCCCAACTTTTTTTTTGAACTGGCATTGACGATTTTTTTTTTACGTCACAATTTAAAACCGACGATTGGTATTGTCAGGATTTAAACTTCGTGAACTTCACCCCTGAAATAATCCATTCTGCGGTTTATCCACCCTCAATTTATGTCGGTTGTCTCGAAGCAGAAATTAACAACAAAAGTTTGTCGGAAATTTTACTTGTTTTATACACTCGGAAAAGATGTTGAATTTTGACGCCAAGAGATATGAATAGAACTTCGTTTCAATTTAGTCGTTTCTGTAAGAATGCCTGACTGACACGAAATAAAGTATACCACTTCTAGAGAGGGGTCTTTTTTAAACGATAAGACTCTTCATAAAAAAAAAAAAAAAAACGACAAAATACATTCGATGCCACAAAATATGAGCGGTGAAAAGTCGAACTAACAACAAGTTCGAAGCTTATACGAATGACGCTGGCATCTCACACTGGTCTCAAAACGTGTATTGTGTCGGGAAACTTTCATTGTACAAATTTTTGTGAAATACACGCGGTGGCAATTCCCCTCACAGATATTTCAGGTTATTGGCTACATTGGGTATATCTTAGAACCCCCGTTGTACAATGCTGGTCAACATTTTTATTTTATTTCTTTTCATCTACAATGGTTGGGAAAATATACAACTATATACATGTACGTAAAAAGAAAAGATAAGCTCGGAATATCGGTATGGAAAAGCCGCAGAAAAAGGGTAAAAGGACATCTTTATCTAGACGGGTACCTTCTGCTGTTGATCGAACTTTTTCGTTCTATTATATACCGTAATCTTTTGATCCTGCAGCACGCGGGCCACGCGGACTCCCTACTTATATATTGAGTTCCTTAAATTTATGTCAAGGTTTCAGGAACTGGAGGGGCGTCACCCACACTTTTTGGCCGTTCACAGCATCCATTTGATAATATGTCCTGAGGATGTAGAACAACTAGGGAAATTCGATGCATTGGAAAGGGTTACTTTCCTGAAACTCGAAATTTCCCGTGAATCAAGTTCTAGCTCCATTCCTGCTGGCGACTCGATATGTTCCTGTTTTGGTATCCATCCCTGCTCCTGCTCAATCGGTGGTTCAAGTAGGGTTGGTATGGCAACTTTATTCAACGTTGCCTTCGATGTTTGTGGTACATAAGAATCCAGGGAAAAGTGAAGTTTGCATACTACATAATATTTGTTTAACACGATTGGGTCTATGTCTGCAAGATCTGGATTATTAATTCTTCTTAACCAAACCTCAGCTTTCGCTGGATCCTTAGGTACTCTATGGTTGGTCGTTGAGTAGCCGTGATTTTCTCATTTACTGACGATTTACAGAATTAGAAAAGTGGATACCTTTTGTCACTCTCAGACCCTGCACTAACAATAAGTGCAAGTAAAATTCTCAAAAATTGGAGGCTTCCGTGTAAAGGGTCGTATTTCTAAAAAATTGACGAATATAAAGAGCATAAGAACTAAACGTTTGTTCGAGTCAGATGGGGTTAAAAAAATCGTTTTTACTCCTTTGTTTTTCTTTCAATTTCCCCAGAATATCCCCTTCCAGCATGGTTGAATCAAATCCGATTAAAATAGATTGATGTAATTTTCAAGTTTTTAAATACATTCTTCGCTTTTTGAACCCGCAGATCCATTTTTTGTAGACTTTCTGCAATTTCCATGTGTTATCTTTTCACAATCACCATTTACTATAACTATAAGCTGTCCCAGGAGTTAATTATTGTGGAATTGAAGTCATGGAATGCGTGCGTGGATAGATATCAGAATATTTTTCACCCTCAACGGGGAAAAGAGAAAGTATAGGCTCGGCGCCATACATCACAAAGTTATATCCTCGGTTGCATGCTTCATGTAAAAGTCTGCAGAAAGTTCCAAGAAGTTTTTAAGTACTCGTTTTTTTTTCTTCTTTCTTCACCGAAGATATAAGCAAATCCTTGATATATTGATTAGACTTCCTGTTTTCTCGAGCGATGTTATACATACACCTATGGATGTAATACTGATAAATATATAAATAGCCGCTCCGAGCACCTCGTAATAGCGCATCTAATTCCCAGTATAAAAACGAATAAGTAGCTCATAACCATGTTCCGATACAAGGGCAACAATGGGATTAGAAGAAAATGGTTCCAACGAACTATTGCGTGTTGCTTTAAATAAAAGCGCCTCGCAATCTCTGAGATTTTAGTAATTTCGAAAACTTAGTGGCAGGTATGCACGCTAATGTACATATCATAATTACGTATATGACTCAAAACATTCCTATGAACACATCAGTTCCAGAATTTCACAAAAGTTTTTTCGTTTGTCAATGTAATGAGTAAAGTTAAAAAATTATAATTATCATACCAAACGTAAATCAATGG
The DNA here is from genome assembly GCA_963978495.1 of Athalia circularis. Classification (NCBI taxonomy): domain Eukaryota; kingdom Metazoa; phylum Arthropoda; class Insecta; order Hymenoptera; family Athaliidae; genus Athalia; species Athalia circularis. The sequence continues at coordinate 18,828,195 of OZ021700.1, forward strand.
CCTAAATTTATTTTTCATCGGCTAGATAACCAACTTCTCAATTTTGTACGTGTTGCATCCGTGAAATAAAAAAAATTGATTTCTTTCCTCACGATCCATGTACTGTTTTTAAAAATTTTGTAACTTGTTTATTCTTGCACTAACAAGAAAAAAATTGATTAAAATGTCTGCATTTTGCAACTGTAAAAACTGTGATCTTTGAATTGATCAGAGAAAAAAAATAGAAAAAAATCTACTGATTCACAGTTCGTTGGTCTTAATTATAATCGTTTTCAGGGCAAAACAGGAAGTATTTATGTAAACGTCATTCCTATGGCATGGTCGGAGATAAAATAAGCACCGATTTTTTCACATTCCATTCAACTGTTCATTCCTTGCAGACGCATTATACCTGTAATAAAAAAAAATAATAATACAATGAATAGGAAGGAACAAAATTGAAATGAAGGAATAACCCTGTTCATGTATGAACCCTTATAATACAAATTTTCAAGTAATATCAAAGTAATGCTACAATTACCATGGTAATGTAATCGTTTAGCGTACAATATCTTTCCCTGGTTAGATAATTCCACCATGTTTTCATGTTTAAACTTGAATTTAAATATTCTAATACCACGGAAAGGGTGTTAATTTTATTTTCGTATTTTACATCTTACTCGCTCATTTATTCGTTGATTGTTATTATTATAGTCGTAATTATTTATTTATACGACCAGACGTCGTCAACAGATCTTCGTTTTATTGACGCGGATGCTTTCCGCTCATCCCATAATCACGTAAAACGATCCCACGCCGTATCCATTGATGCCAATGTGTTACGACGCGTTCCGTGCGATGGACTTGCCATAGCCGAACGCAAAACTATATCTTATAACTATGGAGAAGTACATTAACCTTTAATGGATGTGATGACTCAGTTATCGTCATTAGCCAATATTATTTTTGTTTATCTCCATACGTCGATCCCTAACCTTATTTCCTGCATCGAAAATCGAAATTTAATACACCAATGGGTGATGAAAAGATTGCATAGATATCTTATTACTAACATTCGATGACTCTGATTCTGAATCATCTGTCAGACTCCTTCCACTTCGGAGGTAAGAGGTAACTCACACTGTACATTAGGCGTTGGTTCCGTAATTTATCAGCCCTTATACACGTAACGTGTACCTCGAATTTTCGTTAACTTACTAAACAATTACGTTTGTTTCGTGAAGTTTCTTGAGGAAAAAAAATGAAAAAAAAGAAAATGAAACAAAATTAAGTCTTTTGAGAGACCCGCACAGGCAATTACCTTCATCGTTATAATAATATGATGAAAAAATATCGCCTAAACTTTACTTATACAATATATTAGAACAGGTGCGGATTAAAATATATGTACGTAATGTTATAGAAATGTATGGGTATAAACTTCCGTGTATTCAGCACACGCTTACGTGCATAAACTTTCTTTCAAGAACGCGTGGTAATGATCGACTGTTTAATTACCAGTGTTTCGAACTTCCAAGAAGGTGCTAAGTGAGCATAACTTGACACAGGTATACGTAGATCAGGTGTTTGAACTAATTTACAATCATGTAATTAATGATCCTCCGCACATATTAATCGATCCTATTGGAAAATATGCCCAATCCTTTGATCATAATTGAAACTACAGAAATCTAATCGACAAATAAAATTGAAAAAACAAGATGAATGAAGGAAAAAAGCAAGAGCAGAGACAGACTAAAAAGAATTTTCAAGCCCCTGTATTTTATATTCTTCAAATTATAATCGGCTTATGGTTATCAGGATTATGAAGATTTCATCAGGTTCCAAAATACGATTAAAAGGATTGTTACACAATGAGGAGATTTCGTCGATTTTTACTATTCTTTTTTTCTTGCTTTTTTTTCTTTGAAGGTTGGTGGAAAAATATTCTTCGTTATGAAGTTTCAACCCACTAAATTAATCACATGATACTTGTAATCATCGGGCATGACGGGTGTACCTATACTTAGTTCAAGGAATTGATATTGATGTTGATAGCTGTCCAATGCATTAAAAAGAGACAGGCTTCGTATAGGAAGCACTCGGACGTGGTAAAATGCTTTTACATTTTGGGATCGAATATCTCAGCCGATAGCCCGCATTATTGGAGGATCACCGTTTGACGCGAAGTGACAAGAGCTTCCGTAGGGAAAATGTGATCCGTGAGGACATAAGGAATATTTATTTTATAAAGCAACGCGTCGCAACGCGTATCGTATCAAGTTTGCACTCTCATTGTCAGGGTAGAAATTCATTCAACCATACCTATGGTATTATATACCTACCTATTATACGTGTTTCGAAAATATCACAAAGAAACTTGGTCCACGTTACTAATGTAAGAACAACGGCTGACACGGTTAGGTTAGGTTAACCCGCTACAGACACACATACACGTATGTACGCCGCATGCCTACTATTTTCACGAGAAAGTCGCGCAGCTTTGTACGTATCTACGTGTGTTACATACATACGTAGTTATATACGCGGTACATGACACGTGCATTGTATGTACATACGTACGTTCGCGTTTTGGACACCCGCAATGAATCAGCGAGCACCAGCACGCTAAACCAGCGGTAGCAGCCGAGTTGGAACCAAACGCGGGTATATAAGGCAAGCAAATGGCAAATGTTACGTACAGGGTGACCTAAAAAAACATCGACCCATATTAATGGGTGTGCAAAACCTGAACGCCTCAACGAATACTCGTAAATTTCTTTGTTTTCTTTTCTGGGGGAACTAGACGCATCAAATTAATTATTTTCCATTTGTGGGCATTCGAAAACCCTATTCTTTGTCGGGTCAACGGATGGATGGAAATCCCTTTAATTTTCTAGATAAAAAAAACTGAGGTTAGGTCACTCTTCTATAGTTTTCATACGTAAAAAATTTGATGATTTTCACCGTATGAAATAGGCCCGTTATTTTCTCGCCACTTTGTATGTAATATGCCGTACCTGCGTATCCATGTATTTTCATCTATAGGGATACCTATATGAGTAAAATAGTTGTAGTTTGGAGAAAAGGTGGTGCCATGAAATATGTATATACATACATATATTACATAGGTGAATATCTAGCTGCGCGTACGTACACGCATAAATATACACGTCTAGTTCGTGTCCTACATGTATGAATTTGCATATATTCACTATTCGCGTTGGTTTATTTTGCAGCATCCGTGTAGCGAATCAGTTTTATCAACGCGCGTGTTGATTGAGTAGCAAATTTTCGAAATCCTTTGCAACGAGGACATCTACATGCGTGCATTACGGTATTAGTTAAATAAATTGTACAAAACTGAGGCAGAGTAAGGCAAACGAGAAAAAGAAATCCTCCAAAGGCTTTCCTTTTTTTTTTACATATGACAAAGGGCATGGCAGTCATTGCCGAATAAAAGCTTCCTAGTCCCCTTTGACCAAAAAAAAGGAACAATTATTCTCCTGAATAAATCGACGGATCAATTTTTACTTGCCATGAAAAAAATTTGACATTTCTTCAGGGCACACGGTATGATAATAGTCATCGTTCATAAAAATTTTACTTCACTCTTAAAATAGGTACAGATGTCTGCGTATAAAGTCATCGTGCGTCTCGGTGTTTTTTTTTTCAGTTTCCCGAAAACTTCAACGTTCCGTCCGCAAAATGACGCGTTAATTCTCCCAGCTAATTACGTCTCCTTAGTCGGAGCGGAAAAATTGAAATTAGCCCTAAATGTACTCGACTTATAGGATGTCCGGTACGTCAAGTGCAAATAAGTGCGTAACATATGTATCTCTACGCGAATGACATCCGGGTCTCGATAATCAAGAAGAATTAATTGAGAAATGAGCTTCTGTTTACTGCCCCATAAATCGCATATAAGATGGTGTTTCCGTGACAACCTAAACGGACTATATGTAACCACTATGTCGGTATTGTATATAATAGCCCAATTTACATTGTCAACGACACCCTGAAATTGATAACAACGTAGTATATACCTATACAGTAAAATTATGACGTCATTTGACGGTCGTATCGCTACCATGTAGCCATACTTATATATGATGAAATGAACCCTATAAAGACCCGAATATAGGTCCCCCTATTTTTTACATTCATCGATATGCAACCGCGCGTCACGAGATCACGAAACGTTACGTGTCAACGTGCGTGACAGCATAATTCCTATACATGTACAAATACAGTCATTATCAACTGCAGTCACAATTTCCACCCACGCAATTCGATTAAAATTTCTTTATTGCGGAGGCCATCTTGATTCAGCCCTCTTGATAGCCTGCGATATTCACATCGCACACGCTGGACATGTTCCGGGTTGGTTGTTTAAATAAAAAACTATGACCCAAAGGAAGGTAAAATAAAGATGATAAAATTATCGGCCGGCGTGATTTTCGAGGTGCCGGTATTTGTACCGCTTGATAAAAATTTCAAAGTTAAAAAAAAAACAAACACATATTGAGGATCGGAAAAGCAGTAGCGCGAGGGTAGAGTTGACGTGGAATGCCCCGTATTACCAAAATACCTACACGATTAAATCCAGAGCCACCCCTTTTTTTCTTCACTTTGTTTTTTTTTTTTTGTTTTCTCATAAAATCGAAGCGCCTGTCAGAGAAGGTTGTTCTTTGGTCGAACAATCATTGTTTTTTTGTTTTTTGTTGTTACGGCCCAACTATTAGATAAGTGCAAACGTAGTGTCGCGGGATATTACAGAAGCCGATCCGAAATATCTCTCTGTCTTCCTCTCGGAGGTTACGTTAGACCCGTGTCGTCCAATATACTATGGGTGAGATTACATCCTCTGTTTAAGGACCGAGTGGTTATATTTCAACCGCGTGGACCGCTTGTTCAGCCTCGTACTCTTTCCTCATAGGGCGAAAATGAAACAAAAGAAAATCAAATGGAGTTAACGTGGCTTGAGTCGTAACATTTTCACAAAGTGCTCATACACAGTTGTGAACGAAGGTATGTACGTTATACCACACATATGTATGGACGATGTACATGCTATATGTATACTCATATCAGTCGGGGGTCGAGTATCAAAAGATTTTTCCTTCGTGCACACGCAGGCTGTTGTGCTGCCGTAAGGGTTTTTATCTATAATATGTATATAAAAAAAAGGAAGAAAATTTGTATTCAAATAAAATGGGTGATTGAAACATTTTATCCTTCCGTAATTTGTAAATTCTTTGAAAAAAATTTCCATCTGGCAACGGGCTACGCCCTTTTGGATTTGAACCCGTGGCAGACCTTATATCCTTCCCCAATCTTCCTCACTTTGCACTTTTTGGTCGGTCGAGCAAGAATAAGCGAGAAAAAGGGGCGGTTCGGTATCGATTGCATTCCGCTAGCGTGCCCTAGACCTTCGCGTACATCTACATTTCACTCGTTGAATGGATTAGGTATTTTTCAAAGGGCGCGTGTGTTAAATATTAAATATTTACCACGGATCTAGACTACTTGCGCGGGAAAGGTAAGCGTAACAGGTCTAGAATCTGGAGAAAATAAAGGTAGGTTGTGCCCAGAATCGGGAGAATTTTTTTTCGTGTTCTTTTTATGGAATATATGGGCTGACTGCGAGATAATCCCTACCGCTCTTGTCCAGTGAAATTGCCTCGACCTTTGCTCCGCTTAAACGTGGCTCTGTAAATATTTAGGTATATAACCATACTGTACAAACACTCGCACAGTCGTATACATATATATGTATGTAGACATGTATACGTACACGCGATATACCATACCCACGTTAAGTGGGCACTCAACGCGTCAATAAGCATTATACATACCTATATTAGCTCTACTGCGATAAGCCAACTGACCAAATCTAACCCCCCGCAGTAGTCGTCTTTTTGCGCTATGACTTTTGTTACCGTACACCCATTTTCATCCGAATATTTATCCAGCTTTTCTAATTGAAAATTCGGTGTATTATCTTCACCCCACTTTAATCTGCAGGTTCAATGCCGAATGATGAAAATAAAAAGAATTTATTCATAAAATGCCTCGTTTCCATCATTGTGTGATTATCACAGATTCACAAGCTAGTAATTTTTTTTCTTGAGTTCTGGATTTCGAATAGATTTCCAAATAGACTACGGTAATCGTATCAACTAAAAGATACTTGAGGAAAAGGCGTGCTTTGAGGCACGACGGTCGGATTTTTTTCCATTAAACTGTGAGTGTGACGTCGTATAGATATGACGATTTAATATTGATGCATTGATCACACCAAAGAACGAAAAAGAAATTCCCACGTTGGCTGTTTCTTGAAAATTTATGTTAACGAAACTGCAAATATGGCGGCGGTGAAATTTCATTAGAATCTGTAGCGACGAGATATATAGTAATATTCATTCAGGTGCAACCTACGCACTTGTACGATTTAATACCACTGCAGTCTGTAGATACGTATATCCCAACGGGCGAATTACTTGCAAAAGTAGATATTTTGCCGATCATTCGAGCTCTACAGGTTCCCAAAAATAAAACAATTAAAGATATCGATATCGTAGGAATACCAATCCCGTGATATAACATCATTTTATTTATTTATTTTTCCCATCCCCGACGGTTGTCATTCAATTATTTTACCGTCCACTGAAGATTTGAAAAAGAAATTGAAAAAATGATTCAAATCTAGAGCCGAATATCTACACGATGTTCAATTTTTCAGAGATTCGTGTTGGCAAATTTTTTATTCATCACTGATTGTGAAAGCGCCAATTTCTGTTTTCTTTCCACCCAATTGTGAAAAAATTTCGAGAAACGATGCAACTGTCCATTTTCAAAATTTTCAAAGAATCTTTTTTTGTCATAATATAATATTCCATTCATGTCCACATTGAGAGCTGGAAAACCAAAAAACCTGAACGGTTCACTCGAGAAAAAAAGAATTGGAATATTGCCATAAGATCTTTTTGTTTTAAAAGAATGGAAAAAAGTTCAAGAAACATGAACATTGGTTTGCTTAAATTGGACTTTGTTCCGTAGCTAAATTTATTTAAAGGTTATTTTTATTTTTCAGGGAGACCCCCCCCCTCGGCAGACAGTTGATCCGAGCTATCTCAGGACATTCAATTCTCTTGTGTTCACAGAGAAATGCAGTTTTAAAACAAACGTCGACCCATTTTTGAACCCCGTTTTACCTCAACTCATATTATTTCAATCCGTTGAATTTTTCAGGTGTACGTTGCAATGATGTAAGAGAAAAAATGTGGGTTACAAACTTGTGGTTCTCATTCCCAGATTAAATGCCTTCGTTAATTTCCAGAAGTCTTCAGCAAATCCTCGTAATTGTGGGACCAAAAAATTTTAGAGCGTATCCAAACCGCAGCTTCGGTTGCGGCGGTCCTGATGGTCTTTGGGATATCCTCTGGAGTCTGGCGTCTTCCTGGCGCTCCGAGTCGGTTATCGATTGGCACTAGAGTTAGGTACCCAGATTCTGTAGCGCGTCATGGGGAGGACTTCTCTGGCACTTGGCGGGATGGATTCAGGGAGTGGAATTTGCGTTTAGTCAGCCAGCGGTAGCTACTGCTATGAAATTGCGTCTGAAACCGATTCGTGGAAAGGGAGCTGTCAGGATCAGGGATGAATAAAAACGCGATACTGTGAAGAGGAGGTGTGCAGGCGTGTCAAGTTTGTTCGTCAAGTTCAACTAACTACGGAATAGAGTGGCGATCGTTAACTCGATAACCAAACAGTAGAACTTCGTCTCTAGTATAGACCGTGCACTCAAAACTTTAAATCAAATGCAGTCAACCAGACGAAATCATTTCGCATCTCGTCCCCTCGTTTCTCCATTGAAATAAAAAAAAAAAGTCGCCGACATTACATCGCAATTTATTGTATGGAAAGAGAGAAAAAAAATTGCATCGCTGCATCGATCGTTCGGAAACAAAAGACATTATTCAACTACATGCGTCGGAGTTTTAACGAAAATTTCAGTCGAGGCATGAATTATTTCATACACGTCAAAGTTATCAGAGTTCCGTCGTGAAAAAAGTGACAGAAAAATAAGAATGAAAAAAAAAGACAAAAAAATTTAATGGAGATGTTTATCGGATATCTCGTACCGATGTTTTCTCGGTCTGCACTTGACGTCTGTTTTGAGGCGGATGAATTTGGTCTAGTCTTTCGCAAAGTTTGAGAAAACCCGATTACTTTTCCAAAGTATGTGACCATCGCAAGGGCTGTGCCCGTTGTAACGGCAAATTGTGAACTTTCAAGGAGTAGAATTGAAGACGGTGTAAAATGGCCATGGGCAAATTCGGAATTAACTGAATTCCGCTCATTGTCAGTTTAATACCATGAGATTCGTGTATAGCAGACATACTTCGCGCGGAAGATAGTGTTCCTTACTCCTAGCTTCATCCTAAATGACCTCCTTGACCTTCGGGACCTCGAGCGTATCGCTTTGTCGGTAATTGCAGGGCAGAATGGAAATGGATGTTATCTCGTGATTGGCTATTCCGCGCAACGAGTTCGTATAATCAGATGCAATTACCGGTTTATTGTATTTGGTAAATCAGATTGTGCAGCAGCCGAGTATCAGTTACTAAGATCAATATTCAATGCCGGAAATAAATAGATCTCTGAAAATTTGATAGTCAAAGTTAATGCGCCTTCCTCTCGATGTGATCAGACCGGAGTTCTATACAAAACTAGCAATTATTGATCCTCCATGTGTACCAAGACAAAATTCATCCCTGGATTGAATTCTGTAAGAAAAAAGAAAAAAAAAAGTCAGATCTTGTTCTTCTTTAAATAGATCGCGAATCGTAAACCTGTTTCATACCGATGATATTTGTCTATGAAGCAAGTCTGGAAATATATGCAAATGTCAGCTATTTCTATCCCTGCTAAAAAACCACGTTGAACACAATTTCTCACTGTACAGTATCACGATTCCTTGCGATGGAAGAAAATTTCCAAAGATAAATAACAATAGCCTAAATCTTCGATGGCGAATATTTTTGTACGACCATTTCACCATGAGGAAAAATATAGTGGGCATGCAGTTATACCTTTTATCTATTTCGTTTCGAATTAGAACGATAAACTGCACTCTGGGCATTGATACTAATATTTTTCAAACTCATAGGAACGATTATTCTGCCGAAACCATTCGAATCATCATTGCCTAAATCCGTCAATGAGCATATAATTTCCAGCATTTCTTTGACGGAGGTCATGGAATGCTTTCAACGTTGTTAGCGTAACGAATCAAACCTGAGCCTGATTGTCATGGATCACAAAAGGTCGGAAGAGGATCACAGTTTGGAATGATCGTTGGTAGAATCGACCTTTGTCGTCTTTGGAAAACTAAACGTCTGGTTTGGTTTCCAAGTTTTATTAGTTTCACCTGGTCTTGGAACGTTCAAATATAGGGTTTGATCAGAGTTTTGAAGATCTGAACAAATATTCGATCAATTTTTAGTGGCTATAACTGGTTGATGCCTATGGCAAAGCCCTCATATTGTTTTGAAATCCGTTCCGCCGTTTTATCAGGTTATGTAACTCGCAAATACAACGGACACAACACGCAACCGTGAGAAATTTTGACAAAAAATTTATTCAGCTGTCGGATTACAGCTGACCTGAAAGAAGCTGCTACTGTTTTACAGTCGAAGATTTATAGCAGCTAGTGTTGCATCGCATTGTGTAGTATAAATATATAGTTCCACATACGTGCACGTTTACGGCGTCGTAAAATGTCGGTGAATATAGTACATCTAGTTTCCACCGACGTGAGTGCCACCGCAAATTTGAATAAACCTGGTTTCGCAGAGTGCAGATGTAGAATTTGGTAAATAGATTCGCAAAATCTTTGTGGTTAAGATGAACCAAATTGAACTGTATCAGGTGGTAACTAAATTCAAAACCGATTGCTTTGAACTTTATCAGGATATAGATTTGAATGAAACCTTTTTGAAGGAAGCCATAGATTTACGCACGGGGAACAAATCTTGGCGAGAAACTTGCATTTTCCAGAAATTCTGTCTACGGCTTTATAGGGCTTGATTATAGAGTCGGAAATATTCTAATTGAATTTCACAACGCATCATGAGCCATGAATAATCATCGATCGGATAATATGTTGCTATTGAAGGACATCAAACATCAATATTCCATACGATGGTATTGGATCAAAAAGATTTTTGCCGTAGTCATCAAACTAAATGAAAAATCGCGGTGGTGGACGACACTAGGGCGCGTCAAATATTGATAGTCAATATTATTCACCACCCGTCATGTCCATTGATCCCCAACCCAGGAAGTGTTCCAAAACAGTGTTCACTGCCCAAACAGTTTGCACAATCCGCAAAACTCGTTCATCAAAGTACTTTAAAACCAAATAATCCTTTTTGTGAGGGGGTTGCCGCATTTTTCTCTAAGGTACAAAGAAAAGATTTTGACGGAGAGGTCATTAATCACCTTTCAGACACAATAATTATCAATGCCATTCCGTATACGCGTCACCAAAAAGCATGCTGGGAGTAGGTAATCCTATGAAATGATTGATAGCTGAAAACGCGGCTTTGTCCCCATCCGGTATACCCATATAATCAGCTGCACTATTATGAAAATAATCATGAGAAATCATCGATCTGGAATATAAAAAATATGTGGCAGCGTGTGATATTAGTAACATGACTCCTCCGGAATAGAAAACGTTTTTTATGTAACTGATAAAGTAGAACCCAAAACCCGTGGCATTCCCATCAAGTATTCAGGTGAACATGATAAAAGCAGTGGTGCTGATTTATGAAAATGGAAGGTATAATTTCATATTAGACTTCTATTATAAATATAGAGATAATAAATTGTGTTGGAATGCTTAATTACACAGAAGTTCAATCTTATCACCGTCACAGCGCGTTGCTATATACACAAAATATGTACGTTACTTATCACAGTGCATCAGTAGTCTTCGGAAGTTGGGGGTCACGGAGCGGACGGGCATTCCGTAGATTGAATCTTTTAATAAAAAATAATTGTTTCAAAAATCAAAAATGGCTAGTGAATCCGAAAGAGGAAAGTACACATCTCCCGAAGGTTCTTCTTTGGTCGAATACCTCTCGACGTTCGCCTGTGAGTAAAATATCTGATAAAGTAAATAAGACCGATCAGCTAATCGTTGGCTGGAAAAATCATTGCCGATATAATATTATCATGTCGATAGGTTTTATGCTTCTCTTGGGCGTTGGTTGTGTCGCCGGATTTAATTCACCGGCACTTAGTGTCCTTAGTAATCCGGATAGCCCGATTAGCGTTACTGGATCCGATGCTGCAACCCTTGCCACTGTCGTCGGTATTGGCCAAATGCTTGCTCCAACACTGACGATATTTTTGGGTGATAAATTTGGTAGAAAAGCAGGACTTTTAGCAATTGGTATACCGATCATAATAAGCTGGGGTTGCGTTGCCGGTGCTCGCAGTATTCTGGTAAGTTTAAAACTGGAAATTTGTATCTTCGAATCAATTCATAATGTTAATAAATTAAATTTCCGCAGGTTCTATGTATCGGCAGATTCCTCGGTGGATTGTCCATCGGACTTGGTTTAACAGTGACTCCCGTATACCTTGGAGAAATAGCATCGGCCAAATGGAGGGGTGCTCTAGGAATCCTCATTGGGATGGCAATAAACGGTGGTATCCTCTTCGCGTACATAGCGATACCATATTTAAAAATTTCCGCGTCTGCTTACGTAATGTTGAGCATCGCAGTACCCTCGGCACTGAGCGTACTCTTCGTTCCTGAGTCTCCGTACTTCCTCGCCATGAAAGGTAATGTCGAAGGTGCCGAAGAGGCTCTTGAAAAATTGAGGGGAAAAACTGACGTTGCGGAAGAGTTAGAAATTGTTAAAGAGACCGTCAAGAAACAGAGGGAAACGTTGAAAAAAATTGGCACCAATAGCGCGGACGGAACAACCGAATCTGGACCGACCAAGTTCGATAATTTCAAGGATATCTTCAGAGTGACAGCGAATCGTCGCGCATATTTTATAAATTCTTTGTTATTGGTCGGCCTACACGCCGGTGGATACACTTCGCTCGTGGTTTACGGATCCGTGATATTCAATGCCATGAAGATTGGCATAGAAGAACATTTTATCACGATACTAATCGGCGTACTTCAATTAGTCTTCAACATATTGGCGACGTTCGTAATCGACAGGCATGGTCGCAGACCGCTGATTCTTGTGTCAGGGATGATCGGCGGTCTCTGCACTCTGGTCATCAGTGTTTATTTTTACCTAATGGAATACATGAACTTAGATGTTTCGGGTTACAGTAACATAATGCTTTTTGTGATATTTCTTTACGTCTCGGCATTCAACATTGGGCTCATGCCCATCCAATTGGTCATAATTTCTGAGACACTTGCGTCGGAAATAAAGATTTTGGCCTGCCTCATTCTCGGGATCACTGGCGGCGTGTTAGCGACTTTTTGTTTATTGACGTACATGATAACCGCTGTAACGTGGAACTGGGGACATTGTGTACCTTTCTTTGGATTTACCATTTCAGTTTGGGCCTCTACCGCTTTGATTCTCAAGTATTTACCCGAGACTAAAGGAAAGACGTTCAATGAGATCCAAAGAGATCTGAGCGCCTGAATTGAATGTTTTCACCTGGGATACAGTCCCAGCGAGACGATTTCCAAATTCGACGCCACTTTTCAAATTTCGGGACGAAAAATTAAAAAACTGTGTCAAACTTTGGGTTTGTCAGTCGTTCGTAAAGACTGCATATCGCGACGAATGCGTGATTTTTCACAACTGGATTTATACGGAACTGAGATGGAGGAGGGGGGAAAGAATAATAGAAATTAAGAATTACAACAATTTTTAACCTTTTCTCGCTGTTATCTAAGTTATTAATCACCAACTGTCCGCTTATAAATTATTCTCAAACAGAGACACGGCCTTAACTATGAGAGAAAAAAATTATTCATAAATACACTCGTAAAATAAAACAACCAAAATAACAAATGTTGGACAAAACGATACAAACTGCAAATGACGAATGAGAAAAAAGAGGGAATACTAAATGTAAAAATTTTGAGGCAGTGTGGTGCTTGACGGATTGATTTAAATTACTAGAAAAACATGATGACGATCCGGCAGTTTTCTCACAACAAAAAAAAAAAAAAATTTCCGCAGCGAGTCAGACTGAAAAAGTCTCCGCAATATTTTTCTAACAAGCACAAAAGATGAGATCCGGGAGCGGTGAAAAAAACTCGGTGAGAAAAAATTGAAACGTGCTCCACGAAGACGGCAAATCCCAGAACCCAGAATACTTATTTCAACGGCAGGATTATTGTGCAAGTTGCAGCCGCAGACCCCCGAAGAAAAAGCTAACATTTTCCTATAATTAGGTATTTATTACATTTTTCACATTGAATTTACAATCTGAAACGACGGAAATTTTTTTCCCCATTCCGTTACGGTGGAGAGTTTGGTCGGTTGTCATATCATGATTTCATTTTCTTACTTTTGCTCGATAACTCGGAGGCTACTGCAGCACAAATTCCCGTATAAAGCACTGATGTGTAATACAACTATGTGATCATTTCAGGCAATCGCGCTTCAAATATTCCGGAATAGTCGAGTGTTACGAAAATTCTATTCAAGGATCACACAGATTCAATAATAATGTATAGTAATACATGACTACATGAATAATGTACAACGATAATACCTCACACAGTATTTTGTATAATAATAATTCTGTACATATGTTTTGTTTATTATCCCCCACTAAAGACTCACGTATATAACTGGCAAATATCGACGTACTTTCAGTAAGTGATAAATTCTCACACCCTGGAGCCAAACTTTTTCTAGATGATTTATCACATCTGATGGGAGAGAATGTGTCACATTTTTATCTCTATTTATGGCGCTTGATTCGAGATGAATTATGTTCATATCTCTTTTACGATCATCGTTGCGTAACATAATAATCTACTCGTCAATGGGTGGGATAGTGAGGACTTTATTTCGTGAGAGTTAAAATTTTTCATATCTAATCCCCCTGAGCTTTTCTTATTCTAAAAAAAGATTTTTTTACACAAAACTGGTCCGCTCGGACAACTTCCACCAGCTCCCCAAGTACGTTGGAATTCAACGTTAGTTCTAAGTAGGAAAAACAAGCCCTCGAGTATTTCTACATCATCGAGTAAGAAATAATTGTGAAGAGCTGTTCCAGAGAATCTTCAATAGTAGGAAACTTCCTGCGTTACACAAGACTAAGTAGGAGTTGAAGTGCTTGAGCAAAATTGTCCAAAACTAACAATAAGTTATCGGGTTATTTGCAACGCAGCAATAAATCTGTTTAAAAATTCACGGCGAGTCAAGTTCAGAAATTTTGAAGGAATCTCCAACTAGTTTTGCTCGATGCAGTAGAACCCCTGCTGAAAATGTTCCAATCCAAAGTTCTGGACGACTTTTCCCTCCTCAGTAAATAGAAAAAAAAAAAAAATCTGAATGGAATAAACTCAAGAGGTTTGATTGGAAAAATGTGACTCCTGCAAAATAAGGACCACACTACTAGACTTTTGGTTACAACGAATAGTCGAAGCAGAAATACGTCACTGATTCGATTCGTCAAAATTTCAAACATTGTATTCACTTTGGAAAATCCGTATCTTTTTTAGTCCACACGAAAAAGCAATAAAATTATTGAACGCGAGTCCTGTAGAAACTTTTCCATTATTATAATCATGCATCGTCCGCGTATTTTATTGCAACTTTATAACAAAATCTGTGTGCGATTCGAATCGCGCATTACCCTACTTTTTGCATCAAGAGGAATAAATTATTACAAAATATTTTGTGCGATGTTCCATTAAATTGGCACACTAAATCAACTCAAAACTGACGTAGACATTAACTGTAATAATAGTAATGGATGCGTTAACTAGAATTAGATGGCGTGAATTGAATAGTTTTTTTTTTCTAAAGTACTGCAGAGAATAGAATCTTACGCAATTTCCAACGACAGAGAAAAGAACATAATACGGGGAAAAAGAGAATTTAGGTTTTATACATTTTTTCATAACTACGCGTTCTTGTGGTTAATGAAATTTGATTCTGCGCCGGGCCCTTGAATGCTAAACAGCTGAATTGAAGAAAGAATAAAACGAGTTATTTCTTAACGTAGTCCCGGATAAGAATGATTTAAATATAGCAACTCGCGTTGGTAGTGGGGCGAGATGTTTTCGAGGTTTCATTTTGGTATACGTAACCATCAAAGTATAACCACACCTCGCAACCGCGAATCGTCAGTCTTGTAGTTTCCAAGCCTGATTCCTCATGTTATTAGTCCATTTCGCTAAATCATTAATAGCGCGGATGATCTTCAAATATTAATCATCATTAATGCACCCTGTAGAATTATCTAACCTTTAGTTTGTCGGGATCGTTTCTAAATTTATCGATAGTATTATACGTGCCGTTACGTGGATTCTTGAAAGAAATAAAAACATATTTACTCATCTATTTTTTACGCGTAAAGTCGTACGAGTCCGTTTTTCCAATTTCCAGAAATCCGAGGGATATATAATTCCATCTTTTACGGTCTGGGCAGACGCTTTACGATTCGCAAACTTCGTGGGAATTGTAATTAATTTCAGACGTTCAATTCTGTATATATAAAGGTATGTGCGGTCCGTCGAATTTATTGAAAGAAAAAAAATTGCCCGAAACATAAACCAGTGAAAATGTTCAACCGGAAATAAGAAAAATATCATACAAATTCATTCTTCAACTTGCGTATATCATAACATTCAAGTACCGCACCTTCTGCGCGTGCTGAAAGTATGTTATTGTTTATTTTTCTTCCCATCGAACGCGTATCACGAATAAAATTGACGAGAAATACCCTTTACAGCAATGAATATATCCGCCGCCTTATAATATTATTCAGCGGCTACGCTTTATTTACTTACATAAGTATAGCATAACTGTACATACACATGAATACATATATACCTCTACGCGTAAAGGAGCACAATCCATCATAGAAAAGAATGAAAACTGCCGGGGCAAAAGATATAAAAGTTTCGGCACAAAAGCACTGATTGACGTTTAGTGGGCCTTGAAAACGAAGAAAGGGTTCAGAGCGAGCAGAGGTGGTAATACGTGGATCGATAAGTAAGCTGTTTCTCTTACAATCCCCGTATGAAGATGGTTTGATAGAATACTTTCCGAATTTCACGACGGTTATTTAAATTTTCGCTCAACTTTTTGAAACCTACACATTCATCCTTACTTGCTGTGGTACACGTACGGGACGGAGGAATAAATTTCAACAGTTTCGTCGGACAGCCCTTTTTTCATAATTATTACAGTTACTTTTTTGTTTTTCTAGATTGTGCAACTTTTTACTTTAAACTCCGTCTACCCAATTTCCCTCAACGAATCTCGCGACCATTTGAAGTTAGTCTCGTGCACGGAAAATATTTTCAACTGTGATACCCGCACTGGTCAGAATAAAAAATCACGAAAAAAAAGTTGAATGAAATGAGAAGGAGAAGAAAGTTCGAATAAATGTACATCCCCCCGAAAGGCACCTGCGATGCAAAAAAGCTCACCAAGCACATTAAATGTTTAATAATAACTACTATCCAAATATCTATATTGACAAAAAAATCATCAACAATGGGAAAAAAAGTTTCAAATCAATCATTGTGGCAAGTGCATATAACTTCGCATCGTGCATAGGAGTACTAGAGAAGACTGAAATGAACATAGAAAAAATCAAATTACCTACCAATTAGAAGAGATGAAATTGGAAAATAGATCAGTGAACGTGAATTAAAAGAATCAAAGAGAATTAAAACGATAGATTAAACTGCATGAAAAAACATTCGAGTACGTGGTCCTTCCCGGGCTTTTTGGGAAAAAAAAATTCAGCATTCCAATACGGCAATATAAAATTAGCCCGCCAAGGACCACGTACTCGAATGTTTTTTTATTTTTATTTTTTTTTAATTCAATTTCATTTACTGTTTCAATTCTCGTTGATTCTTTTAATTCACGTTCACTGATCTATTTTCCAATTTCATCTCTTCTAATTGGTAGGTAATTCGGTTTTTCCTATGTTTATTTCAGTCTTCCTAGTACTCCTATGTTTGATGCGAAGTTACATGCACTTGGCACAATGATTGGCTTGAATCCTTTTTTCCCATTGTTGATGAATTTTTTGTCAATAAAGATATTTGGATAGTAGTTATTATTGAACATTTAATGTACTTATCGAACTTTTTTGCACCGTAGGTGCCTTTTGGGGGGATTTCATAACTTTTTGTTAGTTGATGATGAATATTGCAGTATTGATCATGGTTTCTTTAGTATACTATTGTTGTAAGATGTTTCACGGAATAAGAAAAATTTTCGACCGGTAGCCATGATGGCGCCGTTCTTCTGGGGCCCAATGAAAAGGAATCGCTGTGCGGCGGTGAACTCTGTAAGAAATAAGACCGGCTACGCTGACGCCACCTGCTAGGAGTGCGAGAATTACAACCTTTTTCCTACTTGATAAGAATATGGCGCGAGCCGCGGCTTCCCTTCTATACCATTTACACGAAAAGGTTTCGTTTCCGATGAAACGAGCCTGCCGGTGATCAGAGATCATCATATCTCAGCTCTCCGACCATCGATGTTATTGAAATTAGGCTTAAATGAAAGCTCCTCCCCAATTTTTATGACGAAAGTGATTTCACATTTGCTGTGATATTATCAGTATGCAAGCTATTTGATAAAACGCGAATCCCCACTTCGCTTCTGAGCTCCCGTCGCAGTAAATATACTCGGTAGTGCGCCCGTTCTTTTGAATGTACTTGGCGCGAGACTCTACTGACAATGAGTTTCTTGATTCTTGATACATACATTTTCGGGTGGAGTCATCCTGGAATGTGGATCGATAAAACAGATCCTCTTCAACGGCGATGAAGTTTGCGGCAAAGGACAATTCGGGATCTGCCGGCTAGATATGCCTGCGAGACAGGGGAATGGTAATTCCGAGGGTAATTCCTATTATTCCGGAAGGTGATTCGCCAGACCTCGGAAGCTGCAAAGAAATAATCCCTATACTTAGGAATTAATTATAGTCCTGGCAAGAGTTATCTGGAGAAACGATTGGAGAAATATTCGAGAAGGAAATTCCAACCGAATTTGCGGCGTACATCGTAAAAGCTAACGTCACCTCAATCTCACTTCCATTATCCTTTGGATGATCTTGAAGTATTTGCGCAGTAGTTACACCTGGTTGGTATGTATGTGCAACAAACTCCACTCGTATTATACCCACACACAATGCTCGTTATACCGTATAAGGTATACACAGCCAAATTAGCAACAAGTTACCAAAACTTTATATTTATAAACAGCCGGCGCGCGGCACCCTCGAGCAACTGTCCAGTTTCCCTTGCAATGTATTTATTTTTTATTTTTCCATATGTTTTTTTGCGCCTCACTTGGCCCTATATAGATGGTGAGCAAAAGTTACGCTTTGTAACGCTAAAAAGTTTACCGAAAGAGGCTTATTTCGTCGGCCGGTAAGAATAGATCTTCTGTTCGGGCAAACGCCTGGAAGTTTTTTATTTTTTAAACCAGAGATCTTTGAGGTGAGAAAAATTCTTGAACCGGTTCTCTAAAGGTTGAAAGATTGGTTTGCACTGCAGGAACGCATGCTGCGGGGTATAAACATTCGAACGGTCCCGAACATCAACTTATTCAACTATATAACATTTTTCATTCCCTATTTTTTTTTTTTTTTTTTCCTGTTCATCGGAATCTCGAAGAACGAAACTTTTAACATTTGTTTTCGAACATGGTAAATATATTTCCTGCAACAACTACGAAGGTGAATACAATGAGCGTTTAAAAAATGAATTTTCAACATCGAATCGGGGCTGAAGGGAGTAAAAAAAATGGACGGTACAATTATTACCAAAAATAATTTGCGGCGAAAAACAGAAAAAGTACAAACGATTTTCATCCGCTCTTTCATCGCATCCACACAGTCCCTGTTGCAAGCGATTCTATTCCGAATACACTTGCCTCTGCCGTTCGATACAGGAGCTTCAAATTCACTAGTGAAATGCCAAAAAAAGGATAAAACAAGGACAAAAGGAAAAGAGTGGAAAAAAATAGAAATAATAACAAACAGTCCAATGGCAAATCCGCCGATCGACGAAGGCCCCTCGCGCAGGACTCAGAACCAATTTGGAAGCGCGGACAGCCTGGATCAATTGCAGGTCGCGGTTTGGATGTGCCACGGACAATGGGGGGATGATTTATATGGCAAATGTCCTGATTTCGCTGGCGAAAGAAATTCCATGCGGGGGCGTGGGATATCATCAAACTTGATTGTTGGAAGACTGACACACGGCAAAGTCGTTGCAGGTCAATCAGGAAGAGCCTCTAGTCGATCAGGAATTTTCTTATGGACTTCTAATTTACGATGACGCTCAAAAATTTATCTGTACATTCCAAAAAAAAAAAAAAAAAAAAACGGAACGAATAAAAAGTTAAGAAATTTATATATTTCAGGTGAAGAATCGAAAAATTTTTTAGCCGAACGGGGTGAGGGAGAGTTGAGAAAGAAAACAGCTGTTGTATATATGTATAATATAAATCGCAGCGTTAGCAAAAAGCAAGCAAATCATAACACCGTCGAGGCTGGTAATGAGCTGCGTAAAAAGTCATGAATTTTAAACATTAGCCAGTTTCTTATCTCAAAGAAGTTTTTTCGCAACAAAACAAAAACAAAAAACACCGTCGCAATTCGCGTTTTATTTTTCGCTTTAGCACCATACGTAGGTATACCTTTTCACCTTCGCTGTACTATATCTGCAGCATTAATGGCGACCCGGATGTTCTTCGGTGCGCAACTTTTACAACACTTATTTCGCAACCTCGCACGATGAACTTTTCCAGTTTCTGACTGCTGCTAGTACGCGAAGATTCAAATGCCACTATAATTTTCCTAACTTTATTCAAATAGATTCTAAAATATAAAGAAGAAATAAAAAAAAAACAACAACAACGTGCAGTCTCAAATCGAGACGACATTTTCCGAAAACATGTAATGCGTTGACGAAATTATGACATACGATCAGTACCCTGTTAAAATACCACAAATAAAAAACGGATAGATTCTTTTTGGAAATCTAGTGTGGCTCAGGTCTGTATCATTTGAGAAATTCAGCTGGCATCTGTCGTAAAGTTCAACATATACGCGCGCTAATTAATTCCAATCATAACTTTTACGTGCGGTTCGCAGAAACTGAGTTTTGAACGGACAAAAAAAAACACGACATGGGCTTCAACTAACTATATAATAAGCTATCCGCTGCTCGTTTTTGTGTGCAATTTACCGCAAATCGGTGACTGGAAATTCAGTTGGTTTCAAGCTGTTGCTCAGCCTTTGAACAAACTCCTTATTCTGAACCTGCAACTACGAATGCGTCTGGTTTTGGTTTACGAAAGTTTCACGGTATCGATACATAAGAGATGTCATGATAATTTCAGACCTGACTTGAAGTAAAATTTTTATTTCCCGGATAAATAATAATAGCTGCATGAGATTTTCAAAACGAATCTATAACGACGGAAAAGAAAAATTCTCTGGCCTCAAAACCACGAAATTTATGGCACTTTGAAATTTGTAGAATTACGCAAGTCTATAACGAACACAGCTCTTTTGATGTGATGTGATAAAAGGGAACGACGGCCGTAACCTAAACCTGCAGTTATAAGAAAACTGAGGTAATTTTATACTCCGAGAGACCGTTCTATATAGCTGAACAATTGAATTACTTGTGATCGGGTAGAGCACGATATTCTTCTTCGAAGGGGACGACTAGATCTCAAAAAATGTCGGAGCAATGTCGTACTATTGATGACTAAGATATAAATCGGAAAACTTACTTTATTCCGAAATCACGTTTTTTATACTGTTTCTGAGAATAGGTTAAAGGTATGACAAAATATCGCAGTGCACTTTGGTGGTTGATATAATTTATGCTTTCACGACCGAGAATAACGCAAGTGTTTTGACTTAGTCAAATCCTGATTTCATTGAGGCGTGACGTTTGAGATAAGCTCACTGCGAGGACGTTGTGTCTACCAAAGTTCGGCCATCTGTTAAATGTAATGCCTCCGGGGTTTTACTGGGATTTTTGTCAATCCTAGAAAAAGCCGTGACCCAGTCATAGAACACCCACGATGCGCGTTCCGCGACTTCGTAATATTCTTAATTTCCAACGGATATTATGTGAGTGAACAATATTATATTCAAAATCAATTTACACCGCACGTATTTATTTGCAGCGCGGGTGGTACGATATCGAGAAGAATTCTGCAGAACTGGTGGACTGCAATTGGACGATGAGTCGACCTCGGCAATATCATCGTGTATGCGTCATGTATATCTGTATAGTTTGCGAAGATTTTTCACTAGTTTTCGCTAGGGAAAGGGAGAGAACCAATTATCATATAAATTGCGCGATAATTTTTGACCTCGTTTTTGAAGCGATGTGTATACGTATATGTATAACGTACATGACATGATATAACGTAGAGCTGCAAATATTACACGTACGTGCTAACGTAAGTACGTAGCTAATTATTGTGCATTTATGCATAGTAGCATTTCAAAAATGTCATTACATGCATTATAATAAATTAACTATTAATCGTTTTTTATATATATATTTTTTTTTCCAATCGACATATGGGTCATCATCGTAACAGAGTTTGTTTTCCACGGGTGAGAAATTGGTCGCCCGGAGAAAAAAAAAAAAAATCTCAAAAATGAATCAGGGCACAGAAGTGTTTTTGTAAGTCATTCATTGAATTCAAAAAGGAGATTTTATCGATGTTACAATTGGCACATTTTGGTGAAAAAGGAAGGGAATGTAACAAAGAATGAACCGTAGGTTGAGAAAAAATTTTTGATCCAAAATTCAAGTAGAAATCTTTTTGCGCGAATGCCGGTAGAATCCGATAGGGAGTATAATAGAAAGAAGGATGGAAAGAATAGAAGAAAGAAAAAAAAGAAAAAACTGGAAAGACGACTGGGAAACGGAGAAAATGTACCAAATAAAAACTTTCGAGAGTTATACGACATGCTTTTTGTTGATTTATTTTATCATTCTTCGTATGAGCCGCCAAGGAAATATATATGAAAACAGAATAAGAAATGGGCGACTTTGCGAACAATAAAAGGGAATTGGTGACAATCGCGATGAAAATAAACCGCGCGATTTCTTGCTGTATGTACGTACCTATCAGATATATGCAAACTTTATTTTTTTAAGTGGGGTTTCATATATTTTCTCATCAACATTCGAAGTGAAACGTGAGCGATCGATTACGCATCGCGTTCGGAATGAATTGAGCCTTTAAAAAAAATCATAATATCATAAAAAACAGAGAAATGATCAGCCTAATTGCGAGCCCCCACGGCGTGTATTGCGTCCCGACTAGGACGCGTTATAATACGACTTTACGGAGTTTGCGAACTTATTGTTGCCCAGGACACGTCTTTTATTTTCGTTATTTTCAGGACGCCACGACGTTATCAAACTCATGCGGTGTTACAACCGTCTCGAAAATATGATTAATTTTAAGTTGCTGCCATTCCCGAGGCGGTTCCATCGTGGTAAAATAGAAAGAAAAAGTAATTACAAAAATCTTGAATAAATTCAGGTATGTAGAATATCCAGTTTTAGTAATCGTAGAAATCGATTTGATTGTGAGCAATAAAAGATTCGTGTTATATTTTCGTTGTTTCGGTACGTTAACATCTGGCAAGAAACTTTGCCAGTTTTCTGGCAACCACCCGATAGAAAAATGAGAATCACGACGCTACTATTCAACGGATAGACAGTCTGGAGCCACGAATGCCGCAGGATCCCGCAGCAGATATTCTACCGAAAATCCCTATTTTGTCGTCATCAAGTTGTATTGAACTCCACAGGAATATGTTAAATTTTTTCTGATTTCAACCATTGCAATAATTGATAGAAATATAAAATTCAAAATCAATAATGCCACGCGTTTACTTAAACCTGAAGTACTAGCGCATTGAAAAGTTTCAAAATTAACACAGTATAGTCAGGATTAAAATCAATGAAAAATTCCGAACTCGTTTTCATTTCCTGCACAATAACTTGACCGCCATATAGTCCTAAATGTCGGCGGTCGATCTAAAAATTCTGTACCATTTTAGACCCGCATCAGAATAAATGAAAACGTATACGAATGCAAAAAATGTGCAGGCAAAAAAAACGCTTATTACCGGACGACCGTCTCCGGCCGCAGCCGCGGCCAACTTTAAAAACATGAGAAAAAATTTCCGGTTACCAACTCTTTTAAACATTCCACAGGTACAGAAGGGCTGGTTTTGGTCATCGATCAACTTCACCGCGTGCGGACTGGAGAGGCGGAAGCGTGACGAAAGGTCCATACGGATGGCTGATATATTTGTGCAGCTTTTGGGAAGCGCGCGCCGATGCTCAAACATGATCACTTTTCAACTGACAACGCGGGGACGAATACTGTTCCCAAAAACGCTCACGTAATTCACTGGAAAGTTGACTCGATCACCACTCGGGTGCAACGTGGTTGAGAAATGTTTCAACTTTCCATAATTTTTTTTAAATTTTATTATTGTAAAAATAATTTGATTCTCGAGGCTGGGGGAAAAACAGACGAAGACTCTTCACTTAATGAATTGCAATTTCCTGTGCGGAATGTAAATATAATAATAATAATCGATATAATTACGTGTATTAGGAATTGAAACTATATGCGCCGCACATAGTCTATGTTCATCCTCGTGCTCATCTAATAGAAGCCGAACTGAACGACAAAATTACTTAATTAATTATCGCATGGCTATGAACTTTTCAATGATCTCTAATTATATTTATAGCTTTCTAGCGCATATTTCGTACGAGTATAATAATTAATAATTAATCTACGCTTTCACAGATTCTAATATTACATTACATTGTTCTCTGAATCGAAATTTGAATAAAAAATTGAATAAAAACATACCTGCAACCGCCCTCAAAATACAGTGCATGTACATCGTCTCATTATTGTGGTAAAATTACGAGTGCAGTCGAGTATAACAGAGAAAAACATACCTATATTAGTTCTTCTTCGTGTAGATGAAATTTTTCATAATCTCATCGTCAGGTATAATAAACCGTCGCGTATAATTTGCACATTCCCCCATTGCCCTTTCGCTCTAAAATATTGCAAAATGGTGATAGAATATCTTAAAATTCATGAAAAGGCACAGAGAATTGCTCAACGATTATACACGACATTATAATGCAGCAACGACCCTGCACCTGCACCATATGCTTGTCACATATTTTCTCGCATGTAATCGATACGCGATTTATACTTGGTAATAATCTTCATTCACGAGCTAATGGAAATACCAAGAGATTAATCGTTGTCGACACCGCTGCAAAATCTGATGCAGTCTCGAAATAATCATCCCAAGTTAATTAATAATTATCT
Organism: Athalia circularis; assembly: GCA_963978495.1. NCBI lineage: Eukaryota > Metazoa > Arthropoda > Insecta > Hymenoptera > Athaliidae > Athalia > Athalia circularis. The sequence goes on from OZ021700.1 coordinate 18,852,800, forward strand.
CGCGAAGCTGTAATCAGGGTAATTTTCATGCGGTGTCACGTGACAGTGTGATACATTATTATCGTCACTCCGAATTCGCACAAAACTAATTTAAACAAAGACGCAAAAATTTTTCCTCCTTCTGGTTTTGGAATACTTTTTTCCTGGAAAGTTGTACGTGTTAATAAAAATAAACATTCTCATGAAATGTTCAACTTTGTCTAACGATACGAAGGCTTGAGGGAAATGTTACCCCGAAATTGGTCAGCTTTCATAATAATGATAAGGGCAAGCTAATGCTGGGAGCTTTTTCCTCGATTGTTGCGAGCATTAGTGTTTTGTGTTAGAGGAATCCCAAGGTTATTAGTCCCCTCATTGTAATCACTGGTCCGCCGTTATAATTGGAATGTGAATTATTTTGATATGATATGATCTCATCAATTTCGTGTGATATTATATTACGACATGGAAAAAGTGTGTACAAAAGGATTTTATTTGTTTGCGTTTCGCATTTATTTATAAAAACCCCAAAAACAATAAAAGAAGTCAAACAAAATTTGAAGTCAATGAGACTTGGCAGGCTGATGAATTACGAAATGAGAAATTTTTCAAATTTATGCTAATTCTTGATTTTTCCGGTACGACTATAGGCGTCATGAATTTCATATATGTACTTGGCACAATGATTTATTTGCATCCTTTTTTTCTCCGAAGAATTTATTTTTACAGCTCCCGAGTTCTATCAACTGAAATACATTCGTTTTTTTTCCATCCTAGTAGAATCAGATTTTTACCATTTTTACTTCGGCGCGGAACATCGGGAAAGTATATAGAACCACTAAATTTGATTACCACCCAATGTCTGCAAATTTTCATGAATTTTTGTCAAAACTTCGAATCAAATCTCTTCCGAATTCGGTCAATTAAATCACTTCGAAATCAGTTCGATTCTCTAATGTTCTGAAGTGGCTTAAATCGCGATCCGCGGACGGGAGTAAATCAGGTGGATCTACTGCACGTAATCTACCGGTAACTTAATGACGATACATTTTACTAATTTTAGAGAACAGCCGCTAGAACTTGAGCGAACTCTCCATACTACAGTTCACCAATAATATACCTAACTACCAAGTTTAAACTTTACACTCGATTTAACATACGTGAACGGTATATTTACGATACAACTCTAGGTATATCCAACGCTCGAATGAACCATAAGTTTCCAGGAAGCATTTATGTAGCCACAGTATGAAAAATAAAATGAATTAAAAAAAACAAATCAATAAGATATCTAATTCGAGAGTGCAGAGAAAATTTTTGGGATAAGAAGACAATTTATCAAAGAAATATCCTCGTGTAACAAACTGATAAAATATTCTCGATGCTTTTGCCGCATATCGCCATACATAGCTTTGTTGTATTTGTAGGCAAAGTCGATTCATCATCTAGTAAAGCAATTGAATCGCTTCGAAGATTTTTCTGGAAACAAAGGCGCCTTGTATGAAGTTTTATATACCACGATGGATATCCGAACTCTGCAATCTTTGTTTCCTTCAAGTATTGAGGAATAAAGAAGTTGGTATTTGCGTAAGTTATTTGCTATGGGCAAATACAAATGTACACTTGGCGAGGACATAACTGGCGTAGTTAGACAGAACGCGATGAGCTGTAGGTTGGTATTAAATATCCTAGTCTAGGCAGCAAGTCCTTTTTAGGTCCACATTTTTCAGCAGTTTCGGAAAAATATGAACGAGGTGTCATTCGATTAGGGACAGCATGTAGAAGTTTTTTGGAAAAAATCAAGTTCAGCTCGCAAAAATTCCAAAAGTTAGAAACAATTTAGTGAAAAAAAAACGGGGGTTTGGTTTTTCGCAAATATCTCAAGAACTAATTGAGATTTTGAAAATTCAAAAAAAGATTCGAAAAGAGGAGAAAATTTCCTTGAGATAAGTCTCAACTCCCGGAACTGGAGGACCATTATTTATAATTTTTCCAGAGGCGTAAGAATACGGCCGAAAACGGCTAGTCTGGTTTATGGGCCGTTTCATTGCGTGACGCGCGCAAGCCAGACTACCCGTTTTTGACCGTACTTTCACCCCTCTGGGAAAATTATGAATAATAGTCCTATAGCTTCGGGAGTCGGAACTTTTTTGAGGAACTTTCTTCCTCTTTTCGAATCTTTTTTTAAATTCCGAAAATCCCAATTAGTTCTTGAGATATTTGCGAAAAACCAAACCCCGTTTTTGCACTTGATGCCTAGACTAGGATTCAATACCAACCTAAATCTCATCGCGTTGTGTCTAACTACGCCAGTTATGTCCTCGCCAAGTGTACGTACATATAAAGCAAAAGTACCTATTTTCCTGGCTATCTGGTGGGATCTAGGAATGTAGACGTCAGCGTCTATACAACATATATGTTACAAGTTCCAACGATGGATATTTTTATCATATAAGTACATAAGACAACCGCAGAAAATCAATTATGGAACAAAGATATATTTTCACAATAATATCAATTTCTGGCATTGCCAAAAAAGGAATCAGTAGCTACACAATAATACCACTGTATTGAATGTATGGAAAGAATATTTTTGTAAAAATTTCGCGTCCCGATTCTTTGAAATACCTTTACCGAAATCAAACCCCGCACAATCACCATCTACTCAAACTCCGCGACTTCGTGTCCGATGTGTGAGCCCGATAAAAAAAAAATCACAGAGAAACACAGGGGAAGAAAACGAAACGAATATAAAAAAAAAAACGTAATATCGTACCCAGCTGATGAACTTTACTTATAGACACGTAATTGGAATTAAGAGATAATAGTAATAGTTTTATTTCAGTTCTTGTTTGAGTGACGACACTCCGGCCTTACAATGTTCCTGTCAGCTTTCACTTGTGGTGTAATGGGAGTTCGGAGCTGTTCTGTTGTGTGTGGTTAGGGATTAACCCGTTGGTTTCGAGGTCTGTGTTGTACAGGGGATGCTCATTTTGCTTCACAGCGAGTTTTCCATATTTATAACGTTTCTTATCTGATTTAATTCTATTCTATATTATTTCATTCTATTCAACGCGTTTCCCATAGCTAGCTTAAAGTCTAGGACTCAGCATGATCGGGTTGTAGCGCCCGGGTACTGTCGATTGGTGCGTTGGAGAGTTGATTTTTTCGCTCAGATACTGATCCCCGTGGTTACGTAGAGCGTTGGTTTGCTTTTCGTGGATTTTTTTCAGCCGACCAGAGTAGGTTTCTTCGTTACCCAGCATTAGGTTAAAATCTTCTGTGCAGAAGGATCTAGGAAAACCTGCTGCTTTTTTAGGCAGATTTTGAAGGCTGTTTCTAGTTTCCTTACGTTTGTTTTACTGACGTAGATGAGGAGGGAAGTTACACCGTAGTCCCAGATTGGTAGTAGGCAGGATCTGATTGTTTTTAGTTTTATGTCTATGTTTACTTCGCTCCAGTAGCCTATTATGGGTGTTAGTAGGCAGCTTGTTTGCTTAAATTTGCCAATGATGTTGTTGATATGTTGTGTCAATCTCAACGTTTTGTTAAAGGTGACTCCTAGGTATTTGTATTTTGGATAATGATGTCAGTTCCATTAATCGTTATTTGTTTGTCAAATTTGTGTTTGTAGGTAAACATGATAGAATAAATCGGAAATAATTATGGTAAAAGCTCAACAACTACGATTTTTCGAAATTTATCGTTAACCTACCCACTTTAGGCCACTCCCCCCTATATTTTGTAATGTGCCGATTGGGGTTGATTGTTCTATTTTGGTGAGGCTGCTGAACCTGCCCCAGTCGGCTTTAGCAAGGTTGCGTCTAGTGGATTTCATAATTAGTGGGTTTATGTCGAGTTCGAATATGAGTGGTACGTGATCGCTAATCTGGACGATGATTTTGCAAGTGGCGTGGAGGTTTGGGATGTTTGTGATTGGGTAGTCCAGCAGGGTGGAACCTCTATTTAGGGGTCTGCTCCCCAAGTTACCTGCTGGCTTTATCAATGTGTGAGATGTGTCAATCACATTGAATAAGATGTTACCACTTTGGTTATTGGTGGTGGAGTTGAGTGAGAGATGTTTTGCGTTCCAATCTCCTATTATTATGGTGTTTGGAAGGTTGAGCAGGTCTTCAATGCCTTGGTTGACGTTAATGTGGTTGTGATGTGTGGCATATATCCCAGCTATGTTGTAGGATGGGTGGGGCTCTTTAGTTGTGCGTAGTTAAGGCTGTTAGATACGTACATAAAGGTACCAAGTTGTTGTGCTGTTGGCAGTAAGAAGGAAGAAAGAAAACACGTCCGTACGCTATCACTGCTCAGACGAGACTCCGATGAAAAGTATGTTGAATGAAAGGAAAAGTTTGATAATAAATGAAGTTTCAGTCATGTGAACGTTACATGAAGGGAGCAAAACCGCGCGGAGAGTTAGCAGATTTTGAAGAAAAATCATCAAACTTCGCAGAAACAGATAGGTTTTCCATTTCCACAGGGGTTTGTTTGATTGTTTTTGAACCGATTTGATATCCGAGAGCAGAATTTCTCCGATTTTTCTTTCGGTGGGGTAGCCATATGATGGGTAACGTGCGATTTGCAGTTATAATTTTCAGCAAATAATTCCTTCGCCAATAGGTGTGCGGCATCGATATCCGAATCGGGGATGGTGATAGAGCAGGGTAATAAATAAGACGACGCTGTACTGTGCGCAGTGCCAGTAACCACCTGCCGAATAAAGTGAACTAGGTCAGAATAACAGTTACTTTCGGAATCCTAGAACTTGAAAATTTAGAATCGAGTTCCATTTGCATTCCAAACTTATTTTTATGTGTTCCTTCCTCTATTTTGACACTTTGCCCTTTCCCCACGGGTGCAGTGTTCCGAATCAACGCAACGCTGAAAACTTTTTCTGTTCACGATTGTGTTCCGAGCAGCTATATTTATATACAGATACCTATACATACACATATATATACTGTATATAGTCTACCTACGGTCCGTCGAGGGAGCAACATCAACTCCTCTTACATCCCTGGGGAAAGTTGACTGTTTGACAGTCTTGCGAACCACTCGTATTTCGTTTTTTATTTTATTTTATCTTAGTTTCCTTCAGTTAAAATTGGCAAAGTTTAGAGCGATTTTTATACGGTGACAATGCCGACCATATCCGTCCACCACTTCATCGACAACAAGGCGATACGATACGAAGAGGTAATTTGGGACAAAGTTATTACGATTCTTACGACGTACGTATGACTTTAAAAGAGACTCCCAGCTGTTTAGTTCACCCTACTTTTTCGATTTGTACGATGTCTGTTGGAAAAGTAAATTATTACAGTAATGATATGATTATTATTCACTAGGGTGGGTTGAATTTTTTTTTTCCTCCTCCTAGCTTGGGGGTAAGATTTGTAGCTTATAAAAACACAAAATTTTTGGTGAAAAAAAAGATTTTTTTCTTTTAATAATTAGAGGTGTGTCTCAATAATTTTGAAAATTGATAATCAATTTAAATTTTCGATTTTTTTTCTAAATTTTTCTTTTTACTCGTCATCCTCGAAAACATCTAAGAATTGCTGAATATGATCGTTTTCAACTCATCTTTTACTCTAATACAAAGAAAGAAGCATTTAATTTTTTTAAATTTTATAAAATCACAATAATAACAATAGAAAAAAATGTCCGAAAACGATCATATTCGGAAATTCTTAGATGTTTTTAAGGAATATAAGTCAAAAAATTTCGAAGAAAAAATCGAAAATTTAAATTAATCAATTTTTAAAATTAGTGGGACACCTCTAAATATTAAAAAAAAAGAATTTTTTTTTAGACCCATCCTATTATTCACACCAATGTAATCGTCGGTCGATGTCGGCTGAAACGTCTGGATCACACGATGTGATTTTTTTTGTCCTTTTTTCTTTTTCCTCCTTTTTTCCTACGATATAGACAAAACAGTAGATTGGAATCTTGTTCCAGTAGAAAATTCTACGAAACTTTCCTCAACCTTTTATTTATTAAGACGCGAGAAATGTAAGTCGGCTGAGATATAATTATATCAAATAGACCCATCGGTAACGATTCATTCACCGCCGTAACCGTGCAGGCAATACGCAATTTTGAAAGTTTGTTAACTATGCAAATTATCCCGTTGAGAATAAGTCCCGTTGCTCCATAGTATATACCTATATCACCTTTAAGAGAACTTCCTAGGTACGGGTTTCCTTGGATCGACTATGACGTCATATGGATTATTCAACGAAGTTGATCGTGCAGACACCACCAGACGACGATTAGAGTAGAAATCACTGCAAGAGGCTCGTCCCCCGTACACGGCCATAGAATAGACGAACATGTGTTTTGACAGTCGAGGCTTTTCCCATGGGAATAACGGCCCCTAAGTTGACCGTGAATGGGTTGTAACGAGCTTGTTATAATAGGAGCCCTTAAACTTAAAGTCCTACACCCCGACGTCTGAGTACACTTCGAAGGAAAATAATTTTTCTTCATTTTTACGTCACGTCGCACAGTCTGAACAGATAAGGCTGAACAGGCGCGCATAATTAACCGTTCGAAGGCCTTACATACGATTCACTAAAAATTTCGTATTCGGGGGTTTTTGGTGTTGTTGATCACGAATCTGAACTCGAAATTCGAAAATTCAAAGTAACAAATCCAATCTGGTGGACTAAAATTGGAAAAACTAATACCTGGTTGGGCCGAAACTCGCAGCTCAGAGGTTTTTGAGGCCGCTGATTACGAATTAGAACTCGAAATTCGGCAATTCAAGCGCGCGTATAAAACTCGCCATTAACTGCATGATCACATTAAGATTCGCGGTAGCGAATCGCCGCCATACCACGCACCCTTCGGCCGGCGAGCTACTTTTTTCCACGCAATCAAAGATTGAAGTCCAAACAGGTCGATAATGTAGATTCAGTCGCGTTCTATTAGAACCGCGTTTGAGAATAGTATAAAAAGTTTCTTTGGACCAGTAAAGGATTTGTGAGCGAGATTTCTCACATTTTAGCTTAGTTCTTCTGAAATCACTCAAACACCCACAAATCCCCGAACATGGAACAAGATGGCACTTAATTTGCAAGGCTCGATCTTCCAATCTTTACAAAATTCAGCGTCAAACCTCGTAAACCCAAAAAAGATGCAGACCTTTTAAAATTGCAAACTACATTTCTCCTCATGAAAAAAAGAACTTTATTTGACAAGCTATAGCTTTTGACAGGCAAAACATAATTACATGGGTTTTTACCGAAAATGCAGGTTTTTCAATACTGTAAATAGATATGCAAAAACGTAACATCATTTGATACTGTATATGATTCTATGGTGTAAAGAGTGAGCTTGAAAATTACGAAACACTCGCAATAATTCTTACGTTATAGAAAGCCTAATTGTAAGTTTAATAATATCGTTAAAGTACCTAAATTGCAGATTTCAATGCTACTACAATACTGATTTCTCTCTCGTCGGAGTATCTTAAAGGAATGTGGCAAATTACAGAAAAATTGGAGGAAAAAAAGAAAATACACTTTTGCGCGCATTTTCAGCCTTTCCGCCCACTGTGCGACGTACCAACGATGAGGTGGAGAAAAAAATTAAGGGCATGATTGACGACGATAACTTGCACTAATACGTACATTGGCAGTTTATATAAATTGCATCGTTTCAGGGATAAGAATAGACAATTATTTTTTTTTTATTTCTCTTCTTCCGCAGACTGTTGTTGGCCAGAGGGAAATGCCTCTTGAGTAAAGATCGCGTTTCAGGGGTTAGTTGCAACGGTAAAAAGAAAAGGAAATAATATTACCATTCCGCTAAGCCATTACATCGGCCATGTCCCAGGAGTTCGTATTACAGATAGTCTCTTGTTCTTCCGTGCATTATACCTAATATAAATTCCGAAGGAATTCAGGAACTCTACCACTAATTAAGCACCTCTTCGTTATTACTCACTTCGTCTGCCGAACGTGTGCAGGTTTCTCTTTATTTAACTCCGCGTAGACGTTTTGCGTGTTTTCTTGTAACACGTGCTAACCGTTGTCTGAATTCTTCAGCACAAAAGCTCGAGTTGCGGAGGGTAAAAGAACAAAAACGAGTAGAAAAAAGTAAATAACACGATGATAATTTCTCAGTATATATGACCATAGCTAAGAGAGCCAATTACATTCTATACGTGAATACCGTTGAGTGGAAGTATTGGCCATTTTCATTTATTTTTTATGTTTTACTTACCTGTATTTCCTTGAAAGAATTAACAAAAAAATTAAGTTTTCCTGCAGTTCATTTTTCATCTGATTTTTCATTAGGTCGATTCGTTGCACTCGTTCATGAATTACCCAAAATTACCGCTGCACGATCAGGAGATTATTTGATTTGTAAGCTTGATATTAATTCTGGCCTCTAGCGTCTAAATGATAATCGACCGAATCGAAAGGCTCTTTTACTCTGGTAATAATATCGACGCGTTATACGGCGTTGTAAAAAATTTGACCCCGAATAAGATCTGCCTGATACTTTATGACGTAATTTTATCAAGGTGCGATCAGAAATTGCCCATCGTTAGAAACGAGCTTTAGCTTAAATATGCAATAACCAACGTCACTCTAATTAACGATTTATGGAATAATTAAAAGAACGGGAGATTATTACGTTGCAATTTTACATATCAAAATTATCGAAAAAAAAAGGTGAAAATGATAAGATCTTTGAAGTATAATAGAAACAATTGAATTACATTGACAAAATGTCAAAATAACTAAACCAAAACGTGATAGCCGCGTTGACGATACGGCGCAGAGAGTATAGAACGAGACGAGGTTCTTCTTCGACGGTCTGGCCTTGCTGATTCTGATTGGTGGTGCCCCTTCCGCAATTGAGTCACCTATCAGGTGCCAAGGATTGACACCTCGTGGCCTAATTGTTTCGGCGAATTTGCATTTCTTCCATGGTTCTAAGTCTATGCTCTCAGGCTACTTCTCCGTGGAGTGAGTTTTTGCTCATTTCTTGGAGGTTTTCCTATAATTTCCCTAATTTTGGGGCCGCGGTAACGGGCGGTGAAAGACGCTACGTTACAACACATGATTCGAGAAGGATAAATAATCAAAAATATTGCTCTAAACCTCGCTCTAAACATGATGCCGATGACAGAAAGAAAATTCCGCAAATTCAAATACGATTTAGGGCATCGGTAGAATATAATTTTCGCCTTCTTGGAACGCTTTCATTTCTCTTGTTTCCAAGATTGACTGATGTCGTGCATAAAATGGTTTTCTGCTACCAGGAGCTTTTACATTGTTTCGCCGTAATTCTAATTTGTAACTCACGTTACAGGCGGAATGGACGGGCCGGAAATAATTTCCAAACAAGGACTCATTCAATCTAACAATAAAGTCCATTACATGGACTCGGAATATTTTAATATTTTATTCGACTGTATTGTCGTGCAAAAATCATCGTACTGAAATTGCGATTTTTTTTGCCCACGAGAATCACGGATGCAGTAGCGATCGAAACTATGAAAATAAGGGAACTAAATTAGTTAGTAATCTCGTAAAAAACAATGAATATCCCACTACGCTGCAAATCATTAATCGATTTTTAATAATTAATTAGTGAACATTTTTTGACAAGAGCAGTTTCGCAATACGTTCGTTACATGACTAAACGAATAAATTTTTTTTCTTTCTTTAGAAAAAAAAAACAGACAAACAAACGAGAAAATTCGAAGGTAAATTTTATAACTCGAAGAATTGACAGCGGTGGCAAACAAAAAAAAGTAGTCAGGTAGATGATAAAAGTAACTATGTAAAGAAAAGTACTCGAAGTTGTTAATTTAATCGATCGGGCCGGGTCTAGAATACGCGGACCTTTGTTTGCGGCACTTCTTAATTGTACTTCTGCGTGACGACGGACCTCAGGAAAAGCTTATAGGAAGATCATTCGAACCCCAAAGTATACACAGAGAAATTGTGCCTTACAAACCTCGATTAAATTCAAGCTGCACCAGGCCAAAGCTCGCGAATTAAGACTTCCCAGGGGACATTCTAGGACACATTTTTCCGAAATCTACCATTATACCTCCGAAACTAACGAAAGTTCACTAAACCATACAGGACTGAAGACTGTAATTAACCGTCGTTCAAATGTCTCATCATACGATTTTCGGAACCAAAACTTAAAGATTTCTTGAATCGTGTGTGTGACTCTTCACTGATGTATTTCGACCTCAGAAATACGAATTCGTTGACTAAATTGTACGACAAGACAAAGTGGCTCTACCTTCGCATAATGTAGTAAACGCACATGCACGCTTTACAAAAATAAAGTAAAATGCTGCTGGCGATGACAATGAAACGGTTAGAATTTGCATGATTTTGAATATAGAATTCGTCTAGATATGTTAATGAAAAATTGTAAAATAATTGACGGTAAATGAGGCCAAAGTCACAACACAATGCAAGTGCATTGAATGCAATGCTGGTCACGATACAGGGTCGAAACGCGTGAAAATTGAACAAAAATACATCCGATCTCTCGTGTGTTTCAAATCTTCCCAGCAAGTTGAACTTCCGAAAATATAACCCAAATGGACAGTGATAAGCAAATACGTCTCAACCAACAAAAATTTTTTTTCACACTATTGCGAAAACGTAAAGCGCGACCAACATCATAAAAATATATCGATTGTACGACTTTTTCAAAAATGTTGGTTACGACGTTATTGCTTGATACCATCCAACTAAGGATCGACAATTCAGGCTTTGAACATAGATATATCGCTTTGAACTATACGCGCTTTATGTTCCAGCATGGAAATTGAACCAGCTACGCCGAAGTTCAATAGAATCCTCGCCTTGGGCGAGAGCTTTGGAATGGAATGGATGTGCATCCCACAAATTTGCTATACGCGAAGCTGGAAAATTCCCGGAATTTAGTTTCTTTGTGCCCGATACTTTTTTGTTAAATAGGAGATGGAATTATGATAAAGCTAATGAAATGTCTCGTATAGGTGGCCGAGGATTGATCCGTACATGGAAATGGATTACTACGACAACAGAAACAAGAGAAAATGTTTCCGAGTTCATTTTGGCGCTGCTGTCGAGTGTAATTACCTCACTAGACTATCGATCGGTACGCTGAAAACAAAGATTACTTGACAATTAATTAGTATACATTACATTGTATAGTGATTTCCAATGGGAATAATCAAATAATTTTACGCGGAGCAAAACAAGCGCAAAACAAGTGTAGGTACTAGATATAGGTATAATATAAAGTACGGTGTTCTCTACCGTCTTGATGCTATTTATTTTCCCGAGCACTGATTTCTCTCAGGATTCGTCCTAGACAACAAAAACCATTTCCGCAATTCTTATCCGATCCCAAGAGACCGTCGACTGTTCGTATACGGTAACGCACGAAATACCGAGCACATTAAATTCCAATACCAGCTTGTTCAAATTGGCAAAAAAAATATATACCCTATCTTGACAATCGTGAAAGTAATTGTGCATATCGTAATCCTGTACTACACCGGAAATTAGAAGCCATTATTCAGCTAAACTTTGCCATTTTTCTTCTATCCTAAAATCCTTTTTCTTGCACGTCGTATGTAATGGACCCAAATCGATGAATATTAGTCTCATTCCATGATCACTTCATTCTTGAGGCTAGATGAAAACATTCTCAAAGATATTCGTCATTCAAATCAAATTAAAACTTCTTTGGAAACCGGGGAAAAATTAAAACATAAGTATAACATTTATTGTTTTTATGAGTTTTATTTATTTTTTTCCATTTTCTACCCAGACTGAACTAATAGTAGACCGATCGGTTTGAGAGTATGAATTCAATTCGGATCGGAAATCGATCCTCACCCAGCTCAACGCTCGTTTGTTTTCCGCGGGGTTAAACTCTTTTGCTGTAAAACTCGTTGCTCGAAGAGCGATTATCCGAATATTAACGGTTTCAACGTATAACTGTCGAAAAATAGGTCGAACAGTTTTCCTATTTCTGCAGGAAATTATCGATGTACGCATAAAACTATGTCGCTGCAAAATCCATCGTATACAATGACGTTAGTCGGTGAAGATTGAACATTTTTCCTCCCCGCGCGGCGCATCGAACGAAATAAAACGCCGAGTTGATTCCCAATGATAATTCGCTGAAAGATTATGGGGGTAAAAATATTGTGTAGAAGCGTACGAAAAAAGAATGCTCCGGTAGATTTTGGCAGCTTGAAGGTTTCTTTGTATATTCATCCTCATTCGTGAAAAAAAAAAAACAAAGAAAATGACAAAGGCTTAAGAAGCGAAAGCTTTTGTGGATATCTCTGTGTCTCATTGTTTTCACTGTGCACGAATGTGCATGGTACGGATGGTGCGATACAAAAGATAGAAACCCACTCAAGATATTGTCTGAACGAAAAATACATGAATAAATTAGAAAAACTCAAAACCTTCACCACTCACGTAGTTTCATGAACAACCTTTCCCTTACTCACAATCAGTATGGTAAATGAGGGATCACTATAAAATCCCCGATGTATAAACCTTATCAGTTAGGAAAATAACCCTTGTACGCTTAAATATACCTTACAGATATATCATACCCCATGTATGAAGTATATACTGCGGGTGTTAATAAATCATGTGTCACATCTTCTATACCGAGTGAGATTCCATCGTCAGTTTGAAATCGACGAAGATTTCGATAATTTACAGCTTTAAATTCGGGGTGTAATATTTTTTAAGGTATGCGTACGAAGGATTTGAGTCAGAATAAAACCGACTGGTTTTAAAGTTCATGGTCAACGATATCGTGTAGAGGCATTTTAAAGTCAGCTGAGTATAATTTTTTTACACCCTTTACATTGAAATGTAATTACAATATAATCTAACGACGGCTCTAAAAGCCGCGGCGGGATTCATTATCGAACGATAATTTCATAAGATTCGTATCACACTTCAGGCAATATTATCCTGGAAATGAGATTAAGAAATTAAGATTCTTGGGTACAGCGTTAGTATTTTCGAGAGGCTGTCCCAGCGACCCCGACCACATCAAATTCTTTCATGATTGTGTGCGGCGTCTGTTTGAGTGCAATCGCAAATTGCAAATTTCACCTCGGTAAACTGATGGATCAATCCGAAACTGCGTGAGAATACTCCTTGGAGTGCGGTACAGGGAGCTCTTTAACGCTTCTAACAAACAAATTCCGTCAGAATTAGTTAATTATTCGTTTCTGCGAGGCTGCGAATCAGCTGGCACTAACATCAATTCGCTACACACCGACACAAACCACGATCACACGGAATACGCCCTATTAACAAATAAGACACTAAATTGGCTCAAAGAGCCCCCTGTAGGCTGTTCTCAACGATCATCTGGTTGAATTTCACGACTGTGAACACACAGAAGAAAACGAAAAAGAAAAGTTCAACTAATATATATAATCTTATTTTAACATTATGGTCTTCCAAACTAAACGATTATTTTGCTATCATGTAATTATTAACACTTTGTAAAAATGAATAGCGAAAAAAATTACAGTAAACACAATCGTAAACACAAAATGATTGTGAGGTACTTGAACGCGTAAGTTGGGTGCAGAGATGTAAACAATTATATCCATGCCACAGAATTTTTCAGCCTGCTTCCACCGCGCGATGTTATTCGAGAAAATTATTTCACAAGTTTCCTCACTCGGAGATAGTTGTGAAACAAAAGAACCAAATGAATAATTGAAAGAAAAAAATCGATGGCTGTTCGCAGACGACCATCTACGAGGATTCTTTCAACCTTGTTGACGTTCTCGCTGGGGATGAAGATGTACGTTTCGATGCTTGAATTTTAAAACTATATGTCAAACCGAGCTTCTTTTTAAATAGTTGTAAAATGCAAAGCGCTAGTTTTTCCGGTATAAGATCTCAGTTGGTGGTACTTCAACCGTAGAGCATGCTTACCATTTGCATGCGCTTGAAATACATTGAGGGTAACTTTCGCGTCTTTTGCTATACTCGTATTCTAGTAGCACAATAGTAAACTGTTGGCTCGACAAAAAGAAAACGGAAAAGAACGGCAAGAAAAAGAAAGGTAAAAATATATAAAAACAAAGTTAGCTATATACGTATATCGGCGAGAAAAGCGGCAGCCAAAGGTATAATACATATACGATATACGTATAGAACATCGAGCAGAATCCTCAATATGCAGTTCAACATGCACACGTAAAGGACATTCCAGAAACGACGTCCTTATTTTTCGTCTCCTAAAGCTCTAGAAATCGCCACTTCTCTTTTGCGCTCTTTTAAAAATAGCTCTTCCCACTCAACCCTTCGCACAGTCAACTTTACCTGTATGTATGCAGGAATACTATCGCAATTTCATCATAGATAATGAATCGGCTGATATAAATTTTTCCTCAATAATAAATCCGCACCTGCTACCGTTGAAAATAATAATACCGTTACGCAGCTTTTCCTGCTGCAAATTTTCGATGATTTACGTTCATATTCGTTGAAATATTTTCCTAAGCCTACACCCATCAAAAATGATCGCGATTCACAATTCCACTCAATGTTAGTTTCACCGAACCATAAAGTGGCGGAAAGTAAAAAAAAAAAAAAAAAATAGTTTTTTTTAGAGGGAGAATCACGTTGAAACAACAAGATTAGGCCACTGCGCCATAAAGGCAATAAGGGTCGGAACGGAAATGTGGGCAATACCATGTGTTATTATCAATGCTAATAAAGCCAAGCTTTCCATAATCTCGCGTGGTGCAATTTAATGTGTATGTATAATATTATAGAAATAATAATAGCATAAAGCGGTTCAGGTACACCTATATTCTGTCCCGCATACGACAGTATAATAACAACGTACGTTCGTATCATATTGTATGATGTTATTGCAGTATCGTTTCTATATTATTTGCGTTAATTGCGGCTCTGAATAATATCACTATGTTTCACCAAAATATCCACATAGAAACGTGCAGGAATTCCCCACATACAGTGCATATTTTATAGAATGAGGGTTAAAAAACGCGGATATCCTGCAGCTTATAAGGTTCAAAAATAAAGTTTTCTAAACTTTGATAACACCGCGTGCGAACGAGAAATAACCACGTTGGGTTTTGGGTTTTACTCCTCGATTCTTTAGTGATCGTTTAAAAAAGTGAGCCTAACAATTTCAAGTACAACCCCAATCGCCAATTTTACCCACTTTCGACGCAGCTGCGACGCCCATTCAACAAAACCAGAAGTCTCTTTTTTACAAGTTTCTGCCCACCGAAGTAAGTTTTCTTTCAGAGAACTAATTTACGTTGGGTCTGCCGAAAGCGCTGGCGCAAAAAAATCTCAGAAATTCAAAGAAGATTCGTATCATACAGCCGCCGCCGTAGAAAAAAAAAGAATATTACTCCAATTGCTTTTTTGATGCTTTTTTTTTCTTTGTTTTTTTGTTTTTCAATTTTGGAATAAATAGCCGAATTCGTTCTTGCATTGATTTTAATTAAAAATTTTTGTTTCTCACGATTAATTTCGTTACGACTATAAGCCGGAGAAACTGAAATAAAACGCAAGATCTCGCGTTGACTAATCTAATGGTTTGGTATTTAAATTATAGGTATATAATGCATGTTTATTGCACGCAAAGAATGACGCGTCATCGAACACCGCGGGTGACCCTCACGTCCCTGGCCTGAATAGCTGCGGCGTCGCGACGCTCGCAACGACGATTTGGAACGAGTCGTTGTCGCAGGGACTGCAGATCGCAGTAGCAGCGTTGCGTGTGCATACATACCGTATTTACACGGGAATAAGCCGCACCTTTTTTCGCTTTTTGAACTTCCCTAAACCTGGATGCGGCTTATACGCGGATGCGGCTTATATGGGAAGACAAAGGCAGAATATCGTAATAAAACGTTGGTTGACACGTTTTCACACTTGGAGGCGCAAGGGATGATTCAGGACAGGTGTATAAAGGATAGCAAAGGAATGCGTCATAAGATCTTCTTTTTCTTTTAGCAAAATCACAACCATCCGTGTATTCAGGTACTGCGGTACATGCGGTGCACTTTTAATTCTTAAAATGTAGGTTGATTAGAATGTACCAAAAGGGGTTTTCATGAAATAGCTCTCCGGAAAACGGGGTACCACGTATTTCCGTGTAAATACGGTATACGATATCCGTATGTACATATACAAAGATCTGCGTGTACGGGCGTCTTCCATTATATCGGATCAGGTACAAATAAACACTTGGTGCGTTGCATATTAACGGATTTACTCGGAACCATTTCAACTATACCACCTCATATCGTACCCGCGGGAGTTCCTCCACTCGGCTAACGTGCAAAGTAATATATTACCACGCCTGTGCCATGTTTGTTAGGCAATATAGAAACAATAGAGCCGATCGGAAATCCATATTTGCTTGAGAAATATAGAATTATATCATAGATATATGGTTATATCGCGTTCCACGCTGCGCGGATATCTTTACAGGTTATTTCCGTCGATTTCATCTTTGTGAAATATTCAATTATGATTTTCAATTATTGTCGTAGTATCTTGACGAGGAATCTGCACCAGATATATCGAGAAAAAAAAAACTACACAATATCGGGGTTGATTTTATACGAGATAGGTGAAAAAATAAAATAATCTAGAGCGTTTTGACGGAAATTTCTATTTGCGGGAATAATTTTTTCATATCATATATAAGCACAAATGTTGAATTTTCATAAAAGGTCCAATTCAAATTGCGAAATCACCCGATTCCATGTATCAATTCACTCCAAACTAACTGCAAATGCGATTTTATTGAATATAATGTGCTCCCTGTTAAAACTATACCCCGTTTTGTATACCAGATCAAATTAAACTTCAAATTTTCTCGTATGGATAATCGATCCTGACGTTTATTCAGCTCATCGGTCAAACGTCAGGTCCTGCGGTGTTATCGACATTTATTTGTTAAATAATCGCGGAACCCTGCAGCCTTGCAATCTCGCTTGCAATGGCCCCTTTTCAGAATCCAAATACAAACCACGAGTGGCAAAAGTCCCACGAAATTCGAAATTCCTCATATAGAATCGGGCTCGGTTATAACAGCGTGAAAAATGTTGACACGAAGAAAACGAAAAATACATTTCACGGCGCATGCACGTATCCTACACTCCTATATATCCTATCATATATATATATAAATATATATATATATATATTTATATATATTATATAGAAATGTGAAAAACATTGTGCGGCGAGGATCTCCTTGCACTTCTCGAATGATAAGAAGTTATATAGGTATTGCCAAATAAAAGCAGATCCACTCTATTTGATTATACCAACACGTGGAAACAAGATGGCCGATACGTTCGACGCACAGATATACCTATAATTAACACAATATCCTTTAAATTTTATCCAAAGCTTATACCTGTACAGGGATGATAAAATACTTGATCTTAATATCGCACTCGAATCGGAGAATTGCAAGCTCACTTCGTGATTTACTACAACGGATTCAATTAGACATCCGTTAACGATCGGTTTATTGGAACAAACACTATAAGAGGAGCTGAGAACGAATTGTTAAATTTTATTGTACACACCTGCAGTGAATCCTCTTCGAGATAAAGTTCTGAAGGATATTAAATATAATAGGTATAGGTATGTATCGCGAACGTTGTTTTAATCACATGTTTTTCTTTTTTTTTTCTTCAAGACATCGCTCGAATTACCTGTATAAGCTCTTGTGAATTCACGCGGATGTGGTATAAAGTGGATGGATTTTCGCGCGAATCGTCATAGCTGCACGTCGTATTTCTCGTATAAGAATTTCGACAAACAAAATTCTTCCCGTCTTTATACTGTGCGTATATTGAGTTTAGAAGAGCTGCTTAGATCGAAAGATACGGACCTACGCCCAGCAACCTGATCCGACGTACATTAAAGCAGATATCTTCTTAATATTTGGTCACCCGATGAAATAATTGCCAACTGCGGACGTTCCGATGGGCAGATTACTATGCGAGTAAAAATGGTAAAAAATTGGACGCATGCGTCGATCTAGTTTGATTTTAAATAGCGCAGGATGTGTGAAGTTTCGAAGGTTGGAGAAAATTAAAAGTCACATCTTACAGGCGGACGTTGAGAAAATTGAAGCGACGTAGGTGAGTATACGTTGCACTGGATGTACATGCATCGCCTTATGTCGTGTATACATAAATAATCGTCCCGACAGAAAGCAATTTCCTTTTTCCAGCCCGATTATTCCTCGCAGAGAGAAAGATAAAAACCATAAAACAATTATTATTCAGTGAAAGAAAAAGTTTAAGTACCTACAGAAGAGCATAAAGTTATACAACATAGAAAGCTCATGGACAAAGTTTGTCAGGTAAAATGAATTTAAAAGATTAAAAGGAAAAAAAAGAGAAAAACTTGATGCGATTAAAGCAAACTTAAAACTTTAAAATCCTATTATATTTAACGCTGGAAATGATCCAAATGATGTTCCAGAAAAAAGGTCAGCCAGATATTGACCGATCTTCATAATTTAATCAGCGAAAGTACAGAACAATTTGTCTTCTAATATAACAAAATAGACGCATATCCGACTAAAAGACAATAAAAGAAGATATTTGCTGAAACCTGCAGCCATTAGTAATAATTGCGCGTCACTGAATAAGAGCAACTTAACCATATAATACGACGATGTCGAGAAAGAACTCCATGCGGTCTTCCATTTTTCACAATTAGCATTATTGCTCGTGAAATATAAATTTACCGTTGCATTAGGGAATATACCAAAAACGATTTCCGCTTACCGACTCGTAAAAAAAAAGCAAGCAAAAAATGTAGGAAAAATAAACAACGGGCCCAAGGGATGAGAAATGCCGACGTGGTATGTACACGGTTTAAAATTGAAGAACATATATGAAATGGAGTAGAAAATATCCAGAGACCGGAGGAGAGATTTTTTTACTCGGATTTATCGCGGATTATATAAGTAAAAGCCGTTTCGCAACACGTGCGCTATTCTTGTTTGTACAACGCCTCAACTTTGTCTGTCTTCCGATTTTTTCATCCATTTATTTTTTTTCTTCATTTTGATATAATAGTTTGCCGATAAGTTGTACTTTATAAAAAAAGGGGGGAAAAATGATAATCAAGCGGTAGAGGACTGGGTAAATGACCACGTTTGCAGACAATTCTTTTTAAGGTGCAGAGAAGAAAATTAGTGGATCAATTATTCGGCTGCAGTGATATAATGATCTAATTAAACTCTACCGAGTCTCTTGATTTATTGGTGACTCAACCGGGTGAAAATGTAACGTAAGGGCAATCGATGAACGAAGTAAATCCAAACTTGAAATAATGCAAACAATGTAATAGTGATTAGAATTGCTGTTGAATAAAAGCCAAAGCCAATAAAATGAGGCGAAGATGCAAATTATAATCATGAGTAATATTCGAAATACAATGCTGCGATATATCGGAAAGAATCTCTACAATCGTTTACAAAGTATTCGAGCTCTTCTTTAATCAAAGAACTTGAGGAGTGCAATTGAGTAGGCCAAAAGGGTATACACAGGGTGTGGATAGCCAGAGTAACGATATATTTACAACAGTTGACAATTTTTTTTACGTGCCGTAGTAGGGTATACCTCCGATGAATTTGAGAAAAAAGAAAATTAACATCTATCCCGGAAAAAGTTTTATTCATTTATATTCATTATTGGTTCTGTTTTTTTGGCGTTTTGGCATTTTTTTTGTACGGCTGTGAATCAAACTATATAACCTCTATTGAGAGATAAAGGATGAAAAAAAAAATTAAAATTGTCTAGCGGATCAAATTTCCCTCATTTCAAAGTATGCATACATACGTATCACTTTGAATGGCCTTTAGTTTTGTGCTTATACACCTATGTAAACCCACCGGGCACCTCAAATTGATCGTTTATCTATTTCACGTTCAAATTGACGCCGGACGAGCGTGGAATTAGTTTGTAAGTTAAATTAGATTTAGTATACATACACGCTACACGGGCTTTTGTTGGGTATTATATAAACAGCGATTGGACGTTGCATGAAATAAAACCATGGGGGTGTTCTTCGATGCGTAGTACGTATACCGTCGTATTTTATAGAATCTATGGCTTTGAGGCTTTTATTTTTGGAGAGTAAGTAAGATCCCCCCAAAAGGCACCTACGGTGCAAAAAAGTTCGCCGAGTACATCAAATGTTTAAAAAACTTATTGTTAATAGGAAAAAAAAGATACAAATCAATTATTGTGCCAAGTACATGTAACTTTGCATCATGCAAGAATATACAATTGGAAAGTGAATCGATGAGAATCAAAAAAAATCAAAAAAATAAATTTAATGAAATATAAAAAGAAACATTCAACAAAATAAATTGGAGTACGTGGTTCTTGGCGGGCTAATGTTATATTGCCATACAAAAATTCTGGATTTTTTTTCCGAAAAAGCCCGCCAAGTCCCACTACCTCCAATTTATTTTTTTGATTTATTTTTTTATAATTCATTCCATTTATTTCTTTGATTTTTATTGATCCTTTAAATTGATTCTCATTGATTCACTTTCTAATTTTATATTCTTACATGATGCAAAGTTACATGTACTTGGCACAATAATTGATTTGTATCCTTTTTTTCTTATTATCAATGAATTTTTTCAAACATTCAATGTACTTGTTTTTCCTACTTGATAGGAGCTAGCTTTGAAAGGAATATGGCGTGAGCCGCGGCTTCCCTTCTTTACCATTTATGTGAAATAAGGTTTGGTTTCCAGATGACATATAGCTAGCGTACGACGACTATAGTGCTTAATCGTGAAACGAGCCCAACGGTGATCAGCGATTATCACATCAGGCTCAAATGAGAGCTTCACTCCGATTCATGTAACAAAAATGCATCCAAATTTCCCGAAACGCTTATGATTTCGGAGATACTTGATAGAACAGTTGGCCTTACAGCGCTTTCCTGCTCCCCTAGCAGTAAAGATACTCGGTAGTCCGCCTGTTCTTTCGAATGTACTTGGCACGAGACTCTACCGAGTCTCTTGATTTAAATATTAGAAATGAACGGTAATTTATTCTCGAAAAGATCACCGTGCTTAGAATTCTATCGATATGAGAATCAATTGTTGGAGCTTACCTTTCCGAAGCTGCCACTTTTTTTATGATTATAGTAATTTTCCTTCAAACACAGAATTTGTTTTGATTTCTCATGTTTTTCTATCACAGGTATCGCGATTGTAAAACAAAAACACTTTCGATTATCAATCGTGGGAAAGAATACGCGAAGAATGAAAAAAAGGAGGATTTCACTTTTGGAATCTCATTTTTACTCTACAAACTCAATATTTCTTTATTTATTCATTTGTTTATTCGCCAATCGACTCGGCGAATGATCGATCGCTTCATTATTATGATTTTTTTCAAAAAATAACTTTGAATTATTGACGGCGAAATGATTGGAACTTATGAAAATTGTGACCACTTTCCAATTCACTGGATAATCAATTGTACAAAGTTCTAACACAAAAGAATAAATTACAGCATCAGCAGGGTACCGTAGGTATTACGTTATAGGTAGACTGCGGTTGGAAATCTAATGTCCTTATTCTGGAGTCTCCTTCGTTCTTCTCTCAACACGGAAACTCCACAAAATACGTAGAGTTTTAACTTACAGGTGACACACCAGAGGAATTTCACTTCCTGTGTCTTTCTATAGCAACCGCACCGACCTGCAGCACTGTTTCATATTTCATAGCTGTCCATATACTACACAGGATTCCAAACTAGATAAACTACATTTAAAATTTCCTTATAAAGATACTCGACTTACTATAAAGCAAAGCGGGATAACACAACCTGCTTATCGCTAACATGGAATCCAACTTAATCGAAAGTAACACTCAGACTTTGTGGTGATTATCGCAACTGCAACCGCGCTGAGTTTTTGCAACTTCTATGGATACCTATCCCTATAGATTTAAAAATATTCCAACAATTACTCGGCGGAATGAACATGTCACGTCGCGATTGCACCAATGGGAAAACCATTAACATTTTCACACCATCCACTGCGCGTGTCATACTTTTATTTCATCGAGTTCGTATTGCGATATGCCGTATGCGAAGGAATTAGTGTCAGTTCCCGCATGAATTTCCGCGGCCTGTATTTATTCGCTATGGATCTATAGATCGTACCTATACATGTTTACCACGTATACCTTTATACAATTGTACACATTTGTATCTTTTTAGACACGACTAGCATTGCACGCGTGCCACATTGCAATGTTTTCTTATGTCATTATTCATTTTCATGTTTTCGTGAATTCTATATTCAAAGCCATGCGAATAATTGTCGTACGTATTCCATGCAGTTAAGGCAAACCGTTTCAATTCGCTCTTATTGTTAATTATCTTCACAATTGGCGGTCAAGTTTTCATTGTTACGTTTACTTTGAAGGACATATGCTGGAAGAAAAGTTGTCCGACATATTAACAGTGATTTAATCAAATAAGAAATCTGAAAAATCATGCCCGTAACCTAACCTGTATAATGTTCAAGAGTATTCAACATTTTTCAGACTGTCCGTTTTTCAGATAATTTAAACGCTCGTGTTTCTTTTCTCGAAATAATTTAGTATTCAAACAGTTTTTGCGTGTTCTTGAGGCGCTACTATCTGCACTTAATCAAAAAAAATTGAAAGGGAAAAAAAATTATGAGGGTCAGAACACGGTCGATTTCACACGTAATGCCTCATATACATAATAATATTTGGTTACTCAGGGTTCCAAGGATTTCGAACAAGGAACGATGTGTCTCCCAAGTGTAACATTCTCGGGAAATATTATCACCCTCTCTCTGCCCATACGTAGAAATGCACATTCTTCGTCACGAGAACAGGAGGTAAGGAAAAACAACAAAAAAAAAACAAAGAAAAAAAGGTATACGATATAGGAAGAGTGTAGCACGGAAAATCGTCCTTTCTTCTTTCTGGGTATACCAACTAAAAGATAGCTTAGATTTATCATGCCGGCGAAGGGGGGG
Organism: Athalia circularis; assembly: GCA_963978495.1. Taxonomy (NCBI): domain Eukaryota; kingdom Metazoa; phylum Arthropoda; class Insecta; order Hymenoptera; family Athaliidae; genus Athalia; species Athalia circularis. The sequence goes on from OZ021700.1 coordinate 18,875,890, forward strand.
GGGGGGGGGGGGGGGTGAGAGAGAATTCACCGTTGCGCTCGCAAATCCACATACATGGGGCATCCAGCTTCGCGTATCATTTACACACATGGTACGATATCAGCGTAATTTTCAGGGCACATTGAATTTCGTAGAAGTGGAAACATGCTGTTTTGTTTTCATGGTATAGTTCTGTTGTGTCTGTTTTCATCTGGTGAAATTCTTGGTTGTGAACTACACAAACAGATGCGAGGTGGTCGTATGTTGGACTTCATGTAATAATCAATTAAAATCTCACACCAAATATCAGATTGCGAAAAAAGTAAATCCTACCAAAAGTTTTGGAAGAACAAAAAAGTATTGAATAGCTATGAATTTATCGTAATAAAAAATGCGACTTTTCGAAAGCCCTTCAGCGACCTCTGAATATTTTAGACCGGTCTAGATTTTTATTTTTGTAGCAGCAGCAGCAGCAAATCTTTGATTTTTTAGGTAAAATTTTGAATAGAAAAATTTCGCCACCCTACCATCGACATATTTTTACGAGCTTAGATTCGATTTGAGCTCAACCTTTAGGGAGGCATGAAGAATTTTATTAAAAAATTTCTAGCAAGCTTGAATATCTTAGGAACACTTCTTACCATTACCTATTCGTTCTCTGAAATAAGCCTGACTTCTCAAGATTTTCACCATTCTGGAAAGGCGTTATTTGAAGTGACGGAAAGGCTTTACAATTATATGATTACATGCATATTTGCCAGTCGGCAATCTACATAATGGTCGTTTGATATCGTAATAAGTTGAACGGGGAAACTGGATGATCGTTCTACGAGTAATTTCCGGGTTGTCAAACCCCTTAATTGACGTCTGTACAGCCTAGTAGCTCTACACTATTCAAATTACCTTTTTATTATACTTGTGCTGTTGTGCAGGTATCGCGTTCGATGTAGATTCACTTGAAAATACATCGCTTCCAGTTTCACTGCACAACAAAACTTTGTGTAAAACGTCGTCACGCGGGTTATTTGAAACAGTGAATTTTCGGAATTGCAATTTCGAACGGCACGAACACCTTTTTCCCAGCATGGCTACGTATGTAATTTTCCGAAAAACGTATGTGTCAGATTAGGTAAGATAAAAAAAAAAGCATTTTTAGAAAAAAAAAAAAACGATGACGTCAGATTTCCCTTGGCTTCACAAAATATCTCACTTTATATGCGGGATACGTTTTCGTCTCGAAATACAGAGGCGATATCTCTTATCATAATAATTACCCATATCTTACATCCCTGCAGTGCAAGGAACCGGAGCTCGGTGGTTATTATTATAATTTTTCTCGTATACCAAAGCTTGTCTGCAACTCATACCTGCAGCAGGCGAGGACATCGTCGTTATATTTTCTCATCCTCGTTTAATACACGCTATATATAAGTATATTTTCTGTATCATAATATACAGTTTCGTCTACTAAAAATCTGATAAACTATGTAACGTTGTCAAATAAACAGCAAAAAACGATGCGTCGTGTCAAAAAATAAACTAGGTAGGTGTACCTGGGTAAATTCAACTGACTACCTTTTTTTTTTTTAAACAAAGTTGGATCGTTCTTCTGGTATTAAAATGGTAGGTGATTTCCGGAAGAATTGAAGAAAAAAAGAAAAACGACCTACCTCCAAGAATTCAGGAGTTATGAGGATTCAAATTTGCACGAACGATTGTGGTGTGTGATAAGCTGCCTTCGAGCAGGCGCTCGAGTCGTCAGGCACTTGAGCGGCCGATTCACACCTTTAGGTAGTACTTCCGTCGAATGAATTTCTCAAAAAGTCTCTGCAGCTCAGGCAACGTATCAATAAAGACGCAATTCACTCGCCTGGGCAATTTCGAAGAGACTGACCGTTTAAAATTTGAGGTGACCGGAGTTAAAGTTATCGCAAAAATTTGGGCGTGACCTAACCTATTTACTAAACACGTAAAAACGGTAAGTCTTTAGTTGTAACGACCAAACGTAATTTAATAATTGGACAAAAAACGAATGGGAGTCTGTTCGATTACGTCGATGACTCACAAACACTTGCATAATATCACAAAAAGACCCCTCGACATTTTTTATGTTTTTTTTATTACGTAAATTTTTTTTTCTGCTGTACAGGAAGTCTTGATCACGTGTCAGGGAGTTAATACTCGAGAAAGAAGTAAGTCACGTATGAAATCATACCAAAATCGTAAAAATTATCACGTCACAATTTAGAAGGCACCTAAGCTGTACTACATTGCGAACCCACGGTGTTATTAATTAGAGACGTAAAATGAGAAGCACGAAATATAAGAGAAAAGAGAAAAAAAAAGCACAAGAAAGGAGAAAGACCATTTAAGCTTTACAGCTGAGGATATAAACACGACAATTCCGAAATACCGCTACCTGTCAAGCGCTGGTCTGATAAGATCAGAATTTATGCTTCAATTAAATTACCAACGAAGTTAAACGACGCCGTCACCGAACTAAGGATCAAGATACATCCTGCCTCGTGGGGTCGGTGAGGAGAAAAGGGCGGGAAGAGAAAAGGCTTTCGCAGCGGTCCCAATTAAGAACATTTACCGCAATAACAATATCGTCCCCTAGAGAAAATCGAACGAATGGATGAAGCAGCGCGACGAGTTGGAGGAACTAAAAATACTTTCGATGTAGAATCTACTAATCACCAAACTGCACAAAACATGCACTATAGAGTTTCACAAAGTCATAATACCTGTTATACAATTTACGTTACTATAATCCCCGAAAATCTCTTGACACAACAAATCGCGACATGATGTCAAACAAGATACACCGAAGACTGACGATGAGACTCCCAAGGTACTCGCTTCAGAAGAAGTTTATGAATGAAGTAGCGACATCAGAAAAGAGAATTCGGCGTCGGCGCAGCCTCGTCGGATGCTGGTATTATTTTCCGTACACCCAATTTGTGTATATTTAATAAAACGATGTGTGCAGGAAGTCAAAATTTTCGGCGGAAAGAATTGTTTTTTTTTTTGTCTCGAATTATCCGCGAATGACCTTACGCAATTCAGATTTCTAATCACATTCGATCGATCAAAGAAAAAAAGATAGGTATATGTATATACATATAGATATGATTTTATTTGCACAAATTAGGAGGGGCCGAGGAAGGTCGATAAAAAATTTCGTTCAAGATTATCAGGTTTGCTTCATACTGAAAAATGTTTTGACTCGACAGCGACTCTAGTAGTACACACAATACATACAATATAGGTATATATATGTACATGGGTATGTATACCTAGCTATCTAAGATGAGCCCGTAGATAAAAAGAAAATTGCAAGTTTCAAACAGGGTCTTGTTTTTACAGTCAAGTGCCTAGAGCTTTCTCATCGCAACAAAAAAATGAGGAAAAGAAAATAAGTAAACAAAAAACTTCAACGTTCTGCGCATTCTCTCGTGATAAGGAATTCAGCTTTTCATTTTTATTCTTATAATGTTTATTAATTTATACGCGTTCATCTATTGATATGATATTCTCGATTCGAATTGTCCGAAAATACGAGATAAAACTTGTGCCAAAGATAAAGAAACCTATTGTTAGCCAGATCTGCTGTGTATGATACGAAGATCATCGCTTTGGAACACGCGAGGTATATGTAGTTGGATGTATTATCTATACATGGTATAAAAAGAAGGGCTTCAAAGTGGTATCTATATAGGAAGAAGAAAAACATAGACAGTTATAAATAGACCGCTCAACCTAATATTAATGTTCTTTTATACCATCGGGGTTCTGTCGTATGTATACGTATGTACTGTATATGTTGCTGTATACTGCAATTTTCTTTCCATTTCTACAATATTTATGACACAAGTGCGACGTATGAACTCGTCGTTCAACTGCAACTGTAGATTAATACAGCAAAATCTTTGAAACACGTGTTTTTATCATTTGTTTATTTTTGCCCCCTTTCATTTCATGTCGAGAAATTTCTCAATTACCAAATTTGAACACTGATGTCGGTGAGAAATTGCTACGTAATTTTGCAAATTATCAACGACGGTGACTCGAATTGTGGTTAAATTCGGGATTATGTGTAATGTTGATGTACACGAACTTCTATATCAACAATAATTTTGTCATACGTCGTTTAATTAACATCGTCTGCTGCACGTTCGCTATGTGTAATGAATATGTAAATTGCATGAAATTTCAGTTGATGTATAAAAAAAACCACTCACTCGGCGTATTTAGAGTGGGGGCATTTGACTTTGTCACATTGATTAAACAGCCCTCGAGGTGGGTAATTGATTCATAAGTAATTTTTTAATTAATATACGTATCTATGTCTTAGCGGCGGTATGAATATCGAGGAATTATATTATTCAGGAAAAGGTGTATCGTGAATATACCTGATATTAATTCTGTACCCTCGAATCACTTTTGTTAATAATGCATTTTACCCAATTATTATGGAATGATTAGTCGCGCTGATATAATATTTTGAAATAAACGGTTAGCCCTTAAAAACCTCGAGGTAATAACCTCTTCTGACGTGAAAATCTCTTCAACGACACAAAGCTAATTGCAAGGGCACTCTGGACACACGGCAATACTTCGTCGAAATGAGAGTCTTCAACTAATTTTCAAGAGTTAATTTCCTTATTCATAAATACATCGTATAATGAAACTGACTATAAGTATATTGCTGTGAAAACGAAGAATTTTCATCCCACTTTTTCTATCCCATTAATTTTTTTCACATTTTTTTTTCCTTTACACCCGACACGACAGTCAACCTGAAAGATGATGGAATGTTCAAAGGAATCGTTAACAAATTAAAAGTCAAGTTTCGAAGAAAAATAAAAATTTATTAACGTGAAAAAAAATAGAAAAATTACATGTCAATGTATGATGTGTTATCGACGAATTTTATGTGTTATTATTGTGTCGTGTGCATGTTTTTGCGTCGGGAATTATTTTTTTGATTTAATTTAAGAAATTTTTTAACAAAAAAAATATTCCGAGCTGAAGTTTCTGTACGGGAAAGAAATTTCCATCTTGACCGTTTGTCTCAGTTAGAGTCATACGAAATGACCGTAAAGAGCAAATTAACAATGGTCGATTGAGCGACACTCGTCCTATTCGAAGATTCATTTCATAGCTACCATGATGATGATTGATTTGAAATAATTGTTAATATGCAAATATCTATTCGAGCGTACGATATAATAATGAGAGACTTTGGATTTGATTAATTGAGAAGTCTCACTTACACAATTATATAAAAACCAATATATAATTGGAAATATTGACTAGCTGCAGTTATAGGCGGTGCAAAAGTATATTTTCACTTGTTTTAAACAAGTGTACATATATCTTTGGAAGATAATATGTATATCGTTTATACTCCCCGCGTTGGATGAACACTCGAAAAAATATTTATTTAAAGAAAAAAAATGTGTTTTTTTTTAAATCGTTAGAAGAGTTGAGAAAATATTATTATTTACAATTATAGGCATGTATAATGGCAGCAGTGGGTAATGAGTAATCATACGTACATCGTGATTACGAATGACTCATTAGCTGTTAAATCCGCAAAACTGGAGTGTAAATTTTTCTTTGAAATAATCGTTGTATTTTTACCGGGCGTTTCTTGCTCCTCGAAGAGATTTGGCTTTAGATTTTCATAGCTGACGTAAGTTCTGGTGTTCCTTGGTTTGATAGTCGCGTAATGAGGTTGTTCCTCGTCTTCGCAAGTTGAGAAAACTGGATATCCCGAATATCCAAATGACGATACGGATTGGATAGGGACATTTTTTCTTCTCATCGAAAGAGATTCTTCAAAATTACTCGACTGAGGTCTCGCTCGAGGAACGTCGTAGATCGGTTCGTTTTTGCATCTTCTTATCGTCACGATTTCTCCCCTCGAAGGACTTTCGTCGTTGTCCTTTTGATTATAGAGTCGAGGCTCTGACCTCACAAAAGGATGTTTTGGAAGTTTTGCTAGCTGACAACTGATCTGCTGAACTCGTGTAGCGACCAAATTTTTCTTCGGCATTGATTCTTCGAGGATTGATTGGTTGGATATGTATCCCGAATCTTCCTTGATGTCCTCGACCTTTCGACTAATTTCTTTCCGGGCAAACATTTTGGAAATATCTTTCGATGAATTTACAAACTTCGGGCGACTAACATCGAACTTTTTCATTGGCGATGAGGTAATGAAGGTTGAAAAATCGCAGTCCTTGTAAGCCTTGTCGACGTAGTCGTTGTCGTGGTACATCAGAGTCTCGTTGAACGACGTCAATGACGAGGTCCTAGAAGAAGTGGATCTTTCCTCATACCCCGAATCGTGAATTTCCTCGATTAATTTTTCCTGGGATGCAAATACCACCTTCTTTTTATTATTCCCTGAACTTTTTCCAGTTAATTTGGCAAGGAGTTTTTTGAATGACTTTTTACGCGGCAATTTTTTCCCCGTTATGGGAATCCAGTAGATCGAGGTGTCATCTACCTCGATCGGTTTTTTTAAAAACGCTCCAATAATTTTTGGCGCTGTTTTACTCTTCTCAGCTTCAACATTTGCATTCTCAATCACGTTAGTCACGTCGCCGTTGAAATCGTCGGTCAGATTTTTCTCCAAATTTTCGTGTTTCACTTCGGGCTTTTGCACGACGTCTGATGAATCGTAAGCATAAATCGGCCCGGTACTGTATCTCATAGCATATACATCGTCTGCTTCGTTAACTCGATTTTTCCATTCTAATGCAGCAACTAGTTTCTTGACAAAGTTTTTAGACTTTTTTGAAGTAGTCTTTGTTGGTGATTTGTAGTTGTCTTCAAATTCTTTAACCGCGTTTTCTACCGTAAGTGTTGTAGGTGTTTTAGCACCCTGGAGAGGCACAGACAGCATCTGACAGGAACCTCCATCGGAGAGAAGCTTCTTCGAAGTTCCAAACAATCTTAAAGTTGTCGGACGACAGGAAACTCCACCAACTTCAGGTATGTTGGACGCTGACTCTGATCGATTTTTCAACCAACCCGCTACAGGTCGATGAGCCTCTCTCGCGTTTTCCTGGTCTCCAAGATTCTGCGAATCAGCGTCAGTCACGGTATAACAATTCTGAAGATTAATCAAATTTATCGTAAGCCATAAAAGTAAATACGCAGTGAAGTTGATTTTGATTAGTTATACAACACTTACGTTATCGCCGTCTCTCCAGAGCATCCTTTGAAGAAAACTTGTCATAGTCATCTTGAAACTTATTTTTTTCAATAACAATTTTAAATTCGCAATTGAAGTCCTTGAACTAAATATTTTTATTGTTCGAATCTTTCACTATTCAAAACTATCAAGCTTTTATATCTGTGCTAGAATTTGAGAAGTTTTTCTGTATAACGTTGTACGTGTTTGAGCAAATTTTCAGATCTAACCAAATTCGCCAACTACAGGGTTATTTAAAGATCAGGTCTAGGGGGCGTCGCCCCGTTTCGGATGGTCAGTCGCAAATTTAGACCAATAAAATTGTCCAGTTCCCCCTCCCCTAGAATTTGGTATTGGGCGAAATTGTCACTCTAGTATTTTTCACCCCGTTTAAAAGCGGGTGTATCACTAGTTCAGAATTAATCATCGGTTGTAAGGTGTAACCTTTGTATGCACGAGGGGCTAATTCAACACCTGTTGATTTACTGAAAGCATTCGTTGCCTGGTGGCCAATAAACCACGCACGATCTGCGCGTGCCAACATGACTATACGATTCTCAAATTTTCCACATCATAATTGAAAAAAAAATAAAAGAAAAAAAAACGAAAACACGGAAAAAGCTATTCATCCGCAATAACTTTACGTAGCAAAAAATTCATTCAATGTAAAATTTTGGTTCTCAATTCCTCGTGTTTCTCTCAAATATGAGACACGAATAAGTCGGTCAGATTTCAACATTATTCTGCAGTTAAATCGAATGAATTGAAATTCATGTGAAAAACCGAAATCTTCCAAGGAATGAACTTTTTGTCTGACGAATAAGTTTTCATTCGTCAGGTAAACTTTTCCATATCATCATTCCTTGCAAGTCCGCAATGATTACATTTTTTCAATCGAACAATCTCTTGCTGATTTCTTGAAGATAACGAGACGAATGTAATTTTGTCAAGTCTAATAAGTTCCGGTTGAAATTGAAGTGTTTTATTGGAACGGAAAAGATCGAATTCAGCATATGATTTTGTGCCTGAATCAACTGCTTTTTGGAATATGAATGTCATTATTACCAGCAGACTGCCAAAATTCTATAGGACCAATAGCGGCGGCGTACGTGTAAGTCACGGTCGGCTGCAGTCGAGTGGAGTTGGAAGTTTCTTGAAGGGTCAAGGATCAAGAAAGGGTGTCCTTTGTTACCTGTTGATCCTAAGGAGCGGTCTACCGAGAGTCAAATTATTTAAATCCAAGTCTTCAGCGTATAATAATACAAGCTAAACAATAATTCCCTCATTGTTCTCTACTTCCATGAACTATAAGCGAGGATTAGAACGTCAATAAATCTGTCTGCTCTACCTGAAAATTCAAGCGAAATTCCATAATCTATGTTTCTCCGGAAATATGCGAACTTTATGTGTACCTACTCATTTATTCATATAAACGAAAATAAACACCGGTAATTTCCACTACTCCAGGAAATCAATAAAAGGCTTTCCATAAAAACAAGTGAAAATAATAGACATAAAAATAAATAACAGAAGGAAAATTTTCTCCTCAGGTATTTCGTCGGATGTTGATGGAATACAAAAAGAGACAAAACCTACTTGCACTGAAGAGGGGGGTGGCGCGACGAGGGAATTGTTGCACAGTTACAAAGGGTGGAAGACCTCATTTCTCTTCGTCTATGATCCCTACGTCTCGTAGTCTCTCGCCCCCAAAAAACAAACCTATTTTCCAGGAGCCAATTACTTTCATGATATTCTTTTACTATTTCCCAACATGCGTATAACTTATCCATTAACCCCATAATCGAACTCCAACATTTTTCACGAATTCCGCGAGAGTAATATGACCTCTCGCCTTTAATAGGGTGAAATCGTTCGACTGATTATCAACACGTTATGCGTAGTCGAAAGGGTGGTTATACATTGTTTGGTGTGAATGTCGTTAATTGGAAACATGCACCTGCATTGTTCCCGTTGCCGAGATCTGTGAATGAATTTGACCAGGGGTAATGAAGAAAAAAAGAGAAGAAAAGATAAAAAGAACAAATGACGGATTTAACATTGAGGAAATGGATATCAATGGATAGCAGATTCCAATTAAAATCTCTATGCAGCAATGAACAACATTTGGAAATGACTACAGCGCATGTTGGAATTTAATTAAATCGAGGTTTCAAATGGAAAAGAAAATAAATAGAAACCGAAACGACGAGGGTGATAACTGCGGCGTGACTCGAACCCTCACTTACTCGGTGACCCTTGACCTATATCATGTTAAAAAGCTAATTGCAAGGTGTATGTAACGAAAATTTTCCTACAAATTCCCATCCTACAAACAGCATTATTTTTAGAATCGGAGGGATATTACAAGAATATCTATTAATCCTATTATCATGAGAGCGTTATTATGATGTCATATAGGAAATTAGTTCCTCTAAGAATCCGGAGTTCTGTATTTCTTCTCTTGGCTAAGTTTAGCTCTGCTCGCTGTTCATTCTATCATTGATCGGTTGCTCCAGATTGATAAAAAAAAAGAAGAGCTACAGGATAACAGGAAACAAGTCTGTTACCTAATGGATTAAACATCCGAGTTCTATCCAAAAAGCTCATTTTTAGAATAAAAGTAAGTCTTGCGCAAATTTCGATAGATTTCTAATTAGATATGTCAAACCTTCGGCAAACTGAATGAGAATATGGGTTGCAGGAGTATATAAAAAAAAAAGAATTCGAAATTACCAAAATTCCAATACCAAACAAAGGATGATAAAATCACACATCTAAAATATCCGACTGGTCGGCAACGTTCGAAAATGACTTTAATTATAATGTATACTTAAAAATCGCCTCGAGTCGAACGTTTTAATTATATCGAACCTGTGGGACGAATAACCTGCTGTGATGAGTTGGATCAAATTAGTTTATAAGATAGTTCAGACGGTGTAGTGACGTCGAAAATTTGCATTATAGTATCATGAGACCGGCGAGTTAACGAACTTTGCGTGACTCACACGGAATCCCGCGACAATGTTTGTTTGATGAAGGAAAATAAATGAAGAGAAGATGAAAGAAAAATAAAGGGAAAAGTGCACTAGCGCGATAGCGTTAAAACTAAAGAGACTTTAACGAGAAAGCGTAAATGGTTAAAGTAAAACGAATCATCAGCTAACGATAGTATATTCTGCAAATTTCACTGCAGACGCAATGGTCACGTCATTACGGTCGCCTTCGCTGCTACTGTTCGAAGCTTTATCCAGATATATCACGAGTTAGCCATCGTAAACGAGAATTGATGAACACTCTTTGAGAAAAGAGAATAGTAAAAAGTTGAGAAAAAAAAGTGTGTGCACGTAGAACTACAGAGGCGTAAACAACGAAAAATGAAGGATGCTTATACCGTAAAGGTGCAATTTACTCTTCAAAATGTGATGAAAGCCGAAAGCGCACTGCACGCGAAGGCTAGGTAATTTTTCAATGAAACGTACATATTTCCGTGGAGAGGAAAAAATTGCAAATTGTACCGGGAAACGATGTATAAATATCGGAAACACAGGTGCTTGTAGTAATTGACAATTTTAAAATTCACCCTCAATTTTACAATACATCGACGAACGTGATATGGCAAAAGAACCGCGCCGTAGCGGCTATGTGCGAAAATAAAAGATGTGAGATTAATTTCCTTTCGATTGAAAGAACTGCAACAGCCGCATCATGTATGAAAAATAATATGTGTATATGTGAGGTGAATATAAATATACGTGGCGTTGGTGAGCGGCATTGGTGTTGGTGCACACCACAGGAAGCTGCTCGTAAATTTCAACGTTTAACAAGGATGAGCATCTGCGCCGTCCGCCGACACGTTGATCTATGCTACTACCGCCGAGTGCCTCTCGCCGACGCGTACCGACCCATACCTGCCATGCGTATACCTGTATATGTTTCATTTTTACCTGCGATTTCGTGCGCGAAATCGTTCGAGAGAAATAACGAGGCTGTAAACTATATGGGAATGCGAACGCACCGAGTTTTTTCAGAGTCGTAGATGGGCCAAAGCGAATCTGATCACATAAAAAGAAAACGAACGTTTCAGAGCGAGATTGAATTGGTCGTTTGACGGATCATTCTTCGTCTTCGAAATTGCTAATGGTAAAGTTTTTGGGGGGAAATTATCGAACGTGGATTTATTTCAAAGCTGGGGGGATGGGGCTTGGATGAAAATACGTGTTGGGTATCCCCACACCATTTTAACTGTAGCAATATTTTCCCACCCGAAAAAAACAGACCACCCTATTCAATTACAGCACACATGTTTTCGACACCGAACTAGTACTTGAGGTTGGCCTTTTTTTCGGGATAAAGGACCGATAAATTGGTCGTATTTGCCTACCATTGCTTATAGGTTCTGGGAAATCATTTATCGGTTCATTTGACCAGGGAAATTTCACACCGTCCCTGGGGTCATTATCCTTTATGGAGGTGATTCGGCCAGGAGTGAAATTGGATTCGCATGTCAACATGTTTCCTTCAATTTTGATATTTTCAAATCCATCGTAGATACTTGATCGCTTTGCGAACACAATTCGTAGTTTTTCCGAAAATATTAGTATGTAGAAATTTTTTGAAAATTTCAAACATAGTTATGCCTCGTTTCCTAGAAGTTTCATACACATCAAAGTCCTCGTTTCGAATATATTAACTGTATTGAATAAATTGTATTCCTTTGACGTCGGACCATACGTCGCGGATTATACGAACGGTCGCTCCATGCAATAAGCCTCAAAACTCGATTTAATTTGCGTTGTGAAAAATACATCAAAAGAATTTTATTCATATCACCTGCGCTATACGCACTGATAACGATTAGTCTATAGATATTCAGCAACCATCCTATAGTTGCCAATATAAAATAGTCCCTTGACGCAAATAAAATTCGAAAAAGGTCGAGACATAATTACAGCTTCGCTGACCCGGATATCCAATCCAGGTATGAAAATTCTACAACCCTGAAATGTCGTGGATTATTGTTCGAGGTGTAATTCTGATTACATGAATACCAGAAATATAGGAATATATACAGGATGTACCCATAATGCATCGGATTCCCGGATTATTAAAGTCCGAATATTAATTTTAAGGTAATACCTGTAGGTTTAGTGTCAAGTACGTGGAATTTGAGAATGGAAAGGGAGTTCAGCTGACACCTGCAGGAGGACTCGGTGCGGCGAAATTGAGGTTTTTCTATGCATTCCCTACCTGCCCCCTAATGCCTACTTCGAAAGTGGCAATCGCTCTCGTCGTTCTTATTATTACACAGCTGAAAATATAGTAGTTTCCGTGCACGGAAGAATCGGCTATAAAATACCAACAATTAATAGTGATCTGGTCGAAATTTTAATATTGAGAGCAGAAATTATTTTATTATTTTTACCAACCCGCGACCGAAACCGAAAGTATACAACGCCATCGCAATAGATAAAAATAATAATTTATCGTTAATACTAATAATTTGTAGCTTCCCCGGCCGCGAAAATATTAATTGTAGAATAAACTAAGATTTATTATGTTGCCAAATATTTTTGTTACAAAATTAAATAAACGTAATGATAATTTATCGAATAATTTTAGTAAATCTATAACGACGCGTGCGGTAGTTCGTATTCAAATAGTATCCCGTGTAATTTCAACTTCGTTTGCAATTTCGTTATTCTTGAAATCTCATTCCCTGCCCCCCCCCCCCCCCCCTCAAACTGTTATGGTCAGCAGGTGCCATTCGGGTGGTTGGGTACGTTTAACCCACGGAATATTCTCGATCCAACCCGATTGGTCAAATTAGTTGGGGCGGTGACGGCACCGGACCCTTGTGGCCGGCTATATAATCCAAGGCCTTGACCTAAAAACATTTAATGTAAAATTTATCGTCATTGAACGTACATCGTTGAACCAAAATCAACATCGAACAGTTTACCTTGATGAGATCGAGATTAATTTTTTGATTCGATTATTTTATTTGAATTTTCAATTTTTGTGACACAGTGATGCGGTTTGAGATTTAGCGACTTGAAGTGTTGGATTAATTTTTCTGAAATAAAGTGACGAGTGAGATGTACACAGTTTCTTGGATTATTAACAACATGATTTTGGAACCGACAGACATTACCGTAAGTTTCAATGTTTCTTTGGCTCAAAAACCAGATGATGTGAATAATTGTTTTTTCCGCTAAATGGAAATAAATATAATCACAATAATACCCATCATAAATTATACGGCGGCGCTGAATTACATGGTTTGTTTTTGTTTTTTTTTCTCAGAAATCCAGACAACCCAGTGAGGTAGAACTCAAAGTGCAAAAATCGCTGCAGCAGCTTACAGTTCCAGATTGGTATACGAATAAATGCAGAGCTTCGCCAAAAATCATCGCCGATAGACGACCGATCGAAACTCGACCACCACCGTGGAAAGATAACGCGCGAAAGAATGCCGCTTCGAAAAATATCGAGAAAAATACAGCGTCTGATTCAGGTAAGACATAATAACGAGTAAAATTCGTAACACGCCACGTGAAAAGTTATGTCGATGCACGATTTTATTTTGAGTCGTGTGATGTTTTATTTGAATTTGATCTTATTTTACAGTTTCTGTCGAACGAGGAACAATCAACGAGAAAATACCCGCTCAATTGGAGTTTGAAGAATACGGAGAAGTGCTGAAAACTGCAACGAACTTAATGCCTTCTGGATCGACACATATTAGCAAGACTTTTCCGAAAATATCACCATCGAGAAAAATACAAAATATCAACATCGTTTTCCAAACTCCAACTTATAAGGAAGCGACAAACACGGCAGCTCAATCGGTCGCCGACGACAAAGAGAAAAGTAAAGAAGAACAACAAGAAGGAGAAGAAGTGAGACCGGAAATGCACTATCATGATTATACCTTTGATAAAAGTATGATGAGCATCGATTCCCTCGATGAATTTACACCGCGGAAAATGTCGACTCTCGAAAATCGAACGATCTCAGCAACGGCCAGTACCCCTATCAAAAGCTCCGCAGCGAGTACGTTGTCCTCTACAAAAACGTCAAAATCTCCAAGAATGAAATGTCCGCCGCCTGCCGTACCGACGACTCTAAAAAACAAGTTTGATATCAGTGAAGAAGAGCTTGCGCAAAATTTCGTAAAAGAAGAAACCTTTTTCTCAACACCGAACAAGAAATTTTCTGCTACCGAAAAAATTCTTTGTAATCCAGCGCGAACAATTGGGAATAAATTATCGTTGACCCCACGGAAAGCGGGTAACATTTATCTTCCATCCACGCCACCATCGAAAATAACAACGAATAATGAAAAAAATGATCCGGAAGAAAGCTTGACCGAAGAGAAATTATTTACTACACCAAAGAAATCAACGGAGATGGAAAATATAATTAAAAATCAACAAAAACGATCTTTGAACAAAAGTTTTGTCGATGGAATAATCCAGGAATTGAACGCAAAGTGCGTTGCAAAAATAAAGCCGAACAACCAAATTCCATCACCGAATTCACAGAATTTTGTTAAAAAACTTGTTCGTGCTCTTGAGATGGGTTGTAATTTGAAAAATAATTTACGCTGCGATGATTGCGAAGAAAAATTATCCGGAAGTTCGAGTGACGCTGATTTTAAATCTGGACCTTCGTCTGCCTCGATATCTATAAAAGATTCCGACAGCGGAAGCGGTAGCGATTCGGAAATTAAATCATCAATTTTACAGAGAAGCGGAGATAGTCCTTTCCAAATATTTTCAAAGGCTTTAGAGGAATGTGGAAATATATCAAGGGAATCTATAACGCCCTACGTAGACGCCGAGGACGAATCCGTCTACTGGATTCCATTGCCAACTTGTAAATTACCCCGTACAAGTTCTCTAAAAAATATGATGTCGAGATTATCGTCTGGAAATCATCATCAAGGTGGCAGATCATCGCCGACTTATTCTTCAGTTCAAAGTGCTGCCGACGACTTTTTAGCTGATGATCTTCCTTTGGCACTACAACCGACAGCTCTATCGACAATAAATTCAAACAATCAAACATCGGTTTCTGGTTGGGGCGAAACGTTTAATAAAGTATCGGTACGATCCAGGCAATTGTTTAGGATTGACGAAACGACCGTTCTCGATTCTGGGTATTCTGATAGATCTGAAACAAATTCATCGACTTCATCTGTCGTCGATGATTATTGGTACGAAGACTCCGAGTCAACTCAAACCGCCAGTGAAGTCGCTGAAGATTCTATAAACCATCATTCAAACCACGTAGTAAATCCTCAGAGAAATATGCAGCGGTTCTACAGTCAACGCATCTCGGTTATTTAAACTTTGTGATTGGAAAATTATTATTTAAGAGATGACATTTCGCTGAACAAGTTTGAAAAACTTTGTTCAATAGAATTGAGATAAGTAATACGATGATATAATGATAACGATAAAAATAATGATTCGTATTTCGCACGCTGGGAAGATCCTCGCTGACTACCGTTTTGAAAAAAACGGTTTACGTCAGAGATGTGAGTTTGTGAAATGAAATTTTCTGACAAAATGTGAGCAGCTCACTTAATGTTAAAAATACAAAATATACACGAAATATGTAGAGCTCAGCTGTCAATTTTTATACAAAAAACGAAAAGAAAGCAATTATTATTGTGTCGTTGTAAATGATTATGCGCATGTACAAATAAACGTATGTAATACATTTTACTAAATGAATCGTACAATCCCCTAACCTCGTCAAATTCCGACATTTCCTTTGATCTACAAAATAACATGTATGACAACGTCACGTGTCTATAGTTTCTGAGACAAATAAAATCACGTCTACCAAGCGTGATATGTACTAAAACTTGGAAAGATTTTACGATGCGTATATTTGACATCACCAATTCACTATGTATATCGAATCACGTATCGCGAGTCGAGTCGCGAGTAGTCGAAATACAATCTTTTTTTTTGTACTAAAAAATTTAACCAAGCTCCTTGAAATCATGGGATCGATGCAGGACAAACTTAGACTAAACTAAAAAAACTAACAAATTTGATGGGAAAATTATATACTTGAATAAAGGCATTTTTTCAGTTTCAGTAAAATACAAACTATCCCGTAGATATAAGCGTCAAATTCAATTGAATAACATGTTGCGATTCATTAAACTATTTATCATGAACAAATATTTATTCCCATCACCGTCCCGCAGCGGCAATTAGACATCACTCACTTAATCAAATAAAGGAGCGTATAACTAAATGTGGCATATGATCGTCTACCATGTTTTCTCACTCTGATCAACGTATAGACATAGATATAGTGAGTATAGAATTTTGGAAATCGATAGTTTGCCAGATAAAAAATGAGAAAGAAAAACAAGAAACTTTCAGATTTATTTGCTAAGGTCTGAGACGATTATATTATCATTATACCTATATACATAGCTATAATGCGGAAAATTGTGAAGTAGGGGAAGAAATTATTCAGCCGGAATTGGAGATCGAACGTAAGTCCCCCCCTCTAAGCCCTCTTGATAAAAATTATCTCACTTATTTGAAGTTTTATCGGAATATTTTAAAACTACGAATAACGATTAGCGAAGATAATTTTAAGGAGTACCCATAATATATCCGAAGAGCGGATCCCATTAGTCTCTCTAGGCAAAATGAGGGTAGACAAAATATAAAAATGAAATATTTTACTCACTTAATGAGGGAAATTGTTTCCCCAAATTAATCAAATTCTTTTACTACAAGACAGATAATTATACATGTGAAAACCCTAATCGCGATTTCCGGTAGCAAATTGCCCTGGTGACGCTTTCCGTGCCACGGGCTACTTTTGCTTTTCAAAATGGCCGATGTTTCGGAAAATATAATTATTAGATTGCAACCATCACCACTGTGAAAAAACTATGTCGAAGTTCTTTTCAGATTTCCTGCTGTTGCGATCCCATTCTGAACGGCTTCTCAATCGCTTTGTTTTTTAATCAGCGACGACCGTTCGTTTTCATATAAAAAATTACCTTCCATCTTTAGATTAGGTTCGAACCCTACGTGTCATATCCCAAGATAGCTGAGACCGGATGCTCACGGAACAAATTTCTCCTAGAATTGTCCCGATGTTAGGCAAAAATGTGTCCCGAGCTGCACGTTTGCTCTATTTTAGCCCTAAATTTTATACGTATACCCTTCACGTAATGAAATAGGTTATAACCAAGTCCGGTCTAAACGTACCTTTCTCCTGGATTCCTAAGCTTAACGGTTCTCATGAAAATAATTCGAAGGTACCGGAGAAATTCTCCCTTATCGTCTATTTCAAAATAATCTGCCAGCTGATGCATTCGAAATTAGAACAAAACTTTCCAAGTTACACCCAAAACGTGTGAAATATTTGTGCTTTTTCGTGCGATTGAATTATTTACGCTGACAATTTCCGTATACCAACTTTCATAGGTGAGTACATACATAATATATTCTAATATACAGCTATATCCGCTTATCTTGCATTTCCCCGTGCTTTTAAATCAAACATAAACCACCTCGCCTACTTTGGATTCCGACTCGATGCGCTGCGGACCACAAGAACAGTTTGAGAAAAGTGGAAAAATAAAAATTCCTCTTTTACCCTACCCCCCCCCCCCCCCCCCCCCCGCATCGAACCGACGTGCGTCCATTACCTCACGGTACACATATACACCAATCTGCAGCCCAGCTCACGCGACTACTTCCATTTTCAAGGAAGAAAAGATAAAAAAACAAAAGGTATTCCCTCGGGTTATATACATATATACATATAGGTATGCATCAAGGTGTATAGGTGGGCATGCCTATACACCCATAACGGTTCTCCGAATAAATCCATACAGCCTTCGCGTGATCCGCGTGATTATCCGATAGTTGCATCCAACTTCAAGTTCATCCGAAGGTTGCTTGCTGCAGCTAATGTATAGTAATTTTAGCTGACTAATAATCGTATCACGCAATGTGTCCGACCAAATCTACCGTAAAAAACTCTTAATGTTTCACAAGAACAGCAGAAAATGGATTGATCTTGTTACAAAAATAGGACATATTATTCGCATCGTTCTTTTATCGGCGTACATATAATGATTCCGGAACTTGGATTAATGAAGCAAAATTACGAGAACTTTTCGTCGTACGATTCGTTCTATTCTTTTCGTCGCATGAACTCTATATTTGAAATTCTGAGCGCGTAGGTTCAACTAAATCGCATATGGGTGTATATAAAGTCCCTCCACCGCACCCCCTCGACGCCAATTCCTATTTTTTCTCCTCTCTTGTGACGCAGAGGGTAGAAACTCAAGAAGCGCGAGACTTTAGCCAGTCTTCCTGGCGCCGTCTCATTGATCCTCCTCCGAATCTACGCTCAAGGACGCCGCAGATGAAGGGAAGAGAGTGGAATCTGCGTCATATACAGGCGCGTGTATACCAAAGGTCGTGGGTTCATCCAACCGGCGAGAGGGTCAATGGAGAAAACTGAGACCCGGATTAAAAATCACTGTATGTATACAATTTCCTGACCAAGTAACCGTGAAAGCGCGACTCACGTTTTTCTTTGGATTAGCTTGCGCTACCGTAAGAGCCGTAAGTTCTGCTGTAAATTTTTTCATTTTTTTATTGCACTTCTTCATTTTTTTCACATAACAGAACCAAGCGGAGTCCAATAGATGAAATTTGGGCAAAATTAATTTTTGATCGTTCTGTAAATGGTCAAAACAGAAGACTGCATATTGTTATCTTTAGAAAAACGAGAACGATCCGAAAGATCGAATTTCCGAACTACCTGCGAGAAATTTCCACGTTTCTTTTTTATTTTTCATTTTTTCATCGTACGTACCTACTATTTTGAGGATATACTTTCTCGTAGAGCGATTCACACATTTTCGTGATCTGTTATACCCTTCTGATTCTCAGGGGACGCCAGAAATTCGTCGAACGAAAATAGTAATCCGTCAAGATCGGTTAGTTCAATAATAAATTCAGGGTTTACTACACTTGATTAATTTTCCAAATATGTATGGGAACTTACATATCCGATACAATATTTATTTACAGACAAAAAAATGGCTGACGTATACCAGACATGTACTGCGACGCTAGGTTTTTTTTCCCCAGGCGGGTTATATGCCCGGGAAATCTGCACGTGCCTTCGGCGCGATCGGGTACAAACGGAAAACGTAACAAAACTGAATACGGAAGATTGTTGGGCGCCAGACGCGCTTTTGCGTCACTTAACGAATTTTACAAAACCTTACTAAATTAACAAATCCAGATCCGACGGGGTGGCTGGCTAGGCACAGGCTGTACAACAACGGAATTAAATGGTAGACTGGCGTGGATTAACAAAAACAATTCGGGCACAAACAAAATAACGGTAATGCAGTAAACAGATTCGTAATTATGTGAAACTGTATTTTAACAAATGCGATAATCAGAAATACAGCCTCGGAAGGTTAACAAAAGATCGGGAGTAACAACTCTGACAAACGTTACAGTACATTCACATGTATGGTAAAAGATTCATTCTCTTACGGAGTACATGTCGTTGCACAAATTTCCGAGCGAAATAGAGCGCCGTACACATGTATATGTGGTGTTCCAATTTAAACGACC
Source organism: Athalia circularis (assembly GCA_963978495.1). Lineage (NCBI taxonomy): Eukaryota > Metazoa > Arthropoda > Insecta > Hymenoptera > Athaliidae > Athalia > Athalia circularis. The sequence goes on from OZ021700.1 coordinate 18,895,732, forward strand.
CACAAAAAAAATTTCATTTTATTTTTGAATAATCTTTACCCTGTAAAATGAACAATCTCACAATTGGTGATCAAAATTGTCATTTTAATATCGTAAGAAAATATTTATTTCAACTCCGTCTCTTATTGTAGTTGCATCCCGGACTCAGAAAAATCCGTAATAATCAACTACTCAGGTATGAGGGGACGATTCCGTGTAGGTAAATTTTTCGTTATTGACTTTTATGGTTCGAGCAAAATTTTGTTTTATATTTGTGGTTATTTTTTTTTATCAAATGGTACACCCCGTATGATACCACATACGTGATATGGGTAATCCCGTTTATAGGACGGAATATTACCCGCGCATGCAATATAGTATATTTTTACTATATGTATACCGATATATACACTATATCTACTATGGATGAAAAAGGGTCATAGCATTCAACGGCGTATCGCGAGAGAAGGAATAAAGGAAAATCGGACGAGATAACATGACATGAAAAAAAAGAGAGAACAAAAAAAAAATCAACATCATTTTGCTATTTCTATTTCAGACCGCAGATATATTATTTACTATACAATATACTTACATATATCTATATGTACAGAGTATGATATTCTCTTCATCTCATTGCCAAAAATATGGTTTAATATTACCTATCATTACATGGACGGTAATAAGCAAAAACGTCTATGCCAACAAAAAAAATTTTTTTCAAACTATTGCGAAAACGTGAAGCGCGACCCACATTGTAAAAATATGTCGATTGCACGATTTTTTTCAAAAAAGTTGTTCAAGACATTATTGCTTAATACCATCCACATATCATTGAGAAGATAGTTTGGAAGATGAATGAAAAAAAATGATAATAATAATAATAAATAACATAAACATAATGTGATACAAATCTCACCCGCTATAATTCAATAATTTAATAGGACAAGTTTGACTTGCAAACTCTGTTCAAATATAAATTGTACCTGAAGTATGATGTGAAATATAATATTTATTTTCAGCTAGCTATAGTTAATTATTTCTACATTGAAACGTTTTCATTTCCGCTTACTTACTTACGTAAACCGTATGGAGTTTATAAATTTTAAATTCGCAGAATTTTACTTGATGAAAAAAGAAAAAATAATAATGGGACAAAAATGATTTGCGAGTACAGAAATTTATGAAGATTGGCGCATGTGATTATGGATCAAGTGTATATCTGTGGTGAAAAAAAAAAACAAAAAAAAAAAAAGAACAAAAAGAAGATCAGCTTCTGTACGCCATCGTATACCATAAACTCCTTTGTCCGAATTACGAAATAATTTTAAGTAATCCTCCTTCCGATCATTCCATTATAAATAAACAAATCGCCATTGTTGAATTAAAGGACGGTGTTTCAGTATGCATTTGCCACATTGTTAGTGAGTTTCCTTTTCATCGTCATCTCTCATGAGAAGATCCTTCTGAAATGAAATCCCAAGGACGCGAAGACGCCATGTATAACCGGAAATTATGATGCTTTTTAAATATTCACAATCGACTATTATACCTATACGTGTACATACATGGGTGTACAGGCGGAAAAATTTAATGGACGATGTAGAAGAAAATATAAATAAATAAAAATACGCGTCTTTCTATCACTATACCTACCAATATACGCAACTCGGAGGGATTGAATTTAAATTATATTTCAACCCCACCACCCCGTTCTAGAACGTCGTGATTTTCGGCAGAGTATTATAACGAATTTTGCGATATCGTGGGAAGAAAATATCAAAGCAAGTATTTATCATAAACAAATATTTGCCTTTACAGTATAGGCAATTATACAACCTCATGCGGAAGCGGGAAAAATTGAGAACGTGCCGATTAGTTTCTTTCGAAAAAAGTGAACAGCCCATTTTATTTTTCGTTTTTTTTTTTGTTTTCTTTAGAAAAACAAAAAATTGGTCACAAGATGTATTGTTGGATGCATGCATTGAATGTGAGGACGATCACCTAATTTCTTGAGGAAAAAGAAAACAAAAAACAAATTCGTTGAAAAATCTACTCGACAGAACAGTGAGTAAAAGTAAATGAAAAAAGGATTCAAAGGTGAACAAAAAAAAATGAATAAATCAAGCTAGCAATCTTTGCTTCTGACTATATTATTTTTTTCAATTAATTTCCAAATATTTATCTAATTGATGCAAAACTCAAATATATGACCTAATTAGGGACGGCCCTATTGGAAAATACGCTCAGCAATAATATCTACAGTGGACTAATATTATTATTTTAATGACCCGGTGCGGTATTAACTCGTAAGTTAGATGCTAGAGAAAGTTTGCCGCAATTACACGTCTATAATGTACACAATCTACTGACAATGAGTATGACAATATTATACGAAGTAGGTATATACGTATATACCAACCACATAATACACAACCAAATCTGCAATAATCCACGATCCATGTTGTACCGTTGGGAACAAAATATAATAATAATAATAATAATAATAATAATAATGATAATGATAATAAGAGTAATAATTCTATTTAGGTATATACCTTGTCAAATAACTTTACCTCCATTTCGCAGCACAGCAGTTGATCAACAATATATATATTTTATATATCCCCCCAAAAGGCACCTACGGTGCAAAAAAGTTCACCATGTACATTAAATGTTTAATAATAACTACTATCCAAATATCTTTATTGCCAAAAAGTGTATCAACTATGGGGGAAAAAGGATTCAAATCAATTATTGTGCCAAACACATGTAACTTCGCATCATGCATAGGAGTACTAGAGAAGACTGGAATAAACATACAACGAACAATATTACCAAGTGTGAGAAAATAGAATTGGAGAATACATCGATGAAAATCAATTCAAAGAATCAAAAAGAATCAAACAAATAAATGTAATTGAATAAAAAAACAAATAAAAATTGGAGGCAGTGGTTCGCAAATACTTGCTGGGTAGGTGACCAGCATATGATTCGGCTGCAGTTCGTGCAGCAACAAATCTTGAATTATAATCATTTTTGCGTCAAATCAACAAATTACTTGGTATCATGAAATTTTCTGACGCTTTGAATGTAATAAAGTTACGCGTTAAAGTTACAAATCCAAATAAACTATGAGTAAAAATATATACCTAGTATTGTTGGGCATAACAGTAATGAGCGCAAAATTTATTGAAATTTATCCGTAACTTTGTGTTATCAGAAGTTTACTTTGAGTGAGGTTGGGGTGTTTTATTCTGCAGATAGTATATAGTACAGCGATCGGAGGGTTAATTAATTTTCAGACATGATGATACATAAAAACCATATACTAGATGAAACCTCCCTTTTCCAATCAACGAACAAATTTTCCAGTTTCATAACGCACAGCAGGCATACGTATATTGTATAGGTTTACCTACGATATAAACGAGACAATTAGTAAACTACTCATGTGACCTTGAGTTACACGGATATTTTCACAACTTCACAGATTGAAAGACGTGAATAAAATTATTGTCGAACGGAACGTGGTTTGCACAATAATTACAAGTACAAAAGTGACTTTCTAAAATTATAATTCTATCAATTATAGCGATGAAGATAAAGTTTTCTTTCAATCATCTCGAGGGTTAAGCACCTGAGGAATGTAACAACCCATGAAAAAGTAGGGAAGTAAATTACTGACTGGAAATTACTGGTCATGATTTCAAGGGAACTCGGTTCGAAAATTGATCTTTCAGAGATACATAAGCCGTTTTAGCGGACAGCTCGAAGCGATTCCATAAAATTCAAGTTTTCCGTTCTTTCAGAAGAACCTACAGAAATGGAAAATAAATGAATTACAAGCTTACACATTCTGTTCACTTTTGTGGGATACACCTTTCTGAGTTTTAGCGCTCAAAGTTATAGTGGAGTGCCGTAAACTCCTTTTTTCAAATTTATTTAGATCTATTTTCTTATAAAAGTAAAAAGAAAAAAAAACATATCGCTGCGGTTACTTATTTATAAAACCGCGGTGTGAAATTTAAATACGCCTGTACGCATACCGCTTTACTCAGTCTTAATGAGGGTACGCCCCTAAAGAGAGGCGCGCGTGATTACAGGTTAACCACTTGAAACTTCTAAGTAAAATATAAATGAAGAATTCATTTACGGATATTTGAGCCGACTTGAGTTCGTTTAACTAAAAAGCCACGGTATTTGCAGCAGAGCAGCTGTGATAAAGCGTTGGTCACGAATCGCGTGGAGCCAAGAATTTAATTTCTTGTCACGTAAATGTAGGTATATACTACAAATGAAAAAATTCTTCACTCTCTTTTTCTTTTTTTTCCAATAATAAGATGAAAAAATTGACCAATTTTTTATCAATCAAAATTCGTTTTTCGACCTAACCTAACCATATCACCTAAATCATCCTTGTCTCAGATTTTTTTCAATAATTGAACTCGACAAATGAAAAAAAAAGGAAAAAAAAAACAAAACGAATGGATAAGAGATGAAAAAGGTGTTACATCGAAAACTTTCGAGAATGCGATATGCGAATATGTATAGAGGCTCCTATTCACGGTTCAAGGAATATAATGTGGGCGGACATACCCCGGAGTCCTGGTATCCACTTTACCGTAGGTTTTCGAGTGGCGTTTATCAAGAGACTCGGTAGAGTCTCGCGCCAAGTACATTCGAAGAACGGGCGCACTACCGAGTATCTTTACTGCGACGGGAGCCCAAATGGCGATATAACATTAGCCTGCCAAGAACCACGTACTCCAATTTATTTTTTTGATTTTTTTTTTTATATTTCATTCAATTTATTTCTTTGATTTATTTTGATTCTTTGAATTGATTCTCATTGATTCACTTTCAAATTTTATATTCGTACATGATGCAAAGTTACATGTTCTTGGCACAATAATTGATTTGGATTCTCTTTTGTTTTTTATTATCAATGAATTTTTTAAACATTCAATGTACTTGGTGAACTTTTTTGCACCGTAGGTGCCTTTTGAGGGGATAATACATGTTCGGACCATAGACTAGTCTATGGTTCGGACGCCCGGTCAGGTTGATTTGAGGCTGGCGTCCCATGGTACAGAAATAGTTCCGTCCGGAGTCTAGTTACTTTTCAAGCACCAATCAGAGGCGTTCTGGATGCATTGACTTTACGGGCTCTATTTTTCCTACAATCCCATGATACGGAACTGACACGCACGGAACGATCGCCAGTGAATTGCGATCGTTCATTTTAGCGCTAAATTCGAAATGCGTTACTGTGACTGGCTGTCGGCGCTTCCGAGCCGATGCATTCCGTATCATGGGACACCCGATGGCTGACGGGGACGGATCCGTGTCACCCACACAAGCATAGAAATTTTAATCATTTAAATATTTCCAATTTAAAAACAGCTGTAACAACCATTTTCGTATTCTGCAGAATTTTACACTTACAGGCATATATGTACTACTGATCTGCTCAGCTGCTATTCTTGAGATGTCAAACGTTATCAGTCGTGTGGGCGAATCAAAGTGAATACAACATGGATCGAACGTAGGGTGAAAAGGAAATAGCGGAAATAAGTGCCATCCTTGATGTGCGCTCTTCTACCTTTTTCGCCCGGTATTTTTTTTTTTTTTTTTCTCTTTATGGTTCATGGTCGGTCGACGATGGTTGTCGGGTCGGAAGGGTATGGACCCGCGTCGTATAACAAATCACATGATTTGTAAATTTAAACTTCCGAAAGAAGAAAAAAAAAAAACGTTTTCTCTATTTCTTCGGTGGAATTTTGATATTCGAAACTCGAAAATTTCAACATGCGCTGCAGAGTGATCTGTCGAGACATGTCACACGTGAATTATTCAATAAAGTTTGTGTTTTTCATACGAATAACCTTTCCAATAGAAATTACACGTCGCCTGGGTTTTCAACAATTTTCAAAAATCAAAGTGAATATCCCTCAAATATACACAAAACTTATTTATAAAGATGGCAAGGTTATTTTATGTTAAAAATTTTACTCGCCTTGCTGCAATTCGTTGTTGTATAAATCGGAGAAAGCTGCAGTTAATCTCACTCGCTTTGTGGCGTGAACGTACATGTTTAGTTTTCTTTTCTTTTTGTTTTTTAACTTTTCTACCGTCATTTCTCAAGCTTTCGCTATGTATATAGGTATATCGGTATATTCGTTATACATGGGTAACATACGTGCGAAGAGTTCGGGCTCCGAGGTGAATATATACATTAAAATAAATCGACTTGAGTGCGATAAAGTTTGATTATAGGTGAATAATAATACGAATCGATGGTCATGTGTAACGAGCGAATAATAGCAGTTAATACCGATCAATTAATTAATTGGAAAAGCGGTTGACAAGTTTCGTTCCGTTTATTAGTCATACAAACACCGATAAATCCGCGATACATGTAGGTATGTATAACTATGTAAATTTCCGCGTTGTTCTGACATTTTTTCACGTTCGTTTGAATATTGATCCAGCCAGACTTGATTGAGTCACAGAATCTCCGAGGGGAAAAAATCAAAAAATTATGTTTCCGCCTCCGTTTGAAGCGCCGATCGTCACTCGTCAGAACCAAAACGTGTCACTTAAAATAATAAAAAATTTAATAATACATAACGATAAGCTCAAGAATTTCATGCTTGCCATGCGAGGGCGAACAGCGTGCGGGCGTTGACCCGAAAATCGCGGGTCGTGCACGATCGACGCAATTCCGAAAGCGTGATTTGAATAAAGCCGAGCAAAATACACCTCTGCCGAGATAAAAGAGATATATAGGTACATCTTACCACGGAAGGAAGAGAATGAAAATCCTGGTATACGTTTTACGAAAAAAACAAAACCAAAAAAATGAGTTAACGGTGCGATAAGAAGATATTACTAATTTGAGTCTATAAAAAAGAAATTGAAAAAAACTAAACTGACACGACTGTAGGCGATTCCAAAATCCTCGACTGGAACATACACCTGAAGTGGTGTATTTCTTGATTTCTTTTTTTTTTTTACTTTTTTTTTCTCGCTCACCATATACGACCGCTCTACCGGCTGATCGAATGTTCAGCTTATTCAGCTTATTCGTTTCTGTATTCACATCGCAAAATGTATACAAAAAAGTATGATTGAGCTAATGCAGTTAACGGGACGATAATGGTGACATTGGGACCAAAAAGTAAATGAAAAAAGATCTTTGAATGGCGACTGAGTTGGAAGAGTGAAAGTAATTTTCCAGGGCAATGGTGAAGAAAATTGACAATTGCTCGATTTGTTTCGAACGACTTCACCACGTGCTTTTAAAAAAGGGTGCAGGCTAACCGCTCGGACTTCACATATATTATAGCATAAGGTCACCGGAATGGAATAAATCTTATGGAAATGACGTTTTCTTAATAAATTCAGACGTTCGTCGATTTAAAAATCACAATTTCGTGTGTCCGTACCTCTTTTTATACCTACCGGCTAATCAGAATAAGACATCCCTACAACGCATAAAATCTTTTGAATGCGTCGAGATTTCCGTTGCCGCTTCGCTGCGTCACTCGGGATTACTATGCAGCTTCTAATTATCGTAAAATAATGAAAACACGAAGGGGAGAAAAAGTAATTTTGTTCAGCAACGTAACGGATTATAACTCTAACCCTTTTCAAGGGGTTCGAACGATTCCATTCGTTCGCGACGTAATAACACAACCTTTACAAGAGGAATCGAGTGACCTTCGATAAATCAAGAGCTGCCGCCGTTATGTAAATTATATTCAATGAAGTAAACAAACTTCGATTCTATTATACCATTGATTTAAATTATGGAATCATCTGCTTCTCTTAGCTGCCTTGATACAAAACTATATGGTTTTCAGTCACCGAAAAATTCCAAAAAAGCCCAAAGAGTGTACACATGTTTTTCTCTGATCATTCTCTTTCTACTTATTTTTTACTCTCTCTTCTGTTTCTCAAAAAACGTAATACAATCATAGCGATACTGGAGCAAGTACCTCGATCCTCTCAATTCTTCCAATTTCCTCTCAAGTTTTTTTTCAATCCTGCCGTAGTACCCTCTTCACGTTGACGTTTTCCGTGACGTAATGATAATAATAATGTTAATACCAGTAGGTAATGATAATAAAAATAATAATAATATCGAAAGCGATGGTAATAATGATGCCAGTAGAATCAGACGACATAAGAATATAATATCGGCGTTCTGCAGCAAGCATCGGGTGTACGCCTATAGAAGTGCGATGATATAGGGGGTCGTTCACGGATGCTGTTGACAAGCGAGAGATTTTCACTCAGGGGAAATCAAATACCGAGTGGGTCACGCGTGTCACAGATTTGTGGCTGTACCGGGCCTGCATCTGATATTTCACTGCGTGTACAGTTCATTCATTTATTATTTTATTTTATTTTTTCCCCTAATTTTTCTTCATTACCGAAAAATAGATATGATAATATGGTCTAGTGTTTCGATCCCCTCGTTCACGCGGGGTTTTAAAATAGTCGCGTTCACAATGATAAAAATACTTCAAGCTCTAGGGAGGTAAAATAATATTTTGAAAATATACATAATTTGTCTTGCGATCGGCTTAATTTCATCCGAGGGTTCACTCTTATTATTTTGTTGATCCCGCCACTTACCCCGATATACATATCTACGCCGTCTCTGGTATGACTTTTTCTGAGGACTATACAATTGTGACGTGATTAACGAAGTTAAGCTCAGATTTCAAGTCCATCATTCTGACATGAAATCAATTTGTAAAATATGTCATGGGTTAACATTACTGTGTACGTACATTGGTATAAACAAATTTGATAGATATAAACGGAGGTGGCAAATAATCCGGGAATGTATCGAAATTAGTTTACGGGTTGCTATTTACACGCACGAAATCGAAAATATTTTCAAAAGAGGATACACCGAATGAATTTGCTCATTTTAACGCGATCGTATAATACGTTGAAAGCTTCGTTGATAATTTATCTCGTCCCACATATGTTGATCGTCTATAGGAAAGTAATAACTGCTTTTTGAAAATTTGGCGTTGTGAGTTCCCAATTTAATCAAATTACAACGTTCGCTCGTTCGCATAGGGATTCGTAGGTATAACATGATACACATGTTTTCTATTATATTTTATTCATTCTTTTTTCTCTTCTTTTGCCTCTTATAGCGACGAGAAATTTCGATTGTGCGTAATCCGAGCTTTATAACGAAACGAAAGCGTGAAAGCAACGTGCTAAATTTATTGCGAATTGGAAACCCGTGAATTAAACTGTACTTTAGGCGATCCGCTTGACATACTTATTTTCAATTTTTTTTTTTTTTTTTCGCTCAAACCCTGAATAAAAACCGATATTCCTTCGTTGAGCGCATGGAAAAGCTTGGGATAAGAGATGAGAAGAAATATTGGGTGAACGATACGAGGAACAAGATGCCTACCGAAATATTATCAATCACCTTCTTAAAAAAAAAAGGAAAAAAATCGGAACGATCCTACGAGACGACGCGGCAGCGGTGCTCGTTATATTCCAACCACTTCTTTCGAAACTTTTCACCGAATTTGATGGAACCCCTTAATTTTGATTGATTGAATTTAAATTATTAGGTAAAAAGGAACACGGAAGGTGTGAAATTACTCATAATTGTGTAGGATAAGAATAGATTTAATCCTTACTGTAAGTGTAATGTATAAGTGTAATGTAAGAGTATTAGTTATAAGTGTATGTCGAGGATCGCTAATCCTCAGCGTGTGGCCCGATAGTCAGTTGACTGCCGAACGACGTGAAATTCACATACACCTGTCCATGTTATCGACTTATCAAATAAATCTTAGGAACCCTACACACAATAAACTATTCTTTTTTTTAATAAAAAACACCACAAAATTGGGGGCTCAACCGGGATCCAAGTACAATAAGTTAAACATGTGCACAGTGTATGGGTAGTCAATGTAAGACGTGAAAGTGTACGTTAATGACGAAAATTTGAAAACGACGTGAAGACGAAACGACGAGTGACGATTGTAAGACGTAAAAATGAGTTACACGACGAAAAAGGCGAGCGAATTGAGGGTGCCTGAACTTAAAGAGATTTTGAGGTCTAGGGGCCATAACGACGTAGGCACAAAAAGCGAGTTAATTGCAAGATTGATGGAAATTGATCCGGTGGGTAACTGGATGCAAGTAACACCCAACGACGAAAACCAATATGGCGACGGTGAGCGTGCTTCTGGCCCTACATTAAATATGGCCAACAGGGAAGTAGGTTTGGCGATGACGGAAGGATCTAGTGTGTCCAGTGACGAAGCGTCTTTACGACGCGAAATGGAATTGTACCGCAGAGAAAAAGAATTGGCCGAAAGGGACTTGGAACTGACACGGCGTGAACTGGAGATGTTGAGACAAAACATGAATGACGGTGAAGGCATTTCAGGACGATGAACACAGACGACTCAAAATTTGCAATCTAAAGTTAATGTGAACGCGATTGCAGAATTATTGAATCATTTCGATGGAAACGCTAACATTTACGAAAATTGGGGACGACAGGTCAAACTGCTACAAACAACATACCGACTAAACGACGATGTAACGAAGGTGCTGATTGGCTCACGTTTGAAAGGACGCGCTCTGGACTGGTTCCATTCAAAACCTGAGCACATCGAGCTACCTGTCAACGATCTTCTTGTTCGGATCGAAATGATGTTTTCGTGTCGAAAGGACAAAGTTGCTGTCAGGAGGGAGTTTGAAGAGCGAATATGGAAAAAAGGCGAAACGTTCAGCGAATATTTCCATGAAAAGACTATTCTAGCTAATCGAGTTCCCATTGCTGAGGACGAAATGGTCGAATATGTGATCGAAGGAATTCCAGACGTAGCACTACGAGATCAGGCGCGAATGCAAAGATTTCAGGGAACAGCTTCATTATTAGAGGCTTTCAAAAGGATTACTGTCCGACATAAAGTACAGCAGCCGATACCAGCAACCAGTACACGACGCGATGACAAGAGCTGGAGACCCCCTCGGAGTGGAGAGAAGGAGACGACGCGTGGTGAAATCCGTTGCTACAACTGTGGTCAAAGTGGTCACCTGAGTGTAGCTTGTCCATCAAAAAATAAGGGTGCTAAGTGTTTTAGGTGTAGTGAATTCGGTCACATATCAATCAAATGTCCCAAAAATCATGGGGCATCCAAAGAAGTGAATACACTCAAAGACACTCGTATACATACACGACCGTCGAGGGGTAAGTGTTTAAAAGACGTTAGGATTTGCGGACGAGACGTCGCCGCTTTGATTGATACCGGAAGTGACTTATGTTTGATGAGTGCTGAAGGATACGTGAAGATTGGTGCACCTGCCTTGCAAGGCGTAGAAATTCAATTTCGCGGACTTGGTTCCGATAACAACAAAACGTTGGGCAAATTTTGCGAGGATATTACTATTGACGGACATTCCTATCCAATAGAAATTCATGTAGTGCCCGACAAGCTTTTGTCACACGATTTGTTAATTGGCGCAGATTTTTTAAGTACCGTAGAAGTTAATATGCGTGAAGGACGAATCACTATCGCGAGAATTGAAAACTGTAATTCGATAGATAATCGCCTGCCAGAAATATTTTTGATCGATGACGTACAAGAAGTAAATAGAATTGACTTATCATATATTTCAAATGACGAGCATAAAGCAAAAATAGAGGATATTGTTAGTAAATATAAACCCGTTAAGACGCAGGAGGTTGGTGTGAAGATGAGCTTAGTTCTGAAAGATTCTATACCCGTGTATCAAAGACCAAGACGTTTATCGGCTATAGAACGGGAATCGGTAAATTCTCAAATCAACGAGTGGATGCGTGATGGTATTGTACGACCTTCATTATCGGAGTATGCCAGCCCAATTGTTTTAGTCAGAAAAAAGAATGGGTCAACGCGATTATGTGTGGATTATCGGGAACTGAATAAAAAAATAGTTAAAGATCGTTATCCGCTTCCCTTGATCGAGGACCAACTCGATTCATTGCGAGGAGCGAATGTTTTTAGTACACTGGACTTAAAGAACGGATTCTTTCACGTCAGCTTGTGCGAAGATAGTAGAAAATATACTGCATTTGTAGTGCCAGACGGGCAATATGAATTTTTAAAAGTGCCATTCGGGTTATGTAACTCACCCTCAGTATTTCAAAGATTCATAAATGCAATTTTTAGAGATCTAATTGCAGCAAAAGTTGTTATGACGTACATGGATGATCTAATCCTCCCTGCTGTCGATCATGCAAGTGGTTTGAAGAATCTTGAGACAGTGTTAGTAGTTGCCAGTAAATTCGGGTTGATAATCAATTGGGAAAAATGTCGTTTTCTGCAGGAAAGCGTAGAATACCTTGGCCATATTGTGGGTGCTGGAGGCGTGCAACCCTCTCAGTCGAAAACAACAGCAGTAATGAAATTTCCACAACCTAGCAATGTAAAACAAACTCAAAGTTTCTTAGGGTTGACGGGCTATTTTCGTAAGTTTATACCTAGATACTCGTTGATAGCAAGGCCATTGACGAACCTCCTGCGTGCGAACGTACAATTCGAGTTCGGAGAGAACCAAAAGCGAGCGTTTGAACAATTGAAAAATGTATTGTGTAGTAAACCTATCTTGAAGTTGTATAATGTAAGAGCTGAAACTGAGCTGCATACCGATGCATGCATGTACGGGTATGGAGCGATTTTAATGCAGCGTGACAGTGAGACAGGTAGTTTTCATGCCGTATATTATGCGAGCGGTAAGACTTCGAGTGCAGAGGAACGATACACAAGCTACGAGCTTGAAGTTTTGGCAGTCATTAAGGCATTAAAAAAGTTTAGGGTTTATCTCCTAGGGATTCCTTTCAAGATTGTGACGGACTGCCAAGCGTTCGTTATGACTATGAATAAAAAAGATTTGTGTGTCCGAGTGGCCAGATGGGCCTTATTGCTTGAGGAATTTGCATATACTATAGAGCACCGTACAGGTAGCCGTATGAAACACGTAGACGCTCTAAGCCGTAACCCGCTTCCTTCGTGCTTGCTTGCACACGAAGAGCACGATAGTCTCGTAGCACGACTAAAACAGGCACAAAATGACGATAGCCAGTTGAAAAAATTTATAGATTTCGAAGGTCAGAATCGAGTCGATGGTTTTGTTGTAAAAAATGGCTTACTTTTCAAAGAGTGTGATAGCGATAACGTATGTATTGTTGTGCCAAAGTCGATGCAGTATCAAATAATTAGACAGGTGCACGAGATCGGGCACTTCGGTGTTGGCAAGACCGAGTCGCTGTTAAAGCGTGATTACTGGTTTGGAGAGATGCGATCAAAAATTGAAAAAGTGATCCGAAATTGTATAAATTGTATTTTAGCAGAAAAGAAATGTGGAAAAGCAGAAGGGTTCTTACACCCGATTGACAAAGGAGAAATTCCTCTAGACGTATACCATATAGACCATTTAGGACCATTGACATCGACAAAAAAGAGTTATCAGCACATTTTTGTAGTTATTGACGCTTTTAGCAAATTTGTATGGCTGTATGCAACAAAAACGACGAACGCCACAGAGGCTCTAAATAAACTTAAGAAGCAAGCAGCTATATTTGGTAATCCCCGGCGAATTATCTCAGACCGAGGGTCGGCTTTCACCTCTCACGAATTTGCTGATTATTGTAAAGATGAAAATATAGAACATGTTCTAATCACTACAGGCACTCCGAGATCAAATGGGCAAGTCGAACGAGTGAATCGTACACTGATACCGCTACTTACAAAACTGTCCAGTCCAAAGCCTGGTGAATGGTACAAACATCTAGATCTTGCACAAATGTATCTTAATGCAACGATAAATCGAAGTATAAATACGTCTCCTTTTAATTTGTTATTTGGAGTAGAGATAAGACTCAAAAGCCGCCCTGAAGTCAAAGAAATAATCGAGCAAGAAATAGTTAAAATGTTTAGTGAAAATCGCGATGAACTGAGAATGCGTGCAAAAGAGTGTATAAAGAAAGTGCAACAGGAGAATAAGAAAAATTTTGATAGAAAACGAAAAAAAGCGAGAGTCTATTCAATTGGAGAACTAGTAGCGATCAAACGGACACAAATGAAACCCGGAATTAAACTAGCAATTAAATTTTTTGGACCTTATCGTGTAATTAAAACTCTAAGAGGCGATCGCTATATTGTTGAAAAAGTAGGGGAGCAAGACGGTCCGCGCAAAACAACGACGATGGCCGAATACATGAAACCCTGGCTTATTAATTATAGTGACGACGAATTATCAGATAATGATGACATCTGAGGACATATGTCCGACCAGGATGGCCGAAACTGTAGGATAAGAATAGATTTAATCCTTACTGTAAGTGTAATGTATAAGTGTAATGTAAGAGTATTAGTTATAAGTGTATGTCGAGGATCGCTAATCCTCAGCGTGTGGCCCGATAGTCAGTTGACTGCCGAACGACGTGAAATTCACATACACCTGTCCATGTTATCGACTTATCAAATAAATCTTAGGAACCCTACACACAATAAACTATTCTTTTTTTTAATAAAAAACACCACAATTGTGCTCCGAGCCCTTGACCGGAATTTTCATCGCAAAAATTGTATTACGGATTATTATTATTATTATTATTTTTCATACACTGTATTCCAACATCGTAGATACGAAGGTTGCATCCAATCAGCGGGATCAAAATGAAGCTCTGGTGTTCGTTGCTGATGCTGTTTTACAGGTGAGAGCAATAGAGCTAGCAATCAGGACGGAAAAACGGAAACATCTATTCGTAACTTTTCTGCCACACAGTAGACGGGAATTTTAGATCTTTGGCCACCTCGGGGTAATCGAGTTTCGAACGATAAACCTTATTACAAACACTCCGAAATACAAGATAAGCATGCAAAGGGGCTGGAGAGTAAGCCCGTTGGAAAGTAAAATTATATACCCGCCCAGTTCCTCACTCGATGTATGGAACGAAGATCCTCGCTTTTTTCGCATTCTTCGTGGCGCTTAGACGACGACTTTTTTTACTATAAAAACTGACTGTCGGGAGCTCGTCGTGTTCTACGTGAAAAAAGAAGAAAAAAATGACCCGCGGTGAATAATATCTGCTGAAAGTGATGGCGTGTCTAATAGACGAAAGAAAAGTAGAGAAAAATAATACAAGAACAAGAAATGAGAGAAAAAATACTAGGCTTCTGTTTTAAAACTTGAAAAAGGGGTTAATATTTTTACGATTGGAATTGTATCATAAGGACCAGGTAAGTTGTGAGGATTGAGGCGATCTGAAACACGGAAAAGAAACTTTATAAATATGATGTAAATTTCCTTCGAGTTAAATAAGGTTACATTATAGAAACTCACGGAACTCAAGAGAGGCAAATTAATGCTAAAACAACCCGCCGCAGTAAAGTTTAATCTTCGATTGATGAGATGCAACGAGGATTCCATTCTCTAAAACGAACGAAAAAATGTTGATTCAATTATCAAATTGAAATTCAAGGTTTCATTGAAGTACTCACGTAATTTCTAACGCTAGATAATGACTTCCAGTTGATGATAATCGAACCAAGATTGTTAGCCTAAAACAAAAATTGGAAATTAGATCTGGCAAAAAGCAATATTTCATGAAATTACCTTAGAGGTAAGTTAATAAATGAAACTCGATCGAGAACGCGTACTACAATTACCTCGGTTGAAGTATAGTGACAGGAAATGTGGAGCAAGAAAAGCTGCATGACGTATGTAAGAAGCCACCATACGATACAATGCACGAGGGGCCATCGAGCCGATGACCAAAGTGGCGTCACTATTAGCCAATCGCATAAAAAGTACAGAAAACTGACGCTGTGGAGGCACAAATTTATCAACCACACAAAAAGTGACGACGAGTACTGACAATCCAAACTCTCGCCAGCAGTCATCAGAATGTTATGTAATTGCTGTATCACCTTCAATTGAGGAAAAAAAAAAATATGTCAGTTTGCTAAATTTTTCGTCATCTCGATGACTCACTTTGAAGTCGACCATGACGTAATTCTGCTTAGCCATTAGGGTAGATTTCTTACTGCGAAGAGCGACTTCATTCAAGTGTTGAAAACGTTGTCCCAGCAAAAGCACAACACCGGAAAACTTTACTATGGATAATAGAGTGGCGAGATAATTCAAAATGTATGCTACATTTGTTATCCAGGATTCGGCAAATGCTGCCATTCCGGTATAATTTACAGCGATCCAAAGCAAAGCATTTAAAAAAAAAATGCTCCAAACCCAAAGTTCCACTGCCCTTTTTTTCAGCGGGTGGCCAAGTTCACGTAATCTCAAATCGAAGTTCTTCAGCGTATTCAAGACTCCGATGAATTCCCTTTGTTTCCATACCGCCACCGCCAGATTGAAAATCACTATGCAATAATTGATGATCACCTGTAACATATTTGACATATTCAAATATTGTTAATAATATTCGTAAAAATAAATTCTCGGACGAATTTTCCAGGCATTCATTTTGTCAATTACATTTTATCATTACCTGTACATTAACAACGCACCTTTGCAGTTTCCACGACGTCAAGTACGGCCGTTTTTCTTTCGATAACAGTGAATTTGTAGACTATAGTATATATTACATAAGTATGTACAGAGGCGCAGAGTAAAGAATAGAATCGCCCATATTTGCCAAATACGAAATTCCGTTCATCAGAAATTGTGAACGGCGCCAAACCGAAGAATCGCAGCAGATAAAAAAGTGGACGCGCCGCGGACATCACCGGCCATTCTGGACGATAAATTTTTGGAGGCGGCCGAAGACGAGAAGACAATTTTCTAACCGTTGATTTTACGTCAAAAACGCTCCGTGAAACGTGCATGATCCAGGGCTGTAAAGTGATCAATCACATATTCATTGTACATTATTTTGTACTCGACTACAACAAAACAAAATTAAGTACAGCTCCCCGATAACTGCACCGTGCTGTTTGTAACAGGCGATAAGAATTGACGGCATTATATAAGAGATGGATTTTTCAACCCTCATGAAATCTGACTAACTGATGTGAAACAATCCGCCTTTCTACCGTATTTCTTCCGCTTCCTATTTTCGTACGCGGATGGAAAGCCAGTGAAAATAATCTTGACAAATGTCCTACAAGTGCGAGACGCGCAGCAGGTATTTTACGTGGCATATATGAGCATATTGAACGTAAATAATACCTTTTGTATGGGGATCGACAGGCACACGCGTCAACCTTCAGAAATTTTCACAGACTTCCGACTGTTCCAGCTACTACATGCTTCCGACTTTAAGTGGCGACTTGAAATATGGAGCACAAATATGTCATTTTGTTTCGGAAGGGTAGGTAATATTACAGGTTTGACAAAAGTACCTGCCGCCCAATTATCACCGTCAGAGCATCGGAAAGTGGAATCATCTATCGGCACCTTTCCGTCGCCCTCCGCAGTCCGAGTACGCCTACATCAATCGGCTGATGGGTAAGAACCCCCGGAACGTGACACGTGGATCACAAATTTATACGGGGATGGAGTAAAAATTTTTCTGATATTTTCACCGAAAAGACGATCAAAAATTCACTGGAATCCCGGTCTCACATCGAGACAATACTGGCAAATTGTGGTATTCAAAAATGAAATTCAGACTCATGAGGATGAAAAAGTCATTGAAATAAATTGCCGTGTTCGTCAATAGGGCGTCATTATACGTAGTTGGTGAAAATATCTTTCAGATAAAAAAATCAAAGGTATATTGGTGATAAAAATAAATTGAAAAATGTACAGGTAGCGGTGGTAATAATCCTAAAAAATTCAATTCAATTTTAATTTTCAGTTCAAAGTCAGAGTGAGTTTATAACAGATGAATCGGAGAATGGCGAGAAATTAATTTACGGAGTAAAGAAAAGAAAATGATGAACAATAACAATTCGACTACGACTTTGAGTATTTTCCAAAACTTACCGAATATGATTACAGAAAGGGGGTGTCCAAAAATAGAAGACGTCCTTTTGCAGGATTTTAATCAATGCAATATGACAAAATCATAGAGTTTTGATATTGATAGAGAATGAGTGGAAGGTATACAGCGGGAAGCCTTTAGCTGTGCAGGACGTTAACTGAGTAAGCATACTTTGGAAATGTCGAGTATTCTCGAGCGAGGGGCTATCTGCATCAGCGGAAATCGATTTATTATTTATACAAAACGAACACCTGGCCTGCATCAGCTTTCTTCAAAACAAACCAATTAATTATATTGGAAATGACATATCTAGCTAATAGCTAATATCATCGTGACAAGGAAAATAGTAATTTACTTTTTATTAACCCAACTGCAGCTGAACTCAAAAACAATTTATGGTCTGCCCCTTTGTTAATCTCATGAAAAATGGCTGCGCATGTGACTTGAGAATAGAGATTATCGTGATAAGTCCCGTCTCGAAAAGGAGATGTTCATTCGAACTCTCATACGACACTTTTTTATTCGTACATTTATTCGTCAGCGAAAAAGCAGCGGAGATATTTCATTTTTTTTGCTCTAAAAAGTGACGAATGGGCGATAACTCGGTCATTTCATCAGATAGATCGATTGTTAAGCAGATTCGAATAATTATGCCCAAAATAAATAGAAAATAAGATTTTTATTCTTGGTCCAAAAATCGAAGAAATCAAATGCCATAAGCTTTAAAAAAAATCTCGATTTCAGACCAAAAATTAAATTTTTTTGTCTTGCAGTATTTCTATACGTACTTTGAAATATTTTTATCTCAGGAACACGAAGTCGTCAACTAAATTAGCCTACAACCCAAACGAATCGGGAAATCTCCAGTTTTCTGCTTCGAAAATCACAAACATACTGAGCCTCTGATTGGCCAAAAATCGAAATAGGTTTTTTTGATGTATTTTCACATGTTTTGAGCTCATAAATCTGGACCAGCTCACTAAATTAATCTAACTATTTGAATAATTGAGTTATCGCCAATATAACCATTCAAATTCTGGAAAAAACGATTGTTTTTGTTATTCAAATCGTATTTTCTCGGTCTGCAGCGCGTGAAATTATCCGGTATAAGTAAAACATGACAAATCTACGCTATTCAGTTCTATTCACAATTCAGCAAACTTATAATATTTTAAACGGTATACCTTCCGGGTTATCAATGCGGTACATCCACAACCGTCAGGTCAACGCGTAGAACGCGCATTAAACATATGAATGTTTATATGTATAGTATGTACAACGACTATAAGCTGTCGCTGATAATTGACGCTACAATGAATATGGAATGTGTGGATAGTGGATTATAGCTTCTGCATTCGATATTCATTCCGTGCTATTCTTGTGTCAATCTGCACCATCATATACAACGTGAACCAAGAGGTAAACAGTTTACCCACGCTATGAAAACTATACTGAATCATAATGGTCGTCTACAGTTTCAAAAAAGTGTACGTGAAACATACAACCGAAACATTTATCTAGCTTATGAACATAAGCTTGCATGTAGGTGCAGAAAATGTGTTCCTATGGCAAGTTTCGATTGTATTATGCACACCTCGACTTGACTTCCGAAACTACTCTACATATATGCACTTATAATAATTAATGTAATTACATCAAGAAATGCGATACAAATTTCATGAATTCGTAACACGTAATCAAGTCACGTTAACTCAATTTCAGATATGGTATGTATATATACATTAGGATGGTCCTTGTTTGGGTCATTTTTGAATTTTGTTGCTCCCAATAGCTCAAATGTCTGCAAATTAATAGAAAAAAATGCTCGCGAATGCTGGAGCTCGTAGCTCGATTCTAAGAGGCTCCCCAACGCCTTCGAATTTTCCCGTTCGAGTAACATACGATTTTCGACACTTGGCAGTTAATTTTTTGCTATCACAGCTGCGTTGCTCCAAAAAATCTGAAACTTGGTAGACCTTTTGACTATACCGGTAGCTGTTTGGCCAAATTTTTATAAACTTTTTACCATATTATTGTTACTTTTGTTGAGAGAGGCAGTTGTCTTCGAATCACGTTTCCAATAAATGTATATTTTGAACATTTCGTTGATAAATAATTATTCCAATCGGTTCATCCAATCAACTACTACGCAACTATATTATCAATACTGAGAAACTAATCCCTATTATATCTGAATGTGATAATTTTTAATTCTGTTTAAATGAAATATACTCGCAATGTAGTGATGAGACAATACAGAATTCGAACTAGTGTTTTCACAGAATTGAGTTGAAAATTTTGTTCCTTCTGCCAAGTGTAAAAAATCGTATGTTAATCAAACGGGAAAAGTCGGAGGCGTTGGGGAGCCACTCAGAATTGAGCTACAAGCTACAGCTTTCACGAGTATTCTTTTCTATTTATTTGCAGACATTTGAGCTATTGGGAGCAACAAAATTCAAAAATCACCCAAATAAGGACCACCCTAATATACATACCTATATGTATATACCGAATGTCTTCATTCCTAGATATTCCTATGTCCTATTTCATTATTGCATCTTGAATTAGGTGTCGTTTGTCTCGTGACTTGGCTGCTGGTAATGTTATTTCCACAACGCGTCAATTCACGAACGAATTCCAATTTCTGATTACAACTATAATCTATATGGTACATGTGAGGCGCGAAGAAGACTGGAATTTGATTCTAGGATAAGCGAATAATCGCGTAGGCTATTGGACTGATTTTTCCATACCACTATATTAACGTAGAAGAAAACTGACTGATTATCTCGTAATTTCTTTTCCCCTTTGAATCAGCGTGAATAAATTAACTTTGATATTATACAATCTGCGTATGACTTCATTACTGCATTACGAGCTGCATATTTAACTAACAAACAACCTAGAAATTTAAGCTCGTGACTCGCGCAGTCGAATGATAAAGATACACCCCTATTTCATCTTTTATATAAAAGCTCGCACGCATCGCACGTATCCATGAATACATGTTATCCTTAGCAATAGACAAAGTATTCGTACACATTTGTACCGCTGAAGAAAATTCATCCCCTCTAAGTGCACTCAACCCTGAAGCATTGCCCTCGTGAAAGTCAATGGATGCACATCATCCTGAAGAGAGCATTGTCCGTCGCCCCGGCGCCAACCAGACGACAACGACTCGCACCATTCTTCGACGAAGCAAGAGAAAATTACTGAGCATCATAATGGCGTTGTCGACTTCCTACCGCCGCCGCATTTACGAGACGCGACGCGAAACGTCGAGCTAGGATTACGAGATCATTAGATTTATGCGTAGTGCAAAGGTTCATCTCTGCTCTTACATACTAGTTATCGAGAAAACTATAATATACTCCCCCCCTCCCCCCCATCGACCGTTTCAATGGTATTTCACCACTGCGTTTTAATAATTTTCCATTTGAACGTAACTTTTATGTTGCTCTTCGATTTTTTCGACGAAGAATTTTACCCGAGCGCGTTAAATGGGGTGTTATAAAATGACTCGACTTTGGAAAAAAACAATCATAATAAATAAGTTTTACCAAAGTGAAGGGCCTAACCGAGCCGGTGGGCAAACTTTGTATTGGGGTTATTCTCACGTGCTACGATACAAGAAAACTATAACATTTATCCAATGCTATCAGCTACCCACTTAGCTTTTCAAGTTCTTCGAAAGCGAAATTCTGATTTTGGAGCCACCGAGCAGCCAAAATCCCCAATCAAAATACAATAAATTGTATATAGCCTCGAGGTTATAGTGTAGATAGATTGTTCGATACGATCATCGCGTTGTGCTGAATAAACACATATCACATCGATCCATCCCCTTATAACTCGTGCATCGATCAATAACGAATTGAACTGACGTCCTCGGTTTTTCCCCCATCTCGATTATCAATGCATATTTGTTAATTGTTATGTTATAACCATGCGAGAACAAGAAATTTATGATTTATAATTTGTCGAGATTTTCTTGTAAAGGAACATCGATGAACTTATAAGTTTACAAAGGATCAAATTGTCGTTCGAAACTAATGGGGATCGACAACCTGATAGTGATGTATCAGGTTTTTCTGATACGTTTAATAATCCAGTGACATTAATTAATTATTCAGCCGCATATACTGCAGGGAGCGCAGCTGCACATAACTGCATGGCATATTTTAGATCACACGGACGGCTGTTGTTAGAATGTTTTCAGTGGTGAAGTATATTAAATCATTAATTAAAAACTAATAATTTTGATGGAACCATAATTGTTTAAAACTATACTTACCTATGATAATACCACAAACTTTACACATTGAAGAAAATTATAATTACTTCTAATCGAACGTACGGTGAATTCAAAATTCACTACACGAGGCAGATAAATTATAGTACTAAATCAGAGTAGTATATTTGACTTATAAAACAAGGACTAATCGGCGATTACGAAGGCGCCACATCGGGATAAGAAAATGGCTATCAGCAGACGTCTCCCAGTGTCTCCGTCGTGGCGTAGCCTAATGCTTTTCGGGCATCTTGATAAATTTATCCGATGGTTGATCGCCGAAAGAGTTAAACCGAAAAACCAGAATTAATGTAGGATATCGATAAGGCGGTGTAGAGATTTGAAAGAAAGAATATTCGAGAAAAAAAAATCAATGCATGGGAGTGAAAAGAGTTGACGGGATTTGCTGCGGTGAATTAGATTGGGATCACTATGAATTGTACCATTGAACTATGTGCAAATAAAACCCTCTCTATACACGCTAAATGATATTCGTTTGAAATTGATCTATACTCCTAAAATCTGCGCGCCATAAACCTTCGATCGCATAGATAATTTATGTACATGCCCGATCTAACGGGCTACGCTGCGATAGTAGGTTTCCAATTTACATCATTCAACAATTGACAGATCAAACTGTTATGCCCTGGAGTATTCGTGGCAGCGCAGAGACCACCGCTGTGAGCACCAACGGTAACCAGCAACGAAACTACCTGACCTCGCCTAGCTTACCCTAATCTCCTCAAAACATATACGTATAGGTATACATCTGAAGAAGTAGAACCAGCTCGAAAGTCGAAAGTGGCGTTAACGAGTAAGAAACCACCAAGGAACTGGTTTGTAGTTGAAAGAAAAATAAGAAAGAGAATCCCTCTCCCAATTTATGGCGTAACTTGCAATCTCTTTTACTCGTATACGGTTTCAGCGAAACCCACTATCCGCACTTCACTTTTCCGACCATGTAATCTGATTGAAGCGAGTTTCACCCTTGGATTTCCCTCAGCGTAGCCGTTACATCGAAAACTAGTTATAGTGTTATTGTACTCGATGTTACCGAGAATGAATTCCATCATCTTCTGTTTACGGCATCAAACCGGATTAGTTTTTACAATCTGGATAAACTTTTCTTGCATCAGCATATTATGATAAACCCAACAACCTCCCGTAAAGTATTTGAAGAAATTGAATGATCCAAAGTATAAATCGTCGAAATTTACTTGCTGGGTCTATAATATTCATCGTCAGTAATGGGTGGCTCGTGTTGGAAGACGCCTTTCTTCTCTATATACCACAAATCAATGGCCCGCTCCAGAAAAATACTTTGAGTACTCCCGCATCAGAGCGGAAGTTCTCTCTTGAGGCCCTCCTATGGAAGCCTTGAAATCGAATCTATGCTCGTTTTGAACCAATCCGATGATTTCTCGTCCTCGTCGATATTCTTTCAGCTTCCCCTTCTTATCCTAATCCAAAGCCGATGCTACCTCTCAGGCGATTTCAACCTCACACTGATCCCTAACACATCCAGCTCAGCCTTTATAATATCAGCAGCATATACAAAGTCGTATTAGTATTTAACTGCGAGTACGAGTGTGAGAGAACGCCAATCGTGAAATCGATACACTGTTTCAAGGCGCCGATAATCTTTTATCTTCCACGACTGTCTCAAGTGAGAATCAAGGGTGGAGTCTGCCGTGCCAAAAAAACAAATGAAATATCACGGTGAACCGGATATCCGGGTTTGCGTTGAATAATTACTAACCACTATTTATCCGCACTGAAAAGACAAATTACTTGTTAAGCAGGGCTTCCTTCACTAGATCGACTTGGAAAAGGTGGGCATCGGAAGGCGCAAAAGTGGAAAAAAGATCGTGGGATAAAACACTCATCTCTCTGTTATTCCAGCTGGAATAAGTTCTCCGGAATGAGTAGCCGAGATACACCGTAGACGGGGTACGTGCCATCCGGCATCCGAACACAAATTTAAAAAATTTTAAATTCGAATTCTCTCGCTCGCCCCTTTGCAGCGCGCAAAAGTCTCGGGGGAAATAGGTAATTTCCTTCGTGTGGTAATAACTAGTATAGATCTCTACGAAATTGGTGGCAGCTGAAATGAAGGGAAGCGGGAACATCTGTAAGCCCCAAGTAACCAAGAGTCGACAAAAGCGGAGCATCCAGCGCCCAGTAGATAACTTTGCCATCCACACAGCTAACGTAGGATTTTCACTAATCTAGACAGCGAAAAATACAAAAGCTGAAAAAATCACGTATTTTATTTTCGACCGATAATAGAGCCCAACCTCTTCCGCTTTGCGTCCGAAGCGTGCCATAAAAATAAAAGATACAAACATTACATTTTTTTTTAAAATTTTGGAGTAAAAAAATTTACTTTTTCTAGATTGTTTCACATATTACTATTTCGACAAATGATCCTTTGTCCGAGTATTACTATTTTTATTGAAGATTATTCATTTTAATAGCGGTGCCATGTGTATGTTCAAAATGATTCTATGCAAGTGTCTATAATTTGGTTTTGAAAGTCTGACATGCCCAGGAATTATTGAGTGTTAGTGTCTTCTCAACGAATGTGACATTATTTAATCCATCGACTAATAATATTGAATGTGTTCTGGTTCCATATTCTACATTTGGAACGTTAACGAAGATAGAACTCAAGTCTTCATACCAGTTCGGGGCTCTTCTTTGAAGTTCGGGGTCTGGCAAATGTCTAAAAAATTTGAAGTCAAAAAGCAGAATGAAAAAATGTAGTCCTATGATAATCGGTATCTACGAGAATAAATTGATCTTCACTGCAACCATATTTCACAGCTACAAAAACTCTCACTTTTCATCCCAGGTCAAGAATTCCAAAAGATTTCCAATCATCTTATCCTGCTCTCCCGTAGTCGCACCTTGGATGATATTACTAAATTTTTTCTTTCCATTACTGACTTTGGTGAAAGGTTGGTCTATTGCGCTGTTACTAATTCCTAAGATATCGTCTGAACACTTTTGTGGTCCTGAAGAATCTTGCGCGCTGCAGAGTACCGACACGTCGGCATTCCTAGAAAAAATGAGAGTATTGAATACCTTTTACTAGGGTGGTCTGTAATTGGGTAAATTTTGAATTTCAATCCTCGATCGACAAAAATGTTTCAAATATAATAAATTGGAAAAAGTGTACCAAAAACTTCATGCTCCTACTAGTGAAATTTTAAATCGTGACACAAAACTTTCGAATTTGTCAGTTTAAATGATACATATAGTTTTTAACTCTTTGCGGCTATTTGTTTCATTTTTCCCTGGAGCTGGGTTGCTTAGAGAAAAATCTGAAACTGTTCTGAAATAATATACCTATAGGCATACCATAAATTCATAAGTATTAGATTGTAGGGATTATATGCCTGTTCAATATGATTTTTCTCATGCAGTTTTGTCAGGTATTCATCCGCGGACACGTTTGAAATGATATAATCGGAAACAAGGTAACCACGGCCTTTTCCACGAGTTGCAGACGACCTCTTTTCGCCTGTTAGATTCAGAAGTGCCCCGCATCGACCACTTCTGCAAAATGCCAACCAGGTACCCCCTTCCTTCCCTGGTTCCAAGTCTATCCCTGTAACGACCAACCTGATGTGAGTTAGGAAAAATGTAGAGCACGTAATCGTTGACTGAATCTTCAGTCAAAGCGTTGACTGATGATTACTAATCTTCAGTCAACGGTCAAAGCATTGAGGAATAACGAAAACTTAGGAATATGTGATTTTAAATATGTTTGGACTTTCGCGGGTGTTACGTCAAACGACACAAACAGTTTTTCGATATTCGTCGATGTAAATGCGAATATCACGTTTTTCCTGAACTTTTCTCCATCTTACCTCCCAAACATTCGGGATAATTTTTCCACCAGTGAGCAGTTGCAGTTGGTCGGGTCAAAGCTTCATCACGATTAAAGGCCAGGATTATCCTATACGCATTTCCGTCGGCTTCGGAGTTTCGATAAATAAACGTAACACACATGATGCGTGGACGACGACCAAACTACTACTAATAATGTGCGTTTCGCTTCTCTTGGTCTGTCTAGTATTGTGCTCTGGGACTTCAAATTGAATATATATATATTTAACAAATGTGGCAATAATTGCGATAAGCAAATGTCGCGCTCTGATAAGATGTGTAAAAAAAAAACGGGTTCATTGGTATAACTTATATCATGAAAACTTATCAAGATTGTAATCCTAGTTTCATTGTTTTTCTTTAACAGAACATGCAGACTATATACGCCCGATTAGATTGATTGTGAATCGCTTCGCGGCCAAGCTCGCTTGGACAACTTTTCGTAGCCCCAGCCTAAAGACCCTTAAAACTGACAGAGTCTTGCCAATGAGCCGCCATTTAATATCGGGTCTAAGCGCGGGATTTGAATCATGTCCGAACACGACCTGAGCTCGTTAACCCGTTGACCTCTTCAGTCAACGCGTTGACTGAAGATTCATCAGTCAACGGGTCACATCAGTCAACGGTTGACCCGTTGACTGATAATTGGTACCGAGCACGTTGACCCGTTGACTGATGATTGGTTCAGTCAACGCTAGAAGTATAGTTACTCAATGGTTGACTGAAGACATGTCCTCACTACGAAGTATAGTTACTCAATGATTAGTATGATGTCTCGTAATTGCGGGCAGAGATTAGGGCTGTCGTTGACTGATGATACTAATCTTCAGTCAACGGGG
Organism: Athalia circularis; assembly: GCA_963978495.1. Lineage (NCBI taxonomy): Eukaryota > Metazoa > Arthropoda > Insecta > Hymenoptera > Athaliidae > Athalia > Athalia circularis. The sequence continues at coordinate 18,922,727 of OZ021700.1, forward strand.
CTGTTGCGGGCAATGTCAAACTGATCGACGCTGGTTAAAATCATGAAAACTTGAGATCGAGAATAGAGCACCTATTTTATTCATAAGGTATATATTATAACCGAAATACACTTATGTCAGTGCCGAAATATAATTGTACTTTGACATATTCATTTGCATACGTACCTAATTCGCAATTGTTTTTCGCGCCTCCTTCGCTTTAGCGCTCTACGGTTTATTACGATTCTGATTCGTTCTTTCGGCTGGTCCGCCATTAAGGATCGAGATCGGAACGGCCAATCAAAATAAATCTCTCTATAGCGAGACTCTGTCAGTATAACACAGTATAGGGAATATTAAAGGGTCTCTAGGGAAAATAACTGTTCGGGAAAGTGGCGCGTCACCGTCTTCGAGGTACGGGTGTATCAGTGAACCGGAAGTCGTCGGTTAATACGTTTCTCCACATCACATCATTCGCGAGTCGCGAGTCGTGTCGTGTGTGTGTGGTTTTATGAATATACACGATGGTCATCCAACAAGAGGTGGTTTCGAGAGCCGAAGAGATCGCCGATCAGGTGAAATAATTTAATAACCTGATAAAATCATAATTATAATTGTTCGTGTAATATCCTGTTTTATTATTAATCTATATTTTCACTAAAATTTCGCTCCAATAGTCAGGTTCTTCTGTCAACGTCATCGCTGCGGTCTGTTAGTTTGGCCCACATATTTTTACAGATACTCATATATTTGCAATTGATATTTGCTGTTGTTAATTTCCTCATTATTCATCACGGTGCAAAGTTGACCTTGCAGATGAAATCAAGCTAATTTGTTAACTTCAACAAACTGACCATGAACTAACGTGTCTATGGGTCATGCTTGAACGTTGTCCTATTGGTTTGACATAGTATATTTTTAATAATTATTCAATGTCACTGAACGTCCGAAATCCGTCCAGATGACATTGAGATTCTCTTAAACAATTTTGCAGCCCCTTAGTTTTTCATACAGCTTCAAGATTTTACTCACAATAATTTTCTCACTCTATTTTAGGCTAGCTTTAGACTCAAGCATGTGTTTTGGGCAAATTAGAATTCAATTTGCCAGCATATGCAATTAAGGACTGAAGCCTTCTTTGACTTCTGAACGTTACTTAATTGCATAGTTTAACATGAAATCATTCAAGTGTTATGACATCACACGAAAGGATTTGCGAAATGTTCTTTTTTTATGATTTTCTAAGTTTGTATAGAGTTTTAAAGCTGCATTATACATCATTACTTCAGAATCTGGCAATTCTGTGCTTCCAGTGACAAATCATAGTCAGGATAAAAATGCGTAAGGGGCATAAAGGGCATTTTTATGTCAACTGTTGAAGCATATGTTAAATTTTCAGATGGCGCATTGGCTTTCAGTTACCTGCGACATATATTTTGCGTTTACAAGTGCTTTTTCTTTAGTAAAATGTAAGAATGCAACTATGGAAATGTAAGAATGCAACTATGGAATCACGTTGCAAAATCTATACACGCCCAACTGGGTGATTGAAAAAATATGTAGTTGTTTGAAAACAATAACACATTTAAGGTCAAAGATTATATCAGAAGAACAGAGAGTAAAGATAAATTCTATTGCTTCTGAAAAAATTATTCAAAACTATCAAGTATCTTTGAATTATCAATAAATTATTATCCTATTTTTTTGTAAGCATTATTAAACTGATAGCTTATCTGGCTTGTCTTTATCAAATCTATCAAGTGACCAGTGCAAAGGAATTTTTTCTTTAAATTCGAGCAAAATTCACACCTCTTATCAAATATTAACTTGAATAATTGATGAAAACTAATATGTTGTGATTTCAGGTAATACGGAATGGAAAACACGTGTTACCCACACTTGCCCGGTTGTGTCTTATCGCAACATTTCTGGAAGATGGCTTACGAATGTGGTTTCAATGGACTGAGCAGAAAGAATACATGGATATGTCTTGGAACTGCGGAAAATTCTTGGCCACTCTATTTGTCTTGATCAATTTAATCGGGCAGCTCGGAGGTTGTGTTATGGTCATTGCTAGATGGCGCGTCAGCATAGCTTGTGGAGCACTATTCTTCATTGTCGTTCTTCAAACTTTTGCCTACAGCATTCTTTGGGATCTACAATTCTTATTCAGGAATTTAGCTCTCATCGGAGCACTATTATTGGTCCTAGCTGAATCTAGGGTCGAGGGAAGATCCCTCTTTGCAGGTGTTCCGACTCTAGGCGAAAATAAACCCAAGAATTTGTTACAATTAGCCGGAAGAGTGTTGCTGGCTTTCATGTTTATTACGCTCATACGATTCGAAGTTTCATTCCTCCAAATACTTCAAGACATTCTTGGAAGTATTCTTATGGTTTTAGTCACTATCGGATACAAGACTAAGCTTAGCGCATTACTTCTCGTGTTACTTCTCTCTGCTCTCAACTTGTATCACAACGCATGGTGGACCATTCCAGATTATAAACCATTGAGGGACTTTCTCAAATACGACTTCTTCCAGGTAATATCTAACCCAGTGGTCAATAGAATAGCTTAGTCATAATTTTTGTTTGATAATTAACTTTCAATTCTATTTCAGACTTTATCGGTGATAGGAGGTCTCTTGATGATTGTATCTTTGGGGCCTGGCGGCGTTTCAATGGACGAGCATAAGAAAAAATGGTAGATGACCTACCAATTATCATTGTCACCACCTAATCATCATCAACATAAAGTTAAATTTCTCAATCCCGTATAAGTTACTCTGGCTCAAACCATTTTAACTTTAGAACTGGGGGCCTTGAGCGTCGAGCACAGTGCTGTGCACAAGTAAATGAATTTTAGAGTAATAAGACAATGTTTAAACAACGCTGAACACCTCTAATGTACATCAAAATAATACCTATTAGACAAAGTGGAGTGACCGAAATGCCTTGGAACCAGCATTTTTACTATTTGCAGATACATGAAAGTATAATAGAACTAATTTATACTATTGCTATCGTATTGTATATATGGCAGTACATTTATTATGAAAAATATATTTTTTGGTGTGTTTTTAATATCTGTATATTTGGTCTGGATACGTACGTAACACTCAAAATATTTTTATCAATTCATAATAGCAACTTGGCTAGGCATAGATGCACAACCATAGTGACTCTGACTGCCCAGAAATATAATAAATCAGAATTAAAAAAGCAACAATTTTTCATGGATTTTGTAAAATACAGTCAGGAACTCAATCGGAAAACCCTCATTTGATCATTACAAAGTATTCGTCCTTGATGTTTTACATTTGGATGGTTTGGGGACCTTGATCCTTGATCGGTGACCTTGATTGCGTTCGGCATTTGGCAGTAAATCGCTATATCATTTGTTCTCCCCAGAAAGTCATGCCATGGAAAAGCCAATAAACTTTCGCTCTAAGGGAAAGCTACTGGCTTTATACTTGGATTTATTTTTCTGCGTCACAACTGGTTACTTCAGTGAACCTGGTTACAATTGGCCGTTGGCTCCCCGGGTTCAACTGTTTGAAATACGAAAATGAAGTACATTAAATTTACCTCAGGTGGCGCGGTTGTTCAATTCCGGGCGGTCGTCGACAGACAGTCGAGCCAGTGGTTACAGGCGGACATGTTGAAGGTGTTTCCGTAAATGTGGGTGAACAATAAGTGAATTTTATGGATTTTAGAGGAAATTTAAATCGGCTTCAATCGAAATTCTGGTGTCTCTCTATGTGAAGTGTCGTGTAAATTTATCTTAGGGCTTTTCAGCCGCAAAGATGAGCTGGGGCACCGAGTTATGGGTAAGTTTTCCGGCCAGTCCAGTCAGATTCTACAATTCTGTGTCGCGATTTTGCTATATTGCAGTCTTCAAAACCAGTTCGTGGACTCGGTGGCCGGCCCGTACCTTTTCAGCTACTAGCCCCGGGCACTATTCTTTAGTTCTCGATAGGTTGCCGAAGAATTTTTCATCAATTTGATCACCCGAACGATAATCTGGTCCGAGACGTCTGTGATAGTTGGCTGTTAATCAATTCGAAATGCTGTCATCGAATGACAATCTCACCATTATAAAGTGTATCATTTGATTTCAACATTTGCGTCAATACCAACGCGTCATTACCTGCATTCTTAACTTTTCAATTACCTTCGTCACCAACATTCAACGACAGTCCCAGATTCAACGTTTTACATACAATCATCTCCATTATACACATAATACTACTCCGTTATATTCCCCCAAGAATTTCACTCAATATTTCATTCATGCTCTCCAGTGAGTCATACTTTTATTTATAGATCACCACTGCGATACATCATGCTATTTCACAGTGCCACCTTATATCCAACAAACCGCCAATTACCTCGCATAATTTATTGCCGTATTACCAATAATATCCTTATTCTACTTCAAATTGCCGAAATATCACGCGCACGTTCCACCTTAAATTAACATTCATTCGCACCTATTCGTACAATTTCGAACTCTCGATCGATAGATCCTTCGTTTATTCACTCACTGTCCGTTCTATCGATACCGTTAAGTGGCTAATAAATGGAATAGAAATTTCATTTTGTCTACAAGTAATCAAGCGGCAGGGTCCAGGCAGCTATAGCTATGCGTCATAATTCCATCCAATCTTGACACGACGGCGCGTGTAAGAATCCGAATCAATTGATTTCGTTGCAGTCCTACTGTAGTATCATTCGTGAAACAAATTCATAGATCAATGATACGCATAACGTATACTTTCTTTTAACTTTTCCCACACAACGTGCCTCACATATTAGCATCCCTCTGTCTTTTTCCCGTTTCTTTTTTTCTCTCTTCATTTCATTAATTTTCATTTCTTCTGTCGCGACTTTCTCTCCACGTGCGCTACTTGACAATCCTTGATGGGTGAATTGAAGCAAATATTTAATCACCTTCTACGGTATGATCCGTTCAGTAATTGCAACTAAGGGGAGTAACCGTATTTATATCGTTAAATACGTCACGTCCTTAATCCTTAGAAGCAACGAACAGATACGGTCAGTTGTAGTGTCATGGCTTTACTTTGCTTCACATATTTGTTTTATGTATTCACAGTTCTGAGAACTTCAGTAAACTTTTTCTTTTACAATAAACCTCTATCCGAGAACGGGCCTTTGATGAGAATTCAGGAAAGAATGCATAAATTGTTTTGTCACTTTCCAGCTGACGTCCGAATGAGCATTTACTCGTTTTGTTCGTTGGTTTTATTCTTTTCTTTTCTTTTTTTTCTATCCTTATTGGTATACAATTGAGTTATCGGAAGTTTTTGGAATGATTATGTTTCTGGCATATTTCTTTCAAAGTTATACTATATGAGAAAGTGGTATCTTTATTTTTCCTCCCTATTTCTGTATCTGATACTGTAATTTATGCGTGGTATGAACTTGAAATTCATATAATTATTTCAATAGCAAATTATTTTATCGCAGCGGATCACCGAGATTGACACTTAAGCCGTATATTCTTAACGGTGTCAACACACGAAGCCTGCAGCTATTGGAACGATGTCTTTAACCGCATTATCATACTTCAGCTCGTGGAATTCTCGTACTTCCGGTTTACGATATATGTATTCAAATTTCTACATATAACGTATATGCGACGATTGTATGTCATTTCTTAACCTATTCCTGCTATGTAGTACGTACGACTTGCTTGCTTTTGAGAGTCGGGAGATATTCAACGGTCGAACAATCCTACGATTGAGATATATATTTATCTTATCTCTCTTTCTACTCTTATCAGTATAAGTAACCTGTACGATTCTCTCTTGCTGACCGTTTTATTCACGTCGTTTTCGTCGAGCAATGTATATTTTTTATGTGCGAACGCCTTTTGGACGATGAAAAATCAATCTCAATAATTATACACACCTATACTCATTTGATTATATATAATATTATGAATTTGGTTCTCATTTTTATATTTCTATCAAATCTGAGACAAGTGCGCGTCTCACGAGATGACGACGCCCGACTCTTTTATAAAGAAACCTGCACTCGCTCTCATTTTGAGAACGTCTCTCGGAAAAAATGCAACCTCTCGGCAGGTGTGCCAAGTGGAGGCATATAACGTGATGAGATGCCTAGCTTCATACACATACGTAGCCACTTTACCTATATGCGTCTACAAAGCAAATGCAAAATTAGAGGGCCCTATATTTTTTTCACAACCGTTCGAAAAATTCTCCGCTCGATTGGGTGGTTTGATATATCTTAATTAATCGTAAGTGCAATTTATATAGGTGACGTTTTGCCGCCATTTTGTTGTTTTCGAGTTCAAGTTTCCATTGAATATATGAAAAGTTTTATATCTGTAATAAGGATAGCGTCAATTCATCAAGTTTTCAACCGCCATTGATCGCGATTTAATATTAAAACCTTATGGGCTTGCTTTGTAACGTAGAAACGCTGTCGGTTATCACCAAATTGAATCAGTCGGTTGGTAAAATCAACCGCGGTTGTTTTGCTCTGACGTTTGAGATTATTAAGCGAATCGAGGAGAAGTAAAATAAAAAAGGTGCAATCAAAGGTTTTTTCTGCTACAGCTGGCTGGTCTGCTGATGAATTTTTCCGATATCATCAGACATATAATAAGTACGTACTACGTACCGTGTATGAAGTATTTCAAGATCAGTTCGGAATATTTTTATTCCTGCATTATAGATATACACTTGCAGTTCTTCGTCTTGACTTTTCTTCATCTTTCTCTTCTCCGCTTTTATCCCTTCCAATATATTTTTTTTCTATTTATTTGCTCCGCGCGTTCTCCCTCGAGTATTTATAGAAATTTGGCGCATGGTGTAGGCGGGGCAGGTTCTTCTCGCTCTGCGTGAAATATGCACAAGTATCATATACAGATACGAAGATATTTAGGTGTATAAGTATATTCGACATCAAGGACGTGCAAATTGGAGAAGGAAGAATAATAATAAAAGAGAAAAATTCCACATCACCTTACCAAAGATCTTAACTTTCCACCCACGGACATAAAAAGTTTAGTTCTTTTCCAACTGGCTAAAAACCATTTCGGACAATTCGAAGTTCAGGGTTGGCAGCTCGTGTGTCACAAATTTCTGTATGATAAGTATGCGATACGCTTAAAAATTCTGAAACACGAAAGCTCGAAAAGATAGCTATATTTACTATATTCTTTTTTTTTCAACATTCTTCCTCTGATATTATTCAACTTTTATGTGTCTTATAGCTGTACATAGTCGATACTATTAAATCTTTCGTTGATCCAAAACTATACGAATTGAATGCGGATTGAAATTTAAGTAGCCACACCTTTATCGTTCGCATATAACTTCAAACATCACCTATACAGATGGTTTTATTTAGCCGTAAAATATAACTGTAACAATAGTTTCGGAAAATCTTGCCGACGACGTTCTCCTCGTGTGTAAATAGTTTTTTTTTTTCACTTTGTTTTTTTTTTTTTCAATCAACGTACCGAAGCGACGACGTATCCGTTTTTAACTTCTAACATCTGACACGACGCCAGTGAAGTAACCTGCACAACGAGAATAAAACGCGTGTAAATTCCTCCGTGTCTGTTGCCCCAGGTCATGATCAGCGCAGTAGTCCATTGTATTTTACACTGTAACGTGTAAGAAGCCAGAGAATGAATGTTTCGATACTTGCTGAAAATTACTACGATGACAAACTCGATTACCACCTGCTTACTTATACTTTGATAATTTACAAACGCATGTACCCATAATCGAAAAGGAATCCATTCAAACATTCGGTCGCAGATAAAAACGTTTGTTTATTTGATCGGCATTAATATAATAATGGGAGGTATACTTGGCGGCGACCAGCTATCGCGGATCTTTGTATAGCTATCTAGCTATGTTATATCTATGAATCACTAACTTTCGATCCGAGTTACTATACTCTTCCGTTCATGAATCATCAACTGGGTCGTTTTCACGTTGTCAATATGATTCTTCGCAATAAATATTCAACGAACAAAAAAAAAACGAAATATCCAAATTCTCATTATCTCCGTTACTTTATCATCAACATCATCGTCATGAGCTGCTGTATCGAATATATGTATAAAGGTATACTTAACAAAATTAAACTCCCTCTATACACATATACATACAATATATACATATAATATATACATATATGTATAGTATAAGCATATGATCAATTACGGGTAATAGATTAAACATTCTTGATCCCTGACCATCCAATCCAACTGCGCAGCTTGAAAAATTCTGCGTCATGGAATATAAATCATACAACTGCAATAAAGCACCAAGAAATAAATCTCAAAATAACATTGCAAAAAAGATCGCGTATCTACTTTTCTTTTTTCCTGTTTCTTTTTCTTTTTCCGTCTTACCTAATATTTCATCTATGCGAAATTTACATAATATATTATAAACATATACTGATAATAATTTTGCTCTGCTCAAATTCACTTCAATCGACTGCGATTTTCTAATGCAGATTCTACGTACCTGTAGATTTATAATGGCCGGTGAAAAAAAAAATAAACAAATATTTCAATGGATGAATAATGTTCAGTATGTAATTTGTATATTTCGACAACAACGAAATTTATCATTGGAATATGTCATTTCACTTTAGTTCGTTTGCACCCCTTGATTGTCGTTTTATTGATAATACATAATAATAATAATGATCTGAATAGGTATCGGAGAGGTTTTCGGTGACAGAAGAGCTGGCTGGGTTATACATTATAGATACCTATATATAGAAATGTGTGGGATCGATAGGGTGGCTCTTGAATGACTCATAATGCATCCACTTGTTTTCGTTACACCCCAAAAGCTTACTTTTACCTACCTATATCTGTTTTTCATACATTTCGACTATCCGGCACATTTGATCGAAGTTCAAATTTTACAGCTTAGCGTATACGGATAGTATACCTATACAATTACGCGTTCACGTCTATTCAACGTGAGTGAACTTTTAATTAATTCTTTAATTTTATGTAGGCATCTTACGCCTACCCACGCGTCATCACGTATTTATTAGGTACGTATTAACGCGTGCCGTGACGATATAGATGTATTACAGATACCTATATATGTATATATAGTATCTAAGCTACTTCGATATTATTCTCACATATGAGTTCGCGTGGTGTAATTTGTTGTAACAATCTACATGTGTACGTACGTACGTTCCATGAATTGAATGAGAGAAGAAAAAGAAAGAAAAGAGAATTAGAGCGGAAATCTGGTTTTTATGGTTTCAGATTATTATATATGAGGCATTCCACGCGAAATCGACCACTTTTGACCCCGACCCCTTTTGATTTTACTGAAACTTTTTTATTTTTTTCTACCCTACTAAAGACGTCGCAATCGAGCGAAGAAATGCAATTTTTTCGAAATTTGTTTGGGTTGGGTGAAAAAATTTGATAAAATTCTCAAAAACTTCTTTAGTATAGGGTAGAAAGAGATAAAAAAGTTTCAGTAAAATCAAAAGGGGTCGGGGTCAAAAGTGGTCGATTTGGCGTGGAATGCCCCATATTTATACTATACTAAGGCGAGAGCGACTTAGGTTATATGCGGGTTTCTTTTTCCTCTTCAAATGTTCTGGAATTTTTATGAATCAGGTTTTTTTCGGAATAACTGAGTATGGTATCGCCATCGTCGCCGTCTATCTTCGTCATTATGATTCGTGCAACGGTTTTTCCGAGGTTTTTCATTCGACTATACGCAGTCGATTACCGGATGATTTCTATTTTTTTATATGTGTATACCTATATAAAATATGTACACGCAATGGGTATGCAGACAAAAGAAATTTAGTCTTTAAATTTTACAACGAATATAATCCGTCCGAACGATACGCAATTGACCGGACGGTTCATTTAGTTCCGATTATGCGCAAGGAATTAATGAAAGGGGATAAATTCCGGGTGTCACTTCTGCATTTTTTTCCACGCCATTAGGGTCAAGTTCATCGAACGGAGTCGCCACGCCGCAAACTTGCGGGTCAGCAGAAGGGGGAGCGCTAGACGAATGACACGACATTATTTTTGCGTCCCAATCATTGTCTGTCCTATACCCACTGTACATACACATTATTTTTATTGGTTGTATTCAAAAATCGGACAGACCGACCGCGAATTTTTCTCAATACGATTCAAAAAACATCACAGCAGACGAGTTGGCCGGTGTACTATGTATATCGAGTTCCCTTCAATTATTATTATGAGAGAAAGAAAGAAAAAGTAAAAAAAAAGACTACCGATTTTACATTACACATATTATTTTTTTCCCCCCAACACTAATGATTTTCACAATATTTATATGGAATAATCGTTCAAGGCAATGAATTTTATCGCGACACAGTTTCTCCTCAATCGTCGCATGTATTGTCATGCATTTCAATGTTTTTTTTTTATACTTATAAAGCCAGAGACAGACGAACTATATTGGCGGCGTTCGTTCACCACGTATATGGATTCGTACCATAAATTTTACAGAGGCCTTTGTACAGAGGTTTTTATCATCGATATGAAAGTAAGATATCCGAATGTCACGTACGTACGTACAGAGCAACGGAAAAAAAAATCGGTATGTCTAGTATTAGCCGTGTGCAATTCGTCCTTGATTATTTTCCATCTAAATTCTGGTTTACCACGTGTACAATAACGTATTATATGCAATGTATTTATGTACGTACCCTAATTACACTTGCAGCGTACACACTAAACCCAAATGCAACAATGAATTACATACACTATGTATATACGAAAAACATTCATATGACCTTATAAAATAAGCTTATATATAATTTTTTTTTTAAGCAGTTTCAACTATCGTGTGGCCTCTGAATTTTTTTTTCACTTTTCATTATTTTTTTTTTATTTCAATATATATACATTTACATAATTACCCAGGGATTACAATTAGTGAACATATGTATTGGCTGTTATATTATTCACGATCATATAAAGAAGCTGACGCAGCAGAAAAAAAATATTTGTGTCGCAAAGCTGGAGTATAATTAAGTCGAAAATCTGATTAACTTACGAAATTCGATTTGTATCAATCTTTAACGAGAAACGCTCAAATTAGGGTAACGGTTTTTTTCTTGCTAATTTTCTGGTTCCTTTATTTGAATAGTAAAACTATAGATCTTGAGAATGCCGGCGAAGCTCAGGCTCATTAATATTTTATCTACTATGCGTATATTATGAGATTCGCCGTTATGTGGATGTAACGTAGAAAAGTTACGAACCATTTCTTCTTTCTTTCTTTTTTTCTTCTATTTCTTTTACTTTATTCATTCTCTCAGCTACCAGTTACCACACCATTATACGGTACACGTTAATGCAATGGTCCAGATTTGTCTTTTGTTACGTTATTCTGCAACCAACCGCGTATTACTTATTTATACTGCCTGGTATAGTTTCACTTTTCATGCTACCTTGCTAACAATTCCCACCATTTTACCGAGCATTTTACTCGATGCACACGATGCATAGTCGTTATTCTTCGCATGCGGCGCCCCATATAGTTTCGTTATAAAATTAAAACCCTCAATTTTGCGTTCATTCAGTTTTACAAAATCATTTTACATGCTTATATCAATGTCATTTTTAAGGAAAAAAAATAACGTGCGGAGAGCCATCAAGATAATTTTATGACGCAAAAAAAAGAAATTTTAATCTATGGAAGTTAGTACATTTTTTCTTTTACGGCTATGCCCGAATATATTTGAATACTTGCGCCCTTATATATAGTATACCTAAGTATATATTATATGTATTTATGAGAATTATAACGCGCGAGTATGTTGAATGTTTTCTAGATTAGGTTTGATTTTTCTGTAGGTATATATACCTATACATGGGCAGTGCATTGGGGCTGAATTAACAAGATTTACTTTGATCGTAACCTGTGAAGAAGAAAAGAGAACAAATAAGAAGAGAAAAAAAAAATATTTAAACGATCGATTGAATTAGAACTGGCCAGACCTGGTTTCCTCGCAACTTTTCAATAACTTCTTAACGACACTATTAATATATCCTAGCAACTTTTCAATAACTTCTTAACGACACTATTAGTATATCCATTTTCTGTTTTGTCTCTTTCATTTGCTATTCGGTCGTTGAACTCTCCAAGGTTTTCGTGTACAGTATAGTATGTAATCAATATTGTTACATATTTCCATTTTCTTTTTATAAATTAGATCTCTATAACTTTTTTTGATAAGCGGCGACTCTCGCGTTGTAAATGAAAAGAAATAAAATAAATAGAACAAATAACTGTTTGATCAGAAATTTGACGTTAGTATTCATCACTTCGTAATCGTTGCATGCATAGGTATGTGTAGACAGGGCCGTCCAATGGGATCACGATACCTCGAGCATTGGAGAAAAAAAGATTTCGTCAAAAAATAAATAGCGGATATTAAATATATATGTGACAACGTAATAAACATTTTTTATTTATTTTCCGTTTCAGGACCAGTACGAGAATCTCTCGTTGCACACGCAGAAAGGTATAGAATTCCTAGAAAGATATGGACATTTCGTACGCGACCGATGTGCTATCGAAGTCGAATATGCCGCAAAACTCAGGTATGTAAATATCACAAAAACTGCCCCCCCCCAAGAATCGAACTATCTGAGATTTCAAAAGCGGGACATTCCTGTCGATTAAACGTCATATAGTTTATTGGCGTTTGTAATAACCTGTTCACATTTTAATTTAATGTAATATTATTGTAATTTAATATAACATAATTAATATTTATAATTTAATGAAGAAGGTTTTCCCTCTCTAAAAGATATATCCGGTTGTTATCAATTTCTGTGGTTTTTCAATTACGATAAAAGGAATACACTAGGGAATACATGTATGGTATCTGCGATAATTTTAAACGCGGCACTCCAGAGTTTAGGACCAAGTATTGCGGGTGGCTTATGCGCTTCACTGTAACATCATATTAAAGAGCTTCCTTGTCCCTCTCTCTGAATGGCGTCTACTATATTATATTCATCGTACCAAATCTTGTACATTCATCCATCATGCACCGTGCAACTTGTAGGGAGAAGTTTAGTTTAAATATTTCACGTCAACTCGACCAACCCACGCTGTTTATTCATTTCTTTTTTTCTTAGTGATTCTTGAACAAAATTTTTAATCAAACTTCGAATTTTTTTTAGAAGTGATATATATTATATCCTATGACCTGAAAAAAAATGAAAAAAAATTGTCGCGGTCATTACTTGACCGAGTTAATTAAGATATGAAATTTTTCATGTTACAAAATTCAGCAACAAATCACAAAAACTCATCAATGACGCGGTATGTGTAACTGACTAGGTTGATTTTGTTCACATTTTTTATAAAACCTGCCTTACAAAGATAATCTCACTTCGAGGTGGTATAGTTATATATTATTTGCGTGGAATGCACTGACAGTGCTTCAGTTTTTTTACAATTTTTATTCTCTTCAGGTCATACATACACCGGAGCATAACTATATGTATATATAAATGTTCACGAAGCGTAGCTTGCTTCCTAGATTCTGCCATAATTATATGCTGACTAAATATGTACTCCGCAGCTGCTGAAAAGTCGAACTACTACCGTGCGAAATATTTTATTCTAATTTCTCGTTCAGTATGCGACATTTTGTAAACTATAAGTTTTACCTACTTCATCTCGACTTGATAATCTACTTTATTTCGCAATATTTATTTACGGTTATAGGTATATGTATATACGTCCCTTATAACTAACCTGTGTATTATTTTATGTAATTTTTACACGTTGGTAAAAGGTTTATACAACGGATGACTCAAAATTGTTGAGAACTTGATATTGAAAATTATGTTATTTATTAAAGTTAACACGATTAATTACAGGGGATCAGATTTCACGTTCATTTATTATTCTTGTAGTATAATGTGGTGGTATGTAACAAAAACGTCCAAAATGTTATTCTAATATTACCGCGTTACAGAAATGATAAGCAGCCTTTTTATTTGTCCTCGTTTCATTGCACATTATCTTGTTATACAATTTTATCATCATTCAAAATATTTAAATATTCATTTCAATCCCAAGTTTCGCTACCTTTCAGTTGTTTCTAGAATATTGAACGTTAGTACGATGTAGTACATACATATAATTATATAACGTTTGGTTGCTGATATAATAATTTCATCGATGCATGCATAAATGACCATCTTACCATTAAATTTATTCTTTCATTTGAACAGAAGACTCGTCAAGACCTACCAACCGAAGAAAAAAGAGGAAGAAGATTACCAGTGAGTCAATTAATTAATATACATACATCTGAATAGCAGTTCATAGCCTGTGTCGTAATCATACGGCGCAGATTTATTGAATGGATGATGAAATTTTTTTTACTTCCATCTACATATGGAATAAAGTTTGCAAGTTTATTTGTGGTCAAGTGTACTGCTACGTTCAAACACTTGATGTAAAACAGAACATGTACTATTATAACATTCCGTCAGCAGTTTAACTGTATGAATAATTTGATCTTGAAACTGATACAGTTTTTCATAATTGAAGCGTTGTATTCAATGCTAAGGATTTCATTTGTTTTGAGAATTATCGTCGAAATGAAAGTGGGACAAGGTTTCTAAAATAGTCAAATGCATTTGGATTTCTATAGAAACAACTGATATCAAATATGTTCTTTTAAAGGTACAGTCCTTGCCGTGCCTTCAGACTGGAATTGAATGAGGTTAACGATCAAGCTGGGCAGCGAGAAGTGATTGCTGAAAATCTTCAGGCAAATGTTCTACGGGAGTTAACGATTCTTGTGAAAGATTTCAAGGAGGATCGCAAGAAACATTTACAGGAGGGTGCCAGACTTATGGCAACTCTCACCGGACAAATAGGAAATTTAGAACGGGCCAGAAAAGCTTACGAGAAGGCGTTTCGTGAAGCGGAGAGAGCGTTGGATAATTATCAGCGTGCTGATGCAGACCTTAATCTCTCTAGAGCTGAGGTTGGTAATGTTTTACACTAAAAACAAAAAAAAAAAAATCAGACGAGCAATATTCTTGTAATGTTCTTCTTAGTTAATTTAGAAGTTGACTCTACTGTTGGGAGTACAGGAATGCTTAAATAGAGTCTAATTTTATTGACAGAAATGTTGAATTATAGGTCGAAAAGCAGAGGATGAACATGACTGTAAAAACACAGCAGTGTGAAGAAGCAAAAACAGAGTATGCGAATCAATTGCAAAAAACAAACGATATGCAAACGTTACATTATCACACAGCAATGCCAGAAGTTTTTCAACATTTGCAGGTATGTATAAAAAATATTTAACGTTAGCAGAATCCATTGAAGGAGATAATATTTCAAATGTATACAAAGGTTATGTTTTCTGATATGGACCTGTCTGTCATCATACATTTGCCTTACTTTACATCACAAAATTTTGATTGAGAGGTTCTCAATAGTATGAATACAACACTGTCTACAGGAACTGGATGAAAAAAGGGTAAAAAACATGCGAAACTACATGACAAAATCCGTTGCCATTGAAAGAGCTGTTGCTCCAATCATCGAACAATGTCTCGATGGAATAGAGAAGGCAGCAAATGAAATAAACGAGAAAGAAGACACACTCTTGGTGATTGAACGTTATAAAAGTGGTTTTCAACCACCTGGAGATTTTCCATTCGAGGATCTATCTGCTGCCAAATCCTATGATAGTAACAGTCAGTTATCTCAGCCAGTAATGCAACCGATACATAATCATCTGACTGTCAAAGGAACGGTTTCTGGCGGCAAGATAAAGAAACGTGTTGGTCTCTTCGGAATCTTCAGTAGTAACAAGGTAAAAACGTGTTTCTTTTTTCATTAAATTTTTTCTTTTTAATCTTGTTATCCGTACAAGTTATCTTTTCAATTTACATTTCATGCCAGTAAATGAATATGTAGATTCATGTTTACAACGATTACGTAAAGAACTGATTTTGTACTAAATTATACGAATGACCGTTGCACTATTACTAAATGATTATTCGATGGTGCACAGGAGACAAGCATGCTCAGAAATAAATAAATTACCTAGTTCTAATGTTATGCGAAATATTGCACTCTTGTTGGTTAGCTGTTCAGGTCGCACCATATGTCGTATAAAGGTGAAATTGTATGCAGAAAATTTCACTGACGATCAATCGTTCATTTCAGTTTCAATTGAATAGTTTCATCAAATTTTTTCGGGGTCCAGTTAGTATCATTTAATAGTAAAAAGTCTATATTTATAATAAGTTTCCGACATTATTTGTTTGCTTCGTTTGGCGGCATTCTAACATATCTATTCGATGATTGCAACTTAATTTCTTCTATTACTTTCTCTTAATTTGGTGGATGGTTCGACTTGTCTGTCTGGTCTCTCATGTTTCCAAACTGCAACCCATCAATTTGGACGCCATTCTACTTAGTAAGTACACATAGTCGATTGCTGCCTGCTTGTCGATTGTCTGTAATATGGAAACGCATTCGCCACGTACATACGTCACTATTATCGTCTTTGGGCATTTTCTATCAAATCTAAATTCAATTATAAAATGAAACGCACAACCTGAGTCTCTTGCATTGTCTGGTACAACAATATTCTACCCTGTTATATGCACGGCTACTATACGTAACAGTCTATACGTTAGTTGCTGTGGAAAATGCCCAAACCTACCGAATGACAAACAACATGTAAATGCTATTGACATGTTGTGTGACATGCTTTTGTGATTTGTTTCATGCTTACGACAGAAGTTGATCGAGGTGTGCATTGCTTTAAAGGTCTGTCTTTTTTATAATAAAAAATATTTAATAATTAAATTACTTATCAGATGCTGAAACCTGCTTTGTTAATAAGTGAAAATTAATGCTCCGCTAATAATTCTGATACAGGAACTGTAAATATTTTCACTGGTGCAGAGGACAGCTGTTTTCGAAGTTATTCATAAACTGTTATTACGCTTCTCATATTCCAGGATTGCTTTACTTTATGTTTTGGAATACGACAACATACTTTCTTGAACAGAATTGGCATTTTAGTTTGTGTTAATTATACTTCTGTGAAATTAAACCAAATTTAGCTACTCGTTTCGCTTATTATATTTCTATGAATGCTTAAAAATTTAGGTACCATTTCCGAAAAATTATTTGCTCTCCAATTTAAAACCGATTATGAATGCTTTTAATGGATTTAAAGCTAGTATACAGCTTGTATACATTATTTTTGGCTTCAACTATTTTAAAATATTGTACATCAATCGAGTGTTTCTTTGTCATGTCTACCGTCACTCTGTAGTTCATTTGAAAATATTATTCATCTTTCTCTGTTATAGAATAATGTACCTGGTTATGGCGATGGTGCAAAGGAGGATTGTAGCGATTTGCCTCCTAACCAACGGAAAAAGCGCCTACAACAACGGATTGATGAAATTCAGGCCAAAATTCAACAAGAAACAGCAGCACGAGACGGTCTTATGAAAATGAAGGGGGTCTACGAACAAAATCCGGCATTAGGTGATCCGATGAGCATAGAGGGTCAACTCAATGAATCCAGTCATAAACTAGATAAGCTTGGTGCAGAGATGACAAAGTACCAAGGATATCTTGACGAAGCTATGCGTGCCGGTGTAAACTTATCGAGGTGCTTATTATATATTAGATATCATACAAAATTTTCATAAATTCCTGTCAAATTAACTAATATTATTCTTTTTTAGTCCAAGTCAAGTTTCACGTAAGCCCACTACTAATGGTTCAGCGACAAGACCACTTAGTTCCAGAAGATCCAGCCACTCTGGCGGAGAGGAAAGCCTCTCAAGATCTGCTTCAGACTCAAGTGTTAGCAATGTTAATACTAGTCAACCAGTGCATAAAAAGAGTGCTCCTGGAACACCACAACCAACCCATGGGTAAGCTTTGTTGTAAATTATGATTACGAGTAATTGTCTTCCATTGTACTTCACTTTACAATTCTGATCCAGAATAGCAATTCGCTTTCAAAAATTTAATCATTATTTGTAAATCAACTTTCATTTCATCAACAAACTGCCGTAGTGGAGATATTATTAGATTGGGTTAGGCAACGAAAAATAGAGTAGATAGATAGACAGCTCTTGCTTTACTATACTGATGCACAGTTCCACGAACAGCCCGGAGTCCGGTTTGGGGGCATCACGAACATCCCTACCGGGAAGCGGAGGCGAAGAATATTACCTTGATGACCTCGAAGCCCAGCCACCCCTAGGAACCTGTCGAGCACTTTACCCCTTTGATGGTGAGATACCTTGTGCTATTTCATATTTTTCTACATCTTTGAACATGGGGTTCGAAAACGGAGATAATTCTAGTCAAACATAGTACCCAGTTACGTTTGACTTTACTTACGTTAGGGTTAGTTTAGGTTACAAGAGATTCATAAGTTCCTGTTTGCAGCGACGAGCGAGGGCTCCATCCCGATGTATGATGGCGAGGAACTTTATATGATCGAGCTTGATCAGGGTGATGGATGGACGCGAGTGCGTCGTATTTCACAGCCTATCGAGGGTTTTGTGCCAACCTCCTACATAGAGTGTAATTTATACAATACATAGCTACTTTTAGGCCAAGTTGTAGGTTCTCAACTTCCTGCGTTACCAAAATTGGTGCCTAGTAGTGGTTGAACGTGTGCTGGTCTACTGAAAAAACTAGCGAAACGCATTACCCGATACCATACAACACGGAAGAATGCTGAAGTCGAGGAAAATATGAGATCAAACAAAAGGAAGAAAAACAAAAAATAAAATGAAAAACAACAACAAAAATGTAACGTATTATGTAGCTTTCTGACTACGAGAATGTGTGATGAAAGATGAAGATGAAGTCGCTATCGCCAGCTGTTTTATTTATTATCATCTTAAGTAAATGAGTGATTTGTGCTAATAATTTTCAAATTTACACGTAGCATAATTCAACTTACAATGAGTCATCTATAACTGTGAAGCTTCTCGACAAATGGTGAGGTTAAATTATTACCCTTGGTGGTGGATTGTTTTTGGAAGTACGTTCAGCTCTTGCCATGGCGTACTCATGAATCTGGAAACATTTCCCCAGATTCATGGAAATTGTTAGGAAAAGATCTATGAATAAAAAGTGAACAAATCCTACAGTTTGCGCGTAGCGTGGTAGTGTGGCCCTGATTATTTGTATAACTGCACGCTATTTGGGGCGCGACTTCTTATGCTCAAACTGTATATAGTATTCTTTATAACTATAAATAATAAACCCACGAAGAATAAAATGTGCGGGGGGCGATTGTATGTGTCAGTAATTAGATTTCTAAAAGTCTGGGGGTAGAAAAAAAAATAGAAAAAAAAGATGGTCCAGTCAGGTGAGAATAAGAGAAGACTGAACTTATCGATGTGTGCTAAGTGATATCGAGTCGTATCATTGATTGAGATATTGGCTTGTTCCAATTTTCGTTTGCATTGTATATCCATGTTACGACAGATTTTTTAACTTGACACAAAACATGTGTAATTAGCCATTGCAATATATAGAGACAAAAAAACAAAAAAAAATAAATAAAAGATTAGTTTTGTGTATATAATGAGAGCATAACGTAAGTGCTAGACTTGATTAATTGAGCTCCAAGCGTTATTGTGCATCTCACTTAACAAGTGTATATATATATGATTATATTATAAACGTATAGCTTCATTGTATGTAATAATCCTCTTGTGTTTCACACGAAAATAGTGTTTCAGAAGAAACGTTCATTCGCCATGCATGTTTCTATGGAATCCAAAAATGTCCAAAGTTTTGGACTTGTAATTAACTTTATTTATTATTGGTCGCAAAGCACGGAGGTTAACACGTGCGTAGTAATCAGATTCATATTATCGCTTTGAATCTAACAGTATTGCCAATATTGTTATTTGATGAAAAAAAAAGAATAAAATAGTAAGCCTCTATCCTGATAGCAAATACTTTCGTAATAATGAAGTGCGCTCGCTGTATTATTCAAGATAATATGTATAGGATATCTAAGATTTAATCATACCTATACGTGTCCATTCTATGTATATTTTGTGATTTTATATCTATTGACAAGTATTGTAGATAATTAACTCTACAACTCATTATACCCTTAAATAATAATAATAATAATAATAATAATAATAACGATAGTAGTAGTAATAGTAATAACAACATCATAATATGAATAATAATAACATTAATCGTCGTTATTATTGCTAATTAATATTGAAGAATATACTATAAACCGATGTAACTCGTTTATACACATAGTAATCGAAGCCTATTATAACTCATTCTAGTTTATTTCAATCAAATTAATTTTTTACGCCCTTTGTATATACCCATCGGTCACACAGCGCACGTGTGCGTTCTCCTTTATGTTTTTATGGATAAAAATGATATTGAATATTATGAATGAATAAGTATAGCTTTTACATGAATAAAGTGGTCACAAATTTGGTAATTTGTACGAGTCGTCATCGTTTTTATTATCAATTTGTTTTAACAATGTATTACCGTTGGACAGAAACAGGACTCGTATATTCGTAAATAATCATCGAATTCGGGATCTGGAAAAAAATTTGGCGTTCGCCCTGATCAGTAATCCGTTTGAGTTTGTCAAAAAACTTAATCCAAAGATTCTTGTTTTATTGCTAGTAATAATTTGTGGTGAGGAAAATGACTTACGTAAATGAAAATAATAGGTCCGTTTGTTTCATAAAATGTATTGCAACGTCCATTCGGACAATTGACTAGATCGAAATACAGAGTAATACAAGGTTTTTTCAAATATAGGATACAATGTTTATGCAGTATAGACGTTTAGAAATTAAATACAAATAATGCTTTAACATTTCGGCACAAGGCTGCAATAATCTGTCTAAATCACAAAAATGCTTTCAACATGCAGGGCGGTTATCGAAGGCCAAAGACTTCGATGCTCTTTGACCTGCGCTGTAAAGTATTCACCCTGAAATATTAAATTAATCTAGTAACTGCATTCAGCGGGTTACTACCTAATTTATTTATTTAATTATTTATTGAAATTGGCAGTCAGACAGTTCAACGATCAACACAATATCAAATACTTTCGTCATAGAAAAAATCTCGTCTCATGTAAGTTAAAACCGGGGTTAGCGAAAAGTAATATTAGGATTTCAATACAATATATATATAATACATCACACCCTTGTAAGAACACAGCTGCGGTGTGTTAATTAACAAATCATTTTATTTGCAACGCAAACTTTCATGCCCCGCATTTGATTGTTATGTTGATTTACAATTTTTTGTTTCTTATTTTTCGTCAGTCGTATTAGTATTATTTGATATTTTAATATTTGGCAGGAATCTCAAATTAGTAAAGCAATTGAGACATACTGTGAGTGCTAATATTATTCTTACTTCTCTGTTCATTATTATTGGCTTACAATGAGTTCAAGTCTTCTGGTTTCTCTCATTATACCGTTTCACTTGAATGGGATTATTGGTTTTCATTTTCATGCTCTTACAGTAATTCAGATTAATGAGTCAATAAACTATAGATAAATCTGACTTCGAAAACGTATAACTTGCATTTTTCTAGCCCTCGATACCTCGTATTCAAAAATCCTGGCGTGTTTAATAAAATTGTTAGTCGGAAAATAAGTCAAGTAAGAGAAAACGAAATGGAAAATTACAATGTCTTATAAAGTATAATCACAGTAATTTGATATCTTAATTTTAGATCATACAATTCGCGATAAAGTACTACCTGTTATGTTTCAGTTTGATTATACGTGATACAGATTTGTAGGTATATATATAGGTGTGTGTATATAGATGTATGTGAAAACATCTGAAGTTCTACAGCAATATTCCTGCAAGGGTGCTCTACGGTTGAGTTATACAAGTGTTAATTAAAATTGATGACAAATGAGGAGGTAAGGAAAAAAATATATATGTAAAAAAAAAAAAAAAAATAATCACTTTGGCGTATATCCCGCACCATTGTTTTGTCAGTCTGTTCTCACTGTACACAATACTTTTTACTATGTATAATTCGCACATCGTCCCGCCCACGTTTTGCTAAATTGTAAGATCAGAGCAATCTCAATCAAACGAAAGCCCGAGGTAAACGAGCTTTAAGAAAAGCAATTATCCTCATTTCTTTACTTTTAAAGAGAAATTGCCTTTCATTAGTGTTATAACACGTAGCAGTTTTTCAAACCGTTAAATCATCCCATTCCTCGTGTTCTCGCGGAGTAAGCTCGATTTTTACTTCAATCAATGTTTGGAGAAGATCGTGCACCCGCGTGGTCAGAGGATTATTTTGAAGATCGATGAATTCCAGAGCGGGAGCGTGCCTCAATCTTTCCACGTCAACGTCTGCGCAAATAAGTGAATATTTTTTTATAATAATCATCTATTATTTGTAACTATGATAGTGTAATGTAAGCATAGGTATATATTCTTAATCATTTCTATTTACTCACCTATGATGGAATTATCATTGGCGAGAAGTTGTTCTAGCTGAGGTATTCTGCATGTAACAGGTGGCAACGCGATGAAAGCATTGTGAGAAATATCGAGCCTTTTCAAGGCTTGCAATTCCGAAAGTTCTTCGGGAAGTTTGCTCATTTGGTTGTGGCTCAGGTTCAGTTCTGAAATTTCGAGATTGAAATTAAAATCTTATATTTTTGTTCCCTCGCATCACCTGAGGTTTTTCACTCTCCAACGGTTACACTGTTCAAACAATTCTTTTCTTTTTTTTTTCGCAAACAGAAGATTAGTCGATTAGCAACAATTGTCGGCCAACCGATCGCAAGCTATTTTAACAAAAAGAATTCTTTCGCGATCATAATCCAGAGCGAATCTCTGTAATTTACGTATCACAGTATAAATTGTCCGTAGCGCCAAGGGAGGATAAAAAATGTTCCCTTAGAATGTTGTCATTTCATATCGCACCTTATGGCTGGATTCGGCTGTCAGGCGTCTCGCGCCGACTTCAGATATCATGGAGTTGCAGCTAATGTGGAGCCATTTTTCGTCATTTCTACTATATTGATTGACAGATTCGAAAAACAATATCCTACATCAAATATTAATCATTACGTCGGATCAGCGTATTCAGCTTCTCAACAAACAAAATTTGCATTTCATCATATGTATTTTGACAGGTCGGGTGCGACAACCGATTTTATAATAACGATCAACAGAGTTTAAACTTCAATGTCAGGAAACGATTCTAATATTCTCATTGTTTACTAATTGTCTCAGTCTCAGTATATACAAATTTAAATAAAAATAAAAATGTTTTAATAATGAACCTTATCACCGTTTATTAGTGGTCTGGCGAATTACGGAATTCTTATCTATTCGATCCAATATATCTAAAATGCACGATCTCCGTTCATATGGACATCATAAGTATACAGAAATATGTATAGTTTGATTTTTTTTATCCTATAAATCTACGAATGGTTTTTATTCACAACGTCAAATATTATAGTATAAGTATCATCAATCCTATTAATGACTTTACTTTCTTAAATTAATGTTCTGTTATTCTTGTTAGTGATCCATGCTTGGACAGTATCGTCGAAAACGTTGACGCTTATATGACGTACCGTTGATCAGTGAAAACTTAAGGGCAAATTTAGGCGGGATTTTCGTGATATCATTTCCGGATAGGTTGCATCTCTTGAGTTCGGTGTGCCGCATTAAGTGGTAAACTGCATCTGGTACTTGCATCAGCTCACATTCAGACAAATCTGAAACAGGTGAAATATTTTTTTTAATTTAAAGATCCAGTATTGCCAACAATATAAATATCTACATGTTGTATAACGTTTATTCGAATCTATTGGTTTTTTTGTTTGAATTGAAAATCGCGCCGTCACAGCATTTTCGGTAATGCTGTATGGGTCATTTACTTGGCGCTATTGACATAGCGTGTTCTTAGAATTACGTTGGTATACAATATTGATCAAAGCCTACGAATATGTGCATAGAACAATTTCGAATTATTGCATTATAGATGTTAACAATGACAATTGTCAACTTTTTTTTTTGTTGGTTTTGTTTTTTTTGCGTGAGAGATTTATTGATATAATTACTCATACAATATCAGTTGAACGGATGAGGTGGCATTACAATTAATTAGATAATTCCTTTGGTAATGAGTCACCCGTATACCTATACAAGTATGCGTGCAACAATCTCTTTGAAAGTGAATTTTATGTGTTCGCGAATACACCAGTTCACGCTTTCTCCTGCAGCACTTACGATTTCCACCTGAGAAACTTTGTTTATGTAAATCTGAAAAGATATAACTAATTAGCGAATGTAAGGATGTAGCTCGCGTCTTCATCCTGGAGATTTGCTACGTTTTTTATATTTAATTTTTTTCCCCCAATTTGTATTTCAACAATATTTCATTTGGCTTCAAAGTTCCGATTTTATCCATTAGTGCAAATAACGGCCGTTTTGCTGCCGATGAAACATTTGGAAATTTTCTGTCTACGTAGATTGCATGAGTTCATTTGAACGCAAAAATTATTGCTCAATTTTTATGAAATTCAAGTCAGTGTAATGTTGAAACGCGATAATATAAGAACTCTCTAATTGGATTTGATTGAAATATAGTAAAAAGATCAAAATGCGGTGCACAAATATAACAGGTATATTTATCAACATTGAGAATGACACCATAATTTTTAACTACTTTGCTAAACAATATATTTGAAAAAATTATATGTGTATATTTATATATGGAATGAACGACAACAAAATCGTGATGAAGTGAATATCATAAATTTATTTTTTGGGTTGCATTGCGTCTGTCATCCCTCTTTGTTGCACTTCGTTCCATAAAGAAGGAAACTGGGTCACTCGATAACTACGCTAGGCATATACGTGTAGGGACTGCACCTTAATTGTGGGTCAGAGCATAATCGTAATAATAAGCATTTGTCGGTCTCTGGATATCTACAAAAGAAATAAAGGCAGATGATACATGTAATCATGAAAATTCGTTGTGTAGGTGGGTGGTTTGAAAATACGTTCGCGCTCTTTGTTAAAAACCTCGGGGAAGTTGGTTGGTCCTTGGAAGTATTTGACATCCTGTACATCGATACTGACCCAGATTCGAATCATAGAAATAGGTCAACCCATTTATTCGTTTATCAAGCGCTCTGTTAGGCGTTTCAAGTATTGTACTATACGTATGGTGAAATACGCAACGTCAGTGATTGCGTTATTTATGGACCGGATATTTATCCGTTTAAATTTTCATATGCGATTAATGAGGCATTCCCTATCAAATTTTACGAACAGAATCAGTCAGCCGATTGTTGCACCGCGCACCTGCAGCACGCAAACAAGTTACAAAGAGACCAGCCCCGCCTTTGTTGAAACTCAATTTTCACACGAAATAAAACACGATTTTGAATAAACTGAATCACTGACAAACATGTAATTGCTCCACTATCAAGTTTCGATGGATTTTATTTATTTATCAATTACCCAAATGCTCGTCTTCCTGCGCTTTTTCGCACCGTAGCACCACTCGTGTTACCGCGTGCGCCATCTTGGCCACTACTCAGCGAGGGAAATGCAGCAACGTCATGTTTCGGTATAGACGGCGCGGATTCACCCATACATTTAAAGGGACAAATTCATAAGGGGCATTCAATGTCAATGCAACCAGGTTTTTTCTTCTCAATTCTCGGGTGATGTCAGCACTTCAAAAAGACTCATAAGAGTAATCATTTTTTCATTCATCAAATCCTGAAGGAGCTACGAGTGTTTAGGCTGTCTAGAAAAGATCCGAAAGCTTCCGTGTTTCATTTAGATTACTAACAATGAGATGAAAAAGAACACCTCGGTTTTCAATGCTATACGTATCGATGCTAACATGTTTTTAAATTGTCAAAAAGTATGATGAAAATGATTTTGAACATTTTAATCAAAATTAAATTGAAGTGGAAAAGCCCATATGATAAATACGTATCTAGGTATACGTGCACAAAATCTTTATACACGTGCGTGTAGTATAAGTGTGTAAGTATATATTTATTTTTACACTACTTTAAAAATAATATTCTTAGTTCCCTTGACATGGTCTAGGAAGTTAAAGATCGTCATTCTGCACCATAATAAATGCGGAAGTCATATAGGGCGAGAAAGTATAAAAAGTGTACACGCATGAATTATTATAGTATACATAATATAAATATATATATAGTTTCGCAACAAGGCCAACGATCCGAATGAATTTCCAATCTAGAGAATCATAACATATGTAACATCACAGAAACTTATGCAATATGAGGATTTTTATGTCTATTAATGCAGATGTATGTGTATATATTGTATATCATTCCACATGTATATATTCTTCCCAGCGCGGTTCTTACGAAATACATCTAATATCATGACCATGGAATAATGGCGTGTTTTCTAATCTACGCTGCAGTCGTAGTATGGAAGATCTGTCTTCTTTAAACTATTTTACGCTAATATATACAAGATAAATTCATGAGGGTATGAGGGGATATTATAAACAGAATTTTGAAATTTATAAAACTTTCGCGATGATGTAGGTTTCTCAATTCTGAATTCATTTCAAAGAAGCATACCGGAGATACCGAAAATAAAATACACGTACGCACATAGGTATACCTATAGTAGACTCCTGCCGCCATTTTGTTGCCAGTACACAGTAACTTAAAACAATCCATTAAACTAGCGCGTCGTATTCAATTGTTTCCCTCGACAGTATAATGACGTTTGTTTTTTATTCGCAGATATTTCTAACACTCAATATTCGTTTGCATCTTTTCATTTTTTATTCAATGCGCTGCAGTGAGTCAGTATAAATAAAACGACTTGGGTTGCTACAGTATCTCGTTTATAAAGCTGCTGTAGAGGCGACTCGAAACCTGGAAGCCAGATTGGTTTTTGCCAAGATCCATTCTTTTCCCGCGTGCGTGCGTGCGTGAGCGCGTATTCGGAAGGCCTTAGGGCCTTATAGCAAGCTACCATTTAAGGCTATCCTTCCTTTTATGGCGACGTCTTGTATTATATACTTATACACATTGGTATGTATACCTAAAGACTTTTGCATTTATCTTCCACTTGGTATAGGTGTAGCTGTATGTAATATTTTTCATCATCAGGGTCCTGCAGGTTGAATTGTAATCGAAACAAGGAATTGGAATCGTAACACATACCGCGTACCGGACAAGAACAATGAGATTTTATCTACCACTAAATTTTCTGAAATTACGATAAAAATTTATTTACACAACTACTAGGTATAACGCCGTATGGGAAATAAATGAGAAGAGAAAATGTTTTCCAAACGGAATATAGAATACATCTGATCGGTGCACTGCCAAGGCCTGTTCTCTATTTTCGGATTGTTGATCTTTTCTAGCTCTGCACGCACAAAGTGCTGCAATCTTAGAACAAACTCCGAACTTATCGATCGACTCGTCAAATCTAATCTTCGATTATTTCCATATGAGTAGATTTGTGATATCTTATACGTGTGAAATGAAAATGTTGCTGAGAATTGCTGATTTTATTTATTAATTATTCATAATTTCCAATCGCTTGTGTACGCTTATGGAGTCTCTATGTTTATCTTTTCTATGTGTGTGCAACACGTACAAATATACATAGAATATTATAAGCACGTGAGAGAAATAAAACAAAGGAAAGACAAGACGACACTACTACGCAATTTTTACTCAAGCCTTTGACTCGAGTCATGACTAACCCTCTACAAGTTTCTCCCTTGATTTGGAGTAAAAAATTTCATAGATTCGATTTTTGGAACAAGTGGATCTTGATAATCGTGTAATTCAAGTCACAAGTTCATACCCATTAAAAAGAACTCAAGTTTTCGGTTATAATTTTAGATTCTAAATTAAAAGTATCCGTTTCCGTTGCCATTGCCGCGCACTTTGCCGTCATGTGAACTATTCGTCTTTTACCACGCGGTTGTTTGCTCCGGCTTGTTGGAGCGGCACTTTTACTAGTTGTACTTGAAACAAACTAACCAATACTTGTATAAGTATATACGTATACTTATACGTTCATAAAGTATGTACGTATAGAACCGAGCTGGCAAGTAACGCAATATAATTATTGCCCCGGAAACATCTTGACATATGAGCTTTTATTTTCTTCACTAAAATTTAGTAAAAAGTTTGGCAACGCAGCAGCATAAAGCTCTGCTTTTACAGACTATCCGGATACACGTTTGTGTACAAATTAGTACACATACATATAGACTTGAAACGCAAACCTTACATATACCTGCAGTATATAATTGCGCAGGAAATGCAACACACGTATAGGTTAACATAGAAAAACATATTCACGGATATTGGTTATTACATAGCCTAGTGTATACACTTGTATATGTACATATAAAATGCACACATGTCTCTACACTAGGTAGAAAGTATTGCGTAGATATATAATTTTAAGCGTGGGCGGGAAACAACCGGTCAGCTGGTCATGTGTGCCCGCGGGAGACTTTTCAACGTGAATCGTGACTCTTGCTCGTTTAACAAACAAAGAAGATCTATATAGAATTCGGATATCCTATAAAATCGAACGCGCAAATACGGCTACAGATATACAACCTCACTGCAGGTGATGCATTGAATTTTTTATTCCTTCGATTATCGCGGCAAAAGTTAGTCCCGTTATTACACAGTATATATGTACCTAAATGTATATACCTTTTGGAAATGTGTATAACATACATCTTATACATGTACTATAAAAGTTCAAGAACCCGTTTTCTCGGGCGCACTTTCGCCGCTGTCCGATTAGAAATCTCCTTTTCATTTCATTTCTAATAACAGGAAGATCATCGCGTTGCATTTGTTCTCACCGACCATAATATATTTATATTTATATTATATACACGCTTGCACTGCACGACATTCGTGTCTACCGGGTATACATACAATCCATATGGATGTATACACGTAAGGTATAATATGTATACAAAAGCACGTATAAGGATAATAACCCCATACACCTATGACTTATGTATCTAGTCGTATACCTACAACACTTGCTTACAGTAGTTTCCTGACCGAGCGTATACACGTGAGTCATCATCATCAGGCATTAAGGTGAATTAAAAATGGTGGTGAAGGCATCGGGCAAGGTCTCAAATCTTTCCAACTATGGTTAAGGCAAGGCCCGGACCTTGTTCAATCCAGGAAGTACAAAGTATTTTCCCAACTACCGATATCTGCGTATATTTGTTGAATCTACGCGACGCTGTGTGTCGATGATAAATTTCGATTTTTAAAAACCGTCAAAATTACAGTTACCTGCGTGGTAGCTGTGGCTTTTCGTTAAGGTGAACGGAATAACCGCGCCTCGATTATAATTCACTTAAACACATGCGTGCATTATCGTACACCTATGCACCCGTTCAAGTTTCATGATCGCTTTTCAACGTTCCAAACCCACGTCTTATAAATATTTTAATGAATCATTCAATGTGTCGAACGCGAATTTTCTGTTTGATCAGGTACGGTGAACGTTAAAGCATTAGTATATCTATGGTACGTATATAAAATTTAAAATAATAAACAGGGTTAATTACAGCAAATTATATCGGCCAACCGCATGTAATATTATTTTTTCTCTACAGAAATTTTATACTCTACACATTTTTCTCTAGTATATCAACAATTGAGGAGCTGAGCATCAATTCATATATTCCCGCAACCGAAATTGTATCGATGTCATGTATGTATACATTTGTATACATACCTGCAGTTCAAAAGCTTGGCCGGATTCCCGCGCGAAGTTGCTGTGACTTTCAAATTTGTCGAGTGTGAATGAATTCATCATCCGCTGCAAGCAGCAGTTACTATTGTTATTATAACGATATATATCAAACGATAAATTTTTTTTTATTTCTTTCAGATGTTTTAATATACATTCAGACGAATGCTCGGCATGCTATAACTGTATGAGCAGTAACGCTAAAGCTCAAGATTAGAGTTCAAGTGCGCTCGTGGCGTATGTTGTCAATAATAAACAAAGAAACGATTGAAATACTTTGTTCTATTTTTACGGAATCTTATCTACTTACTGCACACCTATAATACCCATAAATTGATGAATTTTTAGATAAGCACCTTGCGCGTGTGCATGCACATCAATGCGTATACGTATGTATACCTGCCTATAGCCATTACCAGGTTTTTGTCACCCTTCATCTCGCCCCACTGAATCACAGCTTTGAGACAGAAAATTTTCCAAAGTCAAAATCTAGAAATATTATCTAAACAGAATTGCAAAGTTTTATTGACATTAGAGATCTGAAGGTATCGCGTGTGCAATCTCGATGAACTATATATGACAAACAAGATTCGAAATTAATTGCACCACAATTAATAAAAAACGTTCGCTGTTTAATATGCGTAGAAAAAAGACAAAGAAACAAATAAATAAATGAAAATATATAGGGTGAACGGTACGAAATGATTGCACACCGTAATAACGTGTTTTGGCAACGCCGTAATTGAGGACCTGGCATAATCCACTTGTACTCTAATTTAATTACGCATATATTATTCTGATGTAACAATTGCATATTGACTCTACATAGCGACTCGATGTAGATTTCCCAAGGTGTTTCCTGCGCTCCGGAAGATCATACCGATCTCATCTAATTCTATGCAAGTAATCACGGCTGTAAATTCGTTGAGAAAATAATAATAAAAGTATAATAATCAGACGATTTTTAATTCCCTTACCTAAATTGCAGTTGTCGTGTGCAGCTTCGCACCTCGATACAACTCTGATGATGGATCTTCCAGCCAGTTGGAGGCAAACTGCCATCGCGACATTTTGTTCGCCTTGTTCCTGAGAGATGCGTTGAACTTCCTGGGTGTTATACGCGGGGGGCTGCATTCTGATAGTTCCTTATATTTCTTCCTCTAATTGTAAGTTAAAAATGCACTACGATATCCGATGGATAATTAACACACTCGATTCACTTAGTATACGTACAGGTGTGTGTTGTAACGTAAATATTTCTGTTTTACGATACGTTTACGTAATATAGGTATATCGTTGCACACGATCGGGATGTCCGTGATGAATACTCAGCAGTACTGCAGTATGTTAATGTTACATACGTTTTATTCTGACGAAGCTTCCCGCG
The DNA here is from genome assembly GCA_963978495.1 of Athalia circularis. Lineage (NCBI taxonomy): Eukaryota > Metazoa > Arthropoda > Insecta > Hymenoptera > Athaliidae > Athalia > Athalia circularis. The sequence continues at coordinate 18,953,999 of OZ021700.1, forward strand.
CTGCAGTTGCACAACTTATTTCGTTTCTTCAAGTATAATTGTTGTTCGTTTATTTCATAAATCAATCGCTATTCAAAACAATGAGAAAAATTACTTTCTTTGTTTTTAGTTCCATGTGATTATATTTTATTATTTATTATTATTATTATATTTATGTTTTCAAGCGACTCAAACTCCGGTTCCAGGCTCCTAGAAGATTTTCACCCGTAAAATTCCCACGGCATAATATGGGTACAGGAAATTATTTACTTTTTAGCTAGCCTTCGGAGTGAATTTCGATTTGAAAAACCATGCAACGTTTTGTTGAGAGATAGAAGTTAGTACTGGTGCGTTCGAATGGCGGACGGTGCTATTTAAGCCTTCTACCCTCTCCCACCAGAGATGCATCTCCGATCAGCTGACTTTGTCCGGTCTCAGTCTTTGTTTGAAAACAACTACATGGGAGCCACGTGGATCACGCAGAGCTACCCAAGCAGCCTGTCAAAATCCAGCTGACGCAAACTATGTGTATGTATAGGTATACCAATACCTGTATACATACTTTAAAAAACACGACTTGACTTTTCTAAGTTTTTCAATTGGAAAAAAGAGAACAGAATCGAAATTTCTGTTAAATCCCGGACTCCTTTATCCTTTAACTGTTTATCAACAATTATTTCATTGAATTTTATTGATTCGAAAAGAATTCTATTCAAATTTTATTCCCTCCAACAGATCTTCGGCCACGTATTTTTATCAAAAGAATTTAATAATCACCGATTTTTGGAAGGATCAATCTTTTGCTTCAATTGACAAAACAAAACGCAGCAATAATAATTGAACTCGCTTTGAAATATTTTTCTTTCAGGTATATATATTTCGTTATTTGGAGTATTTCTGAATTTTATACTATATATACCTGTGAAAATTTTTGGTTGAATAAATTCGGGATCTCTGCCAAGGAAGAAATAGTGTTCCGATACAAATACATTCATCGACATAAAAGTACGTTTTACAGATACATAGTTTAATTGAAGCCTAATTCAAAGCCTATTAAAAGTTTTGTTTCACCTACTGCACGTTTGCCATTGTGACAGTTATTTACGTATATAACTTAAATTAATTCGATATGTTACCCATAATACTTTATAAAAAATGACATATATTTTATTTCATTTGTTTTTTGTACAGTTTGTTTTGTTTTCATGTTGTTTCTATTGGTAAATATATATATATGTATGTATGTATCTATATATTTATAACATTTATATAAACCACCGGAAATATCAGACATTGAACCGATATAGTTGAAGTTATTTATAAATTTTATTTTGTCGGAACATTTCCACGACTCGGTTATAGAAAATGTATGTATGTGAAATATTTCAAATATACCGTAGAAATACCTACCTATATAACGCTGCAGTTGAGTTGAAAAATAAGGATTGTATATTATATAGATACCTATATACCTATGAATCGCTTGTATGTTTTCAGTTAGCAGAAAGTTGGATTTAAATCTTGTCAAGAGTTCGTTCAGCTGGTGAAAATCTGGCTTTCTAACGGTTCAGACGGATGACAGTTAATATAGAGTAAGTTTTCTGTACTACTTGGTACTCCACTTAACGTTTTTTTTCTCCTTTTTTTGTACAAAATTGTTAAAAACTTTCATCCGGAACTCCCTGTTGGACGTTCGAACAGGACGAATTTAATTTGGATAAATGTTAATGCGACTGATGATTATTATACCGCTGAATTAGTTGATTAATGAGATCTGATAATTTCCGGTAGATCAATCGAATACATTTTGTAACGAGTGCTTTATATTATATATACGAAGTCTTGAATATTACGGTATATGTACTTGAATTTCGCGATCTAAAGGCTATAAATATTATAAGTAACTGCAGCTATCGTTGGTAGTCGTATATAGTTTACTATCTCTAACTTTCTCTCAACTGTTTTCAATTACCTTATATTTTATCAAAAAATGTGACTTGTAATTAGCTGTTAGCATACATTCTTTATAATTCCTAACAATGAAAATAAAATTAACGAACAGTAATCGACGTTTTTCCAATTTTCCAAACATTGAAATTTCAAATGAAATTCAAAATACTGGAAATGAATCCCCTCCAATCGCATCAAGTATTGCCACCAGTTATTCGAAATCTTTCTCAAGTTTCTAATTGCCACTCAAGTATAGGCACCCTAATTAATTGTGTAACTTATACCTATACATACACGTTCGTTATAGTAACATGCGTATATGTGCGAATTGGAATGAATACACCATTGCGCAATAATTTCCCAAGTATACCTATATGTTGAAAACGTATAACTATAAGAACTGAATTGCCAGTAGTTTGATGGTTATGCGATAATTTAAGCATCCTCATTCACCACCCCCATGCCTATAACAATATCTACCTGCGCAAAGTAACGCCAAAATACGAAGTGTCTTAAGTGGTCTATAACAACACGTGTTAATTACTAAAACAATTGCCAATTTTATCATGTTGTTTTATATATACTGCGAAAAAGCTGCGAATGTATTTCACTCAACTCGAAGACATTAAACGCTTGATTAAATAGTCTTTATATATATGTATGGTTGAATTCCATTATTTTCTGTAGATAGCCAGTGTCTTTGTCGAAAAGAGCAATTTGCTCGCATTTACTTCCAAAGTTCACGCAATCTACGCATCCGAATGTGTGCTGAATGGCCAGTTGGCTGGGTAACTTTGATCGCGTTTTTCAAATTTTCTTCTACTTTTCCTTATGAATGAGATTTTTCATCGCTTGGATCGCCACGCTCCCTACCGAGAAGTCGTCGAACTCTGAAAAACGCTTAAATTTGAATGAAGCCCCGCCGCAATACGCGACTTTTGACGTCGCCTTGTTCAGAAGCGGGAAATAAATTAAACCGTTGACAATTTCAGTCAACGATTAAACTAGCTGGTAATTATGAAAACAGAAAAACGATTCTGAGAGAATAAATGTTCACGAGATTCTTGATTCAGAAGGTTTTCTCTGTTGAGGATTGCAAGTGAGATTTTAGGTAAGAAAAAAATTCAACAAAATATTATTTGCGTTCGATATAAATTTGTATTCAGGGTTTTCTTTTTTTTTCTAATACAACGGTGTGGGCGATGAACAGCTGGTATACAATCCGTCCATGTAGATAATAAAAAATATATAAGTATGTCAGAAAAGTTTTTCGTTTAACTGCGCAGACCGAAAATTGTTTGCGTTCGGGGGATTGCGCTCGGTGTTCCCAATGTGGCAACAAACACCAAGAAATTATTCGGGAGATTTTGCGAAATTGGCAGAGTCTGAAAACCTGTGATTTTCAGTTCAAACAAAGAAACGTTGAGTCGTCTAAGGTCATAAGAAGAAGAGTGTCCGTCTGGTCTGGGATATTTTTAAGAAAAATCTGTCCTGTGTATACGCATTCGATGACGGTTCGCTGACCTAATGGAAAATTTCAAGTATCAGAAATTACTTTTCCCCTCATATTCAAGCACCTATACCTACAACAAATTTCTTAGACTCGAATATTTTTGGATTCGTGATTATGGTTGTTACTCATAGGAATTACACGCATTCGTGTGGCATAAATTATACATTCACATAGTTTAAGCTGATGTATTCCTTTTGTACCTACTTACAATCCCGAAGAGTTACAGAATGTTATAACTCATATAGTTTTGATTCTAAAACTTTCACGTCCAATTTAAATCAGATCATCGAGAGTATATTATTCGACGTTCTAGGTATCTAGGTAGCTAGGATCCCAGGTAATTGGTATAATGTTTTGGCACCTATTTTTTTCTGCGTATAGATTCCATTTTCAAAACCTATTTTTTCACTGACGTTCGTGCTCACTATACCAAACATATTAATACTGATCACGTGTTGCAGAATTACCCGTCTGTCCAAACATCCACGTCGTCCTTGACTAAATCATTATTACTTTCTTGGAATAAGAATTGGACTTCATGTATTTTGGTTTCAACCAAGATATTCTAAATTGAATTAAAGGTACAATAACTGAGTGGGTTTTCACTAATTTTCCATGTGTAGATATTTTGGCGTTCATCACAGTTGCGGAGTCTACGCCTTTCTTGCTAATATTGGCGCTATTCCAATCTGCGAATGGAATTATTTTTCACGTCAACTTTAACAACGCATTTGTTTCCGATGATCTAAAGCTATAAAGCTGCCGCGCCCTGCAGGTATGAGAAAATACTGCAAGGAAAAAAAATTTTGGTTTTAAAAAAACATTGTGTAATATTCCACCATCCGATTGGGTAGGACTAAAATTTTGAACCACAGAATAATATAATTGTACTCTTTCTCTTTATTTATTTGTTTTTTTTTTCGAGGAACATCCCGGGCGATGTCTGTTTTATACTTTAGTTTCATACGCGCGAGAGCGTTTCGAATAAAATAGTGTCCATATTGAGTTTATTTTTCTCATTCATTGTAAGCCACACGAAAGCTCCGAAGAGAGGCAAAATGTTTATATACGTCGGTATGCTTGGATGAAAGCCAGGAAATACTGCGCGTGCATGTCTTGAACGAAAATAGAACGTAGGCCAAAATCCCCCATGACTTCTCCTCTTGGCTCTATAGCACTCAGCAATAATCTCCGACGTCTTTTGGTATACGTATTTCGTACCTTGGAACCAGGAAACCTTGGCCAGAGTTTCAATCTTTGTGTGCCTCACAGTTTTGCACACAGAAATTTTATTATTAGAAGTATTTTCATATTTACCGAAAGTTGATTCTGACGTTTTTATATACCAATCACTGGTTTTTTGGATATAAGTTGGACCTAAAAAGTTTAATGGCCCCGGCGCCTAGTTTTTTCTTTAACAAATACATACTTATGTCGTTTAAAATTAAATTCACATATTATACAATCTGTGTTTGATTCCCAGAAATAGAAACTCTTTCGTGAATAGAAACTCATGATCGTGATATTGTATAAGTACATACCTTTAAAACTAGTGATCACTTTTCAAGGAAGAAAATGTATTTATTTAGGCCGTATTTGCAGAGGAATAACATACTACGATAAATTTGACAAGAGAAAAATTGCATTCATGTGACATGTATAATATAGTATAATACACTCTATAGACAGAGAAGAGAAAATTTTTGATACATTTGTTGAATCGCATGATTTATTTATTTGTTCCTAAATATTTTGTATCATCTATGGATGGAGTAGATTATCAGAGAATTTGATTAAACGAGGTATATTCTATTCCTATACTATAATATGTATATTTGTGTTATTTAGTAATAATTGATATAACGGATAATGCCGGTAAAGCACCCGCTTCTGGGTATGTATAAATTTACAACATATCATTTGTATATATGTATGTATTCAAACACCGAAGTGTGGCAAACGAAGTATTCATAATGCAAAGTGAGCACAAATTGAAAGAAAAAAGTTGCTCGACTGATACATTTTTACTCCCTTTGTTACACGACATTTTATGGAATTCATATTTAGCAATCATTGGAGATGCAGCCACAATGAAATAAATTTTTTGTCTCAATTAGAGTATAAATGCCTAATGAATATGCTTATATGTAGGTATGTATATTAATTGCTATTTATTTATTATTTATTTAAGTCTTGACCTTTGGTGTTTTCTGGTAAATCATCAATTACACGCATGATATTAATGATAGACATGAGTATTTAGTCTTTGAGTCGTATTTGAGCCCACTGGTGTAAAAGAAATACCTATAAAACGTACAAATTTATTTATCCTGCCGCTGAAATTGATGTACATTTACATATACGTAATCTATAATTGTTTGGATAATCACGTGTCTAAAATGGTCATTGTATCTATAAGCTATGTAAAAGCTAACTGAAAAGTTTCATTTATTCCAATTTCTTTTTTTTAATATTTCTTCATCGTGGTTACATATCAATCAAATTTTTAAATTGTATACAAGTATCAACCAAATCAATAATCTGAACCTAGCGAATTTGATGAGTTAGCACACATGACATTACGATAATCTTCATCATTAAACGTGATTGCACTTAATTTTTGCCAAATATCTTGAATATTCATAGACAAAGTTGATTAGTATTAGCTCTAAATTTTTTGGCCTATAAACAATCCAATTATTTTTATAGATATGAATAAATGTATAATTGAAGTGAATATTCTTCATACCAAAGTTTAGAATTAAATTAAAAATCCTTCTGAATTTCTGGTCGGTCCACAGCTTCTTGTGCATGTTGCAGGCCTGCACAATAGTGTAATAAGAGAACACTCAGTGCTTGGACTCGTGAGTCGCTTTGTGCGATTAATTTAGCACTATCTACTTCACCGCTTTGACATGATTTCAACCTCGAAGTAGTCTCAACATCCAGGGCTGTCTTCAATTTACCCATCTGTTTAGTAATTTCAAAGGGTAATGATTAACTCTCAATTATTATCAGGGCAGATAACTCTGTTGCCAAAAAAATAAAAAAATTATACTAATTAGAATACATTGGCTCAATTTTTACTGGTAAATACCGCAATATTCATGTATTCTTGAATAATTTGGCTAAAATCGATTGGTTCGCGACATTTGTAATAATGATTACCATGGAATTGATTTTTTCAACTCTTTCCTGAGGTTCCAAGTATGCATATAAATGTTTTCCTGTATCTTTGGCCCGAGACATGAGTCCATCGTCCAAGTCCCCGCTTAACAGTGGTGTGACTATCGACGGGTCAGCTCCCTCTAATAAATTGGTACTTATGCCCAATCCACCCACAAGAGAACTCTGTATGTGCGTAGCATGTAGAGCACGGTACAAGACATAAAATTGGGTATGTATAAACAAGTGATAGCTGTTATTGAGCAAGACCAGGTAAATTTACTGCAATGCGCTCAAGCTATATTATATTAGTATGCGTTCATAAACATAGCATGAAAATAAAAAATTTATATGTACTGAAAAAAAAATCGACAGGATTTCTTTTCCTGCGATATTAAGAAAAAACTTATTCCTCAACCTGGCAGTATTCTGCTCTGTAGTTGAAGACATTTGTAAATATTTACCTGATATTGCGAGCAATTTGTTGAATCAGTTTAGCACAAGCAAAGCATATTTTGAGAGCTTTCCAGGTGGTTGGAAATATTGCAAGCAAAGCATATTCTGTCCATACATGTGGCTCATAGATACCAGGGTTAAGTTGGCATGTAATGAATAAGTTAGTGCAGTAAATGTTGGTTAAAAATGTTTTCAAGATTTGTCAAATATTGTAAAAGTCAAAGCGGGCTGCTATCTAAATAAGCGAGTTTGGTCTCATAGGCGTACAGAAATTTGGTTCTACCTTACGGGAGGAGCAAGGGCTAGGTGGGAGGCTTCTCGAGGCGAGTCCACAACCGGAACTCGGTGGTGCCAAGCAAGTTGCACTTCCAGCTCTCTTCAGACCCAAGAGTGTATTTGTTATGCTGGCTTTCACACCCATCATTCCCGCACCCTGATTATTTGTTAGCGTATTTAAAATTATTAATATTATTTCTACCATTTAAGATACCAGGTATAAAAAGGCGTATCTGAACTACACTAAAAATTATTTAAGTATTTATACATGGGGTACGTCAAGGTATCTATAGAACTTAGTACAAAGCTACGTACATCGGTGCATACATACGTTACCAAATAGTCACATGTTTCAATAAATTATATATAGCCGTATGTGAGATATCAGTAGTGTACAGCTTTGACGTTTTTAGATAATCAAATGTGCTTTTGTGCTATTATCCAATGTGAAAAACTTCGTACATGAATTAGTAGCTGGGGCAAGGTGCAAGCATACAATAAACCTTCACCTCCGTAATGATAGATTGTTAATTTTTTATTGCTGATGATATAAATAGATTATAAATTTAACAATTTGTCAAAAGACACAACTAAACCGCACAGTTAGCGTTACACTACGTGGTTTTCAAGTACCTTTGATATCGTAGTTAATGCACGCAAAGTACGAAATGTACAAAGACGGGATAGATATTATTTTTCACAAAAATGAACATAATATTCGAAAATTCCATTTTTACAAACTAAGTCAAATATGGCCAAGTCAATCGAATTTCAGGGAGGAAAGTGACTAGATTCCGTGACTATTCAGATCAAGACCTTATATAAGACGGATAAAAATTATTTGTATTACATGTCTAATACCTGAATATGATCATCGCAACCTGTGAGCGAAATCTCAGGTCCACTTTCTCCGGCACCTATGTTGGAGTCAATTTCATCAGCTTCATATGCCAAACTTGCTAGACTTTCCGCGCCACATGCTCCAGATGCCTGGCACCTTGTTTCACATTTTTTGTGGCAAACCATTCCACAATCCCGACACTGCACTGCATCTTTTAACCAAATCTGTACAATATTTAGGCATTTGAAAAACTATCGAACAAACTGGTTCATATTAGTAAGTCATTACAACAAGGTAGATGAAATTAATATTAATCGAATAATCATGCTGCCACTCGATGAGTACACAAAACCGTTTTACCTTCTTTGTGCAAAAGTCGCAGTGCGTGGCTCTATGGAAATGTGTTCTTATAAAATCATGCGACTTTTTATCTGGGTTCTCATTATTCGACATATGAGGGACTTTCGTAACTTCCGGATTCTCTTTCTTGCTTGTCTCACTGCCAATCAAATTATTCTGGCCTGCGTTGACATTCCACGTGAAAGATAACAAGACATCTCCATAGCAAAGTGTTGGGTCAAATCCAGAGTACCCTTGCAACTTCAGGTTTGAGTTAGCAATGGAACCTAAGATTATTAAATTTAATGAAAAAAGACTTTTGGCGCCCCAAACTAGTAAAAGATTAGCTGATTAGAAATAAATAAAATATGGTAGAACTTACCAGTGTCTGGTGGAAGCAAAGCATAGCATTTGAGGTAGTGACCAATTGTCGATACGGAACAATGTGCCAGTATCAGTTTCACTGGAGTATTGATGTACCCCAAGAGAAGTGGAGGGTTTTCTCCACCCCTTACTCGAGCCCAAACGCCGAGGTTCAAATATTGGAGATCGGATTCAATTTGGAAACTACGCATTTCGTCAAATGATATCAGTGATGCTATACTCTTTTCTTTTGTTGTATAATATAAATCAGACATATTATGGATGTTGCTGTCATCACTTGAATACATTTGGCTAATACTGGTAATTAACGATTGATTGGAAACTGTAGAAATTGTTGAAATTCTTCTAGATGGTGATTCGGGGCATGATGGTGTTTGCGGAATATCTCCATTGCTGTTAGTAACACTTTCTCTTCTCTTAGATAGTTTACTATTGTCACTGAGATCCAAAGGCTCAAAATCCATATCTCTTAATTCAGAAAATTTAATCGGAGTATCAAATTTACTATTTTTACTGTCTACAGTGTTCTTTTCACTAGGTAATCCATCAGTTTTTGAAATTTCATTCTTAACAGACTTTTTGTCTGCAACCTTATCTAATAATATTCTTTCAGTCTCTGATTTCATGGAATTCTGTTTTTCCCAGTCTGTCGCAGTGTATTTTCTTTCAACTCTAATAATGAACCGCCTTTGTGCAGCGCTCTTGACAAGTTTTGCGACTTGATTCATATTCACAACCTTTTTGCCCTCAACAGCAATCAGTATGTCGCCACGTCGCATCTCTGCAATAGCCGCTGGGCTACCCGACACAATAGTTTCTACAAGGACGCAATTTGACCCTATTTCGGGGATGATATCCTGTTTAAATACAACCCCAAGCTGCTGATTCGAAGTCTTACTAATGATCAAGTCTAGAATCATATATGGTATCCCACTATACTGCGTGAGACAAACCCACGGTGTCGCATCAATGCTCATTGTGCAGTAAACTTCAATTGAAGCAGTTTCTTCACTGTTAGATAAACTCATGCTCGTATTCAAACGACTCACTTCTAACAGTGTAACTTCTAGACTTCCTGGGCTCATTTTACGATTTGGAACCTAAGCAAAGTATTCGTTCGATTAGAAGAATCAATTTCCCTGACATTTTTTAGGATTTCACTGACACAGTGCCGATGCATTAATGTAGTTCGAATTAATTAAATCATCGATTACCTCAATTAAATCAACATCTTCATCATTGAGCCTGCGGAAGAATGGCTTGTAGCGCAGTTTATATCTTGGAAGAGTGTGTTTTTTACGAACAGCTCTTCGTATCTGACCCGTGATCAAAGATATCATTTGTGGCTGCAATTGTCTGCCCTGAAACTGTGATTGTACTTGTAATTCCAAAATAGGTTCAGAATAAAAGCTGAGAGACCAATGTGTGTACGGAACACGAGTAAACTGTAATCTGGCTCTTCCCGTTATTCTTTTGACTGAAAGTAAATTGATCGAATTCAATAATAATGACAATTAGTCAAATTTGAATAAGATAAACGTATACTTTTCAACTTGACAATAGCCATACCTTGCACAGCTAAATAAGCCGTCTTTCCAAGAACCATTTTAGCATCTATTGACAATTCGAAATTTCCACAATAATGGAGATCCAAAGATAAATCCAAAGTCTCCAACAATCCTGTGTCTGCATCTATCTTTGCATCGGCTACTTCCAATCCTTTTATAGTGGGGAATTGATTACCAAGGTGTAAGTCTCGCAGCTAGAAATCCAATTCTAAGTGGTAATACTAAACAAACCTTTTTTCCAACATCATAAAAATATCATTAGCTATTTTAGATTTCATCAGATAATCCAAACTACAATAACAAAGATTTCCTAATTTTAACAGGTTTACACTGACAGTAGGCAATATGATTTGCAATCCCACATAAACATGCTTCATCTAAAATATTCCGTCATACTCACTTGAACACTGTCAAACAGTTTTCCTGTGGTAGATCTAGTCAACAATACTTTGAACTCGTTATTGAGTTTCCGATAAAGCCACGAACGAACTCTCTCTGCATTTCGGAGTTCATTGAATAGAAATTGTAGAGTCAAATTGATCGCTAAGTTCTCATTACCCTGCGACAAGCTTTGCCGTGGTGTGCCACTGTTGCTATGAAAGTTTAATTTTTCATTTTCTATTTCATTTAGAAGTCCTTCAGGTAGTACAGCTTGCCCGTGAGGGATTGGCTTTTCTGGAGGTTCCGCATACGGCGCTGTTTCAAGATATTTCATAAAAATATACCATTGGAACGCTAAGGTCAATAATACACCACATAAACATGAAATCATAGACACAATTAAGAGGCCTATGAAATCCATATCGATAAAATGTTCTGCGAGAACAATCTTTGATAGAATATTATAAATTAATTTAAAAAATATTTCAATGGGATGAAAGTTTTTTAAAATATATCAGTCACAAAAATTACTGGTATTAAATGTTAAAAAATTTGCGTAATTAGTTTTAGTTATTAAATTATGACGCAGGCGACTGTTAGAGGGTTGTGTCCTACATAATTCAATTTCTTCCTTCACTTAATGATCGGAACGTCGATAACAACCACAAACGTTCATTTGCCGTTTAGTTTCATTTACTATTATAGTCTAGTTTTAGTTTTAAACATTATTTTTATTTTTAACGTGAAGTCAATGAATTTTTGATCTCACTTTGAACTGCACGCGTGGTTTAGTAAAAGATTAGTAAGTTTTTATTGTTTTTCACTGTGATTCGGTACATTGTTCACATGAAATTGTCAATTTTGTAAAAAATGAGAAACATCCGTTGTTATTTTGAAAGCTAAACAACATTTTGACATTTTTGTATTGATTCCGGTCTCCCCATTTTTGATGTTAATGCGTCGAGCGTCAGCTGACGCCTGACAGCTGGAAAGACAAATGATCAGGCGTTCATTTTGCTAAAACAGAAGCACGGAATGATGGCTTAAATATCTATTGACCAGATAATTTCTGCACGTCAAACACCTTTTGATCAGTACGGACGTACGTACGTACGTATACGTACCAGCAAATTATCTCTCAAACGCTGAAATTACAAAAATATAACATTGCAACCAAGGACAGTCGCTCCGTCGCCATGACGGGACAGTATGGCTGCGCCCTACAGTCATCCGTCGTCTGCACTGTGTCAAGTCTTTGTCCTTCACGACATGTCACATATCTGCTGTCCTTTTTTCTAATTATATTTCATATTAATATCATTTATACATCATAAATTTACGCAGCTAAAGTAATCAATTCCGTTTACTACTACCACAAATCTGTGAATAAACAAAGCTAGTGAATTTCGTGATTATGAGTCATTTGACAATGCATCAGGCACACCCTTATAAAAGTGGTTTATTTTAGGGCTTAGAAAATATAAATTCCCGACTATTAATACTTAAAAAGTGTTGAGAAGTGTTGACATAATCTATTATTTGCGTACGCGGTTTAATACCAACGTCCTAAATTAATTCAATTGTACAGGTCGTAATACAGGTTATACATTGTTTCTATTGTAGATGCAAGTTTTGCAGCTTTGGGTAGTGAGTAATTGTTTGTATTCGAGAATAATAAACAAACGACGATTATTCTCAAATTTTCTCAACAATTTAATTCTGCAAGTCAGTTCTGTAAATGATGATAATTAGAGCCGTGATTCTTTTGTTACGTTTGATGAGTTGATTTTTGTAAAGTGATTATGGGTGAAACCTATTTTTTTACATCCGAATTAGAAATTGGAGTATTTGTTTCAACCGACTGATAACAAAGACAAGACATCATCAACAGAATTCAAACATGTCAATAACCAATAACGTAGCTGGAAACATGTCTAAAACATCAAATTTGCCTAATCGTAACTCTCAGAGGTCCACACTTTTAAAAGTTGTTATTCTTGGAGATGGAGGAGTTGGAAAATCATGCCTGATGAACAGATTTGTTTCCAATCACTTTGATGAACACAGCTTTCATACGATTGGTGTAGAATTCTTGAACAAAGACATTGAGATCAATGGAGAGGCTTACACCTTACAAATATGGGATACTGCTGGTCAAGAACGCTTCAAGACTCTTCGAACACCTTTTTACAGAGGCTCAGATATTTGCTTATTAACCTATGCCGTAAATGACAGAATCAGTTTCAAAAATTTAGCCTTATGGCGAACTGAATTCCTTTATTATGCCGATGTTCAAGAAGGGTCTACATTTCCATTTATCATCGTCGGAAATAAGGTTGGTTAATTTGAAATATTCTTTATGTAGGTTTACAGGTTGACAAAGAATGTATCTTTTGTGTTTATTTCATTTTTACGCCCATGTATCTTTGTCCTGCATTGATATCTAATATCATTATTGCGTCTATGAAATTAACGTAAAAAATTAAATAGAATCAGATATGGCTGATATTTAGCCAATAGTGATATACACATGCTTATGTAAACTTATATCTTGACTTAAAGTTATGAACCGTCTGAGAGTCGAATGTTTTGTAAGGTTTATATTAGCATGTGCGGACGCAGCAACTGAGGCAGGCTATGTAATGAAAATTTGTGTTTACCTGCTTTAATTCTGAATGATTAAGGGCATACTTAAAAATTTGATTATATTTTCATAGGTAGATGTTCCTGCATCCGAGAAACAAATTTCTACAGAAGAAGCTCGAGCTTGGTGTGTTGAAAGTGGAGATGCTCCACTAGTAGAGACTTCTGCTAAGGATGCTACAAATGTCGAAGCGGCTTTTGGCGCGGCTGTGGCAGCTTGGGCTAGACTAGAAGCTCGACTAGAGCGCCCAATCGTAGAAGATACAGTTGACCTATCCAAACAGCAATCACCGCATCGTACCAGCTGTTGTATGCCAGTTTCAACAGCAGAGTAGGTTGTCAAAGAGACGTTTAAAATGATTGAAAAATGGACGTGTATATCCTTTTCCTTCCACTTCAAGCCATTTGAAGCTCAATGATTAATTAATGCGATTCATGCGTTAGTTTTTCTTCATTCTTTCTTAGGAAAAGATTATACAAGAGCGGTGAATCCAAGTTGATGATGCTTGGGCTGTGATTACTGATGTTAGTGACGTTCTGAAATTTTGATGCTATATGAAGACAAAAGTAATTTCTATACTGAATATTTCACTGGAATTATCCAATTACACAATTCGAACCGATTTAGATACGTATTAACTAAGATGAAAAATTGGCGCCCATGATGATTTTCGATGAATGATAGATGATAATTATTTCATGCTAGTTCTTTTTTCTACGATCATGCTGAGAGTTCTAACAAAAGATCACTTTTGTTTTGTTCTTATATTTGTCATAATCATTTCATTGCAACCATGATACGTACAATTCAATTGAAAACGTTGATATAACATAACCAGTCAAGATTGGTTGATGAAAAATTTAGTATAATATAATTTGGAAATGAAGGTTCCAAAAAAGGATAACTCATCCAGCTTTTGATCTATGATTTCACGTGCATGCTTTTCTGAAATTACTCCTGACTTCACTGGGCATGCTTTGTTTCTAGGTCTAACAAAGTAATTTGAAGAGAGATGTATACCCATCGAAATCTTTCTCTACCCACCATTGATTGTAACGCTTTGAAAAAAAAAACACTCGTCATATTCAACTACACGCGGAGCGAACACACACTACTAGCCTGTAGTACTTAATTTCGATTGTTACAAACGATCAGATGGTGTTTTTTAATTTTCACGTCCTTGAGAATTTTTATTCAAACTAACAATGCTACTTGATTGTGATCAGAAGCAGCTCATAACCCTGCACAGTATTTGAAGTGTTTCACTTACGTCCCACCAGCTTGTGATGATCTAACAATAATCGTTATTTAAAGTAAGAGTTAGTTATGGATTGTAGTCTAGCTTTGGAGCACAGTTTTGCCTTATTATCGCAATGTAATATTGTACCTGAGGAATGAAATGGGGGTTAATCGTATATTAGTAATACAAACTCTTAGCGACAAATTCTTATAACTTGAGATAAGTATTTCGGCAATTATGATTTGTCAAACAATTTAACTGTAAATACCACGGATGCACATTATCATTACAGGTGACACAAATTACATGTGATGCGTCAGGGTTAGAATTGAAATTCTTTATATTGAATACCAGTGATACTCATCTACTATACCTTTTCCACTGAATAAATTATAGATCAAATAAAAATTTAAGGACCCACAGACTAAAACTATTAATTGAATTTTTTTACAACTGGTGTAATTACTATATACAGTTGTCTTTATAAAAGCCTTGATTTTGTTTATTGTAAAAAAGTATTAGGATTAAGACTCTACTCACTATCCATTTTCGATGCTACAAATCCTATGCGTTAACCCCATTACCCTCAGAATGTACATTGCCTTGTATTTCACAGCTTTCATACGATTTTAGAATATTTCAAACAAAATGAACAAGCTTCTCATGATCGACTGTACAGTTGAACGATGAACTCTCATTTTTAAGTCTAAATATCTAAATATTGAGTCAATATTTGTTAATTTCAAAGGTTATTATCCATGTATGAGAGTGATAGTTTTTTATAGTTGACTGGGATCCTATAATTCGCAAATTAGTTATGACGTTAGTTATTAGTTATCTCGACTTTTTTCATACAGGTGGAGGATGCATGTTATCTGCCGATTCGATTCATTCACAGATATTTTGGTATTTCGATTACCAGATATTGACTCAATGTTCCAGGATCGATTTGTGCTGAACTTTGTGGCAGATGTGTATGCGGTGCTTTTGTATAGCTCTATGTTGAACATAAATTTATAATAAGGAGTTACTATAATAATATTACAACATAAGCATTCAACACTAACCATATCGAAGCAAAAATGTGTAAGCTCAAATGACGCTCGAATATACATACATATGTATATCAAGTTTATTTTTACAGCGCTTTCTCAAATGTACAATTATTTTCTTATTTAGAGCTTTGTGCTGCAACAAACCAAAGGTTTAACATTACACTTTTGTACTCCCATTTTCTTTCATTTTAATGTTCATACATAAATTTTTTCAATCTCACATCAATAAAAGTCACATTAGATTTGATATGGTAAAGGATATTGTTATTCAAACCCATATATTAACATAAATGTAAGTTCCACGATCGTACGAGTCATTTTAAGAATTTGGCTAAAGTCGTAATTCAATGAGTCTGTAGCTTGCGTTTTCCAAAACACTTTGTCTATTCTGATAAACAAATAGCAATGTTTAATAATTCAGCAAAAAAATCACATTGGCACGTTCCAAAACAAATTATGTAAATGTATTTTTATTTGGCTTGACATTCGTTCAGAATAATTATTTTTTCTCTTTAAGATTAGTTCTTGGATTCCACAGTTATGAAACAAGTATATTCCGCATTATTAATGTGAATAAAATATCTTGAATGTGCCGGAATTTATTTTCAATCCATTCTTTCTCCGAGTCTTTGTTGTGTGAGTAGGGCAACATCAAGTGCAGCTTCAGGTTGGAGTAATTCACTAACAGGATATTTTGTCGATTCCTCACAAGCGTAAGTTACAGATGTATCTGTCAGTAAAATGTTTGACTGGGCTAAAGCTAGAATGCAATTCCGCAGACGTGCGCAAGTTTCACGATCTTGTTGTGGTATGCGAGACAAATCTTGTACAAATCCACCCTCGGAACGATCAGAGTCTTGTACACTTGCACCAATCCATACATAACCATTGTTTCCAAGTATCAGACTTGCACCATTAGATAATTTGTGAAAATGAGTCTTCCTACGTTTTATCAGTGAGGGCTGCACTTTCAACAGAATGCCTTGGGACAATTTTCCATACTTCAACACTCTGGTGTGTAATGACAGCGAACCATCCATGAATACATTTTGCACTTCTGCACAAATTAGGTCACCTTCTTGCAAGTAGCGACGCATCGTTTGTTCATCTTCAGCTGATCTTCGTCTCTGTAAAACGATAATATTGATAGTGGAATGTAAAAAAGAGAAACGGATATCAATTCTTTAGTTGTTCTCAATTTTAAGTGTGAGCTTAGAATATGAGGCTCACCAACTCTCCACCGGGAAGATTTACACTGGATAAGAGTAACGCAGAATCCAATTTCGAATTGGTATCTACCTTCCAGCGCTTTTGCTGGAGTTCAGTTATTCGACCAACAACAACGTCTCCAATTTCACCTTGGTATCTGGCTTTTATTGGCTTCACAGATATTAATTTATTAACCTTCTCCAGTACACCAGCGACGGATGCACGTAAAGTATCATTCTCGTCCATGTATGTTCCATGACCTCTAGAGAATAGAAATATACGTAGAGTTGAACACTAGGAAATAAGCATAAATAACTGATGCTTGCTTATGACATGAGGCATTATCTTCATGAGAGAATGATTGAATTAAAATGTACCTCATGAAGTCTAGTTGACTACACACCTCTTCGCCAGGTGTATAAAATCTGGGCATCGCACGATCTCCATCAATGACATTCGTATTTGTACGATGAACTGCAAGCCGCACGCGAATCGTATCGTCAGTATTCATTTTTACCTTACTGGAAGTAACCTTAAAATAATACTTCCTTCGACAGATGTTATACAAAGTCAGTCAAATAAGGTAACTTTTGAATAACCTCGGAGGATCAAATTGGGTGTCAATTGAGGACGGCATAAAAACACGACGATTTCTGTGGCACAAACATTTATTTGAAAAGCGCGTATCGTGTATTGCGTGCAGTACGCACGCACGCGTTGTGCTGAAAGGCGTGCTTCAAACCTCTTTGCTTCGAACAACGTCGACTTGAGCACTTGACACTGTCTAAAAATATTTCTAGTGTATCCCTGTGCCCGGATTGGCCGCTTACAACAGGAATGTTAACACTGTGTGATACTCGTAAGTGAAAAGATCATAATATTTTTCGCGGTTTTTCGTTAATTTGAATTGCGTAAGAAATATTAATCAATGGATCAAAAGTGGTCTTCGGAGCAAATAAACGTCCTACGATAAACCCTAACCCGATTCTACTCCATTCCAACCCTCGGTGGAAACCATGTGGAAACGTAGTCGTGACTGATGATTGGTATAATCTTCAGTCAACGCGCCAAATTCGATGGTACGGGCAGCCGAGACCCTCGCATTCGATTCGAGATATCGGTCGCTATCGAAGGGTTTCCGGTCATCCCGGTAGACGTCGAGGATCGGATTCTTTCCTTTTGGACACGTGCGAGGTGTACGCATTCTGGTTCAGCGCTGATCAATTTTTGTCAATTTTAAATTGATCATCTCGACCAAGAAACAAGCTCAGCAATGGTAAATAAATAGCCTAACCAAATAACACTGTGATAATTTTTGGTTACGACAATAGTTAAATTATTGACGTCAAATTGAGTAGCGTCCGACCACTGACGCCAAACACAACCTAAAACAATGAATCAAACCTCGGTCAATGAATGTATCACACTATCAGAATCAAATTTATCATGTGATATAGAATATTTTTGACGCTACCGTACTGAATATCAAATTACCTTACAGGCAAGTTTAAAGGCTGATAACCCCGAAAAACCTGGTCAGGAAACTGCACCAATTCATCGCATTCGTATTACTCTGACCTCCCGCAACGTCCGCTCCCTCGAAAAAGGTAAATGTTTTAATGCTATGTGTGCTGTTGTGACGAATTTCATAATTATTGTGATCAATCACATGCAATTGTTAAGCAACAACCCGAGACTGAAGTGAATACTTGTCAGCATGGAATCGCATGCTCGGAATTTCTGGGTTCTGCCTAGCAGTAAGAACATGTAAATTGGCGAAACGGTAATCCAGACTCCTCACCGATCTACTTTTCAATTTACAGTATGCACCGAGCTCATCAATGGAGCAAAAAAACAAAAACTGAAGGTAAAAGGACCTGTCCGTATGCCGACAAAGATTCTTCGGATCACAACACGCAAGACGCCTTGTGGTGAAGGTTCCAAGACATGGGATCGTTTCCAGATGCGCATCCACAAGCGGGTTATCGACCTTTATTCTCCCTCTGAAATCGTCAAGCAGATCACCAGCATCTCCATCGAACCTGGTGTAGAAGTTGAAGTTACTATCGCTGACGAATAAACCATTGACATTTAATTCACAGAATGTTTTAATAAAAATGGAAAAACAGAAAATAAGTTTTTGATGCAAGTTAAGTTCGAAACCATTAGTCCAATCCCAATCCTGTACTTGACAACAGTGAGCAAGTTTTTTTGAGCGAAAAAAGCAGTGAATGTGGAGTTCCTCATGGCGATGGAATTTTTTGTAGAGAACCAGTTCAATGAATCGAAAAAATTTGAAGACAAGGTATGTAGTATTTCTGACTTTATTTGTGAAATTAATGTCAATTCATGTTCTTTACTTCCTGAGTCTGTGTAATACACTGTAGGGTTCAGGAGAAAATACGAGTAGCAATCCCTTAAATGCGTAGATTAAAAACCAATGCATCATTTAATTCATTAGTCATCTTCCTGAGACTCGCCTTCCTTTTCTCCATCTTCGCCTTCTCCACCACTGAAATCACCCATTCCTTCGACTTCTTCCTCATCATCATCACCTGCCACCTCTGCATTCTCCAGTTCAGCACGTTCCATCTGTCTTGCCAGTTCAGCCTCATCAGTTGCTGTCACAACTTTAGGCTGTAAACATACGAGAAACCTTTTCAACAGAATCCTTTATTCTCAAGTACCGTATCAAGGCCTATTTTCTCTGATTTGGATGATTTAAATTTAGAATCAACATAAAATGTGTTCCAATGGCCAAAAACTTTTGCTATTGGGAGCCATTTACGTGGATTATCTATGGCAAGTGTTGTGTTCACTAACTTACAGCCATTTGAATGTCAAATACACCTCCAAGTGATGTAATTTTTTCCTTGATAACTTCGATTGCGTCATTCAGTGCTTTCAAACCATCTTGTTTCTCAGGCGTAGAAGTTGTCATGACTGAAACAGAAAAAGATAATAAAAATCAAGTACAAGACAATGAAGTTTATCAATTCTTCTTGCCATGACTAAGTCCACCTAAATGACCCGTTGCCAATGATAATGAGATACTTACCATATAGTGGAGGGGCAATCAGATTGATTTTAATTGGCAGCTCTTCTGTTGATAGAGCTAAGCCTGCTTTTAGAGCGGTTTTGACAGCATCAATACCCTCATAGCCGTAGCAAGCAACCTCAACATCAGCGCGTATTTTAACAGCTTGGGACGTTAGTTTGCGTTTAATATTGTTCAACAATACTTCTTTAGTATGGTCATCTAAGCCACACTCGGCCAAAATAGAAGGATCTCTAAAACACCAATTTACCATGAAGTTTAGCAGCACAAATTGATTAATTGAAAATCGCATTGACCAGGTACGCACAATACCGATTGTTTGAAGAAATCATAGGCTGAGGCCTTCTGCTTTTTATATTTCTCCTCAAAGTACCAAGCTGTTTTTTGATACAATTCTTCCAACTGTTCGTCACTATCATAATGTAGCAGCTCCGCAACATGTCGTAGAATAGAATTGACTGCTTTAGCTTTTGCAAATCGCTCTGTGCATTTTTCTACATCTTCTGCTGATACTCGTCTTTTACTCAGATCAATGTATCCTGAAAACAAGTCATCCACGGTCATTGTAATGATTCTTAAGATAGCAGACTAGGCATTGCACTGAAGCAAGAATACCTTTATCTTTGTCAACTCGAATGACAACGACAGGTTCCGTTTTACCAACTCTGATAAGTTTGTTGATGGAACGAATACGTCGCCTGGACAATTCTGAGAGAAGGATCATGCCCTCGATATTGTTATACTCCAGTAGATGTACATAAGCACCCATTTCAGCTATGCTACGTACATTAACCATGACAACATCTTCGACTTCTGGATATTTCTCCTTGTAAAATCGACAGGACAGCACCATTGTGACTATGAACAGTACCAAAGATTTGATGACGTAAGAAATTTAAAAAAATCAGACTATAAGTAAATAAATTAGTTCACGTTAGTAAGTTTATCAATCTGATAAGATGATGATATTTCAGTTAGTTTAGACCTAGAAGAATTATGGCAACATGACAAGTAATCTGTCGATCCAGCAACTTTTCAAGGAAACAGATTAAGAGTATGTCGATTTCCAAAAAAGTGATCAATATGATTATATTTCTATTAAACTTTCAATAAAAGCATATCATATAATACGATTTTTTCATTAGATGGATTAATGACCGAGTAACAGTTAGCCGAATGTAAAGGGTTATGTTCTAGGTTAACTGAACTGAGTCTCTGAGATTTATGTAAATATCGATTTGGGATGTACCTTAATTTTGTTGCACGTATAAAAATACAAATACGGACTACTGAACCGGTAGAAATTCACTTGAAACTGTAGGATCTACTCGAAAGTGCTAATAATCCATGTGGAATCTTGAGTCCAGACGGACTATAGTGGATGAGGCAAGTACATATGTTGGTACGTATACGTACGTACATATCGGTGGGCTACACTTAAGAGGCATATGGAGAGACCAAAGCGCCTCATGCGGGTCCCCGTACGGTGCGGTAATGCAGGGGCCTCAACAACGAGGCGCCTCTGCTCACCGCCGGATGGCGCATAACAACCATCAAATCTGTATATTTCATAGGAACATAACCTAGCAGTTATTTTCGCGTTAGTGCCTGTCACGATCATAAACATGTAACAAATGCATGGACGTAAGAAATATATGGACGGAGCATTAAGGTGAAGGGGGTGTCCCAATCATAGAGCTTATAGATATGTCTATAAGCTCTATGGTCCCAATTCGCGACGGGGGGGGGCGCCATCTTTTGAGGGGCCGCCACTGCTGCCGCTTGGTGGATGCATCGTGAAATAACTGTGTAGCGTCGTTATTAATTCGAATTCGAGCTTCGTACGTGTACGTACATGTGAGTGGTGTGTTACGTAGCTTCATTATTCAGTCTACGTTTTCAACATTTCTCTTTTTTGTGGCGACATTATAAAAAATTGCAACGTCTATAATTTCCGAATTATACTTAGTTAATTCAGTCCTTTTGAGATTCAGCGAATCTGAACATCTGTTCGAAAGTCTTCGTGAACACTCTCGTGATCAAAATCTATTAGAGAGACATAATATTCATTTACTTAGAGCGATAGTACACAAGTTTGTAAAAATTAGACTATATCATATAGGTAAAGAAGCAATTGACTACTCAAGTAGCCAGAGACAAAAATTAACAAAACTTATCCTCTTCCAAGGCCAATAGTTATTTTAAAAGTAAGAAAAGTTTACACCGATTCACTATAATATTGTTATTGGACTTGTTTGTATTTATTTATTTTTTGTTAAGGCTATACATCCACGATCGGCGATCTATCCCGACTTTAACCTATACCATACATAATAAAATTTGTTACCATTCTAATTATCCACAATGTTTTCCTCTAAACCATCGCAATCTTTCTTGTTACCGTGGAAGATTTTCCTTTTAAAATACTCGTTACCATGGAAACTTTGTCATTTCACGATGCGTCCACCAAGCAGCAGCACTGGTGGCCCCTCAAAAAATGCCCCCCCCCCCGCGCGCGAATCAGGTCGCCCCCGCGCCTAGAGTGGTACCAGAGATTAGGGGGTGGTACTTTATACTCCGTCCATATATTTCTTATGTCCATGAACAAATACGTAGAAATAAGTTTCTTTCGCGAAAAACAACGATTCAAGTCATAGAAAACTATGACTTTATCTAAAATTTCGTTCTACACCTGTGCTGCACACGGTTCTTAGCAGATGATTCAACGATTGTAGTCAATATGGGTGCATACAGCCCCGCGAACAGGTATTCGGTGAACCCGGTACCATTGAGTAACCATATTTCGTACTAAGTATGGTTACTCAATGCCGGTACTAATGTAAATCAGCTGTCACAGTCATAAGAAATGAAATGTCGATTTTTGCGTTACACAAATTTTCAAACGGTGTATTTTGCTACATTTCTTGACCAAATGAAATTGTTTTTATCTCAAACTGTGTGTTTTGGTCTCCTCTAGTCGCTAAATTCCGAATATTGAGATCTGTTGAGTATAAATATGAAAATTTTCAATGAGTTCACAGGGTAAATAGATTCCTATGAATTTTTTTTTTCGAATTTCGCAAAATCCAGAGTTTAGCGACTTCATTCCGATTTCCTCTAACGATCTTCCAAACTTCATTCCGATTGCTTCGCGCAAACTAGGTATTCGCGCCACTAAAATTACGTCTGTCAGAAGTCCACGGGTTTCGAACTCTTCTGAATTTCTCGCTCACATAAGTGTCATTAACACCCAATTAATCAATCTGTATCGCGAGTTGCGTGCAGTAGGGCTTATGGTGGGGAAGTTAGAACTGTGGTTGAACCAAATCCACGATGATAAACCCTCCACGTCTTCTTGCGAGTCACCCATTGATCTTTTACTTAGATTTCGAATTTCAAGAAAATGATCTAACAGAAGGAAAATGCGTAGTTGATTAATTTTAACATTAAATTGGGGCACGATTTGTGCATGGGGTGGAGATACAAAAAAAGATCGATTTCTGTACGTCCATTCTTCTTTTAATTTGCAAAAATAAAATTATATTTTTTCTTCTATTGACACAGCATCCGCACTCAAAGAAGCAGTATGTTCTTCAAAATATTCTCCTTCTTCGCTTTGCTCTCGGTGATATTCTCCCTCGCATTCTTCGTGTGTCAAATATTGCTCAGCTTCTGGCGAGTAACCATCTTCTTCACACTTGTCGTCTAGGGATTGTTGGGATGCCTACAAAACAAAATGATCGCGGAAGATTCAAATATCTGGATTTCAAGAACCATTAATAAAATAAAGATCCGCTTCGTCGTTCGACTGGAAATTTTCCAATGAAAAATTTCTTCAAGCGTGCAATGGACTACCGGATCTTACTATAGAAGCGATAAGTAAATGATAAAAAGTTCTTTAGTTAAGTAGTTGAAATCAAACCGTTTTCGGATAACATTTCATTAGTTAGTTATCTATTCTTCACTTATATAAAAAAGCAGTGAACATATAACAGAGAGTAATGCAATTTATATAGATGATCACAGTTATACAACTCGCATGATGTTTTACGCACAGCTGCATCTTGCAAACTTCGCACGCACCACACATTTGATCCATTGCTATAAAATTCTCGCTGAAAAATTATCTTAATCTTTTTTCTTTTCATTTCAGACATGCTCTCACCATCTTCCAACTGCACGAAAAAATATTCTTTTTCTAAGTAATCTTTAAAAAAAGACCTGTTCGATGCTCTGCAGTTTTTTCCACGATAGAATGCACCATGATTTTCAGAAGAAAATTCAAAAAGATCAGATAGAATTTACGACGCGTCAAAAAAGCACGACTTTTATTCTTGAATAAATTTATCTGGAAACATCTACTCGAAAAAAAAAAACACTCCGTATTTTACGTGATCTTTGAAGATGGCATATTTATCAACTTTATGAAAAGCTTGATATTTCATGAAAATTTGAAGAAATTGCGGCAAGATCTCTAATCTCGAATTAGTATGGGCTATTTCACATTTACGTAGAAAGCTCAAGGCAATTCTTATACGTTATCTCACCTCTTCTTGTAAAGGCTCTGGTTCCGGTGGAAGTAGATCAGGATTGTACGCTGTGATGTATCTCGCCCTCCACAGCGCAATAATTCCCTTTTTCAGGGGCAGAGGCTTCTCTGTCACGGGTGGCTTGAATGACGAAGAATCTTTTCCAGGCTCCATTCCCTCTGCAGTTTCATTTGGGATATGCGTCGCTTCCTCTGTAGATACCCCTTCAGCAGAATCTTCCTACAACCACGTGATTCTCAAATGCTTTGTAAAAATTCGCTGTCTTAGAGGTCATGTAATTTGATGAAAGCTTTTTGAACCAACTGCAGCAAGGCTTTCACTCTCTTCCCGCGCTTCGTCATAATCTGGATCACGAATATGAATGTAATGTCCATGCTGCATGCAATGGTTTTCGAAGGTGAAACATCCTCTTCCGTAAGGCTGGATTAAAATTAGAGATTCATTCATCATTGTTTGGAAAAAGGCCACTGACAATGACACTTGAGAACGGGACCTGATTGAGTTCCCAAAATCCGTAAAAACAGTGTCTCGGATGAATTAATTTTCCTGGGCCCTGCATCCGACCTTTAATCCAGGTTCCCATGAACTTTGTATCAGCTGCGGAGTACAAATACGTCCCCAGTCCATGACGAAGATTTTTTTTCCAAGATCCTTTATAGACGTCATTATTAACGTAGTAATACACACCGAAACCGTACTTCGTGTCTCGTTTCCAATCCCCTGGATTCAATTTTTTAATTGTAAGGAATAGTGAAAATCATGATTCCAATCAAAGATATAAATGAAGGGAAATAGCAAGTATTTTGGAATTACTGGTATGCACCTTCGTATCTGGTTCCGTCGGGGTACAAAAATGTTCCCTCACCGTATTTCAAACCGCATCGCCAGTTGCCATCGTATCGTGCTCCGTTACGAAAAATGTAGAGACCTTTACCATGGCGTAATCCTTTGCAGTATGAACCTACGTATATGTCGCCATTTGGAAGCAGCGCTTTTCCCTGACCGTGTCGTTCACCTCGTGCGTTTCGTTCACCTTCATATTGCTAAAAAAAACTTGTGAGAATTAATGCAGAAGCATTGGAATCTTCGACGTGTTTGCCATCATTACAATTTAACAACTTACCCCAAGAGGATTGCGATCCCCTTCACCGCCTTCTCCGTCCTGGACAACCCTTGCCGGCATTTTAACTGATCGAAATTTATTTTTTAAATAATTTTATCAGGGCTAAAAGTAATTGGAAGTTTATATTCCTAACCCTTGAATGGTACAAAGTGGAACCAAATGTCAAGATTTTCTCGAAGTATATTTCAAGCAAACTCGATTCATCTACCGAATTGCCTATAGCATGGGTACTTCTTTTTTTTTTAACAGGAGCCGTGGGAGACCAAATCTGTCGTCATATATTTCTACCGCGAGATTGAACGTGCGTACACATGTAATATATTGTAAATGGGCCCACTCGTATCAAGGGGGATAAAGTAAATTATGGGATCGAAAACGCTTTCAAGTTTTCGAGCCAATTAAATTATTTTTTCAAAACGTAGAAATGGTGAAAAATTCACTTTGCTACATGTGTATGAACTTGGCACCGCCATTTTTGAATTTCAAAAATCCAAGAGTTGTGCTGCGTTGTGCCACAATGTGCCGCAAATATTATTTCGGAATCTCAAAGAACAAAGCGAGAAAACTCAAAACAAACTTTTTGCCCCAGCACCGACATTTTGTTTTTGTTTAAAATTCGATGTTGTGCCAGACTCGTGTGCCTTGTACAACGTTGTGTCGCAAGTCAAAACTTTCGCGGACTTGCCGATCTCTGGCAATGAACAAATTTTGAAAATTTGTCAGCACCGCCATTTTTGAATTTCCGAATTTTTTTCGCGCATCGTACTTGTTCAACTTTGTGCTGCGTTGTACCGATGACACAATATTTTTCTGATCATTAGTTGAATTTCCCGTGTAACTCGATGAAAGAGAAGGACCTCTGAAACAAATAATCTTTCGATTGTGCTGCATTGTGCTATGCATTAGTAACGGCTATCCCCTCTAACGAATTTCTCTAAGACGCATGGTTCACCGATTTGTTCCACCACCGGTTGTTCAGCAATATTTCGTGGAGGACGAAAAAGGTACTGAGAGACAGAAATATTCGCATCTATACCTGTTTCACCGGTATGAATGCTCTTGTGCGTTGAAAATTCGATTTTCATATTATTTTACTCTCACAAAGACTCACACTGTCTCGATGGATACCGAGAGCGTTTTAATAATCTGAATGTCGACGTTCTATGGACTTTATATACCTACATATTATCCCATCAATGCCTAAATAATATTCTGCATATTTAGGACAGCAATAAGTATATCGGAGCTATATCTTAGCAGTATAAATGTACAATAATAAATAAACATGATACTTGCGAGTTGTGTGAGGATTTTCATTTTATTTCAATTCTCATTACTCTGATTGTTTCATTATACGATCTGCATATTTGCATTGCTTTAATTCCTTTCAGAACACCATATAACATAAACCTATTTTATTGGCGTTGGCATAAAATAATATGCAAATATAACAAGCTTTTTAATAGCTTTGATGCATCTTATAAATAGTAAACGGCAGCTCTTACATACTTTTACAACAGTACACTATAATTCATCCGCCTATGATTAGCCCCATCATAAATACATCATACGATCCAAATTATGTACAAAATTATAATTCTCCGCTTCTTTCCCAGATCGTCGTAAGCTGATTGAAGACGAAAAATAAGAAAAAGATTTTAAAAAAAGAGCAAAAAGGAAGAGGAACGGAAATTTCCGTGCAGGATCACCGGCCAGTCAATAGGCCAATGAGCGCTTGTTTTTCTTTTTCCTTCTTCCGAACGCTGTCTAAATTCCTTTGCTTCCAGGAGCTTTTCCTTAGCTTAATCGGTCGAGATCCAACGTACCTTCCTGTAACATATTGTAAGAAAAAAATTCAATTATTTTATTTACGTTTAAGAGCTCATTCTATTTTTTAATGTCAAACTGATGGCAAATTCGCACGGTTAAATCTTCTATCAATATATAATAGGTTGAAATGATCGACGTTTCTCTCTTTATAATATGATAACAAACTGAGCTTTTGGCGTGACGCAATCTAGTTCATATCGATTAATAATATCTAGTTGTTTAACGGGACGTTTACACACGTGATATTTTCCACACGTTCAACGGATTCAATCGCGTGTACAGGCATAACGACTAGGTATTATAGATCAACTCATTGAAACGCTAATTTGCATATTCTAAGTTAATTCTAAGTTAGTCAAACAAAAAAAAAATAAAGTACAAAGAAAAGTAATACCATAAACTGCAGCTCGGAGCTATAGTTACAAGTATAGTATAGTAATTATCTGATTCCTCGTAATAGTTGATTACATTATGATCTATTATCGTGAGATGTTTGATCATAAAATACGATCGACGTTTGAAGGGGTATTACTACGGTTGTGGATCGACTCCAGATGATAAGATTAAACACGGGTGCATCGTTTCTAATCCGCTTATGTATCTGTCATAGTAAGTTGGTCTTTCGTGGTTGTCGTAATTGGAAACAATATCACGATGAAATCGTAGATGAAATATTCAACAGTAAATGAAAACGTTCAAATTCACATTTGTCAACGTTTTAACAACAGTCAATGAAACCCTTCTAACTCACAAATTATTCAATCTAATTACGTTCAATCATTATTTTTTTTATTATTTCTATGTGTTTGATTATGTGACGAAACTTATATACATATAAACGAACTCCTGATTACATTAATTTTCCCATGTAGCTCATAAGTATAATCGCGGCTAATTTTCCTACTCATTTTTATCCCGCTCACGTGTACAAGATTTTCCACATAATAAAATCAAACTACACGTGTGATTGATTGTTCTTATTACTGGATAAATTTATACTTGAAACAACTTTCTATTCGCAATAAAAAGAAGATAAGTGTATGAATTACGTATTATACTAACTTGTAGTTGAAAGAAGGGTAATAAGTATAACAAGTTATGACCAAGTCGCGTATATAGTACACAACTTTTTTTTATACCTAAATGTAAACCAAGTTCAGTAAAGAAAACATACATATGCATACTCTTGAAGGGCGTTTGTATCTCGTTTCCTATTTACCGTCAAAATATTTCTCAGAAAATCCGCAAGGACTTGCCCTATAATTATACTATGTGAAAAACATCCGCCGACGAAATACTTAGGAAACCGTAAACAACAATAATAACAATCATAATAATAATGATGATAAAAAAATAAGAACAATGAATTTTCTTTCCGAAATATTTCATAATATTGTTACAAAATCACGGGGGGAGGGAGAAGGAGGAAAATTGATCAATCTTCAATTAATTATTTTGTTAATTATACTTATGGTAATGAGGATGAAAATCAGGCTATAATATGTATACTATATAAAATGATAATTCAAAATTTAAATCGCGGATAAATTAACATCATATGTAAGTAACGTGGGAGAAGTAAAAGTAGTTTCTGGTAAGGGAAGTAATGTGGGTTGTAAACCGCGTGCGTACCCTTGAACTCGTGCCAACAGTTAATGCACGTATATATGCATATCAAAATACCTTACATACATAACCTATAAATACAAAATTTGTACGTACATAAACCAAATGAAATCTGGAAGTTTTGTAAAGATTAAGACCTATCCAAATCACGTAATCATTATTTAACAATATTACCATCTAAAGTTAACAAATGATCAAAAAAATTTATGCGAGTAAGAAATTAAAAATTATTATTCCATGTTAATCGAGAAAATCGATTATTTCATCTGTTTCTGTGAAGAATTAATGAAAATCGTAGATTTACCTTGTTTATTACATGATTATAAAATTAATAAACCGTTGTATATTACTGAGGATTAAAAGTCAATTAAAAGAATAATTGGCGTTGGTTGTTTTATTAAAATACCAGAAGAGAAGAAAAGAAAGAATACTTTTTTTAAAATTTAATTAAATTAAAAAATATAAAATCCTCTAATAAAATCAAAAGCTGCAGGCTGAAATTTAATTAATAATATCACGCAAGGCGGACTTCCCCGCCAAATTCTCTGGCAAGATTTCAATTCCAAACTCACAAGTCTCCGAGAGATATCTTCTTGTTATACGTGAAAACTTTTTTTTCCTCTGCACCCTCGAATTTGGTCATTTAGATCGTAACAGACTGGTATGTGCGTTAAAAATTCGGAAAATTTTTCATCACCATTGCATTTATGTTACATAGATTACGTTACATAATTCGTGTATAATATGAACTAGCTTTTTCCAACGGAATAGACATCAATTTGGCCCAATTTGGTCGGATCTTACGACCGCATCATTAAGAAACTGAGTGCGACTGCAGCAAGGATGGGGTATGTATATAGGTATATAGGAAGTGACGTCATGGAAATAAGAAGATTATTAAAATGAGTATACCGGTAAATTTCCGCTAGGGTTAATCGCACCCCTGCAGCACAGGTCATTGGCATCTTGAATTGTAACGATAGTGCACTGTAAGTATTTTTTTTTTTTTTTCAAACGATATTCAAACGTGCAATCTGTATTGTCATTCTTTCGGAAATTTGCAGTACAAAAAAATTAACAAGTTTTTTTTTACTTTAATTCTATCTCATTTCTGATTTATCAATTAAATTCATTTGAAGGACGTAAACATAGGATCAGCAGTGTAAATTTAATCACGACGGCGCAAGGTTACACCGAAAATTTCGGTACCTCAAACGCCATTTAGATATCCGTTCAGTGTCACATCATTTCCGTATGTCCTACTGAATTATTATGATTGTTAATTTCTTTCAATCTATCAAGTCAAGATTTGAACTTCCGATCTTTAATTTTCCAGGCTGTCATTTTGACCAATAGACCAGACGTTATTTTTACTTGAGGGATTCTTCTTTTCCGTTAAATGTGCAGCAAGAGCTGTTATCAAAAAATTAAGCGATGTGAAATTTTTTATTCTTCTTTCTCTTTTACATCCCATATATTATAGATATAAAATAAAGAGGAGGGAGGCTATTAGGAAGAATATGATCTTGATAATCATTGTTTAAAAGAAAAAGAAGAGAAAGAAAAACAACAACACAAAAGAAAAAACAAGGCTTATTAATCCTGCATATGACAGGTAACTTTTTTGCGCGCTTCAATCCACGTAAAAGCTTTGAACCTCCTGACGCGACGTTACAGGGACGAGAGGTAAAAAAGCCCGACGTTTTTGATGTCAACGAGCTTCGGGTGAAACAGAACTGAAAGCACAGCTGTTTTTACCAAGTTTTTACGTAGTGACCGCGTATTATACGTCCATGGATAATTTTCAATCATTACAGATCATCGAAATAATTGTCAAAGAACAACAATGAAACAAAAGAAAGTTGAACGCGTAAACAAATCTCGATTATGTTATCGTTTGTGAAAATTCTTCCCGTAAATTTTTACGTTGGATACGCGACACGATTTTGAATGAAATTCCGAAAACGTTTCACCGAGCGATTCGAACAAGAGAAAAAAAAAACTAAGAAACAAATCATTTACTAAGTTCATATTATTCGTTCGTATTTTTTTCATTTCATTCCCACCGTTTATAAGACGAAGTTTTTCGAAAATGGAATTGAAGAAAAAAGTAAAGAGAAAATTCATAATATTATATTGAATTTATCGGCACTCTGGAAATATGTGCTTGAACCACCCCTATATAATTTACGTGCATAGGTATATACTAGGTACATTGACAAGAACTACTTGTTGCTTCATCTCGTCTCCGGGGTTCCTGTACCATGTTTATAGGTATCATACGTACTGCAATTCTAAATAGTCTGTCGAGATACATATTCAAAATTCTTCAGTAAGAATTTCAAAGCGCAATATTTTGCGCTGAATATCTATAGTGGAAGAATTTCATATCATATTCCCTCGCATATTCCAATTTCATCGCCACAAATATATGTATGTATGTACCTACGAATACCAGCCACGTGTCTATCGAGGTCATATACTTATATTTCTTTTCTTCAATTTTTTATCATCAAAGATCCATTAGGCATAATTTTGCTCGTAACTTTATTTTGTTATTTATAGCCGATTGATTTTTGAGTCTCGTTAAGATAATTACTAAATCAAATTGCGTTCATATTTTATGTACATCTTGCACCTTGTATAGCATCAGCTAAAATGCCGTTAGAAAGTTAAGAAAACAAGTTTCCTTCAAGATTTAATCGTATTATCATAATTATTGTTATTATCATGAACAAAAGATTGTAAAATTAGGCTACTGATCGTGGGATGATATACAGGTGTACCGTGTGTACTACTGCACATGTTTAGTTTGAGTCGAGGTTTGAGTACTTTGTAGAAAAATGGTAATAAAGTTGGGACGTATAAGACAAAATATATATAACAAACGTGTATATAGTTCCAGAATTTGATTTTTTTTCTGTTTGGGGAGGGGGAGGACATCGCAATCATCGCCTACCCATAATTTCATTAAATATACACAAGGGCGCATAGTAGATATCTGAAATTCCTCAGTGAGTTGTGAAATATTTACTGAAAACCAAAATAACTTTTGTACATGCATTCTATCGCTTGCACATTTTTGTTTTCTATTCTGAGTAAAGTTCTAAATATCCAACAATCCAAACTTAAAATACTATATAAACGATACTGACTATTTTTAATATTCAAAAGGTAAATAGAAATGCACGTATCCTACTGTATATGTACCGTTAATATGAATTTATTTGAATGATTTTTATCACTAACTGAATAAAAATCGGAAAATCGGAAATTCGAAATTTGTATTTTTTTTTTTGTTTTTTTTCTTTGCCTCGTGTTATCTCTTTCGAAGGGAGAAACAAAGAAAAGAAAAACGGAATCGAGAGAAACAAATCTACTAGAATCTGACTACATTTTTTTACGCAGAGTTTCAATATTTATCTGTACATATTTAAAAATTTCTTTTGATTCTATCTATTCGCACACCCTAAATTCACGTCTCGTATCGAAACGATTGAGTTTCATTTCAACGAACGATAAAAATATGAATTTTTGGATCAATAATAAAGGACGTTCCGTGATGCAGGCATTTGTTTGGTGATCATCGTAATATATGCAGCCGAAGATCGTTGTAGTTGAAAAAATTCTTTCTATTTTTCGTTCCACCTACGTGATGAAGAATTCGAATGATTTTGTGGTGCAACTTGCATGTGGGTATCATCTGATTCATATATTCGAAAATTTTTTTCGATTGGTTGCTAAATGTTCGAAAATCCGATTGGCCTGTTTTGATAAGGGTGGGAGATGCGGATCGGGTAGGGGTTGTTGAATTAGTAGCGAGACGCCGTGAGTAGCGACGCACTCCGACGCTCGTCACCTTACTGGCAGTAAACGAAAAGCGAGGTGTACTTTTGCAGTACTGCAAATAGTCGCTAATCTATCCGTGTATATATTTACACTTACATATACACATCAGTATATATGTATAAACGAACGCTGCAAATCTGCAGCTCGACCGTTTACCGATTTAATTAAAAAGTGAAGAATAGTGAGAATTTTGATTTTTATTATCTTCACAAATATAACCAGAAAATCAACCCGCACGATAAAAAAGGGAACGGAAAAGAAACAGAAAAAAGAAAAACAACAAAAAACGAACAAGACACGCGCGGTAACGAAACGAAACTGTGAATCTCGACTGTGAATGCAACAGGTAAGTAACTTCTTATTGTAAGTCGAGTTACTCACGCGCATCTTTACTATATATACAATGGGGGTTGAAAAGTTGATGAGAAATAAAAAAAGTTTGCCTTCGTATTTCAGGTATATATCTTTTACCATATAAACTTTTACCAACCCTCCCTAAATGTTTCGACGGACAAGAACCCAAACAAACAAAAATCATTCGATATAATTATTAATTTTTTCAGATAAGTTTGTTTTTTTCAAAATGTCGAATCCCGCAGATCCGTTTTCTTTTTACGTTATCACCTATTATTTTCTAATAAACATCGCTCATTCTTCTGTGTCGTGCAATTTGGTTTTCACGTCTTGGGAGTCCCTTGGGAATAAACAAATTCGTGTCTCACTGCAAGATACATGTATATTTTATGCGATCGTATCATCTTATTTACATTATATATTTTGAAAATTGGTTATCTGTCAAAATCTAGCACGACGTGCATCGAAGATCATTCTCACGAATACGGTATGTATTTTTTCCTATAATGTAAGAGCGCATCGTACGCCTTCCGTACTATGAATACCAATTGGTCTATTAATCCTCGTGTCAAAAATAAAGGGGAAAAAAATAAAATAAGGGGATGAACGATACCGATCCTGACTTCGAATTGACGTTCCCCGCGTTTGTTGCGAACACATACTATGTATGCATGAAGAAAAAATTAGAAAAGTAGAACTACAGAAGCAAAAGTTCAATTAAAAAAAGGAACACACGCGGTATTAGTATTTTCAATCGACCGCTATTCCATTGTCTAGTAACAATGACTATAAAGTTTAATTTGAAAATGTATGAACCAATATCTTCTAGAAATAATGAGGATAGTAGGCCGTGTCGAGTTCATCGGTTCAAAGGGAGCATTTCGGGACTAAACTTAATTGTCAGGGGGATGGACATCGCGGTTGCTTTACTCTTGCGCGAAGAGGTTATACGAGAAGAGCAGAAATAGTTTAGGGAACGATGAGTTACGTATGTACATTGTACAACGGGTCAACTGCAGGACAAGGAGTACAGCGAGAGCAAGACAAATAAAACAATATGGACATATATTTGTTTCTCAAACAATGTAGCAAACACTTGATTACAAATTTGAACTCTCGTACGCTATGCCAGCTGCACGTCGCATCTCGATGATCAAAGATATAAGTTTTATTGTTAAGCAAAATCATTCGAATCAACCCACCCTTTTTTTTTACTAATCAGGCATTTCTTTCATAAATTTTAAACAAAATTTGATTGTAATAGCCAATCAATCTCATTGTCAGTAAATAATTATGATTATAGTATACAGTTTGGTATTGTAACACGCGTGAAAAATTTATCGTCTAACTTTAGACTACTATTTAAATATATTTGAAAATATTCAACAAACAAACAACTCGAAGGTCGATGAAATTTTGTGGGGGTGGAATTGGAAAAATGTTTTTTTCCTTTCTCCTTTTTTTTTAACTTTCCTTTCTTATCAGAGAAACCATACCCATATTATCGCGATGGAATTTATCCTTCAATTTGATCAAATAAATTGAGATTTGCGATAAACTAGATTCTCGTACGATTGTAACAATTAAACCCTTGGCTTTCAAAAAAGTGATTAATAATTCACGCCTATCGGTGTCAACGATTATACATAAATGGCGTCAGTTTTAAACGGATATCGAAAAATATCGTTAACGCTTTTCCAATAATTGCCAATAAAAGATGTTGCAAAGCAATAAACAATGAAGGACTGCGTCATTAAGTGCTGTCTCACGTGGTTATTGAAAATTATATATCATATAACGCATAACGGAAAGCTGTTCATAGTGTACGGAGACATGAAATTTCAGGAAGAAAATTATATCAAAACGCGGAAATCAAGTGTAATTTTGTGTTTGTGTTTTTTTTCTTCTATTGCTAATAACAGTCGAATGACGTACACCAAAGATTAGCGGGATGATCGTTGGATGAAAAGATTCAAACCCCTGCTAATTTTCGTGATATATTTTCGTGGAAATATTAATAACTCTCATATCAAGAAAGAGCCTGTTATATATTTACGTAAATCTGCTGCAGATATTGCGTCAATTATATGACGATGTTTTACATATTTAACACGTCACATACCGAGCCTAGTAATAGATTTGTAGAAACTTTTAATAGAAATACTAGTCAACTTTTTATATAAATAGATATAGGCACGCGACTCGATTTTCATCCTCCTACTATAGTTGGCTCCGATACCGCATATTATTATCGTATTATATACATAACACTTTATACACACCTACTTATCGTGATATTCATTAGCAACATTCGTTTAAATATTTGCTCAAACTCCCGAATCATCATCGATTTTGGAGAATTATTATTTGTAACTTATATTGCAACGAGATAATATACGGATAAAAATTAATACGAATTTCTAGTGCACCGCATCAATTACTTAAAAGAGAATTAACAACCACGCGAACAAAGAATGTATGCACACGTCGAACCGTTTCACCGAAAGTAGCTGTAATCATAACGTTTTTCACCAGAATTACTCTGATTTTTTTTTGTTTCCAAGGATAATAGGAGCCAAAAATGGTCTACATCTGACTCGCGTAGGTATATAAGTACAATCAAATTTCTGAACCATGTCGTCGCTGTTGCGTCCTTTGAGGCGATGACTTGAAACGTTTTGCGATAATAGCTGTGAATTATAATTGCATCAATATACAGGGTGTTCATTTTTAATCGATACGGGCTAATATCTCGAGAACCAGGCAAGATGGCGAAAAAATTTCCAGACAAAAAATGCGAGGATTCCAGGGGGTCAAACGATGGTACTACTGACCTTGTCCTTCGAATGATTTTTCAAGGTCAAATGAAGGTCAACTTCGATTTTTTAAATGGAAACTCGTATTTTTTATCGCAGATTCGTATTCTAAGAAGAAAGAATACGTAACTTTCGTTGGAAACATTTTTCTTGAAAATGCGTTTTCTTTTGGCTAGAGGACCCTGTACCTTCTCTATTCCTTTTTAATTTTCCCACAATATCTCAAGAACTAACGAATACCTACGGCGAAATATTTGTAAAAAACGTTTTTTTGATCTACGGTACCAACAACAATCGCATTAGCGATACCCAATACGCACCATGTGGAGATTGTCGATTGAAATTCGCTTTTCATGTAGTCCTGGAAAGGCCTTATTTTGAGGCATGACTGACCATACCACAAGAATTCATCAGAAAAACAACTAAAGCCTTTGAAAAAAGGTTACATTTATACTTACAGGAGAATGGTGGCACATTTGAACAACTTCTGTAGAGGTAATTGAATGTATTTTTTTTCCTCAATAAACAGCCCTTTCTAGGACTAGATGAAAAGCGGAATCCGATCGACAATCTCCACATGGTGCGTATTGGGTAACGCTAATGCCTACGGTACTCGGTACCGTAGATCAAAAAAACAATTTTCACAAATATTTCGTCGTAGGTGTTCGTTAGTTTTTGAGATATTGTGGGAAAATTAAAAAGGAATAGAGAAGGTACAGGCCCTCTAGCCAAAAGAAAACGCATTTTCAAGAAAAATGTTCCCAACGAAAGTAACGTATTTTTTTTCTTAGAATACGAATCTGCGATAAAAAATACGAGTTTCCATTTAAAAAATCGAAGTTGACCTACATTTGACCTTGAAAAATCATTCGAAGGACAAGGTCAGTAGTACCATCGTTTGACCCCCTGGAATCCTCGCAATTTTTGCCTGAAAATTTTTTCGCTATCTTGCCTGGTCCTCGAGATATTAGCCCGTATCGATTAAAAATGAACACCCTGTAGACTCGTGAGTTTCAAGCATATATACTACCAAAATTGATGTTCTGAAGGGCTTGAAGTTATGGCGATAAGAGAGAAAAAAAAACATACAAAGAAAAAAGAAAGAATAAAAATAATAATCTGTTCTTATTGAACTTTACGATGTTATAATTGTCCCAACTTTCCGTTTCTCCCACGCTTTGGATTTTATCAAAGGTGAGCCAAAAAAATCACGTGCAGCAGTAGCAGCAGCATTCTTTCGGTGGCCACGTTATAAAATTATCACTTTTTCCTTCCTCCCTCGTTTTACCTCTTCGCCCCACTTCATCACAATCAAAATCACGACGTACCTAAAAATATATCAGGAATGTCACAAAAATAGTCGAACGCATTGCAGAAATTCCCCGATACGAAAAACGAACAGATGACCACTAAATTTCTGATTTATTGTTAGTATCTACGTACGTACATATACCGGTTGGTAGCATTCTACTTTCGATTTGAACGTGCAACACAGTGCTGAACGAAGTTTGTACAACCGGTAAATTAATTTATCGCGGAAGTAAATTAGATCCGGCTAATTTCACACGTAGCTAAAATTCCGGGTGCATTTTTGAAACTTCTATAATTACCTGTTGAGTAAATGAAACTGAATCGAAAGAATTTTACTCGTCATGTAGCGAAATTGGTTGAAAGCTTCATTGTGACACGAAATTTGAGTGACGTTTAATAGATTATCTGTAATGAATTTATAGGAAATTTTGCAGCATTTCATTGCATAAATAGGTATACAGATGCACCGCAGCTTCGGCGGAAAATTCATAACCAATTGCATCGTGCGCGTCGAGTGCATCGCAGGATGTTTAAAATTTTTATTTGACCTATCGTTAGCCGTGCCGCTTTGAACGATTCGAAAAAAAATTTACCTCCGATGATCAAACGACGAGAGCAAAGCAAACTAGAATTAGATTGAATGAGGAGAAAGAAGAGAGAACTCGAGAGAAACCGATTTATTAGACCCCAGATGGTTGCAAAGACAAATAATAGTTCTAATAATTCTATGAAGACAGAAGAAACAAAAATATTAAATAAATAAATGATGAGTAAATGGCAAAACAAAATATGGACTGTATTCTCTTACTGGAAAAATCCTAGTAATTAAACGAGATTAATGCTTGAAGAGTAAATTACAAAATGCATACTGTTCTGCGAAAGTGTCTAAAAAGCTTCTACACATCAACTTCATGTATAAACACATACTTACATACATTATATAACACATTTCCATACTTATAAAGCTCGAGCTTTCTAAACATGAAAGATTAGTTGTCGCTTGCCTTCGTGGCAAGCGTACGCATTTCTTTATACATACTACATGATAGTTTATGAACGATAAAATTGTGCCGATCATTATAGAATTTTTTAGAAAATGACCATCGTTTAAAATCAGTCAGGTTAATTATCATTGCAGCATCCGAAGTGACGCAGACCTTATAAAAATAATACGGTTAAATAGCGACGCAAATATTATTTGGTAAGTTCGTATGTAAATTCAACGGTCAAATTTTTTTTTAGAGCATGAATCACACTGAATGCACAAGAAAAAAAGGGAACAATTTTCTTCATTTTTTTGTAAATCTATTTATTCATTTCTTTACAGCCCAACGAATATAACGCGTAATTAAATTTTATGGTGCAGTTATTGTCGTATAAGAAACGCACTCATGAGAAAAAAGTTTGTGATGAGTAGCCCCCCCCCCCCCCCCCCAACCCCGAAATACAGGTGTTCCGTCGAATCGAGTAAAGTAGTTTTTCCGAACAGGAAATGGGATTAACCTTAGAGAACGCTTGAGAATTTTCTTTTCATTTTTATTTTTTAGCTTGAAAATGTGTTTACGCAGGCGAGACGTGATTTTAATCATTTGAATCGGGGAGGCGAAATCAGAGGGTGAATTATAAGTGAGATTGAAATGCTTTTGTGAAAAATTTTCAGACGGCATGTAGGTGAAGCCCACGAAAAAGAGTCGGTCGAATAAATGTATACGCGTATTTTGGGATTTATTGAGACGGTCAAATATACGAAATTGGCACTCGTGACAAATGCGGTTAGGTTATTCTCCGATTAAAATATTCTCGTGTCATGGTGGGTTAAAATATTACAGTAAAAATACAACGATTTGATTTGATTTTATAATATTTACAGAAACATTGAAAATTCATCGCATTTGTTTATTTTCTTTTCAATTAACATTATGTATTTTGTCATTGATTCCTTTTTTCTTTTTCAAATGCACGCAGGCAAAGACTGAGACGCATCGTCAGCAATTCTTAACCAATTAAAGACTGTTTGCAGAATAACGTTCAGCGTTATGGCGTACCTATACCGTTGATAAATATGTACAAATGTAAATACGATCGATGGAAAAATACCGCAAAAAGCTCAAACAGATATATAGGTATTCGGTCATCACATTCGCGTGAGGTATCTAATTATCGCGCGTAATTACGCGAATTAAGATGTGATAAATAATTGGCGGAATAAGATTCCGAAATCTGCCTGTATGATGCATATTGCTTACAAACTGTATATGTATATGTATCCAGTAACGGAAGTACTAACATTCTGAACTTTGCCGATATTTCATTATCATCAAGATTGAAATTCATAGAAAATCTAATCTGTGTAGTCACTCTGACCTACGATAAGTTCAACTCTATCAAGGTCAAGCTATTTTGAATCCGTCTTTCTATGCATAGATCGATTTTGCACAGACAGAAAATCACGAGTCCAAGAAATCCGTAAAACAGTACCGAGTAATCATCGCTCTCAACAAAAAGAAATTCAATATCAATTTCCCCATAGTTATGCCCAACGCAAGATTCAATAAGAAAAAAAATCTATTTTCCAACCCTGTGTCACGATGCATAGATTTTACCCGAATAATCGAACGATGAAAAAAACATTCGCAATAGCGAGTTGCAAATCTTGACTGATGTATTTTTTTTATTATTCTATTCCTTCTATTTTTGTTTCTTCTAAACTCCATGACTAAGAAAAATCGGCCCCGAGCAAAAAATTGCCGTTATTATAATGTAATATACTCGTCCGCGCGCGAACTCTCTACGCCACCTCCGGCTTATCAACGGCGCCTCGCTATCAGCTTCTATAGTAAAACTATACAAGAACTATAGTATACAATAATATCATAAAAGATCTGTAGACCAAACCCTTGTTTAATAAAAATTTTTTGCTACAATTCTGGTCATTAGTACAACGCGTGCTATAATAGAAGGTCAAAATCGACCATACGTGTATGTCCAGGTGGTCAATTCACGGTGAGACATTTCTCTTTCCATTTATTCATTTATTGGCTCACATATTTAGGACACATATTTATTCTTTTTTTACTTTTAAAACCGAGGATTAAATAGGGGTAAAAAGTTCGTAGAGTTTGATCGAACGCATCCAAGTTGAACAGCTTCATTATCTACAACTTATGAGTATACTTATAGTGCACCGAAGTTGTACGTTTCTAAAAATAACGTAACTGCTGCTCGAAGAAATCCGAATGAAACCGCGTGCCACGTGCGCTCATGAATCCCACAATTCGAATTACTCTAATAATCGCTTTACGAGAATTGGGTGCGGATAAAAGTAAAAATTTTGAAATAAGAAATTCTTGAACACGTGTCAGGATATAAGTTTTTCCAGCGTAACCACGTGTTCAAAAATAAAGCCAGGCAAGCCGACTCGTTCATAATATCTTACGGTCGCGTGAAGTTGGTTGGTCGTCGATCGATCAACGTCTTCAGATGCAAACACACGAGGCTACTATGCAAGTAGTTCAACCGCTGCCAGACGTTGTATAAACAATCAAAAGTACATTTCCTGTCTACTATCATATTATGTTCTGTAGTCTGTACCCTTTGTGATTTTCATAGATTTTTAAAGCCACGAATTGAAGATTTTTTTTCCTAGAAATTCCAAAATTTGTATTACGCTGTCGGTGAAATGTATTGTTTCTGAGGATACGTTGGTGCTTGTTTTTTAATTTCAGGAATGTCTGCGCCTCGCCTGCTGCGAGTGTCACTTGATTACATTTTTTTTGTTGCCCTCGTTGATAAAATGTTTAGCGAAATAGTGAAGCACATCGAAGGTAAAAAAAAGTTAATGAAGGATATTCCTATTTGTTTTCAGGAACAAAACTGCAACCACCGAGGTGAACAGCTGCAAAAATCGATAGAGAAAAAATGTCCCCGTCCGCAGAATTTGGACTAGTTATCGTTTATCAATTAGCTATAGTTTTGAGTTTAAATACGTTTGTGGTCCAATGCGCGCCTCTTTTACCAAGGACGAACGACGGGTTCTGGGATGAAAATATGGTTGATTGTTCTCCAGGGGGACGTTGCTGGGAATGGTCACGTAAACAGCAATCACTTGCGAAACCGGACTACTATGAAGATCCCTTAAGGTGAAATAAATTATATTTGGATACCTCGAATCAGAGAACTTTATAATTTCTTAGCACTTCTCGTCAACAATTTCTTTTTCATAATTAGTTCACGACAACTGTTCAGGTTTATACTACCGCTTCCGAACTTCCACTCTGCTCAAATCCCTAATTTATTTTACTTTAATTTTAACGCTTTATGAATTCTGACTTTGAATGAAAGTACCTAATTAACATTGGGGTTGCTTATTTCAAAATAATATTGACGTTCGTAAGTGTAACTCGCCATCCGGGACAGAAGAAGTGTATTTCATCGGAATGGCCAGAAAAAGGTTGTCCAACGCGCGAGGCTAGAAAAAGGGTATCTCGTTCATCCGGCTAGGAAAAGGGTATCCCGCTGGGCCTAACCGCTCCACGGCACAGGGTCTTACCAAAATCGGCGTATTTAGATGCAAGTTATCAACAATCATAATCCATTATCTAAAGAATATAATTACAAACAAATCGAACGAGACATATTCGCAATGTATAATAAATTAGAGATTTTATTCGTCTCATACTTTTCGATAAATGAATTGAAATATTTATACACATCATTTTCACCTAGGTAGGCGGTGATAATCCAAAACAAATACTATAGTTTAGACTGACGATGAGAGATCTGATTACAAATCATTTATTATAAAAATGTTAATCGTCAATCTTATCTTTTGCTAACTGCAACAATATTTTTTGTTATGAAATGCTGATTCTTTATTATTGACAGCCTTATTTTCTACTAAAGTTAACAATATCTTTGGTAATTAAAATCTCATATCTATTATCGACAGTCTGTATTTTTTCAACAAATGCAAATATGTCTCGTTCGATTTCTATGTAATCATATTTTTTAGATAATGGATTATAATGTTTGATAACTTGCATCTGAATACGCAGATTTAGGTAAGACCCTGTGACGTGGAGCGGTTAGGCCCAGCGGGATACCCTTTTCCTAGCCGAACGGACGAGATACCCTTTTTCTAGCCTGGCGCGTGGGACAGCCTTGTTTTAGCCATCCGGATGAATACACTTCTTCTATTCCGTCCGGCGAGATACCATTGTTCTATCCCGCATGGCGAGTTACACTTATTCTATCCGGCCCGGCGAGATACATTTGTTTCATTAGGACCTGTTGATGATGTAAAAATGGCTTACAAGGTTGCTACAGTAATTATTATACGAATTTCTGTATGATTTCTGAGATTGATTTCAGAATTCTATACGTGAATAAAAATTAAGACATAATTGACTATGCGGAATCAACTTAGGTCCTTGATATTGAATCGTTTTTAATTTTTAATGAAACAAATGCTTGGAATTTTTCTCCTTCACCCTTGAACCACAAATGTCAAGATGTCAGGGAATACTGTTTGATCTGACTAAATAAATAACGCATGATAAGAAGGAAGAACCTAGGGCGTCGAAGTGACGAAAAGAGTGATAAACGCTAGCGCCATCAAGACGACAGATAAGAAGTCAAGAAATTGAAAAGCAGCTATTTGTTACTCAATGTACACACACACGCCTATATTAAGCATCCTTGATTTTTCGAACTCTTATTTAGGAAAGATTAAAAATTATGTTGGAGGAGATGCAAGCTGATCTACGTGATCGATCTTTCACTTCCATATCGCGTCCAATACGAGGTCCATTCTTGCAGTAGCACGTGAAAATATCTGCGATTACTCCGTATATTTGTCAACAACTTATTAAAGGCTTTTATTAATAGCTCATGAGATCTAATCAACGGTTAGAACGATGCGAAAAAACAAATTAATTATTTCTATATCGCGACATAATTGACGGATGATTTATTGTTTTTTTTTTTTCGTGTCAGGCCGGTTTCAAAATTTTACGAGTAAATATTATTGTTTCCAATTGGATGTTGGTCATGGAACGGTTCTAGTATAATTGAACCAAAATCCAATGGACTTATCATTCAAATGTTGCACTTTCAGAGTGCAAAGTCCCCACAGCCAGGATTCAACTCGGGCGCAAACAGCGGTAGTTGGTTTGCCATCGACAACTCGAATCTCAAAAAAAGATGTATTCATGTCTCGTGGATGGGGAGCTGGCGGAATGCCTTTTTCTGTATTATACATGCATCCTCATAGTCAGCGGTCCAACAGCAATACAGGTGACCATAAACAGAATTTTATGTTCAACCACTAACCAGATAAAATCGTTGGACCAACACAAATAATTATTCATTCTCTGACCACATTCGATCATATTTTCAAGTTCTGATCAGAAAAAACAATTTTCCAGGGGCCAACGAAATGGAACCAGCAAGAGCACTTCCATTGGAAAGTCCTGCTATGCCATCGCTACCAAGAAACTCCAACAACCGCGTGGCTCTTCGGAATGGTGCTTCTGGACAACCGAGAAGACAATACTCAATAATACCTCAACTCTTTGTATCATATGGTTGGGGACCTCATGGAAAATAGACACCTGAACTTCAGCAGGACGTAATGTAATAAA
Source organism: Athalia circularis (assembly GCA_963978495.1). NCBI lineage: Eukaryota > Metazoa > Arthropoda > Insecta > Hymenoptera > Athaliidae > Athalia > Athalia circularis. The sequence continues at coordinate 18,998,157 of OZ021700.1, forward strand.
AAGACGATGGTATTAAGAAATAAAAAAAGTTAATGTAATTCAATATTAAGTTTGCCAAATGGAGGTATCTTTTGATAATAAGCACGTCAAATCGTAAAGACTTTTGGGTAATTGATCATTGTAAAGCATAACTATATTCACTGGCGTAATTTTTGAAAAAACCAAGGTTCTTGTTCTAAAAAGACATCAATTCTTATTGCAGTACATAGCTGTAAAATCAGTTGCTTAATTATGCATCCAAACTTTCTGCCCGTTGCAGCATTCGTGAATAGTGGTTTTGCTTAAATTTTATCAACATCTATCCAACCAAAGCGGCATTCACTTACCATCAGAAGTACAACTCTGATAACTGTATCGTAGAATTAAGTGAAACTTGCAATTAATATTTGTGCTCGTAACTATATAAGAACTTTCAATTATCCTCATATTTATTACTGAACATACTGATGAGATGCTTAGTTTGCATGCGAGACAAATTATTCATATATATATAGTTATTATTGACATACCGATACTTTGATTACTGATATTATTAATACCGATGAGTGATTATTCATTTTAGTATTTTGTTTCAAAAAAATTCAGCAGTTGCCTGATCTTGATATTATCAAGTAATTAGTAAATTTGCGAATGACTTACCGTTCATTTCCTTCATAGCCCTGATAAAGTCCTGCGGATCTTTAAACGACACAAAACCAAATCCTTTGGTTTTATTCGTCCGCTTATCTCTCACAACTTTCGCTTTCTGGAAGCTTGGGTATTTACTGAAGACCCTGACGAGCATTTCATCGGTGACGTCGTTACCCAGATCACCGCAAAATATTCTGAAGTCATCTGAAACAAATAAATAATCTCGATCAAATAATCTAGTTTAGCAATGCTCAATACATTGTATTATAGAAATATGTGAGTAAACTTTGTCAGTCAACCGAAATTCGACGTATTTTCAAGTGTAGAATGAATTTATCCACCTAACCACACTTTTACATATTTAAATTCATACTTTCAAGTCAAATACCTTCATCCCATTCTAAAAGTGATGTATCCTCCCAAGTTTGTCCTCCAGCCATTCTGATGATTTTTTTGTTTTTTTTGCCTTTTCCTTTGGGATGAGTTTCTTCTGCGCTTGCATTAGCCATGATTGAACTAGCCTTCCCTTGACTGATAGCTAACTCTGCCGCTGTACTGACACCCTTAGCTTTTGGTTTCTTTTTCCCATCATCATCAGGGATTTTGGTATTAATTATTTGTTCTATAATCTCTGGATGAATTATTGGTGCTGTTGTGGGTTCATAAGGCTTTGGTGTCGCACTTAAGCTAGGATCTCCCATATTCGGTAAGAACGGATTGCTTATTTGAGCAGGTGAGGAATATGTCGACATGGAGATTGCTGCAAAATTGAAATTTGAATGACTTTGAATTATTATAAAAGAATGAGAGTATCATAGGTAGTATCAATGCTTGTATCTTACATTGTCGAGCAACTTGTGGAGGTATGAGAATAGGTGGCGGCGGTGGTGGCGGAGGTGGGAATCCAAGCATGGGAGGAAATGCCAACGTTGCTGCAGCAGCTGCAACCACTGGCGCAGGTATTTCATGCTGTTCCAGCTGCCTAGCTACTTGGCTGTACGTATTTACTCCAATAACAGGCCTCACCATCGGAGTAACTAGTTGTCCTCCGATTTCAGCCTCAAACCTAAATGCAATTGAATGGTTTAAAAAACCAAAATACCGCTGTTTGAATTGCATATTAGGAAAAATAAAGAATGACCGGTACTCTCAAAACTTTCAGGACATGGATACGATAGAGAGTTGACATATCATAGAGCAATACGAGGTTAAGCACTGTAACAGAGGTTACAATTGAACTCTTCTTAATTACTTGTTACCTGTTCATTTCATCTTCCATCTGTCGTAGCTTATCGTCCATTGTGATAATTATCCGTGTAAGCCTAGGAAGAAAAGAAGAGTTCACGTGAACGGTGTTACTGAAATCATATGCTACTCACATATATGACTGAAATACAATACACAATTAATATACAAAGGAACAAGCTGACGATGAGCGCCAACGTAGAGTTTTTGAGAAAGTCAACTCGAGTTGAGTATCCAATCACAATGGCCCGTATTCACAACTCGCATTTAGCCCTAAAAGTGTCTAACTATATTTTTTCCTTAATTGTAGGAAATTCAACGTATAAAAAAACTAGTTAGACACTTTCAGCCCTAAAAGCGTTGACTGATGATTGGTATCTTCAAGTCAACGCTAAAAGTGACTTGTGAATACGGGCCATTGTCATCAACGAATTCATGTCATAGCATTTACCTATCTAGTATCTACATTGCCATCGTGCATCTATCTACGAACGTAAAATAGTTCAATGACTATCCACTTTTCACATGCCCTTTTAGCTCGAAGCCACAGTATCTTGTCGAATGGTGTCGAAGCAGTCGAAGCCATGGTCGAAGCCTTGTAACAGCTCCGGACATCATATATGTGTAGTACATATATGCCGGACATGCTCTGGACGGAATTCAATGTTGGTCACGATGTGTCAAGATTATGTAATATTGCGACAATTCGAAAATTGGACGGTGGATGGCAAGGGTGAATGGTGCGCGTATTTATCGAGTAAAGTAATAGAAGAGGTCAACTATGTGTCACAGATGGAAAAAACTATTTCAGGTTAATAATTTACACCAAAGTTTAGGCTGTGGTTTAAACTTGTTCGGTTTGACAGATCGGATCAGCTGTTCTACGCTGGCATTTGTCCCAAAATGTCAACCCGTAGGCAATAAGGAATTAATCCTGTTAGAGAATTTTATAAATGATTCCGGTAAAATATGCGTTTTGACGGGTGCTGGAATATCCACTGAGAGTGGAATACCAGACTATAGATCTGAAGGGGTAGGTTTATATGCAAGGAGCGATCGGAGGCCTGTACTTTACAAAGAATTTTGTGAAAGCGAACGCAGGAGGACAAGTTACTGGGCTAGAAATTATGTGGGATGGCCACGGTTCGTATTTTTTGTCATGAATAGCCCTTACAGAACTCAATAGTATTTCAAGTAATTTTTGAGAGAATTTGCAATGTGATTTGGATTAATTTTAATCAGGTTTTCCTCATTTACCCCAAACATAACTCATGAAGTGCTAAAAGATCTGGAGGATATTGGAAAAGTAAGCTGTGTAGTTACTCAAAATGTAGATAACTTACATTTCAAAGCAGGTAGTAAAAACGTAATTGAAATCCATGGAACAGCTTTTACAGTCGTATGCTTGAACTGTGAATACAAGATTTCTAGATATGATATGCAGAAGGTACTACAACAAAACAACAAGAACATGAATGCCGAAACTCAGATGATGAGGCCAGATGGTGATGTTGAATTATCACAGGTATTTTCAAACATGATTTGCAAGCAAGACTATTTCTTACTGTAATTTACGTTGTTATAAAAATACTTCAATTATTCTCCGTAGGAACAAATTGAAAATTTCATAGTACCTTCGTGTGAAAAATGTGGCGGAGTATTAAAGCCTGACATTGTATTTTTTGGTGACAATGTGCCACGCCAAAGGGTGGAGAGAATTAAGAGGGAAGTAGAGGCTGCAGATTCCTTGTTAGTACTGGGATCCTCACTTACAGTTTTTTCGGGGCTTAGAATCATCCATCAGGCAGTTGAAGCTAAAAAACCCATATCAATAGTGAATATCGGTCAAACAAGGGGAGATCACTATGCTCAACTTAAAATCGTAGCAAGATGCGGAGAAATACTTTCTAAGATCCGCTGTTTATGATGGTAATTTTGTTATAGCAATTTCGAATAATTTAATTTATGAATGGACCGATTGTATCAGCCATTCCAAAAAATATCAACCCGATTGTAAACGCAAGATATAATATATATATATTTTTGTTAACAAACCAAACTCTGTGTAGAATAATGCTGTTATTACTACCTCAATACTTGTTGCCGATTATTATTGCCCGTGTGTGAGCAATTTTTTGACGCACGGAATAAGGATAAAAATTTCCGGCTTATTCTTTCAAGAATTGTATTCATTTTATTTATTCCTAACATCAATCAATCTAATTTTCATTAAAAAATATTTACTATTCCTTAATTATCGTTCATTACTTAGCACCTCTCCTGAAATGAACATTGATATTTTTATCAATTCATCAAATTATGTTGGACTTTGATACAGAATAACTCTGATGTCAACTTTCGTGATCATCTGGTTTGATGAAATAAGATAAATATTCATACTTAATTAATACTTTCTTTCCATATTGGTGATGATCAGTTTATCTAAGGCCTTCCAGAATATTAGGTAGGTATTGCTTTGAAGCTTTACAGTAGCTATGTAATCATAACTTGCAGTAGCTTGAATGATGGACGAGGCATATTTATTTTGGCAGATCTATGACATATCTAACTGTTTTGCACGTATTCGTGACATGTCAACAGATGTATTTCATTACTGTAGATCGGATATTTCACAGATGAAAAAAAGAACGTAACAATCCAGCCACAAGATGATAGATATATCAACTTGTGAAATATATATAACAACAAAAAATCACACTCATAATAGTTACTTTATAAGAATTAGCTCAATGCGTACATTCAACTTTGCACGTACTGAATTTACTTGGTGCAACCCTTGTCCATTGGATGCATTTCAGAAAATTCTGATTATTGAATTATTGGACATTATCACTTTCATCTACTGGAATTATTCATAAATATGTAGTACATCTACATCTACTTCATGTAATTAAGTAACATTAGTTATAGTAACAGATTGTGCAAATCGAAATAACTTCCTCTTCAACTCAATTTGTGTTTCCAAATTATAAAGTTTACAACAATCATCAACATGAATCTTCTTTAACTTGAACTGTGGAAATTTTTTTCTGATCTATATAAATAAGTCAATAAATTTCATCGAGAGTCAAAGAACATATTAATGTGATTAAACTATCAAAGGTAATATTCAACAAATGGTTTGCCTCACAGGTATACGTAGATTCTGGGCACAAATGAATGCCACAGATTGATGTGATCTGATGAAATTATTGATTATTCAAACCCTCGCATATTAAATTAAAGAATAGATTGATAGATCGATTTTAAAGCTTATTTGTCACTGCTGAGATGCTCCACGTTTTCGTTCTCGGTGTCTTGTATTGCGCTATTTCTGGACAACCAAATCATCGTGGCACTCCTATTAATGAAAATGGTTAAAAATGTACAGTCGATTTGTTATTAGCTGAAAGTATGATCTGCATTCCAATATACCTCAAACAACTTTCTGGCATCCTATTGGCCTGGTACCATAGAACAATGGCCAGGACTATACTCCAAGTACGCATTGGGCCAAGAATCATGGCAAGAGTTCCATACGACAACCAGAAAAAGTAGACCATACTTGTCTGCATCATTATTAGTGCCGTAAAGGGTGTGTGCCTCCCTAATAAAGTAAATACCGTAGAGGGTTTCCTAGTTCGTTGTTCCATAAGATGTAGCCTATAAGAGATGAGACATTGATGTATCACCAGGAATGCAATGCGTCTTTCTTTCTAAAACGATGCTACTTTTTAGCTTTTAAGCATTTAGTATGTACACAGTTTAAATATGACTAGTATTAGTAGTTGAATAAAATCACCTTTGGTCAACTCGATGAGCAAGGATTAATGTGAGGGGAAAATGAAAGGAGAATAATTGGAAAAAACCATAGGCATAGGTGAAAGATCCAGGTAAGTAAGATGTTCCAACCCATGTACCCCATGCAAATATTGTCCCAGTTCGATTTTCAATTATCTCTCCAATAGCCCATGGACCTACAAAACATGGATCAATAGTTTTGAAGATCCTTTGAAACTTTGAGTGCAGGTCAAATTTTCAGACTTTAAATTGGTTACCCACCCACTGGCAAATAAAGTACGTATAACACTAGGGGGTAGAACAGTCGGTCAACTGTAGATAAAACCCACAATTTTCGAAGCCACCAGTGGAACACTTTAATCCTAATTCTAGGCCGATGCATTTTCTTGTCTATAAAATACATTAAATAAGTTTAGGCTATCGTTTCAGTTACTAAATAAATGATAACTCACTTCTGCAAAGCATGTGAAAAAATCGAAGTACGCATAACGGGACCACCAATCCAAGCAGCATGGTCCCGAATAAAATTTGGAACTGTAATTGTTATTACCATATTATTAACCGGTAGTAACCTTGTGTTCAAACTCATTATTAGAAATGATGTTGTCTGTAGAAAGTTCAAGACGTATCTAAATGTGGCACTTTAATTTCCTTCTTGACACTTACGATGTGACTGATGTTGAACATGAGGATCATTCTCGGTAAGACGCGGAATGATAATCTTGTACCATCCAAAGAAAATGGTTGAGTCGTTGTTTTTTCTCTTCCATCGTTATCCAGCACCCGAACCTAGAGAAATAGAAATAATTTAGTAATTGAAAACAACCACTAGTTAATTGCTATCAATTTAAAATAATTATCCAACTGAATCTTGGCTTAGTTGATTTCAGACAAGAATTCAAATAATATTTTGTGCATAAGCAGTTGAACATGCAAGTAAACCTGTATATGATGAAGCCCACTTTTATAAAGTATGGGATTCCATTCAACAACATAAAGTGGCCCTTTTACTTGACGACATTCCCACCATTCTCCTTCATCGACCTGCACTTCCACAGATTTCAATTCTGCTATTGAGAATGCCAAGACTCTGTAATAATTTATTAGCAATAGTTTCGGTCAACAAATACTTCTCACATTTCTTTAATCATTTTCGTGATATCAATTACGAATAGGGATACTAAGCAGAGGATTTTGCTAGACCAGCAAAGTTGTATGTGAATCGTTCTCATGACTCTGTGCGTAGTTTGGAATTAAAATGTGAAATTCATAAGGCAGATTCTAGCCAGTCCTCTGTTTGATCACAAACGGATATCTAAATGGATAACTATAGTTGAACGCATTGGAAGCAGTGGTTACCTGATGTGCGTAGATTCGAAAATAGATTGTAAGTTCTCTTTTTGTGGCATCATGTATAGTGCGTGCTTTGGATTAGTGATCAATGCCACAGGCCACTCTCGATGTTTCATGTCAATGAATGAGAATTGGCCGTGATCTATTGCTGCTAGACGATACCTAACAAGAAGCACAAGTAAATGAGGCGACTACTTAGAAAGCAAGATATTGGAAGTAGATCCAAAACATGCAGCTCTGCATGCATATAATATACTGTTGTGTGTTATGGGTGCAAACATAATTTATTAATTAGTCAAGTTAGGTATTTGATATACTTTGAACTTCTTCTATGGAGGACCTAAATTGGGCAATTAGTTCAACAAGTTTAGCTTCTACATTTAGCTTACATTCTGTTATCCTTCCAGTCTGCAAGTTCCAATTCGAGGAACCCTGCTTGCTGTAAAGTGTACATGTTGGGAACAACGCCACCAAGCATATGAAAATGTCCGCAGAGGTATGCCATCCCTTCCCTATATCTACCTGAGGATTGCAACATGTTTCTATTACTTACAATATTATGTATGAATAGAGCATGAATTCATACGAATATTTAATGCCAATACGTTTGGTTAACTACGTTCTTCACCTAAAATGCTTCGCGCTCCTCCAGGACATTGTGCCAATATACATGAAGTTGGATAATGTCCGAACCATATTATGTAGTCTCCACCTTTTGCTCTTGCTTGCTGGACATATTTTGCAATATTATCTGCTTCGGCACTAGTCATAACACCGACGAAATTAAATGGCCGACGGGGTCCTGGTTCTAGACATGCATCAACCGCAATAAAAGTATATTTTTTGGAACCAACTGTGATTTGATGCATGTACGAGCGAGGATGCTTTTGTCCTTGCACTGAATAATTCATGTAGTAATTTTCTTTTGAAGTTAAACTAGGCACATTGAAGTTATCTGGAATATTGATATGAATATTTGACAAAATAATGAAATGCTAATAGCATCGTTAGTGTTCTACAATATTGTTAATTTAACAAAATGAACCTAATTTTAAGCTAAATAAGCTAATTGAAAAGCTAAAGCTAGTGTTAATTAAAAACTAAGCTATGATGGAAGAAAAATCATAGAACACTCATCACATCCTGCGAGTATAGCTATTACCATGGTTTCCTCTTACATCCAGCCACACAGTCTTTTGCAAGACATTGGAGTCTTGCAAAACTTGTCGATAATGCTCCCATTCTTTTTGGATCTGTCCTGAGCCCATTTTATTTTCTGCCTTTGCATCTGTCAAGTCACCTGAAAAAGCCTCAGTCATGGTCTTGTAATAAATCTATCGCGGTAACAGATGAATTGATCATTGATGAAGATATTATCATCATATGTTTTAGATAACACATGATTTGTTGAAATAAAAATAGATGTACCCGATGCAAGAACAACTGAGGGCCTGATGGCACTAACTGTGATATCACAAAATTCTCTGAGCTCTGTAATCCTGGACAGATCTTGGAAAATGCTTATGTGGATATCTGACACCTATAAAATATTTCACATCATTCATTGCTTATATGTGAAAAGTTCAATGCCAGCATTGATGATTAACTAAATGCTGTGAAAAATCATAGACATTCTTTAGATAAAAACAAACCTGTAGAAACCATACAATGTTGTCCGATGTTCCCGTGATTTGATATTTTCTAGGGGTAAGCCATTGTGGTTCTGCATTGTCCAATCCTTCGTAAAGTGGAGTATTGTTTGCTGAATGCGAGTCAACATTTATAAGATTGGCTACGTTAGCCACAAATACCGATAGCATTAATACAAAGATCAAAAAGATCACAGTAGACTTGGCTATTTTCATTTCCAAAATTCAATTCATTCTCAAAGTTTTCATAAGATTGCTACGTCGAATTATTTTCACCTCCAATACTAGCGATAAGATAATTCCATGCCTAATATTGTAACTTGGAATATCGGAACTATATCCGACCACCACACGGCCAAACTAACAATAAACAGTTAGGTTAAATATTTTAAATTGTTTAAATGGATCATAAATTAGAGAAAATTTTCGAGACTCAAACTTTATCTACTTATTCCACTGATTATCAGTGACCTATCTTAACACTGAAATTCAGCTCGCGGTCGTTCCGATAGGAGAAGTCACAAATGTAAATAAAGTTTTTCCTAATCGGTGTCGTCTGCTAGTGTCACTTTTGACACTTCCTCGTCAGTGCCACCTACCGTGTTGCTAAATTATTGCTCACGTATATTCGCACACTCACTTTTCCCAACATTGTACAATTTTTAATGAAAGGAGAGCGAGGTTTATTTTAGAATAGAATATATTTTCACCGTCTAAATTAGAAATTTCTGACTACCGAACGATATGCTCGTTAGTACTTTTTTGCAACCCTTGTTCGAGCTTAATAATAGGAAGTGACTTTTGCGCAAGCGTTTTGACAGTGTTAAAAGGCTTCCTGAGCCTTTGGCTAAGCCCATCTGGAAAACCGATGCCATTTGGCATTACGTTCTGCTCCGAACTGAGAGTATAGGATCTCCCGTGGCTGGTCCGTCCATCCAACGCAGTATTTGTGTACGATTCCTTTACTTGCATCGTTCGCAAGAAGAAGTTGAAATTTTCCCTTATGAATTGACACAAAACTGATGACACAGGATATTTTCACGAATAAAAGGTATGAATATTACTCTTCATTGAAATAACTGGGAAAACCGTATGTCATGACTATTTACAGGCGTCTAATGAAAGTCTAAAAAAGTCAGGGAACTTTGAGGTGACATTCCTTTGGCAGTAGATCACACTATGAATAAACGTGATATGAAATATTAATTTTCAATCGTAACAGTGTAGCCCATAAAATGTAATTCATTCAGAATAACAATAAGTTTGCTTTGAGAATTGGGTATCAATTACTTTGATAAACCCCTACACTCTATACATCGAACTCGATCACAGAAAAATGAATTCATTATTTCAAAGCAACGTTTCTTGATTTTCTCTCATAATAGGAACAAATGTTAAAATGGGTTCCAATAATATGGGTAAGTAATAATATCTATTCTCAATGGTAATAATACTAGATACAACTAAATTTAAGCACCTACGTAGACTAATGATTCAATTCTATCTATTCATCTTCTTTGCTTATTGAAATGAGCCTCACATAAGATGTTTAAATCTTGTGTTCCAGATGACTTCAACTGCTTTGGAAGAGAAAATTAATAAAATCAGACAGCAAAATGAAGAAATACGGCGGAGGCATGAAGTAAGTTTAGTTATATTCATGACTAAATTTTAAACTTTAAATAAAGTACATAATTTCTTCTTTAAAAAATCAATTGAACTGTAGCTGCAAATGCATGAAATTGCTTCTCTAGTTCCTTTCACAATAAATCTAATCGCAGATATCAAATGCTTGAAATTGGTTGTAGTAAGTTATCTCATATAGGCAGATAAGACGATGTACAAAATTTTGGCTTCAAAGACTGCAGAATCTGTTACATCAATTTTTATTCAGGCATTATGTTATCCATGATTTTATCATCTATATTGTTTTTGTATTCAGGAAGTTGAAGCAGATAAACAAAATGCCGCAAAATTGAATGCATTGGTGAAAATGGTTCCAACCACTGATTGGCCAGAACGAAAAGAACCACCAGAATTTTCTAATCCGCCACCTTCCAAAAGCAATGGCAATTTTAAGCAAAAAACTTCTGGGAGGGAATATCGTGGGGGACAACAGCAATATCATGCTGGAGGTGGAGATGGAAAGAAGACCCATGTTTTCGCGGAAGTACATGCAAATTGAAACATTCGTTGTAATTATTGATGAAAGTTTGAATTCTCAAATCTTACATTAAAAATGGGTACATTTTAGGGTGACGGACCACCCCCTGATCCAAGCTACAACTTTCTTGCTGACTCTGAGAGAGACGAACGGAATAGAGAAGATCTGAGAAATAACGATCGATTCAGAGGTCACGGCGGAACTCAACGAGGTGCTTTCAGAAGGAGAGGCAGTGGTCGCGATGGACATTCTAAGGTAAGTTGAAAATAATGTATGGATCAAATTATCCATACCTTAGCCATTTTCTTTGTGTTTATTCACATTTTTTAAGGAATATCGAGCATCCCCTACTGCACCGAAAGACGCTACTAAACCAGAATATGAAGCTTGGAGAGCTGAGCGCAATCGAATTGATGAAGCCCGGATCAGTCGCCAGCGCACTGCCGAGGGTAACTGGCGCCGAGAATGGGATAATAATAAAGTGAGTTCGTGCAGGTATCGGATTACAATGGGAATGTACAAAGAATTGTAAGCCTTCTAACTTGATACTTGAAAATGCTGTCAAGTATAAATTCTCTATTGGATATGATAGATTGAGGTAACAGTTTGAATTAGATTGCAAAATCTTCAAAGAATTCTTTTAATTTCAGACGAACGTAGAGGAAGATAAAACCGATGGAACAAAAGCAACTCGGCAAGACACCGGAGATATCGTAAGAAAAGATCATAAGGAGTTTGACAAGTGGCACGGCAATGGTTAGTAGGAGATGAAATGAATGTTGGTCGAATCTATAATGAGGGTGTTCATGACTGTTACGTTACTTATGGTAGACACTGATTATGATTCACCCCGGATCCGTGGTGGCAAGCAATACCTCAATCGAAGTTCGCCGAGAGGATCTCATATTAATCGAGGATATCAACATTCAAATTCATATGAACAATATCATGCACCCGTATCACCTTCAGTTATCAACCCCCCTCTATCTCCAAATGGAATTGATGATCGGACTGTTCTAGCCACAGATAAGAGTATCAAGGTTATTGTCAATCATGGCAATATTGCTCCCAAAGGTCCTGTAATGAGTGTTAAGGGTAAGTCAGTTAAATTTGAATTCCAAGTATTTTAATACATAAAATATAGTCATTGAGCCTACAATATAGATCAAAAAAATTTCAGTGAGCTCTTCGAGCATAGCAGGGACGGGGCGAGTTGGCCCTCGTCAAAAGCCTCGTGTGTTGTACAGCAGTCAGCAATCAGAAACAGAAATACCTGGCCATGAATTTTCCGACCACAAATCACCAGAAGATAAATCGAATCATGTTTATTTTAATCAGGATGTTGATGAACAATCACGCTATCTTCCCAAAATTCCGCATCCACAGCAGAGAGCGGAAAATAACTCGAAATCACCATATTTACCGAGAAAAGAGTCTAAGTATGACGCGCAACAGCGAAAACATGGAGAAATGGCTTCAAAATCGCCATATTTACAACGAAAAGAAATGAAAGACTGTCCGAAATCACCACAATTCCAAAAAAAAGAAGTTTACTCCAACCGGGGCTCGCACGTTAAGCAGAGAAATAATTTTTCAACAAACGATTCATTCAAATCCACTAATTCACAAAGACGGACATCTGATAAATTTAACCATGACACGCAGAAATCTCCAACAACAAAAAAAAGTGATGATATATCAACTTCAAAACCACAGCAAATAAACAAGCGAGTTGATAAATTGAAAAATTTTCAACCCAAAAATTCTAAAAAAGAACAAGAACCTGAAAGCAACCAGGGAAACACTCAAATTGAGACATGTAGTACATCTGAGATAATAGAAAATGTTACCGAAAGCATTGACGCCCGTGATGGTATTGAAATTACTACTCATAAATGTGAGGAAAAGTCATCTGAGGGCTCACAAAAAGTTGAGACAATCAAAGAAGAAGAGCCTAAGTTGATCGGTAACTCAGAAGCTATTAGCCTGTCTATTTGTTCGGGGAACGTTGATGATATTGCCTCTAATGATTTCAAAATAATTAAAAGCTCCGACTTGACGGAAACATCTGAGTCAAGAGTTGTAACTTCTGCAGATGGCCGTCAGTCCCCCCAATTTACGGGTATATCGTATAATGGCTTAGAGACGGAATTAAATGTTAAAAATGTAGAAACAAAAACTTCTACCGACTCAGTCATTTTACATTCTATTGAAAACCAATCCGATAGTTGTTCAAAACAAGTTGAGGATTCAAAAAATATTGTAGAAATATCAGAAGGAGTATCCGTGCCGCAAGAGATAATCGAAATTCAAAAATTTACTGAGAATAATGTATTCGATGCAACAGACGAATCAGAGAATATCCAAGACATATCTGATGTAGATTTCAAGTATCATGAAAATGCATCTCTTGTCACAATTTCAACAAAATTGGAAAACTCTGAGACAAATGTCAGTATGAATAATGAATTGCTCAGTGAATCACATAATGAAATATCTGACAAGACAGACCACCTAACTAATGTAATCCTACCAGCGCTTGAAGAAGTCAACATCGACTCACATTTACTTACAAAAACGGAGAGTGAAGATTAGTGGAAAAAAAAAACTGAAATTATATCTATGATAATATCGTTTAAAAATCAGAAGAGTGAATTGTACATACAAATAGCAATGTGCTACAATTGTTAGTGCATATAAACTAAACTCTCGCAATGTTAAATGAAGCAGATGGCATGATGTCATGAATGCAATGCAAATCAATGTATTTAATAATCGTGATGCTCAATTCGGTGTTGCAAATTTTTGAATTTATCATAACTAGAAGTAATCCTTGTAATCGATAATTAAGGTTAACTAAGCAATATTTGTTTGATATGATCATGCCAGCTGATTGAGTACAATATCATGTTTGAAAAAGTGTCGGAGCTTCGAAAATTCTACATTATTAGAAATGTATCAGTGACTTTTAATTTAGATACAATTTTTTCTCTCAATAACGTAGCTCAAGATCAATAATCATGTCTACAAACTATCAATCGTAATTAATTGGCAGCGTAGCCTTGTGGCATGACATTGCTGCCTTTCATATTTAACTTGTTGACATCACTGTTGAAGCAATATTTTAACATAAATATTTCATGTACCATGAATATTATATACCCTCGATGATTATTGTTGCCTTTTATGGTAATTGGTACTGCCATTTAATGTTTCACAACATTTATGATAATCGAATAATTTGTAAATGGCGAATGCACATATTGGATACAATCAATGGTAGCACTAAACAAATATTTCGTACCTATTCTAAAGCTAGTTACATAACTATACGTACATGCATATAAGTATATACAAAGAGGAAGAAAAAAAATTATTTATTTTAAAAATCAATCGAATATTTTTATACTAGACATTTTGGCTATTAAAATTTAGGATGCAAGGCTGTTTTAGAGAAAGCGATATAGAAAATTTTTGGATACTTAGAAAAATAGTATCATTGTATCTATTGTACCATCTAGAGTTGATGCATATTTATTTTGTTTTTATTTATGTTTTTGTTATTTATGTTATTCTTGTGTATTAACGTTTCAAACTTCAAAGGTATTTACAACCATATATTTATGTTTTTTAATTTTATTGCATACGCGCTTGGAAATGCATTTTCAATATTTCCAGCCGTTGATCAAAGCAGCTTGGATAACTTTGGGATACCATTACAATCGTGATAACAACATGCGAACAATTTCATGTTCACATGTATTTTCAATTTAACGATGCATACTCGAAAATAACCTTGTGCATTTATTATATTACATCACTTATATTAACTTTACACTATGTGTATTACCTTCTTTTTCACATGATTTGATTATTTAATGTTTCGATAGAAATCGACTTGCTTCTTGAGTGCCTGCGAATAATAAGAGCATTTTTTTAATAGTATCTGCTACAGTTTATGGTAGCTGATGATTCAATCCAAATCAACATCATGTGTTGCACTCTCTTTATAAATATTGACCAGGCATGAAAGTCTAGATATTTTCTACACTGAGAATATGGTTTAATTATTCCTAAATACCACACACAACAACTTTATGGAAATGTACATGTTGGAATTTTTATTCACATTGTAAATTCAATCAAGACGTAATGATTTGAGAAATATCGATTTATTCAAGTTAAATGTTCACAATCTCAAATCCATATCTGATTTCTGGTGAGCCTGTTAACCCGCATTTTCTGGCGATTCATGTATTAAACTGTCTTGAGAATCTATCGACATCATTGGTGTTGAATAACCGAGGCTTTGCATCAAATCTTTTATCATTGTCCATACCCGTATATTCGTGAGATTGTTCTATCACAATAACAGAATAAATATTTAAAAAAATGAATATAAAAATTATATGAAAAATAAAAAAAAATGAAAAAAAAGTCAATAAAATCGTACTGCTTGCTAACAAAGCATGATCGTCTGGTATATTTTATCCCAGCCCTAGGTTCTGTTGGTTTATGCGTGAACAGTTTTCCATAATAAGATTTTTTTACCTTTACTACTTGTTGATAGCATTGAAGAAACTCATCATACCGTGACAGCGACATATTTACTAGACACAAATATCCCCATACTTCAGCGTTATGGATATTTAAATAATTAGCTTCAGTCAACGCCTTTTCAGCATTTTGCATGTCGTTTAACTAAATATACAAACAGCACAACGTAAGTTGAACTGTTTGAAAATACCTTCAAAACCTAAATGGTAATTTTCCTGAAATAACATACGTGATAGCAAGCGATTCCGACACCCAGCCATGTTCTACAAGATGGGGAGTTTTTGCAAACAATCAAAAAAATCCTTTTAGCAAATTCGTACCGCTCAGTAGTAAGATACAAATATCCCAATCTACAATTAAATCAATTTTTACGAACGATACATCGTGCACACAACTTGGTATTTATGAAAGCTCACCTTAATTGGGCAAGATGTAAATCCTCAGGGCGATTGAATAAAGTATTGGCAAACTCGTAACAATATATTGCTTCGTCAAAGTTGCCTTCTTTCTCGTGACAATGACCCAATAAACTTGCCAGAGAGTAATCCTGTTTTTTTTTTTGGAATAGATAAATGCAATGAATTTCATGAGTAAGTTCAATGATTACCCTACATCTTAGAGTTTTATCAGTTAACATACCATTCCATCAAGATCGACTGCTTCTTTAAGATGACATATCGCATCCGCATATCTACTTTGCATATAATGTTGCACAGCCATCAAATATAAGAAATGTCTCGTCCTACCCACCTCGTATAGCTCTTGGGCGAGGGATATTCCTGCAAACTGAAGTGAGAATACTTCAGTTGCTATCTATAAAAAACAGTGGAATTCGCTTACATCAAGACAAGATAATTTCAAAAGCAATGCCACGGTGACAAGATAGATTCTATCTTTCGGGAGATTCAATGTTGTCCAGAGTAGTGGATCACGTTTCAAAAATGTTGTGGTAATCGTATCGGGAGCATCGTCTTGTAGGCACTTTTGAGCCACTTGGATTGTAACATCGGCACCTGGAAAATTTTATTCACATCTCTGATATAGAAAATCTTTCGTGCCATTACCACTGTGCACTGTACCGGGAAAGAATTCGGTTCGCAGGTAAATCAGATGAAGGATAGCCCATCCCTCTGCGAATTGCGGATAAAGTTGAGTCACGGTTTGGAGAAAGATTTCAGCATCTGGATAATTTTCATTATGACTGAGGAGCACACCGTATAATAGTAATCTGTGAAAAAAATTGATCAAAATATTTTAAAAGTAATAACTAGCCGGGACAGGTGTTCTTGGGTCGGTTATTTGGACCCACCCAATCTTATGCTGCCTGTCCAAGACGATGGCTTCACGGCAACATTCCATAGCTCGTTCTGAATCTCCAATACGTGTTAAAAATATTGCATACTCCAACCATGTATCTGGATTTTTTTGGTCATTATCTATCATCTGATCGAGGCCAATCGTATAAGTCGGAAATTATTGATGATTATGTGATGAAGTTCAAACGCGTGCGATAAAGTAGGATAACAGGTACTTACACTCGAATACGTTTTTCGTGCATCAACTATGTCGCCAAGTGCGAACGATTCTTCTGCTGCAAAACTCAAATACGAAGTAGCGCTAGAATTGGTAGCCTCTGCCGCATATCTACCTTCTACAAATTTGTTTAGCGTACAATGCATTCGTTCGACCAGGTATATGTAAGCTGTAGCTACAAAGTTCTGTGGTTTGGAAAAAAAAAATGAAAAATAAACACGGCAATTGGTAAATGAGAATAAACCAATTTAGTCAAGTTTCTAATTATACCTGAATAATTGGTACAGATACCTGACATTCGTTTTTGCTGAGTGTAGGCATTTCAATCTTGAATTTTTGATCGAGTAGCATTATTATTTTATTCTTCAAGGTACTACGCACGTTCACGTATAATCCCGTCTCATGAAGATATTGTATAAAACAAGCGATTTCATCCTGAAAATATCATAAATTCAATCCAGTTTTAGCTTCTGCACCTTCATGATTAATTTACCTTGATATAGGTATATTGGCAATCCCTCTGGTTCTTGATAGATCCCATAACTTTTTCGCACAACGGTCTTTCCATACCATCAGAAACTTTTTTGTTCCAGTCAAACATTTTGGTGGGCGATGATACGTTGTGTGTTCTTTGCTCAAAATTACCCGGTATCGTAGAATCTGCGAGAAATTCCTGTAATCGCCGTTTTGATATCTTTGATAGTTTACATAAATACAACGAGAAAGTGATTTACAAAGGGTCACGGGCAATTATTACCTGATAAGCGCCACACAGTGTATCAACCAATTTTTTAATACAATTCGAATAATGTTCTTCTGCCAAAACACTCGTGTACGGATTCGGAGGCAGGGTGTAACTGTGTAGCATTTTATCAATGCTGCAATTATTCGTTAAGACTGCATTAGCAATAATGATGATACCTCGAGTAATACAAGGAAAGATTCTTGCTTACGAATCGGTAAGATCTTCCAAGCTTCGCGCAGGCTGTAGAGGGTGATGAACTTCAAATTCAATAATTACAAAAACAGGTCGACCATTATCTGATAATAACGGCAAACTTGATGTATATTCAGACTCCGTTGACGGTGGTGCTGTCTGGTTTATGTGCAAATTAAAAAATCATTCGATCGCCGTGGAGAGACATTATGCATACCTACTTTGAATAATTCACCAACCTGCATTGGTACCGAACTACCCTTAGTGGAAGATTTTCCTCTCTTTTCTTTCTCTCTTGTCGGCTCTTTTCGAATATCTTTTTCAAACATACATTTTTCTAATCCAGTCCGTTCCGCCATAGCTGATATGCTGAATGTGTGTAATTGTGCTACCGTTCTAGTTCTTGTAGCTGCCCAGGATTATATGCCACACCAATAAAAAATTACGCAAAATTTTTTTGCATATCATTTGACTGTGCACAGTTTGATAATTTTTACTTACTTCCTGGGTACAGAAGTTCTGAAACATCCGCATAGCACTGAAATAGTAGAAAAGTGTCCTGAGATTCATTGCTTTTTTGCTTACCGGCATCTCTTGACTTACTACTTGCAGTAAAAAAAAACGGCCAACAGTTATGTCTACATGGAACAACAAAAAAGATCATTTGTGAAATAGTACACAATATCGAACTATCGCTAAAGCGACTATCATACCTCTGAATCATATTCAAAATCACGTCGGAATCTGATTGTGAAACCCAAAAGCGCTGCATGGAATTCCAATGTACCCTGGGCTCACTTTCTGATAACTTTTTGCAGACAAAAATAAAAAATACATCATAAAAGGGTAGAGTCATTGCACAGCATGATGGAATTTAGCAAGGCTACCTTCAGATCAATCTCATCCTTAAGTACATTCTTTGTAACAGAATCGTTCAATTTGTACTTTGAAAACTTTGCATACCCTTCTAAATGGGCCAATAACTGCCAAGACTTGACTTTCTCCAAGTCGGGAACACTTGTCTTTACACCGCCATGAAAAATAACATCGTCTGGAATCTGGAGGGTAAATTATTGGTGTTGATTTATGAAACGGATTTATAATACGATGTCGCAATTGGTTATCATACTTTATCAGCGTGGTAAATGACTGTGCTCGCTTTGTAATCCATATCGTCCGTCAGAGAAGATGGTAAATTGTAAATACTCTCCACGGTAATCGTCATAAAATTAATTTTCGTATCGGGGAAAAATGCATCAGAATCAAATATTCTTGCTGATATAATTATGCGTGGTAGAATCATCCAAGGCTTAATAGATGCTCTAGCATTATCGGATTGTATTTGTAATAGTAATTCGTCCCTCACAGACATTTCGCCTTATTGGATACGATCATTAGATAAAGTCAGGATCAGTCGTAAGGTTGAATAAATCTGGCACCTGAAAATGTTTACCTAACAGTAGTGGCATGATATCAAAATTGCAGATTCCGAGAATAATTGGGCCCTGATTCTCTTTTGCATTTTTTAACTTCAGAGTAGAAGTTCGTTTTCCTTTATTTTTTTCACCAACATCTCCTGACGATTCAAGAGGGCGAATCATCCTATCATCGTTAACGTTTGGAATGCCGATTGCTGTTACTAAAATTGAAGGATAAAATATGGGTATAGAGTTATAGATTAACCAGGAAATTCTGTGAATATGTGATAAGAATAGTTACTTAAAATTGGTGTAGATACTGCAGCACCAATGCTGATTTCGTTGTTCATCACAATTGTAAATATTGAGTTATAGTCAACGTATATCGTAGTTGGACCTTCATCATCATTATCTAATATGATAGGGGGGCTTTCTCCTAAAGTAATTCCGTTGTGTTCTAATCGTATCAGCACTTGCACATTCCCTTGGCTCATCTTTATGAGAATAAAAAAATTGGTATAATATTGCAGTATTATAAGTATGTATTTTCTGTGTACAGAAACTGAATGAATTCCAACCAATTCTATCGATGAAAAATTTTCAATGCTGTCGATGGTGATCTCAATTGATTGATGGATGTCCGGTTTATTTTGCGGTAAAATTGTACTACCTTCTGATTCTGAAAGAGTTTTCCTTTCCATATCGCTACTGCTCATGCTTATTAATGCAAAATTAATATTCAGTAATCCAATTGACGCTAATTCAAAATTTCAAAAGACCGGTATAATAAAACCAACAATGAGATCGATTGACCTTTCGATTCGATGTCCTGCGCCTCGATGCGGTCGAGGCGATCCATCGATTCTATAATAAAATTCCGAACTTCGGATTGTTAGTGGGGTTGTGACGGTTTCATTTGAGGGTTGGGACATAGTTAGGGTACCTTTGAATTCAGAAATACCTTATCGGTTATTTCAGTGAGATGGCAGAAAAAGAGCCTGATGCAACGTGGGCCTTAGAGCTGTTGTCATCAAAAGATTGGCAAGAACCATTTTTGAAGAAATGGTTTGGTCCAATTAACGGCGGAGTTTTAGGTTTTGGTTCTGCTCTGTATGTTAACTATGCTTCTAGAAGACCCTTCTGGTCAGGTAAGTAGATCAAGCTTGTAAATTTCTGAAACTGTCTTTTCTCTTTACATTCTTACTATATCACGACTAATCAGTTTCCGCAACTTGAACCTAACCTCATTTGCGACATTATGCAACAACCTGTATCCAAAGAAACGTTGTTATAAATTTAAAATAGCATAAAATTCTTGTGATAAATCTTTAACATTGTTGAGCTTCAGAGATCCACTTCTGCACAATTATTGACAAAGTTGTATTTTTAATCAATTTTAGATTCACATGATTGTGTCAGTCTCTCTAGCACCAGCTGATCTTTTGTGTATTCTAGTAATATATTCCATTCAAAGTGAAAGATGCTACTTACTGTTGATACAAAAGCTTGTGAATAATTCGCAATAAAAACAGTTTTAAAATTTATTAGTTAAAGTATATTCTCAATAATTCAAGCTAGTGAAAATATAACCAAATATACCATTGAGAGAATAATTCATCTCAGGTCTTCAGAAGCACGTATCATACACTTTGATTGGCATCGCTCTGGGATATTTTGGACAGAAGTACACCAACAAGGTGTTGTCTGAGAAAGATGCTGTTTTACGCCATTACGTTAGCCTTCACCCTGAACTTTTTCCTGAGCCAGGTACAGTGTATTGTCAAATGCCAAATGCAGAACATTGCACACTAATGTAGTTTACTAAATTTTGAAACCTAATAATTTTGATTTCAGAGCACAAAAAGTTTGGCGACATGTTTCAAGCTTGGGTACCGATTCGCTGAAAGTTATTAAGATATTACACCAGTCTCATAGCTCATCGATGTATGCAACAGTACTGTTTATGGACAAATGATCCAGTCTAAACGCTGTTGCTTACTTCTCTTGTAAATAAATTATATAGAAATACACAATGACTCAAAATATGTTTTCATCCTATAAATTGAAGAAACTTCTTTCTTAAAGCCATTCATCGATCAAGTTAATTGCAGATCAGACAAAGGAGTTTGATTGAAATGAAAAAATCTTCAAAGTTATCAGTATTTATTTTCCATTCAATCATGCGAGCTAAAACCTATAGTCCACATAAAAGATAATGTGGCACTTACTTGCTATATGGAAGTTAAATTTCACAACGTCATAATTCCAGGGCTCCTGGTATGAAATATAACGTGTAAATCTTACTCATTGTTAAAATTATACATTTTTTCTCTCACTCGATCTTCAACTACTAGCAGGTTAAACGTGACTGCAGAATTTAAAAAAGTGTTAACTGACCCCAAACTATCTTTAATAATAACCGAGTAGTTTTTGAGCAGATTTAGAGAAATTTGTTTCCTATCCTAAATGCTCGATTAAATTGAAATTCAGTTCATTACATTCCTTACTGTTACTGCTAGCTTATTAATTTTATATATTTGGATAGTATGCTGTTAGAAACAGTTATTCAAAGTTCTGGGTATTATGCTCCTAGAAATAGTTATTGGTATTTGTGAAACACATTGAACTATTTCATAACGCATAATGTGACCCTTTTTCCTTACTGCAGAGTCCGAAATCAATTTGAAGAAATTTTTTTTTCTTTTCTAATCGTAGTCATCGTCAAATTGTACACTGTCTTTAATGTCTGGATTGTAGTTATCGTTGAATAGTCCAGTTCCCTTAGCATCCCCCAGCCAAGGATACTTATTTGGACACTCTCTACATGTTTCTAGGTATCTAGAAAAATATAAGTATTTTGTAAAATGTTGTAGCATTGAATTTTTAAAAATTATCTGCAGAATGATTTGGTCAACCATCGTGAAGAATATATTTCGTAGTTACCTGGTTGATGTAATATTAGCTTCTGCAGGTTTGAAAGCAAGCGCACACTTATTTCCATTGTTGCACATTGGGTCAGGAACATTGTCTCGCTTCTTACATTGCCATCCTTCAAAATTAGTTAATGATTTTAACGGTGTAGGGTCAGTTATCCAAGTTAGCGCTTGTGTGGCTGTGACAAAGTACACATCAGGCCTAAAAATGAATAAATTACATGTATCAATCAGTGCAAAGGGGCTCCATACGGTAGATTATCTGAAATTCATGTGAACAACCGCAATAGTTCTGTTTTATCTCGGAACGTACAATGTAAGTGTCCAGTCGAGGAATTTGTGAAGACCACGTTCCAATTCCTTAATCTGGAACCAATTGGTGTGGAATGGCATCATGTAAGGTGCTCGATTCTGAAGATAATGACGGTTGAAATCTTCTTGCAACCATTCAAAAACATCATCTGGGTCGTGATTATGGAGTACACATTGATCAAGGTATGGGCAGTGTCCGCCTTCGTATGTTTCGATGTAATGACTATTCAAAGGTAATTCCCAGATACCTAAAATTTTAACAACAGAAATATTCTCCAGTTCTTTTTTCAAGTGTTAGTTTGAAAAATATTCCTGAAAATGGTCTCAAAGATTACTTGCCTGGGAACATTTTTGTGGGACATGTACCAGCCTTACATTCGTGAGGGATTTTGTAGTCTAGAGTGTATGGCCAAATTGGTACTTTTAGTGGTGAAATTCCAATGCTGCTATCATATATGAAACGGAAGTCTTCGATGACTTTGTATTGGGTGTTACGACCTGGCTTTAGATACGGTGCTCGCATGCCCACTACTTCGCTGCGACTGACGTTACTGAAATGTTGTAAAATCTCTCGCATGCCAATCATTTCGCCCACCCATTCTTCGTATCCCTTATCCTCCAATCCTTTTTGAAGACTGTAAAGCAAGAGAAACGAGTTTTCATAAATAGTTCACGACACTGTCAGTTTTTGAATGCACAAATACAGACTTTATAGGAATCACAGTAATTAGAGCTTTTCTTCACCGAAAAGGAATTTTTCTCGCTTGATACAATGTTCTACTTACGATATCGTTTCTACCCCGATTTCATGTCCATCGTGCGCCAGACCCTGCACCATGTTATAATTACAATATTCATGAGAAATAAAGAATGTTCCTTTGATCGGACAATTGTTAGGATTCACTCTATCTCCTGTGAAAATCTTCTGATAGTGATCGAAATTGTTGAGGTTTACCGCACCGTCAAAGGTCATGAGAATCATTTGTGGAGTCTGTAAAATATTTAGTATCCCATATAAATAGTTCTTCATTCGAATGAATCGTTATACAACATTTTGTTTCAAACTCATAATATAATTACATTTTCTGGATCCAAACCGCCGGGTATAAGTGTGCCATCACGAGAACAGAAACAATACGGCAATGCACATTTACGTCTGTCACATCGTAATGCCAGATCTATTGGTGTTTCAGTTATTGGTGCTGGAGCTGTGGAAACATTAACAAATTTATGAAGCCCATCCCGAGAAGTACGAAGTCCCCGCGAAGATTTGTACTTACTTGTAGGAATCGGGCCGCAACGAGCTTCGTTTGGGAACGTACAAAATTTGCTGATATCATCGAAGCGTAGCCCGACAGGACACATGTTCGTGTAAGGATGCGAATCTACGCACTGAAAAGTATAATCCATTAGGTAACAAAATATTTCAGCAGCGTTACGGGTTGTAAGTTATGGTACCATGTGTTAAAAACTAGGTCGAAATAACGCAAAGATCCAATACCTGATAGAATTTCTTGCAGGTTGCCGGATTGGCGAAATTCCCATTTCCCTGACCTTCCGGGCAGACAAACGGTTCGGACTTTTTGTCATCATCTTTTCTGCTTTTTTGAGCGCAAACTGCAAAAATAAAATCGATCTACAACTACAGTGACATATCATGTATAGTTTTTCAGAACCAGAAATTATTTCATGTACTTATGCATAAAATTATAATATGGGCTATAAACCAAAATGGGAATTTGATCGCGAACAAGTTTGACCTGCTTGTATTTACCGATCTACTTGCAATTCTAATTACATTCACAATTTCACCACGCCTGATTCGTGGATAAATAAACTTTTTAAGTTTCTCTGACATCAATGATCGCCAGCCGGCTTTCTATATGCCATCTTCGTACATCAAGCCATGTTTGCCTTCGCACATTAGTGATAGAATGATACCACCGACTGACAATATATGCATTAGACAAAGTATGAAATCTTAAAGAATTTCGAATATTTGTAAAGTTAACGAACTCGCCGGTGGTTTATAAATTACGGTTATGGTTTTTTCCCGCGCTTCAGTGAAGTGCTGCGAATAATATAACTCTCGCTTACCTAATACTTGAAAAAGAAAGATATTTTCTTTTCAATTGCAGTCATTATTCAATACTAATAATTACTAGTGGAACTGCCAATTTAATCATGAATCACGTTTTAATTGGAATTTATATTATCCATTTATCATGCGTGGCTTGCAAACATCGTGACGGCGGTTTATTAATTCTTGCCGCACCCATTTTCACATTTGAATATTTGCCATTTGGAAAATCACGAGATCGCAGCATCACTAAATGAAAATGTCAAGGATGAAAATTTAGCGAGACAAGAATCTCTGGTACAGAATGCGATAGGGTTGGAGATTATGCACCATAAATTTCATGGCTATTTTCCTATACCTATAGAGGAATAAGTATGCGTGCACGTGGTTTCCAATAGTTTTCAATAACTGCAAGTAACCGGCTCTGCGTATGCTAGGCAGTGAACTTTCACAGCCGATTCTCGTCTTATCCCGTGTGCACAGCATCCTATTTCTCTTTTTCTAGTGCATGAGTAACGTTGAAGTGATATAAATTATCCGCTCCATCGTAATTCCCGCAGTTTCAATTCAAGGCTGCATACTTCAGTTAACATAAATAAGCTGAACAAACGACCTCCCTTAACTTATCAACTGAGAATTGCAATACTCCAGCGGATAATATTTTCGCGCGGTGCTCTCGCGGCAGATGAATTTCATTTTCTTTAAAAAAATTATCGGTGTCAACCTTCAAGCCGGAAATAATTTAATTTGATTAGCAAATTTTTAATGAATTAATCGCGTGATTAGGTTCAATAACAGGGATTACAACAGACGAAACTCGTAACTAAAACCGGCACGCGAGAAAGTTTTCTCATACCGGAGCTTCTTTCTGTTTGATCATTTGAGCCACACGGATGCATTTTATCGCTGTAACGTCGTGTATGAAATGCAAAGACACGAAACAGCTGCTCATATTTTCTGGGTTTTAGTTATTTTTGTCGATAATTATTTGTATTCGATGATCACTCTTGATTGTTCGCAGATCTTCGAAGTCATGATTTGGGATCGAAGAGAGAAATTACGGAGAGTCTGCGTATAGACTCGAGTTCTTAGAAAGTCCCGTACGTGTTCTATACACGATCATCGTAAACAGAACTCAAGGTTCATTGCAAAAATGTCCGCAGAATTGGTTTTACCAAAATTCCAAAGATTTTGTATAGAGGACCATTTGTATGGTGGGACTGTTGATTTTCTGCGAAATAAAATGTTAGGTAATATTGGCAATTCGTTGTAGCCGATGATATGCAGATTTTTTAACTGGTGGTCGCATTACATCAAGGATTTGTGGTTGTTGAACGCGGATGGGGTCTTAGTACCTTCGTGAATAAACGATAATTATATTTGCAGAAAAACAGCCGCGATGTAACTAGGTATAAAGGTATACTTGTATACCTATATACCACGCATTTTGATCAGCGGCGTTTTCGTATACCCGAGGTTTTGGCGTCGAAAGTGAAATCAAATGATAATTTTTGAAATTATGTCACCAGAACTATTCAGTTTCATTTTTAATGTGCAAACTCGTTTCATCCGAATTCTTATATCTATACATATTGTGACCAATTTATTTATAAATTCACCGTAATAACAAAACTAACTTTATCCCACGAGACCTCTTTAATATTAAAATTACTCAATTTCTTTCATTTGATTTCGATATATTTTTCAAATAATTCGAAAGTGAAGGTATAAATATCTAGATAGCAATGGGTCGTATGCGCCCAGAGGCGACGATACCGTTATAACTTCTACGTTTACATACGCGATGACAATACATGAACAGTACCATATGGGTCCCGGATTGTAAGATGTAAACAATCAATCAATGATCTAAAAATACGGAAGTTGCAACGCAGGTAATATTCGTCATTTAAAAATTCGGACTAAACCTTCAATTAATGGCTGCAGTTCAGCAAATAGTCGGCGTTATAACAACTTTGCATCCAAAGTTACAAAACAAAAAAAAAATTACAAGTATGTATCAAAGAAGAATGCCTCATTTTTCTCTCATTTTGGGAATAGGTACACTCACAGCACGCGAAGTGGAATTGGAAAGCGTTTGAAATTACATGCGCGTACTCATGATTGTTTCAGCAACAAATAAATGACTACAAGCTGCAGTTACGCGCTTTGATGTTATACAATTGTCTGATGACATTGTGCTACTGTCGAACTTTTTCATCATCGGCTGATTGTTTGATTAACAAAAAACAAACGAATATAAATCTGACTCTGATTGTATTGTTCCTTTGTAGTTCTCTTTAAAAAAATTAAAACTTATTTGAAATATGACCTGCAGATGTTTTATACGAAACGCGGATGTGTAAACGCGAAAAATGAATAATCACCTGTGACCAGTAACACGGTGCATAAGAGCACCGATCCTGGTATCTTCATAACTATATTTTGGATTTTTTCCCAGGTCCCTTCAATGTAAAGATTTTCTTCCGTCGATGAATAAAAAAGCCAAGTCGTGCAATCACTCTCCGGTAAAACTTTTGCCAAATCTAACAACTAATAGGAAGAACAGCTCGCCCAACACTGGCCAGAATTGTCGGCAAAGACATCAGGATCCCTCTTTCACGATTTCACGGTGCACCCGTCGCCACCTTAACGACCAGCCATTGGCTGACCACTTTCTACCGTCTCCACTACTAATGAAGGAGACACAATTTATTGGAACCTTAAATTGTCGAAGACATACTTAAATAATATTCTCCAACTCCTACTGCAACATTTGAATGCACGTTGAATCCACCAAAACGCATTACGGACTCTGATAATTACTGCGAGTCCTGAGGGGTCGGAAACCACGGAATTTCACATTCGTTTCAAAATTATTCAGATATTTCCGAACATGTAGTTAGAATTATAATAAAGAAACACTCCAGACTCATGAATTCATTCCGAACGCGAGGAGATAGGCAAATGTTTTTTAAGGTCGAATCAGATGACCATCGAGCGCAAGTTCAAGGACGAACTTATAGGTAGAGGTCTACAACATCGTAGGTCTGTAGTTGGCTGATCGATTTAATTAAATTTTGATGAAATCTGCGACCACCTCATGCTATTTTAATAATTACTGAATTTTGATACAACTTGTAACACAGCTAAGACTATTAGCCGATTATAAACTTTCGTTTTCCAGAAAATTATATACACATAATTTGGGTATTTTTAAACTGTATTATAGTAAGAAGAATTTTTCGCCATGGAACAGGTTCGTGAATATCTTATTTCTTACGTTAGGTGGATCATAATTTATTGAGATGAAAGAAAAAAAACTTAGAAACCAAAACAAGAATAATATCGCATGTTTGATTCATCGTAGCCCGCAAATATGCAGACAGAGCTCGCTGAATGAAACTCAAGGACATGTTTTTCTTTATACCTAATAATCGAAAGTAACTTAAAGTTGGAACGTCTTGTGGTGGGCGATTTTGACTCCCTTGTCAGTTGTTTATTTTACTGACTGTACCTTCGCGTGACATACTCAGGTAACGCTTTTTATATACGGCCGATGACCAGGGATCCTTGAGAAGAAGAGAAATTTTACTCATCCAACGGAAGCAGCTGTTGCGGCTGGCCACGTAGCACGCAATCCTCGTATTTGATCTTTTTATTTACTTTTTTTTTTCTTGGCTCAGCGCGAATATTGTATGTGATACTCATGACCTTTGCAGAGAGTTTTACTTTCATTGTCAGCCAAAGCAAAAAACTTTTTTTGCTATCATAACGGGTGATGGACACATTACCAAAAATTCAGTGAACACCAGAACGCTATATAGAAATTGGGAGCGTTAGAGAAATTTTAAATTTCAATTCCAACAAAGAATTTGATTCGCTAAACAAATTTGACAGCGAGATATTTTGGTTATAGGTAGAAAGTTTGCATTCCATTGCCGGTATACACAGTTGTATCATGTATGTATTTTTCTTCCTTCACCCGCGATATCTTTTTATTGCATCGTGTCCAAAAGTTATATCAATCGTAACAAAATAGGTGTTGGGCCGAACAATTTTGATAATAATTATAGGCGAAGGAACGGAAAATTACCCGCTGGCACTAATCGGACGAGAAAGGCATATAAATTTACAGCAGAAAAATTTGGAACAATTTTCAACGGAAGTGGTGATAATTTTGACTTGTGCTGATTAGTTCTTTTTCTTTTTCTCTCAATTTGTTGATTTACTATTTTGTCGTAACACTCGTACGTAATTCGTTCATCTATTATCATAATTTATTGCTATTTCTATACAAATACTCTGAACGTACCTATACTTATACATACATGTATAAGAAAATGATATTTTACGACTTAACCGAAGTCTTAGTTCTCAAAAGAAGAATGATCGTCCGAAATTCAATTGGTGTACATGAACGTTTGATGTCAGTTTCAATCTATATAAATCAGTAATAAGGTGGCATAACTGAGACTAGACGAATCTTTCATAAATTAGAGTTGTGACATAATTATTGGTTAATTGTCAAATTTGAGTCCATCAGAGAGAATATTTTGAATAAGTTGCGATGTGAATCTCCGACGATTTGAGCAATTTATAAGATAATTTTGCCAATGAAAAAACTATGTTCGATCCTATGCATGTACGTTTTGCATATTTTACAGAAATGTTGTAACAGCAGATCTTCATTTTGGAAATAAATTCTTCATGGATATATTCTAACGACTAAATGCATATTCTGGTCGGAGTGACTAGAACGATCAAGACATCTACAATATTTAGCTTTATAATTCTATTCTAGTCATCCTAGGACCTTTTTTTCGTTTTTCTTTTTTTAGTGTCTTCTTTTGCCTTTTGGTTGCCTCCTCGCTCTCTTTAGATCCTCCATTTCCATTCGACCAGTATGGGTTAAAGTATCCGGGATCTCTCATCGTAATATTGAGCTCTTGGCCAACCAAGTGTATCATTGTAATCGTTGATTTGTCCAGCAAATGTTGGGTACGATTAACAAAATCCAGAGACCATTGCATCATTGTATCCCATTGCTGCTGTGTATTTAAAACTCTATGGCTTATATCAGGCAGATGTAATATTATGTCTCCGAATAGAGCTGTGTTCTCCAGAATATTAGATAGAGCTGCAAAGGAAAAAATAAAATCCAATAAAATTTTGACACTTTTAAGAAATTTGGCAATATTATTTCTAACGTACCATCTCTTAGGTTAATATCCTCTGGAAACGAGGTGTTGCCGGGCTCAAAACCAGCAGTTTCTAGAATGCCTCTGCTTGTTTGGATGACAAAGAATACTTTTTCTGCCAAAACTGTAATCATTTTATATTGACGTTCATAATTGTCCATTTTCCGTAATCCTCTAACAGCCTCTAAGTGTTCTCCACGACGCTTGGCAAAAAGTCTCTTGACTGATGAAATCGAATTAAGGACTTGTGGTACAGGATATACACACAGGGTGACAGTGAGTTACTGACAATCGACATAGATTGGTATTTGAAGGATACACAGCAGTTCGTTTGGATCAGTTCGAACAGATTCGCGCTTCAATGAATCTTCGACGTCGATTGGCTCCGGTTGCGCTGTGTCTTGCACGTGCGCCGTACATAATGCGACAGGCAGTAGAAAATAAGCGAATATATTTTGTACCTGCATCACTAGAGAATAATGTTCACTTTAATCTTGGAACATAAGCCTAGGCTGCATGCCGATAATTAGTTTTATTCAAAACCGATCGTGCGTTATTTTAACAAACTTCAATCAGCTCTTTAAATCGGTATTATGAATAACGCGTGTATTTTAAACGAGGCCATATTGAAATAAGCGCTGACCAGCGAATGGCTAATTAACTCGAACTATAATTTAACACATCGGCAACAAACATGGCCACCATGGAGGAGGCGAAACTTGACGTTAGTATAGTATTTAAATAAATTGTGTTGTTAATTAATGTGTGTATTACGTTCGAAGTGTGTTTTACTGATTCATCATGCTAGGTTGTCGGGAATTTCTGTATGTTTTGGTGACCTTGTACCGTTGTCGTTGTATTATTCGATAGTTGATTAATGCAACAACTGGTGGTTCAAGTGATGTGTCATTTTTTATTATTTTATACTTCTATAGATGTACGATGACACGATGTACACCGTCGATCCACAGCACGTGGAAGGAGAGATGACAGTTGGAACCAGGCAAAAATCTAACATTGGGGAACCTGACTTTAACACCCTTGATGAACCAATAAGAGAAACCATTGTGAGTCGTTTCGTTTAGTTTTTGTAGTTCAGAAGAACCTTTATCAATGAAATTCTTCAAAGTCTGCTCTTTACTACTAAACTTAGTATTTACGACCAATAGTTTTACGTATTTACATCAACCAACATTCAAAATGTACTATCATTTAACATTACCTCAGACAGTTTCAAAATGATCATTCCGCCCTTGCTCATAATCAGCTATATTACTTCATTTAATACATGAACCCAATGTGAATCTGCAAATTGAAGTTAATCAATTTCATTCTACTTCTAGCTCAGAGACGTTCGAACAGTTGGAAGGAAATTCTACCACGTTTTATACCCAAAGGAAAAAAAGAGTTTGCTTAAAGAATGTACGTTTGTTTGAACAGCTTGCATTATGTTTGTATTTCATTGTTAATTTAATACTTGGTCATTTTTCAGGGGATCTTTGGGGACCGTTGGTATTGTGTACATTCATGGCAACGTACGTTATTTCCATATTGTTCTAATCGAGTATAAGAGTTGCGAATGATCTTCAACTCTATGTATTCTTGTCAACAGGGTCTTACAAAAGTCCGATAATACCGATGATGTAAATGATGGGGGGCCAGAATTTGCTGAAGTATTTGTCATTGTTTGGATTGGATCTATGATTGTAACTCTGAACTCCAAATTATTAGGAGGCAACATGTAAGTCACTCTTACACAAATGAAGATATCGAAGTTCAAACTTTAAAATAGCATCGTTCCAAACGTTCTTCATTAGATTTGAATTACCTAAAAATATTATGGTCCCGTGTTGTTAACGTCATTCTCAATTTCGGTGTGTTCCAGATCATTTTTCCAAAGTGTCTGTGTCCTAGGATATTGTCTATTGCCTACTGCCATAGCTCTCATAGTTTGTAGAATTATCTTACTAACTGATCAAAGTGTACTGTGGTTTATTCTACGATTTATTATTACGATAATTGGATTCCTCTGGGCAACGTATGGTGAGTAGACTGAATTCATTGATAAATTGAGATTGTGTAAAACTTACAATTAGTCCCATTAGCCTATCCCCGATATCATAAGATATTAAAATCAGTACAGTAAATTTCACATTTAGTTTCTGTAATCCGTGCTCCATAGAAAACAAGTTCACCACAGATTCATCTATGAATAATATGATGTTTCAGCCGCCATGGTGTTTCTTGGTGACAGTCAGCCAATGGGAAGAAAGGCATTGGCAGTGTATCCGATCTTCCTGTTTTACTTTGTAATTTCGTGGCTAGTGATATCTCAGACGTGAACAATTTTGAGTGCAAAACAAGTCGATTTGACCTCAAGACTGTATAATATTGTGCACAAACTTCATTGAAAGATTGACATTCAATCAACAAGCATATAGGCTTACAAGCAGCCACCTGTTATTTTTTATTCCTGCATCTGGTACAAAATCTTCATCTGAATGTACACTCCAGACTATTTGCCATCTGAATAAACTAACTTGATCATCAATTTTCAGCCTTGCATTTGCTAAAATCGATAGTATTTTATTTTTATTACCAAGTGAAAATATAATATTTATTATGTAATATTATGATATATAGTGATATAGCTATGAAAATGGCATAAGTCAAATATTCCAATAAAAAAAACAAACTGAGAATATAAGAAAAATCCTATGTCTCAATTTTTCATCAGTAATTCTCTATATGTGCGAAAAATGTCTTTTCAATTTTTTCAAAAGTTCTATACTATCCTGGTGATCTGGATATGCTTGCAGTGCTCTTTGTACAACGATATAACTTGTCTGTAGATCTCCCACCTGCCGATGCAATGTAAAATTATTGATCAGGGATTAAACAAATGTCACGATTTCATCAAAGGACATGAATTAGTGGGCATATTGGACTACTGAATGTGTACCTGATATGCCAGCTTGGCACTGTTGTAGTGTGGCTCGTGTAGGTACCCAGTAATGTTGGCTGACGCATTAAAGTATGTGCGCGCTGCTGTGGCATTGTTGCTTCGAGCCTCCAATACTCCGAGATTGTTATAAGATAGAGCATGACCGTTGTTTCCAGCAATCGCTAACCTCAAACATTCTTGGGCCATTTGAATATCACCAACGCACTTTGGAACATAAATGTCAAATTATTTCTAACATCAATTATTGAGTGTTGAAGTGTTGCATAAATGGTTGTCTGAATTCTAAAGCTACCGTAATGTATGAAGTAAACATATGAAATATATTAGTGATTGAAAAACTTACAATAGCTACATGAGAGATGTTATACCAAACATCAGAAATATTTTCTTCGTTAGCAAGATTGAGTGCTCTTTCAAAGCATGGAATAGTATGGTCGTATTGTTGAGCATAAAAACAGCATAATCCGAGGTTGGTGAACAGTTCAGCATTAAAAACGCCCATTTGCAGAAGTCGTCTATCAGAAAATTGTTTTTGATATTCCAAACATCAAATTTGTGGACTTGATTCCAAACTTTTCAGAATTTGCTTAGCAATGGGATTAGAAAAAAAATTTACCTATAGTATCGCAATGCCATTTCTGGTTGGTCGTTATAGAAGTGATACATGCCAATGCTTGCGATACCTTCGATGTTTGTGGCATCCTCTTGTAACACCTGCTTATAGTATTTGATTGCCATTGGCATGTTATTCAAACCTTCAAAAACTCGAGCCATTTCTATTTGTATAGTCACCTGCAGGAAGGCCTACGTTGATATACTATTTGCAAAGAGTTGAATCTGCAGTCGAACTTTTGATGTTCTGATTCTATTCAGTGTAAAAAAAAGCTTTCTCATCTTAGTTAACCATTACATCTGAATTACTTACCTCATTTGTAAAATATTCAAGACCACCTCTGCAAATATCTAATGCAGCGAATGGCTGATCTAATTTTATATACACCCGAATCAATCTGATTATCGTTTCAATGTTTTTGTGGTCCTTAAGAGCTGATCGAAATTGATGCTCTGCATCTCGAATTAGTCCAAGAGCATAATAACATTTACCTAGTTGTACCTTCCACCACCAATCTTTAAATTGACATGCTTGAGTAGCCTGAACAGCTAAATCAAGAGCCTGAAAGTCCAGCAAAGTATATTTAATCAGTTGAATGCGTTTATAGGATATCTTAATTTCTTTGAACGTATTTTTATGTAATTGCCAACTCACATATCTTGCATCGTGTTCATGATAATAAATATATTCGAACAATGGTTTGGCAATACCAGGCTGAGCAGCATATTTTGATATGTTTAAACGTGAGAGCTGGATGAATGGACCGTCAGGTTCCGTCAACATTGACGCTGTGCCCAGTCTGAAAAATATTATATTCTGGGCAATACCGATTCTATCTTCCCCGAGTCTCAAAGATCAGTAATTGAAAGAAGAGCAAAAGCAAAAAAGTTCTTGGAACGGTACGAGATTCACATTAAATCTTTACCTAATACTACGTCCAGTGTTTGCAGTGATTGGTCTTGCTGTTTTTGATGTCCTCGCAGTTCTCAAAGCTTGTTCCACAGTCTCCGATCTTGCAGATTGGGTTGCTGGCCTAACGACACCTGTGACAGGCCTACCTGTGATAATTGAGAAGCTAAATATACTTTATTTAATTGCCACGAAATTGTATTATCAAGTGAATGATAGTAATTTGAGAATAACAACTTCATGAAAAATTTAATAATGCAAACCTGATTCAGTTTTTGGTCGAAAACCTTGTCCGAATAGAGCAGTGCCTGGATTTTTGAGTGATGTGCCTGGTCGTGGCATTGAGGCAATGGTGTCATTATCTAAAATACTCTCTGCTATTCCTTCCTCTTCGCCTTCTATATCATCCACATATACTTGAAGTGTTAAAGCACGCATTTTGAGAATCCAGATAACCTTTGTAAGAAAATTGATTTCATTCGGTGTTTTCAATGTTTTCAATTTACCAAGAGGGTTGGCAAAACGTTTTCAAGTAAATGCAATATGCAAGAAATCGTTGTGTCATTTAACATACTTGATCCAGCGAGTTCTTCTTCAATAATGTTGTGCATATTGCAGCGCATTCTTCGTACTTCCTTCTGTTGAATAGACTAATTGCTAAATATAAAGGATCCATCTTTTAGGAAACACGGAATTTTCCATTAATTCTCTAGTGCTGGGGAGGCATGTATTGATCACTATGTGGAGAATTCATGACTAGTTCTACTGTACACATATTTATTGATTATTTCTACCACTATAAAAGAAACAACAATGGAGAATGGTACCTAATGGAAATGGGGAAAAAATTTATATCATCAATTTTTCATGGATAATTTTGTAGCTGTCGAAATCATCTCCCAATGCTATATTCACATCATCTTCATACAACCACTAGCAACTTCATGATCTTTCGTTAGCATGATATACGTGACAAGAGTTGTTAAATTTGGCTTGTATCTGAATGCAATTAAATTATATTCTACGAAAATATATTTTGTGGGTACATAACAGAATTTTGTCTGGAAGTAAATATAAGACATCATGGCTGATAGCAGGGAAACTGAGAATACAAAGTCAGACAACTTTTATTCAATACTGCATGCTGTTGAGCTCTCTCGAATTTTTATGTTATTAATCATTTAGCATTCTGAGGCAGTTTGAAGAATTCTACAGCCAAAAAAGCATTGAGGAGCAATGTACAGAAGAAGATTTGATGAGATTACATGAAGCCTTCTTGGTCCGTAACGAGATAATTTCTTAATCGTAGTTATAATTTTGACAGTCATATCATGTTAAGAATCGCATGATAAAATGTTGCCTTATTACAGGCTTCTAAAGGCGAAGAAATGAGAGAATCAGAACTCCAGGAAGCATTTGCAAATATACTAAGAATCCATATTTCAGATCAAGAATTTAGGATACTGTTTACTAAGGTATTACAGCATGAGATGGACTAATGATTTCACTACGTTGAGCTATTATTTTACATATACCAATTACCGTGTAACTATTCCGTAACAGAAAGACTTTATCATTAGATAAATTTAAAAAGAGATGGATATACAACGTGGGATGAGTTCATTACCTATTTGCTATCGGAATTCCAACGAACAGATACCACAGTTCAGCGACAAACATTGGAGCTCCCATTGACTGGTGAGATACAGCTACAAAAAACTTATCATCGCAGTGCTGTGTGCAGAATTGCATTTTGTCCGGAAGTCCGTCCAGTGAGTTTCAATATCAGATATTCTTATTTACTTGTTCTCAGATATCTTGAATTCTCTTTCATTCGTAGGATAGAACGTGGGATTTCCTTCAAGGTTGCTACTTAACAGCAAGCAGGGATGGTGTTATCAACTATTGGACATTAGATCTTGAATACGAAAGGAGTGTTCAGTCGACCAATCGTAAGAATTCTAGTACCTGTAATTCTTAAAATAAATTCGTCTTTCAATTAAAAAATATTGGATATACAAGGGCAAAATCAAGACTCATCTCGATTAATTGGAAAGTTGTGTCTTGATCTGTTATCAAGTAGGTTTTTCGTTTGTAAAATAGTGCACTCAATATTTCAGCACATTTAAAAGTATGCTCCACAATTATAACTGATATGATCGTGTTGCCCGACATCCAAATAGTATGTACAAGTTCTTCGGAACGAGATCTTCGATTTTACGATACGGTAGCAAAAAAGTTCGATTTGAGAGTGATGGTAAGCATTTCAAAATATCCCAATCATGAAATCGTATAAGTGAATACCACAATATGAGTCAGTCATACACTAAAAATGAGAACTGTACTATTTTAGGCAATTTATTTGTAGATATCAAGTTTGGAAAATGCAGTTGTATGCATGAGTTACTATTTCAACCCTGATATTAGAGAAAACTCTCATATTATCTTGGGTGACATGGGAGGGACTGTCAAAGTGATGTCGTTTAGTTCATTGGAAAAGGGCCCATTCAAACATATTCCTCGACATGATCTCATTCATCTTCGCTATGAAGCTGTTGCTAGGGTGAGTTCAATCAGAAAATTATGTTGATAGAAACTTGATAGTACCAAAATCTGATACAATAATAGGGTGAACTCCAAGGGATGAAAGTCACAGAATTTAAAAATATCCATGCCGATTGGGTTCGTCAGGTAGGATACTATGGAAAACTGCGTGCATTTATTTCTTGTGGAATTTGCTCAGAACGTTCAGTTTTTCTAAGTGATGCAACTGGAACGAGAATGCAGTATGTATTCAAGGTGGCCAAGGGTGTTTCGTGCTTTCATTTTAGTGAAGGTTTGCCCATTGTGTAGGCATTTAGCTGGGTAGATATTAGAATACCAAAAATACAGTTATTGTAAATAAGACTGATTCTAATCTTGTAGAAGGCCATATACTGGTGACAGGGGGTCCGGACTGTATTGTCAGAGTTTGGAATCCATTTGTACCGCACAAACCTAATTGTACTTTTCAAGGACACCATGCAACTATTTGTGCATTAATGACTCATAACTCTGGAAATCGAATATACTCTTTGGCTAAAGATAAATGTGTTAAAGTATGGGATGTTGTGGCACAAGTTTGTATTCAGGTGAAAAACTCTTTAAAATCAAACATGGGACTTGATCCTCATGAGAAATCATATTGAATAGAATACATTTTCCACCAGACATTTAATGGTCTTCCAAATGAACTGGGTGAACATACTTCAATGTCTGTTGTGTACAATTCAATAAGGAAAAAATTGATAATTGCTAGTATGAAAATCGTTGTGCTGACATGCGAGCACGTAATCAACGAAGAAACCTCTGATGGATATACGCATGCAAAGCCTGTTAGTTGCGTACTCTACAATACATTGTTCAGAGTGGTAGGTATGAATATATTTTCGTTAAACTTCAATTGCGCAAAATCGTATTTAAAATCGTTACCCGGTTGAGAAAATGTTAATTAGATAGTTACAGCAGGCTTAGACTCCTGCTTTATAGTCTGGAATCCTTGGCTTGGTCGTCGTTTGTATCTTCGTAGGAATACTCACCACAAAGTAGTATACGGTGAACGAGTTCCTGTTGAAATAACCGCTGCTAGTTTTGACACCTCTCAGCACTTGCTTCTGACTGGCGCTAGAGATGGGACCATAAAAATGTGGAACTTTGCTGCAGGTTCTTGTATACGAAACATGAGCATCGAAGCTCAATGGCAAGTTTTAATCACCACCATAATTCAGAAG
Organism: Athalia circularis; assembly: GCA_963978495.1. Lineage (NCBI taxonomy): Eukaryota > Metazoa > Arthropoda > Insecta > Hymenoptera > Athaliidae > Athalia > Athalia circularis. Next base: position 19,036,227 of record OZ021700.1, read on the forward strand.
CCCAGTGTTTTTCTATTACCATCACAGAAGTATATTCTTACAACATAACCGAAATTAAAATTTTAGAGTGGGAATTAAAATATAATAATCTATTTTCATATATAGTGAAATTACCAGCATAGTCTGGCTGTCGAATCGAATTCTTTGTACCGGCTGGAATCGCCACATCACTGAATTTGCAGACACCGAAACTGGTGTTCATAAAAAGAATTGGGAGACCAGGCACACAGATGATATACTTTGCGCTGCTGCAAAATACTCTCAGACTCTTGCTACAGCTTCGTATAATGGGGAACTAATACTTTGGAGATTGGAAACTGGACAGCCTTATAGGAGATACAGTGTCAATAATCCTACAGGAAGTTGAGTTGTTTTCAAAATCTCTTGAACTTTTCGTTGACTGAAACGTTCTTCTGTGACCGGTCCATTCTTTACAAATGTAGTTATTGCTGAGCAAACGATTGAAATTATACAATAAAATTGTCTACAATCTTGTAGGTATGCTATATCGTACGGAAAAGAAGCTAAAGAAAAAGTTGATATGCCTATAAACAGAGGACTAAAAATAAATCCAACGGATTCAGGATTACAAATGTAAATTACCATCATATTGATATCTTTTGAGTAGACAATAAAGTTTTACTAAAATAATAATTTGGTAAACTCAAGAAGCTCAAGCAGGATAAGCGAACCAGGTGTCACCATTCCAAGCACTGTCGACAAAGTAGAAGTATCGACACATCAAGAATCGGCATTAAGCATAACAAGGGTAGTCGGTGTTTATGCTATGATATTCCTTAATGCACGGCCTACTGCACCTGATGTTGGCTCCTTACTCTTATCCTTAGAGAATGGTATGATCCAAGTGTGGACTCATCATCCTGCTGCTGGATTCTTAGCCAGTTTCTCTGCAGTCCACACATTGGGTGATTATGTCATGTCATTGGCAACAGACCCCAAAAATGAATACTTGATGACAGGTTTGTCAATAATTCCATTAGCATCGAATCTGATATTTGAATTTAGATAACATTACATATCATCATCAAGACCAATTTTATTACTATGCACACATACATTTTTCCTGACAACCAATCAATATTGATCAAACACCGGCTGCTCATACTTTTTCAGGTCACACTGCAGGCTATATAAAAGTTTGGCTGTTATCAAACTATGCTTTGCCAAATCCTCCAAAATTGTGTATACCACTGTTGAGATTGAAATTCCCATTTTTGTGGAAGGACCGAATTGATGGGCAAGCAAAAAGAGCTGTCAGGGGCCAACCGGTGCCAATTTTACTATCTTCTGTTCGTGCTCATTGCAAAACAATCAATACTCTTCAATATATACCAGAAGTAAAGCTAATAATTAGGTAAATTATAACCATTATCGGATATCCATTTACTCCTTAAGTCTGTTCAGAAACAATATATTTCAAGAGTAATATGTACTTCATTGTTCATTCAATGATTGTATATGAGAATCAACAGTGAAAATATTTTATGATTCATTAAAATTGAAACGATAAATGAAACAGAATTGTCATTCTATTCAACTTGTGTATCCAAATTCATTCTACTACAAATATATTAGTAGGTATGTATTTTCAGCGGTAGTTCTGATCATACCGTAAGACTGTGGGCATTGAATGGACGTTATATTTCAACTTTGGGTACATTTAAGCCGTGGTCTACAATTCTTCCTAATACTTCGGTAGGAAAATATTTCAATTCATACCGATTGCCTCCTGATATAGAAGGAGTGGGAAGTTTTACTACGATGAAAGTGAGTATTGAGAGAAAAGGTAACAATCAAACTATTACCAGGCAGAATGAATTATGTTTGCTTGATGTACGGTTGAATAAGTGAATTGATCCTTAGTGGTGATATATTTTTTGATATTCGCAAAGGTTCTAAACGGCGGTGAAAACCAACAGAAATCAACAGGTAAAGCCAACGAGACTGAAACGTTAAAGGATGTACCTGAGCATGAGCGGTACATGTTGTATGGTAAGAGATTATCATCACCTAAACTTGGGCATTACTACAAATTGCCGACTCGATCAAATACTTATGGCGCACCACCAGTACTGGATAGTTCCTTGGCTTACGTAAGTATTATTACCGTAGAGATTAGAACATTTTTTGCCTATCCTAAATTCATCGCATAATAAATACACCCACACGCACCTATATATCACGAAAATGAAACCCCGTTTATATTCAGATTCCTGTATATTCACATCTTGTAACACATGAATTAGATCCGATAAAGATGCCTTCAGTCCCACCACTGATCCAGAAATCGATACCGTACGTATTTTGTATACTATTTTTTTTTTAAATCGTCAATCTGAATTGATTGTATCGATAGTAATGATAATGACAATGTGGTATTTGATTACATAAAATCTAGATTTACTTCTAACATTTTTAACAAAGTTTGCTTTATTTATTTCGGGAAGTTGTTACATTAAAATATTATGTTTGTAAACTGTATTTATACTAGTGACAATAAGAACTGAGCGTCATTTCATGATTGTTGACAGTGTCTTACATTCGAAAATTAGAGCCAAAGGCTCTACGAATACTACGAAAGAAGCTCAGCGAAATTTCCATGTGAAACCTGAAAAGTCTGCGGACGCGGAGATTGGCTCGTCAACTAACCAATCAAGAAGTTTAAATTAGACATTGTATCTCCAACTTCAAATGTATTCCAAAAGAATTAAAATTCCATCGAGCATCCACAGGGATTTATTTAGTAATAAAATTAACATTTATGAAACCAAACTACGAAGTATAAATTGAGAAAAAATAATACTAGTCAAATGAAAAATGTACGTTAGAGGAGCAATTGTTCATATCGCAGACTGACAGAATTAATATCCTCTACCAATCCAGTCATCGACCGATGTAATTAATGGTAAGTTATTGTCACAGACGAACATTTTTTATTCTTCTACATATTCCCAATGTCAATGAATTGTGATCACGTCACTATTGACTTCTTTCAATATTTTGATGATTGCGATTAACTTAAAAATCTTTATTATCATTATCATATAATATAAAATGGATTCATACTCTCTAGTACATTTACTAGTACGCTCTAGTTTATTTACTCTGAGAATCTCCATTTTCCAATTAAGGCACATAGTTTAGCTGGTTATGGGAACTAAACACCTAAAAATCATTTTAATTACACCATATAATGCTTATGTACCTATGAATAAAATGAAAGTAGATCTACTAGATCTTCGGAACGAATCAGTCAACGATTAGTCTCTGTACATCATCGAGTAACGAGGTGGCGTCTTCCAGATAGCACTCGACGTACGTTGCAGTTGTCTTTTGTCAATGCCTTTGAATATTTTTGAAAGATCTGGCGTGCACTGTTTGCTATTGAAATATCTGTGAACTTCGTATACTGAAATGTGTTCTTGCATTGCCAATCGATTTCTACGTACTTGAGCTGGAACAATCAAGGGTCAATTCCGTGATTAATTTTTCAACACTCGATTTCAGAATGGTCGTTGAACAACGAGTTGAATTATTACATACCCGTAGCCCAAGCGGGGATAGCGTGTTTGGGGGCAGACTCATTGTCTGAGGCATCATCGTCACTGGGTTCACTATCCAATTTATAAGAACTTGGGGCTGGTACCATTTTAGGTTGAATAGCTATCGTGTTGTGTTTCACCTGATAATTTTTTTAGTGAATCATCTTGCACTCAACAGTCATCAATTCGCATAATACATAAGTTTAAAACTAAGCGGAAATCGATGGAAAGAATTTCAAACTACGGAGTAGCATGATTGAAAAATTACTCACTTTTGATTGATATTGAGCCTTAATCTTCATAGCTTCAGCTGCTGCTTGTTGCTGAGTTTTTGCTTCTGCGAGACGACGTTGGTGCTGTTTTTCTGCAGCTTCTTGTTCTCTTCGTTTTTGTTCGGCTAGCTGACGCTCCATTTCTTCTTGCTCTTGTAATCGCTGTAATCGCAACTGCTCTTCTTGTTTACGCCTCTCTTCTGTCTCCTGGAAATAGACCAAGAATTTGTTCATTACCATGAATAATTAAACACTAATATTAGATCAGTGAAAGAAACAAAACTCTCGACTTAACAAACCTGTGCACGTTGCAGTTGAAGAAGTCTTTTTCTGTCAGCCTCTTTACGTTGTTCCTCCTGAATTTGCTGTGCGAGTTTTGCTTTCTCTTCTCTTTCTTTTTCAGCCTTCAGACGTTTTTCCATATCTAGTTTTTCTTTGGCTTCTCTTGCCAATTTGGTTTTCAGCTGCTTCTGTTCCCTCTTTCTATTTTAATTGAACAAACAACTTGATATAGAAATTATAATACAAAATTTCAAATTACTGTGAAATAGCGCAATATAACTAGAGTAACATATTATTCCAAAGAAATGAGTGTGTACTTTTTCTTTTCCTCAGCCATAGCCCTCAAAGCCTCCTCTCTTTTTCTCCTAGCATCTTCTTCATTAGCTTTCCTACGTTTTTCTTCAATTTTTTCTGCCAAACTTGTTTGCTGAGCTTGTTTAGTCGACTGTAGGAATGAGTCCATGTTTGTAATTATGTTTCCACGAGACGCAGACATCACTCCTGTGTGCTAGTGTATTAACGAATTATTTTTCTACATATTCATTAAGTAGCAGAACGAGTATGTTGAGTCGGAGACCAATCACGATTACAAACTTCATAAATACATACATAGGAATAAGTTAATAAAAGTTGTGAAGATGGTATGAGAAATAAACTTACATTGGAAAAAGTTTGTCCACTCAAAGGTGTCTGATGTAAACGATTAACAGAGATGGGCTGCTGGAGACGACTTTTTGTAAGCGGAGTTGTTCTCAACTGGTGTTTTTGCATCAGTTTTTCATTGATGACCAATAATTTTTTAGATTTCGTAGATGCACTACTTGAACGATCATTCTATAAGCATTACAAAATATTGTATTCAAAGTCGGTGAAAACTTTTATAAGAATCAAAAAATTTTATTTACCTCTTTGCCGTCCTCGCTATCTTTGATCTGTTTGGCTAACGAAATCTTCTTAGCTTTGGCGAGAGATTTGCGAGCTAATTTTTGAGCAACACTTTGGATAGGCTGCACAGGTGGAACAATGTTGGTTGTTGCTTCAGCTGCGGCCATGGCTCGAGTTTTTGTTCTAGTTATCCTTGTCGGAGCGTTTATCTCAATAGATTTTGGGCTATTCAATCCAACTTGTTCAAAAGCTTCTACACGTTTCTTGACAGAATCTGTAGCATAAGGACTAAACAAAGCATTTGCTTTGCGAGTGCTTTTCGATTCTTTGTTTAATTTGGCCCGATATGCTTGTAACAAAGCACCCTTAGAAAAGTTTTTCACTTCTGGCGTACAACCAACTTCTTCATCCTCTGATTTTATGTACTCAGTAGCTTTGGGATGACTGGCTTGGATTGGCAGATTCTCCAATACAACTGTTACGTTCATCGGTACATGATTTTTGGTATAGGACACACTTTTTGATGTCTTCGATTTTGGTTCTGAAGTTTTTGCTGACTCATGAGATTTGGAATCTATTGTCACAGTCGTATCAGTGATTTTAGTTGAATTATGTATCGGTGCAGGTCTACCAACGGCGTCTTCGTAGATAGACGATTCTAAAGTATCATTCATGTCAGAATTAAGATCAGATTCATCTATGAAATTGCGCTTCTTAGCCGACGGCTCCCCACTACAGCTCCTAGAATTTTTGTGGTTGTTTTGTGGACACGGTGATGGTGATCTGGTTTGGTCATGTTTACGTTTACTGGATGAGACTTTCTTTTTGGTTGCCAAAGGTTCGTGATCATAGGTCTTGTCCAGAACAAATGTACCATCTTTTTTCTCTGGTTGTGAAGCCTTCGCACTGTTCTTGTGTTGATTCTGCACTGACGGTTTTCTTCCTTTTGACTGTTTTGGCGGTTTTATATTTTCTTCTTCAGAATCACTTGATTCTATTTTGATCTAGATAGTTGATATTACGAATAATCAATATAAATAGTCATTCATCAGCTCCTGGACATTGTTTGATAATCATTTTAAAATACCTAAAAACAAAATTCCTAAAACTATACAATGACTGTATAAGCAAGAACAAACCTTTGCAGCACTCCTTTTAGTTTTGTTTGTGTCTTGAGAGGATTGTCGCAATTTAGTATTGAGAGTCAGTGACTGCTGCAGCTTTATAGTGTTAGCAGCTTTTTTCGATGCGGTCCTTGTCGATCTACGTTGGGACCCATCAGAATCTCCATCTTTAGGTTCTGCTAGTGAATCAATTTTTTCAGAAGCAATGCTTGTAGTGCGAGTAACCTCGAACTCAACTGATTCATCTTCATGAATGGTTTCGATGCGTTGTACGGGTTTTTTGTTCAGAGCTTTTGGAGTTTTTGGTAATAAAGGTCCTGCAGCACTGCCACGGACTTGGGCCACTATCCGGCGAAGAAATTCCAAATTTGTCTGGAGGGAATTTTCAATTTCTGCCTCACTGGTTTTGGTAAGCTCAGTCAAACTAATAAGCTCTTCTCGGAGGGTGTTGCGCACTGTTTCTCTGGACCATCCATCCATCATCTTATGGATCCTACAAGAAATACAAAAACTACTTTACTTTTATAAGATCAAAAATGATGTGTGTTGTGATTGGCCATAACCCAAGAGAGTATAAATATTTTGTGTAAAGTACGCACGTACAAAATTTACATACATATTAACTTCACAAAGAGTTGGGTTACAAACAGAGTTGATTATGTGGATAGAAACAGTTTTGGGCCAACGGACTACAATTAAAAAGGCGGCGACACTTTTACTCACGCCGAATCGCGCTCCCGTTTCCCACTTTTCCATATAAACGTTGACAACGTCTTTTCAATTTGAAATGCCGCTGTCAGCGACATCTATGATACACGAACACGTTTTATTTTTGGAGCGCCGTGGCTCTCATTTCGCTGCAATTCGTTGTCTGTAGCCCTGATGAAATCATACCTATCTCGCATGTTTATCATTGTTCAAATCATTGGAGAAGATTAATAAAGAAATCATTGACAAACATTTTATAGAAAGAAAAATATTTAATACCTCAATTACTCGGATGTTTACACATCGTGTAAAATTACACATTTCATACAAATCATATAAATGACTAGAATGGTTTTTAAGACTGTGTTCTTACTGTTATAACATATGTGATGCTAAACATCAACTTACAATGAGACAAAACGCTACATTTACAACAATTACATAAAGAATTAATGACATCGTTCATCAACTAAAGTGACCTCTCTTTTTTGTCTCATTAATATGTTTCTCTTTTGCATCTGGCACTTTAAAAAAAAATATTGTTTTATTCGTTAAATATCTATTAAGGCAAATTTCTATAGGCAAAAATTGAGCCATCTTGTACGAACAACTCCTACAATTTAAAACAACAGCATGAAGTTCAACAAAAATATAGATATTAGCAAATAATATAATAATTATATTAAATATAACTATACAAATAGCCGTAAATGCATCTAAAATATAAATCTACAAAGCATAATCCTTCCTTATTGCGCATGTGGAATAGTGATATGATTAGAATAATGTTTGTCTTGTATGACAACGTATTGATCTGAAATCTATCAGTTACAGAGAGACAATGAGAAATTTGACGAAAACATGAATTTGTAACACAGAGAAAATAGAGTTCTACTAATTGCTGATTATGAACTGATATTATGGAACTGATATTCTTGTCATGCGTATTTTTGCTTTTTTAATTTTCGTTAATACTTGGTATAAGCCTGCACATAACAGTAGTATTCTAGCACATTCATGAAATTTTACATTAATCACACATTATTTTGCTCAACGTTAAAGTACGATTACAGTTTGTAGTGGTATTGATATGAAGTTTCAGAGCCTATGACTTCGTACAATACACCTCTATTGATACAATAATGAACAAGCTAATTTATATTATACAAAATATCGAATTTCATGTCTGAATGTTTCTTAGTATTACAATATATTGGGCTATTTACAATTATTGTGATAATGTTTGTATATGGCTACAAAAGTAGTCTAACGAACAAATGATACTTTCAAGTTGAGAGTTTCACGTCATAACGTTGTAATATATTTAAATCCTTGAAATAGGAAATAGACACTGCACCAAATATAACGACATAGTTACATGTCACTTTGTTCCTTAATCACATACTCTATATTATATGATATCACATACTCCTCTCGCTTCACCGTAACCCTCCAACTCAAGTTATGATAAAGGTGGGTCACAATGTCTACAGATACTAATGTAACAATCTTTATCCTTGGAAAGATGGAGTGTACCATAATGACCATTGCTGCGTAAAGGAGGTTTCAGAAAATTTCAAAATCAACCTTTATACTTTCATTGAGCAATAATGTTGGAGCTAGTTGAACAAGAAAAGATCAACAATAACAGCTATTTAAAGTGAGCTTGATAATGGCGTTCTTTTCTTCTAAAAACATGAAGGGATAATGATTATTTCCCAATATACCCACAGAAATTCCTTCTATCAATCATTATTTCTTTTTTTTGGTCCAAAATTATATAGATATGAATATTTTTTATCTAGTTGCAAATAGGTATATGATTATTTTTTCTAAACATTTTCATATCTGAACTTTAGCAAAAGTTAGGGCCATTATTGTTTCACTACAGTTTATATTATTAAATCTACAGACCTAGGCTATTATAGTTAGTTTTTCTTTCGAACTGCAGTATAATACATACAATCATAACAACCTACTACCGTTTTGATTCCATCAATAGTCTAGAACTGTGACATATTTGAGCTTTTATGATATTGGAGTTATAAGTTGATATATGTATGTTAGTCAGCCATAACGTAATCATGAAATATTTGGTCAGTAAATGGGAATATTCCATTTCCGAATAACATTCACATGTACCAACGTTCTATATCACTAAGTCTACAAATAATTTATCATAACTATAATTTACGTACTTCGTACATCTATCATTAGTTAGAACTACACGTTTAGTACGGAATATTCCAACGCATCTAATTTGGCTATGGAATACTGACATTAAATGCCTTTTTTCACTTAGGCCATGACAATAAGTTTTTCAGTATTATTTGTTAATAACTATAAGTCTAAGTTCATTTAATACTCATATTATTTGACACTGATCCTAAATTTTTACCATCAAAAAATATATACCTATAACAGGATGGGTTCTCTTTTGTTTTTCTCCCCCCTCCCCCCCTTTAATTAGATTCATACGATAGCTCGGAGCTGATTATTTTTTCTGTTGCTTAGTATTGGAATTTAAAATTCACAATGTCTAGCTAGGTGGAATTTTTTTAAATGTTTTTGGTAACACTAAAGATACCCCACAGCTTGTATTTTAATGAATTTTTTTTTCTATCATGAAATTTGAGACTCAGAGGCATGCTACTATGATATTAGTTTGCATTTGAAACAGTACATATTCATTGTTGATATACTTGTGACGTAGCTAATAGCAACTTCGTACTATATTCGCGAATGGAAATCATCTAGATTATAGATTTTCAAAATTCAACAAACTTGTAGATGAATTTCATGAAAGACTTCTTACGTATACTTATGTAGTATCCAAACTTTTGCTTATGATTTCATGACTTTGTCCCGCAATATCTTTTTCTGTATTTACCCCAATTTCCGAACTCTGCTCATCTTCGATCCCAGCACACTGTTTGAATGCCTTCAGTACTTCGTCCTCCAAGGTGGGGTCCAGAAGAATATCCATCGATTTTGTACCATTTTGACTGTACTCTTGGAAAAGATTTCGAGCCAATTTCCATACCTCCCTATTATTATTGATTACTTCCACAAGAGGCTCCGCGGCAGGAAATAAATCTGCCAAATTTCTGGAATTGAAAAATGAATAGATGTAAAAAGTTGCGAGCTGGCAACAAATGGAAACTACCAGCCTTGTGGCAAAAAAACGAAATCAATATAGCAGATTTGCCTCACCTAAAAAGTGGAAGTGCTAGGTTTGTAATGAATTGTACTTGAAGATCAGGAATGGAGGCACGTTCCCGATCCATCATCTCGATTGGAGCGGTACCCATACTTTTCTCTAAATCGCCTTGTGAGAAGAATTCGTCATAGATTTGTTCCTTCAAAAAGTTGAATGGTTAATCTACTTTCACCTGGGTTGCTTAAATTCGATGATTCTAACGGACTATTCAATACGCACTGCAGTTTTCTTTGTCACTCTCCAAGTTTTAGTCTGATCGCTAAGATCACAGCATGTCATAAACATGGCTAAGAGCAGCTTTCTTTGTGTGGGGTCATCTTTATTGTATCCAGCTGAAATCATCTCACGTTGTTGTTCAGCTGTACGGAAGTGAGATGCTAAATCAGTAGACAAGATATTATTTCGTAACAAATCTAATACTTCGCTATATTCTTCACTCGATAAACTCTCAAAAATATTGCAACCATCTGTATTCAAAATACACATCGACTGAGCCAAGTGATGCCTCTGCAAGGTGTAAATATATTTTGTTAGCAGATCGTAACATAGTACTGTGATTGATAATCATTAATTTCTTAATTATTGATGTGTGAATCTTATTAGCAACATTTCGACCATATGCGTGCATTGTGAAATATATTCAAGGTTGTGGTTAATTCGCACCTCTTCCAATATCATTTTAAACATTAAATAATACTCACTTCCATAACAGATCCTTCGGAACTATACAGACTCGCAAGAACTGTACCGCATTTAGTTTGGAAAGAATTATTAGTTCCTCTGTGGTCAATGTCATGGCAAAGACAAGACACCAAGAATGCTAACCCTTGTAGAGGTGTTATATAACCATCTTCAATTAGATTCAGATTTACTATCAATAAGTATGCAAAATGAGCTACAGAAAATGCATGAACCCAATTATGGTAGGGGGCATCTCTGTATCCTTTTTTTACAAATAATATAAATCTGTAAAAATACATTTCATATGATAAAAACCAAGCATCGGATTTTTTTTTGTTTAAATGCAACTACTTTCTTCGAGATATCAGATGTGGTCTGATTTTAATCCAATTGACCTCTGTTTGGCGATATTGGTAAGTCGCAATAATTGAAAATGTTACCTGGCGAGCGTGGTTTTCTTAATTCTCCAATGCTTAATGAACCCTAATTCCTTAAACATTTTAAATACATAGCATGGCATGTGTTTATAAGGTACACTCCGTGGACTAAAATCAAATTTGTCAAAGTCTTTAATACTGTGATCATCGCGACAATTCAATAGGGACTGAACCGATTCTGCTTCGACCTAAAACAGTGAAAGATCAAAATATATACCATAAATAAGAGCACAACCAGCTCCAGACATTCCGAAGCATAAGTTTTACTTAGTATATTTCGACTGAAAATTATTAAGGTTCTTCTGTGCCTGCACAGAAATGTACAATGGCACATCCAGCTAATTGTTATGGATTCAATCGAACTACAAAAAAAAATGTTATCGGTTCATGATCAGATAAATTCTATTTGATAGCTCTGCTTCAACTATTTTAGTCTTCTTTCGTATCAACTTATTCCAATAAAACATCTATTAACAAAATAAATCAGAGGACTCTAGTTAATGTGGAGAACCTCAACTCTGGCGTATCAATTACACTTGTTTTTAATATAAGATTATAATTACATTACCTGCTGTATTCACCCAATGGTAGGATTAAAAAGAGAAAAACTGTGTTCAATGATCGGTGGGCGTATTTCTAATTAGATAAATATTTTTAGAGTTGGTAGTTACTGTTTTTTTGTATGTGTGCATGTTTTTTAAATCAAGGTATTGTGAAATTACAGGTTGAAACTTCAATTTTCTAACTCAACTAAAACCAGAGTGTTGTCACAACGAATTTTTAATGAGACCTATGTGGTGATTTACAATATACTTCTGAAATATTTTTGAGTAAAGTATTTTCAGTTTGTTGATACTGACCTTCATATGGTACATCATAAGTTCATTGCTGAGCTTGTTTCTTGCCTGCGCGTCTTGGATTTTTTTATAAACGATGCTATGCATTATGGATATACCGCAATAAATACTGAAAGCTGTTGCAACTTCTTCGTCACATACATCGAAATATAATCCATTCATCTTATTGCACAACTGGGCAACTCCTATAAGGAATAAAAAACAGGTTCACCGAATTTTTCATTTCATTTTCATTTCTTCTACGTTGTCTACGACTTTTGTCAGATCGTATTATCCTGTAACGCGTTGCGCATGGAATATGCATAAATGAAGAGATGTTAAATTTACCAATAATTCCATTTTCATCTCGAATAGGAAAACAAAGGATATTCCTTGTTTTGAATCCTGTGACTTCATCTATGCCTCTGTAAAATAATGGATGGTCATAGGCATTTCTGATATTAAGTAGTTTCCCTGATGATGCAACATGACCTGCTATCCCTTGACCGCGAGCTATTCTCATTTCCTTAACCGACTGCAAATAGATAATAGTTTGTACAATCATATACACCAACGTATTAGAATTGAAGCTTTGTTAGCGGAAACGATAGACAAGAGCTGTGCACGAGAAAAGATAATGATGTTTTTTTCACTTGTTGGTCGGTATGATGTTTGGAAGTGTTGCTTACGTCTCTTGTAGAAACGCCATCAAACACTTTAGCAACTAGATCTTGCTGTTCAAGGTCAAGTAAAAATAACGAACATCTCTCCGCATTAGTTAACTTTCTTGCTTCTGCCATGATCTCGCGTAGGAGGTCAGACAAATCTCCTGGGAATTGTGAAAACCATTTCTCAATAATTGTAGCTTAGATAATTAGAGTTCATACCTAATAATTCATCTTACGTAATGAATAAAGAAATATAAGAAATTCATTGGATAATGAAGAACCTTTGGAACGAAAACTTGACGATTTACACGCAACATTGCTAGATAGATGGTAAAAAAATAAAGTAAACACCTTCTTTAACCGAATGTGGATCTATAATTTACCTAAATGAGTGAATAACTTTCTGGATACCGCGAGAAGATCTTGGCACTGTAATTTCAGTCGTGTTTCCTCTTGACATTTCAAAGTGCTCAACAATAGACCCAAGCAGTACCTAAAAAATTGTTTTATGTTACAACACTTGTTATGTGACATAATTTTAAATTCATACAAAGTTACGTGTCGCTGTTTTAACCATAAGAAAAAATTAGCGTCATACGAGTTGAAGCTGGTACAGTTTACATATTTTTGACTATTTACTGTATCGTGACTTTTAGCACCTTCAATTTGAACATTTACTCGTAGATGATAAGCCGTTGAAACATGAAAAAGAACACTCACTTGAAACATTCCTGGACCATCTTGGTACACATGTATTCAGCATTATCCCTGTCTGCACAATCTACAAGGCACACGACAAGGGCAATATGAGGCTGAACCGGATGCTGCACCGGAATACACAAAAACAAATCTGGTACAGGGTTCACAACTGAATGAAGATGCTGCAACAATTCTTGATCAAGTTCAGTTGAATTGGCTGTTACAGATCTACGATGTCTCACAGCTCTGTGCAGTACATGATTCAGTACCTGAAATAAATGATACTGCAGTTGTGTAACTTGATATTCAAAGTTTATTTGTCAAGTTGTACAACGATCAACGAAACATGAAAATTTCTCTTTCTCTTCCAAATTTCAGGATGTATTTCATACTGCGTCATAGGCCAATATCATTGTCTTTCAAGTTATTGAATTTACAAAAAATATGAATAAATAGATTGAAAAATAAAATATAGAGAAATCTTCTATAGCTTAAGTTCAGTAATAATTGCATACCCATATAAAAACACAAAGCCGCGTATAACAACAGTAACAACAAGAAAATAACATTGTGTGTACTGAATACAATCGCATTGATAAAGCTAAAGATTCGGGAATTTATCATACCACAAAGACCACAGACATTCATGACAAACACAAGAACTGACGACAAATCAGGATGTATTTTCCGCTACGACTTCAGGCTGGAATGGGCTGCTTTTTCATATATGGCCGTGAACAACAATGAATGGTTAAATAGTGTTTTTGACTATCATGTACTGATAAGTAAAAACATGAGCTTGATTGAATATAAGATGGGAATTGACTGGTGAACTGAATACATTTCAGTGATTTGGAACTGTGCTCAGTTGGATTTATAGAGTAAAGCCAAGAGGAACAACATGAGCATAATTAGAGGTGATAAATAAAAAATTAATTTTCACAATCTTCCAAGCCATACTTCAACTGAGATTTACAGGAAACTAATGCTTTGGACTAGTGAAAATTTTAGGCCGATACGCTAGTGAGATTACACACTGATGATATCAAACGATAGGTTATCAGTGTACTTATAAAATGAAATCTACATAAAACGGTGACGTAGAAATACAATATCAATGCAGATAAAAGATTATAAAGTTAGGATCAAACAGTGTACTATAAGAGTAGTTTAAAAATTATAATTATTAACTGATTCAGACTATTATAATAACCACTTACTGAAACAAAAGTTACAAAGTAATTGAAAAAAGAAGCAATCTTGGAATAAAAGTAATTATCGTGTTTATGAGATTTCTATAGCTTCTGTGAAATATATATCAGCATTCACTCAAGCTTGTTTCAATAGCAATGTATTTCATGTTTATGTATAAAGATCCGAATAATCAAACTATAAAAAATTCAATTGAAAATCAAAATTTTGAGCGTTAGCTAGGTTCTAGTTCTATAGCTAAATATTCAAGGCACATTGAACCCTGTTCAAATTTTGAAAACCACGCGAATCTCTCACTAATGGAATGACAAGAAAGTAAAGCTTATTATCAACATTCGTCTGTCTGGTAAAAGGTTCAATATAAGGACTACCTCCAGAGATTATTAAAAATGGCACAACTTCTTCTCTTGTTCAGCTTTATAGATCACTACTACCTGACATCTGATTGATCAATCCATGGCTCTCTGATAAAATATTTTGACTTCCATGAAAAGTTTTACAGAAATCAAAGACGCAATACGCTGAAATTTGAATTTTTAAATGAATGAATACTACAAAGCATTGAAGGAGGTACATGGGGTTAGATCACCAATTGTCATGTTAATTTTACCTCTTGTGTATCTTTAGTCATGTTACGAATACTGAAGTGCGTTTCATTTATATTCAAATCACGGATGAACACTTTTAGTGGTAATTGAGCATTTTCAACTGGAAGTGTGGTTTTAATCAACAATTTTACGTATAAAATAACTTACAATGTAGAAATCAATTTCTATTGAATGATTGACGATGATGTAGAACGTAAAAAAAAAATTATGTAGTAAGATGCATTGTTCAGTTGGATGAGGCGCCATATACTTGTTTATTTTTAAGTGAGATCCTATCATTTTATCATCCCTGGTAGTTTACGAGAGGGATTCAAGAATATTGATTAGCAATGTTATCAAGGGATATTACTCGGCGTACACAAGATTATTATGTCATACTTATGTGGCAGAGCGATATAAACGCAAAAAAAGTTAACACAAGCTGTTTAGCAAGTGAATTCAACTACTCATTAGCTTTCGCGAACTATATTTGCATACACACAGCGAATAACTGTACGTATTTTATGATTGTCGAATAATCGAGTTTAATAAGATATGTGATCCTGAAGTATCTATTATCTGTCAGTAGTTTTGATTTATTATGACAGAAAAGTATTATTTTATATTAGTTTGCCGACTAATATCTTGAGGATACGCAAGACTTGTTTTACAATGAAACGTACTTTGAAGATTCAGCAATACGACACTAAATCCTTAGTACTTGACATAAATCCATTGTCGTAAAGTTAGAGAAACGTCTTCCTTAAGTGGGCATATCAATACCATCGTGAAATATTTATCAATCAAATATAGTACCAAGGACCTCTGAATATAACTGTGCACATAAACTGACTGATTGTGAGTGATCTTTGCTTTGGAAATCTATGAAAATTTTCTCGAGAATTTTTCAATTCAATAAACATAATAAATAAGTTAGTCAACTTAGTACAGTTATTCAGTGACATGGGTAATTCAATGGAAACATCAAGCTTTAAAGGCCAAACATCGGTTGATATCTGAACATATTTTATCGTCAATTGTTAGACACATTCATTTAACGACTAGCTGTACAAGGCCAGCTATACTGTGTATATTAGTATAAAAGGCTATTAGGCCATTAGTGGTTGCATGATCGATGGCTATGAGTACCACTAATATTTAATGTCACTATTGTCTTGGTGATTACCAAAGGCTTTCAATTCTCTCAATCGCCTGAGTACTCAGCTAATTGTAATTAGGTAATCGTGTTTCTGTGGACTTCAATTTTCTGACGTTTATTTTTGTAATCGACAAATTTTAGGGTAACAATATTTTTGAGGAGGCGAATACGATTGGATAATCCCGTAAATTGCAGATAATGTCGCAGTTATATGATGTGTTGTAGATGCCTACGTTTATAGCTATCATTACATTACCTACAAACGGATCTAAATAATACTACATTATCTTAATTGAAATTAATCGACTCATTATACCCTTTGTACGATGTTTCTAAAACGTTAAGAGCATCACATCGATCAAAATAAGCATTACACACCAAATTTATCACTTGCCTTTTTACTACGTTACTCTCAGTCCAACAATATGCGCGCTTATCTTAATCCCTGTTTCAGGCATCCTCAATCTGTCACACCTGATGTCTCTCTATCGACACTTAATTATAATGGCATTTGCAATAACTCAGATTTTTATACGTAATACGTCCGTCGACACGGAAGGTTCTTTTTTTAGGCCATATGTTAAATACAACTAGTGAACCGAATATAGGATTTATTGTATGACCATTTATCTGCATAGTAAGTAAAAATCTCATGTTAATAGGTGTAAATAAAATGCCTGTTGATTAAAGCATCAAAATGACAGAGAAAAGATTAGAAGATTGGGAGATTTGCACTATATGCGAATATGAGTCTCCTGTTTTATGAAAGTGAAATAGCACAGACTAGATAGGTAAATATTGTTTTGTAGTTAATGCGCTTAATAACGATGATATTGATTAATTTATTAATTTGTTTATACGCCCCATAACGTGCCAGATATCTGAAAAATGATCCTCTCGGGTAATAACATGAAAGCTTGTTTGATGCGAGTAAATTTTCTTACATAAGGAAATTAACTATCTAGAAATTTGTGACACACACTAAAACTGGATAGACTTCGAGGCAGTTTGGCGACTTCAATTTACTGAGAGGTTGATTACATTTACGTGAACTTCGAACGTAGGTACGTAATTGGACCACTTTTCCCTATGTGCTGAAGCTCTGAGTCAGGCTCTTCCGATATAATTTAGAAACCATTCGCGCTAACAAGCTAGTCATATAAATTTGATTACATATAAATTTTCTATTATATTTGTTATTATTTTTTATTCAAGATATTATTAAAAAATTCCCTAATATTTACATGATATTTCCCGGTTGCATTAAGTTCCCTGATAATTCTTGATATTCCCGGTTTTCCTGGTTTGTGGCCACCCTGGTCAGTTACCACAAATCAAAAAGTAAAATAGACGTTCTGAAAATTGTAACACTTTAAATATGAAAAACGTAGAATTCTTGACCACTAAATAATTGTCAAATTATAGAAAATGACATTGATAATTTTCGATTATTCATTTACCGAACATTGATCACATCAAGTAGGTACATGCTGAGTGTGGATACTATCGGAAAATGAAGACATTAATGACTGCAAGGCGAAGTGATATTATGTTGCCTATTATAAACAAAACAGCTGTAATTCGAATAACGGATAAAACCGAGGATAAAACTTAGTTTTCCAGTCAACTCTATCGCTTTGTGCCAAATCGACAATGAATTGATAGTTTTATCGATCATACAGCAGCTGACTTGATTCATGACGACAGATTATCATCAAAACAATAGAAAGCCAAGCCAGCAACTGAGACTTCATTCAATTAAAACCCCACATAGTATTGTCAAAATTACGCACTTATCATTCAATAAGGCAACCAAAAACAAATTCATCAATGATATTGCCTTTAAGGAAATACAATTGCTCCAATCGGTTCTCTCAGCAGAATGAAAAACAATAACAGATACGTAAGATTATGCTTGGAGGCATGCTCCAGGAGCATGGAATGAATTCCAATAGGTATTAGAGTCGATTGGGAACATCAAGATAAAAATAATAGTAGTTCAATTATTAAAGGATAGAATTCTGCCAACTTATTGCAATGGTTTAGAACAGTAAACTAGATTTCAATGTTATTGTTCGATTTCAACAGTCTTGATGATGTTACAACATTGATATAAAGTAATCGAGTGCTTTTAAGTACTATCACATCCAGTATGTAATGTATGATACAAGTACTTCATAGTGAAAATTAAGGTAAAATATCCAAACACTAAATGTTGACCTATAACATTTTGAAAGTATGTAGGCTCAGAGGCAGGTAGGGTCAGCTAATGAGAGGATGTTTGACTTGTGCCTGTTATCTGATATACGTGCCAAACGAAACTGGCGTTGTTACATAGCCATGGATTAATGCTCTACATGTGCTAGTACTATCAAACCAACATAAACCTGGTTCTAGTTCAACTTAAGTTATTCCACCTAGGTTATTTAACACTAATATACACGACAAGGCCTGTTTGTACGTGCGTAATATTATATCAGTTGCTTCTGCGTTATATCAATTTATCAAGCAATGAACTCGTTGTTGTTATCGCACTACAAATGTACAAGCGTACACAAACAAGGGAGGGTTTGCGGAAGTAATGGATCGTTAGGCAGAGTATAATTTGACCGCGTGTTAAATTATTACATAAATTAACACAAAAAGAAAATACCTAAATAATGAATATTACATTGGATTGGCTTACTGGAAACCTAAGCTCTCTCTCAAGAATCTTCTCACCCACCACATGTATCACCATCTCCTCCGTTTCTACTAGAATCGGAGCTAGAAAGGCGACTTTTGATTCAGTGGCTGATTGTAACTGAAATCAAAAATACATGGGAATAAAGTATTTGAAAGTGTGATCAACTGTCAAAAAATATACGGTAATGAAATTTTCAAACAAACTGTCACAGCTCGAAAGATTCTTGTGATTCAAGGATTATTTTAAGCAGTGCAGTTAGATAAAGGGAGTCATTTAAAGTGATTCATTTTGACGCTGCAGAAACAATGTGACGTTGGGTACATAAATTAAAAGTGAAATATTTTTGACAAATACTTGTAATATTCGAAAATATGTACTAGACACAATTTTATGGTCCTTAAATCAATCTCTGTTCTGTCTTATTATCTTTTGCCAAGATAAATGGTTGGCCAGAATGCTCTAAATGATAACTGATTAATGCTATGATGGATGAAATGTTGTTCAACTCATATCCATGAATATTCTAAACCTGTGGCTGCTAAATGCTACTGAAAAATCTTGAGTAGATCGGCTGTTGACCCAACTGAGTAACATAGATTTGCGAAAAATCACATATAAGCTACTCGCATATGCTACAAGTTTAAGGCCTTGTTGATGGCAAATTCTTTAAATGTAACAGCATATGGCAAGTTTAACATTAAATGCAATAATTATTGAATGATTACAAGCACAATTTGGAATTAATTATACACATATCAGGTTGAAAGTAAACATGCCAACAAAATTCAATACTTTTCACTTTGAAAAAATTTTGAAGATCATGAGTGATTATGTTATTTTAATTGGATGATGTGAAATACAGCACGGGATCAACAAAATTAGACGAGCATACGTAAACACGTATTCATAAACGTTTCGTCTGGAACCTGAAGAGATAAAAATCAAAATAAAATCGGAAATTACTACGTCGTAAAAGATTTGAAATAAAAACATTGAAACCAGACGTTGTTCTCACTGATTCACTTAATATTTACAGTGTTGGCACATATTCCAGAGACGCAATGAAAGAAAACAAAAAAAATGTACATACCTCCGTAGCTCCGGATAAAAGCTGTGATATGACGGATATAGGGCTCATACTGAAGTAACAAAAGTTATAACCATTTTAGGTTATAACCTTGATTAATCTACCGAATGACATGTGCTTATATTTTTTATGAATAATGACACTTACGTAGCTGTTCAATTTTTGTTGCACTATATTACATGGAACGTCAGCAAGGTCCTGTAACAAGGAAAGAATGCTCTCGGGGTCGCTAGCCTTCAAGTTCAAGGAAGTCATTTTTCTTTCGATGCGCGACCTACCGCAAAACTCGCCTATGCATAGTACATCACAAAAGAAAATGCTCAAAAGTCGTCTGAACATTAAAACAAAATGATAAAATATATTTAGGATTTCAATTTTATGGAATTAGTAAATTGCATCTACTCGACGTGAAACTTTAAATTCCCATTTAAAGATTTTCTGTTTTCACAAGAGAAAGGCAAGTACATGTCATCCCTTGGAGTACCTCTCTCCACCAGGTCGGCGGAGCTACTGAATAGCGAATACTGAAAACAAAACAAGCTACCTTGTCGTACGTGCCGAGTTCAACAGGAATTTGCTACTGGGCTCTGGGGGGTGGGGTACTTGCTTTTCCAGGGCCGAAAATATGGGGTCTCTATTTATTTTCTCCGCTACGTATCAATATTGAGACGCGTTATTTGTTCTCCTTGGAATTTAGTAATGTTCAAATTATGCATCATTTGCATACTGCAAAAAACTTCATGTATTTAATAATACCAAGGCTAACAATGAGAACAATCAATGATTGTTGCAGTTCTCAGTTCGATAGCCAATTAGCAAATGAAGATTATACATCGATAATAATGTATCATTAAGTCCAAAGTTATGAATATTACTATTCTGATACGTATACGTGATTATCATATACCTATAACTCTGCTATTTGCTGATCAATACACCGTAATCCGTTATCTTCAGGCAACATTCCGGTCAACGCATCATCTCTCTGCCATACGTATTCAAAAATCATGAATTCTCGCGCGTTTCCTGCAGGTGCAATAGCGCCCTCCGCCATTTTCCCGCCGTAAACAGTGATGTGGTGATCCACAGACCTTGGCGATGAACCAGATGAACGCGAACCAGAGGGGGAGAGTTGCCGCCATGTTGTATTGTTGAGAATTCCTGACGAGATCAATAGCGGCTAGAAGCGGGGTGACGCCGCGCTATTAAACAGCCGGCTTTTTCTCTACGGAAGCATTCGGTTTTGACAAAATAATTTCGCCCGTATGAGGTCGATATTGTAATTCAATAATGAACAAGGTATGTGAAATTGAAAGTATAATTATTATAAAATAAACTGAATTAACTGAAAAATAAAACTGACCCCAACGGTCGGCTTTCATGGAGCTCAAAGATGGCGTCAAATTTGGACAATACGAATTATATTTTCCCATTTTGTAATCTTTCCGATAAATCCAGAAGTTATACGTCAGTTGATGTTATGCCCTTCTAAATTTGTTGTATTGACGCAGACCTCAGTATTTTGTATCCGCAGACTTGACCCATCAAAATTGGGTGAAGGTTGAAATGCCGTTACGCCAAAAAATTTATGAGTCTCAATTATCAGCTAGTTTGCCGTACTCTCAACCTCCCACAACAGTATGTCGTACATAACTATACCTGCAAACAGTCGATTTTTTCAATCAACGTTTGAGATTTTTCAAATTTTCGAAGTAATCTAAAGCAAGATATTTTCTAACGCAATCCAATAACATTGAATCACTCCGATAATCGATGAGACATGAACAGTGGACAAGATCAGAATTCCGAAGATCATTTTTATTATCTCTGAATTTTCACGAATAGCACATAATTTCTAAATCTCCTATAGGTCGCCATTAATTTTCATCAGAAAAATGACGAAATTTTTTTGTAGATGTCACGTTACCCATCCGACTGTAAGATCTATGTAGGCGATCTTGGGAGTAACGCGACAAAGCAGGAGCTAGAAGATGCTTTCACGTATTATGGACCTCTGAGAAATGTCTGGGTAGCACGGAACCCACCCGGATTTGCCTTTGTTGAATTTGAAGATCCCCGTGATGCAGAAGATGCAGTCAGAGGGCTAGATGGGCGAACCATTTGTGGCCGAAGAGCTAGGGTTGAACCCTCGAATGGGAAAAGATTGAGGGATCGTGGCGGCCCCTCAAGACGTGGAGGTGGAAGACCTTTCCACCCTGAAGATCGATGCTACGAGTGTGGCGAAAGAGGGCATTATGCAAGAGATTGTCCAAGACACCGTGGTTCTCGCAGACGCAGGTTCGTTCATTGTTCTAACATCTATTCATATTTATTGTGTAAGTTAAATACTTTCAGGGCGAGTTACTAAAACGTCAAATAGGGAGTCTAATGTTTATATCACAATGACAGTAGAATCCCCTCCCATGTTCATTATGACTTTGGATACAATGACTGATTAATTTCTGTGGTCTGACTGGTATTGTTCATCTTAACTGTAAATTGTAACTATTCCTCAGTGTTATCATCATCACGTTTTACAGGTGAAATGAATTATTCATCTTTATCTCTTAATTAATCATTGATTGTGTCCTAAAATTTTATTTATTTTATTGGTATTCACTTGGCAGCAAGTCATTTAAAGCTTTAATTACTAAAAAAAACCTTTTACTTTTTTGTCGCTATCCCCCTACAGTCTGAGTGATATAAGAAACTCATTCTCTTTTGGAACAAAACAATCTTATGATTGAGCGATAGTCTCATATCATCTGAGATTTGATTAAAGGAGAAAAAAGGAATTAAAACAGATAAACATATAGGGTGTGTTTTATTACACAGTTCTGAGAGAAGTGGATATTTTTTAAATTGCTAAAATAAATCAAGTCAGGTCTCAAAACTACTCCACCAGCGTCCTCGATTTGAATTTGTTGTACATCTTTTTTTTTTGACAAGATAAGTATTTTGACTTCTCTGTCTATACAATATTTGTGTTCACTCGATGAATATATTGCTCAATTTGCCCCGCAAATCTACCCACAAGACAACAAAGATTTCACTCTGTCTATGATTTTCAAATGCAAATATGACACACCCTGTATTGGAAGCGCGATTCTGGAATGCCAATTCCCATTTTGCTATTACATAAAGCCTACTGAACTCGTTCATAATCGTTATTTTCGTAGTTCAGATCCTTATACATTAATTAAATGAAGGCAAAACAGGTGGAACCCTACCAGGCAGTAATCTCTCTAAGATGTAAGTGAGTGTGAAGTATAAGAAATAAAAAATAATAATGAATGTTTTGAATAAGTTATTGATGTGGGGAAAGTAAGGAAATGAAAAGTAAAAGTGATGCTAGGAAATAAATGAGTAAACTGGCAGAGGACGAAGCCGATGTAATCCTGCCCGTTATTTATAGGAGATGCGGCTGAACACAGACACACGCTTGAGAAATGTGTATCTACTGAGATTCTTGCGAGATTCGCCTTGGGTTCACTTTGTGACACACACACTGCGTAGAGTTACAGCGTAGAGCACCCACCTACTTTGGGTTACCTTCTGCACTCTACGAGAAAGCGAGAGAAAGACAGAGAGAGAAAGAGAGAATCATGGCTGACGGAGTGACTAATTCTGCGCACTTCGGTACTTCACTGACCACTGACATCACCATAGACAGAGAGTTTGCTCACCTCGGCACGTCTGGTAGATCCAGCCTTCTTCTATCTGCTCGCTGTTCGCGCCTAGTCGTCGTAGTACCATACCGGTCACTGAGAGACAATATCGTCTTTGAGCCATCTCGTCTAGCCACTCTCCGTCTGTCCGCCCGCCAGTCTGTCCATTCGTCCATCTGACCCTCGCGCGATTTCGTCTGCATATGTGTTCGCCCACTCTCCCATTCTCCTGGCCATTGCCTTCACGCGTACTTCGACCACCTTCTATAGGCTGCCACAAATTATATGGTACATAAACAAAGCAGTAATCAGATATATGGAAACATGGCAATGTTAGACTATGAATACGTCGAATCTGTTCTAGAGAACATCGTGAACCAAAAAGATTGATCAATTCCTACATGGTCCCTATATATCAAGACCAGTTTATTTGATTCAGCATTCATCCATTTAAATCTGCCGCTCTGATTTTCTCATTGCTGGCAAAATATATTGGTTAGTCCTTTTTGTCTTTGTATCTATTTAACGGACCAAAAACAAATTACTCGAATCCTGATTTTCACGTTTCATTGAGATGGATAATAATACCTAGGTAGGATTGTGTTACCAATTAATAATATGTAACAATGCATGTTGATATAAAATACTGTCGTACATCATATAACAAAGGTCCAATGTCATTCGCAGATGACAAACTAACAAACTAATAATGCTCAGAAAGCATAAAGGCTTATTGAAACTTGGAGTAGTACAAGATGTAAAGTTTATGACTTTTTATACTCGAGTAATCAAATATCCGTTTTATTGGGTAAAAATTAAATTGGTAAGTAAGTGAGCAGCCTACCTGTAAATGAAATGTGGAATTTCTGTCACAAGTAATATTTTCTAATTGGGATAACAATAAATATGCCGTTGTAATCAGTGAAGGAAAAGAAACTGCAGATGGAGTATGTGCTCAAAGCATGCATATGAATTCCTAACAGTTTATTTATTCTTTTTTTTTCAATTCATTACTTTTAAGTTGAAGAATAGGCTTACACATACCTAGGCACCAATCAAACGATCCATGTTTTAATGAAAAGTTCATTATAGGTCTCCCTCCAGGTCTCGCTCACGATCTCGCAGCAAGCACTCCAGATCACGTTCGCCATCGAGAAGCCCTTCCCGCCCCCGAGGTGGCCGAGATAGGGACCGATCTCGTAGTAGGGCCAGGTCCGTTTCTAAAGATCGCAGCCCCCGTCGAACTAAATCCAGATCCCCGTCAAGGTCCCGCAGCAGGTAAACGGTAAACATCGGCAACTTGTATTTGATAAAAGATAATTGCAAGGTTCATGAATGTAGTACAAGTTAGAATACTTTATGACAAAAACACATTTTCATTTGAAATGAATTATTTTTCAACTGAAAATTTAAAAGCTTGCAATATGATTTGTATGAGACTTGTCGGTTAATGTAGCATTGAATTAAAAGAAAAATACTTGAATTATTATTACAGTAGCCGTCCGAATGGGGACCGAAATGGAAATGGCAAGGGTGATTAAAATTTAAGTCAAATTTAATTAGGGTAGACATTGATTACCGTTAATAACAATGGCCCACTGTTCTGTCAGATTTTCTCATTATTCCAAAAATATGTAAGATGTGAACCAACTTAAATTTTTATGAACATATTTTCTCTTTGTATTGTAATAATAATTCTAAGGTTTAACCTTTGAGTGAAAGTTCGAACATATTCATAAACAATACGTGTTGACGATCAATAAAGAATAATAAATATAAAAAGGTTATGCCATAATTAACGCATTTCAATCGTTCCCATTGCATTCTCTTTTCCTGCTATCCTACCCTTGGCCTTTGGAGTGGATATGTGACAAAGCAGCCTGACGGACCTTCATCCATAAGATTTAAGGGGGGCAAAAAAGCTAATGCAACGCGAGGGGTCGAAGCTGTTTCACGCACATGTGCACATGTGGTTAAGTTGACTTTTGGAAGAAAAAAAAGATCTTTCAACTGTACTAGACCTAAGGAACTGTATTTGAAATACACTGCTTCGGGGATTAAAAGATAAAAAAACGTATACTTAAGGAGCCGCCGCATCGGCGACTAAATGCAAAATGCTTACTCAACGAATTTTGAAACTAGTGCATAAAAATTTGCAAGCATATAATGCGGTCAAGTATCGGTATTATCTTTTCTGTGCATCCGGTACAGTGGACTGCTTTCAACAATGCGATAAACACACCCAAAGATATTCCGATGACAAAACATCGCAAGTTACACGTAAAGACTATTCAAATAGTTTCCGGACTATATTGGACGGTTTTTATTATACTACTTGAAAACATTGTATGGTATATCATCATTGATTATCGGACCACGCAATCAGCTTTTGCCCTTCGTTTAACGTCATGCATCGGTTACACAAGCGATAAGACTTCTCGGTTTCTTCGTTTTGACGTATAAAATAATGAGGCAATTTCTTAGAACGAGAATCGTGAAGAAAATCACTCATAAAGAAACGCCTATGAATCTGAAGTTCAACCTGTTGGTGCACCTCGAAGCAGGTATACCTATTTTCTACCTTCAGAAAAATACTCGGGGGAAAAAGAAGGGACGGATTACGATCCAACAGCCGCGCAGCGGGTGGAAAGTTCATTTTTAGAAGCGAAAACACGGCATACTTCGGATCCCAAACCTATACCTAGATGTATTCATATGATTTTTGTACGAGATGACGGGAGGAGAAGAATTGCCCCCCATTTATACAAAATCCACCGAATACTTGTGTCTATAAATTAACAATCTGCGAAAGATGTGCACGTGTATATGTGTTTATCCAAGAGTACTTTGAACTCGGAAAGACTGAAGACTATTATGGATATGATCTTTGTTAAACATTCGTACAATGCGTTAGAGATAAAAAAGTTTTGAAAAGTCAGGTATGCATGTAATGTTACACACACGCATTCCGAGCCAATAATTATATTCCGAAATGCGCGCATCTTTTCAAAACTTATATCATACGGCTACAACGTATCTATAAACAGCGTTATATTCCGTGACATTTAAAGCTAGCATTGTTATTACAGTTAATTGTTTTAACCAGCATTTTTATTAGGTCTCATAAGGCCGCTGCCCAGTGAAAATAAATTGATAACATCGTGGCAGCTTGGAAGAAGCCTTACCGTATGAAATACTCATTTGATAGGTAAATTGTTCGCTTAGCTTTAAAGTAAAATCAAGATATTATCTGTAGTCGAAAATCGCACAGGGTGTACTAACGAATTCGTTTTATTCGTTTGATGAGATGCCAGCGACGGGGATTAAGGCATTGAATCTTTCAGTGGTTCAAACAGCCATGACAACACTTGTGCAAATAGACGCATAATAATTGAGCAGCAAATATATAACTGAGAAAAAAAACACGTGTACGTGGAACCGCCAGTTACTCAGTTTTTTCAATCAATGATCTTTTTGGTGATTAGGTCAGGGAAATGATATGAGAAAAGCAAAACTTTCCGTATAGTATTCTTAATTCGGAGAATTTCTTATAACATTCCTCGAGACCGGCGCCTATGGTCGGGTGAGTTTCGTCGTGTTGTTGAGGAGGGGAGGTTGCACTGAGCATCGCGTGGACGCGTTTTAGTTTTAGTCTCTTTTAGTCGTCTCCGGTCTTCTTATACGCTTACATCGAACGAGTGTTGTTGACCCAATAATATTAACTGTAGTTCTTGGGACATGACCCGCTAGGGTTATACCTATTGACAAAAAAAAAAAAAAAAAAAACTGTCGTTCAATTGTTAAGAGTTGTTCAGGTGACCGTAAATCCCCGGATAAATTAAGGAGCGAGATAACAATTTTGGCCCATCGATCATTAGCAATTGTTTAAAAAATTTGCGCCTGAAGTATAATTAATCGCATATTATAATCAAAAATAGAATAACTATATGATATATACAGATAATTTTCATTCTAATTTGTAAAACACTCCGAAGATGACCGCCGCGTATGACAACGATTCGATTTCTTATCGCAAACAAGAGATGCAGAATGAAAAGAATAATTCCGATATACCGGTTGATTTTACTTCCCGAAAAATTGCGGCTGTAAATTTGCAGGGAGAATTGGTCACTGAATCTAATGAGGAAAATGGAGCTGCTAATATGAGTGAAAATTGTAGAGATGGGGATCAAAATAAAAAAGACGAATTACTTGATTCGGATTCTTTGATGGAATCTGAAACTGTAAATTCTTCAATCACGGCCCGATGTTGCGTCGACGTGGTAAATAAGGTGGTGGTAAACAGAGCCGATGGAAATTGCACAACTCTAAAAGAAGGGAACTTGGTGGAAACGTGTTTCATGCTTCGTGCGCAAAAAAACGTAGCGGAAATTATTCATTCAGACGCTCAAGACACCTTCTCGTGCCTCTCAAATGCACAAAATTCAATTACTTCCGGTGTTCCCGGTAGAGACACAGATCAAAAATTGGAACAAGATAATATTATCGAAAAAAAATCACTAACGGCAGCGATAGCGGATCGTTCCAAACTTCAATCATCATCTAATTTGGAAAGCAACATTTGCAAAGAGAAATCTGGGTTCAATTACAATACTCTTACGGATAAAAACAAAAGCGTGGAACCCACGACGATTTTCCAAGAACTCGTCAGCAAAGAAATATTATCAGTCAGTTCAGATTCTCAACAAAATGGGGTAAAAACTATGCCAACATACGATTCTGAAAATTTATTTGCATCGTCGGTTGGCATTCCAAACCTCCCAGATTTAAAAGGCCTTCAAAATTTCTCCCGGCTGAATTCAGATCCGATTCGTTCTGAAATTTCGGAAGCTGATGTCTTCGAGGCCAAAAGTAGGAATTCCGAATCTTCAAATGAAGAATTTAATGAAGAGTACGATCCGGAATGCGAGATGAGTTTTCATGAGGCAGTTCGTGCGGGAGATGCGAAGAGCGTTGAAATTCTCATGGCACGCGGCGTTGTTCAAAATATTGACGAACCGGATTGGAACGTTTCGGGGGATCCGCCGCTTCTTGTGGCGGCAACAAATCACAGTCTGCCGGTTCTCAGGTAAAAATAAAATAAATAAAATAGAAGGGTGGACGAACATGGTCCTGAAATATACAAAAAATTTCACATGCGTAATGTGACGCTACTCATGTTTGCTCACGACTTATATCTCAAAACAAACTCCATAATTTTGCTTATGGCGTATAAATCGTTGACTGATGATTAGTAATTCTTACAAAAGTTTTTAAGACGTCTGAAAAATTTCAAGTTAGAGGCATGAGAGTTTTCGATTTTGTTCCGTTCGGTGTTTACCAATCTTACAGAATCAATTTTATGCATTTTCGGTACCTGCAGAGCTTTACTCTCAAATGGATGTGATCCTGGAGTCCGTTCTCCACGTGGTGAGACCGCATTACATCGTGCGATAATAAACGGAAGTCCAGCTAGCGTCTTCGAGATAGTAGAAGAGCTCCTGAAATATGACTGTCCATCAACTGTGAAAGAAGCTGGAGGAGGTTTGACAGCATTACATATGTTGACTCGACAACTGGCACATGCACAAAGTTCAAAAAGTCTGCAACACAATTTTAATATAGCTCTAAATACTCTAAATTTGCTAGCAAAAGTTGGACCAATTGATGCAAAAGACCATCATGGCCGGAGTGCATTACATCTTTTAGCGTCATCGTCCACTTTTGGAAATAGTCACAAAGTAGAAATCGACCCAATGATAAGAACGCTTTTAGAGGCTGGAGCAGATCCTGCTCTACAAAATGATCGCGGTGAAACTCCTCTACATGAAGCTTTAGAATGCGGCGCACTCAGTACAGCATTTCTTCTAATACCTCATACTCCGGTAGGCATTACATCTAGGTATGGCGAAACACCTTTGCACATAGCAGCTAGGAAAAATCAGTCTGAAGTAGTAGACAGTCTTCTCAAACGTGGTGAGGATCCAAGCTTTCAAGATGCTGGAGGAAATACACCCCTGCATTTAGCTTCAGCAAGAGGCTTTCACCACACCATTTCTTTGTTAGTTACTTCACCGTTAGCTCAGTTAGAAAAAAGTAATGACGATGGTTTAACCTCGCTACAGGTAGCTGCGGAAAGTGGCTTTGTAAATGCTGTAAGACTCTTGTTGAAGGCTGGAGCTGATCCAAGTCAAAGTGCACATTGCTGCCTGACCACTTTACATCGTCATCCTGATATTTCTACATTAATTAACCATGAGCTGACAAGACGTCGTCAGCTTGCTGCTTGACGAATGTCTCAAAGTTCACAAATTTTTGTATCAGACAATTTCGTTATTTTTGTACTCCTCAGTCTCACATCTTTGAAATTTGATTGAACTATTGTGATATTATAGTTATTGGGTACTTTAACGTGCAAAAAATTGGCCAGTAATATTTGAACGCTAAACTGGATTAGCTATTGGCTCATTCAATGAAAAAATCTCAACGCGATTGTTCCAATATCGAAACGATTCGCTAGACTAACACTTTTGGTGTAAAATTATCTCAATATGATTTTTTAGTTTTAATTACAACTGTTATCCTTTGGAATAGTACATAAAGCAACTTATATCAAATGTAGCTAACTCTGTTAATATTTTCAAATAAATATTCTTTCTTTAACTAAACAAGTTTTTTTGTTTAGTTAAGTTAATTGTTGTTAATTTCCATATTTAATCTTTTGAATGAATCAACAGCTGTGACTTGATAATATAGTTTGTATAGAAGCTGTCAGACTAAAATCGATAACATCCTATTAACCAATGTTGAACTTCCGTTTGAAGGGATCAGGAGTATTGAGTTTTCAAGTGACCAGAATCAGGTTTTGTACAACATTTTCATATATTCCATGTGGTATGATTTCAAAATGAGGCACAAATCAATGAAATGAGATGTGCTTCTTTGGTTGTTTGTGTACAATTATTTATAAAATAATTCTATAAGCTACAGTTTATTAAAATATGCATTGATGTTAGATATATTGTGATGGATTCATAAAAATACGAGATAAGCAGTACGATATTGATTCCGGTACATGAATAGTTGTTGCTTCCAAGTATGTATTTACATGGTAATATGACAGTAGTTCACCGTCTGTGATATTAAATAGTCAGTGAATTATAAAAAACAAAAATTATTCTGTACAAAAAATTTATATTCGATGTCAATTAATCATCAATGAATACTTGGGTATTGCTAAGCCTGGAACAAATCTTAAAATTAACCGACTTCTAGTTCTACTTGCAATTCAGTGCCTCTCAATTTTTATTTTTACAAATCCATGAATCACTGATGTACGTTATACCTGCTATCTCTATTAGGTCACATCTCAACTGCGAATATCAAATGGACTCTAACACTCAATTGAACATTTTTCACGTCTTGATGGTTTTGTCAATTGTTAAATTGGCGTATTGTCGAATAACCTTTATATTATAATAGAATCGTGCATGAAGCAAGGCAAGTTCTTCCCGATTTTTTTTCATACATAGAAATTGTAATTGATGGTCAAATTTATTCAGTTTTGCTTCGTTACAAAAAGTTTATTGGCAGTTGAAATTTGTCCTTCATTGTGACTATCTAGTAATATATATAGATCTAATATCTAATTCTGCATACATATAATATATTTATTATCTCAATAAAAAATCAGTTCGATGTACATCCCTATAGCAAATATGGTTGTGTCATTGTAGCTGAAAAATGGAGCAATGCTTTTTTACTGTTGGTACTTGTGCTGCATCAACTTAACAAGGTACGTTATCTATTCATCAATTTTATAGCTAATTTGACATTTCATTTACGCTAATTTAGAATTTACAACTACGAAATAAACATCATTTTAGCATATCCTGATGTTTCGTTTAGAAGAAAGTCAAATAATAGTATGGATCAAAATTTATAGAACCGTAGTTATAAAACGTATTTTCAAGTACGTTAACTCTTTCAAGCAATCGTCACTTTATGTGGGATAATAAATGTCTTATGCTTCGTGTGATTTTTATAGTCATATAAAGTTAATTTATGAAAATGTTCGAACATGGGTCAGGTAAACCAATAATTTGGAATAGAAGGACTGCAGTGGTATGTTGATGCTCCATTTCTTGCGACAATATTGTCGTAGATTATACCATTACGCACTTATACGTAATGAATTTGAAAAAAAAAAATTAAATAAAATACAATTTACTAAACAGTAAATTATGCAGTGAGTTGAATCAACATGGCCGATAAACTCTTTGGCTGGTCGAAACTTTGCATATTTATAATCTACAGCTTAATCCGTCATACAACATGTACATGTCATTTTTCATAATCATTATCAACATCTAAATATAATTATAGGTTTGCACAGCTCATAAAAATAATAAATAACATAATATAAGCCATAAGCAATCTATTGTCCGCGTAGAACAAAAAGATCCCTATAATTGATGACATGTAACAGAGACTTTTAACGGAAATATTTTTTCCGGTACACTACTTTACTGTACAGTCGTAACCAGAATCCAATTACAATGTAATTTGAGCAGGTAATATATCAGAACCCAGAGCTGGCACGAATTAAGTTTTAAAAAAAAAAAAGATCCATCTGTTTAAATCTCATTTAAGAAATGAGTAATCATTCAATAGTAGAAGATGACTTCTGAGAAAAAGCATACAATTACTAATTTCATTGCAAACGGATTGATGGTTATAATTATGCCTGTGGAAGTCAAATAATCAATTACCTATTATTATCACTCGCTACAGTTGTCTAACATATTGCGTGTTGGAATGGTGTACATGATCTCTAAAAACTTTGTGCCTTTCCAGTTTTTCCAATAAACAACTTTTTTTTTAGAGATTTATGGTTACAAAATATTTTTATACATCTTTTATTTGTTTCGATTAGAGAGCAAATGCTCTATAGCGCTTCGGTAAACATTCGTATTGAGGACATGTAGACAATCATTGGTTTTAAGCTGCCACCATTGGAAAAGCAATTGATATTCATCTAAATTCAAGGCATTATTTTTCACATTGTCTATAAAAAAGTAATTCACCAAATTGATTGTAATATCGCAGTGCGCTTTCGATTAACTAAAAGAGTATTCAAAAGAATGTACAAAAAAATAAAATAAAATAAAAAAGAGAAGAAATTATGTCCTCAGTAGAAGTACCAGAAATTGATTTGCTTATTAAACAATCTGGTTACACTAATTTCTTTGGCTTGCATCATACAAACATTTAATATTCTTTTGGCATATCTATACCTAATTTACCGCTGCTATTAATTGTCCGTTACGTAATATTTTGTCATACAAGACTCGTGCGAAGGAACGTATGACTTTATTTACAAATTTGCTCTTAAATTAAACACTTCACAAAGTTTCTAAATCTACTTAATTTAAGAAAGCTATTAATGAGTATTCTCTTCTCGGACCACGAACCTTTATCATTACTCACTAAACAGCTATGTAGACATTACATTAGATACAAAACTTGATTGGTTTCTTAGATTTGTAGAAAAAAAAAAATTAGCTACTATTCGAATTTATGGTATCAATAAACTGAAATTCTCTAAGTTCAAGAATTTCATAAGTTTTACTTTAATTTATTGAATAATTCTTTGGCAGACATAAGAATTACGTGGCCCAAAAATAAGCTACTCATGATTTGGCATAATGGCTAACAAGCTCTTCACCATTGAAACATATGTTTCGCTTTCGAACGAGCCTTGCGATACTTAATTTACTATCAATTCATAGGCCTTAGACCTATCACATTCACGTATCATATCACTGTGTCAACTGTCGTCAAACTATTGATACGAGTATGTGTATGTACACGATATAAGATCAGTAATATACTATGTAGCTCCAAAAGGCATCAAATAGAATACAAGACATTATTGGCTGTCTTGTAAATGTTCTAATTACAATATCAACAGTAATTGGAACACTATATACAAATTGAAGCATGTGGAAGAAGTTTACAGAGCATTGAGCATTTCTCATTTTCATTACAAATCGCAGCCTCTAAATCACGTGGACAAAAAACATATGCACTGATAACAGGTCCCATTTTGACGATTAGATTCAAATCTTCTATTTCGTTGTTCAATTTTGAGATGAATTCTATTAACCGTTTACGCTGATCATCATATCATAGAACTGTACCAAAATATTTACTGAAAATTCAGTCGGTTTAGAAATATGAAAGTGAAGTTTACTTCATTTTCGACTTGACACAGGTGAGGTTAGTGCAAGTGTGCCGTCCTTGAGAATTAGTTACTTGTATAATGTCCTTCAAAAACTGAGCGTCGTCAAATGGGCAGGGTTTAATTAAATATTTTTGACCAAGTCACAGAACGAATTCAAAAAACAGAATCGTTGTTCTTGCTAATTCACGTGTTTAGCACATGAGCGTTTGTTACATCCTTTCATATTCGCCAGTCTTTTCGGAGTCCGAGCTAATTGTGAGTATAAACCTTGCATATTACTGAAATTTTATAGCCAAGAATCATCAATTCATCATATTATAATCTATGATGTATTGTTGTCTTATATCATGTTCATAACATAGTCGCAGTTAAAAAATTGAAACGTTTCTTAGAAACGTGGCCCGTGTTATAAAAAAGTACTCAACTCGTATATTCACATTCTATCTAGAACATTTCTTCATGAAGACATTTTTTTTGAATTTGACAAGCTATAAAAGCAGACATATTTTACAAGAACCTACCTGGGTGGTTTTCAAAATAAACTCTCTTCGAGATACCTCTAAAATAATAAAGGTATATAATAATGTGGGTCACTCGCTAATAGACGAGCTGTGTCTAGATGGAGCTGTCAAGTCGTTGATCGTCGAATTGTGGCGGGTTTTTCTAGAGCCCTCATTGTCATTAACAAGATTAGGATTGACAGAATGTGAAAGCGCCGTGGTTTTATTAAAATCTATTGTCGCGTATCCTTTTAATGGCTTATTAGGTGAGTCGGGTGGAACTAGAGTATTTGCTGTATTAACATTACCTTCTGGGCTCACGGCTGATGAATCATTTTTGTGGTCCAGATCCAAAACAGCATAATTCACCTCTCTTACCAGCCCCGCAGGTGGAGTGGTAGGTAGCAGCAGAGATTTTTCTGTTGAAGATATTCCTGAAAATCTCTTTTTTAACCCTTCAATGTCACTCGATTCAAGATTCGCGTAACAATGCCGAGGCTCATCTTCCCAGTCAGGTTGCACTTGTGGCAATAATGACGCACGTGTTTTAGTCGTCCCTGTCTCATAATGTTCTTGCCCAGGACTGATATTCATGTACGCGTGCTCAGCTCCGTCGATTTCACTAGATTCTTCCCTCAAAGGTGTGGAGTCAGAAATACTATGTGACGGAGACAATGGACTGGCATCGCTACTCAGATCAACGTTGATGTACGACGCCGATGGGAGAGGTGGCGGTCTACTTCGATAGCTGGTCTCCTGACTTGTGGGTAAAGTCATCTGATCCGAAATGACGAAACCGCTACTCGATGTATTGCTACTCACTGTACAAGACCTGAGTAACAATTTTCGAAAAAACATTAGGTATAAGAATTGGAAAAACTTGCAAGATTTTATGGTTGATATTGTCATAGCAGAAATAAAATCATGTACCTCTGCATAGTTCTCCTAAGACTTTTGTTATTATTGTGTTCTAATTCAATTGTGGCTGACGTCAGCACTTCTTCATTGACGTAAATAGAGGACGGAGGAGGATGGGGAACCGGCGGTGGTGGTGGTAACATAGGTGGCGGCGACGGAGATCCCATAGTCCCCTGAGGTGACATGGGACCACTACTACTTCCTACGCTACTTAATCTGCCAATTCCGTTTTGTTGGCTGTGAGAAAATCTTGGGCCTATCCGACTGCTGCTCCTTGCTGGGGTCGGGTCTAAATAATTAGGCTCCAAAGGCATCATTACTCGTGGTGTTACCGTGGATACAGGATGCGAGGAAACCGGAAGGTCTCTCGATATTGTGTCATCCCCGCTACTGTTACAAACCTTAAAACATAGATAAAAAATACTGTTAGTTTCTGCTGCTACTGTAACGAATCAAGATTTTCACACCTGCAAAATATGATGATTACAGTGTATGGCTAATACATAACACATTGGGACTCACACATAGGCTTAGTACTTAATTACCTGAATATTAGTTTGGACAAGGTTGAACAATTGCTCAGCCCTGCGACACTTAAAAGCATAAATGCCAGGCCCGGTAGAACAGCGTCTTCCAGACTCAAAGCTAAATATTTCGGCATCATAGCCATAACGACGTAAGCAGCGCAGGGGCCACTTCACTGGCTGCTTACCACGCTGATATAAAACTATATCTAAATCTGTGATTTCTAGTTGACCGGGTGTTATCAAGTTACCCAGGTCATCGACATTCATCACTTGAAAAATATTTGGGTGAAGATCATTAATGTCCGCCCTACTGTTAACGCACCCCATTCTTCTTCAATCTGAAAATTAAAATATCCAAATATATCTCAATATTCTCATAGGAATTGTGGTATCACAAGCATTGTCAATGAATAGAATTCCGCCAATGCATGATATTGATGGACTTTAAGAGAGATTAAAATATATTTTCATTTTACTGCAGTGATTTTATAGCTGATGATATTGAATAATAACCAACAATGTTCTTTAAATCTAAACTACTCATGTTGTCACTAGTTGTATTTATACCAAATCTTTGTTTTGATCGTCACACAGAGATAAAACGTGTCAATTAAATGAGAGTCTAACAACTAGTATTATTATTACACAACACAAGGTTCACAACCAAGTTTATCGTTAAGCAATGTTTGATGCATCAGATGCAAAAGGTATAGAAGAGATGTTTACATGTGGAGTAAGCCATAGTAAGATGCATCTCATTGTATAATCACTAATGAACACATTAAATGCGAGTGAATGATATTTGAGGTTTGTATGTTATATTATCCTTGGGATTCTAAGCAGAAATCACTCAAGAATAGTTTAAGCCTGGATTATCGTGTCTGATAAAAGTCTTAACAAGCAGTTGACAATTGACAACTCTTGAATTTGAGTCGTTGACTAACCTACTCTATACTGTAAAGTTACGAGGATTAATTGTCACTCACCAAATGCAACATATCCGATGCATCAAAACAAATTAATAAGAAGAATTATTTATTATTTGATAAATGACGCATTTTTACGAGTGGCCATAAAGTCTGCTGCCCTCTATGATCTATGTGAAGTTAGCCCTCGATAGCTCGAGTTGAATCTCGAACGAATCGCAACTAAAGCCCGGTGGGGACCGCGCCGGAGTAACGAATTGGCATCCGACCGACTCGGCGTTTTGCCGAATCGCTATTTGACCAAACCGCCAATGACTACGTTTCCACCGAGGGTTGGGATCAGGCTAGAGTCAGGCGGAGTGCTGGAGTCGGGTTGAGGACAGCGTAGTTGCGGCGGAAACACTGAACTCAAATCGTGACTCTACCCCTTAAGAGCATTCCACCAGAACTAAGTTTTCAGCAGTGCTGTGGGCAGCAGTGGGTACTGCGCAGCTGTGAGCCAACTTCAGTTTACAGATAAGTTTACAATCGAGGGAGGTGCTTAGAGTGTTGATATTATTTGATGGATTTATAATGGAATAACATTATTGGTAAGAATCTATCATAAACGGAACGAATCGTTCAAAAACGGATCATTTCACATTGAAAAGTAACTCATCTTTCAGGACCCTCGGTAATTGAAACTTGAGTTGTAAGTCCGGTGAACTCACTGGCAACCCCAGGGTGGGGTCTGCTGTCATCACGAAACACAAAACCGACATTGAGCACTTGAACAATGAGGATTTATAACTGAACCAACAGTGAAATCAACAGTAATATAAAATGGCACGACCGATTGTACCGAGTCAACAGAAGTTGGCTGAAAAACTTGCCATTCTAAACGATAGGGGCATTGGAATGCTAACTCGAATTTATAATATCAAAAAAGCATGCGGCGACGCCAAATCAAAGCCTGCATTTCTGTCAGACAAAACTCTGGAGTCTGCGATCAAATATATTATTAGACGATTCCCTAATATTGATATCAAGGGACTGGCAGCAATTACAAATCTTCGAAATGAGATCATCAAATCTCTATCCTTGTATTACTATACATTCGTGGATCTCTTGGACTTTAAAGATAATGTATGTGAGCTACTAACTACAATGGATGCATGCGGGGTTCACTTGGACATCACAATCAATTTCGACCTCACCAAAGGCTACCTGGATCTTGTGATTACCTATGTGAGTCTAATGATTCTACTGTCCCGTGTCGAGGATCGCAAAGCTGTTTTGGGGCTCTTTAACGCAGCCCATGAGATGGTACATAGCCAATCAGATCCTAGCTTTCCAAGATTAGGTCAGATGATTATGGACTACGATGTACCGCTGAAAAAATTGTCTGAAGAGTTTGTACCACATGGTAAATTATTAATCAATGCGCTGATGTCTTTATGGCCGATCTATCCAGGGAGGAATTTATCTGCTGACACCTGGAGAGCAGATCAAAAACTCAGCCTCGTTGGAAGCCCTGGGCAACTGTTGAAAGCGGCTGTAACGGAAACAATGTCTTGTGAAACCTTGAGTTTGGACAGATTAGAAAGGTGGGTTGTCCTCGGTTTCACTCTTTGCCATACTGTTTTGAATCAAGAACAACCTGGCAAGCTTTGGACCACTGCTTTAGAATCAGGATGGGTTCTGGCTCTCTTTCGTGATGAAGTTATCTACATACATCAATACATTCAATCTTTCTTCGAGAGCATGAAGGGTTACAGCAAGCGGGTTTCAGAGGTCAAGGATTGCTATAATCAAGCTGTTCAGAAGGCTGGGCATAGACATAGAGAACGACGAAAATTCTTGAGAACAGCTTTAAAGGAATTGGGACTGATACTATCGGATCATCCTGGTCTATTGGGCCCAAAGGCACTTCTCGTTTTCATGGGCTTGTCTCATGCTAGAGATGAAGTATTGTGGCTTTTGCGACACGGTGACAATCCACCAATTCAAGGAAAAGGAAAGGGTCGAGGAAACGACGATCTGGTCGACAGACAACTACCAGAGCTGCTCTTCCACTGTGAGGAACTACGTGCCCTAGTTAGAAAATATTCACAAGTTTTGCAACGCTACTACGTTCAATTTTTGTCTGGCTTCGATGCTCCTGCACTGCATCAAATGATACAGAATTTACCTGTATGTCCGGAAGATGAGGGTGCTATTCTCAGCGACATGTGCTCATCTATTGCTAGTTTGACTGTAAAGCAAGTAGAAGATAATGAGCTGTTTGATTTCCGAGCATTTAGACTTGACTGGTTCAGGTTGCAAGCATACATGTCTGTTGCTAAATGCAACATGAACCTCGCAGATAACAGGGAACTGGCTTCATTTATGGATGGCGTTATTTTCCACACGAAAATGGTAGACAATTTAGATGAGATGTTGGTGGAAACATCTGATCTATCAATATTTTGCTTCTACAGTAAGATATTCGAGGACCAATTCCACATGTGTTTGGAGTTTCCTGCTCAAAATCGATATATTGTCGCTTTTCCGTTAATGTGCAGCCATTTCCAAAGCTGCACTCATGAACTGTGTCCTGAGGAACGACACCACATTAGAGAAAGGAGTTTATCCGTTGTCAACATGTTTCTAGATGAAATGGCTAAAGAAGCTAAGAATATAATCACCATCATCTGTGAGGAACAATGCAACATGTCCGACAAACTTTTACCGAAACACTGTGCTGTACAAATTTCTCAAGTTGTTAACAGAAAAAAGAAAGATAAGAATAAGAAGAACTTGTACGAAGTTCACAAGCCCGGCATTGAAAGCTACAGAAAAACCCGTGAGGAACTAACAACAATGGACAAACTTCATATGGCTCTGACAGAATTATGCTTTG
This sequence comes from Athalia circularis, assembly GCA_963978495.1. Classification (NCBI taxonomy): domain Eukaryota; kingdom Metazoa; phylum Arthropoda; class Insecta; order Hymenoptera; family Athaliidae; genus Athalia; species Athalia circularis. The sequence goes on from OZ021700.1 coordinate 19,075,999, forward strand.
CTATAAATTCCTGCCCTACCATCAATGTCTGGGAGTACACCTTTGCTCCAAGAGAATATTTGCACCAACATTTAGAGACGCGATTTGCCAAGGCCTTGGTCGGCATGGTAATGTTTAATGCAGACACCAGTGTCATCGCTAAACCTTCTGAGTTATTCGTCAGTGTAAGGGCATATATGAATGTATTACAGACTGTTGAAAATTACGTCCATATCGATATAACCAGAGTATTTAATAATGCCTTATTACAACAAACACAACAATTCGACAGTCATGGAGATAAGACTATTGCTTCATTGTATATGCAGTGGTATTCTGAAGTATTGTTGAGGCGAGTCAGTGCTGGAAACATTTGCTATTCTGGAAATCAAAGAGCGTTTGTTAGCCTAACAGCAGAGAGTGCAACACCCTTCAACGCAGAAGAGTTCTCAGATATCAACGAACTCCGAGCATTGGCTGAGCTTATTGGACCCTATGGAATGAAAATGTTGAACGAAACCCTAATGTGGCATATCGCCAGTCAAGTACAAGAACTGAAAAAGTTGGTTGCGGGCAACAAAGATGTTCTAGTTGCTCTAAGGACAAATTTTGACAAGCCAGAAGTCATGAAAGAACAATTCAAGAGGTTGCAACAAGTTGACAATGTTTTGCAGAGAGTGACAATTGTTGGAGTAATTTTGAGTTTCAGACAATTAGCGCAGGCTGCTTTAGTTGATGTTCTTGAAGAACGAATTCCATTCCTACTTAGTTCTATCTTAGATTTTCGTCATCATTTGCCTTCGAGTGATCCAATGAGAGTTGTTTCCGAAATGACGTCTGCTGCTGGACTCACGTGCAAGGTTGATCCAACTTTAGCTGCAGCACTCAGGAGTCAAAAGGCCGAAGCAGATGAGGACGAACATCTTTTAGTTTGTCTATTAATGGTATTTGTTGCAGTTTCAATACCAAAGTTAGCTCGGAACGAAAATTCATTTTACAGAGCATCGCTGGAAGGGCATTCGAACAACATACATTGCATGGCTACTGCAATAAATAATATATTTGGTGCACTTTTCACAATCTGTGGAAAAAATGATATCGAAGATAGAATGAAAGAATTCTTAGCTCTAGCATCATCCAGTCTCCTGAGACTAGGACAAGAAGCAGACAAAGAGGCAACGAAAAATAGGGAATCAGTTTACCTCCTGCTAGATCAAATCGTACAGGAGTCGCCATTTCTGACAATGGATTTGTTAGAGAGCTGTTTTCCCTATGCGCTGATACGTAATGCGTATCATGACGTTTATAAAATGGGCCATGCCCAACAATGAGGAATTACGCGTAAAAATAGATGAGAACTATATCATAATTTCATTAATATCTGAGCTCGTCTTCGATGCGAAACAATCTATTTATACTTCAGTTATTTAGTATAAGTGAAGAGTATGCCACACGTTTCCTTAAAACTGATTATACTCAAATTAACCATCCCTAGATTGTAATGTATACTTCGTAACGATATTAGATTATACGTAGCGGTAATTTCAACAAAACAAACTGGCCATGCGAGAGATATTTTTTATTTTATACATCGATGTACTATGTAAATCAAAGTAACCATTACCAAGATCTTGTATGGCTCAAATAAGTTTGTACTGTATAAGGAATATTGCTTGTCCGTATTTTTTAATAGAGAATCTAGAATTACGAAGAAGTAGGTAACAAACGCGAAACATTCTTCATTTATATTTGTGAATCGCGTGTCGTGATTGTCATGATGCATCATTATTTTAAGAATCGTAATATTTGAACGTTTCTGAAGTATCCTTATTATTCCTTATTGTTAGTACAAATCATCCGTTTGTAATACTGCATCATATCGATTTCTTACGTTGTTATACGCATACTTATACAAATTTAGGTATATTTCGTATCATAAGAGGCACGAAAAAATGATTATTCTAGCTGGAATTTGATTTAATTGTAAATCGTAACTATTCCATGATAGTTTTTGTATAGCAAATAAACTGAATCATCACTGTACAATTGCACAAATCATTACACGAGAAAAAGTGCGTTACTTTAATTCGAAAAAAATTTATGCAACTCCATGAATAATTGCAGATTTCGTCCGTTGAATTTTTCACCTGACCTCACCAGATAAGGTCGATTAATCAATTCACTGCAGTTTGAATCCAGATGTTCCATTATCTCGAAATCCTGTCAGCATTTTATTCGTGATTTGATCGGTCATAAAGTGTCGAGATAAGAAGGGTACATCACATATTCAGGTACCTGTATTTTACAGGAACATATCATTTTCAACTAAATTCCAAATATTTGTTCCAAAAATCGACGGATATTAGCTCCAGCGTTATAGATTTTCGTCTACAGAAAATGGCTTCAAATGCAGAATTGAAATGATAAATCCGTAAGCAAAACTTAAGAGACCAGAGAAAAAGATTCCCAGAACACAAGACTAGCTTGCCCAAAACGTTCAAAGGGCTTCAGAACTAATGTCGAAGCATAAAAATCGTTATCGGGTAGATATTCTATTGATATTCTACATCAATTGACGCTGGTATGAATGCTATAAATATCCATTCTACGACTCAAGAATACAGATTGACTCAAGAATGTTTCACGCAGGCTGTGTAAGCGAACATCAACTCAATGAAATTCAATTGAATTGGCATAAAAAGCAAAGTATGTTTCATCATTAAACGGAATGATGATAGCAAGGTGCAGTGTATGGCTAAAAAAATAAATTGTAGTCATTTTTTTGCACGACCATTGTCTTAAAACTTGTAGCAATGATTGCAGCATTGATTGCAATTGCACCTTTGGTTGTAGCTGCGAATTCATTTAGGGCGCGTCTCGCCCGGCAGCAGTAGGAATTGTCACGTTTTACTTAGACTGAACGCGTAGTGAATTCACTGAACTCTATCGATCATTATACATCAGTGAATGATTCTGTAGTTCTGTACACTCATTATCACTGATACAGAAAAGCGTCAACTGAAATCTTCAGTCAACGAGAGAAGATTAGTTTGTTCAGCAAGGGACTGTAGTTGCATTCCAAGCATTCTTGGTACGAAAAAGCATTCACGCGTTGACTGATAATCTTCAGTCAACGATTCTAAACGATTCATGCGACACTAGCGCTAGAAAAGTTGGAATCCCTCGTTGATGAAACCATGATGAAACCGAAAACAAGCTATAAAAAACCGTCAATTGCTGGATGACGCATGAGCCATGGATGGAGAATCGTGGTGCTCATGGTTAGCTGGTTTCCGACGGGTTGTCCCGTGTCCGTCATCAGAGACGTGCTTGCCTACGATTAAGAATATGCAGAGCTATTCGGGCTGTTGACGGATAACCCTGAAAACTCCATCACGGGATGATAGCGCGGACCGAGGAAGTGCTAATTATCCGTTGATACTTCTGTTGAGTGTAGCAAACCAACGTCTAGTCATATTTATTACACGACCCAAATATTTATAGGTGAGTACCATATTTCTTTGAAAATTGATTCCATGAACTATAAATACACTCTGCCGACTTATGACTAACAATAAACTATTTCGTTTGCATATAAATTGCTTCCTGGGCACTGCCTGCTCTTTTTTACTATGAGCAGCTGATAGCTACTGATTGTCAATGCGATTTACTGCTATGCTGGGTGTTAATGCAGATCATTTTCCTTGTTCAATGGTGGGTTCCATTTTATCAATATAATCATTCCATCCTAGCAATTGCTACTTATTTGCCAGATGTCATTTGAAAGCAAACCCTACCGTTACTAATATTCAATGTCTGGGAAATTTTCCAGTTCTTACCCAACATTATTCTTCTTCCTGAAACCTTTCAATTGAATTGCATGCATAGTAAATAGGTATATACTTATGTGCTTCTATGCTTGTGTAATATTTAGGTCAATCATATGTATCTATATTAATGTATTTCTGTAAAGCGTCATAAAAAATATGGACCTATGTCGAAGCGGTGGAGAGCCTCCCTACGTGGGTATAGATGACATTCAAGGAGATGCGAGTCAAAAAATGATTGCTCTTGAGCAGCAAAATCGCTCTGTACCATTGGTCAGTTTACCTCCTTCCTCTTATCATCTTGAGAAATGCCTACCTATCATCCAAACACTAGGTGTTCAAGGTTCACAAAACTGTTGATCACCTGCTAATATTTGAAAGAAGATTAGAGAAATTAAAAAAGTTATTTTGTGTTTAGGAAATCGTTGTGCCAAATTGCAATGGTGATAAAGACCTCCCTGACTTCGTACTAGCATATGTAGATCAGGAACCAGCTAATGTCACCAGGAGAAAAACCTTTGAGCAAAATTTGCTGGATCAGGGGCTTCGACTGGAGTATGAGCAAAACCAAAACTTATGTTTCGTCAAAATACATTCAACTCAGGTATTTTTAAACCCACATCTATCAACCATCAATTGATAATTCATCTTATTCAGTATTACCGATTGAACTCTAATGGTACTTTGAATGAATCATTGTATCTACACCTGAACCCAAGGTTTGATTAGCTCACGTACAGTGGTAACTAGTGAACAGCTTAACTTGTTTAGTACAAACGTTTCAAACTTTTATCTGTGCTAAGACTAACTGAAATTGAAAACTTTTCTGTTCAGGAGGTCTTGTGCAGATATTGTGATATTATGAAATTGCGTATGCCAATAAAACAGACTGCTGAAGAAAGAGCCCTGACGCAGGAACCCACAGACATATTTGATGATGCACGTTCTTATTTTGCACAAGTTTTTCACTTTGCAACACTAGATCGTGCGAAATTTCCATCCCGTAAATACCAACTGTCTGCTGAATTTTCCAGAGATAAGGCTTATTTGTAAGCATGCGTTGTATTTACGATAACTACATATTTTATCTTTCAGCTCTGTGAATACCCATATGATGGAAATAATTTTATGAACTTTACAACACAGCTCTGAAGCTCTCTTTTTTTTTCAAGGTTCGATATCGAAGCTGAGAACTTTTTTCCTTGGGGTATACGAAGTATGATAGTAGATTTTATTCTAGCACGACAAGCTGAGGGGATTCATTCTCTGCTGAATGATGGAGTTTATACGGCAGCTTACCCGTTACACGATGTAAGTAGAAATAACTTGTTAAGACTGTCAAAGTTCCTAATTATGACCTTTGAACTTTTGTTTTTTATTTTTTCAGGGTACCTATAAACAATCAGGATCCGTTAGGGCGTTGCTTCATCAAGAGTGGGGTGCTGCACGAAAATGGATAAAGTTACAGCCACTTGACACCATCAAGGATTACTTTGGAGTGAATTTTGCTCTGTACTTTGCTTGGCTTGGGTTTTATACATATATGCTCATTCCTGCCAGCATAGCTGGCCTGCTATGTTTTGTGTATGGTGAGACAATCAATTGATCTCTTCAGTGTTAACAGCTTTGGATTATGGCAAAAGGGTCGCTTAAATGATTCGATTTCAATTATACCATGATGACCCAGAATTTTTAACCGTAGGATGGATCACTTTGAGTTCAAACGAGTTAGCGCAAGAAGCTTGCAATCCTAACGCCCAAAATATTGTGATGTGTCCTCAGTGTGATAAAACGTGTGACTATTGGCGATTGAGCGAAACATGCTTATTGGCAACATTGACCCACCTGTTTGATAACCCGGCAACACCAGTATTCGCCGTTTTCATGTCGTTTTGGGCAACCTTATATCTTGAATTATGGAAACGACGGTCTGCAGAATTAAGTCATCGATGGGGTTTGATTGAGTGGGATCAAACTGCAGAACACCCTCGGCCGGGATATCTGGCTCTTCTTGCAAAAGCTACCTTTGTTAACATCAAACAAAAGGTACGTCACATTTTGAATGCATTCTCATACTTCGTTGCATATCATTTGATTATGGATATGCTGCTGGGTCTTCTAAGAAAGCGCTGTTAATTTCGTGAATTTTTATAGATACGATTCTGTTGAATAGGTGAATACAGTAACGCGGCTACGCGAGCCTTATGTAAGTTTCTGGAAAGTCCGAGTTCCAGCAACATTATTTAGTTTCTCAGTGGTCCTTTTATTGACGTGTACTGCGGTGGCTGCTGTTTTTGCTGTGGTTCTTTACCGCATGTCAATGATTACCAGCACTTCACTGTTTGGCCATGAGGTAGATTCGACAAGCTACAAGACTCTTGCTTTACCAGCCATTGCAGCTGTCATGAATTTGGTAATTTATCAACCATTCACTCCAATTCCTAAGAGTAGAGAAATCAATTGAATGTAATTTTGTTTAATGTGGGGATGTGATAGATAATCGCAGTAGATATTGGAATGATAGAAATTTACCGAATGTTCTGATTTGTAGGTGTGCATTTTAGCACTCAATTATTTGTACGATTGGGTAGCAGTATACTTGACGGAGATGGAATTCCTAAGAACTCAAGCAGAATTTGACGACAGCCTTACATTGAAAGTTTACCTCTTTCAATTTGTGAACTACTATGCTTCGATTTTTTACATAGCCTTCCTGAAGGGGAAGTTTGTTGGCTACCCCAAGAAGTATAATCGCATCTTTGGCTACAGGTATTTATTATCTATTTTCATTGTGATAAATTTTTATTTAATATTTTAGTCAAAGCTTCAATTTTTTCATAATGTGTAATGTACCAGACAGGAAGAATGCAGCCCTGGAGGATGCTTGATGGAACTTTGTATACAATTAGGGATTATAATGGTTGGAAAACAAGCGTTATGTACAGCATTGGAAATGGTTCTCCCAATATTACTGAAGTGGTGGGCTTTATTTCGAATCCATACAGGTCTTAAACAAAAGGACCCCATTCCTCCAAGAAATCAGTGGATACGAGATTTCAAACTTCTCGATTGGGGTGAGTAAATTGGCAACTATCGCTGTGAAATTTCACTCTCCTATACTTGGCAAGATAACATAGTGTATTACTCAGCTCGTAGTTGTGTTAGTATAGATTCTTCATTCTTCATTAGGTACACGGGGATTGTATGATGAATATTTAGAGGTGGTGATTCAATTTGGGTTCACAACTCTCTTTGTGGCAGCATTTCCATTGGCACCTTTCTTTGCTCTGGCTAATAACGTTTTAGAGATGCGTCTAGACGCAACAAAATTCCTGCGGCATTATAGACGACCAGTACCTAAGCGTGCACGTGACATTGGAATTTGGAGTCGCATACTTGATACACTTGCACGTATTTCTGTTACTACTAACGTAAGTCTAGTTCATTGGCTTATCTTTTCAGTCGAACACTATTCTAACTTTAATTTAGCCGTTTTAATTTTTTTGTCTGTGGTTCTAATCGACTTTTTCCAATTACAGGCATTCATAATAGCATTTTCGTCTAACTTCATACCCAGATATGTATATATGGTGGTAGTCAGCGGCGACAAGTCAGATACAGGATTCCTAAATCACACTCTTGCCTATTTCAACCCAGCAGACTTTGAAAGTGGGACTGCTCCACTGACCAGTAATTTTGAAAATGTAACGGAATGCCGATACGCAGAATACCGGAACCCTTATTGGTACCCTGAGTTTGCTTACAAACGACCACCCATCTACTGGCATATTCTGGCTGCGAGATTGGCTTTCGTAGTGGTTTTCCAGGTAACTATAAATATTTCTGTTTATTTCTAAGAATCGCCAATGGTATCAGTGATTAGTAGTTATATCAACCCGCTTCATACAACTGGCTTATCTTTGCTCAATGCCTGATTTGTGATAGAACGTAGTTGGTCTGCTGACGATGAGTGTGCAGTGGTGCCTATCAGGTCCTCCTCGGAAATTACGTGACCGTATAAAACGTGAAGCTTTTTTGGCGGAAGAGCTAATTATTAAAAAAGAAGCTGCACGTGCCAGAGATTATCTTGAAGGACAGCAATTAGATCGAACAACTTCTGTACTTGACAATGGCCACGGAATCCACAGAAGATCAACTTTCCGTGAAGACACATCTTTGTGATAACTGAATACATATCGTCTGAAACCTAAAAAGTGAATCTCCAAATTCATTAGAAATTTAATATTAACTTGTCTTTCTATCGGATGCAAAGCAGGGTGCTAATTTTTCAATAATTATTATCGAGTCATCCTGATCTTTATAATTAGTAATCAAATCTGAAGACGTTAGCTGATTCCACTATTGAGATGTAGTTGGGAACACCTCATCCTGAAGTGTGAGGTTCAGAGAACGAACAAATTATGTAATACTATTAGGTAGCGTATTACCTGTACGGTTTTAGTTTTTATACAGCTTTTGAACTATTTGACATGTCATATTTATTTTTATGTATAAAATATCGTTTGCATTTGATATTTTGTATACGAAAATGATTACTTTTCAACATCCATTTTTTTTGTCAGATTTCGAAAAGTATTCGCTTATCAATCGAATAAAATTTCTGGATATTAAGTAACGGTCAATTCACGTAAGTATTTTGCGTTAAGTCTTCAGTGATTATCTACCGAGGAACGCGGAAAGCCTGATCACAGGATCTACTAGAATGTACGAGTTCTAGATGGTTCGTTCGACTTGGCTTATTTTATCAGATGCGTGGGATCGTACAATGTATTTTTTTTTATCGACGCCGGAATTTTAACGTTGCTTTCCGCAAGCTCGTTTTGATATTTGTGATAATTATGCAAAAATTAAAAGTCCTTGATCTGTTCATTTTTCTAATTGCCTGAGTGGGTAATTACCACTCATGAATTCCATGCGAGAAAAAAGGTTCTCTGGACTTTGACTCACAAAAATCAAGCAAGTTCCAGCGTTAATGATCTTCGCTCTTCTAAATGGTTAACCTTCAGTTATCGTATCTCCTAGATCTCTGCATTCTGATTCGTGACAACATAAAATTTTCACATTTCTCCGAACAAATAACATTGCTCACAATCTCACTCAGAATTAAGAGACGGCCGATCGAAATATACCTCCAACAATCAAAAATATCATCGTAATTGTCTTGGTTCATTTTTTTCGTTTAGAAACTACGTAAATCATCAAACAAGTTGTGCTCGATCGAACCTAATAATTATTCACATGTTCTTTATTACGACCGATGACTAATCTCCGCTGGACCAGAATATAGGTCTTTGACACCCCACGGACGCGCACTTTTTTAGGTGCATTATTTTCTAACAACGTGCCACATCGGTATGTAATTAACGCGATTCGACTTGCACAGTTCCTATGACGGAAAAAATCCGAGCCCATTTCGTGGATGTGCACACTCCATTCTGCTGCAATCCGCAGCTCTTCTACACCCCAAACATAATACCAGTTTCAGATTCAGTGCTAATATTCTATTGAACTTTCCTTTTTTTCTGAATTCTTTCGAAGGTTTGTGGGTAAAAAACAAATCAAATGAAAAATACTATCAATGTGGTTAACATGGGGTCCCTCATGTGTCCTTGCCAGTTTTATTCAAGACACAATCGAGTAGATATCGAGGTAGCCTTTACTTCTGTCGTCTCCATTGAGTCAGAACACGAAGTACATTTCGCAACTATTAATTGTGTCATGAAAGTAATTGTAGAACGTTTGACGTCTGTTTACATCGTTGATTCCGCCTTAAACAACAAGCTCCTTTGATATCCAGGTTTGATCCAGCCAAAACGTTATAATACATCCGAATCCTGCAGATTTGAATCTAAACCAAAACTGAAAACAGCAATAAAAGTTTGTCTAACGACTTCGTTTGCAGTTGGATGAGATTAGAATTCTCGATATAATATCCAAACTACAGTTCTCGTTACATCCAACACTAAAAATTTGGAAATCAGAAGTTTTTCAAAAGTGATTCCTACGATCAACTTGACGAAAAAGCATGACGGCAGAGGTAAAAGAATAACCAGTCACATGATATTTGAGCCCTTTTAAGTACACAATGAACTTATATATTTTTACGACTGGAGCAGTGTTAAACGTTGCGATAAGTCGTTTTATTATTTGATTCGGTACTATGTGATCCGGGTGATCAATGAATTGTCTATAAAAATTATATGCTTCGAGTGAGAATCCGGGGAGAGACGGTCGCGAAGACTGCCTTCTCTTATTACCAATTGCGCTGCGCATCCTTATACGTATAGCCCCACCGATTTTGCCGACGTATAAGAAACGACGATGAAACCAATGGTGCTTCCTCTGCACCGATTGACAATGAGCACCAGTCGAGAAACAGGATCAGTCCGGTCAAGGGCACCCAGGTCGTGGTGCGGATCGAGAACCTTGAGCCGACCACGAGTATACGATAATTTCACCAAAAATGACCGGAGGCATGGTCAAACACTAAATCGACCCATGCAGCGTTTGTTGCCGTGAGACAATCATGCCTAATGCACTGGATCTTCTGCATACGGAGCCGAAGCACGAACGAACCCAATTGACAAACTGCAAAAACCATAAGTAAGCCCACAGTGATAATCAAAATTGACGTAAACATTTCGGCTGGTTCTGTCTGCGATAAAAAAAAATATAGAAAGAGAAAACTAACAACAGCTTCAGAGAAATATAGATCTTCATCCGATCAAGGAAACATTGGTACCTACTAATTTTCTATTTATGGTTGTCATCCTTGATCGTCGATGTTACATAAAAGAATCAAAACCGATCATCTCGAAAATTAAACTCTGAAACTGAAGACGTACTCGTTCATCAGATTGTACAGAAATGATCGTGAAGTACCATCTTTTTATGAGGCAAAACGAGCTTTCAGTAAATGATTGTGATGATGTTTTTTTCGGAATTGGAATCGGATTCGAATCGGAAGTTCAGTGCAACCGAATTTCATAAGCGTCACGATCCATGCATCATGTTTCAGCGCGAGTATGCGAGTTCATGCTCTATAAGCATAAACTATTAAGAAACATCGAAGATAATATTTAACTCATCACAACTGCAACTATAATCCCATATCTGCATAGCTATAATGCTATCTATGCACATAAGATGTGCTCTTCGTAGGTGGAAATTATATCGTTTATTGTTGCGCATGTAACGTACAATTGCTTGAGTGTAATTATATTACACTATGTGTACGTATCGAACGATCTACCGAGTAATTATAAAACTCAATCCAATGCATGAATATGTTAAAAAGTTCGAAAGAGGGCTATGGATATGTGATTTATCATATACCCACGTCACATTTCTTTCTTTATTTTTTATGATCAAGTTGACCTTTACTTCTATTAATTTATACATTCAGTTTAACTTCAATTTATAGAAATTATTACATGGAAAAATTTTCATGGAACCTTGTAGTGGCGATGTAAATCAAATTTTATTTTAACGATTTTAACGATTAAGTTATGAGACCATCAGTCGGCCGACAAAGTTAAATATCGTACGATGGTTGATTGAATTGGAATGTAGGAAAACAGCGCTCGGTACATATGAGGGTACGAAAGAGTATCAATTGGAATATTTGTTTTACAATATTAACTTGTCGTATGGATGTTATAATTTTGTCAAACTTCTCAAAGATAGCTTAGCATAAGGGATCCCCAGAGATTACTCCATGTCTATGTCGCCTTTCCCTTTCCGATGCAGCAGCGCTTGATAGAATAAAAAAACTGAAATGAGCATGTCGAGGGTCAAACGTGACGCACAACCCAGTTGGCGAATTCGGAGGTGGCAAATTCTGTATACAAAGATAGCTCATATTGGGGTAGATATGTCTATACCAACAATTTAAGGGTCGACCATTTATTTGCGATTCACCTTGCGTCAATTTATTTATTGTTAGAAAAGGTTCCGTTAAATTGCGAACAGAATCCCATTGGACAAAACGGATTTCGAGTGTAGCTATCTTCCTCGTGATGCTTACTAATTCTAGTATACATATAAATCACATTGTGCTCGTCGCACTTGTTGATTTTAATATTCTTCATAAAAGTCAAATAATGCAAATGTCGTCAAGTTTTAATATACAAATACGAAATTAATTTAAATAATAACCAGTTAGGATCTGTGGTAACTAAAATAAATCCTACAAAACGGTGCTATTTTTTTTATTTAAATTTTATCTGGTATTATTAGTAAATCCAAAAAATTCCACGTAATTTCTACGAAAAAGTAATCAACTACTACCGACGCGACTATTTTGCAAATTTATTATATATTTTTTTTTTTTTAAATTGGACACGTTGAAGCGATGTGTAGATAGATTTAGATATTGTTTGAAAAAAAGCAAAAAGCAACACAAAAAAGCAAAATGCAATCAGCACTTCGCGGTGACCGTGTATCAGATATATTAATCACCAAATATAATACCTGTTCCAGTTTCCGACCACCAATCGAACACTCGTTATTTTACCACCGATCCATTTGAATGCCGCTGTCTACAGAGTCATTTATTTTTACGCGTGTTGCTCTTGCGTCTCTTACGAAATTCGTGTCAAACGGCACTTGCGAAATCTGATCGTGTAAACCACACATATGTATGTATATACATACATGTATACCATGTATGAAGCAAAGGTTATAAACAAGCATATAGTTGATCCAACGCTTACGAATCGACAGATGTAAAAATACGCTCGATACATAATCTATCTGCGATTGCAGAAATAACTACCCATCTGCGACTTTTACATTCGATGCTACGCCCTCCAGCATGGAATCTGAACTTTTCAACCACGCACTGTGAATTTACATATGCCATAGATTTCTTGAATCGGTAAAGATTTAATGATTGTGCAGTCTGAACCCAGCTGCTGAACAGTATTCCATACATTCGAAATACATAGAATTATGTATCGTACGAGAGAAATTACAGCTGCAGATCGATGGTGCCTTTACATTCATCGAGCCATTAATCGTCGGACTACGTCGCTAGATATTATTATGTACATTTTCGATCGTCAAGGCGTATCGGAATATAACTCCTTCCGTCATAAGCACGTGTACATGCGAGCACATGCTTAATGCTTCATATTGTTCAAGTGCTTGCATAATATAACAGAACTAAGAATTCGTACTGCACAATCCCTGCGCCCGATCGAATGATTTGAAAAAAATAAAACCAAAACTAAAAAATAGTCGTATACCACGGTACGTACCCTGATTGTCAGGAGCTTTCCAACCGGCACGTGATATTGAGTTACGTTTATGCACATATTACGCGTATGTTAGTAGGAAGGCTCGCTCTCTGGATACCATATAGCTGATTAGTTATACGTCACATTATGTGTTACACATGTGACAACCGTTGGGTGACGTCCAAGCGTTTTTAATGTTGTATGTTAAGTTAATTTGTTTTTAAAAAATTACCTACCGCCGTCGTCCATGCAAGAGGAACTAGCGAGTTATAGATTACGATGTATTTTGTTTTATCGCGTGTTCAAAATTTCACTGAACCTCATAACGCTCAGTAGTTCGTTGTACCGAATATAAAATATATACTGAAAAATGTACGAAAAAAAAGGAGTGGTTTTATTGCGCAACATGTTATGATATGTACAGTGGAATAATTCAAGGCAACCGTTAATCGAAATGACGAGAAGCGCTATTTGGTTATTCAAAAAGGTTGTTCGACCTCTTTCCACACGAGATAGTGCAAATTATCCACACCTAACTGTAATGATGGAGAATTTTTGCGAGGTATATACGAACCACATAAATGATACGCAACCGACCTACGCTATGCAAAACACTCAGCATGAATGTCGACTCGGGCGTGCTCCGAACTATTCAAACCGTTGGGTTCGCCAAATACCTTCGTACACGTTATTTATTACTGCATCGCATACATGACATTGGCTAAGATGCAAATGGAACGTTGCATTGAAACGTCTTTCTTGAAAAAATAAATAACATAAGTACCAACCGAATTTATGCAATGCCACGTCGAGCCAGCGTATCATATATGAGCGCGTAATATAAATTCATTCAAGTGCAGCAGAATTTTTTTAAAAAATATTTATGTTGTTCGGACGATGTATGATGACATGATCTTCATAAAGGTGCTTTTGGTTCGAGGACCATTAAAAAACAAAGAAATGATTTTTGCGTCGCTACAATTATTTGGCACAAATTTTTTGTGCCAAAATGTACACCGACAATCGGAATTACTTGAATATTTTCAAAGCAACTATCGAATCACCGATAACGCACCAATGAACAAGAGTAAATTTCAGTACGAATCGCAAAGTGTTTGGACATGCACAAGGTGAGTCGTAAATTGGGCGCTCCGAGTTAAAGCACAGGTGCTAATGGGACCTCTTTTACTAAATAATTCTAAAACTGTCAGACTTACTAGTTTGTTTTTATTATAGGTGTATATTATATCACGTTAAACATATATTTGTCGTGAAAAGACCGAGGGGTATTGAAGAACTATTTCGCGCCATGTGTATAAATTAAATACGTATACTCTCACCGCGTTGCACGTTTATAAACAAACCACACCATGTGTACATAAGTATGTGAACGTAAATGCGATACGGGTATTTCGAAGACTCACTTTTCCTGCTTTATATCGGCTTGCATCACACGGCTGCACGTTGGCGACGAATCGTCTCGTACCTCCGACGTCGGACTATCTCTGTATACCTGCCTACATGTGATAGCGAATCGTGATCGTTCCGAGAGAACAGGAGAGAGTCAATAGGATTCGACCGAAGGAGAGAGCTGACAGATGTTGCAGGTTTCAACGTTGATATGGACGACCGGTCGAACGACATGAACGTTGTGACGGATCGCGTTGATGGGCACGTTCTTGCACCTGATCTTTACGAGTAGCCTGCAGGTTCCTCTGATGATCTAGGTTATTGTCGAAAGCGAGGCTTTCCGTCGCCCGGTAAACACGGAAATGATGAGAAACGACCACCCACTGTATATAGATGATATAAAATTCTATCAATTAACATTCTCGCGGTGCACCAACTTTTACCCGTCCTTTATACGCGCGTATGTATCGTATGTCGAGGCGGCAGAGCCATTTCTTTTATTTAAACGATTACGCCTCATGGGCGACATAGGTATTGCCGGTTTGGTATAGTAATAACAGTAATTTTCAATATCAATCAAATGATGAATTATACATAAAAGGGTTTTCTCTAATAATAGAACCAATAATATTTCAATGCAAGGGAAGATTAAACCAATTCACGACAGGTGTCAATTCCAAACTTCTGATGAGTTCTGATTTCAAATTGCCAAACGTTGCTATGCAAAACAAGTTCATAAATACTGGAATTTTGAAGATCGTGACTACGTTCGAATGATGTGATCATCCATCGTCCCAGGCATGAAAGTATAAATCACCGACATTTATAGTATTTTGACTCGGCTTTTCGCTGATTTGTTACATGCTATTGCAGTTGGCCGTTATATATACAATTCGCCGATCACATCGTGCGATCTGAATTGGCCTTTCAATTAAACCAGAAGTACTGCAATTGCAAGGTAGATTATAACCACTATAACGGCTAACCACCGGGCATTAATAACCACCTCTTTAATGCGGCAAGACGCCGAAGGACGCATTCGAATCTCTGATGCTTATACCTGATCTTTGTTATTACTTATCCCGTCAAGTTTTCTCGAAACTGCGCGAGGCTTTTCGGATCCAAACGAAAATATCAAATTTTGTTCGAAGATGAACACAACAGAGTGACAAATATTTCCGATACAAAGGTTGTGTTTTATGAGAATATTCCATTCCTGTCTGCGTCGATATCTCGTCGGGACTGAAAACTCGTTGATAAGCACTGCAGCTATCAACCGACCAATCCTTATTATACAAAGTGATCAATAGTTATGGACATGGTAATTCGGTTACGCAATACGACACGATGAGCCTTTTTAACATGCGGATCACACTTTTCTCGTTTCAACACGAAAGAAGATTCGGTGGAGGAGAAACAGAAGGAGGCTTCTGGGCGTGGTGAAAGGTGCGAGCTGATTTAGGCCGCAAGTGAGCTGATTGCACGGGCACTCCTTGCCAGAATCCACCAATCCTTGGTCCGCGGTCACGTTTCCGAAGATTTTTGGATCTCACGGCTAACGTAGCTCTGATTCAACTGAATTTATCCTACAGTGTTTCGTAGTCATCCACAGATCCTGTATGTTCCTTATGCGATATTCTGAGAATTTTATTTTTTATTTTCGTGTTATGTGTTTGTACCGCGTTAAAATTTCCACTGGGAACTGGACATTATCATATAGATTGTTCACGTACATCGCGCTGTATATAGGTCATCGTCCATCTACTTCGAGAAATATTATACCTACTTCCGCAGATAACGCGCCTTCGTATACCTATCTGTATAATATATTTCCAAATTTAGTTTACCGAGACAAACTTGTCTTTAGTTTATCATTACATCTCGAATCTGCAGATATTTAACTTACATAACATTGAATTCTCTCACGTCGGTTAGAACTCGCTTGATCTCATCGAACGAACTACATTTCACAAACACATATGACTCGGAAATGTGTGTATTACTTTTGAATACGTCTGTCATAAGCAATTAGTGAAACAACTTGTCAAAATGTAAAAGTAATAAGTGAGAAAGCCCCGACTATCGAGTCCTCGTGGTTAGTTCAGATTTAAAAATCACTACAAACACGTTTGCCCTCCCAATATATTGGAGACTGAATACACATCAAGAGACTCGGTAGAGTCTCGCGCCAAGTACATTCAAAAGGACGGGCGTCTACCGAGTATCTTTACTGCGACGGGAGCTGGAAGGCGGAGTGGGGATTTACGTTTCATTAAATAGCTTCCATATTATTGATGTTACAGCAAATTTGGAATCACTTTCATCATATAAATCGGGGACGATCTTTCATTTGAGCCTAATTTCAATCAAATTGGTGGTCGGGGAGGCTAGATATGAAGATCTCAGCTATTCGTTATTACAGGTTCTACGATTACGATTTTCACCATCATCGTCGACAATTGTCCAATTTCCAAACCGCTGCCAATACGAATATATGGGTATAGAAGGGAAACCGCAGCCGCCGCGCCTGACATTTTATTTCTACCGAAGGCAAATAGTTAGCCGTTGTAGAGTCTACTACTATCTAGGGACTCTAGCAGACGCCACTGCGAGTGAATAATTATTTACGATCGTAAATCGCAATATGCAAAACTCGATTATAGAATGCGGGTCGTGCTTACCTACGACGTTGACTGAAGATGCTCACGAAAACGACGTTCGGGCTTTCATTTAAATGCAAACATGAATAGTTTTCGGTGAACTTGTAATAGTTGAAGCGTTCAAAAAAAATCAAACAAATAAATTTAATTAAATTAGAAAAAAAAAATAATTGAAGGTAGTGGGACTTGGCGAGCTTTTTCGGAAAAAGATTAGGATTCTTGTACGCAATATAACATTAGCTCGCCAAGAACCACGTACTCCAATTTTTTTTTTTTTTTTTTTCAATTTAATTAAATTTATTTGTTTGATTTTTTTTGATTGTTTGAATTGATTTTCATCGATGTATTTTCCAATTCTATTTTCTCACACTTGGTAATATTGTTCGTTGTATGTTTATTTCAGTCTTCTCCAGTACTCTTGTGCATGATGCGAAGTTACCTGTACTTGGCACAATAATTGATTTGAATCCTTTTTTCTTCCATAGTTGATACATTTTTTGACAATAAAGACATTTGGATAGTAGTTATTATTAAACATTTAATGTACTTGGCGAACTTTTTTGCACCGTAGGTGCCTTTTGGGGGGTTACCTATACCGTTACGTTTCGAACGATCGCCATTTTTTTTATTTTCTCTCGTTTTTTTCTTACATATTCATGAACTGTATGTTAACAATTTTCGCACGGTTTGTTTTAGCCGATATACGATATCATCTTAGTTAGGGTCTTCATACGAAGAAACAAGACATTAATATTATGCGCAGTTCACTTCGAATTTTTAATTGCGTTTAAATAATTTATATCTCAGAATTATCTATTGTTGATGAACATCTGCTTCTGATTAGAATTTCTCAATATTCCAATTCAGCATGGAGTTGATAAAAAAAAAGAAGAAAAAAAATAGATAAATAAATCACCACAATAATATATTGACGATAAATCTGCACGTGTAATGCGCCAACTATTATATAGGTGTGAAAAATCGAAGGCTCAATCTGCAGAGCGTACTATATATATATAGGTGTATAGATATACTATAGACACGGGTTGAAAGCGAGGCGATTATTTGAAGTGCCCTTGGTGGAAAGGTGAAATCTAGTGGCAAACGAAGAGCGTGCAAACGATACTGAACATGGACAGATGTGTTCCGAGCAAGCGTAACTGCATGCCTGACATAGTCCAATATGGAAAGCAATTATCTTAATTATCTTCGAGGCCTCTAACTCGTTGGCTACTTCGTTTCAGGCCAAGTTATCCGATGTTAGCAAAAATGAGCTATGCTCACGAATATGACTGTGCCTCGCATGCCTACACTGCATATTCATCTGTATATTCACTTATCCGCTTACATACTAAAATAATAACATATGGTGATACACATTTCCAATACGCACAACGTTTTCGTGAGATTCTTTTCGAACGGCATATTGCAATGTCGATACGTGCGAATATCAATGCACGCTGCAATATATACATACATACACCTCAGACTGCATCTAGACCGAGACCCGAGGCGTGCAGCGCCGTTGTCTTTTCATTTTTTACTCATTTCTACTGTTGTGAGTAGTTTGTAACTTTTTCTTCTATTCATGTCCATTTGAATGCAGATTTTATTTGCTCGTATTTACTCATTTGCACCATACCATATCCGTGTACAGTTTTCCGAAGGAGAGTACAACAGTTTTTGAAGCACTTCTGATTCGAATGTTCGCACAGCTGAAATACATGATAATTATGTGTGATTAAATGTCAAGTACAATTTTTATATTTAGTGCTTATCGTTGCAGCTGATGGAAGGTGAACGAATAGAAAACAATTTTCTGCAATTCACTTACGTTTCATTGCGATATATTAGCTCGCCGATGACAATGAAAAGACGATCATTCATAATCCTTTGCGTATGGTTTTCACATGAAATCGGTAAATTACAGTGTTTGAACACAACTGCGGAGGTCAATTCGATGAATCACCATATAGAAGCTTTATAACGTATAAATGATAATTGGGGTGAAGGTACGTGCATTTGACGGTCGTTTGAATTCCATGACCTTATGGCCCTTAGCGCGTAATATTTTTCTACAACTCTCAACGTGCAACGTTTTCCATTTATAGAAATATTCAATCACGATGTACATGGAAAAAGACACACCAGTACCCCTCCTTCGATCAAATCTGATATTTCCGGTCTTGAAGTTCCATAATAGATTTCCCTTATGCAGTTTCAAACCTTTTGGAACCGGTACGGATCGAATAACCCGGTAGAACCGAAGTTGATGCTGATGAATTAAAGAGACGGAAAGTGAGATAGGCTTGGATATAAACACCGATCATTTGCTCAAACCGTGCAGGCAACTTCTTCTCGAGGCCGTCCAGTTTCTCGCATCAACGGCGAGGAGCGCAGACTCCGATTATGATAGGATTATATTAATGTATTCGTCGCATTCACCATGTATTGCCAGATTAGAGCCGGCGATAATTTCTCTGCTAATGAGCGGTATGGTTATCGAAATGAAAACAAAATTTCTGATATACGTAAGAATGTCGGAAAAATATACAGATGCGTTGAAGATCCATGCACGCGTTTCTTATCACGTACGGTCGTATACGTGTCAATCGGGTCTTCTCGAAGTAATATGGCGGGTTCGTTTCATGTTGTTTACTGGGTGGCCCTCGTTGTGCAGTAATTTTTTTATTCAAACTCCAGACCTTCGGCTCGCCACATTATATCCTCGTAGTTGTAAAGTCGGACGAAGTTGTCGCACAGTTTAGATTGCCTGGTGACAGAATCTAGAAAGTCGGATATTGAATTTCATTATATTACATCTCGATTACGCGTTCAACAATTAAATGCGAACGGCATCGCGCGCCATGGTATATAACATAATATAACCTGGCAGAGTTGCAGACATTGCAAAGGCGATCAGCAGCCGCTGCTCATGTGAGGCGAATAAAAATCATCGTCATAATAACTACACGATTATTTAGCATTGCTATTTTGTATTCTTGAATCGCATCATACGTATTATACGTATAGTAGAGGTATCCGCTATTACACCCAACTTTATAGAGAATTGTGGTAACATTTATTCTGCCCATGCGGATACCGGTGACTCCGACGAGTAGACTTTCTGTTTTGCGCGGATTTTACCACACGGAAGGGTAGTCAAAATGTCATGTCACTGCGTCGTTCCAATTATTCAATAACTGATTTCTTCGAATCAACATCCTGTTGTTTGAAGAAGAGCACTACGATTAATCAAATTTTCATCCGGTAGTCGGTTTATCTCTAAATCCTGAATTTACGAACCGACAGAAATAATGAACACGAACGTCATAGGTATGTTATACCTATATGGCTCTCATCGTTGTGCGGCTAACGAACGTTATTTCTAATTGCAAATTACTGGGGCATAACAAAAATATGTCCGTTCACGGTCTCATTGGCCAACTTTCGTAATGCCTATAACATGCACATGTCTATCTTGAACGTACTTAAGGTATAATTTATGCAGAAACTATGAATATGCTAGATCAACTATTGAATCACTCTCAGACAATGATTTGCCCTAATTCTTTTTTTTTACAATTAATTGCTTACCCGCAAATCTTATACAAACGAAATTTTGAGGCACGTTTACTGGATCGAGAAAAAAAAATTCCGTGCTGCGATCCGATGCTCTCAACCTTCCAAGATCTCTAAATGGATACAGACAGCATTTAAGAGCGGTGGTTTGGTCGTCACATAGTCGATTCTTTCCTCGCGGGAAGTTGCCAATTCAGACTATTACGCGGAACTCTTTGATCTCAGCGTAAATTGTATGATGCCCAGCAGAAGACGTGTAGTTCCCTCCGAGGAACATGGAGGCAAGAAGTCGCTTCGGTCATTTCTTGTTCCATCGACAGTTATTGTCCCATGCAAGTCTTAATTGGCAGAGTTTTTATCGCCATTCGATCAATTATCGGTCCACAAAAACTTTTCGCCGCATAACCCATGATCGCCGCGTTGCACCCGTTCTAGATATATATTCTTTTTTCAATCACATTTTAAAGTACAATTTATCCAGTGTACGTGACAACGGTTGACCAAGGTCAAGGAAACTCTTCTTCCGGGTGCGCCTTGGAGTTGGCATACGATCGGTACCACCGTATCGGTCTCTCAAAACGCACCCTCGATGACCTTCGCCCGAAGTCCGTTTCGCGACAGCTTGGTTCCTCGTCTGGAGGACGTAAATAACGCCAACCGGGCTGTTCATAGTAATATCGTATCGGTCGTCTAATAAAATGTAATTATCTCTCGCTATAATACATACATCGCAAAGAAGTACAATTGTGCAGCAGAGTTTCGCATAACTGCTGTGTGGATTTCCCCCAGCTTTCGGTTTAAAACTTTAGCTGATTTTAGGCAGGGTTCTGTTCGTAGCTGTGGAAAGGGAGTCGATGTAACGCCGGATGCAAAGGGTGTTCTCCAAGGTGGAGGCCTCGATTGTCCTCGAAGAGGTGAACGGTGGAGTCGCAGGTTCGTTGTATCACATATTCCCGGCGAAGTCAAACGACACCATATGTTTTCGCGACAAACAAAAGAGTGTTCTTGCCAGAACAGAGATAGGTAATGAACGAGAGAAAGAGAGAGAGAGAGCGAGTTGAGATGTAAAATGAAAGAGAGTGAGACGATTGGCACTAGCGGGGCGGGCGGGAGGGAGTTCCGTGGCAACATGGCGACGGGAAAGTAAGCTGCCCGCTAGTGACTGAGTGACCCACACACAGTCACCGTCACATACCGTTCTCTACAATCTGCTGTGAGCACGGTACGATAAAGTCTAAACTGGCAGTGTTTCAAGTGCGCTTGCTCAGTGGTGCTGCTCGCGACCTCGTGACCGCTACTGAGCCCGCGTTTTGCTTCAAAATTGGGCCCTGCTATTAAACGATAAAAAAAACAAAAAACAAAAAAAATCACACGAGAAGGAGTTGAAGATCAACCGGAAAACCCGAAGCGCTAAAAGAGCGGGGTAGTGGAGAGGCGAGTTTTGTTCGTTCGCGCGTTACCGATACGAATGGTGTAAAAACATTTACCTTATTTATAAACATCCGAACATGGATGGACCTACCTGGATCGCCTTAACTAACCGAAAACCCAACCGGTGTATTCGATGTGTGTTCAATTGATTCTTACTTCGTTGAAAATTACGGAGGAGACAACAAGCCGTTGGAGATGTAACATTTGGAGGGATATCGAAGAAGACGCATTATTACCTGGTGCAGATCCAATTTAGAAAGCACAAACAGGACTGCAGCAGCGATCACGGATCATCCGCGCCCTCCCCATACGTCGCCGCCACCGCCGCCCCCCCCTGCAATTCCTTCAGTTTAACTCTGACATCGCTACCGTGCGGTGCTAATTGGAGAATATTAAGCGGTGTCCATCGTACGTCTCACTGCGATCCGTTCGGATATATTTTTAAAAATATCTCCGGATCCAGGCATTTTATTTCTGTTTATTTTTACAAATTTTTTCATTCCATTTAAATCGAAACTACCATCGCCGCGAGAGTATATATTGGAATCGATGTGCGAGTTCCAGGACGCCGGGTATCCACCGACTTTCTAAACTTCGAACATCGTTTGGTCAACGGCGAGATAAGGTGCTTCGAAATAAGGCTCCAAGATGGGTTGACAATAGTTTCAATCGCCCTTGACTCGAGATATATTTCACTCATAACTACGTATGCAAACGATACGGATTAACAATTGAATAACGTCGACGATCTGTACTAATTAATAACACACGCTAAAGTATCGTTCATCCGAGATTAACGAGATGAAACACCTTCAGCCGTTATACACCTAGACGTACTATATGCATTACGGATTGTCGCGTGACACCTTCGTCGTCGCGTTTCTTGCAACCCGCGCCATTGGAGTTCTTCGCACGGCGTCAAACAAACAGGTCCTTATAAAAGCAGTGTCGCTATATAACTACGTGCTTTCATCTGTTATAAATAATATCGTCTAGTCCGGAATTTTGGTTTCTCGGTTCAACCGATAATTAATTATCAAATTCGTGCGTCGCGACTCGGAAAAAAGATTTGAAGAAACAAAAATCAGAAAAGGGAAGGAACAACACTTGGCAATAATAATCATTGAAAAAAAGAAAAACATAACATCTTTATTATTACATCGGAAAAATGCTCAACTGCACAGATCTCGAGTGTATCCTGCACCATCATCATTACTACGCCCATCTTCATCAGTTGCAGCCACATCTTCCCCCGGAATACGATCACGATGGTAAGTAATTATCTTTTATGGTGTTTTGAATTTTGTTTACATACAAGTTTTGAAAATATCAAGGCACTTTGATTATGGATAACATGCGGATGTTTCAATGAATTAGTCAGTTGTCAATTATTTATGATGCGTAAATATACCGAGCAGGCATATCTCTAATAAACATTTCGCAGGACAAAGTCTTTATTGGTCCGGATAAAGCCTAAGTATTGAGAACTCCGACATCTTAGCCAGGCTTGTGTAATTGGTCATTCAAAAGACGGACAAGTAGGTAATGTAATCAAACAATTGCGAACTGCTTCGCGTGAATAATATAATAAATCATACATCGTCTAATTTGAGTTATCATTTTTTTTTTTCAACGACACACGGTGACGCTCAGATTGTAACAGGATTGGGTGAGATTTGTTCGACTTAAAAATTTTGCCGGACATTGATAGCTTATAATTATGAGGAGAGAAATTGGCAGAGCCAACGGTCAATTTTAATTCAGACCAATGTAGCAATCCACTTTTATCTCACACGTATATTCTATACATATATGCTTTTTGACGCTTGAAATGTAAATAAAAACTCCTATAGAAACACACGACGTTGTGCAGAGAATGATTTTGCACCGTGTAATCATCTATGTACATATATAGGTACTTTCTTCTCGTTCCACATTAATAATTTCATTTCACTCGTTATAAAAGCGGGTGAGAAATTCATCTACAACATGTAAGCTACGCGATAATTTCATCGTAAACTTGTTATACAATCTACAGTAATAAATATAATACGTATTCAAACCGTCATATAAAGAACGAACTATTCAGACGTGTGTCTATACAGGATTTTACATCCATATACTCAATTGCATTTTCGTGCCACGTGTAGTAAAATGTTATTCAGTTTATCCCATATTGCAGGCTTCTGGTATTACTTTCTGCTTTAGCAATATATTTTCCGGCCCCTGCGGTTCGAAGTAATACAATCGTGACGAATGGGGCTTGAAGGTCGCTAGGATATCGGTTGACTTCACGTTGTACTTGCTTAGTGCAGAACAGTGTACGCGACAGTTCCTATACGATGATCCTTGATATATCTACGGAAGTATATAGTTACGTATGAGATTATACATGCATTGAGAGTTTAAAATCGCAATTACTTAGAATTCACGAACTGATGTTAAACGCAAATAGGTATATATATATATTTCAAATTTCTGTGTAAAATTCCATTCCTATATTGGCTGATGGAACACCGATAATTTTGTAACTATAGCGTGCTCGTTTCTTGAGTTATTCTTCCATCGCGTCAACGATTATTACGACATTTAACAGATGGATATCTTGGATTACAATATTAATTACGGCGCAGAGATCTGTATTGATTACACATTCGATGGCATACAACTGCGCTACTCCGTCATCCATTATTACTCAACTGTTACACTCTAGCATGCTTAGACTAATACGTAAAAACTAATTGCAAACGCAAGTGTTGAAGAAGGCTAACTAACCAGATTTATCATCATCGTTATTTCACTGTACCGATACCAATGAATAATAACATTATTCAACTCGACCTCTTGGTCAACGTGTTTTGTTAAACAAAGAATTAGCTCACGGCAAACATATCTGCTCGCGTATGTTTTTCGTGATTATACAATACGAATTTTAAATATCCGACGTGAACGTGTCATTATGGAAGACCAGGCATCTCGAATGATGTCGTTTAACTCGTAATTTGAATAAAAATTGTTCTCGGTACATATAACGCTGCGTGTCCATTCTTTTGGAAAAGCGATTGGAATCACTGACTCTCAGTTTTTGCATCATCAACGGTATAGCCGAAATTATTGAAAATTGGCATGATGATCATCTCAGCCTGGTAACTGCTGGAAAATTATCTGAAACATATTAACACGATCAACGTTATTGAATACAACTGCATTAACCATCAAATATGAATAAATTACATCACAACTGTGCAGCCATTTCTATAAATATTGCAATTTTCTTATTACCTCATTGTCAGTGGATCTATCAGTACTGGCATTTTGATGATTCATAGGTCAAGGATTCATTAATTTGGTAAGCATGCAAAATACGTTATGAAGTTTGTACCGGTTCGGGTCGTATAAAACATGTTAAGTTTTCATTAACTTCAAACTATAGGATATTTCATGGCTATAATTATATTCGATGACATTAGCTTTAGGCAAAAACATTTTTCATATAACCACCGAATAAATTAATCCTTTGATCACGTACTCACGTAGGGAAATACGTCAAGTTACGTTTGTTAGATCGGCAGCCAACTTCCTTGGGTACAAGTATGACGAGCGGTCGTATAGTCGTAGACGGTTTGGTTACATCCAAACGTAAAACTTTACAACCTTCCTGAGTTTTACTTCGAGGTCGACCGTCCTCCAAGACCAATGCTACCTGGATCGGTGGATACCGATCGGCGTACATTTTGGCTCATTTCATCGCGTTATCACTCATGTGGCTCGTATCAGGTGCAAAACATTCGCAGAGGCTTACTATACATATCACTAGTTAAAATCCGCTCGAAAACTTGTAATACATAATTAAGTTGTGCCGTTGAATTCAGGAATGAAAAATTGTTTTTCTGTTCAGGTATCACAAATTGCTTACCGATGTCTCGTCTGAAATTTCTTGGAATATCATCGGCTGTAGTTCGTTAAACAGAATATTTATATATTGTATTGTTGGTGGCATGGATAAAGATTGTCGGCTCTTTTTGTTTTTTGTGAGCCATATTATTGGCAGAGATGTTTTCAATTTTGGCGGAGCGTTGATTTCGCAATTAGCCACGATGTTGAATGGTTCGATATTTATGCCGGGTATATCCGCATGTGGCGTGGGTTACGTATAGTATAATATGTTATTTGAATAGTCAAGTGTTGCGGATTTCACCTGAGAGACGGTCTCGGAGATAGGATATAGTATGGTAATGTGGCAATGTGGTAATATGTCTAGTTAGACGCAGGTCATTCACGCCCTAGGCATTAATGGTAGCGGCTATAACCATATAACGACACATGTAACATCGAGTTTTTTACAGAAAAATTTCAGTATTCCACACCGCGATGTTTATAGCTTTTTTGAATTCTCAATGATTTTACTGAAAATAGCCTTCCACGAGGCCTTGTTCTGCTCGGCAGCTGTACACACATTTTAATATACCCATACATGCCTATCGTATAAATTGACCTATTTCTTTACGCCCATATAAAAATTAAGAAAAAAAAAAATTTCTGTCTCGTTTACTAGATTGCCGATTACTCGGAGACGGTATTATATCCACAAGTTTGTACCGTGCTCGACGAAGGTTGATGACGAGAGGTTTGCCAACGTTATTTTTCAAATGGGATGTTAATGTAGGTATTCAGGATATTCTCTACCTGTTGAAATAGCGGTTTGTATTTGCTGTACTTTCCGCCGCGAGCCCTGCAGTTTGTGTGGTAACGCAGCAACCCTCGCGGCTGATGCTAAAGTTTTTACTATGTTTTTTTTTGTTTTTAATTTCTTTATTTACGCAATTAATTGTCTCAGACGACTCACGTCAGACAGTATTACCAAAGATAAGAGCAGCTACTGCTGTCGGCAATTCTCTCACAGCTCGTTATATTACCTAATAACGTAATGAACATTACGTTCCAAAAATTTGGACCCTCCGGCACGTTGTGTACCTGGAAGAATGAAATATACCGCGTTCGTTTTGCGGTTTATCCGTGCCGAATTATATCATATAAAGTTGCAATATCATTTTATTAACAGTCATCTTTTGTGGAGTATGTTAATCCTTGATTCGTGCCTTTTGGCAGATTGAATGGTAGGATAAACTAGGCCATTCTATACGAATGGATTCAGGATTTGATAGTTCAGACGTACTTCTCGTATGGACCTACTTAATTATATGTTGACTCACGTCATTTAGTGCACCCAGTTTGCTGGTAATAAATAGCGAATTGTACATGTACCTGGAGGACAATTGGCATTTCGATTCACATGTGAACGCTAACATACATGTATATTGTAACAACTTATACGATCGTTCAATGTATGTATGTAAGCGGGATATTATACATATGGAAATGTCAGAGGTCGTATAATCGGTATAATCATGTTTGCGCAATTTTTTCAATATAATCATCGATAAAAATTATCTCGTCGCAAAAGAATTCGTATCAACTCGCCACTTAAAATTCGATATCAATTTCATCGACGAATACAAATAAAATCCGTTTCTTCGTCCATGAAAAAGCTATCGAATTTTCGCCGATATTAAATCATGGAAATAGGTCAAAGCGGGGCGGGTCTCTGCTGCAGGAAGAAATTTGTAATTTATGTTCATCGCGAGCGATCATATTTATTTTGCCGTGGGCAAAGTTTACCGTATAAGAATTGGGCTACATCATCGATTCAAATATCTTAATTCACAATCATCGCGCATTAGCTGCTGCACTAATCGACTTATTATCATCCAAATTATAGTTAACTTATTACTACGGATGACGTGTCTATTGCGATTGGGATTGACATACTACAAAAATTCACCACATTTCCACCGTGCGGATTTTCACTTTTGAACAGAAATTTGAATCATGCGTATACAGAACGAATCGGATTGCTGTTTAGGATCACAGCAACGCTGACCCTAAGGCAATAATCTTTCTCACTTGCAATTAGGTGCGCAGGCAGCAAACACGGTTATAAGTCGAAGACTACATTTATGTGTCTGTCTATATAAAATGCGCGGCTTTCTGCCCATCTAGCGAGACCTTGGCATAGATAACCGCGGACTGCCCGATGTGTATGGAATTTAGTATTATCCTAGAAACATTAAATGTCTCATGCGTCATTGACTACATATATGCTTATCCTCAGCTATTATAGTCGCTTTGTATCACGTATTGCGTCATGTGTGTGCGCTTCGTATTTTCTGCACCAATTTATCTGTGGCCAAGGTACTAATTCGTGAAAAAGTGAAGAACATATTATAGAATATCCTTTCCATATAGAAATCTTAGCGTTCACCTCTGGGCTCTATATACGAATTTGAATCGCATAAAATGTGAGTATATTACGTTTACTTTCACTTTTGTGTACTTACCCCGTAATAATATGCGTCTTCACGACTGGCTTTCTATTTTGAAGCTTTATCACACAAATGCATTAAATGTATCAATGGAAAATTTTAATGCTATTGACGCGCGTAAATGATGAAGTTTTTTGTCAAATATGCACATTTTGATCCACGCATTTGGAACCCCTCGATTTGAATGATATCGCAGGTGTGGCCCTTATACGTACATGTCACAACTAAATTCTACACTTTCTAATTTATTACCGTTCATTACTCATGGAACAGTTAATCCGAAATACTGCACTGCCAGGTAAATCCATATTTGTTGATCAGGCGACGTGCTAATGCGAATGGAATTGAAATTGCAAATATCAACTGGCGTGTTGCAGTTAAAAGTTACGTTAGATTTTATGGGGTCATATGAACGCTAGATTATAACAGCGATGCAGTGGTAATTACACTACCGTTACAATCGCGCGCTATACCGATAAGTGACAGGTATAATTGCATCGACGTAGATATCGATCGTTCAATCCTGCAGAATGCTGCCTGTCAATAAGAGAAGGGATTTATTGAAGCGAGTATGAACAGAATTTATAATTATCACCATTCTGTAACAAATGTATGACGGAATAAAGGATTAAAAAATTTCTTTTTGGCTACATTTATAATATATTATTTAAACAAAATTACAAGTTTTTAGAACATACATATAACGAGGATTGCCTCAAGGTCAATAAAACTGTCTTTCAAACATTCGTTCAATAACTCAGCGTCCAAAAATTCTGCTGTCTCTGTTTTCGTTTTATTTCTTGATAAAAAAATAGCCGACGGATTTTCCATGGCAGTACACAACAACGATATCGAACCGCTTCTACTTTTTGCACCGCAACGATTGTTCTCGCGAGTTAAAAATATGAAAATAGACGCAGATTATCAGGATGACCAGAAGTTTTGATGCTATTGTACCTTTTCCTCGCACCTTTTGCTTGTTTCTTTTTTTTTTCTATTCCACCGTCCAAGTTAGGTTAGGCATAATTTTTCAAATGGATAAAAATTGCCAGGTATCTTCATAACATAGCCGAGGCATTGTTAATTCTATACGGTGATCGTGAAGCCGATCGAATCGTAAGAATTCATCGAGCGACCGAATCCTCGCATAAATTAGATCGGACTTGCGTAGGTGTTCATGAGGACCCAGGTGCTTCTGCTGTTGATCAGTTATAAATCAACGGAACTCGCGTGTCTGCATGCCCATTGAATACGTATATACGTGCAGTGATGAATAGCTGAAATACGGTTTAAAATTCCTAAACTTTTGGATCACAATGATAAACATATACGTATAGATATTATGTATGTGCTTCAATCATTCCTGCACGCGTCACGCGGGTGCGCGTAACGATAACTTATGCAGTTTGCAGTGATGTTTGGAATAGCGTATGACCTCCTCTCGATTAGGTTGAAAAGGTTGATCTTGATTCGAATTACACCTACTTTCTCGAGTCATTGATCAGGATAGTCAGGATTGAAATTATGTCAAACTGGGGCCATGAGATGAATCAATGGGATAATGTTAGACCAGTAATATAGATGGTCATTACATAGACAATTTCACTGTAGAAGCGTATTGATATCACATGACTCAACTAGTGGTCAAGTGAACTCAACTGAATTGACCCTGGAGGACTATTCGACCCTGTCCGAAGTCATTTAATGATAAACTTTACGCCCCACGCCAGCGCACGGCATCCTCCGTTATTTGTAATCGACAAACGCCGTGTCATTTCACAATTTTATTACATCCCCCCCCCGCCACTGTAATGTGATAATTTTGGAGAATATGTATCGAAAAGTTTGCGTTTGTTTGATGATTTAAAAAAAATCCAATGCATAAAACGCGAGGTAAAACGTCAATGCCAACGGGTATGCCGTACTCGTGAATGATTCTTTCATCATATTGTCGATCTTATTGTCGTAGTGAGTACAAAAGTCGCAGTTCCGCAATGGCATAGACTCTCGCTTGAATTACTTTTATCTATACTAAATAATGATTGCTGACTTTATATTAATGTTATGGTATATAAGTTCACTTCTTGTAATCAAGCGTTAGAAAACCTTG
Organism: Athalia circularis; assembly: GCA_963978495.1. Lineage (NCBI taxonomy): Eukaryota > Metazoa > Arthropoda > Insecta > Hymenoptera > Athaliidae > Athalia > Athalia circularis. The sequence goes on from OZ021700.1 coordinate 19,106,641, forward strand.
ACTTTCGCGTTCATCTGGTAAACGTGATGGGTATATACAATAACTGTACCATGGATGACTTTCTCGCGTTGGGCTACCGCATCAGGTGTACGCGGCCCATTATTTTCAGCTAATTGTAAGCGATTCCGCTAAACGAATTTCATGTATGCCAGCTATACATATACCATAGACAGAGGAGATACATCGACGACATGAGTTACGCTAAAACGTTCGTCGAGAGTTTCTCGCACAGCAGCTATTATGAACTGTTATCAATATAAATGGAAATTGAGCCCCTAGGCGCGATGTAATTGAATAGTAATAAAACTTCAATTGAAGAACTAAACGAACTTTTAAATGACGATTTCTCATCTCGCCATCTGGTATCCAACTCTCTAAACTGTATCACAGTTGCAGTACGTAATTGTTTTATTTATTCATCGAGCTGCGTTTTCGCACCGCGGACGATTAATCAACCGGAAAAGTGAAGTGCAGGTATCACGTTGAAGTTTGTGAAAAACGTGTAATGGTCAATTCCGATGGTTGGATGACAAAAAGCAATTGTTTTTTCATGTCAAAAAATAATTCAGGGACGGAATACGCGAGTGACGATGAATTCACTGCGGACCCCGAAGTAGCTATAATATTGTGCATCGAATACGCAATCTAGAATATCAGTGATGGTAGTAATATTAGCGGAAGTAGCTTGCGTTAAGGTATGTGCGAGTGGATCAACCATGAATACCTGTTGGTACGACACTTCCGTTCAATAACAATGAACGCGGATATCTCAGCAATATCATAGCGGCAACAATAAATCGCAAGTGACTTGCGTGCGATAAAGATCGAATCGTTACGAATTATTCACTTGCAAACTCGACAACGGCAATTATTCGGATGCACTCGTCACGTCATGAAAAACAATTAAATTTGGATCTCGAAATTGATTAGATATGAGACATCCTTCTGGCCTACAATGTCGACGAGTTTTCCCCGGTAGACTAGCTAAAGATTTGGTTGAGCCGTATCCAAATATTATTGTGATCGTCTCGTTATTCCGTTTCGTGGAGCAAAAAAAAAAAAATATAATAATAAATTAAAAAAAGGCGCAAGAACGGTATTTCTCATTTTCGATTGTACTTTTGATATTCTTACGAATCAATTCAATTAAATTACAGAAATTTTTAGAAAGTATTCCACGATTTGCATTTTAAAGCGTTTGTGGTCGACCCTGACGCGAAACTTCAGCTGATAAACTCAGCGGTGTTATCCATGTATGTGTTCACTAATTTGTTGTAAGTTATATGGCCACAAGAATATCGACCTCAAAAAATGGATAGGTATGTAATTAAAAAAATTAAGTTGTTATGTTCAAGAATTTGATAGGTAGGTATTTAATCTACTCATGTATTGTACCGTCGTAACTAGTGAAAAATTAGTTATTATACCAAAACGACGTTCAATGGTAAAATCGAGTATTATTACTGTAGTTCCCGATGTGTTGATCGGTCACTAAACTCAAATTGCACGCATTGCGTTGTGAACCGATTTTTATACGGTTTCTGCGCCGTAGAAATAGTATATAAACGGTCTCTGTGCCTACGCAGAACTGGTGAATTTGATTCGAACTGTAGAGTAAAGCAATATATCTGCGAATTCAGAACGATTTTACAAATGAATACACAGATGTATTGCTTTGGCAGGAATAATGAGTTTTCGAAATTTTCAGTCAAGTCAGGATGCTAATGCAGATCACTATCTGAATGAGTGATACGAATATTTTTGTCAAAATAATCGGTGTAAATTTGAATACATGATCGATTTACCCTGCTTAGTCCTTTTTGTCTCGATGTCAGGATAGCTGCAGGAGTCGGAAATTCGCGAAAGCAAGATTACTTTTCCATATGGATCAAGAGACTCGGTAGAGTCTCGCGCCAAGTACATCCAGAAGAACAGGCGGACTACCGAGTATCTTTAATGCTAGGGGAGCGAGAAAGCACTGTATGACCAACTGTTCTATCAAGTATCTCCAAAATCATAAGCGTTTCGGGAAATTTGGATGCACTTTTGCAATGTAAATCAGTGTAGCGGGTTCATTTAAGCGTAATTTCAATAACATCAGTGGTCGGAGAGTTGAGTTCAAGAGACTCGGTAGAGTCTCGCGCCAAGTACATTCAAAAGAACGGGCGCACTACCGAGTATCTTTACCGCGACGGGAGCTCAGGAGCGGAGTGGGGATTCGCGTTTTATCAAATAGCTCCCATATTAATAATGTTACAGCAAATGTAAAATCACTTTTGCCATATAAATCGGGGGCGAGCTTTCATTTAAGCCTAATTTCAATGAAATCGGTAGTCGGAGAGTTGAGATACGATGATCTCTGATCACCGGCAGGCTCGTTTCATCAGTTTCGTCACCGTCGTCATCAACATAGCTCTCAGAATCCAAAACCATTCCAACAAAAATTGTGTAGAAGAGAAGCTGCGGTGTGGTTACTAGTCATATTCCTGTCGAGTAGGAAAAAAGTCGTAATTCCCGCACGCCTAGTAGATGGCGTTAGCGTAGTCACGTCTCATTTCTTACAGAGTTCGCCGCCGCACAGCGATTCCTTTTCATCGGGCCTCAGAAAAGCGGCGCTCTCATGGCTACCGTTCGAAAAATTTTCTTAACCCGGCAAGCGTTGACTGCGGCAAGCATCTTACAACAATAGTACACCAAAGAAACCATAACTAATGCTGCAATATCCTTCAACAATATACAAAAATTTATGAAATCCCCCCAAAAGGCACCTACGGTGCAAAAACGTTCGCCAAGTACATTAAATGTTTAAAAAATTCATTAATAATAAGATAAAAAGGATCCAAATCAATTATTGTGCCAAGTACATGTAACTTTGCATCATGTAAGAATATAGAATTGGGAAGTAAATCAATGAAAATTGATTCAAACAATCAAGAAAATCAAAGAAATAAATTAAATTAATTAAAGAAAAATGGATAAAAAAAAAAATTGGAGTACGTGGTTCTTGGCGAGCTAATGTTATATTGCCGTACAAGAATTCTAATTTTTTCCGAAAAAGCTCGCCAAGCCCCACTACCTCCAATTTTTTTTTTTTTTTTTTAATTTCATTAAAATTATTTGTTTTATTTTTTTTGATTCTTTGAATGGATTTTCATTGATGTATTTCCCAATTCTATTTTCTTACACTTGGTAATATTGTTCGTTGTATGTTTATTCCAGTCTTCTCTAGAACTTTTATGCATGATGCGAAGTCACATGTACTTGGCACAATAATTGATTTGGATCCTTTTTTTCTAATTAATACTGAATTTTTGTTTTTCTTTTCATCAAAGATATTTGGGTAGTAGTTATTCCTGAACATTTAATGTACTTAGCGAATTTTTTTGCACCGTAGGTGCCTTTTGGGGGATAAACTTTACGTGCGCAACTAACACAGCCTTAGAATATTCAATATAAGAGAGAGAGTTCAGCATACCAGTGTAAGTTGATACAAATTCACAGAATACGAATCAGAAGAAATCTCTCTATGGCGAGACTGTCAGTAAAGGGTCTCTAGGCAGGGGTATCGATGCGCCAATTCGTTTCAAGGATCATCAGAAACTAGACGGAACATATGGAGACGCAATCGTGGATGTGATCAAACAGCCGAAGTTTATTGTAGTAAAAGCAAGATACACAAGAATGTGGTACAAAACGTTCGTGAGTTATATTAGTGGAACATCGGTATTCTCAAGTTAATACATATAGCGCCGCAAGATGTCGCTCCCGATTCTCTAACCGCCCTCATTTGCGTCAACAGAACAATATCAAACGATGGAAAAACTATGGAGGGTAGGGTAGAGGTAAGGAGAGACAACCCATATAGGACTTTGATCGAAAAAGTGACCACCAGAAAGCGACAAACAGTAGTTCAGAAAAAATCACCAAAATGGCGCTAATAAGCAATAAGGGTTCAATCTGAACTTGGCGGTTATTAATAAGTAGTGAAGTATGTCAAAGGGAAGTTTTTAAACATTGATTTATAAAATAGAACAAACGAATTCATTTAAATAGGATTCAAAAATATAATTTAATAAGTTTTTCGAAAACAGCGCCTTCGCTAAGCGGATATCTCTTTTTTTCCGTTTAATTCTGTCCTGCTCTAACAATTCTTGGCGCTTTCTTTTAAATGAGAAACTTTTGCTACAGCAACGCCATCTCAATTGTACTTTACTTCATGGACACTTTATATACACGGAGATGGTCCTCCTTACCTCTACCCTCCATAGGAAAAACACATAAATTAAGACGCAAGTGCAATGGAGAGAAAGTTTCAAATGGGAAGTATCGCAGTGATATATGTATTATAGGTAAAGCCTGAAAACATGGTCGATTTTCTGATCAGATCCCGATCGGTGTGAACCTGTTTAGGTATAGCGAATGACGGTCCTATAATATAGTACGTATTGATATGTAGAATTTATGTTTGATTAAAAAAAAAATTTTGTTATTTGTTCGTTGCAGGTTGAGATTCGTAAATTGTTTCGTTATAGTTATATGGAACACGGATGTGCGGCCCAGCTGCACATTATATTATCATCACGAAACTGAGGCTATAAACGTTTGCACAACCAGCTCAATCTCAGGTTTTGTTGACCGGCGTTGACCGACGGCCCTTATCAGGGTCGTATTTTATTACAAGGTTGTAACCATTTACGTGACCGTATTCACTGCAGCGAGCTATTACCCGCAGTCTATATACGGTGCAGGATATAGGTATCTTGTATGTATACGTGTCCGTATATATTACGTACGTGACATGTCTCAATAAGAGTTGTCAACCATTGATGCGATTTTCTTGTAAAATTGTCACCTTCTTAGGTCCCCAAAAATGATTAATAAGTTATTAATTAAATAATAGACGTACCTTATACGCATATGAAACATTGTGAAATAATTACATCGCATATATTGTCTACGATGAGATCCGCATGATGAAATAAAAAAATGAAAGATCCATTGATTACACACGTGTAACACTCGGCGTAATTATCATATAGTTCATGTTAGGCTTAACGCGAGTCAATATTATGCGATTTTGTTTGGCACAGGGGAGAATTATATTCCACCTACGTGGCGCGGAAGGAACTACGACGTCCGCTTATTAACCATATTAGGTAGAAAAATATCTGATTCGGATTATCTGGCCTTTGACCCTGACCACTTTTTATATTCTTTTTTTGAAATAATACTTTTTTTGATAATAGATTTGTTCATAATTCAATCTTTGTCGATCATTGACCTGTATGATGTCACATATGTATATAATTATGTGTATTAACTGAGTTAAATAATTATTGGCGCCGTCAGAATATGGGATGCATTACGATGAGTGAAATGGCGGAAAAATTTGAATACAGATAAATTGTTGTGACGATTACTAATTATCGCGATAGTGTTTGATTTGGCGCGAAACATCGTCTACGTTGTAAGTTTAGCATTATTAGTATAGATCCAGTTAGCAAGATTTATGTACGCCGTTAAATAGTTTCGATCGTATAATAAGTGATCTAATATGATGTTTTTCATTGCTGGTATAAAAATAGACAACGTACACTTCCGGTAGCTCTGAGAAAAATTAGCGCTAATCGTAAGAGTTGCATGTACTTCTATGGGGTGAACTGCTCGCGTACACATCGTACTTGAATCGAAAGCTACAAGGCTGCGGCATCCGCGATGAAAAATATTAGAATACAACAATATCATTATTGTTAGAAGACGGAGGACGGGCAGCGGAAAGTAATGAAAGTTAGACACGTTTAGTTGTACCCACTGATCGCATCCCCGTCATAAGACAGGAAGTGAAAGGCGCCAGAATTACAGCCGTAATGTTTCTAACGTGACTAGATCTGATAAATTCATTACGCAAGAAAAATTCTTCACGGATGGTCTGATCGTGAGGGTCAATGTTAATTGGTGTACCTTGAGATCATCTCTAATTATCGTCCCCGTAGTTCGTTACGTAATAACAATAAAGTTTGCAGTCGCGACGCTGTTAAAGACTATTTCAAAGTCTTTATAATTTCTTATAACTTTGGCATAACTCGCGAATGCGACGATAAGCATATCGGTACATAAAGACTCAGTCGGGATCATTCATAGATATATATTCACGCATTGATCGACTATATTCCAAAAATAATTAGATATTTGAAAGCTGAAAGCTCACCGATGCATTTCTGAAACATATCGTGAATATGAGAGTGATATCGGACTACTTTGTTTTGCTCCGTTGTTGGTGGCTGGAAAGAAGTTTAACCGATTGATTTGAGCTGTTTTTTGTTTTAGAAAATTATTTGATGCTGTCGGATAATTTAGTGTCGTAAGTTACATGTATATAGAATGTATTTTATTGCTCGAGATTTGTTGAAAATGAGGCGAGTAATCGATTAGCGATGGTATCTTTACGTCTAGTTGCGAGTGTTGAATCAACAATTTTATTAATCGCAATCTCGAAGTTTCGTTGAAGTCAAGTTTCATATGCACGCGAATAATTCATTCTTCGAGACTGATACCATCAAGGTGTTCGAAAACATATCATTCCAAAGTACTTCACATCGCTCCTTAGCACTTCCGGTATATTACCGAAGGTGAGGTAGGTATATACATATACGATATGTTCATTGTTATAATCTATACAAAGAGAGGAGACTGCGGGCTGCACCGTATACCATAATATACCGTAATACCTACCAACAATCAGACAATCAATCGTTGATAACCTTCACGTGGCCATAACGCTCCCTACATCATACCGTAAAATTGCACCGTATGATTTACTTCATAAATATTATAAATCTAGTGTCAACTGTTGTTAATATACACCGAGTGGAAAAATGCGCCTCCATTGCAGCAAGGCCGAAATGATTCCATTATTACGATTTGCCATACCATATAAACATGCAGAAACAATAATTGCGAATTTTATTTTATTTCCATAACGCGGGCTTCGATTTATATTGGCACATCAAGTAACCACGCTAACTTTTCGCCTGAGAACAGAGATATCCATCGCATTCGAAAATGAAAATTAATATTTTCGCTTCGTGCCACCGAGGCGTTCTCGGGGGCACGGGTGCATTTGTTCCTCGATAAAAAGTTGACGAGGGCTACGCTTTAACTGGCGGCACACCGTTGCCCATTGAAACCAATCGAGACAATCATGCACACGCAGGAACGACCACAGTGTATAGGCAAAGTGGTCCCTTGATGAAACTATAACGACGGTTGTTGTGCGGTATAAGCTCAAGCTCAAGCGTCCAATAGAATTGCAAATCATGGAACGAATGAGGTCTCATTGTATTTAAAATCGCGAGAAATCAAAGAGCTCGAGGAAACAGCAACTTTTACTTTTATTTCATCGAAATCACCCGTCGTTTTATTTTTCATATACTTACAATCAATCTATATAAGGATAAGTGTAAGAAACGGCGATGACCTTGTGCTTCATAGTTTCATCATGCGCGTGTCGTATTTAGGCATATCATGTATCTACCTGCAAAATGTTTAACGGGCCGTAAACTCGAACCAATTACGGTTGAATTCCTCCGCAGAGTTAATTTTTCTTTTCATTATTCATTTATTCATTTATTTATTTATTGTCTTCCGAACGTGACGTGAACTGATTGGCTCGGGTAATGAAAATCAAGCAAGTAACACCTGCAAGAGAAGATCGTTCGTGTCGCACATAAAGAGGGTAATTATATACTTGGTAAGTGGAATAATGGCTCAAAAGGAATGAAAAAGAAGAAGGTACGAGCACAGAAAATAATAATTAAAATAAGAAGAAGAAAAAAAAAACAGTTATTTACTCGAATGCGATACGTTTGCGGTATACACGGTATAATCAAGATGGGGGGCTGGAAACAGGTCCACCTGCACTAACACGTGATCCAAAGTGAAGAACCGACCCTGACCCGCTCTTCGTGCACCTTTATACTGCAGATATGGATACTTCTTCTTCGTCTTCTATTCTTCTTTACGTTAAAATTGCCAATTGACAGCTTGGAATGATCGACAGCAAACTTATACGCTACATACCCTGCTATACGTTATGAGATTTTCTAATCGACAACCCATTTTCAAGTTTGCAATACGCAATACGCATACAAATCAATTGGTTCTCCAGTTTATCATTCCTCAGGGCATACGGGTTCAATCCTCTGCTGCGAAGATGTCGTTTCTAATCCATCGGCTATGGTATTCTCATACGGAATAAATATTGATGATTATCCTACATGAAAGCGGGTATGTGCTTGTTCAGCTACACATATTCGAACGGTTCTAGGATAGATTTATGCCAACTACCTATAAGAAATTGGATAAACTAACTCGGTATACTTTTTACTGCAACGTATTTTGCATATCAGTTACTCTGCAAGCCTTGATCTCGCGTTCCGGTGACGTTGTCGTTGAAGGTGTGGCGTAATTGAGAAGAAAAAAAAAAGAAATCATAACAATGATAAATAATCAAAGTTTCCGTAAACCGTTGGGTTGCTTGTATAATTAACAGGGGATTCATGAGCTGCATATGATATGCCTTGATAACTAAAGATTGTTGCTACCGTGTGCTGCAACTCTGATCACTTTTATATGCGGTAAGTAAATCAAATGACCACATCACGTTCTGAGTCGGAGCAACATTCTCGTCGTAATGATTAAAACGTCCATGTATCAAATAAACTACAAGACTATCTGTGCGAAAATTATTTCGACAAGTTTAAACTACATTTCGGAGATGTATCCCACTTTTTCCCATTTTTGGAATACTCTACTTTCAAAGATTTTTCCAACTGTTCTTGCTCTGTTCCAAATTTTACCAAGACATTGGGACATTCAAGGACCTCATTTTTTTGAACAACACCCAGAAGAAAGCGAGAACGATTTTGGAACACCTCGTGAAATTCGAATGTTATAAAACTGGGGGGCCAACTTCACGGTGGTCGTTCTCATGCGTAGGTACAAAAATGTTCTTTCAGAGGAATAAACACGAGTACAAAATTACTCAACATGTTCGTACTTCGACAAGTAGATATGTTATGAACATGAGCATATATTCGACTTTATTCAGGCCACCTAATGTTCCTGAAATTTAGTACAATGTCGATTTCGCGACAAATTACAGGCTTACAGGTACACGAATAGCGGGTGAATACCGTACGGGGAACACGATAAACTTATTTATTGTTAGATAAATTACGTTCCCACCTCAAGTGGCGATGGGTTGCGTCAATCAAATTGATTGTTATAAATTATTGAGCTACGCGCTTCACAACTGCACCATCATCTCATCCGAGTAGTTGGGATAAATATCTGAAATGCAAAATCATCATTCCGGTATATTCAGTATTCCCGCATGCATTTTATTCTTTCGTACTTGATCGACTCCTACCCATTAAAAAGTTACTCCAGTCAAAAAGAGTCTTCTAGTCGAATTGCGTGACATGTTATTTTTTGCAGTAATTCATTTTTCCTATATACATGTGTGGGTTTCTTTTTTTTGTGAAAGTCGGTAATTCTCACCTGCTCGCGTAACATCAATTTTTTTCACCGAATCAAGAGCTTCTATATTCATTTTTCTATCCTCGGAGCTTCTCGGCTATAAATTAAAAATATGCAGAGTCATGTGTTTAGAAGTCGATTTTTCAAAACAAATAACTCATCTACTGAATTATTCATAATTTCTCGATAATGAAGTCATACTACATGGAATTTTTAATCCCAAATGAAAGACAGAACTTTGTTCTCTGATATCGAAAGCTTATATCCACCAATTTTTCAAGTCTTTCTTTTTTTTCAATGCACAAAACATGTTGCATGCATGCAATGCATGTTGGGCACAAAAAACCTACATGATTGTAGGGATCGGGATGCGATTTTTCAGATACCATGGAAAACGATTTCTGTTCCTGAATCCCTCCTGCACGCGCGACGACCGCATACGAAATGTTAATTGACTATATCGGTGTCGATGGTGAAGGATATATTGCTAAGTAAGACTAATTACGGCGCTCTAATATATGCGATCATTAGTAATATTAATGTGCTTTGTATTCCTCGTGATACGTAATTTATAATTCTGAACTTCGCATTGTATAACGTTGTGCATACATAACAAGTTTTAATAAGGGATATTTCAATTTAAATTTTGTTTCTCTATACTAACATTATATACAGTACGATTTTGTAGATATCGTGGAACTGCGAAATTGATTTTCCATTATTCTTTAGTACCCGTCCCCAGTTTTCGAATGCAGATTAATAAGAATAGTTAACCAATCATATAGTTGTGGTTAGAAAATTTTCAATCGTCCATTCAATGTTAAAATTGTTGACTATAATGACACCCATAATTCTCCGAATAAAATGGTGTTTATAATACTCAACTGAATATAATAATTCTCAGAGTAGCCCGCCAAACCACAAATTATAGAGTCGAGGCTGATTGAAGATAATTCAGTAGTGACAACTTACCGTAAATGAATTTCCGTATCCGGTTACAACGTCCAATGCTAAACCGTCACATTTTATATTTCCTCCCCGTGCGCTCCGTATCTCATTATACACTTATAGTATATCTATACATAGTCTGTCGATTGGTTAAACTTTTTCGTAAGTAGAAGTCAGTTATAATAATCCATTAGGCCGTCGACCCACTCACCTTTGCTATTGGCCCGAAATTTCGAACAGGTTTATTGACAAGGTTGAGGTTGATTCTGCGCGTTATATCTTTCAATATGCAATGGCGAGTTACTTCATGTTATTATACAGATAATTAGAGGGTCAAAGTTCCACATAATGAATACATGAACCGCAATATCATAAGCACGATCTGCTTGTACGAATGAAAATATCCTGAACGAAAACCAAAGCCACCATGGTACGTGGTTGGATTTATATGCATATATATTTATTATGCAGGTGTATCTTCCGTCGCGTGTGATTTTCCTTACTAGGGCTTGTCTGCGTTTATAATTTGATACTCAATGATGGCCAACAAGATGGTCACTCGATGGTCGATCATATACTTGCTCGCACGGGGAATATGATTTGTCGCACGGCTAGTTATAGGGTACCTATATTTGTCGCCTCAAGGATTTTTAAACCAATTTAAATTCTGCAGCAATCGATATTTTCATTCCATTTGTCATATATCATATATCTATGTTATACTCAGTATTTAGCGAATAAATTATTGTACACAGACTCGAATATCTTGTCTGACTTGATGTACATACATACATGTAAAAGAATGAATCTTTCTGTCTCTCTTTTTTCCCCTCTATTTTCATTTTATTTTACGTTAGGGACAACGTCGAAGGACAGCGCTGGTACGGTCAACGAGTTGCAGATCATGTAACATCGATTGGAAATAGTTGTCCAGGGTTTGAATACGCTGTCCACAACATTTTAACCAACGAGGAAAATCCAAAGATTTATATCATTCGACCGTTCTGAATAATTACTATCATATCGAACACTTTGTATTCATAAAAGGAAAATCGCAAGAACGGCATGCGCAAACATCCGTTATAGAAATTCATATTCATGGGCATGACTCCAGCTAGGCTACTGTTTATCCGGATAAAAATTATTGCAGTAGATGATCGAATTATGTGAGATTAATATCTTCGTCCGGTGGGATTTACTTCTGACAATGGGTTATATTTTCCTCGGCTCAATTTCTGTCACATTTGCGGTAGCACTTGCTCGTGGCTTTGTACATTATAAGAAGAATGGCAAACAATGCTGATTATACAGATACTAGTTCCCTAGCAACTTACGAACGTCCAGTTTTAATCACAGGTAAATATCTGCATGAGAGCATGCGCTAAATTCTCCCACCCGGAAATTATTCTTGTATGGTTATGACGCGTGGCCTTGGACGAATCAACCACATTAACAGTCGGAAGGTATGTGGTGGATTTTACTCGTTACAATTTTGTTTCGAGTACGTATAAAAGTGACAATCGTCCGATGGGAATTTCATGTTGTGCGAACAACATCTTACAATTGGATTTTATTTTTACACAGGATGACTCGAGTAATTTTCATCCTCAAGGAAGTACCTTGATTCATGTCTCCACCTTTTTTTTTCGAACACCAGCGGATCCTGCGGGTGGTCTGTTGGTAACCATTAGATACATGAGTAAGTTAGATGGTAGATGAAGATCGCATCACTTTTTAATATGCAATCATTATTTTATCATTACTCTTCTTACTTCCCCTGGAAAATCTGACATATTTGGTTTTTTGCGCCAAAAATTCAGTCTACGAACCGTAGCGCCGTTATTTTTAGTTTGTATATAGTTTCGTTCCCGGTTAGGTAACTTGGGCATTGATATTCGAAATCTTTCAAGTCTTGTCTTAACATTTCACATATACGAAGAACAGGCAAATAATTTTTCATCTCGGCAGTGGTTTATTCACGTCCGACGATAAAATATCGTGAACATTCGCGATTGCGTCTCCGATCATCTTTAGTCTTCTTGATGTCTGTGATATTCTTCGAACCTTCGATCGTAAGTTTTTTATGCGGGGACGTGTCGTGGGTGCCTTTCTCGACTCACACACGTTATCGATGTTCACTATGAACTGAATCGAATCGAATCGCACAGTGTGAGACGATGGCTTTATACGGTAACAAATAATTGCTTTGTATTTATGGAATAAGTGTGAACATAAATGAAAGCATAATTCAATGGATGGGCAGATATTTTTGTACCGCGACCGAAATGATATTTGTATAGTGCAAATAAAAATTGACGTAGTTCCCACATCGGAACAACCAACAAGACCAATTTGCAGCGATATTATCGGTTATACGTTAAGCGAATAGCTTTGAGTACATTCGTAGTTATTTACAATTTGTTTTGGCGACGCGTTAGTAGTCGTTACGAGTTAATTTTGCGTTGTAAGTTCTACTAAACTTACGAACAGACAAATTCGAAATGTCCCCTTTGCAGGATATTTATAATCCGCGTTCGAGTTGTACACTTTACAGTCGGAGCAGTACGAGGCACCACGTACAGTAATATCGCTGATTACTCAAAATACCATAATAATATATTTAACAATAATTAAATTGTACCGCCGTAACAGACAGTCGCTAGTGTAGGTATATCGCGTGAGAAGACTCTACGACCAATTACGGTGCTGCATGTAATTTGTCGTCGAGTAAAAGTGCCAAATGAAATAGGGCAACATATCCCCTCGGGACAGACGGCGCATTGACTCTGGTTCCTCAGACATACAAAACTTAAGTTTGACTCGCGTGTTCGTATACTTAAATCTTCATTCGTATAGGTTCAACTGTGCAAAACATCTCAAATATAGCGAATGCTGAACGCCAAATATGTTCGAACTGCGAACGTTAAATTCTATCTCCCACATTCTCATCTAAAACAAGTTCTCTCGTATGTATAGCGAGACTATATTTACTACGCGTGATAAAGACGAAGATTGATGTTTTGCTATTATCACACTTGTGAGATTTTTTTTTTATTTTATTCTTTTTTTTCCCCTCTCCTCATCGCTCAACGCTGCTAGACCTATATGGACTTTTAATATTACAACAAGAAGCGTACCTCCGCGCAAACTTTTACCAGACTCAATTATATATACATATCAAATAACAACGATGTAATGCCCGCATTCCACAAGCCTGAGCATAAAAAACAAAAAAATAATAACAATTTGTCGAGCACAAAAGTGCGATAATTTTAACTACCGTCTAATCACCGCGGTGCTGACTCGCGGAGAACAATGTCACATAAGTTCACTCTTTAATTTCAAACCGTAACCTCCTGAACACTGTGTGCAGCTGTGTTTTAAACTTCCACATCTAATTGGATTATTACCACCGATTTTTCATGATTTATTGCCCGTTTGATGACCATTGTTACGATTATGTTAACGCGAACGACGATAACGTCAGTATTATAATACCTATATACATACATACATATGTATATATATATATTTCTGTCTATATGACGTGTGTATGGTTACATATTTTGTAGAGATAGTAAAGGTATGTACAAACGGAACATGGTAATGCAAGGTTGCTGCAGTAGTGACCTTAAAGTTCACTTCAGACTATATATGTGGCGATAAGTCGAGTAATATTTTGTTGAAAACGAACAACCCATATAGTTATCCGGATGCTCTTCGGTCAAGAGTTGAAAATTATTTCAATCTACGAATACATTCGAATCAGCCATCTCGATGTTTTGGAGTAAACGGATGATGAGGTTGAGTTTAATAAATTCACAAATTTCGCGCGAGTATAAGTATGCGTTAGGAACGTGAATTTTCAAAGTTATTTCTGTCACCTTTGAAAGTCCCTGATAATCACCGTTTTTTGACTAATATCCTTACCATTCATCCTAACAGTTTTGGTTTGCAGATGACTAAATTCACCGCGTCCCGTAACTAGATGAGCATCGCGAATGTCGCTACACATTAACTCTGTTCAAGGTGTAAACTATATGATTGCAGATGTTTGTTGATTTGAACGCGACGTAGACGCGTGTTTGAAACTATACGAACCTACGCTGTAACATGCCCACACATATGCGTGGGCATCACTGTAAAGAATATTGCGTATTTCAATTAATAGTTTGCATCGCAATTGTTCATCATGTAACTAGAAATTTACATACTCGCGCGACGTACAGCGCTGCGGAATTATTTTAGAAAGTTGGGATTGTTACGGGTTATATGGGCGCAGGAGCTTATCTCACGTAATAATAATGAATTGAATAGAATAAATCACGCTGATATTCGATGATAGTGAATTGTTACATTGTTCATTTATGAAATCACCTGCAGCGATCGATTAACTACCCAATCTTACTGTGGATTCACAATATAAAGGAAGACATCTGCATTCCACGCGCAGACCACGCGGAAAGTAATTGTTACGTTGCGTTTTATGAATACAGCTGAATATGTCGTAGTGTCGCGCGTTTTTGTTGCATAGCTTCATTTCCTTTCACATTTTGCAATTACCACACTGTTTCAAATCTAGATTGGCAATTAGCAAACTGATTTGCTACAACGAATACAAAAAATCGCGGGGAGACTATCCGATTATCTTCATCGCCTATAGGCTGACCGAACTCTCCCCTTTCTCTCTTCTGTAACGAATCGTGCTTATTATATGTGATCAATTACGGTACAAATTTTCATGTACCGCAATCTCGCGATTTATAAAACACTATACGATGATAATTTTTTCATTTCTTTTTTTTTACAATTTGCCATAATAATTCAATCTCCGATTCATTGTTCTCGGGGATCAAACAAAGTCTGAAGGACTTCAACAGATGATGACCGTGAATCTCGACAAATCACACGTCGCGTTACAAGCAAGGCTGTAACGCAGACGAGTGATAACATTATATTATAATGATTGTTGTAATAAAACACAACTAATCCTCTACTATTCCAAGAATACCACCGCGAACGGTTGGTACCTATAACGCAACTTTTACGACTAGAGAGTCAAGCTGCACGCAAGATCGTTTTGCAACTTATATTTTCAACTGTTTACCGCACGGACTGAGGCAATTTTGTTTCATTTGCAGAGATAAAATCAAACCTTGATAACGTCTAGGCACTCCAATTTATGTACATCTTCTACTGACTCGAGGAAGTTCTATTGACTTATATTGAACCTGGCTAACACTTTCCTTGGGGCGCGACATCATCGCGTCAACTACGTGACAGCATCTTACGCCAAAGATAATAAAGTGGGATTTTTGCAGCCAACGACTGTTTAGACTAATAATAATTAGCATAATACGGAATAATCATACGACTGCAGATAACCGATCGATTGTGTTTAGTACCGCGCTGGATCGGACACGTTATCCGATCACCTAAGTTTTCCAACTTCATCTTTCGATCAGAATCGATAACGATGGAATAGAGTGATAGAATACGTAGCTTCAAAGTTTCGATCACACCGATCGAATCGTGTAGACGGGCTGCAATAATGCAAATTTTTTGATCTTTAAAAAGTGTAACCTTGGCTACGATTCTGGTATCTGGACTCCGACGATCATTAGATGGCAGGAATGTTATATGGAATTATTCTTGGACTCACAATCAGCGATAGCATGACATAACGGTTTGAGTAATTTTACTAATCAAAGTTTGACCTGAATTGATAAATTAACTTCCTAGGTTCGAGCTGTGTAACACGAAATTATCTGCATCGTTATTGAAAATTTACTATTTTCCGTGCGATAGGATTTAGGTAATGAAATTGGGTCGAGTAATCTCCTGATAAGAAGGTATTGCCGTAGCTACTGTTTTATTTTTGGAAACTATAGATGTATAAGGCAAGTGTGTCATCTACCGCAGTAGTTGAAAGCCGAAGCTTTAGTGGACAATGGCACACCCATTTATCGACGTGAAAACTATATTTTCTCTGCGGCAAAGTAAAGGTCAGGGGTTACAGGTGTGGAGAGGTCAAATCAGACGGGCAGACCTTCGCAGGCTTTTTACACGATCATATGAAGGGCATAAAAATTACTCAATGTTGAATCTACCTCTCGCACACGTCAAGTCTCAATTCCATTTTGAATCTGCGGAATGACTTCAAACAGATGAAAAAATCTATAATCTCAATTTTATTTATTTACTTATTTTTTTTTCAACCAATCTCGTATCAAACATCGGACGGGCTTTTAAGTATAGTATATAGCGTTAACAAAAAGTATGCATGTATACTTACCTATACCTGCCCATATCTACCCATCCGTCTTTTCGCCGGCGAAGCCTAGACACCTTGAAATTCTGTTGGATCAAAATAACTAGATAGGTCTTTTTTATTTTTTCTATTCTTCCAATCCGAACGTGCGATCTCGTTGGACGTTGGTTTTCCTAGCATGTGTCCACAACTACAATCTATCAGCTGTACAACTCACTATATTGTCAAGGATCGGTCTAATTATAACGCGAGCCGAGTCGGGCAATAAAGTGTATTAACTGCAGAACTAATGAACAGTTGAAAAGTAATCTCTCTGGTTTGCAGGAGGCCGAATGATGGCACGAAAAGTTTTTACAACTAACGGAAGAGATTATTACGTATTAACAATATTCGCGCGGATCAGACAAATTGCGAGGAACCTATTATATTTTAAACTTATACTCGTTTGACTTTATTGTGATACGCGCGCGGACGTCATCTCATACAATTACGGAAGAGATCAGTAGCTGTATTAGCAGCGATTTGGGAAGATGACGCGCGATGACACAGCATTACCAGAGATTGTTCAATTAATTTGAAAAAATCACTGAAAATTAAATGATCACAACGTTAGATGAAAGCCGGCCAACTTAATCTCAATACCGATATAGGTGTTTTCTGTTAAATCAAGGCTAAAACTTGATCATTTTAATCGAGCGGTCCATTCAAGGTTGCCCAACTTTTTACTCAAAAGTTCAATGACATTAAACTATTCGTTGAACTTTCCGTCATGGTCAAATTAAACCATCACCTTCCTCCAAACAGCTAGGTCTGAATTCATATTTCCTGCCTCCGATAGTGGGGAGGAGTTTATACAATAGTGATTATTTTGATGTGCGTATATCCCGAATTTTTTATCTTAGCATCCTGCGGAGCACAGTTCACTTTTGCACAAATTGAGGAAATTATATAAACTTTCGAAAGTTAAGTCCACGGGAGTTAGCCTTTATTAGGTGGCGATGAGCAATCGATTTTGAATTAATGGTTGTTCGAAACTTCAAGTCATTGAAAATTTGTGTGCTGGTAAAAAAAAAAAAAATAAATAATCGAAAAATCGGACGTGAAATAAAATGTATTCGGAAACTTTATCGTAATTGAAACACGTAAAACGTAGTCCAGGATTGATCCAAAGAAGTGTAAGCGGATCGTAAAAAGTACCGATTATGTAAGCCTGCATCATGACCGTGACCGTGACCGTGAATTTGAATAGACTTGGCATTATTTTCCGTGTTCCAGTACTCGGCGTATAGGATCCTTGAACAAATATGTTCCCTCGAACATATTCTAGTCCTTGATTTTACAGTGCGCGATAGAAAATCGTTCCCACTTCAGTCAGCACATGGTGATTTTATGTCAACTTTACACAAGCGGTGCAACAAATGAGTGCCACAGTGATCATCGATCAAAACACGTGATTTCTGTTGAATCCGATCATCGACCGATCGTATGGAATACACGTGATTCGATTCATCGAGGCAATGACATCGAGATGAATCACGTGAATGTATGGATCGGCCACGAACTTCGTAACTACGGGTAGAAAATTTTCCGAAAAATCTGATGTATCGCATGACTTTCACATTGAATTTTGATACGTCGCGAAATAAAGTAACGGTGGGGAAGGCGAGGATAAAAAAAAAATATCAGAGGCAGGTTACGGATGCGTCAGGATCGAGGATGACTTTTAATTTCTCGATGTAGCAAATAATTTAGAGACGTTCATCATGCACGTTATGTATTATATACACCGATCGTGTGTTCGATCGCAATAATCTGATAGACGATCTTCGGATGATATTTGAATATGGTGATCAAACTATTGACTGTTCAAAGTTTGAAACACGCAGGTTTTTAAGCTTCTGAAAAACTATAGTAACATTTATCTGTTCAGGATCACTTTTTGGGTTTCCGGTCTGGACGATAAATTAAATATCTCGAGCCAAAACATATCGTGATCCAATGAACGAGATTGAAAAAAACCAGCGTCATTGCACACTTGACGTAAGAATTTTGTACGATTTTCCTTCTTCACTCGCCAAATAACGCTGACAATGGCTTTTTTTTTTGTTGCGATTTTCTTACTTTTGCAAATCGTGTGAACGACCTTACGGAGTAAAAGCAAAATACTTTTTTTCCAAAGGAATCGAATGAAACGGTATCAAACTTTAATTCGGAATTCTTCTCAGGATTTTTCAGCAAATGCAAATTTTATTTAAAATCCCATAGTTTCTGATTTACTGTACTGTTTCCTAGAAACTAATGCTGGTGTACTAGTGTGTTCGTATAACTTTATTACATCTGATCAATCATTAATGTCTGCAAAATCATCATCAGCGCTAAGCATTCACCAAAACTATCGATATCAAAAGAACGCAATAAGTAGGTAACTGGACGAATGACCTCGAATCTTTTTCAGTACTTGTTAGAAAAACAAGCAACTCATGGATCATATGATATAAATGAAACGAGATGTGATTTGCTAACACTTCGATGGCCCGGTTCTTTGCAAATCCATTTGGGATTCCCGCCGGAAATGTTGTTTTTGCTACATTCGGAGTTGGATTAAATTTTAGCCTCGAGGTAGTGAAACTAATTTCTTTGAAACAGTCGCCAACTGCACGTGTTACACTAACATGCAACACAGACATGTCGATCGTCGCGGTAGACAAACGCTGCAGACGGAAAGATGAAGACAGAGAGAGATATAGTTGCGAACTGGTGAACGGTGAACAGGCTGCATGGGGCATCATCCATCTACTGAATACACACGGTCGTGTGAACACATACACATTCGTAGAAGGCACACACGTTTGTTATTATACCTGCGCAGCTTTTTGCATTGCGTGACGCCCCTCCACGGTCCTGGTCGACCGGCTGCCACTACCACGACCACAACCTCGACCCACCTGTCGTGGGGCTCACATCGGCGGCCGTCGCGTCGTGGATTACTACGAGGTTCCCTGTTCTTTAATAGTGGTTGTGCCGCTCGTTCCGCACCTTCGTAGTTGGCGCGGAAGAGAGCTCACTGTTAAACCGCAACCGATCCACGATCTCGTTTGTTCCGGAGCCATCCATCCATTCGCTCGTACGTCTCTCCGTCCATTCGCTCATCCTATATTCTTCCTTTTCTTTTCTTTCGTCGTCGTCTTCTTCCTCTTCCTCTCGGAGTAACCTGGGAGAGAGAGGATATCGCGCAGTAGGAGATGAACCTCTGTGTTTACCGGAGCTGTAGGGGATTAAATTTGTCGATCGACCGCTGAGCGGGAGAGACGTCGCGCGTTACGAGCCGTTGCGGAAAACAAGAATTATTTTTTTATTTTTTATAATTTTTACAATTCGTCTCCGATGGTGGACTCAAAAATAACACGGTGATCCGATCGCCCGATGGGAAAATCGATAGCCATATACAACAATAGTTGCATCGGTTCCTCGTAAAACTCATGGAAACGAATTCGTCTGACCATGAGTTGAAAATTTAGTACACGGTTATTTACCAGTGAATGAGTGATGTTGATGCTCTTAAACAGCTATCTTCAATTTATTATACGTGAGTTCCTGTGTAAACCGTGATTGAAACCAATAAACCCTTCTTTTTATACTGCATGTGCAGTTGATTCGGAAAGAAAGAAAAAACCAATACAGACAACTCTGTATGTGTTATGATCGGAACAAGACGGAAATTCTACCCGACGTCGAACTACTGCAGTAAAACCGCAGGAACTACCGACTCCGGAGATTTCCTACTCCCCGGTCAACTGACTGTAAGACTGGTGCAGTAGTAAAGATCGAGTTCGGGTCGACAGTTCCGCAGTAGTAAAGGTTGACGTACGAAGTCTATGCAAAATACATTCACACGAGTAATTGGGCTTATACGCATTAAATTGATACATCGGGGAATAGGCCGTCTACGACTGTTCGACAAACTAGCGGGCGGAGGTGCGAGGTGTCCCCCACTTGTTACCTTACCAAGTTCCCACCACACAAGCACCATCGTGATTCAAGTGCCGACGGCAGAAGAACGAGTCGAGACGTCATACGCCGGGCAACGTTAACTTCACTGGGACATAAATATGATATTTGACAACATCAACGCAGTCTTCGACAAGTACCCTTCGTGTCCAGTCACAGCACTGGAAGTAAATAGGAAGGCATCCTGCGCACGCGGGAAGCTTCGTTTACGTAATTTTTAATTACTAAAGTTTCCTTTTTGTTTCGTCTATTTCACAAACATACGCACGTATGATTTTATTTGTGTGCATGGAATTCTGCATCATTCCCCATGTCGGGAAATATGGATCGTCGATGGATAACTAACACGTGTTTTATAATTGAGATCATTTTCACTTGAGCACTACTGTTGGATCATTGATGTCGGTACATCTCAACGGAAAAGGTTGTAGCTGCAGCTCTACACCGCGACGAACAGTTGAGAATTTTTGGTTCTATGGAGAATGTCTAAAGGTAGTACATCTGGTTAACGTTTTTGTCAGTTCGTAATATGAGAGCGTAAAAACAACGCGAAGCGATGTACTTTGTGATAATAATTAAAAATAAATCAATCTTGTGTCTCGAATACGTTAGAGTCTTGTGTACCTAAGTGATTAGATGTGATAAAGTAAATATATAACTGGAGTAAATTGCACTAGGTTGAATGCGCAATAAATAAAATTGTGCTTGCCGCTTTAGAGTTCTGACAGTGCAGTGAAGTGGTTCGCGCGCCTTTTCATTCTGGGTTTAGTGCTACACCGGTAGTGGGAACCGTGAAACGGAAAACGGGAAGGTGGTTAAGGTTTAGGTAAAATGAGCGTGCAGATCCCCACGGAAAGATCGACGGAAATGGATCCCAAGGACCGTTACGACGTAGACGTAGGAACCGGTAAGTCGCACAAGACTATATTTTCGGACACACCGACTGGTCATTTCATTTGCAACCATCAAAAAATTTCAGTCATGTTTATCGATTCCTACAAACCGTTATTCCTACTTCAAAGTAATTCACGATAAACGTTAATTGCGTGTCCCCACGGCTCAGCCAACGTTCGGTCAAGTGACAAAATCTCAATTAAAACGCCGCAGTGGAATTCCTGAATATGTCAACAACTCGGAGCGTGCTTCTACCGTACTCTGTACCGATGGTCCGACAACAGTGAAATTCGTAACTCCACGTCCTTTATCCTCATCGATCTACACAAATTAATGGTTTTACGGCCACATGTTATTTGACGAACATTAACTGATCAACAAAAATCTAAACTAGCTTTGAATATATTTTTCGGTCTCCGGTCGCATCGCCGAGTTTCTTCAGGAGGTGAAGAACAAGGTGCGTTTCGAAGGGTCGAACATTTTTTAAGAAGCCACGAAAAGTGGTTTTGCAAGCGGTCGTACGATTTTATAGACAGTCAGCGCCCCGGGCCGGGGTTGAAGGCCTGATAATTGACCGGCATAAACCGCTCTCGCAAATTACGAACCTGAACGAAAACCCCTTTGCAGTTCGCAATCGGACCCGAACCGACCTTCTACGGCCCCCTTTCTTCACCCTTCGCCATTCCTTTTCCGTTATAACTGCTTATGGCAATTAACTAATGCGTTTGTGCATTCTTGTACATTCTACGAGGGTAATGTTTTCCAAACATTCTGGAAAATTGTCGTATAGAATAAGTGGCACAATTTCGAACTGGAACAATGCGGTTCGATGCCCACATTTGCACCGTGGAAACGATTGACAATGAATGTAGTACTGAACAGTTTTCGTATAACCCGTGCATTTGCTATTTCTGTTTAATGTTTACTCAGCTGGTTAGAGCAAGAAAGAAGAAGAAAAAAAATTGATTCGATTATTGATTCAGTTAAATTTCTCGAGGATTCAACTTTTCCGGTGGTCTACTAGTTAGTAACCGATCTCCATTTTACCCTAGCACCGCGAATCTTCGTTTCTACTAACTTCTTCAAAAATTAATTGTCCGAGAAGCTCGAGAAGAGAAAAATGGAGCAAGTTTCTTTTTATTTTGACAATGGAGCCCTATTTTTAACGAAGAATCGTTGTATTCGGAGATACATTTTCCATAAATTTGTAAAGGTTGAAACTGCCGCAGTGACTTACATGGTAGAGCGCGTATAAAGTGGGAAGAAAACAGCTGTTCTGTTTCGTAGCTAGTTTGTTCGTATACTGCGGTGTATGCTGAAAGGTATAAATCGTTGTGTAAATCGTTTGGTTTGCAAGCCACTTGACACCTCTTTAGAGGTGTTTTAACACATTAAGAAGTACAGAGGTCATTCCACGTGTGGGTTTGCTAGGATGAGACGATAATCCATTTTCTCCGTCATATTATATGATAGCCACCTATGTATGATATTTAGCTATACGCCGAATCCTAGTGTTGCTAGGAAAAAAAAGGTGCCGAAAGTTGAATTGGCAAATATCAGATAGATATGCGTTGTACGTATAGAAAATAATCCGATAAAGCGGATTTACTCATACGAAAACATACGATCCGCACAAACCTATTTACAGAATATTCGGCGTAAATACATACCAGGAGCTGAACGTATTTACTCAAGTTACATACATGTATATTGTATACTTATGTATCATACTGATCTGAAAGTGTAGTACGCCGCCTCTATATCGGATCCATAAGTCTGAAGATTAGAAACCTTCCGTTTCTGACTAATTCGTTTATTCCGACTGTATAGATAGAATAATTTTCGAGGTTGAACAAAATTTATTGTTAATTGATACCCGCCTCGGACGAAAAGTCCGAAAAACTTTTCTTCATTACGCGGTCCATTGATTAATTATTGTGCAGTGAGTATCGATATGCTCTGGTTTGTCAAGATACGACGCTTGTCAATTTCCTTCAAGTGATGATGGTTCTATGGAATCGTTAGAACTGCATTGGAAAATACCACCGTCCATGTACCTCTACGTCTATGTATAAGGATAGGATTGATATATGCAATAGTTTGAAGTCGTTGGTTGTGATATAAGAATCAAAGTTACCTAACCCCCAGTAGTAACACATGCGGTTCGTGCTGTTACTACTAATCACGTGAAGCATTGTTTTAAAAACAGATCTTAGATCCTCTGTTTTATTTGCACGCAAATGTAATGTCCGCATGAGTTAATTTCTACAGCGTTAAATAATACGCACATTTATTCACGTCATTCGGTGCATTCATCCGTCATATTTTGGCGTACAGGATTTTCCGTGTGGAGAAAAACTGCAAATTTGTTACGTCAGCATCGAGCAGTCACAATTAAAAGAAAAAAATTACCTAAAAATCAAATAAATAAATGAAAACTTGCAAACGTACTTTCAACCGGCGAGTACAGTAATCTCAAAGCTGCACGTAGATTACATGCACCAGTAGTCAAGTCTCTTGGATGGAGGTACAATACGTTTATATAATGTATATTTTTCTGTATGTACTTATTTCGCTCGTATGCCATCGGTTGAATATGGCCGCATGCAGTGACGCGCATCTCTTCGAATTGAAATCCAAACACGTCCTTTGATCGCACGAACTCTACTCGTGCATCGCTTTTCATGTACGTCGTATGCGAATCCGTACAAACGAAGTGCGTTTCGTATTGGGTATAATGTGAGTATAAATATACATATATGTATATGTATAGGTACAACGAAAGTATAATTCTTTGCGACACTATACGCATCTATCATTCAGGTTTTACGATTATCATACAGGGCCTCGAGGATCGCGCGAGATGCATAAATTGCAATTATACAAAAATATATTTTTCATACAAGATTTACTCGATGCTTTCTTCGCGGTTGGCGAATCACGGAAGTATTATAAGACAAAATTATGGTTGGTGCCCAACGAACTTGACCCACATATTTCTTTCGGCGGTTCTCAAAGAGCAATCAACCAAATTTATTTTGTCTGGAGCGTGACGAAGTTTATATTCGTCAACAACCGTTCGATTAAACGGCCCAGCATTCTTTACTTTGATAGTAATATAACACCATTTCATGATCAAATATTTTCCCCCCTGTTAAACTTATTGATTATGTTCTTAAATAATATTATCACGCTTCTTTATACGTACATCTCAACAATAATTGTATTTTTTCAGAAGCGCGTAGATCTCATGTAAAGATCGCATTAGCATGTACGATTATTGATATGTATATGCACACAAAAACACACTAGTCTCGATGTCTCTATAGACCAAATAGATCAGTGAAAAAACAGAAGTTAAATAAGAGAGAAGTTGTATATTCATTTGCTCGTTGTATAAACTTTTTTTTTCTATACACGTAGCACAATAAGTGGCTACTGTAATTACATGAGAGTTTGAAAAGGACTTCTTGTCGTATGTATACGAATTTAGTCACCCGAATTATTGTGCGTTGCTTTCTTAAAGAACCATTCGCCATTCATTTGCTGCATTTTTGGCGGTGGTCGCGTATGTTAACATTCCATCTAAGAATTCTCAGATATTTTTTTTCACCCGCAGCAATATCTGCAGTAAACACGGCAAATATGGACGTTAAAATTAGTCATCGCTTATTGCAGGCTCGACAAACGATAATAATAATAATACTAACGAATCGCAATAACGTAGGGTTAGATTTTCGATGGATAATGAGACGCTGAAGAAGGAACAATGAACTGACGACCTTTAAAGTCACCGAAATAACCTGGTACAGTAAAGAGGATGTCTCCTATCAGTCTTCCCGCTTTTCTCCTTCCGCCGTTCGCCTTCTCCTCGTTCTTCATTTGCGATCGGATGTTCACGCAACGATCAAATGATTAAGTTTTACTTCTCACAGACCTTTTGCTTGTATACGTATACATTGCGGAATGCTGGTCCTCCGCCTTGTTATACTTACTCCAATTTGGTTGACGATGAGTTATTTTTTGGCGTTACGTTAACATCTGCCGTCTCCGTGGAAGATTCCAATTGTTCAAATAGACCAAGACTTTGGATGAAATACGCATTTATACTTTCGAATGATTGCTCGTAAACGGTTTCTAGCTCAGGTCCGTTTGATTGCAAATGAATAAACGTCTTTTCCCAACTATAAAAGAATCGTGAAACAATCATATTTGAAACTGTACATTTCTTCGATCCCGTTAATCGTTTTGGCTATTCCTAAAAAATCATAGAATAACAATCATCCTTGCATGTATTATATTCAGGATATAATGGGATTACGTAATGACGCCTGAACTTATGAATGCTTTTCTATGATCCCATGCCAATTGTGATATATGGAAATACATAAAAGACCTGAATTAGCTGATGCCAGAGCTACGCTACTTGAACACTAAATTTTGCAGGTGATACGTCATTTCATATCATTTTTTTTTTTTCTTCAAGTCACAGAAATTGCAAAAGATTCAGTCAGCACTAATGATGAGATGAACTAATTCGAATGTCAAATATGTATACATGTATGCGTACAAAAATCGTCGCCCAGACAATTTGTAATTTTTATACGCGAGTCGTGTATAATCATAAGTATAATTACATAGTGGCGAAAACTGTATACTATACAGTATTTTGTAATCCTTAACTATGATCGAAGCGGTTAATCTCGACTGAATATATTCGCAGCAGCTGTCCAGATACCATAAGCTACAACGAGATACGAATGGCAGTTTCCTCGTAAAAGCATTACGTCGGGTAATTAACGATACGACCTTGGTTTTTAATTTTTTACCATACCACAGTTAGACTCCGCATTCTCCTACGCGCGTGCATTGATGTATAGTACTATATTTGTACCGCCAGAATTTTGCGGTTTTCGATCGTGTGAGCCACAACCTCTGACCGGTTCATTGGTCAAGTTCTTCATCGTCCATCACTCGCGAAAAGTGCGAGAAGAGATATTTATTTCATGGTTGAATCTTGTTTCCATCCACACAAGTGACAGCTATACTGGCATGGTAACAATTAGCAAAGTACTTTTGCGCCAAATTCGTTGAATTAATTGAATTATTAATTATTTCATAATAAGAGCGAAGTTTGTACAAGTTTACGCCTATTACCGCTCCTCGAAATGAACTTGAATGAAAATTGACACCAACTGCAGCAGAACGCTAAAATCTCTATTTGGTATAATGAAAGTTCTGAAGTAAGCTGATCGAGCTATGCCAAAAAATATATGTGTGGATTTTTTCAAAGGTCTTAGCAGCACTTGCATGTATAAATCCCGAGTAAAAAACTAATTCCGATAGATGAAAAATTAACCTAATAACCATTTTCGCATTACTGAAGTCGAGGTGGCCGCATAGTTTGTAAATTGTAATCACCTCATTTCCTTTTTCTTGCTCACGATCAGCTAGAGTACAGCAAAACTTACCGGAGCGTAGATAGAACAATTATATGTATTTCATACCAACTGCTTGGAATCTAATAAGCTGCACATGCTCAGGTCATTTCTTACCCAGCCATAATTTTTTGTATCTACTTGCTGCCCATCAAGACCGTTAATCGAACACAATACACGAATGGCCATCAATTATGGGTACTCGTGTATTTTACGTAATCGAATTAAAGTATTTGGCTGACGTAGATTGTCAAATACCCATTCACTGCACGTGTTTGAAGGAGATACATTGAAAAGGTACATGTTTTTTAATGAAAGTCAGACGTATTAATACGCACATTCATACTCTGATAATTATAGTGACCAGGAGCGATGCATCAACTTGAAAATATCCATATCCAAGTATATGCGATCAAATGCACTGTCTGTACCGGACTGCAACGAGTATGGCTCGATTCTGCTTCTGATTCTGGTTTTGATCGGTTACGTAAAGTTATGATACCGCACAGTCCCCGTCTGGTGTTTATTTCGATTTCATGGGATATAGTTACAGTCGATGGTCATCGTGCCTTCGCAAATGCAAATTGCTTGTCTAATTAATTGTATGATTACAATACATAGCGATATTGAATTTCAAAGAATTTCGACCCTCCATTATGTGGTTTTGATGATGGGTTGCGTGGTCTGCATCAACCTTTGAAACTGACGAATCACCTCGTCCGGCAATTACTGAGAAATTTATTGGTAATAGTCATCATTTCATCTTCTCGACTCTTCATACGTAAACAAATAGCTTGATATGGCACGCGTTACCCACGGAGTTGTAATACTACTTACATGTGACTGACTTGGACTTGGGAGTCTAGTAATTCGCGAGCAAACAAATTACCTCTAGTTCTCCCATTGTCCAAAGGTAACGAAAACCTGCAGAGATCATTGCGCGATTTTGTTCGTCGAATTTCACTCCACTCTACGCACTTGGAACTCATGCTCCTCCGCAATTTATATTTCTGTAGTATATATCTTTTTTACGTAACCATATCTGTAGTAGACAGGCAGACATTTATCCGAAAATTGTTTATTAGCTGACAGCGGCGCTTGATTTATTTCTGCCAAGAAACTTGATAACATGGGTACTGTTCTTCGGTCCCGAACATCCATCAGCAAATATAACTGCTTTGCTATTTTCATTTTTAATAACAGAACTGTCGCCTCCGGACATCAATGCAAACTTAACGAGGCGCTTGTTTTTATTAATGTTACAACGAATAGATTCGGCAAATACAGCTGACGATGGTGATTATCGCTTAGAATTAGATATTCTTGTATAATATTTTTTAACTTCACTCTCTTTTGTACGTAGGTACAATGATAACCAATGCCCGATGCGATGGACCGGAAATCAGGAACAATTCTCGAGGCTAACAACTCGAAACTTTCACTACCACTATAGCTTTTGCTTTGATTATCGTGAAATTGAGTGGTCTAAGAACGCTACGCAGGTATAACCCATGGCTTCGACGGTTACTGCCGGTAACCACGGTCACCGGTGCAAGTTCAAGGTCGTTGCGCTCAGCGGTGCGTCTATCCAGCTCTCTCTCTCTTCTCTCTCTCATTTCTCTTTTCTCTTTCCTTGTCCGTCGAACTCGCAGCCACCTGTTACCTACTCGAGCACCGACGGGCCCAGTACGTCCGTTTTGAAACTATAGTCGGTTCCCAGGTGGATCCCAATTTGGGACCCTCCGCACCGATGAAGATTTGGTTTTCCTTTCGTTTCACGCATCCACTTTCTTTTTCACACGATACCTCGTACGCATTATTTGGTCAAAAAGTGAAAGAAGTGATGAAATTCACTGTCTAATAAATTGACCACTCGAGATTAGACGAAAATATGGATGTTGTCGACGTATTTGATATCATGTAAGCATTATTGTGACATCAGTCTTAATCGTTTGTTCAACAAACACAGATCCGTGGTTGATATGCGGTTCCATTAGTTCATTAATGTTTACGCAGCTATATCGAGGATTCGAGCCTACGCCTTACTATACATATTTTTTTTACCCAGACAGCTGCAGGTGAATTTTATTGCCCGTGCACCTACAATGTACGGACAATTATGAAAACAAGATAAAAATAAACTTATTTTCTTAAGTTCAGAATTTCCCCGGTTGGGCGTAGATAATTTGCCATTTATTACCTGAGGCAATAACAACAACAATTCTCTTGCACGCGTTCGAGTCGACGTTATATCTACACTTAAGACCTTGGTATATAATTTCGTAAAAATGCTCTGCCGGTTCACTGGAGACATTGACACGTAACGGTCTACTGAGTCGTTAATTAACATTAGGCACTGTAACGCAAAGTCTCGTTTACTACCTGCAGTAAAGTATAGAAAAATACCTTCAACAGATCACCTAAGAGCACTGCATCAGGCTACAATTCTGCACGCCGAATCTTTGCCTATTTGTCACACTCCTTTACGCACAAAGCGATAATCTTGCAATTGAGAATTTACCCCCTTTATGCAGCGCCTCATCCTTTTTTTTTTAATATGTTTTCTGCGACCTTAAAAAATTATTTGAACTCACTTGTGCATGTATATCCGGGCGGTGGCGAGGAGTTGATCCAGAAGATATGTATTCAATCATATTATTGTTTTTGAGTTTTTTTCTCTGTCTCACCTTCGAGCTTGAATATTACGAAAGTTTTCTGAATTATTGCAATCAAATATTACCGGAGGCTTTGCTGTGAGCATTTTATCACGTTATTATGTTATACCTACTTATAGCATCAATCGGTGGCGGAAAGTTTGGTTGTCTATTAAAAAACGAAAAAAAAAGTCTGAGCTGACAAAGAAGGGGACAGCTTCCCTTCTGACAACGTTGGTGGACAGATCTAATATGGGATGTTGTGGATAAAGTGTTTACTTTGAAGCTTGAACCGTGGAACTTTTGGAAAAATCCATGGTAACGTGATCGATGTTCCAAAATGACCTATACGTATCCAAAATAGGAGTGGAATCAATTTCGTTAATGTCGCAGGCCTCCATTAGCTTTGAGTGTATCATTTATTGCTGTTCGATACTCCGATACGCATTGTTGTAATTTATCAACTCCGCAATTTACCGATTACACGTGCAGGATAAACTAAACGTAAACGTAAGTGATCATCATATATGATATACATAAATTATCACTTTGCGCCCATCTTGCTGCGTTAACTTCCTGCAAGGCAGACCGTGGAAGGCACCTGTTACTTTTATTACTTTAACGCCGACATCCGCAAAATTATTGAATAATAGTGGGGGGGAGGGGGCTTTCATTTTTTATAGCTACCGATGGTCGCGTCTTCAGGTCACGTGCAGGATGATCTATTCATTCAACGCTTTCCAAATCAAATACATAACGATATTTCAATCATATTTTCAAAGCCTATCTTGGCGAGTTAGAAAATACCTATAACCGATTATCTATCGATAATTATTACGATTATTTACAGGTACAGATACGATGAAGTAATAAATCATTATTTTCCGCGGTTAAAACCTTGTAACGTCGTTCTACGTTGTGTGCATGAATAATACATCATATTTGTATTGTGAAATATTGTGCATGATTTTACGAATGCGTGCGTGTATGAATACCTATGTGGAACTGTGCAGTGCACGGGAAAAAAAGGGAATCGGCAACATGGATGTCAACTTCATGGAATTATAGAACGGCTGATTACCACCCATCAGATTACCTAACTCAATAACTTGGTCCTTCGACGTATGATTATATTAACTTTTACCTCCCATATACCTGATGACTACCATCATTATTAACAATAATGAAGAAGGTAGAACGTTCTTCTAAGAGTTTCGAACGATCCTGGCTTCTATTCGTTAACAATTTTACTCAACGTTGCCAAGGAAATTGCGAGATCCGCTGAAACGAGGAGTGTGCAGTTACACAGCATTTAAGAAGTAAATATTTGAGCATTTTGTGATGGAATTATTCTAGTTTCGAAATAAATAGATAAGCAAAAAAATCAACTATTCTTAGCTTTATAATTCTGCTTTACTTTGTTTAAAAAAAATGTAATTGTTAAAAACTCGCAAAATGTTCCTGCGAATATCTCATTTAATCAGTATTTTCTACGGATATCTTATCGTTGAATAACATCGCTATTTTTTTTTTTTTTCGCTTGACTCTAGACTTCAAGGCAAAAGTTTTGCTATCCATGTATAAAACCTTCTCGTCTCATGAAATGTTAGGCTACACATATTTTTATCTTCACGCGACAGATGTCTTACAACTGTTATTCGTTTATAAATGTTCGAGATAGAATTTAAACAGTATTAATTGTGGATACGAGTATGTAAATTATGTATGAATCCAAATGTTTGATTAGATCTGATTTTTGTATCGATCATTTTATCCATTGCGCGGATTCATGAAGTCTTCATTTCCATGCACGAGTGTTACCTTACTTCATACAAATGCGTTTATATCTGCAGGCGAATAAGAACCCATCTTGAGCGAATGAATTAACAAATAACTGCACATGTTGTTATCACTGATCGTTCATACCATCTGGTTTTATATTACCGTAACCGCAAATTGTGAGCAAACATGGTTCGAACTCAATAATTCACGCTTTGGAATTCGAGGGTCGATTTGATGCCCTGAATCTTGAATAAATATAAAACAGGTATACAGCCATATAAATATATCTTTGCAATTTGCATAATCCGAAAAATAACGTGACTTGTTTCAATTATGCCTCAGCTCTTTATCGGGTTGCATATGTACGAAAAAAACGTCAATTTCTCAAACCAAGTGCACGAGAGATGAAATAAAAAGTTTTCTTGCAAGAAACTGTACGATTTTGAAAATTATTCGGTGTGAACTGAAGTAAATTATTTTTCTTAAGCTGAATTAAAGAGTCCCTATAAGCGTCGCGAATAAGGGGAACAATGACACCATTATCCCGGGGACTAATTGTTCTTAATGAGAAGTCAGTAATTAAACGAAAATGGAAACCGGTATATCGAAGACTAGAACTGTTGATTGAATGACGCATTTACATCCTGCTGCTGCAGAATGATCTTGCTAGTTTTCTACAGGCACGAATAAATCAGATGCGTTACGTCTATCAACATCGGGAATTCACAAACTCTGTAGGAAATCTTGAATTATATTTTGATAAAAAAAAGCGAAAAAAATGACAACAAAAAAATTGAATTGCTATACTACTCGAAAAATAATTCGTTTATCAGATTCGTTCGGGGAATCCAAAATTTATTCCGTCATATGCAGGCGACTATACGTAATTTATACGTTCGCCGAATTCTGCTGTTTTTCTATCTTTTACACTCATCAACTTCCTTACTATCCTACTGTTTCGAACCAGTACCTAGTATATGAAACACGCGTGATGAGATATTTTTTGCACCTTTATAGCAACCTTGGTTCATTTCCAGGAGTTATCTAGGATTACCTCGAAGATGTCAATCGTGACAAAGTTTGTGCTACTAACTTCATGAGTTCAGTTAACAGTGTAACACGAATCCGTCTAATCGGGATACCTTCACATGGAACCCTTCAATCCAGTCGTTGTCGAGCCCCATCTTGCTATTCCTATGCCACCCAACCTGATAACCTCGTAAAACCAAACCGAACCAGACCAACTCCGGCTCGTATAGAAGACCGATTCTCTCAGATGCCGGAAGTTTCGCTTGCGAACGGTTGTGATCAATCAACTTTTTGACGATGAATCTCCCTCCGTTACAGACTGCACGATGGACACGACAAACTTCCGGACACATCTTATTAAAAATTAAAAATTACAAATTAAAAATTCCATGGAGCTCGACGATTATTAATTCGTGACACGAAGATAATTTGTAGTTGTAATCAATCTGTACGTGCAGATCGCGATTATATTATATACTTAAAATTAGTTGGCATTGTTCAGCAATGCAAAGAGGTCATGCTGTCACTCGTGACAAGAACCCCGAAATTCTTCGATGTTGCAGCAGGACTATTCGATGTTTGCAGCTCCTCTTCCGCTGAGGCAATTCTCCAGGGGCTTCCAATTCCAACGTTTACTTTGATCCTACAAGGTGATGTGGTACCTCGGTCACCTCATCTCGAGTCCACTGGCCCTAAAATCGCCTGTTCTACTCCCACCCATCTTTACTGGCGATGAATTATGGCAAACTTTCCTTTAAATTATACCGAAACAAATACCTATCGATCGATTTATTGTATGCAATCATAGGGCGGGCGAGCCTCCCTCTGTATTTGTTCTATCTCACAAATTGTTTTTTTGTTTTGTTTCTTGTGGAACGCTTCCGATTCATCAGATGCAGTGAATGGAAATTTCTACCTCGTATTGCTGCATTAAATTTTCAAGGTGCAGTGTTCGATGATTTTAATATTGCACTGAAACTAGTTTACAAACCCGTAAAGAAAGAAGAATAAAAAAAAAAAAATTGCATGTATAATAATTACATTAGCATCGGTGGCGTGTGGACAGTATACAAATCAGCTTCTTTTAACTAATAAGAATAAACTACTCGAGGGTATTTAGTGGGGCGTAATACAATCTATTGTAAGAATCAGTTGGGCATGAAAATGTTAGTTCCAATGGCCTCGAGCAGGTTCCAGTTGAGTATTTTTACGATGAAGAAAATGAAAATCCAAACAATTTAATGTTAAAAGGGTTAAGGTTTGTTTCGTATTCCATACAGATAAGATCCTGAAGAGGTGGGTTCAGTATTATAGGTATTGTGTCCGTTACGAGGACCAGTGGAACATTTGTTGGAAAGCAAGGCATTTTATGTAACGTATCAACAGTTTGCTTCTGTTGAAATAAAACTGGTTTTTCAGCATACCTTCGTCACGAGTCAAGAGCGTTCG
The DNA here is from genome assembly GCA_963978495.1 of Athalia circularis. NCBI lineage: Eukaryota > Metazoa > Arthropoda > Insecta > Hymenoptera > Athaliidae > Athalia > Athalia circularis. The sequence goes on from OZ021700.1 coordinate 19,140,654, forward strand.
TATAGTTATATGTATACGTATACGCGTATCTACGTATGTACTATATTGTGCGTTCTACCGCGTACTCCTTGAGAGATCGCGCGTCGATAATTGTTTGCTAAATCATTTGCACTTACAAACCCGGGAATGAAAATTAAATATCATAATAGCCATATAATCCCTTCATGGTATTAATACGTAATATATTATCTTTATAGTCGTAGTGGTATGACACTCGAACTTTTTTTGACTCACAATGAGATGAAAATTACGCAAGGCCACTTCTTCGCACGCTCGTTTTCGTACATGTACCTTTATACACACAAAAAATACCGACATCAAAAGTTCGTCCACGTTGCTTATTATGTTCTTACCGAGGCCTCTGACCTCCTCGTTAGCGAGTAAAGTTCGATAGTAACGCCACCATCCATTCAATCGTTGAACGTAGCAGTGATTTATTCTACGTGATTTGAACGCTCGGATACGTGTCCCTGTTAGAAGTAAATCACATGATATCTTACAGGCTCACGTACTTACGCAAGGTGGGACAGTTACGATATTATGTTATACCGATTTTAGAGACGATCATTATACCTTCATATTTTAATATTAATACTAAAGTGCTCTCGATGATCGTGCCAGGACTACGACCGATCATCCTTCACATTCCTCTTCGGTCTGAGCTGTGGTGAAGCGTTTTTATTTTCGAACAAGATGACGAAGAGACAACGGTTCGAATACTCGCTGGAAAAGTATTGCAAATGACATAGGCATCCATTTGACATCTATCTGAATCCCACTCTGACGAGTAGTTCAGACAATGTTATAACTTGGCAAGCAATCGCGAATTCACCCGATGGACTCTGGTTCATTGATGATTAATTCAACGACCTCCTTTGACCTCTAGTTGACAGGAAGGCACCGGCGATCATGTTCATACTACGTGAGGTGCTTCAGTGCCGGGTAATTGCACGAGAGGTCCGTGAAACAGACGTGTTCTTGAATAGCGCTAATAATTCGATCGATGGTATGTCGGCGAAAGCGAATGTCAATGAAGAAAATGCCTCTGGATTTGTACCAGACAAAATCCATGGATTGTAGGACAGATTCTAAACATATTTTAATTATTGAAGAGAATGAATTTTTTTTTTTTAACTCAAAACATACAGTCACGATATATAATAATTCTCTATCTCTGTCGGCACGGGCGTTTCAATTTTTCATTACGTCGTTTAAAACGCGTACGTGTCGTTGATGACGTATGACACTTGTGTATATCCGGTAAAAGACGATCAGTGAAGCGACAACGATATTGCCAACAAATCAGCTGGGTGGTACGAATCGTTGAATATCTTAAAAACTCTATACTCGCGTTAAGTCTTTCAAAATATTCCTCTAATGTCGTTACAGGCAATTTGTACGGTCAGACCAAGCCATTTGCCAACTTTCCAAAATTAGCGAAAATTAATTTCAGCAACGAAAGTTCAACGCCGTTCGAGATAAAACCTAATCTTACTTCATCAGCGGATTGCTCTGCAGCAAGGTCAAATATTCAAGTTTTATATAAGAAGAAAAAAAGCGTCCCTCCAACAAGTTCATTTGTACGAATGAAAAAAGGACTAAATTCTAGAAAATGAATCCTATGTATTCGAGGTCCATAAGTATTGAGGAAATTTGAAAAAAGCTGTCCTACGATTTTTAGATTATTGTAAGATTCGTATAATTAGCCCTGCCGTTTCGTGTGGTTCCCCCACAGCGCCGGTATGTCGGATATTTAGTCAACCAGCAGAGTCAAGTAGACGTTCTCTGTTATGCATGCAAATTGTAAGATCTTGCCAAGAGAGTGCAGAATCTTCCTTTCCTCTTATTATCCTTATAGCCACAGCTAGGTATAACTGTTAAAGGGCGGAGGTTATGCAAAGGAATTTCTGCGTCATCTCCGGCTATATTGCGAGTATTGCATTATGCTTATTTCAATCGCAAATCCTGAAGCAACATCGTATACTTGAATATTGATGAATAGAAACGCTATTCAAACTTGTTTGTTCAATTTTGACTTATTCCTTTTCGAGGCATCGACTCGTTCCGATCAAATAACTTTGGTCGTATACCAGAATATGCATATAATTTCTGCGAATAATGTTGAAACAAATTTTTGAACGCAAAAATGAATTTCTCTCGCTTAATCTTAGCAATCCGCACTAACAATCGATCAGTATTGATCAGGATCAGTCGAAGTATGACATTTCGAAGATGCTCACCGTCATCTCAAATGAGACACAATGAGTAGACACCGAGGTAGACACTATCGGTTCTACAATGATTATTAGTCATGTGTAGTTTACTCGAAAAGATTGAGAAAAAATGTATCTACAAAAATCATTTTTGTTTGTTTTAGCGAATTAATTACGAGTCCAATGATATAAACTAATTTTTTTTCTCGGAATCATCTTCAATCCTGGAGCTATTTGATTGCTATGGGATTCCCGATTAGACAAAGATTATCATATCTAAACGTGCGGATAGCGATCATGATGAATACTGATTTTGAAATTCACCGCAAAACCGAACGCTTCATACTAAGAAATTATCGACGTTCTAGCTTTTTGCATTTGTATGGTGTCCGCCTGCGTGTGTGTGAATTTAAAAATTTTTTCCACACCAACTTGTTATACCTGTCAAACGCAGGTTACACTAACTTTAATTATTTTGAAAGCTATTCTTTGCCTTGTTCGAATCGACTATCATTCTAGTGACATTATTATATAAAAATTTGAGAGTGAAAACACTCGATAAACCGATTTTCGCACTTGGTTGTACCCATAATCAAAATTTGGATTCTAATCGTCACGTACGCTCTCGTCGGCTCATTTATCGATGTGCTCCGTTTGATTATCAACTGACATGATTCGCAGTGATATTGAAACATATTCTACAGAGACTTACTGACCGGATACAGATGCCGGTTTTCAACCCGCACATCATACATTCCCGTTAAAAGATCTCACCCCTATAGCAGCAACGAGTGAATAAAAAGAGCAAAAAATAAGAAATGGCATGTCTCCTGCATTGAAGCGAATAAGGTGCGGCGATCGGTGAGATTTACTGCTCAATTCCTCACCTCGTAAGAAAATATCTGTCTCGCAGCTGCTAATTAGTTGGTCCAGTTTTTTAAATTTTTTTCAGACTTACTGACGTGATTTAATGCACGCTGCGGTGTAGCAAGAATCGAGGAATTGAGAATAAGAGAACCACGCAGCCCTTACATATGAAGAATTACAGAAATTTGAGTGAGCCGTGCGTGAGACTTGAATGGATACATTTTCGGGGAATACCCATCGAAACATTAAGCAAATTTCTGAAAACTTGGTAAACTCAGCTTGACAAGCGCAAGCTCATCCATCGGACGCATTATAATTACAATAACTGATGGATATCGACGTTGGTATCTCCGTGTAGAGTAGATCTCAGGCAGCAAATTGGCTGGTTTGTATATATCACAGAAAATACGATCATTGTATATCGTCAGGGAGGCCTTATCTCTTCGATATCACGTTATCCCGGTATCATCTTCATGTAGATTTATATCTTCAGTACGAACAACCTCAATACGTGACGTTCGAACGTTTGTTGTCGCTTCTGATTGCTACTTATTGTATTTTTGAAAAGTAATCTCTGCAGGAGTACGCTAAGCTCGCTTTATGGAATAATGCGACGATTTTATGCTTTAACAGTTCAGCTGGTTGAACCAATTCGCGTAAGTCCCGGCTTAACCATTATTTTCCATCATTTGGTTCAACTTATTCAAGTAACTTAAATTACAAAAAAGAGTTGAAAAAATAAATGTCCGCAGCTAATTGGTTATACAATTTATTGTGGAGAAATGAATATCAGGAGAGACTCTAATACGCCTTTTAGCTGGATGCCATCTTTTATTTCTGGTTCTGCGTTTTACTGGAATGCAGAACGGTTAAAACAAAAATGAAATTTCTGATGACGCAATTTTAGCAAGAACGTAGGATGAGGACACGGGGAAGGGGTATTTGCCAATTATCCGCGGTGTGCACAAAGCCTTTTAGTTTTAACAATTATCTGCCGTGTGATGTCCGAAATTTAAGACAGCTCGGATAATTGGTACACGCGGCATTTGAAATTCGAAGAATGAGGCTGATCCAATTTACTCTTCAAGTTTCGAATGCACGCATATTTCGCGGTAGCATTTTTTTCCGCAACGTGGTGCACCAGTCCACAAGAATTTCATGGCCGCGAAAGAGCCAGACTCATCGTCGGGTCTCAAATAAAAGCTCCGTCTATTTTTTATATTTATTTTTTCTTATTTATATCGTCTCGATTAATCTCGTGTTTAACGTTCACTGGGTCACGTAGTATTAGAATCACGGGGTTAGAATTTCGGTGAATTTCCGTTGCAAATTAATAATAAACAGGTCTGAATAAATTCTTCGTATTTAGAATCCACCGTAACCTTGTCGTTATGCAATCGCAGATTTCCTTCAAACCGTGCCACATGATATAAAATCTATACCGTAACAACACTTTCTGACCTTGATATCCCATATAAAAAGTGAACGTTAATTTATTGGCGGAAAATTCGATAATTGCGTCGAACCAGGTTAAAATCCTTTTTCAAACATTTCGGCATTGTTTTTCCATTCACGCGGTAATTTGATGATTATAATTGTTGACTCCGAAATCTCTTTCCATACGACAAGAATATTAATCGCGTTGTATTGAAGAATGCAAATTTTCTCTTTTGTATTATATTGTATACTTCTAATAATAACGTTTCACTTTTTTTGTTTCAGGTAAGAGACTCATGTCTACAGATACGAAGCGATTTATGTTCAGCTTGGAAGGTAGTGGATCATACGTGCAATTTCATTTGAGCTTTGAAAACATATACGGAAAAAGTTACAATAAGGTGTGACAAATTGCACATATGTGAGTACAGTTTAGAAAAAAAAATGAAATCAAAAATCATCCTTTACTAACGAAACCAACTAGACCAAGTGATGTTCTTGCACATTTCAAATGTTGTAGGCAAATTGAATAACTGAGGGAAAAAAATACATTCACTCAAATATCAGAGGATATATATGGGGGGATCCACGCGAAATCAGACACTTGGAAAAACTTTTTTCTTTTTTTTTTCTCAATTTACCGAGCAATTTACCCCTCGATTTTATTGAAATTTTTTTGTGACAAACTTTGTTCCATTCCACAATTAGCCCGGGTTAATCGTGGGATTATAATAATTACTATTTTTTTCGAATTTTGAAAATTTACTTTTCGATATTTACCATTCTTAAAATTATTTTTATTCATTGTGTACTTTGGTCTTAGTCATATTCGATTGATTTTTATAAATCAATTATATTGACAGGATTGATAAAATAAGAATCAGACTTTTGATTTTTAACAACAATAATAACCAATTTTTCCCCGTTAATGTCCAAGACTAAAAACAAGAAAAAAAAATCAAAATTAAAATTAAAAAAAAGAAAAAAGTTTTTCCAAATGTCCGATTTGGCATGGAAAAAATTATTGATAGTGGCTCCTAAGCATAAAAAATCTTTCCCCATTAATGTCCAACACTAAAAACAAGAAAAAAAAATAAATAAAATGAAAAAAAAAAATATATCCCATCAAGATCCCATCATCGGACTAGGCTTAAAATTCGTTGAATGGATAATAGTTTTTTTACAAAAAATTTTGAAAAAAATCGAAGGGTACATACTTTGTTAAAAATGGCAATTCATTTTCGAAAATTGAAAATCTCATAATAATATCGTTTCGAAAAAATTGTAAATATTTTTCATCAAAAGTATGTTTCAAGACGAAGATTTTGAAAAAAAAAAGTTAAATTTGGACCATTTTTTGAAAAAGTTACGGGCAAAACACCGTAAAAAGTGCGATTTTTGTACGAATTCGATATCTTTTAAACGGGTGGTCCGAAAAATTTCGAATTTTACCAGGAAGAGTCTTTCGATGGATACTAAAACATGTAAAAAAATTGAGGAAATCAAAGAAAAAAGTTTTTCAAAGTGTCCTGTTTCTCGTGGAACCCCCCATATATACACATCTCAGCGCGGTTCGAGTATATTATTTTTCATACGTAATTCGTTGATCATTTGCCAGTATACCAGCCTCTGTTCTTTTACATCATCGATTGACATAGATTATAATAGCTGGCAAATTTACGACATGCATTTTCGAGTCCCTGTTGCATCAATGTGCGCGTATTCGTAATAATAGTTTAATGGATATTTAGCTCGAGATTTTGGGACGCTGAGGTGATATCCTCTCTATCTTGGAAGACTGCAAAACCAGAAACGTCTGCCAGCGTGCGGTTTCACCGCCTCCGTATTTAGTCGACGTCGAGGCGCAGCCTGCCGGTCTCTAAATAGTGCGCAAGCCAAGCGCTGCTAAAGCTCGTATAATAAATTCAAATAAAAATACCTTGACGCGCCTGTGGCTTACCAATCCACAAATCGAGATTTCCAAGTTCAAGAGGGATTGTCTCGAGATGGAAACAATGTTTACGTAATTATCGCCCTGTGTTTCGCGTTCTTTTAACCAACGATCTACGCCAGACTCTACTTACTCAAACGCTTACTTGCATGTATGTCATTTTTTATGCAACTCTATATACACATTAATTTTCACCTCATGCTCAATATTTCGATACGCCCAATGTCGAAGTATTTCACACAATGATGAACGCTCGACTGTCTGGTGTTTATCCACGAAAATATGTATTTTACGCTATACGTAGAATTACGCGACGCGCGTGGTACCTTCCTTGTTTCTTTTTTCTTCCCCCCCCCCCCCGCCCCATCGCTACCAATTAGTTACATGCACAAATGACACGTGAAGCTGACGTACGTGTTAATTGTTTGAAATCGTGGATGAATAGTGACGTAGGAGGCGACTCTACAAAAGTCACGTGTGAAAGACATTGAGACGAGACTCTGACTTGGCGGTTGACCAAGATTCAAATATCGTATAGCTAGTCTTTGAGGCGCCTTGCGCGATTTGGTTGAACTGGATTTTTAAATTTTAGCACAGCCAGCTGCTGAAATATCATTAATTTTTGGTTCGAACCAAGGTGATCTGCATTTTCACCTATCATGGCGTTGTTTAAATACTGTTAAAATTTTCATCGCCATAAAAATCTATTAGTGAAACTCTACGGATTCCGAAATTTTACAAATTTTAATATTGCAGCTCTGATCGAGGTTAGGTCCTTGATAATCTTTTTTTTTTCATCGCGTCTACTTTTTCACTATTGAAATATTTGAAGATCGTTGAAAATTCTCATTCCAACATACATTGAAGAACTTGAAATTGAATAAAAAATTTCTAATTACGTGAATTTAATAGGCACAGACTACCCTTCACCTTGCTCAAGTATTACCATCGAACGTTATTAGACCAGAAATAAAATTATTTGTATTATAATCGAAAGGGGTATATTTTTAACGAATATCTTAAGGTTCCAAGGTCCATAAATATAGTTATACCTCATCTGCGTCTTATATAAACTATAGATATGCGAATAGTTTGTTTTTCATTTACATCAATCAAGTATGTAGATAATGAATATTTGATGAATCACAGACTTACTGCACTTTACGTACAAGCTTCACATGAATTCGTGAGCTCTTGAAAATAAAAAATATAAATAATATATGAGACGAGAATTTTTTTCTCACTTCCATATTTCCACTACATATAATGATATACATATAGATATGCACAGCTACGCTGCTAGGCAACCAACGGTACATTAATAATCGTTAAAATTAAGGCGAAGAGACCGCACCCAGCAGTCAGCACCCCGTCTACCGCTTGCTATACTCCAGAATTAACCGGCGCTAGGCGTTTGTAATTTTAGCTCCTAAGCGATGTCGGGTGTTTTCGTAGATTTATTCTACACATTATGCCCAGTTGTATAATGCACACCAATACCAGGCAGAACATTTGAACATTTTACCGTATTATTCTACCAAAATTCGTATTCAAACTTTCACTTTGTTACCATCCGATTCTATAATCTTTTTGGTGTATCAATATTTTTGCTCATGTTACACAAACGCGTTCAGTTATGGGATGGCATAGGGATATCACTTGAAATTCATCGTTGGCCAATAGGTAGATTTTTCTTCAAATAATACATCGCGTTTCTGTACACATGTTACCCCGCTATGGAATTTTTTTCCTCATTTTGATTGGTCAGAATCTTCTAGCGACCTACTCGCTTTGACATTTATTTTTTTAGTTTTTCGGGTTATCGCGCCACAGATTTATGCCTAACCACATCAAGATTATGATATGACAATGAATTTTTCTCACTAAATTTGTACAAATATTTAAAAACCATCACCATAGGAGTCTACATGATTACAATTTATTCGGTGAATGTCGTGAAAAATATATAGAAAGGGTAGGGAATAAGATGTGATTTTGCGAAAGATCTTTTTTTTTATTATATTTCTCATTGTTAGTGAACCGTCCATAGCTTCTTTTCTTTAACCGCTGTAACTTTCAACTATTATCATCCCCGATTCACGCTCAGCCACCACCATTTAATGCAGCTGGTGCCATGCGAGTGATGATGATAGAGACGCAAGAAATCGGAGTACTTATGCCAAAAGATCAAGCTATACGACACATATTTTGGGATAATCAGTCGACAGTTTCTTACTGATTGTGAAACAAAAACTTTTGTATTTTTACTTACGAAACGAACCGTGAAAGGAATGCTAGATTCTATTTCCAAAACTTATATTGTTAGCTTCAACCAGATCGACATTGGTAAATGTAATTTGGCAGTTTGAAATTCCGGAGATAGAAAAATAAAATAATAAAATCATTAAAAAAAAAAACGATCATAACAATCATTCGAGTATTAATTTCAAACCAAACCAAGCTAGCAGTAGACCGCATAGAATGTACGACCAAAAACAATAAAAACGAAAAAAAAAACATGAATCAATACAAATACCGTGCAGTACCTACAACGATATCAAACAGCATTCCACCGCTATCTATAGTATACATATTCCTCAAACAAATCTCGATGCGCAAACACTTTTTCGAAAATGAAATCGTTCGTCGACTCATCGAATCGAACGATCACCTTCTTCTATTATAAGGCTATATTCTCATCTTTTAAGCCCCTCGCGGTATTCGTTCTCATGAGCTCGAGAGTAAAAAAAAATCAAAGAAAGACGTAATAATTGTTGCCAATAATAACTCACATAGTAATAATAATGATGATAATAATAATAATTGTATAAACCATACTTTATACATTGGTGAAATGTTATTCATGTTACAAGTATTTGATTCAATGATAAAAATGATTTATGACCCAAATCTTCGCGAATGTCATTCAACTTGACGTAGGTATACATAGTTTTCCCTCAAGTAAAATTCTTCTGCCATTTTCACTACACTCTCTAATAAATTTTTCTATGCTGATCGAGGTCATGATCATCAATTGAATTTTTTCAATGTTAATCGCATAACCTGTACCTATTCATCGCAGCACAGATTTATCTGGAAAAAAAATAAGAAAGTGATTTACTCCATCGCAAATGAAAGTAATCTCATACATATACACAATTAATACACGTAGGACTCACGTGTCGAATAAAATATCCCGCAGCGGAGCCTAACAATTGGTATTACCTATACGACGAGACTCGCAGCGAAAGACTTTCTCGCTAGTTCGTCACCTGCATAATATACCTGATAACGTTACATATCCATCGATCGAAAGCTTTTTGTATGATCACGTAGTTACATTCATCCTCGGATCCGTAAATGTGATTTGAATTAAGAATGCTTAGGATTATTTCTCTATTACCTACTTTACAACACATATTTTTCTGCTGTCATCGCGAGTCGTTAGATGTTCAGTCATCGGATAAAGTGGGTATACCTTATTATAGAAATCTCGTGACGTTTATCACACCGTGCATGCATATTATATTATATATTATACATAACTTTCGTTAGGTTTAACCATTCAACTAGCGACGATAATGGGCTGCATTATATACTTGGACTGTTACAGATAAAAAAATTTGACATCAAGTTTGTTTTACTCATATATATTTAGCGGGAATTCTACATGTAATTAGAAATTCACGGGGAAAACCGTTACGAAGGTCTGATCATATTGTTGCATATATTGTACAATCTGAAGAAGATTTGGATACGAATTTCAATATTCGGGGTTTTCGTTCTTATGATTCAATACGGGGAGAGCAGGAACGATTTCTTTGAATTACCAAATTTTGCTCATTGTTCAAGAGATAATAATCGTGCGACACAAATTTTTTTTTAATTTATTTTTCAACAACGTTAATAATTATGATTACGATAACAATAATAATAATAATGATATTACATTTCATCGGTCCTTGTGTACACAGGGAATGTGCATCTTCATTTTTCGTGATTCAGTCCCTGAAAATTTCCACGATCATAAATTCGATGAGTGACATTTTAATACTCATGAGTAATAAATTTTTTTTTTTTTGGTGCTACAATTAAGGATTTCGGTATCACCAGTAAGGAGCATTGTGTTCATGAAATTCTCTTGATGAGAAATTCAGACGTGTTTTCGAATCTTTCTTTTTTCTGTCTATTATCAGACCAGTTCTTTGACGTAATAATGAATAGTGTACAATAATCTAAGATAAATCAATGATTTGGATGCGGATGATATAGATATTGAAATGAAATTCCGATCTACATTATATTACATAGCATAGAGTATATGTCGGGCGATTGAAAATCTTCGGATTAATTCAGTGGTGAAAAGTATTTCATGAGTTGAAAATCGACGTTTCAGTATAAAGGTAGTTGTCACAGAGCAGCGCGATATTTTGTTTTTTCTACATACGTCTGTCGTATGAGTTTAATATTTTGACGAGAATTGGTTCCGTTCATATCCGGGTTTCATCATCTGCTTCTGAATATCTCAAAGGAAAATCTACCGTGCGTTTGCTACATCGCGATAGGATATCAGTTAAACATAGGCACTGTCTCGAAACAATAAACGTGAATTGCTGTGTCACGTGATATCCACTTTTGGATGTGAGAAATATTAATAAATTTGAACACAATGATTCATAACAAAAATATCTGACATTATGTGCAGCAGTGCCGAGCAGGTTTATTTCCGTTGTTGATACTATATCGAAAAACTCATTGTAAATTTGATAAATCAAATCGCTTGCTTGACTACAATTTATTTAAAATCACGATTTGTATCATCTTACGAAATTTTTTTTTTTTTACAGTGCTTTATTTTCGTAATACTTTCCCACGTTTTAATTCGATGATGAATTGTGGAATTCGGGTCAAGTTTACGGGACTTCACCGATATCGCTAAAAAATAAACGAGTAGATATATTATCGTCTATTGTTTCCTGTTTTTTTGTAACCTGTATATTTCTACTTATTTTATCGTATTATTTTTTCATTCCGCAACTGTGCGATGCGCGGTTGGCAAACCCGATAAAAATTGAGGATCTAGAAGCGAGTTCACAACAATAGTTATCGTTCGGTCTACTAATAAAAAGCTTTCCCCTTCGCGGCTTCCGTTGGTCCCCGACGGAGTTTTTAAATCGCAGAAAATAATGAAATAACTGTATTGAATTTTTACGATTATTATCGATTTAATAAAAATGTTATATATACGGATAAACGTAACGCATCTGATTTACTAACGAACAATCAGGGGCATGACGCGTCACGGTAACGGACCGACCTAGGTAGCCAAGAATTTCAATTAACCGTGTTAAATGTAATTGACATCATTCTACATCCTTACACCGATACTTCAGATTAACAATTTGCAACTAGCTCGTCACATGACACACTATATACTGATTACGGTATCGAGCATAAGTCATTGCTTTGCATCGTCACCAACGCAGTATGGTTCCTCGATGTCATTGGTCCACCTAACTGCATAAATTTTACAAAGAAATTGGTGTAAATTTCTATCGTCCCTTCCTCGAACGCTAACATTTTTTGCAGCTTTTATTGTTCTATCAGTAAATTCCGAACTCTACTGCAAGGTACAGCCATTTAAAAAATTATTGGAGTGTATTATAGTGTGTATATTAATTACAGCGTTTTCATGATGTAACTTGATAGCGAATCGACGCACGACAATGGCTGGAGAAACAAAATGTGCATCGAATCGTATAAGTGAATGGAGCAATCGAGATTTTTTTGTTTGATTTTTTCATTCCTCTTGTTTTAATGACAATGGATTTGGCGTCCTTGATGGCGATTTAATTCGATCCCATTTCGTTCCATTTTATGAAAAGGCTCAACTTCCGACAGCTTTGGCCTCGCCACTGCATTATGTATAACTTTGAAAGTTTTTCTCTTCACTCCCACCAGTTATTACGTCCGCCGATGAAAATGAAAAATTACTTTCATCACGAGGATCTCCAAAGTTACACACACGGTGTCTCAAATTGCTGAATTTCCCAATATTATATATGATCGTTTTGATAAAACTCTATTCCTTATTAAAAATGCTTAGAATTTGAGGGATTCAATTCTCCGTAGCCTACAGGTGTTTATTTGTTTTTTTGTTTTTCGTTCTTTACCAAAGTTTTTATCGAGTCTGTTAATCAAATATTTGTTGAAGTAATTTGAGCCTCGTGACCTACAGTGATGTAAAGATGCCGTTTTTCAGATAGGGTGATTGAAAGACGACATCGATAACGTTAACTTTCTAAAAAACATAATCTTCTGAACGCGGACTAAAATAGCGTATTAAAAATTATTTTGAACGTGCCATTTCAACACACGTTTTTATTTTTTATTCATACGTTTATTTATTTATTATTTTTTTTTTTCAGATTTCTAAGTATGATTTTGAAATACCGCGGGTTTGATATTGTGATAAACATTTTCCTATATATAATACATATCTGAATATAAGACGTGGAAAATTTATTAAAATTCCAAGAGATAATCGCCAGAAAATTCAAACGACATTGCTATTATAATGTTGTATATGAGTGGAAGCGATGTGCACGGAGATGAAATTGTGCCAACTCGCAAGCGATGCTATTTTTGAAAGCTCATATTCCTACAACTTGCTGCTGCACGTCGCGTATACGTCGTTTGTCCCAACGGTAACAGATGTCCGAAACTACCCGCAGACTATGTATAACGGTCGCGTCGATGACGTCTTACGAAGATGCTGCGTATCACCCGATGCGACCGCGTCACCTATGACAACATCGTATCATCACATTATCGGCTACATTACAGGGCTGCAACCTCTGACGATGAGTTCAGTTCGTTTCGTCACCAAAAATTCATTGCTGCGTCACTTTACGGAGCGTCGAAAGACCACACCTGCGCACATTGTTCTAAGCGATAAATTAAACCTTCCGCGATATTTTTAAATCACCGTCTGGCCCGTTTATTTTCTTTCATTCCATCACAACGGCGACGTGCCAATCAACGTTGACACGCGCAGTTCTTAGCCTCGTGACCAACAAATCTTTCGACCATAGGTACTCGCAGGATTCGAACGTAGATAGGTCTAGAAAATACGATATTAGCAGCACTTTGTTGTTTACTCACCGTCCAATTACAGCTACAGCGAACTTTTATTGGTATGCGGAATTTGGATGAATAGATCACGCACATTTTTAGAAAGACATTTTTAGAAAATCGCGAGTAGGACAATTACGATTGAGGAAAAAAAAACACTACGTTCAACTGAAATATACATTACAGTTTATAAGTAATTATCAGACCTAAATTTCGGACAGAACATTCCGCATACGTGTCGAGGTACGTGTATAGAAAACCACGTTACATAGAGACACATGTGAACGGTGGTTAATTTATTTGTACAACTACAAAACTAAATATTTTTTGGCACCAATTTCGCAAAACAAATGCTCTGTATAAAAATTGCTGAAAATAGATTCTCCCGTCGAATTTTTTGTTTTTCTCACAAGCGGGCGCCATGTTGGATACAATTGAACGGGCACTGTTCGAAGAGCGCAAAATAAAAACTGACAAAATTCTCTTCTACGTTACGCGGTCGACCATTGTTGATTAAAAAGTGAAATTTCTTCATGTCTGATCTCCAGATTCACCGATGTGTACAGTGCTCGTACAAATATACACAATGTATACATGTTTGGATCACGAGTAAGAAACGCACGTGACGTACAGTAATGGTATCTTGTAGGTTATTTGTCCAGAGTAAATCGTTTTAATCTTTTCCCCGTTTTCCACTAACAAATTCTTGGGTAATCTACGCGAAGTATGCAGTCCCATGCACGGCGTGTACATTTTAACCAATACATGTAAAGACAATATATCTTAAGAGTTAAAATTTTTATCGAATCTGAAACCGCTTGCGGGGGTAAACTTCAGGTTCGGTCGAGATTATTATTAGCATGATTAGAGGTATAGGAAAGTCCATCGGATTTTGAATCGCATTTGGCACAAAACTTGCGAACGTAGCATCCATTTCCCAGAAGGCAGTAAAGATCGCGAACTTACGAGGGTTTAACGCGATCCTGGGACTTTTGCCAACATCTTTTACCATGCAACAGACATCATCGGCCCACGCGCGACTCGATCCCACAAAGCGAATTAAAGAGTATTAAATAGTCTCCACGTAAAAGGGACTTGCCCTTGAACCTCGGATGGTTTAATTTGTGAGAGACTTTTATTAGGTGAATTCACCGTCCATTACACGAACGTATATTGCTCGAAATCCGTCGCGACTGGACAAAAGCACGTTTGAAATGTTGACGATCTTCTCTCACTCTTCACGTGTTGCTTACATGAGATGTGATCTCCATCTCATGTGAGAATTAAGAGTGAGGACAACATCGGATAATCAACAACGTCGCGCATCTGAGTAGGTATAGTACGTACATTATAGTACGTACAACCACTGGACGACGTAAGTCGGTTGTAAAAATTCACTAGACGTACGCACAGGTTTTCATATCGCTATCCACATGTCTATTATATACCACCTATGTGTGCATGTACTCATAAAAATAGTGAGCGCGTGCTTCATGTACGCCCGGTTAGGTTGATTCTGAATCGCTTCGCGGCCAAGCGCGCGTTTGGACAACTTTTTTCTGTAGCTGGGTCAGCTGCGAAAAGTTTTCCAAACGCAGATGATTCAGAATCAACCTCACTGGGTGTACATATACCAATATATAATCGGTTTTATCCGTCAGCTGAGCTCACGCTTCGTACACACGTGTTATCGTTCTCAAATTTCTTGTCAATGTGTGTGTAAAGTACTTGTGAAAAGGAAGACCTTTTTTTGTTTCGGAGGTGCGTATAATATATAATGATATACATATAGCCCACATCTTGACTAAACAGCGAAACAGCTGCAACTCACCAAAAACATATATCTGGATATTGTATTTACAATGTAGCTCCATTAAGAAATTTTGTCTATGCATTCAGTTCGAACACTTTTGTTTGACAAGGCCGACGAAATAATTATATACATAATGTATCCTTGAAAACGGAAAATAATTACGTTATGGAAGAAAGCGAGCTGATAACGCGATTATCGTACCATAACAACTGCCACTAACGTTGGCCACGTGCATCTTGAGGTATTCAAGACCGATCTATGTGTGGTTATCGCAATTACTTTTATTGTTAGTTCTCGCTGTCATTTATTGAATACTTGTCTCATGTACTGCAGATGGAACAAAGATGAAATTAGAATTGGATCAACGAAACTCCATTAAAATGTTGATTTTTTTATTCGTACTAACTGATTTAATCCGCAAGCTCAATTGATTTTTTGCTATAATTATAGAGCGATTTTGTGAGAAATTTTGACTTTACAGTAGTAAAACAATTTTTATCTACTGAAGTTTTGGAAGGCGAAAGTTGAATTGTACGATTTAAACGAGGCTCCTATTAATTTCCGAGTTAAACGGTGCGCCGCGCCGCACCATCCCTTTCGCACCAGTTTGTACAATCGTTACAAGGATGATTATTATCCGCGGGGATATACAATGAACAATAACAAACAGATATACCTAATCTGTAAGCAAACGAGGTGACAAACCACTGGCTAGGTTCAAATATATATATCCACGTAAAACTGACCACTGTCAATTGCATGCTGCAAATTTCGATTCAATACTTACATTAATTCAGTTTATACAATGCAATTTGCACTAACTAGACCTGCCGCTGTTTAAAAATTTCGCTACATCACAAATACAGTAGGCATATGTACGCCCGGTTAGGTTGATTCTGAATCGCTTCGCGGCCAAACGCGCGTTTGCACAACTTTTTCGTGTAGCTGGGCCGGCTACGAAGAGTTGTCCAAGCTAGCTTGGCCGCGAAGCGATTAACGATCAACCTAACCGGGCGTACATATATTTTGCAAACAAGTGCAGCAGTTGTTTACGTTACAGTACCTCTGCCGATAAATACGAGTGAGGCTATCATTGAAAACATTATTACATGAAATGTGGCCGACTATCAAGAAATTCACATACCTACATGCATGTCACATTTCGACATGCGATTGTCGTCAAACACATAATAAGGCGAGCCCCTTATAGCTATAGATATATAAATTTATTCGAACTAACTATAGCATGAAATATCTAAATTAACGCAATGCGTTATTATACACCTTATCGTCTGACTCAAAGTAAACCAGCTCAGATAAAATTTTGGCGACAGGAGTGCAGTAAATAAGTGTTTGATCTTAATCATCGCAAAAATTAATATCTTACATTCGCGCCGTTCTGGGTCATAAAAAAATATTCTCCGACACATACATGCGGGGATTCGACTCCGTAATTTCTACCACTTTTTTCTGTTTCAATTTTATTTGATTTTCAAAGGTTTGCTGCGTCATCGTCGTCGATCGTAAGCTCTTTTCGCGACTATGACTCCCTGAATTCAGTGAACCAAGATGACATCGTGACGTATAAATAGAATTCTGCGTTACTATAATATGTTTTACACGTGAGAGGGAAATTTTGTCTAGCGATTGTCGGGGACGTTTATAACGTCATCTACCAAAATTATTTCAGATCATCGTCCCGTAAGTTTTCGTCCGATTCTAATGCCTCAGATTTTACTACGATCGCAGTTTTTGTTGTCTTTTTTTTCATCTTGCGCCTTATATAGACACTCTTCGAATCACCTGTACATCGAATTCTCCTGAAATAAAATCCAATGTTAATCAATGGTACATAAGGCAGACAAAATATTGGAGAATTTAATTTATCGTTGAATACTGGTCTGACCGGCGTCTCCCTCCAATATATCGACTCTGGTGAAGCCGGTTTGCTTATCTCCCTTCGCCTCGTGGTTATGGAAAATTTTAACCCAGAAAAGTAAATTAAGATTCCGTCTAAAAAACATTGTACAAATTGAGGATGTCCATTCAGTGATAAAAATAATATTATTATTCAAAGTTTTCATAATCTGCAGTAAAACGAAAGAAAAAAAATCTTATTTTTTTTCAACTCAATATATGATAAATCTATTTACACAGCGTGTATATATACGTAAAGTACTCACTATGGGTCTGTCTATATAATTCGTATCTATAATTATTGCAAAAAATTATTCTCAGTATTTTGGGCTGTATTTTTTAAAAAACCTTTTTCATCCACATATACCCAGATATTATGTGTACGTCGAATATTTGCGGTAATTAGAAACGAATCTTCAATATAATTCCGCTGTTTTTTTACATCGAATAGGATGGAAATGAGTTTGTACAAGCCGAACAAAGTCCTGTATGTCATGCCAGCATATAATAATAAATGATAATAGTCGCCAATTCGTTATCACCCGCGACTTTATACGATTCGAGGGCTGTTTAGCCACAAAAACACCTCTGACTCAAATATTTCAAGCGATCGGATTTTCGAGTCGTTTGAGAGAATCCTTACAAACTGCAATGCATGTTCGTATAATTATGTATGTACAAGTATATGTACATACCTGAGCTCTGTTAAATCTTCGATAACATTTTTTTTATGGTGTCTCGATTAATTAATATCATCTATATATTTCTATAAGCTGATCATTGATAGAGGAAAAAAGAAAAAAAAAAAACAACTTAATCCATCAGTAATTTAAATCACGTTTATAACACGCTTGTTCAATAAAAATCTGTTATTGAAGTTTCTTCTGTATAGATGTCACGTGTGGTACATAATATCGCTGAATTCCCTCTGTTTTTATCACATTGTTAATTGCATGTTATTATCAGATTCTAAGCATGACATAGTTATATTTAATCCAGAGAATCGTCGCGATTTATTGTAGCCTCTTATGCATTGTTCCCTCATCTTTACAATCGCTTGAGTAAACGAGCATGTAAGAAGCTTTCAGCTATCATATCAGACGGTACAAAAATAGAATTTCAGAAAATCTCGACGAATCCTTTGCGGCATAGAAATATAAATTAGACATATATAATGAGTTCGGAATTCTATACGCGTAATTAGAGCGTGAATCTAACCGAAATGAATGTTAAAAAAAAAAAGAAAAAGTCATCGAGTGCATTGTACAGAAGGTGTGGCGGCCTAAATATGCTCATATAATCGTAGGAAGCCATGAAGATCAACAGCGACTTATACCAGAGGTCACGAAGAGTTAACCTACACTTTAAAGACCCTAAATCAGCGTAGGCGAACAATTCTGCACGCCGAGCGCTGCGTAAATTGAAATAATTAACGACCAACCATCGCCCCAACCTACGGTATATTACCTACTGCGACTGCACTCTTCGACGGATGCAGGGCTGTAAAAGTAGTAAGCCCTTTGCTTTCGTCGCAACTCATTCTTGTCCATGAAAAAGTTGGCTGGCGCGCGTTCGAAAAATAGCAGAAAAAAAAGGAATTGTGCGTGAACCTATACCCCATGTGAAACTGACTCCGTGCGCGAGGCGCCATCGAGTCACGAGAGACGATTCGAATATTAAAAATCATCGGTCATGTCACGAGACGCGCGCCTCTTCATACATAATCGTATACATTATGCATTTACATATTGATCGTCAGTATAACTCGTATTGTGGTTTAGTGATTGCGGCGAATGAATAAAGAAAACTGATCGCCCGCCGTAATTTCGCCGAAGGAAAAAATAATGCACATAAACGGCACCAATTACAAAAGTAATTAAACAATGATTAAATTACATTATTGCGTGGGTATATCTGTAATCTGTATGGTCCACACAACTGAACATATATAATATTCTAATGTGCGTACTAATGGAAAATGCGCTTCCTTCATTGATTCATCGAATGTAGTGAAGTAAAATGTAAAAATCATGCAAGTTTTATTTATTCGATTATTTATTCATTTTTTTTTTTGTCAGATTTTTTCCTTGTGAAAATTGAATGTGACTATATCTGTACATAGAACTTTTCTTTCCTGGATATATATGTCTGTTTGATTTATTTACTGCTGTATTTATTTTCATTCCTTTCGTCATTTTGCATGATTTACAAAATTGAGTTACGCGCTTCGTTACGGCTTGATAAGCTTATTCGTGATACGTAATTTTGTCTTGAAAAATTATCATACACGTGCTGTAGTTTCGTGTACACAGCTATGATATGTATGTATGTATTCGTTGATTTTACGAATAGAAGTTGTCGTATGGACGGCTCAAAATTTGTTTAAAAAAAATAAAAAGAAGAAAAAAATTCTCGCATTTGCTTTCACTCAATGTTGTTTTATAGTCGACAGTAAAGAAATGAATTAAACTATTACATAAAAAATTGGGAAGGAGGGGTAGACGGATGTTATACTTTACATAGCTTAACAAAAATTTCGGAAATAGTTCTGGCATGTGAAAGTCGAACTTTCCAACTGCAGAGTAATATTTGCAAGTGTGATATTCGGAGGAATTGGAATAAGACCAGTACGCCAACGTAGTTTATTTACGAACTGAAATCTACGTCAGATAAATGAGATTGCAAATTCCGAATTTGTTTTGCTAAGAGAACCACGCTCTGTTCAGTGTTCAATATTCGATTCGCATTGCTGAAAAATATAAAAAACTTCGTCGAGTTGTGCTCTCTATATATTTTCATTCAAATTAGTCTGCATCCCTTAATTCACCTCGAAGGCGTCGCCGAGTTAATCAGCGATCTGCATATATAGTAAACATGACGCCGAGTTTTGACGCAATTGGGCATACTTAAAATGATATTAGTTAATCTACGGAACGATAACTGGTGGCGGTGCACTTGGCCGTTCTTTTTGAGTACGTGCGAGCTATATCTTTTCTTTTTTTTTTCTTTTATCTTATTTTAACTCTGACATATATTATTGCTAGGAATATTCTGTGTACGATACTCCAGTAATCCAAACGCGACCGCAATACGCGGTGCTTATACGTGTTTGTTTCCGCGCTCGTTCGTCAGAGGGATATAACATTTCGTCCGCAGGAATTATAAAGGGATTGAAATTTATGTTTGTTACAAAATTCTTTTATTTCTACGATGATCCTTTACAACAGGATATCGAGTTTCGATCGTCGAAATACATACCCCTCTACTTTACGAACGTCTGGAATTCATATCTTATCGAAGATCTTTATTAAATCTATATAAGGGAGAAACGTTGTTTCGTCTACTGCCAGTACTGTGACGATCTTTGTTACGATCTATTCCATCCTCCGCGAAGTGACTGCCGCACGTTGAGACGATCGATCGATCGATCGTAATTCGGCGCATCATTGAAATTAACACACGCGGGTGCTGGATATAAAAGTGCAAATCGTGAGAAAAACGTCAGCAGGAATGCGAGAAATGCATTTATACTACGATCTCTGCAACACGTGCGGATGCGAAATGCGAAATAAATGCCAAAAATATATCGACTAGAAATTTTCTAAAATACTATTCGATTTTTTAATACCCTTGAATTCGCCCTGCTGCATTGGAGCTTTTATAAAAATTTCTTTGGAAAATCATATTTTAAGTAAATTTTCTTACATCAAATTTCTCACGATGCTAGAAGTTTCGGTAGAACATTCAAGCGCTGGTAAGTTTTTCGTATTTTATTATGTTCCATAGTTGACAAATATTATTCGAGGTATTGCAGTCGGAAATCAATATATCGATCAGCAGTATTACAATTTGAAAAATAATCCATATTTTTAACGTGCACAATTCGAAAGTCCAGAATACGTGTGCACATGTATTTTTCACACATATGTACAGTAATTAATGTTCATATACAGAACGTATACGAATATTTTTTCATCCGACGCTACCTTGTTGTTGCTACCGTTATCGAGGGCGTTTAGGTATCACAGACTGTCGATTATGCTGAACGTCATAGTTGGATTAACGAGTATTTATCAAAATCCGTCGATTACGTTTGATAGCCACGATTATAAATCACATGGAAAAACCGTTTGGAAATCTAGATTGAAATACATACTGACAATAAGTATTATAAAATAGAGTGATGTGACGATGATTTTATTACATCAACTTCCATTTTTTATTTCTTTGAACTTATTACTTTTATTACCACTAATTGAGAATGAGGAAACTTGGATGGACTCCTTATACAGGAGTGTCGTCGCGTTCTGACATTTGTGATAATTAAATTAATAGACATCAGGAAGAATAAATTAAAAAAAATACTATCGAGCCAATCTTCACGTTATGCAATCATATAGGTGTATAATAGAATAGCGAATTAATTATTTTACATAAAATTCCCGATGTCATATATTTATAAATGTCAAGTTTATTCGTATTACCAGTAAACTGATTAGAGAAATAACAGTTATAATCCTTTTTACGTAGGCAAAATCGCTCCGATGTTTTTCATTATCTCGGGTAAATGAAAGTATTGTAGTACATTTATTTACGTACGACGAATACACCAAGGAAAATACATATGAGTAAAGATGTCGGTAAGGCGAGTAGGTATCACGCGCGTGTCTCGATACGAGATAACATAATAATTACATAAATAAATACCAGCTATGATCGTGCGGTTGCGAATTATGAATGATTTGAAAATCACGCGATTATATACCTGGCTTATTTTATTGCACAATGTAGTGGGATACCTATAACATATGTCGATTGTTCACGCAGCAATTACATGAAAGTAGAAAAAAAATAATAATTCAGGGGGGATTTCTGGTACGGGCAATTATAAGTATGCGCGAAAGGGATCGGAATTCATATGATCTCGTCATATTAGACGCCATTAATTAATTATTGTCGCGAGAAATCGTTGCTTTCGTGCTTCGAATCGTTTAGTTAATCTGAATAGGCAGGAATTATTACATCGTGATTACAACTTTTGTTATGCTCTGTGTATGATCATGACAATTCAGCGCTGAATACTTCCGCAGTGAGATGCGTAATGTTTTCGCGAGCTTTTGACTTTCTCTAGATACCTATAAATTAAGATTAAATATTGATGTAATATGAATTTTATTTTTCATAACGCTTGTCGATTTTTACAAATTGTTCGATAGCGTCAGCGTTTTGGGGGAGGAAGGGATCTACTCGTCAGCTAATAAAATTGGTAAACCATCGAAGTGAAAACGAAAATTGAGAATTTCAAGACGAGAAGTCGTCATCCTGATGCTTAAATATTATCAAAGGCAACAGGATTTCAATGAAAGCTTCATATCTGATTCATGCAGCCCAAAAACAACACCCATAACATTTAAAAAAAAATAAAATTAATTTCTATATCATTTTGACGATTTATAATTATTAACCCGTTCTCTATCTTATGTTTTACAGCACAATCAATAGCCACCAATGATGGCGGGGATGGAATTCAAGGGAAGGACAACGACACCGGTGAGTCATGCAGTTATACATATTATACGATTCAAAATCTTCTTTTTTTAATTTTTTTGTATACTTGGGTGTGAAAATCATGTATTTTCTGCTCCAAAATAGGTTAACGATTAAATCCTTATATATTCAATTTCGGCATGAAGTGATTATCATATTGTGAGTTATTAATGATCCTAATCGGTCACATCGTGACCTACAGTTATTTCAGAACGAATAACGATAGTACGATGCTATATTTATCGAAAAGAATTTGCTCTTATTGTTAGTGTGATCATTTATTTTTATCGCTCTTGCGGAAGCTGTGTATGGCTATAATGCTGTTCAAAGAAAAATTAACTGTCACAAGTTATCGGCATAATAAGTTCGTGGATAAAAAAGGCGCTATTCTTCGTTCGGACGCCAAAGTATAAATATATCTGTATGTGATTGTCATGCAAAGCGAACAACAGCGCTGCATTTTTTAAATACTCGCTCATCCTGACTGTTAATAGTATAAACAAAATTTTTCTAAAGTCTGCATTTTTCTAGCACTTCAGTTGATCATTCGCAAAGTTTTAGTAATTTGCCTCATAATGTACCAATAATAGTCTATCGATGACAAGTGCAGCACGATTCATTGTAACCATTATATATCGCGCTGAATTTTATACAATATACAAAAAACTTGTGTTAAATTTGCAAATATCTAAAAAAAAATGAAAGAATAGACAAACAAATGAAAATAAGAATACCTATTTTCAAACTAACCCCGTCTGTCTGCGTGTCATATTGAAAAGAAACAAAACATAAATCAAGAAATAAACATTTCACGTACCGCAGATTGATGAAAATATTTTTCTTTCAACATAACCGTCGTTCGGTGTTATTTTTCTTTGGAATTGCATTTGGGTTTTCGCGCCTAATTTTCAAACGTTTATGCCGTCTCTTATTTCTGACATCCGTCGCATTGTATTGTGACACATACCTATATAGGTATGTTATAGGTATGTGCATCAAGCTCGGCAATGTTGCCTACAAGTCAGAGTTCTGCAAACAACCCTGATAAAATTTCTTACCATATATGAATGCTATGTGTTACCGACCAAAGAGCGCAGTATCGACAAAACCGCCGCTAGTTTCGCTGCTGCTACCGTCGATTCATTTATCACCTGATACTCCAGTCGTAAATATCAGGTGAATTCACCTGTTACCTACATCAGTAGAAACTCAACGCAGGTGAAGTTACCTTTTGAGCGTTTTACCTGCGGACGAAAAGGATACGTGCGAGGAATGGTCACTCGATAGCGCCTTGACGAACGATGATGTCTAAATCGTGCGATAGATATCGATACCGATCAATTTGGATTATCGGCAACGTTGACTTGCGGGCAAGTGATGAAAAACAACAGAATATTTTTTCGAATAAAAATTTAGTATTTGTTTGGTATTGCTTAGAAATATCTGAAAGTTTGAAATACCAGAAATCGCATAGTTGCCAGATGATTTTGGCAACTTCTTTCGATATCTGGTACCTCATCTGACAAAGTTGGCGGGCGTTCTCTTGTTGATCGCCAAAATAAGCGCAACGTGCGAATATTATAGATGCATCATAATGTCCGTGTATATTCTGTTATATTCGCATTATTTATTATTCCCTAATATCAATATTAACTACCGTGGTTCAATTGTCATTTAACCTTTTGTTTCAAGTAGCAATCAACATTAGTTGTTTATAGTTACATACGTCTCGGGCAGCAGCAGCAATAGTCACAGCAGCAGCTGCTGATGATGCTGCTGATGCTGATGCCGCTTCCTGGAGGCACCCAACTAACACGTGACTACCACACAATGACGAAAACCATTTGCCAAACAACTCAAGTTAGCAGCTGAAGCTTTTAAAGAGAGTTATCAGACTATGAAGTTTGCCGTGTAAATATCACCTCAATTATTTGTGCCCACAATCACGTATGGTATACATAAAGTGAGCGCTTATTTACAGCTTTGGCAATTAGCAATTTGACTGCAAACACAATCGATTGAAGACGATTTCAGATTATTTTTTTTCATAAGATTACGTAAATGTTGAAAATTCAATATAGTCTCATATCCCCATATGCCAAGACGTTTCTATGCGTGTAGAAAGAAAAAAAATCATTGCTTTAGCAGGTTTTACGTCCAACAGAAACGAATAAACACTCGAACTCGAAAAATATATACCTGCGCGTCTGCACGGCGTAAAAACATAGCATGTGCAATTATTTTCATTATTCCCGCAATGCATATAATCTACTAAAACTGGTGCCTATATCATCACAAATATCACCTTCGTAACACCTGATCAAATAACATTCGTGATCGTAACATCGATACACATGTGCTTGCCCGAGAATATAATTGCTACTTGATAAAAGGTGAGAGGGCGACTGCGGGTCATAAGAAGTGGTAAACTTGCTTGGAACCTAATTTAAAACACCTCGATGATCCTAGTGTGGTAAATTATTTACCGATTCAAACATTATTGCACTTTCGCGCTGCTTTGACGTTCGAATGTATATGCATACAATAATATCGCCACAATTATTGAAATAAGTTTGTTCTATTGTTTGATCTTTCATGGATTTTAAGTTATCGCATTATCCGGAATATCTCTGTACTTCGAACTACCGATTGGTATACGTTCACAATGAAACTACCTATTTAATGTTCACGTAACATATTAGGACTGTATAGTCGGCGTCAGTTATGGAGCGGATCGCGCTGGGCAATCATTGTGTGGGTAGAAACTATGAGGTATAGGTATACAAATACGTTATGATTTATGCAGTGTCTCTACTACTATATTTGATATGCCGTCGCCCCGACTATATAACCGATGATGTGTTTCGTCAATCTTTTATCCCCACTTTTTATGATCAACTCGTCGTTTTAGCTGTAACATCATATTATCATATTATCGTTATACGTGGTTATCAATTAATTTGTTCAAACTCATATGTATCTGTGATGATCGTTTATGGTCGTATTTAAAAATCGATTAGCTCTGGTAGATTACTTTTCACATAATTTTACATATAAAATCACGCTTCGGTTATCTTGTTTTCACTGCGTGCAGGTTTTTTTTTGGCGCAAACCTCATCCCGCGAGCGATATCTATAATGTGTATGAACAATGACAAACGCGCTTTATACGCATCGTACGAGATTTTTCCGAAACTATAACACGCCAAATACATGATCTCCAGCTAATCTGTTATCAGATTGAACACCGTCAAAATCGTGATCCTTCAACATCATTATTTGATTTTATCATTTTGCAGCCCTATGGCGAACAAATGTAGTAATAATAGTGTAGAATCAGTTCCACACAATCATTATTTGAGTACCTCAGTCTTTTGGATCCTCAAAACAAATTTTGACGCAAAGCACAATGTATATACGTGTCATGTTTGGACCAAATGTTTTGCGTAATTAGTCTGTTGGAAACGTCAGAGCAAATAATTAATATTATCACATGTGCGAAGAAGCGATAATAACATAATGATAGCAGTGCTATGGCTATACCTATAACTATATTATGAGTTACATAAAAATACGTAGATTTAAGGAAAAAAAAAAAATTTGTTCGTGTTCGCGGATAATGTGTTTTGAATTGAGACTAATTAGATAAGAATCATTGTGCGTCACTTGCGTAACTACGGCGCGACAAAATACATGCATTTGAACGTGTCGTGTCGTTTTCGGTAATGCGATCTAATTTAACGTTTGAAATTCGCGAATCTATCGAGTGCTTTGAGCAACGGTGTGAAGTGTTTCTATTTTGTCTGGTATAAATTCTGGATTCGCGAAATAAAGTGTACTCGATAATTTATCGCTAAGTATAGGAATCCTCTTGACATGTTCTGTGAGACTCAAAACTTCACGATCCACATTTATTTTCATGCGGCAACTTTGGCTCGCCAGCGAACGACCGAGCGTTCCGCGAAGCAACCTGTTAGCAGAACTATAAATTCTATCACTTCGCCCAACCCTCGGCCAAACTACCTACTAACAATAAGAGCCGTACACCTATACCGATCTAATAAACTAATCCATGGGGCACGTAGAGCAGAGATTCGACTATAACGGGCGGCCTCGACTGCCTAGCAACAAGTTCGGTGGTGATGCTGCTGGCCAATGTCCTCCGCTTAAAGGTTCCTACGAGATATTCGTTTTATAGATGTGTAGGTATAACATATACCGATGTATACAACGTGACCTCCGCGAAATTTGCAAGTGGATATATCTCTACACATATATATAAAACAGGGAAATAATTCACAATCAGCAGTCAGTCCCTCGATCGTTCGGAACTTGATAATTCAAATGCAAGGGCTTTAGTTTCTGGTTTCTCCGCGGTATCAACCAACCTTGCCATTTTTAGAATACTTGAATTACGAATACGTTTCTACTGACTCGATACTACTTGAAGTTTGAAACTTATTTCTTTCACGTCATAACTGTCGTCTTATTCCCGAATATAAATTAACCAAGAAAATCTCAACCGCGCATCTGATTGTCAAGGTTCGCTACCCAAGGCTAAAACAAATGTGCATACATCACCGCGAAACCCGGTTATATTATACCTGTATACATATTTACCCAACATAAGCTAAAATTTTGACAACTTGCCTCCTCGTCCAAGGCTGCACCGCAGTGATCGCGAGTAATCCTAAATGACACGCTTCGAAAAGTTTCTAAAAATATGAAAAACATACGTTTCTTCTGTTAAACAAAGGAGTGCGAATTTTCCGTGATTAATTGATAAATAACTACAGCTATGTCAGACAGCACAGATGTACCGTACGTATAATGAAATAATATGTAATACATATATATTTAAACATAAAAGGCGGGAATGTCTGGAACAGTTGGTTGTAATTGTTGCTGTAATTAGACTTGCGTGATCGCCACATGTTCGTAATTTGAGAAGAAAGAATAAAACTGGGAAGACCGAGCCCGCGACTGCAAACCGTCAAAGGCTAAATTCTGAACTATATCTACATAGAAATAGCAACTACATTTTTGCATTGTGTATATCGTCCACAAAATTATGTCGTCGCCAGCTGCGACCCTCCAGAGTGTACATTGACATTGAAACTACCTCGGTCAAGGGAGGTTATACCTTATAATACCTTATATACTTTGTCGGAGGTAGATGTTCATGGTCATCCACAACCACATTCGATCGATACGCATTATATTATATTATCCTTTTCTAAATACCAACCGGATTATACGTGGTCGAAGAATTTAATGCTTCCTGATGCAACATTTCAGTTCATCTATTCACTTTTTTGAAAATTATTTTCATACATTGTAAACGTCACCTAAAAATTATACATCAACTTCTATGTCTTTGTCGCCGCTGGGCGATGGATTAAAATATCCTGTACTTAAATTCCTGAAAAAAAATAAAAAAAATCGATGCGATTGTACGCCATGAAAAATTCAGATCAAAATGGAGTGTCCCAAATAGATGTTATACCATCAAGTAACGAGAACGTCTTTTCTAAGGTTGACAAGATAATAGATTTTTCCAACCTTATAAGGGTGGCCAAGTTTTACCGTCCAAAGTAAGAGGGGCTTGGTGAACACATTTCGATATATATGAGCCGATTACTCGCGGTGGTGAATAAAATCGGAAGCAAAAAAGTAAATTCCAAGGCCATGGCGCGTCGGTCGCCATATTTGCAATTACTGCACAGCGATCCAACGAAAACAAATACAACAACTTACGACTGTCATGTCGCTCCCAGTCACTGTACATATAATTCATCTAATAATATATGCGCACGACTTGTAAGGAATGCTAATGTCAGTAGCTATGTATACATATGTATATCTACACGTGTATAATTCTATGTACACGCTACCTTCTTACGATAAATTTACACGAAATAAATGCAGACATTAGCATGGTTTTTATCATCATTGAAATAATCAGTTATCCCGGTAAATGGGGGTTGTCGTTGGTAGAGCAAAAAATCTTTGAACAAGTTGTACGCGTATCATAAAATTTAAAAAATATTTTATGCGCGCAGTCGATAAATCTCGCAGAGTTTTATACTTTCCGCTTTGTAAATGATGTTCCGGTGCATTATTGCTGAATTATTCACAAAAGCATGAGGATAAATGATATTTCTTTGACACAAGTAATTTCACTCGAGACTCACAATCTGTACGCGGCACCGTTTGAAGTTATACTTATATATGCATTATACGAACTCATACATGCATGCACATACATACCTATATCTAATGTATTCATACACAAGATATACGCAGATGACCGAGTTGCAAATCGCATACGCAATCGGTTCATCCTTTTTATTTCGACTGCAGACGAGAAAAACGCAGCCGCTGAAATTGTTGTTTCGTCTAGCGGAAAGAATTTTCGTTGGCTCGTGAAATTGGATACAAAAAAAATACTTCCAAGGTAGAGGATCGTGTGCTTTACGATGACATGACTTGCAAGTACTTGAAGTCTGTGCTGTATTCTGCTTTTTGATACAACCAGTAATTGGTTTTGAAAACTTCCGGTACTCTTACGCCACTCCGATAGGATCGTAACTTATCGTATCAGATACTATAGCGATCATATTCAGACGATAGTAAATTGAGTACATTATCAATTGCCGTAACACGATTTCGAAGTACCTACTGCACGTATATACCGTTATGATATCTTGATTTTTTACCGTTTGAAATTGTTCAAACTACGAGTATAAGGATCAAACGATTAGAAATTGCATCAATAGTTCTACACCATACTTCCTCCGGGAACATTACTATGATAATTCACACAAAAGCCTGTACAGTTGGTGTTGCAGTAGTTATACTTGCACGCTTGGTAGTGACGTAATAGCGTGATCAGCAGCTTAGTTGGTGAACACGAACCGCTCCAGGTTTTGTTCGATGTCGTGGCCATGATAATGTTCCGCAGGTGTTCCTGAGAAATTTGCTTAGTATTTAGACATCTGGGTTAGTCTATATCGAAAGAATAGAAAAAAAAAAAAATGTATGCATTATATGGTCGTAAATGTGATGTGAAAAACACAAACCAATTAAATTTAGCGTATATTGTAGCTCAAGGTATCGACAATGGACCACAATATATGAAACAATGAAATACGAATGTCCTTGAACGGTTATGAGATCGCACAACTAATTTTCTAGAAAAAATAGTTATTCAATTATCGATCAACCACGTATGCGGATGCTCTCGATCTCCGGATAGCTGCTCATAGGTATAGCCCCTAGCATGATTGTTTGCTGGATGATTAGTGTCTGGATATTGTGTACATACCGTACTAATATGTTTTTCCGCTTGCACCGCAACTTGAATGAATTGCTTGCTGCAACAAACCATGAACCATGAACACATTCATGTAAGAATCGTTACGTAAGTAATTGCTAGAATTCGTGACCTGTCCGTCACGCGTGTACAAATATACATAGGTATGGTTTGAGCAAGGACGTTACGTTGAATTGAATTGATAATTTTCATAAATATATGTAATTGCTGCGAAATGAGCCCATGAAAAATGTTGAGGAGCAATTTTATTTGAATCAGTAAAAACGTCGTGTTTGAAATGCAACGAACAATGTGACCATTAAGGATTGAACGGATGAAAAAACTGTGAACCCTTTCAACCCACCGCTGAGGTGGCAAATACTTGCAAATTCTATGCTCAGCTGTCACCTGACTTGAAGCTCGTGCTGACAATGAGTCGAAGGTCGATTTAAAACATCGATTGAAAAATAGAATATTACGAGGCTATCAATTGTCGGCAAATTTATATTTTGTTTCGAATTTCGTACATGACCGACGGCCCCCATCTGTCATTATTTTTGACATGCATCCAATCTTGAGTTATTAATCGCCATCGATGTCAGTGAAAAGGCCTTTCACATTAAACTCTTTACCAGCTGCGAAGTACAAACTAATATAAATAATCTGATATGGCATATTATCGGCCTTTTCTATCGATTGAAAATTTTCAATATAGAGAAAATTCATCACCCCGCAAACCGAAAACAAACAGTCCATATTACTCATACAGATATTATCATACTGCGCAGGTAGTTTAATTGTAACAAATTAGGGCCACAAAGATACCAGAGCAGATAGATGCGGATAATACTGGTAACCCAAGTATACATTGTGTGAATAATAAACTGCGTACTTTGGGGTAGCGGCGGGGGGGGGGGGGGGGGGCATTTTCAAGTTCAAACGTAGTAATATGACTGCTCTGTTATTAACTTTGTTCTAAGTTGCCACTATGAACTATACCATGGATCGACTTGTCGACATTCAAATGAAATGTATGCACAGCCTAAAAGTCTTTTGTGTATCAATTTTGGGTAAATTGATTTCTTTACCTTAATGTCGCAACTGACCGACCAAAAAATTGTATAATTATTCAAATTTAAGAAGAAAAAAATTCAAGGTCGGATTTTGAATTGAATTTCCTTCAACCACGGAGGTAATGCAATTTATTAAATGTACGACATTGAAATGATTCGTTATGTCATTTGAACTAGGTGAACGTTATACGGTTGATCAAGGCATGTGGGTGCAGCATATTCTACCGAGCCAAAGGACTTTACCGTGTTTTGTCATAGTGTATAATTTATCGGTTGTATGATTCTTGAATAGTCGTATATAACCGTGCGATATTCTTTTTGAACTGGTCTAGAAAGCAATCGACTGAAGAAATGATTACCTCATAGTGAATCGTGATCAGTTTATCTCTTAAAACACGTCTTATGCACATCGACATCCCGATAGTGTTGAATAATTTTCATAAACTGCAACAGAGAAATGCGATCGGTTAATTTTATATCATAGACAAGAAACTGTCTGTCATGGTGAATACCGTAATATTGTTGATGCTGTCGTAGTGTCTAATGAACTAATAAGATATTGATAATTTCGTGGTTCGTAAAAAACGAATTTCCGTTCATATCTAGAAGACCGAAAACGGTGGACACGCTATCGCAAAATTTAAGCTTCACTGAATTCTCGCGAACCCTTCACGCAAATTAAAAAAATTGTTAATATCATTGTATGCAGTTCTGTTACATGATTTTATGGTTAAGTGGGTCTCCTTTGAGACGTCCTTGATTTGTGCAAGTTGACATTTCACGTTCTTACCTAACAATAGCCGTATGACATGACATATTGGTCGAATAAAAAAAAAAAATAAAAAATAGCTGTTGCGACACAACGATTGCGCAGGATATCAGGTACATGCAAAGTTCACAAAAACTATGGGGGAAAAAAAAATAAATCGCATCATGTATCGATTGCGAACACAGCGCGCACGATCTATAATAAATATTGAAGAATATTAGAATCTTACAGATGTCACTATAGGAATACAGCAGATATACGATTTGAACAGACAGGAACAGTTGTATCATAAAATAAATACAAAGCTATGCAAATATGTTGTCACACGTCTTTCATCTCTTATACGACAGTGAGCATTGTTTGCTAATCAAATAACTTAAGCTCAGATATATAATATCATACATTGTCTTATATGTATGTGAGCACATACTCATCCCACGCTGCAAAAAGTCGTTGTCCTCAGTATTTCGTGAGAGAATGAATAATTAAGCTGAATAGGTGCTATCCTCTGAATTGGCTAAATTGTCACCTGAAAAATAGATTTTCTGCTTTACATCGTTTACAATTAGATTAGGTTCATTCGAAATGTAAAAAATCATTCTACGCAGAAAGTATTTAACTAGGAAATTTGCATTAGTGAAAGTGGAGGTTTTTCTTTTTTTTAGTTTGTACACCTGTCTATACCAAAAAAATCACTAAACAGACATGATGGATCAAAGCGACCTGAAAGCTGAGTACTTTGCAGCTGGAAAAGTGAATTACAAGTATACCTTCTTTAAATCTTGGTCCAAATGGAGTCTGAATTTACATTTGAGTTTTTACTTCATTGCGCTACTCGCAATGGATGGATTGAATGAAACACCTGTTATTGATGGACAATCTATGGGCATCATCTTGCATACGGTATCTATTTTTACTCGGCACAATGGGTTTACCGTGGTGTCTCTGGTTTTTGCCTGTGCTACGAACACTTTGGTTGAGCGCATTTGCGGACGAATGTAGGATATAAGACAAGAGCTGAAGCAACGCGTGTGTTCTCCACGTTCCACGAACGCGTCGAGGTGTATGTCTGGCCTTGAACCAAGGTTCGACCGATCGGACAGAGACCCCGTCGAGACGTTCTACGGATTCACCGAATCGGTATCCAAAGCTAAACTTGACGTATAATCCTAATGAAACAACGGACACCCAAATCGCCACAGGGTTTGAGTCAATTTCGGACCAATGTAACCATTTTCAATACCCACCACTGGGCCCAATCGATCTAATCGCTCTGATGATTGTTCGACGTTAA
Source organism: Athalia circularis (assembly GCA_963978495.1). Lineage (NCBI taxonomy): Eukaryota > Metazoa > Arthropoda > Insecta > Hymenoptera > Athaliidae > Athalia > Athalia circularis. The sequence continues at coordinate 19,173,983 of OZ021700.1, forward strand.
AATAAACACTGACCAACTTGCCGCCCAACATTGTGATAACTGTCGCGGGGGATTGGAAAAATGAAAGATGGAAAATATCGCATCTGGCATAATTCCTATCATTGCTTAAGATCGATGGTGAATTGAATTCGTTTGAACATATATCAGTATGCGTGCGTTGCGAGCAATGCGAACCGCAATGCAGGTAGTATATAAATAGCCGTTGTGCAGCCAGAAATAATGAAGTGTAGCAGTGTCATCGGCGCCGTACTAGACTTCGAGAAAGCCTAGATTTAGGGCGTTCGAAAATAGAGACGGTGGGAATATTTAGGGGTAACCTATTCCGGTGGAACGATTATACACGCTGCAGTGACGCACGGATCGACCACACGCGCGTCTTAAGATCACAAGTTAGTGCAGGTTGAAGAACGGAATACATCCCTTTCGATTGAATATTCTCCGTGGAGTCTCGTCAATATCAATATTATTAGACTGACCCACTTCACAGTTTACTTCAAACCGTCTTCTCTCTTGTATTTTCATCCTTAGGTCGCTGACGTGTGACTGATCCGAAATAAAAGCCTCGTACATTCGAATTAAAGTAAAACATGTCAAAATTTCACGATAATCCACAATTATTATCGAAGTAGAGGTTATGACTGTCGCACCGATGGGCGTTTACGCATTACGTGAAAGTAGCTATAAGGTACTTGACTTTATAGAAGTATATTGCCCTTACAATGTACGACCATATACGAAGGATTGCACGAATGCACTGAAGTAATCTATTCAAATCGTAGGATACGATGCAAGTATGCGATATTTGTCACGATAATGATGCTCGTAGCTTTTCGATGTTATCAGCCAAGCATCAGTAAAAATCCATTGATTCCGTAAAGCGTTTGACGTAAAGCCCGGATAATTATTTTCATAGAGAAAATAACTCTTTTAGTCGATTATGCTTGATGTGTTTGTTTATCGCTTCCTCGAGCGTTTACTATATGGCATTTCATATAAATTTAAATCGACTTGAATTACGGGCTTCGAAGTATGACTCGACGCCCGTCAATCTGCATACCAACTCACTCACTTTGTTTATGCTCAAGAGTTGTTTTTCTCTTCTTTTTTTTTTGCGAAAAATACGCGTGAATTTTTGTGACGTGACCAAAGATTTCTGCGTGTGAAGTTTCAATATAAAATCGACATTTTTGTGAGCCCAAACCAACATGGCGAGAAAGTAACGCTGATCATTGTGACTCGAAGCCTACTTTTTTTCTACTTTGTTGCAAAGGATTATGGACAGTTGAATCGATTGGCTGAATTATTTCGAGGTTTCTTCAGCTTCAGGGATTCAATAAACGAGATATTTCAGATTGAGTATTTTGGAACGAGTCCGCTAATTTCTACGATGTCATACTTCGACCGTTCATACGTCCTATTGTTGGCGCTGAAAAAGTAACCCGAGTCGATTCTGCTGAGTTTTTGCTTGTAAATTATTGAAACTTGTCGGTCTTGGCTCCGGTCACGGGCCGTTAAAATATAGCCACATCGAGAGCCATCGATCCGCCTCGATTCTATACTCGTCGACAGTTTCAATCAACGCGGTAAATCCTGTTGCTTAAATACAGGCTAGCACCAGGGCGCCTGATATCACCTATGTACGTCTGCGAAACAGGCGCCAGCTAATCGTAAGACGTAACAGCGTATATTCAATGAAATTTTACCAACGATTTATCACAAAAATATATATCAGGGCACTCGATATATTATGAATATATATGGAGATAAAACTGCGGCGAAGAATCCATTAAAGGTGACGCAGTCGATGAGAGTATAATTTTTTCGCGGAAAATGAATTTTTAACATTATTATTTTCTTGTTTCAGGTTCCTTGCAATCGTTGTCACACCTTGGTGAGTTTTTATACAAAACCCTAGCACGTTAATTCAACGGCATGATTATCACCCTGTGTCGGGCGTATTTATCAAAAAACATTCTTTATTCATTTGTTTATTTTTTTCCCTTTCAATATTACTCGGTGCTGGTCGCGGCAAAAATTGACTAATACAAATTAACGTACCTTTGCGTAAATTCATTCATACGCATGGGCATGTTTCGGAATTGGCTAACATTACTAACGCATGTATTTTGTATTAAATGTATTTTCAAGCATTGTTAACGAAGGTGTTGAATTGAACTACACGGATTCGTAACGATAACGTGATTATTGTTATTCTAATGGCATTTAACCGGTTAATTTTTAATCACTTTATGGCAAAATACCGTTTGCGAAACTATCGACGAGATGGAAAAGTTGTGACGAATCATACGAGATTTAACGACCCGATGAGATTGTTCGTTTATCTATTTTATTCGAAGCGTATAATTATCTGTGTATCAAGGAAAAAAATATAGTGAAATATTATCACAGCTTTAATTTTTCACGACTGTGCACAATAACCAGTAAAAATTTAATGACAATATGATAAACTTCGATCATAAACGATAATTATATATTTTCTTATTATAGTTTTATGGTACGTCTAAACTTCACTTTATATAATAGCTTTCTAATCGATTTTAAACTTCACTTTCACACAAGATGTCTTATCTTGATGTAACTCTGCGCTTACTATTATGTATCGACGGATCAAACACCTTCTATTTTTACCAGTAATAATCGATTGAATTTTTATATCGATATCATGATTAATGCCCTCAATGCTTATTCTTAGTATATTGGGCAAACGCATACATGTTACAAAATGTTCGTCATTCGTGTAAGGTCACAAATTAACTAGGTACCTTATTTAATTCTGACCAATAAAACGTGTCATCTAACTTTTACCACGTTCTACGAAGGTTAACAATCGAATAGGCTACTATGGATTGAGCAGTCGTTAAGCTCAAGTTGTTCCTTAATTAACCTTATATACTTTCTACTCACAGTTTCACTCGCGTCAATTCGTCAAGTTTTGATTTTAATGGTTAATTATTACCTTGATTGGATACGGTGATATTATACATGTCCGAAATGAGGCCATCAAGAGTATTACACAAAATAATATTGCTCGACAAATTGAATTTTTGAACAATCATTCAGTCAGCCAAAATGTTCCATACAAACCATCATATCAAGCTAATTTTTTTGGTTCGTGAAGTCAGTTGCCAAAGTTTGTAACCTGAACGATTGGTTGAAAAGAATCATAGCTAGAATCTTCGTTTGAAAAGAATTTTAAGTGCTGGAAGCGAAGATGTGTCTAGATCACTAGACTCTAGGACACGCGTCGACGATTATTCATCTGATCTAGACGCGGCAGCTGTCCAGACGCTACAATGTCACATCGTACGTACAATATGAACCTTTTAAATTAGTGTAGTTGACTGGCCATAGAAACAAGCGATTGTCTATTTTTACTTCTCTTCATAGACTCCTAAATACCGTCCTTAATAACGTTCAAGTAATTCATCATTTCCAAATGTACATCGCATCGATGTTCAGTTCCTCGTGCTGAAGGCGTTAATTCTCATTTAAAACGATAAAGTTTCAAGTCAACTCTTTCGGTCGGCGCGTAAGATTAAATAAGTATAAAAACGCGCGCCCTTGGGGCATATACCTGAATTGTAGACAGTCTTCCTTCTTTGATTGTAGCGAAAAATTAGCATACAAAAGAGAGGAGGAATAACTCAACCTATTGAGAGACCTCACATAACAAGAAGCCACACACACCTATAGCTGAACTTTGCCCCAAACCGTTATGAAATTAAATTGGAAGCGATCATCGGTATTCCTCTAGTGCTATTTCAGAATGGTCGAATACAAACGTGTTGTGTACTCACACATCATACTCACCAATGATCGATAGATTTTTGTAGACATTTCTATTTTTCAATAAATCGGCAGATTTCGCGATTTCATGTTATAACATATCGCAACAGCTCAACGTTTTATAAGGATACCTCGACTGTTAAACCATGATGAGCGTGATTTCACGGTTTGTTATGACGTCATGGCCGTTTAACCTTTCAATATCGTGCATCAGAACCTGTAATCGACGGTGATTCATTTTAGACAAGTGACGGTTGTTGACGACGAATGTCATTCAGGTTTATATACATTGTTATAGTATGTGACGACCAACTGTGCTCGACGGTGTAACAACGAGGTGACAAATCAACCCTTGTCTATTAGCAACAATATATTCAAGTTCTGTCGAAGCTTTACCTCAATAATACCACAGAATCCATGCTAATTGTTTTAATTGCGGTGTATACCTAATATTTAGAACCACAAACCGGCGAACGTTTTTTATGCGATTAAATCAAACAAACTCTCCCGAAAATAATGAATCACTTAATAAGTGAACAAGATTCTAAAATTAAACTCGCGAATAATACAATAGATACGAGATACCGATTAGTTCAATCAACAAATTTCACGCCGGTGCGGAGGTCACGTTTCTAGTAAGATGATCACGTGATACGCACGTAATTCCTGTTACTCGCGTTCAACAAATCATGTATGTAATATCTTTTGCATGGCTTCTGAGGAGTCCATTATATACTGTACTTTATATTTGATGGTTTATTTTGCTAGCTTCTATTCGGAATTACAATCTTATCTTTACGCTGAATCCCGCAACATTCTCGTATTACGTATTATATTCGAATGCACGCGCTTCGCGTCGCCCAGACATCAGCTCTTCGGGTCTCTGAACTCATAACTGTCGAAGGTGGGTGCAGCTTCTACTTGACGCTGACAGAAACACGGGGAAAAAAAGCAGAAAAAATTTCGAGTCGAAACAGAACAGTGCTTTTCTTCCATACTCGAAGCTAAATACAGCACACCTACACACAAGTACGCATGTGAACTTATATATATAGCAGTGTAATTGGAAATCACGCGCAATGAGATGAGAACATTTTTCTAAAAAAAGTATTCGAAAGAATCTTTGAGGGACGAATATTCGATGAATCTATCAACGTGTGAAGTTGAATTCTTTGTACACGGACTTTGTTTCCACTAGATTTTCTCGATCGCGCCGCAGACCCGGCTAAAGTGCACCTCGAAAGTTGCAGATGCTGACGCCTGGACTCCTATGTAAGTTCGCAACTTGCAATGAGCACACGTGGAGTAATCAAATACGACGATGGGCCCGATGGCCCGTCTGTGCAACGCGAAGACACGCGCCGTTCTTTGATATACGAGGTCGGCACGACGAGGTTACATTGCGGTGCATGCAACGCTGACGAAGCCATTTTTGTCGTTTAAACGCAAGATTATTGAGCTAAATTTTATGAGTAGTTATCGTAATTCGTTTCACCGATAACTTTTGATAATTACATGTTACGAAATACGATGAATTTCTCTGATTCTGCTGGTGCGAAAAAAATTATCAGCGAAATATTCGGGGTTTTTAAAGGTCGCCCAATTTGAACAATATGTGTCATCGTGCATTTGAATAATTTATTTTTACGTCCAGATTACCCTTTGATCCTTATGGTAATTGGTCAAAGTATAATTAGTATTTTAAAAGACCACCACGCAAATTACCATTGCACGACCATTCTTATTCAAGTTCATGTATTATGGTGTTGTTAACTTGTCAGCTATCAATTCTACATCGACATTCTATTTCTTGTTTTTTCGTTATCATCGTTGTTGTCCCCGTTATGTTGTCATTTGCTGCATATAAACATACCGTATTTCAATCAGATGATAAAACTACATTCAATAATCATAATAACGATAATAATAATAATGTCCGTGTAAATTTAGAACTCTACTACCTATAAAAAAGTAATTCCACGGAGAACCTGTTCGAAAACAACAACAAACGTTGATCGATGAGCCAGAGTGTGTGGGGTATATTTTGTGGAAATTTCTAAACTATTAGGGTAATTCGATTAATCGATACATTTATCGTAATCATGGGGAATAAAGAGTGCTAATCGCGTTGATTACCACTTTCTTTTTATCAGTCGTTATTACCATCTAGAAATATGATGATTACATATTTGTTGCAAAGTATGATGACGTAGAATTGCTCACGTATATCTGCAATCGAGAGACTATTCTATATGGATGACCAAATCAAATGAAAATTCCCTCGTAATTATCGAATCTGCTTAGTATTTATAGACAATACATGTAGGGGGATTGAGTTCGCATGCCTTCGCATTATCACGCAACCGATCAAACGACGAGATCCCAATGGTTATCAATATTTCAATGAATCACACATGAATGGAAGTGAAAAATCCCACCGTTGAGTCTGTACAGTCGTCATGGAAGATTTAAAGAACTAATAACTCTCGCTCCGCCATGAAAATGAATGAGTCATCTTTTTCCAAATTCCAACTATCAATTGCGATAATTGTTCGAAAACATAGAGTTGAGCCTAATTTTTTCACACGATATTGACAGCACTGGAAATTTTTTAGCCAACAAAGTGATTTTATTTTGTTCAATTGAAAAGGATATCGCGACGCCCGCCTCTCTTCATACCCTCGTATATAATCTAGGTATGCTTAACAACGCTAGAAGGAATTCCTCGAATTTTTTTAAGGTATCGTCTCTTTCCACCTAGACAATTGACTGGGAAGCACACGAAATTGAACATACTATTCATCCGGCTACGTGTGATTCACGATACCATTCATCATCTCACTCAGTTGAAGAACAAATTATCACCTAAATCTTAACTACCTTTTGTAGAATCGTCTCTTCCGTGAATTTCCTATCTATCTGAATTTTTATTTACATGTTTACACCTAGCCTATTAGCATTCCAAGTAGATTATTTGTTTTTTCGGTCAACTCAAACATGTGAGCTGAATAATTCAAAATATTCCTACAGAAATCTTGTACACCTACACATGTGCATACGAAATGTTTGTCTTTCGATTTACCAATTTTCCCCATTAACTAATTGTAAATAGCGACAAAGAAACTTTTAATTTTAATTCTAAGTACGGATGTACGTCGTTTAGAGGTAACACAAAACGAGTGTTCTGATTGCAAGTCTATTTAAAAATATTCACTAATTAAACGTAACACTGGTAATTGCCAGGTGTTGTTTGCAAACAATAAGGACTTCTATTTCTAGAACAATTTAATTGACTAACAATCCAGAATCACGAGATTCTTCGAAATTCTTTTTTAGAACAACAATGATTAGCAAGATTATTGGCTACCACGATGTAAGTTAAGTTCACCGCATGTATAATGCAAACTTTATTTAATTCTTGTACAGCTGTGTATTTTCAAGTTAGCGAGCAAAATCTATTTTATCTTTCAAGGTTTTACAATATTCTAATAAAGGTGGTTGCGGTTTACCGTTATAACTAATAAAGAATAACTCGCAATCCGGATCCGGTCAGATTAACACGCTCGACACCGACACATTTTGTCAGACTCGAATCACGTGACTTAAGGATTCCTTTTATTTCACGGATTTAAATTTACTTTCATAACACGCTCAACACATACAAAAATGTTATTTAATAATAAATATTCTGCAATAAAAAAAAATACCAAAACTTTCGTTCCTAGTAAGGTAAAAAAAAAGCATTCGAAATTCTCTCAAAGAAGTCTGCGATCATCTGTCAATGTGAAAGAAAAAAAAAAAATTTGTTTCATCTCTAATGTGATTATGTTCGGTTAATACCTATCTACCGCGAGAAAAATTGCAAAATATTCATTGCTTGAAACATGCGCGCTCATTCAAATAATCAAACGTTTACCTCATTGCAATGCGAGAACTGTTCTTCGCAAAATGAAAATTGCATAGCTTTGATATTTCCTGATATTGCAGCATATTGTCATTGGAGAATGAGAAAAAAAAAAAAAAAACTAATGGTTGCATATGAAATGAAACACTTTATATGTAGGTGCCTGCGAAATAATCTTGAAATTTTCACTAGGAGTAGACCGTATTAACGTAGAGCAACATATGTTGTCCAGCGATTTCGTGAAAGAAATAAAAAAGTTTGGAAATTAGATATGTTCATTATCGGAAATTTTAACCTAATCTCACAAAGCGCGTATAATTTTCAATACTCACGCGTATCTTCACAGCGATTATCTCTGTGGGTCGTACCGACCGTTCTTTCTGCAGCTAGGATTATCGCGGGTCGAGAGTCTAGAATGAAAATTGATCAGTCGTTGGATCCGATGGAAAACAAAACTAATACGATCGATGATTTATAACTGAATTATGTGATTTTTTTAGTTATTTATTCATTTATTTTTTTTAGTACATACTTTTACTTTGTCGCCGTTGATTGGTGCGCTGAAAATAATCATTTGTTTATGACTGCACAGATTGAGGAGCTGGAGGAAATGGATTATCTTTAGCAACCAATAACCTTCGCCTAAAGTTGGCTTTTATCTATATGCGCGGCATGTAGCTTCAAAATCAAATGGCCATGATTTCTAGTTCCTCGTAGCAACGCCAAGTTACAAACTTACATTAAAATTATAACCGTATACTAAATTATGTAACGATATCGTAACTCGCTGTATTCGATCGTTAATTGATAAATCCAATAGCGCACGATCGATTGATTGATCCACAGTCCGTTGATATCGTAGTTGCATCAGTTTTTACGATTCACCACCGATGTATTATACGTATAGCGTACAAAGGCGTCCCCAAGAACTTATAGCGGTCAAACGTCTAGTCATACGTCTGTGTTACTCCGTGCTTGCAATTGTACCTATTTTTGTTAAATTCTTACGTCGCAATGTTTGTACACTATCGCCGATTCGAGTAGCTCGCAAGAATTGATTTAGATTTTATTCGTCTGTTTCACCACGCGAGATGTTCACCGACAAATACTCCAATAAAAACGCGTCCGAAAACACGCGTATTATCGACACGGCTGTGTCCTTAATTGGAAATAATAATTCTAGTTAGGTATCTGGTCACTGGCCTATTCCAAGGTGTAATAGGTACCTTACAATCGGTTTATTTCTAGCCTACTTTTCTGATGATAAATATAAATAACTCGCGATTAAATCGGCGGGTAAAAGTCGAGGCCGATATATAAAAATAAAAGTTGAAATTGGCAAAAGTAAAGCTAGCATTAGACATGACACTCGCGGCGAGATATGTTCCACGACCTTTGTAACAATTCCGCATAGTATTATAGAGGTAGGTCGCGAAGCCAGTTGATCATTTTGTTATTCGAACACGTATCCGAATACAACATCGCCCGGTTTACTGGCCGGCGCTATCCGAGCTCCATTCGCCATTCATTTTATCACTTTGCACATTTTTTTCGTAACCATTGAAATGGCCGCGATGATGATTTTTGGAAAACTTAACGTCCTGAGAAATCGGAGCTAGTTCCGAATTTATCAATTGTGTGGTTCACAATCTTTAAGAATTCATAAACTGAGGGTACCCACTGACATAAGTTCAAACTTATTTTTCAGGAATCTATTTACGTCTGCGAGCAAATAATTGAAATGGAGCCGACTATATGTGGTGCAAATTTTTCGAAGCACATCGAATGCAGATTTGATTAATTGAGGTTGCGAAAAATCGAAGAAAAGGAAAATAGTAAATAAATTGAAAATTTGAATTTCACAATGTGAGACTGAAATAGCTTCGATGTGCCTATGGCCACGAGTCACCGAAGTAGCAAAGAGTAAACTATTAGGTATAATATCTGACACAAAACTCAACGGGCGCAAAAAACGATCTAAATTAGATCGATACAATGACAATTGAATGTTGAACCACTGAAAGCCTGACTTAATGGAGACTAAAATCGATGCACGGACTGTAATTTTCAATTCTTTCAATATTCGAATGCAGAAAACTGTGGTACACCGATCTAGTATATATTATATCTCGTATTATATATTAAAGAGCATACGCGATATGGGAAAACAAAGAAAACGAAAGGGATAATCTCACATATCCGCGATATAAATTCTTCAGCGATATGCGTGTCATCGCAATGACACTTGTCACAAACTATATGTATACACTAATTAACTGGTGACATCTGTGAATATTTACTTTAGCCATGGTTGATGCTAATTATTTTCGCGAATATTCGTATCACAGCTGAAAGTCCGCGATCTGAGAAGACTTTGAACTGTCTTTAATCCACCCCCAAGTATTCAATTATTTTTATATACGCCCGCCCTTCCCCTCCATACTGCGTCAAATTAACTACAATATATTAACACGTACAAGTAACAAGAAATATTGTTACACTCGTCACTAATCGAGATCAAAGGTTGTACTACAATTTAGAAATTGTCGAAAAGATTTGTTTTACCAAATCTGCAGCCTACATAGGTGCATAGGAGTGCTGGACAGCGTCATTCAAGGACGGGATTTCTCTCCTAATTATAATACACGAATGTTGACGTGAAAAAAAAAAAATTATCCGATATTTCCACTTCAATTCTATTCGGAATAACCAAAGCGGCCTCGCCGGCAGGGTTCTGACGTCTATCCGTTTAACTGAGTACGAAAATGCCGCGTTGTATCGATTTATAGATATTTAAATTTTTCTTACACGGATAACCCGAGCGTTGTGACGTAATTATGCGAGATTCGTAAGACCGGTTACACCATATAATATCGTTGGAGATATACATGTAAATTTTACGTATCGGATACAGAGGTAGTGTTCAAGGAAAACCTAAAGTTCGCTCGAAAGTTCGCGTTGGTTATATTGAATCAAAAGGCTCAATGAGCGACGACACTACCTGGATACTCGGAGATTACAGAGTTGAGAAAAAACTTATCGAAACCGGATCCCCGCATTGGCAGAACTGTGGTACTCTTGCTGTTTATTTTCACCAAAGTCACGGGAGATTCTGTCGAGCTAGAAAATTTCTCTTCGGTTTTATGCAGAGATAATTTTTACTTACAATTATATATTCACATTTTTAGTGCTGTTTCAATTATATTTATCTTCTAATAACAATACGAATCTTTTACCAAGCGATATATATAGTATATTTATGTACATATAATAATATAGATTGAACAGCGGCACGGCAGTTATCCACCGTTCACTTGTTAATTGTCAGAGGTCTAATTGTCTAGAAACTAGAAACTCAAAACTTTCCAAGTTTACTCAATCAAGGAGTCGTTGCAACCAACAGCTGGGATGAATCAGACGAACATGTAAATTTCATTCAACGATCTAGACCTTCTTCAATATCAATCTCTGTTATTTTTTTCAGTTCAATGTAAACTCACGCGGAACATCATATCGTACACACATACCGCGGATGACAAATCTCTTAGGTAAGATTAAAGATTGAAGGTTAATGCGTATAATAGCTGTTTTGCAAGGTTCGCAAATTTCTCCTCGTTATTCCGTTAAGAGATATCTAAAGAAAGTTTCTTAACTCATCGTGATGCCATTCCAATATTATTTACCACTGCTATGAAAATCTCTACAACTTATGTTGGATCGCACTCTCGGTTATTTTTCAAGGATCATTCGTAAATTATACTTATTATTCTGCAGCGCTTGGCAAAGACGTATATGCGTGGCCCGCAGCCGAGTTGCTGCAGCGACCAAGAAACGCCTCGAAGGCGAGTGTTTCTAATAATACAGCGGACAGGATGAGAGAGAAATAATAAAAAAAAAAAAAAAAAAAAAATCGCAAACGAAAAAGAAAAAAAAGAATGCGCAGGGTGAAAACTGGAACTTAAGCCCGTGTGGCAGAATTATAACAACGTCTGGAGGTTCACCTGGCTATTTACTGCACCACAGGTATATAATTTATTGGTCACTTTTTTCATGGTGTCACATTTCCTTTTAACCACTTTACTGCTGCAGATCTGCGGTAATTAACTCTCTTGGCCGTTTTCTTGTCTCGGGTCATCGTATCTCCTCCTAACGCCTCGCACAGGTTATTTCAGTAGACGTAATCCAGTATTACGGTCAATCCTCTGTTGATGGCATTCTATAAATAAACGGAAACTACTCCTGGTTCAAGGAGGACCATGAACTCACTCTGCAGTCTGCAGCCAGGCTTCCAGCTACCTACTCTACGGCATTTCTAATCGACGCTTTATAACGGCTTGCGGTTTTAATTCGCTGCTAGATTTTTAAATTATACTCGTTCCATAATCTGATGGTCATAGACATCATTCCAGCAATCATTTTGTCAGACTACCTACTTCAGAGTCGTTGCTGTGCTGGTCCATTTTTTTTAGATCCATAAGATTTTCAATCATCATTCTCACAGGATCGGCCAGCATCTTCCGCAGAAAATTCATCGAAATAAGATCGATTCACATCTGCTGAACCCAGTGGCTGAACCGCATGAATAGCATAACGGCTCATTGTCCGAGCGAGTGATCTTCGAAACAAGAATAAATCAATCGTTTGGCGTCCATTTTCTTCTTGCATATTTATAATCGTTACTCGCATACAGTCAATGATTAAATACACACCCGGAAATAAACTTTACTTGTACCGAAGATGATGAAGTTGGATTTATGCGTGGACCGAGTTTATTCTGTGGATAAATATTTTCTGCAAAATTATATACGTTGAGGGAATCAAGTACCGTGATATCGTCAGAAATTGAAGAGTTTTAGTCCTTGAAATCAGTTAATCAGTAAGTGATTCGAATATTCTTGTTAATAAATTTTCTGACTCACGTGTGTTTGATACGCCGCATATTTCTCATATTCATATTAACGTAACGTTATACCCGTTTCCCTTGAGCCTCTTACCCGATTACGCTGAATTTTTTTATACAATGTTAGAAAAACAACGATACGCGGTACAGAAATTTATTCATTGCGTTCACGAGACTTTCTTGTGATTTAATGCGAGTTTATATTTTCTTGTCAAAACATGACTCACACCTATACGTAGCTGTATACGTCAAATAGGAATTCTACTTACTGGGCGCAATCTTCATCGAACAGATTCCAGTCAAGTTTTCATATCTAGTAGAACATCGCAGTTGAATTAGCGAGAATATTTAAACTAATTTTTAACGCATAGTCGCTGACGCATTTGGGTGTTCCAGCGTTTCGACGGTCGGTGACGCGTTGAACGGTAGTTCTCACTACGCCTAATGAATCTGATTATCACACTCGATATTTACCTAACAATGAGTCTGGAGCACGACATCGTCACTTCCCGACAAAATAATTCAATAGATCAGGCAGAATCGGTTCGAAGCCTTTCAAACGATATATTCCATCGTGGTATATATAGTGCGAATCACATGTACATGCATTTAACCAGATTGTAATAGAAGTGCACATGGGAGGAGCATAAAGCGAATTAAATTGATCGCATATGGAACAATGAACACAATAAATTATATTGATCATGAACCGGTATAAAAATAGTAACGTTATTAGAGTTCTTTGTGTGATGAAATAACTTGATGAAGTAACAGATTATGTAACAGACACATTCGAATAATATATACGCTTACTTCGCTACGAGGAAAATCATATCTACATTCAATTTTTCCTCATAGGACGTTTGACCTTACGACCAGAGGCAAGGCCACGTTCTCTATAATGTTCAACATTCACATATACCTCTCAGTGTAATTTTTCAAATTAGTAATTCTTCCTAGACTTATAATTGAATTTTTACATACTCTACAGCGAAGATTATTTTCAGATTGTATAAATGAACGCGAATAACGTATTATTCGGAAAAGTTTTATCTACCGTCCAACTGTACAAAGCTGACTGTAACAAACGCATATCATAATGCGAATATAATCTGTTCACTTACATATGATGGATAGATGCATTCCCCGTGATGGCTTTGATACAATGAAAATATCTTCTTACAAATTACCTTGACTAGTTTCTTTACCTATAACATAATATACTAAAATTAAAATGATGTATATGAAAGTATTTTTTCTTGACGTAGGTATGGAGATAACGATCACGCGCTTTTGTTAACTTAATTTAATTTTTATTTATCAGTTTCGTATCAGCTCGTCGAATAATTTTCCCAACACTATCGTATGAATTGTTTGTTTGTTTTGTTTTTTTTTCTCTTTTTCTTTCATTTGTCACGAATTATCAGGCGTCACGAGCTGAGCGCGCATCACCTTTAGTTTTACCTCGAAAAACTTCGAACACTTTTAACGCGACAACAGCGGACATATTGACGTGGCAATTGACGGGTTTCTTTGAATACCCGGAAACGTTGGTACGGCGTGACATATGTGCAAAGATTTTCCCTTCTCTATGTAATTGTTATGATAATCTTTTTGAGATATCTCCAAGTGGTAAAACTTACGTACTCTGAAGCAACGACATGACGAAATGTCGAATACGAAACCCTGAGTTATATTTAAAGCTCTAATGCTGGGCTAGATGAAGACTCACAAAGGCAGGAAGAAAACCTGAGAGTTTCGTAACGAGCGCCATTGGATGCCCACGTGATCTTTGTCTGGACGGCTGTCCTCGAGAAAGATGAAGCGAATCATTAAAACGATGGAGAAACTGAAATACAACTATATCCCTCCTCTATGCCATACCGGTATGGTACACGACACAACTAATGGAAACATGGCAACGAGAAAAGAACGACCGAAACAAGGGAGAAGAAGCCGTTCCCTTGCTGCTGCTGCTGCTGCAAGAGTAGGGTGCGGTTAAGACTTCGAATAGTAAAAACTTACATCTGAAATTCTTCCCGATAATTTTCAGTGGGACACTCACATAAAGCTGTATAACGAAGAGAGAACTTTTTGGAAGATTTACATGAGTTTGTAGCTCCATTCTTGAACCTTATAATATTCTCCTCCGTAACGTAAAATGAATTTTTTTGCGGTTGATCGGGAATTTCGAAGGACATCCGGACGCATAAGACGTTGACAGCCAAGTTTCACGTGATCACCAACTATATTGGTATGATCTTATGCGGGAAAAATCGTGGCGACCAATATTCACCCGGACCAGTCAAGACTGACAATGTGTTACCCACGATCGATTCAACTTACACAATGGTTGTCCCGGACTACATACGCTATTTTCGAATAGATAAAAATCTGGCAGATCAACCGTTAGTTTCAAGCGGCCAACTCCATCGCTGAATGGTATTATATTTATCAAGTGCATAGCCATGAAACGAACTACGACTTGCATATGGGTACTTCATCGTTGTTTTGAATATTCTTACAAAATGACTGAAATCAATTCGAACAAGTTATATCTTATGAGGAGATTATATTCAGTTCTGTAACTGCTCAATTTGAACGGACCCTGAATCCATAACGAAGTCAAAGTTGTATTAATGTATAGTTAATCGCGGAATGATGATGGTCCATCTTTCGATCATTAGTAAAAAAATCCCCAGACTCATAAAGATCTCGGCAATTATTATACAATTATCCGAAAACCATAAATCAGTTATTCGTTGGTCGGACAGAATTGTAAAGTGCATGAAGAATTAATGGACTGGACAAAAAAATGAAGTGAGAATCGTCGATGGATGAATTACAAGAAAACATAATGGCGTGCAAGCGCTATATGCGAGCTGAAAAATTCGAAAACATGGACTTTCAGGCTACTCGCAGGACCCTGCAACTGAGTAAACAACTCAAGAATAATCCAGACCTGATCGATCTTCCGTTTACGGAGAATGGCGAGGCACGGGGTTGAGTCTGTTCGTTACCAAGTCTACACAGGTTACACCCGGACGACCGCTGGATCGAAACCACTCAGGCCACGCCATGCCAACAACCTCTGTTTTCTGTTTCACCTGTTTTACGACACTCGACGATTTCGTACGACTTTACCCGAACCCTCCGATTCAAACGTTATGGCGCTTCGATTCCACTTGGATTTCACCGACCATCCTATAGCTCAGGACTCTGGTGGTGAAATATCCAATTCATGACTATACGATCAAGATTTAGAGAGATTATTTTCGAACCTGAAACATGAACCCCATCAAGAATACCAGACATAGTCAAATGTTGAATTAACATGATATTTCAGACGACAGCGCGTGGGGGTTTGCAAACGGTGCAGGTCTGAGAATCTTCAGAAAGGCATGAAAAAATTCAAGGGCTGTACGAGCGGCCATTGTGGGCAAACATTTCCCTCGTCGTGCAGTTGCAGCTTGGTAATACTTTAGGGCTAGGAAATAGACTTGGGTGTTGCCAAGCAACGATGTAGGGTAAAGGGCCGTCGAAGAAGCCAGGCCCGTATATCCAATATTGTTACGTCAATTTTTCAATTCAACTGAGCTTCCAGTGAAATTCCAGCTGTACGAATTTCACCCGAATAGCTCCGCTCGGCTCACTTTTTATCTTCATTACTTCAGTTTGGTCCCGTCCCATAGTCCCTGCATAGAGTTTCATTTGATTGCTGTCAGGTTACTGATGTCGGATTCGTTGTGATTTGCCAATCAGCTGAATCATATCAACTTTCTTTTAGTAACTCATTCAGAACAATATATTTCTGTACCAATGAGCTCAGCTGAAGCCGATTGGTATTACGATTGGATCCTATTCAATCATAACTTTACAAAATCGAACATCGTCGAGATGAAAAAATCGAGATAATTGGTAACGATTAAGGCGCAGGGGCGAATCAAAACTGTCAGACGGTCCTGAGCGGTTCGTTCTCGGTTGAACTCTCTCCCTAGGGCGATGTCTTATGGTTGAAACGAGGGTACGACGCCCTGACATCCCAACCCATGACGCCTGCCAAGCTGCACCGAAAAGGATCGCGTCCAGAATAACGACGGCGTGCTGTGCGGAGTGGATTATACATCGTACATATATATAATGTATGCACAAATACATTGTATAAACTTGTATTTTCAAGTAGATATAATACTTTCGTACAGACCATCAAAAAGAGTCTTTGTTCGTGAATAATTATCGTTATCGGTCAAGCTTTTATCGCACGTGGAGTTAATCGTCGTGTGAATATGCTGTTCCTGCAGGGACGAATACTTCAACTATGCTAATCGAAAGGACTCGCGGGGGATTATATTGTCTATTTTAATTACCGTCGAAGCTTTTACGTTTCAATTATCGAACCTGTAGCGCGTGGTATAAATTAATGCCTATATATTTGTACCTCAAAGAACTTAAATATTATACCGTTGAAAGAGTCACGTTTTCGCAATTTCAGATGACACTCCTCTGTAAAAGTATATAATATACGGCGAGTGTAATCTGAGCATGCAAATAAAGCGTTTCTTTAATACCATTCCATCTTTTATTTAATACCACCTCGTAAATATTTGTTATTATTCCCAGAACTTACCTAATCTCACTAGCGTCACGACCTGGATGCGCGATTAAATTATGACAAACGTCAACAATATAAGGCTAATCGATTATAGCCAGCAATAATTTGAAATGCAAACCGTGGTTACGGGCCAAACAAAACAGCGTTGAATTTTCAGACTTAAAAAATGAAAAAAACGGCTGCGTTGTCGGGTGATGTTGATGCTAGATTGAAGCCAACCCGTAACCAGCTATGGACCATTCGACCGTCTGTTCGGAGTGAAAGCAAAAAAAATTTATCGTACATACTTATATTGAAATAACACCACGAGATTCTCGGTACGTCTGCGTTTGACGCGAGAATAGACCTCGTTCATTCCCCTTATTCCGAATTCAGACCAAACTCAACTCATTGTCAGACGAAGACTGCATAGAATCGAACAAAGGCACTCAAGGGATGCCTCTATATCATGTGAGTCCAAAAGGGATGAATACCTGTATATAATGTATTTTCAGAAGTCGGCGGTGTATGATTTTTCAAGAAATCTTTGCGAAACATTGTGAACCGTTTATGCGTAGTTTTATTATCTTGGAGGTGAGGAAAAGGAGAACGTTGAAGCAAAACATCTGCGTTAAAACGTTAAACTCTGTTTTGATTAAACGATAGAAATCGGCTTCTCTCTACTGGTCCTGCCAATGACTTACTGGACTTCCCCGTACAGTCTATTTTTACCCCGTCGATTTCTACCAGTCTGACGATCAGCTGGTTCAATTTTCATTTTCATTAAACATGTTTTTGTATATATAAGCGTAGATATTCCTCGTTTCATTCCTGGAAAACGTCGCATACGTCCGCGCTAAACTACGACATTAAAAGACCGGTATATGAGCTCATAGTTGTACGAAGAATCGGCCAAATTTATCCTTCTGTTATTCCCCCGACTTCTTTTGTAACAGGTGATGTATAAATAAAAAAAAATAACAAAACAACCGTGTCGAGATGTCGCGGTGACTTACGCGATTGCGTAGATTTAAGCCCTGTATTTTCATGTACTTAACACCTTGATACTAAAAAATACCTCACCTGTTACAGTGGAATAATTTCATTTTTTTTGGTCCTTGAAATTCCAAAATTCATGTCAAATGTTTACACATGATTGTGATTATCTTTTATAGCTCTTTGTACAGTCGTTTTCTACAAACAATCCTGTAACGATAGATGAACGCTCGAAACCAGATCGACTATCGGATGGTGCGCTTGAAGTTGGATTGAAAAAGTCAGGAAACCACGAAACAGAATCACATGGATTCCGATAACTATTTAACTCTTTGTTAGATCACCTATAAGTCGCAGTAGATTATACGTGAGATAATCTACAATGTGATGATTACGTTGAGGTTTTAATTATAAAGTAGATCGTGAACATACAATATCAGTAGATCGAAAATGCGGGTGATTAATGTGAATTGAACTCTCCGTATCAGTAGTGCGCCTCCGCTGATGGTTTGATAGAAGAATTAATGCTCGGATGATGTTCAATTTCCTGTTCGTTACAGATATCGTATCAACTTTAGCTGCCAATCTTTGAAATAATTAATTGATTTGCTCATTCTATAAGACGATGTTGCTGAAGGTAAACATACATTCATGAAGACACATATATCTGAAATTATACAAGCGAAAGAATTTTAGGATTTTCAAATAACCACATCATTCCGGCGAGAAAAAAAATTGTTGATTTCATAGAATCGCCGCTACAATCATACTTGGGTTAATGAAACGAACAAGGATTTTTAACTCTATAGCGTAGCATTGAGTACTTGAGTACTTTATTAATGTATATTCTGCGAAATTATCCACACATAAATAGTGGGGGCGTTTAGTGTCCGAACAACGCTTGAGTTACAGACCCTATCGTCCAAAAGTCCCGCGAAAAATCCAAATATATTGCGATCTTATCATGAAACACGAATTTATCGAATCTCATTAATTAAATTCCATTTAATCACATTCAAACTTTGGGCAGAGTTAAAAGAATTTTATTTCGCTAACAGTTTTAGATAAAAATGGTCTGACTGATCGAGTGCGTGATATTAGGAGGTGTACGTGAAAAATCAGAGTAAATTATAATAGTCTGAAGGCGTTTGTATTCAGATATACCGTCGGAAACATCATCATATATATACGTACAGAAGTACTTGCTGGAAAAATGATCACGTGTGTATCACGTGGAAAAAATGTATCATATCTAATAAAAACTCTATGACCTATGTTTTCTCCGCGAATATTCGTAAGAGGGTGAAAATTTTATGTACTCTTTGCTTTTCCACTCGGTAATCTCAGAAGCAATTTTGATCTCATCATTCAATTGTTTATCCACGTACTCGATCACCAGCTCGTTGTCGTATATATGTTGTATATATATATATGCCTGCGTCAAATGTAAACGGAAGTTGTTTAGATATGACGTGAATGAAACGCCGACAGAGATATTAAAGTTTTCTATTTCTTTTTTTTTTATTGTCAATAAAATAATTTACGTTTTTCCATGTATACATATACGGCTGTATGGCGAATGCGTAAATCTTGCATCTATTATTACCTTAGCGCTGTCGTCAATCCGGACGTTACATAACTGATTGCAACCGTACATTTACTTTTGCAGCAGATGATGAGGTCATGCGGTGGAGGTTTCGATACAATTCACAAGTTCAATTGAAAGGGAGGCAAATCGATCATTCTGTACAAATCATACGTTTAATTATGGCCGTTCGATGCACAAAGGAACGTGCTGGCGATTGCCTCCATGCCTTTTCGAATGAGTTATCATAATTATTATTTTTACTTGAAGATTGAATACTCGATTTCAAGTTGAACATTTTTTATTTGAAAGCCGTTGAGAGTGTAAGTCAAATATTTTTGTACATTTGCCCTCGAGATTTTTTTTATGGAGACCTCGACCATGGATGTCAACGAATAATTTTTTGAACTCCAGAATGTGTTGCGAGCTATGAAGAGGTGGATGAAGAGTTTGTTGACGGCCGCGCATAATTGAATTCACGTACTCTATGGTACGATCAATTAATTGATCCGTCAACTATAAAATGCATTGTATTATGATGAGTGACGAGTTATTCACCGTGAGTCATGTATGAGCTTATCGATGAATAAACGTCGAAAAGGGCTCGTTATGGATATAAATTGAATGCAGACTATATCCTTCCTTGACCTCCATTGTGGCAATAGACTTTTTAACGCTTTCAAGCCGACGAGCGTAGTATAAATTTTATTGTACGACGTGATGTAGCAACGAAGAAACATACTATGTCGATTCGCAAATGGCGAATAAATATTTTATTCAGACTATGCGGCACGCCGGTTGAAATTTTTATCCAGGTGCATAGAAATAGAATCGAATTATATTCAGATATTACCAGACAGTTGACTCTACGTCTATCCTCCGTTATTGAGTGTCCGAGGCTTATCAAAACAAATATACGTACGCGAAAGATGAATGCCCGGGGATGAGTAATGACGCTTCGTAACAGCTGATCGTTTCCGAATGGGGAAACTGAATGTTGAATATGTCGATGTGAGTACATAAACACGTCACGTGAGTACAGTGCGTAAATACATCTGCCCGACTTCCGGTTATCAAGAAACTTGACATAATGTAACTTCAACAACCGTATAGTATGCGCATATTTAAATCTTTGTCCTGCGTTTATATCGGATTTGCACCTATATTTCCGAAGCTGATTAGAAAATCTGTCGATATCGCGGTAATATAGCTGGGGTTATTACTCCGTAAATATTATTGAAATTTTTTCAGCATCTATCCACCTGCGTGTGAACGTGACCTTGGCGTTGTATTTCGACGTATAAATTATGCGTGAAATTCAATCGATCGATTGATCATTTCACGCCATCGGTCGACATCGCTTCGCACATACTTCATATCAGGACTGTCCAAACTGCGAAAGCTGTAGTCATATAGGTGTTGGTACAACATATATGTTGGCTCGTATAAGTATATTCGTGCCATGTGTATAATTAGCGAACTGCGTCGCTGGTTCTCTGCGCCATGACAAACAAAACACTACTGATCAAAAGTACGGCCAGGAAGACCGAGCACACGGTGCTGAAAATCAGCCATGGGAAGGCCAATGCACTCATTGCGGTTGAGATCAGCTTTACGGGCTCCTGTCCGTTAGAAATAAGTCTCAGGTCTCCTCTCATCCTCAGCTGTTACTATATTTTCAAAGTAAACTTTGAACACCGAACGTATTACGGCGTGTCCAATGTCTGTCGTCGTAGACCCAACTATAACTTTAATATAAGAGGAAACCACCCGCGTTGTCAACAACCCAAATCCTCCGCAGCCGATTAAGAGATCCTTTGTAACCACCTCCCATAACGGGGCTATCATTTCATCTTTGCTTTGTTCCGTTTATTCTTATACTCACAATCAGTTGGGATCATTTTGGACGCTCGATTATATGCGTGTGAAATATTTCGACGACCACGCAGCTTCAAATTTCTGCATCAGGGACGTAGATCGAATTACTATGTGGAAAGGCGGTTGTACACCAGCTTCCGATTTTTAACAGACTTGACTGTTTGTTTTGAGGTATAAATTTTCAAAGCTGTGTGCAGAATTCACGTGTACATCCTTGTCCACCTATACTGCATGTATGAAAAGAGGAAGGCTACGGAGGTTCGCTGTGGTGTATAATAAAAGACGAGGATGCCGTCACTCTATATCTGAACGAGAATCAGTAAAATTACTTACAGCTAATTATAGCTAAAGGCTAGAGCGAGAATTTGCAAAAGTCTCCATTATCATTCGACCTCGAAAAGCAAACGCAGTCGTACCTTCTTGTAGTACCGCTAACCAAACTATCCTCGATTCTAGCTCAAGCCAGTTATTAACTCTTTCAAAGCTCAGCGCGGTTTTTAATACCTACATGTTCAGCTACTAGTGTATATTATTACGATGCTTGGAGAATGAAGGTATAAAACGTCTAGTTTTTATTTGGTTCGCCAGACTCGTATGCATACACGTGTAAACTTTGCTCGCACTGACTTGGACCCAGACCAGCTAACCCTCGCAGATAAAAGCTCGTGACTCATTATTAGCCACGTCGATCATCGCATAGAGTGAAACAGGATATGAAAATAGTGTCGCGTGTGGAAGTTCATCAAATTCCGAGCTTCGAATCAATCACATCGAATCCCAATCGAATTCAAACGCGTGTCATTCACGCCGTAGTTTGTTCTCTCGAAAAGTGAGACGGTCAACGAATTCGTCGAAATGAAATCCCGATCCGATCGACTCGCAAGTTTGTCTATTTCGCAAAAAAAAAAAAAAAACAAAGCGTGGCATAGCGTTCAGGCGATGCAAATTGAACAAGAGAAAGAGAGAGGGAAGAAACATGTATGACATTCAAAACTTTCCTCACTTCTATAGCCCTGGCCACTCACCGATGATAGTTCGCGCGATGTAGGACATGGACACTTATAGGAATTATACGATGTGACTGTCTGCTTATTACAAAGCGTCCGTTCAAAAGGCTGCAAATAATGGAAAGAGAAAAAAAAGCGAGATCTTATATAAGGATGCAAACGAAGATTCCATTAAGAATATACAAAGTGAAATAAAACGAATATAACCAAAGCTAATTATTATCGATCGCCGCGATCCGTGAAGAGAGCACAAAGAAATTAAGTAGCTCGAAAGAAACCCGTTGCTCGTTTTCGCGTACGAAGACCGGATTTGTAGGGTTCATTCGATCGTCCGGAGAGAGCCAGAACCTCAAATTAAACAGGCTCGAGGCACGATCGAGGTTTCGCCTACACGTTGCGAGCACGTGATTGTAGATCCTGGAACTGTCGGACCGGTCAGGCAATCTATATACCTATGCAAGAAAGAAGCGATCCCATGCTTAGTGCTCCGGTATCTCCAAATATCACGCGCGTGTCTGCACGGGACACGTACAATCAATAAATGTACACGCTCCCCGGGAGTCTTGAGGTTTCTAGGCGGGCTGATATTGCCCTAAAAATAGCCAATATATATCGACCCGTATAGGTTTAGATATACGTATTATGTTCATTCGTGATTTGTTCGCAATCTCGGCAATAGTTGCAACATGTTGCGTGCGTATTAAGTGGCTTAGTCGGAATCAGTTCATTCGAATAATTTGCCAAGTTGAGCTGCCGTTAAAAATATAAACAGACAAACTATGCTTAAGAAATAATAAAGTGTTAGCACCGATTTGAACCGTTTAAATCACGCGCTTTCACATCACATCGAGATATCTATACATGGGGATTTATAGTTCTGCGAAATATTATCGTTTACTTATTTTACCAAATCATTACTAGAACAAAGTATATAGATTATATAGAAGCAGTAATATACAGCTTGTTCTCATTAAATCGATCCTATTAAACATTAAAGAAAAACAGAAAAATAAAATAATAAAATCTGACCTAAATCCGATGGCACCTGCTACCTTCTATTTCCGTCGATAAATTTACCTGTTTATAAATCCGTTCATTTTATATCAGGTTCTTTTTTCTTCACTTTCTTTACCGCTTTTTTTCAAGCAGTATAGAATCAACATATGGACGTACGGCTTTGCAAATATTCTATAGCTATCTGTAGAATTCTATGGAATTAATTTATCCTTGTATAATATATTATGAATGCAAAACTTTATACGTATAGAAATTCGTGCGATAGAACGTTTCGACTTTGATGACGAGAATTATCCGAGCATGTGCATTATTACTTATGGTGAGATGAAGGTGCAACTATAGGCGTATGATGGTGGAATGTTACTGATTGAATATCATCGCAGTTGCAGAATGACTTTATCATCAATTAATAATTGCATATGGGTAATTCTGATGTATACATTCGACAATCCCAGATCATTTTTCCTTTGTTGGACTCAAAATATGACGAAATGTAAACACTATCATTGGAACAGCGTTGTCTTTGTCTTTTCCGTCTTTCTGCAGCTGGTTTAAGATATACGAAGAACGTTCTAGCGCTATAAGCACTCGCAAAAAATGAGGCATTGAAATTAAATATGCGTATATATGCATGCCGCGAATAAGCGGATATCGTGCCAAGAATGCTTTGTTTCATTTTATTATAGTTGTAACTAACTCGTGAATATTTACAACTGTTTCAGAACCACCGGTGGATAGCGTCTACATGATATTCGGAGTACTGATCGCCATGGCCCTGGTCGGAGCTATCATCGTATTGCTCGCCGTGACGATCAGGTAAGAATAACAAGAAAGATTTATACAATACTTATCCGGTATGAAGAATAAAAAGAAGGAATTACTTGGCTATTAGCTTCGCCTGAAACACCTGCGCGATACGTCCTCACGTGAATGGAAACAATGAACCATACTTTGTCAAACGAACAATCCATTAAATTCTAATTCATACATTAGCCAATCGATTGATTTTAACATACAGCGTATTGGTCTATATTATACTTTCTTTGTTCAAAATACAAGGTAGATGACTCAATTTTAGTTGTCCCGTTTGGTTCGTTATCGATTTTTAGTTCGCTTCCTTTTAACGCCGGAAAAGTTGATTTCCAAACGTTGGATTCGTATTCCGTTTGAAGGTGACACGGCTGCAGCTAATAGCGCAAAAACTTCCATGAATTATACGTATGGTATAATTCATGAAACATGTTTTTGGCGGATGAGTTTGTGAAATGGATGTACGAAATTAGAAGCGATTATCAACGATTCAATGGCTCATCATGTTTTTAAAATGATTTGAGTCTCATTAAAATATAACGAATCAATGACAAGGGGGTGATTGCTTCTTTTTCTTATCAGTCCAATTTCATAACGTCTTCGTCTGGTTACATGACATGTACATGGCAATTGAGTAGATTCATGCAAACTCGAGAATATCCACGAACAGCTGACATCCATACGGTCCAACTAACACTTCAGTTATCGATATGAAACGCAAGGCTATAAATCAACAGATACTATACTGACGTCAATTGCGCACATGGTGGTTTACTAATAGCTGATAAGAACGATATTATGCACCTAAATCACTGTAATTCAAAAGCGATATGGGTGGAGCTCTCACATAAATAGGAAAAACGTATGTTCAAATATTAATGTTATTTGAATTACTGAAACTATGTATTAGTGTCAGTGGCCCAACAATAAGAGGCACTGGTTTTTTTTTTTTCTAATATGGCTGAAAGGATGTGGAAACATACTGCAGAAATTTTTTTTTTCTTCCATAATAACGGTGAAATAATTTCTTGACGAAATTCATTTTAGTTTGCGTATTCACTTGATTTTTTGGCATTGTTTCCTTTTTACTAGAATACAGTGGTATACCACTTCAGATTATGGAGATTTCTAGGCGAAAGATCAACTTTTTTTTCGTCAGTATACTAATGTATCCTTACGTATTTTTATCTCAGAAAGACGAATCCGTCGACTAAATTATGTAGGCTACGATTAAAATACATCGAGATATCTCAATTCTTTCCCTCCAAAGAGCAAAAAATTGTCGTTAACTTAATTATTCAGATAGACAGATCAATTGATTCATCAGCTATTCGGGTTTCTGAGCTCGAAATATATAAGATTAAACCGAAAAAGAATTTTTCGATTTTTTACCCCAAAATCAAAAACAAAGTATCACAGGCCAAAGACTTTGACAAATCTCAAAGTAACGCCTCGACGCGATGCTAGCAAGAATTAAATTTGCTGAGAATTTGAATGACAGACTGATGACATTTCTTCTGGCTGCTGGAAAAACGTACACGTCTTTGAACATTTGATGGCAGGCCAACAAGTTGACGAAGATCGGCTATTCCGCAGACTGCAGATCCTCATCTTACCGTTGGATGTATTAGTGCAGCATTTGGTTTTTCATAGTTTCAATTTTTTCCAAGAAAATGACGGAGTTTTGTGTCCCATCGGCCCAAGGTTCATTAAAAATAACTTTTTGTTTCAAAAAGGCTATGTAGGCCTTGCAGCAGGAGTTTGAATTGAGGAAAATATTTGACTGAATTAATTAATTTAACATTCAAAGTTTTCACCATAGGGAAGAACTCACGACAGTAAGCATAATTTTGTGTTACAAGTCCTGAAGAAAAATAAGAAATTAATAACTCTTAACGAATCGTAAACCCCCACGAAACGTAATCGATCTAAAAAAGTTTCCTCATTCTTTTGTGCACAGTTTAGCATTCGAATGACCTTGTCATAAATTAACCGCATTTTTAATGAAAGAATTTCGCGAATATTGATGATCCGTGTGGCCGATCGTTCGTATCATAAAATATCAAGTCCAAAGATTGAGGTAGACCGCAAATGCATCACGTACCGATGATAGACGCCGCTTGAACGGGGAACTCGATACTCGAGCTCATATGATATACACATTATGCATTTGCTAGTAAAACGTACGCACGATATACGATACGTAGATACGCATTTTCTATCAAATATTAGCAAAATATAGTACATGTATACGTATATTCAAAGTCCGCTGCTAATATGAAGCGTAATGTAGGTGCGGTATGCGTTATGAAGTGATAATTGCGGTATAAAGTCGAATAGAGGCGTCATATTATACACGCGGTACTTGTATCTCGTTTATAATCTACTCGAGGGATGCAAGAAAATAAAAGAAGGACGCACAACTTGAGTTGAAATTGGTTTGTGGGTCAATAAATAGGTTAGGATCAATTAAGGGCAGTGCTCAAGATCTGATCGCGCCTGTATAAATTGACAATTAATTTGAATATTCAAGTTGCACAAGCCAATATATACATATGTCTATGCACATGAGATAGGTATATGATATGTGTAAACGCGTGTCTGCATCCGTTGCAGAGGACACCGCACCCATTTATACATACACCATATAGATAGTCATGGAGAATTACAAATGCGGTGCTGTGTACAGAAAGACTTGCATTATAACGTATAGCTGTATGTATACCTATATGTATGTATATAATGTCACCCTGCAGCCGACGTGAAGTACTGTATACCTAATATATACGGATTCACTTGGAGTTTCTCCATCACGTGCAGGTCATTTGAGATGAAAATTCTTTTGAATCCTAAAAATGCGCGCTGCAGAATGATTCACGCGTTCGGGAGAAAAAAGAATGTATCAAATAAACATGCAGTATACGCTTTAATACTTGCAAAAATTGCAAATGATAACATTACGAGCCTCGGTACTTCCGAGTCTGAAAAATATTTTTCACTTATGAAAATTTTGCTCCAGGTGTCTATATTGTGGTGTTTATTTGTCTCTGAAGAAAAAATACGATAATTTTTACCGCGTTATTTTGCTTCGTGCAAGTTGATTGTGAGGAGATTGTTTGATTTTTGAAGAAATCTGTGAATATTATACGAATAACATCTGCAGAGAATTCTCATTCTGTGAAAAGAAATTCTCGTGAGCAGTAATTCCATATAGGTATATGTGAAGATTCAACGGATGAACAGTCGGGAAGCAGATGCTTGAACTTTGATGAAAATATGTGAAGAGTAAATTTGACTGCGTTTTAGTTTATCTTGAGAATTTAGTTACAAGCAACAGTTTTACCACGTCACTTGCCTACATTTTTGTAACAAGTATAATATACAATATCTCGTACCATATTAAATATATGTATATGTGCATATATATAGCAACGAAATAACAAGGTCACGTCAAGTTGCAAAAGCATGATCGTTTGGAAAAAACCGATGCTCGTTATTTTCGCATTTTGTTTCACGATGCACGTATACCTATACAGTAATTGAATTTTTGCAACTATAGATACGCGATTCTAGAACGGATTGGGCATGCGGTAAAAAGCTTACATAAATTGATTACGTATACGTAAAAACATGTTGACCCACGACTATTATTCATGATAAATCGGTAACATATACGTGAACGTCATAAGTTTTTGTGTTAGTCGTTGGTTCAATTGAAATCCTATTTAGATTTTTTCAAAATGGATCAAAGAAAATTTTCACGCAAATTAAAACAATCGCGTACTCCGCCAGACTTGTGTAGCGGCGCTGAATATACTCAGAAATAAGAAAACGTTTATCTAAAACATTTTTTGACCAAAGTATTTCATCCATGCCTCGTGTTGTTCGAGACAAAGTTTTCTCCTCTTCGGAGAATTATTATAAATTTATGCCAAGAAAATCATTGCGAGCGCGGACTTCGAGTCGAATGCCAAATTCAAATGCAAACCGTCATATAGTGAGAGTCAACTACCGCGGCATTGTTCTTTCACAATTCTGATCTGCATTATTTCTTATCGTTCGTGTTAACGGATGTTTAAAGTGAATTTCAGTTTTAGAGAGTTCAATTTTGTATCGTTCGAAAATTGAGAAGAAACCTCTGAAATGTAGAAAGAAAGGAGAAAAAAAAAAGAAAGGAAAATAAGAACAATTTGAATCTATAAATGAATACGTAAGTACAAATTATTTCGCATGGCTTCACAATTGGCGCGTGACTCTGAACTCTGGGATACCGGGGGACGTAATCAAGTTAAACTGTCGACGGAATTCGCGCATTCGCGGTTCACGCATTTTAAACGAGTTGGTACAGCAAATAATATAGTAGTCGTGTGGCCTGGGAATTTCGCGTATACGAGGGTCTTCAATTTAACCGCACAAATGTTCATGTTAAAGGTACACATGTTTATAACTACACAGCAATTGTCACCGTGTAACAATTACGCCATTCTGGGAAATTTTTCTAGAGTGGTTTCTATGTATTTGTACATTATCCTCAATTTATTCATTACGACGTTGACTTGATCTCATCGAGAAGAATTCTCGGTAACATAAAACTGTTCAGTTTACAGATCATAAGGAAATCTCTCTGATCCAACACCATCACTGAATCGTTACAGAATGAGCTAGTACGTCACACGTGAATATGTTTATCCCGATCACAACAATTATGTATGAATATCTATCTATATGTAATGAAGAGAATAAATATCAACTTTTTTCTTTTTTGTTTTTCGCTGTTTTTGCATAAGATATGGCCACACCGCGACAAATATCTGCATCGTTCGAGTAAATACATTCGTTTGATCGTTCAACAAACATAAACAATGATTCGCGCAATTATATTGCGTTGTTTTACTCCGACCAGCTGTTTTTTTTTTTTTTTTTTCTTTCATTGTATAAAGGTATATACCTCAACGTTTCCCGTTTATTTAGAGTTCCTTCTGCGCGGGTCAGTAGGGAAATTCACTCAAATTGGATGCGAATTTTGATCTTATCGGTGTTCCGTCGTATGCTATGAATATATGTACGTATGTATTAATTATATTGTATGAAGGTGAGAGAGCCCCCCCCCCCCCCCCCCCCCTTCCGTTGACGTATTATAGCAAGTGCAAAACAATAATAGAAAGATACTCGAAGTGTCATTCGTACTTTGACGTAGATATACTTATAGCGGACGAGTTATGACGGAGTAGTAACTGTTTTGGAACTATAACACACATTTGATAACAGGGAACAAAATATTCTTTAGTTTTGCAATTCGATGGAGAGGAAGAATTATCATCGCAAATGGCCTGAATTTCTCCCTTTTTTTTTCAACGACTATGTTATTTTTAAATTTTCAAAACAACCGCGACTTTATATATTACAGTTATCCGCCACTGCATAAACCGTTGTAAGAACGAAATCGATCGAGGTGCACTAAAAATTTCTAAAAATAATGCTACGAGACTATATCGTTTTCCATACGATTCTGCAGTCGTCGGTTAAATCGCTATAGATGTAAACTAAATGGAGCTTAAATATTAACTCACTATACGCTGATACTGCAGATACTGATGACCGAATTTTTTTCTCACTGAACCTGAATAACCCTTGCAAATAACCCCCAGCGAATATCGAACACGTCGTTCAAAAATAATGTCATCTGTATGCGATAAGTAAATTTGCTGAAGAGTTAAGTATATGGTCATCTAATTAATCAAATTACCGAATCTCACTCGCTTAAATTACTCTGTAAATTGATATGGTCTCCGTTGTAACGTCAGCCGTATCACGGTGAGAGAAAAAAATAACAATTTCTAAACTTATCACCATGCCCGCGAGACCATGACATAAAAATTACTCGGCGCGTACAATAGCACGGCTACCTCATAGACGCTGTTTATCTCTTCTGTTCGGATGAAGAAAAAAGGAACATTGATTCCGGCATTTTATTATTGCATGAACATACAATTTTCTAATAAATACAATCAATTTTTCCTCTTTTCCTACCGATATTCCTGCATTCGATCCTAGGTACGAAGTTCTGAACGATTGCTATGAACTTATAGGTACAGCTGTAGTAAACACGTGAATATAAAATGCAGAGAATAATAGAATATTATACGAAGGGTGGTTGCAGAGATATATGTGTACCTGCCATAGAAAATAGGTCTATCTATATGCATGCGGCACGTAAGCCTGCAGTGCCGAAGAACAGAAGGGGATGGTTCCTGAGGATATTATAGAACCCATAGCAACACCACCACCGCCAACGCGAACAGTAATAGAATCCAATTACTATCTATAAGCAGATAATAAAATTTTACTTCGATATGCAATTACCAAGCCATTTATGTATACACAAATGTAGGTATGTATAATATAACATACCTACTACACTTTGTCGGAGTTTTCATGCAGAGAAACTCGCACGAGAAAGATAAAAATGGAAAACAAAAAAAAGGAATGAGAAAATTGATAAAATCACGTATGGAGATGCCACCAAAAAAAGTCAAACATAAATTTTGAGTTTCCGTATCTCGGTCATTCGTTATTAATCTCTGGTGACGATGCCGGGCGTTGAAATCTTATCATCATATATACTTGTTTCACGGCGAAGAGATGAACCGTCGCACAGACGACGGAAATTAAGATCACCATATATGTACGGACCTACATACTTAGTATATTATGTGTATGATTATGTGCGTATGTAACCAAATAAGCGGAAAGGGCAGGGCGTGGAAGATATAATCGCGGGCCAGCTCTTGTTGGAAAAATTCAACCGACTTGCTGTAGATAAAGTATATCGGTGGCACAAACACAGTTGACGCTCGCGTCCACGGCTAGAAAAAATTGGAGTAAATAACGATACGAAAATCGAAACCGCGAAAGAAAACCGCGCGCGTTTACACAACCGTCGCCGTGAAGTCTCCGTTTCCGCTTTTATTCAGTTTTTTCATCTATATCTATCGTCAGTATATCCGTCGGTTTTTATTTTCTCTTTAATTTCTACTACTTGGTCTTATCGAGAATTCGAGCTCGTCGTCCCAGACTGCCAACGGTTTTGCCTCTGTGTCGCGATCGTGTACCGTAATGTTACGGTTTAATCGTCACCTGCGCGTGAACTTAACATTTCTATCCATGCAGGTACAATTTACATGTGTAGTTTTACAATACGAATGAGAAGCGAATTCATGAATCTAAAAAAATGTTCCACGCGAATTTTATGTCACGATAATATGTGACACTAGCTCTTCGATGACCCAAATAGTAGTCACTCACATTCAAGGGTCGGACAAATTTTCATTTTTGTATCAGTTTCCAGTAGATTCAAATAGTACGAAAAGATGACAGTTATGATGGGTACACGTCAGAACTAGACGACTAGAAGACGGTGTGTGGCTTTGGTCCGCACGGAGATGAGTTCTGGGTACGTATTACCGTCGAGTGATAGAGCGTTCAAATCAGCACGCAGTCACGGGGATTGGACGACCGATCTCTTCAACCACCAATAGGAACGTCGGGGATAGTGACGTCACGTTGACGCTATATAACCGCGCGCGCGTCGGGAAGTTACTCAGACCTCAGACTCGCTTTGAAATGAGCGTGGTGAGGCAGTTCTTGTTCGAGTATATAGCTCGCCCAACAGCTAAAAGCTAATTAAAAAGAACCCTACTAGGAAAAAGAATAAATAAATGATAAAAATAATCTAAATAAAAACCAAGGATCTATAAAACTAGTCAAATTACCATGTGTATATTAAATTAAAAGTGAAGTACCACCGAATGCGTACATAGTTTAGTATTTATTAATCCCACCGTATATAACCGCCGTTAGTAACGTGTAACGTCGTTAATCGAAGCAAAAGTTCAGTGCTAGAAGAAACCAGTTTGTTCTATTACCTCTGTCAAACCTAAGACAAAAGAAAAAGGAATTAATATCACTGTCAGTTCTCGTCGTCTTTGACTGTGAACCGTTAGTGTTGTGCTTTTTCAAACCAAAAGAGCAAAAACATTTGAGTCGTTGAACGTAGTTATATTATTATCAGCGAAAGTAAACCACCACAAAAGCAAAAATACACGTCTAAATGGTCGCTACTGTAGCGAACCATTCTATTCAACGATAGTGTAAATTGCGTTGTACAAAACTGTTGTGGGAGTTACCACTGGGTGTTATTACCCAGTTATACTGTTATTTTTTACTTTTGAAACGTAAGAATTCTCGACTTGTTCGGGAGTTCGCCATACCGGCCAAAAAATTCCTTCAAACATTCCGAAGAAACTTACAAAGCTCTACCTAAAGTATAAAATGGTAGGGAGCAACGGGACAATGCTAGCAATTCGTCTTGTTCGTAGCAAACTCCGAAAACGAGAGGATCACTCAAACTCGGTGCATCCCGAACCAGCCGTCGTACAAACAGCGGCTGCGCCGGTTCCGGCATCTGCATCGCCCTCTGCAAACGGGACTCTTCAGTCCTGCGACGCTATGCCACCGCATTGCACGGATCTCGGACCTTCCAACGACCCGGAACTCGCCAGCTACGCTGGACAATTTGTCTGGCAATTTCCACCGCCTTACCCTCCACCTCATACACCACCACCGCAGTATTCGCTGTACAATAACGACCAGGTAAGTTTTCTAACGATACACATACATATTCTGTTAACCTGCTCTACGGAGCGAACCTTTGCGCGCACAGGAAACTCATTTTTTCCCCCATCGAAATCCCTCTATAATTTTGGTTTATGGAAATAGGAAATCCGGCCGATATTTGGAGCAAGGTTTATGAAAGGCGGGTGTTGATTCTTCGCCGATTTTAACACTCAGCAGACGCATTTACGGGATCCGATTTAAATTAGCTGTTGCTGCTATTGCTGCTGTTCAAGTTTTACGCAACTTGCGACCCGGCACCGCTTCGAAATACCCGAACTCGAGGCCGGCGCCAATGAGACGACCTCGTTTGTATACAATAGAAAATATTACAGCGCGTAACCCGGTATGTTTGCATGAGGAAAAAGATCGAGAGTTGAATATAATGTAAAGGGAGAAAGCAGATATAAAATGTAGAGCGTGACTTATGTACAGTGTATACTATACGCGTTTATTCCGTACAACGTCATTTCGAAGTACACAAACCATTGATGTTATATTTGTTTCAATCAATGCGCAAATCCTGTTTTTATATACAAACGAATTAGCGAGGAAATAGTTTCCGCACGTGTATACATGTGATACCAACCACTTGATCATTTCTCCGAAGTATAAAACTAAGCAAAACAAAACGTTCTATACGCCAATATCGTCTAGACGCAGTCTTGTGCGCTCGTCATAAGAGACATTGCATCACGTTTTTTAAATAACCCGGTAGTAAATATCGGTTCACGAAACGATATGTATGCACGTCAATGATTGTCGTGATCATTTACTTTATTCAATTTTTATCTTTATTTTTATTATCTTTTTTCAACCTGTATACGTTTGAACTTCCGCTTCACGATTACCCTTGGACGACCTGCACGCATGTTATACCATCCGCGTTCACCTCGTCCAATCTTTTAGTGCCTTCGCTAGTTAATACATAAAAAGGGAGCCCTTGGAAACTACCAACGAAATTTATGTTCGTAAATTGCAACTATACAATTTACCGGTCAATAATTTTAGGTATAGCGGCGCTATCGAGTTTGATGACGAAGGGCATCGGCGTCGGCACGTGCGCAACATATGATCGTTAGTAAGGTCAAGTGGCTCTGACATAATTCGAAAAATCTTCAATCAATTATTTCGCGGTCTTCCTGTACGTGTGACAACGTAGGTTAACAAAATTTAACCGAAACCTTTTTCGTTAACTCGCTTTTACATCCTTAGCCCCTGATCGGTTAAAATTAACACAAATTATAATCTGTTGGTGAATATTGGTGTACCAACGAGTTTCAAGTTGTAACTATGGATAGAGATTCTAATACTCCAGGTTACTTGGGCCGAAAGCCAATGGTTAAATTTAAATTTAGTGGGCGGCAATATATACGCGATATATTTTGCCAGACTTTGCGCAGCTGTCACCCACCCCCTCCGAGAAAATATAAAATCACCTAAAACTGTCTACAACACACCGCTTACTTGCGCGTTCGTTCGCATTCCCCGGACAGATTTCGAAGAATCGTTACTTATACTTACCGGGCGGACATTCTAAAAGCTTAAGTGTATGTATAGGAACGGACAGCATAAATCAACCGCATAAAAGCGCTTTCGTAACGGTTCGAAAGTCTAGACTACGTCTGCTTTAGACTTGGAAAAATGACACTGTGGATCGCTTTCGCTTACGTGTGAAGCTCTTCGACGACGAGGTGTTTTTCACTCTCTTATTATACGCCTTTACTTATCTATATAATCTGAGTTTACAATTATTCGCGTTACTATATTTCACACATTATGTACTAACAATAAGAGCACATGAATCGTTAATGTATAGATCGGTTCAATGATCAACTTCAAATATTTGGTAACCCTTGAAACTTCCCTTCGTATTTTTCTTGCTTTAGCAACGCTATTGATCACGAAACGCGATGCCCCTCGGCCGCGTCTCATCGCGTGCGTTCCGTGGCTGTAATGTATGTAGATAGATTAACCACGCACGTAGGTGTGTCTGCGGGTTGTTTTGCTATACCTATACCAGGGGCTGCAGTGGGGCTAATAATTCTGAATCCCTTTTCCGCAGGTCAGACTCTATGTAGTTGCAAGGTTTTTAATTTATTTTCTACTTTGCTAATGGCACGGCTGGTTAATTGGGAATTGTTTTTGTTTTTGTTCCAGGATACACTTGTACACGCATTACCTTCGGAGAGGGTCGGTTTCGCCAAAGGATTCCGTAAAAACCTTGGCGGTCGCTGGCGCCGGCTAGTTAAAAGAAAACCGGAAATGGAAGCATGTTCCATCCCACCTGAACTAAAAGATCAACTGAAGACCATCTACGTCTATTGACCTCGAGACCTTCCGTATATATTACTTCCATTCAGTAATCAATGCTTTCCCATATCGTAAGATAGTTCATATTTCGTACCATATCAACAATAGAATTGGTACGCCCGGGAACCGAGCGCAACGAGGCTCAGGTTGAACTTTGGCTAGAAGATTGAATAAATCATTCGAAACAAACGAGTCTACAACAATGGAGACTACGGGCATGAAGCCCACGTAGCACGTACACATCGCAGAGTGCCTATAATAATAAATGAATTAATAAATAAATGAAACTGCAACAGGCGAGACGTTACGCTGTAGAAAAAGCGAGCTTCTGGAAAAGGATGAGAAGAGCGAACAAGATAAAATCAAGGAAGGGTTTTATGCGCAAAAAAAGAAAGAATCTCTTGAATTTGAACCACGCCTGATCGAGCAGTAATAGTGAGACGAATTACATTCAAAAATAGAAAAAAAATCACGGCACATCTGTAAAAACTTCCATTGATATCGAGACGGCTTCTCTGTGATAACACACAGAGTTCTGACCAACTGTGTGCCTTAAAACGCAGAGCTAAAAGTTCACCAATAATCTGCACTCGTAAAAGCACAAAGATGTTCAGAAGACAATGATAGTGCAATGGACTTGACGAGACTGAAACGTAAAAAGTACGACGACAAAGCGAGCTGTGCCTCGTAGCTTTTGAGTACATTTTTACGCGATTAAAAATTGAAATCACTATGTATAGTATTATTCTGAACGCGAGCTGCCCCGAGCCGCGGCCGGGCAGCGCTATCTCTTATGTAAATACATGTATAAAGCAATAATTACGATTCTTATAAAAAACAAACGTTGATGTTCCCGAAATTTGTATAAGAATATCGCGTATACGCGTATTATGAAATTAATTTGATTGATTGAATAATTATTTAATTGGGGTAAGCGGTCTCTAAGTGGCACGTTTAGAACTTCCTTGCCCTGCGTTGAAACAGTGTAGCATTTTATTGTATGATTTTCAACACAGGCTAGATTAAGACTATGTTAACTATTACGACGACTCATATTGAGCCATAATCTACGATGAACAGCTACCATAGTATTTTTAGTAAAATTGTTGTATTGTCCAATGCCCATATCTTAGAACCTTAAGCCGTCAATCAGATATATAAATATATATTTTTTTCTTGTGTCTGGGTACGTTTACAAGTACTTTTATCGATATATGAACGTTATTGCGTATGTATAAATAATTAGACATGTGAAAAAAAAGTTGTGTAGCTAGACGAATTGCCGATAGCTGTGTGATTCGTTGAATTTTCACTTCGTTGATTGTTTATTGGCTTAATAGCATCAAATTTTACACGTAAGAGTCGATATTGGAGCCATAGTATTTCTGTTTTTTCTTTTTTTTTTCTTCGATTTAATAGTTCTAACTGAATCGTTATTTATAATCTTCAAGTTTGTTCTCAATCTCGATATCAGCATGATGCCACAGAATAATAAGAAAACCATACAGAACCAATAATGTGCCTATGCATACTTTGATAATAAGAAAATTTCGTAGTTCTAACAACAACATGAGCTGCATGCTCATCACCTAGTCACTTGTTTATATTATCAAAAGATCCTAATGTTAGAAACTTCCTACGCAATTTGCCAACTTTCAAATATCACAATACAACAATATTAAATAAACTATCTCGAGAGAAATTATCAAATGGTATTACATATTCCTCCATATCCTACACCTTTGTACTCATGATTAAGCGACTTGCTCTTCTTCATTTCCAGCTCTGAAATTTCATAAATTCGCAATACACCTGTAAGCACGAGAAATACAAAGGCTACCTCACAGTGCTACAGTATTAGCACAAGAAGCGTTTAGAAGCGTGATCATTACAATTGGTAACTTGGCTAATATTTGAGTAATTCGATAGATGATTACATAAACAAATAAGCCAGTAAAAGTACTAAACGAATTTCAGGATCGCGTAGAAAAATGGGTACGGCCTGCTACATCGGATATTGTTCACGACGTGAATGTTTCATGAAAGTCTGCTATTTGTGGCATTGCTGATTACGCAAATTGATGGATGAATTAATAATGAGCTAGGAAAAAACTATTTTAAATCACTACGATGATTATTACAAGGAATAGCATAAGCCAGGGTCGATCTTTTCGTCTTTTTTTTCGAGGTGAGCTGTGTGATGATTCACGAGGCATTCGCACAACTCAAAAGAATGTAGGTATTATCTGCAAACCTCAAGCTCGAAAATATCAGGTGAAACTGAAAAATATTAGAGAAAAAAAAAACATTTTTATTCACATTAGTGGTAACTAAGAATAACAATGTCTGTGATCTTTAGTATTTGCAATCAAAGCTGCTCTCACGTAGTTCTTAAATTCCATCGCAGAACTTGGTACCTTGTTACATGGAACTGTTATAAATACCATATAACCATATAAATTATGGGAAACCCCCATCGGTACGCGTTTCGTATAGATATATTCACCTGCATGCTTAGTATTTTGGCAAAGTGTAGCATAATTGTCCTCTACTTTGAAAGTTTCTTAAATTCATACATTTTTTGTTGGATGGTGCTATCATTGAGAATAGCCATCTATTCTCAATGGTGCTATCAGTCGATTAATGTCATATCCGAGCGATAATTTGCGAGAACTGTTTAGCCGACGAAATTGCAACATTGAAATGTATCCGATAAAACAGACGAGAATAATTTACTGTACTAACATTTTTAATACTATAAATTCACATTTATACACTAATTTACAGGATCGTTCTCGATGGCAAATAGTCCAAATTTATTGATGAGGTAAACTATTATAAAATCATGTCGAAAATAATGTATAAGATATTTCTGTATCAAAAAATTTACAACAGACTGCGATTGCTTAGTGCGATGTAAAGTCAAAACGATGACTGATAGCGTCGTGGGTTTCGCAATGTGAAAAAAATGTGAATTAAAGAACTGCGATTGCTACCATTAGAGCATATCCCACATGCAAGAGCACCGGTGGCGCGGCTCTCCCTAATTGTTACTTAAGAGAACGCAAGTAGAGTTACGCAAGTAAGCTGCCGTCGAGGAGATCTAAATCTTAACAAATAATTCACAAGTTAGGGAAAATTTCGTTAGCCAACGAGTGAGGTTTATTGAATATAGATTGTTCTCATAAAGGGAGTTAACAATGTTGCTGATTAGCCTCTACATATACATTACTCATTTATACATACATCACTCATATAGTCAAAAGGTATACAACCCAAAATATTTTCAGAGCCCTAAATCTTTATCTAGAATAAAATACTAATCACATTAACACGGTTGACGTCTTAAAAGGTTAAAAATACAATTCTTCCTAATTGTGCTTTTTGTACAATTAGCGTCGCTCGACAATTTTCATTAAACTTAGTCTATAAGTTACATACTAATTAATAGTTCACTTAAGATAACTATTGATCATAACAGGAGGAAAGTAATAACGGAGATCATGTGTATGCACGTAAGCCTATGATCTCGATACTTTTCCTTTTCAGCATTCTCTGACATGTCGTAGATACAATACAACATAATAGTGAGGAGAAATACATCTTTTATCTGCAAGAGTAAATTCGAAGTATGTATTCAACTTAGCATGATCAAAGCTATCGAGTAGAATTCTCGAATTCAGGATCACACTTTTATCGAAGACGGTTTCTAAATCGAAACAATCGGAAAACCGCATCAGTTCGAGTGTCATTAAAAAAATCTGGGATATTCTCAGGCCTCCAGGATTTCTCCGACCTTTGAACACCATGTATAAATAGTGTCGTGTAAGATGTGTCCCACAATAGCTATGCAATATCTTCGCCGCGGAAATTAACGGGCACATGTCATCCATCCGGAAAACTCGTGTTAAATATTACACTATGACTTTTGTTGCGGACAATTTTCTGGGCCATGAAACGATGCAGGGGGAAGGCTTCTGTAGTCTTTAGTAATGACATTTTAACTTTCGGAATGAGATATTTTGAATCATGAGGGGCCGTTCGTAGATAATCAAGAAAAAAACATCTCTTTGAATTTAGCTCCAGTTGGCATAGAGTACATAAACGAATAGTTGGTTCTCTAATGTACGAAGACAACATCGATAGCCATAAATTCTGACGATACACTCAGTCGTCTTGAATTTCGTATACCGGTAGCAAGAGGTCTGCAGAGATAATGTACGTCACCGGAAAGTATGAATATAATATTGTTGCTATGAAAGCTGGTTAATTATGATAATTGTGATTTGGTTAGTATTTCAGGAATATTGAATAGGATCTTTTGAGTTTTAGTTTAATAGTTTTTTGCTATTCTTTACATCGGTAAAAAAAATGTATATTTATTAAAAAATTATTTTTATTATGTATTCTTTGTATTCGGATGGCAATACTCGTCATCGGTACAAAAAATCTAACGTCTTGACAAGAAGGGTTCGATGTCCTTTTGTCTACAATAATTATTGGTTCCACAGAACAAACTTGGTTTCACGTCCGATTGTCATGCTAGAATGGCCGTTATTTCTAAGGGACCCTTTTCCTGGAACGTCTCATGACAAAATATATTGAATGGAAATATTTTTTCTCACTTAAGCCTAAAGGGATAATTAATTTCGAGGCGGCTTAATGATAAGGTGTACTTGTAAAACCAGCATAAATA
Source organism: Athalia circularis (assembly GCA_963978495.1). Lineage (NCBI taxonomy): Eukaryota > Metazoa > Arthropoda > Insecta > Hymenoptera > Athaliidae > Athalia > Athalia circularis. The sequence continues at coordinate 19,214,160 of OZ021700.1, forward strand.
CTATAACATCCGTTTCTTCTACCAGGAAGTACGAGTAACAATTTGAATTTAGACTTTTTATGTCATTCAAATACTAATCAAAGGCTCGCCCAGTCACCACATGAGGGTGGATAAGGGCTACATCAACTCACATAAGTCCGGATGGTATGGTTTTGGGGTAAATTCATGTACACTTACAGACTACTAAGATCACTAAGAATCACTAGTAAGTATTACTTAACGAAATAGTAGGCAGGATATTCTCGCGCAAACATGATGTTTCAATCACATTTTCGTGCACTTGTTTCATCTTTCTAAATGCAGAAACGTCAAGATTTTGCTTCAACACGTTCACAAATGTGTTTCCAGTTCTAAAACTGGGTCTATATCGCTACTCCAAATAACAAAGTTTGGTGTGCAATGAAATATTTTTATATACAAAGAACATATCCTGCTAATTATTGTTTGATTGTGAAAAGTTCAAACACCCCACAATGGCATAATGAATAAAGCCATTATTACTGTCATGCCAAATGAAATCTACAAACTTTTACCAACTCCAATTCTTACCACATCATTAAGTATTACTTATGAGCTACAGATGTGACATCTTACTGCCAATATATACAGACTTACATATAGTTACTTATTTCAATGTTATTTTTTTGGGGGATTATGGGGATGCAATGAACTTTTTAGTTTTTTTTTTCCAAGTTGTTATGTTGCTTTCGATTGAGATACTTCGGGATTTTTGAAATTCATCATTTCAAACAGTCGGTGCTGCTCATAAACCACAAGTACGATTTGAAAAAATCAAATATAATAATTTATAAGACAAAAGCACTGCCAAGTTGCTGTGTATTTATTACGAATAGTTTGTACTTCCTTGTATTTGTACCATGAATTGTGAGATAGAACTATGTTTACCAATATCAATTGTCAAAGTTTCAAAATAAAAAAGTTGAATGACTAAAGTTCAAAATTACTGTTGATACAAAGTATATACACCCATTGGAATTAAGTCTAAAAACAAACTGACACCCAATCAATACAAAGAATTCATCTACAATATGGAACCACAAATAAGTACAAATATTGTCGTTGTAAAAAATTACAAAAATTACACTGGCTATGCAGGTGAACTTGAATGTAATCATTTTTCGCGAATCTAATTAAAGCTGGGAGATTCTTATTGTTTGGCTGAATTATTTAATTTACACATTGCAACTTGGTGCTCAAAATAAAGTTGAAAAAGCTTATTAAGTGCTTTATCGCACGAGAATTGGTGAATTTTGTTCTTTGATGATGAACGGATTGGGTAGGGGCTAACGGGTATAGCGTAACCTAGTAAATTTAATGGTTTTTAAGTTAAGAAAAGGTATAATTTCATCAACCGTTCAATCAAGGTTCAGGATCTTTGGCTGTTCCCAGCTGAAACCTTCCCTGCCGAAATGGCCATACGTACTAGTCTGTTGATATATTGGATTGCGAAGATTCAGCTCCCTGTAAATGGATAATTCATTCATTATTATGCATTTCTAATCTTATTAACTTTGTGAGGTCATCCAGAGAGATTAAGAAAGGATGACCTCAAATTCACTGTTGTTCTCTGTTTCAATCCATATGAACATACTTTACGATTTTACCAGGGCGCAGATCAAAGTTTTTGTTCACGATATCCAACAGTTTGGTCTGTGACAACTTGGAAGTGCCGTAGTCAAAAACTGTGATAGACAAAGGTTCTGCAACGCCAATGGCATATGAAACCTGCAGGGAAAAAGAATTATGATAATCATTTGGTACATGTAATGCTACCAGAAAACTGGTGCTTTACTCAAAGCTTCAGAACAAAATTGATATCACAGCACTCAGAAGTAGCAAATAGAATTGATTTTATCATTAGCTTTTTTTCAATAAATTCATTTCATTTGCTTACATCAAGTTATACTTTTGATCAAACTTACCTGCACTAAACAACGCCTGCAGAGACCAGCCTTTACAAGAGACTTTGCAACCCATCTCGCAGCATAGGCTGCAGAGCGATCGACTTTGGTAAAGTCTTTACCAGAAAAGGCACCACCTCCATGGGCTCCCCAACCACCGTATGTGTCTACAATGATTTTGCGGCCTGTGAGACCAGCATCGCTCTGTGATCGGTGAAAAAAATAGAATGAAATTCATTACAATTGAGTGATGAAACGGTATTTAGTATTGTGTGATTAGTATCGCTAATACGACTGTTCTCATAAATATTTTCAACATCACGGCACTCAAGAGTAGCAAATACAAAAGAAGAATCATTGAACAGTACGATATAATGCTCAATTTAGAATATGTGTTTTAAATACATGCCTGTGGGCCACCAATGATGAAAAGCCCACATGGGTTCACATGGAAAACTGTTCTTTCATCAAGATATTTAGCAGGGATGACAGTCTTAATGACTTTTTCCATGACAGCTTGCCGGAGTTCATCGAGGGAAATTTTCTCACTATGCTGGAGAGATACAACTACTGTGTGAACTCGACTGGGAACACAAGCGCCATGATCCATAATGTACTCGCAGGTCACCTACAAGAGGATACTATTGGTATTTAAAAAAATTTAAGTTCAAAACAAGTACATGGTTCACTTTTGCGTAAAAATTATGCAACACAAGTTCGATATCTAGATGAATGGCATTGAATTCTAGATAGTAGATCATCAAATAGATTATTGTTTGTTGCCCTCAGAATTGTCATTATCATCATGGCACTCAAGAGTAGCAAATACAAAATACAACATCACTGGGCAACATGTGGCAATTGACAACAAAATTTTAGGATAAGTAGCTTAATTGTAAGAAATATTTTGAAATTGACATAATACAAAAGATAATATGACTGATCCCAAATGAGGAAATCAGCTATAGCTCAATGTGTACCTGTGTTTTGGAGTCTGGACGGGCCCACCACAGTTCTTCGCTGCGTCTGAGTTCTGCAATTTTCTGGTTTAGCCGGTGTGCAAGAACAACTGTGAGTGGCATACATTCTTCTGTTTCATCGGTGGCGTAACCAAACATTAAACCCTATTGATGGGAGAAACAATTATTTGAATGCAAATATAATTCCGATACTGACTATATGAAAAGCTGTTTGTGTATATTTTTTTTTACGCACTTTTGCATGCACGTTATACGATACTCACTACACTTTGATAAAGGATTTGAGATCTGGATTTTTCTATCAATACAAGTATTCAAATAATTTTTATGTACACAGTGCTATAAGTATATTCTAGAAATATTTGAAAGTGTAAGTCGTCAAAAAAAGAGAATAATTCAACAACCTAGAAACTACACAGGCAAAGTTATCATTCAAGTTGTACTGCAAACTACAAATAAATGATAAAAAAAAAAAAAAAACAAGCCATGCCACACCATACCATGCACAATAATTGCCTAACCGAGCAGAGCAGTGGCTGGGGAATCATTTACAAGGTGCACACAATAAGGTAGCATTTGTTTACTTCTTGATTTCTCAATGAAAAATTTCAATTCTGTAAGAGTGATTGATAATCCCAGTGGCTTCCTCAAACTTAAAAAAAAACAAAAAAAACTGCAGATTTCTGGAGTTAACGATCGTATTTATGTGCATGTCCGCATCGAACTCTGTTTCCTGATTATTTAGTTTGCTTGTGATCAAATTGATGCCTGATATTGTAGCGTAGTTTATTTTGGGCATAAACTATATAATTGTATAACAAGACTCATATTTATTCTCTGTTTGAACGATGAAGTTATAGCGTGACTCAATAAACGCAGGAGTATAGGAATTTTTGGGTGTAAGCATAGTACTCTTGATAAGGGTACACTATTTTATACAGCAATGCAAGTAGAGGAATGAGAACAGGTAAAGAATTGTTCAGGTAAATGGAACGTGGGCCGAGATATTTGTAAAAATTCAAATTGTACATGTTCTCACATTGCTCTATAAAGGATCATTCTGCCCTGTGGCAAAATAACATGAATAAAAATAACAAGTACGAAGAACCAATCACCTTTTAAAAAATCAACGTACAAGAATACAAAATGGAATATAGTAGAAAGCAGAGTACACTGGGTAGGATATTTGTCATGAAACACCAAAATAATCTTAACATTTGAAAATTTGATGAATTGAATTGTTACATTACGAAAACAATTGTGCATAAGTCAAGTGTAGGATGCGCTCGTACCCAGTGTACAGGAAAGCTACGCTCGGGCGGACGTTAAACACATGAGAACCTAAAAACGAAGAAGTATATACAGGATGACAACTAATTTGCAAAGAAGGCTACGAATTGTCATTAAGCTAATACAGTTGCTGGATTAGATGGATTACAAAAAAGAAGAACAGAAGAAGTTTAAATGTGATGGAATGTCATGTGACCTGATCACCGGCGCCAACTTCCTCGTCACTGCGATTCTCGTGAACCCCTGCGGCAATATTTGGTGATTGGGCGTCAAGCGCCAATAGCACATTGCACAGTTTGTAGTCAAAACCTGTAGAAATTACAGGAATAAGACTATGGGCATTTACTACGTTATTGGGATTTTAAGCAAGTCATCCAATATTAAGCCGTCAAACGCTGGCTGGAAATAATGAAAACATCCTATAATTCTGTCTAAAAGATTAATTAACAACAAATGTATGTTATAGCTAATGTCTTCAATTTGAGGATAATATCCTCAGATCTACGAACGATCTAATCAAAACTTAGGAGTAATTACTCGAGTTATGCGCATCAATCTGTAGACAAATGGTACCTCAGATAGTACTAAAATAGTCTTATGACACAGATTTGTTCGAGAATCAATTTTTAGAATGGGCGATTACATCCTACTACCAAAGGTCAACAGATATCACTGCATTTACCAATCCTATTTTTCATAGTTCAAGATAACTTGAGAAGTACCGTAATGTAAATAAGGTTTTCAATCGATATTTACACAACAGTGACAAAAGACGATCTAGGACGGGCTACCAAAATGTGTTTGACGTTGAGGCCAAGCAGTACAACCACATTGCCAATAATTTCTCGCTCATTATCACAGCTCAGTTGACCTATTGACAGCACTGATTGGAACAAACAATCCCTGTGGAATCACGTTATTTTAAGTGCATTTGGATAGGAGTCGATATACTTGAACTTATTCATATGACGGACTCACTACATAGAATAAGTCATTCATAAGATGTCGCGATTCATGCGCGATTTACTGCGATAGCAAATCCGAGTTTTACCGATGTATCTCTGATGCTAGAATTGTAAATCAGGAGCTCCCGCATTAATCGTGACTTATTTTACCAAATTTAAACGTGTGAAATTTTAATCAGACATTTTAAAGCTGCAAGAGATTTCAGTGGAGTATACTTGATTTTGCCAGCATGGAATTGGTCTGTAAACATGTCTCATGCGGAATATGATAAGCAAATATTTCAGGATAGATCTTGACATTCAATATTTCTATAACACAATTACACACAAATCAGTATTTCACATGAGACAGGTTTTGCTGGAACGATTCAACATATTGAAAAGTATGTGTGATCCATTTGGGTGCTTGGTGAATAAGACGCTTAATATTGCCTTGGCGATCTTCATAGAATTCTGCAGAGTTGAGAGATTTTACGTACGAGAGTTCGTTTTATTATAGATAAAAACAACTGATAGTGTAATTAATTTTTAGCGCACTTCGAAATTTTGAAAACACATTTTCACAATAAAGCACGCAATAGTCCCAAAACATACAATATCTGCAAAAGGGATAGATGAAGAAATGGAAAGTGATTAATTTGTGATTGGCTGCTCTGCGGGCACGGGCTGTGAATAACATATGTACCTGATCGCCTGCACCAACGTCCATTTCTTCACGGTTCATATGGACACCACCAGCAATATTCGGCGATTGTTGTTCGATCGCCACCAAAAGATTCAAGGTACGCCAATCAAATCCTGCCACGACCATTACAATGTTTATTACCCTCGTATAATTTGTTATTCAATTGGAAAATGATCGTACTCTGGATTTCTGATTACAATTAAATATGTATTTAAAATCTCTAAGGGGTGTTTTAACCTTGATAAATAGTAAAAGAACGTATAGAATCTATTAACAAAAACGAATATTTCACTTAACTTGAAAGACGGAATTTTCATTAGTAGTGCTGATAGGTCTACTAATCAAAATCAGTTCAAGATAATAAAGATAAGAGATAGTTATTGTGTCTATGTCAAATTGTTACACTGGAATACTAGGCAATTCTTAATATTTTTTCAACAAGCTATGCGAAGGTTTATAAATATCAACAGGTCATAAAATTATAGTTAACTGAGGCACCATGGTTGGAAATAGAAATGATAATCTAATTATAACATGTATATATACATCCAAATGTATCATGGTAATCTATGTACAAGAAATGTTTTAGGAAACTATATTAGTTGAAATGTCGACGCATTAATTGGCCCGTTTTTAAATTCAACTGTAGGTAATTTGCTTACATAGTCAGAATCTATCACCATGTTAAGTCTGTAAGTGATTAGCTTAACATGCCCAATTCAATCATATGGAGAATATTATATAATGTACATAAAAATCGACTAAAAGTAGTGAAACCAGAAAACAGGCCAGGTATTTCTGACAATCTTATACCCGGAAAACACGGTGACGTCAAAATTAGGAAAATTCAGGTCTTACCTTTCGAGGAGTCATCATAGCCAATGTGTTTCACTGTGTCTCTCACGATTTTCTGGTAGTCCACTACTGCCTTTGAGGTGATTTCTCCGCACAACAAGATCATTCCGGTCTTCGTAACTGTTTCTGTATTGTAGAAAGTTCGATGATCAATAAAAGTGTTCAATAATTGACTTTTCACCTTGTTTGTTCACGGAAGGCAATCAAGGCAATCAACTTCTCAATCAGAAAGAAGCACTTGTTCCACAACAGAAAGTAATATTTCGTAATTAAGTTCATCGCTAGCTGCATCCAAATGCAATGGTAACAGTAAAAAATGTTTTGCCTAAAAAACAAGGTACAAGCTAGCAGATGAATTGCCCAAAAATCATATGATATAAAAAAAAGGGTAAAGCTGCAGTTTTATTCTCGATAGTGAGTATAAAATCACTCATCGCTAGCCTGGAGGGGTGATAAATAAAATGGCAAAAAAGATGGATGTGATTTGTTAAGGAAACAAGTGAATGAGGTACTTACCACAAGCAACCATGGCGTTCGGGTCTTGCTGCAAGTGTGCGTCTAAGATGGCATCACTGATTTGATCACACATCTTATCTGTAAAAATATCATCGTTATGATCAGTAATATTCTCAATAAGAACGGTTGAAGTTATCTTACTCTAATATAAATACCTAGTCTATCAACTATTCAATTGATTCTAGCTAATGACAAATGATATTCTACGGTGCCAATGTGTACAAAAAGGAGGGCCCATAGTACGGAGAATCGTAGTATAAAATAGTGAGTCACCACCATGTGGTAACATGAGAAATGAGTCAAATATAGGCTGTTATGACTTGATACTGGGATGAATCCAAATTTACTTTTTGGAATATGGTGTCCGGTGTCTCAAAAGAAGATTAGAACTCTACACCATAGTGATATAGCTTGGATTTATAATTATATTTAAACTGTTGGATGACCGTCCAAAAACCAAAAACAACTGAAACCCGGTTACTTTAGTGCATGTAACAACTTGTGACGCAAACGACGGGTTTTCATCGTTTTTTGAGAGTAAATCTGATCTAAAATGAGAAATTGAGAAGAAAAAAAATACGAATACAAGAAAAAGAGGTGGTTCGTAATCTTTCCCTCCCACTGTGAGTAATTGATCATCTTCACATTTATTTTGAAACAATATTCTACACATATATTTATGAACAAAAAAAAAACTTTACTATATATTTTGGTTTAAATAACTGTTAGAATAGTTCATGATAAATATGTGAGACTGTTGGGAAATGCTACTGTTTCAGCCCACGAGGCCAGAAATCTGTTCAATTTAAATACCGTTTTCAGTCATTTCAACCTGATTTTCGGTGTGAAAGAACTCTGTGAATACTGTTAACCGCGATTAACTATGCAGACCGGCAAAGCCTACTAGTAGCATACAATGAAGTGGGATCCTGAAATAATTCATTAGCAGGAAGAGACCCGGAATTCAGAGCAACAATTTTATCGAAGCAGCAGCCAGACGCCGAGCACATGGCGATGAATAGGAACTCGGGGCTGTGCGATATTCGTTTGGGTCAAGTGCGGCATGATTTTCAATTTTTGGGGGAATACAAAGGATGATTTAAAGTCAAGTTAATTTGAGATCGATGCTGACAAATTTGAGCATTTTGTTTTGTCACAAAATCGAACTAAACGTATGAGATCAATGACGTAAATCAGATATCGCGCATCGTGCCGCGCAAGTTGAGATATTTCATGGCGGCGCGGTGTCGGACCGATAGCGAACATCGAATGCTAACAATAAAAATAACAAGTTTAACAATAATGGTACCTGGATGTCCTTCGCCGACTGATTCTGACGTAAAAAGGAAGCTAGTTCCCTGTTGTAGTTCGGGTGGCATGTGGCCGTTGGCGTAGCCATTCATGTGGTGTGAAGTCTCAGGCATTTTGGTGCTAGTTTCCGTGTCAGAACAGCTCCGCGGAAATATACTGCAGAAGCAACTACAACGCACTGTAAAAGAGGCTCCCCACCCGGCGGTTCGGTCTATATGTAACCTCGGCAAGGGTCACGTGGCCTCCGCGTTGCTACGGGAGACGATGGTCAGCGCTGAATTCAACAACGGCGTCTCCTCGCACCTTCCTTGGGCTTATCGCCGATCGGGCACCACTTTCACTGTTCGATGAGATGCTCCTGCAATTAAAGAAAATATTGCTCTGAAAAATTGGCGCGGATCCCATCGTACAAGCATTGGAACTTGGGTGTAGAATTTATTCAATGGTTGATATTTCCATGATTCCATCTTCTGCAGCCCACAAATATACAATACATATTTCGCACCGGGTACAGTGGTTGAATTGGCACGTGTTTTTGTGACCCAATCCGAAAAGTTTGCGCGTATGCTGTTTTATCGGTGATTTTTGGGATTACCATGCCGCTCGCGATCCGATGACAGGAGATGTCGCACATTGACCACATGACGCAACCTGATGAAATATTAGCAATCTCTGATTTTGGATATTTTCCGGAAACCATAAAATCTCAATTGCCAAAGCTTAAAAATAATGTACATTTGAGAAATTTTTATTTCTGGTTGTCGTTATTCATACCTGTTCAGAATTATAATGACTAAACATAGATGATATCCCTCACGTTCTTATTGCGTACCTATATTTCTTGAGCATTGTTAAATTATCATACCTAATTAGTATATTCTCGCGAATTAAATTAATGCCAATTCCAAGGATCGGCTGATTGGAGCACTAATTATTGCATTCTTCACTTACTACGTAGGGTGGATCCCGCAAACGCTCACGATTACTCGCACTTTTCAAGCGAATCTCAAACGCGGCCGCAATTGAATTCATAAAAAATGGTAGGAAAGTGCTCAAAAAATTCAACAAAAATTTTACATCGCAACGTTCAATGAGCAAAAAATATTCAGGAAAGTAAGGTAGTGCAAGACCGACCCTTAAAAAGCCATCTGCCAGAAGAGCATATAGACGCACAAAAAAAAATGAAACATTCTCAAAAAGTTTTTCTTTTACATCACATTTCATTTAAATAACCATCCTTTTGAGGATTCATTATTTTGCATACTTTTGCAGAATACTCCTTTCTAGCAGCATCAGTAGAATCTTGTGGGTGAAGCCCTTGTCGTCCTCAACCTTGACGTGATGAAACTATTGATACACTGTAATTTTCGAGGTACTTTGTTGTATCTTTCAACATTACTGTGCATGATAGTATAATAAGCTCGATATCATCGAATGTGAACCAAACAAAATCTCGTGAGATATACTATAACCTGCACTATAGGACTGAACTACATACTTTATTTTACAATATTTTTTGTGATTCGTTAAAATACAGCGTTGTGATAATTTTCAGTTTGTAATAGAAGGTTGGCAAAAATAGCTGCAAATATATTTAAAGTTCAAGAAGTTATCGGTAAGATCGAGTAGATATACAATAGGGTGCCCCTCGGGTACCTGCACTTGAAAAAAGTATTTGAGTCTTTGTTGAAGCAGCTGTATAGAACAGACAGGTATCCATATTTTCAAGGGTGATGTTTCAAGTTATATTGAAAGTAATGTTATATACTTACAACCGTTTTTCCAGAGAGTCTAACAATCTCCGCTCCATATTGACTGTACACCCTTTTTTGGAACATACGTGACCCGGGATAAAATATATATTGGATTTAATATCGATATACTAATAATGTAATGGGTATACTGTTCAAACACACTTATCGAATTCAAAATCAATTACGGTTATTGGATTGATGATATTTTGTGAACATACACATCCATTCCGAACGTTGTTATGATTGCAGGTGCACCTTTCAAACCATACAAGTGCAGGAAATGTGTCTTCCGATACTTTCGTTACGGTTTTACTTCGCTTCACTCAATAATTGAAACTCAGTACGATTTCGGAAGTAATTAATCGCGTAAAGCTGTCGAAATTTTCTTCGACTTTTATCGTCGATCAAATTATTGGAAACAAATAATAAAGCGGCCGCAGCAGCGGATTTTGAGATGTTCGCATGGACGAGCGCAAGGATTCTTCTGTGGAATTTTTTTTTATCAATCGCAGACCAAATTCCAAAGTTGCCGTCTGCGTTATTTTTACCTTGTTCCTTGACCTGCTATACGTTCCATATCGCAAAGTTTCGAAGATATTGTTATATCGTTAAAGACATAATAGCATAAAGTACAGAAATATGTTATTGGGGAATAGAATAAGTATGGAAAAAAATTCGTGCTAAATTCAGTCAGTGACATTAGAATTACCCGATGTTCTGGGGTTTATCATGCTTGAATCTCGTTGAAAAATTTTAAACTGCCCATAACTCTCGAGATAAAAGTCTTTTGATAGGATTAGGCGTAATTGGTGCGCTTATCAAGCCAAACCTTCGCATTTTATATCACAGTTGTGACGAATCCATCGAGGAATCCGACTTCAAAAGACACGGAATGTCTAAGCGGCTCACTCCTATCTCACTGTTTTTTTCTAACAATAAACTTCACCAATTGCAACTGCCATACAAAAAATATTGCAAACTTGTGAATATCATGTGGGTGTATACGGGGCATTTCACGCCGAATCGACCACTTTTGACCCCGACCACTTTTGAAATTACTGAAACTTTTTTATTTTTTTCTACCCTACTAAAGACGTTTTTGAGAATTTTTTCACCCAATCCGAACAAAGTTCAAAAAAATGCCATTTTTTTCAAATAGCAATAACTTCCTCAGAAATTGACTAACCGGGAAGAGTTTTTTCAATTTTTTTGTTTTAAATGTACTTTTTGAAAAAAATACGAAAAAATTATTCAAACCTATCTTCATTGCTTTTTTTTTGTGTTATAATAAACTTTGACATTTTCTACGAACATACAAATTTTTTCAGAGTGAAGTTTTTTCGATTTCTATTTTTGTTTTCATTTGAATTTATCAATAGAAAAATAAATTAAATTTTTGAATTTTATTCTCTGTCAATCGATCCTGATGACCCCAGACGACCAAAATTATTAATTTCAATTAACTAGATCTCCTACCGAATTTGATTAGTTTCAATCCACATAAAGATAACAGTTTCACTAGTTTGCATACGAATATAACGAGGTAATAAACCTAAAAACTGCAATCAAAATTACGTATTTTAAGTATACTTTATAAATATTTATTCTACTCGGTAATAGTGCGGTATTTTTTATTGTACTTTTTCATCGTTGAAATGATAATTTTATTTTTTTATTTTTGTACTGTTTTTGTGTTTTGTTATCGAGAGTTAATTGGGACGTCTCGAATTGACTTTCATCTCGTGCTGCGAGGAATAATATGCGGTGAATCCGTACGCCGTAATCGAATGTTATAACTACCAATATTCTTTCTATAGGAATCAAAGTGTAAGTTTCCTTTGACCTACTATCGAAGTATAAACGTGTAAAGATACGAGTTGTATATGTGTATACGTAGGGGCTGATATGCACCGTGTGTATACAATACGTACAAATTTTTCTATCTTACAAGTACAATATACGTATAATGAGAATTATCCATCACCATTCGTTGATTAAAATGATATTTTACAACACCTGCTTTGAAAATTGAATTCAATTTTCGAGTGCTCAGTGTCGTGCCGTAAGTACCCGATTTATTTAGCCTTAACCCTTACATTATTAAGTACATTTCTTATTTCATTATTTTTGAAGTGAAACCTGGTACTTGGGAGGTTTTCGGGGTCGCTCATTTCGATTCTGTTGACAAAATTCGATAAAAGCCAAAATCGAACATATTGGAACAAATATGGCGGCTAGAAGTGGAAAAAAGTAAATAAATTACTATTTTCTTGTATATTCGTAACTCTGGGGTTTCCAGGGAACCTGATTACGAACCTGTCAGCAAAATCTATCGTACACCGAGATCCAAGGTCATGAATCAAATAATGATAACTGCTTATTTGCGTAATTCCCCTGCGTAATTGGCCGTTGTTCTTTTGAAAGTTTAAAATACAATTTGAATTTTGACCTGAGAATCGGAATCAGCGACTCCAAGAACTTCCTAACAACAGGTTTTACTTAAAAAACAATTAAATGAAAAGGTGTCCTCTATAAGTCTATGGTGTTCTCCCTGGAGGACATCGCGCTTCAGAGGGTTAGCTAACCATTCTACTTTACCGCACGAGTGCGGTGAGTATTTAATAGTCTCACAGTTTCTACTTTACTCTACCGCAATCGGCAATACTATACTGTAGCCGTAAAGGAATGTCACGACCGGTTGGATATTGAAAATCATTTCATTCCTCGTTATTTTAATTTAAAAAACAAAATAAGTATTGTATAATTATTTTTTAGTTAATGTTTCTCTCAAATTGAATTTTTAAAGCAGGTGCTACAAATGGTATCGTATACTATTTTTCCTAACGCCGTGTGCAAGATTCGATTTTGCGTACTAATTTGCGTGCGCAAAATGTCGAATTCCCTAACGCATCTTTCAAGCGTGTGCAAAATAAGATTCCCGTACACAAAATACTATATGCAACTGAGAAATATACAATTTGTGTGTACAAAAGGTTAGTATACATATACACTTTGTATCCATCTACATACTATGAAGGTCGTCTAACGCGTTATTCGCGAGTCACAGTACAGAGACTTCATTACCAGTTCAATTGCGTGTGGGAAAAGGGCACTTTGCGCAAACACAAACTTTGCACACGGTGTTAGGTAAAAAACTTTTTTCGGCAATTATGCCACATTTTATCAGATGATCCAACTGGCAAAATTCGTTCTGCATCATGTATATTTTTTTGATTTGGGTTATTGCTAACCCAGTTGATAATTTCACTTAAATTTAATAACATTTTAATAATCAATACTATTCCAACGCATGTATTTTTTTTTAAGTGTACCTTCCTTTCCACCATGCTTTTTAAGCCCCTCCCGTATGTCAGTTCCCGTAACTACCATTTTTCCAACCACTTCTGACACTCGTAAATACTTATGATGCAGTGCAAAAATCTATGGGTCCTAAAATATGAATAATTTTATTGCCAAATGTGGCGGACAATGTGTCAATGTAACTCATAAGTTTTCTTATAACACGTATAAATTATAGCGGTGATTTATGGTGAAAATAATACGCAATTAATATCAATAGAAACAATTCTGCATCCGATAATTCAAAAACATTGAATGTGGATCGACGGTGACCAATGGAAACGATTACGTACACATAATTTTACACTGTGATTAGTTTCTATAGTTAAACAGAAATACATTCTTAATGATTTTTCAAACGAATAAAAAACTTGGAATAGTATATAGAAATTTGATGGAAAGTCTAATAATTTACCGTTTCGATCTCTTTATCAGGCTGTCTTCAGGTAATCCTCGATTCTTATTGTATGTTTTTCAAAATTGATGTTTAAAGAGCAGATGTGGCGTACGTGAAATGATTCGTTTTGATTTAAATATAATGGAAAACAATCTGAGACAGTTCAATCAGACTTGATACTCTCACTGACACTTAAAAAGTTTGGCTGACTGATGTATGAGCACTGAGCGCCACCCGCTGATAGCACTAGTTTTATACTTCTCGATCCATAGCCGTTGCTCGCTAAGGAGGGGCGAAGGAATACCTGGTATTTAATGTTTGCACTTTGGAACATTGACAGGATATCTCATCAATTATGATTCCCTCCCCTTGTGATTGCACAATAAAAATTTGAATGTGAAAAACTAGCGAATAACGAGGGAAATTCATCGGATTATCATCATATTTCATCACCAAGTTGACATTTTGCTCGGTCGAAGGGAAGAGTGGAGACTGTGAGGCCGATCCATTCGTCGACCTACGATCACTAATTCATCTGATTTTCAGCAGCGTATCGGTGCGCGTACCCGGCGATAATCTTGTGACTTTTTAAGTGTATTGGTGTGGAAATTTTGGAAAAAATCCGTCGAATTATCATATTCGCTGAAAACCTTGGGTAGGTCGCGCATTCTCACAGAGTCGCAATAACTAATTATTTCTTTAACCTTTGTATAACGAATTTCTTATAATTATACGGATTACTTGGTAAAACAAGGTGATCATAAATTTGACCTACATGTTGTTATAATTTTATCCAGAATACGATAGTTTGAACTATCCCTAATTAAAGAAGCTCTTTAATCGAATGTGAATATTATTTTTTCCTTTTAAGTTCAAATGGTGCCGAATGTAGAACGTTTCAACTCTGATTAATCATTATCAAAAGTAGACGCATGCCATGCTCGCTATAAAGTGCTTCAAATTTATAAGAAATGATTTTTCTTGCCCTGATGATATCCGAAATCACCGCGATACACTGGAAGTTGTTATTTCATTATTATATTATACATTATATTTTTTTTCTGCGCAGTGCATACGCGTGAACATCGCACAACAATATACGTATACGTATGTAAAATATTCTGCTAAGGTTATAATCTTAATTCATGTTCACAACATGACTGCCCTCTTTCGAATATATTCTCATCTTTACGTAACTTTGTTTTCGCAACAAGTGAAGAGAATAACAATCATAGCGTATTTACACATCAGGTCAAGAAAATCTCTGCTAATGTAATAGATTGAAGTTTCGACGAATTACGAATTTATTCAATTATATTTATATGTAATCGATACAAGCGATATTTATACGTATACATATATACATGGATGTATATTCGCCACATCGATACATAACGTGACATCGCACTAATTCCAATCCGTTGGTAATATAATATGAAACGCATGAATTACATCATAATTATAAATCAGCATTGACCTTTACACGCGATTAAGATGTAAAAATATTAATTACTATTAACGTTCATGCCGCCTATTGATTTCCTCCATGATATTTTTTCTCCTTCCAATCTCCACTAATCGTCTGGCTTTTCCAGGAGTGACTCAGAGCTACTTGCTGAAATTTTCTTTAATTTTTGAATACAGTTTTGCTATTAACACAACCTTAATCAATTGCACTGGTAATTTTTTGATATGGCCAGACTTTTTGGAATGGTTTTTTCTACTTTTTTCCCCCTCAATCTTTTTCTCGTTTGGTTTTTGTTATTTCGAATGAAAAATATTTATTGGCCCCGCTGTAATTTTATTTTGAGCAGATATTTGCGTAATTGGATACGAGTGTATGAAGAGATAGCTCCGATGATATAGTTGCTCAACCCTCGAGCGATACAGTGATGATTTCTAGAGGCTTGGAAAAAATTTCTTACTTGCTAAAAAAAAAAAATTGAAAATGACACAAATATAGCCGTCGATTAGACTATCAATATTAACTTTAGAGCAGCATAGGTTCGTTTGAATCGTTGTTACTAGCATCATTTCCACAGCTGATATTATCAATATTTTATTATTACTTTGGTGAGTGTTATTGACTCAACAACATCGGAAGATATACAGATATATTTTACAAACTGACTATATAAACTTTGTGTGAATTCTAATGGCCATTGAGCTTTGTTTTCTTTTTTAATGTAGTTTTATTTATTCATTTTTGAAATTTATTCATCGACCCTGAAGGATTCGCGATAATCTTTGTCACGTTATTAATGGGGC
This sequence comes from Athalia circularis, assembly GCA_963978495.1. NCBI lineage: Eukaryota > Metazoa > Arthropoda > Insecta > Hymenoptera > Athaliidae > Athalia > Athalia circularis. The sequence continues at coordinate 19,230,463 of OZ021700.1, forward strand.
AAAACGATACATTTCGCGAAATATACATGATGTACGTAACAGGGTGAGGCATTTAAAGTGGGCGGGGCAATTTGTTGGAAAACCAAGTGTAGGGTATCAAAAAAATTTGTAAACAAAAGTAAAGTGACATTTTAAATGCTTCACCCTGTATATTTGTATCAGTGATGTTAGAACTTTATCAAAATTACGTAAGTATATGTGATAAAAGTTTGAATGAAGATTTGGCAAGAGCAAAACATTGAAACGATTAATTCCCCCATTTATAGCAAGTAAAATGTACGAAATTTATTTGTAAGTTACTTCAAATGCAAACTACTACTACGATATCGAAATCATAGACCAATAATGATTTAGTTTTCTGTTAGCTGTAAAATAAATTATTCAACTCGAGTTTAAATTTTCACAATGGTAGTGATCATAGATATTGTTGTATAATATTCACGAGACAAACAGGCGAGAACTATTTTTTGCCTTGCCTGTCAGATCCGAAAAATGGCAACGTATTTGAAATATGTTATACTCTATGTATAGTCGACAATGATGTGCATTTATAAGTACATCTCTATATGTGGCTTTGTCCGATCTCTGACACATGATCTGTGAACTTGCGAGAGAAATAAAGGGCAGCTAGCTTGTCTTAGTGCCTGTAATACTCGTACATGATGAGATAGTAATAATTATACCTATGTGTAAATGTAACACGCTCGTCACACTAAATCTTAGGTATAGTCGAGTATTTTTTGAAAATCTTATGCGTCGTGCTGAAAAAACATAAATAAAGTATTTGTGGTGTGTACGGTATGTGTATGAGTTAAAAATTTTGTAAATTGACACAAAAAATTTGAAAAGCATTGATTTTTGACCACATATCACGTTGTCCATCTTTCTGGCTTCCGATAAATTTAACCCTTATCGACCACTTGCTGTAATCTGATGTTGGCATTAATTAGAGGAATTGTTTACGTATTGTTTTGGTTCAAATTATATTGACGCGGTTCACGAAAATTTCATCTGTACCCGCTGTTTGACTATATGTCATCATATCTGACGCAACAGATTGGAGATACTGAAATTCCCGATTTCCATGTTATTTCATCATTCTGCCTTGCAATCTGCATTCTTCGCGAAATATAACTGTAATAACTTTAGACTTGACCCTATAACCCTCACATAATGGCTCGTCATCGGAGACTATCAAAATTGACGAAAATACGATCATGATTTAACATTTTTTTTCTTTTTAACCATTTTCTCATCTTCATAACCATGGAAACGCAGACATGTATCATAAGAGTTTGAAAATTAGGGACTAACATTATGGCAAAGGTGAAGGACTCTCTTTCGTACATCAACCTCAGCTAATCAGTGAAAAATTAACTGATAATCGAGCTTAAGAAGGAGCCAGTAGAATCTTGATTTCTTATAGAACTAACGCTTTGGTTGGGAAATAGGATATTATTGTACATTGTGTCATGATGTATATACCTATAGATGTGTAAGTTTTGATTCGTTAATGTTATTTATGCGCAGTCTTACATCTATCGACATAAAATGTGGAAATACTTGTATGATATGACGTAGTCGAGCATAAGCAATTCTTACAATCAGTCAAAAAAAATGTTGTTTGAATCGAAAGCAGTTTGACAAGACGCTAAACAAGTGGTCGATTGTAATTCAGTAGAAAGCGAAATGTCAAGAACTACGATGATAGTCATTTATATGTACTGTTCTTATCAAATTTCCATAGTCGCGCGGGTTATTTCACTCGATTCAAAATTTCATTATGATCTTCAAAGGTATAACATACTAAATAAACGTTCTCAAATACACTTGTTCCAGGCTGTGCATAATCATTTCATTTTAATGGAACTAAAGTTGATGAATACCAAATGCATTTTAACACCGCTGCAGAACAAGACACTCCTTCTTTGAAATATTCTCTGAAGAACATTCTTGGATAATCGATGGAAGTATGCGCACTGATTTATTATTCATACTTTTGACAACCAGAGATGTGATTTTTAACTAAAGGGCTATTGATTGGTCCAGATCCGACAATCAGGAGCTGGAGACTTTCATGGAGCGCGGTCAACAAGCTCTTGAGCGGCCAAGCATCACACCCAGCTTCTATTTCCGGGAGCAGGCTTTATATATTGATTAGGAGATGGGAGTTTTGTCGGAAGGGGCCTTGGAGGTCAAGGTCACTTTACGAAGACACGCGCCAATCTTAGCGAATAGTAAGAAATTTCATAAATTTTCTATAAATTTTCTCAGGAGATTTCTGCTTATCATGATATAATTAGCGTAACTATTTCATCTCACTGAATATAGATTAAAAATAGGTATTAGTATCGGCGAGAATAAAAATGCGTATTAATGATGGAGTTTTAGTAATGTCAGGCTGCTTTTTAATTGTGCTTTCTTTCTCCCTGATCTTGGTGAAAAAATTATTATGTCTTCCAAACGAACGAGAGGTCACATTCGGAACGGCGACTCTGCGGGCGTGATAACGTCCGTTATCACATTACGCGGATATGTATTGGCCAAAATTTTTGACGTAAGCAGCGAAACTTCCTTTTTCGTAAACCTATTGCGAAATCAAACAAGCAATGAACATGCGCCAATAATGGTAAAATGTTATTACGTAAATATTTATTCCACGCTGATATTGTCACATCATCCATTTAGGGGACATTAATTTCTCGTCCATTTTACCGAACGGTACACATATTATATTATTTATATTTACATATTAATATAAACAAGTAAAAGTACCTAATACGATGGAATTGGAATACCTCGATCTCCAGTTCAAAAAGTAACTCGAAACAGTGGTAATATTGCATTCGATTTTATTTGTTATTTATTTATTACTTTTTTATATTCAACAGAAATTTGGACATACATTTTTTGGTGTTAGAATATTACTTGAACGAAAAACAGTCCTCATTGATTGGTTTGTTGTATATGCTCAGTTGCCTCAGCATCTATAGTACTTACATGCAACATTCAGTGTTCATTGATATACAGGATTCGATTCATGAAAACTTATCGTCGTTTAATTATTTATTTTGTTTTTTCTTGAATATCACATAATCCAAGTTGTTATACGAGACTGGTTGTGCGTGCGTACGGTGATAAGATAGTGTACATAGCAATGTTACCAAGATTTTAACGAAATTGCGTAGATGCTTCGTACATGGGATATATTGAAATGACATTCATTTTAACATCTTTCAAAATAATAGTTTATATTTAGTCTGGAATTCCAGATATAAACGGATACAAGTTCAACGAAACTATACTGACGCAATTAGATTTTGTAACGTAAATTTCTATTATCAAAACTACGAAGAGTTTTGAAAAAGTAAAATGACACTTTTCTTAGCGATCATTAATACGAATCGATGGATAAATTATTCTAGTCTTACTATGCTAGTTATATTTTCCAACGTTCACTCAAGAACTTTAGAAAAATTGAATAGTCGACAAATAACAGTGAAAATTGAAACTTGTCGACCTCCCATTCGTATTTGTTGCTAGCTAAGATCCCTAGCATGAAGATCATTACCGACTGACATCTGCGTGTCGCCGTTTCAAACCATTGAACGTAATTATTCGCGCCTCTGACATGAACAGCGGTTGAGGTAAGTTAGCGATCAATTTCATTGACGGAGTTTCGGTACGTCAGAAAGTCACATCTGGCGTCTTCGAATATTTTTTTTCACCACAAGATGTAGTGGTAACCCGCATCTTAAAGATCGGCGTGTATGAAGAATGTGATAAAGTTAGGCGGATTACTAATTTGCATTGGTACAGGTGAACTCAAATTGACATTTCAGGCACAGATCTGGTCCAATTTTTCAGAGCATGGTTCGAATGTGGTTATTATAGTTGCCCACAAGGACCAATGTCTGACGATGATTTCTCTATATTCTGCGATCAGCCGTAGCGCAGTAGATTCATCGCATATCGCTGATGGATACCGTCTCGTTTTATTTTTGGGCATTCAACTCTTATTTTAGGAAGTTTATTTAGTTGTGACATAGCCATAACTCAATGTTTTGCAATGCATGTTTTCCTACAAACCGCTTGATGGATCATCATTCTTGAAGAACTGAATGAAAGATACCAAAGGAATCTGCGAGGTTGAAGAACTTTCGCGGAAATTAAGAATTCAAAACTCATTGTTTGCTTGTTTTTTTTTCTTTTTTTTTTTCTCATCGTCATTATTATTTAATTTCTAAGAATTTTGCATTAATTCTCATGTCTCCATGAAAAAATAATATTTTATTCTTCTCTCCAATCGCGATGACGAGCTACTTTTTCCAGAAATTATCCCGATGAAATTTTTATTCACTGTTTGTTCTCTTGACGCGTGTACCTCTATATACATATATAGACATGCGGAGAATCATAATGAATTATAAATTTTTACCGCTATGTAGTTATATTGGCAATTGAAAATTGTCATCACATTTTGGTCGTGGAGTCAACCTAGATCAAAGTCATGCTGTCTGGGACTATGAAAAGAATGAAATGCAGACTGGCTGGGAGAAGAGGATGCAATTCCACTGCCATGCCCTAATTGAGGTGCGGTATATACCTTTTCAGTATTTCAGTATAATTCAGATCTGAGCGAAGATGGGGAAAAATTTTGTTTAAATTCACATTTGCATTTCAAGTGAGCTCGCCTTCACTAAAAAACGTTAGGGGACAAACGACAAAAAAAAGGGAAATTCACAAGTGGCCCATAAGAATGAAAGAGGAATAAAATTAAGTTGACAAAGGCAGTTGTCTGTACGACAGAAATGCGGTTTAAGTTCGCATCCTTGAACTGATGACCTTCAGATATGACCGCACCTAAACCAGGTCCAGTAAATTTAATAGCTGTGCATTTCTTCAGTTACATACGTTTTTGGATTTATTCCCATGGCGGACGAGTACTTCCTTGCCATACCCTTCAGGCATATCGCGTTCGCCATCGCAAACCTTTATGGTTGTCCGATCTGCAGGCTGTATCCACACCGGAATAGTGGAGAACCTTGACATCACCGTGAAGCAGTAGCCACGGTTGTTCTCCTTCGGGGGTTCGGGGAGTGTGTCTACAGGTTTTGCAGACCGCCCATACTGACAATTTGCAGCTATCGAGTACCGCAGATTCATCTGGACTCCGTAATCTAGCTTGGACGGTGCTCACCACTCGGCTCATCTTCTTCTCAATCAAAGGTACGTCGATGTCACGATTCTATTAATTAAATAGTGGTCATTCGAAGGTCTGAGTTAATATTCATTCTCGGATTTGAATTTCATGACAATTTTTCACGTTTGAGTTGACGTTCTTCCGTACATTGTCACTTTATATAAACCGAAGTCGAATATCATGAAAATACTCACGTTTTCGTATCCGAACGTTGTTGATCCATCGGGAGTTAACTCTCCGTGACTTAAATACGTGTTCGTAGATCATTTTCAAAAATATTTCTGATCTACAGAGATGTACATTTCATGACCGATTGCAAGACAAACTTTAAGTACATCCCACAATCTGTAAAGGTATGCCTGTCTCGTCTTCATTCCCAGTCAGAATTTTAAGTGAAATTGTGTAGTGACCAGTCGTAGCAAAACTGCAAGCTGTATGATAAAACGTATCGCATGGCAAAGGAATATCAAATTTCCATAGTGTGAACGAATGTTGACAAATCGATCTTTTCACGTGCGGTGTGGGCAGTATACCGGCAACTTGGTATGACATTTTTTGTCAAGGATATGAAATACAATTTAATTTTCAACTCGGGATCATTTGAATTTGGCACTGCTTTATTTGTTAAAAAAGTAAAATTGTTCTTTTCGTAAATATTGCGGCCATCCAAACTGATTGAATTTGGGTAATTAACACGGGAGTGTAGTTACGCGATCGGACGAAATTTGATTTGACATGAATGAAATGCTTTTTTGAATCATGAAAAATAGGTTTATTAATTTTGAAAAATCATGTCGCCAGGGGATAATCCATGACGCAAGAAATAAGATGCTCCAGTTGCCCATAATTAGAACACAGCCGCAAGACTGAAGAGAATTACTTCGATCGGTTTAATCACCAATTAATTATATGACACGCATTTTTACGACTCGATTATTTGGTGATTGTGTGATTATAGGACAGGTTCAAATAACGCCAGAAACTCGTTTTCTGTAGCATTATCAGTCGCAATCGAGAAATTGTCTATGTTCTGTAAAAAAAATATGCAAAAAAAATTTTGTGTGTATAATTAATCTTGACATTTTACTCAAAAAATTGAGAATAAAATATATTCAAATATTTTTGCCAATGAACCGGACTTACAAAGTCTTCATCGTATTATCGTGACAGCAACAATTTTATCAAATAAAATTTGTGCGGGGTATAGTGTCCAAATACGTTACATGTGGTCTCGTATCATACGGGTATGCAGTTATTGATTGAAATTATGAGCCATTGTTTGATAGCTGAATTTTCAGCACCCATGAAATTAATACATACATTGATACATATATGCACTGAATATCGCGTTATTGTTGATAATCCCAACACATAGACAACAATAAGCAATAATGTTCTGACCTACAATTTTGAAAAATTGTGCAACTGACATATTTTCATTACGTGGGACGAGTTTTACATTTTCCCAACAGTTTGACGGAATATTTTGTTCGTTGGTTTAGACATTTTTGTTCATCACCGTCCATATATCCTTAATTATGATTTTATTCGCTTACTTATTTGCGCTTATTATTATAAATGAGTTTTTTTAGTTACATTAAATGTTCATGATGCCAAATCACTGTCATTCAAAAAACGGGTTTTCAGTAAGATATCGGTCTGTCTGTCATTCTGCGAGATAAACTACCGCGATTATATGGAAAACACCTCGATGGAAAAATTGAATTTCCACAGTATTTTAAATTCAACTAATGAGCGTAAAAACTCGTCTACACGTGTCAAGTTTTAAACGTACGCCCCTGTATCGCAAGAGTTCAAAATTTTGAATCACTAGTTATAAGTTTGAGATTTAATTTTTGACGTTTATAACACTGGATCTGACATCTCGGACCCGAATCTCCTCCATACTTTGGCATAAAATTTTATAGGAATTATCATGAAATAAATTAGACAATGGTTAGGTTAGGTTAGGTTAGGTTAGGTTAGGTTAGGAAAAATTTCATATACATAACACTATATACGATCATAGTTCTTAGTATACTTTTCATTTGGTTGAAGTAATTTGAAAGACGACGTAGAGTATCGTGGAAAGCACAGTTTTGACGACTTGTTTGGTTTTATTTTTGAGAGTGATTTATTTTGTGATCCGCACCTTGACCTACATTGTGTATGTGTGATATAATAATCGTGATTTAAAGTAAATTTCTTTTATTTCTTATTTGAAAAAAAAGTGGTTTGTGTAATAATCTTTCTGGCTCTTGCAGGCCAAGCCACGCGATGTACGAATAATTATGTGTGTATGTATCTTGTATCCCGCGGCATGATCATTGATAGTATTTCGGTTGGTACCTACTATAGAAGGCCATTATCAAATACATGATTGTGATTAATTCTTGGGCCATGTTCAACCATTTTCACGTTTATCTCACGTATACACGTGTATGATTTCATTGCACATGCACGGGTGAAGGTCATCCATTCATAAAGTGAAATGAAAATTTCAAGAGTAGACCGCAACAGATAAATTAAGAATAAAACTCGTTTGTTAACTCCAGCGGTCAAATACGAACAATTTGAATGATGGAGCGACGAAGTGATAAACTTTCTGTATTTGCAGATCTACCATGAGGCTCAGTCATTCCATTGAATTATTACTCTTATTTTGGGTGGTCTGCTGTCAATCCCAGCGAACAGTATTGGATGACAATATTGAAATTTTGAGATCAATACGGGAGTTAGCTACGAGAATCATAGGTAGATATAGTAAAAAATGTATTCTTATCGTAAGTAAATATTTGAATTTCATGCCATCTATGTGTTTCTATAAATATCTAATGTTCTCAGGTAGAACTAGTAGCCCGAAAGGAAGGCAATTGAAATATGCAAGATCTCGACAGATATTGCAGCCTTTGGTTAATCCGCGTACACAGTTTCCTTGCGACCTAACAAGTACGTCATTAAGGTTGCGTAAGATGCTATAATAATAACAATTAATTATTCGACAATTTTATATTAGTTGAATTGTTTTAGACGCCAGGTCTCCTCAGCCGCCGACATCCGTACACAAAGTGAGACCAGGTGACATAGACGTAATAGGAGCGATGGGTGATTCGTTGACAGCGGGATACGGAGCGATGGCGACAGCCCTTCCTCATTTGCTGATAGAGAATCGTGGCTTATCTTGGAGTGGTGGTGGTCAGGGTACATGGAGAGAATATTTAACCTTGCCAAACATTATCAAGGTGATTTGAATATGACCTTTTATCATCTGACTAAATTAATGATCGAACATAGTTCATCATGAGCCATCAATAAGCGCAAGGTCAATCTGATTCAAGGTTTTTAATCCTAATGTTGTCGGCTACGCACTCGCTGATGGTTACACAACGAATAAGGAGTCCCAATTCAACGTTGGCGAAGCGATGGCTATGTCAAGTGATTTACCATTCATGGCCCAGACATTGGTTAAAAGGATAAAGCACGATAAAAGGGTTAATATGAAGGCACATTGGAAGGTAACCTATCCGCTTATTACATGATCATGATCTCATTTTCGCGGAAGATTATCGAAGCATTTACTTTTTACTTTAAGTAAGGGTGCTTGATATTGATGATGATTTTATCGTAAATATCGTCCATTCATGCCGCAATAATACGACACGTGAAATAGATTATCGTGGTCAAGGTACCAGAGCTCTGAAAAAAAAATTGTCACATTGTTGGGAGCGTCAAGGACCATGGTTGAAATATCGTCATACTGTGTAAATATCCGAGTCAATTGGGATTGGTTAGCTAGTTTGAATATTCGAGTATCAGAAACCCATTTATGTCGCTCGTCTTGGGTACTACGTTATGGAATATCATGCCAGATCTGCATCGATTTGATTTCGTACTCCGTAAATTTCTGTATATTATTAAAAAAAAATGTTACGAACGTTCAAGTAACTGAATTTATTTCAGCTGATCAACGTTATGATTGGTCCGAATGATTTCTGCTCCGAAATGTGTTACCAACGTTCTCCGTGGTCGATATTGGAAAAGCATCGTAATGATCTTCTGTCGACTTTCCGAATTCTTAGAGATAACTTACCCAGGACTATAATTTCCTTGACTATCGCACCGAATTTGAAAATTCTGGTAGATTTCATCGGTCGATCAAGTGTTTGTGAAATAACGATTAATGTCGAATGCAGCTGTTTATTTGGTCTTCGATGGCGGCACCAGAGAGAAGAATTTTATAATATCATGAGTGAGTAAGTAAAAGCGCTTCGAGTAAATGTTATTTTTCATACCGGTCTTCATTTCAGACTTCGATATACCGACAGTCGATAGTAACTTGTTCTTCATCGCTCACATCCGTGATTCAAACCTGTAAAAATCATTCGGAGTGCGGTTGGCGATTTTCCATCGTTGACGAAAAATTATCAAAGCTATCCTCATTGAGTACTTATTTATCAACAGGTGGCAAAAGCTCGAGGAAGAAATTGGCACGCTAGCAGAATTTCAAAGAGAAGACTTCACGATCGTAGTTCAACCTTTCTTAACCAATACATCGTTTCCAGTAACACCGTCGGGTCTTACGGATTTCACTTACTTATCCGCGGACTGTTTTCACCTCAGCCAAAAAGGTTACGCCAGAGGTGAGTACACTCACGAATATACGTATATTGGTACGTGGGTCGCTAATTTGCGAGTGGGTACGTTCCGTTTTTGGAAATCTTACCGTTATATCAATAAAATAAATCATACCAGATCAAATGCAGTAGCCGCGATTGACAACCTCCGAATAATAGTCGTAGATCAACTCAACTAACATTCGTTTTCTTCGATTTTTTTTTTTCATTTTTGTAACATATCATGTGTTACCACATGGAATGTGCAAAAGTATAGAGGCCAACAGGATTCTCAATGTGCTCCACGAATTGTTTTGCATAATGCGCAATCGTGTAACGTTATAACTAATTGTATGCTTTCAGAGAACATTTTTATTCTCCTTAGTTCATGAACTAGTGTTGGTATCTTACTTTCATAATCGGATGAATCTAACGTTTATAGATTGCATAAGAAGAAGTTCATGAAGCGTATGAAGCATAATATATGACAACACAATGGTGTACGAACTTAAGTAAAGCGGAAACCGGGCGCTTTTGTGTGTATAGAAAAATTTTGACAAATTATTTCATCAGCCATTTAAAATGTTTAATATAGTTTGCGCGCTTGCCGCGACTCGGGCGGTTTCTTTCTCTTATTTTCACTGGGTCTTATGTAATCCGTAAAACTGGGCCATCCGGGTTCGATTTACGTCTTTGCATATGTATATGTATAATAGGGGCATTCGACAGATTGTCGCCGGATTATACGGTAAGTCAGCTGAGTGCAGGACGATTAAATTTCACGGGAGTTGAATCGCTGGTGATTCATTCAAAACTGCATATGAGGCACACTGTAAAACCGAAATTCAAGAGTCACTTATTTATCTATAATGATATTCGAAAACTCGCTTAATATTCAAAAATTTCAGCTGCCAACGCTCTGTGGAACAACCTATTGGAACCTGTTGGAAGAAAGTCTAGATTTTGGGACGATACATTCAAGAGGTTTGTGTGTCCAACTGAAAAAAGACCGTACATATCAACGTCGAGAAACAGCTAACTTGAAGCAAAATTGAAATTGGAAAAAAATAAACATCATCAGGACGACGACGCACGGCATTCGACAAAATTTTGCAAACTGAGTTCAAGTTGGTTGGCAACGCTGAATTTACTTCGTAAAATTTTTTCTGTGAACCATCGAATTCATTCAATTCCCTTTGAAACTCTCCAGTCTAGTTACAACACAGAAACTGTATTACAATAACAATTCTCCCAATGTTTGCAAGTTGGCAAGTTCAACGATGAATTCCCGGTATTATCACACATACTGCCATGGATTCTACGTGATGCAGTTAGACCTTTCAAAAGCGTTGCAGTAGAGAGAATGTAACGGTGTTGAATGTCGATGATAGTGCCTGATGTACTCTCGACATACCCTGACGTTATGCGACGGATCTCCACGGTATGTTCCAAATTTCAACACTGCATTAGACTTGCAAACGCGGCAGTATAATATAACACGACGATGCAACTGTTGTGTTTTTTATTCTTACTTTACGACTAGCACTTTTAATTAAGCATTAATGTATGAGTTTCATCAATCATTCGCCGAAGTAAGATGGCAAACATAAATTAATTTGTTGGTTATTTTTCTCGTTTATTAATGGAAAAATATGAATAAATTGATGTCAAATTTTTGTAATAATAAAACATTCACTTTTGTATTATACCCGTAATCTCGGAGAGTTGATTATATTCCTCGAAGTATGCTTGAAGCAATTGCAACTCAGGCATTCGATCACTCAAACTAATGAGGTGCCACAAAAGTGTAGCGTCGGTTCTATTAATAAGGCAATATAAGTTCTTAAGGCAATATAAAAAGGGCCTTGACAGCTATGACAGATCTGGAAGACACCGGTCATTATGCTACTGCATACTCTTGTCAACCGGTCATCTCACCAAGCTCAATCTTATCTACACGTTTCGACATTCGAGTACAGAATATAAGTAAACTTCGAAAAAAAGCCTTCTACCGTAATCGTGCCCCAGAATCTCGGATTGTTTCCTGATATTTATACTTTCATAGTAAGAAATATCAAGTAGTTTTTATTCAGGTAGAGATGAGAATATAAGAACACAGATTCATTTCATAAACTATGAGCTGAAGTGAAGCATATGGCGAGTCAGTCAACGAGTATATTTCGAATCGTGTTGGTATTCATAATGTGATATGGAAACGCTAATTGACATCATAACTATCGATGTGTGCGACAAAAGAAAGTGCTTGGAACCTCTGGAGGGAATATGATTGCGCTACAGCACTCATCAGCAATGCATAGCATGGATCGATTGAAAATTAATGAATCAAAATTAACGACGGGAATTTATCCAGTCGTTTGGATCTTTCGAACTCAGTGTGCAATACTTAATTGATGTACTGATCCTTTTACACCATGTTTGGTCGCTAATTATCTGATGTCGCTAATTATATTATGATTTTCTGCGTCTTTCAGGGATAAATCGAGTGTTATTTTTGGCGCAAATGTCAGACGGTTGATATCGTTTATGAATTTTTGAAGTAGTCTAACTAAGAGCCAGAGCAAAAAAAGTGGGTTCGTAATGCAAGATTCTACAGAATTGATTTTCTTTTTGGATAATGTCGGGGGGTGTCCCTTGAGTGTAAATCTCAATTGGCGGGACGCGGGGGGTTGAGCTCCAGCCGCCATCTTGGAAAACACGTTTTATCGGATATCTCCTAAACCGTGCGTCGTACGACCAAAATAGTGAAAATTATTTTTTTAGATAACTAAATTTTCTACAACTTTTATTCGAAACTTTTCTTTGTAGAGCGCATAATTTTTTATTTATAGCGCGCCAAACTTGTTGCAAAATTATGCGCCCTACAAAAAAAAGTTTCGAATAAAAGTTGTAGAAAATTCAGTTATCTACAAGAATAATCTCCACTATTTTGGTCGTATGACGCACGGTTTAGGAGATATCCGATAAAACGTGTTTTCCAAGATGGTGGCTGGAGCTCAACCCCCCGCGTCCGGCCAATTGAGATTTACACGCAAGAGACATCCGCCGACATTATCCAAAAAGAAAATCAATTCTGTAGAAGATTGCAGATGTGTTTCGCTCTGGCTCTTGGACTAAAAATCTTAATGGAGTTTTATCGTCCGATACAGATAAGTACGCGGCATTTTGGGCGACGATCATCTTCGGAACATCGTACGTCAATTCCAACGTTATCTATGAACCTAACCATCTCCTTGTTACATGCATACGCCGTATAATTACTCGACCCTTTGATCAGTTTTTACCTTGACCGTGAATGGAAAACCGGTTTGTAGGTCTATCTTATACCGCTGACGTAGAACTTGAGTAATAATTGTACCTGATGTGCGATAATTGACACAATAATCGACGTATACCAAACTTTCACTGATTGTGAGTTGTATAGATGAGCATGAAGATGGGCGAGAGGAATAAGCGTCGGTCCTTACAAATGACCTCCATTAAAACGAATGAACAAACTTCGACATATCGAACAAGGTGGTTGAAGTATCATATCACCTTTGACTCTCGCTAAATTTTAACAACCGAGTGTACCTATACCAAGTTGGATAATATTATCGAACCTTGCATCTCGACCGCAGCATATAACGTATTTAAATAGATACAGGTAACTTATACTGCGCAATCATAGGTTCACAAATGATATTATACATATAGTATATTATATATATATAGATATATTCATATTTTTTCGTAACTATGCAGCAATTATACGATATTATACATGAATACGTTCGTTTCAGAATAACAATATTTACGTAATCGAAGAAAGTTCAAAAAGCGTCATTATATACTCAGGATTTTATTTCTTATTAATTTTGTGTGTACGAATTTAAGAGAATTTTATTCACTTGTTTGTTTTTTATTTCATATTTTCATGAATATTCACATTGTGAGATGCTAAGAAGTTACACCGCAATTGATACGAGGTGAATGTGTCGGGTATGTATATTTAATCAGAATATGTTATCTAATTACCATTTTAGAAATGCGATACAATTGAATAACTTGCAGTAAATATTATTACCTGCACAATTACAAAATTCAAATAACTCCGAATTCTTCGACTGCCTCAGGAGGGCTTCTCGGTCACGATTAAACTAAATTTTCTCAGAATTCGCCTTCAATAACTGATCTATTAAATGACAAATACAAAAACAAAACCACCTAGACGATTGAAATGATCTGTCCGACTTCTGGCCTCTACTGTTACAATGTCTTCGCAATACTGACAAGTACATGCGAATAAATTTTTAGTCAATCAGAAATTAGAGCTGATTCGAAGACAGGCCGGCTTTGAAAGGAGAGGCTCGCTTCAAGAGGTAAGACGCCAAGGGAAGGTTCAAGATCAAGAGAGCGGAGGCTCACCATGTATTCAATTGCAGCATTGTGGTTATGAGTATAACTGTTATTATAGTTGTTATGGCACGTTACTTACTATTAGACTGCACACAATTATTATTCACAAAAATCACTCTAGGCTAGGGTATTACATAACGCACGAATTATTTTATGAAACAATTCTTCTGTAGAGTCAGATCAGAAGTAAATTGATAATAATATTGTGCTGTAATTATTTTTTTTTTGTCGATGAGATTGTTTTAAAATACTTCAAGTTATTCGGAGTTTTTCTGAGATTGCAGTAACGTTACATACAAAAATATGTATACATGTGTATGGGTGTAGATTTTTTTCTCCGCGCGCATCAGAAAATTATATCAATAATTGAATCCCACGTAACACTTGTCAAGGCATAAGAGAACTTTTAGTTTCAAAACCATACGTTGCATAATCGATAAACGACCAAGATATGCACACGAAATATGAGACACGAAATAACCATAAAAATACGTCGCAAGTATGTTCGGGCAATGTTTGCTTGACGGGTTGTTTTGAGATGGGCATGAAAATTAAAAAGAGAATTCAACGAATAAGATCGAAAAACTGTATTAAAAACTATTCCAATCAACTAGTCCTCACGCTAACATTTCGCTACTATATACCTAATACATATACGGGTTGCCAAAACGACGCACACCGGCATTGCGTAATTCATAAAGCAATACTACAATTACAAAAATGGAGCTTTTTACCGCAAGTGCAGTGAACCCGTTCGATGAAAGTCATCATATTTATAATATATTTCGTTGCACCAATATGGTCGTAATGTATGTCAATCGGTTAACGATCATTGGTTTTAAAATTTGAATTAATTGGATTTAAATCTGATTGGCCATATGATTGCTCGGATGCTTTCACGGCGGAAAAGAAATCTGATTTTAACGCAGCAATCGAGGGCGGGGCTTCGGTGTCGAAGGATTTGCATGAATTTGTGAATGCCATATATTAATCATACCGCTTATCAAGAATGAGCCAAAAATTGATCGAATCAAAAGCGATGGATATTATCAATGATTAAAATAATAATAATCATTGTAAGTTATGACACTCTGTACTCAAACTTCAGCTGATCCCGAGTCCGTGACCTGTCGATTGAATTGAAAATCAATTCTGTAACGAAGGATAAAAGTATAGTGCATTATTTTATGATAGACACACTTCGTTTGTACGTGCCTCATTTATTATTAACGCGAAACTTTCATTCGCCGTGATGTGATTACTGAAGAATCTGCATTGCCGAAAGAGTTAACACAGGACCTTGTACGTGGGGTTTATAATTCTATTCGCGAATTATTCACATACATTTTTCTTTCTTTTCATTTTATGCAGACGCATACTTATGCAGTTTTATCATCTCGAGTATATATAGCGACAGCCGGAACAATGTTCACCGGAAATGTATAGTACACCGGTAATGGTCGAAATACTATAGGCATAACAAATCTGACTACATCTACCGGTATGAAGAAGAGAGGGAAAAATTCACGCCACGGGTTGTCGACGTAAAATTCTAATCCTACAAGTTATATAAGATTAATTGAGTCTCAACACATGTATAGCGTAAGATGAAAACGAAAATGTATTTTGTGAATTGATTGATGATTACCATGATGCAGGTACTGTAAATCATCGAATACCTTGATTATAATGTTCGGAAAATACCGAGCGATATTGAATGACACCAACATCAAGATTAGTCGAAGTTTTTATAAGGTACTGAAGCCCTTTTTGATTTCGGAATTTCAATCCTATAGGTTAGTCAATTCGTTTGATACAACGGGTGACGTAATTTTCTGTACCTACTTCCTCAAGAGAAATGGTCGGTACACTAGATCGGGGAAGCTGGATGGTTTAATAAAATATTCCATACACCTGTTAGCTTTATCCATCATCATAGCTGGATAATTAAATTAGAAAAAGCGACAAAGGTGGTATAATAATTTCTTATACATATATATACACTTGTTTGAGAGGAAATATTAACACAACAAATTTCGAATTTTATAATCTCTTATGTAACCGCAGTGATGTATGAGATCCTGTAGATTCAGATGATGATTTACTCACAGCAAGCCAGACAACAGAAGCGATTGTTCATCATTCGATATCCTCACTCACGAAGCCGTGAATTTCGTTCCTCGATTATGTGGTCAGTCTTTAATTGACTTTGGCTTTGTAAGCTCTTTATTCCCAGATATCCGTATCTGAATAGCGATAACATAATCTGACTGCAAAATAATAATATTCTACTCAATGAGAATATTTTTATCCTCGAATCAAGGATGGTTTTCTTTTCGTCCAATTGCGTGGCATCGCGCAACGTCAATCCTTTAATTGTCAAACGACAGCTGAGTGATATACCTAAATGTTACATAAAAATCGGACCGTTTATCACGAGTCGTTGATTAAATGGATTATTACAGCATAATCAAAAACGGGCAGCGTAACGTCACCTTAACTGAGAAATATTAAATTTGATCAGGTTTTAGAAACATACCAGTCGCAGCTAACGCCATAAAATTCTTATATAAGATTCTAGAAAATCTCTCTTAAGATGATTTTTCATTTTTGATCCACGATTTCAATCTTGACAGTATTACATTTTTTTTATAATTTTTTTTTTTTCTTTATCCTCACATAACGTTACACTCAAGTTTCAGAACACGTTGAGGTGGTTATCCGGTTCACATCTATGTTAATTACTAATTTTAAATTAGCGCAATCTAGAGTACACATAGCAGCTACTAAGTTAGCAGTAAATACCTGCACCCGATAAATCACTTTTTAATTTGTTAATTTTTCTCCGTATTAGTATTGAAAAGTAACTTTCATGCCCTATCTATTCTATAAGTTTCCAAATTGCAATACCTGCGAATCGTAGATCGTTTCGTCTCGTGTATCGTTTGCAATCATATTAATATACATACCTATATATATACAGTAGAAACCCAAACGGAAGTATAATTCTGACAAGATTCTCATACGATTTTATCGGAAGATCTTCTAGAAATCATGAGCGAATATACATCTGAGTGAACAAATCAAGGGATCGGTGATATAATGATATTATTCAATAATCGTAATTGCCAGCAGAGTTTTGTTTATCTAATGTGAAAGTATTTTAGAATTTAATCCACGAAGTACGAAGTGGAGGTTTTTAACACACTACGTAAGATGTGTTTGAAATAAAAAAACTAAATATGATAAAATAAATAAAGAAAAGTAAAGAAAAAATGACGAAAATTTCGCACTCGCCGTGTTCAGAAGTTTCGAATGTCCTAGATAATTTTGTCACAGAAATAAATTGTGCAAGATATTCGTCTATAATATTTTTTTCCCGTATATCTCGTAACACATATACACGGATGTACCACACTTGCAGTTCGCTATAAAGCAGGTCAGAGGTATTGCCGTTGAATGTATCATAACGTCTGCAAGTTGCACGCGGTTATATAATCGGTGGGAGCTAAATTAAATCGTAATGCGAAAAAAAACCAACAGTTGATAATAAAAAAAAAAAAAAAAATTCATTGGGATGACGTGGTCAACTATCAAAACTATCGAAACTGAATACATATTAGCCTCGGGGAGTTTGAGTTGCGAGTACTGCAAAATTAAATAACATCAAACCCAGGGTATACCATATTTAGACATGCCTACTGCAGAGCGAATTGCAAAATCTTTCAAGGTTAGATTGTTCCGTGGTTGAATCTCAACTTCTAAATGAGGTCACTCTGGTCACACATGGGCCAAATCAATCCGGCTGACTTTTTAACGCATTTACCGCAAGGCTGTCAAAACTATCGGTCTGATTAAAAAAAAAACTATAGCCAAAGTTGTACGAGAAATCAATTGACTGATTGTTCCGAAAAAATGGTCAGCTTGTAAAGTCCTAAAAAATAATATTTGTTGATGAAATCAGAACAAGAAAAATCATAACTTTCATAAAAAAAAAAACAAGACCGATATAAACGGTTTTTAGATATTCACGTACGGGTGCTTATACCGTGACACTTTCCAATCATTTAAAACTCCGATTGTTTTAACACGTAGCGTGTAATTTACAGTCACATACGGTCAGGTTTGTCAAATAATTATTTTTCGACTGTCGATGATTTTTTTTTTCTAAATTTCTTTTTGCATCCAAGTTTTGATACACTGAACAGGACTGGAAATGAAGTGGGAATAAGGGATACATTATCTTTTTTGTTATCAAACAGGTTATAGACATACAGGTTTGTATCTTCGATAAAAAGTAACTAGATGTGCGTCGACCTGCTGTAATTGCAAGCCAAGTCCAAGGACACTGTATTTTTATTCTGAATTTTCTTATTTTGAAAAAATAGAATTGAACTTCCGAGGACCATACCGCGGAGGTACGTACACACGAAGGAGAAGAAGTTTTCCTGGCTGGTTTACGTAAAAGATTTTCTCTAAGCATCTCTTCCGGAATGTGTTAGGAATTAAAGCGGGTGTTTAAAAATACCGAGAACGAGGCATCTATTAGACTAGGTATTAATTAAAACTAGTATTATATACAGATATACATACCTATATCTAGAATGAACATGAATACACCTATAGGAACTGTAAACCGGTTATATTTTCGAAATTCGCGCATGCACACCGATCGTTAACGATCGACGAAGGGTCGAGTGAAAGGAGGGAGTAGGGATGAGGACGAAGTTGAAGATGGAGAAGAATAACGAAAAGAAAAGATCAAGACAGATCGGTGGCCAAGCCCTACTACCGGTCAATTATTATTGACGATCATGAAAAATAGTTGCATTATAAAATTTATCCAACGGTCACGGTACAGAGAAATACTATGAGTAAAATCGAAAAGCCTTGGATGCGTGCGATGGTGTTGTTCACCTGAGCAAAGACATAAGCACGCGTTATGTCCAAATTTCAATGAAACTGGTTTTCACCTCTCTTTCACCCAACTGGATTCTTCATCGTCGTGTATGAGAGGCAATCTCTATCTAACCTTCTTTTAGGTCTAATATATATGGCGTTATATTATATGTATACTATATATCCACGTATACCTACAATACATATAGTTGAACGGGAAAGTCCAACCTTACGGGTGCGCAGGGACCTATCTTATGCCTCAAGGTTCAGCGGACAGGGCACTCTCGATTAGTTTCTTAACTGTTATAGTCCAGTCGTCAGTGCTCAAAAAGAGGGTCAACCTGTGAAAGATTAGGGGGTGCGATTTTTTTTTTTTATTTTTTGGGGGGGGAGGGGTAGTGTGAATCTCGATTTTCGGTACCATCCCCCCGTTGCGTTCGCCGCCATCTTGAGGTGTTTTCTTGTTTTTCGAATAACTCGCTTATTTTCAACTTGAGAGTGAAAGTCTTAATAATCAAAGTTGTGGGAAATGTAATTCCCCACAAGTTTGACTGTTATCATTTTTACTCTAGGATCAATATTGAAATAGTTGGACTGCAAATAGTGGAAAAACGTTTTTTTCAAGTATCTCGCTTATCATCAAGTTTATCGCGAAAATAATGACGAACAATCAGGTAGGAAATTTTATTGCCTGCAACTTTGGCAATGGTCATTTTTACTCTAGGATCTATATTTTCAGATATACTTAAGTTAGGGGTGCATTGTCTTCAGTAAACTATGCATAAGTCTGAAAATATTGATCCTAGAGTAAAAATGTTAACCACCAAACTTGTGGGAAATTATATTTTCTACAACTTTAGATATTATCACTTTCACTGTGAAGTTGAAAATGAACGAGTTATTCGAAAAACAAAAAAACACCCTCTCAATCAAGATGGCGGCGAACGATATATGAGGAGATTGTCTCGAAAAAAAAATGCACACCCTAATTTTTCACAGGTCAAATGCACTGGCGACTGAACTATTATATACCTAATCGGTCCTCGCCTAAAAAATGTATAAAATCCGCAGATGTTCGTATAATAAATGTAAATTCGCGTGTTATTGAGCCGATGCTTTACCGATACGTTCAATTATACATCATGAGAGTAGTTTTGATGGGAGGGGAAACAAATGTGTATTTCATTTGGAACGTCAAGAAAGCCGAGCCGGGAGTCTTTGCATTCGTAGGTGCACCTTGTTCCCGTCTTCTACTGGGTATACGTACGCCGCGTAGTCTGACCACGCGGAAATATTTTTAATGTAATCGAACGCACATGTGTATAACCGGTAGTTGTGTGATTGTGTTCGTACGTGATATGAGTGGGGGTTAGATGTAACGCAAGCACGTTACCTCTTCCACTTCGGTGTCCCATTCATGTTTGAAATATTCTCCGGTAAGCACGGGGCATCATATCGACTCCCGCGGCGGGTTTGATACAAAAATATATCAATTTTTTTACTTTTTTTTTCAAGTGAAAAAGTGTGTGGTTTGTAAAAGTTTGTTTTTTTTCCGCCCTTTTTTTTCTCTTTTAAATCAAAATGACAGCTCCTAATACCGAAGAGTGTTAAAGGCCGTTTAAATATGTTCTCGCAAGGTGATAATATAAAAAAAAATCAGTTCCGTGAGTTTTTGATTTTGTGCTGTATATCGCAAAATTTTTCTTTAAAATTTTCTAATCATATCGATAAATTATTCCGAAAACACGATACTTCGTATTGGTAAAGGTATTAATTTCAAATTACAGAAAAGTTCCGCGTTTTTTATCACTATAGTACTTATAAAACTGAAGTTCATCCGAAATGTTTTTCGGACACAATTTTCTTTTGATTTTTTTTTCTTTTTTTAATTAATCGTATTTCAAACGTCTCTCGTGTCAACAGGTTGAAAAAAAAAAACGAGAAATAAAAATCGAAAAATAGTGAAGTTATATGCTCAGTGATAGCCGGAAAAAATGTTGAACACGTTTTGCTGCTCCAAAACTGCCAGACGAGCGTTGACCTGGTTGATCTTGAGGACAGCTGATATAACTATTGCATTTATATTACGAATCACCCGGTACTGGGTGATAACTTGCAATCGGCCGTAGGGCCCGAACTTCGGCCCCGGCGAAAGTATTATCCAGGAAACATAGGTGTATATTACATATATGCATATATACACGTATGCGCAATACTTATATACATATATGTAAATATATACACAGCTGTGTAGGTTTACAATTAAGGAAGCTATACACTTCCCATCTTCACTCGTCGATCTTAGTTATCTCCACATCGACAGTGAGAGAAAAAGAGAGAAATAAAGAGAAGAGAGAGTAAGGGAAAGAAATTATTCAACCACACGCGGGCCACGTGCAGTATAATTATCATCCTTGGGATCATATACACCTTATATACTTTACACCATACATGCTCCATGCAGAGTATAAATTAACTGATTGGTTATAATATAGTGAAATAAGATCGGAAGCGCATCGTTTTGTACCCTGTATGTATAATGCAATATAAGGCGACAACCTACCAAAACTTGATTAAATAGAAAAACCGGGTTATATAATTGTTTAGTTATATTCTCATACAATTAGTAATTAGTAGTAGTAGTGTTTCTGCAATCAAAGTTACGTACATTGAAATTGATCAACATACAGCGGTCTGCACGAATTTCCGGCATATATTAATATTATCAATCTGAAGTGACGTAACACATCGCTTGGTATAAGGTGTAGCTGACAACGAGCGAAAAGAATGGAATCCTCAGCTCTTCGCCGGTGTTCCACTTTTGACACTTTTGAAGAATCAGCTGGAGACGGGCCAGAAATTTATAGATGATAGTTGCGATATATCGGGATCAATTTTGCAATACATACCGCTTCCATAATACAGCCGTGTGGTAAAAGTAGCGAGCAATAACCCGAAAGATACATATGTATACATGGAATACGTGGATAAATAATATAAATTTACTTAACAGCGGGATAGATTTTCGCGAAAATTTCAAATCTACTTTATGAGAATGTATTTAGAAAGAACCACATAGCGGATCTGTTAATTTCTTTATGCATGACGACTGATGGCTTGGAAGCTTTGCTGGAAATGGAAATTTTTTTAGTGTCGGATTATACGTAACACACACACATATATATATCTATGTGCATATATTCAAAAACGATGTCTTTCCAAAATTGCATAACAATTTTTACGACCTTGGCGTCATAATCGCAAATCGCAAGTCAAAAAATTCGAATATTTATTATATAAAATACTTCATACAAGTTTATAGTGATTCGTAATAGTTGAAATTATGGGCTTGGTAAGTTTCTCGTGATAATCTTGAATTACTTTTATTCATTGTAAACTTTTAATTACTCTAAATCAGGAACAACAAATTTTTAAGTTTAAAAAAAGAAATTAATTGTTTCCCCCCGCGATCCCCGATGTGGAAAGATCTCCACCAGTCGTAAATTTCTCGGCACGAAAAATTGCGATGCGGGAATCGAGTATAAAATATTCTTCGAATCGTGGAATACGAGGTAAATCCGCGTGATTATCACTTCAGGTACCCTAACTCCGATAAGTTTCGCGCTCTCTGTTGGAAGCAAATGTTTAACTAAAAACTATCAGGAGTTCTCAGTTTAATGTGAGTGTCATATCTCCAGTTCGCTAACTAAGTATGTATGTATTTATACGTAAAAAGGTATGAGAGCGATAAGTAATTGCGCCATGAAGTTTCCTACCTCCTCTGAAGAGCTATTCAAAACGAATCATACGTAGTTACTTTCTAGTTGAAATTAATTTTGGCCAAATGGCCATAACCCGGGACTGGTTTAGAGATAAAGAAATTTTAACGGCACAGACTCGAGTTGACGTTCAATATACATTTCTATAATATAATAATATAATACAGTACATAGTTTAGATGTTTACACATTTACGTGCATATTTATTACAGTCCGAATGTCATGATGCTCGCAAAACTAATGGAGAGTATGAAAATGTCGGATTATGAATGACGGTGGAACTGATCTAACTGTATCAGAAATTGGCACGGTGTGTCCAAGGAAGAAGAAAAAAAACTTACGAAAGAACGAATAATAATTAAATACAAATGAAAGTACCGTCAGTGATTAAAATGTAAAGTGTGGAACGATCAAGGGCTCGTGGGGATATTCGTTTTTTTTTTTTTCTTTCAAATTTTGGATTTAATCATTTATTCAGTGTAAATAATAGTAGAATAACTATAAATGATTTTATTCGAGTGTTGGACTAAAAACTAAAAACTTCACCCGCGAAAATCATTCGTCCTAATAAATTATTATAGTAGGAATATACGCGCAATTATAAAAATTGAAAAAAAAAAAAATGAGACTTCAAGGCGTTGATTTAATAGTGGCAGTGCTATTAATTTTGCCGACGATAAACGCGACAACGTTCAGAGATATGGTGCTGAATTTATTCCAAACAGTAAGGGTAAGTAGACGCTTTTATAATACAGTACATATTATAGTTCGTAAATGTGAGTCTATGTACAGACATGTACAACGATATATACACGTAAAAAATGGAGCGGTAACGTCCTGAATATTTAATTACGAAACGTAATATTATTAGTATAAATTAGACTAACACGTAACACGCTGCACGCGTGAAATCTTGACGAACCAAATTTGTAACACAATACGTACGTTACACATACCTACCGCAACCTGACATGGAAATCTTAATAGTTAACAACGAAATTGTAAAGAAACGTGTTATAAAATAATTTTTGTGTTCAATTACGTGCGATATCATTGGTCAATCCTTCCTCAACTGGTTACAATTGCGTAACCGAACAAAGGGCTGGCAGAACCTTTCTCGCGAATTTGACATATTTGAACGTGAATTATTTTCAAACCATAAAGTATGCCGCATGGTGATTATCATACCCGAATTATAGGGAGTTTTGGTAAGACTATATATTACAATGTCCATATATTTGCACAAATTCTGTTCGTGCTACTTATTTATCATTTCCTAATGTATTTCAATGAAATAATTCATACGTCAATTATAATAATTGTTATTAATTCGATAGTATGCACGTATATACGTGGTGAAGATTTTTGTGACGGATCTAATTTTGGTACACCGTGCCACTTGTCTATTAGGAAAGTTTAAAAATAAATTAGCATACGCGCACGCGTTTGTGAAAAGAGGTGGATTATCTTATACTCTTTGTCAAAATGCAATGAAATATTTATGAGTATGTAAGGTATGAATATATAGTTAATTCATTTATGCGAATAATCTTAAAAGGAATCAAGGAGAAAGAAGTTTTTTAAATTTTCGATTTACATGTACAGTTCGAAGAATGTTTTATTCACTCTGATATTCCGACGATGATGCAGCCAAAGCGCACATTTCTCAAAATTAATTGATTCACCCCGCTAGCAAACCTTCAGCTGTGCGATTTGGGTATACCTATGGAGCGTACTTGCAAATTTTTTTTTTAATAAAATTCCACTCTTTCTTTATCCTGCACGATCAGGCTTCACGTATACATCTGTATGCCTTCCATATACATACACGGAGCTATGGGACTATGTCCGGTGAAATTATCATTTACATACCGTTATTGTCACAAAGAATTATATTACAGCTCGTTGGTTTCGCATGATTATTCATGTGTCAAGAACACGTGCTATTCACAAGCACGCGGTCTAAGTGACTCGCCTATACATATGTATGTGCTTCTAAACCGCGGGGTACGATTCTGAGCACGTCTTAACTTTTGCTTTCTTCAATTTGCATGCATCCCTCCTCTCCCTTATTTGCAGAGGGGGTTGGGGGGAATATTATTAATTATGCGCGACTCTTAAATATGTAATCAAATGATTTGTTTACGTATCAATTGTTCACTTGTTATTCGTATGTTTCGTTTCGGCTCCGGTTCTATAGATTGAACCAAGAGATTCACCTGCGCGTTTGTTCGGTTGATCTAAACTCCTCCTTGGTATCGACAACCTGCACGGCGTTCACGCGGCTCGATCGCGACGAGGTAAAGTTGTCACCCCGTGCGCCTTTCTCTTGAGTTATAAATGCGAAGCACATCTTCCTTATTTCCGTCAACGTAACACGAGCAAAATTATATTCGATCGTTCAGTTCCGTTAGGAGGACAGGTGGGCTCTACGCGCATAAATAAATATTTATGTGTGTATTTATGTCTATATATGTATGTATGCATATATGTATAGGTAAACTTGCGAGGAATTGATCTTTGGCGTAGACAAAAATCAATAGAAAGTCAACCAGACAGGAATTAAAATCGCCTTGCTGTTGCACTAGATATTAGATATATCTATATACGATTATATATTATATACAAGTTTGAAAATAAGTTATGTTTCCATAGATAGTTGGCATCGCCAGATTAGGAATATTTTATTATGATATTATGTATGGAGTTATATTATGTGTAAATTTTGCACGAGTGTAGGTTTATCGAAATTACATAACTATATATATTTCGTTTCAGGACAGTAACATTAGTATAGTTTACCCAGAAACAAAAGACGGTGTGAGGAGACAACCGAAGATTGACAAACACGTTTCATTCCCATGTGACGTCAGGGGAGGCAGGTACAGTGTTAAAAATATAAATTATAACAGTGTCTTGTAATTACACAAGTTTTATTACACCACAACGTATAATCTACACCGATCACGTGGGTGTCCTAATTTTAGGTTCGCTAAATTTTTTTATTTTCAATATTTTTGCTAAATAACGAACTGTAAAGAATATACATATATATGTGTGTATATTTAAACGGAAAAATACGATAAAATCTGTGAGCACTTTTAGAAAGTCATTCATTTGTTAACATCTGATCGATACGAGCCAATTATGTCGTTACACACGGCCATGAGTGAGTCAAAATCATTGGTTTGAGTTTAGAAGATGCGACCTACCTCACGCGTAGATCGACGTTGTTTACGGCGTATATATATCGTCTTCAATAACGTTTAACTTCCAAACACGGTTTATTTTATTGAACGGGGAAGGTCAAGTGTCAAAAATCAACTTCTTTGAGTGTAGACATCTCACTAATTTCGCTGTTTTGTTAATCATAGAACATAACATGTTATTCGAAATCTGTATCAATATATAATCAGACGATTGCATCTAATAATGATAATAATTAATTTACTCTTCGAATTTCGGGTACAAAATGTATTTCTGATTTACCGTTCAGATCGAAATCTCGGCCGGACAGTGTTCACCGATTGCGACCTGGAGATATCGACGTCGTCGGCGCCCTCGGCGATTCTTTGGTCGCCGCAAACGGTGCTATGGAAGAATTTGCACTTGGCACCTTCATAGAGGCGCGAGGGGTCAGCTGGTGTGCCGGGGGCCAGGGTGATTGGCGGCAATTTTTAACGCTGCCAAATATAATGAAGGTAAAGTGATTTTGATCCTCCACAGGTGATAGATTCACAGAAATGGGTTACGAAACCGGTGTACGAACTAATTTACGATGAAGGAGCGAGAGAGAAAAAAAATCACAATTCTTACCGGATTTCAAGGAACTTTAGAAACTTTTTCTAACTAACTGTGTGTGTCATTTTCATTCACGGATCTGAGGAAGTCCCGGATTTGTTAGGTAATGTACTGCAAACATTACATTTGTGGACGTTCGAAATGCGGATGGGTGTTCCAGGCAAAACTTGTTAATTTATGACTGGTTATCAGTTTGTTTCAGTGGTAGGAGAAAAAAAGCAAATTTTTTCAAAAATGATCACGAGCATGTGATGATTTTATATTTTTACAAGATAGCTTAAATACGGCAGTTGTATACTTATATAGGAACTATGAAAGTATGGAGAATAATGAGCATATTCTGCGATAATTCGTGCGAGATGAAAAATGTGTTTTACGATTGATTATGGTAGAATTTTCAAATTTCACTTTACAATATCCTTCGGCTTCGACTGACCCACTATAGCGTTGCCGAATGAAAGTTGTTTTTGTGCTCCATATATATTTTACCACGTGTACTGATAGTGCAGTGTGACTTCCGAAATATATATGACGAACATAAACACATGCATGTGGTATATCTATATTTTTTATTGCTTCCCATATTACAATACGTCGTTGTCGTTATTTTTCAGGAATTTAATCCTAATCTGACAGGCTACTCGACAGGAAATGGGGAGTTTATTTCAAAGCATGCTAAGCTCAACATCGCGTTTCCCGTTGCTGCGACCGAAGACGCTTTACACCAGGCGCGCATTCTTGTTCGGAGAATAAAAAACGATCCCGCTATCAACATGAAGAGAGACTGGAAGGTAAAGAATATTCCAAACAACTGACCTTATCGTAAATGCAAATTTGATGTGTGTAAAGTTTCAAATATTCTTCAACAAACGTTGTAATCAGTGATTCACTTGCACTCAAATTTGGAGAACGTTTTCTTCGAAAATCTATCGCGAGTTTACAAAGATATAATTGAAAACTGTTACAGCTCATCACGATTTTCTTCGGAGCGAACGACATCTGTTCAGCCCAATGTTACAGTCCGCAGGATTTTTCGCCGTCGCGACACGCTCTTCATTTGCGAAGAACATTGGACTACCTAAGGGCCACCCTGCCAAGAACTTTGGTCAACGTGGTTCCGGTTTTAGGTAAAATAAACATGCGACATGCTTTGAAACGTGCGTAGTGACAGAATTTTATCACTATTTTCTCTTATATGAAATGCAGCGTTGGTTGCATAACCATGTTCCGTGTTAGTTGATGGTTCGATTTATGAACTATTTCGATTATTATATTCATCAATTAAACATATGCACATGTATATATAATACTATGCCTACCGGGATCCTTGATGAATTACGGTAGCGGAAACGAGAGAGAAGGCAAGTAGTCGGTTGTCGACGGAGTCGAAAGCTAACTTTCCTCTTAGTAACAAAACGCGTTTCGCCGTTAGTAATAGTAATTTATGAAAAACACAACCTTTGGAGAGAACCCAAGATGTTTCAGCAAAAAAAAAAAAAAAAAGAAAAAAGAAAAATGAAACTAGAAAAAAAAACTTCGGAATTAATTATTAGAGTTGGCACAGGTTTCGAAATTATCAAACCAACCGAATCGCTGGGGTTTCGCGAAGATCGACCTTTTTGTCATTTGCGCTATTTATCATGTGAACTTGCGGTTGGGTTTTATAACATCCTCAAATATATTGAATTTCATTTTTATTTCATCACTTTTTCAGACGTCACTGTATCCATCAGAGTTCCTCCAAGTGCCATGTGCAAGATATTACACCCGTTATACTGCGCCTGTATGCACGAAGGAAATCATCCGGAAATGTACGGATCGTCTATGTCTCGGCAGTACCAACAGGCGGCCGAATCTTTAGTGTTATCTGGAAGGTATGAATCGTTTAGGAAAAACCGATCGTATAATGATCACTAGATTTCATCTTTGTATTTGAATATGGAGAAAAATCGATGATTAAAACTTCTGGTATGAAATGTATGCACGTTTTATTAGCGTTGATCCGACAGGTTGGTCGAAATCGATCATCAAGTTATGAGTGCTATTAATAATATGTAAACTGCGAGAAACCTTCGTGCACCTTGGAAAATGACTCGAAAAATGACTTATTTTGTCATTGAAAATCGCATAGAACCTTTCTGGAGTATTTTGTTCTACTCCTCTGCAAAATAGTGATAAAAAACGGACCTGCAAGAAGTCAGTTATTTGATAAGTGATACAAGAACTCAGATACGATTCTCTTTTCGTCGGTATCTCAACTAACTTTGTGTAAACTTGTTTGCAGGTACGATACGACGCAAGATTTTGCGGTAGTATTTCAACCGTTTACGGAACTATTCAACGCACCGAATTCTGACCCCTTAAGAGCGGATCGGCTGGACCAGAGCCTAGTCACTTACGACTGTTTTCATTTCAGTCAGAAGGGTCATGCCCTCGGTAAGAAATATGTGATAATTTTATTATACATATACGAGCCGATAAGATTCTTTGCGGCGACCTTATCTCAAGTGATCATGCCATAAAACACGATTACGTTATGAAAATCACCAGGATTAAGAAGGGCTCACTTTTTTGTCTGAAAAATTACTTGCAAGCAATTCTGAAAAATTTACCAATATCGTAAACCTTACACAACAGTGCATTGGTTCCATATTTTGTATTCTGTCTTTATTTTTCTTATCCGTCATCTAGATTCAAACCGATTTAAATCCGTATGTACCTACCAGACGTATTTCCCCTGGTACAGGGATTGAACAACTTTCATTAAACCTCTGCTGGCAAAAACGAAACCGATAGTGCGGATTGATTTTTCGTTTACGCAGCTAATTAATTTTGAACTTTCAAATCACGAAATACGATTGCATTCAGTGACTCTCACCGTTAAAAACTAGCAAGTTGACTCAATTACCTGAAATCGATGAGAAATTGAATTCTCCGTAGGAAAAAGAAAGACTCCCAATAAATTTTCTGCCATCGGTAATGATCTGCCTCACAATCAGACCGATCATGCCAGTGTATGTTGAGTTGCTTGCAGTAAGGGGTAGAGACGGATCACATATAAGAAAAAAAAAATAATAATTATATAATTCACAAATCTGATACAAAACAAAACAAAAGGTGCAAAATCGAAGCATTATATCCCTCAGGAGCACTGGATATTTTACCCAGAATTTGATCCGTATGCACTGCCGTTATCTAACGATTGCACGAATTTAACTCGCTGTGTATTGTAAAATCTATCGATCTTTGTTTATTACGTCCGTAACTGGTCGGTAACTACTGAATTTAGTTTAACTTCAAGATTACCGGAAGTTACAACATGTATAGTGCATTTACTTATTTGAATAGTTGCAACTGGAATTCTGTGACAAATAACATACCCCACCTGTCTCAAAATGTACGGAGAACTCAAATCGATAGTCATATATTTTTATCAGATCCCGGTTTTCCACGAATCTTTGCGGGTTTTCCGGATCAATATTCGTGCTTGCGGATGGCTGTAAAATCTATTGCAAATCTTATTCAAATCACTTTAAAAACATGTTGAATTTTCAATTTCCAGGAGGAAACCTCCTATGGAACAACTTACTGGAGCCTGTTGGAAATAAAACTAATAAAGGGTCGCCCAAAATCCTGGAAAGGCTCGCATGCCCGACTGCGAGAAATCCCTACATTTTTACAAACGTCAATTCCCGACATTTCTACACGACTGGAAGCCAGGAAGGAATAGTACCAGCTAGATAGCATGCCGCACTGATTTCGATAAATCGGCATTATTGTTATCTAATTCTCATAATTTATCGAGAATTTTGTATTTTTGTAAATATTTGTATTTTAACAGTTGAATTAGGTATGATATGTGTATGTACAGTGTGTATCCTCTGGGATTTATTATTTAAAACCGTTGTCAATTTGGATCAATTTTTCACGATCCTGACAATAAGATTACCTCGGATAACGGCATTATTTATTTAGAAAGAGAGAAAAAAAACATCATTAAATTTAAAGCTAATTAATAAATACCGCCATCTGTTATTGCTGCAAATGTGTTCACCGTTTTATTTCACAATTTAACAATTGTAACAATTAGCATTGTCAATTTTTCTTACACCTATAATTAGTGATTAACAAAACTCTTGACCGCTTTAGCGACTTCATATAATATGAAATTTAAGCGTGGGAATGAGCATGAGACACAAAAGAGAAATGGCAATTTGATGCTAAAACGGTAACTGTTAGTTGTTTTTGTTCGTGATGCTGTAGCTGACAATTATCGTACTTCAGACGAACTTGAACCACTCACAACCAGAAAAATGAAGTAATGATAATTGTTACTCGGAGCCATTTGGTGAACTAACGCGAACGTCGTACAAGGACGTAATATAATTAATTGTTACCTTCCCAGACCATATAGAGAAAAAAAGAACAAGAGAAGAAATCCTTAATTGTGCAGTATAACAACATCACATGTCTAATTATAACCTGATTCGCCGAATACCTATAAAAACTCTACAGACTTCAGACAAACTTTGAAAACTAGTATATAATATATTCTTAGTTTACCCCGTGGCAGTTAAGCGGAATGCACCGACGAAATTTAGGCATGACATGCATACGATTGACTGGGATGTGACGTGGCATTATGCAAGTACCAAACGTAAGGAATTCCCAATTTCATAACAAACACAAGAAGCATAAGTTATTTAAAATCGTTGAATAGCTTGCCAGAAGTTAATATACGCCCGAATTCATACGTATCTAGGTGTAGTGAAGTATCGAATGATCGTTCAAAAGGCAAAATAAATTCACGCAGATGTAATGGAGTATGAGGAATGATAATTACAACCCAAGAGAGGTCTAGCCTTTCCTTGGACTTCGACCTTATCGATTTATTAATGGCAGTTCACTACTGTAGTATTAGGTACGTATATTTACACCATGATGCTCAATTTTTTCAAGCGTCAATGCCAACTGGATGTACTATGTGAATGACTTAAACAACTCGTTGTAATAAATCCAATCTCACTATCAAAATCTGACAGGTTTGCACATTAAACGAGTTCTCATCGCAGCAATTTTATTAATACGCGTCGTCTGCTTATAATTTGCAGTCGTAGTGCATTCTTTGGCACCGATATAAGTGGGCTTCTAGAACGCAATAAATGACTCCAACGATTTCGACGATAACTTTAAAAAATATCATAAGAGTTGTCTGGGCGAATATAATTTAATGGTTTTTGTAAGCGTCAAGGTGTTCTTTGCCAAAAAAAATAAATCGCTGTAAATGAGGCGGGTCTGGTGCCTACGGAAGTACCCACCTATGCGGTAATAATCGCTTAATTCCTTCCGGATGGTTAATGTACCTATATAAATAACGCCGCGGCCGGTCAATGATCATCTCTAAGATGGAGTCAATGCCACTACGATGACTGTATCTCCACGTACGTCAGCTGTCAACTATTTCGACACTCTGAACTCGTAAAATGCAGAGGCGGGCACTCGATTAATAAATACCTCATATACAGGTTGAGCGAGGCATCTGAATTAGCACAAGCTTATTATGTTATTCCCGAGAAAAATATTTAAACTAAAAATTTCATAGTTTCGAGAAGGGAAATGTGCGTGTATATACGTAATGTGGGACTAAGTGCTGTTATACTTTTCAACTGATGAACGTTTTCAAGGTTATTTGTAGGACAACTTTTGTTTTTTTCGCACTTGTTGGGAACATCTATAATTTTTTTTAACACATCTGTATTATACCAACAAAAATGCCAAATTAGAAAATCTTATCTTGAATATTGGTGGCTCTGAAAGTAATTATTGAAAAATACAGTTTTTGAATTGTGTTTACGATAAACGCCGGGATTACAGCTCATAGGTCAACAAATCTTCACTTCTTGTGCCTTTTTTTGTGGACATCAAAATAGAATCCTTCTCATCGTGTCACACGAACAAATCAAATTGACGTTAAGTATTATCGAAATCTTTCATCATGAATATCTCATCTTTGTGAAACAAATGCTGCATGAAATTGTTCTACATAATTTTATTTTGTTCATTACACGTAGTGATTTTTATGAAACTTCTCGTACTTTTATTATAGTACGAGATCATAAATTGCTTGCGCCATTTTGACTCAAACAGTAGTAATTAAAAATAATCCCTATGACGTATCTTTTCCAGTTCTTTACGCCATTACGAATTAGCGATCGATATAAATTTTGAAAATTTTACATCGGATTCGTAATCAGCAACCCCAAAAACCTACGTGTATATAACCAACTTACATGCTCATGACGCATCGTTCTGTTATTTCGATTCGCCATTTTGAACTTTTCCTATAAAAGCATTCGTTGATACAAAAAAGTATCAGGTGGTGATTTCGTACTCTCATCACTTGAGTGTAAATCCCTGTGAGCTTGAGATCTTTTTATGCTGCAGTGTTTCAGAGATCATCGTGGGAGTTTATCTGGACAGACCGACATATTTCAGAAAACCTGTTTTCTGAATGATGGAGGTTCGGAATTATCCAGAGTTATTGATATTAGAAAGACTTTTTTTTACCAGAACCAGTATTTTTTTTTTCTAGTAGAAGAAAAAAAAACAACAAGATTGACCTGCAAACGACTTTGTATAAACTCCAAAACCGCATATGAAAAGTATACGATACACCATTGCTATTCTTTCTTCAAATTATATAGAACTTTCAGCTTTTATAGACATTTTCCTCTGCAATGCTTCGTTTTCAAGTGTGCATGAATATACCAACTAAAATGCCATACACTGTATATTATTCATATAGTCCAGAGGTCGAACCAGTCGAAATTCGTTGACCTACCAGGCCGCCATCTCGAATTACAGAATAGGGTCGGTTCTAACGACTTTCGGAAGGTTATTCATCGCAAGTCTGGCCTAAAGGCTTTTGGAAGACATAACGAGTCGCCAATTACAGAGAACGAATTACCTACTTTGAGCCGATCATACTTCATAGCGCTTGCAGGTTTTGCGTAAATTTTCTACAAGGAAATTGAGTAAGAATAGAACAACCTGTAAAATTATGTGTAATTTCGTATGCTTGAAATATCGAAATTTTATCAACCAGCAATAGGTGCAGAAATTCCATTCGAGTCTCTTGATTCGAATTTTATTTTGCATTATGAAAAATACAGGGTAAACAAATCAATTGAAATTCTTACACGTACTATAGCATATTATTGCATCGTATACTTGTATGTGTACATGTAATACATGTATACCTAACTTCTGAACATGTCAATTATATTTAATAACGTATCGTCCATTGCCGGACGACGAACCAATAATAACTAATTGTTCTTAATAGACGAGCTGGAACTTACTGTTCAGTTGGGAGGCTAGAAGTCACACTCTTACGTAATCCTACGTACGAACAAAATGTCGTCACATCATTTATTAGTCTACGAATAACAATACTATAGAACAAAAAACCGGTTCTATTGTTCGCATCCCCTCCTAATCAGCAGATACTGATGAAATTTTTGTGGACTTGTATTATTTTCTTTGTGGAATTTATTTCCTGATACGATCTTAGGTCCCCGGGTGATACTTTTCTCAAAACTTACAACTTTCTGGTCAACTGCTGATAGGATGATTTCTTTGAACGTGTTGGAACTCAATTAACTTTTGCAGCTTTAATAACGTAAGCCAGGATTGTAATAGGACCTCGGGATGATGTATTTTCAGTTTCGGTATTATTATATATTATTACGTACTGCATACTTACATTGATTGTACGAATTTACTGCGAAGTGTCGATTTTTACTGAGAAGGGGGGTTTACCTTAATCACCTAATACTAATTCGAAATAATTACCGGTAAATCATCGTACTGTATAGGTTCAGTATTACTCTCGGACCGTAGACAAATTTTCGTTCGAGAAACTTAAAATTATTCCCCTTCCAAAACCAACAAAAATACGGGGCGTTGTTAGCAAAATCATCTAAAAAGTATGAACATAACAATTTTCCATTTCAAACATAACACGCTCATGATATTTTACTAATTCTAACGATGTAAGTATATGATACATCGATTATAGGATGGATGTTTGAACGACTGTCAGCATTTTTTTAAAATCACCTTTAAATTGGGCTTTCGATCGACCTTTGGAATAAAATCGACATTAGAAAGTAAAAGTTATCTAATCGTAAGTCATTTCAAATTTTGCATCTGAAATAATGTGCGGTATTCATTGAGATGAACAAACGAGTACGTATAACATATGTGTTGTATTTTTTGGGTTGCATGCAATCGAGTCTTAATTAAATGACTGATTGTGAGTCGAGTTCCCTGAAATTATGAGGAGCGTTCATGAGAGGGAAAACTTATCTTTCACGAACATCACGACTCGGATCAAACGACCGATCATGAAGCTGAAAATCCAGGCCAAGATATTATTGGGATAACGTATAATTCACAATAGGATGTATTGAAATAATTTTTCTGAAATTTCATACGTAATAGACTCACCCTTTGTCTAAACGACGGCAATTATACTACATAGATAATAATTGTGCTCATCTGCAAAGTTGCGTTTTATTCGCATCATTATAAAAACAATATTCTAGATAAACTTTGATAAAAGTGTAATAAGGTCAAGGGCGCAAAGTAGATTTTGAGCCATTAGGCTTATCTTTAATTAAATGCTACTGCAAAAAGCGCGGACGACAATTATTATACTACACAAAATTATTAATAATACGCGCTGACGATGCTTATGTTTATTTCCTAGTAAAATACACTACAACAAAAGACTGATTTGAAATTCAGTCGATTCCTTTGATCGTGTCGATTGAACTCGTCGCATCTGCAGTCCTAAAGTTCGTCGTTTGACTTTAACGTTGCCTCAATACACCAATACTACATGATCCGGTGAACGACGTTGATACTGTTAATCATATAATATACGTGACGTTACAAGACCATAGTTGTGATTTTTCAGAACATACCGATCGTTTTTTACGCCTCTTTGTTAAAGGTATCATTATAGATTGTACACAAATTCTGACGACTCAAATTTCTATTTTTCATTGAAAATTATGTATTTATGAGAGAGAAAAATGATTCTCGCTCCATACGAACATATATCGATGCGGATATAACAATTTTTATTTAAACAATAATTTTGGGTAATTTTATGTTCATGGTAAAAAATTAAGTAAATATATGTATAATAGTCGATTGGTTTCGGGATATTTACGCAGATGTAATCGTAATTTTTTTTTTTAATGACCATCATTCTATAAACATTTTAATTCAATGAGCTGAAATTTGCCATCACTCGCAAGATATATCATAGGAATTCCTATTCCTGCTGATGTGGTCAGAGAAATAATAATTAATATCCATTTTCTCAGAACAATATATCAAAGATGAATAAATCGCCGTAAAAAAATTCAACCATCAACCGCAACTCGGATCTTATTTTTTTCTCTCATTTTTTCTCGGATTTTCGTCCAGCTCTTTTGGACCAAAAGATTAATGTCAACGACAATTCGAAAAAAAAATCCATTAAATGAAGCTTGTAGTTTTTGGTACAACATAATATCGCTGCTGTCCTCCGAGCCAGTCGATATTATTCGTTGCTATATTTGCGCGGACGAAAAATGATACGTAATTATCAGAAACGCAAAATGGTATGTGGTTATCAATTATATTCGATTACCACGGAGTGCAACACGCTGTAGTTGTAGACGCCTCTGAAATGCTCGTCTGGGTTCAATGATTTCAAAAAATTTCACGTTATTATAGCCGCAGCTTGTTCGTGACACTGCAATAGTATGTCTCAAAGTGGATTCATTGAGATTTTTTTTTTTTGTTTTTTAGAACTGCGAACCGAAAGCTAATTGATTATAAATTATTCTAAATATTCTAAATTTGGTTTAGTTTCTTCTGAAAATAGATCCTGTGTACCGTAATTTAAACTCGCGTACATTATATACCTACCATAGATAAACAAGGGGTGCCTGACGGAAAATGGTAATGAAATTTTGTATCGTGAATATTAATGATAGTTAATAGGGTTATTACGGAAGCCTCGTAGTCCTAATAATAGAATGACCGGCCAATTGGGATGTGTGCAAAATTTTAATTCCGATTTCACCGTGACCATCGGTAGTTTTATACGCTTTTGACATATAAAAATTTTTGTTTCTGCAACACCATTACCAAAATTGGAGTCACCGATAGTATATTTTTAGATTAGAAAATTTATTTTTGTCATGATCTTACGCACGCGTGTATTGCACGAACCGCGGCATGCTACGCCGGCCTATTGCGCGATATATATAAGTGTACTATAATATTAGTATGTATTTTTAGACGGCATTCGTTGACAGATGATCAGCAATTGCGTTTCAACTGTTAGAATAATTAGTTTCTCGTTATCGATACGACAGTTACGAATAACAAATGTCTCTAAATTTTGGGAATAAAAAGAAGATAACTATGATACAGCTATTAT
Organism: Athalia circularis; assembly: GCA_963978495.1. Lineage (NCBI taxonomy): Eukaryota > Metazoa > Arthropoda > Insecta > Hymenoptera > Athaliidae > Athalia > Athalia circularis. Next base: position 19,267,678 of record OZ021700.1, read on the forward strand.
AGTGAAAGTGTTTCGGCAGATAATGCCCCGATCATGCATGTGTATAAGTTTACCTTGAATTTGCCAAGAAATAAATAATAAAAAAACAGAAATCGATTTCTCATTCAAGACTTGAAATCGGCAGACATTATATAGGATTGAATTACCGAGAATTGATATATCCGGAAGTGGAAGTATATAGACAAAGGAAGTAAATGATTCTGAAGGCAATTTTATGAGGATCACGCGGCAAACGGAAGTAAATTGACGAAACAAAATAAAATAATTAACTGGGCCAGAAACGAATGATCCTATCGAGGATTTTGCATGATGATTATAAGTTTCGCGCAGGACCGCATATGTACAACTATAATACGCGCGATTGATCGGGTTTATATTATATTTAGTTTCATGGTTAACGAACGCGTTCAATGCAGATGTAGATTATAAAGAAAGCTGTACATGGATCAGCCTCGGGATTACCGTTCTGTAAAAAAATAAATTAACTTAAAATCCTGCATGTGCCATACTCGTTCGCTGCTATACCTCTTGGGAACGGTATACGTACATGAGCGGTTTGCTTACGTATGAAGATAGGAACGTCGATATAACTCAAATGTAATAAACGTGACAACGAATATATATATATATATAAATATATTAATCTCATGTAATGAACTTGACACTGAATCATAAAACCATAAAAATCGGAGAGCGGATTAAATTCATATTCACATATAGTATCCTTGGTGAAAACATCATCATCGCGTAAGACGTACATATAGGTATACCTATACCTACGCACCGCGCATGTGTATGAAAGTTGATTAGATTTCTCGACTAATCACGAGACCAAGTATACTGGTTGAAAAAATTAATATTAATAACGATAAAAGTTTTTAGAAAACACATCGTGCGATAATTTTTCCTCTTCATGCAATTGCAGTTGTAATAAATCTGTATACTGGCGAAAACTATTACCATCAGGTGTTGGGACGTTGTAATAAATATTTCAACGGTTTTACAGGAGCGCAATTCTTTTTTTTTTTAATCCATTTATAGGTAAACCATAAGAAAATATACCTTGCATGTGTATATAATATATATATGTATAGTTATTTCATCATCCGGTAGGCGTTCTGACCTTGCGTTACGTCGAGTAGTTCCATAGCTATACATATACATCGAGAGTGGTGGTCCCCCGAACGACAGGTGAGTGTGATTTTTTTAAGCACACATATATTTCGATAAGATATCCATTAATTAAATCCTTCATTTTAGCAGCGTGACGGTGAGGGGGTCTTACCTAAATTATAAACCGTTCAATCGGTAAAGCTATTAAATATAAAATACATCCAGTTTTTATTTACAATTCGTTTGTAAAAGAGAAAAATTAATGAGCCTTGTCTAAAAGGATCATGGAATAAGATTCACGATGATTGCATTGTAACATGCAAATATTTTACTTTATTCGTTGAAACTCACCGTGCGCTGGCAATATGTACAAATTTTTCGAAGCTTATAACACCGTGTTTGAGAAATATAATCTATCGGAAGTCACGCCGACATGGTAATAGATTTGAAACCGCGCCATATTTTAAGACGCGGGCGTATATAACGAAAGTTTAAAATAATACGTCATTTTGTTGAATTCGATCAATTCTCCGGCACGCTTTCGTTCCCCCTTCTTTTCAATTAGATGCCAAAAATAAACTTTGTATATGTAACGAGTATTTACAGCCATTCAACGAACTATATCAAAGGTGCAGAACAGAACCGTTTGGATTGGATAAAAAAAATTAGGTAACTTGGATGATAAATTATAATTTGCTGCAACAGTTTAGCAATTCAAACTTCGTTCGTACGAAGAATATGTGTACCGTTAAGCATCATTTAGGTTAGTTAGGCGGTGGATCATGAGTAAAAAAAAATGTTACTAAAATCGCGGTAAAAACGCACTACGGATTAAAAACCGGATCTATTGCGGGCAAGGATAATTTTTTAATAAGATGGAAGTTCTTGACTTTGTCGAATCAATGTACCTTGAATTTTTTGATTTTTTTTTGTCTTATTTTTCAATTTCGAAATTACTAAATCTTCATCGCACGGGGAGTGATATTTCGTGAATGGGAAATTAGGAATTTAGTGGAGGATATTAAATATCAGTAGATGGTATTGAAAATAAATACGTGTTTATTTAAACATGAGTTGTATAAAATAATCAATAAATAAACAATAAATTTTTGATTGAATAAACAAAACAATATGTAACTGATGGGAACTTATAGCCACGGCTATCATGTGACCTAATTCATTAAATCTAATACTGGCGATTGACTAGTGACTTAGCAGTTGTTTTGAAAAAAGATGAACATGAGAAGTAAATTCATCATTTTCTATCGACAACTGTGTGGCACTTCTACATACACATACGGGAATCGATAATATTTATAATTAAATATATATATTTTATAACAATAGCAAAAATTTTCCTCGCACATGACAGCGATATAAACAACTATATGATTCACCTATACGATTAAAAACTCCAAAAGCAGCGGTCTAACATCCATAGTAGTTGGAAAGAAAATAACAAGAGAAATTTTTTTTTTTTTTTTTTTTTCAACTATAATGGCAGTCATTTTCAAGCGGCTATACTATATACGATATATTTTCTAAGTATATGGCGTATGACTGATTCAGCGAGTTCTCAAATTTTATAGCTCGCATGTGTAGGTATAGTTGAATTTAAGGCATTGCTATAAATATAGTATCGCACAGGTAGTTAATGTACGTGTATAGAAATTATACAGTGAAATTAATTCTCCATAGAAATAACAGCCTATGGTTTGAATCTAAATCAGCGAACCTACCAACCTATATACATAATAACAATAGCAATAGCAATAGCATACCTATTTATATACGCGACAAGAAATTGACACATCTATATAAATCGCAGACAATGATAGTGGAAAGTATGAAATTATTATACACCAATATATATCAGAATAAACTACGATATTTATATTATTCGAATATTTGGATTTACTAGAAACAATTGACAATAATAATTTCTAAACCCATTGAAACAATAATAATCTTCCAGAGACATCTCCGTCCGTTTCTTCGTCGTTGCGGATAATTTGAAAGAAATTTTCTTCGGCGTTGTTGAAGGAACATCCGGTAGTTATTACTATATCCTCCGTTGATTGTTGAGATTATTTCGTTCTCCCACGATAATTCTTGGCGTTGAAAGATGCGATTCTTTGGCGAAAATCAAGTTGAAGGATCTATACTTTTGATCCTTCTTCTGGCAAGACTGCACATCGTGCATAAGATGCCCTGGATCTTTTTAATCTTCTTATTCATTCGTTGGAATGTCGAAATTAGACATATATCGTCATTCTCATTCGTTGCAAGAGTCGTGTATAGCTTCGTAAGTAATACATACAAGCAAAATAGAAAGCAGATTACTATAAGATGTAACGTAGAGCGGCATGATTAGCTCTGAGAATATTTCAAAATTCTCAGTCATTGGTGTACGCGGTCCGCCTTTGCACAGGAAAACGGCGTAGACCTTAGAAAACAGTAATCTACAATTTTCTAACTACATCAAGTGTGGAAATTGAAGCTTAAAAGCTGCAGACGCTGATTATGATTCCTCTTTCCCGTAATCATCGGGATTAAGATCGGAATTCAACCAACTTCATTTACGTCCCCAGAGCGTATTTCTTCGTCCTTGCTGTGGCGATGAACCACCAAAAGAACTGCTTCCCTTGGAGCAGTTACTTCCAGAGCTGGAAACGCTCTCGGATCTCCTGATGGGTTTTCTGGTTGGGTCCAGAAGACGGTCCAACACCTGCCGGATGGTACTGTGTTTGCGGTTGAACGGATTGGTGTACATGATTGTTTCTGTAGTACTTTTATAAAAATCACGAAAAACCACACAACGTATATCTATTCACTTTTTAACCTTGTCTTTTTTATTCGAGTCTTATGTAGTTCACAATATCAAAGTTAGACGTATATTTTTTCTGGTCGTCGACACTGCGAAGATTTTTAAGACTTATTTTATACCTCAACTGGCTACAGGTCTGCACGTAAGTAGTTCTCTCTGTAGAATGAAAACCAGTCAGCTTCGCGAGCGTTTATAAAGGCACGAGGCTTACGACCTTCACTTGCTGTCAGTGCGATCGGAAGGCGCGTTCGGCTCTGCTGCGACTTGCCCGAAGCATCATTCGGTTTCTCGGATGGAGGGCGGGGCAGATGACCGCAGGGGTCTCGCCGGTAAAGTTACGCGTTGTCGTTTGTCGTCGTTTCGTCTGCCGCAAGTCATCCACACGATTCCTCGTCAGGTATTTTAGATCAAGAAAAACCACGTGAAATCGGACAAAACACGTGCGCGAGGTGTCAGCGGTCACATACATACGTATTAACATGACGTCCGTTACGTACACCTCGAGTTAAGAAACACGCGTATCTACCGATCAAAGACCGTTTTTTACCTGTCTCTTGCATTTTTCACCTCTGCGTCAAAGATTCTCTTTACGCCTGTGACGCTACGGAGTTTCTATTTGTCTTTCTTTTTTATCGCACACATTATTTAATTGCTCAATAAACAACAAATCTGATGACGCTTACAATTTTCTGGCTAACAGTACGTCACCGTGCGGTTACGCCCCCTCCCTCCCTCCTAATTACCTCAGATTCCGTTTGATCGATTGATCTAGTTTTCGATCCGTGTACCTACAATGATCGGCACATAGAAAGTCTTTCGTTGCGGTTCTTTCACCCGATGGACCTTGGGGTCTTTTCTTTTCATGCGGGTGATGATTATTATAATTTTCTGTTCTTTTTTTTGCGGTCAAAATTCGAAGAATTCAATGGCGGACCGATGTAACACGTGGGTGTACAATCCTCTCCGCGAATTGTTTGACAGGAATCACCTTGAACCGGGGTATTGTTTTTGCTAATACAATAAATTTCCTCCGTTTCTGCCGAAAGCCAGGTTTGTTTGAACAATTATGTTAACATAATTAGCCATAATGACCCCCCTCTCTAGTAGTTTCAAAACAAAGAATACAACGTACATTGTACGTACGTCATTCAGGGTGGAGTGAACTATCAGCGTTGTGGAAATTCCTAGATACATAAGTAAAGGACATGGAAATTTTCTAGGTTTCGCACGTAAAAAAAGTTGAGACAAAAAAGTCGTACACCACAAACTTATATATTATATGAACTTTGCGTGATGAATCACGTATAATTTAATGAACTTACAACAAATTTTACAACTACATACTTACAATCAGAATTTTTTAGTGTTGTTTGAGTGATTCCAGACTGTTCGTTGATCGTTGTAACGGCGTATAGATTCATGGGTACATCTTTTTACGTAAGTAATGAATTTCTTCAAACACTTCGCATTTTCGGAAAGCACTCCAGATCGAAAGATGTTATAACATATGGTATTTTTTTGTGTATTCAACTCTCGAGCAACACTTCCGCGAGCCATTTAAAGTGGCAGAGATCGTCGCGGATCCAGTCAAGGTAGAACATTCTCTGGGCCAATTATTATATGTATACCGCGAAACTCTGCGTTCTGGAGTGGGTGCATGTAAAAATATATCGATTAATAAATATGAGCATAAAAAATTGTTTACATCGAACGGGAAGTTTGTTTTTATAATAAAGCCGGAAACTACTCTTGTCCTATCGAACTATACGCTATGTACTCGCACGTATGATTATGCACGTATAAGTACACCCGTTGAGCTTAATTCTGAATTAACTCGTGGCCAAGCATTGTCAGCCGACAAAAAACAAAAACGTGCTAAAAAAATTCGTCCAATCCGATCGCGAGCACGGAATGATTCAGAATCAATACAAATTTAAACGGGTGTGCATCGTGATATACCTATAGAAATTTTACTGGACGGATTTTTATTTTTAAGGGCGCTACAAAACGTCTTGAATCCATCTTGCTGATTTTTTACGTACTTCTATAGAATTAATAATAAGTATTCCAATGAACGAAAAATTGTTCTGAAGATTTTCGGTCAACCTTGCATAACCTGTTTCTTTTTTTTTTTTTTTTGTCTGGTAATGGAACAGATCGAAACTGCGATACTTTTTTATCTTTCATTTGAACAACTCACTTTGACCTCCGAAAATTTAGTTATATTTTCCTTAGAATTTTGAAATGCGTAACTCTGTATAAAATGCTGCTAAATTTCAATTATGGGGGTAAAATATTCTGCACCACAATGTGAATGACCTCAAAAAGAAATAAATAACATTTAGCACGTCATTTGCGGTGCGGATGTATTAATGAGTAATGGAATAAAATCTAAAGCCATTAATCATACTGCCCCTATTCAAACATCGAGAAATCATATATAAATTCGTATTTTCATACTCTGTAAAGCATGTCTGTATACGCGAAGTCACTGAATTAGATTTTTTTTTTATTGAAAATCATTTACTTTCTTTCCGCGATTAATCAGGATATCCGATGCAAGATTATAACGCTTGAGTTTCAAATAACTGTCGTTTATGTACGTATACATAAACTGTTCAAAAATATCGATTAGGGTTTCACTTTCTAGTTTATGTTTATGTTTTCGATAATATAATTGGATTCATCTATCGGTTGAAAATGAATTTCAAAGCGTTTGTCTAAGGCTTGCACTGTAAGATTTCTCTATTTAAAATCATGAGAGAGATGAATTCGTTTTTTATTGGCCTTCATGAAATATAAATACATAACAGCCACAGCGCGAAATTCAAAAAGTCGCTTACATACTATACACAGAGTATACAAAAATTCTTTTATAGTTAAGGCACAAGTAGGTTATGGTGTGAGCTAGAGATGATATGGAGACTTTTGCTTAAAACTATAAAACTGTATTATGCATATATGACATAAATAGCCAACTGTGATAATAAACTATACAAAAACGTAAAGAGGACAAAAAACAAGAACGTAGAGACTAACAAAATTGAAAGAACTATTATTGAGCAGCATAGATTGAGAGATTAATTAAATCTAGTCTTAAATAAAGCATTAACCGTGATGCCTTATTACTTAACAATTTAGCTTAACCTTATTGTATAAATAGCTTAAATACTAGTTCAGGGAGTGTGTGTTGTATATTTAACATTAGTTTTAACTTTGGCTTTACACTCAACTTTAACTTTAAGTTTTTATCTTTTTTTTTTTTTTTTTTTTGAAAGGATTTAGATCTGAAAGTTATCATTTAAAATGAACCCACAAATAGCATCAATGATCGACTTGTTTACGTTATTTAAGAGGGCTATAATAGAAAAAGGACCATATAGCTGAAGTTTTCTTAGTCTTCTCAACATTTTCTTTCTTTCAGTATGGTAGAGTTGGCATTGCCAAAAAATGTGTTCCACAGTCTCAGCATAAAGACCACATTTGCACAGTTCAGAGTCAGAAATTCTGAATCTAAATAAACAACTATTCAGTCTATGATGGCCACATCTTATTCTATTTATTGCAGATATTACTTTTCTGTGAGCTTTAATGTCTTGGAACCATGGTCTCTTTTCAGTTGTTTTGAAGAAGTTTTGAAAGTAAAAAGCACCTTTATCTTGGCTAATTTCCATTAATTTTTTAATATTGCTATCATAGCATTCTCTTCTGAACCTGGAGACCAGGTCGGAGAATGGGATGTCATAGTTCATTATTTTATTCTCAGATACCGCTTTCTTGGCCAATTGATCGGCCTTTTCGTTGCCCGGAATGTCCACATGGGAAGGGATCCAGAACAGATCTACTTTAATGTTTTTGCTACGCAGTTCATTTATCATTATCTTAATCCCCACCACAAGAGGAGATTCTTTTTCTAAGCCACGTACGTGCATTAGAGATTTGAGGATACTCTCAGAGTCCGAAAAAATTCTAAATCCTCTACCAAATTCGTGACCCAACTCGCTCCATCTCTCAATTTTTTCCAACGCCAAACGAATTGCCAGACCTTCAGCCGTAAATATAGACGCAAGGTCATTAATTCTATGAGATACTTTAAAAAATTCATTAGGAGACCAGACTGCACATGCCACTAGGGGGTTGCTATTATTGTCGTCGCACATCCTAGATCCATCAGTATAAAGGTCAATCACATTATCTACTTCAAATTCCTTGTCAAAAGCTACTCTTGGGCTATTGGCTTTACATATTTCTTTTCCTCTTGTTATGTCACAATTGACGCTCATAAAAAGCTTTTCAAAGTCTATGTTGAACTTGTGGAAGCCCTTAGATTGAGCGATTGCTCCATTGTAAAACCAGCATTTTTCAAAGCATTTAACCATGCGCGATTTCTCGAGGCAGTGTTCAAAAGAAGGAGTCTCGGCTATCTCTAAGGTTTTTTCTAGAGCTTCAATAACCGGGCTATCAACCATTGTATTTAAAATCATTTCCGATTTACGATCAAGAGGCCCCCTAGTGACCACCGAGCGTATCACCGTTTTGATGAGTCTGATTGAAAACGCGACGCAGATGTTCGCAAAAACACACATTTAAAGCTTGGATCAATTGAGAGTTGCTTACGTGAGTTCATTAATCCAACAATTGCGGCGCGTGGAAGTTTCCATTCTTTGAATAAAACAGTAACAATTGTATACACATTATATTCTGTATTACGAGTCTCTGGATTTGGGATAATACCGAGAACGAGTCTTAGCTCAATACATTTCTTCGTACAAATATGCTAATTTAGGACTCTGGTATTTTCCTACGAACCTGCACACCACTCATTCGTTAAACGTTGCGAACACTTGTCTGAATATTAATACACAAAATGTCAACAAATATTTCAAGGCAAACTTAGCCAACAGCCGTACCATTGAGGAGCATATGCGGGTCTATGATCTAAGGTAAATGATTTTTAGTCAAACACGAGTTTCTTTTTCTTTTTTTTTTGTTCATAATTTTTTTTGCGTGTTTACACGGTGACTCCGAATTGGGATACCCCTTGGTTTACAGTAATTCTGCGAATCAGAGTCCTCGGATTTGACGAAACATGTTTGCGGACGTTGGCGTCAATATTTTAGAAACCTCTATAGTATTCGGAATCGAACTATGAGACTTCTGATAGTTATCTAATATAGTATCAAGCTCGGGCCTAGCTGTAGAGGTATACAACAAAACAAAACGCTCGACGAAACGTTAATATTACAAGTGTAAAAAACATGGCCGTTATTATACGCAGCATCGTATAATATTATTCATTGTATATATGTATATATGTGTATATATGTACACAAATAAAAACTGGTTTTCTCTGGAATTACCAAATTATGTTGCATATGAACGGTTGTGGAGTGTGCATGCCGTTTTTATTATCTATCTTTATTATTTTCATATGAAAATATTATGGGCGTATATCTGTGAACGTATAACACGTGGTCGCAGATAACATCGCACGCATTTTATATTTGGTGTTCATTTCACTACCGAACGGCAATAAACAAACAATTAAGAGACGCCATCGACCGAAAACACGGAAGTCTGTTATACGGTCCCAAGTTATCGTTTGTCATCGAACCTGCCGTTGAAATACGCTGCAGGTAATCGAACTGCAACGGATGTGTGATGGGTACAATGGAAGAGGAAAAAGATGAAAACAATTTAAACATTGAAAAAATCACACCTCCTGTGTTTGCATATCAATCGTTCAAGTTATATAATCAATTGTGCAGTTGGTCTGATTTGCTGAAATTTAAAGAATGGGGATTATACTATCAATGCGAATCGAATACCTTGAACGTTGTTTTACGACTCGATCAAACGGCGTGTAAATCACATACTTTACATATGTATATCGATAAGCCAACATAGTTTGTATAAAAATATATACATACCTATACCACGCAATCTTATCGAATTAGAGAGATCTGAATATAACACATGAGATGGTGTTTAATTTGACGATCGTCGAATGTGAAGCGCGATGAATTTCACGAATATTTTTTTTCCACTCTAATTGAATAGTGTACCTATTCATCGTATTTATCGTTTCTACATTTTTCTAGATTTTTACACCAGATGTTCAACATTCATTTTAGATTATCAGCTGCAGCAAAGTTATTAGAACTATCACATAATTAACGATGATTATTAACCTACAACTGCTAGCTAATGTTAGGCGTTAGGTTGACTAGAATAGAAGCCCAGCAGGTTTGAGATTCACCGGAAAATCAGCACAGATCAAGTCGACCCGAATATTGGCAAGTTCCAGATAAGTTACGATTAATTAAACTAATAAGGGTCAACTAAAAATAGTTTTAAGTCTACACCGAAAAAAAACTCAATCCCAAATCTATCGCGTCGTTTGATTATAGCGTGTATATGAAAAAAGATTGTCATTCGGTACTTACATCAGAATGCTGCGTCACTTCAGTTTGTATTTTTCCCGACTGTGTAGATAGCGTCTGCTCTAGTTTCTATATTGAATCAGCGGTAAATCAATCGTATAATCTATAATGATGATCGTCTCAATTAATCAGTATATATCATAGGTGTGTGTAAATATATGTGTCTAATATACACAGAAAAAGAAAAAAAGCACAGACAGTGTGTTAAAAAAATGTACGGAGCTACTGGGCTTTTACATGATAATATTTCAAGCCCGCCTATATACACTTGACGAGATGGTAAGTGATAGAGTTAGACAGAACGCGATGAGATTTAGGTTGGCATTAAATATCCCTAGTGAAAATTTACAGCAGTCGGAAGCGGTTCGACCCGCATCGATCACCATCTTTGCTGTAAATTTTCACTAGGGATATTTAATGCCAGCCTAAATCTCATCGCGTTCTGTCTAACTCTATCACTTGTGATCTCGTCAAGTGTGCCTACGTGTATTCCCACTCTGAATTTTTATTCATTTATTTACTTTATTTTTTCCTTTTTCCCCATCAATTTGCTTCTAGTATATCAGGCTTATGTTTGAAACTGGTGTAATGTGAAGTTATACCTGCGTGTAAAGTACTTGACAGCAACGACTGATTTCAATACTTTTTGTCCCGACGAACAGTTTCTTACTGAAATTTATTCTCAGAAATGGCCGAGTTGATTGTTACTGAATTCGAAATAGGCGATGATTGTTTGTTGGTAGTTTTTTTGTCCACTTGACGTTTTTCTTTTTTCCTCCGCCCAATAGAACTACTTTATGGCTACAAAGTGTAGATTCCAGTTCTATTTTGGGGTACCAATTGCTGATCTACAGCATTCTCGAAGTTGTCATTTGAAATCTCCGTGACCAGACGAAAGTCTACGAGTTATTTTCGTCCAGACTCCAGGCAACCGGATAGCCGCCATGCATATTTAAGAGATTTGAAATAAGAAAAAAAAAAAGAAAGAAAAACATATCAAGCCGAGCAAAAAGTTTGTTCATTTAATTGTTAATATATGACGATCCATACCTTGGTCGAAGAAATCAAAACTCGTTTCACACGTGCAAGGAATTACAGCCGAAGGGTATTACAATAGGTATATGGTTTCCCTATATCCATATGCAGTATTAAATGAGTCGATTTACGAATTCACTTCGATAGCAAAAAAGTAAATAGAAAAATGCCATATCAATTTCAGAACGTTCTTTGGAATTCGTAACCCACTTTTTTCCACCAAATCAATTCAACGCAACGGTCGCGTGTTTGAAACTTTGGTCAGAATTGTATCGTAAATCGATTAGGGGTCTCCGATATCTGATGTAACATTAATCGATGGGCATTAACAGAAATGTAGAATAAGAGAAAAAAAAGAAATTAAAATTATTCGAGGTGTATACAATTAGGTCGAGGTTTCGCTCCGATCAACTCGTTTGATTATCAGGTGTCTACTTGAGTTTCCGTAGTTATACAATCATCAAGTGATATATAATCGCTAAATGGAATTCTTGTGGAAAACTACTCACTATTAGAACTGATTGCCTCGCTGTCTAAATCCCCAATTCCGATTGAACAATGCCGAAGGAGATTCCACGGTGGAAAAAATTTTTTACACCGCTTATTTAGCCCGTGACATCTCAACGATTTGGCGTTTAATATTCTTACAGTTATAATAGAATGATTCTGAATTGTATAGATCTGTCTGTCCCATATGGGCAATTCCACGTCAGACCGAACAAAAAATGACCGCCTATTTTTTAAATCAAACGAAACTTTTTTCGCGTATTATATACGCAAAAAGAGCCGACACGTATTCCGGCATTCGTCCGAAATATTTTTTTTTCAAAAGTTACAAAGTATTCAATTTTGATGAAAAATGACGCGCGCTAAGCTTCAAAAATTAATATCTCCGGTTCTATTTGTCCTAGAAAGATGATTGATAACGCATTTCAAAAGTAAAAGAATAAGGTTTGAGAAAAAATTTTATTTACCCGGAAGTCATTGAGAATTCTAATTGTTATTAACAAATGAAATGTCTAATGATTTTTTACGATGAAAAGAATCATTTTTCAAATTCTGAAAAAAATATTTTCGGATACCTCATTCAATTCTGAATAGAGAAAATTTTTTTTTTCATGGAGGTTTAACGGAGTCTATTTTTTATAGAATTATTTATCAGTCGCTGTGTCGCGCCGGGCCTAATCGCACCGCGCGCGATCATTTCGGAACCATTTACTGTGGGATCCGAATGGTTCCGAAGTGATGAAGGCGCTCTCGGGCGCTACGCTTGAGTCGCGCGCGGTGCGATCGGGCCCGGCGCGACACAGCGACTGATAAATAATTCTATAAAAAATAGACTCCATCAAACCTCCATGAAAGAAAAATTTTTTCTCTATTCAGAATTGAATGAGGTATCTGGACATATTTTTTTCAGAATTTTGAAAATGGCTCTTTCCATGGTAAAAAATCATTAAGCATTTCATTTGTTAATAACAATTAGAATTTTCAATGATTTCCGGGTGAATAATATTTTTTTCCAAACCTTGTTCTTTCACCTTTAAAATGCGCTGTCAATCATCTTTCTAAGACAAATAGAACCGGAGATATTAATTTTTGAAGCTTACCGTGCGCTCATTTTGCCTCAAAATTGAATATTTTGTAACTTGTGAAAAAAAATATTTCGGACAAATGCCGGAATACGTATCAGCTCTTTTTGCGTATATGATACGCAAAAAAAGTTTCGTTTGATTTAAAAAATACGAGGTCAAAAAATCGCTAAATCCGTCCGGTCTGACGTGGAATTGCCCATATACATCCATGTCATGATTATAAAACTGATCTAATTCAATACCCATAAAATATTTCTACATAACGTTTAAAAAAAAAAGATGAGAATCGTACGGCTCCCTATAGGAAAACGCAGGATATATTAGATTTCAGGTATGGATTTTGAGATGAAACTCTTCGGGAATTCTGAACGACTTTTTTGCGTTTTTTACGGTGGCTGCAGCATATAATGAAACGCGAATGCGTCGTATGATTTTCTTTTTCTTTGAATTTTTATTTTTTATTCTCAGTGATTAGTGCACGCGTACATTTATGCATTCCACTTTATGCGTTGCATCATGGACCGTATTTGTATAAACAATGTTGATTCATTGAAATAAATCTGTCGTCGTCACCTCTGTAAGCCATAAGTATATATCGAGGAATGTTTTATTAAACGTGATTCCCTGTAGTTTTATTTTTCTTACGTCCCTGCCCGGTTCAAGGTGGTGGTGTTATAACAATATATATTCAAATCAACAGCGATAACTAACTGCGAGAAGGGTAATTTTTTCATCATGTACAATAAATCCGTTCAATTGTTCAAGTTAAAGGGATGACGTCATTGGATAAAATCGAGCAACCGAAAGCGGCATAAATGGTATATATCAACTGTGGACATACTGCACGTACGTATATATCTATTCTTACGAAGTATATTTCTACAGATTAATAGATTATCATTAGTAAAGCTATGTATTGAGACAATAAATATACATTAATTCATATATTCTATGTATGAAATAACATTAGCTGTATTAGCGCACCTGCGCTACGGTATATTGAACTATATACTAATAAATATATTTATAGGGTAAAGGTTTATCACCTGTTGCTCGATCGTATTTTGTTTTCAAGGTAATGAAAAATAAATGAATAATAATAATAAATAAAAGTGGAGAAAAATTGTTCGTTACAGTGGCGATTTCATTATGTATGTGCATACGCGTTCAAAGCAGCTGCAGCTCGTGGTCCCAGGAAGCCAAGATCAAGAGTTCATTCCGCAGTAAAAGGCTACTTGGGTAAGTATATCCAGAAAAACCAGTCTGGGGATCCCCGTGTAATTTATTTCCTGTTACATCGAGTTGACAATGAGGCAAAGAGACATAAAACTCAAGTAAACGATACTACATCGTTCGTAATGGTATATCTAGGTATAAAAAGATCGTAGCGATTCCCTACGGTGGGAATCTTATATGTATATTAGGTGTGATTTAAATGCCCTTCAACATCTCATACCCAGAGGCGCACATTTCCTGCAACTATGATTGAAGAAAATGCAGAAAATTAACGTATAATATAATTACGAGCGACATAAATTATCGACACGAATGACAAAAACGTGCAGGAGACCATGACTAGCAAGTTATCAGACATCCCATTAGAAACGTGTCTGCATTCTGTCGGGGGATATGAAAAATATACGAGCTTCGACGGATCTATCAGACGATGATACTTGTATTTCTATAATTCATTTGTCATGATCCGATGAAGTTATATTGTACAAAATAAAAAAAAAATTTAGGAGCGTAGCACGGCTGCAATTTCAGCAACGTAAAAACAGACGCAATGTATACATACATACCTATATACATATTAATAAATATGCCAATGGAATTCTTCTTTCTTATTTTTTTCTTTTTTCGGACCGCAGACGCTGCTCACGAGTTACCCACTTTGCACGAAAGTTGCACCAGTTGTATACTCACCCTCGGGTTATTTATAACTTCTCCAATTCGTCGATTAGAATTTTCGAGACGCAAAACCGGACGCATCGTCCAGCCCCATTTTACGGTCTTGATCGAGGTCTTGATGGCGGTCTTCTCATCGCGGCAAAAGCTGCATGCAAGGCTATCTTCACGAAAGACCTTTGACTTCGATTGGCTTCAATCTCGACTCGAGTACATGTCTGTATATTGTGTATATTTTTCTCTCGCGATCACTCTCAGGAACTTTTTGCATAAAATTGACTCCTCGAAAGTGATGGAAAGTAAAATGAATAAAAACCAATTGATGATCGCGCGACTGGTTCATTGAACATTCTTCGGTCAAGTGTAAATAAATAACATAATTATGGGCGCGGATAAAGATTGATAGAATAGCAGAACTTCATATCGTTACAATATAATTGATGCATCCTGAAAAGCCGTCGACCGTATGACTACTCTGCTGTTTGTTGCAGTTTTTAATTAGAATATCAATTTCCTATCGGTTTATTAATTTCAGAAGTTTCCGATGAGTTCATTCATGATTCTACAGTAATTGAAAAAGGAATATTATTCATCATCATTGAATTAGGAAACGAACTGCAGGATGTGGTGAATTACGGTTTAGATCATCGACCGTTGTACATAAATTTCACCTCTAGTAGAGATATAGGTATACAAAAAATTTTAAAAAATAACCGGAATTCGGTTGAATTTAATGGGCCATCGCCAATTGACGTCGTAGCTGCCTGCGGAGTCAAGGAGATCGGAATGCCTGCCGTAGGAAGAACAAAATCCCAATTAGAAGAAAAAAATGAATCATAATAAAAAAAGCCAGATGCAACGAACGGAAATTTTCAGGTAGATGCGATCAACTGATCGGAGCAACTCTTTCGAGTCGAGGTAGGAAAGTTGAAAACACATTCCGATTGTGTTTTATTTCATCAATGTTTATGGCTGCAGCGCGTTATTGAAATTCCGCAACGTTTCGTATATTATAACAGGTGCAATATCTTTCATGAAAAAAGATTATATTGTCGAATCTGGCTTTTCCGTCACCGATTTTTCAGCATCCAAAACCAACTTCCAATCAGCGTATTAAATTTAATTAATCAGCTGGTTCATCGTGATAACTGCGTTTTCATTCGACCCGTCCCTCAATTTCTGATTCATGGTATTCGACAGCTTGATAGAAATCTAGCAGTTTGACTTATTTCTGCAAAGATTTCGAAGCCACTTTATATCGTCCGTATAATATGCCTATACGACGATAATTGTTCATGAATGAAAAACCAGATGTTCCGTTGACTCCAAGTTCAATCACGGGTCGGAATTTCGACCGCAACTTGGGACTGTAGCCTGGGGTATTCTGCTGGCCGGAATAATTGTAGTCAGCAAAAATAGACCTATTTCAAAACGGATAATCCTTTGCCGTATACGGTACGGCAAGACGCGTCGCGATTTTCCAGTCTTTTCTGATATAAATGTGTGAATTTTGTCTGAAATCAAATGACCTGCGAAGGTGATCCATAATTTTGATTTTTCGTCAGATAATATTATATATGTTGTACACTTGGCGAGGACATAACTGGCGTAGTTATACAGAACGTGATAAGATTTAGGTTGGTATTAAATATCCCAGTCTAGGCAGCAAGTGGAAAAACACGTGTTTGGTTTTTCGCAAATATCTCAAAAACTAATTGAGATTTTCGAAATTTAAAAAAAGATTCGAAAAGAGGAGGAAATTTCCTTAGAAAAGTTTTGACTCCCGAAGCTATAGGACCATTATTTATAATTTTCCCAGAGGGAAAATACGGCCGAAAACGGGTAGTCCGAAACGGCCCACAAACTAGACTAGCCGTTTTCGGCCGTATTTTTACGCCTCTAGAAAAATGATAAATAATGGTCCTACAGTTCCGGGAGTTGGAACTTTTGTCAAGAAAATTTCCTTCTCTTTTTGAATCTTTTTTTTAAATTTCGAAAATCTCAATTACTTTTTGAGATATTTGCGAAAAACCAAACCCCCGTTTTTTTTTTTTCACTAAATTGTTTATAACTTTTGGAATTTTAGCGAGCGGAACTTGATTTTTTCCAAAAAACTTCTACATGCGGTCCCGAATCGAATGACACTTCATTCATATTTTTCCGAGACTGCTGAAAAATGTGGACCTACAAAGCACTTGCTGCCTAGACTAGGATATTTAATACCAACCTTAATCTCATCGCGTTCTGTCTAACTATGCCAGTTATGTCCTCGCCAAGTGTACCTACCGCGTTATATTTCAGGTTGTAAAATTATAGGAGAATAATTTCAATTGTAAATATATTCATTTTTCATTTCACTCAATCATCGACGACATTTATAATACCTACTATAAACTTATGTGTTCGAACTAATTCATTCACCGTGAAGATGAAAAAAAATGGTATCAATTCTTGAAAGTGGTATGTGTGAATATATAATATTATCTTTTGAACATCGTATATACTATATTAAAGTCACAACAATATAAATGTATAATCCCTGCTTTCTTGCCACAATTATCTGCCTTATTGTTATACATTAATTTATTTAAATGTGGACTGGCTAAAAATAATTAATATTATAATAGTCGGAATATAATTATAATGTATGATTTATAGGTCACAACAGATATGGCGCAAGATTAGTCGCACCTAAATTGATTAATCGCATCAAAAACACTGTAATATAATTATTTATATAACACAAAAATGAACAATCTTCGATAATATTTTGACTCAGTGCTTTTTTTCTGTACTAATCAACAGCGCACATGGGGTTGGGCAAAAATAGTACGAAAGATTGCTTGTAATTGTTCCATAAATATAATTCAAATAGACGATAAGCTTGGGAAAAATAAACACAAACATGTTGTTCCGCCGCCATTTTGCAGCGTACGCGTGCGTTTTGATCAAACACTCGCAATAAATAACCAAATACCAAAGGTAGATCAATAGAAATTCATTAAATATTTACACAAGCGGTGCTTGCGACGACGGTATATGTACGTATAAGTGCAATCAAATTGATGAAAGCAAAAAAATAGAGTGCAAAAATAACCCATTTATGTATACACATAATTATTCTTTATGAACAATTTCCAGAATTATTCAAATATATATGTATATTGTCAACTTTTCATTATAAAATTATTATTCATGAAATGGAATTGTTCGATAGAATCTGTTGTATACTAAACGTATATACATATATACAGTATACCCAGATACCAAGTATATAATGAAATTGTGCAATCAATAATTATATCTTGATGTATGCTTGCCTGAGGATTATGATTACATACACAATATCGAACCTTCGCTTTTTCTAGTTACGAATTGTATGAATATGCATAATAATCACCGTGTGATTATTGTCCTTCATTTTTACCATATAGTAACCTCATTCTTCGTTTTATCACTCGCAATTAAATCCAACGTCATTTATTACCAAGAACTATGATAGTGCGGACCGCGAGTTGATTGTTATTTTTCAAATGTATTCTACATGAATTAAATTCACAGAGGGTTTGAAAATCAGCAGGATTTAATATGAAATATAAAATTGAGTTTCAGGGATTCATAATTGACGCGCCCGAAAATGATATTTTCATTTTTGCAGTTCATGATGAGACGGGGTTTTGATATCGTGTAATAATAATTGAATAATTCAAATATCAATGAAACTGAATCGTAGAAAATTTCTCGAACTTTGAACGTCTGTGGCCTTATACGCATGTATACCTTCGTATGAAATGTAAGTCCCCTTATGTGCAATATAATTCTTGCATTCTAATCAAAGTGCCTCGAGGGTGTAATTATCATGTATAAATGTCAATTGATATACAATACACAGTATATGCATGTACATTCGAAGTGCTGAAAAGTTAGCCTTTCTATAACTGCATAGTCACAGTGTGAATTTTAGATACCTAGAATTCTCGTGACGTAGATTAGAGCCCGTGGGTCTTATGATGGTTGAATATAAAAACAGTCGCAAGTTTTAAATAAAACATGAGAAACAGCTGTAAACGCAAGCGATATAGTATATCATCCGAGATGTATTTATGGAGATTCAGAATTTCTCGGATTATAAATATATTTGCACCTGCAAAATGGAAGCTCGCACGAGTCCCCGCAAAATTTGAATTTTCGCTGCCGTAAGACAAATTGTACGTCATAATTTTTTTACAAATTTATCGATTTATTCAGTTACTTCAAATCCAACGACATATCGCGTGACGCAATCATAAAATGAAGAGATTCAACCAGTGTGCCTGGATTCTCAAAAGGAAAAAAAAATTAAAAAAAAAAAAAACCATAGGCAAATGTATAATTGCAACGTTCATCATCATTAAAACTAAAAAAATAAACTCTCTTAACTATATGCCGTGTTCCGAGTCGGATTTAAGAGATGGCACGTACTCGTACTTATGTTCTCTCTGCGCTTCGTTTGTTTGACACATAATCGCATGTGGTATACATCACACATGTAATAATGCAACATTATTTCTCACAAAATCAAAGGTAAGTAGCAATAAATAATTATGTTATAATAATACATCATTATAATATCTCTCAATGACGTGATATTTATTATTTATTTTTTAGTTTTTCTTCTGTTAACAAGCTTAGATATACCGATTCTTGGGAATCCCGCGCCTGTCTAATTGTGCTATTATACTCTTGTAAATAATATTCTGCACTTTATTTGTAGCGGAATGCGTTTGCGAGAAACTTTTATTTTTTTATAGATTTATATACGATTCAAAAATATCCAACAAGAGTGATCATCCCTGTCAACGAATTACTGTAATTGCAAGATTTTTCTCAACTCAATTTTTTTAAATAAACGAATTGCTTTTTCATCTATTACCTACATATTTCGTTTCAGGATCTAGCAACTCAGTTAGTCAATATTTTCAGTGGATGATCGTTTTCAACTTTTTTTTTATAATTTAATATTTCAGTTTCCGTTTAAGTATAGTCTGTAACAACGCCACCGTGGTATTCATACGCGCACAAAAAAAAGCGAGAGACTTTTGACAAAGAGGGGAAAAAATGTAAAAAAATTCTAATCGCGAGAGAAATCCGGCTCTTAATAATTTAGTTTTATAGCTCGGGTCCCATCATAACGAGCTTTTAAAACTGATTGCGTAGATGCGAATTTCTATATATAATGACGCGGACGCGATCTTCTTTTTTTCAGCAAAAAAAGGCCTCAGAGAATTCACCCCAAGCATCTACATGGTATATTTCCTCGAGCATTTCTTTTATTACGCATTACAGCTGTACACCCTATATGTAAAAAGAGAGAAAAAAGGTCGAAACTAAAAACTCATCATCATCATCAAGTACATACATCATACGTATAGGTATAAAATAAAGTAAGTGAAAAATAAATCGCAACATACCACAATATCTGAAGGTATTTCCGGCCAGACGCCTTGCCCTTTATACATTACAACGTATTATATCTTCAAGGAGATCGGTCTGGCGGAGGTCAGGGTAAAAGAGAAAAAAAAAAAGAAAACCTGCGCTGCAGTGCAAGGGCTTCTGTTTTCACCGCGTGATCACAGGTGAAAGAGTACGAGGAAAAAGAGTAGAAAAAAATCTCAACGTTTTGACGAGGCAATCTATAATGCACGAAATAAATTATTTCGGTGTGAGTGTATAGTATATATCGACAAAAATTCTGACGTGCGGCGATGTCTACAATCATAATAAAGCCCATATTGCTATTATATATTCGCGATAAATACTGAACTTGTATGACGAGCAAATTTTACGATCAATCAAGATCGGAGAAAGAAGTCCTTGTTTGAATAAATATCCAGACTGGAATAATGGATTGGAAAGATGACGATAAAGTCGGTTGTATTTAATTTTACGTGCCAAATATCGTCTATTATTATAATTTCGATTATGGATTTATGATACCTGTATGTGCACTGCACCGCGAGCACGCTCTCATTACCCCACGTTTGCTGATGTAGGTATAATTAACGATAAAAGTTGCCTGCATTCGTGCAACAACCGCGAGACACTCAGATCCACCAATCAGGTAAAAATGAATTATATTATGGTTTGAACGTCATAATATGCGGTACGGTGCAAGTGAACCAAAAGTTATGTAAATGTGCGGCTTGGGATTCGATTTTACGTGAGTTGAAATTTTTGTAATTTAGTAAAATAGTTGGATATTTTTTCCCCACTGTAATCGTCTACTCTGAAAATAATATCGTCGCATTCTGATCGTAATATGGATATATTATCTGCTTATCTTTGCACCAAACAACGAAACGAGCTAAATATTTTACTCTTAATGACGTAATTGTCAATAACAGGCTGGCTTAGACATAGGATCTGCAAGAATGAAGTTGCAAAAAGACAAAGAACTAAAAAAAAACCAAATCCGGCACACTAGTGACGCAAATAGGTACCTGGAAAGGATGATAGAATAAAAAGAAAGAAACTGGAGTCAACCGCGCGATGGGCGTGTCTGTTGGGTGAAAAAAAACAAATCTTCAAAAACAAAAAGATGTTTGAGAGGCTGCTAAACTTGTATCTAACGAGATCAGGATCACATGTTTGATCAGGTGGGAACGTTTATCAACGAAATTATAACGTTCAAGGCTATACGTGCATGCTGACATAGGCTCGGACATAGGTATATTGACGCACCAAACCACTCAATGGAATCGGGCACATGAAATATCAAGAGTTCTGGTCTGACCACATTCGATTGACTGCCAAAGTAATTGAAATAGGACAATTTTCTCCTCCTTTTTTCAGACTCGACTTTGAAGACATTAGATCGACGCTGCTTACGAAAACTAGCATGTTCCAGATTTCTTTCGAAAACGAGCACGTTTGATATCGGCGTGAAAACTAGCATGTTTCAGCTTTTGCCAGGAAAACCAGCATTATTATGATTAAAATGTTAATAAAAGTGATGGGTTAATCCCACCAAAAATTGTTGTACTTTTTTTTATAAATAGTAACAGTTTATTTATTCCACATTTTAATCTTAGCAGTTCCAGTTCCAGTATTATTTCCAATATAGTTCGGTAACTTTTTCTAGTGGAAATCGAAATGTGTTAGTTTTCGCAGTGCAATCAAAAAAATGTTAGTTTTCGTAATAAATTTGAATCTTGCTGCTTTTCGTAAGCAGCGTCGATATGATATCTCTCAAATCGTTGGATGGATTTCTTTCAGATTTACGCAGAGGTTCACACCCGAAGCAAACATTGTACAGACCCAACATGTTGCACACCTTAAATTCATTTCTTACTTTGGCTCATCGTGCTGCTAAAGATTGTTCTTATATATTTTAGCGGTATGGCTCAGTCTATTCAGTTTATCAAACACGAGTATTTCGTTTCATCACTTAAAATTTAGAAATCATGTTCCTCATCCGACCACAATTCCATATCGAATTATCCTTTGGGGCCGGAGTGTCGACATATTAAATTTTCTACCCTCGCACATATCCTGATTCGGACGCGCATACCGGGTATTGCTTAAATTTACTCAATCGATCACGCTTTTGCATTGATTTTATGTTGCTCGGCATCCCATATTGGATTAACTTGTCACGCACTTTTTTTTCAATCCGAATATTATAGGCGCGCCGTTCATAAATCATCATCCGTATTTTGGTAGGTATATAAAAGCACCGTAAACCTGGCCAAGAAAATATATGTATATCTCGTTTAACATAAGATAAAATATCCGCTTCGGAATAATTGACATATAATAATTATGAGTATATACCTATCGTACACAGCGCGTGTGTTTGAATTGATTTTTGAATCATTCGCCTCTTCGTAAAACATGAGTTCAGGGGTCTTTTATTACTTGTAAAGTTTGTCGGGATTCATCCGCCAATTTCACGTTCACTGGTTCTTTTTATTCTCACTCATGTATCGGACGGAATGTGTATAAAAATTCAACAGGATATAAAAGTATACGATGTATTATAAGGTTTATAGTAAAATTTAAGATTAGGAAAAGAAAATTGAGAAAGGAATTGCACGAGCTGGAAATTAGGGGGGATGGGTTTGAATTCAATGGACGAATATGATGGTTTCGTGGATGCGAATCGTTGAATAATATCTTGCTATACAGAATTCCTGCAAACACAGTCTTTTCTCATATTTAACAGTAAGATTTTCAAGGTTCGTCTTCAACGAACGGCGTGTCTACCTTGAGATTTTTTATACACGTAAAAGAGTAATAAAAATTGATGTATAGTGGTCATGGGGTTCTGTTGAAAAGAGCAGAGTTGACCTTGATGATTCGTAAAAATTTTTTTGACACATATATATGAACGTAGGATGAGTTCAATGAATCATTCAACACTTTCCATACATATATATTTATCCGTACATGATATATTTCGTAGTATTCTTTCGTTGGAATATGGCGAGTCATTTTTTTAAACATGAATACATGTAGAATTACACGAACTCTTAGGGTTTACCATCAACCAATTTCCCACATTTAACCGTCGAAAGAGTGAATCATGGATTTTATTCATCCAGAATTTGTATTAAACATCATTTTGCGCATAAATGAGAGGCCTGGAAACGAGGCGACTTTACAGAGGATAAACCGTTGGATGGCAATTAAAAATTATTTAAATATAGTCTGGCGTGGTTTTTCTAACCAATTAATCTCGAGCTCGATAAGACGCTTGATTGTTGTGCATAAAAAGTTATGGGGGCAAAAGGGTTATCAGTAGTATATAACGAATCTATATCTATTATAAACATTAGGTATATATTTTTGTGGAAAGATCATCAGATTCCTAGCCATGTGTGATGAAATTTTTAAGATATAAATTCACATGCAGTGCGCCATGTATTTTGAAGCGAGTTTATCGTTATTTTCTGTCAATATCCACGTCAGGAAATTACAGGAGAGATGTACACACTAGTGAACGTCGCTTGGCACGCGAGAATTTTCATCTCTTATACCAGCGGTCGCTTGACAACCTTTGACACATACTATGTCTGCTACATTAATTATTTTCGTCTGCACACGAGACGGGGGACATTTTGAAACTTCAAAAATGGCGACCAATGTTTAAGAAAAATACTGATTACAGCTACACCGCCAGTCGGATTTGATAATAAAATTATACCGAGGAAACTCTTGAAGAATTAGTGGTATGAATTTCAACTAATATAAGGTCATCTCGTGATCTAAGGTTAATCGACGTGGGGCACGCGAATTATAAATGACAACTGGAGATAACACATTTAATTATGAAACTGTAACGCATGATCGCTAAGAATATGATGCTAACTCCGCAATATATAATCTGCCGTTGCTACTGCACGTGGAGATACAAACGCAATCGTCGTTGAGTAGCACGAAATATAAGAGACGATATGAATCGAGTACTTTGCATCCAAGGGGCAATGGCCCATAATCGAAGTTTATTTTGGTTGAGAAAAAAAATAGGGGGATCTCCCCTGTCTGATCAAGTATACTACGGTACAAAATGTATTCTAACTAACAATAATAATCTGCGTGTTCGAAAGCGACGAAAGGCAAAATTCAAAATGGCTGATTGCACCAGGTGTCGATGGGGGTATCGGAGATGGGTTTTCCCTGAGAAAGTACATGTGATCAATTAACCGATCTACCAAACATCGGGGCGACTGACGGACCAAACTTGGGGCAACAAACCTGCGGAGTCGCTGACATTCACATTGGTTCGCACACAAATGGTACAAAAATTGGGTCAAGTTTTCGATTTCTCTTTTTGCAGGCATCACGGTGCAATCATATATAGTTATAATGTATAGTATACATATGCTTATTAAATTTTTCAACTGTAGAACGATCGTCGTAAATCAATGAACATAGTTCTTTCACCTATTCGCGAATCACCGCCCATGTATCATGATATGCCAAATGAAATAACTCGATCGATAAAAAAGATCAACAACAATTTTATTGATGTTCTTCGATCAAAATCGATTCTCTCGCGTACGGGTAATTTCCCAGATGTAGAATTGCGATGGGGCTTGCGTTAAATCCATGAATAAATTTATACATCGTCGTTTGCGGTTCCAACCTCCACGCTTACAGCGGGGCAGATTTGTGGTAGGTCGGATTTAACGATTTGTATAAATCTCGTGACAAGTTTTCAGGATTGATCTCAGAAATTGCACCGCGAGTCGTTATATCATATAGATTTTCTAATGGTATCAACTTGCAGTCGTTTGGTTCGTACGAAATGTAGATAGAAGCTTCAAAGATCAGAGTTGATATATAAATAGAATCATCATTAAATCTTATCGCGCTAATAGGTATTTACTTTTCATGTTATAATCTTATAATATTCCAACGGATTAGAAACTATGTCTGCTGATGGATGGATCATTTGATTTTTTACTGATTCTTCGCTTCCAATTAGAAGTAGGTCAAGTGCATTTTGAAGACCCCTGTAGTAAAATGCACACAAATCATTTACTTCCTAACCTATATTAATTATTATTCTGCAGACTAACACTCTCAGCTTCCCTCAATTGTAAAAAATTATATCTATCAATGAATAATCAAATCTGCGAATATACATCGCCACAGTATGAAATACGAGATGAAGAAAAGGGGGTGAAAAAGAATTTATGCATCCTCTGTGCCAACATATTGGACGAAAAGTATTGGTTGTTTGATCGATGAGCTGATCGAAGTGATAAATTTCTCTCATTGTACAAAGAATCTCAGAGAATATGTCCCCATAAATTTTTGCAGAGTTGACTAATCTATACAACGTGACTAGAATGTATTTGCGATCTTTCTTTATAAATTGATTTACCGCCAAGTCCAAAAATGGCAAGATAAAAATATACAAAAAAAAATTATAACCGGCAGCAATAAATATCGCGATGCAAATTAACAGGTGAATTATTAGAACACTTCGAGAAGTGAACAGGAGAGTAATGAAATCGACTGGTGTGATGTGCATACATTCATTAAATATAAAGTGAACGCAACAGGCTCAAATAGTTTCATAAAATTCAGTTGTAATGCGGATCTGATAAAAAAAAATGCTAACAATAAGCTAAAAATGCAGGTACTTCATTGAATTATTTAACATTGCTGGGTAGCCTATTTTATTTGACTCATCTAGAGACTCGGTAGAGTCTCGCGCCAAGTACATTCAAAAAAACGGGTTCAAAAGAACGGGCGCACTACCAAGTATATTTACTGCGATTTATTCTACTCGAACGAATGGAGTTGTAAAAAAAAGTTTCATGGTTTATGCATATTAGAATCGAACAGAGTGGAAAATTCTGCATGAAAAATAATGTTGACTTATTTCATTTACCTGAAGTCAATAATGGAGATAAGGTCTGTGCAACTGTAGGAACGATCTGGATCTAGATTGCATGCTGAAAGTTTCCATTTGATGAAACTGGAACTTTTTCAATTCAATGTGAATTGAGAGAATATTGTATGTGTATGATATCTTTAGTTTGTTAATTATTCGAAACGGAAGACTTACAATTTTTTGAAATTTTGCAAATTGATTGAATGTTAAGTATTAAAAACGAAAAATAATTGTCTCCACTGTTCAGAATTGAACCAATTGTATAATTTGGTCAGATTTCGATAATTTTGAGCATCGAATCCAGTTCCAAATCGTTCCAGTTGCATAACCTCATATTCGTCAACTCAAAGTAAAACAATGAGATATTTGATCTGATCCGGAAATAACAAACTAATATTAATGGTATTATTATAGCATGTACAATGAACTCGAGTTGATCTTGTTTCAAAATCAACAACGCTAAATTCTTTCTTCTCATCGTTTTGAGTGATGTCGAGAGTGATCTAATAAAGCATCAATTCAAATGGAACACCCTGCATGTTTCTATCCTTGGGCAAATTCCACGCGGTATTGGATTTGCGTAAATAAGTCAAGGGCTCTGGCGATCAAGTAAATTTCCGTCTGCATTGGTAAGTATGTACTTACATGTATTAAAAAAAAAGTTGATCTAGTTTGTTGACCAACAGAGTGAAAATTAATTCCGTAGAATAGTTTACATCGTAGGTACCTATCGTTTATTAATTACAAAATAATGTGTGTAGAAGGGATCATTTTTTTCTTTATGCCGAACGGGTTTGAGTTTTGATTTCAAGCATGCGAACCTGATTGTAACATCAGAACTAAAGTATACGGCATTGAATTATCATTACCAACGATGAAAGCCATATGCCGTTCTTCTCATAATTCCGCTTGAACTGAGGCCTAAACGAAGCGGCCGAAAAATTATGAACTTTTTAGTCCAATCATAAAATTACATCATCTGACGGATCCATATTTCTTATATTCAACGACGAGTCTTTGTTCGAGTCGTGAAGACGAGCTTATCCGCTTTGGTAGACAAAACACTCAGAGCTGTAAAATCTGCATGACAAGAAAGGCTATAGTATTGCAAGGCAATTTGTTTTTTTTATGCATCCACCGAGCCGCACGCGCGTGCATACGGAGAATTAAGAGTGTCTGATTTCTAGATGAATTCTACACTTGTCTGCCTGACTGTCTCTTCATGTCATCATAAAATACATCTTGACTCGTATAGCATCAGACCGTGAAAGATCCAGAGACAAAAAGTAGTTAGATCGAGCAAAAAATGGTTCACACCATTCAACCGTTCGTGGTATATTCATAATAAGGTCTGGGACGACGTCAATGCATCTCCAGTTTGATAATTTATTGAGATCTTATATCGTCGTTACGATGATAAAAAAAAACCACATCAATCACTTTACATCAGGCTCGCTCTTGCTTTGATGGATAGAATTTTTCGATCGTACTAGACTGCCCTCCCAATATTCAATTAAGATCTAAAAAATATTAGTTCTGCATCGATAGTCGATAATAGTAATCATCGCATGGCGGACGATACCGATTCTGATTCTGATTCTCTTCTAGTTTACCGACAGTTAATACAAAAAAGCAACAAAAGACAGGTCACTTTATTAACCGCAAATGATCAAGTCTAATGAATTTTCACAACCGTTAGTAAAAGAGAATTGGGTAAAGTGAAGTGTAGTTCACGGGCATATTTTGTACGTCAATGTGACAGTGTCGGGTAATTACACCTATTTAATTTCTCAGGTATAGCGTTAGAAAGCTAGGTGTTTTTCAAATATACCTGCTAATTGGTATATTAGAAGCAAGATTCGGTGAACCGCAATTCGTAGAGGCCACACCTGCGGGGTTGCCTGAGGGTAAGATTCGGATTGCTATTGGGTTTCTCAAAATAGAGTTGTACGAAAGCTACATCCTGGTGAGCTGGGGATAGTTTCAGTCTATGAAATGAAATCGGATCGATATCAGTCCGAATGGATCTTAAGCTATTGTTATCATATGGGAGTTTGGGGTAAAATTTTTAATGTCAACAATTATTTATTCAATCTATTAAAGGTAAAAATGATTATATTCTTTATATCAGACGCGTGCACTACACAATATTACTGTTCCGTAAAGGCTACAGCGATTTTGACACGGATCGTTTATCCCCGGCTAATATAATCATGCTCCCATTAAAATGATCATTTCAATTCCTGCAGCGCGGGCTAAAGTGTAGGTATAGTAACCTTGCGTACTTTCAATAGTCCTGCAAAGGTCACAATCCAGGTAAAAAAAACTATCGAGTATAGATAAGCATAAACTTCCGGCATAGCTTGCTCACACAACTTGTATTACTGACTTGTGCGTTTTAAGAGGATACACAAGTTCCTTTTCCCGAATGCTTTCAAAACATATCGTCATACCTAGCTACACATCTGCAGCGATAATATACCGACAATCACATTCACTTACTATCGCCTCATTATCTCCAGATATTTGCTATCCGTTTTAAAATTTATGTATTATGTGTACTTCATTTCACTACATTTACCTATGGTCTTTCTGAGATGCAATAGACCTGAACAATTTCAATTCTCTCCGCTTTCAAAAAGAAAAAAACAAGTGTAGAGTACGACTTCTTGTTCTGCAAATACAAAATGGCGGAGTTTTGATTTCTTATTTTAATTATTTTTCTCATTACAGAAGTCCTGTTTTTGAATTTTACACAAAGCGAACAGCGTTTTGTGAGTTCTTTTTCACTGGGCAGCGACTTTCATTGGATTTTCATTGGCTGTGGCAACATCGGTTGAGGATAAACCAACGTCGTCGCCCGAGCGGAAAGTGAACGTCCACCAGGTTGAAAGAAGTCTCGGGTCTAACGGCAATGGCCGACGATGGTTCAGTCGTTGTCAGACACCGGTATCGTGCGCGTGTCGACCCGAAGATAGTCGAAAAAAAAATCGGAAAAAATCCTCGCAGGGGGTCGGAGTGTTTCCAAATATTGAGAACTTGTGGGACGTCATCAAGCCAAGTTATAAAAGAAGAAAACGCTAAAGGGGAGGACCTCGTGAAGACTGTGATTCGCGAATCGCTCGTTTAACTATACTAAAGCACGGAGCTATAAGGATAATCCTATACGATCCCATGCATATAAACTGGACGCAAGGTCCAGTCAATAAACGTAAAAATTTCGCCCAATCACGTCGAGTTGTCCGCTTATATATTTACATAGTGAAAAGTTGTACACTTATAAAAGGAGATAAATTCATCACACAAAAGTCATTTAAAAGACAAATTAAAATGATCACATCATAATTGTTGAAATATGATGACACTTTGGTGTATCGTGAATTCTGTGTTGTTTGTGTTAATTTATATGCAGAATAGTCAGATTTAGTGTTGGTTTAGAAAGTATACAACGAATATCTCAACGAATGGAACACGATCTAAATAATACGCGATAGTGCACAGAATATATTTTAAAGAGACTATAAGGATCACGATTTCGTCAGCGATAAACGTTGTTCCTTTTCTTCTTATCTTCTAGTTGAACATAATTTCGAAATCAGTTAACACAAATGCCAGTTCATTAAGTGTTACGATCGTGCTATGGGTGAATACGTGAGAAAAATACTGAAACACTGATCGGTATAGAAAGACGTCGTTTTAGGTACCAAGAAGTGAGCGTCTCAAAAGTATGCTTTGGTACAAACCAAACCTAACGTTGTGTGGTTCAAATTTTGGTTACCCCATCGTAACCTGCTAACCGCGGTTCATTTTTTAGTTTATTTCTTTCTCTTTCGGATCGGCTGACATTGGTCACTCATGGGAAAATCTCCGAAAATATTTGAAGAAATAAAATTTATCGACTTGTATCAATTGGTGCCAGATAATCAAAATTTCAAAAATCTTATCACAACTATTTTGAGAGCCAAGAGATTTGGCGATAAATTCTATCGGTATAATAACCGTAACGGAATAAATTTTCTTACATAAATCGTTGTAATACAATTATCGACTAAATGTTTCTCGTAAATTTAATATCCGTTAAACAAAACTCAAGCAGCGTTGGGTGAGAGCTTGAAGATAATTTGTCGAAATAGAGCTGTCGCTTCAAACGAAGTGAATATAATAGAGAAAAGAAGTAAGAGCTGTTCACCGCTGGCCCATTATCAGCCCATGCAGAAATGTTCGTGGTATGGATAACTGTCGTTGCCGCGGTCTTCTTGGCAGAAGCCGGTAAGTTTTATCTCCATTGCAATCTATTCATTCTAATGAAATTACTCTTAGGGAATTACAATTACTCTTTACCTAATCGACAGAAGTTAGAACGTAAGAAGATGAAGATAATTTCATTATTCTAAGCGTGATTTGTCGTGGGTTGAACGTCGTAACAATTCCATAATAAATCACTGGAAAACCCCATCTCACTTTTATTATTATATGCATGTAAATGAATGTATAGGTATCCATAAGATTCGAGTATCAAGTGGAAGATAACCGGGCTTTGTTCGAGCGTCCTACGCCGAAAAATTCGGCGTAGGTATAATCGGTTACCCAAAACTGCATAATGCATGTTGGATCTTTGGACCGATTTTTTTGTGTTTCTCAAATTGGAAATTAACTAGAAATTTTTTGATCGAAAGCTGCAGAGGGATTGATGCGGGTATAAAGCACATAACCAGGTCACCAGGCAGACGGCGAAGCTGCACCGCACGATCACGTGTACTTATAGGTACAACCTTATACTTGTTGCCTTCGACGACACCTGCCGCGCGGGTTGGAATATCCTATAGTTCGATTACACCGTTTAGCTGTATTACTTTTTCAACCATTCCGTAAAAACCGATTCCAAATATTCTGACCCGAGCTGATCCTCGATTGTCGAAATTTAATGCGGAAAAACTAATTCTTGAGAATTCCATATGCATACTGTGATAATTACAACGAGAATGTAACGAAATCTTACTCGGTCCTCGTAGAATTTTACTGGACAAATCAATGATCGAATTCTCGCTACTAAATCTCGAAGGCCAAAATGCAGTGTTCATGTGCCGACAAAATCATGAATATTTTGAGCAAGTTAGGTATAGTATAGGTATATGAACCCAGAGTCAATGGCGTCACTCCTTGAAAATTGCGCAATTCCAGACGCGCGGTCCTTAGTCTCTCATGATTAGTCATTCCCGCATCGCGACTACTTAAATACATGTATATACGAACACCTGTAGGCGCACGCTTTTTCGACGAAAATACCTGGAGAAGTTAAATTCCATCAGAGTGGAACATAAAAATCTACATGAAAACCATACATTTTACCGATAGAAATTGTACAATTTGTTTTCAATTAATATTCATACGTATAGGTTATACTGGTATACTTTATGACTCCGTAAAGTCATAAATTCCTTTAATCCTTCCTTCCTAAATAAGAGGAAGAATTCAAGTCTGACTATTTCATTTATATAACATACTCCAAATAAATGATATTATTTTATCAAGTCAGCATCTCTTGGCTCAAGGTCGACTTGAAGGAATATATACCTACATACATGTGTACATCGACAAGATTCTGTACTTTCTAACTGCTGCACATTTCCGCCGTACATGTAATCTGCATCGCGAGTTGTTATAAAGGTATCGAAGTAGTTTCTACACCGCTCTTTTTATACTTGTATACCTGTGTGAAGAAAAGTATATAGGTATTGGATCCGGTGAAAATTGAACTTTCCACGGGCCAAATTCTCTTTCTAAAACAAAGAACTCACTCGTGACATTATCTGGTCATATTGCATTATATTTTTGCTGATATGCGGAATCCTTTTATACACTCTTTCATAGCTAACTTTGATTACATACATATATTTACAACACCGTTCGTTAAAAACATCGCCAAAATATTTTGATCCTTTTTTTAAAACGTATACCGTATATAACATATTTAGACCGTATAACACGTACGATGAAAAAATCAAAATAATGTAAATCTTCTATTAACGAGTGAGAGGAAGTGGAAAAACGCGAGCGGGTGAAAATACAACGTCAAAGAAAAAAGGCATTATAGTTTGCCGCTGTCTTACGATACGGAAGTATACATATTATACTCTCTGCCGTTTCTTGAGTTAATTGGATGATTAAAATATTCTTGACTATGGACACGTGGATGGCAGAGACACGAACATCACGTAGAATACCGCGTTCAATCGTCCAGGTGTCAGGCTTGCGAATGGTAAAAACTAGCTTGGTCGTTATACACATTTCACGCGTTAACCTGTTCGAAAACAAATATGTAACTCTTACATTCAAATGAAGCAATAAAATAGGCTTGGTGTGAGATTTGAACATAACGAGAATATATGGAGAATTCCAGCTCAACTCGACTATGCTCGAAACCTCATGGATTTCGTTTTTTTTTCACTAAATCGATTTTTTCAGATTTTTTTAGATAAACCTGTCATAGTTATGAGCTCCGTAATTTTGATGACATTCAAAATTGAGATATTTTCTATGGACAATATCTTCACACCCGACCATCGTATCAGAAAATGTCATCCGATAAAATTCACGTATTTTGAGGTGAAATTTTGAAAAAAATTTATTCTGAAATTCTTAACCCCTTATGATAGCAGGAAACTACCCCCGGAAAGTGAAAAATCTGGCGAACGGGTCTCTTTG
Source organism: Athalia circularis (assembly GCA_963978495.1). Taxonomy (NCBI): domain Eukaryota; kingdom Metazoa; phylum Arthropoda; class Insecta; order Hymenoptera; family Athaliidae; genus Athalia; species Athalia circularis. The sequence continues at coordinate 19,300,687 of OZ021700.1, forward strand.
GACCCAATTGACTTTTTAAAAAAAAAATCACAAAATCCGTTGGAAAAAGACGAAAATTTCGCGACCTTTTGAAAAGTGGGCCGATTTGTCGTTCAGAAGTTGTGAATTATTTTTGATTTAGGGGTGCATTTTTTTCAGTAAATTATGTATACGTCTGAAAATATTGATCCTCGGGTAAAAATGATAACTACCAAACTTGTGGTTAATTAACCAACCGAAAACGAAAAACTGGCCTACTTTCTAAAAGGTCTCAAAATTTTCGTGTTTTTCCAACGGATTTTGTGAATTTTTCTCAAAAACATCATTCGGAGCCAAAGAGACTCGTTTGCCAGATTTTTCACTTTCCGGGGATAGTTTCCTGCTATTGTAGGGGGTTAAGAATTCCGTAATAAATTTTTTTTTAAATTTCACCTCAAAATACGTGAATTTCATCGGATGACATTTACTGATACGATGGTCGGTTGTGAAAATATTATCTTTAGAAAATATCTCAATTTTGAATATCATCAAAAGTACGGAGCTCATATAACTATCACAGGTTTATCTAAAAAAATCTGAAAAAACAATTTTGCTTACTTCAAGCAGTACTATACAGGGTGTTCATTTTTAATCGATACGGGCTAATATCTCGAGAACCAAGCAAGATAGCGAAAAATTTTTCAGACAAAAGTTGCGAGGATTCCAGGGGGTCAAACGATGGTACTACTGACTTTGTCCTTCGAATGATTTTTTAAGGTCGAATGAAGGTCAACTTCGATTTTTTAAATGAAAACTCGTATTTTTTATCGCAGATTCGTATTCTAAGAAAAAAAATACGTAACTTTCGTAGAAAACGTTTTTCTTGAAAATGCGTTTTCTTTTGGCTAGAGGGCCCTGTACCTTCTCTATTCCTTTTTAATTTTCCCACAATATCTCAAGAACTAACGAACACCTACGGCGAAATATTTGTAAAAATTGTTTTTTCGATCTACGGTACCAACAACAATCGCATTAGCGATACCCAATACCATATACCATGTGGAGATTGTCGATTGAAATTCGCTTTTCATGCAGTCCTGGAAAGGCCTTATTTTGAGGCATGTCTGACCATACTACAAGAATTCATCAGAAAAACAACTAAAGCCTTTGAAAAAAGGTTACATTTATGCTCACCGGAGAATGGTATGGCACGTTTGAACAACTTCTGTAGAGGTAATTGAATGTATTTTTTTTCCTCAATAAATAGCCCTTTCTAGGACTACATGAAAAGCGAATTTCAATCGACAATCTCCACATGGTATATGGTATTGGGTATCGCTAATGCGATTGTTGTTGGTACCGTAGATCGAAAAAACAATTTTTACAAATATTTCGTCGTAGGTGTTCGTTAGTTTTTGAGATATTGTGGGAAAATTAAAAAGGAATAGAGAAGGCACAGGGCCCTCTAGCCAAAAGAAAACGCATTTTCAAGAAGAACGTTTCCTACGAAAGTTACGTATTTTTTTTCTTAGAATACGAATGTGCGATAAAAAATACGAGTTCCCATTTAAAAAATCGAAGTTGACCTTCATTTGACCTTGAAAAATCATTCGAAGGACAAGGTCAGTAGTACCATCGTTTGACCCCTTGGAATCCTCGCAACTTTTGTCTGAAAAATTTTTCGCTATCTTGCCTGGTTCTCGAGATATTAGCCCGTATCGATTAAAAATGAACACCCTGTATACGTAAAAAATGCGAAAAAAAACGAAATCCAAGCATAGTCGAGTTGAGCTGGAATTCCCCATCTACAAATTTCGTGATTTGAAATTTTGGGATATTTATTCAGTATGTCTACAAAAATTGTGTATGTGCATGTATAGCCCATCTACGACTCATCGGTGAAGTTGCGGAAAAATTGAATGAAAACCAATAAAGAACGGAAATGCGGTGAATGAAAGAACCTCAAATCATTTTGGGAATGAACAAAAAAGCCAACCCATTTTCTGATCCTGATTTTCTGATATAAGATGGCCACGTCGCACCGCGGTGTCATTTGTTTTTTCTTTAATGTCTCTTTTTCTGGTATGAAGTTGGGTATATTTATATATATCTTATATACACCTCCCTGCCGGCTTTGTACACCAGCTCTGAGTGCAGAACTTTCACTTCGGAAAGACCAGCCACGCTTCTCAAATATTCAGAACCTAAGACTTCACTTTCATGCATGGTTCTTGTTTTATGGCCTTTTTCACCCGCGTCCGTGTAATTCGTTCATCGACAGCTTTCAAAATTTTTATCATTCCGATAACCGCTGCGAGCCACTGCGAAAAAATTGAATGTTGAAAAGTTATAATTAAATTCTATAACAATCGTGTACCTGTACAGAAAATTATTCTTCAATTAATTTTTCAAGTATGAGTAATTTCGTTGAAGGGTGCAGTATAATAGAATGTAGGCATGTACTACATTATAGAATTTTTTTCTCAAGTCGACAATTTTAAATCATCAATGATTATTCCTCGACGCAAAATTCTTCACATTCTTAGCAGATGAACGATCTATAAAGTCGGGTCAAGGTGATGGAAGATAGTTCCGTGAGTCATGAAAATTAAGATGTGTGATATATGCATGTGATGGGTGTATAGGTAGGTAGTAGATAATATTATACCAATCTGAGTTTCGACTTATTCGTAACGTTCTCAACTTGAACGGCGGTAATGAAGGTGTTTTGCGTGCAGTTAATGAATTTCGGAAGATCCTGTTTGCCCAACCCTTTCACAACTGTTTGTGAGTTCCGGTATATTGCATAATTCCCGGATTCTTGAACTAATTAATCAATAACGGAAAACCATCAGTAAAGATGTGCTTATACTTAATACATGATATACATGTGTATAGGTAGGTATACCATATATTTTTTAACAATCGATATTGACACAGCATTCATTGTATGGATAAATTAAAGTAGATTGTTGAACATCGGTGATCCAACTTTAGAAACTAAGAATTAATTGAAGAATCACCATGTATAAGTCAGTCGATATAGAGAGCGTTGCGGCTTCGGACTTTCTACAGTTAATATAGATATACCATAATCGCAGTGTCTAAAAGACAGTATACAACATTATAAGCGCAACCGTTCATTTATCTCCACATAGTATAATAACTATTTATAGACTGATCTTCAAATGGATCGTATATATATGTTTCGAATCGAACGTTTAACCAAAGTATATACCTATACATCCTTTGTCAGCCGTGTATCATAACCGGAACAATGCCCCGAACCCAACAGTACCGTTAAACATACACAGCGAGTGCCCCATTTGAAATTTGACGTAGAAAAATTTATCGGCTCCACATTAAGCCGAAGTAGATTACGTCGATATCTTCACCAAAAAAGAAGAAGAAATAATTAAAAAAAAAAAGAAACGTTCATTAATGATGCATTTTTACTGGGACCATAAGCAGCTGCAACCTGCAGTCGTCTATACTATACCTTGCCTAGCCGATTATGTGCCTTCTGGTACTCAGAAGAAATGTGAAGGCCGTCACAGTTGATGGCTAAAATACATGTTTAATAACAAAGATATGTGAAATCGATGCATGTATAGGTATTGGTCAGGAAACGAACGAAATACGTGTAATTAGTATTTAAAAAATATGCCGTCCTTCTTATTGACAGCGAGGACATCGTCGCGTGATATTGAAAACTTGTACCGACTATAAGTAATAAGGTATTATCAAGCAGAACAAGTTTTGTTTTTATTTTTGAATAGCATCGATTTATTTAACGTACAGGTGAAAACCACTTTTTCTCTCAGGATTGAAATTTCCAAAACACTGCAAGTGTGTTTAAGTGTTTGTCGAACTGATTTTAACTTTCGTTCTTAATTGTGTTTTAACAAAGGATATTTGAAAGTGACTTGAAACTTGACGTATACCACCGCTGCATTTAGTGTAAAATTCTTGAATGTCCGGTGTACATAAATGAGAATAATACAATTAGAAAACATAAACATTTAATCATATCTGAGTGCGATACAAAAAATAGTTCTGCATATTTATTATAATGTGATTATTTTTCTTCGAGTTATAACGATGAATTGATTGATCTTCCGAAGTAAATCAACCTTGATATTTTAAAAGAAGGGGGAAAAGAACTCGTTTGATATGAATAAGATCACAAATACTCCTGACTAATACAAAACCAAAAAACTGTTCATTATCGTATTTTAGAAGTAAATAATTATAATGAATCACAGCGGTATCGTATATTTGCAAATTTTCAGTACGACTCTGCAGTAACTTTCTCCCTGTAAAAACAAGTTGCCATTATTCATGGAAAAACATTCGCATGAAATATATGTTTACTAGTTAAAATTAATTGAAAATAGTTGAAAAATAGTTAGCGAAGTGAAGTTAATGCAGAGTGAAACGAAAAAATGATTTGTGAACATTCGTGTCAGAAAAACAGAATAATTGGTGAAAATTTTTTGTTTGACGTAATCACATACAGGTTAGTGAGTGTATTAATTGATTACGATTAGCCAAAGGGGGGATGATAATGCCAATATTTTTAACTGCATATCAGACTACTGTATAGCTGCGTGCTGTTGAAATATCTCCCAGTAGAGGCCACAAGTTGATGGGCATCTGCAGGTACGAATGCTCAACGAGAAAGAATCTAGAAAATCGTGCGTAGCTGCGCCCAGCTCATAATGGTTCGATTATGGCCTAACTCGCGACGAGTCGACGGTGAAGAACGATAACGCTCGCTCGTCGTCGCGAATGTAAAATTAAAAGGATAAAAATAAAATTGAATAAGTTCAGTATGAAGATGCCCTTTCAGTTGAAATATCCGGTATACGCGTTACAATCAAAATAATATAGATACTTAATCGTTGGATCGCATCTTGTAAGTAATTTCGAGTCCCAACAATATGTATATACATATATATATATATATATATATATATGAATATGTTGATAGACATTAATATAATATGTATGTACGTGTAAGTTGCATCGCCGAAAAGAGAAAGTCTTTAGGGTTCTCAGAAACGAGAAAGACTTGGAAAGGAATCGGTTGACGCAGAGGCTTTGGATTTGTGTACGTATATTATATGTATGCTTACATACAAGTGAGTTGCACCCAACACATGTGCTATTATACACATGTATACTAATGGACATAGATACACGCTCGTATATCTGTACGGATAACATGATAAGTTCAGTTATGTAACAGCGAGAACTTTGACGTCACAAATATCCAGGATATATGGTCACGCATTTGTCAGTCTCACATGATGTCTCTAAAAATAATACAATTATATTTGAGAGAAATGTTTAAGTTTCTCACGCTCGGGCAATTCGATTCGTGTAATCTCTGTAGATAATAGATTTCAGTCTCATAATTAGATGTGAAATATTTTTAGATCCGATTCCTACATAAATTCTTTCGTAGTGATCAATCATTTAGTCGAATGGCCGAGTGAAAATTATTAAAAAATATTCCTACATCGAATCGGATCGATCGTGATTTTTTTTTAGATGGGTGAGAGGAGGACACACCTGGGACAAATATGAAACAGGGGAAGTTTCATGGTGCGATAAGGCTTGGATTGAAGTTGCTTAGGCTTCGCGGTTGTTTGGTCGCACTTTCATCGTCCCACTTTCTCTGCAAGATGCCACTAAAGTCTACGCACAGCGAGAACTATACTCGTATTGATGTCATTGAAAATTTTACAAGTATATAAAGTTGACGTATTCGTCCTAGTGTGTACGTACGTCCCACTCGTCAGCTACGCCAGAGATATTGGTATATCCTACCTACACGAATGAACGCTTTTCACCTATTCAGTCTCGGACAGTTACGTCGATTTTAGACAATACTTTTTGAGAAAGATTTTTTTCCAACCGACTTCTGAAAAGACTGTAGCACATTATACGATGCACTTCAATCACGATAGGATATTTCGAGGACGTTCTATACTCACGATTAAAAGATCTGACCGATTGCCGAGCGAGGATGTCACAGAATTCATTTCGACAATCAACCTGCACCCACTTTCTCTCATTGAAATACAAAATCCAATTGATATTCACGTGGGAACATTAACCTGTGCTTCCAAAATTGACAAACCTGGTGCTGTACGTTGAATCGAAACGTTAACAACAAAAGTTTCACGCGACTCGCTTCTTGATTAACATTCCACGCGCGATTCTAATAGGTGACTTATAAATACTGGCGAATTTGTAACAGCAATTTATACTAATCGCGTATGAAACGTGCTGAAATGCAAATGCATTCGATTCTACTCGGCAGTTCATACAGTTGGAAGGAAATGAAAAATGAAAATAAAATTATTAAATTTCCTCTGGGCATCTCTGTGAAATTTGTTTTATATTTGACGCTGACATAATGACCACAATTATGAATAATGACGAGGGGCGGTGATCACGCAACACGATATATGCATTGGAAAATATACATACATGTACTATGTATCTACACTTATTTTAATGCAATGACTAAGAAGGATATTTGTATAGAGCGCATGTGAAACACATCGACAGAATATATTAACAATATCGTTTCTGTAAATACATTTCTAATACCGAATAGTAGGTAGCAATCTTATAGTGTGGATATAGTGACGTTAATTATAAGAGCGCAGCTGTAGAACAAATTTCAAACTGTGTCAAGCACAGAATTTGACGTTCTCAAGACATCGAGTTGATTTCTGTTCGGTTTATATTAGAGTATTGTTTTTGACAACTTTTCATAACATACACAGTACGTTTTATTTTACTTTATTTTTTGTTTTGCGGTGATTTGTGTAAATTTTTTTGTGAACGTCAAAATGAAGATCGTTGACTTTGAGTATATGTATAGGTATATGCGGATATACACGGAGCAATTTGAGTGTATGGGTATTGAATGATGATCAATGACTAGTAATTACGGTGGTTATATTTTCTGCTGTTATATACTGTCTGATAGGAAGACGCGCGGACAAGAAAATTTTCACGTGCCACATACAAGCATAAATTAACATAAGTTGCGGTTTGTTTAACGCTGCCACTTATGCAAAATGTACATATATACTCAGGTCGAATGTATACTTACAAACCGTATACGTATAGGACTTTTAGATCCACAGCTAGAGAAAAGCCTGCAGTTTCAAGTTTCTAAAAACTCGAACCACCAAAGAATTGCTCGCACCAAATGCGAGAAAAATTTGACCAAACGTGATGCAATTAGCGATAATCTGGGAAATAACTTATACCTACATAGTATGGGCTTTCATTGTAGATTCTCAAAAATTTTCAATCATGTTCTTCGAATCCGATTTTTACGCGAAATTTCTTGCAGTGTTGTGCGTGGAAAAAAATATAATTTCCAACTGCATAATCTGTACAGACTGAATAATTTGGGATTTTTTTCTTCTACATAAATGTGTGCGTCGGACCGTAGAACTTTTTCGAGTTGTCATTTTTGACTTTCACTGATAACTATTCAAATTATCGCGCTGTTGAAGAAAGTCACTGAAGCATTTCCGGTGGTGTAAAAAAAAAGTAAGTAAATAAGATAAAAATGAACAAATATAAATTGCTGCTGGCGGAGACATAAGTACGATTCAGAACTATAAGGGTCACACCGAGGGTCACACTCTAGTTGACGATCTGAACTCGAAATCCAAAGAGATGCACATCAAGGTCATTCTCTCAGACTAGATACTTTCCGGCAAACAGCTCTCTCTAATTATCACTGTTAACATTCATCTGTAAAGTTGTTGAAGGTTCAACGCGCACGCGTCCATCTGACTCAACCGAGAGAGCTGTCGATACGCGGGATGAGAAATTAATTCTTCTCGCTAAATTATTTTTCAGATCAAGTTTCAAAAATCGAACTGTGACAGAGAATTTTCATACAGAGCGTTTCTACAACAGCTGTGAGATTGTTTTTGATCGCTAACATCAGGAGAACTCACATCCGAAACAATAAAAATTCCTATCTCTCTGTACACCGGATTAGTAATTTAAACACTCCAGATCTTCCGCGATCCTAATTTTGCGGTTATCGCATGTTACACATCTAACCGAAAAACAACCGCAGATCAAGCATGAAATACAGTTCATATTTGGTGGTTCACCAAAGTTCAGTTTAGGATTCTGACATATTATAACCGCTAAGCCAATGACCATAATTATTTAGCGAGTCGTAAGAGTTTTGTGGCATAATTTTGCCCAAAATCTTTATTATGATTCGGTATGATTTTTTTCTTTTTTGTCTTTTCAACCAATTAATGTGCACAATTTCCATCATTGTTATATCCCGTGTACAAACTTTTGTACGTAATCAGCTTATGATTTTCAATAATTGAATTTTAATAGGATATGTCGTCATTTTTTCTTCATTTTCTTCCAGATTGCCAGTACAGCGACAATACACCACCGGTGATGTGGCTCGACCGGAACTGGATTCTTCCAGATTCAGAGCCAGTTGGAAGTATTGTGACGAGGGCTAGGGCTGAAGATAACGAACAGGACGAGCTGACCTTCGGATTGGAACCATTAGGGCAAAACTTAAATTGGGAAAATACCCCACAATCTCCACTTCCTTTTTACATCGATAATTCTACCGGAACTGTGTTCGTGAACGAATCTTTGAAAGACAGAGTGAGTATATGATAACTCATAATTGTGCGTATTTTGATGACGAATAACAAATTGCAGTTTTGTTTTATTTCTTCGATAACTGAACGTCATTATTCCATTGACTTTATGTACCTCGGGGGAAAGTCGATGGAAAATGGTTGTTGATTTCTCTCTGAAATGGAGTGTCTCCTCCGACGCTGAAATATCGAAACAAGCTTTCTCATGTTTAACGAAATCGGTGTAGACTTTTTTTTTTTTTCTATTTCCTCTATCTTGTTATAGAGCCCACAAAATTCACCGCAAACTCCGAAGGATGCAGATGTATAATTTATCGGAAATATTATATTTCTTAATGTCTCCTAATGCCCGACACGTCAAGTCTTTAGGTTCAGTGTTTAGGCACACCACAAGTCTATTGAATGTAAAACCAAATTTTCTTGTATTTTTTAAGCTCATAGGCTGCTGCCTGATCAAGAAGTAATTTTATCCTCTCCTCACCAATCGCCCGTCCACTGAACCTTCGCAGAGTTCAAAGAAATCATATAATAAGATAGTTACGTCTTTAATCGCGGAAACGATAACTGTACGTCTATTGAAAGAAAATGATATTACTCACTTCTGATGTAATGAATTCAAGAATACCAGATACTTTCAAATATAATAGTAAAGAATATTCTGAAAAATATCACAATCGTGCACTATATTGGAATTTAAAAGTACATTATAAGTCGATGCGATATGTAGGTAATACTTAAAGTTGCGTGGACAAAAACCATGCATGTAACTGTTTCAAAGATTCTCGACCAGTCTGACTGAAATCAGTCCATCAGGTCAAGAGTAACATTACGACAATTACTCTGAAACGGATCGTTCAGAAAATTAGGCTGATGTGGTTGAGGAATAAATTCAGTACGTTCAAAATTCGTTTGCTACTATAATAAGTAAAATATTTCTAGAACTTCTTTCCCCCCAAATAATTCACATATTTCATGGCTTCAATAACATTTATAAATGTCGGATTGATTCTTCGACGCGTGTACCCTTCTGAATACCAGAGCAACGCCATATCTTGGTAAGATCGATCCAGCGCCGGTTGCCGGTTGGAGAGTCTGCGATCTATAAGCTGAACACATATATAAGCACAATGCGGTGTAGAACGTATCTAGAGATCTGCAGTTTTCATCCTGTGAGTTACTTCGAGCGCGCGAAGTTGGTTGCGTCCATTGCATCGTTTCTTAGAATCTAACGTGTCTTTTGCTTGATTAAGCTTCGACCACTCGTTTAACGTTTCGCGTGCTTGTCTCGCGTTTCCAGGGAGGTGAGGACCTGAACCTCTACGTGACAGTCACTGATGGAATGCTCACTGCGAAAACCGCGGTCTATGTAAACATCAAAAACACCTCGGCACCAAATGGAGGCAACACTAGGTAAATATAGTAAATACAAATTGTGCGCATTTGTCTTATGTTAACTCATGAAAGTCTAGCGTATACCTATATACGTGTGTAGACTTGCGGTAAGAATATACGTAGCGCTATTGAAAAGAACCGTAAAATATTCATGTCAAATTTATTACTTCCTCTTTGAGCTTTTGTTAAAACATATATAGGTGGATATATATTAGACCTAGTTTAAGGTTCGCTCTGGGAAGTAGTTGTTTACTTTTAATTTCATATAAAAATACTTTTTAATTACGGGTGTTGTAATTCTAAGACGAGAAAAAAAGAATACAGGGAAGCTGTAAGAGTATATTTTGTCAGGCATTACCTTGAATTTAGAACGTAGAATATTATCAACATTTTGAAATCATCGTGACGACACGGTGTTTTTCCCGTACAGTTATAGTCATGACAATTGACTCAGTTCATGACGTCACTATCTGTATACTGTATGCTTGCTATAATCAGACGAATTCAATTAACAACAAGGTGATTCTAATCGTATATCTTTATCCGGCGTTTGACCGCAAAAATCGAAATTTGGGTATCCAATAATGACTGTGATTGCAGATCTCCGTTCTCAAATCAACACGGCTCCGGTGGTCGGATCAGACCACCTTTGGTCGGACTTCCAATCCTACAAAATTATCCTCGACCTCCGCCTCCGCCTCCGCACATTCCATCAAATCCGAATCCTTCGAAAGCTCAAACAACAAAGCTAGAGCCAAAAAATCCGGAGCCGGAAATGACAGAAGTTCCATCGTCTACAGCAGCGACGAAAGAAGATGTTGAAACAAATGAAATTGCAGTACAAACCCGGACAGCGTTTGGCGCAAATGTCACTCCAAGCGAACCATCTCCAACTCAAGATATCGCCATGACGATTGTTCCCGTCGCAGCGGTCTGCGCCTTGGTTCTCGGATTAGGATTAGGCGCTTGGTCACTTAGGCACAAATTCTGCGGGAACCGGAAGGCGAAAGAGGAAATGGTGAGTCATGTTTTTATCCCTAATTCCAACAAATATCTGCGCTACAAAATTGCATTATTGGAACAAGGAAAGTCTCTTCGCCGATTCGGTTCGACAAAGTTAAAGATAAGATTTCAAGAGACTCCTCTCGAGTTCCGTATTATATAATCGAACGCATTCAATCGTTTTATTTAGAAGGAATCAGCTTCGGCCAGTATTTCCAACATATCGGACAACCCATCGCTTGTCTTTAACGGATGGCGTGGACCGAAGGCTCGTAGTAACACGTACGAAGGTCCCGACAAAGAGAACTCGTCAGGAATTCAACATAAATCAGTCGTCGATAATTGGGAGTTTCCCAGGCATCGGCTCAAGGCAAGTGCTCTATTTCCAACTCAATGTCTTCGAGACATTTTATATTCCGCGTATAACGACGAATCGCCTATAATAATATATCCACAGCATAGGGGTGAAAAAATGTATCTTATATAATTTTATTCCGCTTCAAGATTTTCAACATTCTTGGTGAAGGGTGCTTCGGTCAAGTGTGGAAGTGCGAAGCCCAAGATATTGCCGGAAAGTCTGGCCCGATTATTGTAGCTGTTAAAACCTTGAAAGAAAATGCGACGGAACGAGAGAGATTGGACCTTGCCCAAGAGCTGAAAGTTATGAAATCGTTAGAGCCGCACCCAAACGTTGTCAGATTATTGGGATGCTGTACGGAACGGGAACCGATGTTTGTCATACTAGAATACGTAAGCGGTGGTAAACTTCAAAGCTTTTTGCGAGCTTCCAGAGAAGAAAGAAATCACGGTGGACCTGGTTTGACCTCGAGGGATCTCACTGGATTTGTCTATCAGGTTTTTATTTTTCTCTTTATGCAGTAAATTACAGTTGCTGTTATAACTTGACAAAACATAATAACGTTAATTATTCTATCATATCCTCCATCCATCTGAGAAATGTAATCGTAAAAAATTCTTCAATAAAATTCCAGATCGCGAGAGGAATGGAGTATCTTGCAACAAAGGGAGTCATCCACAGAGACCTTGCTGCCAGGAATATTCTCATAGACGACAATCGTGCTTGCAAAGTTGCGGATTTTGGATTCGCAAGAGACGTTGCGGTGAATCAAATGTACGAACGGAAGTCGGAAGGACGACTACCGATCAGGTGGATGGCGCCAGAAAGTCTCTACGACAATATATTTTCTGTTAAGTCCGATATTTGGAGCTTTGGAGTTCTGATATGGGAAATTGTTACCCTTGGATCGACGCCTTATCCCGGTCTGGCCGCTGCCGAGGTGAGAAATCAATTTTTAATGAAAATTTGTACAAATCAACGTTCTTCAGAATTAATTTTCCATTAAAAAACTTGCTTCAGCTTCTGTGCAGCGAAATTACATGGCATGGCTTGACTCACAGTTCTTGAATACAACAACCGCGCAATAACGGTCGTTGAATCCGTTAGGAATTAAAACACAGATGTATTATGACAACAAACGTTACTCTAAGCATACTTAGTTACCATTATGTGAAGAAACCAGAAGGCATATACAGTAGAATTACATATTTTTATCAGCGTCTAATATAATGTCCTGCTTGGTATATTTATGCTATCGGTCGAAATATACAGCTAAACCAGAGACTTGTAGATTACCGGGATATGGTAGATGAAAAAAAAGAATAAAAAGAACGTAGTATCTTCTTAAGCATGGCATTGACTGAAGATATTTGATCTGTAATGCAGGTTCATCCAATACCTCCAAGAATTTTTCTGATACAATAAATAGTGGAAAAGTTTTCGAATTAATTATTTATTGGATTGATGAAAAAAACGATTTGAAGGCCGACTCGTCATCAGTGATAATGCTTCCCGCTTCCATGGTTAAACGTAATGATTTTTTTTTTTTGGCAGGTAATGAGGCGGATAAAGGAGGGGTACAGATTGGACCGTCCAGAGCACTGTAAACGGGAACTTTACAACATAATGTATTACTGCTGGGACAAAAACCCGGCGAGTAGACCTTCGTTTACCGAGCTAGTCAACCTTACCGAAGGTCTTCTGCTAGACGAAACCGATTACATTGAGTTGGATAGATTTCCTGACCATTCGTATTACAACGTACTTAGCCTGAGCGGCGAAAAACTCTGAAATAAATCGCCGAAGATATTGTCGAAGGCGAACAAGAACTGACCGATCTACGAGATAACTTTTCCAATTACTGTGTATTATCGTAATTTGAGATTCACTCATAAAACTCTTGCGATAAGTTTAATCAAATACTTGAATGGTGTGAATGTCTGTGGAAAATTACAACGAATTTCAAACTTCAAACGAACTATGAATGTTATCTTTTAAATATCTATCAAAATAATTATTTTCAGTTTTAGTAAATACGTAGATAAGAAGAAATGGGTATGAAATACTTCTGTACATACGTAAAATACCTTCGATAGATGAATAATCGGCACAATTGTAGAATAAATCGAAAATATTCAAAAGTACCTATAAGATTATGTAGTAAAGGAACTTGTAAATCTGTGATTTCGCTTTCGCGAATTTTACACCACCCCTACGCGTTGTTTCAGGATCTCCGATTTATTTACAGGCGATTAGACAGCGGGTTCGAATATTATTAATCGGAATATTATTAACCTCTTTGACAAGTTTGACTTTCAAAGTTTACCCCATCAAAAAATAATGCTTGACCGTTATTCGGAGAAAACATATTGTGTAGAAATCTAGATAGGAAAAGAAAGAAACTACGAAAGATAAAAAGCAAAAAGAAAAATGTAGCTCTGCTAAATTTCTAAGGACTAATGTGTAAATATAGTGTTCATTTTTGTCAGTAAGTTAGTGTGTACCATTATATAATGATAATAAGTAATAAATAATATCAAGTCTTGTATAGTACCTAAACTGAGTTTTGGAATTAATTATTATTCTCTGCAGTTTGATAGTAAACGGTAATTGATATACAAATATTTGATATCGGGGCTTTGGTTCACATGCTTTGCTGTGGACTCGAGATCATTTTATCCAAGTACCTTATCATTTTGCGGTTTATTTACAACAGCTGTGCCAAAAAAACGAGTTTTAATTTATCACAAACATGACCCAGTAAGTTTATTCTGAAATTTCAAATACGCCATGAAACGAAATGAGAACCAAAAGCCAAAAAGGTATCGTTAGATGTTTTTCAGAAGTAAAATTCACTTTTGAATCCGGCTGGCAACAAAACGTCCGGGACGACCGCGTCTTTCTATCAGGAATTCATTTTTCACTGCGTAACAGATTCAATAACTTTGATTCAACCTCAGATTCAACCATTTGCCGAGCTTTCATCAGATCAAATTCAGTCAACGATCGAAACGTTGACTGAAGATTTGTATTTTTGAAGCTGTTATTATTTTGTTAACAAAAAAATACGCACCGCAATAATTATTTGGCACTGAACAAAACAGAAACCGTGATAATTATTTTTCAGAGCTGATATTATTTTGTTAGAATGGTACACCTGGTTAGGTTGATTCTGAATCGCTTCGCGGCCAAGCGAGCATTTGGACAATTTTTTCGTGTAGCTGGGCCGGCTACGAAAAGTTGTCCAAACGATCTTGGCCGCGAAGCGATTCACGATCAACCCAACCGGGTGTACATTGTGCACCAAGAGCGAAAACTGGCGTTTAGGTTCCCGAGGCGAAACCGATTTAATCCGGATTTAATATTTTTTGGACTCACAAGAATTGCCATCTTCATCATAATGAAGAAATCTCTTGAGGAAGTATGCAATTATACGCTATTTTCATTTGTATAAGAAAAACGTTTTTCACTTTTGAATGATTTTTTACAATATTTGGAAAAAGTCGATAACTGCTTTTTGGCAACTTCGCATCGATAACAAGGAAAATTGAGTCTGCGGGTTTGGCATCATAAGTGGTATCTACACTTATCGACTACACCGAATTTACCGGCCATATCACTCCACTAGAGATCCTTTACTGACAAAAGGGTCTCTACACTCCATCTCGACTACGCCTTGCCGAAAGCAACGCCGAAGCTGGCAGATTTAGTTGGTAAGTCAGGGGGCTCCTACAACGCCAAACCCGCAGACCCCGCTTTGTGGGGTTACATTTTACCTAGGGCTGACTGTCTTTAGTCAGTTAGTTATCCAATCTTCCGACAACTCTGCAGTCAACGGTAGTTATCTTTCGTCAACGAGAACGTTGACTGAAGATTAGTCGAGACGTTGACGATTAGAAAGACTGACGTCGTTGACTGACGTGTTCTTATATCTCCCGCCACTGGAAATCAAAGACGGTCGCCTCCCCTTCTGTCGATGCGGCCCTGCACTGATCTCTTGGCGGCCATAGCTTCAAGCATTGGTCTACTGAAGGAGCAGACGACGTAGTATTAAGCAGCCCGCCAGTGGTCTATGTATTGTCGAGCGGCGTGGATGAATTTTTGTTGTTCCCAGATATCGCAAATAAACGTACACTGTCAAAAATTTTGTTACAGTGGTTCTCACCTGGTGTTCTACGTATTGAACGAGCCAGAAATCTCGTTATGGATACGGACAAAAGCAGTGTGCCGTATTCGCAGAGCGGAGACAAAAAGCAGGATGAGGTTAGTTCAATACCGACGACATATCTTGCGGTTGTTTATTCCCCTGTCATCAGCTGATGTGTAATTTAAACGGCCGATGTTGTGTTCTACCTTCCTAAACAATGATTGTTTCTTGCCATTAATGTTCCGTCATTGTAATCAATCCCAAGTGTTAATTGATCAATATAGCTCCTGCTATTGTCGCACATTTATATTGCTTATGGATTATAGAATGCGTGGGTGGTATCAGTTTACTAATTGCGGTTTTAATTTTAATCCTTAGCGCTGACGTAAATATCAAGCAAACCAAATATAGCGATCAGCACTGTTCGCATACGATAATTTTAATCAAATTGACCGATTTATCGCTCATTATTGCTTATTTATTCCCCGTGAAATGGCAGCTACTCTAAAACAGCTAACATTAACTCCCAAAATTGTTTTGAACTTTATATTTTGTTTTTCACACGTCATTTTTCAGGACAGCATTTTTCGAGCTTTAGTAGAATAATTTTTAGTACGAAAAATTTGAAAAAGGAAGCTGTATAGAAAAACTATTGAATTTTCATTGCAAAAAATTCCACGCCACACGGTTTATATCATCGCTATAGTTCCATGGGTGTCAGCTATATTGCTTATGGTTTCAAGTACGCGAGTCGATTTGTCCGTGCTCATATAATTATAGAACTTTGATGTAAACATACCATGAATGATAAAAAGCAGTATGAAAACGGTGGAAGGTTCTGATTTTTTTTTTCAAATTCTCCATCATTTTTGGTTTGGTGCCAAGTATGGTTTTGACGTTTTTAAACTTTAATTTACAGTAGATGTACTTTATATCTTGGAGTTTCGTAAAATAAAATGATAATGGGACTATTCGCGAATCAAGTGTTAAAGCGCTAGCCAATCGTCGGATTTATGAATTTGCATTTGTACCTAGTTTTTCTGTGTCTTTTACGGTAGGGAAGGTAAGGTTGACTGAGAACAACATTTTTCGTATTGTGTACGTGTAACAAATTATTGGTGCATAAAAAACTTTTAAATATTATCGAATTGCAGAAGTTGCTGGAACCGTTCACTTATATTCTTCAAGTTCCTGGTAAACAGATAAGAGCAAAATTGGCCCATGCTTTTAATTATTGGCTAAAAATACGCGAGGACAAACTACATGCTGTCGGCGATATCACCCAGATGCTCCATAACTCTAGTCTTTTGTGAGTATACATAAAATGTACGATTTTGAAAAACAAGACATTACAACTTTTAGTTACTATGTAGAATACCTTGATATACCCACCTAGTAACAACTTCCAATGAATCAATCAATCGTGCAAACTCGACGATGTTCTCAACTGCTTCACGTAAAAAATTATTGTGTGGAATTTGACAAATTCTACCGCAATATGGATTTGCTTAATCAACATATATCTATATTCAGTTTTTTTAACGAGAGCCTGTTTCCTCCTGCGCGTGCGATCCGCTCGCGAAATACCGGTAGAATTTGGTCCTTCAAAGAAATTGGAAGATCGTTGGTTTTTTACCTCCGAAAACAACAGTGTACACATATCCGGAATGTAGGTGTTTTTTTCTGTTATGACTGAAATAAAAATTAAAAAATTAAAAAAATTGTTGCTGAACAGGCATCCGCAAAAATTCGTCGGTCGACAAGAAGAATTACTTGCAATACGTAACTACGGTGACATGCTTCCGAAGTTCGTCTTTTCAGTGAAACAAGATCAGTTTATTCGGTAGATATTTTTTATTTGCTTTGAATGATAGATATTTTAAATTAATTTATATCTAATTGTATCGTTCTTTACTTTTTGCTTTAGCGGGCTTCAATGTTTCATTCATTACGTTTATTAATTTTTCAAAGCTTTCAACTAATCTGTATAATAGGACAATCGCAAACGTCGTCTTAAATTTACGAACATACTGATCATTTTATGCCTTGACGCTGCATGATCATCTTTATAAATCGTGTGCGTGTCTTTCGACCTTATCCTTCAAGATTTATTTATTCGATCAAAATTTTTATATCTTTCGCGAAGTAGTGCAGCAGGCGGGAGTAATATTTTCGCGGTAATTAATGTTTGAGGGGGTTCGTTAAAAAATCGGGCAACTGATGAAATTCGATATATTGCTAAATGATCTTTTGTCGCCCCAGAAAGTGTGGTTTTTTGAAAAAATCGCATCTATCACAAAATCACATTGAGTAATGCACTCGTATCCTTTTTGTGCTAGCCATCTTATTTGGAAAAAACTGATGATCTCATAGAAAAATTATGCATCGTAGTCTGTAATTTTTAACGCCGCGGATTTCGATGACGATACACAATTGATATCTATGTATTTACATACTAACCATCTGTGTAAATATTTGCACGATCCAGTTTGAGCATCCTACAATTATTTTGGCATAAGACATTCCTGTTTTTTCGTAGGATAGATGACATTCAAGATAACTCTATTCTGAGGCGTGGGATTCCCGTGGCACACTCAATTTATGGTGTTGCTAGCACCATTAATGCTGCGAATTACGTACTGTTCATCGCGCTCGAGAAAGTTTTGGCGTTGAATCATCCTGAGGTGAATTACAACCTCGATCAGAGATTACTGCCAATAGTAATGAAATCTATCTACATTCTGTACAGGGTGGTTCCATTGACCTGTCCATGTAGGCTTGATTTCTCAAAAACGATGAACGACACAAAGCACAAAAAAGTTTCAGACAAAAGTTGCGGGCGCGGGGCTCAGAGACCGGGGGGGGGGGAAGAAAGTTGGAATGCTCGATTTGACACAGTAGTTGGCAATGGTGTGCTTTAGTTTTTCAAAAAGGATCCCATAACTGTGTTCCGGAAACTACAAGTTCGATCAATTCTGTATAGAAAAGTACAAGAGTGACGGAGTTAGTAGCCACATGGAGTAGAATTGTAGTAATGATGGTAGAGTCAGAACTTGAAGATAAGTTGGTACCAGCCAACGGTATCAGAGGACTCGCGTATTTATGGTACACATTACAATCCTGCGGTACTCAATTATAAAAGTATATTTGGGTGCCGGAAGTCATTTTGAATCACCACAGTTTGAAATTTGAGGGTAATTGAATTGTGACCCTATCCTGGCTCTGGCAGCGCAACCTGGGTCAACTTGAGCATCTCAACTTTTTTTCGCCCTCTGTGCCACGCAAATTTTGTGAGAGTTTTTTTTTTAAGCTTTTTGTGTTCGAAAAATCGAGCTCGTTTGAGCAATTGAAATGAAACACCTTGTAAATTAAATGAAATACCTAATTGCATATTGCTGAACAGGCTACCGAGGTTTACACGGAACAGTTACTCGAACTACACAGGGGGCAGGGAATGGAAATCTACTGGCGAGACAACTACATTTGCCCTTCTGAAGAAGAGTACAGAGAAATGACGATCAGAAGTGAGTTACAATGCAGATCATGAGATTCAGCTTGTTTTCCTTCAGTTCACATTTCGTTCCTAAATTTTGTCGTTGACTAATCTGAAATATCGAATATTGCGTAAGTATATGGAATATATTTTAATCATGTTTTTTGCGTGAACAGAAACCGGTGGGCTCTTTAATCTTGCTGTGCGATTGATGCAATTATTTTCTGATTGTAAAGAGGACTTCACACCGTTGGCGGGAATCTTAGGATTGTATTTTCAAATCAGGGATGATTACTGCAATTTGTGTTTACAGGAGGTAATTATTTATGGTTAAATGAATAAACAATTTTGATTGACATCATCCTTGAGCTTTCAAAAGCAGAAAAACGTAGGTATAACAGCCTCCTTCTGCGCATAACTGTATACAAGTGTCTTGCACTAGCTTTGTAAATATTTATTAACTGCTCGAGCTTATGTTATCAAGCTCGTTAAGTTTATATTCGGAATACTTTTTAGCACAGTACTTTACTTAAGCTAAATATTTATGACTCTACGACTCTTTCGATATACATCAATCTTGCTTATTAGATCATCAGAGTTATGCTTTTTTTTATAACGTCAAATATTGAGTAATGTTTGTTTGATCGTTGGATGGGGCGTGTACGTGTTAAAATTGATTGTGAATATCTCTGGGCGTTCAGTATGGGTTCAGATATGCAAGCTCTTCAAAAACGTTTATAAAATCTAGATGTCACTATATAGGTATACAGAATACTGAATACTTTTCAATTCGGATTTTGTTTCAGTATACAGAGAACAAAAGCTTCTGCGAAGATCTGTCCGAGGGAAAATTTAGTTTTCCAATAATCCACGCGATACGAACTCAACCCGAAGACCGGCAGATAATGAGTATCCTTTACGCGTCTATTGCGCCGTAAAAATATTTCGTAAACTTAGCTCATGATTTACAGCGTGAATTTCAAAATTACGGAATTTTCATTGACCGTGCAGACATTTCGCATTTTATTAAATTGAGAATCTCACCAAGATATTCCTTAACGATAAATGCAAAGACATTCTTCGGCACCGCACAACGGATGTGGAGGTAAAACGATACTGCGTTACGCTATTGGAAAAATTTGGATCTTTCGGGCATACAAGAGAAGTTTTGATGGAACTTGACATGAAGGCGAGAGCGGAGGTCCAGAGACTCGGTGGCAATCCACTTCTCATCAAAATTCTAGATGAACTTCTTACCTGGCAGAGAACATGAGCTGAGCTTTTTTTTGACATCTTTAAATTTCAATCCACAGTGGTTGAAACTTTAAACCAAAAGTCATATACGTATAGTAATTTTCTTCAGGAGTTTCGTACGGCATGGAATCCGTGATATTTAAGTGATTTCAAATAGAATTCGAATTAGTAATATGTTCAGCAAAATTTGGTCACGAGCATTTCTTTCTACGAATCGCACGATTAATTTCCAGTCATAAAATCGAATTCCTGTATCGCGAGATTTATTGTAAGAAACTATACGCGTATTCTAGATAATAGTAGTGGAAATATAAATTGACAAGTTCGAAAGATGAGTAGTAGCAGCTGATTATAGTGCGAGAAATTGATAAAAATCATCTCACTAATTTTTTCTGCTGATTACACCACTGCATCGGTATATCACTGTGACGTCGGAAATCTCAATGTTCTGAAAAATTAATTCCTAATCTTGTCATGAGATCTTTATCTTCACTTTTTTTGGTACAGTTCGATGCATTATCACCGGGACAAATTTTGTTCGCTATGTAGACGTTGGCTTTGAAAATATACATTCTTGTTTTCAGCGTAATGTAAAATTCTACGTCTGGCATGTGCTGTGTACTTAAATTTTCAAGACAAATGATACTGATTTAATTTTGTACTTTATATGGTATATTTTTCGAAATTTAATGCTGCATCTTATCTACTAATTATAACTGTATGTATTGGTAGGATTTTATAGAATAGTAAACTACTCTTCGGAGCTTGAGACAATACGATAATTCTTTAAAGAACTCAATAGGTTTTGAAGTGCGATAAAGTCCGTATAATTAGTATAGATATAGCCCTCAATCACAGTATACATATGGATAACATAGTCTGTAAACTGTGCCTCAATCCATATTTAAGAAAAAAAATCTGAATTTCAGAATCCTTCTAGTTGATAATAATAATAATAGTACAGTAATGTTATAGGTAACGTAAATATTAATAGCCACGTTTTCGCATAGCAGAAATGTTACGCAATATTTAAAAATTAATTAATACTCTGAATTGAGTTCAAGTTCACTCGCTACGCTACTTGCTTAGTCCTATCAGGATTTCGTAAAAAATGCCCCAGGGACCTAAGAATTCTGGTCAAGGACGTTAGGTTGAATATGCGAGCATCGTATTATATTTTCCTGCATTTTTTGTTGTATACACCAAATAGTAGTGAATAAATTAAAAAAAAGTTTTTGTCTACATCGAAAATACATCGACATATAGTATACCCATCATGGCGATAAAATAAAAATATTGGGAAATATCACATTGAATTTTTAAAATTCAAGCATAATCTCATAAAGACTGTCCGCAGGTCCCTTGATCTAATAGACCAATAGAGTCGCATTTTTTAAGACCAGTTGAGATTTTAGGATAATTTAAAATTTTTATTAACTATACTCGAGAAGTTTCCTAGAGTACTTTTATTTATAAGTAATCAGGACAACGCGATCCAACGGTGCTAATAGAGCCACGCTCATCGTCAAAGAAGACGAAATGTGCATCAACATTAATGTTTCGAATAAACGCTTAGCCAAGAGTTCATCAGTATTCATCGATCCTTCCATTAATTCTACACATATTCTTTTATACCTCATAGATTTATCGTTAATGTCATGGGACAGAAAATAAGTATTCAAGTTTGATAAAATGTTTGTTCTTCTCGAGCGATCCGATTATATTTCAATGGATTTTTGACATCGGTCGATTTGACATGGATTCAAATATTACTATGTACTTCACATGTCTTCGGGATCGGCGAAAAGTCTGTATGAATTCTTTGGAATATCAAAATAACTGAACCTAGTATAATCTTATTCTGGAGGTCCAGATTATCATAGTTGGTTTGATACCTATAAAAAAACCTTGGCGCTCAATCGTACAGTATGGAGATGTGTACATACACGTAGACCCATATGAATTAATCATCGAAGTCGTCCCGTTTGTAGCAAAAACAATGAAATAGAATAATTCAACACAACCATGTCGTAGATAATGGAGCCTACATGAGTTGTGATTTTTAAGTAATTTTATTATCAACCATAATACATGTACAACAGCATATAATAACTTAAATATTTAATAAGTAGTAAAAATAATAATTATAATACAATAAGACTTTGGTAGTTGATTTATGTATATCTACTAAACACGTGTATATTGTATTAATATTCAAACTATAATAATTCAAATATCGATAGACACGGTTATGTATAAAAGTGTATGTGTACATTGAATTCTCACATCCCCCGCAGAATAATACACGACACATTTTGGCACAATTGATTTTCCAACGTAGCTGCGTCTAATTATTTCCACGGCTCATCGTTAGGTCATAATTATCATGTTTATAACCTTACGCACGATAGCTCCTATATCATATATCTACTATACGTGCGGAGTTTATAATCATATTCTACACTGCCGCCTCAAGTTTTGAGTCCGTTAGTTTCTAGTTTGCTACACCCCTTTACACGTGCTGCAGACCGATGCGGCTAGATTTATTCCCGAGTTTACACCCTATCCCACTCAACTTCACTCCACACAGCACTCTGGGTCTCGAGAGTTCATTTCTTCTATTTATACATGTACATATTTTCTTTTTCCAAAGCTCCAGCCTCATTGAGGCCCCGTGTACACTAAGACAAGGTTGCAATCTGGCATGTCCTTAGCTCGGGTTCGCTGTCCTCGTCTGATTCACTGGCCCATGAGGGCTGTCGCTCTTGTCACATTTCCCCGTCACTCTCGGCCATCCGACAGGTCGATCCTGGAATCCCGTCGTCCAAGACCTCCGTCACCTTGAAGAAAACATATGAATTCACATCGATGGCTTGGTTGGCAAGTGAACTGACAAACGTGGATTTTTCCAATCTGATATTTGCGATATAACGTTCAAAGATTTCTGTCTGACGGCAGAAAAAATCTCTCAAAAGCCGCAGTTGATACCATGTTATCTTCTACGTGCGCATCCTCTACAGGAAATTCGGGAGAGAAGGGAGACGTAATTCTTGTAATTCATAAAAGTCATCTTTTTGTTTTCTCAAAGTTGGAGTTAGTTATGGAATTTTCATCTACACGCGTATCAGAAATTCGAATTTTTGAAACGATTGATGTTGGACACTAATTTTTGTTGAATCATCGACATGGATTTTATTTTATTTTCCTGTTTTCAAGGGTGATGTTTCGGGGAAAAAATCATTCACGGTGTTTCATCCTGCGGTGTTCAGCATATTTCGTATTTGTTGACCAAGATTCTAGTTAAAAATTAAATTTTGACAAAAACTATGGCACGACTATAGAGGCTGATAAAAACCATATCTTTACCCAAGCTACTTACCAAAACATCTTCAAACCGATCGTAACTCTCAGGCCGAGTATTGAGGAGGCTTTCACCGACGCAGTCGGCACTTCCTGCAAGTTCATTTCCTCGACGTGAAAGAGCGCTGGCCACTATATGCAGCAAAGAGAGGACCGCTAACAAAGCAGCTGGAATAAAGCCAATTATAATCACCATTAATCTCATCGTCGAGATAGAGATCGTACACAATTACTTGACATGTATATATGTATCATTACTTTAAGGACGATTGTATCGAGCTTTACGTATAATAATCCGAGTATCATTATAATAATTATTATTATTATTGGTATATAACGATCAGAGAATCATACACTTTTTTTTTTATCTGTAGTAGAAAAAAGTATACCGAAATATTGAAATTCATATTGTAAAATATGGGAGAAGTGTAAGAAGCCGGTACGTGTACCACAGGCATGGTATATTGAAAAGGCAATTGGATATAAGCCCACCGGCAACGAAAGATAGCCAAAGCCTGTGTGGCTTCCAAGCCAAGATGCACGATAATGGCAGATAGAGAATAGCTCTCCGCCATCCTCTAGTTATTGCCAGCACTCCAGACCAGCAGCCCCAACACAAAGAATCATCGTTCCTGGAACCAAATACAAATACCAGTTTTCTAAAGAGTGTTGCAGAACATTTCATACAGAGCAGGGACAGATTTTCAGACCGCAATTTATTTCTGTATTTTTTTATTTTATTTTGACTTATTAACTCGACGAATTTTCCCCGATTTCTGGGATTGAATTGAGAGAATTCAAGGGGAACTTCGCCGAAATCGGCCAGTAAACTTTGACCTCGACTCCGACTGAACTTGGATGGTAAGTTAATCTCAGCTTCGGGGTTCTAGATTGTAATTATTGTGCGATATCGAGGGATCGTATTTAATCTATGTATCCAGTCTGAAATTTTCTGGATGTAAACAGATGCAATAATTCCTCGTACTGAATCGAATCAGTGATAAATCCCTCATGTTATCCGCCGACACAGGTGCGCAAGAAACTCGTAGTCGAATACTTGATCAGGATTAGGTTTAATACGCTATACCAAAGTTTCACGGCGTTTCTAGAAATCGCATTTGCGAATCTACTCATTGGCACATACATTCATTCAGGATTTAGACGCTCTGAAATTGAAATACCCGTACTAACATAGTCAGAAGACGGTGATTATTGGATTGGCCATAATTGCGGAGCTTACCCCGTTTTCGTCTACACCTATCTCCACTCGATTTACCAGGTAATTGTCCCCTCATGCAACTCCGACTGTACCTATGGGGCATTCCGTGTCAACTGTATCAGATTTTCCGCAAATTCATATATTACTTATAAATTTTTCTGATGTTATTTGTGTTAGAACCTGGAAAACATTCCGAAAAGATTTCTCTTACTGTTGTTTTTCGAAATTTCCAAAGAGCGTTCAAACTATCTCAAAAACAGTCGATATGATAAAAGTTTTGGAAAGTCTGACGTTTGATTCTGATTATGTTAAAAAAATCAAAAGTGATGACGAACGATTAACTTCTCAGATGTCTTCAAAATTTATCATTTGATCAAATAATCGTTGTTAATTTATTTTCCAAGAATAAAGAACATATCCAAAATTGAATTTAATTCAATTCTGTGGAGCAAAAAAAAAACAATAAGGGTCAGAACCCGGTGACACTTAACTCGGAATACCCAAATACATGTACGTAGCTTCATACGTATACCGGACTCAGGAAAACCCGGAAGGGTGTACTGGATAGACGGTTTCCGTCACCCTTGTGTAGGTATTTTTAGTCCCACAACTCGCGCGGAAACTAGCTAACGTTGTATCCAATTCATCTACCAGTAATCTCTCGAACTTGGAACGAAAATTGCGCAGTTCCCACTGGTGTGTCCACAGTATTTTTACACGAGACACATTGAATTATAGGTACCAACCGTCAACGATAATCAGAAATTAATTTCCGAAAAGGCAATTTATTTTATAAATTTATTTAGAGAGAATTGGGGTGGACCAAAATCGAAGCATTCTGTGGGGTTGTAAAGATTACTTTTTACGTGCAGATGTACTATAGGTATAAAGATAGAATAAGAACTTCCATTACTCACCTGATGCACACTTGGATGAATAACGAGATTGCCCATGTGATTTCTAGAAAGAATATCACCGCCGATGCAGCCCTGAAAAGAATATTCTGGTATCAAATACATCATCGTTATTTGATTTCCAGGAAATCTAGAATCTCTCATATGATATATAGGTATTGGTATTACACGCATCGTCACGATGGTAATTAGTAGTGGATGTTCAGCAATCGGATTTTGTGATGGCAAATCCAGGTTTGGACCGGTTGAGAATCAGAACGGCGTAGCCTATTACTCATTTGCAGATCGGGCTAATTAATACCGTATGTGGTTCGAAAATTCAATACTTTGAATGATTCTCATTAGTGAAAATATGCGCGCTTTTATAGTAGAATCCCGATTTTTTTTTTTTTTACTTTTTGCTCATGATATATCATAATTCTGCTGGAGTGGAAGATATTGGACATATCTAGCAGATGGTATCGATGTACGAATAGTAAATAGAAATAAAAAGCAGGACTCCTGAATATTTTACCTCATTTTACTAGCTCTACAGTCCAATCTAAGAAAGACTCTCATAAATCGATACTTACGTCTTTGATCTCGATTACGAGAATAAAACGGAATTCTACGAAAATGTATCCTTGGCTTCGATCTTTCTTTTATACTCTAAAACATTCAAAAATAAGAAAAAAAAACAGTGGAACGTAGTCGTGGTGCGATTTATAAACCCTTGATATACGGATACTGTGGCCACTCTGCGTAATTTATATAGGTAATTTGCCGTGTTACAGTCATCTCACCAAAATTGCATCACCCAGCTATAAAATTGATACTAATCAATCACGCGCATCTGAAGCTGGTGATACACAAGATTTCTTTTTATCATGGGAATATGTACTTTTTGCCAATGATTTTGAAAAGTTCGAATTTTCTACTTGACTCGTTAGAGGCCATACGAATAGATGAGTAGCTATATACTTCAACTTTATGTGGTTTGAAATCGGTTTCTTCTTCGCATTCGCGAAATGAAGCAAAGACTTTCTTAGGGAGGATTTAAATCCTCCCTCTATGTAAGATAGAGGGTAGTATGAGCTTGTTCAACTCCAAGTTTTCGGTAATTCTACTTCATTTAGGGGAGGCTTTGAGGAACTGTTAAGTAGGGGCTTACGAATACTTTATGTAACATTGTTCCTAAGCTCGCGCGATAATTTAACCGATTTTTCCCCGTAATAAAGATTAGATACACTTTTCGGTATTATAGACCTTGAATTTTATACACAGCACACTGTAGGCTCAATTAAATTATTACGCAAAAATCTCTCACGTCATATAGAATCCCATAACGTGTTGATGATAAGCTACGTCGACTCCGACGCCACAGACAACTGCAACAGATGAAAAAAGACAAAAATTAAATTCAATGCTCTTTGAAAATTTCAAACAGTGCAACTCGTATGAAGGGATAATTTTTAATTCGCTTTATAGCGGGAATGAGAGAAAAGTTTTCTTAATCGATTAACGAACTGTAAAGTAAATTACAGGTAACTTACGCCCGCATATTATATCGGTTCAGATTGTATACGGAAATTTATGATTGCTTCGGCGAGTTTTACGAAATTCGTTTATAAGGAATCGCTGTTTGTTTAATAACGCAAATACTCAGGCTTTGAAGTTGAAGATTAACCAATTCGATGTCGAAATAAGAAAATAAAAAGAAAATATATTACCATAAAAAAGTACCTGTGAAAGTGGTAAAGCGGCAATTCGAAACGACTTATTACTTTCTATGTGTTCTACTGAATAAGATGTATCGGATTTGAAGGAGGGGTTCGGGGTGACAAACAGGATAGGATATTACCTTCATGCTCTGTTTCAAAATTTATCTGTCAGAAATCGAATACATCCTCGTGCAATATCGACGTTATACATAACACATTTATTAATTTGTATTTATTCTTTCGTTTTATGCGTACAGGGCAACCAATTTCTATACCTGCCCAACAACAGCGCAAATTCAATACATAAATATAGGTATATTAACGCGCATTTTTCGGGATAAAATTATTTGCTGTTATGTCTGCAGTCAATCCCATTGATATTTTCCAAAATATTCAGTGGGGTGATCAATCGACTGAACTGTTCATGACGGATCGGGATAAATGTAGATTTCCAAATTACGTGAATATAACCCCTCTATTATTATATTATCATTATACATTTCATACAACATATAATATTGAAATCACAAAATGTAGTCTATCGGAGAGTAAGGTTATACTCGACATTCCATATCGCTACGAATTCTGCAAATATTTCAGGTTCTCCTGAATATGCTCTTTTTCAACCGCAAGTGAAATTTACCGTCGAGACCCTGTAAGACTCCATTCACATATCTTTATCATTATAGACATTATAATGTCTATAATCTTATCACATTAATTATCTATGTCTGTAATACTTATCTATAGATAAGTATGAATTTTGCATTTGTCGGGCGTTCAGCATATGTAGGAAAATGATGACTCATGCGGCCATCACAAAAGCCCGTCAATCAACGGCCATAGAATGAATAAAAACATCGGCATTTTCGGACGCAATTTTCCAGAAATATTTTGAGCAGATCCTAAAGATAATTTATTGTTAGTCAAAACTTAGAAAAGTCCTCATTAAGGACTCGAGTGTCGGGATAGGTGATGTCGCGTGTATTACATATATTGTTCGAGTGTTTCGGGGTGTGGTTTGGGATTCAGACAAAATTTATGAGGAATGCCAAGGATGCCGTAAGAAAATTATGAAGCATATGATATTGCGTAGAACTAGCTCTAGTCACGGGGTTCGAAATGGAAATCGAGTAGAATCGTCCCTTTAAATTGTGCGCCATGATGAAAACCGTAGAATTGACGAGAGACTAATCTTCTCCCTTATTCGTCTATCTCACCGCTCGAAAGACCTCCCACAATCACTCCTATACCGCATCGGAGCTTGACCCAGGAATATAATCTCGTCACCCACACTCGTGATAAATTTGAGGAAGTTCATCGTTACGTGAGAGAAGCCATAATTTTGAACCTCTGTTCAAAATTAACCCATCTCGGTTATACCTTTACCTACCTGTATATTTTGCGGTAAACATTCTTTTTTTCATCCTTGAATGGTAATAATTTGGCATAGGACTCGATCAAATTTTCTTCGTCAAATATGTTGAGTTGATAAGATTGAGTTTTTTTATACGCGGTGACCTTAGAATCTGCGTTTTTAGTTTTCTTCTTGTTTAAGCAAAACTTATCTCAGATATTAAAGCAGACGAAAAATCTTCATGAAATACTCTGGTTTATCCGGTTGGTTTATACTCCGAGGAAAACGTTTTCAAGTTTTTTTTTCTTTTTTTTTTAAGGAAAATTCCATCCCCCTTTATAACTTTATGAAAATCACATGCATAAAACAAGGGTAAAATGGCGTCTCAATGTTTCATATATACATAGAGTTCGTTGGTCGGGTGCAACAGGAAGCCATGAGAAGACGAGACTTTGACTTGTGTCGGTCGCAGTTTGGTTACTACGTCTTCGCGAGTTTAGAGATGATATACCCGGCGCTGCCTATATCGCATCTACACTTCCTGTACTTGATATGCTATGTATTATTCAAAGAACCAAATCGCAAAACTTTAATAAAAGAGGGAAATACCCCAACCGTTGGGTTATGTGAGGGTGAAATACGAAACATCCGCGCTCCCAGTGAAACGCCATAGACATAGGTATAGGTTTATAGCTGCATACCTATATAATATATACGAGTACACCCGATATACTATACACGCATACATATGTAGACGCGAAAATAATCTCTTATCGTACTTTTCCAACTGCAAAAAACAAAGAAAAAAAAATCGCCCGTTAAGGAAATTTGATTTGAAATTGAAAAATTCTGGGTCAGATTTTCTAATTTTTATTATAAATCTGATTAGAATTCGAGACTTCATTCGAATTGATCACTCACGGAGGAAATCAATAAGTTGTGCGTATTGTGAATAGCCGAGTGGATAAAAAAAAACAAAACAACAAGTTTACTTCAGTTGTTCGAGAGAATTGCAAGCCACGTAATGAACAAAAAATGACCGCAGATCTTAAAATGCTACTCGTGCAGAATCTATCGGACAACCAGAACAAACCAAAGTGACAGGTGATGAAAAAACCTTACGAAACTTTGAAACGTGAGTTGAGCATCAAGCCCAGACGAAACACTTGACACTGACTGGTTGAAAATGTTTTTTTTTTTTTTATTCCACCCAGTCATGTCCCTTCAATTGTTTCAAATATAAAAAAAGTGTGCGGCAGCCGACGCGAAGTTTAAATCTGTGAATACGATACATATACGTGACAATTTTCTAAATCGTGGTTGCAATAAAATCTGTATCATAAAAAAAAAAAAAAAAAAAATCTGAGAGTGGGATTTTTTATTGACGATTCTTCTTGACCGTGAATGATATGAAAAGCTTGGAATTATAATTCATCGTCTACAAGAACTATATTCATGGACAATTTGATATTCATATCTGTAACATGAGCCAAAAAGTAAAGCTCCGGGTCTTAAAAATTTATCCATGGATACTTCTACCAATCGCGATAAAATAAAGTTAAAATATTATCGCTTCAACCTAGTTTAAAATGTGGTGCAGGGTCCTTTTTCTCGTCTTCAAACACACATTGGCCTCCACATTTTTCGCATTATACGCTTTCAGATAACAATTTATATGATCCTGCATAGAAGTAGATGTTACTGCGATGGTATCCTCGTCTGAATACCTCTGCGGACTTGGAGCATACACGTGTAAGATGATGTAATATAAATCCGAAGTTCACAACGTCGAGCAGTCACATTGGTATCCTTCGAGACTCTACAAGTTCTGAGAACACCCTGCAGGACGAAAGAAGGTAAAGAAAATCGCGAGAAAGAGAATAAAAGAAGATTCTTAGGAGGCAGAGGAGAGTCGTCGAGTGGGTTGACAAGTGCAAAGAAAATTGCTAACACCATAGATATATGTTGAACATCTATGCTAACACAACAAATTAACCGGCTCTTCGAGGAAGGACTCTTGAAACTCCCACGAGGATATTTACTGCGCCGATATAAACCGCCGCTTTAAAATCAGATTTAGTCTTCGAACGTGCCGAGCCACCAAGCTATTTCTATTGTACGAGCCATGCAGGTACGAGCCGTGCTTACCCATTGTCAGCAACAATTGTTTTCTCGGATTAGCAATTAGCCCGACTCTCCACATTCCTGTGTACCTATACTACTCGTGAACAGCAAGTACTCGAGTAGTTAACTGATTAACTACAACCTAAAGACTCGTCGCGGCGTCTTGGCGGACATGTCATTGCATTAATTGATCACCGCTTGCTCCTCACTCCATCGACTGCTCCTATAGGAAAGCTTCAACTTAATTTTGACCACGTACATAAATAAATCGTTTTCTTTTTTTTTTTAAATGCAGATACGTTGATCTTGCAGTTAGTCATCCTGATGCAATAACATTCTATACATTGCTATCACGACTGAGTTATTTACGAAGTCTGTTTGAACCAGATAATGTAGTAAATCGATACAGATTCGAACTTTATCTTCATAACCACTGAACGGCTTTTGCAAATCATTTGAAGAACCGATGTGAATGATCCAGGTTTTCTGAAAACAGCTCGACAAAAATAGAAGTAAGACTGTCGGAATATGGAAATAGGATGAACTATTATTGTCATGACTCTTTTAGTGGCTAAAATGCTTCACCGCTGTTGCTGCATGTTTACGGATGCTATCTCAATAAATTTCTCGTACATGCCACGAGTAAAGTTCAATTTCTGATAAATTGATATTGACTACATTGGCGGGGCATGGAAGATAAACCAATCATACTTGTTTGATTTGCAATGACGAAACAAAACAAAAATATTGGCGATCAATTTTCTCCGGTAAAATGTCGGTGCCCAATTGAATTAACCCGCGTTCAATGGGTCAAATTACGATACTTTGATTCAGGCGCTGATTGATTGACATTATAAAACCGCAATTTTCAATCTCATCTCTAAACTAGATGGCCAAATTAATCGTGTTACGTAATTGCATCAAGATTGAAACTTTCGAAAATTTTGATTAGCTATATCAGTCAAATTATTTCTTCAAACAGTTCTTCAGGATTCTGAATTTGATGAGAAACCGATATCGCAACTATTTAATCAAAAGTAGTTAGTTGTACATGCAAACTGACATGTATATTCCTTTATAAAATTTTCACCCCGAAGAACATAAAAAACATCCGGTTCCACAAATAAATACGTAATTGGATTGAGTTAGTACACTAATTAAATAACATCTAACTATGACACGCCTTATATTCGTTCTACCGTGTATTCCTACATGATGTACAGTATGCGGTACCCCAATTAAATTAACACTGCGATTATAGTAAAGCTTAAAATAATCTCTAGATGATGTTTCCCGAGAAGTTATCAATGCAATCGCGCGTCTATATCTATCTGTACAGGGTGTTTCTACATTATTTGGCGCTGCTTAGCCAGGTCATTCTCCTGATTGAGATCGGTGAAGATTTGTGAAAACTTATGTGACCACAACATTGACCGTCTAGTGTCAACCTTTTTTGTTCCAATTTTATTTTCAATTCGTAATTTTTTTTTTGTTTCGTGTGGTCTTTTCGAGATCTCGTTTTTTCTATTGATGAGTGTATAATTTTTGAACCAATAAAAAATTGCGACCATGAGTTCGAAGAAGCTTGTAAGGTTAACTTTGCGGCTATAAATATTCATAGGTCTTCACCTATCTCGAGCTAGAAAATCACCTAGCAAAGCGTTGACAGATAATTTCGAAACATCCTGTGGATACAAGAAGTTTTAATGATTCATGCATGCATGCATGCGTAGATGCAGAGGATGCATATTAGGTACATCAAGTTATATACGACCATGCATCAGTGAAACGAGCAACGAAACTGTCGTTGAACAGTAACGACCGTAGTAAATTCCCCGAGGAAACGAAGCGGAAGAACATCCGTCAGTGCAGATATAAAATCCAGTCATACAATGCAGTACGCTTATTTTACTTTATTATAACCGAACAGTTGGGAGCGTAGTAAAATAATTTAATACCGGGAGATTCTAGATTATTTTTCCGTGACATTCGATTCATGGTGAGGAATTAACCGTAGAAACTGTAATGGTTGAAAAGATGGAACAAGTTGACGCGAGTATTTATCTCCAAAGTATTCTGTCAGAACGAGGAATCATGGGATGATCGGCGAACCGAGTGCACATGCAATGATCACGTTGTCAACGATATATCGCATCCATACATCTCTTGAACATTGACAGGGTGATTAATGGCTCGTAATAATTTAATTCTCTGTTCGATCTGTACAACCAATCAACCGATAGTCAAATACCCCATTGAGTTCAAATCCACTAACCAGCTGCAGGAGTGCTCGACTGAAACCACAATTTTAACTTTCATCGTTGTGATCATGAAATCGATTTTTGTTGCTGAAATCCTAGTGCTCACTGAAACGAGTTTGATGTGATGCATTACAGGCAATATCACATCTCTGCTTCGGATTCCCTTATAATTACTCGTACATGACCGATGTATGAACTTCTACTCATCCCTTCACGAGTGTGTGTTCAACTAACTTCGATATAGGGTATATAGGGGATATAGGGTGTAGCTCGATAAATACATCCATGTAAATTATGAATTTCAGGTGAGTTGGATCGGTGAGAGTAGCTACCCTATCTACTCTCAACAGTTGGACAGCTGGAGAATTTCAAGGAAAAGAGAAAATCGGGGTCGAGGGTGTCTTACTGGATACGAAATAACGGAACAAGCTGGCTCGACTGTTAAACCTGCAAAACGTACAGTGGAATCAAGTCACGGCTCTATCGAATCGAGTTTTCAGCGATTAGGTTGAAGACAACGATTGAGGGAACTCTGAGGAGGTTCGACCGACCCAAGATTTCTCTTTACCATTTGAAGGATTCTCGGGATCGAAGTAAACAAAGTGGATCGCTATTCCTCCCTCTCGTATTTTTGTAGCTCTATCTCACCTACCGGCTTGATTTTGCTTAGTTTTTCCCATAGGTATGTGTGTCTGAACTCGGTCAAGTGTAATCTGAATTTCCTATCTCATCTTGTTGAACTCTACACGGATAAAAGTGTTTCATAACTAGACACTTTATTATTATATTAAAAAATATTGTCTGCACTTCATTGTACAATATATTCCATTCGTATCATTCTACTGTAAATTTTGTAACGCCGCCCGTCTCAAGTATTGCGTCAGAACCTGAGTGATGAGACAATTGATAATTCTCGACTGAACAATTTTTGTAATTAGATCATCTCCACCCGAGTGCGTCGAGTATGAATCCCACGATGGAGAGAAATATTTAAAATTGTAAAGCCTTATTAAAGTAGGGTATAAGGTATATTTTATACATCTATATCTGTCTGGTCGGTGAAACGTACGATTTTCTTGTACTACGATTCATTGCGTACCTAATTTATGAACATATTATTTATTGAGAATTAAGTATCTTTCTTGGCTGATAAAATTCACCAAAATTTATGGAAACAATTTTTAGCAAGATTCTACACGGTCTCTGTGGCGTCACAGTGATATTTCTGTCTATGGTTCGAGGAGAAACACTCCGACAGATGCCGAGATTTTTCTAACTAATTGTATTGCACTCCGGTTGGGATGGGCGAGAGTATATACTAATTAAAAAGTTGAAGACGGAACTCAATT
Organism: Athalia circularis; assembly: GCA_963978495.1. NCBI lineage: Eukaryota > Metazoa > Arthropoda > Insecta > Hymenoptera > Athaliidae > Athalia > Athalia circularis. The sequence goes on from OZ021700.1 coordinate 19,335,259, forward strand.
AACTGTAGAAACAAAAGAAACAAAAACAAAACATTATAAACATTATAAACATATACCTATACAGGACGACCTCATAGAAGATCGTCTGAAAAGGGGAGCTCGAGTGCTAATTTAACGCGTCTTTCATATCAACCTTTTTTTCTTTTTTGTTTCTTTTAATTATTCAGTTTCCGTTCTCAAAGTTTTGTTTACCTCGTTTCGCACGACGGAGCTTGCACGGCAAAACTATATATCCGGAATTGCAAAGGCCTACTATAGCTTCTGTCGCGCGAATTAAGTCAGCCAGCGTGACATGTTATACAAAGTGCTTTCAAGCTCCATTGAGGAAGCTTTCCTGAGTGCGCTGCTGGTGCTGGTGCTGCACCCGTCTATCGAATAAGCTGGGACATATTTTTCATTTTCTTTTTTTTCGTGATTCTCTTCTTTTATTTTTTATTTCTAGAAAAGCAACCAGACAGAGGAAGATTGGATACTTCAATCTCAACCGGGAATAAAAGCCTCTATTTTTGACGGAAGAAACCTGCAGTTCGCTACGAACCGACGACTTCCACGTTCTCCGTTTTTATAAAGCTCATCCTGAATTCTACCATAGTTTCACACGATTTTCCACACTCGTTCTTTCCATAGTCTCTTGTGTAATAATTCCACCACAACTTGCTAATGTTCTACGAGCTGCGCCAATATACCTATAGGTGGGTATATGTATGAAATCACCGAAATCTGGAACCCAATTTTATGTAAATTGAACAGACGAGTAAGTACGCGTGATTCTAAACGAGGCAACTGAAATATACGTCATAAAATGAAATAATTTATGCGTTTCCATAAAAATTTGCTTAGAACGAATATTCATACTTGGAGCTGCCATGCGCATTTATTTTTTTTTTCGAACCGTGCTCAAAGTTTGAATGGAAAATGTTGCAGGTCGATAACGAATACGTCGCTGTATGCGTTCTATTGGTAAAAAAGGCGTTACGCATTATGTGGAAAAAGAAGTGGGTCGAATCATTAGTGAGAAGAAATGAGAAAAAAAGGAAAAGAGAATACCTTGTGCTCTTTATTTGACGGTAGCATTCTCGGAACTTGCACAGAGCGGGCTACATCGCACCATCTGTTATACCTATAGGTGCATGCGCGTCTTGTCAGAGCAAATATCTGTACGAAACAAAAACTTGATTCAGAAAACTTTCCAGCGGTTACGTGATGAGAGTGATAATAAGTTGTTCGAATTTTATTTCTCTCTGTCTATTTTCTTCGACTAGTTCATCCAGACTTATCGTTAGAAGAATAGCACGTTTCATGTTAGCGCTGGGTTGAGGTGTTGAAAATTTGATTCACAATGGATTATCTATCGACAGTAAACTGCCTAGAGAAATGAAATTTACAGCTTTGAGCTTCTCTTTAAACGGAAGAATTTTTAAATTAATCAACTCACTTCAGCAAAAGGGAAAATGAACCCCCCAAGGTTTCCGTATTCATAACGTTATAACTGTGAAACTTTTCATTCTTCTGTTCCATGCTGCAATCGTTTAAAAATTATAATATAACCCATGATAAGGATAATACCTAATTCCTCTTTAACAAATAAATCTGTGTCTACAATTACTCTTCATTCCTTAGTATTACTCCAAGCTTGGATTTGTGCGCTGTAAACGAAAGGTGTAGTAGATACCCGGCAGTAATATTTCAACGTCAGATTTATTTTTTTGTATTTGTATACATCTTTCATTTCATGAATTATAATGGACGTTTCAAAATGTACGTTCACTTTTTGAAGTCGTTCGGAATTTGAAGCTCTACAAAATGTCGTCTGGCTATAGATTCACAATGCACTTTCAGAGATCTGTATCTTTTGATCTTGCAATACCACTATAAGGTTTCGAGTTCATTACTTTGACTCAAGTTCTCGAAATTTTATCGAAAGAATAGAACGAATCTCTTTTTTTCTATCTACACATTTTAATTCTGTTTAGTCTTTCAATAACAAGGAAAGACTGAATGAATTTATTCTTTGCATTTTCATAGAGGCTGTGATGTGCGCTTTTTAAAGATATTGGCACGCGAGTGACTTGCCAAGTTGGAAGTTGGATGTAAACAACAAACTATGAACACGAAAGCTACAGCTGAGAACATGACGCTCGGCTTTGTACGAAAATAAAACGTCGCGTTTTCTCTCGTTCACATTTGTATGGATAACGGATGAATAGAAACGTAAGAAAAAGAAACGAGATCGAGCCGAAGAACGACTAGACACACAATGCTGTACGTTTTGTTATTTTTCATCTCCTACATTTTGTTTCTTGTCATAGTACCGCTTTTTTATGATCATGCTTTCTGCTCTTAAAATCGAGTACCTCATCCAATGGGCTAGCTATTTGTCTTGCAAAGCAAACTAACTTATACCTCGTTTCTTTCATGGATTCGGTTGTTAGCAAAGTCTCCTGATATAAATTCGTTGGCTTGAGTTCGTTATACATTTTTTCCCTTTCGCGTACGCCCGCGTTTGCTCCTATTTTGAATTATTGCCAAGTTTCACTCCCAAGCGACCGCTGAAAATTATGCGACTCAGGAGCGCAGATGAAAAAAAAAAAAAAAAACAGAAAAAAAGAATTCGCTGAAGATGAAGATATCCACAAAATTTATCATCATACAAAACGCAAAATATTATTCATTCAAACTCCACTCGAAGTTTGGTGAAATTATTTGTTAGGGGACTCGAATCTTGGCGTCGAGACGCCACAAGGAATAAATGAGACACTGGGGTTGGCAGGCCCGCGCAGGCAAGTGAGATCAATCAAATTAAACCAAAAGACTTTGCCGGGCCATCACTCATATTTGGATCTTTAGCTTGACGTTGTTGTCATGGGGAAAGGAGCAACCAAATGATCCGCGATGATAGCCAATGCCGCAAAACACGCTAGGTGAGCTGGTCGCATACTGGCGTATAGTGGCAGCGAAATAGACGAGGGGACGTTATGGATCGCTCCCTCGGTCAAAGACAGATGACAATCAACGCCCACCCCCTCGCTAGATCTATCCCAAGATTCATCTGACAAGAGGGAAAAACGAGATACTTGGGGTTTGTCGCTGCCATGGCGACTAGTCCGATCACCAACTTCCCTCTGTGTATAGTTGCAGGGGATGGTCAGCCCTGCGACGCCCTTTCGTCGCCTCTCTAATAATATATAGGTATACCTATATGTACCTTGTTTATTTATACATACAATGGAAAGGATTACGTCATCGTGTACGCTCGTAGGTGTGCCGGATGGATTGACCTGCTTTTATAAGGCTGGAGTACGTATAAGAGAATTAAAATTTAAATTTTCAGGTGAAAACCATTTTCTATATTCAAACCACCCGAGCTTGCAGTTTTACATAATGTTCCATTGAATATTAATGGCACTGCACAAAGTTGTGTGTATATTCACAGTTTTATAAGTTTAAGTTTTTTCTGGGTCAGGAGAAGCAAATATAGGAAATTTACGTATCGGAGGTAAATCATATCATGGGCGATTTTCTTTTCCTTTTATCTCTTCACGTTGAACGATCCGCATTGTGTTAATGATCTGATCGATATCGAGAATCATCTAGAGTGATTCGATATTTCTGAACTTGTCATTTGTTTCAAAGTCTATCTCCGTTACCAATGGGTTTCTCTAGGTGATTGTATAGCCAAATCAATCTTCTTTTTCATTCCTTTTGAACCGAAAATAAAGCTCCCGTGCAATTTGCACGTCTGATTAGTTTTCTTTTTTTTTTCGATCTTACGATGGAATATGTTGAACCTTGCGAGTCTGATGGCGATGAGAAAAACCAGAAAGAAGAAACACTTGAGTCGTAGTATAAACGGATTAAATCGAATATTATCGAATTAATCGAATATTAAATCGAATCGAATCGAAAGTCCGAGGATTTACATAAATGCACGCGCGACTTCATAAAACGGCAACGAGTATCGCAATTGTAAAAGATAAACGACTACGTAAAATAAAGGAAAAAAACCATCGATCTATTTCTATTATTTCTCGATATTTCTTGTACCACGCAGTTCGTTATTCTTTCTTCATTGCATGAACGCTCAAATATAATGGCAGCTGAATGGAAAGAATGGAAAATAATGGCTTATTGAATTTTCCTTCGTTTTCACGTCGTTATTGCAAGATAGAATGTACAAGATTAAAAGTGTACGAGTTGCGGAAAAGTCAATAAAATATATCTTTCCGCGTCACCGGACACCATATGATTTTTTTTTTTTTTCGCGGAAAAAATGATGGAAGAAATTGACATGTAGTTGTTTCGTCATTCTTCGAAGCAACTGAATTCCTTTGAACCCTGTTATTTTAAGACACTGTAGATACATCCGCACAAATAACCCGCAGAGAAACGTATCAAAAAACCGATTCGAAAAGAAATCACAGAATCAACATCGAAACATTGGCACCCATGCGCGAGATATTTTCTAATACCTCTACATCGATGCTTTAATTCGCTGTTTCGATGAATAAAAAAATAGATCCAGAAATTGCTGCTTCAAAGTCTCCGACCCGCTCGTGTCGAAAATCCTTAGAAGGATCACATGATATAGACGCGATAAAATGATAACTTTTCCACTATAGCCAGCTGATTCTTCGACGCCACAAATAACCAATGAACTTTTCGCCTTCGTTGCCTCCCGTGTATCCTAATAACTTTATACGTATAACAGTTTTATCACCTGCGCGCACACATAACGTTTGGTAATATCTTTTTTTCGTCAGTTTCGCAAATAATTTTCAAGCATCGGGTCTAAATTGATCCATTATCCAATATCCTGACAGCGCGGAGAGCTTACTTGACCGCATGGTAATGGAATACGGGGTTCCGGATTTTTAGAAAGTCACCTAACAAGAAACATGATTGATAGCTGCTTTCCACCGCGAGTTGAGTAGATAAGAAAGAAAACACGCGCTGTTGTTTTTACCAGATGTGTTCGTTGGCTACATGTGAGTTTTCAATTTTTAATAACTTCAAAATTAACTTTGCATGAGTCTGGACGAAGGAAAAACCGACGGAAATTTGGGATTAAGATTCGGGACAGCAAATTTCCAGTCAACAGCATTTGTGGATTATCTATAACAGACATGGTAAATTCTAAAACAGTAAAACTGCCGCGAGCGGAATTCGGTAACTAACTTTTTGAACAGAACGCGGTTGCGCACAAATGAGAGCGCTCCTCTTAGTATAATATCTCAGACAATTTAAACCAGTCTGACGTTCTTTGAAGAAAATCATGACCGAATGCAACCTATTGTCAGTTTTTGGTGTTTCAGCTCAGCTGTAGTGAAAAAAGCCGTGGATTACAAGACAATGACTTATTACCTTGCAGGCGAAAAAAAAAGAATGAACGATGCGAGTCGTCTCTCGAAAAAACGAAGTTCACTCGACTCGTATGCGAGATTGCTTTAGCCGCAACGATTTTTAAAATCTCGATCTTAGACTAACAGTTACCATTTTTTGTTTTACAATATTTTGATCTATTTTTATATGGTGTGATCTCAGACATACTACCCCATCAACTGAAATGAGCTACGATTAAAACCAATCGAGGAATCTTAATTTTTCTGCTCAAAAAAGCGAAAATTGGCAATAATTCTTCATTATTTCAATGGATGGATCAATTGAGTTAGCAAATTCAGATTCCTGAGCTTGAGATACCCAAGAGTATACTGAGAAAAGTATTTCGATCTCCAGTCCCAAAATCGAAAAAAATTAAACGCTTTAGTCGTCACGACTGACGATAAATAAAATCTAAGTAACAAGGGAATGCGGCGGGCGCGTGCAATGCTAGTAGTGCTTAAATGGAATTGGTAAGACAAATTTGGCATGGATGTGGGACAATCCGTTGACCGGAAATGGAGTTTCAGAAAGGTTCCTTTAAGACCTCGCTAACGTTTTTCGCCCATGTAACATTCCCAGTGGTAATATAAATCTACCCCCTGCGGTTTGATTCACTGCCCTTTCGCCTGTCCCTCGCTCTCTTTTAGCTTTATCCCGTTTTTCGCTCTATTGTCTGTTTGTTTTCTCTCCCTGTGTCGCTAACATGTCTGGTGTTTATAATTGTCACTTACATACATCTCAGCAACAACATCGTTCTCAAGCTTGTTTACCTGATTTCGTTAATTTATATTTATTAAAAATTTTGCCGGATGTTTTTGAAATCGTTGCCAACCATCTAATATCAGTACACATAAGGTTATTTTTTTCCATACGAACGAAAAATCGTGAACTCGTGAAAACTTGTGTCGAATTCAATCAAATTTTTTCGTCCGACCAACCGCAAACGTATCTGTTAGATATATTTATTGAGAAAACGACTCGAAAACAACTTTAGTTTTCAGGACGACACTCGTAGGAATAAAAAAAAAAAAAAAAAAAACAAACAACCTCGCGAAGGACTCATTCTGTAATAAAAGTTGTTGCTTTCGATGACTCGAAGATCTTCACACGTTCAAGCGTGTTCCTGGTGTTAGAATCATGCAAGTTAGATGGTTTTACGTAATTAGTACTTCAAGAGAAAAAAAAATCCCTATCGTGATTAATCATTTTCCGACTCTCTGATCCGGACAATAGAGTTAATTAAGTAGCAATGAATTATTGTTTGGCTTTTTGTTTACGTAAGCAATCGAGTTGGAGGCTAGGTTAGTAGGTCGCAGATGTGCACTCACTCAGTTGCTAAGCAAAGACTGAGTGAGCCTGAAGACTATAGTAATGTATACCTATAGGTATACCTCCTTCCTCTATCTATTACGCACGGTTGACATTGTCTCAAAAGCCCAAGCTCGGATTCAAATTAAATTGAATTAGACTGTTTGGCTAGTGCCCCGTCAGAACTTGCGTGATGCGTATGGATCAAATTAATCTATATCGAGACTCTGTAGAGGTCATGTGTGTGTCTTGCATGAAATACCAGACGTTATGATTGTATATATGAAGAGAAGCGATTTCAAATTCGATCAGAATATCTCTTCAGTCAAATTTTCCTCTCTCTAGCGCTGAAAGCCACAGACGACAAACTCGGGATTGTGCGATATTCAATCACCGTTTGTTGCTTAATATTCAACGCCCAAACCATCTCCACGCTGTAAGAAACATCAATGGAAGTTAACGATCTGAACGAGAAGAGGAATACTGTAAGTAACTCTAATGGAAATAAAATTTGATTACATGGTCTAGCAATTCTCATTATACACGTATACTGTCTAGGCAGTGACTTATAAAAACTTTTGGTACGCAATTTTTATCGCCGATGAAAAGTACGCTGAAAGTTGACTTACATCAGCTATCATGTCGTACATTTCTACATCTCTCCAAGCTCTTTTTTATTTTTCTCCTTTTTTTTCATCGCTATAAGAATTTACGTTTTCGCCACCGGCACGAGCGTCATGTACGATAATTACGGGTATATTGTGTACCCGAATAAAGTTTTGACTATAATTTCGAGCTTCGAATGGCACTTCAGGTTCTACAAGGCTTACACCGGAAGTCCTGATGGCCAGAAGATGTACGGTAGGTGAGGGCGCGATATTTTTATAGGCCAATCCTATGTAGACGTGTCATTTATGCCGGATGTTTGCTAGCCCTCGCCAACGAGATCAAACTCTGGAACAACTTCTCTCCTTCCGTTTCCTGCAAATCGATTTTGTTATCATGCTGCAGCACCTCTCTGAACAATGTACGAAAACTATTTAGGAATATATCTTATTTTGGAACTCTCAAATTGGAACCGCGAATATTACTTCGTAACTATTTTCAATTAATTCCGAATCATCCATAAGTTTTCAAAAAGTAATCCATAGATCGACGGAGTTTAGAATTTTTGTATAATTTAAAATTTCTAAACCGCGAATGTGGCGTTTCCTTTTTTGATATATATGGTTGTTTGAAAAATTGTAGATACTTCGAATTAATTCCAAACAGTGAAAAAAAAAAAACGAGCATCCTTGTGAGCCAGAACAATCGCATATAAAAAATGTCGGGTCCGATCCTAAGGTCAAGGGTCAGACCCTAGTCAAATTGACATGGGATGTCCCGTATTTTTTCAACTCCCGTTTAACTGCAGGAAGAACATCCGCTAGTTTTCGCTGCGTAATTATATGTACACCGTGAAAAATGACGGCTTTCATTTTGAGCTAAATTTCTCCTAAATTCGGAACTTCACATCCCATGAATTAGGCGATCGATAATTGGGCCCAACATCAAAATCTGTATACCGTGCGTATTGCGCATAACTCAAATATATGACGCGATAACTAGATTGACTGCACCCTGTAACATACATTGTACGAAATTTGATCCTACCATAGATATAATATATTTATGATCCTACGAACGCACCGCACATTTTTGCTACACATAATTAATCATCACGAGTCACGTAATCACATTGGATAGTAACAAAAGTAATCCAGAAAGTTATCGATGATGGAGAATTTATTTTGAATATTGATAATAAGGGTATTGCAAGATTTGTGATCCCCGAAGTCATCAATTATATTAGGTTGTATCTACATATTATTATTCGTACTACGGCTACAAAATACCGTGATTACAATGCAAACCCCCATGGACCTTCGGACTGGGGTTTTGGGCTGGAATTCAGCAAATTGAAATTCAAATGAGGGACAATTGAACATGGAGATATATGCCGTCTACTATTTGATGTAATCCGTTGAAGGCCTCTAATAATGAAATGTATTTCTTTCATTCGCTAAAGGATACGGTTCCTCATGTAAAGATTTGATATTTTCTAACGCCATTATTCGGAATATGTCACGAATCAAACTACTTATAGTATGTATGAGGAGTTACTACCGCAGTAATGATTTTCCCTCACCATTTTTGATCAGGTTCATACAATTATTTTCATGCAGTTTTTCTCTCTCTGAAAAACACTCGTGAACTATTTTCTGGCAGATTTTCAAAAAACCGTTCATTATTCATAAATTTTCGGAATCCCAAACAACGAGAAATTTTTGATTTTCTGCCGGTACCGGTGATAACGTAACTTCGAATTTGCCACAACTATTTTGGATTTTAAGTAGTTTATTGCCTTCGCTGTAACGCCACATACTTACCTGCATACCTGCATACTGATATAGGTAAACGAAGGTGTATGTGAACACGTGTAAGCGAGTGCTATACATGAGGTATGGAATATTATATACGGGTGATAAAACTATGCAGCGTGTGGTTTAAAATTTACATTTTTCGGAATACACATAGGTGTACATGCGATATATACTGACGCTACTTCGCTACTTCGTGCTCCATATAATAATATAATATCCGAGTATATTTTTCATCTTGTGGCAGATGCTCAGTTGCTCCCAAGAGAGTAACTTTAAAATAGGAGTAAAGGATCGTTGGGGTGAAAACTACTTCTTCTAATGTTCTGGGAAACTCCAAAATTTCCTCTGCACGAGCTAAACAGCTAGTAGGTATCCACTTCAGCTTCCGCTTTAATAACGCCGTTGTTTCCAAATATTCACTCCACACCCCTCTATGTGTGTATACCATCTCTATGTGTAATGTGTATCTCTGGAAGGATCGTCACGTTTCTGTTTTTCTTTCCACGGCCAGGTAGGGCTTTCAGCTTATGGAACGGTCTTTTCATCAAGTTCTCTCCCGAATCATCGCTATCAATCTACCTACCCCACTCCCCCGAAACGTATTTACACGAACAAAAAATTTTCCCAGCACATACGTTTCACGTTCAATAAAATATCCCTAGAATCCGTGTAAAAAATCGTGAAAGATTTCAACCGAGATAGAAAAAGGAAAAAAAAACCCGAGTACACCGCGCGTTCTTGATTCAGACTTTCTCCAAAGCATTTATACTTTAGCCGGTAAATTTATCTTTCAGTCCCAGTTGTGCTTTTATTCCATTTTTTACCGGTGCTCGTTTGCGGTTCTTTATACTTGGGTGTTGTTTTCCGTACATAGAAAACGTTTTCTCCCTCTAAGGTAATCGTAAAATTTACCTAATTGTTTCTTCACCTCTTATTTCCTTAATCAGCAACCAACCAAGGAGAAAAGGAGAAAAAAAAAACCCTCCACCAGTAAGTTTCTGCTACTTTGGTTAACAAAAAAAAAATTTATGCAGCTTTCGATCTGAGCTTGAGGGGGGAAAATAATAACAATAATAATAATAATAAATTCACTATTGGCAAACTGAAATGGGGCTGACTTTTTTTTTCACAAGGTAGTCAACCACCGAGGTCTCATTGAGCTTTAATTTTTTGTTTCGTGAACCCTGAATTGGTATACAGCGCGCCCTTCGAACTCAAGTAACTCCCCCATAAAACAACATGCTATACCACGTACGCTATGTAAAACTGAACCTGCATTTGCAAAAAATCAAGCGTTCGGAGTAAAAGTTTATTTGAAAAATAAGAAAAAAAGGAAGTGATTAATGGTAAGTGGTAGATTGTAACTAATTTTTGAACGAAAACCAAATTTAGTGAAACCGTTCAGGTATTCGGTCAGCTGAGTTTGCAACAAATTAAGACAGTCGACAGGGGTCTAGATGAGTAGGAGATCAAGAAACCACTCGACCTAACCAAGTAGGTCTGATGGAGATCTGAGTTACACATTCGACTGCGTCTATTTGCTACGGTTAGAAATGGCGTCAGATTGATGTTACCTAATAGCCAGTTGCAGGGCAAACGATCATCCGTCTAACAACATAGTTTGTTTTGATCACTTATAACAAGAAGCATATTTCATTCCGTCGACAGTTTCTTATTTTTCAATAAATTGAGTTATTCAGGGTTTTTATTCATAATTCATTCATTTTTTACTCTCTTTATTTTTCATGCTTATACTCCGGAGTGAGAAATTAGTCGGAATTGCAAGGAATTGTTGAGACTTTATCAAAAGTAGCGAGTCGGTACTCGGATTAAATAAGATGCTCGCAATCGGAGAATTGGTAGAAATTATGATGGTGTATAAAAATTCGTGACGTGGGATCGTAAGTTGAATAGGCCCTTTGGCGTCAATTGCAGGATTAAAAATCCCTGAATTGAGGACATTCGGCTTTACGAGGAGGGCTTCGATTCCCTCGGGGTAAAAAAAGACTCCCGCTCCCTCCCTCTGTATAGGAAAATCCCCCTCTTCCGCAAAATCCCGATGGCGCATGAAAATTGAACACATCCCTTGTGCACACTTTTACCTGATCTCCAATTTCTTCGCGTATCTCATTTTACGAAGCAATCAAAGAAACGGAAAATATTCATGTATATACATATATACAACACCTTACATAGCTTCCGAATTTTCATAATCAATCACCAATTATGTTGAAATAATGAGAAAAAATTCAGATTTCATTTCGTTCGAATTTTGTTCCCCCTCCGTTTCTTAGAACGGTATTTCTTAGCCAAATCCAATCGAATATCACCTTAAACAATTGATTGATATACCTACAAATTTTTTCAATGCCCACCAATCAATCCCGATGACAGGATTGTTATTTTTCCAAATCGACGGTTTTGTCAGAACGGTCCGCATGTCACGATAATCACTCAACCTGGCGAATGACGGACGAAACTCTTCGAATATTTGGCAGGTTTGCAGTGATGCCTCGTTTAGTTTTCAATCATATCGTCCACCATCGCCAGGTGCACGGCTAGACTTTTACATAGGTATGTGTTCACGGGAAACTTGATACGCCGTCAAACGGTGAGTGTCAATGTGTTATATACAAGCGCTTTTAAAATCGCATTATAAAGGTAAACGTGAAAAAAGTTTTTTCCAGTATTTTTTCACCCCCTTGACAATTTCATGCACGTTATATTTTCTCTCGCAGTCAGTATACGGTATACCCCGAATTAGACTTGCGACATTGATGGATGTGCAACTGATTTTTGATTCAGCAATTCTATTGTGGAATAAAAACTACATACTACTTGTTGGGTTGGAAGGATAATTAAGTCTGCAGTTGATGGAAAAACTCGCTTTATATATAAGCAAAGAGAAAAAGCTAAAGTTCATGCAAAATTTTCGTTTTCACTGTTTGCAATCAAATTGTAATTCCCTTCAATTTATTACGTATCTTATTGTTAGCAACCGTGGATGAGGTTTTTGAAGAAGTATATTTCGTCTTTGTTTTGTTGGTTTTTACTCGTCGGTGGTAAGCAGCTGAACGTTGCCGAAATTCTTTGAAAATTGTCTTCGTCACAATTACGCGTTCGAAAACAAAAAAGAATGTCAAAGCGAGGAAATAATGACACGAAGAGACAATCCAACGGTTTGGGAGTTGACTTTTTTTTCGTTTAGTGGAGCCTTCATAAGACTTCGGCTTATCTTTAAATAAATTCGCTCATCGTTAAATTTCATTCTATTCAAATTCCGAAGGGTGATAGGTGAGCTTCTTGTCTTGATCGAGAAATTCTGAAAACCATGATTGATTATGCAAACGCGAATCTGATACGTCGAAGTGGATAACACGGCGCACGGCTTAAACCTCGCTTCTTGATCGAGGCTCGGTTTATATTTTCATCCCCCTACCCATCATGGGCTCGATGCATCATCGAGAAATTTTATGCCGCATTACCGAAGCTTTTTACGCTGTGGCGGATTCGACCCTCGTACCACTTTTAGCAATAATAAATCGCATTCCGAAAATAGGGATAACGAATGAATCAAAGTGATAAATTATTTCTAGATGGTGATGTATTTTTAAACGGCAAATTTGCACTACTTTAATTTTTATATTATTTTTCTCTTCTTCTTGACATCTTGACTCTTGTTTAACATTCACTTCCTTTTTCCACGAAGACAAAGGGTATCGTGATAGTAATAATAATAATAATAAGAAATGGGGAGTGTTATCCGCCATGCGAGCTTAAGATTGAAGGAAGCTAGTTTCGTCGGTTGTTGGAAACGCGAGATGTCACCGGGATCCTTTGTTCGACCTTTCCACTTCGAAGAATTCTTCGACTTACTACTACACCGATTTTTTCCCCTATCTTCCGGGTTTTTCTTTTCTTCGATTCGTTTCCATTCCATTCTCCGTCTGTCACGTACCATCGATGTGACGGGCGTGGTCTCTGTCGCTCATTTGTTGGCCGGATTCCACCTTCCTGCTAAAGGCTAAACCGGGACTAAGAAAATAAAAAAAAAAAAAACAATGAAAAACTCGGCACGATAATATTTTTTTCTCCCGTTTTTTGTTTCTGCTCTTCTCAATACCAGAATCAACTTACAGTCTAGAATCACGGTTAAATTTCCAGAAAACGAAGTCGGATAACACTGTGAAATGATTCCGACCATAAATATTATAGTTATCTATGCGACGAATTTTTTTTTCTTGAGTTGCTCAAAGGCATCGGATGAATCGCTTATAATTTTCATACGAGTTACAGAGCTGCAATATTTTCATATGCATGAATTATGTGAATCAGAGTTTGCAATTAAATTCATTCAAATACCGAAACAAATGCTGATTGCAGGTGTAAAAAGTTTAAATTAACGTATGAAAATTCACCCTGAGTTGGCAGAAACATAATATTATTACACGCCATTATACGTATAACAGACATGGGTATACCCATATCGGTTGATAATTTCAAACAAAAATTAATCAGCACTTAGACATCACACGGATGAAAATCAATGTACCTATAGAATGAAATTATAATGTGTAAAGTGAAAATTACCGTACTACTTAATGTAATCACTTGGGTGAGAACTTTATACATTGGTGAATGCCTCGCTCCTCGTCTAGTCTGAAAATTTCAGCATCCTATTTATTACTAATCCGTGTATGTGTTTGCAGTTCCTCTGCTCTTTTCATTCCATATTTAGACCATACATTTAATGTATTATGAAGAAAAAAGACGTCGTGTGACTCCAGTTTGAAAATTCTTCCTACTACTGTGACTTTTCGTCGTAAGAGAAAAAAAAAAAACAACATAATATTTACATACATACAACTTTTATTACACCTCGTTAACATTTCGAAATGTAAATTTAGACGCAGTTGAAAAAAAAAACCTAAACTTTACCGTCAAGGAAGATTCGTGAAAGCTACTCTGATGTAGTAGCCAACTTTTTATCGCACCTATACATATATACCTACTTGATTTGTTAGGTATATGGATATGTACAGTATATACTTATATACTTATATACGTCTATGTACCTAGTCGAAAGTAGCACCTCGTTTCTATATACTCACGACATACGTGGTCACGTCTGCTCGCGACTTTTGAAATGTCAACGGCACTTACTTTGGGTCGGTTTCAAACTAAAGCCAAACTTGAAAGATATACCTACGTGTATTTGGGGAGGAATATTCAAAATATTGAAATTTGAAATCATAATGCACGAAATGAATTTTACGGTATAACATATTTATTTTAAAAAATGGGTATAAAGATCAAATTTACAGACCAAGGGGCCGACATACGATCGATCCAAGGGATTTGCCTGTCTTTTGCAATTTACGGATTTTGGATTCCTTTAAAACTACGATTGCGTTGAAAATGGGAAAATCAGATCCTGTATGTGAAGGTTACGATTTATATATACCCAATATTTCAGTCCGTCGGGTGCCTCATACATATATTCTTCGCCGAATCAGGAGGAAAAAGAAAGAAGAAAAAAGTTATCTGAAATGATTACAATCCATTTTTCAACGATCGGCACCTCAAAAAAATTCCATTTACCATTGAAAAATTTTGAAAATCAATAAATTTTTTTAAACAATACACATCATTGAACTCTTCTACAGCACATTTGGATGAAACAAAACAATTCGAAATTTCCGGTCTGGAAATCCAAAAAAAATAATTTATTGTACAGTACAGTAAGTTTAAATAATATACACAGATAGATATTCAATTACCAAACATTACATTGCGGTTGAAATTTGTATACGAATCGCCTTGTCATTTCCTACAGAGCTTAGCGAAGCCGTCCGTGAATACGGAACCAGAGTAATAGTTACATGGCTACCTACCGGACACACCCTAACATAAGTCAATTTAACCGGACCTGCCTCAGGGACTTATACCTTGATATAGCCTTGCTGGACGCGTATATGTATTTGTTTACCTCGGGGTCTGGCGAAATGGAAGGATGGCGGTTTCGTGCCGCTGGCAAAAGGCTTACCACCAATGCTTGTATATGTATAGTGCAGCTCCAAAATGGTGGTCAATTAGAACCGGAAAGAGTCTCTGACATTTTCTGAAACATTTGCGAATATATCCGTGAAATTTCCCAATTTTAATCCTGATGGGGGATTCGATTTAGTATTTTTTTTCAATCTCACCTGCCCGACGTGTGTGCTTATAATATACCTATAGTGAAAAACGGTTCGAACCGCAGATACATAGACATAGATTTGGCATCCACGAGCATATAAACGCCAGCTGACTGGAAATGACCATCGCTTGCGAGTCCAAAAATGTGAAGAAACGAAAAACAAAAAAATATATATACATATATGTGGCCCGCCCCTGTGGAGAGGAAGAATTTTAATTCTAAAATACTGGTAACCACCATGCCGGCTGGTAAAACTATGCAGAATTTCAGAACTAGAATTGCTGGTTCTCGTTAGACCGTTGCCTATATAATATGGACCGCAACTCAGGGGTGAATGTGACGATAAACTCTTCGAATAATCTAACTTGATATTAATTTTCCAAAATTCTTAGCGGATTAGTCAAGCTCGAACCTACACCCCTCATAGTTTGCGTTAATTAACGCAATGAAACCCTTACCCCGTTAAGCACGTTGTTAAGAACTTTTTTAACATTTTTTATTTCATTTTTTTTTACTCCTTTTTTTGTTTCACTTTTTGCTTTTTAGGCTTACGGAAGTTAGAATGGCAAGTTGCATAAGGATAACCGCGTAAGTGCATAATGTACGTACGTAATATACATGTAGTTGGTATATACGTATTACATCGCGCTGGGTTAGGTATCACGGCTTTTTCGGAGTGCCTATACGGTATGTATACAGCGAATTAGGGGTAAAATCTGGGACTCGCGTCTTCAGTGGCCACATGAGACTAAGAGTATATTCCTAGGTATTATATGGGGCCGAAAATCACCAGGCAAACACAGTTTATTTTTATCAACTTCTGAAATTACCAGCCTACACGTCTTCAAATATTTAATCCTCACGCCTTGGAGCGACCCTCCATTTTTTAGATCGTACAAATGGAAAGACGATCGTCTACTTTAAAGAACGGAACTATATCTCCGTAATATATCAATAACATGATTGTATATTAAAAAAAGATTTACGGCGATAGCTATATTATAAACTAGGTATATAGGGTACACCGTTTTCCGCAGTGTCGAAATTTCGATCAATAGTTTTGTCCGATGCAAATTAGTGCAGCGCAAACGAGACATCAGCTCGACTGTATCTCAGGGGATTAAAGTTATACGCTTTTATACCTTTTTTATTTTATTCGACCCTTTTTTTTTCTTCTACTTTCTTTGCTTTCCCTCGCATGGGGACGCGTACATGCGATGCCCAAATGGGTACCAATTATTTATGCAGAGCTTTTATGTATCAAATAATATTAGAGTACCAAAAAAAATGTGTATGTACGGAACCGATGAACTGAAGATCGCCGTCTTTCGCAAGTGCAGCCGCGACGAGATTTATTTGAGTAACACTTCGATCAAATAATTACTGAAGGTGCTTGATTTTTTTCTTTCTTATTTTAATTTCGATTCATTTTTTTTTTTTTTTTTTTCTTCTTGTAAATAGAAATCGATTCGTTGGTCGGTCGATCAAATCGAGTATTGATCGATTGATCGAATCGAGTATTATCACTCAACGACCAATGCTTTGAATTTACGAATCCTTTCAGCTGTAATAAAACTTTAAAAGGGTCTGCTTCGCTCGAAATTGACGCTTGTATATGACGTCTCGATTTTTTCTTGTGTATTTCAGGAGCTATAACAGATCCCAATTCCCACAAGCATAAAAGCATCGTCGCGACGCGGCATCGAATGCAGTTCAAATTGGAGAAAAGGAAATACGCGGCGTCATTTTATGCGACCGATCTTTACTCTCTCGCACGGAATTGTCTCTTCTCCATCTACAAATATACAAGGTATATATGCGCATGATCCTGCACTGCAATTGCGATTCCATTTTACAAACACCAAGTATCGGTGCACGGGTAACAAAAGTGTGAAGTAACCGATAAACGACCTTTGTTTTCGCTCCCTTGCAGATTGTGATCAAGATTAATTATTTATCTGGCGAATAGAAATATAGGTTACATCTGTACGTCAGGTTCTTAGAATTTTGCTTTCAATGGTCTTCGATGACATTTTATCGATTCAGCTTCGGACGATAGTTGAAAAAATAAAGAATGTATATAATCCATACGTGTGATGTTTGGAGAAATTTATTGCCGTGACGTTTGTCTCCCCGGTCAGTGTGCCGCTATCTATATAGGTATACATACGAATGAAGGTAGAATTTACGAAACGCCTCACACGCTTACGTACGGAGTAAACCCTAATCTTATGCTTATAAAAGAGCCATCCAATTTGCGCGGTCCTTGTTCATCTCCCAAGACCATGATCTCCATCTTATTTTGCATCATCCCCTTCCTCTCGATCTATTCCTTTTCTCAAGCTTCATTTCGTATACATCTTCGTAAAGAATGTAGCTCGCGAGTCCGTCCTGGATACTACTATATGGTATACTATACGGTTTGCATCGCATTTGCGCGAACGTGGCCGAAGCGAGGCGAGGCGAGGCTTTCGCAAAGCAATTTATCGTTGCCATTTATTTACCCGCGCTCATTCGATCCCTTTCTCTATCTCTCTCTCTTTCTCTACTGCGTACAAATATCATCCATTTCACTCATTGTCAGTGGAATGCGGGGTAGTTGAAATAGTTGCATCGTGCAGAGTGAGTCGGTATAACGGTGTTGCTTCAGAGGAGCTTTTAATGGCGACGGACTTTGAAGAAAAAAAAAAGAAGACAAAAAAATTAGAGTACAAGCGCTACCACGATCGCATTTGATTTTGTTTGAAGAAATCTGTGACCCGGTATTTTACTCGAGATTTGGGAACGGGCACGGTGCGGTCGACACTTTGAGAGAAAACTTTGCCTGGCTACTGTACTATACGTGGTCTAGTGGCAACAGACCACCGGCTGTTTCCTCTTAGCCAAAGAGCTCTTCCTACCCAAGCTGAGACAGAGTTCTCCGATTCCCAGAGGTCGTAAGGTCACCCTCCCGTCATTTTCCGAAGTTACTAAAGTACCGTCTTGGCTGGGTTTCTCACTTTGGCCACTAGCTTCATTTGGTACTTGAAAGAGTACCGAAGTACGTACATTTGGGAGAGAACTCAAGGAACTCTATGCGAATTTGAACTTCTATACGTATGGTATATAGTACTCTAATGGTAGGCTATTCGGAAGGTTGATGTTTTTAGGTGACTGCCGTTCGATCTTCGGACTTCGATCATTTCGCTGGATGGATAAATTAGGTTCTTCAAACTTTGCAAAGAATTTATTTACCGAGCCGCAGGGGCATCCGGTCAATTCTTGAACTCCGACGCAAAGTTTCTTCAGACTTGTTATTGATGCCGTAGAAGCGAGAATCATAATTATGAGCTTATCTATACCGAGCGAAAAATTGAAGCTGAAAACTGTAATCAGATTTAATCTTATTTGCATGGTTTTTCATATTTTGATGAATGGAAATGTCTCCAGTACGGAGCATACGTGGGAGGAACTTTGCATCGACCTATAGACAATTAGATGTAATAATAAATCACAGATCCATTTGGCATTCTTCGCACGCGTTACCGCAACAACGAGTATTTCGCAAAGTCTTTCATCGACGGACGTTAGGTACTTTACAATATTTTATGACCATATTATCGTTTACCATTTGTTATGCTTTCGCTTGCGTTGCAGACGGTTACGGTGGCTAGTACCTACCATGTCTTTCTTCGAGAAACTAGAGCAGTTGTAAAAACTATACATTGGAAAGTAATATACCACAGGGTAAAACTTCGTTCAAAAATGTTGTTTGTTCCGCTTCTTTTTAAGTACAAATTATTCGTTGCAAATTTGCAGCAAGTATTTTACAGTGAATCTGAATCCCGCCGTGGTACAAAATTCTGAACATCTTTTCTCGAATTACTATAATTATTAATAATTAACTATTGAGACAATAATTTTATTTTACGAGAATTTCGATCGCGAAATACGTTCGCGATTATAATTCACATAGTCAAATACAGCGGTGTTATACGATAGATACGATCTGGCCATGAAATTCTGGTCAACGCGAGAAAACGTCAGTTTATTCAGTCCGGACTTGATGGCGCCATTAACTCCCCTAATAGAGTTATCCTATCAAAAGATCGACGGTGCTGACGCTCGGCGAACTGGGCAGAAATTCATGGTCTAAAAATTTAGAGAAAAAAATAAAAAATAAAATATAAGAAAAAAAAGTAACAGTTTGGATGAAAGTTTCGGATCTTGAAAGAGCTGAAAAGTTTTTCGATTTATTACATGTTCTCTCTTGCTTTAGATCAACGATAAGAGCTACCTGTAGAAAGAGATAGCGATTTAATAAATGGAGCTGCTTCATGTCGAGTACTTTCACCGAGTTCCACGATTCGGTGGTTGAATGAATTTCGGATCTCTGCGATCCAAGATATCGATCGGATCTGGCGTACATGTATGAGGCCATTCTCTTTCTATTGAATTAAAAAGAGAAAAAATAGATAATTTTAATGAATTTGAAATCAACGGTCGTATATAGTGAGTCAAAAGATGGCTTTTTTCTAGATGTGTTTCCAATGAAGATATGGTGTTTTAATCAAATGATACGGACTGGACTTTGGATTTTGTTAGAATAAATAACAATAATATCTGATATAAAAATATCAATACGTAGAAAGCGATTGGCGAGAGTTTGCATGGTGGAAAAAAAAAGGTTGAATCGTAAAATGGGGGAGATGTAAAAATGCAAAAACGATATTGCGCTCCGGTCGTAAACTCAAATTCCGTCGAGGGTTGAACAGACCGCGAATCGTTTGAAGGCTATACTATACGTACGGCTGTCGAAACTAAATTTTTCGATCAAGTCAAACCCTCCCACGTAGCGACCGTTCATGATGTATTCAATGATGGCAGCCTCTGGCAAAAGATGGGGAACACGTTCGAAAAGGTGGTCTACTTCCGCAGCCAAAAGGGCTGGCTGATTTTAACAATTTCAGTCGTACCATAGACGTCCGCGCCGACATTGGAACCAAAATAAATATTCAATTATAACTACGAACATAGAGGCTGTATCGAAAAAACGAAACCCTCACTCCCCACCGCCCAAAAAAAGAGAAAAAAATCAAATAAATAAAACAGAACATTCTAGTGCCAAATGCATCGAACTCGTTGAGGGTGAACTGCGAGATGTAACCGCTTACCTTATCTTCAAATCCGTGAAGATGTTGACACAACTTGTGGACTTTGTTTTGAAAGCTTGAAAGGGTCGAGCTTTCCGTCTCGAAATCCCAATCCTTGGGAAGGTCGTGTTCGAGTAGCAAAGGTGATTGTGACGTTTTTCCAATCCATTTAAGAGGTATAAATCTCTAGAAGGTTATACAGAATAGGTAAATGAATAAGGTATTAGATCTGCAGGACCCCCCAAAACGTCGAACATTTTCTTCACGATACATCGGATCAAAGAACTTGCCGCGGGAGACTCATGGTCCTTCTCTATGGTGTCAATAGAACCGGAATTAGCGAGGGTTCTGCGATTCGCTGACGAACGCAATGAAAACGCATGGGTCCTAACGGACCCATTCGACAGTCATGATCAAAGGATTCCGGGTAGTATTCAAGGGCGATTACTATATTCAAGCATGATAATTCTTTATGGGAATTGGAAAATTCAACCCATGGTAAAAGTCGACCAGATCTATTTTATAGAACGAATTAACCATTTCTGTCGAGCGCCCCAAAATGAGCTCGAGGAATTTGCTGTTATTACCTCGCTGATATGATACATTGGAGGCAATATTTTTATCGACGCTCCATTTATCTGTTGGAATTTTTTCAAGGCCTTGATAAAAGTGTATTCCGATACCTGAAAACACCTTATTATGTCAAATAACAGCAAACAATGGCTGACAAGTATTATATCGAAAAAGAAAAAGAAAAGAAATTGACAACTACTCAAATCTACTCAGGATTACCTCTAGGACGTGAAAAAAACTGTTCTTGTAAACCAGGAGCAATCCCGTGATAGGTTCATCGACGTAATCCGCGGTGAGATAATCAATTATTTTTGTATGCGAGTCAACAATTTCGTTGGGTTGGGATTGGTGTCGACCAACCATTATTATCCTTTGCAAAAACGTTGTCTGAAAATTCAAGTCACGTGTGATATGAATTGAGGGCAGAAGGGCTATATCCTTGGATTCTGGCGGACTGGCAGTTTTTTTATATTGTCTGCTACGGAGCAGCCTTCATCAAAGCTAACGCCCGATGCTCATCGACGATTGGAAGCGTAAGCCATATACGTTAATTATACCTATTCAACGACACGCGTACCTGCTGCAATTTGCATGTCTCTAATCAATAATCAACTTGACTCTAATAAACCGAGGAAATAGTCTACCGGTGTTTATCTCCAATTCCTGCGAACCGAATATGAAGCGAAGTATTTTACAAAGCATATAAACGCGTTATACATATGTATGTACGTGATGTGGAAAATGTGGGCATTGTTTAAGGTATTCTTTAAGTTCTCCGTTTTCCATTTGTGAAATGAGATTGGGTTGTCAGAGACATTCGTGACTGCCGAACACAGAAAACAAATTACATTCTAAGATTAAAGTCGTTTCACTCTTTGAACAATTATTATTACAGGTTAGGCATTATATACCTTTGAAGATTTTTTCACCAAAAAAAACTTCCAAGTCATATGAAGAGATTGAAGAATGTGTTCCAATTCGTAGCGTCGGTTGATTGTAAAATGGAGATATTTTTCTTAGCTGTTTTATCCCGTTCATTTAATTTTGCTCATATTCGTCTTACCCTATTGACCGCTGTTAAGTTTTTCCGCACATGTTGGAGTAAAGATTTTCTCACAGGTTCTTCCATATTATGCTGCGATTTTGGTTTTATTCACAAACTTCTAAAGACTGCTAATAAATAGTTGTTTTCTTTTTTTTTCTTTCGAAATTCGTACGACGATTATAGGTGTGCTCTTTAAATCACGTTAACTCGACGAGTATTATTTGACATAGGTGAAATCTGAAGTTTTCAGAAGTCAAATTTTATATAAGCTCGACTGTTTCGTTTGTCACGTGTTGAATATATAACGCGAGATGCAACGTAAACAAACTATTCATGAAGTGCGATTAATTCATATTTTTTGCCCATTTTTCACCATCAATTATGCATGCGTAATATATCTTACGTCTACATGTTTAATAAGTACCTCGATCGTTGAGCCAAACACACACATATTATCCCGAAGGTACATCTCTGCACGGAGAGTAAGCTTACGGAATTCACCGCAATGATGAAGATACAGGAAATGACTAGACCCCAGCCGTTTCGGACCATCCGTATTTTGCCGTCAAAGTATTGGATGGAAACTGCGCCGAGGATTGGTGCTCTTAATGGACGGATTTCCCCTTCGATAACTGACGTTATCCTGGAGGAACTAGAAGCTCATGTTTTGCGTCAGAATCATCTTGACGGGCACTGTATTGCGTCGGATATTGTTTCCATCACTCTACTTCCATTTGCGGATTGATGGGGTTTAATGACGTCAGTTTTTGTTGGCTTCTATCGCTACTCTGTGTTTCGATTTACGAATCAGAAAATTTACACGAGTTCAGCTCCGGCCAATAATTAATCTTACCGAATACCTTATATATACTTTACGCCCCAAACGTGAGCGCTATAAAAACCCTACGTGATTTATGAAACGGTGGTGATAGTAAACCGAAGCGACACTGTACATTTAGGACTTGGATTTTCCGAGAATTATCGGGGTGTCAATCGATCACCTCAAATGAAACAGAAGTACGCGGTTCAACTTGGAAATTGAGCTGGTTTACTTATTCATGAAAAATATGAGAATATAGAACTTCCTCTTTAGAGTTTCTCTCATTGTACAGTAATTTTTGGTAGTGCTGAGTCAATGAAATATAGCGGATAGCAAGACTAAGGAATTCAGCATGGTTGGATATATTTTAACCGTATTACAAATACCGTAACATGGTTTTGCAAATTGTGACATTTTCACACACCATATTTCCTTACGCAAATTACATTTCATTAGATATTTGATTCCCTGAATCTATAATGATGATTCATATTTAAGGTAATTGCGAAGATCGTGTCACGCTGCTTGATTGATAACCAAATTATTAGTTCCCATGTGTTTGTTTATAGTGGCCCCAAGAGAACCTATAAGTTATACTTATAAAGCGGAGGGCTTTGAATTCGAAAATATAAACATTCATTGAATTTGATTTACCAAAAGCAGAGTTTCTATTTTGTCTAACTCGGATGGGATCTAAAAATATTGCAAGAGGAAACTCGCTGAAAAAAAATTCAACGGCGAAAGGAGGTGAAATAATGAAGATACGAAATTGATTCCATGGTAAAAGTAATCGTGAATTCTAATCAGAAAATAAAGAATAATGAAAATCATGTAATTTTTTCATGCGTTATCGAATAGTTCAACGTGAAGTGAAATTAGGGGCCGAATTATCACAAATGTAAAATTTAGGAGGAAAAAATAAGAACGGTACACGTTTGGAAAATAGATAAACAAAAAAAAAGTTTTATTTTGTTCATACGTTACTGCTGTTCAGAGATATCTTAAGGTCACTGTATTTGAATTTAATTTTAGTTGTACCGAGTATTACCCCTTTCGAAAATACTGAGACGAAATTTCCCCTATTCCCATCCCCTATGTCCACTATCGTCATACCCTATGTTTCTAAAGATGATGGGTAAGAAGGGCGAAGATTTCGGTGCTCATCCAATTGACAGTTACTTCCCTATATTCTAGAAGATTTTCGATTCTCACGCTTATAGAGTTAGTGCCAGCGCGATCAGCAGTCTTGCCCGGGGCCCTACGTGACAAAGTAGCCATCTGGATCGGATGATGTTATACAGAACGTGGTCAGTTGTCTGATCACTTTCGTTACCCAGACTAGCGCACAGCGATGAAAATGAAAAAAAAATAAAATAATGTAATGCAAAAAGAAACCTCGTACCCTAGTATTGAAATTCCAAATATTTGCACGTACCATCTATCTATGAATCGGATGGGCTGGCCGAATTTGTATGAGAGACCGCTTCCATTCGTTATATGTACAATACAAACTGTTGATTTATCATCTCCACATTGTTTCAAGATCTGTCTACTACGTCCGCCATGGCTAGTTGATTAATCTGCATGTTTTGAATCTCCTGTAAGCTTTTACCCTTCGTCTCAGGTAATAAGGTACAGCCGAAAATTGTAGCTAGCGCCATAAACGCCGCGTAAGTATAAAACACAGAATCATAACCTAAGTTGTCGATCATGGGTTGAAAGCTTGTATTGACGATAGTCGCGAATATGCCCGAGCTAATGTTTCCAACACAAATTACTAGGGTCTTAACATTTGGAGCTAAAAGTTCACTCTGATAGATATGAACGATTGAAATAAGCCCTGTGTGAACAAAAATGCGCCAAAAAAGGATCGACAAAATCGGTAGCCATTGCAACGCGTCTAGATCATAGGCGGAATCCAAAAGAGAAAAGCGTATCCCTATCACGAGCATGCATAAACCACTTCCACCGGCGGAAATTATCCACGTTAGCTTTCGACCAATTCTATCGACTACATCCACAAAAATCCACCCCACTACAATGCCAACCACGGTGGATAGAGTTACGATGAGTGAGGGCTTCATAATATTCACTCTACCATCTCTCAGAATGTTTTCGTTATAAAAGAGTATAGGTTGCATGCCACTGAACTGTATGAACAGAAGCAGTAATATTATAATGATTCCATACTTTCTATGCTGCTGACTTTTGAGCTCGTGTAATTGCTCACAAAATGTGATCGTATTTGAGGTAGCAATAAATTCTTTTATAGACAAAAACTCTTCGTTAACTGAGACCTTCGGATTGTATTTCATTATCGACTTCTTGGCTTTTTCAAATTCTTTCATATTTATCAGGTGGTATGGCGATTCAGGTACACACGATAAGAGAATGGCGCAGAGAACAGTTGGCGCTAGAAATAATAAGCCACATAGGGTCTTGGATAGGTGAGTGGTTAATAAGTTGCCAATAAGAGTACCGATAATGGGACCGTTTCCCGCGAAGTTTACTAATGTACCTCGAGACGCTGAGCTGGCTACTTCTCCGAGGTAAATGGGAAAGCTCATTAGTCCAAGACCCATTCCAAACCCATGAACTACAACTGTTGCGTGTATCCAAACTGATGAATCTGCAAGAATTAGAAAAATCCAGGAAATCCCGAAGGGAATACTACTGATAACAAGTGACATTTTGGAGCCGAAATATGGAACAGTGATGAACGATCCAAAGAACACTCCTACGGCGGCAGCTGCTCCCCACGATGACGTCATCCAGGAAATATCGGAGGACGTCATTCGAAGAGGAGAGTCTTCGACAGTAAGCTGAGCTATCAGCGGTGAGAACACGCCAGCCATAATTCCCGATATTGTCAACGTTAGCATTACTGAAAAAGCACAAACTTACAATGGTTGCGTCGAGTGATATTGGATATTTTATGATAGGTATGTCAGTATTGTATAACTTTCTTGCCTCCGGTTGCTCCGATCCATTGATACCACAAGACATCCTGCACTGATCGCAGGTTGCATAATTTTATCTTCATGGTTTACTTCAATTGATGGCGTACTATCGCAGCGCTACTGTGATGATTTAATTTTCACTTTCATTCACGAACTGCGTGGCTATTCGATGATTCCAGTTGACTATTTACGAACTCGCAAGTGACTAAAATGTCAAAGCTACATACTTCGACTACTATCACAATTATGCCACGTGTGCAATTAAAAGTTACGTCAACATTGGAACAAACAGCACGATAAAATTATTAAATTTTCAAAGTCAACTGTTAAAAAACTCGCCTCGTTTTTATTGGTGAATATTCATGGAATTCGTTTGAAATTAGCCCGACTGAGCGACTGCATTTTACGAATCAATGAGAAAGCCTGGATTTTGTCAGAGATAAAACGGAAGGTGATCGTGAACGGGCCTGTAATTCTGCGTATCTCATAATCCGGTAATCGAAAGTTACAGACAGGGTTTGGACAATGGGCTGTTTGTTCGAAAGTTCCAACTTTAAAGTCTTGAAGTTCAGCCGGCTTTTTCATCTCTCTTTGTCTCGCTGATAACTTATTTGTGGGGCTAGTTGAAATGAGTCTGAACACTAGAGTTTTTTAAACAAAGTTCATACTCACTCGCTCTGTCTGTGCAGAATCTGGTTGACAGCTGTTCAAATTCTGAAGAAAGTGACTCGAGAGTACCTACCCTAATTTTTATTACGAATGAAAACGTTTCATTTATTAACCTATACTAACGACTCTTTATTCAATCTCTTGATTCTGTCGAGCTCTGTTTAGCGCACCGAAGATATAAAAGACACAAGAATAACCTAGTAAGCTGTTAATGGGTCGGTAGCTTTTATATGACGTTTAACCAAATTGATAAATATCTTGCTACAGGTTTCAATATATTGATTTGGTCCCCTGCTGCAGTCCGCCGGTTTATCCTACGGTTTTCTTCAATAGATTGGACACTTTCAGCGCCTGTTAATTAGTATTGTCTAATTATGGCTATGTAAAATGTTATTCACGAACTATGTGTGTATTTGATATAATTCAAATAGAATTACTATACGCACTTGCTAGCGGCCAGAGGAATATCAAGCCAAAGCCACAAGTTATTCGTGACTAATTTGAACGCGAAGCGCTCCAAATTTGATGAATGTTCATCGTCAATTCTGAGAAAAATTCCGAGTCCTTTGCCACTTTTTGTTCATAAATTTAGTTTGGAATTTCACCTCAGGTCGATATTATTATCTGTTAAATATAATTCTACAATAAATGGTTGCTAATGAAGTTGGAGGAATTGAGAGATTGGTTCCCTCAATAGCTGAGAATTCGTACCACGTTGAGAGAATTTCCCACAAATATCTGAATGCACAGAAATACGTTACCATTTACAAAAGTTTGTTAATTAGCATTCTGAACCTATGAATCTGCGAAGCAGGTTGGATTTTAGTTATAAATAAAAACTGAAATCATCGATGTAGGATGAGGCCATACGAAAATACTGTCCAAATACTGTCCTCACTACATGACTCTCCATCCGAATAGAATAAAATCAAGATCCAAATTTGGATAAACCGATCAACTATATTGATATTGGCTAATTTCGATGTACAAAACTTCTTGGAAAAGGACAGGATCGAAAATCCCATGAAATCGTTGAGTTATCTCTCAATGAATAATTAGATCATTTACACTCCCGCAATCAGCATTAATGTAACAATTAGTATAGTCACTAACGTATACATTGAAAAGAATGTACACGTAATCAGATTAATTGTTAGTTTGGCATCAAGAGCACTGGTTAGGTGTTGATTAGTGCCAAGATTTCGAAAGGATTCTGCAGATCAGTAAATTTTTTAGTTTGAATACAATAGCAGAAAAGTTATTGCCATTGGTCGGGGAAGAAGACATCGTCGTTTTGTAAAGGAATCGAACTTCGCGGTATACCGGACATCGTATGTTAAGCTTGTTTGAAAATTTTGTAAAAAATTTTATTTTTCGATTCTTACTTTATAGCCACCCATGCGACTAGTGTATCAAGATGTTCTTCAAATTTATCATCAATTTCTGGAAATTTGGTTTTAGGAAATGTGTTGGTTGTGTGAATTAATATATCGGGTTATTGAATACTAAAAAACACGCACGCACGTAAACAGTTCTCGAAAATTACCTGTGATACGAAATTTTCTATACGTTTAACACCTCACTGCTATTATGTTACGCACTATCAACGGTGCGTGCATCAATCAAATATGTAATCGTTACACCGATGTGAAAAATATAATTTTACTTAATTACCGAAGCTCGTCGCACGAGCGCATTGCGTATTCATGCAATATATAGGTATACGTGTTTAGTCGTATGAATGATAAATGAAATAAATAACGATTCCTCATACCGAATTCGTAATGATAAAATTAATAACCGAAATTCTAGATTTTCTCATAGATATATTCGAAACGTAATACTTCGTAAGTCTAACAATAAGCGTGCGATAAAATTTCCATTCAGAATCATAAAAATATACTAACAAACAAAAAAAAATGGCAAAGATAATTATATCCAAATGAAAACGAGTTGTGAAATGACGATATTTATTGAGCTATTATATAAGAACTTCTTATAATTTCTCTGCAGTTCAAATAATTTTTAAATTTGTCCCATTATTTCAGTAGGTAAATTTCAGAGTCTGAAAGAGCGAGGCACAATGAAAAGTTATGATTGTACGTTTGAATGAAAAGTTATGATTGAAGATTTTCAAAAATTCGCTGTATAAAAAATATGGAAGTATGAAAAAATTATTGGTTCAAAAAAATTCAACTCGTCACATGAATCACACATCGCACTATCAGCGGAATAATATGAGTCGTGAATGAACCCTTGTATACCAAAAAAAAAATCACGAACTCAACTAATAACATCAATAAGATTTCATTTGCCACCCATATAGTCTTTTCGAGACTTTTATTGGCCCGGGCAGATGAAATTTATCGAGCCAATAATACTTTTGACCTTGAACTGTAAGGTCAATGTCAATTTTTCGGCTGTACAAGTTTTCGCAGATCTTTATACAGATTTCGAGTTGGAAAATCCCTCGGCAAATTGGTGATACATGATCTTTATACAGCCTGTAGCTACACTTGACAAGCTTACTGTAATGGCTATTACATTTT
Organism: Athalia circularis; assembly: GCA_963978495.1. NCBI lineage: Eukaryota > Metazoa > Arthropoda > Insecta > Hymenoptera > Athaliidae > Athalia > Athalia circularis. The sequence goes on from OZ021700.1 coordinate 19,364,316, forward strand.
CAGAATCCAGCAATGCAATAGTATTAAACTGCACACAATAGCGCAACTCGGACGTACAAATCAAAGCAGTTGATCGCTGTGTTCCCCAGTCCGAACCACAAAGAGCTAGTTTACGCACACGAGCTTTGCACTCTACGAGTCTTTGCCAAGTTAAAAAATACACCGTGCCAAGTGATATGTTCCATATCTAGGTATATCGTGTACATACAAATGCGTATGTGCGACCAGCGAGCCGCAGGTGGGTTCGGAACATCGCATTTCACTTTGAGGATAATTAACTCACCGTGGAAAGATAATTAACGCTCGGTCCCTTATTATTTGCAAAGGACAGATAGAACATACATATCGTTCGTCATCTCGTCAAGACCATTCTATAATAGACCGAAGCAAAAAAGGGTAGGTGTACGTGTACGTAAGTGTTGACAAAAAAGTAAAAAACACAATCGGGCTGGAGTATCTCGGTTGTCTAAACTATCGCAATATAAACGGATATACTAATTTGAGTATACAAAGAAAATTCGATAACGAGATAAGAATTGTTCAGTGAAAAAAAAAAATGAACGATGTGATATTTTTTCGATTTTTAGATTGGTTCTTTTTTTTTCGATACCGCATTTCGTACCAGACTTCTTTTTTGTCGGAAAACCTGTAACGTTGTTGTGGGCGTTGATTATTTGTTAAAACAACACGAAAACGGCGTTAAAATTCCGATAACTCTTTTATTTTTCTTTATACAGCATCCCCGTTCTGTTCTGGTCTTCGCTTTTATAATGCTGCAAGTGAATTATTTCCCAGAGCTCGATATAGATGCGTAGCTCCCGCATCAAAGTCGTGAATAGAGCGAGTTTCAAACTAAAATTACTCAATCACAATTTTCCCTTCTTTTCGTATCATTTGTAGCATGGGATTTATGTAGGCGAAAACAAGCGCATGTCCGATTCTTCGTGTATACTTTGAGAACCTATCATTTGGCAAATAGTTCTAGAACGGTCAACGAGAAAAAAATTTCAAAAATCTTATTGCTTTGAAGTAAGATTGAGTATACGTTGTGTTTTATTTTACATAATTTTGGTTCGCATCATGGATCTACTGAATTTTTAAAAAGCTTTCAACCCACACGTTCGCAATATTATGAATATATCAAGCTGCAGCTGACTGTCTGCTCGGCAATTTCATTCAAGCGATGACATATGGCTGTCCATAATATATAAATATAATAATATATAAGATGATGTACACGTGTAGACGATGTAGAGCGAGTTTATATCATGAAATTGTAACGCGAATATTGTACATGCCTGTCGATGACAAGTATTTTGATGAAAAATACCAGCGACAGAGTTTCCAATTAATAATATGTTTTGGACTTTCGACATGTTTTCTTATACGTACGTTCCGTTCAGATATGCGATCCTCACCTGGTTATCAAAGTTTTGACGTAGACCCCATCTCGATACATCTGCTTTTCCATGAATATTTCATCCCTTCACGGGTACTTCGAGGAGACTTCGGTCTAAGAAAACGTTTTACGAGTATACCAGGTATACCTATGTATAATGTGTACATAGGTTACAAATATATACAGTCATGGTGTACCCGTAGTCACATGCGCGAAATCCGTCCTTCATATTTTCAAGAAGAAAGTTGAACTACGAAATTTCTTGTTATTTATTTTTTTTTTCATTTTCGTCGTGACAGAATAATGATTTGAATTTTTCATTCCCTTTCAACAACTTTTTTGGCTACCGTGTAGTATAAGGGTGTTACACTTCGAAGCCCGCGCAACGGAAAGGCTGACCCAGAAAACTTAAAATCTCATGTAGGTACCTAAATAAATAAAAAATAAAAAGAATAAAAAGAAATAAAGTTCAAAAAAAAGAATACCAGTGAGAACCTAGTACCGATGTCGTCGGAGCGGAACCACAGAATGACTGCTATGTTCCCGAAGGTCACATTTCTCACAAAGAAAGGGTTGGTGAAAAGGACTCGTATAGCCAGAGACCCGTATTCATTTGATTCCTTCACATTTGGGTATGTTACTTTTTTGCATTTCGGTTTATTTTAAAATCCCACGTGCCTCCGATTCCCGGCGTATATGTATAATAATGTCACCATGTTATAGCACAGTGAATGTATAATGTGCACGTCGTGTGTAATAAAGACGACCTTCTTTGATTTATTTTAAATTTGTTTGTAACTTCAGCCATAAAGATGGTTGACAAAGGACGAAAGCGAGGAGGTTTCATACAGCTTGTGTGATTTGGTTAAATAAGGAATTCAAATATCATCTGCAATTCTGCACTAACGAAAATTTTCACTTTACATCATAAGCGGTTAAATGCAGTGTATCATGAATCGAGCGCTGAAAATTCTTAAAAATTATGAAAATGATAATAAATAATTTTTCAAGGCATTTCCGTAACCTCAGATGGTCTTTGATTTGTATTCCATGTCGAAATCGCAGCAGCAAGAACGGGGTAATAATTGCCTTTCTTTTTTTTTCAATCTATATATTGTTTATTACCCGACTGGTTTTCTAAAATGTTTGAATGATCATAAAATTAATGGTTTTTATTGTAGAAAACACTTATTAGCGATGAGTACTTTACTCTACTATATGCTCTAATCATATTCATAAGAGCCCTGCTTTCAATTGAACCACTTATCGACCAAATTAGACTCGGCTGCAAGCTGTGATGTGATTTGCCAGGCATATAACTCTGGGTGGTTGGAGCTATTCAGAGTCTGGGCAATTGATACGAAAATATAAAAGCAATTCAGTTCTGCATATCCATGTGCGGCAACATCGCAACGTGACGCGTTATACATATACATATGTATAATAAAGTGAGTTGCAGTGACGCAAGTTGATGCCAATTTTCTTGTTTGTATCTCAGGATCGACGGCGAACTCTAAAAATTCACTTGAATATAGCTATGTTCAATTATTTCCTTCCTCAATATTTTTCAATCGATTCATTCCACATAAATGTTATTTTCTATCCTGTTTGTCCCCTACGCCGCTCCTAAATAGCGACATAAGAATGAGCGATGATTATTAAGTCTCACATTTTCGGATCCCCAGTTTCACCCATGCGTAACATTGAAAAAGTATGAAAGTAATCGATATCGTAAATCCTCCCCCATACCGCGTTATGGTTAACGAGGCTAACACGTTGCCTCGTTAAGCTTCATCATATGAACGGTGTACGTGAAACGCATATAATCTACGACTTTTTTTCCTCTTTCTATGAACCACCAAGATTCAGGCGAATCACGTGAAGAATATAAAAAACTCAGATTTTGATTCATAGATTTCTATAGCGTTTGTTTACTAATTATAAAAGTTTTCAATGAAAAATGTGACTTGCTTTAAGAATAAAATATTAATGGCATTCTCATAAAATGGTTTAAATTCATGGGCATATCTGACGAATATACCAAACATTTGCGCCTAAATTATGGGTACGCCTGATAACCATAATTATATATATATCTAACAACTTTTCGTGATGTGTTTCGGTCGCACATTCACGTCTGAGTATAATTTCTTGATCGTACGAAACATCATGTTTGCCGAAAAACTAGAGGTGATGCTAGCGTCATGATCCTGCATTTGCACTTTGCGGTGCGGTTCTACGTCGTACAAGTTGGTGACGCAAATTACCCGCTGGAATGGTGCAGAAGTTCAGAACTTAATTACAGATAGGTGTACGTTGGTTTAGACAACAAGGTGAAATCGTGTCTCCCAAGCAAAATTGCATATTCCGAGCAAATCTCAAGTTTATTACTTAATTTCCTACGTGTGCTTGCGAGAACATCAAATTCAATCAACCGGAAGCTGTGTAGTCGTAATTTCAATCCAACTTTTTAATGCAATCTCCACATTTGCTTCTCGTCTCGAGTGTTATTTAGAACATTAAAACTCAATATTTTCTCAATTTTTTCAATTTTTGCTGCTGTACGTTTTTGGATTAGAAGTTTACCCGCGCTTGATCCTATCAGGATGCCGAAAATTTGAAAGATCCCTCCACCTTCAACTTTAGCTCCATGGTTTGCCTTGCCATAAAGTGAACATTGTATTCTACTAACGAGTCTCTCTTCCAAACTGGAATTATACGAGCTGCAATAATCCTAGAAACTCTACACGCTAATTTTTATCTAGCTATTTATATAATCCGCAGACAACTTTCTCCTGTACCCTTGCAATTGACAGTCACTATAAACGGACGTGATAAAAAGAGTGGGATAAATTTTTTTTTTACACATAATTGAGTATAAAGCGGCTTAATTTTGATATATAGTTGACATGTAATGATTGTAACGCCAGTAATATTATGGGTATAAGGTGAAGAGCGATTCGACGTGTGTACTAGTATTAGTATTATATCGCAACGTTCGATCGTATCACATACGCATCGACATCTCAAGTTTCCCACTGACAATGCGACAGAAATTCGAGGTATGTAAAGCTACGGTAGCGAATTAGCTAAGCCCGACCTCTGAAATTAGGAGATGATAATTACTTTAGCAAGTCAGCACTTTGTAATTTGCTTTAGTGCTTAATTTCCTTCCACAGAAGGACTTCCAAGATATAAATGAACAGTAGGTATAATGTACAGAATAACACAAGAAACTTGAGGAGCTTATAATTGTTCTCTGATCCCAATCCATAGTAACCGAGGTGACCCTGAATACAGTAATGGCGGGATGAAACTGATATTGAGTTGAGGTATCTAATTGGAGGTTTTCCGATCTTGCAATAAAATTATAGCACAAAATCAACGACAATCCAATGAGATTTGTTTAATGAAAACTTTACAAACTCACCGACAGCAGTACAGACTCCCAAAATCCTAGTTACTGCCGTCAATTTGCCTTCTGGCGGCCTGCTGTACCCCGTCATTGTTGTGGGGCCCCCCAAAAGCTCGAAATCCTTGGCATCGGTCACCATTAGACTGAAGTGATCCTAGATCTCGGTAAAGTATCCAAAAATCGGTGGAAAAAAAACAATCACTACGCAACTTGCACCACAATTATTTAGAGTAAAGAAGGGAACCCGGGGGGAGGGTGGGAGAGGGCAAATTTACGCTGTTTACACCCCGTGAGTTCGCGCGCGACTGATGTTCAGCCCCAAGGTTTGGAGCTTTTGTAATACATCGCGCCGAAAGCTCGCGTCGGCGCTTTCAACTTTGCTGTCTATATATGAATACCTGTGAGAAATGCAGACCGAGTCTTCCTAATAAATTTTTCTTTACCTTTGAGATTTCCGAAGAATTTCTCAACTTTGATTGATCCGGAGAGCGTTTGCGCGGAATCTCATTAGATTCAAGTTTTCTTGGCCCAGATGATAATTCGTAATTTCAGTCGTAGCCACTTTGTTATTTCATATCAAATCGATTTACTGACAACAAATTGAAGCGGAATTTTTTATGAAGTATGTCACGATATACCGACTCAGTATTACATTATTATTATTTTATTCAAAAATATTTACATCGACTAACTTACAAAAATATAATTTACATATTGACTGCAGGTAACGTTCACTTGCGCAAATTTATAATAGTATAATTAACAAAAAATACATCTCCTTGTGTGTTCCACTCTGTGTCCTATTTGTGCTTATTATTGTGCCGATAACTTAATGAAACAATTAATCGGATCAAACGGTAATAGAGATCAATTACATATAGCACATAATGAAGACGAAGTGCATGAATATATAGAGATCAGACCATTGAATCGCAAAGACTTGTCACAAAGCTTCGAGATCTATTCATCTTATTTCCCTGGAGTCTTTTCCGACTATTCAGAGGGTGTTCAATCATGATTGCGTTTTCTGTTCTTATTGGGGATTTAGTTACCATCTGCATGACTGTTGTAACGTACCGATATACATACAGCTATGCGCGGTCTATAGCGCATGTGATATGTGACCGTAGAAAAGTGAGGGTTTCTATTTTTACCAGCGCCTTAGTCAATCTAAGGGGGCACGCTTCGGTACGCAAATAAGCAGTAAGCAAAACAAGCAGCATCCCAGGCACGCACTCATCCAACTTTACTTTGGACCTGCAGTAAAGTCGTGGTGGAATAGCGAGAGAGCCTCATTTGACAGATTTATAATTTGTAGGAATATTTTTGGTGTCGATGAGAAAAAAATATAAAAAAGTTACAAGTCCTCCGTACGTTGGCTTCGTCTTATACAAAATATATTCACATCTCTATGATGGCTGTTGTGTTTACTGACTGGAATTACAATCAGCGGAAGATGAGTGGTAACAAACTATTATTTAAATGAATTGCTGTACATGAATTTCACATTTGACATACAGACAAATTTAACCGACATTAAGATTGAATAAATCGTTTAAAAATGAGCCACTTCACAGGACCTATTTTGGTTCCTTTTGTTCTGCCCCGATCATGAAACAAATTGGATAAACAACTGTAGGAGTCATTGCAGGACGATCCCTCGTTCACCCTATATTTAATTTTCAAGTTCAATGACAACCAAAACCGCGTCAAATCTCACCTTTCGTTATTATTTTGTATTTTTTTTCTGCTTTTTTTCATGTTTCGAGGGCTTGAGTTCCACCCGGCGCTCGGAACGTTCATCCTAGATTTTTGTTTCACAATTTGCCTTCCGTGGATTTCTAGACTCATATCGTGATCTTGAATCGTTGAAGGTGATACCGGCATTATATCACGTGGAATGGGACTCAGTGAATTTCGACTTCTTCTCGGTTGGGTGAGGGATGTGACCAGCGATCTGCAGTGGGCAAAAAAAATCAATCATTTCAATCGGTTCGTCCTAATCGACAATTCTCACTAGCTCTTTTTCTTTGAAGACAAATATCTGTTGTTGTGAGTTGAATGGAACTAGATTAAAAAATTCTGACATGCTAGCACCAACCTGCGCTGGCTGCTGGGGAGTCTCGTTAAATCTATGGGAGCCAATTTGACGTTCTTCGGCCACACGGTCGGACAGACTGGCGCTTGCCATGCGGAATGAACTTGTGGTATATGAAAGAGACCCGCTCGTCGTGCAGAAATTGCGTTAACACCCAAATTTACGCTTTTAGTTGACCCTGGAAACAACGAGATTTGATACATATCTAATTTTTCTTCGACGATGACAATAAGTGCGAAAGTGTACTGTTTATCGAAAGCAAGGTGACAAAAATTGGAATCTTAAAACTTTACTCACTTTGTGCCATAGAAGATTCAAAAGGTAGTCGCATGGACCTAAGTGGGGTGGATTTTAAAGTTGAGAAGCTTTCCCTGGTACTGGTAGCGAACGGTACAGGACTGACAATTATTTTTTCAGAGAAAACAGTCCCAAGTGCATTCCGCGGTAATTGTGGAGTGTACAGTCTGTCTCGTTTCACCAATATTCCATCAGTCGCCATATCTTTTATATCCCTTTGTCTCCGTGCAGATATAGGCATGATGCTTTCCCTGCTAAAATGTGTTCAATCATTTCAAAGAAACTAGGATAACCAGTACGAACCTCTGAAAACTAGATTGAATTTATTATCATCGTCAAAAGTGATCGATAGGGAGTTGCAAGATGATTCAAAAATAACTGGTCATGGACCTACCCAAGAAAATCTTTTGCGCTTTTATCCGGGTAGTAGCTATTTTTGTGAACTTCCGGCAAACACCCCGGGAGTTCAAGAGCGTCATAAGAGTCCCGCCTCCCATACTTGTGTAATTGCATTTTACGGTGCGTTGAGATAACAAACTCATCTGCTGTTTTGTGATTCCTAAGTGGATTTCTGCCGCTATGTGTTGGTGCTGGAGTTATTCTCAAGACGGTATCCAAGTTTCGGCTCAAGGATAAATCGTCTTCCTTGTTTGCCGAGAGTTCAGAGCACACGAAGTCAAAAAGTAGGTTCAAAACTTCTTTTCGTGTCTGTTCTCGAACTTTAACTTTCAGTGAATCTTCTAGAGCCTATTTTACAACGGTACACCATCAGTAGAATTCAGCACCACTCCACTCGCGGGAAGTTTAATTTTCAGATTTATAGGGACGCAAAAATAGAAAGTAAGTACCACATGCCCGATTACTAATCACGGAATACTTGAAGAAGAAGTTGCAATGAAATTTATTTCTTTAACAACGCGGGATGCGTAACGAGGGGCAGAGTAATCAAAACGGAACTCTACCAAAATACCTAGTTCGAATCGATAATTATAATTAATTATATAGTTACTCACATCTGGCGGCACGCTATGCTCTTCAATTAATTCCGAAACTGTCAAGGGATTGTCGGTTCCTTTAGTGCGCATAGGGCCTGTAGGGTCTTTGATGTCTTGGTTTGCAGTTTCGTCCTCCTTCCGTTGTAATCCTCTTCCTAGAATCCGCAAGTGTGGGCGTTGAGTTCTCCACTGTATGCATTCAGCCCGCAGGCTTTCGGCTACAACTTGTTCATCTTCGTCGTACAGAGTTCTCTGTACAGCTTCCCACTGGTCGATTACCTTTTTTGACGCAACTTCCTCCATTTCTTCTGGCCAAGAAATCGAGGTGCCGCTACTTCGTTGATCCCAGCTCCAGGAATGGTCCTCGGTTTTCGTCCAAATATTGACATTGCGTTCCGAAAATTTATTATCCTCTATTCTGGTGTACGAATTTTGTACAGATACCATGGGAGAGTGATTTTCAGGCCCATTTTCTTCAAGCTTATGTATTGTCATATTTGTAGAGGGTTCGGGATGCTTAACTTTCTCTGTCAGTGGTCTGGTTGGAAATATAAAAATCCCAATAATGAAAACCAATTTTCTCTATATGTGTTTAACGGATATCATAACAGCTATAAGAACGGATCTATAATATTTTTCACATTGGACTAATCAAGAGAGAAATGTTTAATCAGCGGAATCCATTGAGCTTGACATTGAGATCTCCTTTGAATTAGAAGTCACGCGCATCAGTGACCTTCCGCACATGCCATTACTTTAGAATTTGCCTCGATCACATGATAAGATTGTGAACAAAATTTATGCATGCCCATAAAGCTGGTCTACCTGGGCAGCTAAGGTTATAGTCACGCAAATCGTGCAGTGGCACGACCTGAAGTCCGAACAGAAGTGTATGGAAATTTTTATCGATATAATGTGTTTGCATCGCGCGACTTTGCTCACGTACGTACATTTAATTACCGTCAGATTAGGTATACCATTGCGGATTGATTGAGGGAGTAAAGAATGATAATATGTGATATTATAATATCAGAATACCATATTGGTGAATAAGCACATCATGTGTGGATGTATAACATGCACATTGCAATTGTGTGCAACAGGTTAGTGAGTTGCTACATTGCCGTAATTTTTAATGCATAGAAGATTCAATCTCTGAAGGTATATGCTGGCAACCATATTCATGGTATATCTGAAGACGGATGGTGTCTAAACTTTTCCCAAGGATTAGGGAAAATATGGCTCAAAAATAAATGAAGACTTTAAATTTCTCTAATCAGCAGGAGAAGCATACGTGGAAAACTATCTCGGGGTATATTAAAATAGTGCCATCCGGGCTGCCATCATTACTTTCATTGAGCATAATAACACATGACATTATCATCAGATTCGAAACTTATACATTTCGCAATGGCAACACATACAATTATACTATATCTAGGCATTCTATTTTAATCGGGTATATGTCCCACATTATTAGAACCTTTTCAACCTTCATCATCCTTATAAATAGGTGAGAATCTTGACCCAGTTTGTTGCTGTGTAGTAATAATATAATTTTCGTGATAAACGTAAATGTGGATTCAATATCTTTGATTATAACGATCTGTGAATAGCGAACTTTATGAATCACCAGCTACACCGGATAAAAACTTCAACAAAAACTAAAAGGAGTGGATATTTTATTTAGCACTACGTTGTATTGTACAGCGTTTCGTTTTTTACATATGAATTCTACATTCCAACAGAGTTTTATGTATAGATATGTTAAAAGTATATTTAGCTGAGAAAGTAACAGTTACATACATGCTTCTTTTTGATGTCTTCATATGCATTTCATGCTCCCTTGAGCAACGTCAACGTTAAGGCAGGTGTCCAGAACCGTCATAAAACTTATCGATTATTTCATTAGCAGCTAATTTTATATTCGTATAGTTAACGTCTATGAAACTTATGTAAGACATTTATCAATTATCGCATATAAACTTTCACGTTAACTGTTTAACAGCCGTTTTTGATTTCGGGAAAAAAAATCTTTCGCTGTCACAAACGCGTGTACTCCCTGTAATGCTTGTTTTGTACTCTTTGCGCGTGCTTCAAAATGGCCGCGCACTGCCGCCCAGTAGATACTCGAATACTAATGACGTTTCTCAAATTTCCGGAATCGAATCGAATCGAGTACGTCACTGTCATTGTTTGAGCACACTGTTCGCGCTTCAATTTCAAACTGTTAGAACGCTCTGATGACGTTGACTGATGATTGGTAATCTTCAGTCAACACTGATGATCAGTTAATGAGCGTTGACTGAACAAATCTTCAGTCAACGTAACGAGCGATTCAAGTTTTGTTCGTTAACGCTACAATCCTTATTTTTTAGTTCCTTCAACGACCATTATGTTGATCATATTAAGATTGATGCATTGCTGAAGACGTCAACTGACGATATTTTTTGTTTTTGTTGTTCGAGATTGTTTTCCTTTTTTTCAATATAAATTGTGCATTTCACCAGCTGAATACAGGTATTCAGTTTAACAGATTCAACAGTATCAAATGATGAATCATGGATATGATGTGGAAATACTATCCTACAAGATTCGTCACCAATCATCAGTCAACGATTCGTTTGAAAATAGCTTCACAAGACTATTCGAAAACAGCGCTGGAATGGCTAGCGGTGACTTGACAATATGGCTGCCGGAAGTGGACGTCACCTAGTGCCAACTGCCAACTGATCCCGAGCAAGACGTTTCGTTGAAAGAAAAAGATTATCCACTGTTTTAAAAGTGGTTCCGCACATTTTTGCACTAGGTACGTTTAGTTCAACTACCCAAGCAACATTTATTACGCCTAATCATTACAAAAAGTGTAACTAAAGTTTAACGATAATTGTGGAGTTTTAAAGGAGCTGCTGCGTGACGAGTACACTTGTTATTTTTGGACGACGTCTGGTCGGGCTAGCCTAGTTTTCCTCGATGAATTCAATCGATAATTAATTCTAATTGCGATCCCTCGTAATTTTATTTAAATTGTTCAAATTAATCTGCGTGTATTCTTGAAGCTGATAAAAGGTCGATCCATCAGCTCTCTCTGAATAAAAGATTCGATATTTTGACGTATCATGTACGTGTACTCCTCGCACAAGGTTAATACGCGTGTAAAATTAATGTTTTCACGTCGTCATCTCATGATTTTCTTTCTTGCAGAGTCATTTAGCCATTAGTACGCGTAAGCGCCACACACTGAAAAATGTTCATTTGGGACTGGTTCACAGGAGTTCTGGGTTACCTTGGTAAGTAAATTTTTAAAATTTTATTTTACCGTTAGTTTTAAGTATCTTTAGTAGCTAGGAATGTATTTTGTTGCAAATCTTCAATGCCTAAGAAGACGCTACTTTGCCTTGGCACTCTTTTTCACATTGTAGACACGACAAAATCTCCAAACGTGAAACGTTTGCATTCCTATATAATTATATCAACAGTCATTGGAATTCTAGGACCATAGCCAAATTGTAATAGCATTGAATTAGCTATTCTGATTTGCACAGTCCGCTCCTGTGATTTTGTTCACTCTATGTCTGTTCTTCTATTGTATCATAATTTAAGTCTTTCAAATTGAGCACTGAGTAATCATCTGAACTTTGCAAGTGGGCATAAAAGTCCGATACTTGAAAGTACAATAACTTTTTCAATTATCATTTCTCAAGAAAGTTCAAATTCTAGAGAATTTGGATGCAACAGAATTTGTAAGATCAGTGGTTGTTCTGGTCTTCAGGCAGAGAATATCATAAGATAATCGCATCAATGAAAAAAATGCAATTGTATTGATATCTCACAAACGTTTGTTGATGACAAGGTGATATTCTTCAAGATATCACCAAGTCATTTCATATGACTGCAGATATAAAAGGCAGTTATCTGGGATTGTCATATTGTATTCATTCAGTTAATCAGACTTTCAAGCAATGGAATCTCTATTGTGACAGTCATGGATCTATTTCTAGATCGAAAGATTTAATACATAGCTGAACTACCAGTGGTACAAGACACTAATATAATGGTTCTACTCCTATTGAGATGTTGACTTTCTAATTCGAGATTTCATTAATTTTATGATGTTATGTATTAATTTGTGAATAGATGTAAGGAATCATCTTCTTCATTATCTAATATGTAATTATTATAAACGTGCTTGTTTTGAATATGATACCCTATGTCTTTCTATTATTCTTAGATTATTAATCAAACGGCTACTTTACTTCAGCAAAACTTATTGTGAAATGCATAACTTTCTGTTGATTGAATTCATGTAGTATTATTCATTTAATTAAAACAATAGCAAGCACAGCACAAGCCCTCGGTTTCACAGGTTTTCCAGTTGGTGCTTGCCGTGGACGATTTGTCTTTATCGGAGTGCCTGGTTCAGGACGAAGGTCACTGTTAAAAGTTGTACTAGACGAATGTCTGATAGATCCATTAGACGCTACTCCTAAACGTGAGTTATTTGTTGTCACAAATGCATGATCTTTGTTTGTTTCAATTCCAGGACTATGGAAAAAAAGTGGGAAGCTTCTGTTCCTTGGATTGGACAATGCTGGCAAAACGACGTTGCTACACATGCTCAAGGATGACAGGCTAGCACAACATGTGCCAACGTTGCACCCAAGTAACTAACCCTCCAACTAACCGATCTTTCAGGATTACTAGCAGCTCCAAAATTGTAAATTCCAAGAATCGTATCAGAAGATTTCATGGCTAGTTATGTTCGTTGCTGATTTCACAGCATTATATTAATGTATCAGCCTGCAGTGGGTTAAATATTATACTATATGCCTTTATTTCTAACTATTTTTGTGGAAATTGTTCAGTATTCTAGTTTCGTCAGTCGAATTCTTGAGAGTTGTGAAGTATGCTAGTAATGCAATTACAAAATTCAAAAATGGTTGTCTATTTTCAGCGTCTGAAGAATTATCCATTGGCAATATGAGATTCACAACCTTTGATCTTGGTGGTCACACTCAAGGTATTGAAAAAAAGTATTTTTCACATAGTTATGGTTTGCCCAAAAAATCTATGATATTTGACTGGTTCTGCAGAAGAATTTTCAAGAATTGTTCTATGCTGACGCGTAATTGTGTTGAGTCTGACACAAAACATTTTTTGCAGCACGTAGAGTATGGAAAGACTATTTTCCGGCTGTTGACGCGATAGTGTTTTTGGTTGACGCCAGTGACAGGTCCCGATTGCCAGAGTCCAGAGCTGAGCTTGACGCACTGTTAACTGATGAACAGCTCAGTGCTTGTCCTGTTCTCGTACTAGGCAACAAAATTGACAAGCCTGGAGCAGCCTCTGAAGATGATCTCAGGAATTTCTTCAACCTCTATGGCCAAACCACTGGCAAGGTAAACCCTTTGTTCATCTGACATAGATTATTAACGAGCAAGATCATCAAACATATTCCTGAAGGTCAATATTAACCGCTGACTTTATATGTTGCCATTGTTTCGAACACAACAAACGGACATTCCACTTGTATTAGATTTTATTTGGACTGCCATGGCACAAATTCAATCCTAAACTGACTGATTTCAATTAAATATTGACGAAAACGTAATAATTTTATACGTTCATCAGGGAAAAGTATCGCGCAGTGATATTCCCGGACGTCCGTTGGAGCTTTTTATGTGTTCGGTGCTGAAGAGACAAGGATATGGCGAAGGTTTCCGTTGGCTTGCCCAGTACATTGACTGAGCATATGGAAACGAAATGATACAACGCTGATTCCCTGAATTCCCTACGTTTTTACCTGAAAGGTTGTCTCTCTCGCACATATAAAGTTAGCACAGCGCAATGCAAAAAGAAGGGAGAGCTCTTACACTACCAGGCATTGATGTTTGAATTTTTCGATTGTTCAGTAAAAACTGACTCCCAATCATTTACTGACTGTGGTTTATATAATATAAAATACATAGTAAGAGAGCTGACTTTCGATCGATTGAGACAACTCTTTTGGTACAATAAACAAACGAAACGTTTTTGACTTGATCTAAAAATTCTTCAAACTCTACAGATCTCCCAATCTTCCCCTACAGACTTATATATTTCAGTGCTATGGGATACGGTGACGCTCTTGAGAAGCGCTATAAACCATTTTGATAAATGAAGCAAAAATAAAGCATCTATTTAAGAATGATAGAGTTCTTAAAAATTATTTTGTTCTGTTGAGTGATTTTTATACGCTAAAATAGAACATCTTTTTTGAGACTAAAATATATGGAACCTCATGTAACCTAAATAGTTCACAGAGTTTCCAGAAGAGACATTTCACTTGTATCCATCGTTAACTTTAAGTCCGAAGTGTAATTTATGAAATTGCTAAAAAAAAAATTGAATGAGACACTTAGTAATAAATATTCATAGGTTGTGATGGATTTGTCATTTCAACTAGTACAGCATTCAAAATTTCTAAGGAAACCCTGCAGCGTGGATCTGGTGTTAGATAATTCGTGTAATTGATAATAAAAATAGGAAAAATAATTTACTCGAACGCATTACTCATAGAGATGATAAATTATCATCAACTGCAGATTTCAACAATTCAGTAAACCTGCACACCATCTGCTAGCTTGATTTTTTTTTTGCATAAACAATTAGCACATTCTGCAACGGTAGTGTTGTACTTATAAATACTATATAATATACTTGTAAATACAAAGTCATTGCAGTGGAGCATTCCTGACATTGACATTGTGTCCCATTTAGATTTTATGGCTCACCTCGTTTCGTTTATCTTTATATAGTGGTAGAGTAATTGCAAAATATAAATAAAGACATCCTGCTTACTGAGCAGTCGAAAATGAAAGAGTAATGTTTACCAACCCTTGCTTGGTAATGCTGTATAAGATATGACTGCTACAATACACAATGACTTTGGATTTGCTGTGTGTCCCAACGACTCGAAAATAATTGCAGTAACTAGTTTTTCCATTGCATCTCCAGACTGTAGTGATAAGCATACATTTATCACGTGGTTTATCCTCTTTACCTTACTAATACAATATACGAATTCAATTGCTAAAAGTTGAAATGAATGAGTTGGTTGCCGAGTTGTCTCGATCCTTATTGATTTGAACCAAAGATAACTCATCACGATGGAACTTGTAGTGCTATTAAGATCATCAATTCGATTAATTTATAGACCCTTGGTCAACGTAGATGTTCAATTTTTTCTCATTCTCTCCATGCATTGTGCTCAGACGTAATAGATGGAAAAAAATGCTAACAGAACATACTACTCACTTTAATCGGCTCCTGTCAGGCTTTTCTTTATTTAATTATTTAATTTATTATTTTTGTTCACATACGTTTGTGTGTCTATTCCTTTGATATTACCCCTGATGTAAATAATTTGTCATTAGTTGTGCATACGTATATAGCTTGTACGGTGCTAGGCCAGATTGCTGATATCAATAATGATTATGTTCTCATATCAATTTCACGTCCAAATTGCTTAGCCAGGTTGAAAATACAACCAAGTACTAAGCTATTCCTGATGTGTAGATGAATGAACGAATGAATGAATTCAATTACCTTTCACACGATTGTAGCAATGACTATCGTCCGGATAGATTGCTTGTGCAATGATATATCTTATCATTTTGGCCAGCTTAAATTTTTGTGTCTGGGTAATGTAGTTTAACAATAAAAATGTAAATGTGCATCTAAATCCATGATCCAGATTGAAATCTGAATGTGATTTTAAACGCTATTAGTAGTAATAAAAATTACAACTGTTCTGTTGGCTGGTTTTTACATAAAGAATAAACAGTTCGCTGAATTTTTATAACCTCATTTTCATTCATTCTTCGTCATTTCACTATGTTAGTACCAAAACTGTCAAAATTCAATGCTAGAAACATCATTTCTTGGGAGTTAGTCAAAATTCAAGTATACTCAATATAACGGACCTTTATTGGAGTACGGAAATTTTCTGAAGATCATCTGTGCCTCTGAGAAATATAACATCCTCCTTTACAGTAATAACAATCGTTCCAGTTTCATAGTCCCCAATTGACACTAATAAAGGATCATAAAACAGCGAATTGTCTACATCTATTAAGAAAATAATTAAAGATCCAATTCCTCTGTAGCTGTAAGTTTGGCAAATTTGGCCATTATGTCCTTCGGAGAGATTTCATTTATAGTGGCTGGCTTCCATACTGGCTTCTGATCTTTGTCAACTAAAAGAGCTCTTACACCTACAAAAAACAAACACTAATCTTGTCAGCGCCTGTCATCCTAAGTTGCTCTGTTGCATATAACACTTGGTCTTTCGATTCTCTTATTTTTATAACAATGTAATTTACCTTCGTAAAAATCTCCATCCTTTGTCAGCGCAGCAGACGTGAGTCTAAATTCCATTTTCAAGCATTCTGCTAAAGATTGCTGAGCTCCTTTATTTAACGCTTCAAACGTAACAGCAAGAGATGTGGGAGACATCTTTTCCAATAATTGCAGAGTCTTGACTGCCCAGTCCGATTCATCTGACTCGAGTCTAACGAACATAATTATCCATTGATGATCTTATATTGCATTGAGTGATATCAGAAGTGTGAGAGCTTTCTTTCTTAGAAATGACCTTCTTTCGCAAATTTTTTTTGCTCTAGTGGTCGGTTCATGGTAAAAAAAAGCTTTTTACCGAACAATTACTTTTGTATTATTTCCTGAATGGATGAAGCAGTGAAGCAATGATCGATTTGCTTTAAATATGGTGTTAACGTGAATTCTGGGCTGAAATTATTCGGTTGATATTTCTTTATTATGCCATCAATGCCACTGCTGTTTGATTCCAATAATTCATTAGTTAAATCCCCGAGCCTCTCTGATGGAACATAGTGGGTTGCTATGCCAGCTAATAGTACATCAGTGCCTTGAAAATAATTTTGTTTAGTGGAATATTTACTTTGCAGAAACGAGCTTAGGATTGACCAAGTTCATACTAGTAATAACCATCCCTCTCAAAGTACTAATTTATCTCAAAGCTCTCACCTTTTAGACGGTGACCGGTAAGACCCAAATAATATCCTAGTTTCCCCTTCAATCTGGGCAAGAAAAATGTCCCGCCAACATCAGGTACTAAACCTATGGCAGTCTCTGGCATTGCAAACAATGTATTCTCAGTTGCTATTCTGTATTTACCATGTACTGATAAACCAACACCACCACCCATTGTTACACCGTTCAGTATAGCCAAGTATGGACTCTTATATGTGCCAATAAGGTGATTTAATCTGGGTGGATAGAAGGACAATTAGACAACAACTAGTTCAGAAGAAAGAAGATGTGTAGCATTGATAGCAGCACAAGTACGAGTACGACCGATGCAATTCTTCAGTACATATTTTCATTCTGTGTGAATTAATATAAGGAGCAGCTTGCAAAACAAATATCCAAAGGTTCAGTGAAGTTCAGTTATTGTCACTAAAGATTGGTGACTACAAGATTGACCAATACTTACGTGTATTCTTCTCGGAAGAATGTTTGCCCCAATTTCTTACCATCAGGGAAGTCCAGGGCTGTGGTAACTGTTTTCACATCACCACCAGCACAAAAGGCTTTTTGACCAGTAGCTTTTATAATAACCAGTCTCTTTGAACCTTCCCATTCTTTTAACGTTGGATAAATTTTTCGGATCATTGATAGGTTCAGTGCATTAAGAGGTTTTGGACGATTAAGCGTTATAATACCAGCGCCCTTTAACTGAGCAGGAAAAATTTATAATTCTATCCCCCACTTCATTATATATGTTTGTAGATATCTATTAGATCGAAATTACTCAACTCACATTTTCTATCAAAACATCATCTTCATCTACTGAATTAGCTTGTGGCCCTTTATCCATGAATAGTGCTAGAAACAATGATGAATTCATCATTATTGTTCCACATTCTAGTGTACTTTGACAATTCTGACAATGAATAGAAAAGTTTCAGTAAAATATTGGCAGGATTGGCAAAGAGAGTAGAATGTGTTTAATTATTCAATGGTGATTTCACCTGAACTGTGAAACGTCATCAATCTCATATTAAACCAACTCGTGGTCTTACTTGCTCCCGCTTTACTTAAATGGAAGGTTAGGTTGCTTACAGCCTGAAATAGAATAAAAAAGACTTTATAACTTACAAGTCAACCTGCAATGTCTATAAATATTAATAGTTTCACAGTTCTATCCGACTCACCATGGTACTTATGTGTGTATTATTCGGAATGTGACAAATATCAATATATTACACATGAACTTTAGCAACTCCAACACGTTATGTTTCTCTTTACTATCTGTACCTAATCACAACTAATTGTAAGCCATGCAAAAGACATCCAACCGATCAAGATGACGAAATGAATTAAATTATGCAACTACTCTTTGCTTGGTCTTTTTGATAAGATATCAGCCACATAGTCGCTTTGTAAACTCCTGATTGAATATCATTAACACTTGCTGCGCGCCCGGCAGAATCCCATTTCCTATGGTAATAGCATGGCATTGAGTAACTATACTTCGTACTATGGTAACATCATTGAGTGAGTAACATGGATCGCTCACGAATCAATTTAGACACGGTAGATTCAAATTTTGTCATTTTGAAAATCGAACAATAAAATGTAATTCGTTCTCCCGCGCGTGCGTAGTAGCGATGTCGGTTCCCAATAAATAGTGCTGATTGTGAGTGCTAACCTATCATCATTGCGTGCAGAGGTTCGGGAATTTTTGAAAGTAAAAATCACCATGTATACAGCGGCTCATGGAAATATCCTTGTTAGTCGCAACCTCATACGCAGCGAAAAAAAAATCAAGAGAAACTTAAGCTTTCGATCATTGCAAATCGCTTATCAAAGATACCTGCTACCGAAATCTGAGACAGTGCCGTATTATCACATCTGCCAAGTTGGCGATCCTGTTTTACGAGCGCGCGCTTCTCCAGTACCGCCTGAAATCATAACAACGAAGGGGTTTCAAAAGGTCGAAGCAAAAAACTTTCAGTTTTACATATTTTAAGGTTCAGGGCAAAAATAAGAACATCTAAACATTGTAATAATTTTCAGTTGTTGGAACACATGAAAAGAGTAATGAGAAACGCCAATGCTGTGGGATTGGCCGCCCCTCAAGTAGGGGTCTCTATGCAAATATTTGTCACTGAATTGACAGAAAAACGACTGAAACTTCACGATACCAAAACCATAGAGATACGCGAAATGGAAACATACCCGGTGAAAGTATTCATTAATCCAACTCTGAAAATTCGTGATTACTCAATCCTCAAGTTTCCGGAAGGTTGTTTAAGTATTCGCGGCTTTACGGCGGAAGTTCCAAGAGCAAGGGCTGTTTCAGTATCTGGCCTTGATGATACCGGCAAACCATGTACTTGGGAAGCTAAAGGATGGGCCGCCAGAATTGCCCAGCATGAAATGGAACACTTGAACGTATGGAGAGAAATACTTTTTTAATTATTCATTGGGTTCTCTGATAAAATGCGATTAGCGGCTTTGATGGTTTTAATTTCTTTAAGCTGTAACTATTTCATCTCCGATATTTTTTCAGGGGAAGTTGTTTATAGAGAAAATGGATACATCAACTTTTACCTGTACCGGTTGGCGAGAAATAAACAAAGCTCAAGGAAGAACAGAATTACGGTATTATGACAAGCGTTTTATACATTTGTTGAGTAAGATATGAATAAAAAACGTGAATATTGCTAAATTTGTTTTTCATAGATTTGTGTTTGTAGTTATAATAAAAGTGTTTGAAATTCTGGAAACAAACTTTCCCTCTCTCAAGTGTTTACTACGAAATTTGTGTTATTCCAAACTACCCTAGACAGAAAAAACAATTTATTCATGCCTAATAAATGCAGTGTTGGGTATGGCAGATGACATCTTTGTTGTCTCCAAAAAATGTTGGTCAACTGTCGACGAATAAATTTTCTTCGAATGAACTGCTTTCGGGATTTTTTCGAGTCCAATAATCTTGAAGACAACGAACGAAGTTCGACCTCTGCTGCGTACTATACAATCGATTTGTTATACGCTCCATTGAATTTATTTACGATAAATAAACTGTTATCTCCATGCACGAAATTCCGAAATTATTAGTTGGAATATCCTTGAAAAAAGCTCAATCTCTTCTGCATCCGAGATACATAATGCCTTGGAAACGTTGGTCAATGCAGTTCTCTTGCTACATTCCGCAGCATCTAGTTTAGGCATATCATCAGCCTAATCAATCAGCGGAGCCACATCGGAGTGTTGAATTAGTGAAGAGTTAATACTTACAATTAATTTGTATCCGCCTGCACAGTCTCTCAAAGGGATTCCTAAATTGAAGCCATGCACTGATTATAAACCAAATCCCTGTTCCACATGAGGTGGCATATTCGTTGTTACTATACCAGTCTTAGGGGCGAGAGATGATCTTCTGATTAGCAGAAATTCAGGAAAATATAATTAAAAAATAAGACATTTTATTGATACATCTTTCAGGATACAGTCATGCGGTGTACACGATATAGTTGATTATACAGTTAGGTACAGAATTTATTCATGTATCTATAATATAATATTGTGACTGCTTACGTATGTATAATATTTATTGTACTTATGTACAAATTATAAATCAATTCAAGAGTACCAGAAAAAAAAGTCGCTTATATAAACCATACGTAATGATAATAGGTTTTCCTTGGTGGGACAAATTTATTACTCCGCACTTAAATTATCACACCGTTCGACCAATAGCGTCCACAAAGCATGTATGTTGTACCTATACATTTTCTACTGTATGATTCGGATCGCAATTAGCTGTTGTACACACACGTAATCGTTTTACACGATGTATCTTGTCTGCTAAACTACATAAGTAGTAAAGTATTGGGCAGTGCTGCTATTGGGTCGTTCAGTCCCTTGTTGACGTCATTGAATTCGGGTTTAGTGTCGGTATATGTTTCTCATATTGAACTGTTGTAATGACAGCAGAATTCAATGTGAGAGAATCGAACGACTACTATGTGTAGGTAAGGCTGAATGTTTTTTTATAAATAGATTATTTTACATGCATTTAGACCAAAGTTTCTGGAATATTGCAATAAAAATCGAATAGCTTTATTACTCGAGTGCATATTATTCGCTTGGTGTACGTAACTTTGTTTCGCGGTTTGGAGTGAATTTGGTTTCAATTATTATAATACATGCATATAAAAAAATACTTACATAAATCTACAATTTTTATTTTAGCGTACTGCAGTTTCATTTTTTCTCCCGCCCCTTTCTCTTTCTATAAACCACAAGGAACATTTCTGGATAATTAATTTACGTAGCAGATACTTGAAGACGTCGTTACATTACTGATAGTTATACATATCGGTCAATTGATTTTATTCCAATGAGACAAGATGTTGATAAATTTTTTCCATATAGCTGCAGATGTTACTCAAAGCGCTTAGTTTTAAATATAAATGTTCAATAGTTGAGTTGATATAATTACCGCAGGCCAGCAAATGGCTTATATATCCTCGATTGGAGATTCTGAACTATCCTATCAAGGACATAACATGTTTAAAGATTAGTCTATAAGCTGGAGATTGTTGAACGATTTTTACAAAGTTCTGGAAATATTCAATGTCTCCCCATGGATGACCGTACGTATCGTCAGAAATTGAAAAATTGCACACGCATGAGAAACATTTTGGTCAACGGTTAGTATACACTTACGTGTATTGCGTCATTTATATAAACCTATTCATTTTTGTGGGATCACGTTGATAAAAAGATTTCACTACAATAATAGATTATTCATACCTCTGATAAATGTTGCATATTCAATTTTTTTCCACATATGTAATACATACAAATCTATATAATATACATGATGGCAAATCATTAATCGTTATTCGGAACTTTTATCTTTACTTTTCTATATATATACGTATGTTATATCATTGAATTATCATGTAGGATATTACATATCACACATAATCTTAAAAATTATCTTTAAATTCATCCACTATTGGCTATATTATAGTATTAATAAGAGTAACGTTCTTTATTATACATTTAATTATTTGTTAGAAAGCGTTTGGTTTTCCCAGAGTATTTTTGACCACAGATATAATCTCGGGGAGTTGGATCTTTGAGCCAAGGCGTTCAGCCGTTGTTGTAAAATTAACTGATTATGAGTTATTGGCTGTAAAACCTTGCGCAAACTTTTCATTAAATAAATTTTCTGGTAAATTTAATATAAATAATGACTTAACCCTCTGGCAAAAAAATCTAGCTCTTTAAGGACTATACATGTACGTGAAATCCCAAAATATATCTAAGACCTGACTTATTTCTTTCAAGTGAAATGCCCCCTTCATACACATTCATAGTCTATACATTTATAAAATGGGTGATTCATTCAAAGTGAGGGATGGTCACTCTGCACACGTACATAAATCACTTATGAACAAGAAAATTTATAAAATATTGTCATTGAATATTTATGTTTTTTACATGACCTTTATGGTTACGATTCACCATTAACTGGTCGACATCTCACTTTGGGGTTAAACATGATTAGTTGAATTAGAAAATTAATATTGGACATCGATTTATAATGATATGTATATAACATATACAATATATGCTACAACATGGTTACGTACATGTACCAGCGAACAACAGTATCGGATATCAAACCTTATACTGCAGTGTCATAGTTACATATTAATTCCACGAATATTAATACACGTATGAAATAACTACTGCAAGTTTGTGACGCATTAGGACACAATTTGGATTGGTATTTGGCATCTGTGTACTCCACGTTTGCTATTTTAATTAAATATCCTGACAAACCAGTTTGCAAACAGAAATGTTGTTAATTAATTTTTTCCCCCCTGTGCATCAACTGTTACGTGAGGCTGTCAACTTTTGCTTAAATTTCTCATATCCGTGTTGTATTTTATCGCATAACGGCGGCAAGCAATAAATGTATTTTTAGTTTATTAATTTCTGTTTTCTCAATTTGCTAAACGCATCAGCTACAACTTGAAAGTATCATGCAGTGAGGTTTCGTCAGTAATGCCACGCACGATGCACCTACTGTTAATACTATTATCATAGATATATTTATTATTATTATTATTTTAATTATTATGAATAATGTAGTTGTTATTACTAATTTTATTACTATCATCATCATCATTGTTATGATTATCAATAATGTTAGGATTGTTATTATTGATGTTGTTTTTGTTATTATCATTTTTGATAATTTTGCTATCAATATTTTATGATTAACACATAACAAGAGATCCATTTACATATTCAATCGTACGTATTCATATTATACAAGTAATACCCAACATCAAAATATCTTGGTAATTGGTTAGAGAAAATGATTCCCAATTCTATGAAAGTTTATTTTATTTATGTATATATATGTCCCTACATATATCATTGGTCCAATAGT
This sequence comes from Athalia circularis, assembly GCA_963978495.1. Lineage (NCBI taxonomy): Eukaryota > Metazoa > Arthropoda > Insecta > Hymenoptera > Athaliidae > Athalia > Athalia circularis. The sequence goes on from OZ021700.1 coordinate 19,388,025, forward strand.
TTTTATGCGTACGGAATGAATTTTTTTTCGTCTGATAATCTCACTTTACTATGAAGCGTGTGTATTTGTATATCGTAATATAGCGTACGTGTGTTGCTCGACCTCGGTCTTTTACAGTTGCAGGTGCACAGTGATTTCATTACTGCAATGTGAATCGGATTCTTTTACAATTTATTGGTAAGCAATATACGTGTGTGTAATCTTTTTCAGTAAATTTCTTCTCGAAAATTCGTTCGTTCTCTACAGTTATACGATCAGTTATGTAAACAATTTTTACCCCGGAAGATTGTAGTTATACGACCTCGAAATTGTGTACATGAGAACGAAGCTATTATGGCGAACTCGTATGTAGGTGAATTTAATTTTAGTAGGTTGGTTGTGGAACTGATTATTTTTTGCTTTTTTGTATTCCTCTCTTTCGTCTTTTCTTCCTCTTTTAATTTCGAGAATTGCAGGCCGCGAAACGCGCGCATATAACGTGAAGAAACGCAGCGACGCGCCAAATTGTACTTTTATATCCACGTGTGAACGTGCTGTTGCTGTTGCGAGGAATCTTGCTCTTGTCAGGATAGGTGCCCTCTATTTTGCGATGTTCGCCATCTTTTACCGTGACCACGATGATGTGCGGGAAATCTCGTACCTCCACCATTTTCACCAACCCCACCTCGACTCGACTGAAGATGCAATGGAATTCGTACCGTACCTATTTTCGGTTGCACACAAAATAACGGAATTAGATACTTCATTGGCGCGATACATTTCGATGTACCTATTCCCAATTGATTTTCATGGGCATGATGTGAAGATTTGAACTTGATCGTCTACTTTTTATACTCAATAACTTCGCTGTTGTTCGATTTAGTAACAATAAATCACGTCAGGTTATACGTGAATAGACATCATGCATGTATAATTGCGTAGCGAAAGATGCATAAAATTAATTCTTTTTAAAAGTGGATTCAGGCAGAGACTAATATCTGACTCAGGTAAACCCTCGTCCACCAAAAACATGCATACATAATAAATGCTTATAAATGGAACTGCAATATTGCCAACGTTAGGGGATATCGGGTGAAATGTGTTTTGCCTCGTGTTTTGCTGTGAAAAATAAAAACAGACAAAAAAAAATGAAAAATAAATAGAAAAAAGGGGGAAAAATAGTTTTATAACATAAGTTGGTCGGTGGAAAAACATGCTGCAGTCTCGCAGCAATTCCGTGTTAAGCACAGTTATCGGCATATGACATTGTCACAAAATATATACCGGTATAATTCCAATGAATAAATTATATCCATTTGCATGAGCAATATTTGTTGTTAGTCAAAGCCAAACCGTGTGTAGGCGTAGGAACATGATGATTATAAAATATCGTCTATGTTACTGTGTATATCTGTATGGATATAATTATAATATAGGGTAAAGAAGACTAATTTGAAAACATAACTAGATGGAGAATGAATAAATAAAATAAAAGTCAAACCGACGTTACTACAAACCTGTGGATAAAAAAAATACAAAAATAATAAGAAAATCCAAAATCGGTGCGAACGAAAAAACCAAATTCCTAGGAGGCTGTGAACTGAATAGGACTTGGGTTGTGTAGACGAAGCTCGGCGGCTTCTTGTGTCGCGTTGTCATTAGCGACATCGAAGTTGAACTCTAGGTTGAAATCGAGCCGGCATTCGCTTTGAGTGGACGACGAAGTGCAAGGTCGTTCGTACGTTGAAGACGTACCGTTCCGTGATATTCTTGCGTTATCCTGCGGACTTCCGGCACAGCTGTGTCGCAACGTGACTGCTTCCGATCGGGACAAAGTCGGCTCGGACGCGACCCGAACCCACGGGCACCAGGAGAAGAATTGGGTAAAACCCCGGCGAAATCTGAGGTAAAACAAAAATGACGACATTGTACGTTAATAAGAAAACGAAATAAATCGATTGCCATTCATTGATTTGGACGAAAAAAATGTAAGAATATCCCAGTCCAACGGAAATGGAAAAACTTTTAACTCATGGGCCTGATCAACTCATTGTCAGATAATTATTCTGGATCTTATATGGCGGGGATTGGAAGATTTGGGTATCGCTTTCACGGATCAGATTCAACAATTTTTTCCAAAATAGCTGAACGACTTGAATGTATTGATTCAGATCATTACAATCGAATCTATAATTTGGCTGTTATTATTATAAGTCAAAATTGAAGCAGAGTTTCAACTTATTTCAAAGTAACGTTATTTTCGCAGTACAAAAAATCGGAACTGTCGAAGTTCTTGAGAACGCTGAACCATTAATTCAAAGAGTTTCTAAAGTATTTCAATTCTGATAATCAACTACTATAGTCGAGTAATCAGTAACTTTCAATCCGAAATCTGCAGAGATACCCAGTTGAGTTTTACAGGAGAGAGAATCGTGACTCGAAATGCAGAAGAATTGTGTTTCTGCGGTCCAGTATACATATAATATTCAGAATCTATATCGGATGACAAAAATTAGCAATACCATTTAATCAATTCACGACAAATATACCTATGTGGGTATATCGATATAGTATATAAGCCCGGACCATATTTTCCCCCATATTATCGTGTGCCAGAAAAAAAGTAATTTCTTTCAATCTCTCAGCAGTAAAAATGTACGAACGTTCTCTTAAAATGTTTAAATTTCATCGTAAACGTTGGAAAAATCAATGAAGCCTAATGTTATATGGGTATTGTGGAGGGTTTGTATTTTATCGGTTTGCCAAGCCCATTGGGGTTCGGTTAAGTGTCGAAAAAGGCGGTGAGACGCTCTCCCATAAATACAGAAGATTTTACCCACAACCCGGAGGAATACGTTCGATAATTCAAATTGGGCACGAATGCTCGATTAATTACTCACCGCGAATTCATCCAACAATAAATGATGGGGTTGTACATGCTGTTCGACATCGCTAGCCAGTAGATCGCCAAGAAAACCTCTTGAATGTATGGCTCATTCGTGATCTCCGGTAAAGAGGACGTTACGATAAAATATACGTGGAATGGTAGCCAGCATACCGCGAATATTACAACTACGACAATCATCATCTTGACCACCTGCAACATAAGAGACACACATTTATTCGTCTATTTTTAAAAAGAAACCATAAAGCACCCACACAGCTGTTGAATTTTATTACCAGCACCGCAGTAGGTTTTTTTCTACATCTTACGATTAGATCTTGATTCTCAGTAAAGGGCTAGATGCCAAACCAGTCGCGTGTCTCAAAAAATTGAGTACGCAACGGTTAATGTAAAATGGATTCGAGATCAAAAAACAAAGTAAAAAAAAAAAGTTAAAATAAATATAACAGTTGAAAATGAATTATTTACACAAGGCTTTCGGCTTATACAGAATGACTGACGTATCATCTGCAGGATCATAATAACGTGTGGGTGCTTTTAATTTTTCAGATTTCATTCCTGAATCAATCAGATGCAAAACGTTCTAAAAATGAACGTTTTATATTCAATGAAGTGGAAGAATTTATTAAGTAACTGTTTAAATACAAATAAATTTTCTAGGTCTTATATTTTGTGAGAAAAAAATCTTGAAAGTCTACCAATCGCGTGGTGCAGTATAGTAGTGTAAACCGAACCGCCCTCACATTACTCAAGGTCAAATGTGATTTCAAGTATAGTCTGCCTCCAGGAGGTATTTAAACAAAAATAGTAAATGTATAGTACAGGCTGGAACGACGCCAATTGATGCTGCAGGATAATAGTCTGGGCGACTATCGTTTCGGTTTTGGTTGCCTTAAAATGTCCTTCGTGAAATTCGGAGGGCAAAACACTCGATTTATATACGAGAATTGGTTCGAATCAAGTGAACGATCAATCTAAATTTCAATTTGCTGCAGTTATTCGTTGACGCAAATATTCGCTTTATAGCACGCTTGTATATCCATGAAAATTCGGGCAGTCGGAAAAAATACAATCACGCCCTAGATATCCGCGTGATTCAATGCCACATTCGACCTCTACAAACCTAACGATTGTTGCGCCCGCGTCCCTGCAGCCAATTTCGAACAACGGTGAAGACAAATAGCCCTGTTATACTCATGGGTGACGTTTTTCCATGCAATGGAAGATTTTATTTTTCTCATGTGTGCGGCATATATTCGTCTTATCTGTTTATCTATCTGTCTATGTATTTACCAATATTTGTTTGTATATTTACGTATTGCTGCGCTGCAGACTGTTACATTTATGCATGCCGTACTACTATCTTCTCGAGCTCGTTTGGCTGCAGCCGTGCAGAAGAAAAAACATAAAAACAAAAACAAAAAAGAAACAAATAAATAAAAACAAGGAATAAAATAAAGATACAAATGGGTCTGGGTGGCTCAAGGTATAATAGAGAGTACTTGTGAACTTCTGCTGTAAACTGCACTACCCTTTATCAGCCCTTTTTAAAGATTAAAATATTCTTGTTCGATTTATTTCCATACTGCATATTTGATAAGTAATATTTTCTGCACCCGTAATTGATGAAGTTTTAGAACGGATAGATTGTTTCAATCTTCGTACACAAGTCTCAAATTACTCGATAACCCAGCCGCTTCGTATGGACGAAAATAAAACTGAGTCTTTCGGAATAAAGGCGACCGGACCGTTCGATTAAGGGGTTCTTAGGTTAGAAATAACTGAAACAATGGAGTGCCGCGCACGCTGAAGAATAAAGACTTGATATTAATGTACCAATCAATAACGTGGAGATAAGACAGGCACAAAAGGATTAATCAACCGCTTCCGGTCATCAGTGTTGGATTAAATAACATCTCACAGGCATTGCAATAAATTACAGTTGTTGAAATTTTTTTGTAACAATTTTCATGTTTTCTATAATCTTTATAGCTCTAGAATAATACATAAATCTTCTTCATTTTTTACAAAAACATACATACAAATGTATCACTGATGATTTCAAAGCTGTTCATAGCCTTGAAAGGGGGGAAAAAAAAGAAAATTTAGAGCGGAAACTGAGCGAGAATGTTTTTCTCAGATTTCGAGCAGTTCTATTCGAGGTGAATAAGGATGTGTTTTATACGTTGCATCTAGTTCAGAGATCGTTGCCAAGATATTAATCTTAACATGTGACATGAGACGTACAAAATTTCCAGCCGACATACCCCCGTATTACTACTGGGTCCCTCAAATCTGAATATGAATATAGTTTAAAGGCCGATATGTGGCCACCGGTTAGCCAGTTTCGAGTGCTGGAAGCTACTATATACCTCGAATTTACATATTCTGGTACAACCGATTACCCCACACGGCAAAGTGAACTTCGGTGAAACTTCGAGGTTTGCCAATAAACTGGAAGAAAAGTTCTGCCTCCGACTGCTGTAAGCGTGAAAGATCTGCAAAGGCTTTTAAAAATTACAAAATAAAAGGAAAAAATAAATTGATAGCGGGCTCCAAGCGTTGGAACTTGTGTCAAAAAAACTAGCAAAGTGGTCGAGATCACTGCATGTGATACCCACTTTCCTCTTTTTTCCTCCAATGATTAACGACGTCTGCTGCATTCGACTGTTTACATCTATTCGTTCGCTGTGCCGAGATGCTCAACTTTTTCAAGCTCTGATCAAGTGGATAACTTTTTTTGTCGTAGAGCCACGATTAGTAAATGTTAATGAGCAATTAAGTTGTGGCAAATAATCACCTCCAGAGAAAATCTTCCACCGTCCTAATATTATCTGATTTCGCAGATCGTCGGAGATCTTTGAAGATAAACTGGTCGATTCTGCATCATCCGTCCGAACTTTATGCTACAAAAAGTCCTGGTCACGACGGTTCGTGAAAATTTGCAAATTCGTGTATGGTGTATCCAATTGTTTGCCTTTGAAAAATCTCAAACTAACGCCATTCAATGCGATGCTATTAGAACAAACAGTGGTCGTTTACAATTAGTGCAAAAATGGAGAGCGGTATTTTGCGTTATTATACCATAATATATACGTAGGGTTTAAAGTTTCATGAAACCGCCAGCCGTACATGTGGGATGACTTATAGAGCCGCTGGAGAATTGCTGATGGCAACAATTTCATTCAAGGTGTATTTTGCTGTGAGATTAGAGCTAACCGTCGTCCCTTGTTTTTGCCGCTCAGAGCTTTCAAGTGGACTTTCTTGTACACTGGAGGAGAATTATCCCGTCACTTATTAAACATTAGTACTTTGCGACCAGCAATAAGCTCCGAATTCCGCGTTTTGTGAGTAACAACATGTAATTATTACTCCGATGCCCGTTTTTATACCAACCAGCGTTTCTTTGTTGCTCCAAAAACATCCAGGGGCCGGCAAAATAACCCAAAGAATACAGCGCAAATTTAGAACATGTTTGTATTCTAGACGTTTATTCGAAATTCGTGTTTGAAAAAAAAAAAGAAAATACAATTATTCGCAAAAGATCTTGTCATTCTTTACGGCACTCATTTAATTTCGAATCATCCGCGGCAAGGTTCTGACAGTGCAGCTTTATCAGAGATCGGGCAGCAACGTAAAAAGTTGCTTACTTTGAAATTCAAGCGATTATAAATGCAATCTGGATAGAGTATTATATATTGAAATACAAACATCAAGTGTAATGTATAATATCGGGTAACAATCGTATTCGTATCTGATGTATCTGCTATAGGTGATAGTGAGGACGGATTAATTGCGGAAATGGGACGATAAATTCAAACATATAAGAATCGATCCGTGTATATATGGTCTTGGTCTTTGAAAGACCTTTGTCACACATTATCCTGATTTGAACCAATGATTTAAAATTCGAGCGTTTTTGATCAAACGATTTATTGCAGCGAATGGTCGTTGAATTTCTTTTTAGATTTTCAAATTTTGTAATGGGTGGACCTTTTTTCTTTATTTTTTAAATAATCTCAGATTCTCAGAGCGCTCCAGAACATGGGCTTATAATAATAGAAAAAACTTGTATCATATCGCGGGCTGAAACTAGGAGAGTATAAGCGACAAAAAACAAGGGGTGCTGTCATAAGGGCGACAAGAGTAAATAAAATTCAAGAAAAATAATCATCAAAGTGACAGCATAGTTTGAGTTGAAGAAAAAATTCTTAGAACAATTTGAAGGAAAGTGGTATTTCTTTGCGTGTGTTTTTTCCGTTATTTCATTTTGTTTATTTTTTCTGGGTTATATAATCTTATGGCGTAAAATTCAAGCATTGAATATGAAAAAAGTGTAGTTTGCGTTCTTCTGACGTTTAGCCCTCAATATGTGGGGCTGTTCATCCGATTGAAAAATGCATTGCTCTTTTCTTTTTTTTTTTATAGAATTTTATACAAGCTGCGATTTTGAAGATGTTTGATATTCATAGCTCCAACACTCCATGCGTTAAAAGAATATTCAGATGAAAAATGCTGATGATATTTCATACGTGCTATTAGTACCTGGAGAGGTTTCAATTTAATTTATCGAGGATCTGATTCTGATCGAATTGAACTGAATTGTCCTAGATATGCACATAAAAGATGACGTTTGATAATGAAGAGAGCTAGAGCGTAAGGTGGAATATTTCCGATAACTAGTTCCAGAAAGGGTTCACGTTGAATGTCCATTATTGTCTCCTAATTGGCTCCTTTCACCTTTTTCCCCGCACAGCTGCGTCCCGCAAACTTTTCCTGAGAAATTCAAACGAAAAATACATTCTCTCGCTATCCAATCTATACCATACTCTAACCCATCGACCGACGAACACCGTTAACCGGAACAACACCAGAATGATAAGCTTCAAGACCATTTAAACCGTTTCGGCGTACTCGCGATCGTCACTAAACAAATTTAGGTCACATGGCAAATTCGTATATGATCTGGTTCAAAGTTTAAAAATGTGAGAAAGTACCGTACTTACGATACCCGCTATCAACGAACGTATGACAAATTTCTTAAATTAATTAACGCATATAACGTTTAGATCGAAATGTTTTTTGTAAAGGTCCCACGATTTTATAACTCTTTCATTTGACTAATTTCAATTTCTTTCTTTTTTCTCGCGCGTCAATTGCGAGACTTTTGCATCAAAAAGCACGCGTTTGCGCTATACTTTGATCTCTGCAGTTAGGTATAATAGGCGCAGAACAAGTGCAGGTAGTACCTTGCGGAAGTAACAAGGTTTCGAGTACTTTCATTGTCCTAAAATTACTCTGTTCGCGTTTTTGCATCACTGCAGCCGTGCCGATAGAATGAATTCGCTCGTTGTGCAAAATTTAAAGCTGACATGGCCGCGCTAGCTGTTTATTTCAACCCATAGAAATTCTTTCGATGGAATATCTAATGGGCTTCCGGGATTCCGGGAATATGTTATGTAGTAAAAGAGTCCTGAATCATACATTATAATTCAGGGGTTCACCATCCTAAGTAGGTAAAAGTTTTTAATTTTATTCTTCGCGTGTACGACATGCAGATTATTCTTTCAGGTCCGAGTAACGCTAAAATTATTATGTAAGTACCTACCGTATTTACCCTATCGTAATAATACATATGTGTGTTAATCAAAACGTATTTCAAAGCTTTGCTGTATAATTATATGTTAAACGTATTGTCTATTGTATATACATGCCTGTATAATTATTCTACAGAATTTACTGTAAATTTCTGTTAATGACAGCTGTGATCTGGTCGGTTTTGTACCCTCGTCACAGCTCATGGCGTATATTCCAGTGGAGCATTAGGTTCCCACAGGATGATACGGCAAATCATTTTTTTGCCGCTTAAGACATCTGAACAATGAACATATACAGAAATCAGTAATCGCGGGAAGTAAGGGTATCAATGCTATGTTAATTGTGACAGCTGTATAGTTACATTTCCATCCACTGAACAGAGAAAGTGAAACATCGATGAAATAAAGCAGAAAACTTTTGGTCATATACATATATGTTTCGTGTCTGAAGTACGCCGCTCGACGGTGTCACTCCGAAATTTGTGACTGTTCTAACGATCGATAATAAGAAAGGGACATTTCGAACGAGTTCGTTCTAACGTATTCGAAACGTGTGCCGCAACATTTTTACAGTTCTATAAAAGTTTTGCTTTTGTCCCAGAACTTGCGGATAGCCTCTGAAAGAAAAAGTGATAATGTTAAGTTGAAAATGATTCGTTGGAAGAGATGATGTTTCAATACTCGGTGAAAGGTCGTTTCATCGCGCACAGTTATTTGCTTTTCCACGCGATCACCACCTAAAAGTCGGATTTGCTACCCCGCCCTCCCTTTCTCTCAATGTCCCGAGGAATATGATAAATATCCATTTGTTACTGGCACCAGGATTTTGAACCTGAATAGATTTACTCCGAGGGTAAAAGTGCTGAAGGTATAAGTATAAGTATATTCGCATTTTTAAAACGGTCGAGCTATTTTTAGTTCCAGTCTTTCCAAATACGTTACGTGCCGTAAAGTACTTCGAATCATTGACAAAATTGAAAGTTCAATTGGAAGACTTTCCTTTATCGTTCACCATTACATCACCCCAAGAGAATACAATTTTAAAATTAACTTTCCGACTATACACCAGGGAATAATATGCATACGTGCGCCAATAATAATTATGTGCAGTTATATTTAAAAGATGAGAAACTAAAAAAATAATATTAAAAACAGCGAAATAATAATTTGGCGACCAGAATTCTTTGTGCACATCTTTTCATTCCAGAGTGAAGATGTGGTCGACGAGATCAACTTTTGAGCGGTGGAATTCGTAGAATTTCTGAAGATGAATTTTTCAGCAACTCGGCTGAGTGGTGGTTTTTTGGAGCTCCGTAGATATTTTACAAGTATTTCACTCCTGAAAATATCGAGTTTCTGTCTCACTTTCTATTGACGGGAATATTTGCGATGAACCTTAGGGACGCGCTCGCAGTTCGTGATGTTCAAATACATTACTCCTACGTACCTACATGTAACGTATCAACGCATACGAAAAATTTTCAACCTAAACGTGTGATTCAGTCTGGATTTCGGTTGTAGTGATATATGCGTGTAAATATTTTATTTACTATACATGTGGCGAGCTTTTGTGCCGAGAGAAATATTCGTAGTCTGTATGCACGTGGATACGTACGACGATGGCGCGGTGAAGAATTCAGAAAATCGTTGGAACTCACCCAGTCGGAAAGATAAAGTTCCGTCACTTTGACAAAGGCCTTAATTATTGCTATGCTATGCTGATTCGCGAAGGAAGTCACTCAAGTGTCCTTCCGAATCCGACCAAATCTTAATACTCGTCTTGTATAAGAACGAGAGAAGAAGTTAAATGACACATTATTGCTGTTATCTATTGCAACCCGTGTTCAGGAAGTAAGATAACCCTTCAAAGATTTAAAATTAATTTTCTTTGATCCAAAATTCGAACAAAATATCCTTGCCAAAGAAAACGGTAGAAGGTTCGCACACGATACGTCAAATCTGAATAAACTTTATTATCCCCACAGATATTACAATTCAACCGATTGCTTCAGTTTGTGCTCTATTTGCTCAAAGCATATGAGGTTATGCTGAATTTCGCTTAAACACCGATTTATAATTCCAATGAAGTTGGCAACGATTTTTACACTATAACTTTGATTTTGTTTCATATATGATAATTGAAACTCAAAATACGGCTTTGCAGTCAAGTGAATGAAATGTTTAAGATTGATAGAAGGATATATCATACGAACTGTGTATTATCGTCATATTTTCTTGTTTCTGAGGGTGAGAATTTTTGTTTTCGTTCATCAAAAGTGATTTTTCAAGCGTGCGCAAGGTATCAGAGTATAAATATTACATAGGCTACAGAGATTCATATAGATATACAGAAGACGTTGAACTTCCATATTTTTACTTTTGATTTCGCCTCGGGACCATCACGGTTTCTCATGCTTTTCGTTTCACCGAGAATCTGATTTGCACGTAAAATAATAATAATAATAACAACAACAACAATAACAACAACAACAACAACAACAACAATAATAATAATAATAATAATAATAATAATAATAATAATAATAATAATAATAATAATAATAATAATAATAATAATAATAATATCAACTCGATGTGGGCAGGTAAAAGTTTACTTTCATCTTTCGCTTCACACAGCAAGTTCTCAACTTGACATTCAGATATTCGATCAAACACCACACGATCTGGATTTCGGTCTAAAGCCTCTATAAAGTTGTTTATTTTCGCTTTATCTTTTATTCTTCAACAAGACGATGGTTCAGAATATTTTCAAACCTTTCGTTTGGCCGGATGTACGATATAATACATAGCGATTGAATTCTAATGTGTTGTAACGTACACTGTACAGCCTTTATCCACCTATTATTGAACTAAAAAATTTAATAATTTGTATATTTTGTTTCATTGTTCATCTCATAACAGTTATTGTGGGAAATTTTTAATCTCTACTTTGTGGTCATGTAGTAATTTTTGTTGCCGAAGAGTGTTTTACTTTCAATTGCCGATGGTGCAGATGTGCTAGATGTACGAATTAAACTATTCGTGAAAGTTTTACAGAACCTTTTACCCTTCTTTTCCAACAACCTTGCGCGCTGTGCTGTCCCTTGCGACGGGGAAATGTCAACCCCTATGAGATGTTTTAAAACAATCAGAGAACCATTATAGCAGTCATAATAACAGGATAATATCTCGAAAGCGTCGCGAATAACAGCAGAAAGTTTGGTTGTTTCAGTTAAGAGTAATTCCCCAAAAAGATATATTCAATTTCAGACGTTTATCGTTTATTCTATTTCATCATACTTATTGTTAGCCGTGAGCTAATGCTACCGTGAAAATCCTGAAAGAGGGCCTTCATTTTTCTTAACCTTGAAAAAGAAAGTTGGATTAAATTTCAAAGTAGATGTACGGGCGGCTCACGTGTTGCTATTGCAAATAAAATTTTTTTGTTTTCTCTCACATTTCATGATTCCCGTTCAGCCGGTAAACAAGGATATATATATATAGGTACGTCTAGGCAGGCATGGGTAATACAATTTCCGAATAATTTCGCTGAGTTTTTTTTTCATTAATATTATTGTTACGTATTATATATGATAGGGCAGAGTTTTACAATTTCGCCGAGTGTTAAATTGCCCTCAAAAACAGATGCTGTGCATTTGTGGGTAAAAGTTGAGTTTACTTTCCCTCACGATCGTCGAGGGATGAATAAGAAATGGAAGTCGAAAATGTGCTGAAAGTACGTATAAAAAGTTACAAACAAATCAGCATTCGAAGCAAATACTTCAGATACAAGCAAACTTGGTCGCCGAAATTTGTTGGAAATTTTCTTGAAAATAAAAAGAAAATACGATTACATAAAAATCAAATAAGGAAAAAGAAAAAATTACGGTCAGACGTAACCTCGAAAACAGAATAAAATAAATTTAGGTCGTGTCGGGATAAGGGGTTTTCAACTATTTGTGAGTTTCTTATTATTATATTATATTATATTATATTTTATTCAATTTGCTGAAATGGCGGATACAGAAAATTTTCAAAAATTTTTCATCCGCCACATCAGAACGCTCATATTACACGTATTGGTTCGTAAAAACTTGCGGATTTCACGCGCGTACATACTGTTTAGTTGATCGCAACGAAATTTCTGACGGCCGATAATCAGTCTCAAAAACTTATGCAAATGAGTTTTCATATTCTTCCCATATTCTCTGGCATTGCAATGGAACTGCGTTATCCTTCCTTTGTCTTATTTCGCTTCTCAGATCTACATAGAATGTGTCCGCTTTGCAAATTATTTCAAGGTCGATTGTTGTCGGATTGAAACCGGTCATAACGTGAAAAGTACGGAAAAGTCTCTTCGAAATTAACTCTGACCTCATCCTCGCACCCCGAAACGTTTGGGCATACCCGCTATATATGATTAGGAGAGAAGGTAAAAAACGGTCTGGGGTAGGTCGTGGGCACCGCAAATAATCATCAGTACTAACGTTCCTTGCGTAAAAAGTTAATCACACTTACTAGTCCTACTAGTTTGGGAAAACGTGATTAGGATCTCAAAGCTAGGGCCTCATGACTCAATTGCATTTCCCGCTACGCGAGGTGTGATTGACGCAGCACAAACGAAAATCGATCAGTGTTACGAATAACTGTACTTGTATCATGTATAGTATTTTATAAAATATGGCTGGCTGTAAAAGTTTCAAGAAGCCGTCGGTTTTCGGGAATATTGTTGTACTTTATGATGACTGATTCGATCGTTGCTCAATCCGTAATAATGTGCGATATTAGGTGGCAGGCGATATCCTTGTGATTAAAAAGAGCAATGTCAGGACTTTGATTGTTTTATTGCGTTTTTTGAGAAGAGATTTTCTCGAAATTTTCTGCACGAGTGACTCTTGATATTACTGATAGCTTAATTAATAATTATATTACGTCTCTTGTCATCCCCAACTACACACCGAAGAATTCTCACGGTTTCAACCGAGTGGGAAAATAATTCCAGGGTGCGAATGAAAGGGGAGCCATGATATATGCTATAAAATTTGTAGTCCTATACCTGATCTGAGAACAGCCACACGGTGCAATGCAATATACGCATACATATATGTTTATGTATACAACATAGTACAGTTTTACGCATGGTTTGCAAAAAAACGATAATTTTTTTGCCGAACTTAAGAAATTTTCAGCAACTTCGTTACACGTAAAAGCCTTCGAGCGTATCGATGATTTTTCCAAGTTGGTGACATTGTTGCAATATTCGCGATCTGAGTCCGTAAAGGTAAATTAACGGGAAAAGTTGAACAAAAATATAATCAGGTAGGCAACCTACGATACTCTTGCTGCGCGAAGGAGAATGACTTTCGTGATATGCATTCACGGTACTAGACGGCATTCAGAAAATTTCCCGGTGTATGTTTTAGTAAAGTAAAACTTTTCGTATTATACAGGAAATACTATTACGAATAGTAACTCGGTGATTGTGCCCAGATATATTTAGTAATATTTAATAGCAGCAGCGATTCTTCCACCCTTTTGCTCTAAGAATAAGACTTATATTAAGAGTTGCCGAGTACAAAGTCAAGATAAACGCGCGGGAAATTTGATGCAATAAATTCTACTAGACATACAATTATGTGCTATTGTTTTACCTATAAAACACAATGGCACGCGGGCGTAGCACATAGAATTTAGGAAGTTACCATTAATTACCCACGTACGACGTGCAGTGTTACTATAGTTACTGTAGTAAATACTACTTATCCGTATACAACGTAAAATTACATTTTATTTTCATATACAATATCGCCTCGTGAAGAGTGAGCCATGAAAAAAAGATACACGATTTTTGGTTGCCTGAAGGGCGTTTCCTTTTGTCCGTGTTATTCGCGCGGAGAATTGTGCGTAGGAGGTTTATAACCGTTTATATTATACACATACATATACACATAATTAGAACTCTGGAAAAACTAATATAAATGAGACGAGCCCTGCACAGATTTTTGAAGAAAAAGACGTGAAAAGCTTAGCGAAAATAATATTTCTAAAATATATACCTATGTACGTACACCCCGTGGGTGTTCAAATACATGAATAATAATCTCGTTTCATAATTATAAATATACGCAGATACAAAATTAATTGTATGCTCAGGTTGAGGGAAACAGAGAATAAAAAGTAAAACTAATTTTCAAATGTAAACAAGAACTGAACGCGGTAGAAAAAATCATGTACAGAGGCAACTAAAGAGACAAGGAAATTTTGATTTAATGAATTAAAAATTCGAAAAAATTTCACCGGCTCGGAAACTTGGTTGATTCGAATGAAATTCGTACGAAAAATTACGCGCAAGTCATCGCAATGAATCGCTTCGAACTTCAATCAAATCAGATGACTTACCGATGTAAAAATAAATTATTGTCGGGTGCTCAAGAATTTTCTATCGATTCGATCTAAATTGGCTGCCCAATAACTATGTCTCTATTCTTTATACCTCTTGCAAAAAGACGAAGATCTTTGGTCGGACTGGTTGTCATCCGTGCTTCGAAGTTGACCGATTTTCCGGCCCACCCTGTGTGTATCTTGCGTTTGCATAACGAAGATCAGAATATCAATATTGCAACTGACGACAAATAATACGGCCATGGATATGCAGCAGAACTATTCGCAGAGTCATGGCTTATCTTCGAATTAGCTGTGACAAGGATCTATCTCGACGCATGTATATTATATTTACCATCAATATATACACGGTGAAACCAAACAATGTGTCGCTGCTCTGGCTACAGGTGACTTTTCAGTTCAAGATCGGCGAAGATCTGTGAAAATTTATAGTCGCAAAATTGATCTCGACCTCATTGGAACTCTGGATGAACATTTTTTCAATGTAGCATAGGTCGCAAATGAACCCTTCCGACTGGGGAAAAAGATCACGGAGTCAACGAAAACCGGAAAAAAACGAATCATCTGCGGGCCACGGTCACCTGTTTGGAACTTTATTTTTTTCTTCTCATGTAGAAGTAGCATTTTTCATGACAATGAAAAAGTTTGACTTTAAATTTCAGGGTCAAGGTCGATTTTATGGGACCATCACTGCGCCATGATCTTCACCGATCTCGAGCCGGAGAATCACCTGGCAGAGCGACGACGCAACATTCTGTTCCACCCTGTATACGGGTAACTAAACATATTACAGTACCCGTAGGTACCTGTCTGCATACAGCAGACTATTTGCAATGCCAATTTCCACTAGTCTCGAACTTCTTGAAGCAATTTGCTATCTCAATTCGTTTATATGTGCAGGTAGTACACTGATCATCAGCTTCCGCGTAACTATATCTTAATTGACAGAGGATTGTTTGAAACCGACTTGAAGCGGTGAGATGTGGTATGGGTTGGGATAACTTATTGATGCGAGAGAAGGAATGGCAAGAAAGCTTCAGCTAGCACCCTGAGGGTGTACGCGGGTAGCTGGGAGAATCACCTAATTACAAGTTATAATGGAGTTTAACGTTTAACCTCCTCTTTGGCCACATGCTGTTTCCATTTACTAACTAGTAATGTATCCATGTGAGTATATATGATATGTAGATGGATAACTTAACCCCAATTTTGGGGAATTTGATTATAATCGTTCTGAAACTTCTCGGCATGTTTTTTTTCTTTCGTTTCCAATATCAGAAAGCACATCTCTCATATGAATGTTGTCCTAAAGTTAGAATGGAAGCTTGCGTTTTCCGGAGGCGGTTCGGCGAAAATATTTACCCGGAGTGTATGTATACCGACCTCTCTCTTGGATTTCATTAACGGTGTAATTAACTCGGAGATATTTTTCAGTGTTACGAGCATAAAATTAGTTTGTGATTGAAAAAATTTATCGCTGTATATATTTGAAAAAAAAGACATTTTCATTGGTTGGTCGGTGTAACGTATTACAATCTAGGGAGGTTATTCGGCTAAACTAGTCCCTTGCTGTATACGCCATACCAACATTAACTTTTCTTATCAGAACTTCTCTCAACAACTCGAAATTCCAACTCAACGTCTACTTTGCTAGTGTGCAATTCTAAGTTTAGTTCGCAGCTAATTTGCATCCTCTAAACTTTCTAATTTAACGGCGAGTCGACGTGAAAAGAATGAGGTAATTATAAATAAGCTGTGTGTATAAGGATTTTTATTTTGACTCGTCGGTTTGTCATTTTGTCGGACGTGTTTCTGTTTTACAAGTCACTTTTTTGAAATTAACTTTTTTATCGGGGGTCTGGCAGCTTCCTTATTGCAGCCGTTGAACATTTCAGACAAATTCAAGTTGCTTATTGTTTAAAAAGCATGATATTGATCAATTTAACATCCAGGGTAATGGAAAAGAAATTCTTTTTTTCATTTATAATAACATTCTGCCAATCAAACGGTTGAGCCTCACAAATCCCATTAAACTCAGCTAAACTTCTTTCGGATGGTGTTGGCCGCGTAGCCATAAATTGAGTAACTGCTGAAACGCCGAATCTTGCGGACGTAATAAAATAATAATATGATAACTCAGGTTTACGAGTTTGGATCATCCCGATATTGTGGCTTCGGCGGCGGCCAGCATCTCTGTTCACAGGTTCCCCTGGGCCGCGATCTTGACGTTATTACGTGTCTGTTAACCTCAGATATACGGAGGTTCTTTTTTTTATCCTTAAGGTAGAGTTCCCTTCCTTCTAAGATTAAACCAAACCTACACCTCCACTACTCTTGCAAAGGTTTGCGATCAAAGGGGATTGAAGGAATTATCACGATGTCACGGAACTCACCTTTATGTCACTCACGATCAAAAATTATCAGGAAAAACGAGGACCTATGACCTATCCAAATCACGTTTATCCTGAGCTATGAGAAATCGGCTCACAATATATTATATACATGAAATATTACGTGGAATTCAGCGACATGCAATATCTATACAACTAACAAAGTGAACTGAAACTAAATCAATCAGTGGTGTAGATGAAACCTGGTCAACATGCCACCTGCTATGCCAACCCGTGTCGATTGCCCTTTACGGATAGAAACATTTGAATTTCCGGGAAGCTATAATCACGATAATGATACATTTGCTGAGGTTCATTTGGAAAAGTTTATATTGCGGTTGAAACAATACCGCAGGTATCCATAACTCACCCTTCGTTTGCTTCGGATGTTATCCAATTGCCGCTGCGTCGCTTCCCCTATGCTCTGGGAACCCCATAGTTCAAGCCCAACTCTGGCATACGTAAACGTCATTGATCCAATCGGCAGGAAATACGTGAGTATCATAAATATCACGTTGTACCTGGAACAAGGAAACCCATTTAAATACCTTTAGGCGTGCTACCGAACAACTCGCAACTGCTGAGTAACCAAAATTTAAAAAATTACGGCTTATTATTATCTTCATAGAATCTTCACCGAACTCTGAATGAACTCAAAATTTTTTCAAGTATTATCGAGTCTTGAAGAAATTGAATTTCAAATTCAATTTTGCAAAGAGGGGTCCAATCGGTATACTTATTACACTTATCGAAATTATTTTAATACCGTGTGGAAACGTTCAAAATGGGCCCACTCTGTATATGTATGTACTTTACAGAGTTTGAATTTATCCCGCACGTCGGAAAGAACCCTTTGACCATTTACAAATCCAAGATATTATCGTCGACTAAATAAATTATCCTTGTTTTATAATTACATTTCCACGCGACTGACAAAGTGATGATTATTAGACAAGGATAATTACATCGTCAAAATCGGGGTCCTTGTTCAAACATGTCGAGGATGAACGCAATACACCTACCAACTGAAAATTGATTAACGCTCAATTAATGCACAGTATAGTTCACATTATATTGCCGTGATATTCACCCACACCCGTAAATGAGCTTACACGGTGGTTATTTCCGCGTGTAAAGTAGATTACAAATTACACCCGATGTTCGGTGTGAGATCCGTATAAATTCGGCATAATGTTTAACGGTAACCATGACAAATGAATGGGTCAGTATTTCGTGTTGCGCTGTTGTCTACGATTTGCCTTTTCTCTCCGAAATTTCACAGTAATATAAGTAATAATATATAATTTCACAGTATAAAAGATCTCATAATCGAGGATACCGCGATATTATGCATGTATGAATGCATATTAGAACTGGAAATCTTGGAATGTAACAGGTCATACAAGAACCGAATGTAGGAAAATCTTATCGAAATCTTAGGGTGATGCAGGAATACGTTATAAATTCTGCAAGATTTAGGGTTGGAGATAAAACCGAGGTTTAACGTCTTAAGGCTATAATTAATTGAACGTAGAGCCAGTTCGTTCATTAGGAGCAGAATTTCGAGTATTATTCCACGGAATGCTCTGCTTATTTGATGCTTACCTCGCCAACCCCTTTTCTTATTTTATCTTGAATATCAATTATTAATATTATGAGGTCATCGTTATCCTCATTATTATTATTATTATTATTATTATTATTATCAGTTTTATTAATATTGATATTCGAAAGATTGTATTTCCAAGTACGTTTTATTTCTATGTACCGAAAATTGTAGTCGGCATGTGAAATTTTTTTTAATATTCTACGTGCAATTTCGTATGATTATAATCGCACGGCGATGAACGCAAAAACTTCTCAACATGCATATTGTGCATCCCACGTTTATAATTTCGACATTCTCGAACACAAAAGGTTGGGCGTTTTCAGTTTCTGTCGTCAAAGTTGCGGTAAAGTACAGATCATAATTTTCATCGTCAGACAGAAACTTCGCTTGTCCTACAATCTCATATACACATTTCTCAGTGAAAAAAAATCCAACCCAAACTTTGCTGTCGGCGGCGCCATAGATATCAGCACGTATATCCTGTGAAGTTGATTTTCTGTCATAAGTATACGAAGCATAGTACAGAAATCCGTAGAAAAACAAACATATTTATCTTATGTGTAATATACCGACATCGATTTGTCGACACTGTTTTTTTGAAAAGCCACTCTATCGATTAATTGTTTTTCTCTCGAATCTGAGTAGCCACTTGCTCACAGAATCTGTAATAATGACACTTTGGGTAATCTGTCCGTTTTTTTTCTCATCTGGATTTTGGTAATTTTTGCTCTCGCGCTCCCATTTTTTCATAGCAAAAGAAGGCAGGAATATTGTAAAAAGTTAGCAGATGAAAACACACGATGGCAGATGAGGGAAATATTTGTTCAGGATTTTTTTACGTGCTGCAGGTGACCCGAATTCACTTAGTTGGTAAAACCTTAGTATGCGTGCACTTCCGTACGAACCACATATATACTAACTGTAAAATACGCGACGTCATTTTAGAGTTTCACGAAAACTTGCGGAGTACGCGCAATTTTTCTCCAACGTGCATAAGTGAATTATTATTCATTTCTGCTGACGATGTTCAGGGCAACCAAGCCCTGAGGGTAACCAATATGACGAAAATATCTCATCCGTGAAAAATTTATCTTACACTCATACCGTATTTTGGTTCATCCTTCCCACATATACGTATACCTATGTGCATGTATATATATCTTTCATTATGGTTAGAAAATAATGCATGCGATCTAAAACATTAAGGATGTGATAATCGCTGCGATGGTTAACGGGAAGGTGTAACGATATGTTATAAAAATGATCGGTGATGTTGGCGAAAATTTAAAAGATAAATTGGAAAATGGTAAGATATAAATAAAATTGAGGTTACCTTTTGGGATATTTTTCCACCAGTTTATCGCGCACTCTTGATCCGCGTCGTCTTATCTGTCCTCTGCGGGGTTTCAGTTCATTTCTGTTGAAGGAATTACGGGAAGTGAAGGGGGTTTTGGGCTGTTTAACCGCATGATTGATTTTAAATGTGATTTCTCAAAATATGTGGTCACATATCCATCTTCATTATTTTATTTCGTATATACGCAAAGTGGATGCGTAAATTCAAATCTTGTTCACATTTCTTTTTTTTTTTTTTTGCCCTCCTACAGCTGACGAAAACAAGTGAACTGGAATTCATGTACGTTGATAAAGGACGCGGAGGACAAAGAAATTGGATACGTTCAAACCGGAACAAATTTGTATGGTGATGCGACCCGTCTAAATCATATGCAGCTACGGTTTCATTAAGGTTCTCTTCTACTGAGAGTTATAAAGGTGGATCCATTGCTACGCTAACGTTTTATTGGATCTCGTGAAAATCCAAGCTTTGTCTAACGGATGGTATATTGAGCATTCTTCGATCACAATTATTCGGAATCGATGATATGTGCGCTTCGAACAGATGATTTTTGATCATTTCAACGCTCATTGTCAGTATAGTTATTCCCGTTATATGCATGGATCGATATTATATGTATAACTTAATACGGATTCTCCTGTAAAGTGCAGGAAGGGTTGTTATAACGAAGGGTAGGTCGACCCAGGTATTGCGGGCTTCTCAAGATGGAATTTCATCGCATTTCAAACGTTCGAAGAATGTCTGGTGAGACGTGCAGGACGCACAGTTGTGTGCAAGAACGGCGAGATCCTGAGGGTGCGTCCAAGCCCGAGGGTATACTATACGCCAAGAATGGACGGCGTACTTCGGATACAAAATTTAACAATTTGGTAACTTTTACCGGCTTTTTGCATACCTGAGTACCTATACTTTATTATACGCTTCTTAAAGCGTAGGCCATTATGCCCACAACCGCATAAGCGCTCGTTCCTCGACGGTGAAGAAAATTAGGAAACTATGGAAATTGCGTAAGTTAGGCGCAATATGCTTCGGAAATTCTATCTTCTGATTCTTATTAACTATCAGAAAAGTTCAGACCCCTAAAAAGTTCAAATAATCTAACATATTGAATAGCCGAGCATTTAATATAATTTGAATTATCAGGATTTTTGAATGTAAGTTTTAACTGAATGATGTTTTGTCAGTGTCAACTTACTAAATTCTCGAAGTCGTCGATATAACACGAAAGATTTCTTCATTTTCGACACATGCGTTCGGTATATTATTCATGATGTAGGTTAACCGCAATTTTCTTTGGAAAATATTTAAACTTTTTCAGTATGTAGTATACACATGAGTAGATCGTATGTATTTTTCCTGACTTTTTTTCGCTTGATGTAATACTGTCGAAAAATTTTTCAACCGGATGTGAAGATTTTAAACTTTTACCATCCATCTGAAGCTCTACCGATTTGAACTTTGCTGTAAGGTATCCGATGTATACAAGTAACGTTTATATAAGTCGCGTAATCTTGCAGTGTTAGACGGTATCGTGAGACTAGTACCTTGAATAAATATCCCATAATTCCACCTTATCTAAATTCTTATAAGAACAAAATATTTCGTTGTGCGGTCACGCGGGACGGTCTAATAATCTAGTAACATAGCACCTGCGAATAACAGGTACGCAAAAAAATAAAAGATAAAAAAAAAAGTTCGTCCTATATTTTCGAGTGATATGGCGAAAATTGGAAAAATAATTATATATGTGTGCAAATTAATGCGGGTTTCATTTTAAATTTAGAGTACAGGTATATGTTGTAATTCGCTGATCGTAAGTGTCGGTACACGAAATATATAAGGAACTTGAAGAGGTAGCCTGAAACAAGCTTCCGGAGATGGACAACTTTAATAGGAACGAAATGAAAGTTGAAAATCTCGTTTCATCGAGCACATGTGGTGAAGAAACGTCGAGAGTTTTGTTTTTGCAGAGCACCTGCACACGTACTTTTCAATTATACCGCAGTGAAGTTAGCTCTATAATTAGCCACGTGAGCGTTTTTATTTCTAAATTACTTAGCTTTTCGTTTGAAAAAAAAAAAAAAACAAGATGAAGCTGAATTCTGATTTTTTCGTACGTGCGCAATAAAATCTATTTTCAATTTATAATTCAATTCATAAGAGTACTGAAAGATTGAACAATGCATCGATTTAATTTTTCTCCTCGCGAAATAACATCAATAACCTAGATAAAAGTGTTTGAGATGTAATGTCAAACTTTTCATCTTTTCCATCTCGTATATTTCATCCACATTTTCGTCTCGGCAAAGTATTTCTGCTTTGAGGGTGCGATACCGAAAGATTTTCAGAAAGTGTCTATCGGAAGTTATAATAAGAACTGAAATATAGCTTGTGCAATCCGAGCTTTATTCTATAAATTTCTTATTAAATTTCATACCCTTGTGTTTCACGAGTATCAGTATAACGTTTGCGCAGAAAATGATAATAATATTAACCTGGGTACAGCGTATGAGTTGGCAAATTTTCGTTTCACATGCGTGACAAAGATCTTGCAAGTTATGGACGACAGTGTTGAACAATTATCACGTTGTCGAAGTACGGAGGTGACGTCATCGTCGACTTTATATGAACCTAAATATCCTTGAAACGGCTTTTTTCATTAGCCTATTACAGTGAGATATCAGGAATGAATCCCATAATTTTATAGTAAAATAAACGCGTTTATATACGTGGACACTTACTTGACGTTTCTTTTTATTGACCGTATTCCAACCGCGTACGAAAGTACGTACGTTAATAACAAATGTTTAACACTCGATGATGAGAAAACGTGAATGTAGCCACAGCTGTTTGAAATTCTCGTTACATTTATTACAGACCTTTGGTAACATATATGCCGCGATAAAACAACTTATTTGACAGTCGGTTTTAAGAAAACAATAAAAAATAAAAATTCTTTTTCTCATGATACACGAGCGCATGGATCGCGAGATGTTTAGAATGTTTTGACAAACGAGCTAATAAAGAGCTGGATAATACTTCGGGCGTTGTGACAATGGTATACGATATATTATACGTATAAATGTATATTATATATGTATAAATGTAAACGAAACGTAATACGAAAGCTGTTTTGAAATATTTTTATGGTGCGCCACCCGGCCTGTCGGCAGAAATTTATGGTTTATCGGTGGAGTGTACACGTTTACAATTTCTGTTTTCATGCACCTCTTTGCACTTGTGAGAATTGTTCACGGTTCACAATCTGGAAGAGAAATGTTACGAAGATAACCACCTACCACCGCTGTAGGAACTAATTTACCATGCGTAGAATTTTATGAAATAAAATATTCGAGCCTCGTTTCGAGCCTAAAATGGGATACATTTAATTGTCATACCGCTTTTGGTGACGCTTCATGCTTCTCTTGGGACAACCAGCTGTACTTGGCAGGTATTCGGAACAGATAGAATCCGAGCGGTGAAAAAATGTATGTTTATTACATATTAAAAAAAAACATCATCGCAATTTTATCTGTATTTAAAGGTGAACGTTCTGCGATGAACTAAGTCAAATAAAATTCTTGAATTTCGAATTTCGTTGATAAGAGAGATTCCAATACCTTATTATCAGAGGGAAATCGATCCGGCGAAGGATCCCGCAGGGTTTTTCTTTTTTTTTTTCACGATTGATTTACCGCCGTCGAAAGGTTAAATAAAAGAAAATACCTTCTGGTGTGATTGCTTAATCTTATACAGAGATCAGGGGAAAACTTACAACAGTTTCGGTAACGACATTTTTTTTTCTTCCGCAAATCAGAAAGAGATGACAGATGGGTAAAAATAGCTGTTTTTTTTTTTCATCAAGATCTGACTTTATTTCGGAAAATTGTACCGAGCTTTTGCTTCATCATTCTTAAATTGGTGTAGACGACTGTAGAAAAACGAAGTAGGGTGTTCTGAGTTCACAAGGACATAACGCAGATATTATTTCGTGAGTATTCGAAAAATTTTTAAAAAATTGAAGAACAAACCCCAAATAGAACTCACTGCCCTCAACTTTTTTAGATATAAGTTCATTGGCCCATGAGGAATACCATTCTATTTTCCGTCGCATCCACTTCATCACCACCCCGTATGTGATTCTGTACAACAATATTGTGGTAACTCACAATTGATGCACTCTTCCGGACGAAGGGAAGTTATGGTGCTCAAATTGGCGTCAAGTCACGCCGCGTTGAATGAGTCGAGAACATTTCGCAGTCGTAAAATGTTTATGTACACCAATGATACAGAGAAAAAATCTTGCTTTCGATTCGCTCATAGGTAGGTATACCAGCAACGTATTTTATTTACTGTAGCTGAAAATCCATCAAAAAATCAGGTATACTTAATTTTATTATAAATACAAAATTCAAAATTGGTCGGGTTGAGATTAACGAGATTAACTTATTTCTAAAACAGAAGTGATCGTGACGACCAAAAAAGTTCTAAGAAATAATAATCTCGTTTCATAGCCCCACATTGCATGCATTGAAGATGAAAATCTGATTTAATTAAAAATGCTGATTCGGAGCAAACGGAAAAAAATTGAGCCGGGGAAAAAGAGTAAATAAGATTATGAAAATTTGGAGTACGTGGTAAACCGATGATCATCAAGATTTATCGGTGTGATATTTGAAGCGCTTTTCAAGGATTCATTATTGAAATATCCATTACGCGACCATCGCCCGTAACAGTCTGCGCCGATAACCTGATAAATTTGCTTTCAAGTAATATCACATGAGCTGTCGTTTATCGTGAGCCGACAGGTGAACACGCAACATCTCGATCATTGCAGGGGTAAACATTTGTACGTTCTACTATTCCGACAGCTGTTTATATTTGCGGTTGTAAAACCGAGGAAGTAACGTTCACGACGACAACGACGACGCATGTCAAAATCTCGAGAATTTCTGTAATGATACCACTGACAATGATTGATGTGAGTGACACCCTAGAACAATTAACTATAGCGAGACAGCTGAGACAAACTCATGGCAAACTGCGGTTTTCCTTTTACTATACTTACGTGCATATGCACATTTCGCAGCAATAGAACAAACCTAAACGATCATATAGGTATATCAGCTAAAGAGACGTGAAAAAAATTCAGAATCAACCTGCTGTACGATATTATTATACATATATAATATTTACGCCTTTATGGATGCATCCTGCGATTGTTTTGTTTTTTTTCTGTGGATGACGCCCTCTTGGTTTATAACATTCGATTAATTATATCGGCTCGGGAAAAATGAGAGAAGTGGGTAAAGCTAACTCGAAAATAATGTACTCGATGCGAATAGGAAAGCTGAGCATCTACCAAATTCGGCTCTTTCCATCCTCAGAGTTACGGAAGTCACACCAATTGTCCCAGTTTGTTCGCTGTCGAAACAATTGAACCCTTTTCATTTACAATAGTACAGTCTGTATACACGTTGTAATAACTTACTTTTCATCAAAGCAATATTATCCTGCTTTGCGTACTTTATTAGCGATGCTGTATAACTGTCTGTGAACACTGATGAAGATTCACCTTACTCAATTAGGTACCCGCTGTTATCGGAAACGTGCTTAGAATTTATCCAAGAGCTGACTCCCTAGTTTTCAATGGAGAACACCGCGCCAGGTTGATGTGTATCGTTTTATCAGACATATACAGGTATACGAGTACAGTGTCCGCGAAACGCCTAAAATATATCAAATTAGTACTCACAAATATTCTCCGTAACTGAGGCCATCGTCGTTTCTGTTTGGCCAATCACTGTAGCAAATTACTCTGACCTCTCCGTTGACGAAGTTTTGCGTAAAGGTCGTGTAAAACAGCAACATTGGCAGAGATAAAATAGCACCGACCATCCAAATCGCAACTGCGATGCACAAAGTTGCTTTTCGACCCATTCGAGGTCTCAGGGGATTCATGATCGCCATGTACCTGCAATTAGAGTTCATTCAACGGTCAGTATTTCGTTTAAAATGTCGAAAAAAAAAAAACTGTAAAAATTGACGCTCATGTTAATATTAAG
This sequence comes from Athalia circularis, assembly GCA_963978495.1. Lineage (NCBI taxonomy): Eukaryota > Metazoa > Arthropoda > Insecta > Hymenoptera > Athaliidae > Athalia > Athalia circularis. Next base: position 19,414,329 of record OZ021700.1, read on the forward strand.
AGGTGCCTTTTTACGATTATTCATTTCCCGTTCAAATAACACAGGAGAAATTATTTTTAAACTTCGGAATTTCATAATTCAATAACCGATCAGCGCACCGTAAATATTCTTGTAGGAAATGAAACGATCTACATAAAAGGTCTCTTATGATTTTTTGCTAAATCCACTAGTTTCAACGTTATTTGAGATTAAAGTTTGACGTTTACGCTCGAATAAGTTTAAACTAGTGGATTTAGCAAAAAAATCATAAGAGACCTTTTTCGTAGATCGTTTCATTTCCTACAAGAATATATTTTGGTTTTTACGGTGCGCTGATCGGTTATTGAATTATGAAATTCCGAAGTTTGAAAATAATTTTTTCTGTGTTATTTGAACGGGAAATGAAGAATCGTGAGAAGGTACTTCTTATTATTAATATTATGAGAGCTCAAACTAAGGAACAAAAGAATGGTCACTTTTTTGCTCCACCCTATGGCCCCATCTCATTGCCCGGGTATAAATTATTATCATCGTAATTTGATTCGCATGCATACGATAAACAAGGCAACACAAATTTATCCTTCTCATACACGTTTGTCCAATTACGATGTATAAATATGCGCCTAATGAGAGAATAGATGTGATTGTTATTTAAATAAATTGAACGTGGAATGATTATAGGAGATTTGCACAGTAATCTTCGGCGGTACACGTAGCGCATATATCACAGCGTCACATGCCTGTACCAAACCCCCAGACTTCAAACGTAATTGCACGTCTCGTTCGAACAATTTAATGCGAACCAAAACGTTGAACAAAGCAATCAATACATCTGATTACACCGTTCCCGCAAATAATTGGGTAATGTGATCGACTGACAATGATTCCAGATTTTAAGGTCCGACGTGGAAAAACCGTTCTTGCAAGAATGAACTTATTTTATTTAGCAAATCATTGAATTGATAACATTATAACATTAACTTATAACGCGTACCAATAATTCTTCGTTGCGACAATTCCCAAGTCCGCAAACCCTCTGAAAATAGCGAACCATCATTCCTGAAATTGTGCAATGTTCACGATATTTGCAAAAGCGTTAAATGGTTTGGAATATTGATGTCATTATTGTATTGCTGGGCAACAACTGTACCGCACATGCCAATGATTCCTACGAAAATATCCTGATTTGTTTCGAAATTAAGATTCCGTCAAAGTTTTGCTGTTGCTTCATGTGAAAGTTGCGCTTTTCCGTATAGTACTTGACATTTGAATAGCTTATATGTATACGTCCATGTATAGATACGGGAGATGCGAATTCACATGCAGGTTATGCTGTCTCAAAATCCGACATGGATCTCCGTAGGCAATTTTTTCATATGGTATTACAATTCTCTTTTCTGACAGATCCAATAACCTTCGTCTGCTTTTGATCCAGTCTACTTTTGTTCGTTGCGCTAAATTTCAATTTGACTTTCAAATGGAATTTATTGGCGTCCACAGACCCTTGACCCCGTCGATTTATTTCACATCATTGAATGCAATTACCCCAGCTTACCTACCATTGTCCCGAGTTTGTTGATCATTATAATTAATGATAGATAGCCAACTCCGATAAGAGTGAATGGTGACCAACTTCTTTTGTTTTTCTGTTTTGTTTTCAACAACCCTCGAATGAAAGTGGAAAATATAGGGTGTACGGTAACCGGCAGAGTAAAGCATTTTGCCGGCACCTATCTCGTTGTCAGATGTATTATAAATCTTGGTCACGGGATAACACCTTTCCGTATGGGGAAAGTTATTGGCCATGCACGCGTAAGTATATGCGCTTCCGTGTGCTACGGTGTTAGTATGTTAGGTTCTGAGCGCAACGCGTAACCTAGATAAGGGTTACAAGTACGTAATGTGACGAATGTGGAAGGCACATATACAAGGGGGTTTCTAGGCGTACTCAATAGGAATGGTATACCGCGACGAGGTGGATTTTTAAACCAAGTTCGTATGCTGAATCACTGCTTAAAATCATCATTATGTATCATGTGTTTTAAACATTATGATGATTTTGAGCATTTTTGGGCAGCTTCATGTTCAGTTTTGGATTACGATTGTTTTTGTACGACAATTCCTTTGTAATGTGAGAAAAATTCGAAATTAAATATCTACAAAAATATGGACCCAAAAAAAAAATTGTTCCCACAAAAGTTGTTTGTTTTTCCCCCCAGATTGCGAAATTGATAAAAAAAATAGAGGGTTCCATTTGAAAAACCAACGCTGACCTTTAAATAACCTTGAACCCGTCCACCAAATGAAAAATAAGCAATGCTATCTTATTTCCCTCTCTGAACTTGATAACTTTTGTATGAACAATTTTTTTGAAAAACGTTTTGCTGGCGAGATATTCGGTTGTCTCAAGATAAATGGCGCACCCTGTATATCGCGGAATTTCTTTCGGTGGATTTGTTGCTTGAAATCATAACGGGTATTTTTTGAAAAATGTCAAAGTGGTACGATCTTTCATCCTTAAAAGCTCACCACCAATATTCTTAAAATGATTATTTTCGATTTTCAAAGTGCAGGCGTGTGTATCTCGCTAATCTGTTTCGGAGAATAGATAATTAAAAAAAATGAATAACTGGATCATAACTCATATCTGCGCACTGCATATGTATACTTGTAAAACTTTCTAGTTTATTACGATTATATTATTATTATTACTTGACTGTAAACGAGACGAGGTGAAATGGCGGGCTGCAATTACCTTGTCTAATAAAGTCTTAATTTTCTGAAAGATATAACCTTATATACATATTTACGATTCGTTAAAATTAGATCGCGCTTCTGAAATTTATTTTATATCGTGTTTAAGTCGTAGCTCGGGGTGCAAAACAGCTATTCATGTGTAAGACTGAATAATATGCATCAGAATGGTTGAGGAATTAAAATGATCATATTAACTATTTTTCCATCTGGGTGTTAGCCAGCCCTCTGGCGCCTCCAGATTTAATTAGTATATATAGGTATTCAATTCTCAAAATACTGCACGTTCGAGCCAACACGTCACCGCAGCTAATGGAATGCATTGCCCGTATATTCCATGTTTATATGCACAATACGCTTACGTATATCACTAACGTATATACAGTATATATGTAAGCCTATACATTTACAGTGATATGTACGCTACCTGTATGTACTATGAATGGGTATACGGTATATAGACGTATGTGCGTATACAACTCAACATAGCAGACCGGGTGGTTTACCAGTATTAATAGCATTACAGATAGGTACTCAACTGCCAATAGCAGGCATACTATGAATTTCCTACCATAAACTGCGTCCTCGTTTTCGGCCCACAAGCGTAAAGGGTTTATGCGTATCTTCAATTACGCTCGTAATTCCACTTACAATTAAATTATAGTAACAGACTCAATCGCCGTTCCTTGTACCACCGCAATTTTCGACCAAACAGTAGAACAACAAAAAAAAATATATTCAATTTAATTTTACATACGTGTGGAGTATGCCCTAGATGTGTACCGTCACTATTTCTTAGAATGTTTTGATTTTAGTTTAGCCCTAATTTTATTTTTTTTACAATTATAAACGGAACTTGGGTATTTTTGTCTCATTCGCAATCGCATATAGAATACTGGACATTTCATATCTTGGGTATTCTTGAAAAGGGGCACTCGCAGTTGCACATGAATTTTTATACTGCCAGTATATCAAGATAAAACACCAGAATATTGATTTGATAAATTTATAGTTGACATTCAGCTACTCTATTTCCACTCAAGTTTTCTCGCAAAATTTGGTAGAAAAGACGGAAAAATAATGTATTCATAGATCTACAGCATGAGCTACAATTTCATTCTCTCATGGCCTATTTTAACAGATTTTATGCAACTATATACGTATGTATAGTCGAGAACTGAAGACGGTAAGAGCGCATCCCACAAAAGTAAACTAATCGTAAGTGAAAAAAGAATGAAACTTAAAAAACAAAATAACTAGAGCAGAATGTGGTTCAAAAAGTAACATTTCCGCAATATGTAGTATAATACGCCCTTCTGATTTTTAGCGCCACGATCAATGAATCTTTCTAGATCGGCGATTTTATATTTTTCGTTAAATTAAGTTACCCACATGAGTACGAACACCGTTTCAGTTCACGAACTGATATGCATTTCGTTGGATACCAGGTTCCACCGATAACATCGGTGATAAAAGTATTTCGCGCCCAAGCATTTAGGTTACACCCATTATGTGCGTTTTGCGTTACTTTTTCAGCTCAAAGAAAAGGGGAAAAAGTGCTGACATGTTTTTTCTGAGTTCTGAATGATTAAAATAGCCTATCCATCACCGACAGCGTGTGTGAATCAACATCAATCCCGACTCACTACCCCCAAAAACTGAAGTAATTGCGATTATTGATTTTTGACGAATGGGGTTTTTATCCATCGGTATTACGTGATACATATTGCATCGGCTTACTATAGAAGTAATATACGTATACGACGAAAAAAATGTCCAACTCTATTTGAACAGGCGTTATTCTTTCAATTTCGAACAACGTGTGTATTCAGGATTACAATTTTCGAATCAAAGCGATTAATCTATATTTGTTACTGCGCACACGTTTGATGTGATACCGGCACGTGTATTTCATGTAAAATATCATCCATCTCGCTGACGGTTAACATAGATTGCATTCGACGTGACGTGACGTATCCTCAACGTAACGTTCTACGGATTTCAAATATCCAGTTCATTTTTCAAAATATGATCGCTGCGAGTACTTATAAATGATGATAAACAGCTTCATGTAGTTCGTATGTAAAGTTATTATGGGATAGCATTTGTGGCGTAAACATGAATATGGTAATGGTTTACGGTGTTTGTCCTACCCGGTTAGCGAATCTAATCTGCTTAAGCGCGATCCCTGTCGAACAACTTGAGAAATTTCGAAACAACGCTACGTAACCTCCTGCACCCTTAAGGCAGGGAACAAAATTCTGATGATTAGAGAAAGACCGTTGGAGGCGAAGTTCTCAGATACACCAAATCCGACCAAAATCGGTCAGCGTTACATTGATTCTGATCAGGAATGTGCAATCAAAAAGAAAAGGCAGAAAGTATATCTGTCGCTATTCAAAATTCCAATTCCTTGTATTCCGAATCCGACGGGGATTCGTAACATTTGAACCAGAAGTTGGATTTCGCGAGAAAAAAAATCGTATTTGTTTTCTCAAAGTATTTTTTTCTTACCGACAGAATCGCGAAAAACTTGAATCCAGTCGAACATCTCAAAACGAGAGATTACGCACAGATTTGGGCAGTTCTCTTGCATCTCAAATAAATAAATTTTTTCTACTTTTGATATGAAAATGGTTTCATCCGGCCGTCGACGCGAACAACTTATTAAATTAGTGCAGTTCTATACTGTGCGCAGTTCGTTTTTATTCACGGTGCATCTATATTGCGGCATAAAAGTGTATCCGTCCAAATTGAAAATGTCGCTCAAACCAGTCAAGATCGTTTTTTATGGATGGCGGAAACCAATGAAGTTGTAGCACGACTACGAGCTAGTTTGCGAAGGGTGGCTCATGTCTGTTTCAAGAATTATGGTGCAAAGTGTCAAAGTTTATGACCACTATCGTCGTCTGGAGAACACCGGTAGAACTTCAATTCTAGCATTCTTTATTTGAGATACCCATTACGTATGGTCTTTCCACGTGTATAACCATGTAAAATATTTTATTATAAAAATTGGTCGAAATGAGATAAATTTTTTTTAACCATTGGGCAACTTACCCGATTAACCTTATCGCGTTTTGTAAATGGCAACGCGGATACAAATTACTCCCGCGGTCGGTCAATTTCATCGGGATGAAATTCATAGAGAAAAGTGACGAAATCAAGCGTTTGAATCTTCCGTGTACATTTATCAGCTGAAAAAAGTCGATACCCGGCAGAGGATGAATGATTATTCCGGGATTGCGGGTGTGGTTTGTATTCAGGCGTCAGCTTTAAACTTCAACTTAGGATCGAGCTCCGTAACTATACCTATATATCCAACCACGGTTTAAGACCACGCGGTTATACCTAGAGATTCAAGCGCAAAGAAAATCTGGGACAGATTTAATTGCCATTTGCACTTGCCAGCTGCCGTTCCAAAACACCCTATGGTACCGGGGTTCACGACAGTTACACTCCCTGGAAATTAGTTTCTGCCCTATAATACTTTATGGAATTTTGATATTACACATTGTTCGCATTTTCGACTGTCACAATTCACGTCGATACGTAACAGAAGTTCGCATCTGGCGCTACAAACGGTAAATCGTTCATCAAACTTTTGAGATATCCGATAGTACGAACAAATTATGGTCACAGGATTGATTGGCGTCGAGATTTCTGGGTATTACGGAATCATGATGAGAAATCAATTCTCCCGATTAATAAAGGTTGTTTGAATATAACAGATGGAGGTCTAAGAGGCACTCTCCGGGTCGACCGACCCATGCGTGAGAGCCGGGTAGACAATGAAAATATTTGAGTTCATATCCGCGGAACTTTGAAAGTTGCTCAAAGTCGAAAGTAAACGTTTTGGAGGGCAGTTTACAGTCTCCCCCATCAAGTACGACCTTGTCTCGAATGGTGTTTACTTCAAAACTTAATCATTCTCTATAGAACAAGGGAGTATTATGCCCTCCGAACAACCTGTTACATAATATTGTTCAACGGCGGATTAAATTGTTAATCATCTACATTATACTATTGTCTGACCTTATTTTAAGTACGATAAACTTCCTATGTTCCCATCGAAGCCCACCCTACCAAATATTCACAACGATGAATCAACCATTCGCGACTTGTCAATAGAATCACAAAAATATCTCAAACTTAATCACACCCAAGTTTTTCCTGCTTTATAGCATTCATAGATACTGACAAAGCGCGAATTGATTCGTTATAATGAGTAAAGTTAGCCAGATTTATCGGTTGCCTTGTCTGATTATTGTCTTATGTATTCCATCAACTTTCACCAACGTCTAGTGAGCTGCTGCAGACGACAATAAATAACTAGATCTCAATCTGACGAAATGCCCTCCAATAAAATCAACTTCTATCTCAACAAAGCGTCTTTTGAAGTTTTAGAGAACAACTGAATTTATTACTTCGAAAACCGGAGCGCTTATTAAATAACCTACATTTATTAGTCGTATTCTGTTTTTTTTTTTTTCAGCACGAGATTCACTTGTGATTTCATCACTTCAAACGGTTTCTCTCAGATGTCGGTTTGAGAAAAGCTTCTTCAAATACCTCACGGCGCGGTGGTACGTATAATATACATAGGTATAATACATCTCGGTACTTGACGTAACTTTACGTAGAAATTTAATTTTCTTCAACTGCAAGGTGCATATAACTTTTTTTTATGATTAATTCACACCTAGCAAACAGGACTGAGTAGCTATATACCTGGGGCTTTAAACTTAACCCACTTGCTGCACCTGCACGCCTTTGTGTTATACGATGCAATGTAAAATGAACTCCTTGAAAATACGAACTCGCAACATCCCTTACGTTATTTGACCTTTCTGAATCATCCGTTGCCTCTACGTCCTACGATGAAGTCAGATTTTACGTACTGTTCGATTTTCTATTTTTCTATTTTTTATTTTCGAAAAAACTTCATAAATTATTTATATGTAAGTGTGATGGAGGCGTTGGGACGGGCAACTTTGTTTTCCCGAAAAGAACCGGGACGGATTTTAGATAAGGATTCTTCGATATCACCAGCTAACTTTTTATTTACACGAGATGAACTGAAACTTTGAACGGAATCGCATGAGTGATGCACATACATATGTAATCAGAGTTGGGCGTAATTAATTACTTTCTGTAATTAATTACATTCAAATTACAAATTACAATTGTAATTAGTATTTAGGATTTTTCCTAAATACAAATTAAAAGTATTTAGTATTTAGAATTTTTTCTAATTACAAATTACAAATGTAATTTGTATTTAATATTTTTCCTAATTACAAATTACAAGTATTTAGTATTTAGATTTTTTTCTAATTACAAAATACAAATGTAATTTGTATTTAATATTTTTCCTAAATACAAATTGAAAGTATTTAGTATTTAGAATTTTTCCTAAATACAAAATACAAATGTATTTAGTATTTAATATTTTTCCTAAATACAAATTGAAAGTATTTAGTATTTAGAATTTTTCCTAAATACAAAATACAAATGTATTTAGTATTTAATATTTTTCCTAAATACAAATTAAAAGTATTTAGTATTCAGAATTTTTCCTAAATACAAAATACAAATGTATTTAGTATTTAATATTTTTCCTAAATACAAATTAAAAGTATTTAGTATTTAGAAGTTTTCCTAAATACAAAATACAAATGTATTTAGTATTTAATATTTTTCCTAAATACAAATTAAAAGTATTTAGTATTTAGAACTTTTCCTAAATACAAAATACAAATGTAATTAGTATTTAATATTTTTCCTAAATACAAATTAAAAGTATTTAGTATTTAGAACTTTTCCTAAATACAAAATACAAATGTAATTAGTATTTAATATTTTTCCTAAATACAAATTAAAAGTATTTAGTATTTCGAATTCTTTCTAATTACAAATAACAAATGTAATTAGTAACGGTATTATTTCTAATTAAAAATTAAAATTGTAATTGGCATCGGATTTTGACTCGAATTACAATTTCCAAAGTAATTGACAACATTTATCGAGCTAATTACAATTATTTCGAATGTAATTAAATATTTTTGCTGAGCTAATTACAATCCGTGAATTTAATTGATCCAATCAATCGGGTATTTTTAAGTATGTATGGGTGATTTCGAATAAATATGTATATACGCGAGTATATAAGGTTGATTACTGGTATATATAGGTGATTTCGAATAAATATGTATATACGCGAGTATATAAGGTTGATTACTGGTATATATAGGTGATTTCGAATAAATATGTATATACGCGAGTATATAAGGTTGATTACTGGTATATATAGGTGATTTCGAATAAATATGTATATACGCGAGTATATAAGGTTGATTACTGGTATATATAGGTGATTTCGAATAAATATGTATATACGCGAGTATATAAGGTTGATTACTGGTATATATAGGTGATTTCGAATAAATATGTATATACGCGAGTATATAAGGTTGATTACTGGTATATATAGGTGATTTCGAATAAATATGTATATACGCGAGTATATAAGGTTGATTACTGGTATATATAGGTGATTTCGAATAAATATGTATATACGCGAGTATATATGGTTGATTACTGGTATATATAGGTGATTTCGAATAAATATGTATATACGCGAGTATATATGGTTGATTTATAGTATGGTATATAGTATATAGCATATAGTATATATGATTGATTTATAGTATAGCGATTGGTATATAGTATATAGTATATAGTATAAATCAACCATATATACTCGTGTATATACATATTTATTCGAAATCACCTATATATACCAGTAATCAACCTTATATACTCGCGTATATACATATTTATTCGAAATCACCTATATATACCAGTAATCAACCATATATACTCGCGTATATACAGATTTATTCGAAATCACCTATATATACCAGTAATCAACCTTATATACTCGCGTATATACATATTTATTCGAAATCACCTATATATACCAGTAATCAACCTTATATACTCGCGTATATACATATTTATCCGAAATCACCTATATATACCAGTAATCAACCTTATATACTCGCGTATATACATATTTATTCGAAATCACCTATATATACCAGTAATCAACCTTATATACTCGCGTATATACATATTTATTCGAAATCACCCATACATACTTAAAAATACCCGATTGATTGGATCAATTAAATTCACGGATTGTAATTAGCTCAGCAAAAATATTTAATTACATTCGAAATAATTGTAATTAGCTCGATAAATGTTGTCAATTACTTTGGAAATTGTAATTCGAGTCAAAATCCGATGCCAATTACAATTTTAATTTTTAATTAGAAATAATACCGTTACTAATTACATTTGTTATTTGTAATTAGAAAGAATTCGAAATACTAAATACTTTTAATTTGTATTTAGGAAAAATATTAAATACTAATTACATTTGTATTTTGTATTTAGGAAAAGTTCTAAATACTAAATACTTTTAATTTGTATTTAGGAAAAATATTAAATACTAATTACATTTGTATTTTGTATTTAGGAAAAGTTCTAAATACTAAATACTTTTAATTTGTATTTAGGAAAAATATTAAATACTAAATACATTTGTATTTTGTATTTAGGAAAACTTCTAAATACTAAATACTTTTAATTTGTATTTAGGAAAAATATTAAATACTAAATACATTTGTATTTTGTATTTAGGAAAACTTCTAAATACTAAATACTTTTAATTTGTATTTAGGAAAAATATTAAATACTAAATACATTTGTATTTTGTATTTAGGAAAAATTCTAAATACTAAATACTTTTAATTTGTATTTAGGAAAAATATTAAATACTAAATACATTTGTATTTTGTATTTAGGAAAAATTCTAAATACTAAATACTTTCAATTTGTATTTAGGAAAAATATTAAATACTAAATACATTTGTATTTTGTATTTAGGAAAAATTCTAAATACTAAATACTTTTAATTTGTATTTAGGAAAAATATTAAATACAAATTACATTTGTATTTTGTAATTAGAAAAAAATCTAAATACTAAATACTTGTAATTTGTAATTAGGAAAAATATTAAATACAAATTACATTTGTAATTTGTAATTAGAAAAAATTCTAAATACTAAATACTTTTAATTTGTATTTAGGAAAAATCCTAAATACTAATTACAATTGTAATTTGTAATTTGAATGTAATTAGTTGAAAAAACGCCCAACACTGTATGTAATACGGACGTTATACCTAGAGTGCTGCCACTTTTCAACTTTACCTCAAGTACACGTAGATTGAAAAATTCCTATAAATATTGAAGGTAGTTTAGTTCAGTTATCCTTCGTGAAAAGCGGCTAGTTTTATACCCTATCAATTTTGAATGCTGCGCAGCATTTTTGTCACCCCATAGTTAAAAAATGAAGAGCGTAAAAATAGCTACTTTTAATAAAGAATTCATTTATAGACTCTGAAAAAATTTCTTTTCGGTAAATAAAATATCATGCTAATCGAAGTGCTAATCGAAGTGCATGTATGTGCAGTGGCGTGAAACTACATCGTCTATGCAAATTTGAAAATCTGATAAAAATGTCAGCTATGTGTACTAGGTACCCAATATCCTGCAATATTTTTAATTGCTTTTGAATGTACGTGTGAAAATATTGTTTTGCCATCTGGTTCAGGTCTTACAAAACCTACTACATCTATGAAAAAATATATCAATTTCCAGGGGTTATGCCATAAGGCGACAGGAGGGGGGGTCAAGTTTATCTGGAGTAACGTTAGCTGGTACCATTAATCGAATAGCGTATGAATGCTATGTAGGAATGTTATTTGGCACCGGCATAGGTATACCATGGTAATGTGTATAAAGCTTGTTGACTCGGATAGCTACTCGAAACTTGTAGTCTATCTACTTGAGCTGTATACGTTGGATTGTTGGCTTCAGTTCCAGAAGGGTATTATTCGTACAGCAGAATTTGGATAACAAGCGTGATTGGGACACCCGCAAATTTTAAATTAAATCCTCAAGCATTTCGGTTAAGGTCATGACCTTGTGGTGAGTATTGTTATGTGGTAAATACATTAAACTCGCCGGTGATAATTCTGTGCATGCTCAAATAAAGTAGGTACCCACCCTGTACAGCTAGATGGCGTGTCGTGTCGTTTGAGTTAGCTTTTGCGGGCGGACAATGACTCTCTATATTGTAACGAATCCGTGAAAATTTGGCAGCAGGTGGTCTAACACACGAACGAAAATCTGGCTAACTACTGTAGTGTCGCTGGTGGCTGAATAATCCCTGCCTTGTGTTTTCAACGGAGCAATTAATCTGATAGTTTTCCAACTACACTTCCATATGACGGTGAGAGTTTAACCATTTAGCTTTGAGAAAGGTTAAACGGAGGCCACGTGCAAAGAGAACATGGAAAATTACTGCTATTAAAATACACGTAGAGAAAGTTTAGGAATAAATCAGGAGCTCTCAGCGAGTTGAATGCTTTGATATTTCTCTATGTTTACGAATACATTTGAATCTATACGAATAGGAGAATAACTTATTTCTATTCAACACTTTTTCAAAGACCTATCGTCATTGTGCGCGGTATTATGTTCTCGAATCGACTTGAAAAAAAAATTTCTTTAACCAAAAGTTGAAGGTTTCCGATAGATTCCCCCTCTATTGCTCTTAAATGTATTTATGACGTCGGAAATGCGAGGGTAAACTTGGACGACGGTATAGAATTTCAACTGACAAAGTTGAGACTCTGTTATAGCGGAGCTAGTTTGGACGGAAGTAGAAGTCAAACGTTCGAGCTTGGAGGTGTTTCTGAGTGAGAATACTCTCTTAAGTTTCGGCGTGATAGCGTCGAAGTAACAAGCAGTGTGGCAACTTGCCTCGAGTGAGTTGCAAAAGAGGGTGGTCCTTGTACCTCCTTCTCTTTCTCCCTTTCTTTTTCTTTTCCTTTGAGGGTTGGTGGAGTATTAATTTCTTTTCTCCACGCACTGCCGCGAACGCGCTTTAATGGATTTCTACCACAAAGACAAACGATGACATATACCTTCTTTTGTTTTTAGGCTTCAGAGTAATAATTCCTTAGGCATGAAGAACGAGATGAGACAATGTTATACGTATGTAATCATAATAAATTTTATACGCGGTTTTGATGCTACAAAGTTGTATCGTTTCCTTTTCTCCTTCTTGTTCTTTTTCTTCTTACTGCACGTCGCTGGAATTAGTTGAAAATAAAATACGTCCATTAAAGAAAGTCTCGTGGTGACGATACCGCGATGCTTAGGCGGAGTAGGGGAACCCCCTTCGCTGAACGAACATTATCAATAGAAAAAAAAAGGAAAAAAAAACTTCTCCGGGTATCGCATCAGAAACTCCCTGCAGTTTCTCTTTAAACCAATACCGTGTGATATATAAAGAGCAACGCAGTGTAAATACTAGCGAAGTGTATAATGCGAGGGTTGTAAAAATGAGTATAGGTATATATAATACCTACGGCTACGTGGTACGCATATGAGCCATACTCCGAATTTTGTTTATGGGGGTAAAAAAAGGGAGTGAAAAAAAAATGCGAGTCCCACGGGAATGAGGGGCTAAAATCCCTCGTCCCAAGACGTTGTAGGTACGTACCTACTTCGGAGCTCAAAGTGAACGGAAACATAAAAAAAATCTAGATAGGATTCGAAAGAGATGTACCAACGCGACGATAATGTCCCTTATGGAGTTTCGACCACAGCGCGGGTTTCTTCCTGTTTGTTCTCGATACAAATTTATTTGGCGACTCGAGGAATCGAGTACTAAACTATGGATATTTTATAGCTTGTCATATCTGAATATAATCCATCAAAAGAGAAAAGTCTTGGAATTTATATCTCGAAATTAATCTTGTGGCGAATATTTCCATCGCGATCATTCGAATGGTGAATTATATGCAGGTGCGAACAAAGTTACGAAATAAAATAAGCTAACCCACCCACGAACACATAATTTTCCGTTCCATCCAACGTACGTTGTAATAATTTCATTCGGAAAGGTCGAACTTTGTTAACCCTTAACTCTGACGTATCGAGATGTTGTCGGGGTTGTGGTCGGGTCGTTAATTAATCCTCGGCGTTGTTCGGCCTTTCGTATCACGAAATTTCATGGTAGAATGAAGTAATATTATAAATATTTCATTTACATCGTAGGATAAATGATTATTCAACTCTATGTTGTATTCGCGTAAAGATCACTAGCTCATGTACGGAGTAAAGTGAATGATCATCATTCTTCTAAATAAACTCCAAAAGATCTTATAAAATTCTAACATTTATGGTCGAGCTATGTGGACATCGGTTAATTCGTACTACAAATTACATTTAATTGTAACGCTTAGGTTAAATATCATCCCACGAATGGGGCAAAAGTAAATCGCAATTAAAACACGCTTAACCTGGTTACGTGAATCCGGATGTAAACAGTTGCCGGCTAAACCCATAAGAGTAAAATTTAAAATATGTAATATTCTTACGAACGCACTCGATTCACTGCACTTTGTGAACTGAATTCTTTCAGCTGGAAATTCTAATTCCTGCAATGTCATGAAAATTTTACAAATCTATGTGTACCCAACGTACGTACATACCTTTTCCTTCAATCGGTAAATAATCCGCCTTATTACCTGCATATAAAGATTCTGGAAATCCCGAGAAAATCTCAGATTACATTTTTCGAATACCCTATTTGAAATTTTTTCCGCGAATTCGGATTTTCGGCTCGATCATCTGATATTATCGGTAGTTCGCAAAAGAAATTGAGGGCGAAGAAATGCCATCTAATCGGCAGGAGCGAAGATTCACTGAGAGCCCAAGCTTGATCCTAACTAGATATCCGGGAGCTAGGCAAAAAAAGTAAGTCTCCTGATGGTGATTTCCAAAAGTTTAACGTGCGTCGTAAGGGGCGTCGGAGGTCGAGACCACAGAAATTTATAGGTGGCAAGGGAAAAGTGATTTGTGTCTCTCTGAGAGCTTGCAGGTCACCCGTTCTCGGTAACTCCGACGAACACAAAACCATTTCGAAGGTGAAACTCGAAAAATTTTGCCCAGTGCAAGTTTTACTCCCATAAAATAGTGTCAATACGCGCCCCTCCCCACCCGCTCCGTCCGATGATTGTTACTATTATGATTAATATTATTAATGTTACAATATCGTAAAATATGGGGTCAGTGACTCCAGTGATTCGCATTATAGGTACATCTGTCATGCTAAGTCGATAAATCTGATCCCTTCTTCTGGCTTATGATTCATAGAGAGTTGAACTTAACATATAGCTGCAATTTCCTAAAAAGTGATTGTCAATAAGTTATATCACGTTTGGATGTAAATCACCGAAACTTGGACGATCTAGAACACGCGTTGAATTTTTATCGACTGGTATAACGCTGTCCCGATGACTAATCGTTTCAGGATTACCGTGGCTTTTCTTGGGTCGTGTCACGACGTTAAAAGCTCCATAGAGTCGGGCGAAAAAGGGTTGAAGAGAGAGAAACGGCTGGTACAAATTGTCACGTTTTTACATCATTTTTATTTATTGTTTACCAGGGTTGTAAAGAACGATGAAAAATTTCTCACGCTCCGATGCAATGTAATTAATCAGCGGAACCTAATTACGTAATACACTATTCTTCTCTTTACGGTGAATAATAATGCTGAATATCGAAAATTATACGTTATTCATAGACCTGGAAGTATACGAACAGCTGAGTTTGGTGAGGGGAAGCTTTAAAGTTTGGAGCAAGAGTAGTACACCCGTGATAAATTTTAGATGCAAGACTTGGCCGTGCTCTCCTTCGAGGTAATTCGTTGCCGTAAGAGGAGCTATTAGCAGCTTTTACCTCTCACCTATTTCTCCTCACGTTCCTTGAGAGCTGAGCAAGACTAAAACGTCTGCAAGGGCGGGCGTATTCTTCCCTACTTCCAATCCCTGATTTCAGGCTTTCGTAAATTCTAGCAAAAATTATCACGTGTGAAAGAAGAGGTGCAAATTGAGGTTGCCTTTATTGCTTCATGAAACACTAACCCGGGAATGTGGACTAACAAGTTAGCAGCGATATTTCACCCACCACTTACACCACCTGAGGTACACTAATCGATATCTCAGGTTTCCTAACCCTTTTATAGCCCCCAGGTGACTGTCGCTCGTAAATTGATGTTTATTGACAATGTTTCAAGATTTCCATCGCAAAGAACTCTACACGGATATGTCCCGAGGGCTGATATGACGTCAAGAAAATTCGAAGCCTATGTATCTACAAATACCTATAGCCCGAAAATGTAATTTTAGAATCGGTCGCTCAGTACCGACTTATACGGTATTGACAGAAAAAAGTTTTTGTGAAAAATAGGTATAAACTGCTACCCCTAACCGGAAAGTGTTCGTGAAAAGGGGAAATTATAGTGAAAAGAGAAATGTGGGTTTCTAATTTCCCCTTCAAATTGAAGAATTTCTTTGATCCATCCGTCCAGTTTTCCCCATCTTCAGGTTCGCGGCTATACTTCACTATATGTGGTCTTATTTTGGTGCGAATTCCGGTGACTCCTTGGGATTCATTCATATGGAGATCAAATATCTGGCGTACGAAATTTACCCTTTCCTCATCTCAAACGAC
Organism: Athalia circularis; assembly: GCA_963978495.1. Taxonomy (NCBI): domain Eukaryota; kingdom Metazoa; phylum Arthropoda; class Insecta; order Hymenoptera; family Athaliidae; genus Athalia; species Athalia circularis. The sequence goes on from OZ021700.1 coordinate 19,430,721, forward strand.
GAATTGTCTTGGGATGAGGGTTTGACGCTCGGGTGACATCGAAAATTTCTGTCCGGTAATACACCGATGTCGGTACAAGGTTCTTCAAGGTCGTTCCAAACTTATCTCCAAGAAATCCTACGTTCTTTTTCTTTACCCAACGTCGTAAAAAAAATTCGAATTCCAACCGATCTGCCCATACATTTTACCCATTCCAACTATATTGACTCTCGGATTCTTCTTTGCACCTGATCAATAAATCGCTTTCACAACCGACCGCCGGACTTAATATTCACCAATATTTACGGATTTGCGAATTTTTAATATCACTGACTTCATTGATTTCACCATTTCATTATTTATCGTCTGCAGTCGAATGCAAAATTAAGAACAGTTTTTATTCGCGCAAGGCTTTCGATAACGTAATGTTCTCGTAAAAAAAATTCGACGACTAACAGTCGTTAAATTGTTGACGGCGTGTATCGAATCGGGTAAATGATCGTGAACTCGTGAGGTTTAAAGTGTTAACCTTGATTTGATCCATTCTTAACGCGACCACATCGAGAAAGAAATGAAAAATTAAACACGGTTATAAACTGATCTTAAATTCAATTTTAAAACTAGACACCTATTCGCTTTACTATCTGCAATTCGATTCGAGCTATTTTGTATCGTGCATTGATTTATTCCAATAAAATTTACAACGATATATCCTGTACCTATTTTCTTACGGCTGTTTTGGAAATGGAGGTACAATAAATGTTGTCAAAAATTTTTGTGCAGTATGAAATTTCTTCATCGGACAAACTTTCAGCTGGCAAAACTTGAGAAAAATTTTAACTGGTACTTTTCTGTGGTTGATACTATTTTTGTGGGATTGCGAATTTTTCCTTTTTTTCTCTACCAATCTAAACAGTTTCGTCTAACTTCTAATAATTAGACTCGATGTCACATTTTTGTTGCAACCAATAATGAAGTTGTTTCGTATACAAGCCATGTGTAGGGTATAGTATGTTTCTGTTTTTAATAAGTGTGTTTGTGTTCTAGGTATGTCACGCATTTCTACCATTGGTTTTTGTTCTTTCCCTTTTTTTGACGCGTTTAGACGATTCGTGATGTGTATTCAGAATATATGTGTAGATATATCTGTGAAAGGTACGGACTTTTGTAACAATTAACAAACAAAGTGAGGAGTCTGTAACACGCGTAGCTGGAATGTAAATGTTTAGTTGGCGCGTGCCTGGGTTACATGTGCGTGTGCATGATGTGTACGAGTATGCAAAGTTTGAGGTTAGGTTCATCTGTTTTGTGTGTTAGCTCCAGACACAACTCATTTGTTTTCATTTGAAAATGTTTCAAATACCGATAATCTATGCGAAATGAATATATGTAATTGTCATTTCATTTACAAGACAACTATAACGACCATTCGATTATTTTCGTTAACATTTTGATTTCGTTCATTATTAGATACAGGCACTTTCAGTTGGGTAGGAAAAAAAAAACAAAAAAGCACTCGAAGTTTTCATCTGGCAACAGCAAACGCGTGGCTCTGGGCGTCTATATCTTCTTGTTGTTTTATGTCCTTCAGTTGTTGTTCTAAAAATTTTTTGAACTGTTTGTTGTTCCAAATTTCAGTCCAGCCATCTTTATCCTCACCGTTGTTATACCATAATTCGTACCATCCTTTTTTTCGCGGTTGCTTTTGTCGCTCCGTCATCTGCAGGGTATTGTAATCAGCGTTGTGATTAGAGTTTCCGTTATAATTAGAGTTGTAATTTAGATTTGAATTATAATTAGCGTTGGTGTTGATATTTTGCTGTCCGTTATATTCAAGCTGTGTAGGATTCCCGGTTTTACCGATTAGAGTATTGGGAATCATTGGAGCGGAAATAGCGGGGTTTCCGCTAAAAAGAGACCCCTGTATACCTTGGTTGGGTTGGGGAGCTAGGCCATTTGGAGGTGCTATTATCCCGAGGGCACCTTGGCCAAGATTTGAATTGTAATTAGAATTTGCGTTTACGTTTGTGTTATAGTTTATATTAGAGTTGTAATTAGCGTCGCCGTTGGAATTCTTCTGTAGATCCCAGAGTCCCGTTCTTCCCCTATTTGGCGACTGTGCAGCGGAAGCAATTAATGGTGAAGGTAAAACATTTTGAGGCTCTTTCATCAAGGGTACTCTACCGGTCTCATTTTCATTTGCTACTCCTTTGTCGTTATAATTTGCGTTGTGATTGTAATTAGAATTATAATTCATATTGACATTTGCATTTGCATTTGCATTTACGTTAGCAGAGACTTGTGAATTTCTCGTGACCTGAGGTATAGATGATTTTTTATCTTCCAACACAGGAGTAGGCGCGGCTATCATCACGGGTTCTCTAACATCAGGTTCGAGAACAGGGGCATAATTGCGAACCATACCGACGATCTCTTGCTGCGGGTTCGAAAATTCACTGGGTTCACGCGGTACAATATTGTGATTGCTATTTAAATTAACGTTGTGATTTAGGTTTGCATTTAAATTTTGATTCAAACTCACCCCGAAATTTGGTATAATACTACTTAGCCCGAGACTTGGAATGTTTCGTGACTTTAAGCTTGGTTCTTGAATCCAAGGCAAAGGAGCCATCTGGGGCAATAAGCTTGAGGGCCTTATTTGACCGTTTTGATTAAAATTAGTATTCACGTTTGAATTATGATTACGATTAATGTTCACGTTGGCATTATAGTTTGAGTTGACTTCGGCGAGTGGAGGAACTTCAGGCCCCTTATTTATCAGTGCTTGACTAAAAATAGGAGGTTGTGTTTCAGGCGCTAAGAATTTTGGTTCGTGAAGATAAACCGGAGCCAGAGCCGGTGTTGGTAATGAACCTAAATTCTGCCTCCCAATATTATTATTCGGATTTAAATCTGAGTTATAATCAGTATTAACGTTTGAATTATGATTGAAATTTACATTCATATTCTGGTTCATGTTTGAAGCGGAATTAACGTTCACTCCTAAAGTGGCAACGTTATCGTTTACCTCAAACTCAGGAGAATGTGTGAGAATTTGATTCACAGTTGGAATAACTGGGTCAGGTTCCCTCGCTATTTCTGATAGCTGCTGTGCTGTTTGTTCGTCGTTAGCTTTATACTTAGTATTACTGTCCACGTTGTCATTTATATTAACATTTGGGTTCAAATTGACATTACCATTTATATTCGCACTTCTGTTCTGCAAGTTTTGACTTACGTCAATCTGAGCTGGAGTCAGCAGATTTATTTCTGGGAGTTTCTGTTCTGCAACAGGTTGATATTCAACAGGTTTGATAACTGGCGAAACAGGTTCCTCGGACGTAACTGCAATCTCATAATTAACATTATTGTTAATGTTTGAGTTATAGTTGAAGTTGGCGTTACTGTTAACGTTATGATTATCTGTAATTCCAGATGGTAATGTTGCCACAGGAGAAACTTCAGCCGATGGTCCAATCTTGGGTAGAGCATTCGCAACAGGTCGTGGTTCAGAAATAATCATAGGTAAACTAGAATTTGGTACTCCATACAAATTTGCCATGGCATTGCCGTTGATATCCACGTTGTTGCTCAACTGGCCTTCCTCGATAAGTCTATTTAGAGTAGTTGGAGTCTCTACAAGTTCTGGTGTGACTGGAGTAACTCTACCGATCGTGCCACGATTAATATTCTGATTATTATCCATATTTACGTTACTGTTCAAGTTTTGATTCGCATTCACTCCGGTCCCAGTGCTAATCAATACTTCGGGTGGTGGAATGACCTCTGGAGCTGCTTTGATAAGCATGGGCACCGATGTGTAATGTTGTCCACTTGGGCTTAAAAATGCTTGATTCGCTGTACTCACGTTCGTGTCATCGATCGAGTTCAAATTGACATTTCCATCACGATCTTGATGTACGTTAGATTTTATGTCCGAAGATGACAATGAAGCGGGTAACATCGGTCCGTTATACTTTGGAGTTAAAATTTCTAATGGCGTATCACCAACTTGAAAGGACTCTGCTATCGGAATTTCTACCGCAACCTTGGAGGTTTCAGGTAGTTGATCGTCATTTTTGTTTCGATTTACATCGACGCCCATGTTTGGGTTAACATTTGCATCAGCATTATAATAATTCCCTTCATTGATTGGAGGCATGAGAACGTTTGATAGTACTATTGGATTTTTGTTAGGGGAAGTTACTTCTGGTATGTGAACATCCATAGTCGTAGGTATTTGGATATTCCTATTGATATTATTGTTATGATTCATGTTGGCATTGCTATTGATGTTTTGTATTGGTATTGGTTCTAACATTGGCTGGGAAACAGCAGGCCTTTCAATTTTAGGAAAATGTTTCAGTGGGGGAGAATCAAGTTCTGGTGGCTTTGGTACTCCATCTTGACTGTTGATCTCGTGATTTTGATTAATTTTAGTATTAGACGGGCCATTGCCAACCAAAATAGGCATGGTTGGTCCAATTTCAAGTGTTTTATTTATTCCATCACGTTCGTGGTGTACGATCTGTGGCATCGGTGATTTATGGTTGTCGTTTGCATTAAGGTTGTGATTTACGTTGACATTTGTGTCAACATTCGAATTTCTATTTAACCCCGCATTACTTTCCCCGACAACCTTTCCAATGATGGAGGGTATTACCGGTGGTTGGATATTTGGAAGTACCGGCTGCCACGTGGGATTGTTACTGTTCAAATTGACATTCATATTAGAATTCACGTTAGTATTGACGTTGTGATTGACGTTTGCACTCGTAGTTTCCCTTTTATTCTGGTCCTCCGAAATGTTTGAAAGCGGGTCTGTGGTTGGTGCGAAGTGCACTAGTTCTGGATTTCGCACGGTTTCAGATTCCAAGTCTACGCTAGGCTGTAGCTCTAAGATTTCCGGCGCTCTGTTAATTGCCTCTCGAAATGCTTCTTCGAAGGCTTTCTCTGAGAACACAAAATCTTCATCGCTTTCAGGGACTGTAACGTCTTCTTCCAGTTCTGGAATTTCCTCGAGTGGTGATAAATCTGAGAAATTATGCAGTTCGAGAATCTCATGTTCGTATTCTGCAGCTTTTGAGAGTGACGGATCTTGCTTCAACTCTTGAAGCAGACCGGTCTGATGGTCGAAAGTTTCGTAATCAGGGTAATCGTAAACTTCTACCGGATACATCATCATTGGCCTCAAAATGGGCGTCCATATGTTCTCACAAATCAACCTCCTTATTAATTTCTGCGAAGGATGATCCTTGCAAATAGTTTTACCAGATTTACATATGGGCCTGCATCCTTTCCACATTTTAACGCAAACGGGCTTCTCTTTTCTGCATATTTTTTTTGATTTGACTCGAATTCGATGACACCTACGAACGAGTTTGGTTGATTGTGGCTGACTCATTATAATTTCCCCTCCAATATTATTGGGATCGATTACTGCCTCAGTCAGCGGAACATCCCATGCGATGTCTGGATTGTAAGAATTATAAGGACTGCGTGAATTTTCACTTTCTGTATCAGTGTACGTAATGTAGGGGGGTCGTGGGGGTTCCATTTCAAAGTTCCTGTATTCTTGGTATCCGTCTGGTTCAACAGGGATGTCGTGAGGTAATGTTGCCCTAGACGAGGGAGATGGCAGCCCATACCGAGGAGGGTCAATATCCGATGACGGAGGTTGAATAGAATGAGAGCAAGGTACACTCGGAGCATTCAGAACGTTATGATTCACGTTAGAATTGCTTACCGTATTTTGTATAGACTGCAGTATCTTGTCGTTGAAATCAAGACGTTCCTTTTCATTTGGCACAAGAGATTGTAAAATGGACAACCAGCTCTCTTCACGCAGCGCGACCGATTTCTCGGTGGTGGTATCTGGGGGAATCGTAATATTTATTTCGTCAACAGGTGTGGCATCTTCTTCACTATTTTGAATCGATGTCTTCAGATTTATATTCTTATCGTTTGATTTCCGGGTCCCAACATCTATCGGCATGACTGTTGCATTCGTTTCCCGAGCCCGCTGGTGAATCGATTTTCGGTAAGTTGATGTATCGTCCGTATTTATCACGGAATTACTTTCGGTTGTTGCATCCAAGTTAGGAACGAAATTCGTGGTAACCGATCCTTCGGTCCTCTGCAAATTAGGGTCCATTTTTGTGGATTTGGGTTTGCGTGTATCCTCCGAATGAGGTATAGGGGATAATTGTGATACATCATCATCAGACACAGAAGTTCTTTCTCCTAGGAGAATAGAATCGTGTGCCGCTCTCATGGTTTCTGATTCTAATCGCTTCCGTTCATTTTCTGTAGTATTTAAAAGTATCCATCCGATTACGGAAGATAATTCAGTCGTTTCACCGTTGCTTGCCACAGGTTTCGTTATTTCGCTCACGATATTGTCAGCGGTATCATCGTTGAATTGACTCTTCGTCGCATCTCTAAGACCATCCGGTTGATTCGTTGTTGCAACGCGGATGTTGATTGGTATTAAATCGGTCGAATTCTCATCAAGAGAGGCTGACAGAGTCCGCTGGCCAATGGTGTATGGAATTGATGTAACAGTCGTGAGTTCAAATGGTTCAACTGTCAAATCTTTGTGGCTTGGATGAGCATTATTAGACGATTCTTCGCTCGACTCGTAGACGCTGTCATTGTGCGACCGATGAATATCCACGTTCAAAACATCTTCCGCACTGACCAACCCACCCTAAATTGAGAACAGATCAAGAATTTTTTTTCAGCTTATGCGGTTTAGATGTGATCTGTTCAGAGGCACAGTGAAAAAAATGGTATGTTGATACCTTCATTAATTTATTTCTCAGTTACAGATCGAATAATTCACGTGATTCAAGAATATTGCTCTGGAGCGAAGCAATCACCGAGCTACCACCTACTTGCTCAATCAATTAGTAACTTGCAGTTAAGTCACTCAATCAATATGGACAGCAAATGCAGGAATTGAAATTTAGACGGGAATCTGAAGTTATCCCAGAGTTTATTAGAGCGAGTTCTATATTAATTCGATAATCTGTGCAAACAGTTCCTTCAGTGGCGTTGAAGTTCAGAAGCACAGTGAAACAAATGGTATGTTGATACCTTCATTAATTTATTTCTCAGTTACAGATCGAATAATTCACGTGATTCAAGAATATTGCTCTGGAGCGAAGCAATCACCGAGCTACCACCTACTTGCTCAATCAATTAGTAACTTGCAGTTAAGTCACTCAATCAATATCGACAGCAAATGCAGGAATTGAAATTTAGACGGGAATCTGAAGTTATCCCAGAGTTTATTAGAGCGAGTTCTATATTAATTCGATAATCTGTGCAAACAGTTCCTTCAGTGGCGTTGAAGTTGGTTTGATCCACAGTTGTCGCAGTAATTTAAGCGCTGAATTTTTTCGTTTGAAAAAATTTAGGATGCTGAACATAAAAACTCCCGGTTGAAATGAATAGCACCACAAAACGGATAGACTAGGTATGAGAGCAAAATTTAATGATAAAAGATTTTTGATTATTTACCAAGTCAAGCACGGGCAGCAGGAGAGTAGCCAGAGTAAGAAAACGCATCGCTTTGCCGGCGGCGCGAGCCGCGGTCTTATCAATTTATACTCTCAGTAAGTCAATCGCATTTGAAGGCATGAGCGTTGCTGGGAGTCTAAGTGCCACTTTTATTGGTTCATTCGTAGAGGCATTAGCTATGCCACATTTCGGCTTCCTAATCGACCATCGTTTATCGTTCCTGCTCTTTCTCTTCATTCCGTGACCATCCCACGCGCGCAAAAGTTACGCAGTATATTCTGTGAGCCACGGCAGTTGCACTTGTTAAACTTCGAAACTATAACACGTGTCTCGTTTGAAAACGGTTAAGGACATCCTCTGTAATGAGGCAGTAATATAACACCAGCAATGAATTACGTTGCGGACTGCGTCTCCTGTAATTCGCAGTATCAGTCTTCATTTTTATCTTTCATTTCTCCCCAGCACCGCACTTTTCTTCAGTATTTACTGGCTGAGGGCCATCAGAATTCCGAGTAAGTCAGCTACCTCTTATCGGGATGCTTCATCCTACCGAAATTGACGAGACTCCGTGCGACTCTATTAGGTCGGTCTTTAAGCTTGGTTACGACTGAAGGGCAAGAGTCTCTTTCTTGACTTGGAGCGCGGTTTCAAAATACAAACTTACTGTACATCTTCTTCCCGTTATCTCATATTACCTGTTCCCTGAAAATTTTGGCTGTACCTGTGTGACACTGAATGAAAGCGATTAATCAAGAGACAAAAGATACTTCAAAGTCATCATAAATTATCCCCCCTTTCCTTCTCATTCCAACCCCTTTATTGGATGAAATAAACGATTACAGTTGTTATAGATGTTTAAAATGAATTAGCTATTTTTTTACGTGAACGGCTTCAAGCTATCCAGTTCAAATCTCCCCTCATATACGTCATAGGTATACATATACAGCACAAGTACCTATATGAGACCGATGAAAGACGTGCGGAAGCCACGTCACGATACCATTTCCGCCTCTTTTTTATATGTTAACCCATCGAGTATCTGAAAAGATGCGTAAAGTATCGCTTCAGGTATATAGTGTCAGGTAAATGGAGATTTAGAGTTTATATGGCTAGATATCATCCAACTCAAAGTTTTGTTAATTCCGATTATAATTTGGTTCATTTTCTTGAATAGCAACTTCCATGGAACCGATGGGTGTAAATGGTTGAATAATTTTGGTACATCTTTTAGCAGCCAAATGAATTGCACTTATGATTAGCGGCGATAGTAAGACTTGACGAATAAAAATTTGTTGTAAGTTTATGCAAATCTCAAGGCATTGAGAAGGACGCGTTTAGTCAGGTTCCAGTAGATCTTTCATAAAAATGATATTACGTGATCGGTCAGTTTCGGTTCAGCTATTCGGTCAAGAACACGTCGCTGTACAATGGGTCGGATATGATTTGATTATTCTTATACTAACAAACCACTGTACGGTAATATCGTGATTTGTGCTTCGCCATTAGGTGTAATTTTCAATTTGACAATAATCGAGTACGCGACGCCGATAAGCCCCGAGCTGCAGTAATCATCGATAATTAACGATACAGTAGAACTGCCATAATTGTTTAAATTACGAATAGTTTACGGTACATTTATTTGCTGTGACGTATCAGCTGTGATTTTGTCGTTTATATCGTAGTTTCGTTCCAGAATTCGCTCTGGTTTATAACCGACGTAAATTAAGGACGTTGGAGCGATGCCAGACCGGTGCACGTTCGATAGTTTTTGAAAAATTTGGACGTAAAATGTCCTTCGTTATTATATTTTATCAAATCAACAAAACTGCTGACCACATAGTTGGGATCCCATCGGTCTCCGGGCGTAGGTGCGTAAACTGGTGAAAATATCTATGTCACGTATGCGAGGGTGCGAGCGAATGTGATCGAAAAAGGAAGGAAAAAAGGGGTAAGAGCGTGAATGTCATAATCTGTGGTCGAGACGCGTCTTGAATAACGTCAGCATTCGATTTTCGTCCAAGTACTACTACTCTATACATGTTACTCCCATGACTCTTCCAACTCCCATATAGTACATAGTTACGAGGAAAAGAAAATTGAGCCCCCGAGCGCCCGAGTCAGCGGGGTAAAAGTGCCGGGAAGTCGTCAAGTGTGACAAAAACCAAAAATTGATCGAACTCGTTTTCATGACTTGCTGCACGGGACCTATCGGAAGCGCATTGTCGCCGGTATTCGTCACGTGACTATACGTACATATATATATTTCATACGAGCATTCAGCTTTCCCTTCGAAATTCTTTAGTGTTTGAATTGCACCGGTGCAATTTTTTCGAATTCTAACAATCAACTGTTTGTCGTCATTTCTGCGCGTCGGGGTTTCATGTCATATACCTATTCGTTTCCATAGCTTTTGTGGAGCGAAACAATGCGAGAGTAACGAAATCACAATAATAATTATAAGGTGATGAGCAAAATGTTGGCTACGGATTAGAAAATGTTGGGAAATTATTACGGTTTATTACCGTTTAATTTGCACCTCGTATCTATGTACTTGGTCAGTGAAAGGAGCCCGAGAATATTTTAAAGCCGATGAGAATAGGGACGCCAAATAACGTATTTATCTGAAGCAGCTATATTTCGCAAACATTATTCAACCTTTTTTTTCGGAAAACAATTATTCAAATCTTTTCCCCCAATATTTTTGCATCGCACCTAACGCATCGTGAATAGTATGCATTTCATCATACATTATTTACATATAGCTAGTTTTTGTTAAATTTTTTCATCACTCTTTGCTTTCTTATTTGCAGTGGTTCAGACAGATATTGATGGGTGGTCTACCTCACCTTTCGCCTTCATCAAGTAATCAGAAAAAAAAGGAAAACGAATAGAAATAATGAAAAAAATCTGACGATCCCTCGGGGCACAGCGAATGTTCCATGCGATCGACGAGTTCATCATTCCCTTTCATAAGCACCGCAGGATATACTTTTTTCGTCGTCCCATTCCCAGAGATCCAGTTTTCATGCGAATTTCAGCAATCAGTATACTATTCGCGGCTGCACTATATGGTTATAATCTCTCCCGCACCACAGCTCACAAAACTTCAGTATTTTTTTGTCGCTCGTACAGATTTATTTCACATGGATGTAGGATTATGCGTTAAAAAACTCGAGCAATTCGAGCAGATTTCATGTAATTTTTTTTTTTTTTTGTAGAATACTGTCCCTGCAGGTTTGGTTTAATCTCTTTGATTTAATTTTTTTCGACCTTGGAGTATGCGCAACCGTGGTCGTTGTTTTTTGCATGTGGTTTACCTCAAAATTTCTGTTTTTAGTTCAGTATTTTTGGCACTGTAGCTGAAAATGTATGAGGCAAACAGTCCCGAGGGTGCTGTTTCGCTAACAGTAGGCACCGCAGTAATTATATCGGTCATCTGCAGTCGCAACAGCCTTTTCCGAACTTCAATACAATCTGGAGGTTCGGACGTGTTGAGTGGTCGGTCGGTTTTCAATCAATTTGGAGTGATTTTTTCTGTCCCGTGTACAGTCGAGGGTCGGAATTATTGCAACGTATCCTCCTTTAAAAAATTAGTTGATAATAAAAAATAAAAAGGATCCAAATCAATTATTGTGCCAAATACATGTAACTTTGCATCATGTAAGGATATAGAATTGGAAAGTAAATCAATGAGAATCAATTCGAAGAATCAAAAAAAGCAAAAAAATAAATTAAATTAAACTAAAGAAAAAAAATCAGAAAAATAAATTGGAGGCAGTGGGACTTGGCGGGCTTTTTCGGGGGAAAAATCCACAATTCTTGTATGGCAATATAACATTAGCTCGCCAAGATCCACGTACTCCAATTTATTTTTTTGATTTTTTTTCATGTACTTTTTCAAGTACTTGGCGAACTTTTTTGCACTGTAGGTGCCTTTTGGGGGATATGTATATCCTCGATAAGTTGTTTCTTTTTTTTTTTCTTTGTTGCTTCTTCTCCTAGACTGGACAATAATCCCGGATAATTCCTCGAGTCACTGGTCAAGCGTGAATAAGAACACGTCATGTGTTGCCAAGGGACGAGACACCCTCAGAAGTGTAGTTTGAACCGAAAGACGTCCGCAATCGGATATTACCTATAGGTATTGGTGTAGGTATACCTACAACTGGTTATATATTTTGGTGTACGTACATCACGCGAACCAATCATGCCCATTCACATGAAAAATCAATCGTCTACCGTTGGTCGATGTATATACCGATATGCTGGGCGGCAGGGGGGGGGGGGGGGGGGGGGGGTGCTGGTGGTTCGTTAAGTAGAAGGTAGCCAGGTAATTATTGGTATTTTTTGCGTGCCAAATCCAGGGTTTCAGCGAAGGTGAAGAAAATTCGTTAAAATTGAGCGAACCTTTGTCCCGACGCTTTGTTGGTAACAAACAATGATCTGAAGCTCTACAAACTCAACGTTTTGGCACAAACTGGCAAGGACATTCATCTATAATGGCATAAAAATATATACCAGCTACCTGTACTTTCCTTGTCAGTTCTGATTTATTCGTCTCGTTTAAATCTCGATAATCTCCAACTCTCTCCCCGGTGTGATTTAATTAACAAGAGAACAACTTCGGCGCTACATAACTGATTGAGAAATTTTTTTTCCAAATAAATTGTCGGAATGGGGCAGTTTTTTAGTAACATGAAATCAGTCGCATCTGACTTTGACCCGAAGGATCAACCTTGTGTTAACATAGGTAAATATATATGTGAGTATGAAACTGATCAAGTTTGTCTCGACGTTTTGGTCGCTCCAAGTTGAGTGAAAATTCAATTTCACTCCCCTCGTGTACTCTAATTCTTCAGGTTGTGTGAATTACAGGTGGCAATTTTGAAATCGCTCTACGAAGATTGACAATTTTTTCAAAATCATATATAGGTATAATCCAGTAGACTGTGAACATCAAGCATGACATGACCGTAGATATTATACAGAACAAAAAAAGATGTCGAGTTTCGTGGGTATAGAAGGCGGTGGTCTCGAAGGACTGGGGTTTATATTCACCCCTCGATTAATAGCAGCCGCAGCTATTCCGAAATGTGAATATCATGGTAAGTTATCGCGTGTGGGCTGGACAGGAGAATACGGTAGTGCGTGGAGCGATATCGAACAAATAATGTATTCTCCCATCGTCTCTCCCCCTTGCGTAAATCTTGAAGTCATCGTTGAGTCTTAATAGTATTTTCAATCTCGCGATAGCCTGTGTCAGTAATTTAGATGTATAAAGTAAATCGGATTTATTTACTTATCCGAGTGCGGACGAAGTGAACGTAAATATAACCGTGCAGGCTGCTGCAGCGGGATGACCAGCGCGGTGCCCGGAATGAACACAAGAGACCGGAAGGAGTCTTGTATTTATCGAGGTGGATTGTCGGGCGGAATTCCCGTCTGTGGTGAGGTCACCCCCAAGCACATTTGGATTGCGCACGCGTAAACCTCTCTTTATCCTGTGCATACATAGCTATACCTATACATACTCTTCACATTATTTTTGGCCTCTGTTATGAAATCCCTCGGGTTCTATGCCGGCAGTCGCAAATCGGATAACTCGACGACAAATACACCTTTCAGATCCAATTTCAAACTTCTTGCGACGGAATATTTTGGCACATGGCCTTACAAAAATCACTTTCTGATATACCTATGTCATTACGTACGACAACGGATTCTAATATTTGGTATGAATAAAATCAAGCAAAATGCTCAACATAAAAACGATGTTTGTAAAATCAAAAATTATGAAGACGATCATGTTCTCGATTTTATTCATCCCTCCCATTAGATTTTGCGATGAAAACTAATGAATTTTCGGGGATGACCGTCCACTCGACGAGAGTAATCCGCGAGACTATAGGATGAATAGTTGAGTGGTTTGAAGACTGAAAAACGCAAGGGCTTAGGGTGCCCTTTGACCTTCGCTCAAATTAATACGCTCCAAATTCCATCGGCTATCTCAAGTTTTACCATGATACGTTATTATTATTTTAGTTTTTCCATGTTCACAGCGAGAAGCTGCCCATCTACAAAAGCTCTCTGCATTGCAGTTACCAGGGAACTTTTGCCAACATTCAATCCGATCCAACAGCCGGAAATATCAGCTCGAAAAAGTATAGCGGTAGGAACAGTGAATGCTTGTAGCTAAAAGTTTGAAGGAGAAGGAGAAACATGTGGGTGGATCGGATCGAATGCGGGTGAAATGGAGGAAACAGGAGATAGAATTGGAATTTCGTCGTATCAAAATTCTACGGTGATTCTATACGGAGGTATACACCTATAGTTATACCGTTATACACATGGCTATATACCTTCTAAACCCACGTATACATCTTCACTTTCAGCTTCAGCACTTCCAATTCAACGAAACTAATTGTTTCGTGAATGAAAAACCCACTGTCTAACGCATCTGTGATACGACCAATGTTTTATCACGTTTTTAGGGATCCGCGTACAATAGACTCTTTTAATTGCGCTCACAATTTAAAGGCGGATGTACCGGCCCCCGAATATCCTCCGTTTCACGCGAGCCGAATTGTCAAAACTACACGGAAAACAAGGATAAAAACAAAAAAAAAATACGATGTACTAAAATTTATCTGATCACGAAGTAAATAATTTATTATATACTCACCGATCGATGGAAATCGCCATGAGAGTGAAGACGCTTGCACAAATTGTGAGAACTGCTATAAACTGACTAATCTTGCAGTACAAGTTTCCAAACGGCCAATGGCTATTCAGCATGTAGGTATAGTTGAAGATAACGTTTAGTGTAGAGACCATAGCGTCGGCAATGCTCAAGTTTACCAGAAAGTAATTGGTGACCGTCCTCATCCTTTTGTGAGCCAGAACAATCCATATTACAATCAGGTTGCCTCCAGTGGACACAACGATCATACCGGCGAAAAGTAAGGTCCATATCATTTGACGCCACCAAGGTAAATGCCACTGGTTTCCATCCGAAGGTGCTTCCGTGGTATTTGTATTATTTTTAGTCAGATTGTCGAATACTGTTGAGGTGTGATTCAACGGCCACGATGTCGGGTAGAGTATTTCCTCGAGCGATTGCATTTTCAACGATTCCTTTGACCGCATTTGTTTGAATAAGATATTGCAATTTTCACTCCCGGATAAAACCCTGCGATAAAAGAACTATAGCTCGATCCTTTCCGCTAGACAGTTGCGCTCAAAGAAATTCACCTATGGGTATCATACTTGATACGCTTGCGTTGCATATTTTATACATTATTCGAACATCATACTTCATTTTCTCAAATACGTTCATATTTCACTTCAGTTTATTTATTTATTATTTTTCACCGGTTAGAATAATTAAACGGTATAATGTGCGATTAGACGAATGCCTTAGAAAGAAAAAAAGAAGAAAAAAGAAGGTTTGAACTAATTATACAATCAACTATATATACATATATATCTACGGAGCCGACTGCGAATTGCGGTTCCCTTGATTAGAGTTGATATTCAAAAATTCATTGAAATATGTATATACGTAGAAATTTGAATAAAATCAAGGTTCCAGCGTCTGGGGAAGAATGGAGAAGTTTCTCCGAACACGTATTCTATTCACATAGTCAGCGAAATTTATGTCAACCTTCAATTTCGTCTTTAATTTTTTCCAGTCACAATTCTATCATTTGCTTTTCCTAATGAGATCATGTTTTTCATTTTCTTATATGTTCGGAAACGAAGTGACATGGTATTTCTAAGTACGCGTGACCGCTGTTCGATAATTTAATCAATTTTCCGATTCTATAATAAATTGAACTCTGTCAAGAATTCTTGGCATCTGGAAATTCACTTGAGTAAAGATACATATACTTTATTATTCCAGTGAAATTAGAAGAGTTCTTGTTGGGCGATGGAACGCATTGTTTTTAATTACTATCTGTTTTGCACCACGCACGATCCTTCTGCATTTAACTGTCCCGCGCTTCGGCGATTCATTATTTTCGCAATATTATACCCACTGTACGGTGTAACAAATGCAACTCTTTCGAAGCACCGCACTACTGGCATCAATTTAGAAAGTTGTGTGGTACGGCGAACATCATCTACCTCGTAACACCATCGAAGCTTGTTTACGTTTAATGCATCGACGACGAAACAAGGTCTGGTTCTCTTGCTTTCGTTCACTCTGATCTCTCACCCTTTTTCACACATCTACAATCACTTTTTCACCACTACCGCTGGTATTCAAATCCAACTCCGTATTAAATTCATAGGTTATTCACAAGAAGCGACCCCACTCTGCGATATTGACACGAGACGGTTTTTTAAACTACCGCGATCTCCACTTCAATTCTATTGAACCTACCATTTTCAATTCAATTTTTCGATTGAATTCACAGAATTCTCAACCACCCAACTACACTTCAACTTCGTCACCTCGGCAGACATCACTCCGTTACTGACAATTAGTCCGAGTTTCATTTTATGTATACTAATTTTTCGATCTATTAGAGACTTTATTCAATAATGTTTTTAACGAACTCTTTTTCCTAGCATTCTCGAAACAGGAAGTCGTATGTTGAGTTAACTTTTTACAATAACGAGATTGCGTTTCTTTTTTTTCACGTTCCAAGTTCCACTTGAATGCAGTTTACATTTTTTCAATTTCTAATTCTACGTATATATTTTTGTTCTATCGTTTTTTTCTCGTTTTGCCCCATACGTTCGTTGCTCTACCCACGTTCGCTTCTGTGCTTACTTTTTCAAATTTTTTGAAAGAATTTTGTAACGAGGGAAATTTTTCTCTGCAACTGTTTTAGATGTTGACCATATAGACGTGACGAGCGTGTGACGCCATTTCATCGTTAAACACCTGTTAACCGTTTCGTTGCAGATGAGGATAATTTCAACTGAAATTTTTATTTCCTGACACCATTATTTTTAAGGGGATGCTATACTCGATTTTCACCATGCGAGTGGATGAAAAATAAAAAAATCCGAAACAGCGACTCCCAACCGATTATTCGCATAACATTCGATGATTTATGAGGAATGTATACAATTTAGCGCGAAAAATTCATGTAAATCAAGAAAAATTATCTTTTTTACATCGTGAACTGTGAGTCTATCACTTATTTCGACTCATGTCAACGTCCACGCATCACTAATCCAAAGCGCAAGAACGTAGTGCTGTAGCGACTGAAATTCCGAACGTATTTATTTAAAAATATCCTTGATTCGGGCAAAAATGAGGACGAAATTTGAAAATCTGTTTTGCGGGATAATGGGCAATATTTCGCCATATTTCGCGCGCTCAGCTCTCTCTGGCGGTCACTGTCGAACTTACAAACCATCATGCTTTTTCAGCGAAATATGGCGAAATATAGCGAAATATTGCCGATTATCACGCAAAACAGATTTTCAATTTTCGCTCTCATTTTTGCCCGAATCAAAGATAATTTTAAATAAATACGTTCGGAATTTCAGTCGCTACAGCACTACGTTCTTGTTCTTTGGATTAGTGATGCGTGGACGTTGACATGAGTCGAAATAAGTGACAGACTCACAGTTCACGATGTAAAAAAGATAATTTTTCTCGATTTACATGAATTTTTTGCGCTAAATTGTATACATTCCTCATAAATCATCGAATGCTATGCGAATAATCGGTTGGGAGTCGCTGTTTCGGATTTTTTTATTTTTCATCTACTCGCATGGTAAAAATCGAGTACAGCATCCCCTTAACTCTTACGATTAATGGTTAGGTTAGGTTATGACGATTGCCGTTTTAGCTGGACAGCCGTGTAATATTGTTGTTCCTTTAGTTCCACCTGAAACATAAAATAAAAATATACGTTATTCGTTGTGCACAAACCCTTCGATACATTTGATTTCATATTATTAGATAAAAATGTGAAATATTTCTGAAGTAATTCGTGAAAAATGTTCGCGATAAAGCAGATTGTGGAAGGATGTTTTTACGCAACCTTACAATGATCGTGCATCGCGTAATATTTTCAGTTATTCTCTGGAAACATAATTTCTCGTACATCATGTAAATGCTATACAGCATCGAAAACTTGATACTCTAGAGATTAGAATATGCTGAGTTTCTGCTCAAAACTCGCCCGATTGTGAAGTATAGAATGTCAAATGAGAATTGTAGATATACAGCCTTAATACTCCGTCCGACTATACTGTGAGGTATTCTACTGAGACTATCGGTTCAACCCAAGGGCCTCTTTGCTACTTTTGAACAAGTTGCATTAAACATAATCGCCTCGGTGGTAAAACTCTTAACGTTGAATACGTAGAATCCTGTTGAAGTAACCGTTTGGTTTTGAACTTGCCAACTGTAGCTATACGCACAGACGTTGTTTCTTCGCATTGTATTACATCCAGATCAGAGACTATATGTATGCATGTATGTATCGGTAGTAACATGGGAATCTGAAAGAATTATTCTTGCAAAATTTATACGGTGGATACAATTGTATCACTATTGTCTACATCTTCCCCTGGATTTCTGTGAATTTTTTCAGACTTTACACAATGGTCGTAACTTTTAAAACGAAATATTCATACCTCGAATAGAGTTGGTCGGCAAAATTTGGGAAAAATAGAATTTCAAAAGCATTTTAGAGCTCAGACAATACCCCAAAAAGTTACGGATAAAATCTGAGACGGCGAGGTCTGGAGGCGAGTTGAGTTGACGTGAACAGCCCCATATATTTTCGCTGAAATTGTCTTGGGATTTTTTTTGTATGATAACGTAACCGTGCAAACTGCTTCCTTGATGTTTGATAAGAAATTTTTGAGAAAATGTTTATACTTGAGATATGAGATAAAACAAGTTTTGAAAAGTAATTTTATCAGCTTGGTGTTCTTGGAATTGAGTTTGTGTATACAGGGTGTGCCATTTTGATTGAACCATTTTGATTATTCGGAAGAAAGTGGGTCGTACAAACAAAATGTTTTTCATACAAGCTTTTGGGTTCAGAAGCGAGAAAAACTTGTGGTTATCGATTTTTGTACCCAAGACACCCTGTCGAGGTGAAGACAAAGTCGACTCGGATTTTTTGAAAGGAATACCGATTGGTTCGTTCAACGACTTCTCTGAAATTAAAAAAGTCTTCCTGGTCTCTGACAAAATTGCAATTTTTTCTATTCTGGATAATTGACAAACGAAAAACGATCTGTTTCTGCGAATAATTAAAGGATCGTTAAACTTGACGGATTCCGATAATTTTGAAACATTGATACATTTCCAGATCGCACCAGTTGTGAGAAGAGTTGACAATCGTTTCGCAAGAGTTCGTCGACTACGACGTCGTTGCCAAAAATCTCCTAATCTCCATAACGTCAAAAATTTAGTTGATAGCCGCCTAGTAATCACGGTAAATTAGGCGTTTCTAATTTCTCGTTCAGTGTGGTAGACAAAATATGAATGGAGGGAATCTAACAGGGGGTAAAAGAAAAAAGAAACAAAACACACACCACTTGCGATAATTGCAATTGTAACTAATTTACAAGTTAGATTAAAAATTTATACAATAAGCTACATCCAGCTATAAGGACACCTGCTCGCTGTGATTGTTATTCTCTGAATAAATTTGAATTCGTAAATGTTATACGAACAACGGAACGTACTTCGCCAACGCATAAAGTGCCAACATCGGTTTGTTAATCATTTTTACGCTTCATGTATAAGCGATATCTTTCTTTTTCAGACTCCACATCATCTCCGCAGATACCGTATTTTCATTATTTATTTTTATTTCAACTCCATTTTTTTTATGACGTCCCCACCCTACCGGCTCTTCCTTATACACTCGGATTCCAAGGGTACCCAAAAGGTACACGAATATATGCATATTATATCAGGTATGTATTGTATGTATTCATTCTATATTCTGTATACCTACAACATGTACTATATGCATATATTTACAGAGGTGTAGCTGCTGTAGGGAAAAAGTTACGTGACTTATTGTTAGATTCACGCGCGTTGTCCAAGTTATACATGCTATCAAGAGAACAAAGGAACCACGCGTGCTCAAAGTAGGTACTGAAGTTTTCAGTGTGCCTTCCTACTTCCGACCACTTAACCTTAACATAGCCATTACATTTTAGACACTTTTATTCCCAACGAAATACGAGCAGCATTTTCTTAAAGTCGTTTCCGGCTTTCAATAAAATTGGCTGGATGAGATCCTGCAGTAGGAGTAGCTTCGGAGGTAGTAGCTTGCGCGATCGCGTCGTATATAAGGAGATTCATATGGCGCTGCAAGTCTCGGTGATGCCTCTGAAACGTCAACATCCTTTACGACTTCGTTCATCCTGAAATATTATTCAGTCTCATTTATTAATCGAAGTTAATCAAGATAGAGCGATCGGTTTAATTATCAGAATTGAGGACCGTGATTCATTTCATGGAATGCAATTAAGATTCGCAATTTCCATTTTCGACAGGCTTCCGCGATTCTGAAGAATAGAAAAGAAGCGAAAGAAAAAAACAGATTGGTAAGGATGAGAAGTGACGGAAGATTCAACTTAGCGACCCTGAAGTTAGTAATGGACTAGAAAAAGAAAACTGACTCTCCTTTCCGCTTCATTCAATGATACATAGGTATATATCCGCCGTCGCCGACTGCACTGAATCATATAGTGTGTATATACTCCACTGATTGTCCATGTCGTAATTATAAAAGAGCCTGAAAAATGCACCACTTCGGTATTCACTCGACTTTCACTTTTCACGCTCGAAAGTAACTATAGACATATATATTGATCCCGTAATTTATTTTCACCGGACAGAGTGCTGCAATTTGTCACCCAGATCACGAACATTAATCTTATAGTCTTCCCTCCTACATTTCCTCGTTCTCAAATTATTCGAAATAAAAAAGAATAAATTAATAATGATTAAATAAATAAATAATTAAATGAACGCGTATTTGCCGGCGAGCTGATTATAATACATGCCATTATCAAACAAGTTATACTTGAGGTGAAACGACTAAAAATTATCCTAAACCGCGTGTTTGCTATGCATTCTATCTGCTCCGAACTGTTTAACGTCATATAACGATCGTGTTTCATGATTAGAATGAAAAATATCGAACCACTAATGGCGTCGCCTTAACGTTATATGGGTAAGAAGGTGGGCCTGTCTAAGTAAAGGTGAACCGGGTTGTCGCAACGTTGACTTGCTTGTAATATTTGCTAGAACCTCATAAAATGCCTGTCCTGAAATACCGTATGCATCAGCCCAGCTGCTAGCTTGCATAGACCTGAGCACTTACCTCCTTCCCGAACGTCTTGGCATCCATGTAACACGATCTCTCAGTTCTACCAACCTACGGAGTACCCAACCTACACCCACACGCATATTCTCACCCACGGTGTCTCAAACTTTGGTAACTCCATTACAAAAAAACTCACCGCGAATTTGAACAAATCCAATGGACAAGCCTCTTAGTTCTTTTTTTTGAGAGAGATTCGTATCGAAGAACTTGAAAAAAAAGAAGAAAAATCAGGAACTTTCATCCCATACACTTTTTCCTTCACATCAATTTGTCCTGTCAATAAATGATCGGAACGATGGCCGTCATAAGGAATTCAATACAAAAATCGGGATATCGTGATATCATCTTCATTGAAAAACTTAATGGCAGAGAATTTTTTTTTTTCTAAGAAATGAATAGGTGTTTCCATTGAAGAAAACCAAGTCGAATTTCATCGGATGATTTGAAAAACGCGCACCGACTAAGAAGTACGATAGGACATTGTTTTTCTTCCCTTCAAATTGTGAAACGTTTCGAACTTTTTTTTTTTCTCTGAATAAATTCTTTATCCCCTTGTGTCTCTTGATGTAGATAATTCCGGAGTCACTGCTGCGAATCGTTTCAGTTTTGGAAATACCATATATGATTTTTTTCCGCACTGCGAAACCGAGCGGGTAAACAAGACATCTGTAAAACATGAATAATGAATAAATGGCAGTATAGAAAACTTTACAATACGACGCGATCGAGGTTCTGTTATAATATTATGTTATAAGTATGGACCTTGTTTAGCGAGTAGATCATTTTTTTTCGCAAGTCCCGGATGGCATATTTTTCAAGCTTAGTTCGGGTTGCTATACAACGACGATAGTGTCGTACCATCACCATCCTTTAAGCTTATAGGATAAAACTCGGAACGACATGAAATCCAACGCTGCTGCTTGGGTTTTGGTTACGCCTTTGGATCACAGCTGAGTGTTTCGCTGTACCGAAATCTATTATTTATTCTTTTCAAGGAACTTCAGCTGCGCGTTGAAAACCACCGAAGATCAACTGCAAGGGCTATCGTCGTGAGGTGTTACCTAAGTTCAAGTCGATGCATTTTTAGCCCAGGTTACGTAGTAAAGATGCATAAATAATCCGTTTGATTCTTCACGCCGGGGTGAATGGCGGACTTCTATGTATATATTTGTTATTTATCGAAAGATGGTACCTCGCAGGATTCCATGAGTTTCCCATTTACGGCGGGGAAAAAAACCAAGAAAAAAATATGTTCAATACAATTTATGCCATTTGTGAATCGTGAATTGTGCGCAAATTCAATCATTTCAGAGATACGTCTGGAATTAGCACATCCACATTCGCGGAGATACGTATATGGAACTTGTGAGGACGCGCATATGTATGTTGGGAATACTTTAATGAACATATCTAAATTTCCCTTCGATATCGCGAACACCACCTTTGTTGACTCGATCTCTAATTATTATTTCTTTAGATGATAAGTGATATGTCATCACCAGGCTTAGCATATAAATTGGTGGTTTCAAACTCGACAATAGAGATATTTAGCTGACCTCATTCCACAGTTGATTGATCGATAATTACACGCTATGGGCAACGATATTGCAGTGCAATAATATACGATGAAAATACTACGTTTTCTCTGACACGAAAAATTATCCTGGATAACTAGCTGAAGAGCCTATAAATATTTAGGTAGCTACTACGGGAACATAATTCTCGCTCTGTTTATGGGTCTGACGCTAAGCATCTTGCGAATTCATATAACTCACTGAGCGAATATATCACAAAGAAGAGCCATCCAGCTAGAAAGACGATAGGTTTTTCTGACGTCCATACCACGATCGAAACTGTTCGCCGGATCGTTCCATTGAGAAGGTCATCGCGTATGGTCGTGGTCGCTCGAGGACATTACTTATGGCCATTGTCAAAATTTTCTTTCCTAACACCGAGGCGATCTGGGGAAAAAACATATATTATATATACCTAGAAAATCACGGTTACTATTCTTCGCAACAGTCTCTTCCTGTTGCGTGAGAAAAAAATAGAAATTCTTCGTCGGTATCACGTGCTATTCAATTATCGACGTGTCAATTTTTTTATCTAGATCAATTACCGATTAGAAATACGCCAAGTTCGGTACAGTGAAGATAAATACCAGTCTGAACTAAGGCATTGTGATGACATAGGTTTCCTACCGTTAGAAGTCTTCCTTTTTTATTTTTTTCCAGAGTCACATAGATGTGAGGTGCACGATGCACTGGGAGATGTGGAGAAAAGCGTGTGCGATATTTTAGTAATCTTGGTCCGCAATTTACAACAAGAGATTATAGTTGTGCAAATAGTCAGCAGGTACAGTGTAATCTGTTGCCTTAGTCTTCACCCTTTCACCCTTTCACCCTTTCATCCTTATGTATGCTTTGACCCTTTATCAGAGAACGAAGACAGCGTCTGCCTATACGCCCGCGTGTTATTTAGAGTACCCAACGTCTGCATCACGTTGAAGTAGACGACGGACGACTATGATGACGACAACGGGAGCGAAGCTCGCAAACAAGGCATACCTACCTATATTCCTACTGTAAACTAAAGACGGTAGAATTCTAATGAGGGATCTTCGCCTAGAATGAATTCATTTTTCATACTTTAATACCAGGAGAACGTAAAAGCTCCACTAACAGCCAACTTTTCAAGTTCATTTCGAGAGCCGCAGAAAAGAAAAATCTGAATATCTCGCATTAATGAGGGTGATATTTTTTTGGATAATATTATATTTCTCTAGAGAAATCGATAAAAGTATTTCTAATGTAAAAACCAACTCGCGGGTGGTAAGTTAAAGTGTAATAATGTAGTGAAGTTCTAAGGAACAAAGCGTGCGATGCAAATAAGATATACTAACGAACAAAAGAAGAAAAAAGGAAAAATGAATAATAAAAAAATAGTGCATTCAGTTCTTGTAATAATGTGGACCGCGGAAGCAGACGCGAATCCATAAGCTATTGTGCAACATGCAGCTGTTGGCTTTGCTCCACGTTAGAGCGACCCCTTAGGAACAAAATGAAAGTAAATAAAACACCCGACGACCAACAAAGGTTTTAATTGTTGTAGCTTCAAACAGATTTACCTATAATTCTACAATACATGGACCCGGAGATGTATGTACACTTAGCGAGATCATCAGTGATGGAGTTAGACTGAACGCGATGAGATTTACGTTGACATTAAATATCCCTAGTGGAAATTTACAGCAGCGCCATGGCGGAGGTGGTGATCGATGCGGTCGAACCTCTCCATCCTGCTCTCATCGCGTTCTGTCTAACTCTATCACTTATGATCTCACCAAGTGTACGACTCTCAATAAGAAAAGGACCTCATGAACGTGTTAGCTATGATTTTTCGAAAAAAAAAAAACGTTTCAATGAGTCCGTCGGAGAATGCACATCTACATGGGCACTCGCATTGGCATTTTCGTTGATTATATGCAGTGTGATTTCTTACGGAGGCAAATGGAAGATGGGCAAGATAAGATAAAACCGATGTAGTATAAACTGTTACATTTTTACACAGTGAATTAAAATTTTTGAAATTTGAAAGTTTGAACAGGGAAACATCGAAAGACTTTTCACGACAATGATTTAGTAATAAAAAATTGCGATGTTCGCTCTTTCGAAATGCCACCTTTCACCCCTTGGAATAATATACAAGGATCAAAATGATGTGAAATCGTGGTCGTTTTTATGTCACGGGTGAACGTGACGTTTGTTGGAGAGATAAGGACATAAATCATACCGGCAAATAAAAATCAATGGGGGACGCAAGCTACCGAGAACTTCTTTCATACCGATGAAAATTAACGGATATTCGCAGGCATTGGGATTGGCCAATCGCTAAAACCAAACTTTCAAATCCAACATAGTATGTGTACCGTGCAGTATAACGCCTGTATACCTACGAATATGTTTACCCATAAAACGTAATCAATTCCATTTTTAATCTCATTACGCATCATATACGCATTCGGTCTGTTTCTGCGTATATCATCTCGTTTTCCAAAGATGGTAAATGTGGCGTTCATCTTCGAACGAG
The DNA here is from genome assembly GCA_963978495.1 of Athalia circularis. NCBI lineage: Eukaryota > Metazoa > Arthropoda > Insecta > Hymenoptera > Athaliidae > Athalia > Athalia circularis. The sequence continues at coordinate 19,455,641 of OZ021700.1, forward strand.
TTGTGGGCGAATCGATAGAAAATATTCATTGATGCTTCGCGAGGTGAAGGAATTCCTTCGGTTCAATGAAAGATGTAAATTCCAAAGTATCTGTGTGTCTCGAGGTACCCGTGTAACGTAAATATGTGCAACTCGAATTTGAAAACTTTCTCAATAGAAAAAAAAAATTGTCATAATTTCTCATAACTGAATAACTTTCTCATACGTCTCCAAATTCATCGAAATAAGTTTGACCGCCTGTACAAGTATTTCTCCTTTTTCATATATTTTTCTATTCATAATTTCTTGTACTTTTTTTTCTTTTTCTCGCCACGTTTTTTTGTTACCATATCCAATTCCAGCCGGATGTTAGACGTTATTGTATTAGGTTTTTTAATTTCTCTAATTTTTCTCTTCATATTCCACAATTTCTCTTTCCTTCTTCGGATTTTTTTTTATTTGTTCCTCTGCTCTACATTTCTAATGTATGCGCTTCCAGCCCGACCTCTTTTACTTTTTATACTTCATATCCTGCAGATATTTCCACACTCTTTTAGCTTCGTTGCACCTGCATATATCGACTGCAGAACATTGCCGTAGCTTTTAACTTTCCTTCCTTTCATTGTGACTCAATTCTTATTTTGTTCAAATATTATTTACTAAATTGGCTGTTTTTTTTTTTTTCGCTGCAAGGTTTTTGACCGCAATTTGGATAGACATCACTTGACCAGTTTCATTACCATTCTGTGCTCTGAGAAATTCACTGATAATACAGACAAAACTTCGTATGTTTCGCCATCCGCAAAATGAATTAAAGCAATGAACCGAAAGATTGCTACAATTTACAATTAGCCTCATGTGCACCGGCGTACTTATACCAACCTGTTTCAAAAATACCCATGAAGTTTTCCTTGAATACTGCCAACAATAAAAAAATTTGGAGTCTAACGTTGGCGTTAATATTTTGTTTTATTACACGATGGCCTGCATCAAGTTGGTTGTCAATCCTATGGATTATGACACAGAGGTAAGCGCAATCTTGGATTGTGTCGGCGTCCTAAAATAAGAGCTTTTTTATTTTCGCGATTTGTTTTTTAACGAACACGTGATCGCCTCACTTTTTCTATCTCCTTCCCGTTGCGACCGGTTGCGACTCTTCGTAAGACGAAGGAATAATTTTTTCCGATCATTTTGAACACGAATTGAAATGAGACTTCAATTATAACAGTGATTCGCCGAGAAAGTGTACATTTTTCCTGCAGCTATGGGTAGTTTTACGTATACGTACGTTCCCTTGGGTTGTAATATCAAGTTGAATTTTGATCTAACGGTCCTCTGTTTGACATTATTAGCTGAAAATCCTCCGAAGCTCAACGCCTCCTGTTATAACCTGAAAAACATGGAGGTTGTTTATTTTTCGGGCAAAGCGCCAACGCCTGTCTTGTTTCCGGATCATAACGCATTGAAAATAATTCAATTATTTGAAGATACACTCGATATAACCAGGGAAAAGGTCGATAAGAATATTCGACGAACCGGAGCGATTTTATTTCATCTGGATATAGCTGCAATTCATTTGAATAAATATTAAATATTTATCATCTGTCGTGAGTGTTACCAAAAATTTATCACGGCGAACAAAATAATTCAATCCCTGACACACAATCGCGAGCGTCATTTTATGTGAACGTAATTTAATAAACTGTACCATTCATGTTTTTTTTTACGTACAAGAAAACGAAATACTCTGTACTCCTCATTTTATTTTTTCCTTCGATTCGCCGTACAATAATGCACGTACACGGACCGCACCGAGCCAAATTCAATGCGATCGCTGTAGATTTGAATGAGAACTGTCAACAGAGACCCAAAACGAAAATTTCTTTGATGGGTTATAAGAGAAAATGTGAGGGCGCAAAATGTAACTTCAAATTCAATGCGTACATAAAATGGATACAATTTTCATCAAAGTTGATTATCCGTCATCTGCGGAGGATAACAGTTTCTCGAAAATTTTCACAGGTTGGTACTGTAATATATACCGTAGATTTTCAACGCATTTCATATCGGCCACGGTATACGATATTGGAAAAATTATTTTTCAGTGCGGTAAAATATCGGGTCAAGAGTGTCGTTCGCTCTGCATATTGGGATTGGCACATCGTGTTTATTCGTTATGTCCACATAATCTGTGAGAAAATGATAGCGAGACTATTCTCGCATCGGATAATGTATTACGGCGAAAAAAAGAATAACGAAAAATATATACATCGAATTTTGATTGAATCTCACGAATCCATCCTATCGGGAAGCCGATCAAAAGTTTATCTTTCTCCAAAGCTGATGGGCTGTACCCTGTGGTGGATCTGGAGATTTCAGAAGGCACGAACTGTGTTACCAGCTCAAAAAATTCGCGGCACGCCGCGCCGGTGTCGCTTCTACGCGAGAAGTTCATTCCCCTGAATATTGTTATCACTTTTAATATTATTGAACGAAGATTCGAGTTGATTTTCGGAGATTTCTGAAGCATAGTACAGCTGCCGTTGGTTTGCTGGCGGTGACATTTCCATGCAAAACAGGTTCAAAGATAAGTTTATCGATCGGGCGGTAAAAAAAAAGGAAAACCGAAAAGAATCTGTAAAGGAAAGAATTGGGGCATCGAGATCTGAAGGAAAAATGAGAAAAATAGCAGGAAAAAGGCAGACGGAAAAGTTGAAACAATACACCATTCGTTCGAGCGGAATCAAAGAAAAAAAAAGAAAGAAAAAATCGAAAACAAGCGCGACTGAATGAACGACTATACGCTACAGTTCAAATCCAAGTTGCAAGATAAGCCTTTTCTGTACGGACTGACGGAAATATACTCTTCACAGGGGCAGAACGTTGCTGTGGACGTTCTTGTATGGTTGTCAGCCGTGAATTGATTTCATTCCGAATTACGATCTACCCTCATCTTTTCATTGGGAAGCCCCTGCGATTCATGGACTCCCGGATTCATTCGTATAACTGAGGTCGTATATATTTGTGCATTGCTCCGCGCCATTTTCACGATATAAAATTCTATAAGGTATACTTTTTGGCGACCGACAAACCAATCAATCTTAATTTTCTTGAATAAAAACAATGATAGCGCTATTTATCAGCAGCAAAGCAGAGTCCGCATTAATCAACCGCCCCTATATAGCGTCTCTCATCTCACCCTTCGTCAAGCTGCGGTCCCTTCCGAAGGCCACGTATTAAACAGGACTCCTCTGAATATAGCTATGACTAAAAGGGTGGAAAAAAAGGAAGAGAAATGGTATGAGGTTTATTAATAGTTCTCTAACGTGGGCTTACGTCCTGTGCAGATCGCGAGCACCTAGAGGAAAGAATGTCGTCAACGTGAGAGCGTCGATTATAAAAGTTTCCGTCATGGCAATAACCGATAGTCGATGATCAATGGACACCGTAGTATATGAGGCATTGTGATTTCCAAAGGGCATTATGATAGCTACGACTTTTGAGTAAGCGATTTTTCTGAGTAGGTATTATACGCGAGAAACAGTTTCGAAAAAAACAATCGGTATAAGAGGAAAGAGAGAATAGAAAAGAAAACTTACCTAAGATTCGTAGGTGTAAAATATTACACGTGTATATTATACTCGCAAGGAGTTCACTTAATTTCGAAAAGATCAAAACTGCGATTCTTTTGTTCCATGAAACTAATTATTTATCGATCCTGCAAGCGCTTCGATACGTATATCTGCTATCCTATCTTGTTTTTATACCCAAGCGATCTTTCGGGAGAATGCAGAGACGGTGAAGTGGAGAAGGAGGGAACTTAAAGAGGAATTGCTTATTTCGTCCAGCAGTAAGCTTTGTTGTAGATCGTTTCGGAGAGAGAAATGTTTCGGTTGAGTGACCGCCGATTCGCAAGCAACATCTGCACGGCCGTAAAGAATAAAACTTGCCAAAACAGTTGGCTAACAATAAGTAAGCGATGATGTGGAATTTCGGATGAGGATACTTTATCGTTTTTATTTTCTCCCCGCATGTAGGTGCACTGATACAGATTTTTATGAAGAACTTCGATAACACCGCGCTGCCCCGAGTTCTCCGGGTCGAATTCGTGACGGCAAAAGCTGGGTGCCAAAATAATCACAAATGCCGCAGGTGCTTCAAATATACAAAACTGCAATCGTGGCTCGTAAAACTACGGTTTATGACTCACTACTGCTCTGAAGACTGCGACTACGACGTCAGAACTAACGTACTTTGTTCGATCGTTGCTTCATATATTTTTACGATCCGAAGGAAATCATCTCCGACCTTCCGGTACCGAAGAATTTCGTCCTATATGAAATACAATATGAAACAAGAAGACACCAATTTTGCACAGCCGTGACGCCAGACGAATTATCAATACAAAATATCCACCGTCAAATACGCGCAATAATTTTTATTACAATTTTTCCGATACCAAGCGACATGGAAAAAAAAACATTCGTAAAAGTGTACGAATCGCGTTTTCGAATCGGTCGAAGCTTTTAAGTTACGCTCCTTGAACATCTCACAATCAGAGTAGATCAATCGGCGTCAGTTCGACGTAAGTGCGACAGAAATTGTTGCCCTAAAAGACCGCGCTCTATATTCTTCAATTCGAAAATAAATTCCGTTCGATCTGGTCCTGAATTATTGAAACTCGCCTCTTCACTCGTGGTGCAAAATTTGCTCCTTTGCCAGTCTAAGAAAGCCAGATGTGCACTTGCCCCAATATTTAGTGATGTGATTCCCGTTTCATCTCAATAGACTGGAAAGGCCACGTGCGGTACCGACACAGTCCGTGGCAATCGAGAGACACGACTTTTAGTTTAGCCGCCCGTGTCCCACGAGACAAAAACCCTTTCTCCTGATAATGTTGAAAAATGTTCACGAATACAACTTACGCAAAAAGGTACTCACAATGAATGAAAATTATTTTTCACCAAGCAGAAACAAAAAAAAAAAAAACAGCAAAATTTAATGCATGTAACGCATCAACAAATATCCGGGTACCGAGCTATACGCTCTCCTTTTACCGCGTGAAATATTGAATTTCTGCCTGATGGATGTTTCGACTCTCTCGCCATTTAATTTTCACGGATTTCTTCGCATAGTCAAGTCATGCGGCGTTACCTCAAGTTGATGTATTACTAGATGTGCTCACGGTGCATTCATCACCTGTCACCTGTCACGTTCAATGAAATCTACAGCTGCACGGTGATAACACGCACGTAGAGGAATTCCACCGGAGGTCTCTGACGTTGCAGTTTGGACATGAAAATACTCACAGAAATATCCGTCGAATTTTGCGGTGAATGTACAGCTGAATTCAACGTCGCGTTCAAGATTATTTGATTACCGTACACATGCCGGACTATACGCTGACGATGGCAACGAAAAAAAATTCTTGCGAACTGTATAATATAATTAAACGATGTATCGTTCGCGAAGGAAAATCCGTTGAATGAGACGGTATTCAAAAATTACGCCCACTTCAAATTTTCTGGAACTCTCCGTGTATACCCCGATAATAATTATTGTTTATAATTTCGTTATGCATGTACGAATACATGTATAATATTCATGACTTACAATTACTCAAGGGTATATATTATTGGCGGAGGTTAAGCCCGAGTCCCAGATTAATTTTCACTCATTAGCTTACAATTAGTCTGGGTGAATAAATGATTAAAATAACTTTACGACTGCTTCGAAATTTTCCAAAAACAGATACAGTCATCTGACAAAAAAAGTTTTTTTTTTTTTTTTTAATACACTAATGAACATGAGACGCAAAATAAGGTGTATTTGAATAATTGTCGAACGAGTATAGATTTTGCTCTGATTGAAGTTCAGAATCTCCGGTCAAAAGAATCTGCAAATATCAAGAGCATAAAACAAAGTACGACAGCCAACAGTAGAATTACCCGACGTGTTTCCACGTGAAGGAATTCGTTCTGTCCGAGGTAAATGAGAACTTCGAATTGAGACCGTTCAACGGCGGGGAGGACAATCGCCGAAATCCTCGTTAAATAGTAAGAGAAAAGAGACGTGACGAAATTCAAAGCGCAGAGTAGAAATGCCGTTCAGGAAATATAAGAGAGATGGAGAAGACAAAAAAAGAGAACGCATTATCCCGGCTATCAGTAGCATCATCCCTCTCTTCGAAGGGGAAAATTGTACCTCGGTATAGCTACCGTCGCGCCAGTTGACTGTGTCTTTCTGGAGCAATTTCGCGACTCCTTTTCGAAAATCGTTACGAATAACCTTTCACAGTGTCAGTAAATAAAGGAGCTCAAATTAAAACTAATTACTAATTGGGTCTAATCAGCAAGACAAATTGAGCACGAAACGGGGATTTTGAATTTTTAATGTCTGTAATCGGCATCTATTCACGTCCATGCTCTCCTGGAGCAATAATCCCGTTGTGAAGGAAGAAAATTTTCAGATCGATAAGAGTTATTTCCAACACTTACCTATGCGAATTTAACCGCGAGGACAAAATAATAACGATAATACTAATAAATATGACATCGGAAGACATTCTTTGAACGTTACGAGAGACTAGACGGTCGGGCGATAAGAACTGACACTTTGAGAATCGTTCAATCTCGGATATCGATGCAAGAAAACGTACCACAAGCAAATGGGGGAGTGATCACTCTACCCGCATTTTATGTTTGAATCGTCTATATTTGTCGATCTTATACAAAGTTCGAATAGAATCTTAATATTCACTGCGTTTGCTTGGACGCGCGAAATTTTTACTCAAAAACTAATTTTATCATCCGGTAATTAATTATTAATCAGACATCGATTTTCATCAGGCGCGGTTGAGCATTACTAATTGAATGCCTCAATTCAAGTTTTTGCAATCAGTTATTTTGAAGCTAATTTCAGATTCAGTGAAAGATAAAATTAAAACAAATGTCTTGAAGCTCAAAGTATGACCAAAAGCTAATACTATTGCTGCGCTGACGTTCTAACCTGAATCACTGCGTATCGAAATCCTGTTTGAAAGTGGCTTCTAGTTGCCAATAATCAAAACCGCGACACCTGATCTCATCCTAAAGATTACACGTAGAAGTGGAGATGGCAGGAGACAAACTCGGACTTTTATTGGGTCTATCCAAAGACACGAAATCCTCGACTTTTCCTAGAAGTTGCGTCTTCCTTCGCTAGAATCTCGTCTCAGAAGCGAAGAATTTTCAAGGTGGTCAAGAATCCTGAAAAAATCAGGTCACGAAAGATGCGAGCAGTTTATTGCGAAATTTGAACTGTATGAAATCGGGGCGAACTTTCAAAACTACAAAAGGTCCTGGAAGTCTGATCTCTTGTTATAGGATCTCATGAAATTTATACATATAGAGGAAACAAAAGATTCCGAATAGTTTTCAACAGGGAAGCGATTTGCGCAGTTTCCCTTGTCGTTCATTCGGCATTATGTGAAATATTTTTTTATTTGCATGCAAAAACGCCGATGACCCGCGTCGTTATATTTTTCATGTTGAATAGGCTCACAATCAGCCTCACTGTCAGCTTTATTAACGATGAATGAAAAAATTGAAATTAAGACCGTGTTCAGAACACAAAAAATCACACACGTGCAGTACTTCTTTATCTTAATAAAATTCCAAGTTGATTCCCGAAACATTATCATTATGCTATAAGTGGTGGTTCGCGCTTTCGTACCTCCGCTGTATGGCCAGAGCGCGAGCAAATATGACGGATCGACAGTCACGCGCAGAAGGGTGTTAATAGGCATAAAAAAAAAATTAAGTGAGCCCGTATATTTCTGTTGACTTTTTCTTACATTTATGTGAGTCAGCGATATCTTTTAACTTTTGTTCCCCTCGATTATGGGAATTATTGTACACCTCCCCTCTGTTTAGTGTCGTGTTAATTCGGAAAATTAGTCTGCGAGGACCGCCAATTGAAATTGCATGTACGGAGTGGGATTCTAGTTTTCGATATTAAGACCAACGCGTTATGTTTCAGTGAAAACAAGAAACGGTGTCGAACAAACAGCGACAAATGGAAAGAAAAAAGACAGTAAGTATAAACCGGAGCATCAACTGTTGTATTTATGCAAATGAGTAAAAAAAAACTCTTACCAGCGATTTAGTACGAACACTGTACTAATATCTTCGCACCACTTCGAGCATTCAGAAGAGTCTCAACGGGATTCCAACAGAATAATGTCCAATTTCGTTGGAAATGTGTTCAGAAAAGCTTTGTCGTATTGTTTTATTTTTATTTCTTCCTTCTTTTTTGTTTTTGGAAAGTAACTCAGCAACGGACTACCCTACTCCGAGCTCACCTCAGGGGAGACCAAGAAGATCTTACTACAATCATACCTATTATCATGGTGAAAGAATGCTAGTATTCGGATAAGATTGTAGTTTCGATAAAACGGCTTCACTTAATAGAGGCGACGAAGGAAGCGCATCTCGTTGACTATAAAACTGACGGCAAAACTTCACGCCCAGGTACGACGCGGCAGCAAATATAATTGAAAAAAAGTCACTTAAAATTTCGTCAATTGAATGAAAAAAAAAAAACCTAGTAAAATCTGTTGCCCCGCTACGGTAAAAAATGATTAAAAGAAAATAGAAGAAATCATCAAATCTTACAAATATATAGTCCGTTGTATTTGCTATGTAGTGCGTCTCGCTAGTCTATCTAGGTAATTAGTGAAGCATTGACGGCAGATGCGACATACGCTTTGTGCTCTCGAGGTAATTAGCTGTACGCGAGTGGAAAGATGTCGGGAAAGATCTACGCTATATATGGTTAACTTGAAAACTAAATACGATGCTTTGTACAGAGCGAATAACGAGTCGTTGTCGTCTGCAGTATTAGGACGATTCTTTTTTTCCTTTTTCTTTTTCTATCGTTTTTTACATCTATATATACAGAGTCTCCGAGTCTTATCATTGTTGCATTTATGGCTGATTGCGCCCTCCCACCGAAGCAGAGAAAAATGCTTCAGTTTTCTCAGTCATGATATAACGACCGCACCACTTTTCCCCAAGATCACGTATAGAAGTTGAAGGAAAAATTGTTGACGTTAACTATACATACATATAAGCCAAACTCACCTAAACACACGTACACCATGACGGAATGGGGATATAACACGTGGTGTAATATTCTGGATTTCAAATTGCAGCTGTTATGTAAAAATAAATCTAAATGAAACGGTTCGTGTGGCGTATAATTTCGACACTTAACAAAGTTTGACGTTGTCAAATCATACTTGAAACGTTAAAATTAATTACGCAGCTAGTCCCCACCGTTTTGACCAAACCAAGTTGTAAATTAAATAGATATTATATGCGTGTGTTCAATCACCTGTTTATAACAGAGGGTGATATTGAAACTGGAAAATTCATCGTTTACATTCCCTGCGGCAGCTTTATGGAGGTTAAAAGCATTAAATATTTCAATCGATAAACGAGACGGAAGTATTGAGTCTTGGGGTCAGCATCGTGATAAATATTTAATTCAAGGTTGTCTGCAGGGCGTTAGTCGCGATCGATCCATGTCTTACAAAATTTAGTTAGTAATTTCATTCGAATCATTGTCACATAGTGAAACGAGGCAGACCAAAATTGAATTTTCACTTCGAAACTACTTAAATTTAAAAACGTACCGAACACCGTCATATAGAACTTTGATACATCTATTCTGCGGTACAACGAGTGGTTAATCTAAAAATGGAGAAACGTAAGATTGATGGCCGTATTTTACATTTTAGTAGAAAAATACAATACCTCAGAAACCTCAGTTAACTCAACGTTGATCCCATACATATATAATACGCCCTTTTTCGGAGTAGACGTAGGTATTATACACAACGCGTGATTCCCTCATTTTTATTTAATATTTATTCATTTATTCATTTATTTATTTATATATTTATTTATTCATTCATTCATTCATTCATTTATTTTTTATTTATTTATTTATTTATTTATTTATTTATTTATTTATTTAGTCCGCTGATATGGCTACGTGGTAACTTTTTTGAGTTTTGGACTTTGAAATTTGTAAGCTAAGAATGAACTCATCAGAAAGCTTTATGATTTCATCCAGTGAATTCCCGTTGGTATTTTGAGACGATAAATTTCAAAATTGGTAGAGCCAAGATCAATCTTATTCTTCACAAAGGATTAGTCAACTATTTAGTATTCCTCGAAGATACAAGTGCCGTAATTTTTTTTTCAATCATCACTCGATCGATAAAGTAGCTTGTGGAATTTTTAGAATCTCGAATGCAGAAAAGTATCACATGTATTTTTGTACCGATAATCATGGCGGGATTTCCATGAAACTCTGAGGCCCCATAAATAGCACAACGTTACTATCTAGTTACTATCTACCATAATCTACATGAACACTTCATTCAGGCTTTGATCAGGGTGATGGATTAGCGATGGTAATAATATAAGGTTGAATTATTAACTTACTATTATATAACACGCTGTACCTATAAGTTAATAGTGTTTCAATCGACAAGCGTGCATTATACCTACACTAAAACGCTCGCCACCACTGATTTTAAAAGGCTATCAGAGTCACTGCTGATAATCTAATCCAGCTAACATGAAAAACGTCATTTTTCCAGAATTTTCATAAATCCGTTGACTATATTGGGCTACGACTCCAATTAAATCTCACTGCACTCTTAGAGTGCTTCAAAAACGTGATTCGCGGTTTCTTTGGAACGCCGATTTCGTCTTACATAAAACTTTTGAGAAACAAGGTATAATTTTGGCAAAAAGTAGCTGAGTATCTCAGTTCGCGGGAATATTGAAAAAAAAAATTCACATCCATAAAGAAATCGTAGATCGCGACTTGCGGGACCGTTCAAAACATTTCAAAGATCATTCGTTGAGGAATTAGCTGAATACTGAAAAATTTCTGATCTGAAAGAAAAAAAACCTTGAAAAAGGTGATATCTGCGAAACAAAATACGCACATGATCGCCTAATCTGTCTATCTTTCCGTTTGTGTAGATCTCGCACTCGAAACTTATCTCGTACGATACAACGATAAGTTCGAAGTTCCGCTATGATCAGATAGTAACGCAATTTCGTGATTAAAGCCGACCTTTTCTATATATAGTGGTGAACTACATTGAGTGTACGTCTGGAATTAGACCATTAGGGAAGTTCAAATAATTGTCTAAACGTGTCTCGGTTTTATAGCCGCTGATGGAAAAATAACGAAATTATGATTTTTTCCAACAAATCAGGCTCGTTGAAATCTAAAAAGTCTAAAAATTCATGCCATGAGAACTAGCTGGTTAGATACTGTTCTCATGCAATAAATATTTAGAATCAAAGATTATGGAGCTCTCGAAATATCTGGTCGCAATAAAAAGGTAGACTATTTTTGAATTCGTCCAGATGGCCACTGGCGAATGGATCTACATGGGGAACTCAATTTATTTACAAGGACGGCTTTTACTGTTATTATTTTATTTGAGTTTAGGAATTCTCAGCGCTCGCAAGCGCGTTCTGCAATTTTCTATACGCCAAGTAACGCGGTGCTTGGTAGAAATTTATCTGCCACGAACGACTCTCAAAATTCAAAGAAAAATTTGAATAGGCATGAATTTAACGCAGTGAAACAGACAATGATAGCAATACCATTAAATTGATCATGTCCTGCAGATTCTTCCGGGAAATCTTTTACGATCGCCAGGAACGCGAAGGGTGAAACAGAAATCGTCTTAACATATTGTTTCGTAAAGTGGATCTGGTTGATAGGCGATTCAACTCCGTAGTAAATCACTAGGTTACTGTCTCAACCTGCAGCCGAAAGTGCTTTTTGTCATTTTCTATAATCTATAAATTCTGTGAATCTGACAACCTCCTGTTATAGCGAATCCCCCAAAAGGCACCTACGGTGCAAAAAAGTTCGCCAAGTACATTAAATGTTTAAAAAATTCATTGATAATAAGAAAAACAGGATACAAATCAATTATTATGCCAAGTACATGTAACTTCGCATTAGGTAAGAATATAGAATTGAAGAGTAAATCAATGAGAATCAATTCAAAAAATAAAAAGAATCAAAAAAATAAATTGGTGTACGTGGTTCTTGGCGGGCTAATGTTATATTGCTGTACAAGAGTTCTGCATCTTTTTCCGAAAAAGCCCGCCAAGCCCCACTACCTCCAATTTATTTTTTTGATTCTTTTGATTTTTTGAATTGATTCTCATTGATTTACTCTTCAATTCTATATTCTTACCTAATGCGAAGTTACATGTACTTGGCACAATAATTGATTTGTATCCTGTTTTGCTTATTATCAATGAATTTTTTAAACATTCAATGTACTTGGCGAACTTTTTTGCACCGTAGGTGCCTATTGGGGGATTTCATAACTTTTTGTATGTTGTTGGAGAATATTGCAGTATTAATTATGGTTTTTTGGGTGTATTATTGTCGTAAGATGTTTGACGGGTGAAGAAAAACTTTCGAACGGTAGCCATGAGAGCGCCGCTTTTCTGAGGCCCAATGAACAGGAATCGCTGTGCGGTGGTGAACTTGGTAAGAAATAAGACGTGACTACGCTAACGCCATCTACTAGGCGTGTGGGAATTCCGACCTTCTTCTTACTTGACAGGAATACGCCCGAGCTACAACAGTAACCACACTATGCAGTCTGCCGTCTACACCATTTATGTTGGAATGGTTTTGATTTCCAAATGACATATATAGCTAGCTGTCTGATGACTGAAAAATCTTACGATGAAACGAGCCTGCCGGTGATCAGAGATCATCGTATTTCAACTCTCCGACTACCGATTTCATTGAAATTAGGCTTAAATCGAAGTTCGTCCCCGATTTATATAGCAAAAGTGATTTTACATTTGCTGTAACATTATTAATATGGGAGCTATCCAATGAAACGCGAACCGAACTCCTGTTTTGGGCTCCCGTCGCAGTATAGATACTCGGTAGTCCGCCCGTTCTTCGAATGTACTTGGCGCGAGACTCTACCGAGTCTCTTGATTAGTTCTAGAAAACTTTTGGAAGCATTTTTACTTGTTGAGTTTCGTTATTAGGCAATTCAGGAGGGAATTAAAATTGGAAAATGCTAATTCATGCTATGTTTTGCCATTCAGTACCTGATTCAAATGCAATAATACGTATTTTGAAAGCCAAACCGATGCGTCTGTTTAGCATTATAAAATCAATGCGTACTTATACAATTTGCGTAATCCAAGCAGTTAAATCCAAACCCCAACACATAATTCAATAGAACGTTGATTTTGCGGTATTCTACTGGTAAATTTCGGGTAAAATCAAAATCAAATGTAAAAACGAAGTGTAACAACGATTTCACAACGCTGGATTTTCGTAATTAAATATAGGTACTGTTTTGCTGAATTTTTGGATAACTGGAACGAGGGACGTGATTTTTTTTATACATATCACATCCGACCATCACTGATAATTAATAATCGGAAATTATGGCCGGGCAGATAATATTTTATCTGATAAAATTATCGCTCATTTTTTTTCTTTTTCTAATACTCTTCGGGCGCTCTAGGAATGTTGTCTATTTCTGTTTGTTTGATTTATTTATTTTTTTTCTTCTATCAGCTTGAAGAATTTATTCTCGGCCTACGTGCATATATCGGTGCAAATAAATATCCCGTTTTTGTTCACCCCCAGACTATTCGTTTTGTCGATTTTTTTTTATTCCGAATTACTTGGGTGCGTATCCTGCATTTATACCTGTGCCCAGATTTCCGTAGATTTCGGAATAATTTAGACATAGAATTGGAAGTTATATATTTGGTAGTTCATCGAAACGCAAATATATGTACACGTCCATCTGTAGCATCGAGCAGTTTTACTTTGCAAATAATTTCTATCTATTATTCTACGACTATTTTATCTGTTTTTTTCAAGTCCCATCTATATACCGCAATACAGTATCGTATAATGATCGCCGATCGTTGAGAATATTAATTCTGGGTTCCCACGAGAGTAAAGAAAAAATAAAATCAAAGAAAAATAAAAAAAGTTTCAATCGCCACCCACAATCTCCTCACCATCCATTTCTCCTGGTATTCTTCACCGCGGTCGCACTTATATTGAAATCCATGTACTACTATACTCCTCGTAAAATGTTTCTTTTATTCAAGGTATTATTGTTCGTGACTCACGAAGTTTTATTCATTTATTCCGAAGATTCCATGAAAATTTATGTATTATACTTATGCCGCGTATTGCTCACCTCAGCAGGATAAGGAACTCGGATAAGGATAATCCTAGATGACGGAAAAGTCTTTCCGGTCGATGCGGTTGACAAGTTATTTATTTCGAGAAACGAAATCTCACAGCAAAATTCGATAACGTGAAATGGTCCACATTTTTTGACCGAATCACCCTGCTCCGGGGTCTACGATCGCATCACCCGGTACGGGGGTTTCATTCTATTTTTATTGGCGGAATCAAACTGAAACTCCCCCTGTTACAATAGCTACATCTACATATAACTGCTGGAAAGGTACTTGGTCGAGAAAAGAGAAATAAAAAAAAAAAAAATAAAAAAAAAACAACCGAACCTGCAATCTAATCGGAGTCAATTGAAGGCCGATAGAGCAGCGTATATCTTCTTCCTCGTTTCGGTATTCGACCGATAAGGATATTCGGATAACTTGTTGGTTATACAACAAATGACATACGTGAAGTGTATAGTTACTACACTGGAATACTTTCGAGAAAACGAGCTCATAATATAGACACGGTGAATCTCGCTGGGCTTCTCTGATTGACGATTAACATATAATCTCTTTAAAAACCTTCCGCGTTTTTTCAGTAACTAAATCAGCGCCCCATAATTTTTACTTGTCATTTGTGCGACGCTCCGAAATTCAAACTTACATGGATTATATGAATATAAGTATTGAGATTTACCTCAAACATTATTGTGGCATAGCGACTGGCAGTGCCAGTCTCGTTAAAACTTAATCTGCTAATGGCACAAAAGCTTACTTTATAATTGATCAGGTAATATTACCCAGTTTCAGTGAAAGAGGGAAAACATTCTTATCAACTTTCTCTGTCATTTAAAGACGGGCTTTAATTACAAGAAAGATACAGAAGTGAGATTCATTTAGGTGTGAATAACGTGCCACCCAAACCCGATCCGTCAGTTGGAGAACAACTACTACGTTGCCTTACTTTGATCTTCACCTCGGTAATGCTTTGCGGAAAATGTTGATATTCAGGTCCTGCCCTGCGAGCCGGTGGAGTTTCAAAGAACTCTCGTCTTGGAGAGTTTCAAACAGCCTCTATACGTATGTATATAATACATACGCATATATACGCGAAGAAAAATTCTTATTCCAAATCCAATCACGTGTCAAATTAGAAACTTCCTTCGCTTTATTCGACCGCTGTTTTTGATCGTCTGTCATAAGCTAATTAATACATCACGATCAATTTTACGAATTTAAACTATTGTCCCAGAAAAACGTGTTTTTTATTTTATAATCATGATACATTACGAAAAATTATTTATTCAGCTGCCGTTTGGAAGAGTTATAGATTCAAACATCTAAAACTTGAGTAACTAATCAACAGCTAAGAGTTGAGTCATATTGAACTAAGTTCGAATTATGGCTCACGATTCGGGTGCTGTAAAGATAGAATATAATACGTGAGTTAAATCTACCCTCGAGTTCGCGCGATTGATTGATACATTAAATCAACAAATATGATTCACACCCGTAATGCATAAACAACGAAAGTTCGCTTTACAATAATGATAATAATAACAGTAACAATAACCACAGACTCTACGTGTCGATGAAAACTTTCTCGTCCTGTATTATATCTATATACCATTATATGCTGACAAGTTATTCAATTTCTCTCAAATTTCCGATGCTCACAAGCCTGGGAAAATTCACTGTCAGATGATGGTGAATTTGAAACATCACACAGACTCGATTGAGAAAGTTACAAATAACATATACGAACATTACCTTCGTTGTTGTAATAATTTCCTGAGTGTTACTTATTTTTACATTATATATAGACGGCATAGTTGGTAATGCAGTTTTGCAGAGGCGGGTATGGAATAAAATGCCTTGGAAATATCCGGTGCCTTTGCACGTGAGTATAACGCAGTTTCTTAGGGCATTCCAATATCAGCATTTTTGGATTACTAATAAATTCTGGATCCTAATATCACCTCCGACCGGTAAATATTCGCGTCAAAGCTCCGAGATTCTAGGTCGAATGTTTCCCCGCTGTACATCGTCGTAGGAATTTTAATCATTTGTGAATTCAAAAATTTATTTAAACTTCCTGAATTCGTGAAATCCGCACGCGGACATTTCAACCGTCGTATATTTTCTCATACAATTCATTCGTCGATAAATATCCTCAGACTAAATGAAAGAAAAAGAAAAATTACCAATGAAAAAAGAATGGACAGCGGCTCTTATAACGTGACAAAAAATCAATGAATCCGGATCCTGCAGTCCGTATAATAAATAGTCGAATACAGAATGAATTTCGGCGGACCTCAAATGTTCACTCTTTGAACCAGGCCGTACATATATACCCATGTATACAATAGGTCCAAGGTGGGTGGCTAATGGATCCGATTGATGTGTCGATAGTGTATATTGACAGTATAATGATGTAATGTTGGGAGTGGAAAAAAAATGTAATTTTTTTACGAAAGAATATTGGATGTCTTTATATTTTCCAATGACGAGTGCAGAGTGGTGCCGTCTGACTGGCTGCTTGTCAGAATAAGTAACGCGTTTGACAAGTTTAACACTGAGTACGAGGATAACTACGTTATATTTTTCTGCTGATGGAATACGCTCCGAAACTTTGACATTTTCTATAACAGTAGGGTTCCTTCTCGTTCCGCAATGCTGCTGCAATGTAAGTATAGGTACGTAGTACCTTACAGATGTACGCGTGCAGCTGCAGTTCGCTATGCACAAGGAGATTAAGTTGCGAATAAAAATTTAAGTAGATGGAATTCCTTTCTTTTTGAGCAATACCTGCCGTCTTTTTCGTAGTATTTTTATGTATGTGAACGTATTCGCGTACTTGTACACCAATCTGTTTGAGAAGCGTGGCTATCGGGTTTGTTTTGTTGAATTTTTCCCCAACGTAAGCGCGGTTGTGATGTTCTCACAAATCCGCCGGAAACACCGCGGAACAAGTAAAGTGTCAACTCGGTGGTTGACAAGTATACCGAGAATATGTAGCCGCGATTCCGGCGGTTTCACCTTTATCCGCTTTTGTAAATGTATCTAGAGACGGAGTCGATTGAACCGTTGACCCTTCGACATATATTAGAGAATCAAGGGGACATACCATAAATATAAAATTTTTTCCGATACCGTTCGACCTTTCAAATCTCAACTGAAATACTTTCCCGAATTCCTTGCAATCTTCTGTCGATTTTTATGTGATACATTTTACCCTATATTCCGGTAAAAATTTTCTCATAACGTGTACCTGTATAGGTATGTATTGTGAATAGTTGGGGTCAATTTCGTCACGTAAAAGCTCATCTTACACGTATTACGTATACCAAAAAAACAAGGCAGCCCCCTATAGCCTTGTTTTGATAAAAAGTACGGCGTGTCTCTTCCTGTTATACTTTGAACGAGTGACATTCTGTAGTTTGTTATTTATAAATCTAGCATACAAAGACTCTTAATTGGCGCTGCGTCATCTGGTCAATTTGTATCAAATGTCCGCAGGGTACAGCTTCATGGACTCGTTATCAGATCAGTTTGTGGCGTGATATTCCAGTGTTGCATCGCATGTGGTAACGTTCGTAAAATGATGAGATCATACGTTGTGGATGAATCCGTCATCCATATTTTAATTAAAAACGGCCTATAGTTCCGCCTTTATACTTTTTCATACGCGAATTACGATCTGCTATGAATACAAATTAGGGTAGATATATGAATACTATACATATAGCTATGATATTTTTGTCAATTATTTTCAACCAATCACTCAAGAATTGAGATAATTAGAAATTAGGGAAGTGGGTTACTTTTGGGCGGGGCTTTAATTAGGTAAAGTGTTTACCATTGTTTACGTATCAGGAGAAATGTAAGGCGTACAATGACCAGCCAAAAAGTAGCGTATATCAGATACTTCTGCTATATACCATTATTGTATGTGTAATCGTTTTGAATATGACATCATTCTTTATAAAATTTTCAGAAAGATTCGTTAACTCGTACATTTGACTTGCAAAGATGTGCGGAGTGTGAGTTTTTCTATCGACATGAATAAATGGACAATCTCATGAAGATAAATATTGAATTACCACACCTTGATTTCAGTGTATTCATCCAAAGACTTCTATAGAGCATGGATGGAAACCGCAGGTGTAGACTGTAGATAACACCAGAATTATATGAATATCGATGTTGACGTTTGTATGATTGCATATAGTGTTTGCCCTTCACGATTCAACAGCAAACTTGGTATGTAGTAGCGAATTTCTGCAAAGAACGGAGTGAATTGATATTCGCGCAGACAGTGGCGGATCAGTTAAGGGCCGCGTCTCGACGTTGTCGTCGAGCGGATAATACACGGGCAATCAGAAGAATAGAAAAAAAAACAAAATGCTCCAAAAAAGTTTGAATACTTTTCGCCGTTAAAGAAAAGTGTCGGTACATCTTATCACCGTTGGTTTCTTTAGGCTTTAATTTTTCTATTCCTGTTTTCAATGTTTTCGATAATTTTTCAATAACAGGTAACCTTTCAAATTAGTGAACGAACATTTCAATCAAAGGATAATAGAGTCCTTCCCAGCTATAGAAAACTTTCAACGTCTTCAAGGACGCCTCCACAGAGCCGACCATTCACTCTGACTTTAAACTTGGACAACTAATCTCTATGATTACCTAAGATGTTGGGCCATGATTGCTATCTGCTTTCGCAGCCTACCCGCAAGTTAGAAACTGATTTTGATATTTACAGAGCCCCGAGTGTTAGCAAGTTTATTTCAGGTCGAGTTCTAACCCTTGGACGATTAGGCACAACGTGGGCGATGATTTCTCGAGATTAAATTATTGGTATTTCAATACGTCGATTCGGAATCGAATATTGAATTAATAATCTGATATAATTACCTAATTGAGAGCGGATGAAGATGTCCGAATAAAAAGATTCCAAACAATAGCAAATTATTCCAAACGTAATGAATACCTACTATACTCATGAAGGATGTGTAACACAGACGTCGTGAATTATTCGGAAGATGATGCTCTCGCAAAGGCTTCGATGAAGAGAAAATTAGTTCCGTCGATCCAATTTTGGTTCGATATTGGTCTGAAAATTTTGTGGCTCGGAAAATTAGTTGCCAGAGATAAAATGAACGCGAACATTTAATCTGGAATACTGACCGCTGGGAGTTTTACTCGAAATTTTCAGAAACGTAGAGTAATTTTATATCTGAATTGATAGGAAAGTATACAATGTAGATAGCTGTAAACACGTGAAAGTAGGAAGACATGGCCACTTGATATTGGTTTTATTTCCGGAGGATATATATATGTAGAGATCATCCAGTAAAATTTACATACTACAAAGTTCAATGCATACTTAGAGATTGTTATTTTCCTGTGTGCAGAAGTTTTTGTACTTCTTGAGAATGCAAAAAGGTACGATCACATGCGATCAATACTTTGTAATCAAAGTTAATGTTCCACATAATCGACACGTATGTAGTTGCTGTCTTGAGATTAACAATTTTTACCAAAATGATGATGATTATTTTGTCCACAATTTCCACGAGTAATTAAAGCTGTTCATTCTCGGGTATGAATCAATTGTTTCCTATCTGTTAGGGATATATTTGAAAGCACACGTAGCACATTTATTGGCATATATATACGGATAATAGGACCTTAGTTTAGTTTCGGTGCAACAATTTCAAGATATTGGTTCCCAACAATTGGATGTGTCTTATTATAGACAAACCTCGATACCTATTCAAGACTTCTGAAATTAGATGTAATTTTAGCAAATTTGAATTTCCTCACGGTTATTCGCCACAGCGACGTGTTAGTCCGACTATCTGAAACAAAAGAGATGAACATTTTTAAGTATCATCGTCATTTGCGATCAAGTACATACGTTTAATCGAAAATTCACAACCCTAATGAAATTTCACTTAGAAGAAATTAATGCGGTACCTGAAAAACACCGCAAAGAAAATATGCGAAGTCGTTTATTCATGAAATATAGTATTTTTGGTAAGTTCATCTTCGATACAGAATCATAGCTAACAATATGAAAAAATTCGCGGTTCTCAACTCATTTTGATATGAAAACAAATTGATTTTTGTAACATAATTTTGAATGTTTGAAAAAGAACATCCTACACGGATTTATAATACAATTGCTTGAATATCGCTTTATCGTAGCGAAGCGTGCTCACGATCGTTAATTGATGCGGTTGACTTCGATTCAATTGTTCATACGGTTGTTAACCGGTAGATTCTCAGGTATTGTCGTAGTAACGTATAGAAATGCAAGCTGCACATTCTCAACGGATCTTCCGCTTACATGAGTTGCATTTGCATCGCTCGACTCTGACGGAACTGCAGCAGCAAATCGTAAGCGATTAAACTAACGCTATAGATTTTTAATGGTTAGAATCACGAACTTTCTCATTTCCCTACACTGATAAGAGTCAAGGATCATCGCATATGCTGGTTATGGACTAATTGCACATACTTTGCAGTAACTAATCTTCTGTAACTTCGAAATTATAAATTATGTAATCCAGATTTATTGCCGCAGAATTTCACAGAGGATTTATATAATTTAATTCTGTCATCCTATGCCAGCTGCCAAGGCTGATATTTAACAAAATGCGTGCAGTCAGTTCTAAGAACTTCAAATTACTGCATTGTCGCGAATAAAAGAACAAAAAACAAATGCAAATGTGCAGATAAAACTTTTAATATATAAATACAATAATACCTATACATATTATATATTCCCGTTGAGATCCCCTTCGCCTATTTATTTTCATCTCCATAGCGCCGGAGGGTTCAATTTTTCAAGGTATTCCGCACGTTTTGTGATACGACAAGGGAAGAATTTCGATCGGAATGCCTTTTTCGCACTTCCGTTTAGCTCCGCCAATCGTATACTGCAATTCCGGAAGGTTCGACGACAAAACTCCGAGAGTAACTCGCGGAGATGATATAGATATGTATACGTACGCGGTATAGGGTGTAGATGTGGAAAACGAATAAGAAGAATTTCGCTAGCTCCGGCATTTGTTGTTACGATCATGTAGGTATTGTACATAGTCACACCTATTGTATGTATACCGATAGAAATGATCTGTAAAAGACTTTCTCGTTGACTTGGCTCAAAAGTATATCACAACATATAAATCTTACCACACCGACATCATGTGAAAAAAAAGCAGCCGTTGCTGACGTCGACTCGAAACTTAAACACTGTATGAAACGTTGATGGTGAATTTATGCTGTCTTTTTCCACCTCCGCGCACGCATGTATAAATTTAATAGATCATCATGCCTATAAAATTTCATATTCTCACTTAAATTCTCTATATACATATATTGCATATTACATATATTCAATCATCTAAAATATACTCTATGGTAAAGAAATTATGAATTTAAGAATTGTTGCAAATAGGATACGTCTCTGCAAAAGTGGATATATTTTATGGATAAGCCGCGCTTCGATCGGTCAGAACTTTCACACTACGTCTTGTAGAGGTGCAATAAAAAAAAAATTATGCCACTTTTTCTTATCGGTGCTAGTTTTTAATCATGTGATAAAATAATAATAATAATAATAATAACGACAACAACAACAATAATAAAATGCTGACCCGCGTCTTATACAAAGTTTGAAAAGCCAAGAAAATCATTCGGTTATGTATTATTATGTTAATAAAAACTAGGTACTTACTGTTTCAAACTCATATTAGCGATTCGCGCTTGCACGAATTAGAAATATTATAATACCTACTCTGAATTTATGACGGGTAACTTATATCTGCACACACCGAGGTCTTGACTATAAATTATCGACACGGTATTATAGGTATTGACGCGGAGCGTTGTACAATCGTCAGAGATTCATGAATTGTCGTCCGCCTAGAGTCGAAGTGCGTTGCATTTGACATGTATCAAATTAGCTATATGTATAAATTTTGGTATAAAGCATATCAGATACAAGTACGCAAATCAATACGAAGAGCATCTACAGCTATATTGTAGGTATAATTTGATTTTCGCCGAAATTTAAAATTAATTCATATTGTAATGTGATTTGTAGTTTCTCAGTATGGTTTTTTTTCCTTTTTTTTCTCTTTTCCCCTTTTTTTTTAATATCCCCAAAAGCTTGATGTGATTCGAAAGCATCGTTTCGAGTTGGAACTATAACAAGATTCACCTCTCCAAATTGATCAAAGTATCATCAATGGTCCTCCAAATCAACGGATACAGTTATGGTCCTTTCGGGTATTTCCGACCTCTGTCAGAATATCGTCGAAAATCACAAGACTCGAGTTGCCTTGACAGTTGGGTAAAGTTAGATTCTCAGAGATGAAATTGTAGGCGCAGGCGGAGGCCGAGGCCGAGGCCGAAGCATTTACGGGATAGTTGTGGAACCGCGTGAAAATCCTTAGGGAGGAATTAGAGGGAACGAGAATCAAGCTCAAACAGTTCTGGCGCAGGACGATCCTCATATATAATTGGAAGATCTGCAAAAATACACAAACTATTTCTCGTCCCTGTCCAAGTCGACGAAATTCTAGACCGCTGGCGGTTTCCACCTCAATATCTATAAAAGAGAAAATAGTTGAACGTGCAGGTGGCTCAACTTCAGATTACACACTCCCCCCGGACAAATGATGAGAGAAATACGAAATTGAGGAAAAAAAAAGAATACTCTCGATTCCTATACTCTTTATTGCTGGAACCGCAATACCATACTGTTTTTCCACGTATGCCAGTGCTCTTTTTTCTCGGTCCGAAGAAAGGTATTTTCATTTTCATTTTTGTATTTATTTGAACCGAAAAACGACGGTCTCAATTAATTGCCTCGAAGTAACAAGGTCCCAAATTAGGCATAATGACCAATTTTTCAATGCACGCAGATTTCCGATGTCATGTTCAATTCATTTGTCACTTTGCTTACCTCGGCAACTGGAATACAGATTGAAATAAAAACAAAAGTTGTTTCCATTAAAGGTATCTGTACACATAATTAGAAAGTTCTGAAATACATTAGTGAAAATTACACGAGCCATAGCTGTCTAGTCGCATAAAAATATAACGATGAAAATTAGATCTGCTCTCTCCTCGACGAGTTATTTCGTGACTAGAGAATCAAATGATCATCACTTTCTTATCATGCGGAATAATATACGTGCATTAACAAAAATAAGGAAAGAAATCATGATAAATTTGCATTTAATTTACAGCGCTTAGTGTTTGAAGTAAAAAACTGTTCAATACTGTTTTTGTATTGCACGAGCCCTTAAATACCTAAGTACGTAGAAATATAAAATATATTACTGCCTAGAAGAAGAGCATCGAGCGTGTAATTGAGTCCCTGGGGGGCGCGTAAAAGTCTACTATCATTTCAACGGCCTTTAGATGCCTTATTATCCATCATCGTGTATCAAGTGATAAATTTTCACACCTGGATACAAATACGCGAACACAAACGACGCAGCAGGTTGCGCGTATGTTCAAGGAAATTGAAAATAAAAACATATATATATATTTTTTGAATATAATTTAAAACGAGTCAAAGCATCGAAATAACATGCTTGAAAGACGACTTCAAAGGATCTTTACTAGGTTCCATGCCGCAGGGGCCTCTGCCGGGATGAAACTCAACTACTTATGTCGTACCTATGTACGTACGTACGTACTTTATTCTCGCGCAGGCAAACCTCTTTGCGCTGGAACTAAAAGCATACCATTTCGTCGCTCCCACCGGCAGAATCAGCTGTCTTCTCGTGCTTCGAGCTTATGACCGTCGCTCCTTGTAAAATGTTTGCTTTGTATAGTTATATATTTTAGAAATAGAAACAGGGAAGGTCCGTAGGTATATTCTATGCCTGACCTCCCAGCGCCACTGGGGAGATCACGTGAGTGAATAGATTACTCTGACAAACACGCTAATTCAACTGACAGCGTGTAAGAATTACAGGAAATTTCTCAACAACTTAAAAAAAAATCAAAATTCTCTTCACATTTTGCAGCGACTGTATTCAGCAATGACCCCCGTACTGACAGCGTTCGACACTGATAATGAGAGCAAACTTAAGAAATTGGCTTGTCAACAAGATAGAGAAAACACATTAGTCAAGCAAACACTTACCGATGAAAATATATCTGCTACCGTAACAAGACTAGATGACTTATGCACTCTGCCATTTCGTACACAGAAAATCTGACCTCCAAGAGATTGAATAATTCATTTTTCTATATTTCTCTGATCACCCACTTGACTGGGATTCATTTACTTAGATTATCATCGTAAATCAGATTCTCCACTCGCGTTTTATGTACATATATATACCACTCGAGTAATTGATTATGAAAGAAAAAAATCTTGGTCATGTTACGCGTAGCCTCATATCATTATTCTGAACTGGATTTCTTTCAACGAAAAAAAGAAAACTGATTGCCAGCAGATTGTTGTTATGGAACTTTATGTAACCACTACCAGTTGTGATTCGACAGAGTAATTCTCATTGGTAAGAGTTTCAATCGGGTCCACGTGCCCGATCAACTAACGATCAGCTTGGCTATACGTAATACTACATTGTATATAAATTATTATTGTGAAAATGTGAAATTACTTTATGGCGCAACGTGTAATTAAACCATCTGGCTTTTCATAGGCGATGACCGTGGCGATGAATGCACCCTGAAATAGGCCTATATGTATATAAATATTTTTCCGGAGTCGTTAATCTTTATGGTAATATTATAAAGTATAAAACGCAAATTTATGGGACGACATAAAAAAAAAAAAAGAATAATATTACGTTATCTATCCTGATTTATTGCACCGGGATACGCGAGCTTCATCATTCGAGTATATAAACACGTTGGTGGTATTATTATGGGGCATAAATTATTTTTATTCTTTTATCCTGTGTATTTTTATTGTTAAAAGCGACTCGCAGTCAGTTTTTTCTTTGTTTTCTTTTTTCTCTCTACAAACACCTCCGGTGTATTATTCAAATCGATAATTGTTTCTCAAATTATTTTTATAAAGTAAAACGTCTTATAAATCTAAATGCGCGGATGAAAATGAAATATCGTTCGATTGTAACAGACTTTACTCGCGGTTACTAAAGCTCATTATAAGTTATTCCATTTCTCTTTGAATGGATTTGTTCACCTTATCGACCTGCTTTCAGCTGCAGGGATCAACGGATCTCTTCAGGTGACTGATAATAACGCAGACGAGCATTTTCGAGGCATCAACTTAACCGTAGTCTCTTATATTCCGGGCAAAGATATAATGAGTCTCAAAAATAACGGAGCAAAGAATAACTAGTCCTTCATAAATTAAAAAAAAAAAAAAAAAAAAAAAACAGGTTGTACAGGGTAGCTTATTTTAAATGTTACTGTAAAATAGTTCGCGACACAGAATCTATAGTTACTTTATACCAAAATTTTCAGACAAAAATTGTATGTGGTATTGAGGGATGGAATGTTAACTGAATCAATTTTTCGTTTTATTGGATTATTTTTAAAAATTTCAACCACCTACTATTTTTTTAAAATTTTGTTTGGAAAATAAATTGGTTTCTATGTAAAAAAAAAAAAATAATAAAAAACTAGTGAATAGCTGAAATTTTCGAAAATTGTGCTTTTTGTGAAAAAAATGAATCAGCAATCATTCCATTTCCTCTGTACCATAAAATTTTTCCTGGAGACTTTTTACCGCATCCATATCTTGATGGGCTAAATTTTTTAACTGGAACGTTTGAAAATAGGCCACCCAGCGGAAATGAATAAATTCAATTGAAATGGTAAAATAAACAATAAAATGAAAGTTAATCAAAGTGTAATTATTCTCATCGCGAGTATATTTATAAAAAATAATGAAAGTTTGAAGTTATAAATATGTATTTCTATCGGAACTACAATACAATGTTTTTCTCTATGTACATAAGTTTGTTAAACGTTGAAATCTCGAAGCTCTACAAGGCACTCAGCCATGTAATTTAATGCAAAGTAATTTGATAAAGTTCGCATGTTAATAGATTTATGATAGCAAGCGTACACTAATTATAGAGGTACATCCTATTTACTTTATGCTGCGCGCGTCTCTACCTGAAAGCCTATGCCGATATTATGTATAAATAGCCTTTACGTACTTACTAAATTTCGTCCGATGAAAATTTTCAGCTCATTTATGCTTCGTGTGCTTCAGTAACAATATACCAAAGTAACCATCGTATAAATAATTTGATATTCAGCATATCGTTACCGTTTTATACATTCTACAAATTGGGTTTCATATACGGAGACCCCTCTGCACAAGATTTCGTCATATTTTAGCAAAAATCAGAAGATTTTCACAGCCCGATCACGCGTCGATATACGATCTCTAATAACCGACACCCTCGGGATATTTTTGCCCTCTTCGCTGATCCAGTCTTCTCAGAGAGGAGCGGGAAGGAGAGGGGAGGGAGCTACGGAGTGGATAAAATGAGAGAAAGGGGAACTAGGATGGAGAGATTCATCCCACGAGCTATCTCTGCGCTAAAGGGGTTTGAGGGTAAAACTGTCTGCGAAGTTCGCTCCGATGGCACGTTTCCTGAAGGGTGGACTAGATTCTCCACTTCCCTGAAAGGACCATGACCAAAACCAAGACCAGAAGTTGAAGTGCTTGGATAGGTCATTAAAGGAGACATCTTACTGGATATGCCTATATCACTGTACGCCACCCTATATACGTATAAGTGAGCCGATACACCTGAACAGTGCGATTTTCTCGCGCGATAAATCCTCGCAGCAATCTACTTGATCAAGTGATCGGGGAAGGTCGTCGTTGAGTAAGTCACAGTAACGAATGAGACTGAATTGAAAATAAAAATATATTACGATATAGCTGGCGATGAAATTTCATTCAGTTTTTTTTTTTTCATTTTCGTTGGTGAAAGATGAAATCATTCACACTGTAATCGTTTAAGAATAAGATAATTTTCAATCCATCCACGCATCTTATTGGATATATAACATGTAATCGTTTTAAATTCTTCGGCAAAAGGACAGTGTGGCAAAAAAATTATTTTGCGGTATGACGTGGCAGTCGGTGATGTACAGTCGGCTTGCTCGACTCCGCGCTTTTCAATCAATGTGTAAAAAGAATAAAGCGCATTCGTTATTTCTATATATCTACTGTCGTCACCGTCAGCCGAACTGAAATAGGCATTTTGTTTCACCTGTTTTCCCTCCGAGAGATCCAATGCAATAATCACTAAATCAAAGCGACTGTTTTCGAAGATAAAAAAAACACAAAGAAAAATAAAAAAAAAAAAACGCGCACGTGTCGTTATACGAATTTCAGGTATATAGAAGGGCATGATCAAAAGTCACATTTAACATCCCTAAATAATTATACACGCAAAAAGTTGCGCCATTTTGAATTAATGTAACGACTCGGGGCTTATGAAATTTATCCGGATTGATCCCTTCACATACAGTACCCAGAAATTTCGGTACGATATTAAAAGGAGAATCTTGTTACAAAATTTTCCTCTGTTTAGTTGCATTTTGAGCTTTGAAAAAACCGCGTAATCAACATCTTCGACTCCATCATACCCCAGTCATCGGTTTCTGGCGTTGTTCACACTTTCCGTGTGCTCTCTGCAACGTATTTATGAGTTTGCTTCACGGAAGCCGGCCTCTTTTTTGTTTTTTTTGTATTTTTGTATTTTTGTATTTTTTGAAACGTTGCAAAATTGGAAGACACAAATTACGAAACGACGTCTGCGGATGGCACTGTGTTCGATCATCAGCGTAAATTTAAACCAATACGGAGTCAGCTCTTCAAATTCTAACCGACAACGGGGCGTATTTCAAATAAAAAGAATTTGCAGATGACAACTGAATCATGGTTATGAAATGATCGAAGAGTGTGCCGGAAGGTTGGTGACCAGCTATATATAGGTGTGATTTTTCCGAATCCCTCGTCATTCACATTACCTACTCTATTCTGTTATTGTTTCTCGGAGTGTTGAATTAGTTGATGAGCTTTCTTTTTTTATATTATATTTTTCTTATATAGTAATGAATGATGGTCAAGTTCGACGAATGATGACGTTAGTTTCCTTCCGATGTTACACACACAGCGACATTCATAAACGAACCAAAGAAATGCAGTTATATAATAGGGGTGTGCGGAAATTATGAGTCTCAAACGATTACAAGTTATGCAGAATACGCAGAATACGCTATACGTGAAGTTTACGGCGAGTTTATTTTACTTGAAAGCCTTGCCATGTCTCAAAACTCCTTCTTAGGATAGTACAAGTTAAGTTGTATCGCTGTTGGCTAGCGACCGCCCCCTACGGTACTTGGCGGCGAATCTTGATTTAATGGACAAAATTTGATGAGACAATGCCGTATACCGGTAATAATGAATTAAAGTGCATCAAACACAGAACTTTGCAATTCAAATTAGATATAATTTACTGAATTGATACTATTATACGCATGTACAGACATGTGCTACAAATATCCTCGTCGTTGTAAAATTCACAAGAAATTATTAAACGTTTAAAATATTCAATAAAGCAACAGCTAGCGCAGCTTATGGTACTTATTTCCGTATACCTAGATGTATCATATAATTGTGAGACACACGCGAGCTTTATTCATTAAAACCAGGGTGTGTGACCTTGCGTGTTGAAAGTTTATTGAATGAGCAGCTGCGCGCCCCGAGCGTCGGCCTTCCGACATTATTTACGACACGTGAACCGCTGTTAGCAAATGGACCGTCAGCTTAATGACCTTGTAACCCACGATTCAAGGTCGGGAGGACCAGAAGCCTTGATCTATATGTGCCGAATAACTTTGTGTAAAACAAACTCTCCAACTCGGGGTTGGAATAGGCAAAGGAATCACCGATCGTTACCGCAGTACCGATCTATTGTAATTTTGAAAGTACATGAAATCTGAATCCTGAATAATGACAATCAGGAAAATTAAGGATTATTCGACCATCGGGTAAATTCGACCACAGTATTATAGACAGTATATTACTTGCTCTGTACTGTGTTTGTGGTTGTATTGTAGAACAGGCGGATCGAAGAAGTGCGCAGAAAAACGCTAGTGGGAATTACTTTTTTTCTTACCTATATTCGCATGGCGTGATGACAGTTTGAACTCCTGGAAATGGCGCATAAGGCAAATCTACACGCAGAACTGGTTTGAAGGTCTGAATCTTCGGTAACATTCCCGGAATCGTGCACCGGTTGGAAATTTGAATCGAACAGCTATAACACTACAGGGAAACTTCGGCACACGCGCGGAAACCAAATTTAAGCATAACAGAATATGTTTGATGTATGTTGTAAATCTTCTCTTAGTCAAATATCCATTTCTCGGATCCCAGTATGTAACCCGGATAAAATGTCTTTTGTTGATATACCTATGCCTACCAAATTGGTATAGATATATCGTTCCACACGTATTGGGATCGAGAAGGTCATGGCTTTTCTCGTTCCTGATTTTCCAATTTTGCATCTCCACTTCCTCCTCCTCACAAACTATATCTTATCGCAGTGTACGTAGTTATACGGTATACATGGGTATAAAAGCTCAGACGTCAGAAGCGATCGAAGTTACGAGTGCAGAGTAATGCTTGTGTTGGTTCGAAAAATTCCTATCTATGTATTTGCCTATATCTCTCATTGCTTTAATGAAAGTACACAACCGCTGTCGCAACTTTTTTCCACATTTTTTATCGACCATTATTCTCTTTCCATTTTACCGTCCTTCAAATATTGTATTCCCTTTAAAGGATGGCAGCGCAGATACGTTGGATATTCTCAAAAACTTCGAACGAACTTTGGCTTTGAGAGGATTGTCGCGAACCCAAATCGAGCTTGAAGCACTTAGAATAATTTGTGCACAGCTATTATCACGCCACGTAGATATGTCGTGTAGTCCCTGACCAAGTCAGTCGCCACATGGTCGTTAAGAGGGTTGCGATCTCCATATATGATTAGGGTACAAAAAGTCAGAGCCGTTGCAGCATCGGAATGATGCTATTAGGATGGTAAACGATATGTATACCGGGTAACAACTGGAGTTAGTCAGAATAATTCATCGACTGCTTGACACTATAGGTAGAATCTTGAGAAACTCGGTATGTAAAATCTGTACCCCCCAGTGCCCGGTTTGGAGATTTCGGTAGATCCGGGTACTTTCAGTATTCGCCTAGAATACGATGACGTCAAGGTGACCTCTAGGTGATCTAGGTGGAAGGGTGAAAAGCGGGAAAAAGCTGAAGACAAATTGACGCGCGGTCTACACGTACCATGCACGAGACATATGATGCGTTGCAATTATTTTGAAACACTATCGATTCAAATGCACCAAATAATAAAATCAATTCGAAAGTAGGTGGTGCGGGTCTCGAACAATTAAATGGGCATCTTTTCTTCGAATGAAATTAGAATTCGACTTCCTATTTTCGAATGAAATTCGAGTTGAAACAAGTTAAGTTTTTTATCTCATCATTTGATATTCTTTTCCCAAACCCTACGACTGTGACCTCAACAATTTTTCGATACGATGAATCGTTTTCGGGATATTCGAATCCATCGTTGATAAATCAATACCCCGTATACTCATGAAGAACGAACATTTTACTTTTGGCACTCAATGCAACGGAAACTTCTCATGAAAACGCCGTCTAAGGTACGATACGTACTTTGGATAAAAGTAATAATGCTCGAAAAACTACTACGCAGTTTTGTTGCTTGCGTATTTCAAGGGAGAATTCAAAATTATTACTAAAATACACACGATCCAATGTAATTTACTAATAACTTTTCTCGCCGGTTCGCTCTGTATGTGACTTCGAAATTCTGTCTGGTTAACAACAAGTGAATTTCACAAAATTTCGTCCTTTGCGCGCAAACCCCATCCGTCAAAAACCATTCTTACAATCCGTACCATTTCTATGATTTCATATTCGTGTGAATGCTGTAGTTTATTGTATTCCCGAGGCTTACGTAATCAGTTTGTGTTTACGATATAACTGCGTATTCCTCGTGTGTGGATCAAAAATGCTACTGCTGCAACTGCTAATACGTTATCATTGCGTGAATCGAGCTCCTCGTCCTCGTTCTATATTTAGTCATAAAAAGACTCGTCACGTAATAACTGCGATTGTAATAGAAAAAAAAGAGAGCGAATAAATGGAAAGGAAAAATAACTCGTTAACTCGGACTATCCATTTTTCATAGTATAATCTCGTGGCCGTGGAATCAAGCATTAAGTATAGTAAATGAATCGAAGAAATTACATCGAACGGAGATAAATTCATCGCGTCTCTATTTCTGCAGTTCTCAAGTTCTACTTTAATGAGATTCATCAATTGCTATTTCGCAATTATTGCACTAATTCTCACAGACGAAATATAAAGACTGAATGAAGGTGAATTTCATATTTGATATTCATAGTCGAAGCATCGGAACCTGCAGCTGTCGATGAGCAATTATTCAAAGTTCGTTTCTATTGAATAAATAATTATTATCTGACGAAGGAACAAGCACTTGAAATAATCAGATTCATTCAAATCAAATATAGCAGCCTCCAACTAGTTTAGATACATCGACGGAGAGTCACCTTTGGTTCATAAAAAAACACATACATGAAAGATTCATATATTATTTCACCAAAAAATATTCTTTTTTTAAACATTACATGATACATAAAGCAGAGCGAGTCACGCGACGGCTTATGGAAGTTCAAACAAAAACGGTAATTGGATTCGTGTTCCTTTTTCGTAAAAGCCCCTTGCGATCCTGCGTACGCACGTTGGGACTCTCGTCTTTGATTTTTTTCCTCGCTATTTTTTGGTTTCATTCCTACTTTTTTCTTTTCCTGCTTTATAATCTTTTACATTATACCCACTTTCGATCCTGACAGGTGGACACACCCGAGGGAAAGACCCGGTGGGACGAAACTACTCGTATTATTGTTTCATTTCTAGCCATCAAGTCTGTTTTGGATGATGGAGAAGGTTAACGTTGGGGCATTACTCTTTTTTTCCTCATATTATACCCTGCCGGAAAATCCTGCAATATATTTTGCGGACTAGGAAGGCCCAAGAAATATTCGAATCCCAAAGGTTTCCTGTATAAGATAACCCGGACGCGGTTGAAAGAAATATTTTTTACGATTCATCTTCGTTCAGTATATTCGACATTTAATAAGAGACGAAGTTTTGCTCGAGGGATATCTTGCTCCACGTTGTTGTTGTATCTTAGAGGACCTTGCAGGATCATGTAATTATCTCTTCGAAATCTACAGAGATTTCAAATCCCTTAGTAATAAAACTTTTCGCGGATATTGTTCTTCATACTTTGTTATAGTTCGTCTCTGGTACGAGAAAATAAAGTTGGCGTTCATCTGCAAGGACATTCACTTCATCCAACCGAAGAGAAGAAGAAAAAAAAGATTAGGAAGATCATATCTTGAAACATTTTCACTAAATTATTCACGATTTGGTTTCACTGCAGCTTTTTTTTTTTTCCTAATAATGAAAATTATTTTACATCGTGGATGTGTTAACGAGGTAGTACATTTTCCGTGTCACACGTAGGTGTGATGATAAATTATTCTTGTAATATAAACGACAAAGTTTAAATGAGTTTCTGAAGACAAAAGAAATGTTTCCCCTCCTTTCCTCGTGAAATTATATATTTTACTTTGTGTATTGTACGAAAATTGTTATAAAATTGTTATATGAAAGAGAATTAATTGTAAATTATGAGTACGTAAGAATCTAACCACGACGACCAATGTAATCAGTGATTAAGACACAGAAATTTTATTACTTATTTTATGTTTTTTCATGATGTACAGATTTTCATATTATGGTTACATTTCGTTGTTAAATTTGTTTCCTGATAGTGGCGTAATTATCAGAATTGAGGAGCTGATGATGATCATTACGGGCGAAGAGGATGGAAACGCGTCTTCTGGAATTGATTCATAGGAATTGTTTAAATTTGGAGAAAAAAAATAACTTTAACTGTGAAATCTCCAGCTGCTGTCATTCACACCGGTTTAACGAGTGGATTCAAAATTCATTCATCTCCACGGATAATAAGTTGAAAGTAAGCGAAGCCGATGTGGAAACGTTGGGGAGGTATTAAAGTAATATTTTCCTTTGTAATTGCTAATTCAACGGTGAGCTGAACTTTCTCTCCCTTTTGAAAAACCCTTGGCGGCTCTTTCCACCGTACGTACGTCTTGCGGATTACCTTTTTAAAATAGGGGGTCATCGCGATCACCATAAAAGCCTAAAGAAATTCTGGGACTCTATTTCCTGAAATTAACTAATAAAACGGGTTTTCCGCACTATACGTGTTGCATGTATAATAGCATTTTGTTTTATTTCTTTTTTAAACCTTGTCAACCCCTAATCTAAAGTATTATTTATTTCATACTGTTTTCGGTTTCAAAATCAAATAGATTAGAGAAGAGTAACATAATGCACAGTATTCAGAAGTACTCATTATCAAAGCTGGTCGTTAGTTCATTAAATTATCACAATAGCATATTATTTTCTTGCTTGAACTTTCAACCAGAAGCCACCTTCGGGCTCTAGGGCGAAAGCGTTAGTTTTGTACTCGATTCTTGGATGGGTCTTGGTGCATGGTAGCAAATCGCACTTGGCAAGCAAGTTAAATATAGTCACTTTCACTAGCATTAGAGCATAACGATTCGCAATACAAATTCTAGGACCTATTCCGAAAGGTATGTAGGCCGAGGGGTTGATGTTAGTTTTATTTTCGTCGCTAAACCGTTCTGGGTCGAATTGATCTGGATTTGGAAAATTCTTTTCGTCACGATGCAGAGAAAATATTGGAATCCAAAGGTTTTGGGAAGGTTTAATTTGCAATGGCTCGAGCTCAGGTAACGCGGGGGGTAAAGTGAACTTTGTGATACTAACTCGATCTACCAAAAAATTAGTTGTAAACGCTCTCAGGGTCTCATTGATTACAGCTTCCAGGTACTTCATCCCGTTTATTTTTTCGTAAGACACTCCCTCAGGATTCTTTTCCAGAATCTCATCAATTTCAGCCTGTAGTTTCTTTTGGACGTCGGGTTGTAGTGCAAGGATCTGGGCAGCAAAGCACATCGCCACCGTTGGAGCTTCCAATCCGGCCATAAGGAACATCAATCCTTGGGCGGCCATATCATCCAAAGTTGAGATCAATTTATCCTTCTTGTCTCTCGCTTGCATCATCAGGTGAACCATATCTGGTCTAACAATTCCTTCTCTGTCTCGTGTTTCTATGGTGTTCTTTAGTGTATTTTTGAAATAATTTGTCGCTCCAGGATCGACAAATTTGATGTTGAATAACCGAGCTATACCGGGAAAGCTCCTTAAAATGAAAACTTTGATTATCTGGAAGTAACTGAAAAAATCAGTGACTTTTAGCCCCGCCTTGTAGAACTGATTATTACGATCCTTCATGGAGTTTGTGGATAGTCCAAATGCCGTAGACGCGATCACGTCAAGGGTATGTCTTTTAAAAACGTCTTTCATCTCAAGTCCTTCAGGTTGCATACTTTCATTTGCCATGTAGTCGCCAAAATTAGTTCCACACTGTTGTACTATCTCAAACATCATTTTCATCTTGCTACCGGTGAACGCTGGGCTCAAAACTGCTCGCATATTTCTCCACTCGTCATTTCGTAGTGTGAAGAGTGTTCTTCTCAACATGGGTTCCGCTGGAAAATCAGCAAACATCTTCCGGTTTGGAAACACGTCAAAATGCTTGATGGCGATGTGTTTCAGCAGTTCGGGATCTCTCAGCAAAATAACTGGAGTTGTGAAATAGTAGAAACCAACGTACTTCGCGTCAGGATTAAGTTTGTAGGCTCTTTGTATTGCGTGCATCATCGATTCCCTCTTGAAAAATACTTTTCCTACGTTTCCGAATATTGGCCATGGCGTAACGTACGGGATACCATGCTTCTTGAAATAGGTATAATAACGGATATGGAACAAGTATAAGACCACTGCACCAGCTAATACCGTAGAAAGTATTGTCCAGGGGTCCATGATGGTCTGATATTTATGCAAAATATGCGATATATTTGTACTTTATCCACTGAACTCTTAGCTGTCTTACGTAAAGCTTTGATAACAGTGAATAAGTCTTGATTCGCGTATGTTCTCAGCTGCAGCTTGGTCAATCACTGACTGCCGACCTTCTCAGACTCGTCTACAATGTAGAATGACTGCATGGAGTTACACAACATCCCGTTCAGAATATGATGACGTATCAAGGCATATCTCATTGAAATCGCACTAGACTCTCGTGTTCACCCTCGCAGATGATTACCTTGAACAAAAGATATCTTTCTCTCTCTGCAAAATTAGATATCATTACAGTTGCAATGATACAATTGCTGTGAATAATGCAACCAGAAAAATTGTATAAAATGATAAAAATAACTATAGAACCTGTACTTTTACCTATACCTATTCGCTGTAGCTATCTCTGCAGTGAAATGCAGTGGATAGTGTTCATATTTATTGCTGATACCGGAGAACCGGACGGTAATAAACAAAAATGCTCTAAACAACAAAACAGATTATTTCTTCCAACCGTTGGGGGAATGTGCAACACAATCCGCACGATAAGAATAGACCAATTGTAAAACTTTTTCAAGAATCTTGATTACGACACTATTGCTTATTGCTGTCCAACTATCAATGTATAGAATTATGTGACACTATACATTGTATTGCTATAAGGCCTTCATTTTAAGACACTTTAGATTAAACTCGATATCTTTGCTGCGAAAATATTGCATAGCATCGCAGAATACAGTCTTCGGAAAAGTTGAATCTTCGGCGTTTGATGGTTGTCAACACACGATTGTTCAAAATTCTACATTATGGACATCACCACGAGTGTATTTGGAAACCTCGATTTGGCAAACTTGTGTCGTACTTCAACACCTTATCTGTATTACCATTGAACACCATCAAGAAATGTATAGTTGGCTTGGTGGTAGTTGGTGTCTTGCTCGAGGTCTTGCCATAAGAAAACTGTGCTCAAACTTTACTAAATTCCCAACTACCCCCAAGCCAAGTGTTGATACACGAGTTGAATAGCCATTGCTGAATCAGCGATTGAACATGATTCGAAAGACTGAAGATATTATCAATAATCCGAAATATATCCTTCCGTAGTAGCGGAGATTCAACCGAATGTTCAGAAAGAAATTATAAAAATCCGAATTGAATGGTTTGACAGATATGGATAAGCAAATGAACTAAATGTGTGTGAGAATTATGTCTACATTGAGGACGAACGTTCCATTGCAAGGATGTCATGAGGCTAAAAGTAACATCCATATTCGTTGCGTCAATAAATTTTGAATAATGTGGCCAAACCGGGTAGCACGATCCCGCGGGAAATCACTACATATCGTAGCTATTTGTAAACCGTACGTCATATCCACAGGGAAAAATTTTTTGACGATGATTCTGATACCTAAATTTCTGGATCAACAAATTTGAAAATATTATGAATGAATAAATTTCTGATAAAGGGACCCGTGCACAATAAAGATTCGCACAATTGTCGATGGCTTTTGTGATTCGACGAATCTTTTGAATCAATTTGATGTATCAATGATTCTGTTACATGAATAGAGGTGTGGAAACGAAAATACGGATTCAAAAACGGAGCAACACTTGCGAGGTTAGTGTTAGAATATTTGAGTGGCAGTATTAACAAAGTCGAGTGTACATTACGTTACCTCAGGAGTCAGAAAATTCCTCAATAATTATTCTTTCTGAGGTGGTTTTGTCATTCACCAAGCGTGAATGCCACTCTTTACAATCCGGGCACTTTGTAGAGAATATGTACTCATCCCCTCCCGAGAAAAATTGCGAAAACAAAAGAACACTCAAGTTCCACAGTGGTCGGAAAGGTGCAAGAGAGAACTGTTCGTTGATTCCTTCCTTTCTTCCCTTATTTCTCCTTCCCTATCTCCTTTTCGGCTATTAACGGAATTTGCATTTTATATACCAATATATCCGGCGATATACATTACTTCTTTTTTA
Source organism: Athalia circularis (assembly GCA_963978495.1). Lineage (NCBI taxonomy): Eukaryota > Metazoa > Arthropoda > Insecta > Hymenoptera > Athaliidae > Athalia > Athalia circularis. Next base: position 19,493,039 of record OZ021700.1, read on the forward strand.
TTACCCTTCTTCGAAAATTGCTATAAATCGACATTGCAGGTACATTAAAATTTCGGCATTAGATTCGAACGGAGCGCATTATATTCTCCGTATCTCCAACGCACTGAGGCCAACAGTGTATCTCTTGTGATATTTGCTTAACAAATAATAAAAAAACCCAGACCTTGACTGCAATGTTCTTTTGCTCCAGGAAGCGCACGGGTTATTAATGATACTACGAAACGCCCCGTGGCTTGGTACCGAGAGGACGCAAGAAAAGACAAAAAAAAAAAACTGCACTACCAGTGTTGTATGTGGTCAGATGGGTATTTATTATTTTTGAAACACATATAGCCCGGCAGAAGTTTCCCCTGCAACCATGTATGCGTATTCAAAGTACGTATGACTACTTTTACACATTTCATACCTTTACTACTAATCTGCATTAGATTATATGTTGCATAAATTAGACCCAATTTGTTGAAGTCAATATTAGGTGAAAATATGATGTTTATACATCCGCCTTGTATGTCACGTTGTATGTGGAACAGGCAAAGATGCGATATTCTAGCACTTGTCCGAACCATCATATTTCTCTTTCCATGGAGTCGAGGCCATTCAATTCCGAAAGTCCCATTCAACTCTGGAGTACGATAAACAAAACAACAATGGGTGACCTATTGTTGTTCAACAGTCGTATTCCTTTATCGACGCGTATACCTTCTATAAATGCTCTTGAGCTTAGATTTCTCTCTGGTCCACTATACCTATTCCACTTGCTGACAGTAAGATTTATTGTTACTTATAGCGCACGAGAAATGTAGATAATATTGCTTATATGTGTAGAAAGCTATCCACATCACTGATACCGGGTGAAGAAAATACCCTTCGAAATGTCACTCTCCAGTGACAATGAAGAGCGCACTTTAATATTTAGAAGAGTACACGATTAGTAATAAAAAGTGATATGGATCGTACAATTAATTTACCAGAATTAATTTCGTCATTTTTAATTTATCCGTAATGAATTTCCCCGCTCTCGTAAAAATTATTAAATGGCGTGAATTTGGAGATCAGAAGACTGTGCAGAGAAGAAGAAAAATATGGCCATATATTTCGGGTAAGTTTACGATGGAAATCGTTTAGTACCTTTCGCATAAAAACAAAAAAAAAAATATCTGATGACAACAATCATCGAGTTACGACTACAATTCACCACCCCACTGTACCGCCTGAAGCAATTTTAATTATAAGCATTCAACTTTTCTTCTTACCTTTCCTCAGAGTCCGATAGAGAATTTATCGTTAGTGTATATAGTTCTTTACTTTTATATACACCGCGTATAATTTATTTAATTTTATACCAGCCAAATTTTCTCTTCAGATCCGAGGGTCGGGCTCTCTGTTGAGTAAATACCAATCATCGAACGAAATTCATTCAAATTTTCATCTTTACTTTATGATTGGACGATTACGACGCCATAAATCGTGCCATTCATACCTGGCCCAGATAGTGCCACCTGATGTAGAATTCTATTCTCCGATTTTTAGCGTAACGATTATGTTAAAATTGGCGAACGTCGATCATTCCTCGGACACCGGGAACGTCCCCCTCGTTTTTTCTAGAACGGGTGTAGATAGAAGGGTTTGGAGTGAAGCCGTATTTTTCAAAATAATATCACGCCTTCCTCTTCTAAAGTGGTATCGTTCAGTCGGGAAGCATACCCGAGTTTTAATTAAGTGCATTACGACGTGCTTCATGATGGACGGTGACACCGATATGAAGAATGGCCGGGACCGGGAGAGTCATTATATGAGGACGACGGTGAGTTTATTACCTCATCCATACCTTGTTATTGTACGCGCTGAAAGCAACAGCGTACTTGCTTCCACGATTTTTGCAAATTTCCTGTATAAATATATTACATAGGATATATAATGTCTGTACCTATGTTATTGTTGAAGTAACCATTCGATGTTCCCGTAAATTCGAAATTACGAGACTCGAGACACTCTGCAATATCTGTGAAAATGTTTTACCGAGATATTGGCGGTGAAAACCATTTGTTATCACAGCTCGCCCTTGACTCGCGCTTCAAAAGCGTGACAAATTTCACCCGTTGGGTTCGAACGTTCGAGACATTTGAAAGACGAGGGGCAGGCGAACCGAAAGGTTAATTTTTTTACGAAACTTATGTAGGTATCCATAACAGATGAACTGCGGTTTACAGCTCTTGTTGTTCCGCTCGATTTCATGAAATCTTTTTTTATACGTAATCTTTGATCGGATGTGATAGGCGAATAAATCTTTTCCTCGTTTTCAACCGCATATTTACTTCCTGATCTCTGACGGTCAGATAAAACTTTGAATAAGAACTTGAAACTGGAATTACACTGCCAAACGGCTTACTTCCGCGATGTAACTTGGGCTCTACTACTTTGGTGTGAGGCAAGGAAACTTGGAATCCATTCGGCCATAGCTGCTGCCTCGAGCAGAACAACTTCAACTTTGCAAATCTACCTCTGAAAATGTCTTTTACTTTTAGTCATGGTCTTACAATTAGAGGCTTCCATAGTCCACCTAACAGTTACTGTCAGCTTAAATACAGGCAAGCTTAGCTGCGATTAGCTCCTGACATTCATCCTTGTTTTTATCTTCAAACAAGATATAACGTGATAAAAATTACGTGAACAACAAGTTTGAAAGTCTTCGTTCGGAAAAAAGTACAAGAATTATATCTTATTCGAGTGAAAGAAAAAAAAATGCCAAACGTAATAACTGAATTTAAAATACCCGTTGAAAGGTTCATATAAACATCACAACGATACAATCGTAACAAGATGTAGATGAAGACCGGAAAAAAATCTTCCTATGAAAGAATATCTCCATTTCCATAGATGAGTATAATACCTAGATTCTCACACAACTTTGTAACTAATACGGTAGTTAACGCCATCATTACTGGCTCATAGAAAAGTATGAATATAACTTTACTACTATGTATATGGACCTAACCACCACTCCCTGAAAAAGTACCGACATATTCTTAACTAACTGCAGGTATATTGCTTTACTTTGCTACGTGAACCCTCGGGGTTTTTCTTAAGTTAAACACTCCATTTCATTTCCACCTGAAGTTTGTCCAAGTTTGAAAACTTTTATAAAATTTCAAAAGATTGATCAAATAATCAACTGAGTAAAGCTTTTCCGTTTAATGTACAAACCACCGAATGCGATGGACTGGATATAATATTTGATCTTGGAAAAATCACATGGAAACGAAAGGCATTTTGTATAGTTTCAGAAAAGTAAATACCTGCGAATTGCCTTTTTAATATCTGCAATTATTATTTCGATTCTCGTATTTTAAAAAATTTTTTTTGTCGGTCGCTAAATCAAAAATTACCCAAAATTATTAATACCCATACGATGTACAGGGTATCTCGAAACTAAATGCAACAATTTAAAGGGTTGAAAACCCTTTTCACAATGATTTTTATTACAAACATGACATTGCTAATAGCGATAAGTTATGTTTGAACACAACACATTGTCTTCCCCGAGTACATTTCGACGCAAAGCGCAACTTTTTAACCGGTCATATTTTGGGAACGGTACTTCGGAAACCACATGTCACTTATGTGTGTGAATTTACTCAGCTCGGCCCCTTCTATCATCCCTTTAAATTTATGCATTCAGTTCTGAGACACCCTGTAGACACATGGATTCACATAACAACGTATTTTATAACTCTGTAAAACTTTCTCCACTAACTTCTTTTTTTCAATACGGGTTTTGCGTGACATGATCTGATAATGATGATGACATACAACTATCCACGATGCTACTCACCCGCAATGTCTAGATATATTTTAGTAACGTAACGTTAATCTAACGTCTCGGAACAATGCGATACCAAATTATAACAAAATTTATGTAATCATTTATGATTAAATTATCAATACTCTGAAGGCTCTGGGGGAATATCACCACCAAGCTCGATCACCTTATTATATTTACCATAATCTCAAAGCTCGTGCAAAGCGTGCGAATTTTTATAATCCCCATACTTATATGTAAATATCAAAATACGTAAAATATGCATTAAATGAATTTAGATCGTTCCACAGTTTTCACTCGTCTCTACAACCATAAATGTGATTTGACGAAATCTCGCTATTCTTTTATCACATATTTTCTCACCACGTTAGTATCCGTGTACTTTGAATAGTATAAGTGTGACTTATACTGTAACGTAATTTGTGTTCTACTTTTGAATTTAAGATGCAGTTTAGCAGACCGCGGTATCTTCGGCGCTCGCGTGATATAAACTCCATTTGACGCCCTCAGCGGTTCTCGGTTATACTGTTACACTTACAACCTCGCTTGTAACTAAGTATACAGCTACCTATACGTATATAGATGTAGTACGAAAATTCTCTGGCTAGGTGATAAATCTTATTATCCAAGCAAAACCAGGCTAATACTTGCGCACCGTTGCCGACGGCAAAGTGCATCATCCTATTGGTACATGCTCGAATCTATATCTACTAGCATGCTGCTCATGCACACGCGTGTGATATTATGACCTGCGAATGACAGGCTCCATGCACGTATGCATCTATATTTCGTTATGGTAAACCTACGGGCTAGTGATATTAGGAACAGACATCGGCCAGACCTGCTGGGTATTTTATCTATAGGTATAAAATGCGGAGATCTAGCCATTGCATTGTACGCGCAGAAAACAAGCACAGTTTTCGAAGTGAAAGGGGAAGAATTTTTGAAACGAAATTGTGTTATGTACAACAACACCGTTGAATCGAAAGCAATATTCTTCAATTCTTCAATGATGTTTATTTTTTTGTTTTTCAAATTTAATTCCGAAGACATTGTGTTACTAGTTTATAGAATTATGTCAAATATTCGAAATTGAACATTTAGGGAACACCTATTGTGTCAGTTGAGTTAATAATATTAAAACCCCTATTCACCGCACCCATTACCGCGAGTAATTTCTGTGTCTAATTCCTCCCAGCATACCTGAAATTTTCGTCAAGTTTTACAGCTCTAACCGACCACGCTGTGGTGCGGTGAACGGTAACTTCAGCGATGTTAATTTGATGTAAAAATTCACTGTACAGGGATGAGTCGATTTTACTCCTACTCGTTTTTGCTGATTTATTAAATCTATATAATTATTGTTTGATCAAGAGAATTCCTTCTAATCGCATTGCTTATTATAGGCATTTAAATTAATCACGGTGCGTGAGACAAGCTCCAAATGCCTGATTACGTATTCCGTTGGTATATAGAGTACAACTGAATTGCATATTATGATAATCAAAAGTCCGCGTTTTATACTCTATAGACAACCGCCATAATCAACCTCATCGATTCTTCAATTGGTTATGACAATTTTCTACGTACATGATTCATCCGGCCCCGTGCATTTGTGGAATTGATACTTGCTGATTTTTTTTTCAACCTAAAATACATAAATCATAAAACGATTTCGATATTGTGTGACCTGGTATCTGCAAGATTGGTTTGATTGTTTTACGCTGCGTGTGTGTTCAGTTTTTATTTACCTGGGAGAATTGCGCTACTGCCAAATGTGAACATCGATGATCACATATAAGCTGCTTGAATCAATCTCATACTGACCTCCGTGAACCTGGCACCCGACTTTTGAAAAAAAATACAAAAAAAAGCTGAAGAAGTTGCAAATCGTTTGTAGTTGTTTGTAGTGAAAAAAATTTCGTTTGTAGTTCAATGGTTTCCGAAAAAACGCGAGGTCAAAAATCGGCTCGCACCCCACTTTGACCGAACGGAACCAAACAACGTCTATCCATCGTGGAATCGTTTGGAGTTGTTTGTAGTGAAAGAATTTTCGTTTGTAGTTGGACAGAAAAAAAGTTAGAGCACTTTTTTGAAAATCCAAAATGCTAACTTTTCCATTTTTAGGGGTGCGAGTTTGTTAATGGTCCCGATGCATTCAGAATCGTTTGTAGTTGTTTGTAGTAGAAGAATTTCTGTTTGTAGTTGAACCGAAAAATAATTATATTTTATATTATATATAATCAATTTTCATGTAATCCTTTCATTAGTTTGAAATGTTGGGTTTATCGATAACAAAAAACAATAAATAAATGTAATGAAATTCAGATCTTTCAAATCAATTTTCAAAAATCATGATCTTTTTTCAAAGAATTCTTAATGTCAACGCAATTTTATCAAACAAAAAAAAAGGTCCGGTTTGAATAAATAAATCATGAAAAGAAAAGAAAAAACACATGAAAGATACGCCACAAAATTTGAAAAAAATGTTCTTGTCTCTCATTAATACGATAAACTTTGGTTACATTTGAAGGAATGAAGGTTTATTATGATAACGATTTCGAATAAAATTACACAATAAAATGACTCGCACCTTGAACGAAAATTCTTTCACTACAAACAACTACAAACGATTCTGAATGCATTGGGACCATCAACGAACTCGCACCCCTGAAAATGAAAAAGTTAGCATTTTGAATTTTCAAAAAAGTGCTCTATCTTTTTTTCTGTTCAACTACAAACATAAATTTTCTCACTACAAACAACTTCAAACGATTCTGAATGCATCGGGACCATTAACAAACTCGCACTCCTAAAAATGGAAAAGTTAGCATTTTGGATTTTCAAAAAAGTGCTGTAACTTTTTTTCCGTCCAACTACAAACGAAAATTCTTTCACTATAAACAACTACAAACGATTTCGAATAAAATGACACAATAAAAAAACTCGCACCTCAAACAATGACAAAGTTAGCATTTTGGATTGTCAAAAAAGTGCCCTAACTTTTTTTCTGTTCAACTACAAACGAAAAGTCTGTCACTACAAACAACTACAAACGATTTGCAACTTCTTCAGCTTTTTTTTGTATTTTTTTTCAAAAGTCGGGTGCCAGGTTCACGGAGGTCTCATACTGTAACTGGAAAATTGAAATAACTCGTGAATTTTGACAACCACCTTATGAATCCTATGCCCCTGCGCTGGTACAGTTAAATAATTAAAGTTTTAACCCATCTGTAAGGTGAGGCACCGTTTTCAATCAACCTACTAGATGAACCCCAGCTGCGTTCAGAGTCCTATAAACTTCACTGTGCTTTGTCTCGATCTGTCAGCGCTGGTGGTCTATATAAGTTTTACTGCTGCAGAAATATCGTTCACACTTTCTTTTTGGTTCTGTCGCGAAGTTGAGATTAATGATACGTTATATCCGAGTGTATAGGAACTATTCATTTTTTCTATTTTGTTTTCTGATTGTCACCAGTATTATTATTTGGTTATTTATATTTTTTCCATCAAACTGGTTCTGTAAACTGGTACGAAACTTTAACAGATCCGAATGAATGAAATTTTATTGAAAAGGTACAGATTATGCAAAGGGTGAACAAAAATTCCCAAGTGTGAAAAGAGCATTAGTTTCTGCGAAATGAGAAGACTGGCGTTTCTTCGAGGCATTTGAAAAAATTTCTTCACAGTAAAACAAAAGCATTTCGAGATCGTCGCATGAAAAGGGAATCCAATACACACGTTTCAGCGAATTAAATAGAATCGTCATATTTCTTTTCAACTTTATCACACCAGTCATTATTACGTAATTATTATTCAAAAAAATTTGAAAAAGAAAAGACAAAAAAAAACAACAAAAGTATAATGATGGGCAGACTTATCGCGCGAATCGATTCGTACAACAGCTTTTTTAATTATAGATTTTAATTGAATCAATTCCAAGTCCGACTATTTCGGTCTGACATTTAAATATAATTAAAAGTTCAAGAACTATCTGGAGTGTACCTATACATATGTGTATAATATATCGGTACCCTTTAGCAGTTTGACGAATTATAAATTTACTCGCGTTTAGCGTGAAATTCGATCTATGCGGCTTCTTGTGGAGGGATATTGATGTCTTGCGTCAACCCATTTTCGCGTTGAGTACATCTCCATTCGAATACACGAAATCATATATTATGGGATTTTAAAGCGCGATATCCCGATCTACAGCTTCAAAGCAACACAATGATGAAATCTGCTGTTTAGCCGATTAGATTAAAAGATCTGAAAATGCGACGAGTGGAATAAATGCATTTCATCAATATTCAAATTATCAAATCCATTGTTACGCGACAACAAAAATGTTCTTGTTCAATCTTAGAGAACGAATGATATACTTTATTCTCCACAATTTGAAAAACAATCTTCTTGATACCTCGCCTTCTGCATAGTATTTCATACTTTGCAATTTTGTTCACTTTATTTAACAGTGTCCTCCACTTTCTTGACAATTACGGTATTCTGTTTCATAATCCTCAATATGTACGTACCTCGTATACTTACGTATCGAACGTAGGTAAGGCAAATATTTATAAAATGTTTCAAAATTAATCAACCATGCATCGTCAAGTCCGCAGTATACAGAGTGGGACGTTTCCCTGACGCTCGTCACGAATATCCTGAAAATTAAACATTTTTTAGAAGAAAATTTCGAAGAAAAATTTCACGGTTCATACAGGGGCGACAAAACAATGTTCTACACTTGTGCATTTCAATCGGTAGACAGAGTCAACTTTCGAATGACTTTAACACCGTCTAACGAACAAAAAGTACATGTTCCCCTTTTCAGACCATAAAACTTTATTTAATAATAATTTCCTCAAAAACTTTTGCCAAATGAAATATACCACCCTATATATAAAATACAAGGTATACTTTGAAATGGTTTGCTATACAACATATGTGAAGTGCAGTGGTACGACGACTTTCAATATTTAATCTATCCTTCTGCTTCGTACTTATATGACTATATGTATATTTAGATTGTTCTGTTTCCACTGTGCTAGATTCTTTGAAACATATTATCGCGTAAATGCGTGCAGAGAGTACCACATAAGGGTAGTGGAAAACATTCGTTACGCCCACATAAATAATGATCTAAAATTTTTTCTTATCGTCCATCTTTTTTTTTGCTCCTCTCCAAGATTGATTATCCCAGACGCGCGTGTGTAACCCATAATCACTCGACTTACAACATAAACTTTTCACCATAAAGGGCTTCTTCTGCAAAGTTTCAGAATAAAACCGAAAAAAAGCATTGAATTTAGCTCTCTTAGAATGACTTAATTTTCATTTTTTTCGCATATACGCTCTTCTGGCAGCCTCAAATTATAATACTCAAAGTCTATACGAACTTCCCCGAAGCTACCTAAGGGAACAACGTAATCAAAAAATTTCTTGAAAATGAAAATGTTCACAAAGAATTCGTTTCTTCTTTCACCACATTACACTGAAACTAATGTAATTGACGCGTCTTTTTTTTTTCTTTTACTTTATTCGCTTCCGTGAAACACGCCCTCATTTCGGCAGCATTCGCAGTCTTTTTTCGTTTCATTTTTTCGTGAACGACACCCTTCTATAGTTATTAGCCCCTTGATATATTAATATGATTATAGCAACGGTCCATACACTGTGCGGTTTGCCATTGTTATACCATTTGTGCGGGAAATTTCCGACAGAATTATATCTATCTACATGTATAGATCGAAGAACAGTTCCCCGATATCTCGTGGTTATATCTGTACGCCGTGAACCACGATCCCTGCGACTAACCGCAACCTCAAATTATCGTCTTCGATCGCGTTCGCCTCGCAGCTGATAATTCAACCCCCAAGCCCACCCTTGTCCCTAGGCACAACTTTTATCCTGCACGTCAATGGCCACCGCCCTCCCGCGCTTCGTTTTTCTAGCACAGACAAAACCTTGCCATATTGTATAGATATACCTATACGTCTATGTCTTTTGGAATCGTTATCTATTTTTGTTTTTTTTTTCTCTTCAGTGAATCTGTCATCTCATTGTCCACGGGCATAATCTTCATACCAGTTACATAGGTATGCAGTTGAAGTGAAAATATATCAGAGGGTTGGCATAAACTCGACCTGAATTAGGGGTAAAGGAAGCATACCTGTAAAAAAGAAATCGAATGACTATTATCACCGCTAAAAGGATGAGAGATTTTCGCCACCGAATAACCATTCTCTGGGCACATATTAACGGTAGGTAGATAATAAAAGTCAGGGTATGAGGTGTATACTGCGTACATAAGGAGCCTGATGAGTGCGGTTTTGTGTGGGCAAAGTGTTAGGGGCAAGGAAAAAAAAGGCAGCCACTCAAGAAGAGGCAAAATGGTGGGTGGGACGGGTAAAAGTCAACGACGATAAACATGCAGGGAGAGATGGAAGATATTTTTACCTCTTTTTTCCATTTTACATATAGTATTAGGAAAAAAAAAAGGGCAGAAAAAACTATTTATATGGCTGATTATAAATTTGTGAAATTTTTTTTTTTTTTTTTCAGATGAAGAAAACTATATATATACAAGGTGATCGTGAGAAAGAGACGCCCAAGGAAATGAACGTGAAAACCATACGTGAATTAATTTTGATTGGAAGAAACCGAATTGAAGAGCGGGACTGCAGTGTATTTCTCTAGTGAATTGTCAGTCGTGTCGCCTACGCATTCAGCTTGCAAATGAATGCAGAAATAAGAGGAGGAAAGCTTTGGGTCAATCGTAACCCAGGTATCAAAAATTTATGCGATCCAAAATTTATGCAGTGGAAGGAACACGGACGGGTTTTCCTCAGAGTTTTATGAACTCGGTATTTTTGTACAGTTCAGCCACATTTCAGGGACCATGGGTACAGTCAGTAATATTTCTTCATTAAACCCGAGATTAAACCTATATGCCCATGCATATTGATTCGAAAACAGGAAACTTGACTATCTTTATAAATCGGAGTCCAACCTGCAAATATACATCAGACTCGAAACCTTCTTTTTTTGATTCATAAACATCCGACGACGAAATTCGACGAAACAGTAATTTTGAGCTAATTTCGACTATTCAACCATGCTCAGAATCTCGCTCATAACACTATAACAATCAAATAAAATATAGTGGAATCAATTAAGTTAATTAATTAGTCAAGTCAAATTTTTAGAATTTATTCGTTACTGCGAAGTTCTTTAAACTGGAGACAAAATTGAAATTTTTCAGGGTCCAACTGTCGAGCGAGTAGAAAAAAATATCCGCCTCCGATATCCAAAATTGAAGTGAGCGCAGTCCTACGAAATCTCAAAAATGTTCAGCATTGAATCCTGCACAGTTTCAGAACGTATCGGTTGCACGTTTGTCTCATCGTCCATCGATCCTGTAGGTCAAAATAGTCAAGGTACATATATACTTTTATTCGACGACCAAACATTTCACACCGCCTGAGGGGAAAACCAAGTTGACCTTGATTTCACCTTAATAGGGTCACCTGAAAGACAATCGGTAACGCGAAGTCTTCTTCCCCTCTCTGAATCCTAGAATTTTTGCATCCGAAATTTCTTCTAGCCAATCTCATGGGCTTGCACTTGATGAAAATGATTTAATTAAAATGAGAAGCCCTGCGTGGGTGTACGCTATGTTGAGCTTTCGAGAATCGATCATATTGTGGTAAAAATTCTAGGTAGTATTTTCGCGTCGTAGCTAACTATCGAGTACGCAAATTTTCTACAAAAGTATATAAACACGTCTACTGATAAATAAAACGACCAAGTAGCTTTGGTACGGAAAATTCAATTTTGATGAGGCACCTCATCGCTGTTGCGCTTATCTGGAGTCTGCGATAAACTACTACATGCCACATCACATTTTCGCTCCTCTGAATTAAGTGTGCGTGGATTCACCATGAAATTCATAGGTTTATACAGGGTGATTCTAAATTCAGTGCCGTCCTTGTAAAGGGTGACAGGGTGAACCAAAAGGAGTAATTTGAGATAAGGAATCCATAGTCGGAGCCGTCGCGTTCAGGAGCTACAGGGCATCGAAGTTCGCAGGTAAAGAACCTGGTCAACAACTGGTCGTTGGCAACACAACGCGCGTCCCCTACTTGAAAGCTGTAACACGCTCACAATTTAGAAGACAAAGGCTTCAGGTTGTGATCCATTTGTTTTGTGTATTATTTATCAATTTTTTAGTTTTTAATTATTACAGAAAATCAACATACTTGCCAGCGAGCAGGCGTTTAACCTGCGACCTCCGATGCCCCGTAGCGCCTGAACGTGACACCCTCGACTATGGGTTGCTTAACTCGAATTACTTCTTTTGGTACATCCTGTTGCACCTTACAAGAACGGCACTGAATTTTGAATCACCCTGTATAGTGGCTGTTCGTGATACAAGATCAGCGGAATATTCGAGACTCAAGAGAGAATTTCCAACCTTCTCGCATCCGCGCTCCCAATACTAACGGTTGTGTAAGATAAATGTGTAACAGACGCCGATGTTATCATAGATTCTATTCTGTAGATCTTGGAAATCTAAAAGTAAACCCGTAGAGATCAGTCAAATCTTTCAGCACTGTGTACCGATAAAAAGGATCGTGGCCGAGTTTTTTAAAGTTAAACGGAAACCACGACGTAAATATATACCATATGAGGCGGGTTGAAGAAAATACTCCAGTTTTAGATTTCACCGATCTTCGACATTTTGGCGGTTCGTAGTGATTGGAAGACAAAAAATTATTGACGAAGAAGCTTTAGAAAAAACCATAATGTGTATCGAATATTCTAAGCTACAGTTCAACAATACGTTGATATCTCGCAGAGGTTTTTTCGTAATTTTTTCAAATTTTTCCATTCAATTTTCTCACTTGTTGAAAACGAAAAAAGAAATTATCGGGCAATTGAACAGCAATCGACAATAACGTTGTAAGCAACAATTTTGGAAATTACACAATTGATATATTCGGGTACGGTCGCCAGTTATGATAGAAAGGGAACGGTTGAAATTTTTTTGTAAAACATCATCCACAGGTAATTATGTATGAAACATCCTACACTATGAATACATATTATATATCTTCGTGCCCCTCAAAACGCTTGTTCCGTTGAACAAATAATATATCCCTTTCATGGCATTAGCATTCACCTGGATGCGCGATGCTCTTCATACTTTCCACTTGCGCAATAGTGAACTATTGTTCGTTATAATCCTGTTTTACCGCGGTACAGGAACAGATTATATTTTTGTAAATGTTCGATATTTTTTCATCGCTATTATTAAAAATTAAACAAACGTTATGAGTACTTGGGCACATAAAATGGTGTTATTCGAAGTAATAACGAAGCTCATTATTGCTGGTATAAATTTAGTATAAAACATGAAATCATTGTCGAATGCGTAACATTGTACTTCTTTTTTACATCTGTACACATATAAAATTCAAAACATCTGAGTTGAATGATTCATGAAATTAATCGCGAGTTTAACGTATGTGGATGGATTAAAATTTTTACATCATATCTGGTCCGAATGGTATTTTTCAATCCAATATTAACGACCGGCAAAACTCGCAATCCGAGAACTGCAAACTTCGCATCGCCCGAATTGAGTAAAGCCACATCTGCTTCAAATGAGGGCTGTTGAATTAGGTGTTCCTAAAACATGATTCGTATTTTTTAGATCGTGTACAGGTAGAATTTTGTCGAAATTCCAAAAAAGTGGGATATTTATAAATCCAGCTATTTTTCACTGAAATAATCGTACGTTTCGAAAAATTCAAGAAGAGCGCACTATATTTCGAATAATAACCGAATCATTTTTTAATCATTACTCAATATATCTGTCATTACTGAACGGATTAATGCCAGTATTCGCATAATTTTATAGCACAAATCAATCATTCCGCAAAAATCTTTTCTAGTAATCGTTCGCCCCCAGTCAATGAGAGATATAATGCATTGCTGCAAATTTGTTGGGAATTAAATTTGCCTACTGTGGAATTTGTTCTTCAAAAACGCTACGCTACGAATGATTTGTTTTGAGTAGGTATGCTGCAGAAATAGTGAAAATCAATCTGTATAGAGGCATAATCCGGTGATATTGAAATTCAGCTAAAAATATGTCATGGACGCGTATACCCAACCATTATCCAATGACAATGCATTCAGATTCAATAGACTGACGAACTATGCGACTACCTGATTGCAAATAATCCACGTTAATCAATTACGCGCTGAATTCATTTTTAATGAAATCCGATATTCCACGATGCTTATTGAACCCCGCATACCGTAATGTAAGTGCGCCTTTCAACGAATAAACGAAATGAAACATTGACGATGGAACTGCAGAATGTATACGTGCACATGAAGCTATACAGTGCGCTTGCATCGGTTTTGATTGTGAATTTGTCGAATCAGATACGCGCACATTCTATGGCAATATCCGTTATAATCCATCTACGAATGGGTGCGTATAATTGATTTTTTTTTTATTTTTATTTTATTCTTCGCATCTACCTTTCCACCCATGATGGAGATAATCCTCACCGATTGTGATTCAAAAATAGATCGAATCAGAAATATTGGTGATTAAAAATTTTACGAGTATAATACTAACGAAAGATTAGATCGTCCAACACAGGATATCGTGAATATTCTTATTCCAAATATTGAACTTCCAACAACTTCGGCATACGCCAACACACGCAGCTGCTATCGAAGAGCAATTTTTCTCATTGTTAGACGGTATGTGTATAAAAACGTATATAATAGCTGTCAAAAACGAGAAAAAGAATTCCCACGCTTAAGCTTACAGGCACAGAAATTCACCTCTTCACCCCAGGCTTACGGAATCGTTACTTTTTTATTTTATTTCAATTCTTTTTACTCATTTATTGATTCAATTTATAAATAGACCACGGACGTCTCACAGTGGCATATTATGAATGAAGAAAATGCTGATGACTTTTACTGTCGCGATCACGCATAATATGTTCTGAATTTACAAGAAGCGCATCTGTAGCATAAAAAAAGAACAATCGCTTGTATACAATATCTATACGTACTACACCTACCTGAAGTTTAAATGAAATTTATCATCATTACAAAATAGAAATTTCATCCGTCGCCGCACTTCCTGTCTGACTATAGCAGAGATTTTGAAATTCCATATATCACGCATAGTGTATGCGTGTTAAATGATCGATATGATTTGGGCTAATAAATTGAATCGAACTCTATCAGGTGTATACTTAATATCGCTACATCGTTTCCGCTCGATGTAACGTATAAATCTTTTATACTATATACAATATTATATTATATATACGATCCACACCGAATAAAATTGATTTATAAATTCAGGCTTATATTCTTATGCCGGGTGCATATGTTCGTGAGAAATGAAATATAACAACCGCCACCACGTGGTAGTCGTCTAAATCTGTTCACTTTACAGATATTGCTACTAGCTTTTACCAATATCAATGTATAGGATACGATTTTTTTTTCTTAAAATGTCGGTTGAGACGTATCACGTTGTTTAATTGTCGTCCACATACATGTATGTATATCTACGGACTATGGTACGGATTAAACTAACTTCATTAGCATACCTTTATTGAGGTACAGGTATGATATAACCGTTCGCAAACAATAACAAAGATCTATGTTTACTACTCAGCTTTAACGAGATCGCATTTCGCCCGACATTCTGACATCATTTGATTAATTAATTGATACAAATTACCGTAATTTTACCCTAATAATAATCTGTCGTTTCCCGACGAATACATCGACCACGAAAGATTAAATTATACTATTCCCATTATAGTTTTGAGGTACTCCGTGAAGATTTCGAACTATATAGAGCACTTTTCGTGTACATTCACGTTACACATAGTTTCTCAGCGGATTCTACATATTATACTGTAGATGATTCTGGTTTTAACAAACCGTCAATACACCTTCACATTCAACGCGAACTCGTACGCATGCTGAATATATCCAACATTACAATTGAACTGTGGGAATGCAGCTGCTTTTGTATAATGCGAAAATCGCGAATAATTGCAGTAACGGAGTGAAATTATGCTCGGTGAATCAGATGATATTAAATCCATCCACAGTGTAGATATTGATATAATTGTCTCGAATACAATATTAGTACTCATATTGACTGAAGCGTTGATTTCTGATTTGTTTTTCTTTTTAATTTCCTTCTCCTCTTCGAGTATCGATATATCGATCGCGAACATGATGTCTTTTTATCGTGTAACTGTATTTATATAATGACGTTTAGCATTAGAGATTGTTATTATTCTCTGCATGGAGTAAAATTGATTATGACCTACCCAACGTGATGTGAAATGGCTGATTGATTGCCCACAAGTTTCACAATAATAGATTTTCTTTGTTTTATTCATTCATTTGATGATCTTTTTTTTTGCCACTGCACAGATATACGTCGCGGTTTAAAATCGTTCTCATAATGGCGGTTTATTTTTTCCAACTTGCAAACAACGGGCAGTTGGGTTTAGATTTTCATCCTACAATAACGAGGATTAATTATCATGGTGTGTATCTGCATCCCCCTGAATAATGAATGAACTTTTTATCTTTAGCCGTATAAAGTGCGCGTGGGCTGTCATATTTGCCACGAATTTTCCAATTATAGACTCATCTGATACCTAAAGGTATACCTAAAGATAATTGACGTAGGATTCCGTCAGGGCTCCGTTCTAATAGACATGAAATTGGTACGCCTTAATTAAACGATGAACTTGATAAAAACTACACTCATTATCACCGCAACGATCAGGAGATCGCTCAGGCTTTTCTCAAAGAAAGGAAATGTTAATTTCGTTGAAAAATTAACGTCCGCCAATGACAATCTCGACTACGAACCCGAACTTTTTTAATTTTTTCTAAGTTTCTTCAGGAACAATTACAAAGCTATGAAGCGATGCCGGCTGCAGAATTGTATAAATTCTTTTCTTTTTTTCTCAGTATGTGATATGGTAATATGTAGTGTGAAAGTTTTTTGCCGATTTATTTGCGTTAGAAGTTTCTAAGTGGTGCATATGGAACGACGTTCCTTTACAAGAATTGTATCAGCATCACGAGGTTTCGATATATATCAAAATTTAATTTACCAATAAGTCACTCAGACGACATCTTCGGGGTGCTATACGTACACATAGACATTACGAATGGTATTAAATTGTGTACCATATTTCGAATAGTTTCATTCATCTGAAAGGTTTCTTATACGCGCTTTATAGCTTTTATTTCATGAACTCGTGCTTTGCTGGGCTGGATAATTCTTAGAGCGAACTCGAGACGTATATGGGTGCAGTACATGAATAGTATCGTATCTTGAAACTCACGCGGGAGAAGTCCGAAAATAAAAAATAACAGGCAATAATAATCATCATAATAATAGTGAAAGTAAAATAAAAAATGATAAATATATAATTGTTTCCGAAAATAATATCCTCTCAACAAAAATCGAAATAGAAAACGAGAGAAAAATAATGCGACAATCATTATTACTGACATTATCTTCCGTGCAGTCATCCGAGTTGGGTATCGATTACTCCTCACAGTATAGATATATACATTTAAGTATACCTATACACTATGCCATGTACATATATAGGTATACATATAAACTTTCCATTACGTGAGAATTACATTTTAAAAAACAGCCGTCTCTGCACAAACGGAAGAGCAAAAATTCCCGGGGGATTTGAATGAATATATTTTTTAATCACCTAAATATTTCTTCATTGTTTGCGGAATGAGCAAAATTTGAGAAGTTCGAGTATCACACGCGATATCCGCTCGTTTTTTTTCCGTATCTCATCAATAAGGATGAATGACTTATAGTAACTATGATTTTAGGCGCCAATGAAATTTGCCAGCGTTTGATCGTAAATATTCTACACCAACTTTGACGTCACTGCGTCGGGTAAGCTGACTTTTCGAATATAGTTTATCATGTATATGTATACATCTACATATACATGTTTCATGAAAAATGATTTGGCCAGCTTCCGACATTCGCGTTTTATTTGATCACCGTAGAGCTATACCACATACGAACTACCAAAATCATGACATAGCTACGATAAAATAACGCATTCTATGACCATAAATATATTTTTCCATATTCTAAAAAAAATTGATTACCTCCAAGTTGTGTCGTATATAAGTACCTATTCAGGTATATCGTCGAAGGGTAGCGTTCGCCATAAAGTTTGTGTCGGAATTCTAAGCGTGAGGTGAAAATTAACTTACGGGGGATATGAAAGAAACGAAAACTGACCCGATGTATTATAGTCACTCTTTTGTTCCAACGCATGGGTTGGAATGAGTTCGGGGGCTCTTTCAATATAATATCGAACCAGTATACGTATAGCCAACGTCATGCATCAGGAGCATTGACGTGATCGTCCGTTAACCCGACGACGCTCCGCGTGCGGTCGTAATACGTTAGGTTCGTGGAGCGGCGCGATAACCGAATTGTCCATATAAGTCTAGACACCAAACGTCATCCACACGAGCCACGAACGACCTTCGCGTAAGGTCTGTTGCTCGTAGAACTATCGAAAATAGGGGTCATCCACAATTTGCCATATTCGCGCTCACCCTACGATTTTTAGTTGCTGACCTAGAGGTATACAATGGTATATCCATATTATGTACAAGCAGAACACCGAAATTAATCACTCGGTATTCCTCCACCGACGGCATATGACTGATTACTTTTTAATCTGTTATCACGTCACTGCTTCACTGGCAAAGGCGTATACAGGTCAATGTCTTTTTGACGACTAAACGCGATCATATATTCATTTTACAGGAGCAGAAATGTCCACGCTCGTTCCAATTTCTGAGGTATATTCTCCTCATTGAAAAGAAGAAACAACAATCGCAGTCAAACAGGGATGCATGCACCACCTCTGCGTTTAAGTATATGCAACTTTGTAGTATTCCGCTTTCGTACTTGATCATCGTTATTTTGAATTTCAAAGTTTTTATTCAAATCTAGTTGATATCCAACGATTATTATTATTATTATTATTATTATTATTATTATTATTATTATTATTATTATTATTATTATTATTATTATTATTATTATTATTATTATCAGTCAAGGATGCAAATTTGCCGGCCAAAATATGTATCGCGAAACTGCGGGAGTTCCGAATGGCAAAAAACATCTTCCACAATAGTGTTACGTGTCATCGGAAGATGTGATTTCAGTAATTTGTCGACGCGCAAGCTGTCCATAATGAGCGTCCCCCACGTTCGAACCTTATGGGCGGTTACGCTATTTGGAGAACTAATCCAATACGCCCCCCAGAAATTCATGAACTCCCAATAGACCATGAAAACTTGAAAATCAATCGGCCGAAACCAGACAGGCAAATGACATCGAAATAGAATCTTTATAGAGGAAAGATTTGCATCAATTTTGGAACACTTTGTGGTACAGGCTCATCGATCTCTTCGACATGCCCAGATGCATCAGAATTGTGGAAATAAAACGACCGTCAGATTATTTTGTCACTCATCGTCCGAGCAGATAAACCTGCAAAAGTTTAATCGAAATAGGATTTTATTGAAAAGGTTATACGACACAAAAGTCAATTAATCTCATCTCACGACCAGCCGGTTTTCAGTATCGAATCGCCTCTACGGAGTAAAAATCTCGAATAATCCTCGTATACTTTTATAGATCGTCGAAATATACGTAGTCACAGCATGTAGACAGCTGCAATGGGATATGCCCGCCGTACCTATTAATATTCCTTTTGCTAAACACAGTGCGATTTCATTCTCGTAATTAAACAAGTTAATTGCTTCCGTGTGCTTCGTCACTTTGCGAATAGGTAGGTAAATATACTGCGGGAAAGCATAACACCCTTGGCCTCCGATTCCACGGAGGCCAAGAATCAACCATTCCTGAAGCTGCGTTGACCAGTCGGTATAGGTACACCGAAAAACCGGCATACTCATTTTCAGTATGTTTCCATACTAATGAATTCCTCTGATGCAATCATTTAATCATTTCAGTATGTTTTCCTCACTCGTGATAATCGTGAGATTTCCCTCTGAACTTCAGCATACAAGTAATATACAGCGCGCTATGGTGGTCACTGACGCTACAGACTGTCTTTTGCTGCCACCCGTCAACGCCAGTGTCGTAGCGTCCTTTACCGCTGTTCGGAATAATACGCAGCGTTGCTAAACCTTTGTAGTTTGGGTGAAAACGAAAAGGCATGGTTCCTACTTTCTGGACTTCACACAGTTCGATCAAATGAACATTTCCATTCTTATGAGGTTGAGACCCACTACTCGATGGTTCTTTGTTCAATATGATGATCTGGTGTCATTTTATCCCAGCAAATGTCGAATAAGGTGCCAATGGCATATCCTACGTAATAGTTGTAATCATAGAATAATTATTTTTGTCGGTAAAAACTTTCGTTCCGCTTCATCTTTTTGCTTGTCATTTGCACGATCCCATTTCTTCGACACTCTCTGTGATGAGAAACATTTCATAGTATTGAAATATATCCTCTCGAAGATATTAGAGTATATTCTTCATAGTTAGAAGAAAATATACCAAATGCTACGGGTACAAAAAGCGGATAATATACTAATATTTTAGAGGAAAGCATGCTAATATGTCAGATTAGAGGAACATCACCTCAAACTAAGAGGATATACTAGCCTCCTATTTTGGAGGAGAATATACTAATAATAAGTAAATTACACTGGAGATAAGTATGTTGGTTTTTCGGTGTACATATGTATTATTGCATACATTCAATGCGTATAGTAAAACTACTTTTTCTTTATCCGTGAAATTTCATTGCCATAATACTTTTATATTACTGATGTATTATCTATGATAACGCGCTTTCTTTTAGCTTCTTTCACTTTAACCTGAAAAGTAGATAAGCTTTTTCTTACACAATAAAGTGAGTGTGACACACGCGGACGTGATAAGCCCGTATTAAGGTGGGGTTTGTGAAATCGTATAAATTTCACTCCAAAAGTCACGCGGGTTTTTACGAAGTGTTGTATACCCATGAACGCTGGAATACCTGTGCGTATTTATATGCCTCTAGTACTTTTTATCAACCCCTATATATATTAACGCTAAAAGTTTTAAGGTATGTATGGCTAATTTCATTCCTAATATATTTCGTCTAATATCGCATGCGATCAAGGGTATAAAATTTGTTAGCAACACGTGCCATTGACGCTGACTATATATACGATGTAAAGCAATTTTATATGAGTGCGAAATATATTTCAGATAGTAGTGCACGGATGTTAGATATTATCAGAAAAAAGTCATATACTGCACGGAAATTGAATGTTTGTTCTTTTCCTTTATTTATACACTAAATGTTTTTTTTTCCCCCCGACCACCCCGTGCCATTATTTTTGCAACAAATTTCTGGCACTCGTTAGTCCCTTAGGCTATTGACCAAGCCATGGCTTGTTTTACGTACAAAACCGCGAGGCAGCTAGAAACGCAACGCGCGCGGAATGACAATTTATCGTGTATCGATGCATGTTTTTATGGGTACCAATTAACGAATCATGACATACTATTTCGGCTATAATCTACCAGGGGGACAAAAATCCTGCAATTCTCGGCGAGTATAACGTGAATAATGATCCATCGGATGTAAAACAAAATGAAAAGTTTCAAAGTATCAATGGCCCGTGTACGAGACACGAATTAGTTACGCCCCTCACGTCAAATAAAACTTTGAAAGTTGTTTGTTTTTATTATTTGAATCTTTTTTTTTTCTTATTTCTTATTTTTTCGTTCATTTTGCGAGAGGGAGAGCTGTTAGTTTGCGTGTAAGTTCGCTTTCATAGCGGAAGATTTACGGAATTTAAGTGAAGAAATTTTATTGACTTCTTTACAAATGTTATTTTGAATAGTTTAGTTTCTTTATATTCACGGGCCACTTGTTTCTGGGTAAACATTTCGTTGTACACCAACTTAAATTACGACCAAAGTTTTTCAAGTTACGATTGCGGAGTGGAATAAATATTTGAAAATTGTTTCACTTTATATTCAAAAATTATACAAATTTTCAGTTGCGTGCGTAGTTATAAGAAATTCATTCCGAAAATTTTGGGAATCTTTTTCCCGGTCAAATATGATGTAATATAATTATTCTTGTCATTGGAATCAATTTCTTTATTATAGGAAAAACGAACTCACCAATTGCGGATGACCGAAGTCAAAAATTGTCTGGCGATTTTCTTGAATCTTCGGAAAATGGAGCCGGTAATCGAGGGGTGAGCCGAAGTTAAAGTTTCACATAAAGGACGCACGAACGGGACGCCCGTCTCGACGGTACTGGAGGTTCGAATTCTGCGTCGCGACGACGAAGCGCGCCGCGCTGACTCCGACGCACGCTTAGATCCGGATTGTGACAACCAAACATAAAATCGAGCAAAAATTCACTGCAACATCATGTTATATCCTTACATCATGATTATTAAAAAAAAATGAAATTCATTATAATTCAATTACAATTCCGTCCAAATGGAACGCCGACACATTTCTCCATGGAATTGCATCTTATCTTACCCACTCTCACGGTGAGTGTAGAATCGAAGAAAATAGGATCATCTCCCGTCTATAAACTTTCCGTCTATTTCCAATAATTGTGTCAAAAAATTAAACATGCCAGAACCTTGAAAAATCTCAACATTTTCTTCAGATGAATTTCATCAAGTATTATCTGGTTTATACATATATTTAATTCTGAGACGGTCGCGACGTGCTTGAATAAATACATTCGGCTATCCATTGACACCTTGTATTGGACGTCCCAGATTTGAAGTTGACACTCTCATATGTATAACATCGAGCTGAGCGTTCTTCTATATTTAGCAAAGAGTAGGACACTTCGCAGCTCAATTTTTTCACAAAAAAGGCACAAACATGTATACGTACATCATATATGTACGCTCAGTTAGGTTGATTCTGAATCGCTTCGCGGCCAAGATCACTTGGACAACTTTTCGTAGCCGGTCGAGCTACGCGAAAAAGTTGTCCAATCGCGCGCTTGGCCGCGAAGCGATTCAGAATCAACCTAACCGGGTGTACAATACTGCGACACTCCCGTTCGCTTCGTCGACTCTTCTAACCTAGATATGTTGGGCGCCAAATCGTATGAACGATTAAATGATTAAATAAAATGAAAACTCTGAATCTCAGGGCGTTTGGAAATACATCCTGGGCGTATAAGAACACGTTGTAGGAAGAAAGGATTTACACTGGGTAACAAGGATATATTTATTCGGAACAAGGTTTTTCGGAATTAACAGGAATAAATGGGCAAATTCAAAGATGAATTGACGATTCTTAGCGTTAAATTATCGTAACTACCAATTATAACTAGAGAGTAGAGAAGGTGAATAACCCTTGTGAGCGACTATACCTTTTTACGCGGTGGAGAGAATTTGATCAAACCTCCGACCCGATTCTATTCTCTTGACTCTACTGTTTGACTCGAAATATTTAATGGTGAATTTGATAAAAAACAGATAGGAAGCCGAGACAGGCCGAAGGGCCGAAATCAATCCGCGATGCCGCAGCAGACCTAGCTTGGTTATTCCTTTCCTATGAGAGACCTTCGTTTGGATTGGCCCTCTAGCGGTTGGTAAAGTTAACTTATTAATTTAATCTATTACATTTGCTATGGCTACTGCGGTACCGCTAGGCACCCGTTTTGAAACAAAGGAATGCCATCGACATAGATGATCACCCATACAAGCTGGTGTCTTAATATTATATTTTATTCTATTTGATTTTATTTATAATATGGGTAGGGTATATTGCATCATGTTACAATACACACAAATACGTCATTACGTGAACAAAAAATTTCGTCGTGCACAACTATAAATTGACATCGATGTAAATGTGCTCACTTAAGGGGTGAGATGCAGTCAGAGGCATGAAAAAAGGAGTACTTTCGAAATTTTTTTTTTCATCATCATCAATTTTATTTTCTAAACCTGATAAGACAGAGTCTTTTTGATATATCTCTACTCAATTTTTACAAAATGAAAAAAAAAATTTTCATTATTCAGGAAGATATCGCCATCTTTGTCTGATCGGTTTGGCGAGTCATGGTTTGCGGTGACCATGACATCATCTGATTGGCTCATCAGAAATTAACAAAAAAATAGGAATCAATAGTTTAATAGAAAATCTAGTCCTTAATCGGAGGTTTTCTTTTTTTTTCAAAATTGACAAAATGGCGGCGTGTGAAATTTTTTTTCCGATTTTCGACCAAAGAATCATTAGTTTATTGGTTGAAAATATAAATTTTCAACAAAAATAAAAATCCTTCGATTAAGGACTAGTTTTTAATGTTATCAACAAGCTGTCAAAATTTCATTAAAATCCATCGAGTGGTTTTCTAATTATGGTGGTCACCGATTTGAAAAACATAGTTTCGAGAAAAACGCGTTCAAAGTTTTTCCTATATTTCGGGCCCTTTCAAAACGAAAGTATTTTTCATAAAATTTTGCTGCAGCTCATAGTTTTTGAGTAATAAGCTTTTAAACATTTCCGGAAAAGTTTTCAATTTTACACTTGATTTATATGCCACGTGTCCCAGCGTTTTACACTGCAGTGTCTCTGGTTGCCTGCCGTTGAGCGTCAGGCTTACGCTACATCGCGGTAAGTCAGACCGTCAAGCTAGAGCCAGTGAATAAACGTGACGGAAACTATTCATCGGATCAACTTGAAATTTGCAGAGAATATTTTCGAAACATCATACTTTAAGAAAGGGCACAAAAAAAAATCGATATACTTTTAGACCCAGAAATCGGAAGTATATAAGTAACATCATAGATATATTGAATATCTATGGTAACATAGAAAATGAACTTGTAGTGCATGTAATAAGACCGAGATAAGACTGTTTCAATGAAGATTATGCTGGAGCAGTTATAATTTCATTGACTGTATAATTCGATTGTAAACGTTGGCGTTTGTAAGATGAACGATGCTCATAGGATGAGTGAGTTATAAAGTTGCACGTAGCTATTATTCAATAAATCTGATGAACGTGATAATAATGTCGTCAGATCAATTTCTCCATTAATCCCCTTCTGGTGTTCGTTACATACATGTCTTAACATATTGTAGGTATACGTATATATAATATAATTTATGTACGTCAACGACGAGAAAGTTTGAAGCAATAAAAGAACAAAACTTGAATTGAAATATTGCTGCTACCGGAACATGAGCGCGTACATAATCTGAACTTATACTTGCTCATTTCACCTTCACTTTTCAATGTAAAGAAAGCACAATAAGTGTATGTAGGTATATTTCTTTCACCTTTCATTCGCCCTGATCTTTTACATTTCATTGAACCGCTCGGTGGCACAAAAGCTTCGAGCTAAACGCCTCCGCGAACATAAAGCAAGTGAATGAAATAAAATACACAAACAAATCATACCGTTTGTAGCAGTTCTACGAATAACATCAGTAGCCAGATTTCAACGGCGACACTTGTGTCCTAACAAATGCCAATTTTCTTCGTTTTAAGATTATTAAATTTTCACGTACTGAAATACGCAGACTGATCGTTGTCTGAAACAGACGATGGAAATTTTAATGCAAGGCAGGACGCGCAATATCCGAGGATACAAACTTGACACGATGAAAGAGCTTTTTGTACCGCGGTTTGAGAAAATTCATTATCATAAAATTTATTCGTTTTGATAAATAGTAATTCATGTTACAGAAACGAGATTTAATTTTCTGTTATTTGTTTTCTCTAATTTGTCGGCATATTTTCGCTAGTACGATTTTGGTTCGGGTTGGAATTCTGGGACTCAACTCCCCTTCGATTATTGAAAACCTAGGGTATCCAACATTGCGAATTTATACCTATGTGTACCAATTTATGTATACCTATATGCATACAACGCGGCATTGAATGAAAACCAGCGCTTATACAATCATACGTAGCGAATCCCATTTCTATTATCAGAAATACCGATAGATAATCCGCACTCTTGAACGGATTGAGGTCCAACATCAAACTATGTGAATCTCATTTATTTCTGCCAGGCGATATAGGTATATTTCGATAGATTCCTATCATTAACTGTATACGACCGATATACTTGACCTGGATTTTTCTACACACATGTATGGTTCAAGAGAAAAAAAAGAAATCTTAGCAAATTGTCCACAAACTGATCCCAGGTAGAATATTTAGAAATTCATAATTCAATAAATGGTTGTCGTATATAGATCACTATCGGCGTAGCTCTCTGTACACGCTATGAATGTAGTCTAATTTCACGTCAATCTCACGTCTTTTTGCTGGCAATAATTACATTTCTATTTGCGATGATGTCCTCCATTGAATATCGACCAGGAATGAGGAAAGGTGCAGCACATTCATGGTAGGTATGAGGTGCGGGATATTTTCATATACATCGGCACACACCAGCTGCATTAGTAATACCTGCACCTACTCTATATGGCTTACAGGAAGGTGGCTGCTGCTGCTACCGCTTCACTCACATATGCAATCGATCCGACACACGACATATGAACGCAAATTATTGGAAACTAACACCCACGTGTAGAGAATATTGCATTAAATCTCTACGCCTGCTGCAGTAACACATGATCATATACATGGGGTCACGAAGTTGGGAAAATCGCTTGTACGCAAAAACTCTTTATATGTGATGCGCCGCTATATTCGCAATTTTTTATTTTAATTTATACTTTTTTTTTTTGTTATGTTGTAACAACCAAAATGAAGTTTCCACAAACAACGGAATCGCTGGCTGCTGAATAAACAAACGAAACAAAAACTATATTATACGCACTCGGATGAAAGTTATCCGAATTTTTTTCGAGCGCTAGTGCCGAATTCGACGTTAAATACAAAAGGTTCAGAACGTTGAATCCAAAACAGTGATTCAAAATCCGAAATGCGTCGCCGACTAACAGATTCCGCTACAAGGACGATTGAAGAATAATTTGAACCCGGAACCAAACCCAAGCGGAAAGTTTAAGATAATCTCATCAGCCAAATATTAACCACTTAATTTTAGTTGAATCTCATGAAATGCACAGATTTTCGTTCGCCCAGCTGAATATTACCGATACTGTGCTTTATGCGCTGTATCATAAATATTATAAAACAATGAATTATCAATGAAACAAAAAATTTTATCCGACTGTTGAGACTCTAAGGTGACAATGGGGCGCAAAAACCTCGTTCGGCACAAATATTCATAGAATTTGAACCAAATATCGTACGTCAGCTTTCTTTCAACGGATTTATTATTCTTATATCACGCTATTCTCGAGTAATATATGCGAACACATAATATATAGTCTAGTCTTGAAAACCTATGCTGACTGTCGGAGCGAAAGATGAAAATATAATGAGAAAAATATCGCTAGAAGAATATATTCGGAAACACATAACACACGTGTTGTATTTCCTTACCGCAAACATTTCGCTTGACTGCATGATGCCTACGGCTCTCAGACTGCACATATCTGTGTGTCACTGCAGATAAGAAATGTTTATTTAATTCATCATTTTTGGTTTCCTTTGACCCAATAAAATATTCAATTTTCAATCGAACATCATTCGGCCCAAGAAGGTTTCCTGTCGCCTCAGAGAAATAATAAATAATTTGTAGTTGGGTTGAGATTCATTCAAATCGATTCACGTATGATTCATCGAAATTATTTTTTCATTGATCATCAGAGTATTGAATTCGACACAAGATCTTCGCAAGCATATAAGATATTTTTGACACAGAAACACAAATTTTTCGCATTGCATTGCAGACAGGAACTTCTACTAACAATCAGATTGCCAATAAGAACAATCTGGCAAACACATTTTTGAGCTCAGATTTTTGGGATTTGATTTTCTAATTTTCAACGATTGTTGCGGTCAGGTCTAGCTCGATTTTTTTTCGCATGCAATACTGTGGTTACCGATTTAAATAATTTTGGAGTGTATGAACCATCTAGATGTAGGTACACACGATGTGAGTCACTCCCTTGAACTAATCGTACAGAAGAACGGCAGGGATAAAAACTAGCGATAACCCAGAAAACAGGATCGTGAATTAAATTACGCTCTCGCAGCAGACTCCCCTTGCCTACTTGATATTCCGTATTAATTATCCGTCTAATTAAACCCAGCATTAGGCTATAAAATGTAAAATTATAAGTTAGTTAACGAAACTAATGAATGAATAATAAGTCGAAAATTGCTCCGTTATGGGAGGTGCTTTAACCGAAGTGTAGCTGATTGTTCATCTAGTACATACACCACGACGTTTAGGACACCAGGGCAGGCTGATTCATCCTGGTACTTTGGCAATGGTACGTATTTAATGCTAGTTCGGGTCGGCTTCCGAGACGGTTTCGCTACACGCTGTAAATCAGCTTCGACTGGATTAAGGCTCACCGCGAACAAATGGTCCATTCAATCAAGTGCCAGACCTTCCGATGATCAACAATATTTTGCTCCTCTGATCACGATCAACTATTGCACCAATGGAAAAATGTAATAATCTATATCTATAAATAAACTGGTTCGGCAATTTATGCGTAAGTCGAAAAATTGTTATCAAAATTTCATTGCAGTGCGTTTTGAATTGAGTAGCGGTGTAGGGGAGAACGGGGCTGGAAGGTCCTCAGGTAAATTGTTCCGATGGTTTTTATCTTCAAAATATAAAGAGATAGTGATATGATTCGCATATACTATTCGGCGCGATTGGCTCATGTACCGAATATCGGCCATAAGAAATATATCACTATCTCTTTATATTTTGAAGATAAAAACCATAGGAACAGTTTACCCGAAGAACTTTCAGCCCCGCTCTCCCCTGCCAGATACTCTTTGGAAAAATGAATTTCAATAAATTGGATGACAGAGCAATACCCCAGATCGGGCGCGTAGTCTATGAATGGGGGGGGTTATGCTTTTCGGAATGAGCTTGCAGCGTGAAAATTTAGCCGGTATGTATACGTAGTTTGAACCGGGAAAATTAGAAATGTACTACCAAGATGAAAACCTCCTCGCAATCTAAGCTTTAGCTAATTTCGAACGAGGCGACAGATTAAGAATCCCGGCACTACGATCTAAATATAGGTATACTGATGCTATATGTAAAGCAATTAAAATATACTTCAAGTACATTAAAATTCAACTTTTTCAATTTCCGAAAATTCATATACATTATAAATGTTACAAAATTTTACATCAAGATATATCAAAACGCAAAATACGTTATTGTTAATTTTATACAGATCGTTACGCGTTTTGTGTAAGTTTCTCGTGATGAAATTTTTAACGCAGTCACTGAAGACCTGATTTCATAGACATGTGTTAACATAGAGATTGAATTTCGAAAATTCAATAGATCTCTTGTCTAGTAAAAGACAAATATCGAAATTTAAGCCTATATTGTACAATTGGAACGTCAGGGTATACCGTATATGTGCTCGGGCTCTTGTGTATGAAAATTAATCTATAGATATATCTTCCAGTAATCAGATCTCTAGAGGATGTATTGAAAAGTTAGAATCGTATAACTAATGCTGGGATTTATAATATGAATAAATAATCGGTATAATACCTAAAGGTTTAGGGTTCCTTTATCGCGAAACTACGTCGCACATCAATGTAAATTTTGGAACCATACAACGCGTCCGTCGCCCCCTCAATTATTCAGAAACATTCTCGTCTGTCGGATTTTCGCATCTGGAATATGAACGCTATATAACTCGTGATAAAACTTTTTTTCTCAACTGCCTACGATAAGCCGGTTGCTAGGCGTATAAGGGTAACGTATATGTATAAAAACGAATACCTATGGAAAGACAAGAAACCGTGAAGCAAAATCCTTGGAGAATCGAAGGATTTTCTACCTCATACAAGCAAGTGATGGCATTACGTTCTTTATTGGCTTCGTACATCATTTGTAAAGATCAATGTAGGTACTCTGCGTCTACTTGCCACCTGCATCACGCAACTCCGAGAAATCATGATTGAGTTGAAATCAACAAAACGTCGCAAGATGTAAATTACATTTTTCCCTTATGATTGGATAAAACCTTGCTGGAAACTCATATAATTTTTTTTTTCAAAACTGTTTTCCAAAACTCCGGAAATTCTTCTGAGGACAAAAAAAAACAAAAAAAAAACAAGAAATAAATAGGACAAACATTGAAGGAGTGGCGCAAGTTCGAAGTTTTTGGCATCGACCGTTATTATAGTTGCTTCCGTTTCGGCTTCTAACGACTTTACTTCCATACACTACAGAACCACTTCGGAACCACTTTGATGGGGTATTGCGCTGTAAAGGTTTCAAAATGATTTCCATAGCATAGTATGTATACATCGCGTATGTGCACGATGCCTAGCGTAAGTCAATTAATAACGAAACGTTTTCGCATAAACTACATTAGACCCACACGCCTGTTTTGTGTCCTGAGTTGACTCGTCAGTTTGTGTAATGCCAGCAATTAGTTCGGCATAATTTATAGTGGCTTCCGATCGGAGTGCTATTGGAACAGTGGGTTTATCAAACGCTCTGTAACTCAATTGAAACGTTCGGATGAAAGTGGCGGAAGCACACGATAAAAAAAAAAAATCGTGATATTCTTGGGAATAATAATTATAGATACATGAAAATCTATATGAATATTCTTCGGTATTAGTTGAGGCATCATTTTTTGCGTTTTCAATTAATCTTCTCAGTGACTAGATGCCCGTGTTGTAACATCCTGCAGCAGTTTGTTGATAAAACAATTGCACTTCGGGAAACGATCGAGGCTCAAGAAGTCAACTCGAATGAAGAGACGGAAAAATTGCGAGCAAACGGGAGAGCTGCACAAAGTATAGAAGACGAACATAAGAAAAATCGTAAAAGAGAGAGACGAAAAGGGCTGACCTCGCAGTCTTCTTAATAGAATTATTTATTACCTCCGGCCACAAAATCCCTTCAGATCTTTCGGTAGAAAATTATCTTTCTATGCTACACAGTCTGCAAGTACTCCACTCAGTCGTTAAATATACACAGATGGTGGTTCATAAGCCCAGCAGCAGCCCGATCGCTATTCAACCCGCTTTACATCCATCTAATTTTAATTGGAATTTATAATGAATAGTTTAATATATGTTATATACATAATTAACTTAATCAGTAAATTTACGTGTCGGATTATGGTGAACAAAATATCTGTCTGAAGCCCCAACGAAACGATGTAATACCTGTAAAAAATCACGAGTCTAAAAATTCGACGACTTAAATTTCACATGCACGTTTCGTATGGGTATATAAAAAAAAAAAAAAATGAATCAAAGTCACCCGATAAAATATGGAGGTGTCTGCCACGCTTCGTAAAAAAATAAAATCAAATAAAAAAAAGCTGCAGCACTGATTTGTATTTGGACAAGGAAGCGAGAAATTTTTTCCCCGTTGATATTATATCAAGTATTACCGGGCTGATCATACGATCTCAATTTATCGTTACCCCAACTGCGAAAAAATGAACTTCTCACATCTGAATTCTGAAGCAACCTTGATTCATACATAAGTTGCACCCAAATTTTATCTCTGAAATTGGACGGAGATTTTTCATCCCTTGAATCAAATAAAAAACTCATCTCAATCACCAACTATAAGCCCTTGTCCAATATCGAACATTTTTACGTAGCGACTGCTCCCAGGTAGTCGTGTATAGAAATGCCTTCTGTTTTCTAAATGCGTTTGCCACCACACCGCGTAATCTACTACGATTCCGAATCACGGGTTGCTCGAACAAAATTTAGGGCGTATAGGGTGAATGATTGATAACTGAAAATATGTCAAATTATGAAAATTGTTTTTTTGTTCCATATGACGACTTATTTTTAAGATATTTTGTATTAGCCGAAGTTGGTTTGGATCATAATTTTTTTTTTCCAAATGAAATTCAAAAAATGGTGGTTTGTGAAATATAAAAGTAATAATTACGCAGGGGCTGCATTGATCGAAGCTCTCGACTAATGATTTGCTGTTTCAGAGTTACAAATCCTCCATATTCAAATTCTGGAATTATACCCAGATCATTTCCTATAATATAGCCTGAATAGTGTTCCACGAAACACGTACGAGCTGGTATTTACCGTCGTATACGGTATATGTATACCTAGCTGCGCCGAGCTGCCGATAAAATATCTCTGGTAGCTCGAGGTTATTGATAACATTCAACTATGCAAGCGATTGGGAGTATGAACGGAAATTCCATCAATTTTATGAACCTGAATTCGCATTTCATGCACACAAAATAGTTAAAATTATCAGTACTTGTCATATCTATTAACAAACTCCAGTGTCGTCGGACTTTAGCAATATTTCACGCCCCTTATCAAATGTATAGCGGATTTAGGGCCCATTTTTTTCCTTCCATCTGTGCAATGTTTTCAAACCGAATGTTACCTGATTGTGCATCATATCACTATCTGCACAATTTCGGATTTTTGTCGAAAATATTGCTGTGTGTTTGCGAATGCGTTGGATGATGTACACTTGGCGAGGACATAACTGGCGTAGTTAGACAGAACGCGATGAGATTTAGGTTGGCATTAAATATCCTAGTCTAGGCAGCAAGTGCTTTTTAGGTCCACATTTTTCAGCAGTCTCGGAAAAATATGAACGAGGTGTCATTCGATTCGGGACAGCATGTAGAAGTTTTTTGGAAAAAATCAAGTTCCGCTCGCAAGAATTACAAAAGTTATAAACAATTTAGTGAAAAAAACGGGGGTTTAGTTCTTTGCAAATATCTCAAGAACTAATTGAGATTTTCGAAATTTTCAAAAAGGTTCGAAAAGAGGAGGAAATTTCCATAACAAAATCCCGACTCCCGGAACTATAGGACCATTATTTATAATTTTTCCAGAGGGGTGAAAATAAGGCCGAAAACGGCTAGTCTGGCTTGTGGGCCGTTTCATTGCGTGACGCGCGCAAGCCAAACTACCCGTTTTCGGCCATATTTTCACCCCTCTGGAAAAATTATAATGGTCCTATAGTTCCGGGAGTCGGGATTTTTTTATGGAAATTTACTCCTCTTTTCGAACCTTTTTGAAAATTTCTAAAATCTCAAGTAGTTCTTGAGATATTTGCAAAGAACTAAACCCCCGTTTTTTTCACTAAATTGTTTATAACTTTTGTAATTCTTGCGAGCGGAACTTGATTTTTTCCAAAAAACTTCTACATGCTGTCCCGAATCGAATGACACCTCGTTCATATTTTTCCGAGCACTTGTTGCCGAGAACCGCTGAAACCGCTTAGGGATATTTAATGCCAACCTACATCTCATCGCGTTCTGTCTAACTACGCCACTTATGATCTCGCCAAGTATACATTGCGAATGCGTTGGATGATGTACATCATACATTTTTGAGGACATGTTCAAAAAAAAAAAAGGAAAGCAATAGTCTGATTGATGCTCTGGATTTGAACTACGAATGTATTCTGTTTGTTCAATTCGTATTTGGTGATAAAAATCATTGTAGGATTTCAGAAAACTTGTGGGTAAAATTAGCAATGGAGTCTTGTGATTGAGAGGATACATGGGTTGTAGGAATTATTTGTGAGTTTATTTAATGAAAACGGTATGGAAAATTGAATAAAGTTTTATATTTTGCACATGTAAAAATGACCGATCGCTATTTGGATCGATAATTTTCGGTTGAATGTAGTAATAATTAGAGACCACAAAAATAATGATAAAGATAGGTATTTTCAGCATTTAACAAAAGAGATAATTATTAATAGTTATTTTAATTGTACTATACTTCATGAGCCTTTTTCGTTGAAACAAATAAATATAATTCAAAATCAACAAATCGATGGTGCGTTCAGTTTTAAGTGATCAAACTAATCTCGTCTTCATGAACCTGGTAGCTTTCCATTCGCTTCAGGTTCAACTTCTGAGCTCGGTATGTAGTACATGGAATCTAAGAAGTATCGTGTAAAATCGCTAACGACACTTCGATCTGGGATACTTTGGCTCATTCCGTACATGGCGAGCTAAATCAAAAAAACATCAGTTTTAGTTTTCATGATAAAAAATGCTAAGGCTGTGAATTAAATTTTAAAATAATTACCTTTCCGGCGACGGGAGCTTCGGGCGTTTTCAAAATCAAAGCCAACTCCGTTTTCAAATCATCCAAAAATTCGTCCGCGATACCTGGCTCGGTGTGCAGATGCGTCACGCATATGTGAATACCGCAGGGGAATTGCAATGGGTTCAAATTCCAACCTCTAGCACTCAGCGCGTCCGAAAGCCTATAAATATGAAATTGGTCCGAACCAAGAGCGATCACTGATGTTGCTGGCGTTCCAAATATGAAAATTCCGTCCAATTTTCTCAGCCTGATGGGATTATTAATCAGTCAAAATTTTAGCTAGATTTTGTGATATCGATGCAAAGATATCAATGAATTTTTGTAACACAATTACAATCGCATTACTCTTACTCTTGCTCGATGTACCGCGTGGTTTCGATCACTTTTCTGGTAGCCTCAACGTAGCCATTTTTACCGAAGTGCATCATTGTGGCCCAGCATGCTGCGATTATCCCTCCGGCGCGGGAACCGTTCACAGTTGGTGATCCGTAAATACCACCTGGCCAGTCTGTTGTCATCGTGTACTGATGGTGTCTGTATTTCTTTTCTCTATACATAATCACTGAAGACCCTTTCGGCGCGTATCCGTACTGCATAAAGTAGGAGCGATTGAGGTAATATGTTCACGACGCGAATAATAAATGTTGAAGCGCTAAGCCCGGCTTACTTTGTGCGTGTCAGCTGAAATACTGACGACTCCTTTTAGAACAAAGTCAAACGGCGGTAAAGAAAATCCAGCGGCTTCCATAAAACAAATTAAAAATCCTCCGAGACACGCGTCGACGTGGACAGGAATATTATAACGAACTCCTAGTTCTGAAATAGCTTCGATATTGTCCATAGTCCCATACGGGAAATTCGGAGTGGATCCAACCAGCTGAAATGTTTTGAAAAACTCATTGAACAACGTGGGCACATTTCAAGTTCATTTAATCGTTAAAATGACATTGCTCACCATGATTGTGTTTCTGCTGATCGCTTTTTTCATGGACTCGATACTGACGGTGAAACTTTTTGGGTTTACGGGAACGTTGACAACTTTAATTTTCAGGAATTGGGCTGCTTTGTCAAAAGCAGAATGGGCTGTAGTTGGCAAAACCATTTCTGGATTTCTTATACCTTTAACTTCCCTCGCATAATCTCTCAACGCTTTACAGGCCAACAAAATAGATTCCGTACCTCCTGTTGTCATCTGCGAAAGTCATTCGTCAATATGGGAATTCGAAGTGCTACATCTTTGTTCGTCGTGAATAACAAAAAAGTGAAATATTGACTCACAGTCCCGCAGGATTCAGAATTGCCATGAAACAAATTGCACGCTGCGCTTACGACCTCAGCTTCCATTTTACAAATACCAGGAAATATATCGGCATGTAATGGATTCGTGTACGAAGCCACTCCGTAAACGGACGTGACGAGATTTACTAAGGCTTTGTCGTTTTTGTATACAGTTCCAGAAACCTTACCAGCCTTCCAATCATAGTTTCCTGGAGAAGCAAGAACGATGACAATTTATTTTACTGTTGCGGGCCGGGGCTTATTAATTTATAATATACAGCCAATCGTATTTCTCACCTAGATTCACGCATCTTTTGACCATGTCAAGAATTTCAGTCTCGCTCCAACCGTTTTCCGGTAGTTCCCTCAAAGTCAAGACGCTCTTTAGTCTGTGAGCAGCTTCCTTTTCGAAATTTGCATTGATGCTTGCCAGTTCAGTATCAATTTTATCGCGGATAGCCGGTACATATCGTGCAAGCTTAAAAAACTGCTTTTTTCCTCGTTCGAGCAGACCTACAATTAAATGATGATAATTTAGTACTGCACGAATATTTGAATATTATGTAAGGTTGTCACAGTGAAATAACAAAAAAACATTTACTTTGATCTGATTATAGATTGGTCAAAATAATAATCGCGTCTTATTAGTTACTGAAGGATATTTTATATTTTATTCGATAATAACTTCGTTACAGGATTGATATACATCATGCCATGAATATTGTTATCACGAGGTATGGTTATAAAGAACGATAATAGTCTCGGTTGTTAATATAGCCTTACCGAATAATAAGCTCATTATACTGGTAAAATATGTTCCGTCAAAAAACTTCGAACGTTTTTTTGGCAATGCAACTTCTGATGAACTGCGTTTGTCTACTTCATTTTTAACGTCGTCAAGAAAAAGGCTTACTTTCATCATTCCGAAAACAATACTCCCAAAGCCAGACCGTCGCTAGCACCGTTGTTGTAGTTATTGTCACGATTTGCCATGGCTCTTTATCCCTGAAGCTGTGGTTCATCAGGTTTCGGAAAACATCAAAGGGGGGGATGCCACTCATTTTGTGCCTAATTTAGGACATTTTTCTCATTATATCGTAATTAAAGCGAACCAGAAAAACTAGTTCACAACACACCTGGGGGGCGATCAATTGAAGTGATTCTGAGAATATATAACAAAATTTATACGACCTACTGCTACCATCAGAGCTAAAAATATAATTGGAGTGTCTTCAGATCTGTTTATAACAATAACAAAAATGTGCCTGTATATATTTTGCATAAAATTGGCAACTATCTGAATTGTAATCTATTCAAATTTTCAAATCAAATCGTATCGCGTATGCTCTGTGTATGTAAAAAAGAATGAGCGTATAAAAATTAATTGAATAAATCATTACTCATTGGAAGTGACGTGTACCTTCGTACGTAATGTGATCATGCTTATCAAAAAAATTGTCATGTATGTATGCGACAAAAAAAAAAAATACGTTTGATAAAAATTAGTTAATATAAAATCGAGCAATATTTTGTGCTAAGACTTGGAAATTCGGGAGATTAATTTATTCCTCAATAAACTCGTCTTTAAGTTTATTCTAATCAGAATTCGCAACCTATAATTTATCTACATTATGAAAGGAATGAATATTCTACCATTTATATTTCTATACGATTCGATATGTACTACATAAAACACGCGATGTGATTTAATTATTCACAAATGATAAGCTGTTGGTCACCGCTAAATGCTTACCTGAATAATTTTCGCCTGACGTTCTGGAATTTCCCCGTGCAGTCGACAAGATTTAACTCAGCTGATTAGACGTCGACTTTAGTCGAATCACATTATCTCGCTCACCAATGAATGTTAGGGAAAACCTATGCTAGAATATCCTACAATGTATTTTCCGGTATGGAACGCGGTTAATTACTTTTAAGTGATACGAACGCACTTTGTTTCAATGCAATGGAGACGGCTTTTTGTTATCTGACAGTCATTCCTTGAAAAGATGATTCGCTGTCGCCGGTAAAGACCTACGCATGTCTAGCAGCCATAGGCCACAACCAGAAAGTAGCCAGACCTCACCGCGCATGCGCATTTTTTTATTAGACTGTTGCAGGTGCGCGTGAGCACAGGCTCTTTTTCCAACAAGTTCCTAAGTAATCTTCAAAGAGCCGCTATCTTTCAAATTGCTCTAAGCTTTCAAGTTCTGCGTAACACAAAAATTCAAAGTTTCGGCTGGAATCTGAAGCTCGAGAATAAGTTAATGAAAAACAAAAGTACAGTTTCCAGACAGAAACTACGAGACATAATTCACTGATATACACCGGGTAGTAGGAATTTTATTTCTTTTGTTGAATCTGTCTTTTTATTTACAAATATTTTATAATTGTTAAAGTATTTGGTAACAAAATTGCATTGCACGTATACGGAATAATGATCAATACACTGGCGAAAATCAATTAACGATGCCGCACAATTATTAATGATAAACAATACTGATTTAACGATATAGATAATAATATTCATCATATTAATATTCAGTCATTATGTTTATGTATATTTATATGCATTATGCATTTTACACATATACATACATATATAAGATAACCGCGACTATTTAAGCATAATCTTATGTATTACGTTTATAAAATACGAAAAATTCAACCAAACCTGAAGTAACAAATAAATATAGAGCTGACTTGAGCTATTCCGAGATAAAAGGACTAATTCAGTTATATTCTTAAATCGTTATCGTACAAATGAAAATTATAAAACAAAAAAGCCAAAACTCTACTTCGCACATTTTTTTCTAACCATTCAATATTTGTCTAATACATACATCGAATGTATACTATACATATATACGCACAAGATGAGTTGTAGATAATTTCTAGCATGTAAACGGGCGGTGTAATATAGTATGAGTTTTAAGGTATTCGACTTAAATTTGTTCCTTTTTTCTCGGCTGAGTTCGTATAAATCGTACGTAACAATAAGAAATCTATATCACAATAAAGGCGCAAACTCACGATAGACTCTGTCGGTCTGTTTTTAAATTCATATATAAGCGACGCGCCCACTCGCATGTCTATATGTCTTCTGTGGCACGAATCGATTATCGAATCGGCCCGTAAAACCAACCCGCATAATAATTTTAAATTAGAGCCTTTTCTTATAATTGAAATATTTGGATTTCATTATAATTTCTATGGTTATAAATCATATTTTAATGTGATTGATTATCTTAAAAAAGCGCATTTATAACGCACGATAAAAGAACAATCAAGATTATAAGAGAACTGGAATTAAAAAACACCAAAGGTGTAATATGCTCTATACAACTCTGCTTTTTGTAGAACTCATGTCCTGGCAGATATAGTGGGTGTTACGGATGAGGAAAACAGAGTTAATCATAACATATTACATTAAGAAGCTCACAATCATTACAATTAAATTGATCGGTTTAACTTCGGCAATTCTAGTTTAATTACACAGCTCGGACAACAGACTAGGAATGTTTGAATAATTTCAGGTTATTCTTACAGAACTATTATACCCTTCAGTTATATCGCTGGTAAATCCGCTGTGATTTTTCTTCCCACAGATCGAATACCAAGCAGTTATTTACGGCTAAACGTGAATTTGCGGCTTAAGGCTTAATAACAATGCAACATGATCGTGCTAACTGAACGCTATTATGACACAACACATCCTGGGTACGCATTATACATAGGCTCAATACAATTATTATTTCTAGATCTATCCAGAACTTTAACGCACAACCAATATAGGCATTTATTTATCTATTTATTCAATTATTTATTCATTTATTTATTTAATCATTTATTTATTCGATTCGTTATCCTATTGTATTCATATTATTCTAGATGATATTTTATATTAAAATCTGATATATATTTATACATTCAACTTATAAATATATGGAATGGGCTATAATTTATACACATCAACCTTCTGTGCTAATCTGTTAGTATTAACGTCGTTTGATATTTCAACGTTCTAACAGTATAGGCCTAGCACTGATTTGATACTATTTTAGGCGGTTTCATGTTTATATCCTTTAACAATTCAGATTTTCAACTGATTTTCTCATCTAGAGTAATATTCAGGCCAGATATTGGTTATGACTTTGAGAATCTCATTCATTTATTTATATTCACTGAATTTATATGTTATATGTGAGCCCTCTACGTTTTTTTTTGTCTTTACATGCGGAAAAGTGACCCAAAATCGTCCCATGACAAAACGGAGTAAAAATTTTATAATACCTGATTTATAATAATAAAATAATGCAACAGTTTTTAAAAAAGTACAACATAATAATTCAAGTTTGATGTACGCGTACTTTTTCATCGGCAGACAAAAAATATGCCAGATAAGAATTAAACACAAAAATGGCTTTCAAGCTTGTAGGGCGACGGTCAATTTACAATTCGAAAAAATGCAGAGATCGATTAGGAATGATAAAAAATGAAATGAGAAGTTTGGACGGTACGATTAAAGCAATAATCTAAACAAATTAACTGTTCGATTCAAATATCGAATATACTATAGATACTCAATTTATTTACTATACGCGATCATCCTATATGAATACACGCAAGAACTTAAAATTATATGAGAAATTCTTATAATGTTTGCACATTATGGCGGATACCTCAGAAGCATTCTTCAATCACGTCCATTCCGGATATACAATTTACACATACATGATTACAATACATGAAAAAAACGGACAAGGATCAAAATATAAAAAATAGCCCTTCGGAAAAAATTTCCACGGGTTTCTCATTTGCTTTAAACCACTTCCGGACCACTCTTAATTGAAAAAATACCATGAATAAACGAACTTTCAACAATCTATTAGAGTCCAGGAGCTCGTGATGCAAGAAAAGTTTAAGACTTCCTGAAAGGTTGAAAATACAATATGAGCTCATTTGCATATTTGGGGCGTAATTAATTATCTTAGAGTTAGCAAGTCATCAGATACTACAAAACCTGGCACCGGTGGATCTAGAAATCTACCAATTACTATAATTGTTAATAAAGTGATCTGGAATAGCAAAATTACGAAAAATTGCACCATCAGTATAAACTCGTCGTTGATCACGAATCCGATTACGTTAAATTTCAGGAATCCAGAATGATAATGGCGGAATCGAAACACAACTTTACTTAGCTATTGCAATAAGTTTCACAAAAAGTACCATACAAAGTATAACATACTGCAGCGTTGGAAAAAAATTATACGTGAAGCTACAATTTCACGAAGCGAGGACAAAATTTCAATCATACCCTACAGTACTTTCAAGTGAATTCAAATGTGTGCCGTAAAAAACACTGTTTTTATCATCGTTATCAACCGTCATTTCTATCAAATACTGATTTAGCTGGTTTTTACAAATTGAGGTCAAAATTTTTTATTTTTTTGCTAATTCTATTTAATAAATTAACATTGCATCAATTTGAACTTTTTCCAAATCGATGCTCTCAGTAGAAAAGTGTCTAACTCCACTTTTTTCGAAAATCATTTTTTTCCATTTTCTGTTGAGAAATATCATTCTTCATACGCCCGGAACTTGGTAAGCGTGTAATTCAAATTTTTCAGTTCGAAAAGTTGCCGCACGAAAATTGTCCGACTTCAAAAAAGCTTCTTAGCTGACATAATTTTAGTACGTGGATATATTTTAATACATGTACTCAACAATAAACACATTTTTAACAATATTCAAATATTCAAATTTTTTGTTTTTAATTTTATCATTTTTCTATTAGTAAAACGTTTTTTGGTTCTCCTGAAAAATTTACAAAAATGGAGTTAGACAATTTGCTAATTAGAGCGTCGAAATTCTAGCACCGACCTCATTTTCATGACACGATTGCGGTGATGCTGATGCGGTGTGTTCTATTATTGCGCCGACTGATTTTGTCGTCTGGTTTTTATTGCACACCAACCAGATTTCAGCCCTTTCAAACCACTTTTTTGTCACTTGCGATATTTGGCGTGTTCCAAAGCGCACTGACACCAGGACTTCCGACACCTGACTTGCCGAATTTAGAATATTTTATAGTTACACTTCAAATATAAGCTCTTATTGAAATATCAGATACACCAAAACTCTCGCACTTTTTTACCACAAGTTCCTAGACCATTAGCCGATGACTACACAACTGACATAAAGATATATCCGCTACCAAAGTTGTTTTATTTGTGTAATTGAAACGCTGGGTAATGTGATGCAATATACACGTCGGAGAAATTTTTTTTATGTGATTATTTTTTTTTGTCTTTAATTTCTTATATTATATCCTACTATCTTCTAAGGTCCATTAATTACTTTCAGTGGTTCTGCTTTTTGGCCACTACATTTTGTACCGTCCGCGGACGTATATAGGTCTATATCGATATTATATTATTATTGTGTAATTTTCTTAAACCGTAAAATCGCGCTATGATCGAACTTTAGCAGAATTATTTCTATTAATACTCGTATTCCAAATTTCGTACAGACCTGTAAACAGTAAGATAAAACTTCGTTAGTTAAACATTTGATTGCAGTACTCGAATCATCGCCACGATCATTCACAGATTAAAATTTGCGAAATACAAGCACATTTATACTGGGCAATTCAAATGTACAGCAATATAAATCCTTATACCCAAAATGCAATATTGATAAAATTAAAATCAAGAATTAAGTAAAAGAAAGAATATCGAATACAATCTTATAGTTTCATTAATTTTAAGGGATAATTTTGCACACAAATATCACCGAGAGTTAGCTGTTACTTAGATCATTGAAATTTGTTCTATAGATCTCCGAATAGCGGCAAAAGTTTTC
Source organism: Athalia circularis (assembly GCA_963978495.1). NCBI lineage: Eukaryota > Metazoa > Arthropoda > Insecta > Hymenoptera > Athaliidae > Athalia > Athalia circularis. Next base: position 19,535,291 of record OZ021700.1, read on the forward strand.
AGAATAGTAAGAAGCATGGCTGATTTGGTTTTTTAGTTTGTTACTGAAAATCGTGCGATGCCAATCGTAAACCGGGTCCGTACATATATTGAACGAAGTACTCGAGAGTGAAGGTTACTTGAGCCGCTGTGTAACATTTGCGAGTGCCACGGCGAAAGCCTGCAGTGCACTGAATGGATATTGGAAATCCAAGGTGTAGGCGTTCCCGTCTATCCGTCCAAACTGCATCACCTAGCAGAAAATAAATTATTTCGAATTATTGTTTCTGGTATCCCAAAAAAAAGGAACGCGGGAATAAGGATTCCGGGGGAAGCAATATTGTTTAAATTGTGAAATTTTCTTGTGAGTAAATTTACAAATTTGCTGTTTTTGAACTTAAATTGGAAGTAGTCTCTTTTAGTTTCACTTACCTGCTTGCCCCTGAATTCTATTTGAAAATTTTTCGCGCTTTCTTGCGTTACTCTCCCACCAAAGTCCAGTTGATACACTTGGCTGGATTCGTTCCACATGGGAGCCTTGTTGTGCATTCGGAGTTCTTCTCGTCTATTGAGCAAATCTGCTTTATGACCCGACGATCCGGCGCCACGCTGTTTCAACTGAAACGTGAAGAGATTCAGATCCGTGAAAAGACCGGTCACGTGGAATCCCCATGTGACTCGTTGTTTTTGTAATTATACATATTTTTTGCAGAATTGACTCTCGACCCGCGTCATTCTACGCACCTTTTGGCGAAGTTGGGCTTTCTGGAAGGTTTCCAAATCGCGATAATTCTTCGATGATTCATCCTGGGTTATTCCTTCGTCGTCGGAACTTTCGCCGCGACTTTTACGGCTCCGTCTGCTTAACAACGGACTAGACAGAAGTCTACGCCTGATCGGGGATGCAGATGCTGGTCGTTTTCCTTTTTTCGATGGTGCTGGACTACTTGGCGAACTTCGGGGCAGTCTGGAAAGTAAAGTATCGGGTACTATTTAATCGAAGGTATAGGAATATCCAAGGGGGAAAAATATCACCAAGGAAAATTCTTTTCTATCTTATTCCTGTGAGATTGAATTTACTTTTGAGCTCACCTTGAAGTTGACCTTGGCGAGGGCGGTGGCAAAGAATGACTTTCATCGAAATCTCTCAGTCTGGCTGCGAGTCCATCCAATGAAGATGCTACTGAACCACTTGGACTAGATGCCCTGAAAAAAATTGGAGGACTTTTAAACACCGAGTCATCACTTAAGAATTTCGCGTGACAAATTTGGACATCCGATCGAGTTGAAACCTTACCTAGCTGGTGACGGGCAAGCTTCTAATCTGGTGGGTTTTCCAGGAGCGATTATTTGCTGCGCATCCTGAATTACGGCATCATCCTTAATAATCTCGGGCTTTCCTTCAGGAATACCGAGGTCAACGGAGTCTGTGACGGTTTCAATGGCTTTGTCTTCTGTGACATCTGTGTTCGAAATCTCTTCCAAATGTTCGGGCAGCTGAGGCACTGTGGCGATCTGTTCGGTACTTGGAAAAATATCACTAGAATCTAAGCTCCGTGATTTACCACAGCTTTTCAATCGCGGTGGTTTTGTGTTTGTCTGCGCGACGTCCGCTTGGGGTTTATTTTTCCGTTTTTTTCTTGTTTTGCGGGATACTAGAACCAGTCTTTTGTTCGGTGCTTCTTTCCTCAGCATCCTCAAAGCCACCTCACAAGGCACGAGCTGTGCGTCGACTAAATCCAGGTAGCCAACGCTACAACTTCTGACGATTGGATCCGCGAGGCAGAGTGGTCCGATGCTAACAACGGTCGGAGTCCTGTGAACACTTCGAAACTGGGTTGTCCCTTCCAAAGAATTTTCTTCGTCGATGTAACGCAGCTCCTCTGACTTTCCTGGTGCTATTCCAATCTGATTTCCACTCGGTATTGACTTTCCGCAACAACCTTGTGGCTTGGTTTCTTTTCTTTTAGAGTTTAGTTGTCCGTTATTCGATTGGTTCATCGTCACTTGACATTGGGATGGGGAATTCGTTTGACTCTGAACAACGTGAAATTGATTCGAACATGTGGGTGAAATCGGACCATTACAAAGCCCGTTTAAATTCGTAATAGTGCTTTTTGAATTTGCTGGTTTCGAACACGTTGGCGTACTGCATACGTGAGAAACGTTAGTAACAGCGTTTGGACAGTCCACCCCGGTAGAACCGCTCATATTTGTACCAATGTTTAAATTATTTTTGGAATGTATCGAAATTTGACCTATCTGAGAGTTGGAAATTTGAATTGTGGACGACGTTGATAAGACGCCGCTCGAACCTCCTATGCTGTTTAATCCGTTTAAAAATATGGGCTGTGCCTGTGAGCAATTTCCAGGGTTGTTTAAGCCGTTCATTATTGTACTCGGTGAACAAGAGCCCGAACCCAAATTGCCTCCTCCGGTAATTTGCCCGCTCTGATTAGAAAGAGAAATTACGTTCCCGGAATTAGCAGTGAGCGTTGATTTCTCGTCGGATATCTGGTTTATTTTATTATTCTCAAAGTCTTTTTTTGTAGCCATATTGGTTTGCTGATCAGCCAGGGCTGTTTTTACCCTCTGAATATTCCCCGAGTAATCCGTATTCGGATTCGATGTGGCTATCAGTGTTTGCGTTGGTGCAACGGCGTTTTTAGGCGACTGTAACGTAGGCACGTCGCAACACCTTGGCGCATTATGCCGCGGTGGTGTTCTGTATGTATTTCCGGACGTTGCTCTAAGATTTTCACAAAAACTGACCATGTCTTGTAAGTCAACGTACGAAAATTCATCCTCGTAACTTTCGGCACGCGCAAGCGCGGGCGAAAGTGCTTCCGACGTTAAGAATTGATTAGAAATTTGGGATTTTGGACGATTTGTATTTAACCGGGAATTTCTCGGAGTCATTGGTGCGATTGGGGGAGGCTGGACCTCCGACGTTCCCCGCGAAGTTCCTTGCGGCTCTTGGAATACTTCTTCTTCATCCTCCGAAAATAGGTTTGGATTGAATGTCGGGTCGGGACCTACAACAGCGTAACTCAATTCATACAAAAAAAGACCTGGACATCGATTTAAAAACTAACTATCAAGTAAAACTAAGATCGATTTCTTACCTGCCGGCAAATCATCTCTCAATTCGGTCATGACCAACGTCATCTGTCGCGGTTGTAAATGCAAAAGGGACGTTCTGTACGTAACTTGTCCTAAATTCGCTGGAACAGAGTCCGTCAGTCCATGTATCTTGAATTTTGTTCCCCAAATATTCGAAGTTACTTCCACTAATCTCGCATGCTAAAATGAAAAAAGAAGACCTCCAAATTCCCTGCGAAGAATGAACTTTATCTCACATAATCTTTTGTCGCACACTCAACGTGCCATTCTTCGAAATGGGATCCTACAAGAAATCCATCCGAATCTTACCTCAGGGAGCGTGTCCACATAGGCCAGGTCATCAACTTCTTCCACAGGTTTTTCCTCTCGCCTTCTCCTGTTTTTTCTTCTATTTCTCGGAGAACCACATAAATCTGCGGTATCCCTTTCCGTGTCAGAGCCATCGCTGTAAGTCTGGTAGTGCGTGGGATAATCGGGTGTGTGCATCGTTTCTTGGCTTTGCGGATCAAATATCACAAACTCCGGACGTATTTTGCTGGTTCTTCTTCCTTTGAGCAAAGGTACCAGACCTCCAAGGTACTCCAAGTATAAAGTGTAACAAGGAGCAGGTTCCCCTGCGTGCCTTAGCATCGTACAATGAAGACGTCCACCACCGGGAGGTGGTCTTGATACGAAACGCCTGAGTTCTCTGGGCTCGGGAACGCAACATCTAAAGGTTCCATTGAATTTATAGGAGAATTTCAATCTCGGAAAAAGGTACGTACAAAAGTAGCTACATATACATTTTTCATCTATTTCTGTTCTCTTTTTTTTCATGTGTGATGTGTGGACCTATATTTCATAGTTTTGAGTTGAATTGGATGGGAATACCTGCGTAACGTCAAAAATACTACATTCTAAGCCTTTCTGGTATTTAATTAAAGTGGCAGTATTGTTTATCTATATTAGATCAAATATTCACGTTACGAAATTGACTAGTGCATGATATAAATTGGATTGGATTTCGCAGGATCGATTCATCCCCTGTAGCGTGATCGTTTGAACACACAAGGGATAAAGGCTGGGCGATATGCGCATAGAAATTTTATTTCATTTTCTATTTTCGCGGGAAAAAAACTTTCTGTTTTATCTTATGGTAGAATTAACGTGCTAACCTTATCGTGCTGGCGAAAAGGGCGGCGACTAAGGCTCTCAGTCTTGGAGGTAGAGGTAATTGTTGCACGCTGGATTCTCTCGAAAGAGCAGCGCGAACAGCGAGCCGTGACAGTAACTGCAGAGAACCAACTCGTCTGCAAGCACGCGATAGAAATTTAGCAAACCAAACGAAATAATTGATCTATGACCCAGATAATTGCAGCAAAATTTTGCTCCATCAAAAGCCTCACCTAGAGACCCATGCAGCGTGCACCCTCGCCCCTGTAGCCACGAACAATCTTCTGTCGTTGTGGCCCCACGTTAGGGCCGACACAGGACACTGAAAACCATTTTTTTTTTCATATCTCTCTAACTTTAGTTTATATTATTGCACGCATAAATAACAGAAAATAATTGTTTCTCCAGAGATCCACAAGACTTGAAATCGTCCCATTTATAGGCATATCTTATGATCGTCATATTTATAGGCATATCTTATGATAGTTGAAATTTGTTGCACAAGTTTCATCTTGAATCACAATTCACCCAACCATTTATTTGATCTGTATTACTCACTTGTGTGTACGGTATAGCTGTGGTGTACACGAGGATTCCGGTGTCCGAGTAAAAGTGTAATAAGTTTATATACTCCTGGGGGTTGCCTTGAAAAATGTCGGCATCCTTGATACCAGCGACTGCCAATAATTTTCTAGAGTTACTCCACTCAGCTAGTAGTGGGGATCTCAATCCTGTACGTATCGTGACGGGAGATACGTCGTCGAAGGATCGTAAAAGGACAATATTTCCATCGGCAAGACATACCGCCAATACGTAACTCCGTTCGTCTATAATAACCAGCAGATGTATTATTCTTCCAAAAGTGCAAGACGTAATTTTCATATTTTGTTTCCTCCTTGAAAGTTCTGATTAGTCGGTACGGTTATCAATTCTGACTAATCAGAAATAAGGGTTGGCAGGATGATGATACGTCCCGTGAAAATCGTGTGAATTTTTTAGATTTTACGTTATTTATCGCACCTTTATTTCCAACAGCCTACCAAAACGGGTATTAAGAAAGCTATTAAAAGTCCAACAGGCGTTATTCGAACTAAATTGGTTCAGCCATTGTTGTACGGGACCGCATCGTATATCCGGTAATTGAGAAAAATCCACGATATAGCGTACTGCACCGCAGGCGACTGCAATTCCAATCATTTTCTATATTTATTTTCTATTGAGGCTCTGCACTGTTATTCCTGTGATATTTCTCTGCGTCATCTCACAGTGAAATCCAATAAAATAGGAATTGCAATGAAACGGCGTAAAAAATGTATGACCGTTGCACAACGGTCAGCGGCAATCTAGCCCGCAGTCAATTTGATATCGATGGGCCACCAGATAAAATGGCAATTATTACGGTCCGAAAAATTTAATATACCTATAGCTGTGCGCTTACCGCGCGGCATTGTCTGGCAGAAATTTTCGGAAATTTCCTATCCTCGGTAACAATGTTTTCACTCTATAATTATTTTTTGTCAGCAGAACAAATAGCACACGGAAAAAAGCTCCAAGTGTAAGTTTTATGCTATGATCTATTGTCATTTCTTAGTGAATGTATTTAAACTTGGGCAGAATTTATTTTCGATATTCGGCTGACGACACTAGATAGTTTCATGGAGTAAATGTGACAAAGTAAAGAGAATGTGATGAAAATATTTTGAAATTGAACCTTGTTGGCATTGGCTTCCAGTAACATCATCGTCTCCTTCTTCCATTTTGAATTTTTCCGCACTCCAGGCCATCGATGTGACCGCTGCTGCTAATTGAACTTCTGATACCATGGCTCCGTGGACATCCATCACTATCAACTGACCAGCCGTCGTTCCGAAATAAACCTAAAAAGTCAGCGAAAAATAGCTTATGAACAATTTTTCTTGATGACGCGTATAAACTGTCATAGGAATATCTTCGGTTAAAGTAAAGGTCACTTACATGTCACTCACTCAGACAAACTTTCGAAAATGATAGAAAAAGTAAATAAAAAATTGTCAACTGCTGATGACGTGTATAATGGTGAAAGAAAAAAAAATCACTCTTATCTTATAACGGAATATGAAAGGAAAAGCAATATGTTGCTTCGAATATGAGAATTTTCTATGGATATATTGAAAGAGTGAAAAAGTGAACTTCTTTGAAATCTAACTTCACCCGGTACTTAATATCGATCATGTAGATTCGCCCTTTTTGGGCTTTGATTTTTTATTTTTTATGTCACAGCGCGAGTGAGCATACCATAGCATGTTTACATCCATGAACAAAGTCCTCGAGACGTCAGCTATTGAAATTTATCGTCTTGAAAATGAATGATCGGAATTTGTATTTACTCGCTGATACTACACACGTGTTTTTCGGGATTTATACAAGAATCTATCGGTTTTTACAACTGACATATAATGCGAGTCACAATATATCCCATTCAAATATGTACCAGAGAGGCAAAAGAAATGAAAAATAGTACATCAACATCTTTTAGCTCTGCCGCTGCAAGGACAGTTACTAGTAGGTAACAAAATATCGTGCAGAGATAGCGCGGTCGAATTGGTCAAAATTATTAGATTAATTAACCGTAATGTTTTTCGAATTAATAAATCAAGCTGACGCAAAACTTGAAAAACACATCATTTTCTGTAATTTTATAACTATAGCAGATTGTACAAAATTAGATAAAATTAGCAAGTAATTATCAATACATTGTGTACCAGGGAACTAAACCCTGTCTTTTGACGACGAGCGTGAGATTCCAACGTGAGTGCTGAGCGCAAGGTTGGGCGTATCAGTTGAGGCCAAAGGCGAGTGTGACACGCAAGCCGATGACGAATATTGCAAACGTAACGTAAAACAAAAAGACAGTTCATCTTTGCGGTGCACACGATGCTTTACGTAACAAAAGCATGGTTACAAGTTTTTCAATATTTTATTCAGCAACCTCTTGAGCAAAGTCTTGAACTTATAAATTCACAGCTCCATTTGTAAATCTTATTGCAAAAACATTTCGCGTAGAGTTGTATCCACTCAAATGATAATAGTAGAATACATTTGACAGAGATGATCTCTGAATTTCAGAAGGGTATTCAATAACGGCATCCAAAAGCTGGTTATTTGGGCCTGCGTTAAATAAAAAAGCTTTTTAGTGCAATCGCATGAACGGCTATGGACTTTGTGGACGAAAATCAAATTTGAAAAACACGTATACCATGTTTACGTCATATAAATATAATCTCATGGTGAAAAAAATTCAGCGTTATGACTTTACAGAATCTCTGTTGATTCTACTAATATTATTTTTCGTAAAGCTCAAATTTTTTTATCTGACTACAGGTCTAATCGACAAGAAATTTAAGCCCTCGGCAATCATTATTGGTTGCTGAAGCCGGAAGCTAATTTTGAAATAGAATCGCCAAATCATCGCAAAATTCTTATTTTTTTTTCTTCCTGAAAAAGCTGAATTCGCTAAAAAAAAAGAAGAAAGCTACCATAAACTTCGTTTACGTGGAGACGTGTTTGATAAAGAATGCAAATTATATTGGACTTGATACTCGATCTTATCGGTTTTTTAAACCTTGATTGAGATTACTACAAGGATATTACATTTTTCCTCCCGCTCTTCCAATCATTCTAAGGTTGGGCACCGGTCGCAGTTGTGCAGCTAAACTTCCGCCGATTATGATCATATCAGATATTACACAAGTCAGTGGAGGGGACAGAATATTTAGTTAAAAGCTACAGCTAGTGGTTCGAGTTTTCAGTCTGATCGTCAGTTCTGAATTCAAGTATGGGTGCTCCGGTAGTAAAGGTTAAACAGGGGTGGCTTCGTGGTGCTACAGTGGGAAGTGTTACCGGAGGATCATACATCTCTTTTAAAGGCATACCATATGCGGCACCACCGGTGGGCAAATTGAGATTTGCGGTGAGTCTTGTTGACCATGATAATAGTTGACTAGACTCAGAAGTCGATTACTACGGTATACGTAAAAAGTGTCGATTGACGTAAATAACGTGATCATGTGTTAGCTAACATGAATCGTAATATCGTGACGTGTAACTCCCTGAGCGCGACACGATTTGCGATTATTCATCAACATGTACATTAAAAATTAAAGGAGAGATACATAGCATCGATAGAAAGTATTACGAATGATGGAACATCCATGTCACGATATTTTATCGGATGAATATTATGTCATAAGCAGAAGCTTGTTCAGCAGTGTCGTTATAAAAGATTATGTTGAATTTTGATCCTTCACATTTGATTGGTCGAGATGATAGTTCGTTTATACGACAAGCTAGGTATACGATTTGATTACCTGATGAAAGCCCAATAATTTCAGTGATAATAAAATATAGATATACAGCGATAAATGAATTCAACTATTGCCTACGCATAGTGAACGTTGAATATCCTAAACGCATGAAAATTCGAAGTATTATCCAGAATAGACGATTTTCCATGTGTTCCATAAAGAGCTTTCCCTTGAATTATATATTATTATATTTGAATTCAGGATCCATCGCCTCCGCAATCTTGGACTGGGTTTAGAGATGCGTTGCAGCATGGACCTTCTTGCCCCCAATATGATTTCGATAATGTGCCAATGAGTGGCTGCAACGAAGACTGTCTCTATCTTAATGTAGCCACGACTTCATTAAACGGATCGCGACCAGTAATGGTTTTTATTCATGGAGGAGCCTTTGTCATGGGTAGTGCGAATGACGACATGTTTGGTCCAGATTACTTGATGAAAACAGGCATCGTTTTTGTGTCCATGAACTACAGAGTTGGTGTCCTTGGTACGCATGTATTCTTCCTCATACATTAATCGAATCGTTATACAATTTTTTTTAAATATTCAACTTTCAGGTTTCCTGCAACTCAACGATCCGGTGATGCCTGGAAATATGGGACTCAAGGATCAGACTGCAGCCTTAAAATGGGTTAAAGAAAACATATCTCCATTCGGCGGCGATCCTAACAACGTAACAATCTTTGGAGCGAGTGCCGGAGGTGCTTCTGTGCATTATCAAGTTTTATCTCCAGTTTCTAAAGGTACAAAGTTCGCTTACTGTCGCCAAGTATTTTCATGCCATTCTTCTCGATTAGGTCTTTTTCACAAAGCCATCGCGCAGAGTGGCACTGCATTGGACCATTGGACAAGTGCTCCAGATACAGTCGAACCTCTGCGTCGGTACATGGCTGCTTTCGGGATAAAAACTAGTGACCCTAAAGAGATCGCTGAATTCCTCAGGTCGGTTCCGGTAGAAGAACTCATCAAGGTGCAACATGATATAAGGAGCCCAGAGGTTCGTTTACCGTTGTCATCTTCAGTTATTATAACTGATAGAAACATTTTTACATAAGATTCAAGCTCATGCGTTGTGGTTCTTTCTTCAGGATAAGCGCTGGTTGCAATTCCCTTTCCGTCCGAGTATCGACGACAAAAGTGAAAAACCATTTATGCCGAGGAGCCCGAAAGAACTTGTCTTAGAGGGTTCTGAGGTGCCTCTCATGATCGGGTATAACAGTCACGAAGGGATTTTATTTGTGATTGGTAATGACAATAGCGTTGTTTGGTGATCGACACAGATCCCATAAAATACTCCTTGAATTTTAATCGTTCTTGATCAGCGAAGAGTCACGGCGGTCAACCGATTTTAAAATTCGAAGAGATCATACTCTGCCCCGGTTAGAGTAATGGATGTGTGTTCTTAAATTCATAGGACTCCAAAATACTTTGTCTGCGATGTTTGATAAAAACTCCAAGCTGAATTTGCCAGATGGCCTAGTTGCGAATGACCATCCGAAAAAAGATGCTGTTAGCGATGAGATAATAAAATTTTATTTCGGGGATGAACCGATAACCGAGGAGTCGGTTCAAAACTGGATCCAAGCATGCGGGGACATATCCTTTGTTTTCGGTGTACACAAAGTAGTCGAGATTCAACAAAAAAAAAAGACTCCATGCTACCTTTACAAGTTATCGTTTGAAGCTCCGCATTCGGGTGGACATATTTTTTACAAGTCATCATATACAGGTATTGATCTCGACTGAAATTTTGATGATTAGAATCATTGTTTTCACCATCGTTTCGGTTAAACAGGAACTGCGCACGGTGACGATCATCCGTATCTATTCAACTTCAAGGCAGCTGGTGATTATTTGAGATTTAAACCCGACTCACAGGAGCAAATCGTATCCGACCGAATCGTCAGGATGTGGACTGACTTTGCGAAGACTGGGTGAGTTCTAAGTTATTGGTAAGAAGATCTTGTAATGCTTATCATTGTTTCGTAATTTTATCGTTTCAGAAATCCGACACCGCGAATCGATGATCTGATAAAGGTTGAGTGGCTTCCGGTTTCAAGGACAACGAAGCATTACCTACATATTGATGCGGAGCTTTCCACAGGCGTTGATCCAGACGAAAAGGTGGTTAAGCTCAGCCGTCGAATATCTGAAATCCTTAACAGTGAATAGTACTCATTATCAGCCATGTTCTTCGCTGTACGGCGCATGGAGTGGTGCAATCATTCTAAAGTGTTTACCACCGTGAAAACAACACTTGCATTACCGATTTGGAATATACCATACGTATCGCAGCATGTCACCCTAAATGTCATTAGCAGAAGATATGAACAGTTGATGAAAATCTATAATTTTTTTCAAAATAACTTCGAGAAGCAAGTGACTTTGCACCATTGTCTATTGTGAATGCTGTGTCCTTTCAAAATTTCAGCCTAATTTGATGGGGTGAGTGAGTGGGGTGGGGTGACTACGAAACAAAACATCGGAATGAAATATTTCGATTGTTCAAGAAGGAGCGGCTACGGGCATTACCTCAATGTATTTGGCGCTAGACTCACAGCGGAGTCCAAGACCAAGTCTATTAAGCTGGCTTTAATCTCACATGAAGGTAACAAGGTTAAATCCGACGTCGTGTCATATTTATCGATCGTGACCTTGCACTGTTTTATAAATTTCCTTGGATCCGGGCGTTTCTTCGGTGCCCAAATCGAGATCACATCAATTATTCTCTGCCATTTCCTCTCCCCTTCGCACTCTCTCTCTTCCTTTCCCTTTCCTGGCACGATCCCAATAATGCTGTAGCTTATTTATCGAGCTTCGACCTTCGAATTCTACTGGAAGTAGAATTTCTACTTTGTCATCTCTCGAGGGGGCCCATGCGACTCAGGCAATAATTTCCTCCACGACCTAATTCGACCCTGCCGAGCTTACATATTCGCTGACACGATATAAAACGGTAGCTATACTCTGCGCCATTATAGCCCATCTCCGAAATAATTCAGGACACTCTTTATTCATCAAGAGGTTGAAACCAGATCTGGTCCCGTTTGGTATTATTTTCCAGAACATGGTGTTCCGAAATTAGATTCAACTCAATGGCGCAGGGATTCTTTTAGTTTGAAAAAATTGTATTCTAAATTCATTTTAGACACGTATTTTGCTAATTATACAAAATCAATTTTTATTACCTGCTGATCATCCGGAGTCCATATACCGCATGTGATAGTCGCCTGATCATTCAGCATCGAGGACCAATATCTTTGGCCAGCAACACTGCCCACTAAGACAAAGCCATCCTGCGAACGAAAAGATGATTCGGTTATAAATTCACCAACGAGTCGCTTTAACTGACAAATCAAACTTAAAATAAGTGTCCGTCAAATTTGCCCTTTAAGAACCTGTGTGACCCCAACAAATTATGTATATATGTGACGGTGATACAACAACATCGAATTTGTCCCCCAACAGCGAAACCTGAGATCAGTTGCAAAAGGTGACACATATACGTAACTTGATCCAGGTCTGTACAGTGAATAGGGTGGAGAAAATGTCGGGAACAGGGTTGGTCTTACTGAACAGTTAATGGAAGGCCGTTGAAGACGTGGCATGTATCATAGTCATGTTAAAATTCAGAATATGAAATTTGCTCATTAATTTTTAATTTACCGGCAATTAAGGGGGTGCAGATTACCAAAAACGTGACCTGCAATTATTCATAGCTCTCAATGTTGGCGTAGCACAATTTTTTCCTTTTTTATTATTCATCTTTATGATAACTATATACATACAAACGACGAGACTGATGAAAAGAAAATAAAAAATGAACAACGGAAGTAGAATATCGACCCTGAATAAATTATTTTTCATACTCAGATGTGGTCATCGTGATTTTGAAATAATAAGTTAGTCTCTGGGAGTTTATGCCCCGTTAACATTGGAGCGTTGGTTTAATAATAATAATAATAATAATAATAATAATAATAATAATGATAATAATGATAATGATGATAATGATAATTCATCTACAACTTTACGATATTTGCATAATATTATACGAGTAAATCTCGAAAAGGGGTTTTACGAGGGACAAATTTTATGAGGATTCTAGGGGCCTGGGTATTAGATTTTGTTTGAAAAAGTTATCGTCAACTAATAGCAGAGAAAAAGCTACGTAGGTACATACAGAAGAGAATATATCAGTAAAAATGTAATTATATTTCATAACGTAACAGTTTTTTTCGCGTGAAAATTACATCCTATTTATCATAATATAATTAGTGACACCCCACGAAACCCGAGACCTATTGCATATGTTAGACGACTAAAATAGGGCGAACTAACTTCGTTTATACTTTGATTCGTCTCCTAATGAGGCGGAATTTTACGCGCAGTATGTGCCGAGGATCACAACTGAAGCCATTGGAAGTATCGAAGAAAGAAATGAAATAAAAATAGAAAAACAATTCTAATATCGATTAAAGTAATAAGAAAACTCGATCGTGTCGAAATTGTCAGTTACCTGGTAACATATGAGGGCCATCCTTCCGTCGTGGGACCAGGAAAAATACGTGACCGGTGTACTTCGATCATTGATTAGCTCTATACTCCACCTTCCTTCATATTTTATCCAGACAAAAATCACTCCCGAACTATCGCAGGAGGCCAATTTCTGGTAGGGTTCGTTCCACTTCACCAATATTACCTGAAACACAATAATAAGCATAACAATTTTTGATGAGAGTAATTGATGGCATGAAAAATGTAAGCGCTTTAAAAATGTGATCGGTATCTATGTGAACAGATTATCGTAATCAACCGTGTTCTTCTAAAAGAGAATACCACGTGGTATCTATAGTATATTCTTCGCCTAATACCTAAATGCACCACCCAAGCTAGGAATGCAGTGCGCTGCAGCAGAAATAATTCATCGTAATTGTCAGGAACTTGGCAAATTTCATCGTGGGTTCCGTGATTTCCATGACAAAATTGAAATTCTACCTCCGGTATAACAACTCAGTCATAGCATACCTCAATAACGACATTTAGAATAAATTATATTCACTCTGGTTACACTTAGCTGACGAGAGTTTGGGGATAGTTACACTTACTTAGATTATAATTAACTTCACATTAGCCAACCAATCCGGATTAACGGACTTACGGTGGATAAGCCCGAAGGAGTTTATTCGGTCTATCGTATAAGCCATGCTGCAAATACCTTCCAGTATATATTGGTGGTTGACACAATTTCAGTAATTTCATAAACTGACGCAAACGAGGTTCAGTCGCTATACGTGGAATCTATCGTACGTTGAAATAGATAATGTGCCAATGGTTTGAAAATTGAGAAAGGAGTCTGCGGCAAGTTCGATAACAATTCTACAGAGATCAGAAACGGGTTACGGGTTGGAGGCCGATTTACGACGAGACAATAGCATGTATTAAAATTTTGAAAATAATAAACTGGTACAGGAGATAACGCGATGCTTTTGAAGCTGTTGAATATTGTCTTGTAATTCCGTTGTATAGTAACTTAACAAAGTGACGAAGTTTGCAGGAAGAACGCTTGTCGATGTCTACCACCAAAACGTGCAGAACTGAAAGAGATTGCAGCTAATTTATGCTGCGCATGATAATAAAATGGAAGTTGATCGATGAGCTTAAACTTTACATTAAACAGACAACTTGCTGACGAACGATGATAATCGAACAACCTAAACTTCTTAGGCTTATTTTTCATTTTTCGGAACCCTGAAACTACTTCGTATGGTCCACCTATTGTACTCGCGATATCGATTTATTCCAAAGAAAATTCCACGTTTTTAAACACACCGTCGATTCACATGCAATGTTCCTATCGATGTCACTCTTGATCACGCAAAGAATAACAGAATTGCAGAAATTTTAATGTTCTCTCAACACAATACGGTTAAAGCATGTGTCAGATACCAATATGTAGCGGAAGTATTACGTACCCTGCAATAATGAAAATTTCTCAAAGCATAATACCTGTATAATTAGTTTTTTTTTTTTATTTTATTCGCTTTAGCTTACAACAGCACACATATAACATGATAACAATAATATATTTTACCGTAATCCAGGCGGAGGTATAACAGGAGAAAATTGGCAACGTCTTTGCTTTCAGTCTGACTTGATTTATCGCGTCGTTTTCGTGAACCAAATTCTTAAAGTTCTATGATAATGTAGAGGTTGATTGTTATAACGTGTAGAAGAAATGATCACAGTGTCATCGTTAATATCGCTGCATTGCACGGTAGGTCGTTCGTTTTTCTGTAAGGAACGTTGAATTTAACTTCCCCATTCAGAAGTTTGGAGCGGAGATTTCTTTCTTTTTTTTTTTTCAGGTATTACGTTTTCTCGTAGTAACTTTGACATAGCGATCACTCGAGAGTCGTAGCTTGCACATGAACTGTAAATGAACTAGGTGAATTATCATCCAGTGGCACGCAAATTTCGTATTAACGAATAATAATGTAAGTATAAATACGTCCCCGTCGTCGTCGGATTATTACAACTATAATTATCTAAATTCTAGCCTATGAAAGAACTTCGTACCGTCTATTACTACCGTACGGTTCACCGAGCGACTCTGATATAATTATGCATGTTCGATGAATCTAAATTATGGAAATATTGTTGGGTAAAATTTTTATAGTTTTTCAAAATTGAGTTTAGAAAATATTATAGATGTATTTCGTAGGATCTGAAGATGAGCTAGAAAACTGCTTGATAAAACGAACGTGATGCGGTAAAAATTGCAGAAGTTGCAACGCGGCTACTTAAAACTCTTCATAAATCAATGCGATGACCTTCCGCTAGCGAGACGTTAGATTCGCGTGTTGCACAATAGGTACGTATAGATTTTATATCTAATACTCGCTGCTCTCTGTACACTTGCACATCCATTCCGTCCAACGGTATAAGGCGCATGTATCCATATTCAAGGTCGGTATGCACTTACTTTATAGCTTTACCTACAGTGTGTGGGTCTATAATTATAGAGGCTTGGCTGTGAGGAACGATTTTTCGCGCTCTATGAGAACGGTATTCAAAGAACGAAAACTACGTTTTTGCGGGGTAAAATTTACCAAAGAGCTTTGTGTCAGGATTCTGCTAGAAATATAAGTACTAAAGTTTACTTTTTTTTCTTCCTTGTGTACAAGAAGACAACCAACTGCAGTTTTTCACGAATCTGAAGTTTCATTCATCTGCGAATCCATAAATGATTAGCAATTAATTGCGAACAATCGGTTATACTTATGAAGATTCCGTGCATCCAATGAAATACGGCGGGCCGCTGCTTAATACATACATATATTATATAACACGTTAATGTAAATGGTATGGAGGGATAATAATTATACGCAGGTATACATGCAGCCGTTTGATTGGAGGCAACTGATCATTATTGGCAAGTCTAGCGCGTTATATCACTCTTGAACCCTTTGAGGACCGTAGAGTAATGGGTAGGTTATAACGTGATGGCGGAAAAGGAAGGATGGAAGGAAGCAGCAGAGAGAGAGCAGCACTTTATCAATCGGGTCATCTCACTTGCTTCCTGAATACGTACATATATGTATGCTGCTCTCTCTCTGCTGCTTCCTTATACCTATATATACCTAAACCTATATAGGTATGTATATATACGCAGGAATAACATTCTTTCTAAGGTTCTTAAGACTCGATTATAATACGTTAGGAGGTTAAATCATTTACGTATAAAACTTTGGAGTGATCTAATTATAAATAATTTCTTTATCAATGTACAATATTATTTTTAAGCGCACTATACACGATACGGAAGATTATTTTTTCACGTCATCACCTATAATAAACGAGCAGTGCTGTAATGATAACAATGGTATTTGTCGACTGAGAATTTTCTCAAAAAGGAGCAACCTATATTTCGGAGGGATCAATCTCCACTTCAATTGTAATATCGATTCTCATTAATCTATATGCAGACACATTGTACATTGAACCTCCACCTTAAAGTCACCTTCGAACGATACATTAGAAAAAAAAAAAAATATGTATTGGAAATATATACTCAGGGCTTTCATATATATATAGCACCTATTTGGTACGTATTCGTTGCGAAGGAGGTGCTATTGGGGGGAGAAGAACCCCCGTGTGCATGTATCTACAACTCTATACGGCATAGTCGTGCAGGCGCCGTGATTGACAGATGAGAACCGATAATGATTGCTCGGTTTCTGAACGACGTGCAAAGGGAAGTATACCACAGGGATTAAACTTCGCGAGGAATCGCGTGCACCAAATACGAAGCCAAGCTACGCCTTGGCTTGGACTAGGCGATAAAAGACCCGAGTGATGCATGCGCCTATCCGCAGCGGCTGCAGATTACAACTATGATTCGTTACGTTGGCCTCGAACGTGACTATATTTCCATACAGCTATAAATAATTACAGTCTTCGTATTATTTCATGAATTAGAACAGAACTATGATTTTCAAACGACAAGGGAATTCAACTGTCATTTGGAGCAGAATGAACAGCAAAATTTGTTGAATGATTAAAATTTTCAACGGTCGAACCATCGAACGTCCGTCATTTTGTCTAGATTGTCCAAGAATTAATACGAAAAAACGCTGCACACATAGTTATATCGATAATTGCAAGGTGACCATTTTTTGCTCTAAGTTTTCCTTATTCAGAGCTTTAATGTGGGACAAGGTTTTCTTGCGATTATGGTATCAACGGTGTCGTGCAGTTTGAAACTAGCGTCGTTGTAATTCTTGTATATATACCTGTATAGGTAAAAGAATGTAAACTCTGCTGGTGTAAACTACTTTATCACCTGCTGCAGAGGAACTATAAGATACAATTGCAGGGCAAACTGTACGACGAGTATACTTTACCTGCACCCCGGGACAATTACTTAGAATGTAGTTTATCACTCCGGATAAAGTGACCATTTGTAGTATACAGCTTTTGAGGCACATATGATGCGGTGCACGATTAAGAAAATAAAAATAACCCAGTCAGAGATAGGCAGTTTCGCATAAACTTTATCCGATTGCAGTAGATATAAGCATAAATGATGTAATAAACACATATGAATCTATACGTGTTATGTGTGCTTATTACATCATTTATGCTTATATAAGGATAAAGTTTATGCGAAACTGCCTATCTCTGACTGGGTAATGTTTCCCAGCTATATGCAGAATTTTTATCTGCAGCTAATCAACGGATCAAGGGCCAAGAGTTGCCGGGCGAGCGTTTGTAATCTTCTTTTTCCCATTGTGGGCCTGGAATTTATTTTTTCAATTTTCTCTAGTTTCTTAAGTTTATATTTCAAGTTTTGAGAAAATTAATTATTCTTGATTTGCTACCAGAAGGGTCTATTCTTTAAAAGTCAACGGAATTGGAAACATTATATAATCACGTGTTCGAGGAAGGTGCAGCTCTGCAGATTCGATCCTTCGAATTGTTTCTAATTTTTAGAAGTGCGCACCAAATCCATCGAGTTTTTTATTCATATACTATTTTATATCAAGCAGATACTGCTGAATTTAACTTTCGTTAAAACGTCTCTGTTTCTCGTTTCCATATTATTAGCAGCTGCACAACCTTCGGTGTAATCTATATACATATATGTTATGATATGGGCATGAATATAATGTCTGGATATATAGATATAATTGAGCCCTTTTTGTCTTTGTAATGGAAACCCTAATTTTGGCGTATTCCATCGTGCGTCTGCTCTCCAACTTCGATCCCCTTTTCTTTGCAGCCAATCCCTGCCAGTTCCATGTCGTTTTATACGACATACCATACCCTGGCAAGGCTGTTTAATTACACGAAGTAACCGAACCGTTTCTATAGATACTACCTATGTACTTGTTATTAATACGCGTTTTACGTAGGTGGTAGGAAATCTTATTTTCTTTATACTGAACCCGAGACTAAAACTCTCAAGTGAAATTGAATCCCCAAATATTTTTCGGACTGTCAATTTAATTTGACGAGGGCTATTGTAAAGGCTGGTCGTTTCAGCCGGTATGTATATTGTATATGGTATATATAGGTATATAACGTATCAGGTAATAATTAGCGTAAGATAAGAGACCCGAATAATTAAACGATCAGTGGGGAAATATACGCGAGATTATATTTCGATTGGCATAATGACCGTAATTTGACGAAATTTTGAAACGATTCAACTGATGGTATCGATTTTTCGTACCCTGAAAAATAAAACCAGATAATTTTTGCACCAATCATTCTGATCGATTAAACTGTATATTATCAACGTTGAGAAAATGGCATAACTTTATCAAACCGTGTTTTGCGAATTTTGCTTCAATTACGTGTGAGATTGCAATTAAATTTGTTCCATGATTATAATAGACCTTCTCAGTATCCGGAAACGTCTGCAGACAAATGTGTACAGTTGAGTTTGAACTCGGGCTGTACACAAACTACGCTTTAAGTTTCGTGAGAATTTGCTGCATATTATTCTAAGTTACAGCTGAGAACCCCTGGCTTAAAACAGCACTGTGAAGCAGATCGATACCCACCACCCTCAAACTGGAAGTCAAACTGAAACTAAACGCACACCAAAAAGCCCTAAACAGAACTGCCATCGCCCTGACCGTGATGAAGTTCCACGAACCTCAATCCTAAATACTCGGCCAACCACGACGTCGAGCACGAGGCGAAAGGAACGTATGAAGTAGAAGTATTTCCGGTTACACGATTTTGCAACGACTTCACATTTTATCCATTGTAAAAATTACATCGAAAATTTTCATTTCCTACGAAAACTTCGAGAAAAGTATTGTTCCGAATATATGGAGAATCGGATAAAATGTTCGGTGGTTTTTTAAGCAAAAAATTGCAACCTGTTGTATGAGATAGAAGTCGGTGCAGGGTATAACAATAATTGAACCAAAGGATATATTCGAGTCGAGGGCTTCTGTAAATCCTCATCAAATTGATATAAGCAGGTATGTTATACGTATAAAAGTGTATGAAAAGTATAACCTACGTAGATTTTAGAAATTTTTTAAAACCCTCATTCTACCATACTTGTTTGTATACGTACACACAACGACGGAAAAGTTTTTTCCTTCAACTCCGATAACTAATTGAAAAAGTTATTATTACTCCCTGCATACGGTAAAATCTTATATTCATGTACGTAAAATATGTAAAAAATAAATACCAGCATCATAAATATATAATTACAAAAATTTCATTCTCAACACTCCTAAGAGAATACTTTGCACTTTCAATGTACAGGTATACTTAGTCACCAGCTTTTTTCATTGGCTTTCAACGAGTTTATGAATTACGGCGGGATTTACTCACTTTTCATCTGAATTTCATATGAGCATCGAAGTGAGAACTGAAAACATTTTATCATTTATTTGAACTGCAGCGATAATGGTGAAGTGAACTCATTGTCAGCCAGTGTTCACTTTTGTTCGTCACTGCATTACTTGATTATTTACACGCATGCATATGTTTTTCTGTTTCATTTATCTTACTGGCTAAACAACCAAGTCACGTTCACCGCCGTTAGACCTGTTTGCGTAATATTTCCATAAGGTTCGCACGTCAGAGGTGTTCGTACGTACAGGGTAGTTGTGATGTGTATAAAAAACGAGAGCACCTCATTCAACCTCCTTTTGAAATAGACCGCAATGGAAATTGACCAATTACTTGGGTCAGAAGGTATTCGAAACCAACCGTCGCTGCAGAGCAGATATGACGTATACTTCACGTTACGTCCAACGGTACCAGAAATTCAGGTACCGAACTAAAAACCATCGTTTGAAAATTAGCGGAATTCGTAAACCGCCAAAATTTGGACTCCGCACGGAAGGAGCACTCCGAAACGGAAGGTAAAAGAAAGTTAGAAAAAAAATGGAGGAAGGTATTCTCAAAAAGTAGAACAACGCACTGAAAGGAAGCGGAAATCGAAAGCGTCGAGTTGTGAAGGTGCCCCACTTCACGTGGAATACTTCCTGGGATAGTTTTTGTTTTTTTTTTTTGTTAGGAATTAGTTTTATGTCTTGCGGTGGTCATTTGAAAATGATGCTGTATTTTCTAGTCTCTTGCAGCGAAGATTGACAACGCGAGAGTCGCAGAATCCGGATATATCCATATATCATGTATAATAAGTATGTATCCGTAGAATTTTGCTCGCGAGAAAGAGCGCGTTTCTGAAATTATTTGTCCGCCCGAAATATTCATGACTCACGGTGCAAGTTCTCGTAGAAAAGGAAAACAAAACAAAAAGTAAAATAAATTACTTTAAAGGCACATTAAAAAAAATAAAATACAAAAAATGTTATGTACATTCAAATTACTTTACAAAGTCATTCGCTAAGATTATGCGAAGTTTCTTTTTCTTTTGAGGTTTTGCAGTTAAAAAAACCTCGAAAATAAGGGATCAAAGTAAACCTGGAGAAGGATGGCTTTGTGAGGAAACTTCAAACTGCCCGAATCCTTGTGCACCTCGTATAAAGGGTGGCCTATTTTAAGGCGTCGAGTTAAATTTTGTTTTAAATTTATGAAAGGAAATTGATATTTCACTATTATCGAAATTAATTACGTATTCATATTCAGAAGAAGGGAAAAAAAAATTGACCCATTACTGGTCGTCGTCAGTAGCATAAAATCCACCTTTTGCCCGAAATTAAATTTTTTTTTGTGAATTCGTGTGAGTTTCATCTGACTGAGAAGTAGTTTAAAATTTTACACCCTGTATGGAACGTGTATATTCTCACGAGACATCGCTATAGGTATTACAGATAGAGATACGTACTCCAGACAAGCCGGAGATCTTCTTAGATAATAGAAGCTCCCAATCCAGCGTCCTCCGCAAAAATTCGACGAGGGCTGTTAACAGGGGTTCTGAAACCATGAGGAACGGAACTCCCATGGGATATACGTCAACGGTATTTCGCCTCTGTTACCGAACAATCACTGGATGAAGTTTTACTTTTTTGGCCCTTACGGAACCAGGGTTGCGACCTGGTGTTTCAAAGATTCAACCCGTTTCAGTTTAATCTAAACCGCCATGTTATCACGTTCATTTTGTTGCGCTATGCATAGGAACCTCGATAGGAACTGAATGTTTGAACACGTGACAGGCAAGAAAAGTTTCAATACGTTTTTATGGAAATTATATAATATTTGTCGATTTCATTTCCAACACGTTTTCTTTGTAATACAGAGCAAAAAGGTATACGCATAACATTCACACGGTTCCTCCGCTGTATAAGCGGATTTCGGGATGAAGGATTTGTTTCTTATTTATTTTTATCCTACCGCAAAATTCACCTTTTTTATTATCAACGCCATTTTCGTAGCGTGGTTTGCGGCCTACACTCGAAAAGGTGGGAAAATACTTGTGGAACATTTGCATCGTTGCTATATGGGGTACACCTTATAAGACTTATACGCGCGAAAAATTCTGAATAAATCTGCTTGAATGCTCGAACACTTTTATTCGGTATGGTATGCCCAGCTTCCTATATTTGAGTTGCATTTTCTACGTTCCTATATGGATTGAAAATTATTCACGATTTTCGTAATGCCGGATGCACTGCAGTCGGCACATTCTCGAGCTTATTTTATTTACTCTCAATTTTTTGTTCTTCATTTGTTCTACATAACGTAAGAAACAGACAGACATTGAAAGTACGGATACGTTACATCTCGAATTAAAATTACGTTTTTCAATGCATTGTATAATAAAAATTAACTTCGAGCTTGGAAAGTACGCGCTCTCGTACAGTTAAGCGGTAGCTCCGGTCTTTGCCTGGTAATCTGTTTCTTGAGCAGCTTATCTATACCATTAATCCAATATTGCATAGAAATTGTACTATGTCAAGTCACGAAGAACGTACACGAAGCCGTTGCCAAGAGATACGCCACAACCAAATATTGAAAATAACGCCATTACCATACCACAGCTGTATGACTGTATGGCAGATTTGAATCAAATTAATTTCATAATTATTACATGGCTAAAAATTTCATATAACTTGCCATTTGATCGAAAGAAATTTAATTCACAGTCTACCTTTTTGGTTTTTATTTAAACGTCCTCGTTTTTCAGGACGAAATAAGTGAACTCTACGGTACACAATTAACGTTTTAATATTTAATTTTGAGGAAAAAAATTAAACAAGTGAAATCGATGTGATACGAATGAATAATTATTCATTGGGGAGTAATCAACACGTCGGAAAAAATGTCATGAAATATGAATTGACATGGCACGAAAGACCCATGTTTTTAACTAAAGGGTTAATAAAACAATCACACGAGTATCGATAACAGCCTTAGCACCTTTATCGATCAACATATTGCACTCCAATTGTTCTCATTCGAGTTTTAATAGCCTCTAAATGACCTTCTCTCTCCTCTGGTCATAGTGTCAAACCTGTATCAAAGGATTTCTAATCTCTAGCCAATAGAACCCATTTCTCCTATGGAATTGCCCGAGTATGTGGATATCAAACCGCTGTACAGGCGCATTGCAATGACCTTATTATTTCGGCAGAGTGCAAATAGCAGGTATGCTGCTTTACATCAACTTATCCATCCCTCGCAATTCAATTCCTGCACGTGCAGCGCGGTATAATGCGCATTGCGCCAAATTCTCAAACGGGAATAACGTGCACACTACTCTATACACAGGTGTTTGAATACTTGGAACTTTCACAAGTACGTTTATCAAGTTCAATAACGATTAGCATAAGCCTTTCTGTTGAATAGAACTGCGGATTTTGTAAAAAATTCAAGCTTTCGGTTCACCGGGAGGGCGTATCTCTATGAAAAATTGACGAAATTAACAACCGTGAGAATCACTTGGCTTTAAATTTAACAGGATTGTACGAAATTCTATATCTTATCGATTTTCGAGGCTTACGCTCTTCTGACCGTATTTTCTAAAATTGCGCGTATAGATATTCTGCCATAGAGGCAATTGCACCCTTAAGAAATTAAAACAATACAACGAATTGAATTCTCGAACCAAGTTCGATATGCTTCATCGATTTATTCTGAACCGTATTGAATTTTTCTTATACATATATATAGATGAAATATTTCCGAGGCGGATAAGTTCGATGTACGTAACGATGCATGTCTGCAGCAAACAACTAACCGCGCAGTCAACCCTTCGCATAAAGACCCCACCAAAATTGGCTTCAGCGTCACGTAGCTGGAAAACTACCCTTATGGGAAGATTGACTCACGGACCATATGTACTTTCTTATTACATCGGATCGGAAAAAATCCTATAGTAAGTTGGGTATATATCTGACCAAAGTTAGCCGGCTGTAAAGTTCAGATGGAACGACTGCACGACGGAATTGAACCCTTGTTGCCTGTGACCTTGTGATATCACTTGTACCGAAATGGAAGGGGAATGGCTGAGATATACATATAGACGCTCCGTATTACAATATGCTTTACATCCACGTAGACTTACCCCCTGCAGATTGAACCTGCACAACTATACCAATACCAGGCTCATCGTATGCATGCAAATCTATGTAATGTATACGCACATACCTATACACGTACGCTGGGTGTGTAGATATATGGGAGAAAGTAAGATTAAATTTTGTATTCGAGAACCAGGTAGCAAGGACAATCAATTACGCTGCGTTGTTAGATAAGCATATGAAAATTATGATGATAATCCAAATTCAAAGATCTTATTTATTTCAGAATAAATTCCTACGAAATTTTTCAAAGTTATAGTGAAGCAAACAAACTGGATGCTGCCACATAAGGGCGTATGCATCCTACAAAATTGAACAGTAGTATCCCTTTACCTGTTTTAAAATATTAGAATTTTTTGTTTTCCTATTTTGACACGCTTCTGGCTACGTAGCTCCACGAGATTCTGTAAAATTTAAATATTCCGTATTGCCTCAAGGGCGTGCATAAATGAAATAACAAATTGAAAAACTTGAAAAAGTTATTTTTTTCAACCACATTCGATTCAATCTACATACCGTGACTGTGATATGTTTTTTTTTCATTTTCTTCATTTCAGTGGGATTTGCCTTTGTGACGGAAAATGTATCGAAAAGCTTCTGGTTGCTAGGCATCGATTCAGTCAACGGCATCGATGAATAAAGGGGGCGCGCACGGAGAAGGAACCGACGTTTTAATAGTTTAAAACTTGTTTATTTTCCCACCAATTTACCAGCTAATCTACACAAAATTCACCACTCGTTCGTTCATTCGTTATATATAACGTTACCTCGAATATAACGTTACCTAATGTATTTTCAACGTCTAATACATGAGGCCTGCGAGTACATAAGGTATGTGTTTCCAGATGTGAACTTTGTGCTTCCTCGATTGAGGCAAGATATTAAAAGATTGAACCTCGGCCGCGTGTATGCGTTCTACCTGATATACAGCTTATGCGATCAGCCGCTCATGTCCCGAAATTTCAAGGGATAATGTCTCATCTGCAACGACGACCGATCGAGAATACCTAATAGAAAAATTATCCGTCTATACAATGGTAAGGAAGAGACACAAATTAAACTCGCGCAGTCACACAGGTACAAGAAAATGCTGACGTCATAGATATATTGAACTATATCTATGCTGACGGTCTACATTTTTTTACCCTTCGGAATTTCGCTTTTTCGGAATTCCAAAATTTATGTACATGCATCGCAGGTTAAGAATGAAAAACAAAAAAAAATAGAAATGCCGATATTATACCAGCATCGTGGTTGCGAGCCACAGCCTGCATGTTTTGGATTTTTTCCTTTTTGATTCTTAGATAAAAATTTTCTCGTCATAATAGGATAGGTTTATATATATACCAAAAATCTCGAAAAATAACAAAATTGCCCGCAAGTATTTTATTTCATGATAGAATTTTTATTTTTATCGGTCAAAAGTTTGGTTTGAAAAACACCGTACACGGGAATTGGTTGTAATGTTCTACCCGCTAACTCTGTTTACAAGTTGAGATTGGGAATTTGATTTGATACAACGTTAGAAATTTGATGCAGCCATGGGTTGATTGACTTTTGCGTTTAGCGAACGCGCATGAAACTTTTGGAATGTTTCATACCGGCGGTAACTCGACGCCGGCTAAATTGGCAGTGTCCCGGAGCTTTGGTAATTAATGGAAGGTCTCGCAATTCGGTCCAGACTCATTCGTCCTTCCCTTCCTTCCGTCCGCCCATCCGCCCATCGCACATCCGGTAATCGGCTGACTAGAATGACTAGAATTTCAGGCGTGGCGAACGCTAACGGACACTTGGCCACGAATCAATCTCTTGAGGATTCCCCTGCTTGTTAACTTTGATATATGGTTATTACAAATCTATACATTTATGCACACCCGTATAACTAAAATGCAACGCACTTCCAACGCGATTTCAATTTCCTCGAGTGAATCTCGCATCAATTACATTAATTAGTTCTCAAAATAAATATTGTCAACATACAATATTATGATTTATTAATACTTTTTGAAAATATTAGTCCAAAGAAACAAGAATTGATGTTTATTTATTTATTATTATTATTTCTTTTTTTCACGTTACAGCGAATCGACGCACTACTTTACTATTAATGAAGCCTCATGAGTTTTCGAGAAAATTAAACGAGAGATGGGTTGAATTTCCGAACATTTACATACCTCGCTTCTGTGGCCCCTGAGGTTATAGTTGGTTCGAAGCGGCAACTCGGCAGCCCTTGTTCTGCAATGCGACGTAGTAAAAGTTACTCCCACCAGGCCCCTAGCGTTTCCCGTCGCTAGCCAACCTTCTTGGTAGTAATTTGTGCGGTTCAGCTTCCATCCCTCGTCCTGTAATAATTAGAAGCAAAAAAATTCCCTGTAGTGTGCTGCAGCAAGGACAAAAAAGCGTTGTATTTCGACTTTTGCTATGAAACACTCTACTTGACAATTTCAACCTAATTAATTTTTCTAGGCCTTGTTTATTACCGTGTTCTAAAAAAAAAAAAAAAGTCATATTGTAATTCTGTCCCTTACAGCAGCGGACTCATACAGGTAGATGCAGATATCACATTACATTGTATGTCCTGCAGGGATGCAGGAAAAAGGAGCGTTGCCTCTTCGGTAAAGTTTGCTTTATTTATAACCCTGATGGACGATCGATTTGTTTATACCTTTTAGTCAGGTAGGTTTGTGACTTTCGCTGCATCTTTATATTTTTAATGTTATTGAATCGTCTACAAATTACACCTATAATTATGTATCATGTTTCTCGGATCACGTCTTCAATTATCTCCAGTAATTGGATCCCGCGTCCTCCATCTTTTATTTTTCCCGCTGGTTTTTATGCCCACACTTTTGCATTATAATTGAATTGAACAGGTAAAGCGAGAGCCTGATTAGAGTGGGTGGTATAGAGAAAGGTCAATACAGTTATTCATATAGGTGAATCGAGTTAAAATTAAAGTTCAGCCATGGGAAAATATAAATCAAATAAGCGAGGTATTGCTACAGGTATGTACCGTATTGCAATCCAATATAGGACGACGCGATACTAAAGATTCAATTGACTGGTATTCCCTTCTGATTTCTGTTATCTGTTATAGCTGATGTACACAAGAACTCGAAGCACCCCAGCAGGAGACGACAGTTCATTTACCATCTGCATTCAACGGCAAATCATCCCTTGTACTGATATAACATCCATTTTCAATAATATAGTTCACGGCGTATGCCGTTTGACGGATTCTAAATGGCATACTTCATGGAACACTCCTGAAGGGATGTTGTGTGGTCGGTTCAGATTTTCACAATGCCAAAAAGCTTCTACCGGAGCAATTTTTCGTTTGGCATTCGAGGATTTATCAGAAAGATTATAGTTACGTTTTAGCAATCAAAATTGGCCAGAATCGAGGCAAAAAGATTACATTTTTGGCATCGTCAACTGGTGGGCTTGTCACTCATTTTGACTAGTATATCAAAGCTTTTTACCCATCACTAATCCAAAAAGCAGGATAAATACGCTCTGCCGGATGGGATGCCAAACACAATATCACAATCACTATGAAACCATGGTCGTCCTATTTCCCACGCATAGTGAAGATCGACTCTAACCGCTTCGAATAATGGTGATTTATGGTGTTTCTTAAATAATACTTGTGATTCGTATGAAGTTTTTAAAAATAATAGATTGATATGGTACAAAGCAGCCATAAGTGGTTCACCTTCTCGAAATTTCGAAAAAATTGTCCACAACTTTCCTCGATAGCAATACCGTTTATATAATAGAATAGCTCGCTATAGAGAATCGTAATTTTTGCGGTCCTTTTTCCCCCGAATGAAAAAAATCGGAGTGCAAAGTATACGTCAAATTTTGGCAAAATTGTTCGATAATTCGTTAGCAATAATTGACGATGAACATCTTTAGAACGACATAAATCTCACGATAATGGGCGTTTTAAATATGTATGAATGGTGAACTCCTGGATGGGCCACTACTGACCGGTAATCGATAAGTACAGCATACCGTGTGACACATGAAGCGTCACTCATGTCGTAAGAATAGGATAATTGAGTCTCGAAAAATCACCTAATCATCAGGGATCATTAAGGGTCTTCGTCTCAGTGCTCCTGGTAGTGATGGGAATTGTGCTCTGGTTTGTTCAAGTATGTGCTTTGTGACAATCAGCCGCTGAAAAGCGATTACCTTCCGCATCGTCGGTGTGTTCATGGTTGTGTGAGTGACAGCAGCTCGCAGAAATAATTCGATTATCAATCTGCGTACAAATTATTGGTGCCCTGCCTACCAGAGCACAATTCTGGATGCTCCCAAAAACTTTCAAATACGAGCCCAACGCAATTTGAAGCTGTGTGGAGGCATTATCCTTGGTTTATGAAAAAATACATCTCTGTCGGTAAGGCAGTTCCATTTTCTATTATGCAAAGAAAAAATTTTCTCCACGATTATTTACCAACAAGTGAGGCAATTATCTCGCCAAAATATGCTTTCGAATTAACCAACATACCTGCGATTACATATATTCAACGAAATATTATTTTCAAATTGATTGATATTTACGTTAATTTCCATGTGATTGACAAGCTCAACATAGCGTACATGACATCATCGAAATTGCTACTCAACAGTTCAATTACCATTCATCTGTTATCAATCCCTCTCCATTGGGGGTTGATTGAAACCAACTAGTACACGTATAGGTGCAGTCTGTACGTTTTTTTTTTACTTCCGTGTGTTAGAGAGCGCTGGTTTGGTATTGCTATGGAACTATAATCCATTTTTGATCAAATGATGTGTAAACATATACGGTGAAGTTAATCACAGTAAAATCATTGCAGTTATAGAAAATTCTAAATAGTTTTTTAAAATGATTTTTATCGTTTATTTTGACATCGGAATTTTGAGAGCAATTTGTCTCAGATTCCGCATGTATTCCCATGTCTTTTTTTCATTGTACCCTATAGTCCGTGGAATATAAATCGAAGAAGTGTTTCTTCGACACGAACAATAAATCACCGTTGAGCGACATTGATTCCCAGAGTCCTCGTGTGGAATTCTTTCAATCTTCTATCCCTTGACCACATGAATCTTAGGCTTGGTATATCACTATTGCTGTGGCGTATAGTATGTGGATATTCTAGATAGGTATTGGGAAATTGAGTTATTTATTGGAATCGAATTGGGTAAGCTATAACTGAGGCTAGCTAACAATAAGCCATTTTTGGGATGTGGGTAATTTATACATTCAAACCTTTTATAACATTTTTTTCTATACGAAAAATAACATTAAATAATACTGAACTTAAATTAAAAAATTAAAAATTAATGAATAAATTGAGTACAACATTGTCGTTTGTTTCATAATACAACGAAGTATTCGCTTTCCTCGGTATCTTATTTTTTTCTTTACCTTTGGATTATTGAAAATTCAGGACGATGTTGACATTAATTCGTGTACGGCGAGTCCTACGAGCGCGTGCAGCCTCATCGTTGCGTAATGAAAATATAAGAATGTATAAATAATACGAGGTTCGCTGAAGATGAATAAAATTATTTTCGGTTTGATAAACAATTATCGGGAGATATTTACATCAATATAATACAAATTAACAAGTGATCACGTTTTAATAACGTTGCACAGTACATACCCCGCACAAAGTTTGTGAAAATTATTTAATGAAACAATCCCTTAGATACACGAACTTTGAAGTGCTTTGTTATACAACTTTGATCTCACAAGAAAATTCAATCCAATAAAAATGCGAGGAACAATATTAATGTAAAATTTAACAATATGAACAACAAATATGAAATATAACCCTTGCATAAAACGCAGCAAACGTAATAAACCTAAAATCTTAAATTTTGTTCAAAGTGTTATATCCATTTTTACATCGCTTGATGCGTGTTATAGGAGTTTTTCTCCGCCATCAGGATAAAAGCAAGCACACAATTCAACACATAGAAAAAAATCGTTATCTGTATATTCCGAATCCGAAATTGCTTTTCTCTCTCTTTCTCTCTGGTATTATTTTTTTTTTTTTCCCCCAATCAAATTTGGGAGCATAACGAAATTTGTTTTTGTAGTGCATCATCATTAATTTTTAGTGAGATTAATTAACGAACCGGTTCGGCGCGCAACGATGTTAGCCTTAGTAATTATGAAATAAATGAGTAATTGAATTTATAAATGCCGAGCTAGACTGCACTAAAATTATATACCTACACTGTGCGTACACTGTATACGTACGGGGAGTTGATCAGTTCACGATCAGAGCAAAATTGTTGTCGATTTTGTATTTGCCAGTAACTGTTTCAGTTTTTGATGGGCTGCAATTTCTGTAGAGGACTAATTTCATTATTATACTCACTTAATATTCATTTGGATATAACTTAGGTTGCCTCGAACTCGATATTCTCTCTCTCTCTCTCTCTCTCTCTCTCCCTCTCTGTATCCAACCCTTTCCTACGGTGCCGTCTGACGACAGTTTCAACGGAAATTGAAGCAGACTCAAGTATCCCTGTAGTCTGGGAGGATGGGAAATTTCTACCGGGAATCTCAAGGGTGCGGAATATAAAGGACGAACGAAGAGACAAACGTGAAATGGAGACTGGGAGGCGACGAAGGCAACGAAGGCGAGGGTGCAAAACCGAACGACGAAATACACCAAGATATTTTTCATATGTATGTGGGTTATACGTATATTATATACCGATATACACCTATATGCCTGTGTATTATAAATACGGTCAAGAAATATACATATGCGTGTACAGATAAATGTACATTATTTTGCAGGAATGTACACCTACATAATATTACATCTACCTAGATGCAAAGAAATGGCAACGCTGCGAGATATTGGGGATCAACTACATTTCCCAACTCCCAGGAGCTTTTTCCCCTTCAGTTTTTTATTCTTCTTTGAATTTTAAAAGTATACGTGTGTCCGGAAATAGCAGAATCCACACCGTGATACTTTACGTCCTCGTGTGCCTCTCGAAAATCTTTGTACGTCGAGTATTAAAGTGGTTAGATCTAAGGATTAGACGTATTGAAAGGCAGACCGTAGAACATTGGCGTATGCAGGCTTACGGGTTGATATTTCAGTGATCTCATTGAACAGTCTCGCAGGCTGCAGGTAGACAGGTGGATTTAATCCTTTCCTACCATTCGCCAGACGCCGGAGTAGAGTGCAATTCAACGAATAGAGGATTCACTGCAGTCTACGGGGTACTGGTATTCGCGTACCCTACGTGTATATACCTAAAGGTATATGGAGGTACATGTATCTATGTACATTACGTGTGTAAATATTTCTATGCGTTCACACAGACAATGGGTTGACGTATACATACAAAGTTCCTCATAAGTCTATGTGGGCAAATCCACATCTATACCTGCCGGGTGATATATATGTATACGTACATATTGTGTGGGGGGTACATCGCGTACACCTATGTTATACGTACGAGTCTTAACGAGTCGTTGAACCTTCATAAAGCACGAATCCCGAGCTTGAGGGTGCCGCCGTCATCGTCATATGTGTAAAGCGTATTTGTCGAGGAGAACACTACAGCACGCAAGAAATATCAGAAAAATTACACCCCTCTGCACTGCACTTTTACCGAGTTCGTTAGCATTTATTACAGAAGATGAAGAGAGCTTATTCGAGATGGTAGGAAGGTACTGCAGGTTCGTAATTTCCATTATATTATATGCGTAATTAATTCTAAGCCATGACCTCGCCAGCTGCATATATGATGACATAAAGCTGTTATCCGTATCTATCATTTTAAGGGAAGATAAAAAACGATTTTCAGATTGTTCTTTCTGACAATGAGTTTATTTTATAAGGAATAACAGTATAAGTGGTACGATTTCGAGCGAATATCTTACCATATAACCTTGACGACAATTTTATATTTTTAATATCCTCACCCTCTACGTATAGCTCTTCCTCGTTCCGTGTATTCGAAAGAGCGAATATTGCAGGGTTAACCCTTCACAAAGCAGCGCAGTAAAGGGTTAATTCTACCCGGCCGCAAACAGTTTTTCACACTTATTGTTAGTCGAAACTAACACATCAAAAAAACTTGCCCACCGCGTCACGGCGCGGTGTAGAAAGAGAATCGTAGGTCTATAGGAGGCTCTCAACTTCTAATAGGATCAGCAAAGACCAACTCTTGCGTGTGCGAAGTGGTCACGTGGCAGCGCCAACTGCTTGGGGGTTTCCCCTCTCAAATCCCGCGGGTACCTACTTCTCTTGACAGGCAACACCTCACGTTGACGCCTCGTGCACACGCATACTTGTAATTACTACCACCACTCAACCTTTCAGAAGAAAAAAGAAAAAAATTAAGTAAAGAGAAAAAAAAAACCGATACTATACATATAAACCCACGAGCCTCGGGCGGTGACCCATGAAAGCGATACTCGCGCTCCCAGACGTCTGTCGAAAAAAAAATAAAGTTTCATTCAAATTCAATATCACGACATTCAGCTCAATTAATTTACTCATTTTCACACTTATATGGGCTCGTCGACGTACGAATATTACACATAAAAGTTTATGACACGCGTAATAGCCTATACATATCTATATACGTATGGCAAACTACCGCGTATCTCGGAAATCCGATCACGCGACCAAATGAAGCGCGTACATTTTTATAATCTATACGTGATAAGCTCTACGACATAAATGAATAAATCGTTCAGAAATATGTTTCTACTCCGTGATATGCAAGATATTAATGATCATATGATACCGAGGGCTGAAATATATTTCATATTTTCTTTCTTTGTTGCATACCCAGTAGGGTGGGCCAAAAAAAACTTTTTATTTTTTTTTCTTTAGTTACCATGACAATATCATCCAAGATGACGAAAAAAAAATCCTGGTAGAGTTTGAGCTCTTAATATTAATATTAAGAGGTCGCTCATCGTGATTTTTGATTTTCCATTTAAATAACACAGAAATTTTTTTTTTTTCATTTGGAATTTCATTGCGCTCGAACGAATTATCGGCCAGTGAAATTGAATACACATATTTGTAGGGAATTGGACGATCTACACAAAAGATCTGATATGATTTTTTGCTTACTCGACTCGTTTAAAAGTTATTCGAAGTTAAAGTTCAACCTCAAATTATATATTTACAAAATATGATATTTTATGTTTTTGAGTTATTATTTTGCGATAGAGTATAACAAATCGTAAAAGTCATTATTACAATTTGAAGTTGAACTTCAACCTCGAATAACTTTTCAACGAGTCGAGTAAGCAAAAAATCGTATCAAATCTCTTTTGTAGATCGTTAAATTCCCTACAAGTATGTGTATTTAATTCCACTGGCCGAAACTTCGTTCGAGCGCAATAAAATTCCAAATAAAAAAAAAAAATTTCCTGTGTTATTTAAATGTGAAATCAAAAATCACGATGAGCGACCTCTCAATATTAATATTAAGAGCTCGAACTTTACCATAATTTGTTTTTCGTCATTTTGGATGATATTTTTCATGATAACTGAAAAAAAAAAAATTAAAAGATTTTTTTGGCCCACCCTAATACCCAGACATTCTGATCCGCTCATGTTCCGTGCTTGCGAATCTGTGCTGAAAGATTTTCATTCGACTCGTGCGATCTAAATTCTATGACTTATTCTACGCAGCGGGTGTAAAAAATTAATCGAACGTCCCTGCACCGTCCTGTCCACATTTTTCCATTTTTACAACTCTGGCTGTTTTGGTTCGAAAACTACAACACGTCTCATAAGCTGGAACTGCCACTTCACGAAAGCGCGTTCACATTGATATGAGAATTTAGTGCTAATTAGTTGCTAATTTGTTGCCAAAATTCAAATTTTGTTGCTCCAGCCGTTTAGAAAAAATCGAGGGCAGTGCTAGGTTTAGTTCAAATTGGCACCGCCACTCGATGGGATAGTCGAAACGAATTCATACCGGAGCGGAAATTTAGTGCTAATTTGTTGCTAATTTGTTACCAGAATCCAAATTTTGTTGCTTCAGCCGTTTGAGCAAAAAAAAAAAAAAATGAGAAATATACTCAAAAAATTGATTGCTGCAATGACACGCGTTCCTGAATTTGCGACATCGAGAATACGACTTCCTGAATTTGTGGCATCGAGAATACGCATTTCTGAATTTGTGGCATCGAGTATTCGGAGAGAAAACGACGTCCTGAATTTGTGGCATCGAAAATACGCATTTCTGAATTTGTGGCATCAAGTATTCGGAGAGAAAACGACGTCGTAAATTTGTGGCATCGAGAATACGACTTCCTGAATTTGTGGCATCAAGTATTCGGAGAGAGAACGACGTCCTGAATTTGTGGCATCAATTATTCGGAGAGAGAACGACGTCCTGAATTTGTGGCATCGAAAATACGCATTTCTGAATTTGCGGGAAAAGTGTTCATGTAAAAGTTGTTGGTCATAACATTATCTACAAAATGGGCCATAAGACAAAATTTTATTATAATTAGTTTACCTGGAAATTGCAAAAAACCAGGTAAATAAATTTGTTACCTTATTTTCAATGAGTTGATGAAGAATTAACTCATGGGTGGGATTTATTGCTGTAATTGATATTAAGAATCGAAAAATATACTAAAATTCTTGAAGTACTCCAAGAAACAGCTGTAATTTTTCTCGAAATCGTCAGGGTAATTTAAAATCATGAAAAAAAATATTTAACAGCGTCGACCACCTCGAGCCGCGTCCGATTGGCCTAAGTGGCCCGAGTCGCGTGGTGGGAGCCACGTAAAAGCGTCGCTCAACCCTTTACATGATAAATGAATATCTCCGTCGAGATCTTCGTTAATAATTGTCGTAGAGAAAAATTCTTATTTTCAAACTAAGCTTTTTTCCCTTGACTATTCGAAAATTCACTTATGTTCTCAATTCGACCTGTATTTCATAAAAAGTGGCTCAATACAGCTCGCCACAAATTCACGACGTCGTTCTCTCTCCGAATACTTGATGCCACAAATTCAGGAAGTCGTATTCTCGATGCCACAAATTTACGACGTCGTTTTCTCTCCGAATACTTGATGCCACAAATTCAGAAATGCGTATTTTCGATGCCACAAATTCAGGACGTCGTTTTCTCTCCGAATACTCGATGCCACAAATTCAGAAATGCGTATTCTCGATGCCACAAATTCAGGAAGTCGTATTCTCGATGCCACAAATTCAGGACGTTGTTTTCTTTCTTAATACACGATGCCGCAAATTCAGGAACGCGTGTCATTGCAGCAATCAATTTTTTGAGTATATTTCTCATTTTTTTTTGCTTAAACGGCTGGAGCACCAAAATTTGGATTTTGGTGAAAAATTAGCGACAAATTAGTACTAAATTTCCGCTCCGGTATGAATTCGTTTCGACTATCCTATCGAGTGGCGGTGCCAATTTCAACTAAACCTAGCACCGCCCTCGATTTTGTCTAAACGGCTAGAGCAACAAAATTTGGATTTTGGTTACAAATTAGCAACTAATTAGCACTGAATTTCCGCTCCGGTATGAATTCGTTTCGACTATCCTATCGAGTGGCGGTGCCAATTTCAACTAAACCTAGCACCGCCCTCGATTTTGTCTAAACGGCTAGAGCAACAAAATTTGGATTTTGGTTACAAATTAGCAACTAATTAGCACTGAATTTCCGCTCCGGTATGAATTCGTTTCGACTATCCTATCGAGTGGCGGTGCCAATTTCAACTAAACCTAGCACCGCCCTCGATTTTGTCTAAACGGCTGGAGCAACAAAATTTGGATTTCGGTAACAAATTAGCAACTAATTAGCACTAAATTCTCATATCAATGTGAACGCGCTTTTGTGAAGTGGCGGTTCCAGCTTATGAGACGTAACTGCAACACTACACCTTGAAAAAAACAGAACATAAAATAATGAAATGAAAATAAGATAAGATAAACAAGATGAAATTTTCGTAAAAAGTTCAAAATAAACGCATCAAATTTTCTCTGTCCAAGTTCACGCTCCCGAAAGCAAATCTGCGCGGAAAGCATTTTTTCAACATTTCCTGCGAAGCGGCAACCTGTGGCGACGAGCGGTTTACCGAAATAGTTTTGGTCCGGGTTTCTTCTCGATCCACAGACTTTCGCGCATATACGTATTAAATTTCAAAGCCCGACTTCAATAAGTTCCCCACCAACACTCTACCGATCGATTGAAGTATACCCAACGCGCGATAAGGACTTTTGCTGTTTACCGTCTGCTTCCCATTCGCACTTCCGATCTATCCTCCGGACGCAGGATTTCACGCGGGTTGGGTTAGGTGAGAATAGTTCACCGAAGTTATTTCGACAAGAATTCGCAGCTGCAAATATATATCGCGTGTCTGATGCCAAAAAATATCTTCCAATGGCGAAAGGGCCCACACATAATGACTGTGATATACCATTTACCTTTCCAAGAATAAAAAAAAAAGTGAAATTTCCAAAAATCTGTTATTATAACTTTGAAACGGATAGAATAACGCGTAGATTCGTTAAAATTAGAGTGGGTTGGAAATTTAAAACCAGAAGGCCCCATCTTCATCGCACTTATAAGGTTATGAAAAAGTGTTACCTACCAGAAAAAAACGCCGTCTTTAGTAGCAAAATTTCAGAAGCAGATATCTAGATTTCGTATCAAGCATTTTTTGATGGGACATTGGCTGATGTTTTATTTTGAAAATTTATTACTAAATTTACATTATGCAATGTAGAAAAGATTTATTCTTTTTTAACACAAGGACGGGCTATAGGCTTCTGGTTATAGCGAGATAAGTTTTATGTCGGCTATTAAACTACACTCGAGTGCACCACAATGATCCATAGAAAACGATGCATTCCAGCATGAATGTAGAAGAAGCGAGAGGAATCCGGACTCACAAGAGTCTGGATTGTGAGTTCGGGATTCAGATGAAATACGTACACAATATACATAGACTAACAATACACATGCGTCTAGATGTAAAGTGCACATCTACATATGTGCCATGGACAGCATTATTCTCGCCGTCAGGGGCGGAGTCTCGTAGATTGTCTAGTGCTACGAAATTGTCTTTCATTTCTTCCTTTATATTTTCTTTCTTTTTTTTCTTTTTTGTTTCGTAGTTTCACGTCTTCCGCAGAAATAGTATGCGGTGTAGCAACGTCTTAAGATCTAATCTAGGCGGTTCGTGCTGCGTCGGTTTTTCCTGCAGCGGAACTGAACATTCAATCTTTAAGTAGTATGACTCCATGCTATGGTCAGCCATCGGCAAAACAGCGGAATATAAAATATAGAGATTGTTTCATAAGTTGCTTGGCTAACAATAAGCAAAACGTGAAATGATCGATTTTACCGAAAATATTTACCATGATGGATAGTCTGTGGATCGAGAAGAACCCCGGAC
The DNA here is from genome assembly GCA_963978495.1 of Athalia circularis. Lineage (NCBI taxonomy): Eukaryota > Metazoa > Arthropoda > Insecta > Hymenoptera > Athaliidae > Athalia > Athalia circularis. The sequence continues at coordinate 19,572,835 of OZ021700.1, forward strand.
CAAAACTATATTTACCATGATATGGTTTTTCGGAAATTGATACGCAATTGTTTGTTATAATATAAAGGTGTGAAATTTTATGATATTTGCGGTTAATGTCGAAAAATAAAGTTCAGGGCAATTACTTTTTGAGCAGAGGGGATGAAAGAATTCTGAAAAATTAATTGGATTTATGAAATTTTGATACGCATATAGGTATTGTCTATTTTTACCATCAGGCTTTGTTTCATAGCAACTTTTTATCATGCATGATCCACCTATAGAAAAAAATATCTATGTATATTGCCTGCGTGTTATATCTGAATATCTGAAAGTAAAAATTTCGTGCAGTTTTTACCTGCTGCAGTTACCAGCAGAACTGAATATTTCGTGCCAGCTAACCGCAGCAGCCGTAAAAGTAATCTAATTTATCGTAATCGTATACCTATATATACATTATATGAAATGGTTAAAGTTTAAATAGTATGTGAATTTTGCTTATTCGGTAGAAATTAATTCATTCCAGTTTCAACTTTGAATATACTGGTGATCCCATGTGAGTAGGAATGAATGAAGCTTCTCTGCCCAGCTGCACATCAAATTTTCAGTAAATTTAGCAGCTGAAAAGTGTTATAGTATCAAAACTGACATGTTGGCACCGAATTAATTTACACTCACAATCAGCTATTACATAGCATTTTGGAATACCGTGTAATTGGGTCAGCAGCCTTCCTACTCCCTCTCACTCTCTCTGTAGTGATTAAGAGTAATTTAATGTAACAACGCCTACGGAGGGAACTTTTCAGGATTTTTAGGAGGTGTCAGGAGCAAAATTGATGTTGGCGTGCGCCATGTTTCTACTCAAATATTATGATGTAAGTAATGAGCATATCATAGTCCATATATAACTCTATCGCCTAACATAAAGTTTAGAACAAAAGCTGTGCGATAGCTTTATCCGCAAACAACGGCACGTTTATCTCACTAAAACTCTACTGAGAATTGACTTTCTAAACTGGAGTATATTGCTTCCCCAGCTGTGGCGTTTATCGAGTTTGTTTTAGCTATAAATCCAGCGTGCAATTTACCGACTACGCACATCGGTCAATTTGTACCGTATGGGTATACACATAGTGTTCTCAAGGTTGAACAATAAGTGTTGATGAATTTTCACTGTACATACTTTCGAAGCGTTAATAACTATCCTAGGAAGAAAAAAAAAATCACTGCGTTAAATATTTAATCCAATGATAATAATCTTCAAGATTAGGGAGACGATTTGAGTCTACGAGTTGGTTATCGTTGGAAAAGTACTATCATATATCTATATATACTTTGCCTCCTTGCCGTTGATTCTTTTCTTCTTTCTCTCTCTTTTTTTATATCAATTTTAACGAGGCAAAGAAATGGCTCAAGTAAGCCATTTCTTTGTTCGATAAAAAAATATCGATTCCCAGTAAAGTGGGGAGTGTCAAATCACAATGGGCTTCCGTATTCCTCTATTGCTGTCCGAATGGAGAGAGTGAAACAGTTGAACGTCGCATTTCGATACATATCACGCATCAAAGCGAATATTTTAGAGCCTCATCGAAATTATTGCTGAAGTATATCTTTCGATATAAGATACACGTACCTCTACCTTACACCGCTGTGTACCTGCAGACATCTCAATGTTTGCATATTACATTACATGGTTCTAGCTGATTTAATTATACATTCGGCACCCCACACAATTTACCACACAGCAACCCTAAGATATTTCTAAAAGCTTTCGTCACATCTCTCGCGTCTACCAAAAATGTCAGGAGGTTAAAATATAATAACAATGGTGAAAAAAAAACGAACAAAAAAAAATGAACGTCAACATACTATACGCGTTCAATATGTAACCCGAAGTTATCAGACTACCGAGATGTGTGCCCATTTATTTCGTTTGATACATAAGGCGAATGCGTAGGCCGTAGCAGAACAGTCGAAAGTTATCTCTCTTCTTTGAAGAGCAATAAGTCTCTAACATAAGCCTCATTTGAATACAAATCTTCACTGCATAAAGTGTAACCAGATCGTCATGACGTTGTGAATCTCACCGACATTCTTAGAAGACATTGAGGACGGTTGAATACCTACTATCTATAAGATAATCGGCTCCAGCTGACTTCAGAGCGTACCGTATATTCCACCTCTCATTTTGACTCATCATGTCTTTATTTTGTTCCCCCAAAATTAATCTCAGTGTGGAATAATAGCGGAGATAATATAGAAGAATATGGAAAATCCGACTTGATGTCACATGCACAGATGTCCTAATAAATTATGGCGGTGGTGATTATCACGGTGGTAAAGTTGATACTGTGTAATTAAGGAGATGTTTCATAGATTGCCTAACACTTATAACGGTAGTATGTAGTGAAAATAGGGTCCGGTAAAACAATCTTTGAAGTCAGATAATGTCCAGAGTATTCTTCAAGCGTGGCAAAAGGAGTATATGAATAGATAGACTTGTGTAGTGAGTATGAAACCAGCCTCGCGATGAAAGACCGATCCAGTTGCACGATCCTTTTTTAACGTTCCATTCATTTTCAATAGACTTTTGAATGTTTATTTGAGCTCCATATTTGGAATGCACGGTACACGGTACATCAAAGTCCCGACGCAAATATATCACGTGCAATATGTGAAGTTTGCAGGATCCGAAGAACAATGACGATGAATGCAATTAAATGCAGATGTTGTGCGCACATGTATTGGGTGGTTATTTCGAGATTGTTTGTTTCCGAATTAATGGAATCGTTTTGTAATTATCATTGACATCATAGGTTTGCGAATTGGTGCGTTCGGGCGTGTAGTTGAAATTGTCTGAATTTGACAGTTTGATGAATACGTGGAACTTGGACGGCACCAAGGACGACACTATATCATCCGCAGAACTGTTTCAGTCGCTAGTCACGGTCCTATAGTGGGGACTACACACTACACATCTACGCGGCATGTACAAGTTTGTACTTTGTAGGGGCTGCAGCATTTCCCGAACTTCAAATGCTTATCGTCGAATCCCAACGGATATCTGCACTTCGCTACACAAGGATATTTTTTGAACCCTGAGAAACTGGTGCTGATTCTTCTAGAAACGAAGGCACGAAAACATGACGGTGAAACGTTGATTGTCGTACTGTACATTTCCTATAGAGAAATGAATTGTTTTGATTTTTGTAGACGAACTGCGAGGTCCCGCGAATTGAGAAGACTGAACCCAGTCAGATCCTCATTCAAGTATTCTTTACGTCCGTTTACGACCCTCGAAAATAATCCTCCAGTCGCACCAAATGTCATGCTGTGTCTGCAGGGCGGGATTGTAAGAAACTCGGTAAATAAAAGGGGGAGAAATGAAACGATATATGATGGACGATATGGCCTCCAGCCCAGTCAGCCGTAAGTAGTACACCACATACGAAGTCGATCCCGAAAACATCTTCATGATTATTCCCTCGTGTATTTCATAATCTTCTTATAACCTTCTAAGGTTGTGCCTCGAAACAACTGAACGTAGCTCATTATTTCGAAGAATAATGATCAATATGATAGATGAGAGGTAAAAGTTGAAAAAAACGACCCGGTGACATAATCTGTTTCTCATATAAATGTGGAAAAGAACACGAGATTCTTTTTACCCCATACAAAAATCTTGCTGTGGTACTGTTTTTTCTTGAAATTCAAAGCAGTCCGTTCAAGTATGTACCTATATAATATGCGATTGGTTACATCCAGTTTAGTTGAGCAGTCGCTATTGTATAAGAAAAATTTCAACCACTCAGCCCTGCGACGAATGACAAGTTAACAATACGTATAATGATACGTATTATAGAGTGTTCTTCATCGTATATGGTAGCTATACCCAGTTTGTACGTACGTACATGAGTTTTCTACTCTCTATACCTCCTGCAATTTGCGACAAAGGACTCTTGGAGAAAATACCGCGGCAAGGCTTCCGTTTTAACCTACAGTACCGCAGAGTCTCGACGCTAACTGCGAACATATTCTCTCATATGCACAGCTACACATACTTATATACGTCGTTCACTAATTACGTACAAGAAAACTATATATATATGCATATATCTGTATGTATGCTATGCATATATACATGCAGCCCTTGGGTATATATGGCTGACGGATTAAACGAGCGGGCAAACGAACCTCATGTATGAAGGGCGTGGTGTGCCGCGTGAGAGTGGTAAAAGAACAATGGTATGCGGTAACGTGTGTTGGTTAACTTTTGAGTGAACATATACTTGCATACCTATATATTTGTACCGTAAAAGTGTGAGCATAGGTATACCGGACGATAGTTGATGTAATGAGCGATAAAGTGTATTGATTGAACCGAGAGCGTAGTGTATATTTGAACTTTAATTATACGCAACGCCCCTGCGGTCTATAACTATATGTTGTTAACTTGTTATATACCCATATTGATATATAACATCCAACTATTTATCGACGATCACCATCGCCACCCACATCTGCAGATTGGCCTTTATAATCATCATCAACTGACTATAGTTTATGCGTATTATTCGAACACCGCTATGCATAACGTGCAGTGAAAATTATGGTAAGCAAACTCCACATCTTGATGGTCTACAGCGGCAGTTTTTTATACTATGTGTGTGTGAAAACTAATTTCAGAAAACGAAGCCACGCCGTTGATCTTTTAACGACGTTAAAGTTTAGCGGATATAACTGGCACCTGCAGATCCCACGACGATTCTCAAGAAACTCAACCGTGACCTAGCGATTTTCTACATGAAAACTGAAAGAAGATCCTGTCGTAAAAAAATAATAGCTTCTTTGGATTTATTGTTATTATTTTCAAACATTTCCTCAATATTTGCTTAATATAAGTAAAGCTCGATGGCCTCTTTGTGTGTTTACACACGAGAATGACGAAGCTGGTTGATTTTCTCGTATATTAGTTTGTAACGTGTCGACTGTCGTGCACCGTCACGTTATTCAATAACTACTACACGTTTATTTTGAAACGTGAATACTTGAATCAGGTTCAAGCGCAGGCTTAGAATCAGTGGTGCCACGTAACTCGTGGAGAATATGAAATGGGGATGAGAGTTCAAGGCGAGGCTGATAATGGGCCAACATTTACCCTTTGTGCCCGTCTCCGGCTGATGTTATACGCTTGCAAATGCAACATGTACACCATATACATACTTATACGTATTTGTGTAATTCAGAGGGCCTATCCCTATAGGGTAGAGTTTCAACTATAGTAGGTGGTAATTCTGGAAATACGTGCGTAAGATGTCATTCTTCTTTCTTACCACGATGCTTTTTTCCAGCGTTTGAACGGGGCGATATAAGATTTTGATACCGTAAGAAATCTATAAGGGACAATAAAGTATCCATGCCAATTTTGTGAGATCGATTTTTGAATGCGATCTGTACAACCAATAAACAAAATTGCCGATAGGTAATTTTGTCTGTCATTCTTCAGAAGTAAAAGAAACATAACAAAAGCACAGGCGCACTCTTCTACGTTTTGGTGCTCGAAAGCCAGTCAAGAAAAATGAAATATCATAAGTTTAAGAAATTCCTGTCTCGATAAGAATGGTCTGTTTCCCAGACAACTTATCGCAATTCACCGCGCAACTGGCCAAGGAAGAAGTCAATCTTCCTTCTGACGCCATTTTTATGCTGGCTATCGCAATTTTCTTCTTCGAAAAAAAGAAAGAAAAAATTCAATGATAATAAAATAAACCGTATCACGGTGTAGCGACCAATACTATCCTTGCAAGCTCTGAATCCGATCCACGAGCGGTTCTTTCGCTATAACGGAAAAATATAATAGGATTCGCTTCGTTAAAATTGGTTTTGTACTTTTATCCGATCCGTCGATATTTGGAGTTTTGAAACCGAATCAAATCGACTTTTCATCTACATCTATGGCTATAACGTACATTGAACAGCGTTCCTTGAGAACGGAAGCAAATACGAATTTAATGAGGACACGATCGATCATTTTCCATCCAACAGTAAAATGGAGAATTCAGAATCCCCGCGTTTATGTCCCATATGTCTAGTTGACAACAATGTACCGACGACGTATTCATAGCTCTGGATATCGCTCGCAATAATGAATCATTCCATGATACCTCGCAGAGCGAGTCATCTGTTTTCCCCTGCAACTTCATGTTTGGTCGATAGTTATTCGGAATATTTCGATCGTCTATAGCTGCAATACGTAATGCCTACATTCGATCTGGCAGAATGCAGATAGATTGTATGTCCTGTGTACAAAAAATTTAAGAAATTCAATTTATTGTGTAAGAAATTTTATTCGCTCACATAGTATCTCTATCCGTCAGCGTAACGTGTATGTACGTACATTACAATCTCCAGCAATATCTTAGAGGACACTTTTCCACTCAGAGCGGCACTTTTCAGTGTATCCGTTATAACTGAACTTGATATCATACGTCACTCTTTTTTCCGTGTATTATTCCTTTATTCATACTTACTAAGATTTATTTTACTCTGAATCAAAGCTCCAATGGTTCAAAGTTAGCTTGTATAGAGTATATAAGGATGAAAATATATCCACTAGAGACGCGAGGCACGATCCTCATCCCGAGCTGGTGCAGCAGTAGCATCCGTATCTCTTTTTTTTTTTTACTATCTCTCCACCATCCTGTAACCAATCCTTTAGACTCATTTTATTCACTCGCCATCCTCGAGACTCTATAACCACAGCTTTGTTATTAGCACGGTTCTCTACGGGCTTTATTAAGGAAGTGGCAGAGGCTCACTTGAGTCTAAAACCCTATAGTTTTACGATATTCATCTAGAATAATCATCTCCTCTGTATGTAGTGAAACAACAAAACAATGTTGGGCCCACGAACATATTCATGTTCGAACAAATACAATTACAATAATGAGATCGATGAACATGTTGAAGTGTTTGAACAAAAATTGAATATTTAACTTGAATTCGATTTAACTCAACTTCCCGTCTGTATCCAGCTTTTCTTGGAGTATGATGAAAACACAAAGCAGAGTTGTAGAGTTCCACTTGGATTTGAAATCCGGGAACACATACAGAGAATCGCGTAGGCATTAGATTAGGAGTCTGTGCGAGAAACGCTAACGATTTAATCAAGGCTTTCCAGGTAAAGTTACCTCTATTAAATACGACTGCAAAAACACGGGACTGAAGTTTAACTATCTTCTCGCCTAGATACTGCAGCTATTTCAGTATAAATGCAAGATATATGATATGACGCATGTGACTGTAATACGAGGATTATCCTTTGGCACTCAACAGAATACTCATATATCTGCCTACAATCTTTCATAGAATCGATTAGAGCAAAGATTGATTGATTAATAGATTTATTAGGCCCTCAGTTACCTTTGGGTCCAATTATAAAAACACAACATTATATAGCGTTTACAAATTTTCTACGCTAGGAGAAAAGGAGAGAGAGACGTAGTTCCATCGTAATCTTGATATTCGAACATAACTACATATTTGTGATGGGAAATAACTGATTCATTCAAAGCTGAGAGTGTTGAATCGACGCGTTGAAAGATTTGAAAATAATAAATCAGATATTTTGCTCACGCGCGCGCGTACATAATCACATAACGTCGAATTTTCACTTAACTGACATCACGCGCTTAGGACGCGATTAGGATTTCGTGAGAATATCAGTTAGCTCTGTTGACGTTGAATGAGGATAAAGCGTACTCCGATTTAGGGAAATTTGAGCAGAATAAAGTTTCAATTACGGGGTTAATAGGCCGCCAAGAAAAATCAAATCTTACCACGATGGTTGTAATCGGTGAAAATAAACGCCGCTAGAAACCGACATTCGTCTTCTGTAACGACTTTGAGAAGGTATTATCGAAGGTAAGGTCACGTTAGATATTCTCTCACCCTCAAACGAGCCCACGTATTACCAACAACGTGTACATTATATGTATATTCCCAGATTATTCGTGAAGGGATCATTCGATTTGATGCAAAAACTACGAGCAAAAATATTCTAAGTTACCTCTAACGCACTTTACGTGGTAGGTTTGATAATGCAGATATATACACTGAAATTAGAATTTGTACTCATTACTGAACTTTCGAGTAGCTTTCAATGAAAGTAGACATTTCACACATGCGATGTATGCATATCGTAATATAGAGGTGATGAAAGCTGGTGCTCGACACACCACACGAATGAGAAGCCTTGCAGTTCTCGGAATTAGCCAATAATAAGAGCTAAAAATAATATGCATGGAAATCGTAAGCTCTTGGAGTATAAAGAAAATCAACCGTGTGCGGTAGTTTATATTTAGGTGTATAGTTGCTACTGTGACAAGCTACAATTTGAGACCTGCAACTATTATAGCGTGCCAGGATGTCCTTATATTCTGTACGGAAACGCAATACCATGTAGTAGATTTCTATTCTGGAAGCAGCCATAAAGAGCTTCTTGAATCCGTATATACGTTATGTAACTTTTTTCAAAGTAGTGTTGGAAAAAAGAAAGATTCAAGATCACCAAGTGACTTTTTGATATCCAACTATCTCTGGCACGCGATAATGCACTGCAATTACAAAAGAAAGAAAAACATTTTCTCTACTAGAACAGGCAATGGTCCCGAACAAAACTGTCGAATATTTTTTTCTCTTATCAAGTATAAAACGATGTAGTATACCTACAGCCAAACACTTTCGACCTGATGCTGTTCCTTCAGAAAACCATAAACCATATGAACACTTGCGAATATTTCATGATTGCGTATTTCCAATTTTTCATTAAAAATTACATATTTTTGAGATACGACTTGATGATTATACGTAGGAATATACCATCGGTATACCTAGAAGGGTAAAAAAATTTTGTAGTCAAGACGCTGATCCATTAGTACTATACTGACAGAATTTGTGTCCGTCAGAACTTGATAGAAGCTCTACCCCTTGCGTCACTCAAATGACGTAATGCAATTTTGTTTCACGTGTCAATCCGGTTAATCCAATAACAGATTCGAGCGACGGGAATAATCGGTAATGACCTTTCGGCTTCTCGTTTCGTGAGCATATTGTTCAGTATTTTTTTGTATGAATAGATTATTGGTGTGACTATCCGTTTCATTCGCATAGTGCACATTTAAAAATTGATTAAAATTTCAGATCTCTTGCAGGCAGCTTTTCGCTTGGGTATATTTTTAAATTGAGTCCTCGAACCCTTCTGCAGAAATACCCGAGAGGATGAAATTTATGAGAAGGTAGATAGTCTTGACTTTTTATTTCAGTCCACTGTTGTGGGACTAGTAAATATTTTAGTACAGCGGTCTCTCCGGCTGTCGTCTCTTTTGGAGATGAAATACGTACATAGGTATATGCGCTAACTAATCCAGGTAGTTTGAAACAAGAAGACAACGATTACAATTATTAGTTTCTTTGAATTTATTCTATAAGTTTTCAAAAATCAACTCGACCCCGATTATGTAATTATTTGATAATCGTAAGTACAGCCGAAATTAAATGTATGAAGCTTTTCTATTCTTTGTTTCGACCGTTCAACACTGAAGATGAAAAATAAAAAAGGTGTGCAGACATTTCGACTGGGAGCTACGTTGCAAACGCAAAACACAACACCGATAATGCATACCTCAGGAAGTTCGTCTGGCACTTTTCCCATCCAGCTGAGAGACAGGATGTTGCAGTCACACTTGGCGTTATTATTTTTTTCAAAATGCAAATGCATTTTTGTATCATTTGTTCCGTAATCCCATGTAATAACCCAATTGAATATATCATCCAACTACGATCAACAGTTTCTACAACATTTGTAATATCTACGGGGTTAATGTTGGTTGAATATTATAATATTAAACACTCATAGTTGAGGTGACTGGTTTTTCATCCTATTCGAAAACCAACTCAAAGTCTGGATCGCATCTCCTTCAGCTCGCGAGGCTACATAGAATCGTTCAAAGATTTCGTAAGCCGTTAGGTTATTCCAATTTCACTTTATTTATTCGTCCAAATTGAACAAGCACCTCGATTGATTTTAACATGTGAGATATATTTTGTAACGCTATCTGAAATTATTTTACATGAAATTGAGTGTACCTCCTGGATTCTTAGGATAACGAAAAAAATAAAAACCAAATATTCTTTCGTAAAATTTTTTCTTTTGCATGAAAGCGTGAACCCTTGTCTTCCAAAAAGATTAATGAAGATTAAATGACCGCTCGTCTTGAACTTGTAAGCTCGCTATATCCGCGTTGTCATTTGTTTCGTACTGAAGCCGCCATTTTGCCGCCGGATCGCATCCGCCTCACCACTTTTCACTGATATTTCGTAAAGGTCGTGAGCTTTACACGCGGCCGAGTGTCAAACTGAAAGCTTGCCGTGAAGCAAGCTCTCCGGTGATTCTATGGAGTTGCGCCTGTATTGATTGTTACACCCGCCTGCGGCCGCCTGGCGGACCACACGCGGACTAGTATCACTACTTTAGAGGGTACCTTACACTCTTATTACAAACTCAATATGAATCTACCTGCTGACACCGTTAATTATGAGAGTAGATATCTTATTGTTTCTTTGAAGAAAATTTTTTATAATTCACAATTCCTTCGCTAGAGATGAACTATAGAATCTTTCACTAATGACCCAATTTCCTGGCAGAATATATTTATTTATTAGTTTGAAGGATACCTTGATGAATAAGAAGACAAAAATGCAAAGTACCAGTAAACAAAGCTTTGTTAACGTAAAAATACCAGCTATGTACAATTCTTTTAGAAGACCTTAGTCGTGAAGCATAAATTCGTTTTGTAGTCTCTTTCTGCATTCGTTCATCACATGAGTGGATCTGTTAGCAGTGACCACTGTTGGAAGCGTCTCCCAATTATCAAATATAGCTCTTCTGCTATGATTGATATCGCTAGGCACTGTCGCCTGATAAGTTGTTTGGGTCAAAATCTGGATCATCGTCATCATCTAAATCAAGATCTTCCAAATTTTGAAACAGGCTTTCATCTACCTTGACAGCATCGCCTGAAATATTAAATGTGCCGGTACGATTCTTGGAATTTATATGTAAACATATATTTGTACATCATAAACATTTTTAAGTCAGCAGTTTGAATTGAGCACTTTAGATGTAATGTTATTTGGAGGTAGGACGCACCATCGTCTAGGAATTTCAAATCTGACTGATCTAGAGTTTTGTCTGTCATGAACAATTCTCTGCCAGTTAATTTCTTTCCCTCTCGTTCAGCAATTTCTCGTCGCTTTGTAATCCCCATCTCCTCATCAAATTTTTCTTTCCATGTCAAAAACGTTTCAACGGTAACTCTTGTACCTTCGAATCTTTTCTGTAATGTTACGCATTAATCAGAGGACATCGCAAATCATCGATGTGAATTCAGCTTTGAACGTTTTTTCAAAGTCTGATTTTAAAATTTAACTGTGTATAACTTTGAAGTATAACTTTCCAAAAGGATGTGGACAATATGATTAGCAAAATTGATAGATGCATGAAATGATCAATATCTTTACCCTTTCAGCCTCTTCTTCTTCTTTCAATTTCAAAGCTGCTTTGAGTTCCCTATCCATTTTTATTTTATCCCATTGGACATTGAGCCATTCTTGCGCAGCACTAACTAATGTGAAAACCATGACCATGCCAAGATTTTCGATCATTTGTTCTGCTAAATGTTCTTTAATTTTTTCTTTATCACCATCTTCGAAGTTTTCTTGATCCTCAACTTCGATGATCAATGGCTCTTCGGGATATTTGGCTGTGTATGTGAATTCTAATCTACATGCTAATCCATTCTTTGTGTCAAGCTCATATTCTTCAGATTTAATTGGAATTGAGAATTTGTAGAAAGGCTGCTTGGCAATAACTGTAATCGAATATAGTTCGTTCTGTTTAAATATCAGAAATAAGATCAAAATATATTCTGTATGCCAAGTACAATACATTAGGTTAAAGACACCGGAGGATGTTAAAGTTGTAGGTTATGTATTTATTTTTTATTTCACTCATAAGTAACTTACTTTCCATATCACCACAGTATATGGAATCAAGGGCTTCGATTTCATTAATCTGCTCATCTTTGTAATCCATTTCGGATTACAGCTCCTATATTCGCAAGTCGATCACAATACCGATAATTTATGATCTACACATTTAACCCTTACGCCTACACGCATGTGGAGCAAATACACACAGAAGACTGTACAACAAAAGTTCACTGTTACGTGCTTCTCACTGTTCGCTGTGCCCACTGGTGCCCACTGATCAGTGATATATATATACTGAATATGTCAGTGATTGCCACACACGCTACACAAGTGGCGAATCGATCATCGAAGTCGAAGCCGCATCATGAACCGACTCGTAACCGTACAACGCTACACCGCACGTGGTGCGCAGTGGCATGCGTACTAGTGGGCTAGTGGTCCGCCGATCATCTGGATTTATATTTGCAGAATGTTGTCTGATGATTAAAATTTGTCGATGTAAAAATATGGCATTCTGCAGTGGATCGGAAATTACTCTTTATGGATTTATGTGGTTTTGAGATTCAAATTTGAAATTATGTTAATTCTTAACATCATCAAGCACTATGGAGTCAAAGCTTCGACCGTAAATCTAACAATGACAAATCGCGTATTCACGAGAATCCGGTACCACCGGCAAATATTATTACACGTGAAAAATATATCTGCACAAGCAGGACCTCCGTGGAGCGTGTTGTTTCTCGGAACAGATGATTTTGCACTGCAGAGTCTTAAGCTACTTTACATTGAATAGTGAGTATCGTACTTATAACCTATAAATTACCGATACTTGTAGCCTACAAAACTTGATTGTTGAATTAAATGTATCAACTGTTACACGTCCTCAGTGAAACTAGAAAACTGCTGTGTCGTCTCGAGGTGGTTACCGCCTATCATGGGAAAGAAAACCTTGTGACAAAATTCGCAAAGCAACATCATATACCAATTCATCACTGGCCTCCAAAAATCAATTTAGATAACTTTCATATTGGCCTTGTTGTATCTTTCGGACATTTAATACCGTTAGACATGATAAGCTCTTTTCCATTGTAAGCCTACTTTGTATTCATTTCCTCATAATTAGTTTACATTTAAATTCAACTACATGTTTGATTTTAGAGGCATGTTGAATGTCCATGGGAGTTTACTACCTAGATGGAGGGGAGCTGCGCCAATAATATACACGCTGATGAACGGCGATAGTGAAACAGGTGTCAGTATCATGAAAATAATGCCAAAAGTGTAAGTAGGCAATGCTGCACTTAATTAATGATAAGGTGACTATCGAATGGTCATTTCCAGATTTGATATTGGCGAAGTATTAGCTCAAAGCAAAATAGAAGTTCGTGATGATGAAACAATGCCAGAATTACGAGCTAGAATGTCACATCTTGGCGCAAATCTTTTATTGAATACTGTACAAAAGTTGCCAAATATTTTAGAATCTGGAAAACCTCAAAGTAGCGACGGAATTACCTATGGCAAGTACTTGGATCTTTTTGGTATCAGTAACGTATTTTAAGATTGTTTTATTTAGCTTGACGATTTGAATAAGTATTCAGTAAATAGTCAACTCATCCATTATAAAATTTATCCTACAGCTCCTAGAGTTACATCAAAATTGTCATTAGTAAAATGGAATGAGATGACATCAAAAAGAGTTTTTGACCTATACCGTGCTCTGTACGATTTGTACCCATTGACTACAAAGTTCATGGGATTGACGATAAAGCTTCTGGAAATCGAACTGCTCAAAAAACTACCACTAGGGGATAATTCATCAGAAAATGTTCCAGGTAGCTTATACCATAGGTTGAAAACATTAGATCAAAATTTGAATTACCTACCTAGCTAGCCATTGTTCCTGGCTTCAATTATTGAGAAATAATTTTGTTCGGTTGCAGGCCTTGTGATGTATAGCAAGGATCTTGACAGATTAGTTGTTTATTGTCGAGATAATAGTTGGATTACTGTTGGTAAAATAGGCTACCCTGGTCGACCTCCAATGTCTGCGCGAGATTTTCATAATGGTTTTCTCTACAAAAACAAGCAGAAGAAATCATTTTTTGAGAGTTAACTTGTAGGTAATGAATGTATGAATTATGTATCATAGTAGAATATAAGTTTGTAAGTATTATTTTTCTCATGTTCGTTGAATGTAGGTAGTTTTGAAGTCGAACTCGAATCAACAGTTCATTAACAGGCATTCAGTAGAGTACGAAATGTGTATGACATTGAAGGCTCATCAAAATTGACTTGAGAAAACTCAATCAAGTATTATTTAGGCATTCATAAAAATAAATCGTATACAATCGGATTACCTGTATTACGAGTTAAGAGAGGTAAGTAATACAACTTCGCTTCTTGTTCTTTTGACAATTCTTGAATACAATTTTCATTTAAAAACTTATCAGCAACGATCAGAAAAATGGGATTCCATGCACATTGAATGAATTCAATGAATTATCCCTTGAACAAGATATTTCAACCTAATCATAGGTAGGAAAGTAAAAGAAATTTGAACATGGCATTGAATTGACTCGGGATATATCTATCTCTAGTAATGTGTAAACTACTTCTCAATCATGTAGATAAAACACTTTTGTTAATATTAAATTAGAAGGAGCAAACTAATAGTATCTTACATCATATGATAATTAGATAATTAGTTAGAGCTACATGGTATTCCATTATTATCGTTGTTCTTTTTTCCGAAGCTCATGAAACGTAGATATCATCCATCGATTCTTGGTAGGTAGTCAATTTTCGGACTCCGATGCCTATGGAAGAAAAAATTTCACGGTGATTCAATTCAATTTTTATTTATGAATTTCGACCAGGATGAATTTTTAATGAACGGTAGACTATTGCGAAAAATTATTTTTCTTACACTCGGATCGCAATCTGCACAATGCCACGAGTAACCTCTTCTTTTAGGTGATTTCTTGACTGGTGGTTCCAAGCACGTAAAATGATAGCATTTTTTGCATTCGTCACACCTGCAAACCATGAGTTAGCCATATACTTATATATTACCGCCAATCATAAATGCTGCACTAAGCCTCTGCAGCAAGCGAACTAAGAAATAACAATGATAATAGAATTAAGATCTTGCTGACCTGACAAGGTTCTGATTCGTTCCGGGAGTGTTGCAGACGTCGCACTGGGTTAGAAGATCTGTCTCCTTTCCTTTTTTTAAATTACCCGAAGATAATCTACTATTAGTATTACTGCTACATGGAGTTGTAACAGGAGTTGACGGAGTGGTTGGTGGGGGAGGTGGTGGCGGTGGTGGCGGCAATGGTAGCTTGAGAACTGGCGGTGGCGGTGTAATTTCAGTACTAGTCGAAGTAGCAACAAACATTTGTGGACTTGATTCTGACGCTATTTCACCTTCTGGTCGTGGAATTGGCTTAATCTGAAAACAAATTGAGGATTTATTCATGGTGAAAAAAAGTTGTCTATCAATATCATGAAAACGTTTGCCATCACGATTGTTAGAAAATAACTGATGTACCTTAATGGTGATCCTTCTATGGACTTCTGGCTGACCTTGCATCTCTGGATTTTCAACATCCAAGCTCTTTCTTTTGTGTTTGCGTTTACGTTGTTTCACTCCCGTGATTGGATCAGGTGTGTATCTCTTGTGCTTTTCCCTGCCAAAGGGTTAAGTAGTTCAAAACGTGGTTTTTATGGGTGAACCGATGAGCAAAAAATGTAAGCGATTGAGAACACAAGAATCTTGATTGATCAAAAAATAACCAATGTACCTCCTTCGTTTCTTTCCACTTCTTTGTGATATAGTTTCAGTACCGTCCGCAGATGCCACCATGTATTGGGGTGAACCTTCTCTTGGGGTGAAATTCAGATGGTTTGTCAGTTGCGGGTGAGGCGCAGTTGCCTCTGTTAACATTTTTTCCATGAAAGGAGGTTGGAGCCCCATAGGTTTTATGGTCAGCTAGAAAATTTCAGAGTATTGATGTTCAATCCCAAAAACAGATGTGTGATACTAGGATTCAAGGCTTACCTTTGGTGTGGTGGGCGGTTCTTGGCTTGTAGTAATTGTTGTTGTAATATCAGTAGCATCATTTTTTGATGTGGTTGGTGTATTTAGAGTAGCGGGAATCTGTGTTTCTAAAACTGGGATGAGGGAAGGGCTGGCGTCATCCTTGCAGTGTCTCAATCTCCTGGGCGCTGATGTGTCTACGTGTTCTACTTCTGATCCCGATGATTCTTTATCACACTCTGAACATTGCCTAGCATTCAAAAAAACTTGTTTATAGGGTATCTGTTCCTGAATTATGAAATTAGATGTTTCATGATTTATACAAGCAGAGATCATTCATCGTACCAGCCCATGAGTTTTGTTTTCTTTGGCATACGTGCCAAAGGTGGACTGAGACAAGACAAATGGTAGTGAAGATGGCACGTGTCGCATTTAGCAAGCAAGTGTTGGTCTGTTGCTCTTCGACAAATTCCACACTGATGCCTCAGCGTTAGGTCCCCTTTATGGTTGTGGTCGTGAGCTTGACTGCTTAAAACACGGCCTTCCCTTCCACCCTCACCACCTTTGCCTACAGGAAGCGGAAAACCAACTCCCATCTTTAACGCCGCTGCAGTTGGCACTCCAAGACCTGTACCTGAGTCAAATAGCTACAAATATCAAACTATCTACCTAATTTCAGAACCAACTTCTTGATGAATTGATGACTACAAAATTTGGTTTCTGAAATATAAAGTACTCAACAAATAGTGGAAAATAAGTTAACGAACTCACCAAGGGTAGTTGGTATCCTGGGCTTAGATAGATCACCGATAAGTGGTAGTGGTTTGACGTAACCAGCTGATCTAAGCAGCTGATGATACATTTCAATCTTCTCTTTCAAAGTAACATTGATACGAATTTGATCTTCATTATCTTTAGTCACTTCGTCATACTTTCTATCTAACCTTTGTTGTTCATTCAACAATTGAGAGTTGACATCTAAGTGTTCTTGGAGCCTCCGCTTCATTGACGCAACACGTAAATTTCGGTCGAGATAGTAGCCAATAAATTCTACACTAAACGCAGGAGGAATGTGCCACTTTTTTCTAACATCTACCAAAGCAACCAGCTGAGCCTCTTGGGCTTCAAGAGCTGCAGTATCCACTCCCATCAACTCTGCTTTCTTTGCCAATTGTCGACATGCGGATGCTGATGTCGTAAGAAGGCGTGGCATTTTTTGCGTAGGTACTATGGAATAATAGAGACAAAATCTGGTATCAAATATTCGTTTTCGTTAGATTTGTAAGATCTGAGAAATCTTCTAATCTCCCTATGGGGAGTTTTCAGAGTTAAAACTGATGGTTTAACTCACCCCAAGGCGGTGGCCTTGATGCTTTATGCGCCAAATACTTATGCCTATGTTTTGCTAGCTTTCGCTGAATTCTGCGTTGTTCTTCAGTATCAAGATGATCAGGTTGTAGGTGCAACTGCTGCCGATATTGGGCACGAAGCTGAAGAGCCAACCAGTTACGTCTACGACGGCGAACTAGCGTTTTATCAGAGTGTAATTTACAATGAGCATAAAATGGGTCAGCTTGATCCACTTCTTCGCTGTGAGCCTCTGATAATAAACCCTCTCTCTGTGCGCTAAACATGTCAGAAGTACATTTAGGTAAGTGTGTGTAATACTATTGAAGATGTATCGATAGGATCAGGTTTGTCAACATGTCAAGGTTACTGGCATTTTCAGTTGAAATTAAAACCGATAGATGTTCATGTTTACCAAGTGACATGGAAGTACGTGTGACACATTCCTGCATCACATTCTATGCACACACCGGTTCGTGCGTAACGAGAATCTTCACATAAGCAGCACTGCTTTGCACCCCATTTGCTGTATGCCATCTCGAATAGGGTTACACTTGCTAGGCGATCCACCTTTTTACATGATAAAATAATTACATGACAATGTGGTAAAGTAAACAAGATTAAGTGATGTCCGAAGCAAATATGAACTCATTTAGAAAAATGATGAACCGAATAAAGCCCCACCTCTCCAAAAGCAACTCCAGGGACGTATAAAGCGCACACAAGATGAACCCACTTTCCAACGTCAGTCTCTTTAAAAATTCCTCCTTTATTGGGGCAAAGTTCACACGATGGATCGTCAACACCTGCGCTACATGCCTCGCAGAACCATGGCGCAGACTGGCAGAGTGAGTCGGTGCTAGAGAAGCTTTCAACGTCGGATACACCATAACAACCTGGTAAAAAAACCAATGATCAACACATGAAACAGGTACAGACTTAAACTTGTGACAGAAAAATCACAGAGCTGACTTTGCCGATTAAAAAACAATCAAATATGTTAGGACTTGCCTTCGTGAACTGTAACTCCACATCCATCACATTCCACTATTTCATTGATATCGTCGCTTCTATCTCCCAAACAGCCGCAACAAATTAGAACCTTTGTTACTTTTTCATCAAGCTGCCCTACTTTGGTTGCCTGTTGTCGTGCTTGTTCTATCACATCACATACAGTCATACCCTTTCGACGAACTAATGGCTCATCCAAAGAATCATCAGTCCCATCTGATTCATCTTCATCTTCATCTAGAACGGAGTCAAGATTTTCATTATACAGTTGTATCTGAGCTAAGATGAAGTCTTGCATAGTAAAAATTTCTATATACCTTTTCCAACGTCATTAGAATCAACAGAATCGTCATCAGACTCTTCGCAGTGGTCTTCAATTCTGAAATCGCTGTCATCGGAACTTTCACCCAAGTCAAAATCAAGTAGTGATTGCTGAGCTGAGTCCACAGGCTTCACTCGCCTTTTTTTAGGATCCCGTTCAACTGGAAAATACCATTTAGCAATTACATAGCTGATATGCCGTTAAATTTGCAGTAGCATTCGATGAGTTGGTAAGAGTATGCTGCAGATCTCGTGAAAACCAAAAAACAATAATCAAGGAAAAAAGCTGTTAGTTTAGAATACGTAGCAAATCTGCTGACAACCAATATAGGTTATGTCATCGACTATTTTGACCGTAATACTCACATGAGCTATTCATCGTAATTGTAAACAGAGTATAACAAAATGTTCTACATCAATTACTGGTATCAGGAAACTTCAGTTTGCAGCCACTTCCACCGAATACCACTATTATTCACAGCTTTTTCGCGTACTTTCCCTTATCCCTCCCTTAACACCCCCTCCGTTGTACGCCCCAGTGATTGCAGAACCGTCACCCTCAACGTATTCAGCGTAACAATATGTGTATACATGCTATTGTACGCGTCTGTATTACGAAGTACATACATATGTATGTGATATTACGTATCACCGGCACATGTCACACGTCCATTGAGTTTGCCTTGTGCCGGTAATGAAATGTGCGACACGACCGAAATTCTATTGGACATTGTGCATTGATTTACGCGAAAAGAAACCATGAATGAATAACTGATCATTCTATGATATACATATTAATTTCATATTAAATAATTGAATGGCATACGATATATTTTTCTATTTGTAACCTTTGAAAGTAAAGGAGCTGTAGAATGTGTCTAGAGTGCACCCCTTTCTAAGCTGTAGAGGGTATGAAATAAGAATGAGATGTTTGTCAGATTTACAAAATCGTATTTCTGGAAAAGTTTCAATGAATTACAATAAATTATAAACATAGGTTATGGGTATGTTTCTAAATACTTACTCATTGTCTTGTACAAGAATCCTACGTCGTCGTCCTGAGACATCTCGCTGGCTCAAACACAGGGTCGGTGCATTCGATACAAAAAGTTTGGTTCCACAGAAGTTGAACACGTGTTTCTCAGAATGTACAACTGAGAATACCATTCAATGAGGAAATTATTCGGACCCGCATTTTCATTCGGCCTCATAAATTAATAATAAAGTAAACAATTTTGGGAAAACTAGGAAAGCTCTAACTTCATGCATCAATGGACCAAAATCCAAATGCATACACTTGTGTGATTTGTGACGATTGCAGCGCATTTCTTTTGCGCATATTCGTTAGCCATGGTGAATTTCACCTCTTGCGGCGGTAGTTTTTAAACAAGAAAGTTGGACGTTGACTACATTAGAACCGTTGACTGAAGAAACGAATAGAACTATTGAGTAACTTACGAAGTATGGTTACTCAATGTTAGAACTTAGACGTTGACTGAAGACGTTGACTGAAGATGGGTGAAGATTGTACTGAAGATTTAGAACATCAGCGCGTTGACTGAACAAATTTTCAGTCAACGATCAGCGTCAAAAAATTTTAGAAGACAAGTTTTTAATTAATAATCATTCACTTGATTCGCAGAAAAAAATCTCACCCGAAAAATTCTTACCATATAAGACCACCCTCATTGAAACTAAAAAATCACAATTGGTACTAGTAGATAGCATAGATATATTGTTCAATATATCTATGTAGATAGTTATATTCCATTATTCTAACTTCACGAGCAAGCACACTATCTACTGAAATTCGGCTTGCAGAACATGAAAGTATATAAATTTCAGGTGGAGTTCTCAAGGTGATGATTGATACTCGCATAATCTTCAGTCAACGCTCGCATAAATTCTTTCGTGTATTCAAGGCTCACATTGAAAGGAAAATCTGGTTGTTGTGAATTATTTCCTGGTTTCATCATTGACGGTATAACGATTTGATTAATTCCACACCGACTGAATGAAGCCGCGGTTTAGCGAGTGATAAGGGAAAGTGGAGTACTAAGGAGGGGAATTTGCCAGATAATGTAGTATGAAAGAATACACGCTAATTGAGATTTCGTGTGCATGTAATCACGAGAGGTTGAATACATTGTATACAGTTTCTCGTGCTTTCTATAAATTATGGTTTAGTTTCACAAAATAAAATTAACTTCCACCAGCCAGTTCTACGAAGTATGTTTATTATCGCCTGTCGTGTACTCCTGATACTTTCCAGTTTTAGGGCCGAATTTCGCAAATTTCTGGGCCGGTATAGCAGGATTCTGTATTACCACTTTCGGTTTGACAATTTTGGTCCAGAAACCGATTTTGATATCAGAAGAACATGACACGCAAGATGTTCCAAGTCGGGTTTTGATGTCATGATGTGCTGCCGATAAAAGATGTCAATGAGATGGGTACAGGGGTGTAATGTTAAACAAACAATCAATATAGAGGGTATAGTGGATCTTTATCAATGAATCATCAATATAGGATACATACCAACATATTGTAAAATATTTTACATTTTATTTGGCAAAATATTTAGATCTACAATATTTGCGTTACAATGTGATGAATGAAACTTTCATTTGAACTAACATCAGATTATTATTTCAAATTATTCCAAATGATGCATTTTCAATAACTCGTTCTATAGATGTACCAACAAGTCTTGTGTTCTGGCTGACAAGACCAAGTTGCTCCGTAAGTTCCCCATTTCTTTGTTGGAAAATACATAAAAGGTTCTCCAAGTACCTACCCACAAACCTTTTTTTGAGTGCCAAAACATGCAATGACGAATGTACAAGGCACTTCGTTCAACAACGAACATACTTAGAAACTGAAGGATATAGGATAATGATTAATAAGTGCCAAAACTTACATAGCTATTTCAAATTGCATAGCGCTTAGAAGACCAGCTCCAGCCAGTCGTTGCGTAATATTGTGTCGAATAAGAGGCGGCATTGAGAATAATGTAAGACAACAATGAAAAAAAAAGAAATCAATAAAAATAATCTAGATTGTTTTTAAAGCATATAAGAGATATTTTCATAATATGTTTCAAAAACTAGATAAGATTTTTCTTGAAATATTGTACGTTAGCATCATATAATCGCTGAAACAAAAAAGAACACTAATAAGTTCAATAATAAAAAAATGGTGAGTATCGGAACTACGGTGATTATGATGTATGATCACATTATCCAGACAACATGACACTCTTAGCGGGATATTCAACCTCGTACTCAACACTCAATTATCTTTTTTTTGACATTATACTGAAAAACGCTTTTGTGTTGAGCTCTGCAGAGGATAAAAATAAGTTTTATCATATCGCCGTATTATTAAGTCCTTACAATTTTCAATCTAAGAATGAATAAATTCACCAAGATATTTAGTTTAGTTCACCATAGATTTATTGAAGTTCAGTGTACCTATGAGTTCACGGAAAGCTCTTCTTGACGTAATGGAATACAGTGGGTCGAGGAATGTTGAAACTCTGCGTACGCCGGCAAGAGCGTAAGCGCCTTTATTCGGCCAGATCAACATTTCGCCAACATTTAATTCAGGTAAAAGATAATCCTCTACAACGCAATCACTCTTCGTTGCGGTTTGACCGTAAATTGTGCTACGTTTTACATCACCAGTGAAGCACTGAAACTCGTAAAGTTTTTACGGATCTATCTATCCTGTTGAAGGACGCTTGTTTGATTGTGAGAGTTCAAATATATATTTCTACCTACCTCACGAAAGAGCGTCATGGGAATTGGTATGAACTCTTGTATTTTCATCAACTTTGTCATGAATGAATTGAAAAGACCGTCATTTATGTAATACGTGTATCTAGTTTTATTTTCCTCGTCAATCGCAGTGTTTTTTCCAATAATCAAAGTAACGAGCGTGACGGCTGACGTGACAACATACCTCCCAGGCTCACTGATCACTTTTATTGATGGATCCACATTCTCCAGAGCTTCGTTTATCACCTCGGCGAACTGTCGATTAGACGATTCTCTCATAAGCGGCACATGATAGGGAAATAAATCGCTGAATTTTTATGGTATTGAAAGATTAGAGAATGATATTCGATGGCGAACCTGATCGATTGATACCACCCCATCCTCATCGGGGAATCCCCCGCCAATATCGATGAGATTGATATCTTTCAAACCCAAAGATCTTGAGTACGCGATTAATTCTGCGCAAATTTTTATACCTCGAGCAAAAGCACCTGCATCGGCACTCTGAGTCCCTACGTGAAAACAAAAACCGTGGATATTCAGCCCCATTTCCTCGGCTAGTTTCACCACTTTTGGCGCATCATCGACGGCGTTGCATCCGAATTTCCCACTGAAAGTTGTCATGAAAGATGCAGAGTCACAGCGAAATCGAATGACAATCCTGAATGATCAGGAAATAATTACAATCGCCCAATCAGTCGATAACGGTATTGATTATTCTTAACAACACTCACTTGGCTTCGGAAAAACTTTTTTTATTTTATGTAATTCCGGCTCACCGTCTACGGTGAGCATTTTCACCTCTACCCTTTTGGCAAATATCATCATATGCGAATTCATTTTCACGGTGTTTGCAAAAATTATTTGGTCTCCCGACACTTCATTCGCCATTACAGAAGCAATCTCGCGCTGTACATAATAGAAAAGAGAAGTATAATGAACCAAGGGTTTATCACGGAATATCCATAGGCCATTTTTACCTGAGACGCGCAATCGTAACAAGCATTCATAGCAGCCATTGCCTTTAATACAGTAGGGTCAGGATTACATTTACAGCTGCAATAAAGATCGTATACTATATCAGCCAAAAGTGGTAGTGCTGGAAATTCTAATAAGCGATTGAATAAAAATTACCGTAGTATGGCACAACTCTTGGCATTTTTAAAACCAAATTCTTGTACTTCTGTATGATATCGCCGATGTCACAAATATAAAAAGGATCATCCTCATTTTTGTTCTGTACCAATTCCTTGATGATGTCTAATTTTTCCGTTGCTTCGTCGATCACTCTTACTTCTTCGAAGTACTTCGTAAGAACGATATCTTCGTCAGCCATGTTGATCAGGATTTTTTTCCAATAAATTCTGTTCAGATAATATTGATTTCCATCAACATTTCTGTAACGCTTGATAATACATTCGAAGGAAATGACAATAAAAAAATGTGAAGGAATCACAAACCGGTCAATCTGTGGTGGAATGTCCTATATTTACCTGAAGGAAGACGGTAAGTCGCTCAATAAAAGAAGTGTCTACTCTATAAGGGATGTCGTACAACTAAAGTTGCCAACGAATTGTCTTGACATCGAATTGAAAGATAAACTTGAAAATTGCTAGCATAGAAGCCGCACGTAGCCACTTGATAAAACATGCATTTTTGTAATCCGTTATCCGCGATAGGTGGGAGCTCAGGCTGATTTATCCTCTTTCATAAATCATAGGTTCTACCGCGTAAAAAAAATAATAGTACCGCATTTCAAAATATTTATGAACATACTGATAGCTCTCTTTATACAAGATATGCAGTATTACTTTTATAATGACTGTAGGTCATTATTGTACGTCAGAGAATTTGATTTTTTGATTTATAGGAAATAAATTATTTATAAATCAGGTTCGAGTGTTGCTTGGCGATCACGCTATTTCTAGAAGAAAAAAGAATACAAAAGAAAAATATTTATGGCCTTGACGATTAGGTTGAGTGCTGACGCCATCATGATGGTTATTACGCTACTCCGAACATCATGCAAAATCAGTTGGATCATTTTTTTTAGTTTTATTTATCATTTCATTTTCATTTTTTTCATCTTGGTTATTCTTTATTTTCCTTAAAATCATACATTAAAAGCATTATTTCACAAAGTATCGAAGCAAATAAATGTCTATATAATATTTCATGAAACAAGCGGCTTTATACACGTCTTGTCATATAAATCTTCCGGTAAATTTTATTTATGTATTTTATTTATTTATTTTTTTTTTATTTCAATTCATGTCTGGAACACTGAAGAAAAAAGTAATTTCATTTTAATATACAAATTCTGTTGAAAGTTTTCGGCAGTATCCCACCAACGCACACCGACATTATTCTGACTCGGAAACTTTTTATATATAATCTTGAGGTGCGTGGTGATTTATCGGAGAATTTATCAAGCTATAAAATCAAACTTTTTAAAATTGCCTGTGTGCAGCGCAGTGGATCAACTCTGCGGAAAAGAAGAAGAAAATATTTATCACGTTAGTTACCACTTGTTTAAAGAATCATTTAATTCATTATTCAATCGATAATCAGAATATAATGAAGAATGAAGCTGCCAAAATTTGAAAGAAATTTCATGATTCCATAGAAGTCGTTCATAACAGTCGGAACTTAGCATTCAACTTCAATATAATATAACTATGCATAGATTATCCTTAATAATAAAAGTATCATTTATGTCAATGAATAATTATCCAAAATATATACCTAATATTATCGCAATCGCAATTAAATATAGTAATTGCTAGTATTATATTCGAAATAAATGCGTTTTATACAAATAGATCTGTGGTACGTAAATTTGATTTCTCTAGTAACATAGCTAATAAATAATTAATTATTTTTATTTTTATTATATTTTATTTATTTTTTCATTTTTACTCATTTTTATTTATAATATTATCATTAAACTTAGTTGACTTCGGAACATATCAAATTATCTGCTAATAATTATATATATTTGTCCGAAATTTTCATCGGATTTATCGATCCTCGATCTTAACTTATTACATTGATTTGGGGGTACACCCACTGACTACGTCATCCAGATTTCCACTTAGCAGGACGCTCCAATTTGAAAATCATCTCCAATTAATTATTGAATATATTTTGTATGCATATACATGTCGCACAAGCATACCTCGTCTATCAAATTGCACGGTATTTCCAATTTCAATCATCATCTGCTCATTTCTCAGCATCGTGAAAGTATCGTTCATCCACAAAATAAGAAATCCGTTAGTTTCGTGAATACGTATATTGAGAAATTCCATGAGATAAAAATTATTATTGCTGTGAAAGTAGCTATAATGACATAAAACGAAATCGTGCATTTCTATTTTCTCAAAATCTTTCTCATTCGAGAACGTTAATCATTTTCACCAATGTAAAAACAGGACTCAAATTATTCACTGATTCATCATAGTAATTTACAGTTACGTTGTTACAATATCATTAGAGGAAAGTAACCAAATATGGAATAGTATCCTTAATGTGGAATATCACTGTTTCTCTCAAACAATAAAGTTAAGACGCAATACATGACCATTTTCTATGTCACTCATTTGCTGTGGTGTCACATTCAGTCGGTAAGCCAAAATGTATGACTTATTGTTATTATAATTAAAAAGCTTAGATTCGTGATAATGTTTTTTTTTATACCAAGAAAACAAAATGGTATTCCATATTTGGTTACTTTCTTCTAATGTAGTTTTTGGTGCTACTTAATCTTTTGTTAATGAACACTCTATGGTTTAATTAAAAGATTCAAATTTCATAAATCACGAACATCGGGATGAAATCTCACTTTTATTTTGGTCAAAATGATTATAACAACTAATTTGACGAGGTGGTCAGTACTTGAGATGTTGGTTGCCTTCACGAATTTAATTTGGGAAATCAGGTATAGAAGACTCGAGAACTTGTGAATCAAATATGTATGTACATGGTTTGCCCTTACAACAAATATTGTTTTCATCCTTTGCAGTACTTGAGATAATTATTTCAATGTACAAATGGAAAGACCTCGAATTTTAACCGTTATAGTTGATGTGATCAATTCGATTATACATTTTATGTTTTTCTTCTGATCACGTATCGTAGATAAATCGCTCAAATACTTTAGTCATGACATCTATATGTTAGCAATGATAATAATGATAATAATAATAATGATAATGATAATGATAATGATAATGATAATAATAAGAATAAGAATAAGAATAAGAATAAGAATAAGAATAAGAATAAGAATAAGAATAAGAATAAGAATAAGAATAAGAATAAGAATAAGAATAAGAATAAGAATAAGAATAAGAATAAGAATAAGATCAAGAATATGAATATGAATAAGAATAAGAATAAGAATAAGAATAAGAATGAGAATGAGAATGAGAATGAGAATGAGAATGAGAATGAGAATGAGAATGAGAATGAGAATGAGAATGAGAATGAGAATGAGAATGAGAATGAGAATGAGAATGAGAATGAGAATGAGAATGAGAATGAGAATGAGAATGAGAATGAGAATGAGAATGAGAATGAGAATGAGAATGAGAATGAGAATGAGAATAAGAATAAGAATAAGAATAAGAATAAGAATAAGAATAAGAATAAGAATCATATGAGAATAGTGATTATCATTGTAATAAGAATAATTAAAATGATAATTTAATAATAATAATAATAGCTATTCTCCGCAGACTCAATATACGTCTAGAGTCATGCATAGTACAGTAGGACAGTACATACATAGTTCATTTTTCAGTTTTTTCTTGTCTCTGGAATTACGTGACTTTTGCGTCAATATATTACGCTCGAGTCAACGAAACTGAAAATTGATTTACCTCATGAACGAGGTATTGGAAATTTCTCGAGTGATGTAAATATATGAAGTATTTCGCACATCTTTGCAAGGAGTATAAATAATTATTTCTGGAAAATTATGATTTTGGCTTAGCGTCGGTTGACTGAATGTCGTAAGAGAAAAGAAGATGTACGTATCAGATGATTTGGATTGTTGACGACAACGATCATTTGGTTACTGAAAATCGCGAGTATCCGCGCTTCAAGTAGATGCGAGACACGCGTCGCTTGGTTCTTTTACATGATATTATTATTTTATAATATCATTCCATCAGTTTCATGTACTAACGTTCATTTCTAAACACTAGTGTTTATTATTTACCGTAATGTATGCCCTTATTTAGCAATATTGTTATATATCTACAAAATGTACAAATAATGACGATGAGATGGAATTATGTATTGATATTTTATTGTTGTTTTTTTTTCATGTTTTATACGCGTGGTGAAGGGAAATCGTACATTGGAATCCAAGGATCATTGAAGTAGATTGATTTTACCATTTGCATTAGAGTAAAACTGCATTTTTTTAAATAATGTGGGTAGAAAATTTATGACGAGGGCTAACCGAATTTGTAATAAACATACATGAAGGTAAGTAAATTACCGTAATACAAATGGGTGATCGTAAATATTTACGTATGAGTCTTTTCTGTATTCATGATAAGTTCTGTTGGTTAAAACTGAATTTTCTTACAATTAGTTGTTAATTTTTTGTTTCAGATATTATAGATTTTTGGTAACTGTGGCATAGTTTATACAGTACAATGAGTTGACTACCAAATAGATTGGGATCCGCAATGCAACGACAAAAACTTGGCGATTCGTACTCAAGCGTGATTCGATCCTATGGATGATTTATTTTTATACGAATTTATTTTATGTGGAAAGCCAAACATGAAGACACATCTATACAGAGAGATAGAGTTCTACTATTTCATTGATCTAACGAACAAACAGTGTTAATCAGAGTTTATGTATATAATAATTAATAATTATTCATCTCAACAACAATTAAGTTAGTATTTCATAGTATTTATCCATTTATTTATTTATGCATTTTTTTTTCGTTTTTTCACAATCGTACTTTCTTCTTCAATATATCTCTGTATATTATATATTATATATGTATAGATTGATATCAACACGTAATATTGATTATTAGTTCAATGAGAATGAATGAGAAACACGCTGAATTATCCTCGTTCAATATTCGCAATTAGTATAATTGTCAATATCAGCTCAACCCAAACATAGATGGATCATCAATTGAATCCTTCATTTTCGTACCCTCCCTCAATCGCGCCCCCTCTAAATGTTACGTATTACAATATTTACTGATTTATTTTCAATTGTGAATCGATGAGGCGTGAAGCGCGTGATATATTATTCATTTAACCTATAGACAGTTGGTCGAGTTTCTTTGATTTTTGGACACGAACCATGATTTTTTTTCTATAATTCTTTTTTTTCATGTATTTTTTTATCCTCACTTTATACACACCTAAATATCATTTTATATCATCTATTCACGTACTCACAATCAGTATAATTTGATGCACACGTGAAGTGATTTCTAGATGTTAGACTGATCGCCAATTGTAACCGCGAATACACGTTGATCAAATTTCTAGGTATTTATATTATTATATATTATACACGCTTTCCCTTATACAATACTTGTTTACACAACAATATTTTCAACTCTGAAAACATCGAACGTCACGTTAAAAACTTTTACATAATAGATTAGACGCCACACAATCTCTTATTTTTTCTATGATGTTCAACGTAATACGCACGTACATTCGTACGTACAATGATGATCATGATTCTACTATGGCGCGTAGTATAGTAGTTAAAATTGTCTACTTAAAAAGGACCCTGCGTATCTGTAACATTGGATAATTATAAATATTATAGTACGCGGATGTATAACAATTGTAGCTCAAAAGTATCTATTTTTAAACAATAGTCAAGATGTGTAAAACTTCACGATCTACAATAGGACAAAGTAGGGTTGATTTAACCACTACAGGTAAATTGGATCGTTTTATAAGAAAGTATAGGGCAAGCTGTGTGCTTCTTGTAGATTGATCTAATTTATCTAGTGGTCCAATCATTTCTACTTTTCCCTAATTAAGTGAAATGCTTACTGATGTCGCACCTAATTTACGACAGTAAACAAAACAAAAACAAACTCAAACGATGCGCGAAGCTTCACAGATCCTGATTTATTTTTTCATTTGTCTCATTCATTTTTTCTTGTTTGTTTTTTCTTTTAACTCACCTTCACACGAATGAATCCGTAATTAGTATGGAATTTTAAAGTACATACATACTCGTATAACCCCTCACAAGACTTTCATCATTATACGTATAATTAAACTATAATCTAGATGCTCATGATGGACGACATTCCGAACCCAATTTTTTTTTCTTTTTATTTGGCTTAGATTTTCATTTCATTTCTCATTATTTTGCGAGTTTAACCGTGTGAGCGATGGATATAAAATGTAAGCTGCAGGAGGACGAAATGTCTCGAAAACCGTCAGCGTCGCCTACGAGGATGAGTGAATAATATGAATGTCTACATATAATCTAGTTACACTCGTACCGATGACACGTGGTATTCAACCATGAGCGCATGAGATTTCTCTTTTATAACGTATAAAAGTGACACGAAGTAGTCTGGCAGTATTCTATGTATAGGTAAGTAGAAATGTTTAAGAACCAATTATTGACACGGATATGCCCCCTAAACATTTTTCTATTCTTGTCTTTTTGTTTTTTTTATTTATTCCGAAAATTGCCTCAATCACCCAGTGTGGCATTCCCCGGATATTGCCATTGTGGGGCGTCCGGATCAAATGATGAATTCTTGATTATTAAATTGAGAAATATCGTCAATATGTATATAAGTCTAATGTACGAACTTGAATTAACCGTTCAATAATAAAACAATTACGCACCTGATTGATCTTATTATTGTTTTCTTTTTATATTTTTTTTTTGTTTCGTTTTTCCATTTAAATTCGTACAAATGAATCATCGAAACAGTAGAGCGAAGAGAATAATCGTAATTATGTTGAGAAACTTAAGTAATTATCCAAAAAATGTTCATCGATTCTCTCACTCGGCAGTTCGTTAAAAAAAAAACAATCTTTTTTATTTTATTTTTGATAATATTATATTTATCAATTATTTGGTACGATTTATATCTAACCCGTAAAATTATCCCCCGAACAATTCTGAATAAATAATAGGCTAAACAACGCTCGAGGCTGAGTGATTATCATTATAATAATATCATTTTTATTACGATTATACATATAATCATAATCACTATAATTATTATTACTGTATTAATTATTATCATAAGTATTATTATTATTATTTTTACCTTCATTTATTCTTTATTATTATTACCATAATTTCATCGTTATAGTACAACTATTCGTTTTACCTTCTTTTTCTTTTCCTTCTTCTCTGTCATTTTTCTTCGATTCAAGCGCCTTCTGAACTGATCCATGATCCTTATCTACGGTGATTCACTAAACGCGCTGTATTTAATCTCCAGTCACGTGGCAGCCCGTTACCTCCAGAGGAAGTCCCTTCTACGCGATTCTTACTTACAGCCACATCTATATACGTATACCTATTTATCTAGATACGTAAGAAATTTGAGCCTGCCCCCGCATAACCCACGAAGAAGACGAACAAAGAGGCAGGAAGGTTCGGTCGGTGTGTATATGGGTGCTGCAGAGTTAATTTCCTCAGGAAGTTTCGGAATGTAGGAGGGAGAGGGAGACGTGTAGCGGCAATTCCACTATTTCTTTTTTTACTGTCTTTCATCTTCCGGTTGTATACGTCAGCAACTTTTTCCTGTATCGTTTGTGTTCAGTGAAAGGTCCTTGCGAAGCTCGCGCTTTTTTTTATTTTTTCTTGGTTTCTTTTTTTTTGGACAATCTTTTTACCACGATTTGACACAGTGATACAAACAAACTGGAATTAGGGGAGGGTCAGATAAGGGAAGATATATTCACTCGGGTCAAGTTGCAGGGCCATTTCAGGTTCGTGGCTCGCGTAACATTATTTGGAACGTAACTCAAATCACTCAGCCTCAAGGTACTCTTATATTTTTTTTATATTGTAAGGGAGATGTGTAACCCGCAGACG
This sequence comes from Athalia circularis, assembly GCA_963978495.1. Taxonomy (NCBI): domain Eukaryota; kingdom Metazoa; phylum Arthropoda; class Insecta; order Hymenoptera; family Athaliidae; genus Athalia; species Athalia circularis. Next base: position 19,604,449 of record OZ021700.1, read on the forward strand.
GTGACTCGCCATCGTTTGTTCTTCGGAGCTTACAGTAACCATTTTGCTATAAGAATCATAACCAGGTGAGGTCCGAATGTTGCCAATGATGCGCTTCCGGTTACTCGGACGTCACTATCCTTTAAAAATACGGCGTCGATAACGTGAATTATACCATTGGTACATTCAACGTCCGGACGGAATACTCGGATCCATTCGTTCTGCCACTCCACTAGGTAACCTGGAACGTTGAACGTTTCGATTAGCTTTGATAAGGGCAACAGGGTAGATATGTATGCAACTATATCTGAGTATATGAGGTCCTTCGGGAGATAACGTAACTCTGACTTCATAGACTGACATTTGCGATTATGCTAGTTTTGGAGCAACTCTCGTTAGCGATGTGCATATCACTGGGCGTATAATACATATATATATATATATATTATACATTATGCCTCTTCAGATGGAGGAAAATGTAGAGGGTATATAACACGCGCGCGTATACACTATGCAAATTTGATGCTTGTAATATTATATAATACTAGGTGCATCGGTGTAGCTCCAAACGATCGTCACTGTTGCACCTGATAAGAAAAGAAATGCCATTCACTATAAAAGTAGTTATTCTTCATGTGGCCGCATCGAGAAGCCGGATATTATGATCTTATGCGGCGATAAAAAAGGAACGAAAAAATATCACAATAATCGAATGGTAAAGTACCTGATCGATATTTACATCATTTCCTCGTGAGCGGGGAGGAGATCTGATTGAAATTTTTGGTTCAACTCTAAGAGGTGTCGATTATTACAAATTGTTGAAATGTTAAAAATGTGATTATAACGTAAACGTGTGTCCGAAGGCTATCCGACTGCTACAGCTGTGAATATTTTCTGTGATAATATAGCCGTATACAGCGCACCTATTTACTCATCCGTTTATTTGTTCAAAGTTTTCTCATTTGCAGCAGGGCCAATCGATGTGACCCCTTCTTGCGCTTGTGCGGTCCGAGTAAGTCTCTAAATAATACGCGCCATCGTGCACTTTTTTCAACGAGTCTTTGTGTATTCCAAAAACTTTTCTGGTTATTTACTTTAACAGTTATACATATAGGTGTATGCAGCTTTCTAGCTAAAGTATGAAAACTTCACCGCAAATCTGGGTAAACAGTTTCTAGCATTTAGCACGTATAGCAACTTTTATTATGTTATATTTAGTTGATCATTTATTGCAACTTGTGTGGCGAAAAGTCTATTATTTGAATTAAACACCCTCACGGTGTAACGTAAATCAGATACAATAACTTATACTACGTACTGACAATTGTAACAAGTATAAAAAATATGAAAAATAATTTATGAGATTTGTTCAGAAATATGTCGGCTATATCATAGATATATTGAACGTTATGTAATAGTAATTCGAAACGTTTCATGTTAGAATTTACAAGGGTGCATATTATGATATGCGAATCCTTGAAGATCAAGTTTTGTACGTCGACGAGGAACTACGAAGAAAAGGCTCAGAGGCCGGGTACCAAGTAAATGGAGTAGCGTACGCGAGGATCAAAACGAAATGACTTAAACTATGGGAACGTGGATACGTATAGCTGGTATAGGTTATATCAGTGTGTTTTACACGTAACGTATGTGAAGGTATTACGTCCATGCAGTTCCACAGCTACACTATGTAGCTTCACAGGTTCTCCAGCTAAACTCAGTAGACCAACGGCGCGAACGACTTTTGAATATTTATTACCGGTACTCTCAACTTTGTCGGAAGGTGTTAAGTAGAATAAGTGCCTATCCAACCATTCCCTTCGAATAGAAAATTTTCTAACAACTTTGAACGTGCGGATCTTGAATACCTTCTACCGCAAAGCATTCCTTGATTTTCCTTTCAACCTGCAGGTCTGTATCTTTGAAAATATCAGCTGCGGACGATCGTTGCAACTTCATACGTCCAATAGTGCAATGCCTTAATGGTAACACGCACGTAAAAAAAAAACTTATCTAAGATTATACAACAGGTATTATCGCAAGATAACTTTACCGCGACGTCGACCAATCTAGCAAGATAACACGTAGCAATTAGTACAGCGAGTAATCAACGAATTTGCATTTAAATAGTGGTTGAAAGGGTGTATAATGAATCACCTTGAGTTTCCTAGATACATCGTCTTTTGCTGAAGTAGTTTTCAATGTGCAGACAAATTTCTACGTGTTACGGTTTAGAATTAACCTTCAGACCACATGGTGCCACCCCGTGACCGACACATATCAGATGGTCATTGGGCTGCAGTTATATCGTAGTAAAAGTATACATTTTCGTATTAAAAAAAGCCCGGCCATCTAAAGGTTAACTATATAAAACTATATATATTGTACATATTTTGCATCGACTTTATACATGATAATATCCCAATCTGCCAGGGAATTATTCATGTCTATGTATGTACATATGCGTGTAAAATACATGTGCAGAACTGTGATTTAAAAAGTGTCATGAACAGCGGTGGAACGATATGAATTATTATTAGCACGATACAGTCAAGAATTACTACTAGTCCTGGTAAAACGACGATAAATAGGAAATTTATGCGATCGTTAATATCGGAATTTCGCGCTCGCAAACCATACGCGCGATATGCATTTGACTGGTGTAGGTTAGTCAGATATACCATTTAATGCTATTAGAACGTCAGGGTTATAGCCCGGCCACTATACGTAGATATTTGGGATTACATAGCTTTCAATTTTACAGTTAGTATTATACCAGCTGGCTGATGGACCAGACCATCTTATCGTTATCACAGTACGGTTTACCAATGTTTCGAAATCAGATATTATCACCGCGTATTACCAACCGCCGTTGATGTTTTTGCATTCCGCGGTGAAGATTTTTATAATATTATGCACTACGGCCGCTTTTAGGTAAATGGTCGTTAATCTCCTTCATTTTACATCGGTAATAACATGAGTACATACATATAACCAAACCGATATCTGAAGCTGCACCGCGTAGATTTGCGATATGATTTTCTAGAACAAAGAACACCTACACATTATAGATGTATAGGTATGTAGAAGGGTGTGGTATACGGTATTTTGGTATCGTGATTATAATATTAACGAAGGAACGAGAACAATGTTCTCCAACATAGAATTCCGATGGTTGGAGAAAATTCCGGTTTCACAGAGAGGGAGTTTAACTTGTTACTAGGTTAATAACATATTGGGGGAGATGGGGACTTGTAGAAATTGAAAATATCACAAGCACTTTGTGCAAGTGACTAGAATCTTGACAATGTAAACATGAATAGCTTTTCCTAAAGTGCATGTCGTTGTATTGTAAGGAAATTTTTTCAACCCTTCATGCAATTACGTATCACACGACCTGAAACCGAGAGCATTGAATGTATAATGGTCTATTTCGTACGCGTGGAGTATTACCGGATGCAAAGTACTTTCTTGGCTCAACCGCAAATATGAGACCTGAATCTAAAAATGTAGTGAAAGACCAGAATTCGTGGTATAAGATGATTTAGATGAACAGACAATTTTATTTTTTTTGTTTTACCCTCCATGAGATATTCAATCGTTCTTCATTTTGGAATGGAATTGTAATGTGAATTAGTAGAAATTGCTATAGGGGCGTGGAGTGGAGATCTCAGGAAAGCTATCGTTCATGGAATTTTATAAACGTTCGATCTAAACAGGGTTCAATGAATCACAAAGAGCAGTCAAGCGAAGCTTCGCCATAGACGTGCATTAATAATTATTACTTTGTTTAATTAAATCTATGAATATGGGGCTTTCCACGTCAAACGGCCCACTTTTTCCAAAATATTTTCTGAACTTGAAACTTTTCCGACGTCTTGAAGGGTCTCACAATCAGTAACCATGCTCAGACCACTTATTAACGTCAAGATTCAAAATTTCCAAAAGCTACGATTTATGGTAAAAATGTTGAATTTTGACGTTTCCGCTATTTTCGATATGTCTGTTTTGGTGGTCCGGTTCACCGGCGTTATTATTTAGGTTCGTTCTCGTTTTATGCAACTAAATGCAACTGCAGGGAAAGGATTCAAAGCGATGAAGGTGATTGAGAGTTCGTTGATGAATATGATATGAAATATGTTTATTTGCCAAGCTCGGGGAGGCTTACAGGCGTAATCAGACGTGGTTAAGTCTCGAAGAGTAATTATTATTATTGACCAGGCTCGGGGAGGCTTACAGGTGTGTTTGAGAATAATTGTAGAATGCCCGATCCAGGATTTCGGCGTGTGACTAAGGAACTATATGTCCTAGAAAACCGTACTGATTGGTTCTAAGTTCGGAAGTGATTTTGAAATGATTGTTAGGAATAAGGTAAACTCGGAAGAGTTGAAGAAAGGGTAAATGGAGTGGGAGGCCACGTGTCGCTGACGAGGTGCATTTGGCGAGGCATTGCACCTGCATGCTGATGCTAGGTCTGGCAGTGGAAATAGAAAGACCGGAAGAAAGATATCAGGTAGCTGGAATGGTATTCCGGATTATTGGTAATTACTGGTAAGAGTTGGGATTGATATGAATGGTAGGGCGAAACGTTTGGACCGAGGTCTGGACGTAACAGTCCCGAAAAAAAAATGTATAAAATTACGTATTCGATAGGATTTTTTCCTTACTTGCACGCGAAATTATCCAATTTGGTATAAATAAAATTCACGGCTACGAAAACACGTCTTAAAAATTTCAATTTCACTCCCTCTACTTTGTAAATTTCAAACTAGGCTAAGAATCTGTTCTATATGAAAATTTATTTATTATTCCAAAATGTGATGAAAAAATCGCCAAATCATGGCGAAATTTTTAATTATTGACCTGGTTAATATTACTAGGGGTAACCATATTTTTATAAATTATTTGGAGATTTTTTTTTTAATTTTTCAATGTTTTTTTGTGTAAAAAAATTTCAATTAAAAAAAAAAAATCTCCAAATAAATTATAAGAATATGGTTACTCATAAAACTATTAACCGGTTCAATGGTAAAAAATTTAGCTTTTCATCACATTTTGGAATAACAAATAGATTTTAACATAGAACGGATTCTCGACCCATTTAGAAATATACAGGGGTCAAAGTAGAGGGAATGAACTAATTTTTAAGAATTTAAACAAGTTTTTGAACATGCATAGTTTTGAGAAAAGTGAAATTGAAATTTTCAAAACGTGTTTTCGGGGCCGTGCATTTTGTTTATACCAAAATGAATAATTTCGCGTGAAAGTACGGAAAAAATTCTATCGAATACGTAATTTTATCAATTGTTTTTCCACCGAAGCAGAAATATCGAAAATAGCGGAAACGTCGAAATTCAACATTTTTACCGAAAATCGTAGCTTTTGAAGATTTTGCATCTTGGCGTTAATAGGTGGTCTGAGCATGGTTACTGAGACCCGTCAAGACGTCGAAAAGTTTCATCAAGTTCGAAAAACATTTTGGACAAAGTGGCCCGTTTGTCGTGGAAAGCCCCATATACAGAGGAAGAATCAGGTTGGACAAAAGATGAAGAAATTAATTAATAGAAAGCTGACTAAATAAAAATGAAAAACAATTTTACAATACAGTTAATAATTCCATTGCTGTTATACGTCGTACTAACTAGCGGTGAACTCGATTCTTTTCCCAACGTTTTCAATGCACTCACAAATTTATGTATATTACTTGAATCGTCGCACCAATTCTCAGAGTTAGTAACTTCATTGGCACTGGTGGAATCTATGCACGAAAATAAAACCTTTTTTTTACTCACTTGTTTTTTAGAAATAAAATTCTGCTCAAATGTCAATTGTTGTGATAATGAACCTATCGAATGGATCATAGTGTGGAACGGTAATAACTTCCATGTAGAAGCACCCCTTCAATCCTAGACTTATTGGATAATTACATTTCTAAAATCTATTGAATTTTTGATTCAACTCGATCTTTTTTTCTCGCCCTGCATATAAGCATGATTTATAGTTGTGTGCGAGACCGAAAATGTCTAAATATTACGTTACGGCACGTTGATGTAATGATATTCATAGTAAAAGATGTGTGTGAAGTGAGCAGTCTAGCGTGATATATGGCGAATATATACATAAATATATAACGCGTGAACTACATCGGAAGTGCGAGAATAAACGGATGTATACATTCACATATATAACATAGGTACACAAAAAACGTTAGTGTTTGTAGTACTTTATCTTAAATTGATTTGTGATATAACAATAGTATTTGCGTTGCGTGTAAACATATTTACCTATATTGATAAAAAAAAAGCAGTACACGTATGCGCGTGTATATGGAACGTATTTGTTTGTGTATTAATATATTTTGGCTTACTAAAAAGTAACTCTGCAGACACCACAAATACAAACACAGCAGTTTCTATAACTGACTCACCGGGTCGGCCTGGACGTATTGCGTTCTCGTCATACTCCTCGCCTTCGTCATCGACGTCTAATACAATACACAGATATTTTATTAACATGAAAACTCCAATTGCATCCATAGCATGTCGGGTAATTTTGTTCTCTCAATTTTGTTCTTTTGTTTTTCTCGTTTATCGGTCAAGGAAATACGACATCAGGGACATTATAATCGAGGAAAGGCGGATGCCTGCTGTAGGTCAAACCAAGGACTTACGGGATAACCGGTACTATAAATGGTGAAGGTAGCAAAAACTGCCCCTGCCGTATCTCGTTCGTTTCAATTCATCAAAGGACCCATCTACCAATTTTTATTTGCAAATTTTAGCTCAGAATATACCCTCTTTTTCGGTGAGCTGGTTATTATCATACCAATACACAATTATTTATATACATACATGATATATTGTAGCTTCCGTGACGCTATAGAGGACTGCTTTTTTCCGTACTTTGATGTAACGGAGCAGAAGCGGAGCATTCGGTCAAAATAATGGATCAGGAAAGAGTGTATGGTAGGGTGATAAAAGTGTCTCGCTGCATGGGAACCAGTTAAAAAAAGATCACGAGAAAGACCGAGGAAAAGATGAGATGAAAAGTAAGGGGAGTTAAAAGTACGTTGAAAATATACGTGTATTATACTTATACACATGTACAAGAGATTTTACTAAAAAGATGAAAACTCGCGGTAGCGAAGGGAATAAATGGACGTGTCGCCATGTATATCCTGCTCACCAAACGCAGAGCTGACGCAAGTAATCCGCGGTAACTCCACGAGAGTTACGTTAGATTATGGGGCACGGGTTAGAGGATTGGTTGGATTATCGAATTGGTGTCCCCCAGATCAGGCGGCTGGTTGTTCTTTGCATTTTCCGGCATGTGCACTCTGTACATACAACCGATATATTGAAGCCGGGTAAATCGATCTGAATCTCTCATTTCTATACTCTTTTTTTTCTATTCACTGTGTAGAATATCTCCCGAGAACCCAGATATTTTTCTTTCTTCTTTCAACTCCTCAAAATTTCATCAAAGATGTGCCTATACCGCGTTTCAGATTACTAGCCAGATAAATGACAATGCCAAAGTATGAGAAGAGCGCGACGTCTTTTTTTAAATATCGATTTTGAGATTGAATTCTTCCGAAATTTCAATACTTTGGGCGGGACATTTCATCAAATATATACATATAGACTTTGATTGAAAAGAAAGATAGCACAGTTGAGAAAAGTAAATGTAAAAAAAAAACATGAAAAAAAGATAGAAAAAAAAACACAGCGCCTCTCATGATCCTATTAAAAACTTCCACGTATAAAGTTACCCGAACTTTGATCCCTATTTGAACTACGTTTTTCCACGTCTCGTTCTTGATTTCTTTGCCTCAATAATGTATTTGCGCATGACGCCACGTTTTTTCTTCTTCGTACGTACATTTGAATTGAACTTTGAATTTCATATTCCATTTCCGCCTCCTTTTTTCCGTTTCATTAACGCGCCAATAACTTATGCGTTACGTGTAGGTAAATATCAAAACAATATGCGTTTACGTATTATAAAAATGGAGAAATATTTAAGATAATCGTATTTGAATAGATGTAAAGCGAGATTTAATTCACAGCAGAAAGTTTTACGCGGCAGCCGATCTGTATGCCTAAGATCTGAGACATAGTTCAGGCCAAGCGTTCAAGCTCACGCTAAAAAGTTTGGAAACACGCGCTAACGACTAAACGATTATGACAACATCAAAGTTTCGCCAAAGTTGTAGTTTCGAGGAGCCAGTTTTATTGCAAACGTGTGCCTAAAAAGTGGGATGGATATTTCCGGAATGTGAACGTTTACTTTATGTACTTACTGTCGCCAGCTTCTTTAACACGAAGTTTCAGGGTGTCCCTCACTGTAGGTAATATTATGGTATCGTTGAAGTGCATTTCTTTGAGCTTTGCCATCGTGTAAGCTTGTTCGGCTATCACCAGGTGCCGTTGCAATATTTGTTCAGCCTGAAAATGAAACAAATAGGATTGTAATTTTTTTTTTTCCGTCTGTATAGTACAAGACCGATTTTATTTGTATTTATTTGAAACGTGATTAAATATTTCGCTTTTTATTGCCTGTGCAGGCAGCATATAGGTATATGCGTGGTGGGATTGTCTTCACAGAGGGACCGAAGTTGAAAAGAACAAGAAAAAAATAAAAATCGAGCGGTTCTGGTCTTACGTGGTAAGCGAATTCGGGCATAAACAGCTTTTTGTAGGTAGAAGGATATTGGATTTCGGCTGCCTTCCAAGCAAAGTCACGGGGTACAAAGTAAGTGAAACGTTTTCTGGTGTCGTTCAGTTGGCTGTTGAAACCTCTCCGCTGACCCAGGAAGTAGGTGGAACTGTAAAAATGAAACAAATCATTTAAAAATTTGAATGAAAGTAGAGGCACGTACACAGCAACATACAGTGGTATTACATAAATTTCGGGGTCCGGGGCATGGCAATTACTTATTCCGAAAAATTGATTGACGTTACACGTTGCGGTTCATCATATTTACCGTTCATTTTGCGGTCGGTGCACGTGCACCGATTATTTCGCTCGCTGGAGAATATCCAAATCGAGTTTTTGGTTCGAGCTGACGTAGCACGCGTCGAAAAATGATTGAGCAATTATGTGCGATATTTTTTTTTCTCTTTTTTTATGGTTTCCAATTTCGATTTATTTAGTTCATTTTTCATCGCAAATATCGCGTGTAAGTCAGGCGCGATAAATAAATTTCAAATCATTGATTGTGGACACATAACTTCTGCAAAGATTGAAAATATGATATACGCGTTTGCAGCTGTTATCCTGCAGTTTACGTGTTTTCTTTTTATTTTGTTCGACTATATCAGCGATAGTTTAATTGGAGCCAGATTTCAATTCTAAGACATTGTTTTCCCCTAAACAGTATTTTAGAAAATTTTTCAAACTCAAGCTCACAGGTTCTTTTTTCCATTTTGATTCAGTTGAGCCAATAAAATAATCCGTTCTCGATCGAACATTACTTGACTCGAGAAAGTTCCTCATCAATTTTTCGAAATAAAAAATATTTGATTTAGTTGAATTAAACAAATTCTAACTAATCCGAAAAAATTAAATGACTTTCGTTCGCTGAATCTTTTCCATTATTGTATCGGTGGTTCGCAGTTATACTATATATCGCTTTCACTGATTGATTGAAAAATCTCTAAGCCAATGAAACATTGTTCAATCGAACCTAATTATTCATCATTCTTCATAGGTATAACAACGAATCTTTTTAGGGCGAATAGCAAAATTTTCAAACGATTGTTACACGCGGCTTGAATTATCTTAAATATTTTTTCGTAGCCAATAAGATAAACGTGAATAGTTGTGCGTGGTTTGGATGTTTAGCGGAGTGATGGAATGCTGACGTCATTATTGCATCTATCGCATATAATATCGACCTAGAGCCAGCCGCGCGTATCGTATAAACCAGGTAATGGCATTAAATTTATAACACGCAACCCGTAGTTTCTACTCGGTATGCTCGTAGCTAACTTATTGCTGGCTGATAGATGGCAGAGATACGTGGTCACCGCGTTATATGGGGTCGACCTAATGGCTATTATCGTAATGAAACTACCATCGGGTTTGGGTACACGTGATACGCCGATTCATGGGATAATTTCCACCCAACAATTTCACATTTACCATTTCCCTAAATAATACACCTAATTCAACAAGCCCCCAAGAAAAATCCGCAAGAATGGGTGATCAAGATCCTTCACGAGTAAGATCGAAAAATTGAACGCAGTTTCTTATCGACATTGCGTGTCAAAGGAGTCCAAACTCCTAATCGAATTTGCAATCACTTTGAAAAATTATATAATCTGACCCGATAACGTTGCCCACTTCGTCTCAACTTTCTCATTTTATCTACCGTATCGCTTGTGTCAATTATCGTTCAAACTCGTTCGTATAATCCCGAGAGCAAGTGATCGAAAAGCCCCCCCCCCCCCCCCCCCCCCTCAACCCAAGGTGAAATGCTAATGAAAAACGGTATTATTAGTACGCTGCAAGTTCTAAATCCTCGAACTCTGAAGGCGTGGAGAGGAATACGGATTGATGGATCCACGGTTGTCCCAGGATTAGCGTGAAAATGAAGCCAGCTCGAAATTAAAGCTGGGAATTTTACGCGGCGTTGTTCAATATAATCTTCAATCTTGAATGAGACAATGCTGCCATTTTTTTCTTTTTTTTTCAAGGCATATGGATACGATAAGGGTGAGACTTCCACTGTTCAATTTTACCATCCGCGTACTGTACGCTCAAATAACAAAGTAATATTATATGTGTGACGCACTGAAAAGGTTAAATAATAATGAACTACATATTGAGTAAAGCCGACGTGGAGTTTCTTGTTTTTATTCCCTTTCAAAAAACAATCACTAATTCTTTTACCACCTGAGTTATATGTATAAACCTCTTCTTTATCAGAGTTCGGTATATCCGCTGCATACGTTTATTTTTCCTTTCATATTTTTTGCTTATATGTATATTTTTTTTTCTTCATTTTCTTTTATTGCCACGCCGCGCCATTTTAACCCCCTTAACAGTTCGCTCTACCGTAATTCACTGCGAGGTGAAAAGTTCAAGTAAAATTCTTGAACCGTTCTAGCTCTAAAGATATATTAATTGGTATTTTTTCTTTTATTTTCTTTCACATACAACTTCTAGATAAAAATCCCTTGAAAAGTCTTGGGATAATTTTTACGAGATCATCTTTTCAGATAATCTAATAAGATTTGTCGCGTTCTGTTTTCATTAAATTCTAGGTATCGCGCATAAAAAACCTAGACAACGAGAATTCTCGTTCGGTAAACGCAGACGTTGTTTAACAAGAAAATAATAAATAATTTAGGTAATCAATAGTTGTGCTCATATAATTTCTGTTGATATTCTGATTGTGAGCGAAAAATTAGTCCGCTTCTTAACGTGTAATGACATAAAATTTGAAGGACTTGAATACTCACTTTAGCATGGGATCCGTTCTCAATTTTTCTTGAACAGTTGTGTAAGGGACCCCAAGGACTCTGTCGATTATGTGAAGGATTCCATTTGTGGCTGCGATGTTCGGAGTAATGACTGTTGCGTTTACACCGCCACCTTCTACGGTAAGTGTCTCGTTACCATTTGGTCCTTGAATAATATTGAAGTAAAGACTTTTTCTTTCGGCTGCCGTTGGTACCTGAAATAAAGGAATGTTCATAGTTATACATGGTTCGCGTGGGTTAATCAAGTAATAATTTCATGCAACGATATAATTCGATTAATAATGCTCACTAACATGCGTCGGAATGATAAGGAGGTGAAAAATAATTTCTAACCGTTTTTTTTTTTAAATTTGCGATGCGCGAGGTACGTACATATATCAGGAATGACGAAGGTTGAGGAAAATTCAAAAAGGTGAAGAATCTTCTACAGATGTATTTTAGAATTAAGAAATCTTCTTTTAGAGTGCTTGGCGCCTCTAGTAGCGAGAAAACAGTTGCGAATTCTAAGGGCATGAGAGCTGCACAGATTTGCATTGCTCTCTAACCATGGAACTATGTTAATTTATTACGGGTGTGTGCTTTACGTTACGTGTTTTATGCATGCTTTATGTTTCGCCAGAGTCATTCCATCCCAACTACCACCCACCTAGCGCACAGCCCTCGAAATGCTGATGAGATAATATGGGTAGGATATCTACTCTTTCAGCTAGATAGACACAGAGGTGTCTGACAATGAGTGTCACGAATATAAATTGGATGTATTATTTGAAATTTATGGCAGCTGGGGAAATAAGATTGCAGTTATAGTTCGCGGGATCGATGAAGTGAAGAATTCTATTACATTCTACTTTTTCCCCAATGTTGCACATCCATTTTTGTTTTTTTGTTTTTTAACCACCCATCGATTCGTGAATTAGAAATAATCTACATCGAGCATCAGGGGATTGATGAGCCTTATGATGATGTTTCTTCGACATCAAAGATTTAATTAAACTGAACTTATATTAAAATCTTATCTGTTACTCTGCATATTTTATTTCCAGAAATATGTTTCCGCTAACGATAAATAAGGAAGCAATTATACGAACGCTTCACAAATAACAGAAATCGATCGCCCCTGTACAGTGACTGGTACTGATCGGTGCCCCCCCCCCCCCCCTCCCGCCCCCCTCCGACTCAAGCGAATTCCTTCGCTTTCTGGACGATACGATTTCAATTATAAATCAGATTCAATAATCTATACCTTTTCGCGGGACTCTGCACTTTGCACAAAAGAAGAAGAAAATTGAGTAACAAACTAGTATATGGGGGGTTCCACGCGAAACCAGACACTTTGAAAAACTTTTTTTTTTGATTTCCTCAATTTTTGACATGTTTTAGTATCCATCAAAAGACTCTTCTTGGTAAAATTCGAAATTTTGTTGACCACCCGTTCCAAAGATATCGAATTCTTACAAAAATCGCACTTTTTACGGTGTTTTATCCGTAACTTTTTCAAAAATGGTCCAAATTTAACTTTTTTTTTTTCAAAATCTTCGTCTTGAGACGTACTTTTGATAAAAAATATTTACAATTTTTTCAAAACAATATTATTATGATATTTTCTATTTTCAACAATAAATTGTCATTTTTAACAAAGTATGTACCCTTCGATTTTTTTCAAAATTTTTTGTAAAAAACTACTGTCCATTCAACGAATTTTAAGCCTAGTCCGATGATGGGATCTTGATGGAATGTATTTTTTTTTCAATTTTATTTTTTTTTTTAATTTTGATGAAAAAAAAAATTTAAATTGGAGAGAAAAAAAAATTTCCAAGTGTCCAATTTGGCATGGAAAAAGTTATTGACAGTGGCTCCTAAACATAACAAATTTTTCCCGTTAAAGTCCAACACAAAAAACTCGACTAAAAACGAGAAAAAAATTTTAAAAAAATTATAATTGAAAAAAAAAATACATTCCATCAAGATCCCATCATCGGACTAGGCTTAAAATTCGTTGAATGGACAGTAGTTTTTTACAAAAAATTTTGAAAAAAAATCGAAGGGTACATACTTTGTTAAAAATGACAATTTATTTTTGAAAATAGAAAATATCATGATAATTTCGTTTTGAAAAAATTGTAAATATTTTTTATCAAAAGTACGTCTCAAGGCGAAGATTTTGAAAAAAAAAAAAGTTAAATTTGGACCATTTTTAAAAAAGTTACGGGCAAAACACCGTAAAAAGTGCGATTTTTGTAAGAATTGGATATCTTTTGAACGGGTGGTCAAAAAAAATTCGAATTTTACCAGGAAGAGTCTTTGGATGGATACTAAAACATGTCAAAAAATTGAGGAAATCAAAAAAAAAGTTTTTCAAAGTGTCTGGTTTCGCGTGGAACCCCCCATATGTACTCCAATTGCCGAGTCGTTCTTCGGTCATATAATGAAATTAATTATGAAGATATTAATCGGCTGATGATGAAGAGAAATCTGGTTGATTTATGTCGAATCTGAAATACCCTCTAAATACTATAAAAAATTACGTTAGTGATTCTGAACTGACATGTGAGGAGATATCGACATTACCGAGGACATTGATAGGAGATATATGTAGATTACAATCTTTATCGAGTCGATTACCTGTATATTTTGAAAGAAATTATATTTCTACCCAATACCCTATACGCAGAAAATACCCGGTGATCGGAAATGAGATTTTTTTTTCGCCCCCCATAGGTACGACTGAAATAGATTACATATACATGTAGGTTGTGTGGAGTATTTTAACGTGAGCTTGAAGGAGAACCGTTCACGTATCTACAGGAAGTTTAATGGACTGCGTTGCAGTGCGCACTGCGGCCTTGTGTTTAGGTGGAATAGCTAATCGCATGTGCAGCGCTAAATGTGTTTCAATGTGCCATTAAACTACAGCGACATGTAACGCACCGCAGAGTATTACGGTGCTAATTGGACGTTACGTCTAATTATCTCGAAAGCTGCTAGAAGCCTATAGCTTTCTGTAATTTATGTATTGAATTCAAATTTTCATTTTCAACAAAATTATCAATCAAGTTTAATTTTCGTAACGAAGATTATATCTATATTGTCGCATATACAAACTAAATAACGCACACAATAAAACAATGAAAAATTCAATTTAACTGTACAGGCGAAAAAAAAAATAAAGGGTGATGAATTTCAAATGGGCTGGTGAACTATTTTCAGAACCATTATTATCAGCCGGAACGTGAAGAAAGTTTTATAGTATCAAGAGGGATGGACTGGATGGCGAAATTGGTCTATTAAAATACGAATTTTGATAATTTCAAGTGTCCGCCATTTATGTTCAGATATGACCCGATTTTTTTTTCCAGTCAATACGTTTCGGCGACGAATGTTTAGAAAATGATACAAATTCTTTCGTCCGTTTGAGGTATGGTGATGATGAAAATCGAGATCAAAATCATTCAGACATGAACTACAGCGGTGGAAGATCGATATTAATGATGATTCTATTTGATCAAGAAAATATTACCGACGCAAATAAATTATTCGACGTTCAGGAAGACGGTTCAAATTTGAACACGGAAGTATTCAATGATACCGAATGTACCAAACGTTGATTAAATTTCTGTACATATATTGCCATGAAATGTGAACAATAAATTTCAGCATAGATACTAATGGTGATTCGTCAAATACCACCCTAGAATACGAGCTAGGACAGACAGAAACTCTGATTATACATATTTTTGATTTATGCTGTCGTTCCTATTATTCAGTAAACACGGCGCATCGACACCACGTCGGTCTGATTAGGCGTCAGAGGTACTAATTGTCGCTCACAAAGGATGTAATTATTAGTAATCAGGATAATGAACTCGAGTTATTTAGCGCGTGACTGCAATATACGTTTGATTGTCGTCCGAGTCGAGTTCAAAAATATTAGTAATGGAACTTCTTCCATAATTCATTACAAATGGAAAACGCACACCGCGGAGTTACGAGGTATTTTTAGCAATTGATTTCAGGATACTGTGCATTTTTACGACTTTTCAATAATCCACATTCAACAATTCGACGATAGCCGCGTGCAGTTTATGGGGTACCATAGATATGAAAGGCTAAATCCGCAAAACGAGTGATATACGCTCGATTAAGCATGTTCGGTATCAATTGTTATAGACAACTAAATTTATCAGTTTTATCAAAATATAACAGCTATACTGTCTCATGTGTTAGTTATACAGTATATACATTGCACACCGCAGGTCAGATGACATTCAACTACATATATTTTCAGTTTATTTCAGGTATTGTTGCATGCAACGTCACGGTTTTTCAGAATTTTGCATTTTTCATTGTTTCTCTTCCTTTTTTTTCGTACCGAGGTTGAAAAATAATTTGATATTTTTATCTATGTATACATAACGCTTCTTTTCCGTTTCCCTTTACTATTATTGTTATTTTTCTGTCGGATTTTTGAACGCGGGCATGAGATATACGATATCGTTGATTTTTTCGGGCGAATATTTTTGAGTGGATGCACGAACAAGAGAAAAAAAAAAAAACTAACGCCACAGAACTGATATTTCAGACAATACTCGATTGGTCTCTATCCATTTTGCTGTTGGTTCGCTTCAACTGATAATGCAAGCGTGTATGTATATCGATGATTACCCACACGAGGGAAATTTTTCAAATGTATACGGGGGGTTCCACGCGAAACCAGACACTTGGAAAAACTTTTTTTTTTGATTTCCTCAATTTTTCGACATGTTTTAGTATCCATCAAAAGACTCTTCCTGGTAAAATTCGAATTTTTTTTACCACCCGTTCAAAAGATATCAAATTCTTTTGCCCGTAACTTTTTCAAAAATGGTCCAAATTTAACTTTTTTCTTCAAAATCTTCGTCTTGAGACGTACTTTTGATAAAAAATATTTACAATTTTTTCGAAACGATATTATTATGATATTTTCTATTTTCAAAAATGAATTGTCATTTTTAACAAAAAATATACCCTTCCATTTTTTTCAAAATTTGTTGTAAAAAACTACTGTCCATTCAACGAATTTTAAGCCTAGTCCGATGATGGGATCTTGATGAAATGTATTTTTTTTTTTCAATTTTAATTTTTTTTTCAATTTTGATGAAAAAAAAAATTAAAATTAGAGAAAAAAAAAAATTTCCAAGTGTCCAATTTGGCATGGAAAAAATTATTGACAGTGGCTCCTAAACATAACAAATTTTTCCCGTTAATGTCCAACACAAAAAACTCGACTAAAAACGAGAAAAAAATTTTAAAAAAATTAAAATTGAAAAAAAAATACATTTCATCAAGATCCCATCATCGGACTAGACTTAAAATTCGTTGAATGGACAGTAGTTTTTTACAACAAATTTTGAAAAAAATGGAAGGGTATATTTTTTGTTAAAAATGACAATTCATTTTTGAAAATAGAAAATATCATAATAATATCGTTTCGAAAAAATTGTAAATATTTTTTATCAAAAGTACGTCTCAAGACGAAGATTTTGAAGAAAAAAGTTAAATTTGGACCATTTTTGAAAAAGTTACGGGCAAAAGAATTCGATATCTTTTGAACGGGTGGTCAAAAAAATTTCGAATTTTACCAGGAAGAGTCTTTGGATGGATACTAAAACATGTCAAACAATTGAGGAAATCAAAAAAAAAGTTTTTCAAAGTGTCTGGTTTCGCGTGGAACCCCCCATACATAGAGTCAACTTCTGCAACTCTAAAATTTTTACAATGCTAAAGAAATACTTTTTTTCGAATTTTCTTGGAGTTTTCATAAGTGTTTTTTTTTTTTTTTTTTTTTTTTTTTTTTCAAATTTTGAATGATGATAATTAAAAAATGGTTGTACGAATAAAAAGAACAATCTGGCGATGTTCTGGAGGTTTTAGAAGTTTTATAAATATCATCAAAAGATTTCAACTAAATTCAAAATGGTGAGGGTCAGACCGTACTCGAATTCACGCGCGACAATGTATACGTAAAACCGTGCGCGCATGGATTTGAGGTAGGCAGAATTTTGTTGGGTCTGAGAATTGGATTATAAAAGTTCCAGACCAGAGGGTTCCGCAGGACGAAGACTCCCCTCGTGAGTTTTTTAGGTTTGAAAAAGACGGCTGTTTTAATTTTCTTTAATTCGTTTCCCGAGTCTCCGAGTTACCAGGCTCATTATCATCTAATCAACCCGTACAGCAGAACGGGAAACCGGTAGATATACGAGATAGATATCTTTGTACTCTGAGAGAAGAAAGGCAAGGTAATGAAAATAAAAAAAAAAAAACTAAACAGATGAAGTAAAAAAGCAAGAGAACGGCGATTTGTAATGAGAGAAGAAAGGGAGCTTGTTTATTCTCTTATCTCCTATTTAGAACCAATAATTGTTTTTGAATTGTATTAAAATTTACTTGATCCTCTTCTCCTGACTTACCAAGCATTGTCGTCGCAGCTTTCAAATTTCTTGTCAAAGAACTTATCTACTACTTTTGTTTCATGTACTTTACTTTCTTTTCATATTCCTCTTTGTTTCGTGGCTAATGATTACTTTCGAATTATCCTCACTTCAGATTAATCTATAGATTATGTCCGGCAGCTGCGCGATATTGCACTCACTATATACGTTTCTAATTACCTCAATATCGAATATCTACCACGTGGGACCTGATTGGCTTTTTGCACATCTGTTTCCCCCCTCAATTCTTTCCTGTTTTTTTCCTGTTTCTTTCCGGTTTTTGGTTTTCCTTTTTTTTTCTTTCTTTCCTTGTACGGGCAACGACGTCCATGTTACATTTCTCACGTTAATATAACTTATCGTTTCACACTGCGCAACATGCGGTAAAAGAAATTGTTTCGTCAGATTTCGAGTTCGGAACAAAAATTATTTCAAATCACCGCGGGATGTTTTTCTCAAGGTAACGTCGAACTGGAGGTCATAATATATATCCCTTTTCGTGTACGACGTCACGCTGAGAGAAAGATACCGATTGCACATATTTGAGGCGAATCGAATTTAAGCGACAGTACCCGTTTTTTATAGGTATTATACGTATCAAAATTTGCTACAAAAAATTTCATCTGTTTCGGAATCTCATGCTGCCCTGAACGATAATCGTTTGCAGACCTTATCAAAACCTAGTCTACTGCCAGCCCGGGTCTATCTTAAGTTTCAAGAGTTTCGTCCAGGTTCTATTATTATGCTTGCGAGTCGCTAAGTTGAATAACTTAGAAATTGTTACTATAATAATATCCGTTAATTTCAACGATATTACCCGCTACTTAGATGTTATTACATCACTTTATACCGCTGGTAGTTTCAGCAGCGCGGTGGGTGTGCAATTCTGTCATGTTTCGTTTGGAAGTTCTTTCGTTTCTTATGCTAAAAATTTAAAGACTGCAGAATACCTACTGATGTGAGCATAGTTCGTTCAAAGGTGATATTTTCGGCGTCTCGATCTTGATCTCGAAAACAACAGAGTGTAAATTTTTTGCTCCATTTACCGCGCAATCGTGAGAAAAATCACTTCAGCCTCATATATACTATAGATTCTTACGAACGAAAAACGCTTGCGTTCTTCGGAAGTGAAACTTTGATGTTTCGTTATCTTTTTTCTCTCTCGAAGATCACGGGGCATTGTCACCATATAAAAAAATTAATTTTCGCATAACGTATTTAACAGTCTGCAGTAATGAAAATGGAATACAACTCGAAAAATTATTATACTTTTTATCCTGCAGTACTCTACAGTCAAGGGGTTTAGCTATGAGATTTTGTGTCCTAAATTCTCGTGTTCAAAATTAGTGACGAGTTTAATCATCCTGGCTATAATCAAGACGTTATTATACAGGAAGATGGTTATCCTACTACGGCGCCTCCTAGCGCATGAATATTTTGCTTTTATGATAAAACATTAAACTGCATATTAGCTCGATCCATTACATTCTAGGATTTCTTTTTCTATTGCCTTCTTCTTTCTTTATATGAAAAAAAATGCAGAGAACGGCATGGATTGGCATGAAAGTTTGCCCCGCCTTCGGAAGCTTGCGAAGCTCATGTGTAGAGAATTTTGTAGAAAATTGTCGGAGGAGGTGCGGCACCAGACTAATTGAAATTGAGTTGGGAGTTGAAGAGTTTCAGTAGCGCTATTCAATTAGGATATTGTCGCGCTATAGTATATAAATAGATGTTATATGTTATACATATGTAGATAGAGAATAGCTATTTTCACAGACAACAGCTGCTATTTGACGTTCAGAAACATCGACATTGTTTCGAGGCTTTCGCGTCAGAACCAGAAACCGCTAAGTGTACTCATACCTATACAGAGAAACAAGAACATATATATTGTATTTATGCAGTCGAGAATGTTCGGAGAAATAGACTGCGAGGATCTTGAAAATAATTACAAAACAACTGTTAGTTATTATCCAGAATTATTCAAGCAGCTTTCTTGAATAAATTTTTGATATCCATTTTACTGAAAATGTGCCAACTATCTCAAGTTTAAGACGAAATCCGCTATTTCCATAATCCTAATCGCAGTGCCAATGCATGGAAACGCGGTTTAAATCTTGGTCAAATAATTTACAAGTAAATGAAAAATGTTCACATCTTTGAATCGTTCACTTTGTACGAACTGGGTAGCCGAATAAAACATCGTAACTATATCATTGGAGTGAGAAAGGGATGTTTTATCAGTATTTATTTTCTACGGAGGGAAAAGCAGAGAAAATTCTATACCATTATTTCCAGCCGAAAAAAAGGAAAGATTTTAAAACCATCACTTCAGCCGCTTTTCAAGCGGAATTGATGAACGTGAAATGAAAAAAAAAAGGATACTTTTTTTGAGCACGTCTTTGAAAGGTCTGAAAATGAAACATATTCTGATAGAGGAAAAATAAGGGTGGGAAATATAAATTTTTTTTTAAAAAAGGATCAAACAACGCACAAGACTACGATATAGTCAGTTGGTTTATTACCTCCCAAGGCTTTCGTCCATTCCTCGTAATCTTAAAAAATTTCTCATTTATTGTACATGAATTTTTTTAATGTATCAAAGATATAAGTAGTCGTGTAACGTAAGTAGGCGTATAGCTATATGGGTGTATAATCACACTTTTCTAACTTTCCATGAATTTTTAGTCATGAATCGGACAAAGAACATCAAAATTGCGCTAGTTTGGACGAAAATGGCAAATCAAAAAATTGTTTCTTAATATTTTTTTATTTTATTTCCAGTCACTTTTGTATTTTCTTTCGACATAACGCGCCATTGTGGCAAGAAAGGAGGTTCGAATTTCATGAAATTGCACCGAGCTGTCTGCGAGGGAAGCGTGAAAAAAATATGATAAAACATCGAATTTAATATTTTCAGACAAAATGTTTTTTTCCCCCAATATTTTATTTGAACATCGTAGCTTTGATGTTCATTTGTTCATTCAATTCTCGCGGTATACGCCCTGGTGGGAGCATCCGCAATTTTCTATATTGTGCTGTGAAATTTTTCGAAACTGCGCAATATGTTTGAGGATTGTTACTCACCTGGAGGTTGTTGTTATTATTAACGATTTTCTCAAGTGGCAGCAGCTCCTTGACGTAGTGAAGTTTCAATATTTCTAACATTCGTTTTTTATCTTGTTTGATGTGCAGCAGGCTGGGTTCATCCCAGGCAGCATTGCTCGGTGCGAAAAGGGTGACTTGTCGTTGCTTGGTGATGTCGATCAAGAAATCTCCACCGACGTCCACAATAGCCTCGTAAAACTTGTAGACTGGTCCATCCTCCTTTTCCTGAATACAATGATGAAAAGAACGAGTTTTGTTTAAAGTATGGCCTTGAAGTTCAATACGTTGAAAAGTTAACGTCATTCGCCACGACAAAGATCGTTGATTCGAACAAGTGTATATGATTCTAGTTTGCACGAATTATCTTTCCACTTATTCCAAACAAATTGCTTAGCACTAGGTAAAAAAAAATAAAAATAATAATAAACAAATGCACTCGATCTATGTTTTTTCAGTCTTATCGATGCGAGTGACGTTAAATTCATTTGATTCTAGAATAGTAGCGTAATAATAATTATTGAGGTAAAAGTAACGGTACGGGGAAAAACGTTAAATAAATTAACAGGAACTTATAAAAAAAATGGATTTATAATAAAACATGATAACGTATGTAACTATAGCTACTGAGAAGAGATGATCGATATAAAAAAACATTAACTACACAATTATTCAATTTTATCAGGATTAATTCATAATAAAGATTGTAAAAATCTACAACTAATTTATCAAAGAGTATATAGTGAAATAAAATAATCAAATGAAAATTGTAATAAATTTTCATTTTGATATACATTAAAATTAGATGTTGGTATTTCAATGTCGTGTCATAAGAGTACGATTAATTAAGTCGAAAACTAGGAACCGGAATTTTGTAAAAAAATTTCTTCTGTTTCTTAGGTAAAACCGAAGAAAAAACAATCGAGTTACTCGTATTCATCCATTAGGCTTCTAGATTTGTTCATCCAGAAGTCTGATTTGAGTCTGACGATGAGATTTTGAGTATATCTAAACTTTCTGTTAATAATTATCGCGATGTGTTTCAGTATTGAAATTATAGTGGTGTTTTGTGAGTTTTTGTGAGTTCCGTTAGTACTTACGATGCCCTAAACGACATGCAGAATCCAATAGAGACATGCAAAGCACCACAGAATAACAGTAATGTAATATATCACTGATTATTTATAATGTTTTTTTTTTTTTAATAATATTACACATTTATATATTAAAAATAAATAATCAAAATCCACAGAGATAAATTATTACGATATTACATAATGTAGAAAATACTTGAGGTAGGATTTCCACTCTCGAGGGGGTTTAGGAATTCCAATAATTCGGTATTTAATAAATTGAATATTGATGAGATCTGTTCTAAACTTGGGCGATTAACAGCAGCTATCAAAATATCGTAATATATAATTGAAATATCTGTATTTTTTTATTCGTAACGCAAATTGTGACTTCCATCAGTTGATGAGATACTCCATCATCGATTCGATTCGTTCGATGAGATATAAATACACATAAAAAAATTCGAATTGAAAATATTAAAAGATGATATTTAGAGGCAATGTTTGCCGGAGGCAAATGGCATATGGCATTATTCAACCCACATTTTTATTTTCATTTTTTTCCCCCTCTTTCCATACTTTATGCAAGCACAGTTGTCAATAATCCGTGCGTCATATGGTCTTGAATTTTATAAGCGCCAATTTTCAATCCCGAGCCCATCGGGCGAGAAAATATTTCATTGAAATTGAATCTGTCAAATTCTAGGTATTTATGTGTACGATAATGAAAATGTCAAATTGACCGTCTCGCTACCACCCTTCATTTATATCACATACGGAATAATCACTCGATCAACTTTGACTGCAATCAAACTATCGTTTTCATACATGATTTTATCGACAATGTTACTTCACAACTCAAGGTACAAACATATCTAATATGTATTTACTCTTCGCCATGTATACGTGAAAACATATGTATAAATATAGGCTGAGTTTTTGAAACGTCACAGGCTGCGAATACCATGTTTTAAAAATTATTGGAAATTGAAAACAAATTTTACCGATAAAAATTGCAGGATTCAGAAAAGGGCGAATGATAGTGGTATAATCTAGGACCTATGTGGTTGGTAGAAATGTCAAGGTTCAAGAAAACTTTGAAAGCTGATATTTTTTGGACTTTTCGAGCTCGGTGTGAAATTTTTTTTTCATTTTTTATTTATCCTAAATTCGGCTACGATTCCGCGTGATAAAAACTACAGAGTTTTAATTCGAAAAAGTCGATCTGACATTGATATCATCTTCTCGACACTTTCACAAAGGTTCTCATAAATCGTAACATTATTTTTCCCTTTTCATTCAAACCCTACGATAATTATTTTTAAAATTATCGCGATTTCCAATGAATTTCAACATATATGTCAGCTCGCAAAACTTGGAATAAAAAATTCACCCTGGAGATCTATGGCAGTTGTGACTTGTACGTAAACTTTGGCAAGTTATTCTCACATCGCAATAATTACACCACTCTAATTATTCCGCTCCTGTAATTAATTCAATTATTAATGTTTGATATTGATATATATTTTATAAATTCTCTGCGGCACGCTTCACGTCAGTGCCGATTCCTTTCACGAATAAAGGAATGATTGCAGTTATTAAATTGCAACCAGAATATCAAATTTCCAAATAAAGGATATAGGTATATGAAGAATTGAGAGTGATAAATTATGATCGTCCAGATTCTCCCTAGTGAAAAGTATTAGCGGATTCGAATGATTGAACTTTGTGTATTTGTCTATGTGGCGCAAAGTCGGATCAATCGATTGTAGTTAACCCTTTTTCTTTTTTTTTTCAGGTCGTTGATTTTTTTTTTTCTCCTATGTCGTGCAGAGAAGTATGAAAAATATTCGCGGGCACCGGCTGTAAACTGTGGATATTCACGACTGCGGGGTACGCATACATCACACACAAATATATATCGCAGTGTTATAGGTAAATATATGAGGTGCACTTTTATTACCAACGTACGAATAAAAGTTCGAAAAGTGCAGTATAAATTGGAAATAAAGCACTGATTTCCAAGATTCTACCGTAAGTGATATTTGATATTGTGATAAAAAATGGCGAAATGATTATAAAAGTGAGTTGATATTAAACACATGTACAATAAAATTTGTTTCCATTCGTCGATAACGTGTAAAATGTGTTATACGACCAATGATTTAATTACGGCAATTTATATAAATTATAGTATATCGTCAATGAGTGTTGCGATCTACAACTGGAAAAATGAAACAAAATAAACGAATAATCAATAATAATAGATATCAATTTTCCGTTGTTGAGTAACTGTGTCTGGTGCATTTTGATAACGCATGCTGCATCCGCAAGACTAATGGTCTATAATAATAATTTGTGAACCGTGCAGAGAATGCGCTTCTGCTGCTGCAGTCAGTATAATAATGGCAATCCATATATTGCGATATGACCCATAATTAATCTAGAACACCCTATACCTGTTTTTTTTTTCTTTGTCACCTCGGAATTTTTTCCTCTCTACGTGTGTTCGGATAATTCATCTCGGCGGAGTTCGGTCATATACCCATAACGTGTGTGTTGCTGAAATTTTTCGCGCATTTACTTTCGCGGATCTGGTTGAAATTAAGCATGTTCAGTCCAGCTTACATATATACATACAATACAGGGTGAGTTTTTCCTAACTCCGAGATTGGGAGGAGCTTGATTTGGCAGACATGCACTTGACCTTAACTCGACTTCCTCGTTCATTGAGCATGCTTTTTTTCTAGTTGACTTTTCTCATTCTTCCTATTTTTCTCGTGTGCGGCACGTTGACCGGGCAAGAAAGCCGAACCGTGCTCCTCTCATTCTCGGAGTTTGGAACGATCCACCCTATACATATACATATTATATTATTTTGGAAATATTAACACTGTATACTTTCGACTCCCGTCAAGTGTTCACACGTAATATACATTAGAGAGTAAATCGTCTGGTTGGCCCCTTAACAGACGACTATTTTAAAGGGTAGTTAAACGCGATCGTAGAACCTAGCATACATGCATGCAAGAGCCTTGGTATCACATACTTATACCGGTTTTACGCAAATGAAGGAGAATCATATTCCTTGATATTAAGAGTGCGCACACTGCGTATGCATCGAATCATACTGTTGTTGGAAAAGAAAAATAATAGTATCAAAAGCAATAAAAAAAACCGATGAATTTTGTAATGAAATGATCCAGAGGATCTTTTTGCAAAAAAATAAATAAAAAAAAATAAAAATTAATTTAAATCAAATGAAATAAACCCAGAAGTTTTAGGTGTTGCGATAAAGTCAGGTTTACAAGAAGCGTGATTTCAGTTTATTGATTCCAATATTTTCAGTCTATACTATATTCCAATTGAAATTTTGTAAAAGAAATCCTTGTCAATTTGTGTGTTCAAAGAGAGTCGATGAAAACAGCCGACTATTTACATTCGTTTATACCAACGCATGTAAATATGAGAAATAAATAATAAATAAAAAAAGAATTATTCATATTTGATGAAATCGGTCGTCAAATTTTCATGCGCTGTAGTACCTACTCTGAACACACAAACACGGTAGTTGACGCTAATTAATATACGTTATGCAAAAAATTATATGTGTAGCGAGTACTTGAAAAATTCATTAATTTTCTATGAAGAACTCGTTGAGTCAATTCGGAATGTATTTGTACCAACGGTGGGTGATTAACTATCTGACAAAAAAATTATTCTTTGATGTCGGATAATAAACTGAATTATTTTTGGATCATTTTTACATTTTATAAAGAATTTAAAAATTTGTTTGTACCTGTATAATATTAATATTGAATTATCGATACAGACGAGAAAACGGATCTTTGAAATAGATAGAAATCGTGTGTATAATGATTCAAAAGTATGGAAATACATAAATTGGAATTAATGAACCAATAATTACTATCAAACTTTTTTTCTGTCATTTGTTTCTGTTCTTTATATCCCGACTTCCACAATACATCACGGGATCTCGATTGGATCAAACGTGCGGTTCAAACGACCTCACGACTATTTACCTTTCACGTCTGCAACAATTTCCGCTTTTTTTTTACCAATTTGATTCCGAAATTAGTTTTTATAACCCCCGGGCATTTCAGGAGAGAGAAAGAGAGAATTAACTAGCACCGGCATGTGTTCATTGCAAAGGGATGTTTTTTTCTTCCTTCTATTCCTTTTTTTCATTATTTTATTTTTTTTTTGTTACCAAAGCGCCGGAGCTTTGCTGCAGGTTTCGATTCGCCATACATCCTCACCTGCAGGCTTCGAACCTAGCGGATAAAACTTTCATAAGAAAACTCGGTGAAATTGAGTCCTGCACCGACGAGTCTATACCGTAATTTAATTTCTTCTTTTGCAACGGCTGAACACACATCTATGTGGTGTAGGTACATCATTCACAAAGGCGATTCAATCGTTATTGGTATAGTTACGATAAAAAAAAATCAGTAACGAGAAAATAACAAAAGAAAAAATCATCTCTTTGTGTAATAGTGGAGGATAAAAGTAGATTTTTTTTTTATCTATTTTTTTCAGATTAAAATTTTCTTTCTCCTGTCATAATAAGAATTGAAGCGAATGATCGCGAATGATGAATTTAAAAAATTCACCGCAGATATCTAATACCTATGTATTTTGAAAAAGTATAATGAAATAATGTAAAAGAAACGTAGGTATTCGTACGTAGGTAATGCATGCACTTTGTACAGATACCTAGTTGTGTATTTCGGAGAATTCTATGTAGAAAAATTCATACCCACCAGAATTGTATCCTAATTATATACAACCATACGGTATTCACAGGATACCCCGAGGGCTACTGTACATACGGATATTGCAGGAGCAACCACCTCTGTACCTTTTGTGTTGATTCGTGTTACCATTTGATTTAAATTAGATTAGTTCAGGCGAAATGAACACGCTTTTCTATACCTATATACAAAATATACCTTTGACATAACGTATGTAAGCAGATATTTGGGTGTATACGCATGAATAAATTGCCATTATAATGAGGTATGGTGATCAAGCATTTTGGCGCATGAATACATGTTATAATGTGATAGCAATCGCGGATTTTTTTCTTCACCAACATACGAATCAATTCTCACTTTTCACTATAATTTCTACGTAAACAATGCGATGCGACATTTCATGCGATGAAAAACAATCACGTGAATGAATAGTAGTCTACGATTTTCTTACGTCATTCCAAAAGCTTTCGGTTGCAAATTTATACTATAGTATATT
Source organism: Athalia circularis (assembly GCA_963978495.1). Taxonomy (NCBI): domain Eukaryota; kingdom Metazoa; phylum Arthropoda; class Insecta; order Hymenoptera; family Athaliidae; genus Athalia; species Athalia circularis. The sequence continues at coordinate 19,631,836 of OZ021700.1, forward strand.
TTCTTGAGAATATAGTAATTTAAAAGTATCATGCTTCATTCTCGTTCATGCTATGTATTATCTTCGAGATTTTTAAGACATTCCCACGACATTTTAAAGTGCGAATTGCGACCAATAAGGAAAAAGTAGAGTTCACGTTTGCTTTAGTTAATAGTGCAGATGCCCTGTGTGCAGTCCGTGAAGTACTACATCGATCATAATTGCTATTGAAACATTTATAGACTAAAATCTGCTATGAATATATATGTGCATAGATTTCATGTAAATTTTTTTTATAACCTATTAAACATTCAATATGCGCAAGGCCTACGATGCTCGTGAAAATATTACCGAGCTTAATCAGATGCTGATAAGCAAAACCGTCCCAGCTAATAAAACAAAATATAAAGCTCGGTTTCACAAGGTTCTTCTTTCATACCCTTGTTCACAATATTATTACCTATTGTTGCCGACGATTGATGACCAATTTCTGACTTGAATAAATGCACTCGCGTATAAGTATATGCGTATATTTAAGCGTTGATCATATTGAATGACAGGTGATGAACAAAATTCAAAAAATTTATCCTTTTTTTTCCCTTCTTTTACTCAAGCGAAAAGACACACCTTCGATGCAGGCATACCTACACACGTCTATGTAATATATGATGAAAATAGCGACAGCGTAAAAATTGGCAAGTTTTTTTTTTCACATGGGTATATAGTGAGATGTGAAAAAAAAGTTAGCGAAAAATATTGTTGCGTGTTATGCTGAGAACATGTAACATAGAAAATAGTGGAAAATAGAGATTTACTTTTGTTGTTCATTATACCGTGAGATTTTTGGAAAAAAAGAAAAACACCGTGTAGTCGCCTGTTGTCCGGCAACTTACGTTATATGTCTTGCGCAGCGCAGTTGACCAGATTTGACGCTGGACACCAGGCGATTGGGCTTAATTTTACGCCCAAATCACACGGTATATTTATATATTTATTGTAGATATATAGATAAGTTTTTCCCTTCTATGGTAACAGTAAGTATGTAATGAAAAAAGTGATTGAAAAGTAGAAAAAAGCTGCTGCAAATTACCTTGAAAGACTGCACAGAGAAACCAGAAACCAGGGTTGTCCACAATAACAAGAAGCGAACAGAAAAGAGATAGAGTAACTTGTATCATTATTTGTTTAAAATGGTGAGAAAGTGATGAGTTTTTACGTTCTTAAATATATCGAGTGTATTATTCATTTTTAAGGATAATTGTATGAATTTCAAATGCACGCTATATTTATAGGGATAAAACATACGTGGATTTGAGCTATATAATTATCATGTAGTCGTTACAAAATCTATTTATGTTCATGTGTATATTAGAATAGTTAGTCAAATTGTTTTTTCAAAATTGCATCGTCACGTTCCATTCAACTTCTACAACGCCGATATTACAGAAAGTACCTTAAAATCAGTCGAATTATATTTCAAAATTCGATATGTATTTTTTTTCTCTATTCAAAAACCGCCTCGGAACATTCCACTTTCAAAAATTGGTTCGATTATTTACATTCAAATATGAACTGTCGCGTAATTTATGACGCGCGCGTTACAGATGTGTAAGAAAAGATTCCAGAAGTAGTACGAGCCAACGAATGGGGAAGCATGCGAGATGTGTATGTTCCAAGGAATATTTATACAAATAGAACTCATCGTCCCGTCCAATCTTAGCGATTCGAAAATAGATGATAATTATCATTACATTATATTTCCTATGCATGCGGGATGTATAAATTATATTGTTTTAATCGAAGCAAAAGAGGTTGGAGTTCTATATGGTACATTCACGTATGTATGTACATAACCTGATTGTACGGTACTTCTGAATGATGAATATTTATAAACCCGTGTGTATGTAATACATAAATATATACGTACGTTCGTACATTGATTATCTAATCACAACTGACTCGTAAATTTGTGCCTGGCCATTCGTAAACACCGTGTTTATACGGAGCTTAAACATGGGGATTCGCAGAGTAAATTTCGATGCAGTCTGCACCTGCCGTTACGCTATTTCTATTTAGGATTTCCTTTCACGAAATAATAGGATTATATAGAATTGTTTGAGTATGAAATTTTTTATCGTTTGCAAATTCCGATTTACCCGCAGCTGGTATACTATTAATGAATATCTCCATTACATGTATGATGTAAAACGAAACAGGGAGAAAAAAAAAATTTCAAATATCATAAACCCCATTTTTTTCGGGATGAGGTGAAAATCGATAATTATGAGATCTCGAAATCAAAATACGGGGTTTATTTCTGAAATGCGCCTCTCAAGAATAGATTTCCTGTTTTGTTTTATAGAATCAAAAAATTATTCATACATCGTTCGAGTCGAGTCATCCGTTGCAATTTTTAATTAATTTCGCTCCAATGCCTCAGCAGCATGACCAAACTTTTCTCACTATCTCCGCACGTATTCAAGTTGTCGGATAGTTATATAAGGTGTGTGCGTGATTACATCTACCGGTATACCTATACACGTATAACCCGCAAAGTTGATCTGACTTTCAAGCAAAATGTGGCAAGATTCTAGATCACATTCTCTCACAAAACTTTATCCCTCCAGCCCAAGCCCACCCCCTGCGCGCACTATGTTTTCTAGCACATAATCAACCGAACAAAGTATTTCCGACAATAAATCGTCTCTACAATTTTTTTTTCTCCATTTTGACCTTCAATGCGAGGCCAGGATCATACCCGCGACACAAAATTTTCGTTACAAGTTATACATTTCTATCTAAAAATCTCCCAATGTAACGTTGATCCGAAGTTGGTATATATGCAGGGGAACTCTGAGACGCGCGCGACGCATGATGTCCGGATCCTGCATGGAGGCACAACGGTCGTTAAAACATTGCTTCAAGTCAGTCTCTCGACAAACCCCCCAGAGAATATACCCGCCTTTTATATACCGGTCTTTAAAACGTTTGGAAGATAGGAAGGACCCCGCGGAAGGTTATACGACGTTCTACTGAATGTACCCAAACGCACACCTGATCCTTGAACGTCCGTAGTTTGCATGGAAAACTGATGCGAATAAGAGCCAAGGGACAAGTAGATGTCGGTATACACACGAGTTTATAAATAATCAAAATTTATAAGGTTGGCGTATTACAGACTATTATATACTTATGAGGTATACGTAAGCAAAGTAGTATACTTGTAATGCAGGGATAATAGAAGTTATCGACAAACGAGGATCGTTTATGCATAAAGCAGACTTTAGTTTTTTAGCGATATTTTTTTCATCATCATTCAACTGGAAGTTTAAATTTTCCGAAATTATTTAAGCAATATTATATTCATTTCATTACGTATACTGTACATATATACATTATATACACGCGTCTGTGTGTTCATATTTATCTCACTTACGCATGTTCCCTGTCAGTGCGGATTGTAGAAGTTTTACAGTTTAAATGGAACATTTCCCTGAATTCAGAGAGAATTTTTGTCTTTCTTTCGTTCATTGATATCACTGAATCCTAACCACAAAATAAAGAACAGTAAGAAATAAAATAGAAAAAGAGGGGCTAATCAACCAAGTATGGACGAAGGTCATTGATCGAAAGTAATTACCGATCGAACAACGAAAATATGTGTGAACCACATCGGAGAAATGTGTACCTATACATATGTATGTGTAAAAAATGTGAGAGAGTTTAGGGTATACATTGGCGAACAGATAAGACAGTGACGGAGACAGAGATCTGCAGTGATACAAAAGAGGCGGTGCATTTATGGCGGAACACACACTGTGCTCTCCTACACACAAAAGTTTTGTTCCATATATATACTGTTTCACCTGTGATATACATAAACCTGAAATTAAAAAGTTAGTATACAACTCGCAGTGAACACAATTAGCTTAAATATGATATTACTCATCGCTATCGTCATGTTTCAAGTAATCAACGATCAAGGTAGGATCCTATGTAGCTGTAGTTCACCGCGCGAGGTTAATTGCTGTCACAAATTAACAAAACACAGACAAGTGGATATGTGAGACATTGACTTTTCGATGAAATAAAAGCTCCCCTTTCTATGCTCAAGATAATTCAATACTTTCTCCGCGTATAAAAATCAATCGATCAATTATTTCATCGAAAACGTCACGCAGGAGTGGTGCACACAAAAGGCGACAAGTGCCGAAGATTTCGTGGCTTGTTTTCTACACAAAATATACTCGCGGTATATATGTAGGAAAAATGCAAACGATGCGATAAAGTGAATTTCAAATTTTCTATCACGTATCATTACTCGCTAGGTGTATCACGAATAATTCAAATATAATACTATAGAAAAATCTAATGTGAACTATTAATTCATCTATGTATACCGATTCCTAAAATTAAATTAGACGATTATATTAAATCTTTGTTCTTTTTTTTTTAATCTGTTTGTGCTACGTTATGTATGAAAAATCCTTTCACACGTTGAAATAAATGTTGCATATATATTTAAGTGTAAGTGAGTCGTCCTTTGTGTACGCCTATTAGGTATTATTTTATGTGTATAAATGTAATAGTCTAGATGTACATAAAATGGAGTAACGGTGTTAAATTTCAAATCGATGTTACTTGAGTCAGTCGGAAAGTATAATGGCATGAAAGATGTAAAAGGGAGTTTTCTACCTACATTAAAATTAGATCAAAACGACGAATAGCCATCCTACGATCTCTTCTCGTCTTTGTATCTTTCATCCTTTTCCTCTTAAGAATATTTATATGCCTTATTTATCGAGTAGCCGATATTCATAATAAATATACAGATGAACAATGATCTCTCGTCAATCTCCGTCGAAGAAAGCGCATGTTTGTAATATCTGTCGGTATTTTAGACTTACGAAATGAGACGTCGAATTCAGGACAGTGAGGATGAGAATGTCGAATGAATATGAACGGAGGAATATAGAGAAAAAAATTAAAAACAAAAAAAAAGAGTATAAAAAGTAGATGGGGAGTGGAACAACAGCGACTATATAAGGTGTGGTACCCCGAGGGGAGATTGTTTGAATTGTTTCAAAACTGGATTCACCCTTTGAGCGGCGTTCAGCACTCCCGGCAGAAAAGCCGACGATCGTGGTACAACTTTTAAAATTTAAATACTCTCGAGGCTCTGGCAAGAGGAGAAAAAACGAGTGAGTCAAACGCGGCAGCTTTCAAACGCACTGAACTGAAAGTTGATGATATAGTTTTTTACGTAAATTCCTTGGAACTGCCTACTCATTTCCTATACTTTGTACTACTAACACCTGGAAACAAAAGTTTCATACTGAAAATTCCGTTAATCGTTAACATTCATAATTAACTCACAGCTTAAAGTTAACAAACTGCATAATTATAGTGATATAAGAACAGGAATATGCCCAAGAAATCTACATCTTTTCATCACGCACAACAAATTCAATGAACATCTTCCGATAAAAATCGAAGAGAAATAAAGATACCGACGTGGCAATAGGTATATCGAAGACAGTGAAAGAATAATCTCATATCGTTAGTCAAATAAAAAAATTAAAAAAAAAATGGAAGCACGAGAGTCACGGAATTCTCTGCAAATCCAGGATAGCTCTGTAAAGATATAATAAACCTATAGGTAGTGAGGTAAGGTTGGAGGACTATCCCCGGTGTACTAAAGGTGTGTTTCAAGTGAGGTATTATCGAGATGATGGGAAGAAGTAACCTCTGGGTTCTATGGTATAAAGCTAGGAAGTTAAGGAGCACTCTCCTGTATACATATATGTGTATAAGTACGTAAATCAGTTTTACTGTTCGGTATATAGGTAGATACCAACCCATATACGATGAAAGAAAAAATTATAACGGAGTTACGATGCGATGAATGAGTCTAATGAGAGGCGTAAGTACCTGCACCAGAGCGATCGCTGAAGAAGTCCTTTAATTTCTCCACTTCTTGTTCCGTACCCTTTATTTCATACACTAGAGAAATTCTAACTTATACATCGCCGGTCCTTGGAGATTAAAATCATTATTACACGTTCGAGTCGACTCAGCTATTGTTTTACGTTGCCTCTTAACATTCAATATCTTTTTCTCCAAACGATGGCCCGTTAGCTGGAGAACGAACCAAAAAAAAATAACTAATCACATTTTACCGGCGTCCGATAAAATTTCGCCCACGTCAAAAAAAGGTCTAGGTCAACGATTTGTTTTTTTTTTTTTTCTTTTGCTTCTGAATTTATTGAGTTTGTATTCTTCAGTTAATGTACCCAGAAAGAATAATAATATCGCGACGATGAATGTAAATCTGATTAGAAATTCTGTGCATGAGGATGCATTAGCTCACAGCTGGAATAATTAGTATTCCCTGACGCTACGTGTACGTGACATATGGCCCCGTGGGTCCTGATGAAACATGATACGTCTCTGATAATTTCTATACGTCAATTCAGGTGCAATCCTATATATGCTGCTTATTGTTTCGATCCTACTCGGAGCTATGTAATTACTAATCACAATCGATGTGAACCTGATGTGAGGTGAATACGCGTCACGTTTGACGCGGACGGTATCCGGGGTATATTGGCACCGACGATACAATTGGTTCAAATTGGCAAATATCAATCAAAGGGATAATCAATGCAGAATCTAGGATATGGTATCGAAAGCTGAATTCTTGATGCTTCGCCTCCTCCTGAAATCCGGTTTGCGTGAACTCTCTGCTGTATATGTACAGTGGTGTGTAACTATAATTAATGCGCGTTGTGTGATTATTGATTCGATTGAACCCATAGCTAGATTAGCGATTACGATTACGTTGCGTATGGCTTCACACCTTTCGATAAAACAAATGAAATCTTACACGGTAGTTCACTTTGTTAACCTCCACATGGTCGCGGAATCGCTAAAAAAATTAACGAATTTGGAGTTAATCTGCTAAATAATATCGATCAATGATCCCGAACGAAGACATCTGTACCAATTCTTCGAGCTACCCAAAGGTTCACCACAGTATATAGAGGTCCAAGTGGTTGAAGTAAGTTAACGGCGGGCCATTCGTTCGCGTACCAAAATTACCTCCCTCTCTTCCTCCCTTTTCTCGTAGAATTCTCAGGACGCCGAGGACTCACAGGACTTGGAAGGCTACAGCCAGAAGGGCACTCCATTAACCCAATGTAACCCTAACTTGTTCCTCTGGACCTCTCATCCGGTATCCCTCTCACTTCTCCACCACTTTCCCCCAACTCCCTTGTCACCACGCACTGCTTCTGGCCACACCCGCGCAAAGTTGGGTCTAAAAGCTTTCATAGGTATCAAACAGGCCCAGGTAAAACGTTCGCGACAATGGGGAGCCATCATTTCGTCAGAAGGATTTTCCCTAGGGGGGGTATAGAGTATATACTTGGTTGCTTAGAAAATAAGTATAAGGTAATAGGAAGATGGAAAGGTTCCTCTCCAAATATCCGACTTCTACATTTACGCTGGAATTGGCAGAGATTTTTTGATAAAATTCCAAAATCGTATGATGCAGATATAGGACGGTACTTACAAATCCTACTTTGTAACGAAGATTTAAAGAGATCAGTTCAACTGTATCTCCAAATTTTTACCCCGCTATTGTTCTTTCTCTTATCCTGTACTAATGGAGATCGGGTATAGCTAGAAGTATAAAAAACCATACAGCTATACAAGGTGAATCGAAATGAACGGGGGCCTCGGTGATGCTCTGGAGCGAAGGAATCACGTAAAACTATAGTACTATATCAAAAGTGATGGCAAAGTTAGTTAGTAAATATTCACACAAATATCAATTATCAATAAATATAATAATATGAATTATTATAATAATTATTATTATTTTTCCTAATGGTAATTTAGATGGATCGATCACGTACCTCTAGAAACTGTTTGACGGTCGTGTCCACAACCATGAGTGGTCGCTGGATAAGATGAACGACTCCATTACGTACGGGTATGTTTGCTTTGACGATTTCAGCGAGAACGACACCCTTTGCATGCGTGTTGTCACCAGCCAATGTGTTCGATTTGACGTAAGCTGCAATTCGTTCGTAATTTTTATTCCTAGATTTTCTTTCTTTCTTTTTTTTTTTTTTTTGCTATCATACTTCTATTCCTTGCACCTCATAATGACGATCTAATGAAAGAAGCGGTAGTAGCCATCGCGATAAGCCTTAATAATTGTCTTCATCGTGACTTTGGTTTAGAATATTGAAAAAATACATACTTCGAGTAGCTTTGCCGTCCTGTTCGGTTAAAAAGCTGACGGTGACTTTGATGTTGTCTGTGAATGCCAGTGTTTTGTAGGGTTTATCGTTCGGGGTTGGTGCCGTGAATAGTACGTGCCCAGAAATCACGTGACCGTCGATGACTTTTTGATCGATTTTTCCGGACCGAGTTTCAGGCTGAAAAAGAAAACGATTTTTATCATTCAACAACGTTATTACAGAGGTAACGGATAATTAGAAGTTAAAGCTAGTTTATGCTGAAATCTAATTTACATCGGTGTTTAGAAGATATTATAAATGTAACTAGATAAGGTTATATACTTTAATCCGATTAATTTTTTGGCATAATAAAGTCAAATTTACCGCTCTTTAGAAAGTGTGCCAACATTTTGTCTAACCCAACTTATATTATGCGGTGGTTGAGGTATATTATTATATGTAGGTTCTAAGCCTGCAAATTGTAGTAAAGCCGAAGATCCGCAAATTTATGCAAAGCTTTCGTGTGCCCCAACTTTACTTCGTACAGGTGAAGTAGTAGGTACCTGAGAACTGCATGAGCCGCTCTTACATTGACTATGACGTATGGTTGGAAAATTCACTCGTACAAAAAAACGAAAATAATTTAAAGCATAAGGTAAATGAGAGACGAGTTATAAGAAGACGATAAGCAGGGTAAGCCAATTCAGTATTTGAAACGTGATTCGAATGAAATTATTTTTCTCACGAAGAATCTAATGAGGTGTAAAGTATAAGTGTAACAAGCTTGACAATCTGGTTTCCTTTTCATGCTCCGTTGCTCAAATGACACGCATACTTGAACGAATCCCGTTCAAACACGCACATATTTGACGGCAGCTAATATTCGAATGAAACGCGGTAGAAACCTTCAGTTAACTTTTCATCCCTCGGGCTGAGGTCAAATATTTAATCAGCTCGCTGGAACGAAAGTGCGCATTAATTACACACTGACTTGCCACTTATTCCTAGGGGTTGGCGTAAATTTTTTGTACAAGAGTTAACCACAAATGTAAGGAATATAACTAACTCATTCTCGGTTAAATACAAAAATCTGGACTATTTATTATAGCTGACTTTGTTCATATGCCACGGGGCAGAAGGGCCGCATTCTCGCTTCCCTAAGTTTTAACTACAATTTTTTTTTCACTCCTCATTCAATTTGTCTTTCCATTATTCAAACACCGTTATAGAGGATGTTGAACGTGAGTGGCTACTTGAAATTTTCATCGTAACGCGTAATATTTTACCCTTTAAATTTTCGACAAAATTGAAAGAGAGGGCAAGCGAGCGTACGTAGCCAGTGAAAATATAAGACTATAACGCGAACGCGAAGAAAAACTATGATGCCGAAGTAATAGGAAGTCGTAGATAGTCAGACTCAGAAGCTTGCAATGTAGGTGTGTGTCTGCTTTGGAGGGTACGCTTTGACGCTTGACTTTAGAAGGATTCCAGGGATGAGGGTAAACGAGGCATACGAAGGATGCCCGTCCCGTTGCTCCTCAACGCAATACTATATAAGGATTCCTCGTCCTCGTCTTCGGCTCGACCGGCACGCGGGCATAACTAGCTTACCTTCGTAATCGGATTCGGGCTTAGGATGTCCACAATTTTTCTAGAATCTTAGGGATTTTTCTTCGAACGGCGTACGTTTTCCTTTTTATAAAAACCTCTACGTACGTTCCTATACCGACCGGAGCGCTCGTATGCTCCACTGGTTTTAAGGGATCAACAAAACGCTCCGCCTTCACGGCTTTTGCCAACGTATTTAGGACTCAACGAGCAAACGTGAGTTACATATAATATGTATCTATACCACGAACCGTCGTATAGAATATCTCCGTAAAATTATACATAGTAAATTTTTCTTTTACGATTATTATTATCATTTCTTTTTTCTTTTGCCAACCACAAAAAAAAGCATGTGTAAGTGGTTCAGTGCAATTAGAGTACATACAGGGTGAGTCGCTCCAAGTGTCGAGAATGGGAAGGACTCGATAGGAACAAAGTCCCGCCCCTTCAGCCAATCAACAACTAGAAGAATTTGGTAGACCGGAATTCTTACGAGAACACAAGATAAAATTTCTTGGTAGGTATAGGAAAGAAATATCAACAACTACTCAGCCAGGCTGTTCATTGAAGGAAGCGTAATGGTATAGGGGAATAGCGTGCCTATTAAGTCCCTCCCGTTCTCGAGACTTGGAGTGACCCACCCTGTATAGAGGCGGTACGCACCTTTGACGTGTTCCGTATGTCATCCGAGATACGAATTTTTATACGAACAAACAAAAAAAAACACGCGGATAGAAAAAAAGATGAACGTATTTACGAGTTGGACACATATACAGATACTATCCTTGTGAAACGGTATAAATATCTACCATCCGGGTAAAAGTGAAGCTTCTGCCGCCTAATCGACTGTGAATATCGTGTATCGAGTTTTCCGGTTCGCTCACGCAGACGATGCTACCGGTAGAGATTGTTTTTTTGTTTTTTCTCTTCCGTTTTCCGAGGGACATTGAGTTTGACGGTTTCCCGTGATTCGCAGCTGCGGACGATGCTGAATACATAAATATATATATGTATTTATCTAATCCACCGGCACTGCACCCGATTTAAGTCGGGGAGTGCAGGCTGTGCTTTCTGAATAGCATGACGTGAAGGTTGAATAACAAAATAAAGAAGGAGATAAATAGATATTCAAAAAAATCGGGAGATCGTTGACTCAGCTTTTTCTCTTATTACTGCACGATCGCAAGGTGCGGTGAGAGCAACATGTGAGAATTCGTGCGCTTTAGCATAGATATATTGAACATATCTATGGCTTTAGCGATAGGTATGTAGGATACGTAGCGGCAGCTGGCGGCGGCTTTATTAGCATCAGTGGGATGGAGGTTGGAAGATCCAACGTTAGCGAAAATAAATGACTTAATTCCGTTAAGCAGCTTACCTTGAAGCCCTCATCTACCGGAATGAAAAAGGTGTATCGTCCGTCCGCCTTGAATACCTCCTCCTTGTGCGTCAGGGAAATTCGTTGGCGGAAAGAGCTGTAACATAAAATAGAAGAAATGAAAATACGAGGATACCCCATCATTCGGTCCATAGTATTTTTTTTACTTCGAAAATTATGTTAAACGCGTCAGATTGGAATCCTGCATTTGATCACCCAGGACAATTTCATCCAAGATTTTAGGAACGAGGAAAAAAAACTTTCGTTTCTTGTTCGAATAATGATTATTTGCATAATTGTTTGTGCATTCTATCTCAATAGTATTCATCATGAATTAGATTTTGCATGAATAAAATTCCAGCTTGAAAAAAAAAATTAATTTTTTATACTGAGTTCATATTTGAAAATACGTGCTTATGGTATGAACGTAAGTGGATGAAATATGGATTTTACATGTCTATCAATTAATCAGCTCTGATGATAATTTGATTAAATAGCTGCGATTGCGATAGCGATTTTAATTGATCACTAGACGATTACAGCAAAGATGAACAGTTCGTGAAGGTTATAAAATGTCAAGTGCCTACATCTATGTATATAACTACGACGCGTTTCACGTATATTTATTTATAAATATCAAAGTAAATTTGTAGTACAAATTTGTGCGCATCAGTATGTATGTATAATAATATACAATAGCGTAGGTGTATGACCTATACTTAGAATTAAACCCACGGAGTGATTTTTTTCTATTCTCTTCTCACGATTATTGCCCACGTGAGGCCACAGAGTTGTGTGTTATTTACGATGATGAGGCTGACACATATTTTAACCGAACTTGTTCAGGAAGGCTCCTGCACCCCGTTTTGTGGTGCGAGCGGCTCATCCACATTTTACGCATCCTGGAAATTGCTTTCACATAGCTGCGCAAGATTTATTTATGCTCCACAATTTCGCCCAAACTCAAAGTTGCACGGAGGGTTGTGAATTCATTTATTGCTTTAATTATTGTTGTTATTGTTATTATTATTATTTCATAATTTTTATTTTTAGGTTATTCATACTCTCGTCTTTTTTACACAGTTTGTTTCCTCAATTATTTGAATTATTATATTCATTTGAAAATTGATCTGTATTATAAATATCTTTTACGGCGTGATGGATATTTTTAAATAATAACATTGATCAAATGAATATTGAATCGACGCCGCAAAAAATTTGACATAGATTAAAAGTAATTTGATAGGCTTGTAGTTTGTTAGAATGATCAAAGCCAACGAATTTTCCTCGTACATTGAAGGAAATTAATAAAGCGCGCATGCACCGAATATGGTAGTATAGAACTAGCAGATTATCGCGTTGTTCATGAGAGAAGACATCTTTCTTTGCCTAGGTGAGCGATAATTCAAAGTTACTATTCTCCAGCGGGGCGTCAGCTCGTAACTCAAGGAAAAGCTCTGACCTACCCCCTTATGGTTTTCCCTTAGAGTCCCATTGTCAGTGGGAACACCCCTTATTCCGTGAGTTTATATATCCCAAGTTTAGTGTTCCAGTTATAATACATGTATATTCGAGAATATTATTGCGACTTAATTTCAGACGATGTATTTGGTTCTCAAGACAATTTACCACGAATAAAAATGTTCGTCCGTCTAGGAAGATCGTGATTTTCACCCTCGCCGGTTGCAAGAAAATGTTAATGTACGATATTTTTTATTAGTAACGTAGCACCCTTTGAACATCACGACTTGTAATTTGTAATTTGTGATTTTAATTAATTACGTACAAAAGCTGAAAGTGTCTTGTGTACAAAAGTATACAATATAAGAAAAAAGGGGAAAGAAGCCATTTCAATTTGTAGGCAAGGGAAGGTCCGTGCAAGTGTTTTTGAAATACAGTACCTCGCAGTCATTAATGCTCAGGAAAATGAAGACCCCGCGCGCGTAAAGCGCAAGAATTGTCAAACGGGAATTAACAAAAGATGAGAGAAGGTAAGACTGGATACGCTGTACGTTGTGCTTATTATATACCATCCAGCGGTGCTAATCCACTCCAGTTTAATTCTCTGGGATAGCAGGAAGCAAATGTACCTCAAGAAACAAGTCCGAGAAGACTCGAGCAACCGGGCTTCTACTCTAGCATTATTTAATCACAAGGCATTGTTAACGCCCCGCTAATTTGTACGCCAAGGATGGTGTTCCTTAAATTATTTTATTCCAGATTTGATAAATTTTTCTACCCAATGCAGTGCTTGCCGACGTGAAAAACAAGAGAGAGCGAGAGATAGAGAAAGAAAAGAAAAACAAAATAAGAGAAAAAATTAGCGTCACATCTTAAATAAAAGATGTACAAGGAGCGTTACTGATTCCGAGGACTGGGTATTCTTATACTCGTACACTGCGACCTGAGAAGAGGGACCTTCTGTCAGAGCAAATTACTTGTTCAAAAGTTAGCGACTTGGTCCGTTACCTCTGTTTCAGAGTCAATGCAAACGTAGTGGCAATGCGACGACTCTATAAACGAAATAAGAAACTTTTGATTAAAATGGGGTAGGTGTTTACCGCTGTGGTACTTTAAATAGCTGTCCGAAGCTTTATCTGTAGCAATTGAAATGAAGAGAACAAGAAATTTTTCATCGTGCAATGAAATGGACTGCAATTTTGACGTGCAATATCGTTATTTCAGTGAGATGTTATTTGAAAGCAGGTCGGCAAGGACGCACATACCTCATCAAAGCAGGAGCGAAGGGAGAATCGAATATTGAAAAAAAAGAAAAGACGTGAGTCATTATGCCTCCGAAAGGGATGAATTTTTGATGAGTTGAAAAAAAAGAGTTTGAAAACTTCTTGTCCTCCTGTAATTCGAGGGTGACGGGTTCGCGAGACGAGCGAACTGAGAACTGAGAACTGAGAGCTTACTTTCAAGCCCCGTAGAACCCAGAACTAACTGTTTCCCCGTTTCTTCACTCGCAAAACTTTGCACTCGAAGAAACCACCTTCCCGAGGGATTTAGATAGCAACTGCTAAGGAAAGCAATTGGTCGACCAGTGATCGCCTGTGGTTCGGTTTACCACTACTGACACCCTTCCTTGTAACTACAGTTTTTATGGTAACAATAGCAACAGCAACAAAAGCAGCATGAGGAGCTTAGGGAAGCACGAAACGATGCGGTTTTCTTATTTTGATCCTCGTAGCGTGCTCACAAAAACTCAACCCCAGGAATGGTAGTCACTTTTACTACTTGCAGATCTGTGTATCTTATACGTCGTATTATTTGCAGCGTTCTAAAGAGTTGGAGATGGGGGTCGGGGATACTGTTACTAATCAATTATCGAAAATATTCAAAGTTTTCACCCTTGTGTGTATATGAATTGTTGACGACTTACCGTACTCTATGAGGTCCCAAGTTGAGACTTTCGCTCTGGTTCAAAAACTGGAAAGCGTCAGGGTTGTAGATTGACTGAGCAGTCGGATTGGATCGAACTGGTTCTAGGACTTCATTAATCACGTGAAGCACCTGTGGTATAAAAGCATACAGAAAAAAGGGATAAATTAGTAATAAATGAAAATTTAATGCTCTGAATTTTCAAAATATTATAAAGAATGACTATTCATAATAATAATAATACTATGCCACAGGATGGCCTGGGAATATACATTCAACCTCCGTAGTCGACCTACTCTCTGGGGTTTCAGCCGATACTAATATTAACGGTCTGGTGTTAATCGCATTGACTCAATTACTTGCACAATGTTAATTATTTTTGCTAACGATGAAGCAACATTTAGATTGCCCAATACCGTTGCACGCCACGAAGTAAGTTCGCACCCCGTTATTTTATCCTTGTTTGGAGCGGAAAAATAGTTTGTTTTAAACGAATAGACGAAGAGAGGGTGGCTTGAGAAGACTGTGAGCTTGGCCTCAGCATAGAATTTGGGTAAGCCATCCAATCCTTGGCTCGTCGTCCAATTCCCGAAACTAAACCGCGTCTGAAATTCAATAGCACGACGACCGATATCGACGCAAAACTCTACGCCGATAGGGTGGGCCGTTGGTACATAATACATGTGAAAGGGGGGTATCTACATTATACACGTTATGTACATACATACATATATGCATACAGATCTTCTTCATACAGATCAGAATTTGTAGACCGTTCCGAGAATCACTCAGTTGAAACTAATAGCGAGTTATCATAAGAAACGTATTGGATTATTAGCCCGCAATCCTCGAATCACGCGTAGCAAATCGCGTCTACTTTACCAAAATATATTGAAAGCAACTTCTGCGATCATCTGAACGAATCCGTCAATTGATGTAACAAATGTTAATTTCATTTTGGAAACAATCCTTCGGCCGCGTAGAATTTTTTCATTTGTCTGAATTTCTACACTTAAAATGAGAGTAACGACTCATTGTATTTCAGTTACATTATGTTAAAGGTACATATAAAACTTTCCAACTTATTATTCGCCATTGCTGCAATTTATACCATTATACTTTCAACTTTTAACTGGCGAATGTTTTCCGGGGTGAAGGAACTTTGGGTGATTTATGCTCGGTTCACTTGGCCAGAGACCCTGTACGTTATTCGCTATACAAATACCAATGTACCCAACTGCAACGTTATATCTACATATATTTTACGATACACGTATATAGCCATACGTATATATATACGAGTTATAGGATCGGTATAGGTACAGCACACATGGCCATTAGAATGGAAGATTGGCGACTGCGACAAACTCCCTCCAGTAAAGGGGGGCTGCCAGAACCTCGAGGAAGATAAATGAAACGGCGAATTTCTGGAAATTGGCCATCCAAACAAACCCTGAATACCCTATTCAGAGCAAGCGTGACTGCGCAGCGGTTGGCTAGGCCCAAAATGCCAGAAATTTGGCAGTGAGACCCCGCGCAGTACTTGTTTTTAGATGGGACCCGGTCAAATACACCGCTTACGTGTGGCATGGACAAATGGATAAGGTCCCGTGAGATTTCAAATCATACCCGGAGCACCAACCGTGAGATATGGTTGAAGCAGGTACGAGGCGTAGAGGGTGGAAAATGGAAGGAAAGACGAATAAATGATAGGGGTCGTTTTAGTCAAAGTCCGCGTGGCAAATGGCGCAGCTTCTCTGTCTCGACTTTTTTTTCACTTTTTCCCCTTCTTTCTAATTCTCTCTTTTTTCCACCCTTCTCGTACAGCGTCAGCATCCGCGTTGGGCCACCGTGAAATGGTACCGCGGTCCACGAAACACGATTTACGCGGATGGTTGCATGAGCTAATAAATATACAGGAACGACGAAGAGGTTCGTGCCGTATGCCAGTTCGACGGCAAGTTATTCCCCTGAAAACGTTCGGTACTACGAATAGTGTATGCGCTACATACAAGGGCTTGAATCTATGTTCCGACAATCCACGCATCATATGAATTTACGTCTTTGTTAACATTGATTCAGGTAAAACACAGGAATGTGACTTTTTTGAGTGTACTTATCATTTGATCATTAAACTTTTTCGTTTTCATTGCGAGAATGGTTTTATAATCTAAAAGGTATTCGTACAGATGTATAATACGATATGATTCTCGAGGCACTGCGCCCCCTTCAAGGTTTTATAATTCTGCGGAGAGTTAGAGCGAGTTTTGGTTTTTAGATTACACGTACTCACCTTTTTCAACGTGTCACGCTACTGCCATATCATTAGCAAGCAAGTCTTGTAATTATTACAGAGGCTGTTTCGAGAAGGATGAAGGGGGTTGAAAATTAAGGCGAGAATGAAAGTCGAAGAATTGCCAACCCGAGGGTACTTTGGTTTCAGTCTCTATATATATGCATCTGAAGTGTTTAAACAAAAGAATAATGCTTCAAGTAGGGATGAAAAGTATGGGCATGGAACGGCTTGGCGGTAGCAAGGGCTGGCACCGTATACTGTGCTCTTTGCTCATAGCTCGAGCCACACACACAGGTCCAAAGGTTACGAACGGGTCAACAGGGACTCGTAGAAGTTCATCCTCCAGCTTCGTGGAATAACGTTTGTTTGAATAACGCCTTTATTTGCACCGGGCAGGCCCATCCAACGATTCGCACCCTGTTTCCGAGTTCATCTTAATGCAGAGAAAGGACATCTCAAAGACAGATGTAACCCGTTCGTCGCATTTATATTTAGGGTTGTCAATAAAAAACAAATGCAACGACGACTGAATGGAAAATTAATTGTTTCGCCGCTATAATATGGTTTACCATAAACTAAACTAACTTTCGATTAATTTCATTCTCATGTGGTAGTTCGGAAATACTTATGACTTGGGATCTACTAAAGTTTTGTTGGATGATTCAGGTGCCCCGCGCATACATGACTCGCTTCAGACAAAACGATGACGATGATTCCAGTGTAAGGACACACAGAAATGACTCATGATAAAACGAATGGCATAAGCATACAACGAACATTAAATTGGAATGTAAATTCATATACGCCCATAGCTGGAGAACCATCTCTTTCAACGATTGCAGCAGCGGCAGTGGTCGCAGAGCAGTAGTAGGCAATTTGGACTCGAGGTAAGCGTTGTGGCTGCCATTGTGCGCGACACTGGCTCGCGGAAACCAATTAGCTTCGCAGATAACGCTGCAGGTCACTATTTCCGTACCATCTCTTATCCTCGGGTAAAATCCCTTTATGGAGTAGTTACTGGTCGTTCGAGATCTGTTCTCTTGCATCTTAGTACTCCGATGAGAGTCGTGAGCGGAATCAATTACGTCGTGACTTCCTTTTATTTCAGTTCCTTTGCAAGGAAATGTTCCTGGGGTTATCGGAAGGAAAGAGTCTTACGCGGATGTAATTCAATTGCTATTCTTCGATTACACAAGATGGTGCATGCAGCAAGAACAAAATATACTACCTCTGACGAATTCTTAAGGTGAAAAAAAATGTCAGTATCAGCGTCGTCGAAATGCCATTCAACTGAGATTGATAAACCAGTCACGTTCAATTTATCCGGTAGGCATTACTGCGATCTCAATACAATGAACACTGTCGAGTCGAATGGACGTTCCAATGAATCGTATGACGATATAGATCACGATCACGGATCGATCGTCGAATGAAATTCTATCTTGTTCGTTCCATCAAGATTTTCACCCCATGAACTAGATAACATGCAATATCTATGGTAGAGCGGTGTGAGGACACAATCGTTAGGCTAATTTGAAGATAAGAATATGCACGATGTTCTCGAGATCTAGAAAGATAACGGTGCTTTGGTGTTCCCGGTACTATACGCTAGGAGGTTTTACGGGGATACTGTATTATACGAAATGGATGTATACCAGTCGCCTCGCGTGTTGAGGCTTAATTATATTCCACCCTTGCAAGGCGGCACGACGTACCATCGTCGCACTTCGTTTAACCAGCGTTGATGGATGGTAATTTGTTTATCAACGGGTGCATTGTTTACTTGTTTACTCAACAGTTGACGCACCCCGGTGTTTAGCTCATGGTGTCGCGCTTAATTTCTACCACCGAGAATGATCTGTCTGGATGCACACATAGATCGATTAATTTTATCCATGTGGTTCATAGCACAGACTGATAATCATCCAGTTTCAAATAACATATTTGGTTAGTCTTTTATCTCAATTACTAACCGGCAGACTAACATAATAGCTTTTTATTTCTCCACGACCGAGATCGACGAATTTTCATCAAGAACTGCTGTGGTAAAAAGGAAAAATATATAACCAACGGACGAGGTGCAATTGCTTAGACCCTTTTACTGCTGAGCAGAATAAACGACGTCGAAGGTAACTGTGCGGAGCGTATTAAAAATACAAGATCTTGTTGCGGAGCTTTTCATCGACTTCGTGAATAGAGTGAGCGTGCCAATGTGTAAGCTACTGAGATGGCATGGTGATGTATTTATAAGCTTGCCTCTTTGAATCGGTCTTTGAATGAAAAATCGGTAATACCGCATGGCCACAACTATTCCCACGACGATTTTACTCCTTAGAAATAAAATTGTATTCAATCGAAATCATTCAATTTGTACAAACAATCATGATAGTAATGAGTTCAAACAAATTGACGTTTTTTTAACGTTGATTCGACGGATCATGATAAAAGTCCTGTTACGTGAAACGCGATGTGCTCAACATAATATGAGAATTAATCATTATACACGGACGTAAAAGACTTTGATCTTTTTAACCGGCTGACGTTCGATCGAGATTTTAACGTAACTTTGGCGAAGTTTCAGATGGGAGAACACATGATTAACCAGCTAATACGGCGTAGGGATAATTAACTCCAATTTGGTCACAACAACTCTGTCGTCGAGTTCACCTTTTTTAGCTCAGATGCCGCTGTTCCGTTGACAGACTTCGAGGAAAGTTTTTTCTCTCATTTCTCTTTTCACTTCTTGTTCCGATGGACGCGACGATCCGAGCTTCCCTCGACAAGATATTAACTCGGATATTAACAACGTACATATTATCCATAAGCTAGTGGTTCGTGCCTGAAGTTCGAGTTCATATATTATAGAGTTTATTTGCGAATTATTTTCAATTATTTAATTTCATCGCACCTGTAGAGAAATTTCGAAGTTTGACTCTAATTGATACCGTCTGGGTGAAATTCCATTAGAAAATTTAATAAAACTTAATGAATTTTCATCGTTTGTTTAAAACGAATTCTCAACTAAAACGTAGTTTTTGTTTTATTCATTTCTTATTTCTTTCCTCAACTAGTTGAACGCAAGTAATCTGTCTAAATATACAACCTACAGCATTTAGAATTCAGAACTCTAGAGATCTAGAAGCAGTGCATTATAATACGAGGACTTAGTCCGCAAGAAACGATAGCGACTCTATAGTATAGCGGAGCGAGTAAATTCTGACAAAGAGAATATTCTACCATAGCCAGTAGGTATATACGTATCTACGTGAACACATGAGATGCGGTAGCTGAAAACCGCTTGTAATTTACCATTGAGTACACAGTTTCCATGACTCATCGCCCCGTGATAAGTATAGCAAAGGCTCTTATGTCATATTGAACCAAAATATTCACCAGATGCAATGCCTCGAATATAAATCTATATTCACGGTGAAATTAACTCCATGGTGAAAACTGTTTCGTTGCAAAGTTCTGTCTCATGTTTTATTCGGTTAACAGGAAAAAAAAAGGTGACAATCGTAGGAGAGAAGATTCATAAGCTTGTCATGGTTTCAAAATTTTCCATTCCGTCGTCACTCCGATTCGTTATCTCTCGCGTTATTCATTGTAAGTATAATATTAGGTTTCGAATTTCGAATTTCTCACAAGGAAACCACCCCGCATAATGTAAACTGTTGCTGACAATTACTCCAGCGCATCCTTCATATGTATACGCCCAGCCGTTGGTACTAATGAAACTCCACGGTGCCAGCTTGACTTTTACAAGGTGAGGGAATGCAATGGTGAAACGTGTTGTACGCTTTAGAAAGAAACGGACATTGCCAACAGTTGCCATGATTCCCGAGAAACCCTTTAACCTAATGTTACTTTAATGTCTTCTCTTACATACTGTATGTATATAGTATATAATATAGGTACGTACATATGACTATATATATGTACATATATACCTATGTACCCAAAACTGTTTCCTAGTATAACGATTATTTATACCTGTGATTTCCTTTTAACTCAATTTGTCATGGAAATAATTTTTCACTTTTGCAAAATTTATTCCCTGATATAATTTCATCTTGAAGTATGAACTCAAGTTAATAAAATATCATACACCCATAGAAAAGTTTCAATTTTATTCTACACTTTTAGCGTGTCATCAAAACTAACTCACCGCAGAGAGATGGTGAAAAAAGAATTTATGGATGTTATTTGAGCTTAATTTTAATGTAGACACAACTGAGAGAAAATGTCCGAGGATCACATCAGGGGTTATCGCGATAGCACTATTTTTTATAATGGAAATAGGATTTGAGGATATAAGGATATAAGGCAAAGAGGAAAGCATAAGAAGAATGGAATCATAAAGAGACTGGATGAAAAGCACAGACTATAAGGAAGAGGTCAGTAGAAAATAAGAATAATCATAATAATGACAATAATATTGATAGTAATAATCACAATAACGACAATAAAAATGATGGAAAAAAATACTCTTTGTGTACCTTGAATTTGTCAAGGCATGGTCTGGGTTAGCGCGAGCTTTCAGGAGGCCTGCTAAATGCAAAAGCTTATTCTCATGACAGCTCCCAAGAACAAAGAGTGAGTAGGAGACAAGGATACACGGGAGAAAAGTGAAAGATGGAAAATGTGGACAATGGAAAACCGGTATAAGAATGAAAGACACGACTGTAGATATAAAGGGTTCATAATAAACCGGAGATTTTATTAACTAGTGACTTATGATTCCGAATGAATTGAACAATACCTGAAAAATTTTAATCGTGTTATTCGCCCCTTTAGTTGATGGGATGAAAATACGACTTGTGTGTGGTTTTGAAGCAAATTTCACGGGGTGCCGGGTGAATAAATAATATCTCGATTTACTCTATATAAGCATTTATGTACAATTGTTTTGCAGCTCGTTACAGATCGCAGATATGCTAGAGATATTTATATTTACTGTATAATCAAGATACTCGTTTCTCTCCAGATCGTATCACTCGACTGTGAAGTAAGCTTCGCGTAAATATACTTGCGTAGATGAGGCGAAAAGCTGTATACGCAAGTGATTATCGAGCTTTAAGGGAAATGGAGATGTAAGGCGAACGGCCGTTTCCAAACGTTCCGATCTGAAATACCAATAAATTTATGTCTCAACCGATCAACTTGCCAATGGAAAATATTCAATTGTAAAAATTCAACCGTTGAGATGAAAATTGTACCCGGGCACCATTGGCTGATCGAGCACTAAATTTTCGACGGATATAAAGGATTGCCGATCGAACCCGTACGGTAAAATTGGAGTCGCACGTAAGGATTGAAAAATCGTTTTACATGGAATCTAAAAATTTACGGTGATTGAAAGGGTTATATGACTGCTCGACGTAAAAGATCTAAAAATCGCACCTAACTAACGTGTGCGAGAGAAGGTATACCTAAGTATGCGCAGTTTGATAGATTTAAGTTTCGTCAATTCCAAAGTCGAGATGGCATTGGATGTGGTCGTAAATTTTATGACCTGCAGTTACGCAGAAGTTGGATTCTTGAGCGATCGTGAGAACGATTTCAATGCGGTATAGCAAAAGCTGTAACCCGTTAGCGAGCAGAACAGGCAGTGCTTCGATATCAGCGAGTATCAAGTAGGCAGCGGCGGCAGTGGTGGTGGCTGAGGGTGTGGCAGTCCAAGTTGCAGACATGACGCCAAGCTGGCGCCGAACCGGATTGCCGTTAGAAGAGAACCCCTTGCGGAATTAGAGCTTTCGTAATTTCCATTAAGACTTCTGAAGGGGTGATGTAAAGAATTCTTTGTTTTTTTTTCTGCTTCCTTTTCTGCTACCACTACGGCAAAGTCGATGGGCTGCGTTTATAATTGTTGATGAAGAAATTAAATGTATTTGACGATGAGTATCGTTGTGTATAGAAATAACGTGGGAAAATAGCGGCGGGATACAACCTTCGTTTTGTTTTAACAGTTCTGCAGTGTATAGCGTAATTTGTATGTATAATTTAACGCATTAGCTTTGAGCAAACAGTAACGAAAACCAGAGATTGAAAACCCAAATTATTCAGAGGCTTTCTCAGCTGAAACCAGCTGGAACGGCAAGCGGAAAAACCTTTGTTTTAAATTTTCATGGAACCGCGCGGGGATGCGTAGCTTCAAGTTTAAGTCCAACATTGCTGATTAATGGCACATGAAAAATGTGAACTAATCCACTCTCACCGCGGTGGATGATATTCTACTGTATAGAACTCTAACCTTGAATCCACCCCTTCTGTATGGGTGCGATCGATATGAATCGAGTGAATCAACGTTAACGTAGTTATGTTCTATCAATAGAGGTGATTTGCGTAGTTCAGATCTGCGAATCGTGCAAGAATATGTTTTGACGATTCGATGTATACCTATAACCAGGAAATGGTTGGCATCGAGGGTAATGCGCGCGTTTCGACCATCCCCTTTAAAGCACTCTGAGATTCATTGAATCTGGCGCCAGGTTGAAAGTTGCGGCGTACTACCAGCTCTGCCACGATGCAGATGGGTTTTCAGGTTCTTTCCTTTCCCACATTTTCAAGAAGCTTTGACCTTATTTTTCAACACGGGAACGCGCAGGGCACACGTGTCGCTGTAGGTACCTATATACACACGTATATTATATGATCTGTATATAGTATATAGAGATGTATAATATATTATACAAGTACTTCTCAATACTACTACGAGTGAGATATCCCAACTTTGTTTTCCAAGACGCTGTTTTGACTATTTTTCAAAAATTTGTACCTAACATCAAAATCCCAAAAGATTTTTGTACGGTGCAATGGCGCAGCTTTGCCACTTTCTTCTTTCTAAACAATCTGCTGTTATCCGCTTTCAATGCTTCGTACGAATTTCATTTCACTTCCGGCACACAATCAGTAGACCATAATTCTTTTTCAAAGAATTTCAACTCGCATGTGAAATACTGATTTTTCTTTTGGCGCGACCTCGTGTCACACGGGGATTCAGGGCAAGTATACCACCCTGGCATTTCTGTACTAATAAATGTCAAATTTTCCTCACGCCAAGAAATTAAATTATCGATTAGCACGACGCAGAGAGTATAATAAGGATCACGTGCGAGCGCTGCTCAAAAATCCGTCCGAATATAAGATTGAAAATTTTTTTCCCCGAACCAGATGAAATAGCGGTAACGTCTATAAATCTCCATATTTTTTTATTTCAATTTTTTAATTATTTTTTATCTTTACTTTTGCGCCTATGCGCGCCATTCGCACAAGATTACACAGATACTGATATTAGATTTCTAATTCATTACGGGAGTTTGAAACTACGATACTCGTATAAAAAAATATGTGAAGTAATTAAACTTCATCGCCCTAAATTCGCGTCTAGGTTGCTCTGCTACACCAGTTGGTTACGCGTAATAAGGCTATCCACTTACGTTTCTTGTGAAACACGTAACAGAAGAAGCGGTCAAGTGAGTACTATACACTCAAGTTCATCGTTTAGCAGTCATGGCGCGAAGCTTTTTCAAGGTTAAACGCAAGTAGGCCACATTATGTTCAAATGAAATTAGAACTCCCACCATATACCTTTTGCGTTGATTCGCACATTACGATGACGATCATATCACGAAAATTGAACGATTTATTTTTTTGATTCACTTTTTGCGCAAAAAAGGTCACAATTTTCTACATCTGACTTTGTCTTTATCATAAATATCATGTTATACAATTATACAGCTCGAGCAACAGAAGGTCAAAATTATAACAGTAATGTAGGAAAATCGATCGTACCGATAAAAAGAAAAGAAGAAAACGAAGGGTATTATAAGTGAGGAAAAAGCACATGTGCGTCCGTATTCACAAAGTATGAATGTGTAATATTTCCGAGTTTCATATATGGGGCCCCGCATCATTCCTTTCTGTACGTTATTCCGGCAAAGCGAACGCGGCAACAAGGGCGAAAAATTTCAACGAAAATTCCTGGCGTCGCGACGCCTCGGTTCGGTGCGGCACGGTACAGTTTGCCCGTAGGTATACGTATACTGTGCCTACATGTATAGTACTGTTATAGAGGAGCTGGAAGGGGGTTTTAATTTAATTAGAACTCGCGTTAATCTTGAAACTCATATCGCGTTGATTGCGAAACACGCGCTCCGCACTCGGAAGAAGTTTACAGGTGGTTAATACTTGCAGTCGCTTTAAATTAGCCGAAATTTTAAGTATACGCGACTTCCAGCATCCAAACTGTGCCACGATAAGCAAGTTCCCATGTACGTCACGAACCTTGTCTGACCTCGCAAACAAAACTACCCCGAAAACCACTCGTTCGTAAGATACGAGAAGCAAAGGGAGAACCCAATTCTCCGAACCGCCGAAGAAGAATCCGAAGGGGTCATGTGGCTAGAGCGTATATAACCAATAAACGCCAGGAATCACGAACTGCGGATCCGGTGACGCGACTATGGGCTGTGATGTCGAAAAAAGCAGAGGAAAAAAGAAAAAAACAACTGAACGCAAAATACAAATAACAAGAAGCAAAAGGAGGAATCTATGTAGAATATAGAGGATTGAATAATTCCCCAACCACCATTTGCTAGGTATAAAGAAATTTCCTTCTCCTTCATCTTTTTCTCGTTCCTTTTTCACTTCAGCTGGAACAAAGTGAATTCACGGACTGTAAACGTCAATATGACGTCATCGTTGACGTCACACGTCACTTTATGTCTCACGTGCTGCGTATATATTTTTTTTAACACATTGATACTTTCTTTTCTATTTTATCAATAGTGAAGGGCAAGAGCCGGTTTTCAAGAGATGAAAGAATATATCCTACAATTTTTACCGTCTTTTCTTCTTCGTATTCTCACTCGTCTTTTATGACTACATATATACGCATACAATATACATATACTTAGATATTTATGTATCGACTTATGTAGCCACCCTATTGGGCCAAGTGTTCAATTCGTTTTGTGTTTTTTTTTGCCACTTTATTTACATTCTATTCCGGTTCAGATCCCTAGAGTCAATATTCCAGACGATATATGATGATGACGTCCCGTATACCGGCTCTGATCCTTACCTACATTACATCGTACCGACACCTGATGTGTACAGGCAGAGAACTTTTACAACTTTTTCATTTGCGATAAAACCGATCCTCGACGATTACATGAAAGCCCTACGATGACGAGTGACCAACCTTCGTATTTATAACAAATAAATGATAAAACAGGATGGAGTGATCGTGGCATGGGAAAAATTGGTTCAAACAACGGCCCGACACTCTCGATTAAGATGATCGCCCGATTTCCGCCCATGTGATGGTGGATCACTTTTTTTCAGACAAACAGACCGACAAGCGTGAAAATCAAAAAAAGACCTGAATTCAGCTGATTTCTGTTGTGGTAAAAAAATTAGGCGCTCAATTGATTTAATTTTCATCACCGCAGATATACTACGCATAATATAAAATATAATTATATAATTCCGATAATATAGATATCATATGCGATAATATTATTTTGCTTTTTTCAACGTAATTATCGTAACTTTTAACTGGTATTCTTGTTTTTTTTTATTGCTTTTTCCGGAAATTCGAAAATTCTTACGACTGACAATGAGTTAGATATAACATATATGTATATAGACTAGAGTGCATGAGCAACTATTTTTTCACGTTTTACATCGAGCTCCCAAGTCACGCGAGGGCATTTTCACACTGCTAAAGAATATTTACCTCGTATATGTATATCATGTGTATACACGGTGGAGAAATATATAGCTACAATTACGCCCACCTTGTATACGTATGTATATATGAAAGCTTCTCCTGGCTAAGCAGCTGAACAACCGCCGTAAGAATCGCGGAGTTTCGAGGTTAGGAAAAGGTGTTCTCGTTTGTCGGTGCAAAAAAGAAGAACTCCTTTTTATATATATAGTATATTTTGCAACAAAGAGGGCAATGTTCGTTTCGTCTTCAGGGT
The DNA here is from genome assembly GCA_963978495.1 of Athalia circularis. Classification (NCBI taxonomy): domain Eukaryota; kingdom Metazoa; phylum Arthropoda; class Insecta; order Hymenoptera; family Athaliidae; genus Athalia; species Athalia circularis. Next base: position 19,658,719 of record OZ021700.1, read on the forward strand.
AGATGAGAATTTTAATCTCGCGGAGAACCCCGGGGTTCATCTCATTACGCGTTCGTTATACATAAGAACGTGCAGGACTCTGTAACCCTCGGGCGTTACTCGCCTGGTTTTCCAAACCCCCGTCTGCCGTCGAACCCCTCAACCTTTTCTTTGTTTTACTTGTTTTTTTTTCCTACATAATAATCCAGAAATTTCCGGATAGAAATATAAGCATTTGGATGAGGGGATGTGAAGGGCGGAGTGTCTCTGTACCAATTTATGATTATAAATATATTGGGAATTTTTTTATATAAATTTGATGAGGGGTTATTTTTTTTCACTTCGTTGGACGCAAGGCGGAAAATATTATACGAGTGGGGAATATAGGATCTTATGCATCAACGTTTCTACATCGTATTCTTAGCTTTAGTTATGGAGATGATCTGACTTAACTAACAATAAGTGACAATAAAGACAGAAAAGTAGGCCTAAAAAAGAAAATGTCACGCCCATGTATGTATCTTCTCAGTTCGTAATCCATCATCTACGCCTGTAGCGAGTTATCCTTGAACCTGAATAGACAATGTTTATTGTTATGAATGAAAACGATAAAACGAATAGAAAACAAAAAAAAAACGGCTCGAGGAGACAAAATCTACGCGATCTTGGCAGAACAAAGTTGGAAATATTCGTGACACGTTGTTTCGAAGTAGCCGCGGGGATGTTGTGAAAAAAACAGAAAGTTACTTCACATGCCAGTTTATCGTTCCGACATTGTTACCTACATTCCTACATAGTTCCACTAATTGCAATTAGACGACGCAACAAAGAAACTGGTGAGCTACATCATGCCTGCACATAGCACCGATCTCGTAACACACGGTGGTCAATTTAAGTCAGCACGGTATGATATCTTGTGAAGAATTATCGTATTGTAGAGGTAAAGTTTGAAATAAAAGTTTCACAGTTCGAAGAAAAAGAAAGTATACATATGTACTATTGAACTTTCAATTTAGTCGACGTTTCAAAGGTAATTTAATGATCAAGTCTGTTTTTTTCACCCCAATGATAACTTCTACTTTTTATTTTACGAATTCACACTCTAGATAAAAGAAAAAAAAGAATTTTAGAAAATCAGAAAAAGAAAACAAAACAAGTTTTCGATAGTAAATTTATATATTTTACTGTGCCAACTCGAATGGACCTCACTGTAGTAATACCACCCCATTGCAGATCACTGGCTACAGCAACTCTACTTCTAATATCCATCAGTGTGATGACTTAACGGATGCGACAAGCGTAATTTCCTTTGAAAGCACATTAGAAGCTCGTTAGAAGCTGACCGCAAACTTGGCAAGACATATAGCGCGAAGTTCTGTTTCACTAGACAAACGAGGATCACGCCGCAGCGGAGGTACGGCGTCATAAACTTACGGAGAATATAGGAGAATGCTGTTGCTGCAGTGAGGAAATAAAAAAAGCAAAAAAAAGCATCGATTGTACGTGAAGTAAGTGACTTCAACATCTTCAAATTACAGATCAATTATCCTTGCTTGTTAACTTACGAAAATTTCATTTTCAGATTTGAAATCGTGTATCACTCCATGCAACTGGGGGATTGGAAAAAAAAAAACAAATGCATCGCGGCAGAATTATAACTTTGTCACGGATTGATAGGGATGAGAATGAACGAGGATAGTGAATTCAGCCCAAGATACAAGTTTATCCGTACAGAGTCATGCGCGTTTAGGTTTACGTCGTACAGTCGATTAATTTTTTAACACGGTAATGATCGTGGTGGCGTTATTTATGTCGGAACAAATTTTGGGAATTTCTAGATTCCAAAATTACAACTATTATATTTGAATGCAGAGTGAGTAAGTGTGAGAGTGTTGGATCTATTAAATGAATATAAATAGGTGGTATGCGATACTGACCTGCTTTTGAGCTAGCCCGTTTCTTCCAATTCTGATGTTCGATTCATAGTTACTCCTCTCCTCGAGAATTTTCGCGTTGTTTATGTAAATTTCCGGACGATAATTTACAGTTTTTCGTGTTACCCATAGCGGAGGACTCCCCGTAAGTTCGGACAAAATTGACGTTCCAAACTCATCCAATTTCATGGCCAGATTTGCTGAAAAATACAAAAAAAATTACAAACGTGAGGTTTTTTTTTCTTCTGTTATTAATATAACCGAGCAATTACAAGATCAATGGATCATGCTGGCCAGAAAAAATATACTAGTTATCGATATAGTTTTCAGCTTCTATTCCGAGATCAGAAGCCAATTGACAATGAGTGTACAGTTGAAATAAATGTCGAAGTATAATCAAGAGAACCCTGCTGCAGGACGCGGTCATACCTAAGTAAGGAACAATGTAATGTATTATCTAATTGAAAGTCAGAACCATCCCTCTGGTTGTCCTCACTCCTGTTCCTGTCCCTATTCCCATTCTCGTTCCTTTTCCTTTTCCTGTTCCTGTTCTATTCTCTTGATCTCCTGTTCCCCCTTCCCTGTCGCTTCCCTCCGCTCGGCGTATACCTCCGGCTGCAGACTTACCTCAGCCATTGAACGTCTTCCAAAAGAAGGAATCCCAGGGGGCCACATAGCACAATACCTCTCATTACGAGCTACAAGAATCGAGTCTCATCTAGTGAACTTCTTGAACCACCACCCCCGAGGGTTCTGCACCTACAGTGCACAAGTTTCAAGATGAACCACCCCGATACTTGCACTCGAGCCAAAACTAATAACCATCCTAGGAATAACGTAATTTCCGGATAAATGTAATACCGAAACGCGCAGTTCATTGTATACTACGTATAATCATTAAAACTGAAGTCACGAATATGTACATTGATAATATGCACAAGACGTCACGACTGTTGTACTTCATATACAATTGATTCAGCGAATAACTGCGCAATGTGGTAGGCTACGATGCATTGCCGGTGGCATTTACGTACATATAACGTCTGTCACGCGTATAATAGCGGCGATCGAAGCTGTATTGGCGTTGGAAACGCTCTGTGAAAAGGAGATAAAACTTTTCGCCTGCGAAGTGTAATCCCAGAACGTGGCTGCGAAGCGCGGTATAGGTAGAAGAACGATGAGAAGCGTGAATGAATATCGAAATCCTCTGCTAGTGCGCCAGATAACAGATCTCTTTTGTGAGATAATCCAGTCAATTCCATTCTATCAAAACCAATTTGGCAAAACAATGCGCACCATCACGTTATTTCCGCGGCAGCTATCCGCTCCAGTGATATAGGTGTACGTATAGGTATATGTATGCATGAAACGAATTCAGTGTGGCCAAATGATAGGTGATCATGAAATATTCAGAATTAAACAAAAAACAATAATATTTAGTGATATTAAATTTTATCATCGTTGGAGTGTAGGTAACGGCCCCATAATTATGTTTAAATTTCGATCTACACATTTCTAAATGAAAACCAGAATTTCAATTCTCGAACTCATGCGGGGATGACGACGATGAGACATCGTACAATTTTAATTAATTATTTCCCAATTCAATTTAACATGCACAAACAATGACATGGCTGATTGCTTATTAGAACGTATAACTCATGATGTTCGACTCCACGAATTGAGTATAGCTATATAAAATGATATTCCTCGACCATCAAATTCTTCGGATTTTAAAATTCATTACAACATACTGTTATCTAGACTCCGAACCAATTTCCTATCGATCGAATAACCCAATGGCTTGATTGACGATTCAATTGTTCGTGTAGAGGTTCCGAATATAATCAGCGCGAGGAGTGAAATTTCATTCGAGAGCTCATTAATATGGCAATTATTGATTTGAGATTGGAGCAAATTATGAAATTGCATAAATCGCCGATTTCATAACGATTGAAAAGTGTAAACTAAAACCCGCAGCAAAACGGGATATGATTATTTAGTAATCATCGGAAAAGAATTAAAAATAAACGCAAAAGCTGAAAATTTCCTGTATTTTTACCCGTTTCGTCCCGAAATAGAAAATACTTCACAAGATGGAACTTCACTGAAACAAAAAACTATCTGTTTCACTGGACTGGGCATATGGTATGTTTTTAAGGGCGGAATTATTCATCAAATGCCAAGAAAGAGGAAAAAGTCAGTATTAAAATTTTGATTATTTCCGGTTATTTTCTTAGCGTACCCGTTCTGTCCTGGTTTTCCCTATGAGTACAATATACATATAATATCTATGCTCCTGATGCTGCAGTAGAACGAGCATGACAAGTTTGATGTTCTTAGATGAGAAACACAAATAACTGCTAACAAATCAGAATATTATTTGAATATTGAATCCCGACATTATCTGTATAACGAGTACAACAGCGAGGAAATGTTGAAAAAGGTGAAGGAAAAAATGAAAAATAAAAAAAGTTGGGTAAAAATAAGTAAAATAAAAGTTATTGCAAACATTATAAATTTGCACATAAATTAAAGGAAGCGGGCAAAATTTTTTCCTGCGAGAAAGGGAGAGTAAGAAAGAAAAAAAAAAAGAGAGTATATATACATACATTTATATATATATGTATATAAAATTCTTACAACGTTTGTTTAAAATGCGCCCAAGCCTCGAACGAATTATAAAAAGAATGTGAACGAAAAAGAAGATGAAGAACAAGATGGAGAAGAAGAAGAAGAGGAAAAAGACAGTTTCTTTTTTTCTTATTTTTTCAAGAGAGGGTGCAGGACTAAATTGAACTGTCAGAAAGAAATATAAAATCGAGGCAGCTGAATTTCGCCTTGGGAATGGCGGCAATATATATTGCTCTCAACTAGAACGTGGACAATGCTACTTAAAACGACAAATCGTGGCGCAGTCCATCGAAGAGCGTTGCAATAAATTTAACTACAGCATGCGCAGGATTATAAAAACACAACAGCGAGGCGTATTTTCTGTGTTATGTTCGTTTGATTAAAAAAAAAAAAATTTCATCCCACTTTCAAAACACTTTTATGTATCCAGAGAACGACTTTTGTACAGTTGCAGTGATACTTCAATTTTGTCACTATTATGATATTGTTGCTGAGCTAACCCTCAAATGCTGTATCAAGCCCACTTCAAATACGATACACGTATAATATGTATTGCACCCTTGATGTAACCCGCGACCGCACGATTATATATATATATATATATATATATATATATATATATGATCGTATATATCCCTAGTAGATATGTATATCTACTATCCGCTGCAGTGCTTCTGCAGTACTGGACCAATTGTGCACAGCAACCAGATAAGATTAGCATGAATTGCATGATCCCCAAGTAGTGGATAACTAATTCCACCCGCATCAGGGAGCGAAAATTACGTTTGGATGGAACAACGCCTGCAAATGGGCGTAGAGATCTGGAGCTACGCGTTGAACATATAAAAAATGAAAGAAAAGAAAAAATCTAATGAGATATGCCGACAGACATCAAGCTATTCGTTAGTATATGAGAAGAAAAAAATTTACACGGGATGGTTCTTCATTTCTCTCTCCCTCACTTTTTTTCTACGTTTGCTGTTTTTTTTCACAATTGTGTAAAGTTTTATTTAATGTTTTTACGTAATTTCTATATTCGTCAGTGTTTGTATATGTCATTCCTTTTATTTCAATAATAATTTGCCTAGGCGTTCGTTATGCACATTATTTTACTGACTTTCTTCGGTCCTCTTGCCGTACAGATGTAGAAATTGCAAATGAATAACGAGACGCCACCAAATCACAGGATAAATAAATCATAAACACAATAAGAACAGACAGCAAGCGGCATAATATAAATAAATAAACAAAAATAATATATATGTATATAAATAAAAGTATCGACACGCAACGGGTATAAAATACAGTGTATAAAGACATTCACTGATATAGAAAATTGTATATAATAAAATAAAATCGACAAGACGGGTGAACAGATTGTGTATAAAATAAAATCATGAACCAGTAAATAGATCGTGTATAAAATAATTCATGAACTAAATGAAAACGGGATGAAGAGGACCATACAATAAAATCCTAGAATAAGCTCAATCTCCCTGGCGTATCAACGTTTATTAAAATATCTATATATATATATCGAATAACTTATCTTATACTCACAATCAGACCAGTGATCGCCATGACGGCCCAGGGAGAAGAGAGCTATTCTCTTTCGTCGATCCCGCACTTTGGAATCGGTGGGGATACTCCTCGTCCCTACCTCTCTTTACCTTCATGTTTCGTCACAATTGTATATCAATTTCGGTTTCATTTTTCATTTTCATGAGGTGTATACAATTCGTCTATAGTGGCTGTATACATATATAGCAGATCAGAGATCTCAATGTATGCGATGAACATTTTGCTAAAAAGGAATGCAGGCAAACCGAACACCACACCCTACTTTCGTACTACACATCGGATTTCACAGCGAAGAGTAAAACGATCGATACCGATCGATATACTTCGAACAATTAATTAAATTTTTATTTCATATACTACAGAAATTGATATACCAGGCTTTTAGAGGGATAAATTCATTATATGATTCCATTCTCACCCATTTTGGCAGCAATTTTACATCTCTGTCGCTATAATTTAATAACTAACGATTCCGAAAGCCTGAAAATGAAACTGGATTTGATCTGAAATTTTTTTTTTTAATCATATTGGTGATCGAATGTACTGAAACTGATTCATAGTTACAGTCCAGTTGCAGGAACTTGGGCAAAAACGAGTGCGATTGAAGAGAGTGATTACACGTTCCTAAATTTGACATCTTTTATCTCTCAGCGTATAATATGAGATTGTTTACACAACCTCCACAGTTTTGGAGAAACATGTTAGTATAATTGGTCAATGTGAGTAGAGTTGTGAAGCCGCAAGTTTGAGCATGATGTTTGTCTGCATATGTCAGTTATATTATATGCATGCTTGGCTGCATCAACTTGAGTACCTGCAGTAGAATGTTGAACTCATATATGCATTTACATATGAGGGGTTCAGCGCGAATCCGGAAACCATTTGACTTTTGCATCTCCGATTTTTTTGAAAATTTTTTATGTTCTAGTACCGGCCAAGAATAGCTTCCGTGATTTTTTTCAATTTTTTTTGTCAAACCGTTTAGGATATATATTATAGCTATTATTTTTGAAAAATTACGTTTCCGTTTTTCTAAATGCCAATATCTTGGCGAAAAATGGGCCAAATTAGACGATTTTTTTCAAAATCTTCGTTTTGAAACGTACTTTTGATAGAAAATATTGAAAATTTTTTCAACACGATATTATTATAAGATTTTCTATGTTGAAAAATGAATTGTCATTTTTAACAATGTACTGATTGATTTTTTCAAAATTTTTTGTAAAATACCACTCCACATTTAACGATTTTTAAGCCTACTCCGATAATGGGAAAAAGATGGGATCTATTTTTTTTTCAATTTTTTTTTTTTTTTTTAAATTTTATAATTCTCGACCAGTACTGAAAGATAAAAAAGTTTCCAAAAAATCGGACATGAAAAAGTCAAATGGTGTCCAGGTTCGCGTGGAACCCCCCATATGTATGTTTGGTAATACATGTATATCAACGTGGTGCAACTGCACCGTCGGGGCTTCAGGAGGGATTTCAAAGCCGTAATAATACTCGCCTATGGAAAACTAACTGTTTAGAAGCCCCAGTAAATCAATTGAGTGCCGGACAAACTTTATCATAGAACCCATTCGTGACAGAATATTCGTAGCCGTGACCGTGGTAGTTTCAGGTATCTAAGCTAATTATATAAATAGAGCTGCGTTCAACTTTGATTGTGGCATGCAAGTGGCAGTTGCAGCGGCAAAACTGTATATATCTCTCGAATTGAAAACCAGCGTACATCTCAGTTTAAAAAATTAATTTACTTTCAACTTCCGGTCCAAATGATATAGATCTTGCATCCACTGGGCTTTATAAATGATATCTTTGTTGAGTACTTAAAATACTTGAGAGAGTGTGTATATATTTCGCACTTTGGCTTAGGTCAAAATCTGAACAAAAAGGTAAAATCGGCAATCCGAGAGGGGTTCGAAAATATTTAGCCTGACAAGATTTTCAAGAAATTTCTTCAAGGAACTATAAATCAAGGACAACTTTTTAGTAAGTTCATTTCTGACGAATAAAGTTTAAAAATAATTTAAAAAAAAAAAAGAATACGTAATTATAATTCCTTATATAAAATTTTCATGTGAAAAACTGAGTTTGATTTAATATACCTTTGATGAAATATTCGATATATTATCTATAAATGTCACATACGAGAAATTAAATCAATATTCTCCTGATGATCTTACTGATTTAGACGAGCGTGCTGCGGATTTATCAAATCAAACAGGCAGGAAATGGAGCCGACTCAACTCAACAAAGGCCGCGGTCATGCCGCACGTCTCCTCCTTCCATTCTGACGAGAAAGCGGCCAAGTGGGGCTCTGATTGTTAGTAGGAGCCCCATCTGTGAGGCGTATTCGAACTCCGAAATGCCGGATAAAATGCAGACGACGGTTAGCTTGTGTCACGAGCTGCGTTCAAACCAGTTTAAATAAACTGTTCCAACGAACTGCGAGTCTGAGCTCAGTTTACTTTAGCTATTTTTGGTGCGGAAATGGTATTGACGTGAGCACACTAGTAGTTAAATGAACGTTAAAAGTTTTTTAAATTGCAGGACACAATGGACAACGTATCTGTGTCGAAGGTATGCCATAATGAGTCATTACACTGGTTACAACCTGTTGCTGTTCTGACATAACCTTAACTCTATCCGAACTGAGCTAACGATATGTCAAAACAAATAGAGTATCCATAGTTTGGATTACGGTAGATTAAGTCTGAGTCCTTTTAAATCGTTACGGCATAGGATGGCTTGATACTATTTGCAAGTTGTGACGAGATCCCAATGAAATTATAATCTCTGCGGGCCTTAAACTTATTGTTAAATAACAAACGTAATAGCCGTCTTAGTTTTGAAACATACCTATTTACTGTGATCGCCCTGATTTTAGGGGGTATTTGCATTCCCAGGAAAACACAGGATTGGTGACAAAAAGAAAAAACCAACAAAACCTGTATTTTGCACCGAACCGTGGTATATTGCTTACAAAGAAGCATGGTCAATTATTCAAAGAGCCGCTGAGGTAGATTTATTTTTGCATACTAATTAGCTCTGACAATAATACATAGGCAGATAACTTGGATGTATTGAATCTATTTTATAGAACATAAATTCAAAAATGTTCACCAAACTTCTGGTGGATTTAAAGTTATATGCTTCAACGATAAATTATGATACATTATCTGGGGAAATACCTACAGCTATTTTACTTACAGGCAAGTACATGAAGTAGTTTGAACATAGTTTGGAATGGTGTGTAGCTAAATTAAATTAGAAATAATGGGCTTTAGAAGGTGATAAAACTGCATTTTTTTTCAGGTGTTAATTTACCTGACCATGCAACGCTGTTTAATTTATTGGCATATGAATTCAAAGATATTACCCAACATGTTGCAATTATACAGCGTAGAGACTCATACAACTTGAAAAATATGTTAGAAGAAACCGTATACCAACTAATGAATGGTTCTAAGGTGGGTCTGTCGATAGCCAATTTCGAGTTGCTCATTAACAATGATTCGATGACAAGTATTAAATATTTCACAGGATACGAGTCTGGATATGAAGAAATATCAATGCACCCCAAGTGTTCTAAATGCTTGGTATCAAGAAAGCAAATCAAAACAACCTTTACTAATAATCATTCCAGACTTTGAAAGTTTTTCTGCTGATATTTTGCAAGAATTTATTCTTATATTGAGGTAGATATATATGCTAGTTGCCTGAATGTAAAAATCACATTCTGATTGGTCACCGTGCGCTACCCGCTTTTTATTTTTGTTATTAATACTTTATTTTTCCCGTTATAGTGTTTATTCAAAAAAGATTGATTTTATTTTGATTTTCGGAGTGGCAACAGCTTTGCACGCTGTTCACAGATCTTTGCCACATCACGTAACGTCTAAGTTGCAAGTTCAGGCAAGTTCCCCCTCCCCCTTCCTCACTTCTTGAATCTAATTTTGATAATGAATTTCATTTTGAATACTTAACACAGGTTTTTCAAGCTCAATCGCAGGTGAAAAGTCTTTCAGGTGTATTAGAAGGTACCGTACTTTCTACGGAAACTACTTTCAAATTAAGTGGACGGGCATTTCAGTTACTCACAGATATATTTCTGTTCTATGATTTTTCCGTCCGCGGATTTTTGGAAGGGTACAAGGTGAGCGATAGCGAAAATCAAATAAATGTGACTTTTACGCGGCAAGGCTGACGGAGCTGGATTGCAGACAAAGTAACGTAGGCATCGGAATTCATTCGGAATTATAGCAGTGAATTTTAAATTTATTTATAATGTGACGTAAATTTTTTGTGAATCCAGTTGTAACTCGAATTAGAATTTTGGTAATAATAAGTAAATTTTGTAATATATATCTATTGTATTCGCGGATGCAGCATCTGATCGTAATTCAGTTTTATTTCTGAAACGGCTGTGCTAAAGTTCGGTTTAATGGAAAACGATTTCAAATCTATTACCTCAGTCTTGTTGAATAATTCACGGTTCTCATTACACGCATATTATGGATATCAATCATAATAACTGAACGTATTCATAATTAGACGTTGTGAACACGTAACAGAGGCGTGTACCATTATTTAATGAATTCACATGGTGATGTAAGTATTTTGGAATAAACCTGCAATTGATTTTGGTTTTGCTTAAATAGCATGTAATTTTTAGCTATGTATGATGGAACATTTTCACGGAAATAACATCAATGCTTTATGCTGTAATAAAAAAGATGAAATAAAATCCAAAATATCCACATTAACGAGCGCAGATTTGAAAGAGATCATGAAACTGAATTCCGTCGCCAAATACATCCAGGAATTACCAAAAGACAAACGCGAATCTTTACAAGACAATGAGTTTAAGGTATTATACAATCATCACGTAGGCATATCAGAGTTTATTTATTCTTCCTTCTAGCATATCAATGACAATAAGTAACCGAAATTTTTATTTCTTGCGTAGGAGTTGCTTTTGACATTGATAAATCAGATATTCGAGTTTGCATCGACATTTCAAACATTTCTAAAATGTTTGCATCACGTTACTTCGGATCTTCCAAATGCCCCACTGGGTAAACAAGTGAGTTTTTATTTCTAGGTATTATGTTATGCGAAATTCCAAATCCACCTGCGATAAAAAGACCAACACAGAAGATGTGTTTCTTCAATTTCAGCTGAGAGAAATGTATGCCAAAGCAGTAAGCTGTTCTATAACCGATTCTCAGGAGTACAAGGATTGCTTGCAGTTTTTGGGTTTCATTTCTAAAGAAGAACTACTCCAGAAACTAGGATCGATGGTAAATATAATCGAAAACTCGGGGGTTGCTGACGTATTGGAGGATGTTAAACTGAGTCTAAGCAAACATCGAGATGCTATCAGAGATGCGAACTTGGAAATAGTTCGAGAGACTACCGAACTCGATATAGGAAATGAAAAATTAAACCGATTTCAGTTGAAAGAGGTAGGAACCAAATCAAATGGTATGCCTATAGTAAATCTATCTACAACTTACGTGCTATTGCCAAATACTATTTGTAAATCACTCAACATTTCCCGGGCTCTGCAGTTATTTTGGAGAAACCCCATAGATGCTCGAGCCTTTGATAAACTCGAGGATAAAATAGATTTGTAGATGAATAACTCACATCATGTACGCTAATTCAATTAATGGAATTCGGATGGTGCAGTTTGTTATATTTTACGGGGATTATATTAGTGGAAAACGACCGCCACAGTGTACGCGAGTAATTGTTGTTTCGATCGTCATTAATCGATTGTTTACGGGAAAACGGCTGGAGAGATTACGGTCGAGTTGTTATTGGATTCCTCAGTTTTCGCGTATGTATGTTACACATATGCTATAGATGATGGAAAATCATTGGGTTTGATAGCATAGTTATTGACTGTTCGATTACACACTTTTCCGCTGTGCGTTTGTCACACACGGACTTTATGGCACCTGTGTATGATCGAAGGGTTAATCAATTTTCAAACCAATTTATTCAAGGTAACGAAGCTGGATATACAATCACTTAAATTTTAGCGGAAATATTTTAAATCCAGTACTATTCTAAATAGAAATAAATGTTCATTAGATTTGTCTTCAATTACGGATACGATTAGGTTGCCCGATGGGTTTGGTTGTTATTAATTATTTCACGTATCGCCGGCCACCAATCAATGTAATTACTAATTACTAGTGTCGAAATTACACCGAAAGTTGAAATTATGATATTTTTCGTGTCCCCCACGCTAATATGATGTAGTAAAATTGGTGAGCCGATTAATTATTTTCTGAATCGATTAGCACCGATGGTAGAATAATCGCGTTCGCTTGTAAAAAAATAAAAAATAAAAATAAAATAATAAAACACAAAACTAGAACTGTAGGACTCGTTTTTACTTACAGAAACTACTAGAAATGTCTAAAAAGCACTCAATCTCGCCCTATAAGAGAGCCCAATTAAATCTGATTGACTATTTGGACCAGAAAATCTTCTCAGTTTATTTGAAAAATCCAATTCTTTTACCTGCCAATGAAATATTTTTCTTTGGCGATGGAAACGCTGTGAAACATCACATTGTCGGCTCTCCACGTGCCGCCATCCACACAGGTTTAAATAACCCGCAAGCATATCTGGACGTAAGTGAAATCTTTCTTAGAAAAAAAATACACAGAGATAAAATCATTCCTCGACTGATCATATAATTTTCTGCTCACTTTCTGCCGCATTATTTTCGGTCTTTAACTACAGTTAATAATCGTTAGTTCTGTTTAAATTTCCAGTGTTCCTGCTGCACTTTAAACAACGAACAATCAATCCTCACCACTCTACCCGACTTGAGCATTATTTACAAGCTTCATTTGGAATGTGGAAGGCTCATTAACATGTACGACTGGCTGCAGGTAATAGCGATACCAATATTCAATCAATTATACTCATGCGTGTGCTCGATTGGATCACTTTCTCCCCTTTTTTCCTATTGAAACCGTGTATCCGATGATTGTCACGTTTCGGTGGATTCAGCAAACTTCCTGCATACCACGTCATCGCATCGCACGGAACATTTTTTGATGTCATCGAACACCAATGGCACGATGGAATATTCCATGTGATTATAAATCGATTGGATATATAATAATCCATTAATTGCCTTCCTGTCGTGACGTTCTAGGCTTTCTTAACCATCGTGTGTCCAGAGATATCGGGAGGGGAGCAACGCGAAGTCGATCCAGAGCTGCAGTATCCTTATGCAATTCAAGTACGGACTTAGAGTATATTTTTGTTTTATCTTCAACGTAAGTAGTGGGAAAACTTTTGCTGTGAAGTTGATTCCTTGACACAATTCACTCAGAGCACGGTTTACTCGCGCAGTGGCGGAACTACAGTTTCTAGGATTCATCAAAACCTCGAGAAAAAAGACTGATCACGTTATGCGACTCACTTGGGGATGCAGTTAACTTTAATAACTTCAAAGTGTTTAGAATTGTACATTTTATGCTGTTTCTTGCCACAATAAAAATCTCATTTTTCATCAATTTGACACTCCATTTAATCCACCCCCCTTCTTCTCTAGAAAAATAAAAAAACAAAAACCGTTCATGCACTTGGAAAATAATTACGAGACTAGGAATTTCGTTAAATTGCCGAGTCCAGTGGAAATTTTTTATTCACGGATCATTTCCGTTGGTATTTTTGTACGCCGGTCACGTAGATTTTTTTTTTTTTTTTCTCGCAGTTTTTACGATTTCACGGTTGCAGCGCGGAAAATGCACAGCACGTATTGCTGGCGTATAATAACAAAAAATATGCGTCCGAATAAACCCGGCGGTGATTTTATTAACAGGTAAACCAACCTGGGATCGCTTTCTGATAGCTGCAGCGATTTTTAGAGGCGTATAAATGTTAATTAAAGTGAAAATTTACTGATGTCAATGGGAAATCATGTACATGACGCTGTAAAGTAATATTAATCGATTTTTAATCATCTATTTATTTATTCTTTCAAATTGGAAACTTATTTGAACCGTATGTTGGACGAGTTTTCGTCATCTTTTTCAAAATACCTTTTCGGTATAAGTCAATGGAATAATTTCTTACGGCTGTATATAAGATAAGAGCGATCACTCGGGTATCGATTCAGAGCATTGCGCGGCTGTTAGAAAAATTCGAAAAAACGTTGTGCCACTTCCCTAATTTTGTCGTATGCGAATCTTGAAACAAAACCAATGTTTCAAGATACGATGAACTTTTACGAGCATTGCGCGAGCGATTGATTTTAATGATGACGTAGTGTCTTGTGATCTAAGAATCTCGAGGATTCGAGTTTACTTAAATCTTGCGAAACAATCGGGCTAACCCCCTGATAAGGAATTTCAAGTATTCAACTGCTAAAGTTTAATTAACTCGAGGGTAACGACTAAATGGCTCCTAAAATTCGTAGCTAGGGGTCCATCTGTATAGGCTGAAAAGGTAAGGCTATACTATATATGTATGTATATATATATATATAGGACCTGCGTGGAATTACATTCAGGAAATTAATCCAGAGAAAACGATCATATCTCCGCCTACATGAACTTACATTCTCGATGTATATACCCAGAATTCGAAGCTAATATACAAGCTGGACTATACTATAAAATAACCAAAATATCGGTTTAGCCATAACCGACCACCAACTTAGACTAAATTCACAGAAATTGAATACCCTAAATTCCACTCGGTTATCTATTATTGAAATAACTTGTGCTTAGCGAATTTACATAACCTGATTGACAGACTGGTATGTAATATTGGAATAGAAAATTTATTTAGATTGCGAAAGTCGTATGGGGGGTCAGCGGTGTCCACATAAAACATGTAGACGGTCTACGGCGACATGACAGTCTCTCAAAGAAAATCCCCTCAAATTCAGATCGTATCTATTCAGCCTTCACATAATGCAAACCGCATGTAAGAGCTTTGACAAATAAAATAATAATGATCATAATAATCATAATAATAACAACAAAAAGAGACATGGTTCGGGGACGCAACGGATCTATACGCTATACCGCTGAATAATCTGTACCAAATCTCCCCGAGGGTACAACAAAAGAACTGGGCTAGCATTCTGCCACCGTAGGGAGCTCGCCTATGCAGATTTTCGATGTGCAGCATCAATATGCATCTCAGGCTCTAAATTATTCCGGCCTGCGCAGTCTTCCGGACTTCAGAGAATAACGGATGATATAGAGCTAGATATACACACAAATATCCATCTATATGGTTCCGTCCACGTGAAAAGAATGTGGCCAAACAATCTCGTTTCTCCTAACTTTGAAAAAATGTTTCCCTAGTGAGTACATACGCAAGTGTTTGTGTAAGATTTTAGATTCTATGAAATTACCTAATGGTTTCGATATACAGCAGTTCAAAGTTAGCCAATGACGTGATATTCGCTGAAATCGCGTTTTCCAATTTCAAATTGACCAAAAAAGCAAAGATAAAGAAAACTCAACATACATCTTTCGTAGGCGAATTTCCCGTTCCATTCGAGAAAATTATGATCTTGATCTTTTATATGACCTTTTAGAAGAAAATATCCTGAAAACAAAATATACTGAGGACAAATATCCGGATATTTTGTTCAGAAAATTAAATTCACACCAACACTCGGAGGTACTAAGAGAACATTTCCTCAAAGTTTGGAGAAATTTTTATTTTTAACTAGGTACGTTTCACGTGGGTGAACCGCCGCATGTATATTACATATAGTGGAGAATGAATCGTTGAGTAGCGATGACTGATCCGACCTCACATCGCATATCTTGAACAAAATTCTTCTACCTGCCAAGTAGAAGAATTGATGCAGCGTGAGCAAGGGATCTTGCATAGTTTGCATATCGGGCAGACACCGAATTGACTTTGATGGAGGAAGTGATTGGTTCGAGGTTGACGTTGTCGAGAGTCTTTTTGACGGATTAGAGCAATTTGGGTCATCCTTTCCAGAATACTTGAAATTGATCTTGAAGCTCCGATAACTTTCTTTATACCCTTTTCTGGATCCGTGCGAATATTCGCGCAAAAATACCACACATATATATATCCGATGAATTTCTCAACATAAATATCTGCAGTGGAAAAATGATGGTGAAATATGGTGTAAGTAAACTACATGTGACTGGATTTCTATCGTCGAGCTCAAAGTTAGTCGCTCTGGTAATCTGGTAACAGGGGCGATGAATTCCACAGAGAACTATATCACAATGTCTCTCAGAAGACGAACGAGAATTGGATATAAGACTCTGCAGAGCTGGGGTGATAAAAGGTCAAACAGACTTCATTGCGAGTAATTAACTTCATCAAGGATCACTTCGAATTAAACTAATCTGCACTCATTACGGTGCATACTATCCACTGGCAAAGTAAAACAGCTGAATGAAGTTCGTTTCAAAAACCAATTAAAAGTCTCGAGGGACCTAATTTTTTTTTTCCTTGAAAATGTTGTTTAAATGGTTCAATAATACTAAGAACCAATTTCTTTCTTCAAAATTCATGAAAAGTTTCGTGTAAAGTGTACAGAATTTAAGAAAACCTCGGTGTTCACTTTTTTCACAGAAACATTTGGCGAAAAATAAATCCCTCGAGATCCTGCATAACTTTTAATAACTTTTTTTATGACGCATCGAAAAAAAAATGTAAAAATTATCGATTCCTCAAATGAATATTAACTACTCGAAATTTTGTCTTATTTTGACTGTTTTGAACGCTCGAAAAAATTGTACATCGAAATACATAAAGATGAAATTTCTCGAATTTTGCGGTCATTGTTAACAGATAAAAGTGGTACTGATCTTCAATACATATATGAACGAAACCAGTGGTCTCCATTTTTTTCCCTTTGCTATAGATGTAAGTAAAAGCTCAAGGTTCTTGCAACGTGGACTTAGCCTCGGGCTCAGAGAAGACTTTAGGTCTGCCCTCAACAACGTCCTCCAAGATCCTATCGTACAGCGTAACTCTGGAGAAAAGGAGTAGACTATAAGCCGGGTTTCAACCAGGGTACCGTAGTCTGCAAAATTTTCCTGCGTTTGGCAACCCGCTTCAGAGATTCAAAACTCATTTGTTCCGCGACAAAATTACCGTTCTAATTCGATGCCCACGGGGTCGATGTCATGCAGGTATAACAAGCTAATATAGGTACTAATAATAATAATATAGGCTAATATAGGTATTCATTCATGGCTACTCAATTTTAATTAAAGAAAAATTTTCACCGATAAGCTACTTAGAATAAATGATACTGGAAAGCGAGCTGTACAGTATAAAGTACATCGCGAGGAACACTCTTCACTTTTTTCGTTCATTTACAATATAACGTTTCTGCGGGCTGCGAAAGTAGATATTTCACCCCACGTTTTGTATACATGTACTGCGAAGACGATTTGTTTCGCGGAAGCAAAATTGTCTAATTAAAACTTCAAGCGGCGTTAAATGCATCGGTCAAAATGAGAAATGCTAGTAGTATCTGCAGATACGATATTGCAGTTCTTCCCCTCGGTATACCTACATTCCTTGTATACCTATAGCATAACGAATAAAAGCTGTATACACCTACGCGCGGAGGTAATAAATGAAACAAGCAAACGCAATGTATCTGCACAAAAGAATGCATAGAATCATAGATATAATATATCTATGATAGAATGTTATTCTCAGAAGATAATTCCATAGTGAAATGCAAAAGTCTCGCGAATTTCTACTATCCACTTAATTGAATGAACTTTATCGCGTGCAGTTATATTGTATACTAAAATATGCCAAGCTTATTTTCGAATTATGAAAAGCAAATGCTGCACGTACATAGGTTTCGAAGTATGTGTGAGTATTCGTTTTTTTTCTGAATAGTTGAGACATTCGGTTGAAATTTTTAAAAAGTTTTGCGGGATTAATTTCAGGCATTTGATATACGTACTGCAAAAGTATATGTTGACATTGCAGCGGTAGGTCGTCTAGATTGGTTTGTCAATCTCAATTTGTGGGCCGTAGCAGGTTCAGGTTGTGAATTGAAAATTGATCGACTCATCTCTACACGGTATCGGTAGCAAAGACAGATATATATTTAAGTGAAACTCGGAACGTTCGCCAATCTATATACACATATATACAGGCGAGTACAAACAATCAATTTACCAAAACGAAAGAGGCGTGGCGCGTAAGAGAAGGTTACCCTGGAATGCTTCAACCTTCTCGTTTGCGTGTATACCGATATACCATATCAAATCCCCCACTCAATTCTAAAACCTAACCTTAACTCAACGGCAATCCCTTTCCTATCCCTATTGGATCTTGTCAGCGTTATAGGCAAGAATGAAGTTCCCTGAGATTCGGAGGACTCGATTTCTCCCATGAGAATCGGCATTCAATTCCCGTGGACATTTGTCAACTGCAAAGTGATCTACACTACCATCTTTTTCCACCGTTGATGGTCCCCAAATGGTACGATTACGGTCATTCGGTTGCAAAATACTCGATTATTAAGCCATCCAAAAATTCTGGAAGTTTAATATGACCCTCGACGGCGTTTTGTGAGGTAGAGTTTCCAAATTATCTATATGTATTCCATCTTCGTAGTCGAGATCACCGGTAAAATTCCTCTCCGCAATCGTCCATTCATCAAGTTAACTGCAGTTTACTTGTAATTCTCTATACTTCCATTTTTGTCTCCGGACCCCGTACAATTCGTGGATTTTTTGCTCTCATATTACTGGTATATCACCCCTGTATTTAAAGGTCGTCGGAGTATATAGGCTATAAACAGTACCTATATACTTACATGTATATAGCTGTGTAATCAGCACGGTAAAATAGTTATAGGAGATGCTCCTTGAAGAATGTTTCAGTAATTGCATTCCTTGCCTTCCCCGTATCTCTTTCTTTAGGTAAAAGCGGGGAAAGGTTGTCGTACTGGAACGTTATACAAAATCTTAATTCATTTTGACGTAATTCTTGTGGTTCCCACGCGGTTATATTACCATGAATTTCGAAGGCATTTATAGCTCATAATATATCAATGCTCTGATATATCTCCTTATATAACTGACAATGAGTAAAAATCTAGCATTCTTTATTCAAATATTTTAGTGCTGAAACTTCCGATTTCTAACATGCTAGCATGTCCCGCGTGAAGAATTCTTGGAATCCAACGTATTTTTTGGATAATCACAACGCCCAATTATTCTGCATCCAAAGTTTGCAATGTCACCATGCAAAACTATATCATACAGAGAATTTACTGTCCATCGGAAAAAATTTAGCTCATACAGTATTCATGTATATCCACAAGGCATGTTTGCTCACATTTTTAAGATGTCAGATCGTGTCAGATGAATTGTTAACACTTGACGACTAGGATCCCGCGACGATCCTATTGGATGTATTCCTGTAGTAATGTGCTCCGTGTGTGACCGATATACGTGCAGAGTGCGAATAGATTTCTTGAATAGTCATTGTAGACAGGTGGTAAGGATTCCATCTTGGAGGAGTGAAGGATCCTTATAAGCGTGTAGAAGTGGTGAATCGGTCCCAAGAGGTTACGAGCGAATTCGTAAGAAAAAATTCTCATTTCAAATAGGTTAAATTTTTTTCTCTCACTCTTGAACTCTGACACAAAAATACAACTGGAATTCCATTGTAAATGAAAAGAAGAAAAATCTCAAAAGTGGTGTTACCTAGTTATAAACTACTCCTATACAACTTTGGTTTAAAACATGTTTTTATCCAACTAATCATCAACGAAATAATCGAACCTTCTGTGCTCGAAATAATATGCAACGGCGTATATCAAGTATCCATGTCAAGTACTCGGGTGTCGGGAGAATCTAGGTCTCTGGAGAAAAAAAGATAGATTTTGAAATTTTCTTTCATTTTATTTTTCGTAGAGAATCCGGCAAATGAGATTTCACAAGAGAGAATTACGTGAGAGATGTCCTCAGGGAAATATTACCTCTAACGAACACGGAGGTACACCTTATATAATAAAAAGGTAGATGCTCTTACATTATATCTATACGTGCTTATCAGAGATATAGTACAGAATGAAAACCTGCAGGTTACGATTCAAGAATATTTCTTAGACGCCGAGCGTATATCCATTTCTCAATAAGGGATAATATGAAAATGATAAAAACATATCTACCCCATTCTTACGAATGCATTCTTCACTTTTTCCGTGCAATAAAATCGCGTGCCGTCTATAGTGAGGATTACCAGGTGAATCAGACGAATCTGAAGAAACTACATTGCTCGACCTATACTTTCCTATAGAACGGTTCAATTTACCTAGTGGTCCAATATACCCTTATATTTCCCTTACATATTCCATGTGATAGATAGGTTTATGCATACAGGTACCTATACAGATCATATATATTTCTTCAATATTCTATGAATGCTGAATTGCCTCTGGGAATCACAGTGCTTGCACAGTAGGTCCCGCAATACCGTATGAGAGAAATTCGACTCAGTTGTTTTTCATAAATAACATATCAACAATAAAAAAAAATAAAACAAAATAAAAATTGGGGTTTGATTTTCATGTTACACCGACGTCAGTATATTACCAACTTTCTGCTAGAAAAAAAGAGTAGCCAGACCTGGTAGTAGCCAGCACCATGGAATACCGGCCAATTCGTTCAATTTTGACAAGTATTTCGAAGCCCTTGACTTGTTTCATTTTGACGATGAATTGGACAGCCAAGCGGATTCGGATGAGGGTGTGAATTAGCTATGAGAACCCGGCCGAATCGCAATATACTGGTTACACACGATCGACACGAGTGGTCAAAGAGTACTTGCCGATCATTGATAATCAGTATTTTTTTTTTGTTCTTTGTTTTTTTCAACGTGACGACAGCTGAAACAAACGCATTATGAATGTAAATGGGCATATTTCTTTTTCGTCTACGTCCTTTACGCGGGAAAAAGTTTTGCGCTTTAACCAGGATTCGGATGAGGGTGTGAATTAGCTATGAGAACCCGGCCGAATCGCAATATACTGGTTACACACGATCGACACGAGTGGTCAAAGAGTACTTGCCGATCATTGATAATCAGTATTTTTTTTTTGTTCTTTGTTTTTTTCAACGTGACGACAGCTGAAACAAACGCATTATGAATGTAAATGGGCATATTTCTTTTTCGTCTACGTCCTTTACGCGGGAAAAAGTTTTGCGCTTTAACCAGGATTGACATCTACTCGATTTCCAAGAAAAAGATTTCCTCCCCACACAAATCTTCAAGATCGTGTATAATATATATACTCAAGATGTAACCATACATGTGTCATTGGGAATTCTCAGATGAAAAGCCTGAGCGCGTATGCTCGGTAAAATTGGCCAATATATCACTCTTGTGACGCGTACGTATGTGTATATACTTATATACATAAGATATACCTATAGAAAATGCTTCGATAATGTCGATACAGAAAGCATGCAGCACCGGAAACCAGTGTACCGCTATCTACGCTTAAACTTCCGTCGGTTTTACTTGAATAACTTTTACACGCTTGACAAGAACATTACGACCCATGATTTTTCCACCTCCCATTTGATCTCCCTCTTCTGAATTGAATCAAGTCGCAATAATCGTTGTATGTACGTAATTGAGCAATCGAAAACGTGGAAGGTCGTCATAGGATAATAGTTACCTAGACCGAAAGTAAAGAAGGACGGTCCGACGCTATTTAAATAGCCAAGAATGTTCTCACTCAAACTCGCTGATTCTCCTATAAGGACCTTCCACGCGAAAGTACGGTACACGTACACATATTATACCTATAACTGTATGTACAACCAAGTTATAAAATGGAAGGTACAAAGCCACCGGCCGCCGCATAGATAACGTGAGTAATATGGGTGGGTGAAGGTCCAGGTTAGGTATGGAGTAGTCATACAGATATGTACATGGTATAGTGCGATATACCTATGGGTAAAGATAGGCACCGTGAAGCACGCGACTACAATGCGCTCTAGCTATTATAAGTTTTTGCAATTTTCAACGCAACTATTTCTCAGCATGAGTGTATATATATCAGGTGTATCTTTCATGCAGTCACTATACTATGTATGTATACTGTGGGGGTGCATGGGCCAGAGATATACGGGAGGGAAAAGCAATATCAACCACAACGCGAGGCGTGCGTTGCACTGAAAAAGAGGGTGGTACTATTTGTCCGTCACGGTGTCTCGTTGCAAACCCCATATACGCTATGTAGAGCTAGGATAGAAGTTCGTGCTGCAACACGGCTGTGGTCAGAGAGACTGGCTATGTACATACGTACTATATATGTATGCCAACCTAATATCTACCTACATACGGTACCACCGACTACTTGCTGTGCTGCTATGCAGCTACCACATGAAATTGTTCCGGGTGCCAAGTTTCTTGTTCAGTTGCGATTCACAAGCGGTGCAAATTCTCCACCTCTCTATGACCCGCGAGTCTGTTTCATAGTGTTTCGCGACGACTGGTGGGTGCCTCATAATATTTGACTTGGTTTTGCTCCATATCTCCAGTACTCAAACTTCAGTTCTAATATCCGTGTTCAACGAAATCAAACAAACAAGACCCTGCCATGCCTGTACAGATAGATACATGATATGGAACATTCTGCGCTAAATCCGGAGGTCCGTTAACCAACTCTGCGGACAAGTACGATTTATTGAATCACGATTCTCTTTCATTCTATAGGAATTACCGGAAACAATTACCTGTGATATTTTATAAATTTTTTCACGATTTTTCAACTCGAAAATATTCGTTAATAATTGACTTGCGACTTCGAAAACAAATCTTTCTAGTAATCGTCTCGAATCAACAAAAATTCGTTCTTCGAATATGACATCGAAAAATCCAATGGCAGTTGCCATAGCATATTCATTTTTCAACTCACAAACAGCATAAAAACAAAAACTTTAAGAAGAAAAAAAAAAAATTGTTTTAAAATGTTGAAAATATTAATGATAATAAGAAGAGATCATTCCTATCCCGTCGTAACCGGCGGTAAATCCAGGGCAGAGGTAGTCATATTTTATTCTCACATCAAGTCCAGCCCTCGGGGAAAAAGGCGAGGCTGTGGGGCTATAACGCAGGGGTGAAGGGCGGGAGACGAAAAGAAGAAACGAAATTACACCGTGCGAGGGTGGAACTATAGCTGAGCGCTGTGGAAACCGGGTAGGTATTTCAATACCTATACGTATCTATATAGGTAATAAGTATGTGTCTGTGTGTATTATGCATGATATTCTCGTCGACTATCATATTAGCATGAGCCAAAATCAATTCTAACGTAATTGTGCATGAATTACGTTAGTATCGAATATTATATGCTACAAACGTATACGAAAAAATTGAAGTAACGATTTAACTTTTTTCGCATCTAAGTCGGGTCTTTGCGATATCATTATTGATTTTTTTCTCTCGTGCATCAAGAATATATAAATACAGTTATTTGAGAGCTTATACTTGGTGACCCCGCAAAAGTTCATCGATGCGCGTGAGTCTTCGTTGCCATTCTGTGGGTAACGATATTATTTTCACGCATGAACAGTTTAACTGATTTCCATATGAGAAATAAACTATTAGACATCTCGAATGATAACAACCTCATGGAACAAAAATTACACGACCTACGCGCCTGCGTGTATCTGATGTTTTATACAACTTTCGCAAAAAAGTTCCCTTACATATCCTCCTACCCTTAGTAAGTACTGCTCAGCGACTCGCATTATATTTTCTTTTTCTTTCCTTTTTTCTTTTGTTTTGTATTTTGTATTTTTTTTTTTTTTTTTACTGCGCGGCTGCAATTTTCCTTCTCAGTATCCCTTACCTAAGAAGAACTTGTGTGTTGTATCACGGGGAGAACACACTTCGTCGTTCACTGATGTGTTGTTCACAATACGCATTCTCATCCGACCCCCTTCATCGTTCGTATCCAATAGGAGAAGTATTATAGACGAAGTGACGCGAGCCCCGAGTTTTTAGATACGTCGCGTGATGCTTTTGAAACCTAAAGAGCCGTTCTTTCGGTCTATAGAATATTGTTTTATTACGTACCGCAAGCAAGGTTGGTTTTGTTGCATCAGCCAATTTGGAAAATCTGAGGCTTCCTAAACCTCGTAACTCCGTGTGCAAGTGTGATACTCACTGAATGCGCGTGGTTGCCACCATCGATCTCACGTCTGCAGCTTCAGACTTCAAGATTTCAAGCTGAAGCATCACTCTTCAGTAACATACATCCAGTTGGTACTGCTGCTGCACTTGCAGCATTCACTGAAATTACGGGGTTGACTCACGGAGATAACTGGCCGTAGTTTGCGCACCTAAAGTAAATCAGACTAACCAAACTCATCTATAGCTAAGATACACTGGAGGGTTTGTTGGCCGAACTGGACAAACCAAAATCTTGCGAATGGAACGCAAGTTTCATACCCTATATATAACTAGAGTAATGTTCACGAGTTGTATCAATTGGAAGATAAATAATCTGAAGAGCCATTCAAATTGATCTGCATATTGACCTGTACACTGCAGGTCAAATATTGCTGTACAAATACATCGATGTAGGTATAGGGATAAACTTTTTCCAAGTGTGGAATTAATTTTCGGATATTTCACGTATTATCGGTCTTTCATTGTTATTGACATAGTTCTGTTTTGCTTGGTTTTATTTTGTGTGGAAAACGATCAACGCGACGTGTAATTCTTATCGTTGGGTAGAGGTAGCAGGACAACTTAGAATTTTTATAAGAATAAAGCATGACATTTTAAAGAAGTTGAAAGAAAACAATGTCGACGGAAGTGAGCAAGGTGGAAGTCTTCTAATTCGTTCACCTAGACGGGTATACAGGTAAGAGGTAAAATGATAAATTAGAGTAGGCGGAGGAAACACTTTTCTACCACAAAAACAACGCGCTTAAACTGCAAAATTATCAAACTTTCTCGACTAATTGTGAAACTTTCCGTAATATACAAAATCATTGGGATGAGGTACGGTGAACTGGCTGGAGGTTGTTGCACCTTGATGAGGTGAATATATGTATACGCATGTATACGTAAAATAGAGATACGATGGGAGAAGAACGAAAACTGCACCGCAAGGGTGTTCCGTTTGGCATCCGGCGATCGACTTTTATTCCAGCTTCGAAAATATCGATCTTTCTTATTATAATTGAATCTTTATCTAAATCGAAGTACGGATAGCTTCATTTTGAGCATCATCAAATCGTCTAACGGAATCGCATCTTTTACGACGTAATGCACTCAACAGATAGGAAGTTGGCCAAGATTGAGAGTTTCGAAGCCGGATATAACGTTCAGCGTCTAAGGAAAGTTTGCTCACGAATACAGGAAAAATGATGACGTAGTCGATATAAGAAAAGTTGACCTTCTTATCGTTCCAGCTCCGATTGACACCCCTTTTCCCTCTGTATATTATTCTAAGTTTTCATATTTGTTGGGAAGCGTGATGTGACTCATCGATATCCATTGTATGGGATTTTATCTCATTTCCGTTGTTCTTAAGACTATCAGTGCATGGGGTCTATACACGCCTGCAGGAAGTTCTCCATTTTTCAAGTTCGCAGTTCGCAGAGCAGCACGAGAATCAGAAGAGGGTGGTGTCTCAATATTTAACAACGATTTCGCTTCAAATCCTTGACCCTCGTGCCTTGACCGGATTCTCGAACGCCTTGATTCTTGCTAGAGCGAATTTATCGGCAACAATTAATTCTGCTTGACATATAACACGAAGCAAAATTAAAGAAAAAAAATTAAAAATAAATACCAGAATGAGAATATCGCGTGTAGTTCCTCGCGTAGACAAGATTTTGGAGTAGCGAACTACCAACGCGTTGATGCGAGCATGAAGGGTCGTTTTTTGATCAACTCTTTCACCCTCCGTATCGTACGATGAACGTCTGGATTTCCCCTTACCTGAGCGCAAAATGTGAGCGCTGAACATACAAGAGTTGAAATTACCGGACATAATGACTCTTATTTTTGCCTTGAAATTTTCTTCTCTTCCTCATTTATGTTTAAATAATAGTTGGACTGTTTGGACAGATCAATGAAACCATATTTTGTGTGCCGCAGATGTTGATCATCGTTCGTCGAATTTGTAAAGTGATTCGCTGACATGATTGTGAAATTTGTATTCCACCAGCTTCAATATTCATAAATCAACTACCACCACATGCAACGGCAATCTGTTGTATTCCAAACAACAAATTTATTGTATATGTGTTTCTAGTTTCCATAAGTGCAATACAGGTAGGTATTTTATGCGCGTAACTGTTCGAAACTTGACTCCCAGACTGTGCAGCATCAGAATCTTGAGTACTACGAACAATGAAGCCTCCATACCTTGACGTCTTGACACGTGATGCGTACCCTCCGTCTCAGTGTGACCTGACTGAGGCTAGCCACTTCAAATATTGAAGTTCCACACAAAGAGCTAAGTAGCCAAGTTGGCCATACCAACGTACACAACATATACATGTAAGTAATATGTTGAACGAAATTTTCACTTGAGTTCACCTTCGATCACACATTCACATTTGATTGCACGTTTAGTCTCGATGGTCGCCTGATTGATTATCTCCAATTGGATCACGAGATGTGTGAAGACTTTTTCTGTTTCCGAAGTTTCAGTCAGACGTACGTCATGATTATTGGTTCTATATACCTACCTATATTCCACATTCAGTGTCATCGACATTCTTCGAACTTTGCATCGTACTTCGGAAGACTTACTGGTATGTACCTGCTTTATAATTTTCGTGGAGAATGGAAGATTCTTGGAGTAGTTATTAAATGAAGCCTGCACCCACTTTTTAATAGGGATATTCTCTCTGTTTTGGCAGTACATTTTTGCTCGGTTTACTTTGACTTTTGTTGGCTTCTATAGATTTGAAGTTCCAATACGGGTACCTTGGGCCAACGTTAATTTTTCATCAAGAAAGCAAAGAGAAGGAAAAAGAAGTAAAGTTCGTTTGATTGCACGAAAACATCCTTAGGGGGGTTTCGCGCTACTTAATGAAGCGGGGTCAAACTACCCTCGACTAGTTTGACCGTGAAAGTAAATAAAGGTGCGGTAATATCTACCAGTTCGAATGAGGCCCTTGGTCACAAACGTCGTCAGCGAAGCGCGGGTCTCACCCTCTACGATGGAATTTCGATCTGACCTGACCTGACCTGACCCTGATCTCGCCCTCGCGGGGGGTACCATTCAACTTAGATTAAATATGAAGAAGATCTAATGAACGCTTTCCCTTCACTCTCTTGTCGGGTTCCCCTTTCGAATGCTCTTTCAAGACGGGTTGATAATAATGGAGGTAGGCCTAAGGATAAAATGGATGAATGGAAGAACGAGGGAACGGGGGCACGTCAACTTTTAAAGATCTTTGCTCACGTCTTAGCGCAAAAGCATAGCACATCTGTACCGCAAGCACGCACTATATTAATGGTTAAAAAAAAATGGAATCCATTCATCACCAATCACCGGCTACAGGGCATTTTTATCAAGTTGAAAAAAGACATCTTGATTCTTAGAAATAAACTAATTTCAAAAAGTAGTAACTTTAAAACCAAACATTATTCTTTCTACCCTCCTAATCTTCATCCAATATTCATCCGGAATTGGTTTCGATTAAGGGGATTCCTAGCCCTTTTAGTGTTTCTGAACACGACCGCTTGAATTCAGCTTGGGTGGAATTCAAGAGCAACAGCTTGATTCAGGGGTTGACAAGCATCGTCGATCACATACGCCTTCCAACTGTTACTTCTCTGGAATTCTTCCTGAGCTCGATCCCTTTTTCATTCGCAATTTTCACGTATAACGGCCCGTATTCGTTTGGGGTATAACTTCGTCTGACCTTCTGCCTTGGTCCCGGTTTAGGCCGTGCCTACAAACTAGACGAAAGCTAAAGGGGTCTTCTTGTGAGTCCCTCTCACGTTCATCACTTGGCCCGAGTGTTTTCGATCAGTGCCGGTGATCGATGACTGAAAATTAGATGAGTCGCCCCTCGCGACCACCGCCTCGTGGCCACGCTCGACCCTAGAGATTTGTCGAGGGTGGCTCTAGGTGCGGAGGTGGTGCCAGAGGTGGACCGCATGCAATTAAATTCTCCCTCGGGAACAGCGAAGGGAGAGTCCTATACCTCAGGATTGATGGGTATCCGCTAATCAATTCTCTAATTGAAATTAGCGATGAGACTTGCATGGAAGTTTCGAACTTGCTCGCTGTTCACGTATCGGAATTATCATGAATTCGTGCGACCCGCATTTGAAGTGCGCTCTTTTTCCCCCGCTAATTTTGGATTAGTAATCCGAATCAGAACACATCGGTTATTGTTGCAACGAAATCCGTTAAAATTTTCATAGGATTAGAATTCTACTGCAAATTTCAGTGTTTCCTTAAATTCATATGCCTTACGCATTGTCACTCGGTATACCTATACACTGTTCCGGTGCATTTTGAGCTTAGCCATTCCAGTTTGACGACATCTCTCTTAAGTCGTAAGAGTGAGTGAGCATACTTAGGTGTCCTCCTACACCGAGGATAACCCGTTAAATGCAACAGTGCCTCGAGGCAAGTTTACAGTCCTGTTGTGACACGTTAGTCTGTTTAGTCCCTGACATCGTTAACCCTCACCCAAATTCCTGGAGAGTACAATCCTCAGACGGGCGAGGACGGAGAAGGGCGAGATGCTATTTCTCCTGGATTATAGATTACCACGAATAGCATCTCGCCGAAAATGTTATTTTAGCCCAAGTTACCTAATTACTTAATAGTGACTTCACCGTTTTGCTGCTGAAAAGCCTAGAATTATGTATATGCAGCGAAGTTATGAATAGTTAATCACGGATTGATCAATTATCAATCCATCAATTATTACATAATAGTTACTCACACATATGATAGAGGACCAGGTCATCGGTGCTGCCGTTGTACTTTTGGAACGCTTTGTTTGTTGGTGCAAAAACGGTAACTTGCCTGAAGGAAAGAGTATTGTTGGCGATTTGATTTGATTCCAATAGTTGATAAAACTGCAACAAACGAAAAAGTTGTCTTAATAAATACGTGGGTATAATTAGTGTACATCATTAACATTCGATATTGAATAATATCTTTCAGAAATTGATTGCTTGATAATACATCTCTGCTTTGACTCAAATATGGTGGAAAATAACTTCGATGAACTTGAATTTATTTGGCAATTAGTTATCACCGACATTGGGCTTGGCACGCACATCGGTAGCAGCGCCTTCATTAGCATAGTCCCACGGCGTTAATAAATTTGTTTTGTAATAAAAAGAAAGATGAAGAACAAAAAAAAATGCGTAGCGAGACTCGGTTCCGATTCAGTTTTAATTCAAGGACGGATATCTTCGTTTCAACGAAACAGGCGTGAAAAGTTAATTATGTCGCTGTAACAATTACGTGTATTTAAATTCAGAGGAACTTTGGCAGCTCAAGTTGCCGCTTACAATTACAGCATAGAGTCTGTACAACTGAAAATATCGAAATCAGCAATCTGTACAAAGGAAAAAATAAGAATCGAGGAGACAATGAAAAGAAAAACAAATTTGACAAGTTATCAATGTTCTGCCATAGGGAAGATATTTAGCGCAAGAAAATTGGCAATTCCAACTGTGTTCAATCTAAGGTGGAACACCATAGCATCGGCTGATTTAGTAGATACGCTCAACGTTACCAAATTAAAATCAGTCGCTTTCTTCAAAAATGTTACCCATTTTACACTTCGGTTCACTTCAGCAGGTATATACGTATAATATATATATATATATATATATATATATATATATATATATATATATATATATATATATATTTATATACATGCATCTATCTGTATATAATGTATATAGCTATATATTTTTATATAGCTTATATACATTATATAAGCTATACTGCAACACATCCAAAGACGAGTTCATGAGTTTAATCAGCTCAAGTAATAGACAGAACTTTCAGCTTTCATTAATTCACAGTTTAGAGAATTAGCAAAATTCGTGAAAATCAACACGCTTCTTCTCAACGTTCCGTAAATGAGACGTCAAGGACAGAAAGTAGTGACAATCAGGTTTTGTAACACCGATAGTCTTTGTCACTGCAGGACATTTGTAATGGCTGTCGTTAGTTGACATGAAAAGGAAGAAAAAGCTGTTCAACATTGGACGATCTTTTTTGCCAGTTTCCAATTTTTTTCAGCATCTTATGCTTATTTTATCTATTTATTTTTTTTAAATTTTTTTAGCTCGTAATCGAAATCTATTTGAACAAAAAAAAAATTTTGTTTTAAAAACGGAGCCTCGACCTCAAAAAAAAAGGATTATTCCGAAAAGGTGGCTATATCAGTGCAACCCGTCACGTCCGCGTGGTGGCGTAAACTCGACCGAAAAGGTTTTAATATTTGTCACCCATGTATATGTCTATACTGCACGTTAAAATTATCGTCCTTTGATCTTCTGACAAGGGATAGGAGGGCCCTTATCCGAACCCCCGTAGAGTCGCGTTATCTATGCTTGACACGTAGAGTAGGTATAACAAGAATCCTTGCAAACTGACAATGAGCTAAGAAGTTGGGGTGAACATGCGACTGGTGGATTAACAATAAATATGTTATACGTATAAATATGTATTTGTATACCTTATACACCCAACTCTCTATCTGGGCAGATATCATACCGTATTGTATGCACAATCAGTTTCACCTGGTGGAAGTCGAAAGCACGTTGGATAGATGCATAAATCTCATTGTCATTGATAGAGAATATATTGTATGGTACACATACATAACATATGGGGATTGTGTATCCTGTATACAGAAAATATATCTCAGATTTCTGCTCTTGAGATCATATGGTGGTTGCCAACGTGGTTTCCATGGGTATATACCACACATAGCAACTACCTATATGAGAAAACGTGGATTACAATACACAGAATGTATTTTGTTACACCGTTGAAAACGTCTGCGGCGATACGTATAAAGTTTTTCGATGTTCAAGTGTGTAAGATATCGAGATGTGTTTCACGTATTCAATATAAGAGCTTTTACTGCCCACCATTGACGTATCGAGCATTTATTATACACAATGCAGCATTCAACGACGAATAAGATGCGTAGTTATATCCATACGAGCGTAGAGCGCATCCTCTTTATCTGACCTGCAGGGCATTTTCCGCCACGTTACTCGCGCCGTTGCAGTGCCGCACGTACCGACAGCCGACTTTTCTTCGGTATTGGCTTCATGCCGCACAGGGAATTACACCGCACCAAAGTATTCCGTTATCGAACTCCAGCTGTAAGAGACGGCAAAATAATACTCGGTAATTTTTTGCTCTCTAACTTTGACTGTAGCAAGTTGAAAAGATAAATACTGCAGTGGAGATGGCTGGGGAAAACTGACTTTTCTACTTCGATTCATTTCGAATACGTCGTCCACATAATAATTTGCTTGGGAAGAATATTCCAAAGTATACGTATTGCATTGTGAGTGCGTGGTCAAATGTATGCACGTATTATTATAAAAAAAAGAAGGTCGTTAAATTAAAAGAGAGGAAAAAACAATATATTTAATGACAGACAAAAACTCGAGCAAAGCAAGAAGACCGATGCGGATCGGTTTCCTGATATCTTTTCCGTCGGGGATTTCCCGAGCATAAGTTAAGTTATATAGCGCAGCTTGCTCATTTCGAAATTCTTATATGCTTTTTCGTTGCGCCCGTGCCGCCTGCAGGAATGCGAGACCAACATCTAGCACCGAAACTGCGTCACATCCGCTTTGTCCCCCAGCTTTCATATCCATCCGAACATCCGTTGCAGAGACTCTTCGCTCTACACCCTCTGGTTTTATCCCGTTCCAAAATCCTGGAGCAAAGGAACTAGCCCCTATATATATATATATATATATATAGAAGAGGAGACAACCGCGTATCGCGTCGCGGCGACCCTCGCGTGTCCTGAGCATAAATTCTCATTTTCTCTGTGCGGAAAAGAGCTCCCCCGCCACGTCGCTCTTTTATTTATTTGTATTCATTTTTTTTTTTTTTTGTTGTTTCGTAGCGGCACAAGAGCCGCTTTTGTTCGTCTTCTTAACTCTGTGTATGTATCAGATATATGACCTGTGTGTACATCTCATTTGATAGCATCCGTTGAAAAACTTGGAGTTCTGAGAGCATCCCCTAGAGTTCCATAGTTCCTTACAAGTTGAATCAATAGTTCTGCAATTTTTGACCCTGGAAATCATTTTCGAAAAAATGAGATGCCAACGACCGGAACCTAGCATCTCATTCGTTAGTATCCCTTGAAACGCAACATGTTTCAGTAATATTCGATAGAGTTCTGTAGTTCTACAGTACCAGACAGCTTTCATGGATGATGTTGTAAAAATGAGATTAAAATAAAAAGAAGCAAGCGAACAGAACTCATTACAAAATAGCCCTTCGATACCGCTGGAGTTGAGATGCTGAGTCGCTTCCGTCTGGGAAATGAGACAAAACGCGTGAATTCCTACGGCTTTCAATACAGACTGGTAAGTGACGGAGAGTTCTGGCCTCTGAGACCATTGGAATCGATTGGTTATATCATCTTCCACGACCGCTCTGTCTCCTAGAGTTGTACACAGTCACGTGAAATGAGAAACGCACCTAAATAATAACGCCGGTGAACATTGTACCAACGTCAAATTTTTTTTTTTAATTTTGATGTATTTTTTTTTCCGTCATTTTGAGCATTTTTTGTATTTTTTCTTTTGTATTTTTTTATATTGTTTTTTTTTCAATTTCAACATTTTTTTTTCACATTTGCATTAATTTTATAGTTTTTATTATCTGTATCATCATTTTCCATTATTTTTATCATTTTTGAAATTGAAACAAAAACATTTGACGTTGGTACAATGTTTACCAACGTTATTATTTAGGTTTGTTTCTCGTTTCACGTGACTGTGTACAACTCTAGGAGACAGAGCGGTCGTGGAAGATGATATAAACAATCGATTTCAATGGTCTCAGAAGCCAGAACTCTCCGTCACTTACCAGTCTGTGTTGAAAGCCGTAGGAATTCACGCGTTTTGTCTCATTTCCCAGACGGAAGCGACTCAGCATCTCAACTCCAGCGGTATCGAAGGGCTATTTTGTAATGAGTTCTGTTCGCTTGCTTCTTTTTATTTTAATCTCATTTTTACAACATCATCCATGAAAGCTGTCTGGTACTGTAGAACTACAGAACTCTATCGAATATTACTGAAACATGTTGC
Organism: Athalia circularis; assembly: GCA_963978495.1. NCBI lineage: Eukaryota > Metazoa > Arthropoda > Insecta > Hymenoptera > Athaliidae > Athalia > Athalia circularis. Next base: position 19,692,192 of record OZ021700.1, read on the forward strand.
GTTTCAAGGGATACTAACGAATGAGATGCTAGGTTCCGGTCGTTGGCATCTCATTTTTTCGAAAATGATTTCCAGGGTCAAAAATTGCAGAACTATTGATTCAACTTGTAAGGAACTATGGAACTCTAGGGGATGCTCTCAGAACTCCAAGTTTTTCAACGGATGCTATCAAATGAGATGCTAGGTTCACACAGGTGGATATATGATCGTTTGCACAGGTTGTATGAATTTCTTTTTATATCGTCGTCGTATTGTACGGAAGTCTAAATTCGGTGACGCGGGGGAGGGTTTCCCGTACCTCCCTTGATTTTTTCTCTTTTTTTTTCCTTTCCCCATGGATATGTAGATTGTTATGGAGAATGGAAGGCCGTAGAATATATCCTTGCACTTTCATCGCGCAACGATATTTACCGATTCAAAGCACGACCAAGCCAATGAATTTTGAGACCCTCTATCCATATACGAGCTCTGAAGGGAGGATTCCGAGTCGGCCACAAACTCGACTGGCTACGCCTATACAACAACGACAAACACTTCTCTGCTCTGGTGACGATGCCACGCTTTGGTTTCAGCACGATCTCCATAGGTATACGGTACTGTTAGCAAGCCTGCCTCGTCTGCAACCCTTTGTGGCAGATTAGCTGATTTCATGCTGTTGCAGGCCGCGTTGGATTCTCTCGCTTCAATCTCGGCACGTTCGAGATGCTACCTAGAGGTCAGCAGGGTTCATCATAAGGTATAGCACGATACGAGGGCTCAAGAAAACTAGCCGGTTTGACGGCCGGGTCGAATGATTTTCATTACATCTGCAAAAATTTATAGAAGCCGATCAGCGATTTCCAATCTGAAACTCGGTTGTGAAATTCTGAGCAAATTCATAATATGCTATCATAGGATTGGGATTCATTTGGGATTTAGTTGGGAATAATTTTCACCATAGAAATGAATGTCCAATTTTTTACTAAATTATATAATTATTTTTTATAAATTATTATTACAATTTCTAAATGGAAAAATTGTTTTTGATTCAGAAGTAGTATATGGGCAATTCCACGTCAGACCGGACGGATTCAGCGATTTTTTGACCTCGTATTTTTTAAATCAAACGAAACTGTTTTCGCGTATTATATACGCAAAAAGAGCCGATACGTATTCCGGCATTCGTCCGAAATATTGTTTTTTCAAAAGTTACAAAATATTCAATTTTGATGCAAAATGAGCGCACGGTAAGCTTCAAAAATTAATATCTCCGGTTCTATTTGACGTAGAAAGAGGATTGACAGCGCATTTTGAAGGTGAAATAATAAGGTTTGAGAAAAAAATTTATTCACCCGGAAATCATTGAAAATTCTAATTGTTATCAACAAATGAAATGTTTAATAATTTTTTACCATGGAAAGAGCCATTTTTAAAATTCTGAAAAAAATATGTCCAGATACCTCATTCAATTCTGAATAGAGACAAAAATTTTCTTTCATGGAGGTTTGATGGAGTCTATTTTTTATTGAATTATTTATCGGTTGCTGTGTCGCGCCGGGCCCGATCGCACCGCGCGCGACTCATAGCGTAGCACCTGAGAGCGCCTTCATCACTTCGGAACCATTCGGATCCCACAGTAAATGGTTCCGAAATGATCGCGCGCGGTGCGATTAGGCCCGGCGCGACACAGCGACTGATAAATAATTCTATAAAAAATAGACTCCGTCAAACCTCCATGAAAAAAAAAATTTTCTCTATTCAGAATTGAATGAGGAATCCGAAAATATTTTTGTCAGAATTTTAAAAATGGCTCTCTCCATGGTAAAAAATCATTAAACATTTCATTTGTTAATAACAATTACAATTATCGATAATTTCCAGGTGAATAAATTTTTTTCTCAAACCTTATTCTTTCACCTTTAAAATGCGCTGTCAATCATCTTTCTACGACAAATAGAACCGAAGATATTAATTTTTGAAGCTTAGCGGGCGTCATTTTGCATCAAAATTGAATGTTTTGTAACTTTTGAAAAAACAATATTTCGGACGAATGCCGGAATACGTGTCGGCTCTTTTTGCGTATATAATACACGAAAAAAGTTTCGTTTGATTTAAAAAATAGGCGGTCATTTTTTGTCCGGTCTGACGTGAAATTGCCCATATACCACTATATGTATATCATGACGTATATCGTGTATATAAGGTAACAAGATCTCCATTGTTTCATATCACAGTTAAATGGGTATCCGTCCGTTATTTATCTTTTGGCATCATCAGAGGTACTGATCCTTCTGACTCTTAAAAAGTGGTTTCCGTATTTTTCTCTCTTCATCCCTGTTCCTATTATTATTGTTTTTTTCCCCCCGACTCTATTCGCATTTTTATTTGCAACGTTCCCATTCTCTTTCATTCATTTCTCTATTTTTTCAACTATTTTTTTTATTTATTTTTCCTTACTTTCCTTATTTATTTATTTTCTTTGGTTGATTTTTTTCCTCTCTTCTTTTGGCTCTCTCTCAAACCTCCTGCAAAGGGCTCCATTAGCTGGGTGAGCCATTAGCCGCTTCGAATCCCGAGGACGTTGTTTTTGTTTTATTTTTTATTTTTTTTCTCTCCTTATACAGGGCTGAAAGTTCTCTACAGCAGAAATATATAAAAACGAAAGAATAGGGAGAAAGACAGATGAACAAAGTAGTGCAACCGTCGCGAGGTCGCGGATATTCCGTTTTTCGAATGGACTCAAGTTAGGCTAACTTATCAGGGTTCTTGGCAACGAACTAACAACGCCCAAATTGTATCGCGTACTACATCTTATATCTAATGAGTTACAGAGGATGATAAGTTAAGTATTTCAATTATTTCTAGGTCTGGATTTGAAATCCTCGTTTTTCGCGAACAGTTTATGCTGCGCACGACAAATGTGTTACGTTCCGGCTCTGTTTCATGGAATTCGGAATCGTACATAACGATACAAGCAAAAATATCGGACTGCAAACTATATGTAAGGGCATTTCAGTTTTGCAGACTGGCAGGAGTGGTTATTGAGTATATTGAAAAGGAGTGTCGGCTGTGATTACAGCGATAAGAAAGTGATTCTCCAAACTGTAAATGTAAAAGAAGAAAAGGAGAAAAGGAGAAAAAAGAGGGGAAAAGGCGTGGAAGGTCTCAGCTATAATGGCCATTAGATTAATCTTTGGGGTAATAAAATTCGAAGTATAGCTGCAAATAAATCCGGAACTTGAACTTTGTGATTTCTAGCATATGTAGAGGAGCTATGAAATCATAGTGTGTAAATAAAATTGTGGGGGGGGGGGGGGGATGGAAAAAGAAAATCGCAGGTACGTTTTTTTTTTTTTTTTACATGTTTTTTCTCTCTGCCCATAATCCATGAAAACTTCATTTTTCACGATCTCCATGGAATTTAAAAGCGAGATTTTAAAACTCACATGGAAAATGTTATATGATGCCGTAATGGGCAACATCTGAAACGAAATATACGTTGGGATCGGGTAAAAAGTTCGGCGGTAACGACTGAATTGATTAAAACTACACCCCTCTACTTGTAATCCAAGTTGGTAATATTTCTCCGCTCGGCGGGCAGACGTGCTAACGAAGATTATTAACGTGAATGCCGCGTCGAGAATATCCTCCATATACGTAGCTATGCACTGGATTATTCATGAATCAACATATCCGCGTTCACTCCAAATTTCGTACCTATAATCTGTAAAAGATCCCCGGAAAAAAGTCTCTGCGGAATCGGATGCTTCTGTTCAAACGAAACAGCTTCCGCATGTGACTACTTTATGTGAGCATAATGTTTCGATGCCGAACGCGATAAGGTAGAACATCATTAGTTCAACCGATCGATATGCACCCCCGGTAAGATTTGATTCTGAGTTACTTCGTGGCCAAGGAGTGCGATTTCGAGTCACTGAGACCACGAGGCCATTCAAAATCAACCTATCATTCGGGCGTAGATGCATAATTCGTATATCGAGTAATAGGAATACATATTTGGAATTGGAATCCTGGAGGTATAACAGATATACTTGACTCGCCCAAAACAATCCCTTTAGAAGATCCCTCAAGTTTCCCTGCATTTAGAGCTATAAATCAAGATAGCTGGAGGGACGTTCCTAGGCAATACTATAACCCCTACTGTTCGCCCTTGTGAGTGCCTGACAAACCGGAAGAAGAAAAGACGGATGGTTATTGTTGGTTTGTAGGGTATGAGTCAGATGTAGAAATTTCTACGTCACGCGTTTTCGTAAAACTGAAAATAAAGCCCGATGATGAAGCTGACAATGATGATGAATCGATTGAAATACCTGTGCAAAATTTATCCAGAATAATGAATAGCAAAAATCCTATGCATCTTTTCCGTTATTCCGAACTTGACCATAAATCGTATCGGTACAATCTTTCCAACCAAAAGAGTACCGCACATACTTCTACATCGCGTATTTTCCACAATTTCTGAAGACAAAGAGAAGATGATATTGTATATAAATATAGTTGTCAATGATGAACTGAAATTTCTATGGTTAGATGATTTTTTTTCTTCACAATTGCAGATATATGCAGTAAGTTCCTATGACACGATAATATTCAGAACGCGATTGATTATCCCGGTAATTGGTAATGAATGTTCGATATCCCCACTAGACCCGGCGCCATCCGCTCTGGGATTCTAGTTGCTCTACTAATCCGAACGCAGTCCCATAATTCATGTTAGACACGACTGGACTCCATAAGGGTGCGAAGGTAATCGAGAACATTCGTGCAGGAAACTTAAGTCTATAAATATGTGTACGTATCGCAGCGAGGCGGCATCAGCTGAGGAGGAGAGAAAGAAAAAGGACTGTTCCAATTTCAGTGGCTTTTGAAAGAGAATTTATATAGCACACAATAAAAAAAGGAAAAAGTAAAACAAAACAACGTACCGCACCGCGACCTTGAACTTTCTGTAGTACGACATTCCTTTTCGATATTATGTACAGACCTACACGCGAAACAATTTATTCGATATCGACAGACGTGAAAAGAATAAAACATATCTACGATGTATACCCCGGCCTTGTATTTCAACGGTATAGGTATAGAAATAACTGGATGGCATTAGCTACTCCTCAAAGTAGTTAAGCCGGCGGCGGGATGGATCCCTTTCGAGAGCAACGACAGTCGTAGAATCCACTTTAGTAGTATTGCTACAAATTATAATTGCTCGACGCAATGCTCTCTGCGAAATGGGAGCGATAGTTCCAAGCTTATATTACGTAGTGCCTAGGTAGGTACAATCTACTGCGATACGTACGGCAACGAGACGACGATGTAATCTAGACTGAAGGGCTAAGAAGACATAAAATTGCGTCGATATGCACCATCTATACACGTACCCTTTGTACCATACATACTATTATTACATTGCGTATAATTAAGCAAATGAATGCTATCTGCGATAACAAGAACATGCGATGATGATACCGGAATGAAGAATTGCTATGTAAGGGCTGTGCAGCAGTGCTTGTAGTTGAAATGTTGAATACCACGTCACCACTTCGCGTAGACAATAGAAGTTTGGTGAGTATGGGATATTTTTGTATTCTCTCCCGATTGGACAGCCTTATTCACAGTTAAACTCGTGGATATTGTTCATGTTTTCCCAATGAACAAAGTTATACTTTTTTCACTGACATTGAGCTTGCAGCGAAGATAATTTTTTAGCTGTTACAGTTACCATTCTTTGATAAAACAGATAGAAAATCGTTCGTGATCAAAGTAGTGAAACAAATGACTTTTTGTTTTTAAAGAGCGTCTCAAATTTGCAGAAAAAATGGTAATAAAGTTGCGTCGACAATTTTGCAATGAAAAAAAGAAAAAAAATGAATAAATAAAACAAAATAATTATGTATGGGTCTACACCGGAGACTTAGAATATAAAGGAAGATGCCGCCTCTGGCTCCACTTCCCTTCGCCACGTTGGTAGAAATGCAATTACGTGGTGCATACGATGCGGTGTAGCCTAGTTGCTATTGGCTAGCAGACATGAGTTGGCCGAGTTGTCTAGGGTGTCGCCAACCCCAATGACAAGTCGATATTGAAAACGAGGTCGATTTCTTATCCTCTTTATACTCTTAGCTGCGCGTTGTATCCACTATGGCTGCAATGGATGTCGGTAGCTGTTACTTATCCTAATTAAACTTCACCGACATTTTTGCACGTACGTATCTTCAGTCAATGCCCGTAAAAGTGGAGATTTTGAACTGAGCAATCTCGACGATTAGATGCTTTCAAATTAGGAACTGTAAAGTAGGCGTGCGTTTGGATCTGAAGTTTGTCAGTAAGTACAATTTCCTGCACGAATGAATTACATCGTGCATTTCTATGTATTATGTTCGCACGTAATAACAATTTTAAAAACAGATTATTATGTCGGATGTATAGTGGAAGCAACCCTGAGTAGAACAGCTAACTTCTTGACTAACTAATTACAAAGTTTCGCATCGGCCAAGTTTATTCAACTCTGAAATAGTGTGGGACATTCGCAGACAGTTTTATCATCGTCTAATAGGTACACATACGAAGGTTGGTATGTGCTTCTAGCTGTGTTTTTTTTTATTTTGAGCCGAAAAATAAAAGGTAAGAGTACTTCGAAACGGGTCGTCTCATTCTAATACTTCTTTTCTCTTTTACCGATTGTCTCCAGCCACTTTACATTCTGATACCGATGAATCAGAGAAGTTTTAATTGGTCCAAAGTTGACAGAGCCCAAAGATATGCCGATCTTATCCCGCCCCCCAAGGAACTAAACTCAATTTACCTAACCCAACGTACATAACCGACGCATTTCCCTGAAGACGATATAACGGTACATTACAACTACAAACTATAATAATGTGGAAAATTTATGTAGAAAAAGAACGGAAACAAAAAAACAAAAAAATCTCTGTGGAATCTATGAAGTTGTGGGAAAATATTTGCGATTGGAATGAAAATTGTTTGAAACTAAAAACGAGTATTTCACGATGGTGCAGGATGGTATGCGATATGATGTCTACGGGATCGATCGTCTTAATAATACATTGTTAATCTATGAAAGTTGTTCGTTGTGAGAATCGGCGTAGAAGTTTCTAATTTTGCAATATTCATCAACCATCCACGACGGATTCGACCTGTGCACTTCAATCAACAATAAAGTACATCAGTTCTGCGAGTTTTCAAATTCTTCTGAGCAACATAATATTACAGTTTAGTGGCTTCATAAATAAAATTACACCGTAGTTTAACTTCTCGACTCAATAATAGAATATCGGGCACTTTGTAGACTTCGAAGTTTTCCGTACACGGATGGTATCTCGTGCAAGGATGTTAGGTTTTTCAATCATTATATTAATCTGCGGTGAAAAAAAAGAATTTTTATTCTTCAACTAATTGCACGTCGCTGCTTTGCAGAAAATCCTATGATTTCTAGAAGTCTCGATACTTGACGTGGTCTCTTTTCCATTTAATTTATTTTTTCAAATTTTTTTCATACTCATTTCACCTCGCATTTCACCGTTTAAGACGATGCGATTGGCCACTTTACATCGATCGGTTGAAATATACCTGAATAATCCAGGCACTGACTTTCCAATTTCGAAGATACTGTTAATCACCAGTGTTCAACCGGTGCTCCGATTAGGCTTACAAATTTCAAGTTTCCGGTAATAAGCGCCCGCAAGGCATGTGCTGCAGGACCTGCAGATTATTCCGTTGCCGTATACCATAGCGTCAGATCCAATGAATTTGAATAAGATTTCCTGCAAGTTTCGAACAAATAGTAATTACGTTATACTGTATACAACATATTTATACGTAATTGCATTTCTCCATTGAAAATCTCATCGAATTCGAGGTGTGAAAATATTTGTTTTTCATTTGAAATTTTGGTTTTCTATCCAAGAAATTGAACACATGAGTAAAAAAATTTGACGGAGATAAATCTGATGTCAATAAAGCTTTCCGAGTAGGCTACAATTTTCGTATTTATCAGAGTGCTTGTTAATTTCCGTTAACGCTAACGCGATGTCCATTCAAATTTTATTTAAATAAAAAAAAAAAAATAAAAAACAAAAACACTGAATTAATAAAATAAAATAAAATACAAATTTAGAACCATACAGCAGAAAAGACATGCATGATGAAGTCGTCATGATTTGTGACTTGCTAACAAGAGGATTAATCGTCTTATACAACGCAAACCTTAATGCACTACACACGATAAACAGCAGGGAATAATTTTCCACCGACGCGTTCTATATCAATATTGTTTTAATGAACGGACTCTGATATTATTCTGCACGTAGATGATGCAGCGAGTACTTGAGTTTGACAAGTGAACGTAAATATAGAAATTAACTAGGTGACTGCGAATGTATGTTCCGCATTCGGTGTCGAGTATACTGCATGTAAAGCTTACAGTGAAAGGCGACGTTGATTCTGTGGCTGCAGTGAGCAACGATTTGGAAACTCTTGATTCATGTTATTTTACATAGGGTGAGTGATTCCGAACTCCGAGAAAGGAAGGCGCTTCATTCGGTTTTCTTGCCCAGTCAACGCGCCGCGGACGAGAAAAATGTGAAGAATGAGAAAGGTGGACTCAAAAATATAGCATGCTCAATGGATGAGGCGGTCGAGCGCATATCCGCCAAATCAAGCTACTCCCAATCTCGGAATATGGAAAAACTCACTCTGTGTATTTTACGATAAAACACAGGCACCTATTAACGGATTTAAATATTTTTGGGATTTGCAACAAAAAAAGAAGTAAAATATTCATAATGGTATAAGCCGACTTATGAACATCGTAGTGCATGGTATTTTTTAACATTCCACTTTTGGTACGGCGGTTTTGTGTGCGTGGGAGGAAGAGTAAGGTGGTTTTGATCCTTGATTTTCTATACGTGTTTTAAACCAATCGCCTGTCTACGCTGTGGGAAATGAAATTCGCGAGGGGTAGGGGGTGAGCAGAGCTGATTCAAAGTTAAGCGGAAGAGCACACAGCATATTTAACTTTGTGATGAAAGCCGTGAGCGTTGCAAGAGCTCGCAAACGTATACAGAACTGCAGAGGAGAGGGAACTTATGAGTATAATAAGGGTACAATTTGCGGTTTGCTGATTTATATTTACTTGAAAAAACGGAAAAAAAAAAGAAGTTTTTCGTTAAAAAATATCATACGAGACTCGGATCCGGTCTGATTCTCTTCAATCTATCGCGAATCACTCTATTATTTCTATAATAATATAGCATGTATTTATAGAAATTACATTCCATGTAGCGATAAAACGTAGAAATTATTAATAGTTACTTTTATTTATTTATTTTTTTTCTCTTTCAATTCAATTAGAGGGGCTAATAGACGTTATTCAATTAACCTTTCTAGACACGTATTTCTAACAAAGCGCAGAGAAATATATATATACGTCATTTCTAACTACGAGTACAATTTATATCTTCACGTAACCTTAATAATAACGACCGTTAAGACGCAATTATTTCTCACACTAAATTTCCGATCAGGTATATACATATATATACGTCTCCCGTATAAGTAAACGCCATCGCAAAATAACTTCAATTCTATTTGACTCCGATTGAAAAAAAAAGACAAAAAATGAAAAAAATATCTTTCATTTCCGCAAGACCTTGAAAATAAATCGAAATTTCATAACAGATGTTTTGATCTATCCAACCTCTATTTGTGTGATCTATTTTTTCGATTTTGGATCACTTATAATCCAAATGAAAATCTGAAAGGGATGTAATGAAAAAAATGAATTCGGGTATTTGACCTCACTGATTGCTTATTGGGTACAGACGATCGCTAGAGTCTTGTTATTGGGTGCGAAAGGAAGGTCACAAATAACCACAAACGAGCACCCCGAGGATGCCCCCTAGCAAACCAGGTGGACACAGACCAACCCAACCTCTGCGTTTTGACAGGCCGAAGGCTGAAGGTTTGTTGGTTATGGTTGGAATGGCCTACGTGTTACGCGTGTTACGTGCGTTTATATACTACGAAACCATACGTGTATTCATATCTATATACAGTATATGTACACTATATGTATGTATACGTTAGTGCGTACGTGAAAACAACCTGGGAAGTGTGGTGGGTAGGGGTGCTTTAGCTAGACTCTAGAGAACGACAAAGCACGCCCGGAGGACGCATCATCGCACACCAATCTCGGAACAAGGAGGATCGAAGCGTTGACCATCCTCTCAACCGTTAACGGGTTGCCATCTCTTTGGAGTATAGAGGCCAAGGGTTGCGGTCGACCTGTTTACGCATGCATTTATGTATTCGTCCCGTATCCCCTTTCGATCAATTCCCACACAATATCAGATATGAGTTACGTCTCTATTTCATGGAAGTTGGTACGAAAAATTAAAAACAATCCAATATGGCAGCTGCATAGGCTATAGGTATGCGCTTGTATCACTGTTTAACAATTAACTATAGTCCTATAGATATATCAAAAATATATCTATATAATCCGAAGATACTCTTTATAAGTTGGTATACACGCAATAATCGAACGTTCGCAAAATAGCGAAGTTGATGGTTGGAATAAAAATAGGAATAACGAATTTGGACCAACAACAAATTTAACGCTAGTTGCTGAATCCCCTTCAGCTTTGCTGTTACCGAAGGAATTAGCTATCGGTTGTTGAAAACTCCATCGAGTAGTTGGATATATATATATATATATATATATATCCAGGGTATATCTGCGGAAAACGGTGAACATTTGCATAGATGCAAGTTGTAGCTCAGGGGAGGATTTGCTTGACATTTGTCGTTTAATTTTGAATTGCCGGAGGCTGGAAAATCCTTCGTGGTAGATCAGTAGCCACCCATTGTGCAATTTCGCTGATATCCACGGTGGGGACGTCGAATATGTTTGGTCCTGCCCGAGGGTCCATCGTTAGTAGTATATAGCAAAGCTTGAACAGAAGATCTCAATTTTTTGTTCTTTAAGGACGAGAACAGGAGAAAAAATCTTTCAAAACGCGACCTACTGTTTTTCGATCATCGATCGCCGACGATTGTTGTAGTTCCATCGCCGACACGCATATTTCGGAAACAAATATCGGAATTTCAGTATTTCGCGCAAGAGGCTGATTGCGATGTTGAATTCTAATTTTGTGTACCTTGGATATGCCCGTATCAGAAAGCGGAACAACTGGGAAGAAAGAAAGACAGAGAGAGAGAGAGGAGGGAAGCGGGTGAGTTACTCACAAAGACTCGAAATGGTGCGAGTGGTTGGGGTGGTTAGCAAAAATCAACCGGCATTGGGAACCCTTTGAAACAGAAAGAACAGTTGTATCGCATAATGTGCCCCCCTGGGGGCCCGCTGCGTATACAACAAAGCCGCTATTGTACGTACCACGGGGCTTATAGTTTCGGCGCGTTTCATAGTCAGATGAGAGATGATATCGTCAAAGCATGCATGAAATGAGTAAGATGTGTTACTCAGAAATACAAAGTATCCGATACCGACTAAACAAAACCATTTTGTTATTCTCTACGTATATGGTTATTTGTTATCACTTTTACTTTACTTTTAGTTGATCAGTTCGATTATTTGTAAGAATCAGGAAGATATCCACTTAACTCTGTGATAAACTTGACCTATTTTAAGCGAGTGAGAAAGTCCTGACAGGGGAATTACGGAAGTCGTTATGTGAGATATATTACCGTTCGATTTCGTTCATTGGCTATAGGAAGAACTCGCTTAACGAAACTTATTGGAATCGTTGATAGTGGAATAGTTTCAAAAGTGAAGTTTGCAGCAGCAGCACGGAGCGAAAGCAGTTAAAGCATTTCAAGCGATGGCGCTGACGAAGAAAATGTCAATGATCTCAAAGTTTATTACTTCCGAATTAGAACCCTGTTATCAAACTACGCGTAATTATACATCAAGGCGTTCTTCAGTTGATGCAATATGGTAAATACTACACCTTATCTACTTCTCGAGAAAAGATAGATGTTCAAATATTTCCGTAAAAAAAACTACAAAGACGGCAGTAAGCAATCATTTCGGGATCAACGTTTCTGAAATATTCGTGCAATTGATTTACGTACATTCCTCGGTGCATTCTCATTATGTGGGTCAAGCTTTACATTTTTCAAAGGGTTACAAAAGCAACATTTTTAGTTTGTTTCTTAAGACATTTCTGCTCATCACCGTCCATTTCATGTTTCAACCCTTTCAGTCAAATATGGAAAAACATATAAGTATATTTTTCGAGAAACGAAATTCGCAAAAAGCAAAACTTGAGACGACACTTGTCGTGTTCATTCTACTGTACCGATATTCATCCAGAGCATCATACCCGTCAAAGTTATATTGGAACAAGCGAATACAGTTTTTCGAATTCCCAAAGAGAAAGGAATTATTAGTGCCGGAATCAAGTTTGATCTGAAATTTCTTAGCCACCAACTTCCGAATGACTTTGAATCGGAAAACGGTCACGATATATGATGAAAATTATTATTACAGCAAAATCAGACGTTTAAATTTCGATTAATAATTATTATTGAATTCGATGTTACGAGTTACATGTGTAACGGGCTTGGATGTTTAATTAAAATGAACTTTTGATAATTCTAAACGAGTCGCAATGATTCGAAACAGATTTTTAATTACTATAATGTGCTCAGTGATTCAAATGCGAGTTCAAATGTGTAATTGATATGAATATAGATATATGTATTGAATGGATTGCGGGGTTGTCCGTGTTAGTTTTAATTAAAAGCGATTTTTCTCGACTCATCAGTGCCTAAACGTTATTCAATAGACATTAGGAATTTCAATTTGAGCGGAGATTAAATTTGCAAAACTGCGGAACTGCAACCTCCGCCTTCTTTTCTCCCCCCAGCAGTTATATAGGATAAAATCTACACGAATTCAGGCGGTTAATATCCATAATTGAAGCAAACACCGCTGCAGAAATTTAAAATGCGAAATTATGATTCAGGCAGAGAAAAATTTCAATTACAAATTGCATGTACTCCCTTCACCATATTCTCGAATTTCTGATCGAGCGAAAATTCTCTCGATAATTTATGACGCTTAACTTTACGCTGCAGTAAAAACGAACCTTGCAATTTACCCGTAAGTCAGGAGCTACACCGAATAAATTGATTTTTCCACAGAAATAACAACAACCTTATAATGCACGGACCGACATTGATGAAATATAACCCTTGATACCTAAAATATCCGATACATGTATTCCCATGTGTAACACAGAAAATTCCCAAATCCACATAACGTTCCACTTACTATTCCTAGCACGTCTTTATCCAGCGTAGATCCGGATATCACGCACGTGCAAGTACATAAATATATGACAAATAAATAAATACACGTACATATTATATATTTCACCAACATACTAATCCCATGGCGTGGCTTTTAGCAAGACACCAAATTGATATACATAGTAACAAAATTTACCGTGAATCTGTAGTACACCGAGAAATTCTCGCGAGTTGATACAGTGCATTAATAATACATAGTGCAGCAAACTTACATACATGTTTTACACCGAGTTTTGTACCACAGATAATACAAGAGCCAAGATACTTTGTACATGGACCACGTTCGTACCATTTTGTACCACGGTGAAGTAACGACGTATAAATTTGTTCGACATTTTTCGTTCCCTTCAAAAAAGAAACTGTGTAAGTAAGTATGAAGTGTAAATGATTGAATTCTCGTGTGCATCATAGTAGGACCCGTACTGTAGCCCGAGAGAATAGTTTTACGGTGTGAAGATTTTTCAATATTTCACTTTAGTTCGACATGTTCTTCCCGTCAGAGACTAACATCCAGGAGACTGTCGGGTCTCGTGCCAAGTACCTATATGTACGTTAAAAATGACGTGATGACAGCGAGACTTTTTACAACGAAGGGAATATCTGCAAAAATATTAAACTTTTTTCATTTTCTTTATTTAGGCTGGGTTTACAGATCTTGGGGACAATAGTGGTTGAATTCGATACTCTTTGCTTCTCGTATTGTGTTGCTTTTTTTTGTTCGGATTTATTTTCGGTGGTAGTTTGGATTGGCTCGATTTTTTTCTTCTCGAGCTAAACTTTGTGATGCAATATACGGAGAGTAGCGTAGTGCGCAGTCGATTATCGGCTTCCTCTTACGACCGCTATTTCCCTGTACTTCAAAGTCTTCGGAATCTGAATACCCGAAGCACGTTACGTATGTAACCTACCGGTCGTGATTGCCTGGAAATTCCTTCAGATTTATCTCGAATAATGAAGGTGCGGTGATCGATCAGTGAAATGAGGGTAAGAAAAAAGTACAATTACGAACACGCGAGGCAGGTAAATTGCCGGTGAGTTGTTGCACCCTTTGAGCTTGAGCGAAATAAAATAGCGGTCCTTTGACGCTCTAATTTTTCTTTTTTTTTCTTACTCCTTCGGTCCCCACTCGTATTCGACACTATTACAGTTGCTTTCAAAACGCCCGTCGTCGTTCTCCACGGCATCGTATTCCGGCGTCACGATAAAATAGGATATATACTGGGCAAACAGCATTGAAGGTTACTCTGGAATAAAGTAGGTACGGACGCGGCTTATGGAATAAGCCTTAATGAATCGCCACCGTATATACTTGCTTCGCTGTTGCAGGTATTAACCCCGTGAAATAACATGAAAAACTTTACTCTCACACGCTCCGAAAATCCTGCATTTTTCCGGTTACGTTTTATACCCTCTACTATGAGCTGTACTTTTCAGGTGCAAAGGGATTATCAGAGCTGCAAAGTATATAACAAAATTACGGAAGGTCCCATATTTCACTATCGCCTGCAAGCTGCCGGAAATTACAACTGGAAATGCGGTTTCATCCGTGGGCCTTTTTTTCCCCCTTTTTTTTCTTATGTAGTACATATACCTAAATTGACGATCGAATCGATCGAAGAATTTCCAAATCGGAATGAAATTGGCCAGAAGTGAAGTACATGCATTCAAAAATTCGCTCACTGCCGAACAGCTGTATTATATACCGAGCGTTATATATAAAATGAAACGTATATTTCGCGTAGAAACACGGGAATGAAAAATTTCGTGATCCGGATATTATGGCATAACTATATACGGGCAAATTTCCAGTTCAGAAACTAATCTGCTCTTTCAACGTGTCTGCTTTTCGCGTTGGAAGTAAAATTTTCATTTCATATATCTATACAGAGAGTAACTTCATAAAGGAAAAGTACATCTAATGACCAAGATTGCAGGTTACTTTGAAGGGATTAGATGGAAAGAAGAGTACGATAAGAGCCGGGGAGACGCGCAAGGTAACGATTATTTTCGTCTGTTGTTTTTGTTTTTTGTGTTTTTTTTTTCAATTTTTTTTTTTGTTTAGTTTTCTTTTAGTTTTTAATTTTCTGCTGAAAGCTTATTCAACGATGTTCGCGCGCTCTTTGGTATGAAAAGTAGGTATGCATATACATATTACCTCATGTTTATATTTCGTCGCGCGAAATACCGAAAATATAGTAAAGGTATCTACGCGATAAAATAACTTTTTTCATTATATTATATAGCTTTCGTATTCTGGAAATAATTTTGTTCCTGAATTAGTTCATACACATGTGTGTACGCAATCGTCATTTCGAAAAATAGAGAATTAAAAACCAGAACGTTTCCATTGTTCCTATAGCAATGGCAGCGAAACAAAAGAAGGAATATTCTGAGTCTTTTTCTTCCACCTCTCGTAGCGCTGAATTATATCCTATGCCCAAAATGGTTTTAGTGGTGAAAATAACAATTTTAATAGGGCAACGAACGCGAGACGATAATCAAAAAATTCCTGAGCAACAGGAGATGAACGCGCATCTTCGAAACGTAGTACACAAGTGTGAGTAACACTAAAATTCAATTCACCAGAGTGAAATTTTCATCACACTGAAAATCGAGTTTTTCACGGTGCTGATGTTCCACCTGTGTTGCTCCATGGCTATCATGTAATTCAATTTACTTGGATATTTTCAAATAACAATTAGGTAGCACAAGTATATTTATCTAAATAATATCGATCGTAGATCCAAAAACATTCCTTAGTCTTTTTCCTATACATCGTATTTTGAGAGAGCGTATATATTTTGTTTCGTACATCATAAGCAAAACAGTTGCGCCCATCGATGGCCCGCTTTTCCTGTAATATATCGGGCTACTACGGTCAACGGAAAATTACCATGTACCTTTAGAATATATTTGCAGATGTGAATGCAACATTATCATTTACTATACATAAGCACTGCTATAAGGGCGTTTGCTCCTGTTCAATAAACCTTGCGGCAAAATATCCGGTGTGTTACTATTATACCTTCCCCATGGTAGCGTGAATATTTAGCATTGAGTGTAGTAAATAAATTTGCGTAACTATATAGGTAAAATTGTTTACCAAATGTGTATGGACTGAGGCTACACACAGTACGTGTAGCGAACGTTACATCAGGTGCACAAGGTATTTTGGATTCGAATCGATGTAACGCTCGATCGCCAACGGCTAACGATCGCCGACGTAAATAGACGTGGAGCACGGACGTTGGCGGTATCAAATGAACTGTTGATTAGCCAAATTGTTAATTTCACCTATCCGCGTATATAGCTACATCTATACATATGTACTATACACACAAATTCACCTTCATACACTTGAATGACCTTAATTTACAATTTTACCACCACCCACTCAGATCATACCGCGCGATCGATTAAATATAACCGCGACAGCCTGCCCGCATTGAAAAACGCAAGACAACAAACTAAAGAATAACAATTCAATGTTAGGGCGAGCGTAACTTCTACATTGGAACAGCGTCAAATAAGAGAGAGAACAAAAAAAAAATCAAAACGCGAGAAAAATTTCGGTGAAGACGGAAAGAAGTTCTGTGAATATTTTTTTTTCATGAAAAGACGACTTCATAATAATATCACGACGAGATTCCGTAAATCCCATCCATCACGGTCGTATATATACTAAGTCTTCCAGCAACGGTATGATTTCCGTGCGTCATAATTAGACTGCGATGCCGGGAGCAATTCCTTATCCGCAAACACAAATCGCAAACAATATTATACAGATGGTTCGAAGAATGCCTATAACTACGGATATTTGAATTTTAATTTCCAAGCATAACTTCCTGGCCCATGGTCGTTGTAATAACGCTGAAATTGCGACGCGGACCATTACAGCAGTTTAAATTAAATCGAATGTATTATATATCACACAGTTTTAGTACTCGTTAATTTTAAGTTATGAGAATAATGTAACCGCATTTATATACGGCAGCCGGAACTGAACTCGTTTACTTCGTCTCTCCCGTAATTCTTCTCTCTTTGGTAAATATATACATACAATCCTTCGGCTACACCGTTAGAGAATACCAACTTTAACCCGAGAGCAAAATGATGGGAGTTATACGAGCTGAAATCGCATGAAAATAGGAACTTGGGCACAAATCTGTCGACGTACAATTTACGGTATCACAAACCCTCTCATTTTCACAAGAAACTATAATCGGATTCTACAGATTCACAAGCATATTACGTTACTCGATAACCGTCACACCCCATTCATGCATGTATCTGCATTACCCATGTCATGGAAATTGTAAGCATCCATTTATTGTGTGAAAAGGGTGAAAAATCTAAATTCAATGTTACCACGAGTAACGAAATACTCTGGTAAAAGATACAAAGTGCAATTGAAGAACCAAAAAAAAAAAAAGAAAAAAATCGACAAAGAGGATGTTTTTGTGCGGTAATATAACCGAAGTGTAGAACAGCTTTATCTTTTTTTTTATGTCTTTTTTTTTAGGCTCGTTTTTTTGTACGGTAACGGCATTAGTTAAAAAGTGATTCCCCATGACAGTACCGGTGACGTGAGTCACGAATTTAATCGGGGTTCGATTTATCTAGGTTAGGGATCTTCTCTATTCCCTTGCGGGTACATGGACTACGGTTGAGAGTTTCTCTAGCATTGCCGAATTCTATGCGATAGTAGGGATGTATTCGATCGTATATAGAGACAACGTAGGAACAGACGACGTCGACCACGAGAACAAGGACGTGAGGAGGGGAGTTTTCTATGAGGAAAACGTAACACCGATGAATATTTGATTAGCACCGAACAGCCGGGCCAATTACGCTTGCGGGTTGGGATTAAAATTTAGTCTTGCGTTAGTCGGACGATAGGTGGCTCGGATGGAGGGTAGTACAGCCGGTTAGGTTGTTTGTGAATCGCTTCGCGGTCAAGCGCGCGTTTGGACAACTTTTTCGTGTAGGTGGGCCGGCTACGAAAAGTTGTCCAAACGAGCTCGGTCGCGAAGCGATTCACAATCAGCCTAATCGGGCGTACATCTAGCCGTCTGTTTCATTCTATTTCGTTTGAAAAACGCGTTCAATGGTATTACACTCGTCGAGGAATCCCCATCTTTATCGTTTTTGTAATCCCCCACGACTCCTGCGTGAGGCGCGTGTACCGCGTCGCGAATGAAGCGATAAAACTTATATACCTACGCACGATATACTGTCGTCTTACATATATGTATATACCCGTATACCTATACATATAATTATGTATATAGATACGGAGCCACCCTGCAACCATCAGTCACTCGCTCGTGGTGGAAAATAATTGGATGGGTTTTCATGCTATGGTGTACGTATATATTTTTATCGTACATACCACGCTATTCCATATGAAATTGATACGCCGTGTATGAAAAAATTTCATTAAAATCCAGGGACTCAAGATTCAAGAGAAAAAAAGTAAAAAATAGATATTGGCGAATGAATAATTTATGGACGTGATATTTGATATGTTGGAACTGAACGCGGAATAATTATCTTGATGACATTACATGACTCTTTGAGATTTCATTTGTTAACATAGCTTTTCAGAAATGTGACTTTTTAGCGAATAACAACTGTATAAAATTGGAAAAGAGATCGAAACTTGCGTGTAGGCTTGAATTTTTTTGCAATTACGCGGAGCTTTTCCCAATAGATGATTCAATGATTAAATTTCCAAACCACGTACAATTTGGAATGAAACTTAATTCTTTGGAATTTTTTCACTGTTCGGAAGATGTGCCCATGCATCAGTTTCTCCATAAATTCGTTTGGATCAGTTTCTCCATAGTCGCAATCACCGACCGATGAACCGGCCACAAGAATTATTCCGATACATTCTCAGAATCTTGGTACGCCATATTATAGCCGAGAACTTTCCAATCGCTGATGTGGGTACATGGGAAGATGCGGAGCATTTGGATTGGTAATCGAAGAGCGTTGCAAACCTTTGGAAGTGTTGCACACAATTTCCATTTACGAGGTCATATTTTTCTTGTGATTTTTGTATGATCTGAGAAAACTGCGTTACGTATATTACTACACGTATATATCCTCGAGCGAAGGAATCTTTTCCAAACGAATTTTACTCCGACATCGATATCAAACGTTACGAATCGTCTGGAAAGGTTGTTGATCGTTACTCTTAATGGAAAGACACAAATTATATAGCTGCAGCTTCCCACTAGAATCAACGACGTGATGTCTATAGAGTCTGAAAGTATTTCCGATTGAGTTTTACAGGTGTAGTATACGATTGAAAAGCATAAAACCACTCGATGGAAAGAAATCGTTGATCGATTTCAAGGGTCTCGACGACTTTATGTATAGGTGACTACATATATATATATGTATTATACCCGAGTTCTAAAAATATATCGCATGGTAATGTTGCGAGGAGCGATATAAAGGTCGACGAAAATAAATAGAAGAAAATACATGTAGCAAATATTTGCAATCATTGATCGGGTGAAAGGGCACGGTAACACGTGAGGTAAAGATATTAAAAACTGACAAGCAAAAGTATTAGGGAGAAAAGTTTTCGCAAGGCACCGGTGATTCTATCCCTACCCATTCACTGCTCGCGGGTGGGCAATAACAGGGACAAAAAGTTTTTCCAATCTCCAAAATCTGTCATAAATAATGCTGATCTCTTGAACGAATTGCTTTGATCTGGATTTGGATGCGTTTCTTCCCCAGCATCACCACCCTATCCTGCCCTGCCCTACCCTATCCCGTACTACCGTAGCCTTTCCAACCCGCCATATACTAAAATCTAGCCAGGGCAGAAGAGACGCTGATTTATTTTATGGGGAGGCGGCGTAGCGCGGTTTGGGACATCCACTTTGGACTGAATCGAGCGGGTGGATTGGGCGCTCAGCATTGAGATGTTACATTCTTCAGACGTTGAAATCACAGTATGGGCTTAGAAATAAAGGGAATTACATGGTGACCTCCCAGCGCGCCCCCTGGCGTATCGCAATATACGGCTCAATTTCAATTTATTCCCCAAAGTGCATTGGACTCGAGATATTTTTTTATTCATGTCTAAATTTGACAACGACTCTACCACTGTCAGCGAGTACTACCATAGATATATTGAACTACCTACCAATTCTGAATACGTCAACGTCGCTGAACAGAAAGATTTTTTCCAGGGGACGAGGATTTTCGATTGAATGTAATTATTATTCCGGATGAAGAATTCAAGTTCCGGTCAAGTTATTCTCCAGAGAAATTTATCAGGTAAGAGGATAAATTTACAGCGCACGAATGATTCAACAGTAATTGAAAAACGAAGATATCGAGGGATCAGAATTTTGGATAAAAATACTTGGCTGTCAATCCAGCACTTTTCTGGTTTCACGTCTACGACATGTACAACATATCGGGTTTCTCAAGCTAATATCATCGAAGAATGTTTGCATCGATCAAATAATTAACCCATAAAGCGACATATTTACGAGGTTTTTTATTCTTATCAGAAAGTCAATTTCTTTTTATGAGTCATGGAAAAATATCACACCGATGTTTGAGGTTTTTCTAATATTTATTTTGTATCACTACAAAACATCGACTTCAAGCGGATATTCTTTTTTATCAAGAATCATCGCTCACCTCACGGATGTGTATGAAAAATGATGGAAAAATGAAACGAAATCGAAGAGCTTGTCAAACGACTTCCCAAAATACTGTTTCTGAATAAATGCATCCCATGTACTTTATTATTCAACTAATGATCATTTGGTATATACTTATAGTGAAGAACTGTCCTCGATGCGATCGCTTAATCATGCGATTATCTCAAGACTAATAGGAATCCGAAAAACCGCAGTTCTGAGACGAAGAACAGTCGACGATGTACTGTGTATTAGCAATTACGAAAGAGATTTTAAATCCGGAAATTCGAAATTCGAAGTCCGAAATCCCTGTCTAGCTAATCCGCACCATTTTCACCAGAGCTATTTCTACCGCAATGTAGACGCGATCCAAATTGGTAGGAATTAAAGTTTCTTTCCTCGTTTCTCCACTACACTGTACTTCCTTCTCTTCCCTTCGCGGCCTTTACCGCCCCGCAAGCTTCTTCACCATTAGATTCTTGGAAAATGCAACCCATCCACTAACTCTCTGAGCTTTCTTTTATTTCTTATAAAACAAATATCACAGAAAACAGAAAGCAATCTTGCTGGCTTAGTCGCACAAGGTTGTTATAACCCGGTACCATCCTATCCACCGCCCGTCGCTCTTCACGAGCTTACGAAAAAGCGGTTACGGGATGCCTTAGCTGGATATATATGCCCTACAATAATCCGTTACAACTATACGATTTGATCACGGTATTGTTTTTCCACAGCTTTTTTTATCGGGTAAAAGTAAAGCGCTGAAGTTGAAGCAATGTCTCGGTTATCTTCTTTTTTTTTCATCAATTTATTATTTTCTTCCAGAAGAGCGAATGAGTTTCTTTTTTTTTCACTACATAGTCTAACTTCGTACAGTGTATGAATTAAAGTAACCTAATCATTGTCGAGACAGAAAAAAGAAAAGTTTGGCGGTCCAGAAGTTTGGGGAACTCAGCCGTAAGAATAAACTGGCAAAGATATGATGTTAGTCTGTGTAAAGGAGTAGGTCGCATCAGGGAAAGAGAGCAGAAACTATGGAGCGAGGTGCTTCACTCCACGTCGTTCGAGCAGAGAAACGCGACGCGAATCCAAAAGAAGGACTCTTCTCGGTATCCCAAAAGAAAACATGAAGTCTAGAAGGGCTTGTGAGTGGCAAAGCATCATAACGGCGCTTCGCGAATGAGGAGACATAAGCTCGGTCAGATGAGGAAAGGCAAACAAAAAAGAATGAATAAATAAGAAAAATGGAAGGAGGAAAATATAACGTTAATGTGGATAAAAGACCCGTATGAATTTCTATTGAACATCGAGGCGTGAGTTAAGTGCTGTTTGAGTTTGTGCCGTAAAGAAACGGAGTAAGAAAAAAAGCAAATAAAGAGGAAGTGAAAAAAAAAATTCGAGCGCGGTGCAGGTTTGAAAAAGAGATCTAGCTAACGCTGGTATAGCTGGAAGAGGGCCAAGTGTTCAGCATTGTTCCTTGCGCAAAGACTGTTGAGTGCGGGGTACTGCAAAAGGTAGTTTTCCCCGAGTCATGGAACGGAATGAAGTTAACGTGGTAAAGGGAAATGGGTAAAAGAAATTTGTGACTAGCACCGGGAGCGGTGAAAGAGACAAGGTCACGGTTTTGGTTCTCGTAAAACAAAAAGGCGGCGAATCATTTCTATAGAAATCGAAAAGGTGGGGAATTTTTTGCGCAGAGGGTGCACGCCTGACGTGACTAGAAATATCTCTTTTTAGCCCTAAGGGCGATAAGGAAAGTGTCACTGAGTTCGAAAGATAAGAAAGCTCGCTACTAAAATTCAGATTCAGAACGAATGTTTAATCTACTTTAAAGAATACGTAATAAGAAGATACTCGATGATCAGAATCGAAAACTGGATCGTAACCGGAAAAAAAAAACTATTCGAACCAAAGAATTCGTGTTCCAATACCTCTTAGATCGAATTAGGGTTCTAGAAAACACCTTTTCTTGCAATAAATCCTATCAACTGCCGAATAACTTTTTCCCAGTCTTAATGCCGATTCAGAGAGTGAAAGCCTCCGAGTTCGATTGCGCTTCGATATAATATCTTGAAGGAAAAGAAATCTTATTGTTAAATGAAGGTTGAAATGAAAATGCTTTGAAAAGTGCGTGAATTACCGCAGCTGAATATGGAAAGATAGTAAAATAATGCACGCGGTTCGATTACAGGTGCAAGAACGAAGTAACTTCCGTGGAAATTATCATTATTACATTATACTTTAAGGAAAATTGAGATCAATTGCATGCTCGGAATTTCGATGATTATTATACCTACGAAATTTGAAAGAATTCGGACGATAAATTTTGCAAATATATCGTCCAAGCGAGTCGGAGGCATAATGTCGTACATTGGGTAAGTTACCTCGGAATGTCAAGAATTCACTTTAACGTTGAAAGTCTAGCGTAACTGACGGTTTTAGATTTTACGAAAATCTCATCACCGCGAACTGCCCAGCATAGCATAAAACATAAATGAATAAAAGTTTATAAATTGATTGACGTTTTCTTTTCTTTTTTTTTTCTTTTCTTTCCTTTTTCTTTCTTACTTTCAAAATAGCCACAGGTCAAAATTTTGTGTTTATTCAAACGACATTTTTGAGATTAGATTACATTATATCTGCAATGATAAATAATAGCCCAGCTGAAATCCCCGAAGCAAGTATTACATGCAGGCATGTACGTTTTATACAAAGTTCAAACTTTTTTCATTAATTACAGAGATTAACTGCGCGGTTATATTATACGTCCATGATCTAAATTTTTTTTTAATTGACTAACGATCACCTTCTCCCAACATCCAGACTCATCTGACGTCGGTGACCCAACTTTTGGGTTCACTGCAAAGTCTGAAATCCCAAAAGCAAATATACTCAAAATAAAATATTCTTCTCATCTCTCTTACACGTCACTTTAATCTCCATCGGTCTTGCTAATCGCTTACTGATGGGGACCTGTCGAACTTTTTTACTATGTTAATTGATCGACGCCAGTTGCCTACCGTTTTTTTCAACGATCTATTTTTAGATGGAAAACGTTTCCATGACAGAAAGAACCAAGTGTCGGTTTGATCTTTTGGATCAAAATGTCAGTTTGGTATTCCTTCAATTACGTCAACTCGTTTAGCTCGTTGTTACCAGCGTTGGGAGAATAGCTCGTGATTTGAAAGCAGGCAGGTACTCAGGCTCAACAACAAAAACTGTAGCAGCTTAACGTTTCTGTCAGCCAGATTTGGTACGATAAAGGTTCACAGACAATTACTAATTCACATTTTGTAATGACAGCGTAAATTATCATCATTCTTGTATCTTTCTTTGTATTCTCCTTTTTTAAATCGTTTCAGCTCTATTTCCCGCCATTC
This sequence comes from Athalia circularis, assembly GCA_963978495.1. Classification (NCBI taxonomy): domain Eukaryota; kingdom Metazoa; phylum Arthropoda; class Insecta; order Hymenoptera; family Athaliidae; genus Athalia; species Athalia circularis. Next base: position 19,716,601 of record OZ021700.1, read on the forward strand.
TTTTTCATTTCATATCGAGAAATCCTCTGGGGTGAGATTTATGATATTATAGATCACAGATGGACGAGCCAGCGATGATTCTGTGTTAAAATTTGTTCATCGCTAAATTACTTCTGCAAAATAACTGAAAAAATATTTCGTTTCAACTGTTTCCATGTCCTGAGTTGTCGAGGTATTCTCGTGACAAAAAGCGTATGAATTTTCTGTGAAAATATAAGAGCAAAAAAAAGATGAATAAAACAAAATCTGTAATAGGTAGAAGAGAAGGGCAGAGCGACTTGGTAATGAGAGCGCGATATCAAAATGGGGTTGGGAAATATGGTAATTTAATCGATATCACTTGATCCCGTTTCGAGTCTAGACTTTTGCACCGAGGAGCAATAAAATAAAGGCAACGTCCATTCTCGCAAAGCCCTCCATGAAGACTTCAAACTCTCACAGGAATTGTATATGAAAACGGTCCCGCGGTGCTGTCTCTCGATATATGAGAGCATGAAACCGTCCTCCGAATATTGACGCCTTTGAACAGCGGATGAAATAGAAAAATATTCACCATCGTAATAATCTATGATTGAAAAGTCATATTCGGTACGTTTTAAACAGGAATTTTATGAAAAGGATCAAACGAAATAAATGAGAGCGGGATTGCCAATCAAACCGTGATGTGGATTTATGGATTTGATGAATCCGATATTCTACTTTACTCTCGATTACAGACACCATCGACGCGGTAACTTTGGCCGTGTGTACGATCAAAAGCTACCTGTTGAATTTTCGGTGTAAATACACCGTGAATTCTGCACGTTAGCTTTACGTACCTTGTACTACCAATTTTACGCTTGGTGGTGTTCGCCTGTTTTTACATACATCTGCTGTTAGTATTTGGTATGCTCATATTACTATAGCAAGCGGAAAAGAACACATTGAAGGTACTTTGGTTTGATGTAGGTATTGCGCCACGTGGAAGCTTACACCGGACGCATTCGTTCGTTTGGAACTTCCTCTGTGCGACGATTAACGGTTAACATTGACGGCAAAAAAATAAAATGAATAATGAATCCACTGCTTTGTTTATTTTTATAACAAACGTGCAGTAATATGCGCGTACAAAAATTATCGTACGAATTTAAATTAAAACGAAGCGCGGGGATCCAGGGTACTCAGTTTTCATGACACTCGAAGTTTCGAAAATTCAACACGACTGCAAAATCTTGCTGACGCGCCATTTCAGTGGCTCGGAAGTGTCAACAGAAAATTGAATAAAAAAGTTTCGCGAAGTGCGCGAGTGAAAACTTGAAAATTTTCTTGCTTGATCATCAAATGCGAGAGTTCTACCTACCGAACGTATATCATTTCATACGAGTATATAAATGACGAGTACGTGAAAATTTATGTGTCTTTGAAAATTTTCCATGTGGTTTATACGCTGAATTGTAAGTGAACCACGCGATTAAAACTTTCATTTCGCTCAATCGCTTTCAGGCAAAACTAATTCAATTCAACACAACAAATAAAAGTCGGGATGCAGAACGACACTTGTGATGAATCAACCTAAGCGTGTCTCTCTGTTAAATGTGTAAGTGCATGTTGAAGTTGACGATGAAAATGTGAGTTGATCTTACAGTCGTGCACCAAGAAGTGAATTGGTAAAGGTAAACCTATATACAACATCAACGTACACACATTTACACGGTATAACCTGCCAGGACAAATTTGTCGTCGAGGATTAAGAGAAATTTATAAAGTTCGCCTGTAGCTGCTAAGTACCTAGAAACGTTATCAAGTTTCTCTACGTAGCCCCGAGCTTCTTAGCAGTTGCTACCAAGTTTTAGACCTGTCAGAAATTCATCGGATAACCCATAGAGACTTGCACGACGGGATGAAGAGGGGTGGTTTTAAACGTAACGTTTTCCCAAGCGAAGGTGCCCACATTTAAAACTTTTCAATGAGTAGGTATGTAGTTTATGCACGATACATGTGTATCTCGATGTGTATATTCTAGTTGATTTCCAAGGGAAATAGTCGTACAATATTTGCATGACGAATATGAGTTTTGACATAGGTCAAATCGATTCGAAGGGATTCCAATAGTTTTCCAATTACATGGATTGTTTTTTTTTTTACATCTGTTTTTCCATCATTCCTAAAGATCATGAATGTGCCCGCATAGTATTTTTAGTAGAAACCTGAACCTGGTCTCTCCTGAGGGTCGATCCTAAATCAAGGTAAGAACTTTGCTTCAGGACATGCGAAGCTTAAGACTTTAATGGAAACCTTAACATCGACATTCAGAATGAGCCATAAACTTTTTCATTAAACTCCAAAGAAGCTCTAAAGTCATCTCGAGGACCATATAGGAGTCACAGATTAATTATTAGAACCTAAAGGTCATATGATTGGGTTCTATTTTCCCTGGAAACCGGGGTGAACCCGACTCTACGTCAGAGCGTAGAAATATCCAAACGGGAATGACGCAAATATCAAAAGTAGATTGGGTCAGGATTAGTGCGCCACGCATATGCAATGTATGGTAGATATAAAAACCTATATGTATTATGCATATGTCCAAGTATATAGGATCCGCATCTACGCGCGTATTTCATTTGATTTTTATAACGCATGCATGAAAAAGTCGCTTTATTGTGGCTGCGCAGCGGGCATAATTTGGTACCCTTATGACGTTCGCGCGAACCGTGTTATAATAAACCATTAATGTACGGTAGATATGCGCATAGCGTTCTGCGAATGTTTGGCATGCATTAAAATTTCATTAAACCTCGCTGGCAAATCAAATAAACTAACGCTGCTGGCGCGATGTTTTTAGCACGCGCCGTACTCTTCCCGAGTACGAAATTACGAAATTGAATAGCCATCCCATTTTTGGACTTATTTTTTGGGTTTTCATGCATTCGTTATAAAAAATAGTGTTCGATACTTGTGCAAAATGCGAGGCGTTTAGGTTCGTGCTGAAAACATCGCACTCGCCTATAACGCACCGCATTTTGCACTCGTATCGAAATGTACTATTATAGGTGGACGTTTCATCTTCAAAGAAAAATGCCACTATACATACACATGAGTACCTAATACAGAAAAAAAAAACCAAAAGCGTGAAACCAGAGCGGCAAAAGGTTATTCCTTTGATGAACAGAAAGATCGAACCGAAGTAAACGAGTTTACCAAAAAAAACTTGGCAATAATATTCCAGATACCACGCGATAAACAGCTACGGATTCTATATGTATACATCTGTGAGATCTTTTCTCTCTTTCTTTCTTCAAGCTTTTTTTTTTCTCCGAATCATAACTCACCGTCACATGTCTCCCAACTGCATTATATAAGTAAAAGGTGTATTTTATGTACGGCGCCGTGTATATTTTGAAAACAATAATTTTCAATTCGCATCATTATATATAAACGTGTGAAATGGACACAATCATACAGGGGGAGCTATATGCTTTATAGAGTAGGAATATCTTTTATACGACAAGGATTTCAATGGACTCTCTTCTCGTATTGATCCTGCGATGACGTCTTTCGCTTTCATTCGCTGGTATAGGGTAATATACCGAATGCTTTTTCTGTGTTACCTAACGCTTATACCTCATTGTTATCATTATCATCATTCAGTCAGCGGCATGATGATACTGTGTTTTTCTTTTTCTCTATTTTTTTTGTATTTCTTCCTCGTATATACCTTTAGAAATCAGAACTGTACGCGCGCGCGGTTTATTGTACGGTGAACAATCCGAAATATGACATTGGTATTTTTCTCGTGACATTGACGAATCATTACCACAACGATTTTTGTCCGATAGGAATTGATCTGTGGCAATTTTTCAGAGGTGATAAAGTTGAGCACTGAACATATACGATGAAAGAAAAAAAAAATACGCATCTATTGCAGAAGAGTATCGGATATACACAGGGTGTTCCAATATCAACGAGGAATTTTAATATCTCCACAACTGAACGAGGTATAAAAAAAAAATTTTTAATGAGAGAATCGTTTTTTAACTTTGAAAAAAATAAAAGAGATTGTTTTGTGACCATTACACATGCGGGTTATCATACATTTTACAGTATTTCGTAGAAATTTCAGAACCTGTAAGTCAGTTGAAAATCATCGGGATTAGGAAATTTGAAACTGCAGCCTGAAATTACCTCGATGATGAGTTCAAGTTTATTAAGGGTTAATAAAAAAATATCGATTTCCATTCAAGCGATAATCGTCCATCAAACTTTTCGAATACGGCACCGTCTACAATGACACTGCTAAACTTCACTTCGAACCTAACAACTTTCATCTTTTACTTGTGTTATTTTTTTCCGTTTTCCCTTTAGTTTTCGCGATATTATAATCTCTGGAACTATCATGATCTATTTCATTCCAAACTCCCTAGAGAAAATTAGACAAGCATGAGATCTTTCGAACAGAAATTTAGTAGAAAGTAGTTTGATTCGGCTGTAAAAACTAAGAAATTGATGTCTCCGAAGACGATAATTTTCATAAATTTTTCCTCGAAAAAATGTTAAGCAGTTACTTTTACGCAACATCTGCTTCAAAAGTTCAAATTTCGAGCGCTAAGTGTCGTGCCCGATTTATTCAGCCTTAACGGAACCATTTTACTTTACCACACTCGTGCAGTAAGTACTCTATAATTTCACAGTGTCGACTTTACTATACTAAAGCCGTGAAGAAATATCACGACCGGTTTGAAATTGAAAATTATTTTATTCCTTGTTATTGTAATTTGAAACAAAAAATAAGTATTGCATTCATTTTTAGTTAATGTTTCTCTCAAATTGAATTTTCAAAGCAAGTGTTGCAAAAACTAATGTGTGCCACATGTGGAGTAGAAGGCGAATCTGACAATCCAAGCTCGTTTGGTTGTCGCTTACTCGTTTTCGGCTCGTAGCGACATCTACCAAACTCGTCCTCACGTGAATGTGACATTCCGGCAGATTGTCAAATAATTCGCCACCTACTCCACATGTAGCAAACTACTATTGTTTCACTGGAGATGGATGCGACTGTTAGGACACCCTGTACAAGTACATTCTTAATTGGTAGGCGTGAATACAGTTCTCCTTGGTATTTCTATAGAGTGCTGCGATAGTTTATTAGCAGTAATAATAGAAATAATAGTGATAATAATAACAATAATAACAATAATGATGATGATGATGATGATGATGATGATGATGAAAATAAAAATGGTCATTGAATTCATAGACATACTGGCGATGAATGTTGTAGCACGTGCCACTCAAAAGACGAATATAAACGACAAGTTTGAAGATCTTACAAGCTCTTACGTCGCGCATAGTAGTTCCAACTTTGTCCATCAATTAATATAAGATAGTTTGATGGACTTTGACGAAGTTCGCTTTGCTGTCCAGGGTGAATGCAGTTCAAAGGGTTGCAGGATACTGAGCAGTAATGTAGACGTTACAATGTACCCTTTGAGATGATCGCAAATCTTCGATTAACGATACCATTATTCGACCATCGATAATACCCATTTTCTCACCCAAAAATTTTCGCCAATTTTACACGATTGATTTCGTTGCGGATCAAAACCTCACAAAGAAAGGTTTTCCAATTAACGGAATAATAACAATAGTCATGTCAGAAAGAAAGTGAATAGAAAGAAAGTGAGTAGAAAGAAAAGTATCTTTTTTTTTTGTTTAATTTTCAAGCTAAACGATATGTAATATATTTCGTATTTCCGATGATAGTACCTGTGTAGCGGAATACTGAACACGGCGCAATAGTTGAGAATAAAGAAAAGAAAAAAAAAACCATATCGTGTCTCAACGATCACGCGGGATATAGCGAAGTATAACGATATAGTGTTGCTCTTTGGAAGCTATATGGATGTCCATTCGGTGTAATAGCCGCAGTGGTTGGCACTGCCGCGTGTAGCTTGCGGTCGTGTACAATTTGAGAGGATATCCCACATTATGGTCTAGTTAGGCTACTGTATTATAGTAATAGGTAGTAGTTGCAGTGGTATAGGTGCCGTGTTTCGTGTTACAAATGAGCGTGACGTTGACGCATATAATAAGTTCTATACATAGGATATATGGATCATATGTGAATGATTATTACAGTCAGTTTTCCGAGAAGATTTAATGCCAAGTAAATTAATCATCGAATTATGTGACTCAAAATATGGGTCTCCGTTCGAAACACCAATTTCAGGCTGTGTGGTCGGAATTGCAATCGCCATCTTTTTCTCTCTCTTCAAACCTTACAATTTTTATGCGAAACTTTCATCTCTTTTTCATCAGTATCTTTTTCGGCAGTTTTTGAGAAAATTCTCTCCATGAAGATTGAAACAAACCACCCAGGTATGATAATATTATATGATAATTATATTCACCTCTATGGTGAAAGTTCCGTGAAAAGCTTACCTGTAATCAGAAAAATGAATATTTCATTAGATAAAATCCACAAACTATTTCTTATATGAATTGTGCTCGTGCTTAAAAAAAAAATTTCGCGTTTATGTTATAGTTTTTTTTTTTTTGAATTTTAAAAGGGTGCCCCTCATAATCAGAGCGATCAATTATACCTGTAATAAATCCATAAAAAACTAGATCCTCTGGGGACCAACCACCGGGCCCAAAATCTTCATATGAACTTTTCGCCGTAGTCGAATAGTTCGATGAAGTTCATAAAAAAGTGCTTCAGCACCAATTTATGAAATGAGTAGATATAGTTTACATGTGTACATAACGAAATAACAAATCTATGCATAAATATGAACCTGTCGTTGCGTTTTTTAAATTTTTTTTCTCTAATTTAACACAATTTTTTTCATTCAAATTTTTCAATTGTTTAACATCATTCTTATCGTAGCTGAGATTAGTTTCGTTTTGTAGTCATGAAATTCGAAATCCTTCCGCAAATGTTGAAGGTAGGTGTATGAGTGCACCTGGCAAAATGACTATATATGTGTAGAAATAATTATGAATAATAATTCATCGCGGGACTACATTATATCCGTACGTTCTTCATTTCTTCATTTGCATTTATGTAACAAAATTCGGCAATGCAACAGCAGCAGCACCAGCACCAGCACCAGCGACAGAACATTTGGAGGATGTACAAAAGTAAAGAGATTCTCGGGATCCCATCGTGAAAAATTTATTCATAGCGGTGTCCCTGCGTCTGATTAGCAGGCACTCGCCGCGGTTTCGCAAAAAAATCTCGACAGGGTGCAGCGCGGATGATCAGACATCGAATAAGCAGTCATTTCATCCGCTTCTGCAGAGCTATATATAAAGAAGACGAACCTCAATACTTCCCCTTTACACCAAACTACCGAGAAGCTTTAACATGAGAACAAGATAAGAAAACAATGATTACACAAACTAATAAAATAAAAAAAGTCGCAAGAGTGACATTGTTTTATTATGGTTTAGCAAATATAAGTACAAGACTACGCGAGATCTGAACCAAAAAAAGTCCGATAAAACAAAATAAAAATACTCGAATACGAAGCCAAAGAAGGCGGAAAATGGCACGTACTATAACGCATACACCCAAGCATACACCTATATTATAAAAATGTGCGCAAGTTTGGCAGCCATTAAGAAAAAAAAAAACATTTCCAGCACGGGTTGTATTATATAACGTAAAAATTAACCGCTAATTAAGAATAATGTACTTGTATAAAATTTAGCACGCGTCGAGGCCAAAAAGGCGTGATCCATTTAGGCACGATGAGGCTGTGGCTATACCTTGGCACCCGCGGGGCCTGATGGCAAGTGTTGGACTAATTAAATTTTCACCCACGTCGAGGTGATTTTTTTTTGTTCTTTTCGTTTTTTTTTCTTTTTTTTTAACAATTTGCACACCTGAATAAATAACAGAACACTTATAAAAACAACCGCGGAGATCACACATCCGAGAGCATCTGGATTATATGGTGAACAATGGGAATAACAACGCTTGAAAATCTAATTTCTAATCGTAGAGTAATATCAGAGTTGCGTAGATTTGCAGGTCCGTCGTAAATGACGTTCGGGCTTTCTCCGGCAAAGAATCCATCTCTCGATGACCTCTGACCTCGTAGCAGTACAAGGACTGACTCACAGGATGGAACAATTGGCCGCACTTCTTCGTAATTGAAAGGTCTTGACACCGAGTAGTGTGGTCTGGAGGCGGTAGAAACATTGGTTCATCCATAAGAGTTAACAATAAGTAAGGTTAAGCTGAACTAAGCTTAGCTGTGGAAGAGTTTGATTATGTAAGTAAGAAAAATAAAACGGCTCGTTATTTTACCTTACGAAAGAAATAAAGTCTTTCATTTTCAGGGTTCAGGGTTTTGACTCAAGTCTTTGGTAGGCCATTTTAATGCTGGCATTTTTTTGCTTGGCAGCGAAAAGAATACGAATGAAAATTCTGGTATTTTAGCTTGAAATACCCATTTTATTTTCGTACCGTATAATAGCGTGTACACAGGTATATGTAATGGTGATAAACTCAAAGATATAGAAGAAGAGATTGGAATGTTCCTCGTAAAAATCATGATTGCTTATTCAAAAGGTAATACCGTATGCAGTATCGCGGATTTACTATGACAATATCTGTTGAATGGACGTTATATCGTTTAAGTATGTATCAGACGATTCTTCACTAGTTTGTATTCCTCAAAAACTTTTGCATTAATATTCAGCGGTAGCAAATTTAGCCCTTCATGCGCGGCAGAATTTTTTTTTGGTTTCCACTGACCGACTTAGTAAAAATAAAAGACGAAGAAAACAGCAAGCGGGAGGGTTATCAAGTTATTACTTTTTTTCTGATAAATGGAGAAAGAATCCATCTTGGAAAGTTTGATGCCAAGGGAGATGTAACTTCAAATTTTCTTTGACGCTAAAGCTATCTCATGCCGGTGGTTGTTGCGACTGGAAATCAAGCGTCAAGGGAACAAGCCTGAAAGAAAAAATAAATAAATAAAAATACAAATAGCAAATATACGATCCTACAGAATTTTTCAATACCGCTTGGCCTTATTTTCGAGAATAAATGTTAACTCGACCGTTTCAAAGTGATATCTCGTTAGGGTTGAAAGAAGGACGGGTGAGGGGGGGGGGGGGGGGGGGGGGGGGGGAGAGAATGCTCTGAAATATAGTCGAGTATACATATTTTGACAGGTATTCGAAAAAAACTGTTATATATAAGCAGACCGATCAGAATATAACATTGGTGGGTATCGTGGAGAAAAATGGGCAAGAGAATAAGAAGAGGAATGTAAATACGACGTTCAACTATTGCAGTGAGAACCAGCTATAAATATTTCGATAACGTGACACTCGACGTACTTTCGCATAGATTTATCGAATTTCTTTCCACGAAATCCAATGCGACGCGGAGGAAAAATTTCACAGCAATATACATACGCATGCATACCTATAATGTACAGCTACATAACCGAGCTGAAATTATCGTGACAAATCGACTCACTTCAATATAGGTTCGTTGAAGTGATATGCAAATAGGTTATCACCGCATGAAATGAGACACGCGAACTAATGTGTCATATACAGAATCGTGTCGTTGTTATCTACCTATATACTGAGTCGAAAATAAGTAACTTTTTTCGATTGCATTATACATGTAAGACTCATTTTTGTTGAGATGTTATTTTTTCTTTCAACCGCAAGTCATTTATAGATGAATTTATTATTTTTTGTTTTTTCAAAAGTCGTGGACAAATAACACGTGCATATATATGTGTACCGGCTATCTCGTTGCATTTTAATAAGAGGAACTGGGGCGTTAACTCCCATATCTGCCAAAGAGTGCAAAAAGGATAGTGCGGGGTATAGGTATACACGTACGTACGTATGTATACGTACTGAATGAAACGAACGAGGGAGCCCCAAGGAATGCAGGCAGTGCGGACTGAGCTTGGATTAAAAACAGAAAACAAATGAGAATCGTTTCTAGCTGGTAGTCTGCATCCAGATAGCTACTTACCCTGATAATTCAACGTTGCTCTTTTTCTCTATTTCGATTCTTATTTCTCTAGACCGCACGTGATATTAGCTCCAACCTATGGATACTCGAACCATGATTACAGGTAATCCAGTATTCTCGTTGATTTACACGTTACGTCCGTAATCTAATTTCTAGCGCAAATCATAGCGGAAAATAATTCAGTTTCTCCTTATTACACATCTTGAACATTGTAACTCTTTCAAAGTATAGGTTACTCGATACACTGTGGCCGCTTATACCAGATCGAAGTACAATACAATAAATTGACTGATGTCCAATCGTTTTGAGTCTTCCGCCATCTTATACGAACGGCAGCGGTCGGCGAGTCGCAGGAATTTGTGTGGCAAAGTTGATATCAATTATTTCTTTGAAAATGGAATTTCGATTTCATGTAAAATGCAGATAAACTCTCTGTAGGTATGGGTACTTGTAACTCACCAAAAATTCTAATCTCGACGTAACAAGAGTGAGCATGCAGTTAACTCGTTTGAAAAGTAACCTGCACGCACAGTTGAATTACACCTCAGTTCAAGAATCAGTTCAAACTTAGGTGTATGGAGTTTGTATTTTACTCGGTATAAATGTATAATTTATTAAACACAATACGTATAGATGTATTCTTTGTTAGACTTCAGTCGTTATACTTAAAAAGTCCCATTCGTACGGTGGAGCATAATGAGAGCATTGACATTCAGTCATTTGGAAATGGTAAGAGTCGTTAAATGAACTTTTTTTGTGAATGGTAATGGTACGAATGAACACGTCAAATTGTGAACCCTATTTCGAACCCCCAGCTAAAACCGCGTTGACGTTATAACGTTTACGCGCGACGGGTGTTTGTAGAAAAACAACCCTACCACAATACGCCATATGGTAGGCTGTCAAACGTGTCAAATATTACAGCTTTCCCGATCTTTTCTACTCTTGTATATATATACGAACGGATATTGTGTATGCAGATATAACTTCGCATACAAATATACTTCATGTTCGTCATTTGAAATTCGTTCAACACCACCGTTTATATAGCTATGTATTATACGTACACATGCACATACTAATATCTATGTTGCGCAGGATATGTCGGGCATTCATTGTTACACAACTGAAAGGATGAGATTCAACTGAGGGGTTGAATGGATGGATTAAAACCATAGCTTACAAGTAGAGGTGTATGGGATATCCGTGTATACGTCATAATTTATCAACTTGGAGTACCTGCAGCAGCCATCAGCGTGTTCGCTTCATATATATGTATCATACTGAAATAATACCTTCAACGATTAATAGGTCTCCTAATCCGATACGAAATAATTTTCAAAGAATTTTAACACGATTCCAGATTCCACTGTTTAATTAAAATTTCAATCGAAATCCAGTGATTGTAGATACATAAAATATCAAGCAATCAAGTTTCAATTGAAATATTTATCACAAACTGACGTTACTTTGTCGTACGATCAATATTTAATCCTCGATTCGATCTAAATCTCCGGGTCAAATTTGTAGAGAAATGAATGAAAAACAAATCCATTTACAGAGTCTTTGCCAATGGCTTTTGCCATGGTATACTCAACTGTTCCAATTAGAGATCGCCGTCTTTACGGTGGAAAAGTGTGGTATTTACTTAACAACAGCCGGGATATAATCTCGTATTTTCGAAGGTCTATTGTGCGAAGGGATACTTGGTTATGCGTGAACTTTGCATGTGAATGTTCCTTCATAGATCGAACGCGAATATGCACTATCAATAAGATGAGTACAACAATAGCCGATTGACACGTTTCGTCGATCAGGGTTGGTATCGGCTTTGACAACTATATGATCTTAGCTAGAAGCTTTGGTTTAATATTATGTAGGTAATATCGTGGCATTAGAATCCACGGGTTCTCTCAATCTGTGGCGAATACCCAGAACCAAAACCCTCTCTTTTGAACCACTACTGATCCATACCTCCGGAGTCTCTACCAGCAATTTCATCTATACAAGATATTCAACTTGTTCGTATCCACGATTTCGAAACTTATCCATCACAATTAGTAAACTGAACGGAACATATGAAGTTGAGCACACTGATCAACATCTCAGTATAATACGTCAGTTTTATCGTGCAGCCACTAGTAATGAAGCTAACCATCACATGCACCAAGGATTATTGCGGTCTGCGGTGACGGTGGTAAATTAATAATTGATTTCTTGTACCACCATGAAAGTCTGCATTCAACATTTCCGGGATATTCACCTCATCGTATTATACTCGAGCATTTGTTGATTTCAAGAACAATTAAATATTCAAACAATTTTCCGGATATTGTTTGGCAAACATTAAATCTGCTAGTACAGGTATTTCAGAGTTTCTACCTCGATATAAAATGCATATTTCGCCGATAGGGGGATAACTTGAGCAGGTAAAGTAATGAATTTCGATATTCTATATAAACGGTGCAAAGACTGTACAGCCTAGAAAGCGACATCGTCGCTTACTCAACCAGCAATGGTTAGCAAAACGGTTCGTAAAGGTGAAAGAAGAGATGTAAATTTATTACTTGAAAATAAATAGATAAAGAGTAAAGCGGTGAAAAAAGGCACCTTTTACGATGAGGTATGGTGTACACTAAGGATATGAGAAAGGATAGGAAAGTATGGTAGTATGGAGGACACAAATGGAGTAAAAAAAAAAAAAGAAAATCATTCTGAAGCGCAGCAGCCAGTAATGGGAAGGCCATGGGGATGAAACGGCTGCAAGATATGAAAAGGTGTGCAACTGGCATTGGAAAAAAAGAGAAATATAAAAAAAAAGAATAAATATTAATGTTTAAATATTAATTGTGGCGTCCAGTTGGCTGGCTAGTGTTTTGTTTCTCGTTGTTTTCCCTGTTGGTATGAAGCTGCAGTATTTACTCACATTGCATACAACCGCCAGTATGTATATGTACAGTGCTTTTTATGTGCAATAATTTACTGGGTGCGCTAAACGTTCATTGTTTTCTCTGCAATGCTCCCCGCCGTTAGTAACAACGGAGTGTATTTTAGTTTCTTATATCCATCGTCAGATTACTGGAAATTAGCCGTCATCATATAATAAGAAAGAACAGGTAGAAAAAATGTAGTGCACAGTATGCGAACCAACACCCTGCGCTCCGTCAGATGTTGTGAGAGTAAAAATATTCTCATAAATATTTCAAGAACATTTATATATAAAAACGTGAGAGTAAAGAAGGCCTAGCAATTTACACCGCAGAATTTTTAGCATAGCTGGTACGAGAGTAGAGGAACGAGGTAGGTATATGCAAGGTGGATTGGTCCAAGTAAAAAGTTTTTTATCTTCTCAACTCCATTATGAATCGATTTTACGAAAAGCTTTTCTGCAAAACAAATTTCATCAGGGTTTCCATAGCGAGAGGGGAAAAAAATAAAAATTATGACCGCGGCATGGCTCCTCCCTCAAAGTTATACGACCCGACACATGTTCTACGGAGGTTTTTATAATACCGTTCGAATCCTCGTGTACATAAGCTATACAGAAATGAATTTGTACGGACACGATGACCATTAGGCATTTCAACGCGATGAGAATATTGACATGTTCCCACTGGTACAACGATTAAGGGGTGTTTGACGCGTTGGTACGTAAGTATATAACGAGGATCAAACCAATACGGAGAATTTCACGGCTATAATACCAGAAAATGTTAACGATGTTACTTTGTAAGCTTTGTGTAACGAGATCGAATGGCGCCCACTGACCTAATCCCTGCCTTCGATCTTTCCCAAACATCCCACGTTGCTATTATATACAAATCCTCCCCTCTGTTACCAGACCATAGAATTACACCCCGCTACGAACGTTTTCATTGCTACACCACGCAGGTCTCCACTACAATTCGTCATTCCAAGCATATGGGCTAACCAGGATATTCAGCGGTTGTTTCCAACGACCACAAAACCGACGGGTACATTATATGAATACAAAGACTGGATGTTGATCTTTCATTTTGTTAAAATAATTTTAGGAACACCGGTGGTTACACAGTGCTGCCAACAAATTCGATAAAATTCTTGCGTTTGATCACTTTTCCCTCACCTTTTTCTTTTTTTTCTGTTGATGCATACTCATACCTTTGGTATAATACCGTTCGTTTGATTATTAAACTTTTTGCGATAAAATAAATGGAAAAGTCGTTTTGCGCGGATGGGTTTTCAAGGGCAATTTGGAAATGAACAGTCCGGTTACACGACCTAACAAAACAAGCATTTATGGTTAAGGTCAGCTGCAGCGTTCAACCTCTCTATCGTTCCACTTGCCTTCTATAGATTAATCTGGGTTCGATTGTATCTATCTACACACAAACCTAACTGTCCGTGACGTCCACGTCGCGTCGGTTCGAGCCCAACGTAAGCTTCGGACTCAATTATCTTTGCGCAATTAACGGAGTGGCTATTATTTGTAGCTCCTCGAGGCATAAGCACCTAATTTTCGATCGATTATGTATACCAATATGGTAAGTGACATGATACGTAGACCTATAGATTGAACGTCCTTTCCCCATCTCCAAATTTTTACGTAGATCCTTCGAATTTTTTTTTTCCCTCTACTTTTTTGTCACTTTTTTCCTTTGTTAAAATACACGACCACGTTATATACATTGGAAAAGTGGTCCGGGGTTTGTACGCTTAGGTAATTTTTAATTTCTGTTATGAAAATTAGTTACCGTAATGTTTAGTACATTATGTGGCGATGTTAAAAAAAAATGAAAATAATAAAAAAACAAAACGACACGTGAACACGTTGTTCATATTAATTTTGAAATGCCTATTCACGGCACCGTATATCATTACGAATAATTATCTCGACAATGAGAAATAATTGAAATAACCACGAGTGTACAAATTCATGAAAGTTCTCTATTCCCATATCATATACGATTATGAATTTATTCATCTCAGCGAAGACGGATACGAACTTTCATTATAATTATGACGGAATCATGTGGCTTTCGTGAGAATATAATAATAACAATAACAATAACAACAACAATAATAATAATAACAATCCGGGATAGAGAAAAAATGCTAACGCCCACCAGGTCGTCCGGCTGCAGGGTAGTTTGCAGAGTGCGAAGCATAGCCTGAGGCTCTTGAGGGCAGAATCCTTCTGTTTGTAAAGTTCCTCTGGTCCGACATACGTCAAGAAGTGTTGAGAGACGTCGTAGGAGAAACGGGCGGTAGTTTCCCGTTGCTACCACTGTTACTGCATACCCTGCAAGTTTGCTACTGCACCTATAATGTGTATAAGGTGTAATTTACACGTCGCATCTACGGACATGAATTGTGACTGATGAAACCAGACTAAAGCCACAAAATTATTTCGCTTCGCTTCCAAATAATTTCTCACACCATATACACAGTGTATATATGTGTACAAGCGGAGGTACAAGCGTACATTAACTATGAACAATTTAACGCATGACTTAGCGGTGATCCTGATGAGACGTAATATTAATTTCATGTAATAAGAACACCCCGCACCTGTGGGGGTGTAAGCTTTTGGCGCAGGTATTTAGACATATAATGATAATGATGTACGAACTCCACACTATAACGTCCGAAATAATGTACATGTGTACGTATACGGTCTGGGTTATCATAGGTCTGAACATAGCCGCTTTTCAACCCATGTCAACATCATTTTATTGTTTTACTACGATTAACTAGACCTGTAGGAAATGGACTTGCAACGTCATGTCGCAGGGGGCTGTCGCTTCCTGTATAACGGAAACCACATGATGTTTTGGTAAATTGATTAAAAGCGAGAGCTAACTGATAATAATAATAGTTTCTTTCCACATGTTCTCTGCACAAACTACACGAAACGGTATTTCTGAAAAAAAATTTTGTTGTAAATTTGACCAAAAATCGAGGAAGGATGTCATGAAGTTTATGTCGGTGGAATTTCTAACCAGACTGCACCTTTAAACGTTTAAGCTCGCATGAAATATATAGGGAGATAGAGAACCACGCGGTTAAACTCCAACCAATCCTATTGTGGTTAACCACGGGTTGTTGGGTGTCGGAAAAAAGAACGCGTAAGAAGGATGAAATTTAACCCCGACACCATGTGAGCTAGCAAGCTCGATCCCCGAATAGCTGTAATATACTTAAATATGGGAGAAAACACGGAACTGGTTTTTAGTGTTGTTATTCAAAGTCCTCGACAGCGTAGTCACCCTGTATTTAGGCAACACCCTGTAACCGCGCACCCCTAAATCTTGTTACGCTCACCGTTGTAATGCAAATTAAAATAACAAGCGAAAACCCCTCCGGTATATGGTGTCTCTATATAGATACGTAAATATAGGTATATATTTTCTCTTGCTCTTTCTCTTTTACTCTGCAATATAAACGTGTTCACACGTATAGGTACACACGTACAAGGTGTCCTATTTTAATTGATCCAATTTAATAACCCGGATGATTATTTTCCAAATAACTCTATCGTGGTCGAAATTGGTTCGGTTTTCTCAAATGAAATGCTACATTTTTAATTGCGGAATCGAATGGGGGGATGAACTTGGCATAAAAAGCACTCAGACCTTCTTGCCCTCAAATCGATAGGTACGGAGATAAGAGCTCCGCGACTAAAACGATGTCAAACTAGATTCAATATTGAAAACTTCTGAAATTTGCCAAATTAAAATCTCCAATAATTTTGTCGATTTTGAAAATTGAAACCAGTTTCAGATCGCTCCAGTCGCACAGCCTTTATCTCCGCAAACACTAACCTCAGGTCAAGAAAGTCATACGGTTCTTTCATGCGAAATTTTATGCTCTGTTCGATTTCGTAATAAAACTATAATATCCATTTGAAAATAAATTGAGGTCAACGCTCGATAGCGTAGGTGCCAATCTTGAAAATAAAAAAAATGATAATGCAAAGTTCTTTTCCTCTCTGAAGAGTTAAACTTGAAAACATGTTCCCCGAGTAAGCGAGATGGTTCAATTAAAAGAAAACACCCTGTAGATATTGCCGAAGGAGTACTGCTAATATATTGTGCCCCAAGCAAAGCATAAGTTAGTCGAGGGTACTGCAAGCGCGTTATTATTTTATATCCTGCGACATGGATTATCTTTTTTGTACACACGTTTTGTGGCTTTATATAAAAAGGGTTGGGTCATTCGTTTGCGTAGTTGGTGGCAGAGTTACAGGAATAAAAAGGGGTAACCAAAATTTACATGTGATCATAAGTCGGATAAGAATTCAATGTATATGAAACTCAACTGGATCAAATTTCGCGTTTTTGAATCGCGACGTTGCCGTTGATACTTCAATTTTTTCAATCGTACGGAATTTTGTTGGAAAAGAAGTAGAGCAGCTTGTTTCAAGTTGAGGAATATCAATTTGCTGTTTTTCTGCGATAGTCGATTTATGTGCGACGTCCCCGAGATGAAAAAGTAAATCTGTCAAAGAACACGGGAGGAATGAGAAAAAAAAAAGAACTGCGGGGACGAAAAAGGTCACAAGAAATCGACGTTATATACCTGCGGGAAAGGATTACTGTCAAAAATTGACGTGTAAGTTACGAACAGCTCTCATGTCAGTCATTTCAAGAAGTTTTCATTTATCGCAAATGCAGAGAAAGTTATGAACAACGGAAGAACTTTAGGTAGTTGAAAATTCAACGTTGCGTTAAACGATATCCATAATTCGATCTTTTTCATGATTTGTGCAACGAATTCAGACTGAATACGTTGGATTTGTGCTTCGTCTGTACCAAGTGAAATTAGCCCACATAAAGCAAAAAGAATTTACAACGACGCAAAATTTTTAATTTGAAAAGAATTATTCTGATCCGAACAATGTGGATAGAAAGGCTTTTAGTGAGCATTAGTATCTAAAGGTTTGATGAAAACTGCTCGACTGTTTTTGTTTAATTTTTGCTGTACCGAAAAACAAATACTTGCAACGTTTACTCGATTCCACTTTCTTAGATGTAAAAACTATACGATATCCAAGAAAATAAGATCGTCTAGACGGCGTCTATTCTATTCAATCTCGAGTTATTTTACCGGTATAAAACCCAAAAGACGTTTTGGGTACTTTGCCAGACGTATAGTAAGTGGAACACGTTCGTAGGAATTCACACCCCGTAGCTTTAGGTAATCGTACAAAACTGTTTTACGAGCGATTATTCTCTTGAAATGTTCTCCCGAACACTTTCACAATTTTATACCTGTATCTACAGAATTTCTTCAAGAATCTTTCACACCTTCTCTTATCAGTCTGCGGAGCTTCCTCAAACATCGTAGTATTCTTCAACCGTAATCGATATTACGATATTATTATAGACAAATTCCCTATTTTATTTAAGCTACGTACCCGACCAATACACACGAAAACGGGTGTAAAAAACTATTTTCTTTTCTTCTTTTCTCGCAGGTGCGGCCACTTGAATCTATCACGGAAATCTAACGAGATCTCTACTACCCTCAAGACTTGTAATGATTTTCTCAACGCGAAAGTGTACGTATACCTATCGTGTGCTAGGCAGACCGAGAAGAAAAGAATCTTGTCCAAAGTTTTCTATTGTCTGACAAAACAGTCGGCGGTAGTATTTTTTTTTTTTAGTTATACTTCCTTATAAGAGCCGCTGACAACGTGCGGACCTAAATTTTCGTCTAACAATAACAAATGAGCCCAGTTTTTCCAGCGTAGATAGAATCATACGGATTAACTTTAATCATCGGAATGAGACTGACGAAAAAACGATTTTTTTTTTTTCCCTCAAAGAAATCTATCTATAAATAATAAATATATTAATTTTCTTTTCAACTTTATAATTGCTTACAGAAATTTAATTAATCTGTAATTATATTATATCGCGCGTTTGTTCGTTGGACGGCCATATTCTCTCTGAAGTAAGAATTTACGGTTAACGAAAAAGTTTAAAAAAAAGTGCGGAGGGTAAAAAGATGGATAAGAGACCGATGATGAATCTTCGGACAAGGTGTCGAGTATAACAATGATTTACTGATGAAAAACCGCCGCACAGCGGCTTGCTGAAATATGTGACCGCTTCATCGGCTGTCACTACCACCTCCTAAAAACTGTTTGATCACATCATCCCTGACCCTTGTTCACGGTGATCTTTGTCCTGGCGATATAATCTCAATTGATTTGTTTTTTGGTTTTTTTTTTCCTTTTTTTTCCTCATCCAAAAATCTGGTATTATAGCCTTTCAGCCGAAATTTGTAGTCACATTAAAAAAACAATACCAATACAAAAAAAAACAAAAACAACAATCTTGCTGACGTCTAGCTGTCAGTCAATCAGAAATATTCCTATGTCTTGACGCGATGTAATATTGGAAAGTGCTTCCCTTCTCGATATTGACAACTTACAAGCGCTCGCGAGAAAAGTCAACGTATACTTTTCATCCGCATGTTCCTGCACCCCATACTTCAGGTGCAGTGTATGTAGCTTCTGCAGTAAGTTTCTCACGAAAATAAATTTCCTAGAAAAATGGAAGAGAATAAAAAAAAAAATAGAAAACAAAAAACTTACATCGATAAGAATTGGAGGAAAAAAATAATTTCATCTATCGTAACTACATACCCGACCCATAAGGTAATGCACAGTTGTCCTGCCAATAGTCGTAAATTTACAAGGGAATCATGATCTCGATAATCAAGATCGACATGCGAAGTTCATTTGTCATACTACATCACAGTCTCAAGTGCATAGGA
This sequence comes from Athalia circularis, assembly GCA_963978495.1. NCBI lineage: Eukaryota > Metazoa > Arthropoda > Insecta > Hymenoptera > Athaliidae > Athalia > Athalia circularis. Next base: position 19,736,360 of record OZ021700.1, read on the forward strand.
TAAGATCTGGGCAACAGTTCTCTTTGTAGGTCAATGTATATGAGTACGCGTATATTTAATGCCTCTAGACTTTCCCGATAGTATAAGGATATCTCAATCAATCAAACTGAATTCATTTGAACTTGAATCTATCAGATTGGCAAACGCTATATAGCAGCTAATATTTTTGGATCTTGAATGAAATCCTTGCGGAAATTTGGGGTTGTATTTTTGAAGGACATTTATACGCCCTTCAGAATTGACCTTCCAGTGTGCGATGTGTTAGTGAATTCGAGCGTTGATTCGCCAGTATTCCGAGGTCAAGGTGATTCGACTTGCGGTCACACCGCACGTCTCACCGATAATTTCACGTTTCCAGACTTCGCGCGAGCGAAAAATCATTACTTTTTATTCCTGTTTCTCGTATATCATGATAACGAATTATTTTCTCCGACGATAAAACGTTTTCGTGCTAACAATAAGATATGATTTATGGAAGTCCTCGCATATTTTGTACCCTACAGATACAGCGAACTTGCAGGGCTCTAATTAATTTTCAAGGGTAAAGTAACTCGAAGGCAGAATAGTTGTTTTTCCGATAACTACAATAGGCTGATAACAATTGACTGGATGCTGAAGACATTCGTAACAGTTCTATCTTCACTCCGCATTATCGACTCAACTGTACCGTTTTAACGCGTGCTGCAGGACGCGGAGTGTGCGTGTACGCCCAGTTAAGTTGATTCTGACTCACTTCGCGGCCAAGCGCCCGTTTGGACAACTTTTTCGTGTAGCTGCGCCGCCTACGGAAAGTTGTCCAAACGAGCCAGGTGGCGAAGCGATTAACGATCAACCTATCCGGGCGTACCTTTAGAAACAGGGTGAACATCCCCTTTAAAACGTGTCGACATTTCGCCCTCCCTGCACAACAAACTATAACATAGAAGCAAGTTCTAATGTGGCTTTTACAGTGCGTTTAGTACGTACGTTATGTTATGTTATTTAGCGTTTCCTACGGACGGTCGATTCGACCCGCGCAAGTGTACGCGTAAACTTTCTGCCCGCTAACATCGTGGTGAGACACTTAATATTCCCACGAACCCTAAAATCATATCTGTGCTAAAATCTTGCGATAGGTTTGATTATCGGTCCAGGTAAGTCCGCGTAATATTCCATTTAGCAAAGTTAAGTATTAGAAATATGAGCTCATTACTATTAGAAGAAAAGAAGGAGAGAAACAATTAACTGCACTTGTTCATTTCCACGAAAGTAAAAAATAGAGATATGAACGACGATTCGTTAACATCGCACACCGATAATGATAATAATAATATTTAGCTATAGCTGTTCCGTTTCTGATTTATACACGTCATTTGTTAGAATTTCATCCTCATGAAAACCCCCGTCGTCATTTTGACAATAACACTTACCGTTGAGCCTCACGGACTTAACACCATAGAAGACAAGCAACCAGAAGTCCTAAGTGGATCGTTAGCGCTGGTGTACCGAACCGCACCGGCTGGTGACGTCATTTATCCCTTCGACTTCTTCTACTACTTTCTATTTTTCTTCTTCTTTTTCGTTCCGAAAATTTCTTCTCTCTTTTCCTCGCACACTGTAGGAATCCCAGAAACCCCCAGTCGTTAGAGGAGGAGAAGGCGTCGAGGGGAGTCAAACTACCCAGCCGATGTTTGCAGGTTATACTTATTAATTATACCCGCGTCATTTATCGGAATGTTATCCCATGGGAAGTGGGCAATTCATTAGCCAATAACAGACCGGTTCACTGATAGCGTGGAAAAAAAAAATGGCTACAGAAATGAGAGACAAAGTAAATTCCGAAAAAGATACTTAAAAAAATGAACTAAATAAAAATAAAGAATCAAGCTTCTCTTCCATCGTTCTCCCTAGATATAACGCCCGTATCATACATAAATGCTCTTTTATCAGTATAATGGAAAAGAAGATAAGTGATTGGTTCGCACGGGGTCAGAGAAAAGAGTACTTTTTCAGATTTACAAAAAGTTTTGTGTAACGAACCTCGTGACAACCATTCATTGACTGTTGTCAAACAATTTACTTTCTGCGACACCGTTCACATTTCACCCCAACCATCCGACTGCGACTGCAACTACCCAACTTGCACACCTAAATTAAACGATAAAATATATCAAAGTGGCTTCACTCCGTACGTAATGAAGATTCTCCAAAGATATTTCATTCTTAAATAATTTTAATAGAGACAAAATTTAATTATATAAAATAAATATAATAAGTGGATTTGATAAATGTATAGTATGTACAACATTTAAAGTATAATATTCAATCGTCGTGTTTCATGTAGGAGGAAATATAAAACGTTCATAAAATTCAATCTACTTATATCCACCATATAATTCAAGTCTCGTTAGTCCCCCAATGAAGGGTACACTTATTCATGCAACACATGTACACGGAAGGTGCAGGGTACCTGAACAGGGTGTAAAACTCGGCGCCCGCGCCACTCCCGCATTGTAAATATTAGCGAATCGGCGAGCGCGGATCTTCCCGAACAGCGGTATATTCAAAGATTCGGAGTTTAATTGCATGTAATCATATACTGATAAGTGATGCTGCGTGTATGCAACTAGTCACGCGACGAAATCAAGCTCGATATATTAACCACGAGTCACGTACTATATAACCGCGCAGAGCAGTGCTTCATTGCACGTAATTTATACGTAGGTAAGAGCAAAAAAGTGTCGTAAATTTTAGCTTACCAGAACCATATCAGATTTCCGCGTTGTCATGCGGTCGGCTTTGCCCTTCTTCGTTTGTTCTTTGCGTTCAAAATTTTTTTTCTTTTTAGCTCTTTTCTATTCAACTTTTATTTCACTCAATTATTCGGCAAGTGGTTGAAACGTTTACAGATTACATTTCGCGGTTGAGCTGCTATTATCACGTACCTGAAAGTTCATGAAATTTTACATTCTCATGTCGCATTATATTCATGTACATATATCAGCAGAAAAAAAAAGAAGATATTAATTACGTAGAAAGTAATGGAGGTAAAAGCTGTGATAAACTCTACCAATTTACAAGCAAATCTTGTTATGCATGTGTAAATTAATTAAGTGAGAAGAGACACATGCTTTATTATACACATATACAAAAATTAGTCTACTTTAGAAATTGGATATAGTTTCAAAGTATTCTTACATCCTGAAAGTCACCGCGAATAAATGCTTTATGAATAAAATAATATGAACGTAGGATCGGAGCACGAAACTTCGTGAATTATTTTCTCTGTAAATATTCTGCGCTACCCTAACTATGAAGTTTTGAGGTGGCCTCGTTATTTCCGCGTATATATATCGATCGATCGATCGAGCAATAAATCAGAGCAAGAAAAGAAGAGGGGGAAAAAAATTACGTAGTAAGAATTCACTAATAGGTGATATATTAGCATAAGCACGTCAAAACGTTTCGGAAAAAACTATAAGTTTGGGTGAACCTGATGTGCCACAATAATAGCTACATCCGAACGGGTCGAGTTGAGATAAATTTTCTGGGTTCACTAAGAGGTAATGGGGTTCCTACACGCTACTGAAAGGGAATGTAATTGGAATTAATGATTAACCAGAAGTTAGGTATACTAGTTTTCTGCCTATCCAAGTCCGGGTCTCGGCGTCGTGGCGCAACTCTTACGATTAGGAATGGAACTTGACCACGCAAAGTATCAACCCGCTGCCACCGTTGCTGTGGATAAAGAGTGCACTGGTATACGCTTAAATTTTACGTTGCACGTTATCGCTTTTCTAATTTGGTATAACTTTTTTCGAACTATTTGATAAAAAGTTCAATGGTAATGCGTCAAGATAATGCATTCATCATATTTACTAGAAATTTCGTACGTTGTTGTGTTTACATTGACGAGAAACTGCGGTTATAAAAGCATCGATGCTCATCCTGCGATGACAGTGAATTGTTTGGCCAAAATTGAGTTTCTCTGCAGCCCCTTTCCCTTGCCTTTCCGCCGTTCTTCGGTGCGAGGAAGATTCGAAGCAATTGGTGAATCTTCAAGACCGGAGATTGAAGATTGAAGATTCGAAAGCAAAAGGTCAGAGTTATGCGAGAGTGGAATATATGCTCTACATGTACATAAGGATGTCTCTTCGTCGCCTAGTCATTTATGTAGGTGAAACTTCCTTCGTACCGTTATAATATATGAGTGGCACTCAGAGAGATTTAAGAGTACGTTGGAAGCTCTGGATATGAGAGTTTGGATTTATTTGCTTGAAATATTGTAATGCTATCTCAGAATCACACGATTTTGAATATTATAACCTACATCCTCATTCTGACAATCAATTTTCACATCTCACCAACCTTGCTCTCGGGTGTGATAAAATAAAGGCTTAATATATGAGGTTACCGAATTATTCGCATATACATGTACTAGGAATGAACGAGAATTACGACGAAAAAATATAACCCGCCTCGCTGTTTCAATAAAAATTTACAACCTTAGAAAATTTCTTTTTCTTTTTTCTTCTTCCGCTTTTTTTTTTCATGATTCCGCTGATATTTTCGTGGCGAAGAATTCCACAATATCACCGTCAAATTTCAGCAGCAACGAAAATCCTATAGCTATTTTATATGTATATATACTTATACATATAGGTATGTATACATACCGCTATAGTGACAGTGATTTATTGAAAATATAAGCTGAATGTGTCGCCGTACTGGATATTGAATGAATGATCGACTGAGACTCAGTTGTCGCATTGATATTACAGCATTGTTCATTCTACATCAACCTTAAAATAGCATTCTATGTACATTTCAAGTGCACAAAAACCAAAAACCGGACATATATTCTATTTTCATTTCCATGTAATTGTTACTTGAAATCATACGTGTAACGAGGATCACTTTTACACTGAAATGGCCGCTATAAGCGAGCGTGAAATATTATTAAAAAACGAAATATTAAAAATAAAAATTATAACAAAAAAAGTTAAAAGAATGTAATTTCGTTTGAATGCGTTAGGCGACCCGCGTACTCGCTGGATGGCAGCCAGATCTACGTTGATTAACTAGCGCATTCAACTTTTCGCCGACCTATATTCTTATAGCCTTTTAACAGGATTGTCCGGTAACTCGGTAATTAAATTTCGGAGCAAATTACAGTGTCGTTTCCTGCGGAGTTTTATTCCGATTGACTTCCTCGAACGAGTTTTTATGATTTGTTTCATTTCAACCCTCATCTAATACGACCAATCTTTCGTCTGAAAAAGTATCCGAAAACTGCAAGAAGATGATTATTATTATTATTATTTCTTCCGTTTTTCACTATTCAATTGAGATTAGGTTTGCATAGATATTATTTTCTACTCGAATACAAGATGAAACCAAAATTACATGACTCGATAGAACATTACAACTCTCATTCGGGCGTGGTTCATTTGAAAACTGGACGACTCGAGGGATGACTACATCTAAAATTGATGAAACTGCCAATCTGAGAGAAATGCTCCGAGATAAAATTTCATCTTCTCACAACTCAATTCCAGTTTTTGAATAAAGAAAGTATAAGCGCAAAATTTTCCATTATACCTACATCGCTCGGATAAAAAGCAACTTGCTCTCCAAAGCGTTTAACGATTTCGTTATATTTCACCCTCGCGGAATTTCGTATAGCATGAAATTCTTTTCTGAATTTAATAATATTCCAATAATATGTCTGCCCGTGAACTTCGTCGGAAAAAATTTACCCTCGATGGTCCTCCGAAGCATATATTTCTGCAATGGGTCAATTGGGCGAATAATTCTTAGAGTTAATCATGGTCATTGTCACCATTTTACACAGGTATGTGATACACTCACATGAGTTGATCTCGGCGGCTTATACGATGGCCGACCACATAATTCGCTACGCGAAGATCTTCTAAAGCCTCTATTACAAATGGACTCTCTGTCGCTAGTTCATTATATCCATTCCGTAGTGTTTTGCACTATGTAACACTATACATTATACACATACGCTCTCGAGGAGGATCCCATGAACACCACATCGGTCACGTCCCCCTCGAGGGTTGAACGTTCTACGATACAATTGCATAGAAATGTGACCCTGACAACCCTATACTATATATTTCATATACTTTATAGTCCCAGACATAATAAAACTTTGCACAAAGATCGTCTAGCCAGGTAAGCGTTATTCTGGGTTCGAAAATTCTTTATCTAACACGTAAGATTATTTTCGGTGAAAAAAAATGAAAATACGAAAAAATTGTGTTAGTTTTTCTGATTTTTTCCAACTTTGAACTCTGTTCGATTCGACTGCGGAGTTGATATGAAAAACGTGAAAACTGGTGGATTCTTTTTTTTTTCTTTGTTTTTTTTCACATCTCTTGCACGCACACGCACCATACATGGTACATCCAAGAGCTGGTGTACAAAATAAGCGTCGGGGATTTCCGTGGTTTTGGAATTTCGTTCCTATACATACACGGTGTCCGTATATAAATGTATACCGCGTTGCAGTTTACTCGAGACAAATAAACCGCTACGGTATAAAGGCGAGGTCGGCAGATGTATTTCACGCGGTAACGACTTTGGTCACGCTGTCTGTATGGCCCTCGCGACATCTGTTGTCCTCAGCCGCTAAATAATGGATGATCTGACCCCCGTGGTACACCAAGGCGCATGACTGTGGCTTATGATACAGTGGCAAATGCGTAACTGCCGTAACGATCAGGGATAGCAGGGGAAAGAAAAAGGGGGTTTGGGTATCAAAAGGGTAAAATCGATATATGATTACGCGTGTCATTTTCATTTGTTTTCACCAATGATTTTCGAAGACCACACGTATTATATGCCGAGTGACCGCATCTTCTCCCGAGGGTATTATACCTAACGCAAAATATAGTCTCAATTGTTATATATCATATGATCGCTACTGTTACTGAAAACAATACTGTACTATAATAACTGAATTTATTAGGCAACAGAAAAAGAAAAAACTTTATTTACAAAAAGCAACTTTCTATGCACGTACGTACAGTCGAATGCGAATGCGTGAAACACGTAGTATACTTATTGTTAGTTTAATACATTATGCATTTGTAAGATGCACACATAGGTACGTACGTATGTATACTGCGGGAACATTCACCCGCAAATATGTAGAGTAAGTATGTATAAATTTGCATAAATGTTGCATGAAAAATAATTGTATTTCGTTTTTAAAGTCGAGTATGTCCACATACTGGAGGGGTAAAAAAATGGTGTAGGATCGCTTATATGATCGGGGGATGAACCGTCCGTCGATTACGAATCTAGCTTACTGGTTTTAAAGGACGGAGCAAAAAATCATCCCAATTTTCATCGAATACATCGGGTATATAAATGGAATGTAATTGGTATGGCAGCTGTCAAGTCGAGGGAGTGCCCTTGTTGAATGATCAAAAATTGATGAACCTTCTCCGAGCTATAGCTGAGCTAGCCGTGTACCTATAGTAGTCTCAGGAGATACTTTGATGGGTCTTTCTCTCTCTGAATATAATATGTGCAAATTTTTATTCAAATGCGCCCTGTACAATACATATGCATGAATGGCCCGTCCGTATCATGATTTCGTACGTTACAGTACAGATGGTGGTTGTGGATACGCGTTCTATTCGTATCGGATATTTCTTCGACAAATTCAAATTTTTTGTCACATCCCAAGCATGCAGTATCCAGGAACAATATGTGGGTTAAAATAACTACTATTTCAGAGATTCTGCAGTTGCTCAAGTTTCATTTCCACTGCAACGCGCTACTGTTTTCACTCCCTATTGTTTTGATTTTAAAAATGACTGTGCAAAATAAGTTATGTATGGTATGTACCACATATATGTATGTGTTATAAAGCCGTAGCGAGATATCGGTTTCCATATTTTTCTGAATTTCACGTAACGCGTATCGTACGCAACGTATTTGTTTCGGTAAAAAAATTTACACCCGGAAAATGATCCTCTGCATGGTTGCAGTTTATTCGCATGGACGAACGAACGTCACGTGGTTACCGCGATTTTCATTAATTTTTTTTCCTTTGTTTTGCTTTTTTTCTCTAGTTTTTTTTTTTTTTCTTCAGTTTTGTTGGGGGAGGGGAATTACATACGCAGTGATGGCGGTGCAGGTGCTTTCTGCATCAGTGCAGATTTCAGCAGAATTCAACGCCTACAGTTTTCTACCCAGGTGCACCAAAGTTGAGCGAGTATTACTTACTCTGGAAAATGGTGATGTGATCTTAGGAATAGTTCCGCAATTCGCAACGTCCATCTTTTGTAATGTGCTTACATAATTTTTCATATGCTACATGTAATGCAGTCTATACCTTTGCCAGGATATATATTCGAACCGATTTATCCTCGAAATGGCGGACTAGACACACCCCCAAATCATACAGAATATGAATCGGAAATCTGACTGGTCCAAGAACCCTATATAATTCTGTAAAGTGAAGTCTGCCAAAATTTAATGGCAGATAACGTCACGATGTTCGAAGCATATTCGGAATGATAAATATTTAAAAAATTCTGATTCTTTCCGGACATTTTCCGTACACGCCAACGTCGAGTGAACTGTAGAAGTATCGGAAAAATCACATGATATATTCACGAGAAATTTTCATTCAAGTAATGAAATTTGAACGATATAAAGTGATGAACATCCGTCCATCCATTCATCTGTATATAAATACATTGGATACCGTATCGAGCATGTAACATACGTTTCGAAATCCCAGATTAAGTGCAGGTCAACGTACCTATTCAGTATAGGTCATTTCAGTCCTTTGGGATCGATGACTGGAAGCCTTTCAATTTTATTTAACGACCCAGAACTATATCGCGATACGCAGATTGACGTGTGGATATATGTTACGTAATAGTATCTCCGCGTATATGACGAGACGGTTTACATATTGATAAGTCTTTGATCTTCTGTCTTAGGCGATACACGAAACGTATGAAAATAAAAATGTACATCCAGTGTAAGAGGTACGGGGGATGAATTAGAAAGTGATAATGAAAGAGGAAAAGTAAGAGAAATAACTGTAAAATAAGTTCAAAAAAGGGGGACGAGGGCGGGGTGGGGTGGGGTCTGATATCGAATTCTACGATCGTTTTTATATTGAGTATGATTTTTCTTTTTCTTTCATTAGAAAGTGAACGTGAAAAAATGCTCATTAACAACCACCTGCTACGCCCTAATCTTGGTATACCTTGAATTTTGTGAAATTGGGTCAGGCTACACATATAATAGGCTGGTAGTAGTAACTGAAAACAAGCCAACTTTGATCGCATTACCCACAGTTACAATAGTAATGCGAGTAATTACAAGACTCCCTCGCGCTAAAATTTTCCAACCGTTTGCAGGTTGCTGCAGCGGTTCGCAAATGCTAATCGGATTACTGCCTCGAATGTACATTCTTGGAATTATCCAAATTCTCCATGGAGAATAAGGTATTCGACGACCTGACAAATTCTCCACCATCAATGTCGAGTCCTGAGACCGCATTTAATTGTAAGTGACTCGACGTCCGAACTTATCGTCATTTAGACTTCTCAAACTACTTCTCACTACAAACTACAAAGCTTAACCTTGTGGACTCCTACCTGGACAATAATTAATACCTGTTTGAAGAAGTGCCGTGGGAAAACAAAAATGAGGACTAGATTTTTTCTCCGGTTTGACACATTTCTCAAGCCCCGTTTGAATTCAAGACCTCCAACGAAGCAACCCAACTTTTTTATTCCTTCTTTGTCACAATTGAATTAATGGTTATACAGAATTCACACAACTTTCGTCGCGACACTAAAGAGTGCGGAGTTAATAATGGAATTAAATCTATTCGCCCATTTTGGATGTAGAAATGTAAATTTGGTCGACCGTCTGAATATAAGTATATATATAAACAAACTGAGAGATATATGCGAAACGGACTTGATGCTTATATATACCTACATTATTATTATTATTATCCGAATTGAAAGCCGCGAGCAGTTGCAACGCGTAGTAGCAAGTAAAGCTCGAAAGCTTTGACGTCTCGTAGAATTTTTATATCGTAGCATACAGTAAGGTATAGAGATAAGCTGGTTGTGCAGAGACATATGTGTACGTGTTATATTATTGAATGTATTTCTACATCGCAGAACCAAAACTTACGTATACATATACATGTACAGAAATAAATGTTAATGTAATAGCTGCACAATTCTTGCAGAATGGATAAGCCCATCTCAAGATATGCATTTGATGGTAAAATCTTGGATTTTCACCTACAAACGACGAAGGTTTTTTTTTTTGCGCCTGACCCTACGGAAAAACTGCGCCGCAAAGAAATGTCTGGATAAACACCAAACGTGGGTATAAACGAAAGTAGATGGAGAGATGAATTTACCGATTTAGAAATTCACTCCAATTTTCCAGTTAACTTGAGCGCTAGGTGGTTGGATTGAGATAGACTAGACTTCAAGACTGAATTTCTTGCAGCTCAGAGATCGCGGATTGAAACAGAATATGGGTGATTTTGGAAATTATGTAAGAATTTGAGCATGCCGCACTAGGGTAAGAAAATTCTATGCGAATTATTTCATCGATTTTGTATTTGCAGCGTATAATGTATTTGAAGTATGTGCAAGCTTCCTCACAAGTTCCCCTTATGCCTTGAATAATTTCTTTTATCTTCACCGCCATGATGAAAAAAAAATGTAGAGAGGTTGGTCGGGGGTGGAGTTTGAATTTGAGAGTGTGGCAGGACGTGGCTTTTATTCAATTCTCTTTGTTGGTGAAGCTTACAGCCCCTCCGTGCTATGCATGGCATATTAATACCGCGGTATGGTGAGCACGTTCTTGGCAGAAACAGCGCTAAATAGTTTGCTGTTTTTCCCAAGCAAAAACTATGACGTTTAATTACAATGGGAAGTAATTGCGTTGCGTCGTTGGCATGGAACGCCGGTATATAAGATGTATGATACGGTACGTAGCGGTTACTACGCATATTTGTTATTTTTTGTTCTTATCAACAAAAAAAAAACACAACATCAGTTTCAATTTCATCATAATTCGTCGTCAAAGTTTGAATATCAGTATCACGGGATAGTTAAAACACGCTATAAGTAAGTAGACCGTATGTACTACGTGTTTATGGGTTTCACGAATTACGATACCTATATGATCCAAAATTCAAATCGGTCATGAATATGTGAATCACGATCACAAAAGAGGGGCCAAATGTCTGAAACATTTCTCATCCCTTCGATCTTTTTTTTTTCTTTTGCTTTTTGTTCTCCCGCGTATACATGTATATTTGGTAAACCCTGTAACCCATTTTGCAGATGAAGCGAAAAAAAAAAAATATATATCTGGAAGGTTATCTACCTAGGGAAGGTTTTAACTAACGGTCGTGATGCTTCAACCACACTTTTCAGTCCTTTTTTGTTGTTGTGACCCGGACAAATCGCAATCATTTATATTATTCGAGTGGTTGGGCAACGCGAAACCTTTATCGGACGGGTTATCGACCTTTCTATCAGAATATCAACGCACGAACATTCATCAGCAGTTGAAAATCAATATACAACAGTTCTAATCATATTATTAACCACCCGTCGAATACCTCCCAGAACACATTCAGAAACGCTAGTCATTCCGGAGGAATTAAGCTCCTCAAACAGTTTTGACTGACTGTGATATTACGCCATTTATGCATATTTGTCCCATCAGATTCATGTCAGCTTAATTAGCTTGGCAGTCTGTATAGAGACCCCATAATTCTCGAGAATTCAGAACCTAACCCCAAGTAGGTTATATTCGAGTAAGCCACGTGTACGTATATATACATATGAAGTTTGTGAGCTGTGAAAATCTACATTTGCTATTTGCTGGGAGGTGATTGAAATATACTTTCTCGAACCAAACGCATTATTTCGGAATCGTACACTAATTAGTTCTACCTCGGCGCAAACAGGTGGGTATGTTACACTGCTGAAATCAGTAGCCAAAGAAGAAAAGAGAAGAAAAATTGCGAGTATCATACATGAATATATAGTATGAGTAACGAGTGGTGGGTTAAAAATTTTCAACCATTAAGATTCATACCGTGGGAAAAGGTGGTCACATAAAAATAATGGGGAACAGTTTTATTAGGTTGTAGAATGCTCAAGGCGAAGCGAGATGCCGGTGCACCTTGAAGGTATGTAGGTATATATTCGCGCAAGACTTTTGCCTAAGTTTATGACGACACTTCACCGACTACCTCGGTGACTACAGAGAAAGAGAACTGAGTAAGAGAAGGTGCGGGGTACAGGGTGAAAGTATAAAGAAAGAAAAGCAAAGGAATGGTGCTGCAGAAAATGGAGATGAAAATATGAAAGATGTCACGGTAGGAGGTCAGCGGAAACTATTTACCTTGGCTCGTTGACTCGAAATAAGACGACGACGTTGCTGCCGCATGATACAAGCCGGAGAAGAAAATCCCTATGACTATTTCCATGATGACATTCGTGAAATGAAAACTGAGGAATCTTGTCGCAGATATATAATAGGATCCGTCGAAAGCAATAATATTCAAAAGCATTCTTCGCCAGTAGGTGGGTGTAGTGTAATACGCATGGTTCCCCCACAACATACCTGCCCCCCCCCCCCCCCCTCGGTTACCTCGCCCGCCTGCGCTACACATCAAACCGAAGTCACTTTGATTGATTCGACGGGAAAATAAAATATTGCAAAACATACGAACGAACGATCGAATATTCAAAATTGAAACCAGACAACGATTGTTTGGATTTAAATTGCTCATAAGAAATAAGTATTAAAATCGTAAAAATAGTTGACGGAAGCAAAAATAAAGCTGGATTCTTCCTCTTCGATACGCTTTTTTGTTCATTCGTTTACGATTTTTTTTTTGCCAGAGATTTGTAACTTTTTGTCGCGAGCGGAAGATTCGGAAGTGTCCACCAACTTATGGCCGGTACTGTATATTTTTTCCGACGTTCGATAGAATGAATGAATTGATTTCAACTAATTTTAAGACAACGGACCCTTGATGTTTTCTCGTATCCCCGAACTCGAGTTTCCATGAATATCTGATGGCCAATTGCTTACACGGGTATCTGTGGTACGAAAACAAAAGCGACGTGACAGATGCGTGATTCTTTTTATTTTTTGGGTATACGCATACTTTTTGCGAATTCGATCGATTGATCGATTGCGGGAAAATCATGAATATACAATATTTTTGTACGTACCGCGTTGCGTGTGCTTTCAAATATATGTTAAGGATAAAAAGCGGAAACTGTCCCCAAGTGAGTTTCGAAGCTTGGACAAAAAATATCTGATCACATGTTGTAGCGATATACCGATATCTACATGCGGTTAGGTTCATGAAACACCAACAGTTGGTTGTAAAATATGGTTTTTTTGTTTTTTTGTTTTTTTATTGAATACAATATGGTTTACAACGGCCAATTGTACTTGCAAATCTTTTGCGAATCTTTTGCAATTCGTAAACGACGCAGGAGGTTTTTGGATAACACGATAAAGTTAGCAAAGTGCTAACCTCCTTGATATCGACCCAGAGCTTTTCCTGCATCATGTATAGATATATACCCGTGTACTTTCTATGTGTATAGGTATAGATATATATATAGAAAACCCCACGCCATACTGAAAGGGTAGGTAGGTGGCTGCTTGGTGGGTAGTAGGCGAAAAAACATAAATATTCCACCGCGTCAAGCCAAGCCAGCAGCAGCAGCAGCAGCAGCAACGGCAGCTATAGATGTGGTTGGAAGATTGAGAGAGAAAGATGGTAAAGAGAGTGATGTACGTCGAGAGAGAAACACATAATGAATGAATAAGAGCTGGAGAGTGGTGGAAAAACTGCGTTCATTCTAGCCACTTTACCTAATGCATATCACGGCTTTCTACTTTGACGATGAGAGCAACCAACTACATACATACTATATACGCGTGGCTATACATACATACCGTAGTAATGCGACAGACAGAATTCATTAACACCTGAGAATTTTTCACATTCCATCAGAGGCAGCTGACCAGATTGTTTGCTGTTTAAATTCGTTTTTAATCAATGTGTTTCGTTTAAACAGAAGAATCTTAAATCCGGTAGGCGAGACTATACAAAAAGCCGACGCATTAACGATGAGGTCCATGTCTGACTCTTTGACGATGTGCAATTGGACGACTATCCGATTATATCATTTCACGTCCTCCGTGCAATGCGTTACATATACATACAGAAATTTCAACTGATAAATCTTTTGAGGCGTAGTATAGAAATTCCAATTACTAAATTCTAAGGTTTTGACAGATTAGTCTTGACCTTTTGACTCTACCAACCGACGAATGATTCAACAGACAGTCTAAAAAGCGATACTAATTTTAGTCCGATTTTTTCAAAAGTGTTCCGCACTTTTGAAAACCTCGACTCGATCCCGAATTTACACATTGGATAAAAAAATGAAGGTTCCAAACGAAGATCCAAGGTATCCAGTTTACAAATATTTAGTATCGACCCCAAGAGGTTTCGGTTCGTTAAATTTTCCGAGGTACATATTATATCGGTAAATACGGGAATAGGAAACGATAGTATAAGGTATCCCAAGGATCAAACGGGAGATGGATGTCCTTTCGGACTAGCATTTGTCTCGTGCTGATGTATTGACCTGAAACTATGTATGTTGCAATGTATAATATGATATGGTCTGGTTTCACGCGCTTGTGAGCTACGTATACGGGAAATCCGGTCGACCACGAACTCCTAGGGAACGTGGAGACCTGGCGTTCCTGCGGCGACAACGGAATTTCGAGTGAACCACGATTATTCGATACGAGAGAGGAAATACTGAGGGATCGAGTACAGTTTTCTACCACCTTTTTTTCATAACAACAGTTCTGTTCTCGCTCTGAAAATATCATACATTTTTGACGTAAGAAAGAAAAAATAATAAGTTCTCGCTGCGTTTGTGATATAAACCAATTGGAAAATACAATGATTCGTTTATACTATATTTTGTCTAATTTCTCCTGCACCTGAGATCGGAACTTTTGTCTTGCCGTTAGTTTCATTTGTGACGAATGTTTTTCATCGGTTTCTTGAATCACTGCAAAACCAAGAGCGTTGAAGAAAACACTTTTACTACGTTCGAGGTTCCTTACGATGTGTATGAGATCACCCTATACGTATGTAGGATCGGATCGGCGAATATATACCTACGTTTAGTGCAGGAAACGGCAATTGTCACCCGCAATCCACACTAAGGTTTGAAGACCACAGCTGTTAATTCCAGCAATCAACTGCACAATTCCACGGGACGATTCTAGTTTAGGTCTCATTGCAGTCCATGTTTATATATGGGGGGTTCCACGCGAAACCAGACACTTTGAAAAACTTTTTTTTTGATTCCCTCAATTTTTTGACATGTTTCAGTATCCATCAAAAGACTCTTCCTGATAAAATTCGAAAATTTTTTGACCACCCGTTCAAAAGTTATCCAATTCTTACAAAAATCGCACTTTTTACGGTGTTTTGCGCGTAACTTTTCCAAAAATAGTCCAAATTTAACGGTTTTTTTTCAAAATCTTCGTCTTGGGACGTACTTTTGATAAAAAATATTAACAATTTTTTCAAAACGATATTATTATGATATTTTCTATTTTCAAAAATGAATTGTAATTTTTAACAAAGTATGTACCCTTCGATTTTTTTCAAAATTTTTTGTAAAAAACTACTGTCCATTCAACGAATTTTAAGCCTAGTCCGATGATGGGATCTTGATGGAATGTATTTTTTTTTTCAATTTTAATTTTTTTAAAATTTTTTTCTCGTTTTTAGTCGAGTTTTTTGTGTTGGACTTTACCGGGAAAAATTTGTTATGTTTAGGAGCCACTGTCAATAACTTTTTCCATGCCAAATTGGACACTTGGAATATTTTTTTTCGTTAATTTTTTTTTTTTTTTATTAAAATTAAAAAAAAAATTTCCAAGTGTACGATTTTGCATGGAAAAAATTATTAATAGTGGCTCCTAAACATAACAAATTTTTCCCATGAATATCCAACACAAAAAACTCGACTAAAAACAAGAAAAAAATTAAAAAAACAAATTAAATTAAAAAAAAAATTAAAATTGAAAAAAAAAATACATCCCATCAAGATCCCATCATCGGACTAGGCTTAAAATTCGTTGAATGGACAGTAGTTTTTTACAAAAAAATTTTGAAAAAAATCGAAGGGTACATACTTTGTTAAAAATGACAATTCAGTTTTGAAAATAGAAAATATCATAATAATATCGTTTTGAAAAAATTGTTAGTATTTTTTATCAAAAGTAAGTCTCAAGACGAAGATTTTGAAAAAAAAAAACGTTAAATTTGGACCATTTTTGAAAAAGTTACAGGCAAAACACCATAAAAAGTGCGATTTTTGTAAGAATTGGATAACTTTTGAACGGGTGGTCAAAAAATTTTCGAATTTTACCAGGAAGAGTCTTTTGATGGATACTGAAACATATCAAAAAATTGAGGGAATCAAAAAAAAAGTTTTTCAAAGTGTCTGGTTTCGCGTGGAACCCCCCATATACTCTTATATGTACATATATATATGGGGCTGTCCACGTCAACTCGACACGGCACCAGACCTCGACATCTACGATTTCATTTTTGATTTTATATGCTATCATTCTATTTTGGGAGAACCCCCAAATTTTTTATTTTTCTTCAAATCAAGGCCTTCGAAGCTATTTTTTTAACTTTAAAAACAGGACCTTTATTAAAATTCTGAAAAAAATCACAAAAATTCTGTGGATGATACAGAACAACCTTCCACTCGCAGAAGCGTGGGCAGAATTTTTCTGATATTTTTTTTTCAATTTTAAACATTTTTCTTACAGAAAAATGCTTCACTAATGACCATTATCCTACTAAAAATTCGCAAAAATCTTTCGAACTTTCACTATTCAGATGTTTACAATTGAAAAAAAATGTAAGAAAAATTCTGCCCACGTTTCTGCGAGTGCAGGAAGGTTGTTCTGTGTCATTCACCGAATTTTCGTGATTTTTTTCAGAATTTTAAAAAGGTCCTGTTTACAAAGTTAAAAAAATGGCTCCGAAGGCCTTGATTACAAATAGAAAAAAAAAATTTGGGGGTTCTCCAAAGATAGAATGATAACGTATAAAATTTAAAATGCAATCGGAGATGTCGAGGTCTGGAGCCGTGTCGAGTTGACATGGACAGCCCCATATACATAATATAGACATTATTGTGTTCTCGATTATGGTGCGTTTATGACGTGATCGCTGGTTTGAAATTTCAATAAATACTTGCCTCGTGTCTATTGTACGAAATATGCACCCATGTCATTACCAGTTAAATGTATTACGTCGACAACCATCTACGATAATCACGTGCCTCTCGTGACTGACGATCTACACGACGCATGGTACATTTTTTATCATAGGCGCGTATAGTAACAACTAACAGTACGTTCATAGTAATCTATAGGTATATGTATGAATGGAATTTGAAGTGGCGAAGTCACATGCACTTGCATGGTTTTCTATCAAACTCTTTCGAAAAGTTTCTGGATATTGCAGGAAAAATAGCAGCCTTTTATGTTATTTCGTGTATTGTTTCCAGTCTTTTCTTTATGATAATTAGAGAGATGAAATATTCATTAATTACCGGAATGGCCTCGGGAACTACTCGTATGGTATCGCCTACTCGTATGGATTATAAGGATAACACCGGCGTGGTCGCTGCCCAAGTTAATTTATTTTTACTCATGAAAATTTCACGTGCAATATCTGCAGGTGACCAAAAGCTTGATGGAAAATAAATTATGTCCATCTAAATAGCGCACGTGACCTTTTAATCGAAGATAAAAAAATCAAACAGCATTTTTTCAGGATCATTTTTTAATAGCCAAAAATTTTTTTTTCACTTTTTCACGTTCGGATTGTTGGGCTGTATTTCCGAGATAAACTGGAATTACAGTATCGGGACAATGGTGATTACGTTTCTAATCGTAAAATTTAGTTTCTTCTTCCAACTTCCGAAACGATTAGGTATTGAGCTGATTCCGTGGGAGGTGAATCAGGTAAATACTGAGCATCGAGCGTCCGTTAGGTTAGTTAAATTAATGGCAAGTTTAGTTGTGCGGTATAATCTGAGCCATGGAGCGTTCTAATTTCTGAAGTAGGCCGGCATGGGTACAAAGATGTGCAAGATACAGGGATAGGGAGGGAGGGTTTGTTCGATCGCGGTGGCGTAAATTTATAACATTCCTTGCCTGTAATTTCAGGTGAAGTACAAAAGCGTGACTGCGACCCCGTATCTCTTTTAGGGAATGAATTTTCCCTCTTTGTTCAAGATTCTCGGGAAATTCCACGCTATACATGTGCTTTGTATATTATATACATACAGGGTGTCTGTATTCTATAAAAAGGATTCGATTATTTGAAAAACGATCATACGAATCGTAGTTCAAATCATAGTTGTATATTGGGTTCCAGGTTCCGTTTCATCAAACGGTGAACTCAATCCAAGACCATATAAGGTTACTCTCGAGTGATTCGAATGCCGGCTTTTGTTTCTTTTTCCCCCCGGTTGAACTCTTCGTTTGCGAATTTCAAAATTACAGCTGTACTTCAAAGTCAAATTGAAAAAAAATCCTATCTCGCAGGACTCAGGAATTACGGACTTTCGAGCCAAATTTATTTAATATGGGACACCTTGTATTATACACTTACGATGCTTGTATAGAGATCATATTTTACATCAGCCTAGTGATACGTATAGCGTAACCTCCGCCGTAATCATTTACCACTGTTCTTCGTCCTCTTTATCGTCACTCCCTGATCTACACCTTACACAACATGTACGCATCCTCATGTGTATATCTACCGGGTGGCCAAAGAGCAAAAGAAAATTTAACAGGAATTGTAATTGACGCGTCCACTTATGTTAGTATACTATATCCCCCCAAAAGGCACCTACGGTGCAAAAAAGTTCGCCAAGTACATTAAATGTTTCAAAAATTCATTGATAATAAGAAAAACAGGAAACAAATCAATTATTGTGCCAAGTACATGTAACTTTGCATAATGTGAGAATATAGAATTGAAAAGTAAATCAATGAGAATCAATTCAAAGAATCAAAAGAATCAAAAAAATAAATTGGAGTACGTGGTTCTTAGCGGGCTAATGTGATATTGCCGTACAAGAGTTCTGGATGTTTTCCGAAAAAGCCCGCCAAGCCCACTACCTCCAATTTATTTTTTTGATTCTTCTGATTCTTTGAATTGATTCTCATTGATTTACTTTTCAATTCTATATTCTTACATGATGCAAAGTTACATGTACTTGGCACAATAATTGATTTGTGTCCTTTTTTTCTTATTATCAATGAATTTTTTAAACATTTAATGTACTTGGCGAACTTTTTTGCACCGTAGGTGCCTTTTGGGGGGATTTCATAACTTTTTGTATGTTGTTGGAGAATATTGCAGTATTAATTATGGTTTTTTGGGTGTATTATTGTCGTAAGATGTTTGACGGGTGAAGAAAAATTTTCGAACGATAGTTATGAGAGCCCCGCTTTTCTGAGGCCCAATGAAAAAGAATCGCTGTGCGGTGGCGAACTTGGTAAGAAATAAGACGTGACTACGCTAACGCCATCTACTAGGAGTGCGGGAATTATAACCTTTCTCCTACTTGATAGAAATAAGGCGCGAGCCATGGCAATGACCACACCGCGGCCTCCCTTCTACACCATTTATGTTGGAATGGTTTTGGTTTCCAGATGACATATAGCTAGCGTACGACGATGACGACGACAACGGCGGTGCTTAATCGTGAAACGAGCCCACCGGTGATCAGAGATCATCATATCTCAACTCGACGACCGCCGATTTTATTGAAATCAGGCTTAAATGAAAGCTCGTCCGCCATTTATGAAATGAAAGTGATCCTACATTTGCTGTAATATTATAAATATGGGAGCTATTTGATGAAACGCGAACCCAACTACGCTTTTCTGCTCTCCTAGCGGTATAGATACTCGGTAGTCCGCCCGTTCTTTTTAATGTACTTGGCGCGAGACTCTACCGAGTCTCTTGATTACACATATATACATCCTAGTTTTTAGACGTGTGATTTTTCAACTTTCCAATTTATTCAACTAGTTATTCTTATTTTTTTTTATTCGGACCACCCTGTGTGCATATCCGTCATGTTATTATTTCGTACGAATAACGTTAAATGAAGGTATCACGTATCCTAATATGATACGGGGCAAAAAGTGATGAAAAGGATCAAGATTTGTTACTGTCAGCTCGGTCGTTCGAATAATTATTTACACCCGTAATATAAATTCACTTCGCCCATGAATCGCGTTCACATATATATATTGTGTTTGAAATGAATTACTCGCCGCGGTCTTATATTAGATTACACGCGGAAGCTGACGGTGGAGTAGCAGGTTGAAGAGAGCGTATAGATGGGCAGGTCGAAGTGATGTGGAAGAGTGAAAAAAAATCGTAAGGGAAATGTAGAGAAAGGGGGTGAAAGAGGAAGGAATGAAACGGTTGATTGACAAGATGGAAAGAGCCGTGTTAGTACACGGTACTCGAAAAAAAAAAAAAAAAAAAAAAAATGAAAAAATGAAAAAACGTTCTCGCCAAACAAGCATTCACCGTAACTCGTACATCGCGAGGGTTGGAACGTGTTGTCTGTCAGCGAATTTTCAAACTCATGACCTGTAAATGTGACGTGGAGATGTTTAATTTAAATAGGAGCTGAGAAACGGAGAAAAATGAAAAATTATGAAAATAAAAAATATACTGTGTAGGCATGAAATTTCAAAGAAAAGTACTTAATTACCCACCTATATTACCGATACAGTTCCTCGTGAGAATCGTTAGACAATAATGAATGAAAATTAGAATATACACAGCTCATTAACATAATTTGTATATGAGCTGTGGTGTGTTATTGATAAAATTTACGGCATGATTAGGTGTTGTTTTATAGCTGGGTTAATATTATTCATGCATATATATAATCTGGATCTGTTCTAAAATTTTATCATTACCCCGCAGCCACAATTACATACCAACAATACTTATGATTCACGATTCGTGTAATTAATTTGCTGAGATATCGTGTTGCAGGCGTCGATATTAATTTATTCTGTAGGTACAACTATGGTTGCGCTATAGCTAGGTACCTGCGGTATCGTGTCTCTGCATCAAAATACCAATGAAACATGAACCCATAAATAAAACACATGCATCGAAGTGGTATAGAATTTGAATTGAATCAAATTTCGTGCATATCCGGTGCGGAAGTCGAATCGTTGATGCATAACAAAAATGGAGAATATAGCCTGGCAACCTTTGCGTACGCGCGAACTTATATACCCATATAAATATAAATGGACGCACGCGTGGCTTTGCGTATAACGAAATTCGTAATTTTTTTTTTCTCTGCTTTTTCTCTTCAATTTTTTCTGTTTCCGTCACCATATGTACGTAGGTACAAACGCGAACCTCGCTCGATCACCGGTAAAACTGGAGATACCCATTTCTGTACATTTTTTATAAGTTTACTTACGCTCGTTATAATTATTACTACCTGCGAGTTACCTGTCCATTCAACGTGCGAAGAATCGATTAACGGGAGGATAAAAACTGTAGAAAAAACAGCATATGAGTAAACAACGGAGAGCTTTTATGTTCATTTCACTTACGTAATTTTACACTCATGTATTCATCGACGTTCATACCTAGGATTTAAGGAAGGTGTAACTAGAAGAAAAACCGTAAAATTTATGTTCGATTTCTGCCATTTGTCGTATAATACGGGTATTAAAATTCTTGGAGAAAGATTAGAGCTTTATACTTAAATATGGATATTTTTGTATAAAATATAAGGTTTCTTTGAAAGTTGCTCGCCACAGTTTGTTTGAATTGCCGAAATTCGTTCCGTTCATTGATATCGCTCGAATGGATTTAATGGCTGTGCGAGGGAGAAGTTATACGAAATCGAGGTGGGTGAGTTAAAACGCGAGGCACGCCTCGCAAAATTTGTCAGAGAAAAATTGGATTAGTAAAAGTTTCTGTATAATAGAAGTACCGCCCCTTCGACTTCGTCATTTTAACCTGCAAGACTCATCCAAATCTTTGACGTTCCATTGTTCAAATTAGGGTAGTAAATAAAAAATTATTGTACGTCACAATTTTGGAATTACCTATCAATTACACTCACGATTATTAATAGCAACAGCAGATTGTCAAATATGTAGTAATTGAAGCGTGTGAGTAATTAATACGTTATTTAAATTCCATAGAAGTTGAAATTTCGTAGATCGAATTAGCTTGTATATAGACATAAGTAGAAATCTGATGGGATGGAACGTGAATTCAGTTTCAGTATCTTCACTTCTTCCATAGTGTAAACAGCGCTTTCTAAGACATCTGCAGGCGCAATCAAGAGTCACAAAACTTCGTATATCTTTTTCCTCTACGATTTCCCTCGTTACTAGTCCAAAAGTTTTTCTCTTTCCGAAAGAGCCATGGCGAAGACATAACTCGCAGGAAAACTTAGAACTTTCTCTTTTTCTGTACCAGCAATTTTCTACCAACACCACACGCCTCAGCTGTTTTATGGTTCACACCAACACTAGGGGAGCCTTTGATTCTTCCTAGTTTTAAGAAAATTTCATCTCATTTGGCGCTGATCTGTTTGGTTTCATATATTGATGATATTGATGATATTGATGATATAGATGATATAGATGATATTGATGATATTGATGATCCGTTATATGAAACCAAATTTAGTTTGATGCAAAATAATAATGGGATTGATGATAATTGGTATAATTATGAAAGCTAACCTGCTCAAATGCAACAAAACACTGAGTACGTGTTTGCAACGACCACTCAGTCCAGCTTTACAACTGCAAGTCATATTTTCAATCTGACCATTTTTTTATATTATGCCTGAGATTTCATGTGGTTTTTCTCTCATATTTGATGTTTGTAACA
This sequence comes from Athalia circularis, assembly GCA_963978495.1. Classification (NCBI taxonomy): domain Eukaryota; kingdom Metazoa; phylum Arthropoda; class Insecta; order Hymenoptera; family Athaliidae; genus Athalia; species Athalia circularis. The sequence continues at coordinate 19,759,443 of OZ021700.1, forward strand.
CATAAGCAGTGATTTTGTAGTGATCAGCTGCGCCTTTTTCTTGGTTATCCTTTCCACAATAAATAACATGTTTTGCATCAACTAGCTTCTCTCCTTCAATAAAATTTCGACTCGTGAACGTGCACTGTCCAAATGCACAAATGTCGGAGAGAATTAGCTTCATTTTTAATTGAAATTTACTATTGTGAAGTTGTTCACGCGCTGGATTGTATGGATACATGAAAATTTATCCTGAATAGGACGTTTCCGATATTCCCTACCAGTCGCAATAAATGGCAAGCTAAAACCAATCTCCGATTTATGACGAGTTAGTTTTATTAGGAATTAATTTAACCTGCAAATAATATTATAATAAAATTACAAGCCGGAATAATATATTGAATTATATATTCACATGGTATTCCAACTTCCGTTCAAAATTTTGTTGAATTGACGATAATACATTACATCAAGAGAGTCCGGACGTGGAAGTGGATATGCGTTCGCATGGTACATGATAAAATAGCTCGCACTACGCAGTATTCGAACTGAGCAACAAGCCAATATGTGTTTCCAAATATGTATTTAGCAACGATTACCCCCCAGAACCACTGAATGGCGAAGTGAATGGTACAACATAAAGTTCTCCGTTTGTTTTTTTATTTGTCGACTTCTATACTTTACCCGAAACTAAAAATGCAGCAGGTTACCGCCTACATAGGTCACGAAAATGGGATCCGTCCTCAAAGGTTTAGGTAACAGATTTATAGAATTCCCAGTATCCAAAGATTCAAAGGGGTCTCCAAGCGATTGCCCGGATCAAAGTCAACCTCATCTGACACCCGACCCGCATATAAAGCAAATATTAGAGAAGGTCAAACACTCCCCATCTATTTTTGAAAGACAAGAATCGTTGGTCGATTTTCGAATCTGAAATGACATCTGCAGTAAACAGTCACCTACCACCAAATTTTTTCCCCGTTTTCATACAACGATGCGAATAAAATGAATGAAATAAAATTTCTTTCAGGAAATCCATATCGAAGTTAATGTCAAAACAGAGCCATCTTCAACTGATATATATGCGTATATCTACGTACACATCTCGGCGAGACTTTTAGATAGCAAGATAACGGAAAAAACTACTTCCGAGCAAAACAGTGAAGTGGCTTCGTTAGTACCCATATAATGGTCGAACTCAGTTTCCGCTGAAAGCTGTAAAAATAACAGTCGACGACCCTATTTCACATGCCACCCATCGTAGTCTCCAATATTCAGGGGAAAACGAACTATTGACGACTATGAAGTACATCATCAAATACAATGATTCATGATCGGTTCACGAATCGAAAGATCGCTATCCAACAATCTCAGAGCTCCTATTACAGCGACGCTGGCATACGGGGTTCACGATTTTTGGGATTGTCTTTTCCATGTTTTATTTTCCCATAAAAAATTTCTACGACCTTACTCACGGCGTCGAATATCACAATAATGAAGTTATTCGGATAAAGTCTACCTCGAACAATGTGGGGACACGAGATATCCAAATATTCCCAGTGACGCTGATCACAACAACTTTGGTGCAGTCAGCTAAAATTAACGAAAGTCGAATATTTTTCCCACGCTGAGAAAAAAGTCTCAAAAGCACCAAGCAGCTGATTACATACAGCTAGGCAAATGGCCGATGTAACGACCATCAAAACGAATTTGGGACACGTATAATTTCGTCGATAACCAAGGCGGTTTTTTATAGTTTTTATGCAGCCACACACAGAAACCAGAATAACATTGTCGATCCACTGGCTTCTTTTATTCCTGCGATTCCGTCAGGAAGTTGTATATTTTGTTATGGTATGATGAGTTAGGATGCGATGTGTCAAATAAGTAAATCAATAGATCAATACATAGCTATAAATATAAATGAAGGTAGTGATTCTATTCCGGAAGTGTCCGATGCTGCACAGCATCGCCGGTGTATAAGGTCGGATCCACTAAAGATTTAATGCCCTCAGTGTCATCAATCACATTCTGCAAAACTTATACACAGGATGAGTCACATCAAACTGCACTCCGAGAATGGGAGGCTTTCTTGTATCCAATAAACGGGGAAAGTTCATTCAAATGACAAATGCTAAATTGTAGGCTCCTTCCTTTCTCTAGATTAGAAAAAAACTAACCCCTTGTTACAATAGCATTTTTTTACGACAATTATCCGTGTAAGTCCTTCGCATCCTTTGTGACGAATCACGTACTATATATTAAGGAGAAAATCGTCAAATCCCCTTGACAAGTGGAGTTCGGATGCTTCGGCTACATGATCGTATAACCTAGGAGAAAAAACCATCCGATAAAGGACGTCTATCCAAAAGTGCACTGCAGAATACTCTGCCTGTCAATCTTCCTCGCAGAAATACCATCCAGAATTAAGGAGTCCTGTGAGTATTTTCGGGGCTCTCCTCGAAAACCTGAATGTAGCTGCTATACGTATATACAAATAGATCGATGCGAATGAAACTATTTATAAGGATTAGCAAAGGATCGTTAGTCCTAATTTAAAGATGGAATTTCGTGGCAATCGAATACGCGTTAAATTCCGGAAGAAATATAAAGTCGTTCGAACGGTTAAATGGTCCGCAAATTTTGCGCGCATTCATGAATACTGCATGTCGAAGAGTCCAGCGCTAGCGGATATAATTCATATCATACGTCTAAATAAAATCGTATGAGGCAAAGAATTGGTAAACTTTTCGCTTAAATACTACATATGACGGTTGCCGGAGCAACGGAAATGGCTGCCACTTTGCGGAATTGTCGCCTCCTTGATCAAACTTACTTCAACTGCTTCGTCATCGGCCAGCTCAGTGGCGACGGAGTACCTTTGGGACGGACGTTTGTCACTCGGTTCTAACTATGTATACCAACTATAATATGGAGGTTCCAAGTTTGCTCTCCAGAAACTCCTCCTACATGGCGTAGGTACCTTGGCGCAATCAATCGACGGACACTACGATATTGTCTGTACATGATTATTTTTTGATTTTTTTTTTCAAAATTCGATCCACAGTCTGCTCGAATTATTGTTGTAATTTTGATGATTTTTCATTCACTTTCATGAGAACCGCTCCAATTTGCTGTTTTCTGTAGATTACGCCTTTCTGGATGTCCTCGATATAAGATCGTCGAGATTCTACATGCAAGGAATAAGATGCGACACTCCTTCAAATGTATGTTTTTCCATTCTTTTTCCTCAATTCATCTGCAGTTCACGTGTAGAGACGTGAGCTTAACCGCATAATGTATCGATTATTTGGGACGTATTATTTTCGATATTTTTCGCTACGGTTAATCCAGAGTAATCCTGTTTCCAGCTGCAGCCAGCGTGCGAGCTGTACAACTATGGTATAGTCGCCTATACGTAAGCTCGTTTCTATTGCGCGCGTTGTGCAGAACGTAAATACGCGAGCAGCTATGCAAATAGAATGGAAAACACCCTTGGGACATTAATGGATAAAGGTTAGCGGAAAATTTATCATATTCGTTTGACAAATTGAGCGGGTACTGTTACGCTGATTATAATTCGGTTCGCTTTTGTAATTTTCATCGTTACATAAATACAGGGTGATCCATTTTACAAGTCCAGTCGAATATTTCACGAATCAAGACTAATTTGAGAAAAAAATTTCGAGGTTGTGGTATTTAATCGAACGATTAGTGACCTCACTTTTCACTTTTTTTCACAAAGAGCAACATTTCGGAAAATTCCAACTATCCTCCATTTGTTTCAAATGTAGACCACCCTTTGATCTAATCCATCAGACGAAAGTTTCATAGTTGACTGCAATACGAATCTAACGTTTTCGAAGATATATCTATCTGACATATATTTATCTGACATATTTATCTGTGAGTCCAGCCAGTTTTTTTTTTTTTTTTTTCTCAAGTTTTGACAAATTTTTAATAACAAACTCGCTTTACGATACATCTGAAAAAACCGTCTGAAGATGAGTGAATGGTTATTGTACACGAATTTTTCTGGAAATGGTGATTTTTGTAAATAAAAAGATTGATCAAATTCGTCATCACCCTTTTGAACCACAAATCTGCAGCAAAGCGACTGACGAATGACACGAGTCTAATAGGTGTAGGTATATTATATTTATAATTCAATAGAGAGACTCCTTAAAAATTTTGGGCGTGATCATTTTGAAATAATGACATTATCCTCGCCAATTTTAAACCTCGGTTGTTATTTCCTCATTTATTAGGTCGACAATCCAACGCCCCCAATCGCGTAAGAGATTTTTTGTTCGAATCTAATGAAAAATATGTTACATCATGGCGATCGGAGTTTTAGAAAAACGAAGCATGATGAATAACCGAGAAACAAACGGTTTGTATCTTTCATCGTCAGTTGCTTTTTCCCCGACGACGAATCAATCTAACAATGCAATTCAAAAATCATCATAAATTTCCCTTCAACAATATCTGATTTTCACCCTTCATATACATATCTTTAATTTCTAAGGAATTCTGTACTATATGAATGGAATTTTGGAACACCGAGATGGAAATTTTGTGACACCGAACCTTGCTCATCAAACCGCATACATCGCAACCCTTCTGGTCTTGGTGTATCAAACGAGACATTTTCCTGAGTAAGGGTGTTTCATATCTTTAGCACTCTCCGGAGTAATCTCCGACGAATTTCAAACTTGTTTTCGCTAAGTGAAAAGGAGTAGCTTACGGTGTTTCGCATATGACTTCAGGATTAGGTTATATACCGTGTAAAGGTAGGCAGATATATAGCTCTATGTTTATAATGTGCATATGTATGCATATTTTTGTTTACAGTATATACATAATGCATATTATAATACGCCCATCATAAGACCTTCTATGGGCGGACTATTAATGCAAAGAAAAAAACTTGAAATTAATTCATGAAATTTCGACCGTCAGGTTCCCAAGTTTTTTGAAAACTGGCTTAAAAATTAGAAATTTTCTAATCACTTTTAGCGACTGTCAAGTCTAATTTCTATCGCAAGAAATTGGGTTAATTTTTTAGGAAGACGTGTCCACCCTCTTTGATCGCTCTAAAATTCCGTTATGAGTTCACACCGGTCGTAATAATTTCCGTCCGGCAAATGCGCCCAGACCAGATTGAACCAGATTAAATTTGAATACTGATACTTATTGTAAATAACAATATAAAACTGAAATCAATCAACATTATACATATCTAGATAAACACTGTGGCTTTTCAGTGAGTATTTGAAAGCCAAAATTTTCAACTTCTAGATTACAAATCGCAAAAAATGGAAAATTTTATTAAATACATTACTATCTGTAGATCGACGATCGATCCATACCGAACATATAAGCCATCTGATGCATTTATTTTCATCGATTGCAATAAATATTATATTATACGCTCAACGCGGGTGATACCGTAGTTATATAGGTACGTACGTATACATGTACGGTCGTATGATAGAACTTGTTCGATCTGATCGTAACACGCATGAATGTTCCACGAGAACAGCGGTTGCTGTGGACGTTGTTACCAGGACTTTGTCCTACACCCACTACCTATAATAAATATAGATATGTATAGCTTTTGCTCGTACATTTTCGGGTTGATCGGCTAAAACCATTCCCTGAAGCGAAATAGTACAATATGATTTATGGTTTTCTGTTGGACGAAATTTTCCTGGTTTGAAGTACCGTTGTGCGACGCGTGACATATCATGTAAGTGTACACGTATCGTTGTCAATTGTCAGGGCTTTGATCGAGGCGTACAATAACTGCAGGTCGCGATACGCGACAATATGGTGTATGGCGTGATTGCACCGACACGCGAATGTGGATTTGACTTTTTTTTTGTTTCTGCTTTTGTTTCTTGTGATATTTTCGCGAAGTAACACGTGAAAGTAAGAAAACATATAGACTGTTACAGATTTACTGATAGTATATTTCAGCATTCGCAAACATTTATCCGGACACTATGTTATATTATATTGAAAATCGTATATAGCTGAAATCGCAAAATCTAAAGAGAAAAATTGAGAATCATTCATAGCAAGATCTTCGAAATTTATATCTTTTTTCGCCACTTTTCACATTTATACCACATAATTCTCATACATAGTTTTATTTCACACGACGTTGAAAAACTATTGCAAATCTAAACAGATTTGCCAAAACTTTGATAACAATATAAAAAAAATTTAAAGAGATCTAAAAATCTGAAGAGATCTAAAAATCTAAAGTAAAAAAATACGTACAGTGAGACGAAATAATGATGAGAAGAGAAATCTTTGCAAAGATTGAAAAGTTATAACGCCAGAGAAAGAAGGAGGTACATATATTCTAATGAAAGAGACGAAACAACTCCAAGAACAGCTGCATCCGCGATTATAGGCCGTTGCGCGATTAATGAGTAGGTAAGTAATTACGCAATTTGGAGATCATCAATTCTAGGTATCGGAGCTGTTAGAGTTGTCCTCGGATGTATTATTATTATCAAATACGCGACAAATTAATAAGTGCAAAAATGATGGAGCACGTAACAGGGCTTCATCAATTAGTCAAAGTATGAGGCAATACATACATACCATACATGTAGTCATATGCATATGCATTTCAAATGATTTGAATTTTTGCTCTCGATCTTGCTGAGTGATTTGAAATGCCCTATACATATATGCCCTATATATATATATATATTTATACATCACTTTTTTCAAATTATATTGCACAGTAAAATTGATATCTGAATGATATTTCATATTCACATGAAAATAGATTCTTGAAAATTGAGTAAAAATTGCAATGAAAAGTTATACATTTTTTCATAAAATATATTCGGAGCTCAAAGTACAAACTAATAACTGTTGAACAGTAACTGCGATGTAACTGCACTTTCGTCCAATGTAGTACTATAGCCACAATTGGACTTTGTCTGCAGCGTATCATGAAGCGCAGGCGAGCTGGGATTATTATTATTATTATTATTATTATTAGTATTATTGGTATTAGTTTTTGGTTTTTTTCGATTATTTTCAATAGGTATTTGTGGAGTATGGCTGCATGTGCGTGCATTACACCTAACTTTATTTTTCATTAACTTGGGCTGGTTGCAAGTTGGAATTTTTTTTTTATTACTTCGAAATGTACTTACAAAGAAAAATAGTTATGTCACGAGACATTCGAGTCCGATGAATAACGTGTCAATGTTCTCTTACCTGAAACGAAAAAAAAACGATCAATTATTATTCACATTAACCATCAAATTTTCTTCTATTATTATCTGGTACCTTTTGAATAAAACTGTATGTTTTCATGTTCAATTTCTGAGAACTGTTCAATTAAGGGAGTTGATTAACTTCGATCGAATTCAACAACAAATATCAGTTTCTACTTCGAGAAATTATTCCGCATGGGACCTCGTTTGACTTAACATTTGATATTTTGTTACCAACATTTAAGTTTTACGAAGAAATCTAGGGATTCTGATAAAGTTGCTACTACGCGATACCAATCATATTCCTAAGTAAGATGCCTACATGCAGCCGCGTGGTGTCATATGACGATGTCTTATTCGGGTGATTTGATAGGCAGGTAATCGCACCTAACTACCTATATCATCAATAACTTGATGGGGTGGATCTATATTTTCGGTGTATGAATAGTTGAAAAAAAAAGACATGATGATAAACATGTAGGTTCCGAGTCGTTACTTTCTTCGAACATCTGAACGTGCTGCTAAAAGAAGCCCAGTCTGTGCTCTGACACAAGGTTCAATAACGATCCGTTCCAACGGTTATACGGTTTCAAGATTATTCTATTACGATATCGATTTCAATTCACCCCACCAAATGCCAAGCAATACAAGATGATACAGGTGACCTCACATGCCTGTTACTCACTCGTTTCGTGTCGAACCGCTGTAATATCGGTGCTACTCGATTAACGCAGTAATAAGCCTTCGCATGATGCTCCATTAAACAATATCATTATATTATTGAAAAAGAAGATGGTGAAAATCGTTCGGTCGAAAAATGTGTAGTACCTTCCATCGCCTGATTTTCTAAAATATCCCTAGGTATGTATATAACCTGATGTCGAAGGGTATTTTAAAGGACATCCGTCTTCAGTTTCGTTGACGCAAAGCTAAGGTTTGGTTCGCATACCGGGTGTGCTTGGCTTGCAGAGCAGAGTGAGGTTAAAATGTAGGGATACGTATATCATTCGCGTTTTCCACGCCTATATGTATTCAAGATATATTGCCCATGACGGCAATAGCACGGCATAGTGGTGTACCTAAAGTCAGTTGGGGTAATATCGCTTGTGCCACGTGAACGTAGACACGTTACACGCGGATGTTCGCTGTAGGCTCTGCCTTTAACCACCGTCGGTTTCACATATTCGTCCCTCGAGTGCTCTGCACCTGAGATCATCCCCCTCCAACTACTTTGGTTTTCATATTCTGGCACCCATAACGAGCTGAGATCAACTTGACTAGGTAATATCGAAACGCACCTGACTCCCGTTTCAAGACGGACTCATTTTAGGAAGATTTATAATATCGTTCATTTGAAAAATAGTGAAATTGTAGTTTATCGAAACGCAGCGAAAAATCGGTATCCAAGCCCACGAGTGATTCGTGTCCCTGAAAAATTATAAATCTGCCGCTCGAGATATCGACATTTTATTATCAATACAAATGTTAGCATAGTTCGTTATTCTATTATGAGTTCTTTTATTACGACCGTCAAGAATCAACACAAGAAAGACTGTGTGAAGATGTGTGCTTGGCATGCGTAGTACTTTGTTGATCCATGGAAAGCTGGTGATTCTGAACGAAGGTCTGGCACCCTCGAGGGGATCCATAATTGTAATTTGATTAACGTGAACAGGTCTGTCGACAGCCGCCTCGACCTTGGAAGGAATGGTATATGAGCGGCAACAACCACAGTCATACCCTCTGTAGGAAATAGTATGCAAATAAGGGAAGATATACGCATGCACATAAAGGTATCTCTGATAAATGTATCTCTGATCCTCGAGATTATCAATATACCGTCAGACGAGAAGTTCTAAGATCTGCAGAGATGAACATACATAATCAGCATATAGGTATAGTCCATTTATAGAAAAGAAGAAAAAAAATCGGATGAATATATCTGCAGGGATTGGTATTTTTTAGAAGCCTCACTTACGTGTATAGAAAACGCGTAGAGGTGATGCCGTGAATTCAGCAGTTTTATGTCCATCCCATTCGGAGATTTAGGATACAACGGCTGCGGAGGATTTAGGCCTGACGTAGGGCGCCTAATCTGCTTACGTTTTCAGAAAGCCAGAGTGAACCCGCTCCTAAACCCGGTTGTCTAGTATAGGGGTATAATTTATATGCCGTATACGTAGATTCGTTGTACACACATACGTTCACGTAGCAATCGTTTTGGGGTTTCATCTTTTCATCTTTCAGGCTCTACAGCAGTAAGTCAGCAGGATTTCACAAGGGAATTTCAGGCCGGTAACCCGAGAGACCTGCCATATCTTCGTTTTCTAACAAACACTGCTAAGAAAAAATTCGACTATCGTTGAAAACTCTCACACAAGAGATTACAACAATTTCGGTTGATTAATCGAACGCGAAACACTGACGAACTACTAGTTACGCCCCGTATCACCGATAGCTCATTGTCAGTTTTACGTCAATAACACAAGAACAGTGTACCAATAGTGTGGCGTGTTATTGCGATTTGGGAGGTTATCTTTGATCTACAAAGGCCACCTTCTGCAGTTTCGATCACTAACCATAAACCCTAGGGGTCATCGAGTATAATCATTATTTGAGAAAATGTACAGCAACGTAAGGCGTATTACGTCATAAAAGTGGCTATTACAAAGTGCAGATAACCTGGAACTTGTGATATACGATCTTGTAACTACCATGTACCGTACGTACTACATACCGTCGCGTTGTAGAATCGCAAAACATTTATTTCTCACTATTCTCGCTACGCGTTTATCATCAACATCGATATGCAGAGTTTTTTTTGCTCACATTTGGTTTTCACTGGAATCCATGAGGTATCCCACGCTCGCATATGATCATGAGATATCCACCGCTTCCGAACAACGCTATGGCGATCAGAATCCGTCTACCAGCTGCACGCATTTATTCGATCGCGCATACGGTACTCACATATGAGAAAGTTGCAATGATAAAGTGTGTTTATTATCAATGAATCGTTGAAAGATTATATCTATAGTGGTAGTATTTTGCGATACGTGATAGTAAAGTAATGGGATGCGGTTACGGCTTATAATATCAACTACAATGGTTCTATCTGGTGTACTATTACAGTTTAGTATCGAGTAGTGTGTATACCAAATGAAAGCACATATATTCATCGCTAAACAAATTACGCGAAACTGTTCTGACGAAGAGAGAACTCATCAGAGTAATTGTATCATAAATGCATCTACGTCTACGTCTTTGATAGTACCTAATTATCGATCAAACATATAACAATTATAACTGCATTATAAGCAATATAATATTCAACCGTAGTAACAGCTGTACACATATACTCGTTACAAGTCAAACCAGCAGCAACAGTAACTAATATGGATAAACTAATCTGCTTTCGTTCGTATAATGGACTTGGCAATTTCAATAAAGATAAGAGGATTAGCTAATTACCGAATTAACGTTAATTAATAATGCCTTAGGCAGCAACAGTAGAATTTTTCTCCAATCATTAACATGAGAATGCCCGCGGTGAGGTTGTTAAGGCAGGGAAGAACCACCCCTAAACCACCGAGGGAACCGCCCCATACCCTTCTCGACGGATTCATTCTGGACTCAGCTCCCGAGATCACCAGGGTGTTTCTGAGGGGTTTGAACCCCCTTTGGGATAAGCAGTAGCAACGCCTACCAAAACTAAACCTATTTGTATCTCTCGCCACTTTGTGCGGCGGTTTGCTTTATGATGCATAAAGGTAGAGTAGATCGTTCAGTTGCATTGGTAAGAGAATAAACCCCAAATGAATGGCAAGCCACAACGATGTTTTAATCTTCCATCGAATGCTTTGCCAATGGAGTCAATGGCTTATTCAACGTCATTAAATTAGTGTTGAAAACTAATAAATCAAGAGGGAATGACGTCAGATAGTTAAAACTCACTACAAAAAAATGTCTGCCATCACTTATATGCTTGGGCGAAATTTTGCACTGAATACGTGAATAATTTCTGGTATCCTCGATAAATAGAAAGTTCAAGTGCTAGATGTAAGTTGGAATGAAGTTAATAGAAATGGAAAACCAACCCTCGTTCTCGCGCGGCCTGAATCGTTATTCCGCAGCTTTTGCGATTTACAGTCCACTTAGGTGATGTCTGGAAGCTTTCCGAGGTGTCCGTGTTCTCGTCAATTAATCTTGAAACACGAGAGCTTTAGACTTCCGCGCACGTCGCACGGCGTTCCGCATTAACGGTCGTGAAATCTCCGGAACCAGAACGAGGGTATATGTATATATGCCGTACACACCTGGCTGACGCAATTTCCTATAATAAAAAACTGATGTTCACTCGAACTCGCACCGCGAGATGAAACTCGCTTTGGGAGAAAAAACTCGCAAAATGTGACATTCAAATTTAAAAATTCAGAGACATTTTGAACCTCATCGCGGCCACACGTCCTTCTTAAACTTTTCAACACTACGGTAAAACTTCGCCGATTCCGAACATAAAAATTTAATCATTTCTATCACTCTGCGATTTTGACTGTGTAGTATCGATGATATCTTTTAAAATTTCAATTCGAGAAATGAGCTAAATTTCCAAAGCTTTATGTATTTTTCATACAATATTTCGTCTTTCACCACCAGATATAAGTCAATAAAATTCGCCTCGTAGGTTCTTAAGCCTATATAACTCTATAAGCTGAACGTTGCTACTCTTATATATTGTTCTAGCATATGGGCCTGTCGTCTACAACCTGTCGGCGTCACCTGGTGAAAAAAAATAATAACATCTGGCAACAGCTGCATCGCTTATGGTGTGCAACGAGGACACAATCTTGTTTCATCATAGTCATATGTACCACTCAAGTTATCTATGTATGTTCCTAGTTGTCAAGGTCAAGACGAAGGACCTCTAATGCGAACGCTCCTCCATTACTCAATGCAAATGGAAAGGTGATAAACTATAATATACCTACATGAGGCCACTGTTCAGTATAGCGGCTGGCTGCTTTTCGAGGGCTATTGGCCCGCAGATTAACTTTACGGTTTCAATCGACGCGACACATCACTTTTTAGTTAGGTGAAGGGGAGTATTTTCAGAAAACTTATAATCACAATGGATTGTAACCTCCAACGCCTGCGTGTACGTAAGTTCAGCGAAGACCCCTTACACATAAATAAAACTCATCAAACTCTATCAACTGCTGTGCGAAAAATCAGAGGTTCTCTCTCTGTCTCTCTCTCTGCCTCATTTCACCTTGAAATCACTGATACCATTAACAGTCGGATTAAAATACGCGGTAATTAGGTGCCTATATGTAGCTGTAATAATAGCGTATGGATACCAAATTGAAACCTCAAATGTACCAAGGATTCTCTAAAAGTTTCAAACCGAATCCATTTGTGCCAGGTTGAAAATGTGATTACAAAGCGAGAATATCTACAACAGACATCTGGTGCTATCCAAGCCACACGGGTTTGGGGCTGGTATAGCCTCGTCTGCGCATCATTTGGCTGCGGTTTACAGTCAATAACGATTGAAATCTGTGGAACATTCACTGGATTTGTCGTGTTCAATCTGGAATAGGATTTCCGAACGAAGTGTATTTGATCGCAGGTCATTGCGCAGAGCAGACCTTCTGGGATATATCAACGGGGTCCGGTGTAACGATATTTGCAGAAAGAAAGAAGGAGAAAAAAAGAACAGCGCCGATTTTCAAGAACCCAATTTCTACCTCGTAATTATTGCTGCAGTGGGGTTGCTACCCCAATAATGAACCCTTGGTAGTTCTCTTGACGAATGATTTTGAAAATTGTTTTAATCTAAACTGTAACACCGGTTGTACATAATTGCGAGCAAAAATTACACCAAAAAATGGCATATATATAACTTACAATTGGAGCAAAATAAAGCTCATAACCCGAGCTCTCAAATACATAAGTAGGTATAATTTTCCCAAGAGTTAAAAAAGTCATGAGTACGTAGCTCATAACCCTCGTTTAATAACTCTCTCCGGACCGATGTCATCGTTAACTGAAAACGGTTCGCTTGACCCAAGGATTACGGTACAAAGGTCTTTTAATTCCTGCCCATCTCAAAGAACCGTCGTATTCATATATCATACATATGCACAGCTGCTTCATCGCCGCACTAATAATAAATGTCAGGATAAATTTCACCGGTTGCCGAGTAAACATCAAAATCTATCGAAAATAACACCATCAAAGAAAAAATGTTCGTCCAAAATGGCTTACTATCCACGGTTTACTTCATGACTTGAATATATCTTCGGTTTCCCTAAAGTTATGAACAGCCCATGACTATACATGTTACCCTATACTTATTGTTAATTGCTGTACTAAAACTTATTATTGTTCAGATTATGATACAAATTTGCATATCTGTAAGTAGATTATGCCTGTTCCGAGGCGGTTAAGCTAGACTGGGACACGAAGAGCGCGGTTTACTATAGGACGATATTCGATGAGCCACGCAACCTGCTTTTACCAGGACTCACTTCCGGTTTTCACCTCTTCCCACGGGATTTGAAACGATCTCTTTCATTCATCACTGAATGAGACGATTTCATCGATTCGAAATATCAAATTTGACGTTGAAACCGCGTAGATAATTTTATATCCAAAAAAACGCTGATCATTCTCAACGTGAGAAAGAGACATTTATCTATTGAACGCTAATGCAATTCTGTCGCACAATTACTCTAGGCTTGATTGAGTAAAACTATACCTTCAGGGCAACGCGGGGATTATTACCGGAGTCCTGATGTCCCAGTGCGGCATCCATTCATCCACTACCTTCAGGCTAAACTGTTATCTCATCTTCATTTCGTCGGTTTATGCGTCTCCGTATCCGTATATCCGTTATTCTCTCTACTAGGACATTCCGCCTGCACAGTTATCTTGATCCGGTCCAGCCTACAGGAGAACGCGACTCACGCGATAATTATGCACAGAATTTGGATTTCGTGACACACTCAGGGCAGGTATTACATACGCAAAGTCATGTATAACATATTTGCATGTATCTTACAGTCGAGTAGATGCGTACCAACTAACTTCACTTGATAATTACCAGATTAGGATTTTGTACGTACATCCTATTTCCTAGATCCATTGTGGCAATTTCGCTCGAGAGTTTGGTAACCTTGATAAGAACAAGGTATAAAAGTATTTAACTGTCCTCTCAGAAGATATTATACAAAGAATTACAAGATCGATAAGTCAAAGGTATTATTTGCTGTGAAATTGAAGTTCTTTTTACGTAAAACACACTTGACATACATTGGTTCTCGATAATAAGGGTTCGTTTCATGACGAACAGCTTTGTTTTTGGCATTGGTAGAATGTGATGTAACTCGTCCATTAGTACTCGCACAGTCAATGTACTTTAGAAAACCAAAAAAAAGGGAATCGGAATTTTTCTCCGTTACCATCAATTGGTCAAATGAGGGAAGAGAAAAATTTCAGAGGATGATTAGAAACGATATGAATAACTTGGATTGCACCAGGATGCTGTTAATTTTAATTTAATCGTTCGATTTCGATGCGATCGACGAAGATATTTATAATTTATTTATTTATTTATTTATTTATTTATTTATATTTTTTTTTACATGAAGAAAGTTTTCTCCAAATTGGAACTGAAATATTATAATTCCGTGAAGACCATTTTATAGCCTATACGATGTGCGAATCAAGGATCTTGAAAGTAAAATGTGTTTTAACAAAAGTTGATTTTGCAGCCGAGAAAATATCAAAATAAAAATTGATTCTCGTAAGGTTTTCCTCGCCATTTTGTTGGCTAGAGTCACTATTTTTATCCAATTCTTTTCCTCTAGTTTTCAGCTAACGCTTTCTGGCTCTTAACTCTATACGTATACAATCGAGAGTTTTTCACTCTTCTATACGCCCCCTACTTTGCATTTCCTCTTTTACACTCGCTCCTCGTCGCTACGCTACTCGGGATAGGACTCAATGTATTCTACTGTCCCGGTATTCCACATTTGCAGATTCTCATCGACATTCACACTGAATTCCTCATCTCCAAGCGCTCGTCCGCATGCGAATACCCGGAATAACCGTGTTCGTTGAGGTCCAACTAAAACGAAGAACGAACAATGAAAGAAAACAAGAAAGAAAGTACATAGATTGTCTAATCTATTATATATAGATTTTCGTAACGTACATTACGCGTCTGAATTATAATTTCAAATAGCTTAAGATACATAGAGCGAAGCAATAAAGCCGATGTAAAATAGGCATGTATATGGGATTACAATAGTACGAAAAAAATGAGACGGTCTAACCACACCTTGATTCAGGAGTATACTATATCCTATATCCACTGGCGATGGCAGCAGAACCGTAGAAAGAAGGCTACGAATTAGCATCGGTAATGGTCCGTGGAAAAATATCGTCGGGGAAAACTACGCAGCCATCGTACGCGGATGGCGCTGCTGAATAGGGAAACCCGGATGGAAAGTATATAGCACCCTGGGAGCCGGAGTTTTCTACCAATGAAAAATCGTAAAACTAGAATAAATCTTGGAGCAAGTAGCGTTTGATTTTTCGATCGAACCCCCGCAGTAGAAATATCGGAAGAGGTAGTGCATGACCTAGCCTTAACCCTTCGACATATTTCTTCGATATAGATGTACGTATACGTATACATACACGTGCGTTATTATAGTTTCGTGAAGTTGGCACTGACGCGTTTCTTTTCATATTCCTGACTGTACCGGAAATCAGAAATCAGACTGCAAACGAACCACCGGGTGCGAGACATCGATCTGATATACATTATATAATACAATTATATAAACTAAACATATATATTCACGCTGCTGATCGATACACAGACAATTTTCATTTTAGGAGCCCCTGCACGCATTAGTTTCACATAATTACCGTTTCATATTGCCGTTACGCCGTTATATAGGGCACATATTACACGACAAATAGGTCCAGGTATAAAGTGGATACTTACATGTATATCACACACGCATACGATACTGTATCATGCATGTCAAACGCGAGCGATCTCCTAAAATTTGCTTGCCATGATTTAGACTCGAGACTCGAGGCCATTAAGTTCGATTTAATAGATTCATGTACTTGGAACCCGCGCAACGCGGACGAGGTTATGACAATCCGTATATACTATACCGTTGTATAATATAGTCATTGTAGTCTGAAATGAGGGTACTTTTTTTTCATTTTCCATTTATTTTTCAATCCCACAGTTCTTGTCGAAGAGCAACTACAACTCAAACAGCGACTACTTGGATTTGAGGAAAGTGTAAACCGTATGGATTGTTTCATGATTTAACATTTGCAAATTTCTAAAGCTAATCAGAAATCAGCACGGTACAATGTTGCAGATAGTGTCACGCGACAGAAATTATAAATGTGTAGGGGACGTACGATGTATACATATACATGTACATATTATATATATGGATATGAAAACTACACCACAAGGCATTCCAGACGAAGGTCGCACGGAGAAGCACTTCCTGTTAGCGCCCTCTCTTCTCCCACATCCGTTACACCAGGAAAACTATCTATACACAGCCCATATGAGTTTGGCTTCACGCGTTCAAGTGTAACCGTCACTAATTGTAAGGGGGAAAAAGAAATACTATTTTAGCATCGAACCAACTGTGTGGACATAATTTTCTCTCTTTTTTTTTTCAACAAAAACTCTTTTTTTTCCACGCGGAAGATATCATTGGTGCAAAAGATTTTACAAATTATTCGATAATGGGTATACAAAAGTGAACAGCCCTTTGAAAAACGAACCCTTATCAGCGATATTACTATACGTCTTTTGGGAGAGCTGAACGCGGGAGTTATTTTGTCATTATGCAATGATCAGAGATGCGAGAAAAATATACGGCGCAAAATGTCAGTGTACCATTCATTATAGTGAAGAGGGTGAGGTATGGCATTATGTGCTGGTTCTTTTTTTTTATCATTATAGTTCTTCATGGCGTCCATCGCATTGGACGTAGAGACGGTAAAATGTTTCTGTACATATGTACACTTGGCGAGGACATAACTGGCGTAGTTAGACAGAACGTGATGAGATTTAGGTTGGTATTAAAGATCCCAGTCTAGGCAGCAAGTGCAAAAACAGGGGTTTGGTTTTTCGCAAATATCTCAAAAACTAATTGAGATTTTCGAAATTTAAAAAAAGATTCGAAAAGAGGAGGAAGTTTCCTTAGAAAAGTTCTGACTCCCGAAGCTATAGGACCATTATTTATAATTTTCCCAGAGGGGTGAAAATACGGCCGAAAACGGATAGTCTGGCTTGCGCGCGTCACGCAATGAAACGGCCCACAAACTAGACTAGCCGTTTTCGGCCGTATTTTTACGCCTCTAGAAAAATTATAAATAATGGTCCCACAGTTCCGGGAGTTGAGACTTTTGTCAAGAAAATTTCCTTCTCTTTTTGAATCTTTTTTTAAATTTCGAAAATCTCAATTACTTCTTGAGATATTTGCGAAAAACCAAACCCCCGTTTTTTTTTCACTAAATTGTTTATAACTCTTGGGATTTTAGCAAGCGGAACTTGATTTTTTCCAAAAAACTTCTACATGCGGTCCCGAATCGAATGACACCTCGTTCATATTTTTCCGAGACTGCTGAAAAATGTGGACCTAAACAGCACTTGCTGCCTAGACTAGGATATTTAATACCAACCGACATCTCATGGCGTTCTGTCTAACTACGCCAGTTATGTCCTCGCCAAGTGTACATAGATATGTATTATATATACAGACATTACTCAGTGCTTGTCTTCGGTGTCAGCAAATTTCCAAGAGGGTAAAATTCTACGAGTCACGATAATTTACTTGGACGACTAATGGGGCCGACTGTACCCTTAATAACTTATTTCCACGGGGGTTGGAAAAGTTATTAATACCTAAGAATAAAAACGTAATCCATTAATATGGCATCGTTTATCGTAAGATGTATATTATATACATATACATGTCAACTTGTAAAATTTGATATTTCCATATGAACATGGTAGGGTCGCAGTTATATGGTGGATTCAATGAGAATCAAATGCTTCAAAGGTATCTGCATCATAGATCGAAAATTTAAGGGCACGAAATTTAAGGTAAAGCCCACCTGGCTAGGCGGTGACACGTAATTTTCATACACCCTGTACAACAATAATTCACATTATTCTTTGCAATCATTGAATTGCTATGAAACATAAAAAACGAAGGAGTATGTCTTTCCATATACACATGAACCGGATCCTTTATATCGTACATATACCATATTACATAAACTTTTCATCACATATCCGTGTATCTAGTGTATCTACGAGTTCATGTTTACACAAAGTTTATATGACATCTGTATATAAAATGTATTTTATTCTCGGGCAGAGAATCATCTCTTCCCGTAAAAAATGCGGGGAAAAAATGATGGGGAAAAAAATCAATGCAGAGACGTAAGAGTTAGAAGAGTAATATCTCCTTGCTAACATTGCGTGTTGTCTTATCCCAACATCCAAAAAACACTTGGGGGTGCGGAACGATGTATAAATATCAATCTGCTGCAGCTAGCTGAAGATATAACCAGCTGTTCATTAGTTTGATTGATGAATTGAATTCTGTCGGGAAGAAGTAAATCTCACATTGCAACACCATAAACCAGATTTTGTGTTCTCAAATTTTTATGAACAAAGAAAACGCAGTCACATATTTGAAATTCTTGAAGAATGAATATTCGTCATCAAATATCGATATCCCAGTGTAGTTTATCGTCTAGAATGATGTGAATTCATTCACTACAGGTATACTCGATTCAATATCTATTAAATTTCATGCCATATTTTACTTGGTAGGGAAAATATAACGTGATTGCGAAGCGACGGATCTGAATTCCTGCTGTAAAAGGTGAAAATTATGATCAACTGTAATATGATCATCTTGATAAGGCGAGGCATAAGCGGTTTCTTCTTCAACGAAATAAAAGCGAAAAGAAAGAAGTGAAGTTTGGAAAACGACTTTTGCTAAAACCGTTGAAGCGTCTCAAACCCTTCGCTGCCTCCAGATATATTTCGCACACCACCTTGCGCCCATACATCATCCTAGCAGCACATGGCGCCATCCCCAGAGAGGGCAAAAGATCGAGAGAGGAGGAACAAACAGAAGAATAGAGGACAGGAGGTAAGAAGAAGACAAGGTAAGACGATCTAGCGAGGCAAAAGCAGCGCTTCAATTTATCACTTCTCTCGCTGATGGCGTGACCTCTTGGGTACTGGATGCTAAACGTTGCGACGTACTCCTAACGAACGGATCATAAGGTGTTTAGCACCGTATGCATAATACCGAGCATAATACCCTCCAACAAATAGACTCGTGATGCGTTCAAATTTACCACAAATTTATCATCATATATTTAATAGGATCGATAATTGAAAGACCGATTGATATTATGACATTTAAGTCATATCCTAACGTGAAGTGGTACAACTCGGAAAATTTATTCATTATTAACGACTTTAACCACGACATGATTTGGTTTTTTTCCCGAGTTTTTCCCACCTATTTTCAGAAATATACAATATACAATCAAATAGAATTTTTTTCCTTAGATCTTCTTCTAGATCAAGTGAAGTTGGCTACCCACAACCTTTTGTACACAACTCGAACGCGGACCGTTTGAAGTTCAAGCAGTCACGTCGGTCCCTACAAAGTACAAGGTCCCCACTTTCCTCAGAGCCAAAAGATTTTTCAACAACTACATAGGGTATTTCAATAACTTCTTTTTGCAGATGCTCCAAAATGCATTGAGAAATTCTTTCAAGTTTGAAAAAAAAAAAAAAAATCAGGCCTTTTGTAATCAACATTAAAAATAAATCAATGAATAAATAAAATAGTAAATCATTGAATGTTTTCGTTCGTACGTATGTGTAGCTACAGCGTAATTTTCTAATTGCACCTATTTCACAAAAGTCGTATAGTTTTACTGCACGTAAGTTGAAATTAGCTTACTCGTCTTTAATACGGTAAGACGTTAAATTTTCGCGTGCGATTGTTCCACGGCTAAGGATTTCAGAGCGATTCCAATGAATACCGCCACTATCTACCGTGCAACGTGACGACGACCACAATGGGCGGAAATTAGACGGCAACAAAAGACTCGTTTTCTAGGTTTATCGGTTATCTGGCTACACACTAAAATGTAGCATGTTCTAAAATCACGAAATAACGATCTGAAAATACGGCCAATATTTCACGTTTCCTCGACAAATCGATACCAAAAATTTCTTAGGAAAACTTTCGTTTCGTATGTGCGCGCATTGTTTGACGAGCTGTAACCATAATCTCTTAAAATTTGATTATAATATCCTAAGATCACAGCTTTTTTCGAAGTATATCCAAACTCAAATACTTCATAAAGCATTTCTTAACAATAGCCACATCTTTTTTTTTCTCCCTTTAGAATAATTCGCCCTTTGTATATAATTGTGAGCTCCACAGAGTCAGGGGTGCGCATAAGGCGTCTTGAACACTGAGTGAGCAACTTTCCGACAGATCGAGCAAAATAATTAGCTCACCCATATAAGGTCTTTCAACAGCATCTTACCGACCCGAAAATACGACGTTTCTCAAATACCAAACGAAAACAGCATTTATTTCTATACCTCCGAAAGGCACCTACGGTGCAAAAAGATTCACCAAGTACATTAAATGTTTATAAATAACTACTACCCAAATATTTCCAATGAAAAGAAAAACCAAAATTCATTATTAATTAGAAAAAAAGGATCCGAATCAATTATTGTGCCAAGAATATGTAATTTCGCATCATGCATAAGGGTACTAGAGAAGACTGAAATAAACGTAGAAAAAACGAAATTACCAATTATAGAAGAGATGAAATTGAAAAATAGATCAGTGAACGTGAATTAATAGAATCAAAGAGAATTGAAACAGTAAATTGAATTGAATTAAAAAAAAAATAAAAAAACATTCGACAACGTGGTCCTTGGTGGGCTTTTCAGGAAAAAAATCCAGAATTCTAACACGGCAATATTACATTAGCCAATTGTAATTGGCTAATAAACATTTAATGTACTTGGCGAATCTTTTTGCACCGTAGGTGCCTTTTGGGGGATTTCATAACTTTTTGTACGTTGTTGAAGAATATTGTAGTATTGATTATGCTTTCTTTAGTATACTATTGTTGTAAGATGTTAGACGGGTTAGAAAAATTTTGTTACTATGACGATTAAGTTTAGCAGATATCAAGAAATTTCGGTATAGTACTACGCGTTTGCAATCCAACGATTAATTACTTCGCAGGTCGGTTTCATATGCCTATTTCATATCGGGTTCATGTGTTCTATTTGAATAAGGAAGCTCGGTAGCTGCTAAATTGCGATTTGAAGTCCACGGTTTTCCAGTTCACAAGATATATTTCAGCTGGTCAGAGTTTTATCTACGATTATTTGTGTTCATTAACGAAACTGAGAGGGCTGTCAAAAGGAAATGTGTTATACCACCCACATTTCAGCAATGACAAGCCCGCCACTTTTATGGTGCCTCTGCCATGTTAAGGTGCCATTTCATTTGCGTCGAATCGCCGCAGAAACGAGCGTCGAGCTGGTCACGTGGTACACCCCCACCACTTTTTGACGCTCGTGCGTTGACGCAAATAAGTTCGAATCGCGCCAATTCTGCAATCGGTGTCGTCATTTTAGTTTTCTACCTCAACCTAGCAGCATCGTCTGAGTTCAGTGCGATATTAAACCTAAATTAAATGGATTTCGATTTTAGAGGAGGTATGTGTGAAACTTTTGATTAATACAACTACGTAACGTGTTAAGGGATCGTCTCAGTGTGACCCTCCGAAAAATCACTGATTTTCGCGAATTTTTTTTTTAATGTTCAAATAAAGTCATCGGTCCGGTTTTTTTTTTACAAATAAATACGTTTATGAAGAAAACAAAATGATTTTTTTAAAGTTTATTTATTGAGTGCATCATTGTTATATAAATTAATGAAATTTCACGTGAAAAAAAAAGGTGCTGCACGGTTTCCACGGTGACGGCCGCAATTTTGATCTGAAAAAAAAATTTCAAAAAGATTATTGATCTGTAGGAAAGTCGCTATCGCGCTATGGAGGGTTTTTTTTTTTTTTTCAAATTTGACAAAATGGCGACGGTTTGAACAAAAAGTGTCGAATGTGGCCCTTTTTTTCGACAGTTTTTCGTAAAAAAAAATAGGAAGTTTTCAAAAAAAAAAAAAAAGCTTCCATAGCGCGATAAAGAATGACGTTTAAAATGTTCTCCCGAAATTTGAACTAGATATCTTTAAAACTCTTCCTTTGAGAGTGGAAACCGTTTTGAAAAACACCATTCCGAGAAAAACGCGTTTAAAGATTCAAGTACGAAAATTTTAGAGAAATCGTTTACTTACAATCAATCGGCGATGCCAGGTCCATACAATACTCCTTCTGCTTCCTCGAACTCCTCATCTACTATCCGATAATGCAATAAAAAAAAAATCGATTTTTCGAAAATTTCACACTGAGACGATCCCTTAATATATGATAAAATGAAATATCTTCTTCATTACAGATGGTTCTTGTGAACACTTGTGGCTTATGCGACGAGATTTGCTCCTATAATGAAATAGCTGTGATCCTAGCTCAGAAGATAGTGATAGTGATTAATTTATGACTTAGATGTAGATTAAGAATTTCAA
The DNA here is from genome assembly GCA_963978495.1 of Athalia circularis. Taxonomy (NCBI): domain Eukaryota; kingdom Metazoa; phylum Arthropoda; class Insecta; order Hymenoptera; family Athaliidae; genus Athalia; species Athalia circularis. Next base: position 19,782,439 of record OZ021700.1, read on the forward strand.
AAAAGATAGAAAATATCAAATAATTTTTATTTTCCAATATACGTAGTTAAAATCTTTTTATTCTTCAATGTTTGTAGTTAGAATCTTTGTATTTTTATCAAGGACCTCGACGTATTAAAATATTCGGAATAAATGTTAATCTATGTACAGACAATAAATGTGTCAATTATATGTTACATTTGAATGTGGAACCGATTCAAATTTATTTACTAATTTAATTTTGGAAGTCAAATGATTCAGGATAAAAATTCCTGATTTCTTACCGAAAAATTGTACATTAATGGAATTGAAATAAAATACAGAATTATACAGATGTAACAATATGAACACATGATTAGGTTATCCTCATTCTTTGTCTCATTTCTCAGAGATTGATCATTTCCAAATTCGATCGAATTGCCATAGAACTGCACCTTCTTCGTTGAAATAGTGACAAAAGTTCCTTCGAACGATAGCAGCAGTACGAGAGGTATTACTCGTACCACAGCGGATTATATAAATCAAGAGACTCGGTAGAGTCTCGCGCCAATTGCATTCAAAAGAACGGGCGCACTATCGAGTATATATAAATATATAAACTGACGCCGGTGCGTCGACGCAAAAACCCTTTTCACTGGCGTCCGACGCTCTAGCGTCAAACTGACGCACTTGCGTCGGTTCGACGCAAGTGAAAAGACACCTTCAGACTTGTCAGCAGACCAGGCAGCGGACGACGGACATTTTTAAATCCCTCACGCAGCCAGCGCGGCGAACGGTCGCCAATGAGAGCACCGCTTTTCTAGGGTCCAATGAAAAGAAATCGCTGTGCAGTGGCGAACTCGGTAAGAAATGAGACAGGCTACACTGACGCTACCTGCTAGGCGGACGGGAACCACGACCTTTTTTCTACTTAGTAAAAATATTGCGCGAACCACGGCAATAACCACACCGCGGTTTCCCTTCTACACCATTTATGTTGGAATGATTTTGGTTTCCAGATGACATATAGCTGGCATACGACGCCGACGACGATAACGGCGGTGCCTAATCGTGAAACGGGCCTACCGGTGATCAGAGATTATCATATCTCAGCTCTCCGACCACTGATGTTATTGAAATTACGCTCGAATAAACCCGCTTCAGTGATTTACATCGCAAAAGTGCATCCAAATTTCCCGAAACGCTTATGATTTCGGAGATACTTGATAGAACAGTTGGTCCTACAGCGCTTTCTCGCTTCCCTAGCAGTAAAGATACTCGGTAGTCCGCCCGTTCTTTTGAATGTACTTGGCGCGAGACTCTACCAAGTCTGTTGATCACGATATCACATATCAGGATTTGTCTGTCCTGAAATGACCCCTTCAAAAATCGTTGCTCAAGGCATATTTTTCTACCTGTCGATAAACATGTTGATATTTCATCATGTCTTTTGCTGTATAAAGAAATGAAAAAAAAGAAAGAAAGAAGAAACCGGCAGAGAAGAAGGGGCGAAAATTGATAGTACAATCGTTTGAAATTACGGATCAATAGAGAAATACGTGGCATACGGTTTCGATGAAATACTTTGGCCAATCGTATATTTCATACTTTGCGACATTATACTTTCCCTCGTACCGACGATATGATACCTATAGGCAGGTACAAATGTAAAATATGGGATTACAGTTAAATGTGTTCGAACTAAAATACATAGTTCTACCGCTTGGGTTCACCTGTTTTTTATTATTTTATTTATTCATTTATTTTTTTATTTATTAATCGACGATCAAATCTTACATACCGTTTTTCGTTTAACATCGGTACGATATTGAACAATAAATTTTCAAACGTGTGAACATTAAATCAATGGGGCGAAAGACAATTCGTTCATTTATATATGCTGTAGGTGTATATTCAATATTTTTTTTTATTCTTGTATGTTTTATTTTATTTTTTTATTTCCTAGCTTGTTCATCCGGCTATAAATGAATGTACAAAGAAGTCAGTAGACTGTATAAAGTGCGTAACGTTCTCGTGAGGCAACTAAAGTAAATAATGTCTGGCGTAAGTGTCTGGCTCGATATCTATACAGCTATACCTGTCTCGGAGGTGAGTTTTAGGGAAGGATGAAGGGCGAAGAATGGAATACGTTAGGTGAAGCGAGGCTGGTAACAGCGAGCCTCGTGCGAAGACCTTTCAAGCGAGCAAGCTACCTACAATATTACGTGTTTTATCTCTCCCCATCGCGAGGAGGACCTACGACTCACTGACTACATGTGTATATAGGGTATGTATTATACGCCTGTATAAGGGATGTTTTCAAATAAAGCCCCTTTTTTTTATAAGCTAAACTAAGGGGGTGCCGAACCGTAGATTGTGAGTTTAAAAGACTCGAAGCAGGACGGAGGGAGAGTTACGAAGTCAACAAGAGAAAAAAACAAGAAGAAAAGAAAAAAAAACTATGGCCACTTTCCAAGTCCAAAGATCAAGGGCTAAAAACCAGGAGGGTGTAACCCACGGAAAATGTAATGATGCTACCAGTCCTCCAGATAGGTATTGACCAATCGAAGAACATGCAAGTCACGGCAATTTTTCTGACCACGAATTCAACGTAATAATTTGTAAATCGAATCCTCCAATTTTTCCATTTTTTAGAGGAACATTTCGAATATCATTTTTGGGATCATCAAATTACTCAGAAGCTATATCCTCCATACCTAAAAATGAAGACGATCTAGAGGGTTTAATTGTCCAACCACATTTCAAGAAAAAAAAAAAAAAAAAAAGGATACGAAATGAAAATGTATAAGAAAATACGAAATGCCGGAACGAAGTTAATCTGATTCTATACAATTTTGTCATTTTACGCAACCTTTTACTCGATTTATCAGAAATAATCTACGTACTATTTTGTATTTATACATCACATATAGGTACCTATATGTATACCAATAGTACTTTTACACAGTTCGGAGAGTTTTAGCTACATATATGAGGTGCGTAAGGTTTTTTATTTGAGGTTGTACTAGGTGAGGTTAGCTTATAGTCCGGAATGAAGTTGCAAAGGGGGGTTAGACTAGGTAATGTGACGTAAGATGAGACGTGGCCACGAAGAGTAAGGTATGTATATAATATGTATATACTTTCTTATCCTGGCCATACTACTATATGCATGTACCTGTATAGCATGAGGTACAAGGTATATAAGCACTGCTATATCGGAGCTCCCCGCGACTATGAAATATTGTTAATATAACTTTGTGGGTGATTTATAAGGAAAATAAAAATACGGGTTGAAAACGTTGGAAAAGTATATGGAATGAAAAAGGTACAGTGGAAACCGTGTACAGCGGATCAGCTTAAATATTTACCACGGTGATGAAGGGGATCCGCCGAAACACGATTAAATATCTTTTCATATCATAGTTGTATTTTACAACCCCCTGTGCGTTATATCCCAACCAGCGTTTGAAATTCCTCGTACTTCATTTCTCAGCATACTAATATTTTACAATCGCCTTTGTACCCACAAAAATTAAAAGATCACTTAAATTTTGGCATGAAATAGACCAATTTTCAAATGAGTGTAATTCCGTAACAAATGAACGCATTGCAATGAACACGAAAATCGAGTTCTGACGCTTGAAGCTTTGACAAGAAATCAATTGACTAGAAAATTCGAGTGATCTTTTAATTTTTGTGCATAGTATATATTTATAATATATATATATGTTTGCGGCCGTCGCAAAATAGAACAAATTTTACTTACCGTATTGTATAAAAATTGTAGTTAAATGTTTCGATAGATTCTTCACATCGGTTTCTATAATGAGGTAATAAATAGTCTCTTGCAATCTGTGAAAATGTGATTATTTTCAAAAATTATTTGGTGCTTCAAAGAAGATTTCTACGGTCTTCATTTCATCCACCCCGAATTGTTTTAATAATTTCGTTCCGACTCTCATACATCAAGCAATTTTTCCCCCTACCCCATAAAGAACCGCGACTTTCACCCGCATTTCTCTTCCTGACAGATGGATTACTAGAAAACCCAAATACGTTATCCCGAAATCATGATATTTTTTTTGTTCTGCAATTTTGTTATCCTGTCCACACCGATGAAAAAAAATAAAAAAAACTTTTCAATACCGTCTTTCGAGAGACGATTATTTAATGACAACCGCAAAGTTTATAAGATTATTAAAAAAAAAGGTTGCCAAGAATTTATTAAAAGTAGATATATATACCTATTTTAAAATTCTCACCCTTTGCGGAAGAGAAGAACGAAAAAAAAAAGGTCAAGCGAGACTTTATATCAAATTAGCAGATAAATTAGATCGTTTGAATGTAGGCGGTGGCTCAAGTGAGCTCACCGGTAGCTTCAGCAAAAGCAGTATACCACGAGGGTAGCCGAGTGGACTTCCTATTTTCCTTGTTTTTTTGTTTTCCTCTGTTTTTTTTTCAATGGTGCAAATCGACGTTATTGAGCAATGATAAATATAAATTCTGGTGTTCCTCGAATTGATAGTATCAAATATAATACCTGTGAGAATAAAAAGCGGGTAATTTCCAGAAACATACCACTTGGCACGCCAATAAGTATTTAAGGAGGGTAATCATTCGACGCTAACAATTACAAAGTGGCTATTCAGAACACCTCTTCTTCTTGAAATAACATAAAAACCGTTAAACTAATTAGAAGTTACGACTTCCCCGACAAAAGTGGAGAGCGGATCGAAACTCCACCCTTCACACGACGCGACGTAGGTGTACGTACCGACCACCCTCACCTCTTACCTGATATGGGTGATTAATGATGCAGTGGTTACGTGTAACTAACGGTCGTTGTGTAAGCTCAAGTTTCAATGTAGGCGTATTGATACATATAGGTGAATACACACCCGAATCCCAACGTGCGGCTGAGAGTTATAATAAAACGGCAACAATGGAGGCGCAGGTGAGCGACGAAAAATAAAACAAACAAAAAGCGCGGTAATCGATGCTGATTTCTTTTTTTTTCATTCTTTCCATTTATTTCGTTTACAATCATTTCAATCGTAATCTGTACATTGGCCTCATTCATTTTCTAATATACGATACAATCGGAAATATTGTTAAGATATATTTTTCTTTTTCTTATCATACGTAATAAAATAGGGTCGTACCCCAATTTCGAAAGCTAATGATAGTTATAATATCATAAACACGTGCTCGATATCACCCGTAGTAATTCTTCCGGTGAAAATTCGTTCATGTGTATCGAGGCATCTGTTTCCGCTTTTAGAGGAGATCGATCAGAGAAAATTACACAGTTATATCAAATGTACGTATATACGTATGCACCCTACCTTTGACATTTCACCCTGTGCGACGCCCGTCACGCGAATGAATTTAGGATATGTAATAAATATAATATATGTATCGTATATATGTATGCATGTCGTGTACGCGTCAACGTCCTTTCATTTCGTTAAACGCGTTCGATTTTCATTTCGAACGTTATCGCAGCTACGTTGAACCCGACCGACTGAAGAGATTTGCAAAGTCGTCGTGGTCTCAGAACGTCGTCTTTCAGCTTGTAGCCACCTATATTATCCAGCGCAGCTAAAGAAATCACTGAACTTTTATATATAGGTAAAAGATAAGTAAATTACACGGTGCATTAATCTTCGTCTTGGTTCCACGCTTATACAATTTTCTCATTGTTACAGTTTCACGGACTGACGCCTTTATCTCACGGCAAGAATGACCTAGTTGCCCACTTATTTATTTGCTTGATACTTTTTTCTTTTTCTGTGTTTCTTTCCTTTTTTGTCTAATTGTAAGGCCAAAAACGGACCTCATCATTTTCTGACGTTATATGTGTACTGTATAGACTCGGTTACACGGTGCGTTAACTCGCACTCATATATAGTCGTCCGTAAATGCGTTTGCAAATTTTAACCATTCCGCTCTTCGGATTTGCTCCCCAAGTAATTTTTCAAAAACTCCATTTTTGTTTTTTCATTTTTTAAATCTAAATTGTCACCAGCTTGCGTATTTTTATCTTTGGATTCCACACGACACCGCAGGTTCTTATAATGTTTTTCATACATCAATGAAAGCGTCTGGTAAACCTTCGAAAAATTCAAGAAACTTTGGAATTCGATAAATGCATATATCATCACAAATTTTTGACGCTTTTAATCCCCTTTAGTTAAAAACAAAAATTCCGCAAATACTTCAGGCTTACCTGTGCAGATATGCCATACACATTTTGCTTATCTACATAATTTATATATAAAGCGTCAGATGCCGACGTGATTTTTGTTACAAATAATACAGTTTATTTCATTATAAAAATAACCTTAGCCATTTAAAACGCGTGATTTAGAAACGACAAGGAGAGGTGAGGCATATATAAGTAATATCACAACATTAACATGCGACGATCTGAATTTTACTCATTTCATTAATTGGGTGAGTCAGAAGTATAGAGCAGCAGAAGGTGTTTCGCTTGGTTAGATTTTAGTGCGTGAGCTTTCACTGTGTCACGTAAAAGAAAAATTAAGCGGCGAACAAACACACGCGTTATGCATCGACCGACCGGATATACGATCTACCTTACGCTTGATTATAACAAGGCGTACCGAATATTATACGTAACATTATAGTAAGACTATTAAGGTAATACACGCGTGCGGAAGGACGCAGAAGCTCCGCAGCCATCGGAACGACTGATACCGTTTGAAATATTGAAACGGGAGCGATTCGTGCTCAGGTTGATAAAATTGCGTGCCGTGTGCCGTGCATGCCAGCGACTATGTCGAGGGTGAGAAAACCCCCCTTTATATTGAAACACCCTCGAAGCATTTTTATATATTTCATAATTCGGTGGGGTCGACGTCATCGCTACCGAAACCGGTGGACCGCAGAGTATCGAACTCCAAAAATCCGTCCCCAACTTTACCACAAAATCACCCCAGGGCGCGACGCGTGCACGCATAGCAAGGCTAAATTAGACATTGAAAATAAATATAATAAAAACTGGAAACGTTGAATTTATTACGATACAAAGTTTTTTTGTCATTTTCCGAGCCAATATACAAGTTTCTCAGGCGCGTACGAGAGAAATCGATCATTACCTGGTTGGTTATCACGAAAATCTGCGAAATGTGCATATTACTATATTGCTTCCGAAGCACACCTAATAACGTGCAATAAACTTAATTAAACATGCGCACAACCTAAGAATGTGCAATTAAGATGTTCCAGACTTTATATTGTATACGGCAAACTAAATGATCTCGAATCATATGTAAAGGTAACAATAACGCTAACAATATATGTTCATCTATATAAAGTTAATTTGTGAATGAGGAAACGTCAGTAGTTGTATATAAGATATAGAGGTATACGTACGGCGTAAATGGGAAAGCAAGACCTGCGGGGAGAACTTTATAGTATATAGCATCACAAATCAAAATTCAAGCAGTCAGCCACCTCAAGAAATTCTGACGGTCCTGCATAGTTGCATGAATTATAAGCTTCTCTCCTCCGCACGAACGATCCCTTCGGAGATAAATATATATATACTTCTGTGTGTTCAACGAGAAATGTTATTTACGCCCCCTCCGATCTCAAAATTCATTATAAAAAATTCTTTACCTCAAATCCTGAAATCCTGTATCAACAGAAGCAGAAATAACTTCAATTGTACTCATATAAAGCTTCATCATTTTGACCAATCGAACTAATGTTTTTTTTCTTATTTTTTTTTAAACGCATAGACAATTATCTATATTATTTAAGGCTCTACATGGCCAGGTCATCCAGCTGACGTCAGTCAGACTACTTAGAAACATTTTCAATGTATGAACGTGCGAATGCAAATGTGACGATAAATCTATTATATAGGTAGGTGAAAAGTAAAAAAAAAGCGAACGTCAACCGCGTCAGCGAAAAAAGTTTCCACCATTCGCATATACGTTCATGTTATACGTATACCTACGAGCCACTTTAAGGGTTGGTGGTAAGTTGTTTCTGTGACTTATATAGACCTGACGTGGCATCACGTCGGCTTACGTCGTTTCAATTGACGTCCACCCGCCATTAGATGGACGTAATTACACTTGACCGGTAACGTCTGAGCCATAGGATTTAGTTTGGCAGACACGAAATAAAATTGCTGCCGCTATAATAACGGGATCAAAGAAACTACGATCAAATATGAACAAGAACTATAGGTACCTATAAACCGAAGCCGGAAATACCGAAACATAATGACAAATCAGAAAAACATGACGAGATGAATTCACTTTTTGGTACAGAAATACGAGAACAATTCTTTTGATCCATTAACTTCCAGTCTGACGAAATGCATATTTCAAACTCAATGTATACTATGCAGTGCAGGGTCAACTGCGCTAAAAGAAAAAGGTACGTACAGGTATCGTGTACATTCATGTGTGCGTGATTATTGGCACATGCAATATATGGATACAGTGTGGCTTTTGACGGTAAAAGTTTTTGTGTTGTTGAAAATTGTTGAACGGTGTGCCTTCTCGCAAAGTACGTCTACATATACTGTCGTTACTATACATACACATACTTATATGTACCCTTACCAATATCTTCCCCGGAATATCGCTCGTCTTTCGACGAAGGTACATAGGTACGCGATTTCAATGCTTCCTGGATCCAGGCCAGACCAGAACGACGCTACGCGAGCAGTTCCTTGAGAGGAATTTTCACCGGCATCCCTTTCGCGCGATACGTAACTACGTTCATACGTATATACGTATATAGTTATATGTACATCTACGTTTTCCTGTAGAGCAGCGTCTCTCGCAGCACCAGTAGCAGCAACACCTGTATGCGACGATATAGTTACGATACGTGCTTCAATGTACATGTACGCGTACACGTATAATATGAAAATAAACCCGTGCATGTGCCCACTTCCATGAATGAAGACACATACATACTACGTACAGTAGCTAACGCGGAAAGTAGAGAGTAGCTGCAGCTTTTGTTGAGGGTATATAACCCGACAGCCGACAGCCAACAGCCAACAGCCAACAGCCAACAGCCAACGGGCAAGAGCCACAACCAACAGCTCCTCACCTTTATCATACGCCACATTGAATATAAAATCGACAAGTTATTGCAAAGTACTTTCTACTCCAGAGGTTATATACTCAAAGTTTCTTCAAAGAGTAGTGTGAAAAACGATGAGTAAGTCGTTTGGTCACGTGGAAAAACGACGAATTCTTTCCATATTTTTGGTAAAAACTACCAGCGAATAATGTCAAATCAAATTTCTTGATGAATATTCCGCGGTGAGCATAAGATAGGAAAAGATGAATCGTCGATGGAAAATCAAAGCTTATAAATCGTGTTTGAATTTTCACCTTGTAACGCCGAACTACTACGTACTATCTTACGAACAGACACACAGACACAGCTCTTACCAGTGGCGCTGGAGTCTGAAAAGACAAATTTGGAACTTCAAAAGCCGTCAAATTTTCGTCTTGTGTGTGTCATCGATTCTAGCATCGACGTTTCGATGTATGTTCAATGTGAGTCGATTTGGCTGAAGTTCACAGAGCGAAGCGAATACTGCAAGTTTTTCAGATCCAAGTGTCTCGTTCTATAAGTTGATTACCTTTATATTTATATCACCTTTGCACGTGCGTACGAGTGAAGTGGCCCAATATTCTTCTCCTCGATATTTGTCAAGGTAAAATTTCAGAGGAAAATTTATCGCAGTATTGCGAGAGCGAGAGCGAGAGCATTCGAGAAGAAGTTGGCTTGGATTTAAAAGCTCCACCAGTAAAATGTACAGTTTACGACGACGTTGGGTGATAAAAATCAATTTGAAGGGATGAAGTAGATACAGCTCGCTGAGATAGGGATGATCGCCCTTGGGGGGGGGGGGGGGGGGGGGGGTAACTTCAAGTATTAATTGGGAGTCGGATAGAGGAACACCGTTCAAACTTCAGTTTACGACTTTGAAATTGGATTTATACCAAAATACGAAAACGCCCTCCCATCTACGTACAAACACTGAATTTGTACATGAACAGAGTGTACGTAGATATGTGGATAAAACATATATCTACAAACATCTACCGTACATACATCTACTTCGCGAACAAGGGCTTAGCTGTTCCAACTTCTCGTAGCTTAAACGAGGCATAAACCTGATCGTTGTCACAAAGTTATATATATACGTATAATGTGTGTATGTATAGATATTTCTGCATCGTGAAAACCCATACAAGTCGTATCACGTAATGTATCACAAATACATTGTTTTCTGCTCATGCAGAAACTGAATCCCAGGGAACTAGGAAAGAAGTTGCAGATATGATTGGACTGGGGAAATGAAAAAATTCAGTGCAAGTAACCTTCCGGTGTTCTTTTTTCAGATCGAAAAGAAACGTGAAGAAAAAAAAAATCATTTATCTGAATAACCTTTTGTGCTAATTTCCGGCCTAACCGGGGTGGTGGGATTAAGTTAGATTAGGAAGGTTAGATCATTCAAATTTTTGATGAAACAATATAAGAACGTGCAGGAAATACGGCAAAGATTAATAAAATTTCCAAAGGGCAAAAAGTTTATGCTCGTGGCGAAAGCAAACACTCATTTACGTATTTAAACGTAAAGCAATTTTCGAACAAAAAACCTACACGGTTTCTATGTGTGTGACAAATGAAAAATTTATTGGTTCATGTATGAATCAAATGCGAACGGTAAAATGAAAAGATTTGAATTTTTCATTATCTATACATTTATTTATTTTTCAATTGTTTCACGACACTGTGCACCTTTGGGAATAAAGTAAGAAGAATTCAATTTTCGAACATCGCCCGGTAACAAAAATGAAAAGGAAGTTCGTACTCAAACCGCATTTAAAGAAGCATTTGCGCCTGCGAAAAGAAACTACGGTAAAGAGACAGAAAAGTAAAGAAAAAAATAGAGGGTGAAATATGATTGTCTCCAAAAAAAAGAAAAAAAAAAAAAACAATCACACACATCGGTATAGCTGAAGGAAGAATGGCGCGAAGTTTGGCACAACTTCGAAACTGACAGACCATTATGATAACAATGATTACGTCTACGTATTACATAGAACATCGTGAAACCCGCTTTCCTGTATAGGATAGAAAGGCAAACATCGATTTCTGGTAATTACATAAATACACACGTATATTCAACCAATTGTGCTTTTTCCAACGATAAAAGTTTTCCGTGGAATTTTTCCATGAAATTACAGTCTACTACATAATTAGTTTACGGGGTTTCGACGCGAATCTCGGTAGCAAAAATTCCAAAGAAACAAGAAATAAACCAAAACTATTCCGGTAAAAGAATTCCCTTCACTGTGGTTGTGCAAAAAAAAATGTCCGCAATAAGCCTGCCCTCGCGTATTCTACGGGAAGAAAAGAAAAGAAAAGAGCAAAATAGTTCTTCACGACAAAGGATTTTTTTCCCGTAACCTTCGCGGGGCTGTTTTCATCACCCGAGAGTTGGGGTCATTAAAATTGTCGTCCAGGTCGTTTGCAGTGCAGTATATATATATACTTATACAAAATCCTGTTGAAGGTCGTAATGCGCAATCGCTGAAAACCGCATTGTTCTATAGTTGCATTTGTTTAAATATACAAGAAATAAATTTCATCTTATGGTTCAAGTTACCCGTGATTGACTGTATCGGAGAAAAAATCAGAAATTTATTAGGGAGTCCAACGTACTTTGGGAGATAGGAAATTTCATTTGATGACAATAACAATCAAACATGAACTCGACACAGTGAAATAACTTGTTATGATGCCAATTTAGCGGGCATATCAATTAAATGGTTAATTTTTGAAGCGTTTACCTACAAAATAACATTATCATGGCTGATGGGCACAAATCGATATTTTCCATATGAATGATACTTCACAGAATCGTGAGCCAAATTGATTTCATTTGATAAACCGGGGACATTTTCATGTTAGAAAATTGCAACGGGTGATATGCGAAGTAAGAAAATTTTCTGTTCTTTTTTTTTCAAGATCGTGTTTTTCGGCAACGGGCAAAGATTTTTTGAAGAAACGGAACTCTTAGTTCTCGAAAACGAAAAATCTGTTGGGATTCGTTCAGGCGTTCAGCTTTTATTTAGATTTTGAAAGTTACCGATTTTTATTGGGCGACCATATACACACAAGTATACGAAACTGATATTAAACTGCGAATTGCCATTGTCACGTAACTACACGTACCCTTGTGATATATATCATACCTATGTGTATAGAAATATGTATATAATGTGCATGTATAAGAGGAGGAGAGCATGTGCGATTGTCGACACGTGGCGTTACATAAATTTCTCCAAAAAAATATTTCCGTGAAATATTCATTTGAGCACGCCTCATTGCTTACATAAATATTTGCTCATTCAAAGTCGTATTTTAGGGTATACATACCTGTATATTTGATGCGAGACTTTCTCTCAAGTCGATATATGGGGTGTCAAAGCCAATCTGAATTAGTTCTTTTACCATTCGTTGCGATGAGATGCTTCGACGTTTTGTTTCGTTAATCAATAATGCAGATGATGAGTTTAAAATTAAAAAGCAAGTTACGCGCCAAGTGTCAAGATGAAGCTGATTTTGGCTGGACGCCCTGCCAATTTTTGACTCACTTCACACGTACCTTTTACTCTATTTTTTCCAAATTCTACAACTCCTCGGAAATCCACAAAGCGAATAGGTAAATTTTTATAACATACCCATACCTGCATCGATTCTAAACGTACTGACAATTAGATCGAGACTTGGGAAACATTACATTGTTATCATTTCATGTTTTCCAATGGACCTTACAGAGGAATTGTAATTCTCAACTTAGATACGATATCGTACTTGAAGTAATCTGTATTCGGTACTGCCAGAGGATCAAAGATTCAAGTTAGAAGGTAGGCTATTGAAAAGAATTAGTATTAAACGCGATAGGGTAAATTCCCTCTCAATTGCAGGTGGTAAGAATTCACTGACCGCAAAGTACCGACTGGTATACCTAGAATGTAGTCGATGGATGATGAATTTAAAAAATTTGTTTAATAAGCGTGAAGTCGATTGAAACCGTTAAGTATAAAAAGGTACGCCAAGACGTACCTATAATATAGGTATTTGAGCGATTTGACACTTGAGACGGTGCAGGCGGCGGGATAATAAAATCAATTCTACTGACTCAAGTGGTTCGATCCATCCATCCCGTTGCCGCATATTGTATCTTCCCCCCACGGTATGAACGATCAAGTGAACCGCAAAAAATATTTTGTATTTTCGGTGTCGTATCACCCACAGCGTCATACGGTATTGTGTTTCTGACGAGGGCATCTGTCGCTGAAGGGGTTTCGATATTAAAGAAATGGTCCATACTGCCTATTATATACCCCTGGAAGAAATAACTTTTAAGATGATATCCCATCCATCCGTCCACAGCACAGCTAAGTACACTGCACAGCTAGTCCTAACTCTTCTGAACGGCGGGACTGGTGAGGCGAAGACAGAAAATGGATAATATTTCCAACACATCGGAGAAATGGCGGTTGGCTTCGGTACAGCTGTGACTGATAACCAACCGTAAATATAATAAAACGCAGTTTTATCGAAAATTCATCAAGAGAATGTTGACTATCAGGGCATGGAAAAATGAGAATCACATCACCGCTGGACCAAATCGAAAATTTTTTAAATCATGTTGTTTTATGTGGATTATAATCAGGATTCTTGTGGCCTCCGAGTTAGTTACGCTTCTTTGGTACTCAGCCCTCGATGCACGTACTAAAATTATAATATCAGCGTGCGGACAGTATATGGCAAGAATAAGGTTACCTTCGCAGAGGCATCGGGGTGCGTAAGCATGATAGCACTGAAAACGGCAAAAGTCCATTAAGATAGGGGTTTTAGAATTCCCGCTGCGTTTACAGAACTCCCGGAACGGTATTCAACCGTAATCCTTATAGCGCCGTGAGAAAGTGCGTTCAACCGTTCCAATCTTCAAATATATTTCAATTTAATATCAATGCCAATACCCGCCTGTATATGCAAACTAATTGTAAGTATTTTGGGGGGGGGGGGGGGGGGACAGGGCAGGTTAATTGGGCTTTTCTATGTAAAAGTATAGAGCGTGCAATAACTTCCTGTAGAATTGTTCAATTCACCTGGGGATCCAATTCACCAAAGCTTCTATTCTTCGAAATTACATTATCCTGTTTTCAAAGTGATCCAGACAAGATAAATGAGCATAAAATTGATGATATAATATATGGGGCAAAACAACGAAGCAATTACCATTAATCCAAGTATGTATATACTTGAGTCTAACACCTATACCTAGTTGAAAATTTTTCTATTACCTATACAATGTATATTTCATGTATAATTCTGATTAAGACGATAAAACTACGTGACCAGTGTTTCGCAAACCCATACTGTCGTTTCCAAAAATATTTATCTAATTTTGTAAAAATTTTGAAATATTTTTTCAATGTATTCCGTCTGTTCAAAAAAACAATGGAACAGTCGAGATCTTTAATTGCTGTGCAGGCTCTGTCGTAAAACGCGTGTTAAAATCTTTAAACTATGATAGAAATAATTGTACTCGGTAAGTATATAAGAGGTGAATTGATCTCATACTACATACAGTGGAACTTTATGAAGTGAATTAATTTTACTGAAAACTTCGATCAAATCTTGGAAACCCTCATTTGAGCTGAGCACTACCTTGAGATCCAGTCGAACCCAAAGACGAAATTGAGAACGCCAGAAAATGAACAACAAAGACGTGCGGAACTTGAAAACTTTCCGACGATGCTTGATCAAAGAATGAAAGCACAAAGCTCTCCGATCGGGATCAAGTTCGCTCCGCTTAATTAAAGTTGAGAAGAAGCAAGTGTCACACTGAAACAATCGACGGTCCTCGAAGACGCATTCTTAGACTTGCCACCTTATACACAGGGTGCAGGTCCATTTAACTTGGCCACTTTAATTATCTCCCTACAGCTTTTGGAATAACGATAAAAATTTCAAGGGATATAATTGCTCCGATTTCGAGGAGCTGCAGATACAGTAATGAAAAACTCATTCCTTTTGAGGTTATAATAATTTATTTGTTCTCAAGGTTATCAATGGTTATTTCAATGGAACCGCATAGATGTTTTTTTTTCATCACAACGTCGTTGCTAATATAAAAACGAATTCAACGGTGTATGTATGACGTGACGATCTCGACTTTGATGTATCTACATAATTTTTCAAAGTCAAAGTCACCTCAATGTCATGATGTCACACACCATTGAATTCATCTTGATATCAACTACAACGTAATGATACGAGAAAAACAAAGTCCTTGAAAACACGATTACTGCAACGACCTATATGAATTTTGTACCACCTCATCAGCCACTCAGAATAAAAAAATTGTCTTCTGGAATTTTTATCGTAACTCAAAAAGCTACCCAGATATTAGAAGTATTCAAGAGAATCCGAGGCACTTGGACGTGAAAACAAGACAATCGATGTACCTTTCGAAAAGAAATGTTGGTATTTTTGCGTGAACATATAAACAAACATTACAAATGAAAACTGAAAAAAAAATAATTAAAAAAAAACACATAAACAAACCATAACATTGTTTTTGTATACGAGTACATGGTAAGCTCTGAGAAAGGGATTGTGTAGATAAAACTGTAGGTATATAAAAGTATAAAGAGACGCGACCGATCCAGAGCCGCCACGACGTCTCGCCAGCCGCCCGACGTACCGACGCCGTTCAAAACGTGCGTTTGGATAGCATCGGAAGAGGGGAAAAGAAAGTAGAGCTATACCAGCTAATAGAATGGCTTCCCACTGCGTCAAATAGCAACTCGTGGGGTCTGCTAAAGATTCTTAGGGACTGGCAAAACGCGATACCCTTCTCAAGATATAACTTTCTACAAAAATTCGGCGCGCCCTTTAACGACGATAGATATCTCGATATAAAATCCCCCCCTTGTGGCCCCGTGGAAAATAGGAAAAAAAAATAAAAAGTGAGAAAACATCGGTGGCAGTTGCAGGGGAAAGAGTTTTTTTACGCCCCGTATACGGGTGAGTCACGTGTCACGGGAAAAGAAAGAAAAAATGTAAAAATTAGGTATATAACGAGAAATGAGATGCGTATTGAATATTAAACGAGAGACACGCTTTTCTGACGCTGGCTGCGTACAAATATATCCCAAAAAATATAAAACTGCACAAAAGGTTACACAAGGTGGTCAACGCTTTTGAAAACAATTGATCGCACCAAAGAGAAAAAGAAGAAAAAAGAAAAAAAAACAGAAAAAAAGAAAGTTGCACAAAGCCGAAAATTTGATATATAATCATTCGTGAACTTACTCCACTATGAAGTATCCCACGTAAAAAAAGGGGCATCAAACTGTATTTGGCACTCACCTACAACAAGCAAAAGAAAAAGCAGATTAAATACAACGATGGTGTTATTTTTTTTATTTATTTTTTTTTTTTATTGATTATACGCTAAAGTAGTGGCGTGTCATTCTGGCGGATGACCGTACAATATACATAAAACTGTACCTACAGGATGTTAAAAAGCGTTTATACATTCGTTTTAATACCACGAAAAACGCCGCATTCTTTAGATTCATTTATTTGAACGAAAAATAATGTATCGACATACCTATAATATTATAATTATAATTATTCCATTGTCGGTGGAATCTGTTCCAAAATCTATCTGCACGCGCGCACACCATTACGCATTGTGGCGTTAGTTTTAGATTCTTCAAAGGCTAGGTTAGGAATCCGAATCTGTTAGTTAAATTTATCTTTTCATCAAAATGACAGAGTTAACGCCTTTTTCTCATTTTTTGGGGCAGAAAAATTTTAATATCTCGACTCGTTTCAGTCGCAGCCTAACTCTCATTCGATCGTTCGCTATTTTCTTCAACTTGACTCCACAAATCCGCATTTTTCTCATGCTCAACGGTATGGGAAATGCATTTCGCAAAGGGTAGATCTGTCATTCAGTCTCACAACGCGTAACCGACACATCTGTCGATTAGCATTTCGTAATTCTTTCGGTGCAGCCAATCAAAACACGTAGCTCATTGCCCCATATCGCAACGGCAATCGCAACTTTAACACGAAGGTGGCATTACCAATCAGCAAGCAAATATATGTCGCAGTACATGAATCCAGGAATGAGTGGAATAACTCGCATTTTCTCGCATTTCGAGATTCGACTAGGTGTCATCTTCTTACTTAGCATAGGAGGATTTAAACTTTCAATTTTCATTCTTTTAACAACACCACTTGAATACTCTCCGTCCAAGTTATTCAATCTAAAAACTTCAAAGCAAGAGGAAGAACCCGATTTTCATGAGATGAAAAAGATAACAAAAAAAAACAAAATTTATACATATGTATATATATATATGTATTTCTTTTTCTTTGAAAAGTGTGGAAACCCCCTAAAAGTTTATTCCTTTTTTAGAATAGCGCAAGTCTTGGCGATATTAAATCAATAAGGTAAAATTTAACATATACTTGTATCTACTGTGGATATAAAATGACAGAAAGCTGTCCCGAAGACACGTCTAATGAAACTCAAAAGTTTGACTATACATAGGATATATATGTATACAGTAATTCAATACAAATATAGATATTTTGCGGTCAGAGGCTGTAAGGCATATCAAGTTTAAGTTTCGGGAAGTTCAGGATAAGTTTAGGTCTTGGGTCCTTACGGACAAAGCCGTGGATGAACAGTCAAGGACATCCAGAAATAGAATCTCGTGCTTGCTGTGGTGCGGTGTTTCCGCCGAGATAGTCGAAGACGCCTTTTGAAATTTTACAGAAAAGAGTTGAGAGAAATTTAAAAAAAAATACTAAAATAAAAGGAAAGAAAAGCGCGCCTATGTATAGATATGTGAGTGTATAACAGAGCAAAGAGGAGCACTCGGGCAACGAACGTTTGAGGCGCGAAACAAAACAGAAAAATGTCGTCGTTCGCCTTCAAGGAATTCTGCAAGGTCTAGACTCGAGACGAAACTGGCTGCAGCAGTGGGGTACTTTAAGGTGATTCTTTTCTAGGTAGTAGATATACGTATACATATAGTATGTGTATGTATATGTAAGAGCGAACAGTTCTTGACACGCGCGAGATAACGGACGCGCTATTATATAGCGAACTTTGACCTTTCGTCAAATGGCAGTCGAGGGTATATGGATTAGACCTGTCCTTAAAAAGGGTAAAATCGAATTTTGATGGTCTCACCCCTCGAATTGGTTCGGAATAATATAGAAAAAATGCCCAATTTTTCCCCTCCATATTTACCCACCCCTACAAGGCCCCACTTTATCTCAAAAGAAAAGCATTGGTTTTTTGTGGTTTTTAAACTTTTTTCCACCGTTGGCCCAATCTGCAACTTGCAGTAAATGTTGGTATAGTGATGATACCTTTCAGTCGGATTTTTTCCAAATTTTTCAGAAAAAATTATGGGCTCTAATCATTTCTTTTTCCTCTGTATGTTGCGAAACACCGGTGTAGAAAGAAGAAAATGTTGGAGAACGTTATTTAGACAGCTGAATATTAAAAAAATTCATTGGAATAGATCTTGAAAAACAGGAAATTCTTTGTACAAAATAATTAGTCATATGAAAATATTCAACCCTCACCCCTTGAGCCAGCTCGATTAGGTTCAAATTTTTTCTGTTTTTGGGAACATACAGAGGAAAAAGAGATGATTAAAGCCCATAATTTTTTCTGAAAAATTTGAAAAAAATCCGACTGAAAGGTATCATCACTATACCAACATTTACTGCAGGTTGCAGATTTTTAAGCTGATAATTGGGCCAACGGTGAAAAATCGTTCGAAAACCACGAAAACCCAATGCTTTTCTTATGAGAAAAAGTGGGGCCTTGTATTAAGGGTGGGTAAATATGGAGGGAAAAAATTGCAAAAAACTTGGACATTTTTTCTATATTATTTCGAACCAATTTGAAGGGTGAGACCATCAAAATTCGATTTTACCCTTTTTTAAGAACAGGTCTAATATAGATATATATATATCTATATGATGTCGTCGGGGTGCAGTGCACAGCGAGGGATATATAAGGAGTAACATATGGAAAGAGTGCAGAAGTAGAGTTTTGGTCGGAGGGAAAACCTTGACCCTTCTTTTAGCTTGTCATTTAAATTATATGCGATAGTTCATTTCGTCCGTTGTGTTGAGTGCTACCTGGTTAAGTTTGTAGGGTTTTCGCTCCAACGTTTTCCATAACGATGATTCGTCTATATCTCAAAGGAGCGTCTTCGTCTCCGTATATTTCCGAAATCCTGAGCCACGGGATCCCCAGAGCCACCATAACCAACTCTATTCCTCGATCACCCTTTCTCGAACACCTTGTTTCGCAATTTCGATTTTATATATACACACATATATGTACACTATATCTCTTTATATCTCTTTTTACGCTCTCGCATTTATTAGAATCCCTCGACGAACACAAATTGAGGATTGGAAGTATAAAAAAGATGCACACGAGGCAGCTGAGAAAAACAAAAAGAAGATTTTTGCACGACCATCCAATTCTTTTATCTTTTGAACATCGTTTGTTCTGGAAAAATTACGAATGAAAAACACTTCAACTTTTAGGGCGAATGATTCCTTGTCTGGTTGGCATGGTTTCTACAGATATAGGTATTATAATAGACTCAATTTTATTGAACAAAAGTTCACTGAAATGTTCCTCGACTTTTGTTCAAATGAATCGATTGACCTATAGCGTATACAACAACAAGGAAAACAACAAGACAAGGAAAAAAAACCGCTACCGCGTCTGCTGTTTTGTACTGCAGGATATGGGAAAATGTTGAATTATATTATACGCGTTCAAGCAATCGTGACAATAACCTCGTTAAAAATGAAAAATAACAAAACTGAAAGGAAGAAGTTGACGACCTGGTAAACGAGGGTATAGAAATCCGCGATTTTTGTTCCACAAGAACGCTTTCGTGGGTGTTCATTCGTCTCACCTGCTGCTGCAGTATTATACGTACACAATACATTAGAGAAAAAAAAAGTTATACGATGGATGGTTTGAACAGAAAGAAATATACGAAGAGCACGAAATCTCGATTATATTTATAAAATAATGATAGCCTCCACTCTGCATTTTGCGGTGAATAATTGCGAAAACTGTAACAAACACTAGAAACGAACTTCGTTGAATACTGGAAAGTCCGACCCTGTCTTCCAGAGAAACCTTCGAGCTAATTGGGCTAGACGAGAATCGAATGATTTCGAAGGAATTAAATGACACTAGAAGATGCAAAAGTGATCGTTTGGTGCCATGAAAATCGATTTCCTCAACTCCGACAAATTAAGGTTTATAACCAAATGATACAACCAGACCTTCTGCGCGAGTGATTATCTACAATTTTATACTTCAAACTGAGAAAATAAAATAAAATGTCAAATTAATTGTATCACGTATTATAATTTACTCGCCACCATTCTTCTTGTGCATGCACCAGAGAATTGTAACAAGATTTCGAAAAAATCTTTTTCTTCGTTTCATTTTCTTTTTGTGTATTCGTATCGTTTTTTTGTTCGTATTATACGAGGTGAAATTTTCGCATGACACCGTGAGAAACCGCATTTATTTTTCACTTGCTTATAGGAAGTTATTGTTATTCTGGGATGATCCCAACAAGCGTGCAATGTCTAGTGTCAAGTAATATCATTTGGTATAAATATAATATAAACACACAATAGTTTCTCGAGAACCGACACCATTCCAATTTATGCCAACCCGTAGCGGCAATAGCAGCTGCCTGCACACAGAAGTTTACTGTACGTATATAATAGACACACGCCGTAAAGTTGAAGAAGACAATTTCAATCTGCGAATTCACTTTATACAATAATATACTCTTAGAAAATCCTCTCTATGGTAAAGTAAATTTAAAACAGTTCCGGATAGAAAATTCGAATAAACTGCATTCTATATAGACACAATAAATAAATGTATAATGTTCGATATAAGTATTGCATACAATAGTTTCTATTCTCCACAATTTTCAATCGAGTAATTATTATTATACGAACGAAGTTTAACTGTGAATCCGATTAATAATCGTAGTTTCATTGAAACTGAGGTTTAAATAACCAAACCTTGAAATTTTCTGAAAAGTGGACATGGGGGTTGGATGGAATGGAACAACTGCAATGTCACAGAGAGCGCGATTTTGATACTCGGTACCATATAAGTACAGTCCAATAACCATCTGATATGTGTCGGTCATAGGGTGGTACCATATGGTGCCAGCCAAGCTGTCCAAAGGTCAAAACCAGTATCATAGAACTTCGGACTAAAATATAACCAGATGATAATTCGATCAAAAACCAGAAGTGTTCTTTTTTATTCGCACCTTTTGAACAGAAACCAAAAGCTGAATCGCGATAAATTTAAAAACCTGAATGTGTTTTCCAAAACGTGACAACACGATGTGTATAAGATATTGATCGACGCAATGAATTAATGAATTTTTCTTTGCGCACATTTTAGACGTGAATATGCCAAGACGTAACTTTTTCTCACAAGGGCCAATCGATTCAAGGTAATTTGAATATTCGAACAAACAGCTTTGCAGTTTTGAAGACCTTCGCTCATCTTGAAAGAGCTGGTGGTTTGCGGATACGCGCGATATGAGCGAGAATACTTTGGTCCATCATTACTCTTGATGGAGGTGAATTCAGAGTGAAGAATCGTTGCTGGTCGGACTAAGTCGCTCCTCTTCAATGTAGGAATAACGCCCTGGAGGAAAAGGCAAGGTGAAGGAAAGTCAGAGTAGCGTAAGGGCACTAAACGGCAGTCAGCGGGTTATTCGACTCGGAGAGGTAATCTTGAACGGAATTACCCGCGTGGCCCGTAAAAAATATGTCCCGAGCATTCGACATTCCCTTATATAACTATATGTATATTAAACCATATCGTTTTCCAAGAAATTCAACAAAGTTTATCAGATTTCACCAGATTTTTATTTCCTCTACAAAATGCAGATCGTTTCGCCGTATATATACGTAATCCGATTGTTCGAAGAAGAATGATCGAATGTCGCATACGATATATCTCGATCAGCAATTTTCGGTTTTCTTTTTTCCTCTTTTTTTCTTCTATCGAAGAGGACGACGCCCAAGAAGCACTTTTGTGTAACTCTAAGACAGTGCTGGTACTATAGCAGCGGCAATGGCATATTGCAAGCGGTGTGAGCATTGAAACGTGATATAGAAGCCTTGAGCTATAGAGTTTCCGGTGCGCCATGGCGTGCGGATTCTCTGAATTCGCCACGTTATTCCTTGCAATACTATAGCTTACGGTTTCGTCGATTTCCTGCAATCGATTCCCATATTATCTTTCCAACTGGTTTTTTCTTACCATAAAAATCGGCAATGCAAAAACGAACGCGGACCATGCGCAATATCGGGGATGCCCTGCAGGCAGCTTAAAAAATACAATAATTTGTACTTTTCTTCGAAACCATCACGCTTTCGATTTAGGTTGGATGAAACTTTTGACACATATGATTACTTTGACAAAAAATATGGCCAAGTAGGTACCCAATGTAATTTCCGGAATGGAAAAGAAATAAAAATAAAAATTGCTATCCGTCGCTTTTTTGAAGAAGTCGGAGCATCTTCGGACCTGATGTGAGTTTTTTTTTTTTTTCTGTTGATATTTTATTTGCTAAGAAAAACATAAACTTGATTACAGAAAATCAATATAAAATCGGTTGCATCATGCAAATCCTGCACTGCAGGATTTTCTACTTAATGCATGGCATTATGTAAAACGAATGTATACGTGTACATAGTATGTTCTAGACGCTCCATATACGATATCCACACGGCATGCATGTGAGTAAGTAAACATATCATATGCATATGTAGATATAGCATCAGCTCCGTGTAACGTAATAATAATATTTTCTAAGCCCTGTCACCGCGTCAAACTAATACAAACATCATACCATAATATGATAATATATCCAACCTGCAAAGCGAACCGCACGCTATATACATTTACTCGAACGCATATCGAATTCCCCAGATTGCAGCACGCAACAACACGTTGTATAAATCCATGTAGCGTCTCTACGATGCTCGGTATAGATTTCTATGAACGTTATGGATGTAAGGTGCGACTAAACGTAGACCTTAAATTGTTGAAAGAGAAATGAAAAGATGTAAGAAAAAAAAAAAAATTTCAACTAAGCATCCAGATATATGCGAGAGTCAAACTTTGAGAGAAAATTGCGAATACTATCTACACAATGTCACATGAATTTCGTTCCTTTAATCAACACGTGTTTGCTACACAACGTAGAAACTATACCTCATGCTACATAAATGTACCGCATTTGGTTAATGATACGAATAAAATATTATATGTACTACAGTACATACATTAAAAATCTCCACATAAACCTAATTCTGGTATAGGAGTAGGTATATGTAAGCATTTCGCATCAGCAACGTGTCTCAAGACGCTCTTCTCCTACTCGTCTACGTACTCAACATACCTGCCTTACTGCAATGTACGTACATAGAAAAGTACACGCTACGCTCTATGGGGGTGGATTCTAGACTCGTAAAGAGTTTCATTTACTCCCTGCTGTTAACTGCCTGCCCAACTCTCCCCCGTTATATTTGCCACTATGAAACTACTGCTGAAGCTACTGCTATACTATGACCTTATGTTGCCCATATAAAACACGTGCATAGCTGTTTGTTCCCTACTTTTATACTTCAACATACATTTCACGAAGACTTAAGTATGATCATGAATAAATTGTATTATATTATCCGTAAAATTCGATTCTCGAAGATATGAAATATACACAAAAATTTTATGGTACGTATGCGGGATATATACACATTCGTATATACGTATATTCGGTGAATAAGGAGAATGAGATGAATCATTTTTTGATTCGTGATCATATACGTGAAAAAAGCTTCTTCATTATGCAGGTTATTTTACAATAATTGTGAATCCGATGTGCAATTGATAAAACTACGAGTCATGATAAGTGAAACCACTCTACCATCTGTAACGCAAAATCCACTAATATCAAACAATAATGACTTATATCCGACAAAAGAAAGAAAAACTAAATAAAAGAAAAAAAGAATCCATGAAGAAGGCTAAAACACACTTGATGTTCCATACCCTGTCGGCCACGGAAACTTGATACAGAAAAGATACGGTTGGCTAAAAAAATTCGAGATGTAAGTACAATGTCCTAATATTCTGTACTTGAAGAGCTCACGTCAAAAACATTATCTTATACGCATGATAAATCCAAAGCTCGCTGCGTCGGTAGATACCGAATGCTTCGAAGTTTATGGAAAGGAAATCTAACGCTCGAAATACGCTTGAGTGGTGATCTGAATCAATAACAGGAGAGAAGAAGTGGTATAGAGTATAGGGTGAGTTGGTGGGTAGCCCAAAGTCTCGATAAACCCCATGAAGATTATCGTCAACTCTGGGATTGGAGCTCGGTTCGAATCAGAGCGAGAGAGGATGGGAAAGGATTTGGGGATGATTGCGACAGGTACTAAGCGAAGGTGGCTGTGTTCACAGCAGTAAGGATTACCAAACTGCATCGCAAAATCGCGTGTTAGTGCTTCCCAAAATGTTTCATCCAGAGTCCAGACAACGTATAGGATACCTATAGGATGTACGCGGTACATTGTAGAACAGGTATCTATTTACTACACAGAGAAAACTCCGATATTCTAATGATAGATTGTGCCGTTTTCAAAATAGATTGCGAACTCCGCACTGAGCCACTGTCGGCCGATGATCTGTGATACTACGCGTGTCACGCATGAGAAGTGTCACCTGAAATCGTAAAAATAGGATTGTTTCTCTGAAAACCACCTAATCATTTAGTGTTTTCGTCCGAGTGTTCTTGATGGTGGCGGGAATTGTGCTTTGGTCTTTTCGAGTACGAGCTTTGTGACAATTATGCGCCAAAGAGCAAATACCTTTCGCATCGTCGGTGAGACAGCATTTTCTGATCGCATAAAAACTTAGACCATCAATTTTCGCACTAGTTATTAGTGTCCAGGCTACCAGAGCGCAATTTCTGATACCCCAAGAAACATTCAGACGCAAGCCCGAAGTAATTCGATCCTTTTTGGAGGCGTAGTCTTCTAAGAAAAAATGCGTCTCTGTTGGTAAGTTAGACGCACCTTCAAAATGCCTTAACCTTTGCCGTTAAATCCTGTTTGAAATCCAACAACCATTGCCATTGTCTACAGATCTAGCTACTCACCGCATGAGCTGGAAATAAAGAAAACGCGAATAGTAGATATAGGTGTATAAAGTATATGGGATTCGTTTCACGTGTGGACCGCGCGACGGCCTTTTATGTGGCACGAAACGGACCTGGGGAACTTTTCCCCTTACAATATTATCCGAGTAAGAAAGAATATGAGGGAGATGTGTTGAGTTTGCGAGATGAGGTGAGAGGTTAGATTTTTTTTCGGTGGAAAACCTAGTGCGACACTTGTTGCCATCTGAGAAAAAGTTTTACGATTTCGATACGGTTTTGTTGCATAGGTTATGCGTAAATATATTTAACGTTTCCATTATTCGAATATGATTCTAATTTCAAATCGTTACAGCTCGTTCCCACTACGTTGTTCAGTCAGAACACTGTATGGGAACAATTTTTCGTCATAGGATGTCGCGACTATATGACACAACCGCTACGGGGAAATTCAACCCGAATCTGTCAGCCCTCGAGTATAATTTTGGTCTGATCGATTACACAGGTTCGATTTCATGCTAATGTCATTCAACGAACGCCAACATTTACATATAAATGACATTTTTCGATTGAAAACTTTCGGGTACAATACCGTTGTGTGTCTACCTAGTCGTAGTTAAAAAAAAAAAAGTTAAATAAATAGATAAAACTGATTGTGAGCGGAAGAAGCTGAAGCTTATTCCGATATTCTTAACAAAATAGCATATCTGCTCTCATTAAAATTTGAATAAGGTGAATCCGCGTAGATCGTGTCATACGTAATACATTTCAGGGTACTAGGTCAGAGATGATAAGAATAATCGTTGTGATAACGTGACATTTATATATAGATACGAATGAGAACATATGTTTATCGAAATATGATAATAATTTACTTTTATATATGACGCGTCTCTCAATAGTAAGCATGATTTACTATTTATCTCTTCATTTTAAACAACAAACACCAATCGTTGTAAAACTGTTCGGCTCTGATAAGTTTCGCAGTAATTTAGAAAAAAAAAAATATTACATCAGCCTTCAGTCAGTCGTTTTACCCTCATTTTACTTCTCGTACTTTGAAAAATATTTCATTTCAGTTAGAGTTAGGCAGGATATATAAAGGAGAATATTTAAAATATTAATTTTTAATAATTCAAGTTCAGGAGGGTGAAATTAACGTTTTTCTCGTACTGCTACAGTTGATGTAAATATACATGTACACATTCAATTTCAAGAGGGAACGCGACGAACAAACTCTCGAAACCTAAATTTCTGATAAAAATTGAGAGAAACAGAGGAGAAAATAAAAATTTAATTTCTTTTGGAGCCTGCATGACGGTATTATAAGAAACGTATACTATACACAATCGAAAGAAACAATTGAACGCGATGTGTACATACCAATGGTAACACAATTCTATTCAGATCTCAAGTTGAGGCAGAGTTCAATCGTCCGCAACGATGCAACAGACGCATCGGTTTCCATTGCTGCGTTAATAATTGCTCGTGAGTTTGAAAATTAAACAATTACATACCACCCAAATCATATAGGTATAAAATTTTGTGTATGTATAACTCCTGTAGTATACGATCTGAACAAGAGGAGTCATCGATTAATTGCTCTTCATTTGGCTTAATTGCATTCCGCGATCGAGATACATATAGGACACTACTTGCGTGCGTGTGAGAATAACAGTCCGTTGGTCACCACTGGTTTGAGACTCCAATTGCCCATCATCCGGTAATGACTAATCGTATGTATCAGAATATCGAGTTGATTCATCGAGATGAATCAGTTTGATCAACAAGATTCGTGATATTAAATCCGATGTAGAATGAGAAACACAGATGGCCTGGAGAGCGACATAGAATTTTTGAATAAAATATGATTTGAGACGTAAAAACTAGATACGAAGTGTTCATAACTCGACTTTATAAGTTCCATGACAATAAATGCATGAATTTTCGAATGTCTCACCCCGTATATAAGCGTATATTATCCAGCTACGACTACACGAGGTTATTTCGCGGGTGATGCGATGGGGTGGCGGTGAAACGTTAAGGGTAAATTGTAAGATTATGCTAATGCTGCTGCTTTAGTAGATTGAGCCCATGAAATGAAAAATTTATACACCTAGTTTCCTCGCGGGTTCTGGTCACATGACTGTCAAGTCTGAGGTCTCGAAAGATTGAAAAAGCCAAGGTTATAAGCGTGACACGCGTACACGGCAAAGCACAAGTGTGAATGACACGCCCTGGTATCATATAAATTACCACTTATTGCGCATCACATCCTCTTCTACACGCGTATAGGTATACCTACATTGTAGTTGGTTGTGATCGTCGACCCCGCGTCGTCGTGCAGCGCACCAACGCAACGTCTGCATCATTCGACGTGATCGCTTTACAACTTATGCTGCATACCAAACGCACGATATGACCTGTATCTATCCCATAATTGGTACCCCTTAGCGAGAATGATAGAAATCACCCGGTTCGTGTGTTTTCACAGAAATCACCGCGCATGCAGTGAACAAAAATTTAGAATTTCGATTACGGCAGTGGTACTGCGAAAAGTATGACTAATATAAAATTCTCCTAACCGAATAACGTGCGAGTGGAAATACACGTGTAGCAATCGATCACAGGAATTTTTTATTCGGACTCATTTTCAGTTCAAAATATTGCGTTTCAAGGTGCAGATGTATTTACTTGTATAACCTGTTGCACTTCAATCAACGCGTACGTTGTTGTTTCCTTTTCTTTTTCGTCGAAGAGGTGACTGATTGCGTAACTGCAAAGTCAAGGTGAATTATTACATGATCGTAGACTGTGTTATGATTAGCAGTGAGAAACTGCAGTTCCCATCTACATCACAAAGACCTCACAATTAACAACGTTGGCTATGTAATTATCCAAGAAATTTCTTTGAAAGTTAATGCATGTCAACAGCATCACGGGATGAAAGTAATGCAAAAACAACAGAAAAAATTAACTCGACTGAAAAACTTTCAAGTTTACATTCAAACAATAGATTGTTCTCAATTTAGTCACAACTGTTGTAAGAAACTCGATTTCGATACAACAAAACACAGGACTGCAGCATTGCGCCAGTTGATGCTGGCTGGATAACTAGGCGAGAGTCAGTTAGATGAAGAGGAAGGATAATAAGGACTGCTCTACCAGACGTTAGGCAAACGTTAAACAAAGTTAATTAAACAGGTTGATTGCCGTTTGATCTCCTTGTATTTCCTCCGAGCCCTGAAACACTGTTAGTCTTCTCTTTCGCAACGTTACGTAAAACGCGCTCTCTTGTTGTTCCTTCGAGACGATATCGTAACATTCTTCTTACTCAAGCTTCTCCCATCGTCAGGCACCGTTCAATAATGTTTCCACTACAATTCCCCCACATAGTATTGCATGTATTCTGTCAATTATGACAGTTAAGAATTCGCGCAGCATCGACTTCTTGCTAAAAAACAAACTGAACAAATGTGCACCAGAAATGCGCCTGGCAGGTTTGCGTAATGTTAATACTCTCTGATAATTTCTTACTACCATTCGACTCTTCCCTCGGTAACTTCTGTGATACTTGATACAGCGTATCCCAATAATAAGCCGAACGTGAAATTAAAGTAACGTGCAGGTTTATACATGCATATATGTATATTCAATAACTGTGGTCACCAAATCAGTGAATCGGTAAAATTCATTGGTCGTTAGAAAATTACTGCAAAGGATCAAAACA
Organism: Athalia circularis; assembly: GCA_963978495.1. Lineage (NCBI taxonomy): Eukaryota > Metazoa > Arthropoda > Insecta > Hymenoptera > Athaliidae > Athalia > Athalia circularis. The sequence continues at coordinate 19,811,506 of OZ021700.1, forward strand.
TTGGCAACGGTTATAATTAATTAGCGGTCTATAACCAAACCGTCGTAATCCGTCTACGCGATATTCGTCCAGTGGAACTCACGGTGGGCATCTATTTCCGGTGTCAACGGATATTTTACTGTTTTTTACACAAACACTTGCAAAATGAAGTCACTAGAACTCGCACGAAAGATCGACTAGCCCATTTTCAGTACACTTATTTCAACGGTCCAAGTAAAGTCTATGATTAACATAGGGTGATGACGATCAACTAACCAGAAAATGACTGCCGTCTTCTGCAGGGATTTGATGAAAGCAAGCAGGTCAACGTTGCCCAAACCTGCAGCAACGAGTGGCTGAGTAAGTTGACAGAACAACCAAATCCGCCAATTCTCTATGGGGATATTAATTAACCACTCAGAATTCCACGGTGGTCATTTAACTATTATAAACTACCACTACCACTAACTATTCTAAAAAGTCGGTGCATACGGTGCATCTAGATTAAGTCTCATCGACGTGAACCTCTGCTTTGAAATTTAACGTGTCGTTCGATAGAAAAACCAGCTTTCATCGAGCTTCGGGCGATGCTGCAAAACTAGTCGGAACAAGGAATTTCAGTCGCTCGAGGGCTTCTTCATCCCAGAAGAAAATTATCCACTGCACACACATCTGTTGATGAAAAGATGTACCATACATAGATATACTATATAGACGGGATTTCTTGAGTTTAACTTCGGATTATAGGAGTTCACTGACAATCACAGATGTTCCAGTGAAAATAAAAATAAAATGAATAAATAGAAACAAAAAGTCGACTACTACGAGGTGCGGAAGAAAAACGATACATTAACTCTCCATATTTTCAAAAGCAGTTTACTCGCCAGTAGTCTACTTTAGAAACAATACCACGAAATGCTATTTATACGAAGCTATGTAACAATCCTACGCATATAATATGTAGTTATAATTGTTGCAAAGGTCCCTCACGGATATAAAGTAAGAAATTAAACGAACGTATTTAAATACCTATATCGTTATAGATTATTATTCATCGCTTTCGGTATTCGCGTATACTCTCCCTGAAGTTAGTCAACCTCATTGTTAGCACGCATTGTGTTTCCTCCTAATTACAAGACTGGTATGATTATAGAGGTATATGTACGTAAGTCAGCTACTGCGTTCCATTCTGCATATAGTTTACATTGGGTTACAATATGCTTTATAGTTTTCCTACTAGTCTACCTGCTACTGTTACCAGAGCGTACGGCACATTCTAGATGTAGTTCTATATGAATAGGATATACATATGTAACTTTACTCCATCAGACTCATTGTTAACTCTATACTATACTTGCATTACTCTTCTTGGCTAGCTAGTTACCTATTCCTAGTTCACTCTATCCGTCAACACATAGATATATGAACCCATGTGAATATGGAACCGCAATCATACCTCTCCCGTGACAATTTTAAAACGACAACATTGGCGTTAACAACGTGTGTCTTGTCTAGTCAACATTTCAGATCTGATTATTCATACTGCACATTAACTGAAGAGTAAGATCAACTATCCTGTCCATCGTTGAAGAAGAAATTTCAACGCTGCGGGTTGGAATGGGAGGTAATCTGCACGAGTGCTTTTTCTCAAGTACACGCGACGGTACCCCACACAAAATATCATGTCAGCATCAACAATTTCGGTGATGCGACGTGATTTTTCAGTAGAATGAAGGATCGTATTTGTAATGGACAAAACAACAAATCTAGGTAACCGGAATACCGATAAGAGAAGCTCCTACGAACACAAACATACGGATGTGCGTTGCTTTTCGCTTCGAAAGGGCCCGGCCGAGCCCATCCGGACCTTGCAGTACTTTGACCTCTCTCCCCCCCCTTGTCGTGTCTCGTTTTGTTTCGTTTCGCTTCGCCTCGCCTTTACTTGCCCTGCCTGGGCTCGTCTGACAGTTAAAGGTTTCTTACCACGTGATTCCGTTCGTCAGAGAGAAAGGGAAAAGAGAGGACGAAGATGAGAGAAAGAGAGAGAATTAGAGCAGGGACCATAAGGCGAACACAGAACAGTATCCCAAGTAAGACGGATTGAAAAGTCAAGTAGTAACTCACCCACGATTTTAAAGGTACTTCCTGTCTTCAACTAAACCGCGATGAGGAATAATAAAAATTTGATACGTATAAGATTTCTAATTGCCCATATCTATTAGCTAGAGAAAGAGAGTAGTATTCTCAAGATCAAATATCTCTGAGAAACTATATAAAATTTTATTTATTTATTTTTTTTTTTTGCAAACACGATCATACACAATGTGATTGGAAACTCATGGGAAACTCGAACGACTGTAATAACACAAAGGACTCGTAATCTGGATTAAAAAATTTACAAAGACGATGGATCGATAGAACTTGGGTACGGCAGAAGGATGAAAATTGCAACGAAATTAATGATACGTCTGACTGGTATACGTATACTGTGTAGCGTAGAGCTTGAACTTTATAGATGAGTAGTAGAAAAATGGTTTTACAGTTTGCTGAAACAGTCGAGATCCAACGATGCTTTTGACTTAAAAGCGCAACACACAAGAGTTCCGCGATAGGCAGCCGAGCAAAAATAAAAGACTAAATACGCGAATATACAAGGCTGTTCTCTTCCTCGACTTTCAGGAGAAGTTATAACCGGTTTTGTAGCACTCCGCTCATCGCTCTCGACAGACTATCATAGTAGAAGCTAGCTTGTAGCTTCTCCACTGTCTGTAGGAAAAAGAACACTTTGACGACGGGGTATTTCGCGTAGAGAGGCAGCAGGGACTTCGATCGAGCGAATTTCATGACTCGTTGAATCGTATCAAACAAACGCATCCATATACGTCTAGGTATAGGTATAGGTATAGGTATACCCCTACACCATCGATACATCGCAGTACTGATAATATCATAATATGGTACACGTCCTCAAACGCTTTAACGCTATGGTGAACATCAGCTGTGTGATGTTCGGCTAAAATGAATTTCCCCAGACTTTGAACTGTTCGCACCAAAAAAATGTTTACACGCATAGGTACTACTACATAACCTTCAATTATTCTCCATAGTATACGTTTGGAGTAATTTTTCTAGATATCTTCTGCGACTACGTAAATAGTGTACGTCGAGTCAATGTCCAATAAAATCATGATGAGCGCCTATATTGCATTTGACGATATTTGACATCAAGACCTGCTGGAGTATCACAATAATTACCATAGCTGATACGTGAAGATAATAATCCATCTGGGTCACTATACATACAATAGCCGAATATGAAAATGTCAGTGTCATGACAGTGACCATCGTAGTCGTTGTGGGCAAATCGATCCTGTTCTCGATCCAATTCAATGACTTTCGCAGTTTTCATCAGAACACTGTACTTATTTCGTACTTTTTCAAAATAGCATTAGAGACAAAGAAAAATTATGTTAAAAATTAACATAAAAAATGTTTTTGACCTCGATGCCAATAGAACAAATTCGGTGGAGCCGTGTGTATGCTCGTCGTTATTACCTTTGCATATTTCGTGGGGTGTGAAATTGTACGTATTACCAGAGCTATGAGAAACAGTTTTCATTACACATATATAATCTGTACACTGACGACTCTAGCGGAAACAAACTCGTTCAAAGTTGGAAACTGCATCTGTACTGTGCAGATAACTTCGCTGCAATGCACGTGTGTCAGAAACAGCGTGAATTTGTTTTTTTTCATCCTATTTTTTCCCCTTCTTTTCTCATAGCGTTACTCGTCACGTACTCGATACCCATCACCGATAATTCCATCAAATCGCAATGGCATTTATTGGCGAAACAAAGAAAAAAGAAAGAACAAAACCGTAGCGAAGGAAAAAAAACTTCTATAGGAAATTTGACAACTACTACGGCATTTTTGGCGTCTATGGCATGTATGACGTGAGTTCGCCACAATGTTTCGTACCCAAGCGAAGCACTGCTCGTTAAAAATATCCAGGCATAGCTGCTGATGGCTGCACTGGTGCAGTCTCAGAGACGGCTTATGTTAGTGAGGGAAGTAGAATGATCACCTACCGCGTCCCGACGCGACGCGACGCCGGAGATACGGTGGAAGTAGTCGGGAGAATACTCGGAGACGTCGTTCCCGGATCAAATGTGAACCACCAACTGTACGTTGCCACCCACGATACGCCCCCCTGTCCCCCTAATTTCTTCGTGCATAAATTCTTAAAATATGTCCCTAGAATTCTTTGACTAAATTAGCGTCGAAACAACGAAAAAAATTGTTGAGCCAAAGTATTTGACGTCTCGATTTTTCTTCAGAGACGGGTAGATGTTGCATCGCAATTTCGTTGACATTGTCAGAAGTAAGTCGACAGCCCTCGTATCCTAATCTTTTAATAATTCGCATTTGACATCTCTGCTTTAAATTTCTCAAGTAGAGTTTTGGCGGGGTCGGTAATAATTAACCGTAATTAACAAGGGTCTGCACGTGGGTTAAGCGTAATTTGTATAACGCTGCTCTCGAGTTTTGGGGCGCGTTAATTAATACATCAGCTATAGCGCTGCTCATATATATATATGTAGCTATTGTAGTAAAATATCCAAACGATGCGAGAATGACGACATGGTAAGTGGAGTAGTTTACTTCGATTGAACAAATTTTTTTAATTACAACCACGAAAATAATTTGTGTTCAATATCAGAACGCAAATTACTAACAAATCGGTTTACCTACTCCCCCATTACAGTTATAGTTCACGGACCGCCCTTGTTGACCTTCAACCAATATTTCCACAAGCAAACCACCTTCGCACAGTTGAATAGTATCAAATGATATTTAACCTTCGCAAACTTTACGCACCATGAACAACAATAATAACAATGATAACAACAACAACGACAACAATAATAGTAATAATTACAGATGCATAGTACCGTAATAACGTTATAGGACGGAGTACATGTACCGGCGTGTTTCGAAACAAAACTATGTATACACGCAGATTAACGTGTGGTACTCCAGTGCTGAATTGTTTAAACAAATATTTTCAAAACGAAATGATGTGCAACAGGAACAAGAACGGCAACGGCAGCTTCGTTCAGATCGGCTTTAATCTGTACATGAAAAACACTCCCGTCAGACAACATCGAACGTACGTATCGCAGCGTTAAATATACGAGTTTGAACGGTAGGTACTAATAGTTACAAACATTTAACATCGTTAGTCCAACTATTTGAATTGGAATTACGTCACATTGTTTCGACGACGACCCTGAAGAATGAATTATGACGACTAATTGCACCGCCGAAAACTTTTGTAAGTAATTAAATCGAGTCCTATGTATTTTGCTCAAAAAAACCAAGCAGTGCGTTTGAATAACTTAAAAAGTAGCTGCATCGTCAGCGGGATTTTAACGCTTTAAAATTATTAAAAAAAAAAAAAGAAAAGAAAAATGGGAAAAAAAACAATTCGGACCCATCGACGTTCGAACATGCAGGAGAGTCGGTACTTTTTTTCAGCTGCAGTAAGCGAGACTGAAATATAACACCGGAGTGACGATGCACCGTCTATTTATGGATCGAGAATGCAAATGGAAAAAATGCATAAGAAAAAAAAAGAAAAAGTATTGTAATGAGAGAAAAAAAATTTAAGCTGAAACCGGAATGAATTACGCTCTCGTGACAGAGAAGCAAAACGGATTTACAATTAGTTGCGATGGTTCACCGGACCGCGACTTCCCATGGATCCAAAAAACCTTTTTTCTTGGTCAGTAGAATTGGCTTCGAAATGAAACACAATGTGCGTCAAGCTGGAACTGCAGTTCAGATTTTTTTCATTGCCCATTTACCAAAATTAGTAAGAATCACATGTCCCCAGAGAAAGCTGCAAGATGTTTTTTTTCTTTTTCTTTTCTAATAATAACTTGTAAAGTAACGGTACTCATCAGCTGTCCCTTATAACCGTTCGAAGGTTGCGGTTTTCGTTATTATTATGATCGTTAGTGAGAAAAGGGAAAGGCGCGTCACTAGATCTACAGACTGCGTGACTTTATGTTTCATGCGTAGTGAAAACCGTTGAAAATGTGCTGAAAAATTTCACATAAACTCACCTGAGATAAGTTGATGTCATCGCGAATTTTTGATTCCACAGTCTGATGTTGGGCACCCTCGGCAACCCCCGCGATGATAAAAGCGATGATGCCGAAAATGGCACGAGTAGGAGAAAACGGTGCACGAATCATCATCGTCAATATTTAAAATCACTGCGGAAACTAAACAAAACCCACCAAGAAACCAACTCACTTTTTAAAATAAAAAATATCACACGATTTTAAATTATAGAATAATAATCAATAACGTAATTACAAGTACAATATTCAAATATCGGTACCCGGAGTTCTACTCTTCTTTTGTTTGATATTAATTCATTTGTTTATTTCCAATCACCGCTTTCATTGATAATTAAAAACGTTCTCCAATCAATCAGGTGTGTTATCGAATCACGAATAATTATCAAAGTTTCTCAACACCTCGGCAGGTTGACGAACTGACGTAGATCTAGTCTTTTTTAACTACCACGCTCCATCCGCGTCCGAGGGAATTCCTTCCGTGGTGTGCTCGCGGTACGAAGGATAGCGCGAAACTGCGCCCCCACCTCGATTCGAGCTCTAATCCCCCTCCCTGGCCTCCCATTCCCCCCTGAACATCACGGTTCCATTCCCTACCTCCTCTCGTCTCTCACGACCCTACCGTTCGGTCAGACCCGCAAACAAGTTCCTCTGCTTCGGGTTCAACTTCGGCTCAACTTCGGCTCAACTTCGGCTTCCCAGCACACCTACGTAACATTCGAATTGCCGGCAGTGGTGAACACGTGACCCGAAACATGCCGTTACCCATAGGATTGCCAGCATGTGGAAGAGTTTCAGGATTTTCCAGGAAGTTGTAACATCAATTTTTCATCTTTTTTTATTCGTTCCTTCTTATTCGTGACGAATCAGATATGGAATACGCTGATTCCTTGTAATTACACGATCAAAATTCAACGGGTCGTGAATTTTATCCAAGATCTGGTATTCTTCGCATCCCATACTGCAAGTGTGGAGAACTGAAACCTAAGGGTATTTCATAACGAGCGACTAACACAAATGTTGATCAATAAATCACGTTGTAATAATGTACATAGATGTTGAAATTATTTATGATAAAGTTCATTGACATTGCATTATAATTTGAAATACCATTTGTAATATGGTTTCAGTTTCCACTTACATTTGTTCAGTGTTTGGTTTAGAGTAAAAGTTCACCCTTTTCCATGGTTTAATTATAGTCACGATTCTGTGCAAAGAATTTCTGAATATGTTGGTTTTTCCGGAAGTCGGTAATTGCGCCAGAAACAGCTGCTTGACGAAGGATTGTATAAGTAATTAATGAATCGTGAATTATTCGGGACTAGGGTGGAAATAACAATTTTTGTCAACTTTTGTCGAAGCTCCTGCACACCGACATTGTTTAAAAATAAAAAAAAACCGAAGTGCACCGGTTTCTGGCAGCCATAAACGTTACCAACGTATGCGTACGTCGCGTCGTAAGCTTCTACCCTGCCCACCATCGAAATACGTCTCGGTCCAATTTTCCCCACGCACCTTCACGTGCTTCCTCTAAACGGACGTACAATTGGAATTTGGAGTTCAGACCTGCTGCTGCTGCATATACATAGGTATATAATATAACTGTGGAGATTATACTTGGCAGAGTACCCATAGTACTTCCTCTGCAGTGGTATAAGGAAGGAAGGAAACTGAACTCGGAATTACGATAATTAAACCCGGAATTTGAACATCGTACAATATCCGAATTGAGATTCGGATGTGTATATAATGCATCTATACGTATACGCTACCCACGGCAATTTGTCCCGCGTGGAAGGGCGAAGTTATCATTCTATTATGAATTAATAGCTCAGACTCCTAATTGATTCGAATAAAACAAATAGATTGTATTCAACTAATTTTTCATTACTTTTGATTAGTTCCGTAGGTACCGATAAATTTTTTATGAAACTCTCAAGTTTTTCTTCTCCTATTTCCCATACCCGCATGATTTGTCAGATTTCAAAGGAGCGGGTGGGCAATATTTTATTAACACTCTAGATATATTCATGTGAAAATTCCATGTCACTTCAAACAATCTTTGACCCTAACATTTTTATTTCTACACCCGGGAAATTTGAATAAATAGAAGAAATTGAGAAACACCCAGCCGGTTATCCATATTTCTCAAACTTCGAAAAGTACTTTAGAAGATACGATGGTTCCATAGTTATTCAAGTTCGACCACTTTGCAAAATCTAAAAAAAATGATTAAAAATCCGGCGTTATAGGTATGTGAAAATTTTTCAAGCAACCACGATTCGTCTTTTCCTTCTAATGTTTTTTTTTTTCTTCCAGAAGTCACTTTTAAAAAACGGGGGCCAAAAAAAAAGAAGGAACCCTCGAAACGTTTCCCTACTTCGGTTTAAATCAAGTTTAAAATTGATGATATCCGCTGCGCAATTTTCGAGAGTTATATCGAATTCTGAAATACGAAAAAAATTTCTCGAAATTTGAGTGATATGAAAAACATGAGTTTTAAAGATTAGTTAAATTAGTAAGTTGTAATGTTCCGTGTTTCATTGACCCGCGAAACTTTGGATGAACTTTCCAGCTCGATCGGAGTTCACAATTGACCCTGCAGACTTGTACTAGAAATTGAATTGACTTAACTATTTAATAATGGAATCAGATCGTTACATACGGGGTAACGGGGTATAAAGTGCGCGCGTATGCTTCACCATGTTATATGGAGATCGGAAGGATTTAAGACTCACCATGGTTATACAAATGCAAGGGTCGTTAAGTGCTCTCTCTGATTGCCATTAATTAATTCCGGTTTTACTACCGTCCATATATACCTACTTCCGTTTAACCTGTGGTACTTACGGAATGGGAGGTACAGAAATCTCGAATTTCGTGAGTCAAGAGTTACCTACGGTCATGTTATGGTTTCTAATCAAGAAAAACAAGTAGTATTTGCTCGATTGATTAATCGAAAAAACTTTGCTTCATTTTTATAGCATGACTCACTCTTTCTTTTTCGTCCATAGCGTATCCCATTTATATGTATATGGGTAATTCCATGTGAAATCGACCACTTTTGAATCCGACCCCTTTTGATTTTGTTGAAACTTTCTCATGTTTTTCTACCCCACTAAAGACATTTTTGAGAATTTTTTTACACAACCCAAAAAAATGCCTTTAGTGGGGTGGAAAAGCCGAAAAAAGTTTCGGAAAAATCAAAGGAGGTCGGGTTCAAAAGTGGTCGATTTCACATGGAATGCCCCATATATACTCGAACGATCGAAGTGCAGGTCGAGCTAACCCCATTCGCTTGTCACGATTAGTAGTTGATGCCATCCGCTTGAACCTACGGTATTTCTGCAGTGTCGAAATGAATTCGTAAAGAAATCAAGCAAAAATTTGTTAGATTTGCATATTCCTTTATAGTCCACCGTCAATCTGGAGCCAATGAGCATTTGGCAACGGATACTGTTACGAGTATTTTCCAGTGAAGAGGTATAGCTGAAATATACAGGTGCTCAACATTCACGTGGCTCACGATGTAGATAAAAACCAAATTTGGATGCGAAACATTTCATCTTGAAACCCCGTAGCGCAGCTTTTCCTAGGTAAATTTCATCACGATCACGTGACCTCCTCCGTTACCTTTCATTTGTATACCTGATAAAAATCACAATAAAAAATTTCGATGGAAATCACACCGCATTCACCATAGATAGAACTTGTAACGTGAAATTTACAAACAAGGTAGGATATGAAACGAATCTTCGCTAAATTTATTGTGCAAGCACAATCGATTATTACCAAGAATCTGAGATTTCAAATCTTCGAATCATATGTCTTGTGCACGGGGCATTGTAGGGAAATGCAGAATCGTGTTATTTGAGTAAAGCTCATAAAGGGGATAGCGATAAAGGGCGGGCGTCAAAAGAATTGTCGGTCTTTTGTCAACTATTGTAAGGCTATGAAAAATTGTTGTAGAAATATTCGTTCCCTGCTAGCAGCATCCGCATGGCATTCAACAAACGTAGGTAGATATAAAGGAGGGTTGGCAATCTAATTTTTCATTTCGCATTATACATAGATATAGTTAATGAAAAACTGACATTTCATTTCTCGAATGAAAGGATTACAGGCCCCAGAGGGTATTTAACAATGATATTTACCTTGTTATGTACGTAAACACATGCTACGTAGAAATTAAATAAACCTACATATCTATAATAAATGCATGCACGATTCTATGTACACTATTCAAAATTATTTATTATAGGCTTCGGCAGAAAGGAATATCGACACGAAATTCTATATCCTATATCACAAAACTTAACTGAAAGCTCCCTTCATTATTATTTCCCGGTTTATACCGCGACCATCTTTACGATCACGTTAATCACCTTTGTTTTATTATATCGCTACTGCAATTGGACAACAATAGATTTTCTGCTGCAATAACCCGGTTATATACGGCAATTTGAACATGAGTCTGCCTATCATTAAAATGACGAATTAAAAACCTTTCGGGCATTGAAATACATCTTTTTGATGTCTGCAGTTGCTTCACCGCATTTTTATACTTTCTTTTATTGACTAATATTATTGTTTTTTTTTTTTCTGACTCTTTCAGCCAACTGCAACTTCTGATTATAAACGTCACTGCTTACCGCTGTCAAGAAAAAAAAACCTTGAATTTTACGACTTCAATTTCGGGAAGCATTTTTTTTTTTCCCATCAGCATCAGCACTTGTCCCTCAAAGGACGTATAATCTATCACGATCGAGTCGATGATATATACCTTGATTATTAGGAAATTGACGTATCCGATATAGATCGAATACAACGTATGAAAATAACTAACCACCTGTTGCATCTAAGAGAACGTTATTGTCAAGGAAGCTCGCTCGATTGATTAATTGAATTCCCCGTGAAATTGCTTTGTTCGTTGCCACGATTTTCCATAGCTTCTAAATTGAACAAATCCGCACGAAAATTTTAAATACCTATAAATTGCGTAACGGTAAAAAATATTTCCACCGTCCGCGTCTGTGGTGGTGAAGAAAAAACATTTCAACTCCACGCAAAATCGCTTCGAAACTGCACAATCAAAAATGAGAAATAAATAAATAAATAAATAACTCTTGAGAACCGCACCGCGGGGGCGTTATTTGCTGTCAAAGGTCGGTTCCCATCTACGATACGAATAAATAACCAAACGGCATGCCAAGATCGGTTTTATCAGCTATTCCTGCCTCAACTGGAAACCAGAAGACAACCTTTCAGCTGCGACGTGTAAAAAAAAAAAAAAACAAAAAACAAAAAAGAAAGGCATAGAAAACATTCCACGGAGACCTTGTCTCTCGTCACCGCATCCTCTGGTGGTTGGTCGCCGCACCTACTACCGCCCCTCATTCCTTTCCTCTATTCCGCCCTTTCCGGGCGTCGATCCTCGGCAGGGAGGAAAAACATCACACAATGTTGAATTTGAACGCGTCGTTGAGGCTGGCGAGGAGAGAAAATGTACGCTTTGCGTGATCACGCACTAGAAGGTTGGCATGGGAAGGTTGGTTGGCATGGAGGCGCAAAGGGTGCCAGCAAGGTAGGACAGGCCGACAAGCAGCTACGAGAGGACGGCCCTCTTTCCGCATATCCCTCGCATATATTTTTTCCCCATTTACTTTTCTCTCCTCTTTCCATCCGCCTTTCTCCCTCCGTCCCTTCGTCGCCGCCATGTCAATTTCTCCCTCAGCTTTCCTTCGCCGAGGTTTTCCTCCTCCTCATTGTCTCCCTGAACAGCTCTTACCGATACCTCACGCATTATACCCGGCGTGCTCTTCGCAACGTCGACTATACCGTTGCGATTACCTTTGCAGATGATGAGCGTCCAACCCTTCGATCATCCGGGCGTTCTTTTGAATTACTATTATTACTATTATTCTTATTGTTACTGTTGTTATCATCAATGTGATTGTTCGAATGATTTGATTATCGAAATATGTATACTAAGGCGTCTGTATTTTGTCGGGATTGAAAGTAGATCCTCATCAGGTAATCGTCATAATTGAATATTAAAAAATGAGTGGCAAAAATATGACGGAAAAATTATTATCTGGTTCGATTCCAGATTCTCTGGAGCATAGAACCCCCCCGTTTCGATATCAATATACCGTATATGTACGTCAGGATATAGACCTATGTATATGTATATCTATATATCGACATTTCCCCAGTGCAATCAGTTATAGATACCTCAACCATATAACGTGCACGTCTCGATGGGAACATTCCTCGCCAAGATGAAATGGAATCTCGACACTCGAGTCACGTTTGTCGTAATTCTGGTAAAAAGACTGAAAACCTAGGTACTGTACCTCCATTTAACGCGTTCTTTTTTTAATTCGATTCGAAAGACTTTGAAAGGTTTTGTTTTGAAAATGGTGTATAAAAAAATTCGATATTTCTACACATCAGGAAACATTGATAAATATTTTTCGTATAAATTTTCATAATCTTGTATTTTAAAGCTCGATTTAGATCATTTCGAAGATAAATCTATTCAGCGTGTAGAATACATCGTACATCACCTTTTTTTATCCTGGTTATTCAGCGCGATCGGGGGAATCCCTCAGCCAAAGTACAAACGGCATATGTATAGGCGCCCGCACGTCGATCTAACGATGTGTCAACAAAGTTTTTTAGAAGTCCAATTGAATCGCGAGAAGGCGACGGAGCATTTTACGAGATTCGATCTCCGAGCTCAACCTCCTTCTTTTCATCGCCTATCTAATATAGCTATATACGTAGCGGTTAGGAAAACTCCACGAATTTTCCTTCCCGGGATATAACTTTGTGTCTTTTCATCTATGATATCTGTATACTTTTTCCCATACGTTGCACTTATATTCGTTTTATCGATATAAAACTTGATTTTATTAGCATCAATTGAAGCATTTTTGTTTTCACAGCTGCACAATATCACTCGATTTATTCATCCATACATAGAATCATATCAAAATTTGTTGCGAAGGTCAGCTCAAATATAAGTTATGGTTGTCCCTATACAAATCGACTTACGTTTTACCCATGTATACGTATAGATATACATCCGTGATCTACATACGTATACATATATCTATATGACATAATACCAATTGTATCCAATCGCGTCACGAATGAATTCATATGACTTTAGAAGACTTCTACATGTACGTGGATGATTTGATCTCGTTTACTCGGTGACGTCACCGGTAAGCTAATAATATATACGATTATATATTAAGAGACTCCCGAAAGTCTCGCACCAAGTACATTTATAGGAAGAAAAGAAAAAAAAAAACGGAATAACATATTTATTATTAAATAAGGTTTTTTTTCTTGTACGTGAATAATTTTTTTTTCCTTCAAAGTATAGTTTTGTTGTACTCGGTCAGTTTTTCTGCATTAGAGCGTACCTACCCGATTATATAGGGTGAGTCATTCCAAACTGCGAGAACGAGAGGAGCCTCATTTGGTTCATCTTTGGAATAGGTGCGAGAAGAAGTGAGTTCTCGAGTTTTAAAATTGAGAGCGAAGCAGGTATAGCGTTTGCGAAGTGCACACGCACCGTGCCATGTTGTCTCCGCATAAGTCTTTGCGGGGACATTAATATTAATACGTCTTTTGTATACACGGAAAGGCGGGACCTGCCGGCACGCACTGTAAAACTTGGAGAGTTCTCCGCAGTTTAAACCCACCGCCAAGACACAGCTATTTATTCCCGCCAGCCATGTCACTAAAGCGGATAAAGGATTTCCACGAGCGATCTGTTCGCATCTGAACTTCTAGTGACAACCACTACTTCTGTTGACCGACATTAACAGTTGTGAAAGTACAGGTACAGGAAAAACTTCCGAAATCCAAGGATTGCAACGTTGCAATATCAGAACTGCAGAGCAACGCGTTGAAACTGAACAGCGGAGCATATGTATAAGTCGCGCGAATTGTCGCCCGAAGAAACTTTCAGATCGAAACGATCCGTTGTAGATTTGAAGAGTCGACGCGATATTAGAACTCATCTCTGTCGTGTGTTCAGTAGCCACTTTCGACTCACATTCGACTCTCGTTGAAAAATTGAAAGCATTTTCCACCGATGAACACATTCTTCTATTTTCATCGTAACACGAATATTGTACATCTAGATTAATTCTGATATTTAAGCTGATTCTAAACCTAAAAGTCAAAGTTGCACCTCTGGGAATTTACACCAATGGGATTGGAGCAACGTAAGTAGTAGTAAGGTCGGTCTCTAAGACCGCATATGAGAGGTAGTAATTCCGTGTCCTCTCGAGACACTCGGCATATTCCCACGTATGCTGTGAAAGTTTCATAGCGCGGTAAGATGCCGTGGAGAACACCTCCTAGAAACCGGAGCAGACGCTGCATCTCAGGGATGGTAGGTACAGTGTAATAAGGGTAGAAATAGGTACATTTTGTGATACAAACTCAAACTCTGAAATAGTCCTGTTCACATTTTACCGGCTGATCGATGCAGCTTTCGATTACACGTGAAGCATCGTTTCGAAAAAGTTGTTCAGCTCGAATCTCATGGTTCGAACTATCCGTCGGAAACTTCGACGACTAAGGAGGCAGACGCGATTTTGTTCCATAGCAAATTTTTAACTTCAGTGTCCGAGGTGTTCGAGAAACTAGCCAACCGATGGCTGAAATTTGATGAAGCGTCCTGCACGCAGGCGTTCGAAACGCGTGAATTATGTGCACGCAGTTTTTCGAAAACGGAATTTGGATCGAATGTAATTGAAATAATTCACCAATGGGATGCAAGCACAGTGGTGAAATTGTTCGACCTCCTCTATATGCAGGCTTTCGCGTTTGGATCCCAAATCCGAACCTAGACTCGGGTAACCTCAACCAACCTCATGTTAGCTGTTCCGACCACGAAGAGACAACCGCCATAGCGTGAAATACAACGCGTTTCAATACGAGGTAACAATTGAACTCGCATTGAACTCATGGTACGAGCGGCATACCAGTCAGCACCGTTAAACTAGGTAAAGTCCCCGGTGAAAACTAAGTAAAACTAGGTAAAAATGTTTTTCTCTACATGAGTATAGTTACGTAACGAAATGGCAACAAGCTCCGCTGCAACGTAGGTAACAGAACAAGGCATAAATCGAGTCCAAATAATATCGGAATACCTTGAAGTGGTGACGTTATATCCGGTTCAAAATCCTCCACGTTTCTTGCAGGCTTCCCTTTAACGGTCGATCCACATCGAGTGAAGCCGTTTATTCTAACCACGCGCTGTTGCAGCAGTTACTTTGGTGCTCCGGCGCATATGTTCCGAACCTTCAACAATCCGCCAGCCACAGATTTCTCGGTAAATCTATTACAATCTCTAATTGAAAACAACAATTCTCTTCGCGCCATGCGATCCACTACGTGTACTGCAATGATACATCGAAAGACTTAACTCTCCCTTCTAGAGGAGAGGGTTACGTAAACGAGTATCAAAGTCGCCCTTTTTTCGAAACTCTACCGTTTCATAGTAAATTCGTCGTATTGTATTGGATGATAAAAAGTAACTGTAATAAACGGTGACGGGAATAATAACAGAAGAACATCAATTACAGGATGACGTGAATTTAAAATAACTCGATTGGTCCGGTCAAAACGTCGAACATCGTCGTATGAGCGTAACAATGGAAATATCATATATTCATGCAGAAAGGTACAGCAATTCTTTACTCAGAGTCGAAACGCTGCACGAAATATTTTTTTTAAAAGTCAGCAGCGAGCGGTTTTGAGTTAGGTTGCTGGGTACGGTCAGATTGAGTCATTGTAGGGCAATGACTTTAATATACAGAAAAGCACGACCATAACCAACAGTTATGAAAATAGAAGGTACAATTCATACCAGATTTACCAATGTCCAATACCTCATTATTAACTTTACTAGGGATCGTTGATTCCTGTTCTAGTTCATGATTGGATACCTAAAATAACTTAGACACTTCTGTTTTTTCTATTGTTTCTTTTGCGGTTACAGAGGTGGTACGATTTACACACGATTCATTATTAGAATACGGATTCAAGTTTTCATTACAAAAACCTATAGACCTAGAGGAAATTATCAATCGTTCAGTGTCATTACATTCTCAGTGAATTCCATGTCACAGAGTATTTGAAAGCGGCTCTGAATATGCCGATCAAGGAATTCCCCGATTCTATGGGGTTCTCTGATAATTGGGAATGAAAAAAAGAAAATCCCCAGTATCTGCCTGAAGCACATTTAGATAATGGCCTGCCCAAGGTGGTTTTCTGTTTCACTCGAAGTTTGAGTTCTACATTTCCTTTTGCTCGTTCTAAAAAGTCCAGTTACATTAAACGACGGAGAAATATTTAGATTAATCGATCCTTTAGTTTCGCGGTTGGAAACAATTTATCACAATTGTTATGGAGTTTCGTATTTTCAGGATCATATATTCTCTACGTCCATCTGTTTCTAGACAACGCTAGTACTGCGAGAGGAATGTTTTTATCAATTGAAAAAGTAAAAAATAACCCAGAACTTACTTTTTGGTAGAAATTTTATCAAGTCCGAATTTGGTATCAAGGACTATACCCCCAACAGGCGCCCACGGTGCAAGACAGTTCGCCAATCGGTAGTCTTGCGCCAAGTACACTAAAAGAGCACCGGACGGCAACCGAATATCTATACAGTTAAGAGATAGGAAAAGCGCTGTACGGCCGACTGTTTTATTCGGTATCCCCTAAATCATTAGCTTTTCGGGAAATTTGGATGCACTTTCGCCATATAAATCGCGGTGTAGCTTTCATTTGAGCCTAATTTCAATAACATTGATGTTCGGAGAGATGTGATCTCAAGATAGTTATTTACGCTGAGGCCGTTTCTACGATCAGAATTTTCAACGTCATCGTCGTCTCCGGATCACTTTTCTCGAAACTCGATGACGGCATACGAGTCGTATATATTTATTATGGAAATGGTGTTCAGGTTTTTAAATAATATAAACATGGATTTCAATAGAGTTGTCATTCAGATCAATATGTGAGATCTTCGGTTCATCTACTCCCGTCAGTGGTATCTGTTATCGAGCAAGAAAGAATATTGACCGGCAGAAATACTATAACTGCTAGCCAACCATATCACCACTAACTAAAAAAGTGCCGGAACCTTGACCTTTATCAGGTGGTTTTGCAATAAATGTATTCAAGGATAAAAGTTACTATTATTTTGTAATAAATAAAGATGAATTACATTGAGTCATCACGTGTTTCGATATATTTCATAATATTTCCTTCTATGCATTCGAATAATGAGAAATAGAAGACTTTCTTTCAAAAAGTAGTGAAATCCCGATAAAGCACCTCAGGTGCAAAAAACCTCGCCAAGTACATTAATTTTTTAAAATCAATCGCCACCAAAAAGTTGTTCCCCAAGAATAACCCCAAAATTAAATTCTGAAAAAAATAGATCCAAATCAATCATTGTGCCAAGTACATGTAACTGCACCATGCATAGGAGTACTAGAGAAGACTGGGATAAACATACAACAAACCAAATTACCAATTGGAATAATATAAAGTTGGGGGAAACATCAATGAAAAAAAAAAAAATTAAATTAAATTGAAAAAGAAATAAATAAAAAAAGAAATTGGAGTACGTGGTCCTTGGCGGGCTAATGTTATTTTGCTATACAAGAATTCCGGTTTTTTTCCAAAAAGCCCGCCAAGTCCCACTACCTCCAATTTTTTTTTTTTATTTATTTTTTTTAATTTAATTTAATCTCTTTTTTTTCATTGATTTTTCCCCCAACTTTATATTATTCCAATTGGTAATTTGGTTTGTTGTATGTTTATCCCAGTCGTCTCTAGTACTTCTATGCATGGCGCAGTT
Source organism: Athalia circularis (assembly GCA_963978495.1). Taxonomy (NCBI): domain Eukaryota; kingdom Metazoa; phylum Arthropoda; class Insecta; order Hymenoptera; family Athaliidae; genus Athalia; species Athalia circularis. The sequence continues at coordinate 19,829,536 of OZ021700.1, forward strand.
ACATGTACTTGGCACAATAATTGATTTGGATCTATTTTTCTCAGAATTTAATTTTACGGTTATTCTTGAGGAACAACTTTTTGGTGGCGATTGATTTGGAAAAATTAATGTACTTGGCCATGTTTTTTGCACCTGAGGTGCTTTTGTTGGGTTTGAAGATACTCAAATAGGTTACCGATTATTATGGCATCTGCGAAATGACTCGAAGATTTTATTTGTTCTCAACTGACGCCACGTTTAATCTCCACCATCCGAAGATTATTATTTTCCGGTTCAAACTTCATACGAAGAACATCGATTAATTGTAAGTATTGATTCAGTTAGGCAACACTCACAAATCTTTCCTGCATCGCGCAATACAGAATAAAACTTTTCAGGCATAACGAAACCCTCTTCGATTTATGCGAAGGAGCAGGATCTCGGGAGCGAAAAAAATGGACGGAGGGAGGAGAAAAAAATTGTAAAAAGAGGTGGAGCGTAGCTCGGGCAGAGAAGCGTGAGCTGCAAAACAAGGCACAGAGAGAATAATGAAATTACTCGGAGACATATTATCACCGTCGGATTCATTTTCCACTGTTCCCATTACCAGGGGGAATTTCTTTTTATCTCTTTCCACCATTAATGTGATTCAATAATCGGTAACGCCCCCGATGAAGGCAACTTTTTTACATTCCAATTTTGTATTTTCCATGTAATTCGCATGGCCTTTACCCCGTACCAAGCACTCGATGCACATCGATAGAGATTATGTGTGTGATACCTGTCGAGTTTCTTCTATCTTTCGCTCCGCTCTCATCGTGAAAATTTCGAAATTCATTTGTTTCGGAACTCTGCGTGGGAAGAGATCCATATATCCAACTTGGGCCACACAAGGGACTAGATGTGGAGAATTTTCGAGGGTCGTTTCATTACCGGCTGATAGGCGAGCGATGCGATGTGAGGAAAGAAGGTAGCGAATGAGGGAAGGAGGTAGATACTGTCTAAGTCCAGAACGCTAACGATAGCCACCCAGACGTGATTGGAATTGAGGAAGTTTAACTTGCGGTGTGGCCGGTAGAACCGTTCATTCAATTAATAACAAAGTTTCTTTTGTTAATTATAGGAGCCTAGAATTTCGTATCGAGAATGTATATAGTTATAAATAAATGTTCTCCATCAACGCTCTACCACTTTTTGCATTAATTCGACACAAAATTGTCACCATAATTTTCAATGGATTACTACGATAGAGAAATTTTTTTCTAACAGACAATAAGGTGCAGTACTTCTTTTCCACTTTCACAGTCATAATTTAATCTTGAATTCAACTGATTCTCAACGGCGTAGAAAATAAAATTAATTAGTAAAAAAAAAAAAAAATTTGTGTTTGAAAAAAAGTTTGGTTGGTTTACAAGGAAGATTTTTACATACATTTGTTGGCTGTTACAATGCGGTTTCAAGTGATGATATTTTAGATCCTATATGACATCAAAAGAACCGCGTGATCGTGTGTAGGTGTATACGTAAGAAGCGGACGCCCCGATCGGAGTGTAATACTTTTGGGTAACGCCAAAACAGCGTATTCGAATGAAATTCCCAAAGGCTTAAACCGAAATTATGATAATTTGAAAATATGAACTCGTTACTTTTCAGCACTGCCAACGCGCCTCCCACACCGGATTGCGTATATTCATGCAAAATCCCCGTAGGCGACTCAACTCGCTGAAGATTAGATTGTATTGACCGAAAAAAAAGTGAAAAAAGAATAATTAAAATAGAAAATAAAATAGATCGGTAAGAATTTTCTCACGCGTACATATTTGAAAGACATCTCATAATCTGATGGTCAATCAATGGTAGTTAATTAAACGCAAATCTGATGTGATAATATAGGTACGTTGTATTAAATAATTGTTCGTGCAAACTCCGCACTTGGTGGAATCAAATCGCGTGAATCAAAATTACATACGGCATGTTTTATTATACTCTACGTTACAAACCACGCGAAGGTGTTGAAGAGAAATTCTTTTAAACTCATAAATAAATCGCGCTGATTGTGAGTGTCCGAAACAAATTGCGAATGAATTGCAAGAAGGCAAAAAAAAAAAAAAATAAATAAGGATATTGTAGAAAAGTAAATCTTTTTTACATAATAATTCGAAAGCTAATGATTTGAAAATCGGTAACTTTAAAGAGCTGATCTTAAAACACCGTATATTGCAAAACTTCATATTATTTTTGAAAATATTTGTTACACCCAATCCAATTAAAAGTGTATAAAATTTCGTTGTAAATTCAACCCCTCTTTTTGACGTCAACTGCCAGTATTTAATATAACCGTCATTGGATGCGAGGGATGTCAATATTGTGTTACAGAGAAAGTTTCTACCCCCGCTTGATAAAATGATAATGATGATAATAATAACAATCGGGTAAAATAATCGGCTTTTAAAATGACGTGCCATCCGCCAAAGTTTGAAACTCCTTTCGTGGTTCAAAACGCGCTTTTATCTTGAACTTGTAATTCAAGATCAAGACCCTTGGAAGGAATAAGTTTAAAATAAACTTTCTACTATCGCAGTATCGCAAAGGAGCGCGATCCGAGTAATCTAATTTTTCCCACTCTTTAGCATCCCTAGATTTGATTCTGGTTGAAGTAATGGCAATACAGGGTGGCGAAGAGCCTCGGAAATTCTACCCTTATTTTACAATCCATACCCATTCACCTTGGACGAACAGTTACAGCGCCGCCTGACGTTAAAACCATGGAAGTTGAAGAAGCAGCATCCTCCTGCATCATCCAACACGTTGTGTTTTATTACACCCCGTATCTGTTGGACCGCTATGTGCGCGGCGTGCAGCGTATAAAAATCGTGATAAATTATTGTTACGCCGGAGTAAAAGGTTGCCTCATAAATTGTTTATGGAGAATTATTTCTCATATCTTTTGGACGCAGTTTTGCCCTGCATAAATTGCAGCATAAATTTCTTCATTTCTTAACACGCTCCAATCCCACCCGCACCCCCACTATTTTCCATTGAGGGTCGCGTGCAATGTTTAAACCGCCCTACGTGCAGCTCGGTGGATGAAAATGTGAACTATAACTTCATTCACGATAACTATATTCGTATAAATTTTATAAAGTTTAATATTTCAAATCCGCGGGCAAACAAACACGCGACGAAAAATTAATTGAACATTTAAAATCAGAGCTGCTGCGAATAATTAACTTTGAAAGTGTTCACCGGGTTTAGATTGTAAAGTTCACTGAAAAGTTCAGAACACTTTGACGTACCTGATTTATAAATCATCCAGTTGAAAGACTTGGAGTTCCAAAGAAAGAATAGATGCATGGATTTATTATTAGCTTTTAGCTAAGATTTTAGTAAAAGCTTAGGAAATCTGATCCACCAACCCCTCCCTCCAGCAAAACTATACCGATCGATACCAGAGGAATGGAATGGAATGGAATGGAATGGAATGGAATGGAATGGCATTTTCCCAAGCAGCATATTCGTAAGCTGTGAATTCAAGGTTACAAAAATTTGCAAGTTTGATATTCACGCGGTTAAAAGTTGACGATGGAGAAGACGACAAGCATCTTCAAAAATTCACTGCTTTCTATTCCCTCCGTATTCTCTAGATTTTCCGTCTGTGCGAGTTCTTCGGTGTGAAATAAGCACACTTACATAAAACTCCACTCTATACTTTAGATATATACATATATATACAAGGTATAGGTATATAGTTTCACTAAAAACCAAGTGCGGCCCGCATGTTCACTGAGAATGCAACGAGAGCGGTAACATTGTAGAGTCTCGTTACCTGGAATTGCACTGATCGTAGTAGGCGAACTCGAAGACAATCCCGAGAGTTGATAGCAGTGTGTCGTTCTCTCTCCGCGGCCAGCTAGCTCTGGATTTTTTTCCATTCCACAAGGACTTCTGTTATTGCCCTAGCTATCGGTTTTTATCATGAGAAGTGACGTCACGGGGCGATTAAATTTTCGATGTCTCGTTTTTCTGGTCGCACGAGTGCAGCTGTGAGCTGTGAGCTTGACTGGTGTTGAGAATGGCAAAAGCGAAGGTCGTCCTACCTTGGTCCAACCCGGGCTATCATCGATTTTCTTTCATCCGACCTATCTCGACGTGAGAGGTGATTCGATTTTATTTGAAAAAAGCTCCACGTTGAGATGTTTTTCCCATCTCTGGACGGACGTCTTTATCTTGCGCTTTTATCTTTAGCGTAAGAATATTTCTCACGCGGTTAGTTCCTATCCAGCACGTCGAATTTTACCCGCATTTCTCATTATTGTTATTTATCATTTTTGCTATGAACATGTAATGAGAAAAAAAAATTTCTTACACTTCATATTTTGTTCTTGAAATCTGCGTGTATCTGGGAAAGTTTTTTTGTTACCATCGGTAACTGCTAATCTAATTTTTAAATTGGAAACTCGTAATTGAACTGAAGCCATAATAAAGTTGAATTAACCTGTCCACGTGTCGTGAGCACACCGAGTTTCGTTTAAATAATTTATTACTCGTCCCCCGTATACCAACGTACATAAATGTTATATAAATGAATACAGGTTAACCGTCTCAAGCTTTTAAAAGGTTACATTCTATTTTCACCTCAGCGCATCGCTGCAAATATCACAATTTAGATTATTTTATCGTTTTCTTAATCGACCTCATCGTGCTCACGTAACTACTGCCGCTATAGATCCGGTATACGCATACAATATTTCCACGCTATAATATTTGCTCCAACAATTTTTGCTGAAGACGAACATTTTAACGTATAGCTGAGTCATTTGGAAATAGTTGCATAATGAGCTGAACTCATTCGACTGATATTTTATCGTTAATTACACCAGGTATATATACAGTATAACTCTCCACTTGCTACAGTTACACGGTGGCTCACCAATGGTGAAATAAATTACGAATAAATTAATATATTGTCGATGACTATAATAGAATAATATCGTATCGGTTAGCCGAATTATTGGGTATAATTGCCGCGTCCGTTTATCCGGTGACAGGCTAATTATCAACCCTTTCCCCCATACAAACAAGCAGGATACGTCGTGCGCGCGAGATAACTATTATAAGAAATTTTAATATATATATATTTTTAATCAATTACTATTATTATCATTTATTATGATTATTGTTGCTTTTTAATATAATCCTTTGCATACAAAATAAATAACCAGTTGTGAACTTTAGGATTTATAAAATAAAGAAATTTAATACTTAATTCCTAGCTAACAAAGTCACATAACACACACTAACATTCACACACATCTATTAAAATCGGTAACCGTCTTTCATGTCCATGAAATTTAAAAAGGGGCCGTTATTTCATTATTTGTATCAAAAATATATATGCCTTCGTTCGAGTCAATTTAAAAATATATGTATATAGACAAGTAACATTAGTCTAAGTCGGAAATTAAAAAGAAATCACAAACGTTCGGACATATAATAAATAAATAGTGTATATGTATAAGTAAAATTGTATAAAGAAAATCGGTGATTAACGACACATGGACATTTAGAATAAATTAAACATAACGATTATAGATAATATATATATATAGATAAAAAGATCGGAAGTATATTAAAAAGACGTCAATTTTATAATAAAATGATCTTTCGCTTGTAATGTAAATGAAAAATTCATTGGACAAAAGGGTTGAATAATTAAATTAACATTACACGACGTCTATAAATTTCAAAAATATTATAATTTCAAGCATAAAACAGAAGAACAGATATTTGTATAAATGATTATTAAATTTCATGAAATTATTTTCATAACTAAACCCACATTCGGATTGATATAATTCAATACAAGAATAAAATATCTGATCATTTATTCAAGTGCAAAAATTTGCGAGGGTCAAAACGGCGGCGCCGTGGCTGTCAGTAGCATGATTCGCAATAAATATGAATATGTATGGTTTGTTCGTGCCTGTGACATAAGCGCGTAAAATTTGGGTTCATGAGAAGAAAAAAAAACAGCGCAGCTGCCGTTCTCCTGTAACGCCAAATGCCTGCTCAGTTTTGATCTTCTTTCGGTCCTTTTTATCGTCGACATCCGCTCACCTCTCATTCCCTCTAACCCCTATTTCCGTTATTCCCCTTCCGGATCCTCACTTCCACCCCGCTTCGCCACCACGATCTGTCCTCAAAAGTAAAGTAAAGCAAAATCGTTCCGAATCGCAAATATACCGCTCCATGCTCTTTAAGCATTGGTATTCCGTCGGGTGTCCTGTTTACCACTCCTGCGGGATGCCCGCAGTAAGTGGTTCTTCGCTCTCCTCCAACTCCCACTACTACTACCACTACTTCTTCTTCTTTTGCTCCTCCTTGAACTCGCCAAAACGCGCGGCCGTCTTTTCACTATCGGTGGCTCGACACAAAACACACCCCCTACATATTCTATCCAGAACGGTGCAAATATCGCACGGTGCAAATATATGCGAGTATTCGATACGAACGTTTCATCTATTTATTACTTTTTACAAGAAATTACGATACCTATGCGATTGTCTACAGCGTCGGATGAAGTAAGATAATGCTCCGATTCCACGAATCGCTTGGCCTTTAGAATGTGCGAAATCAAAGGCCATTTTGTACACGCCTTGAAGTTTTGATATCCGAGACAAGAATTCTATTTTGTTTTTTTGGAAATTTTATTTCTTCGTGTTTTCATTTCTTCTTCAGAAAATCGATAAGTTGAGCGTAAGATAAATTCAGTGGAAACATTTCATCGAGAATATTTTGTTTGGATATCTCGTTGGGACGGTTTGTACAAAAAAAAAGTGTTTGAGATATGTAAATCGAGCGGAACCTTGGGGGTGAAAATATAACTGTGAGAAGAAGGTCGTGAAAAGGGTCTATGTGGTAGTACAGTCTGGGCGTAAAATAACACGCAACTATCGCTACCTCATGGTATATATCTATAGGTACTTTTAACAGTTGATTACACGAACGCCGTTTGTAGAAAAGCCAACGTCGTTTTTCGAAAAAGCGCATTTTTGCGGACTCGGAATTCTCCTATCAATTCTAAATCCTCGTGGCGCGGTGGGCGTCGCGACGTTACTAGACTCGGAAATCAGCAGGTAAAAAGACGACACTCCTGACACACATGTTGACCTCACCTACTACGGAATCGATATTCTTCTTCTTCTACGCGACGCGGTTTCTACGTCCCTTCTCTATCTTGCGCTGGGTTAGCTAATATTCCCTGATGAGACATAATTAATAATCCTTCAATTCATGCGTTCGCGCTTAACGAGAATGTCGCTTCATGACAGACCACGTGTAGATCGGTGTACGAACTGACGCTCTGTAGAGAGAAGCAATCAACGCAATCTGAGTACTTAGGATAAACTTATATGCGGATTAGTATTTACATCCACGGCGAAACCATACCCTGCATAGATATGGGATGTAATTTAGACGGTACTGTGGGTGAGACGATTTTATTAATAAAATTTTAAACTCGATACAGAAATTACTTCGCATCTAAAGCAACGCAAACTGTTGAAAAATTTGTCTTTCTGACAATGAGCCGACATATGTCCCGACAAATTTAAGTAAACCGAATGGGATACACGAGGTATTTCAAAATCAATCATGAGCATCTCTATACATCATTTCAAAAACTTTGACATTGTGCTGCGTAATTATTTTCTGAATTACGTGATTCGGGATTTCCACAGCATACACATATACATACACGTGTATGTACCACATGTAAATAGAGTCATGTACGCCTTCTCATCATAAACTTGATGAGCGTGATACGCTCATCATAAATTCTTCACAAACAGTAAAGTCAACACATAGTTGGGGAATTTTCCTAACTAAGTATTATGACGTTCCGCCTGAGGCGTCTAGACGAGATGGAGTTTAGAATGCAACTATGAAACTAACGCGCAAAAGTTACAACAAAATAGATCACCTGCAAGCCACGTCGAATCGCATGATTATAATATGGTGAAGATTTTGTAGAGTTCGCCCGTAATACACGACGCGTAAGCTGAGTTTGGAATCTAGCGTAATACAGTCATAATTTGATTAATTTCGCTTTTGAGTGGACAACAATTTACCCAACTTCATTAAAGGTATAGCTTGGCTAATCTTGCAGCTCCGACATTGCTTACAATTATTGAAGCTTATAAATTACGCCGCCGTGGGTCCACGGGAGCTGAACAAGCGCATCAATTTCAGATAAATTTTAAATTTGACCACGGACCGCAATGGAATGGCGGGAGAAGGAACTACGGTATCGAATATTAACTTCACACAATTGAGAAGCTGTAAAAGCGCCGAAAAAAGAAAAGAAAAACCACCGTATAATAATTCATATACCTTTTCTCTCCGTCAGTTGTCAAATAATTATGCACGTGGTCTAAAAAATACTTTATGACGGAATGGCAGATGCATTACCCAGTATAAAGAAAAACAGGAATGTAACACTTGGATATATTTCACTCGTATAGTTAAGTTTAGAAGGTAGTTTGCGGAACCTTAAAGTATACCACCAACAACGAGTCCGAGAATACCTTATACCACCGAGCGTCAGAGATGGCGTTTGGTTTAGCAAAGAAAGCCAACTTTTCAGGAAAGCCTGAAACTTTGGCTCCGTCACGTCGTACGGCGGTGGAAGTCGTGTGTATTTCATTCCTCACACGATGAAAGTCAGTGCAGGCGCGTATAGGGGGCTACCTTTTGAGTCACAAGTTTCAAGTACTTATATAGTCTCGAAGTGCAGCTGGTCGCTCCACTTTCTTTGTCGTTATTTCGATAATAGCCATGATGGTTATGAGTTCACGTTTCTCATTTTTAACGAGCTTTTGTTTTGGTTTCTTGGTTTTTTAGTTTAGCCAAAAAACTTTTCAAAGTTTTCAAGATATTCTTCTAGCAGCGAAAAGTGATTTTCATGCATCGTGCCGCTATGGGCAGATAATATGTACCTACCTCATTCGCTGTACAAAGAATAACGGATTTTCAGACGTACCGTGGTCGTACCCTTGTAATTTATTGGACGGAAAGTGTCGTATCAGGTGCGCGATTTGAATAATCTTAAAAATAACGCCGCTGCGCGTTGTCTTTACGCCGGGCAATATATATTACCCGAAACCAAGAGGAATGGGCTTGGCTTAGGCAGGTAGATTATTAATGAGCGTTGGTGAGTTTATTTCGTAATTTAGAGACGCGCGAGTATAAAGCAAAGGACCGGATGGGAGCGGGTTTCGAATGGCTTGATAGTGTGAAAATGAAAGTGTCTACATGCCCACACACCCGACTCGGAAAAGGCAACGCAAGATTTTAACTCTCCATGAATGAATTACGAGGGCGAATTTTCTCCTCAATTTTGACTCGCGAGTGAGAAAATTATACATACCTAATTCACGCTGCCCACATCTCGAAAAGTTCCCACCACAATGTACTCTGCACAAGCTAAATTTTTACCCGATCACAAAGATATATAATCGTTCAAATTTGTTCGAGGTTTTCCAAACTCTGAGGAGTTTGCGAATAATTTAATTGTCGGATTGAAATGATACAGAGATCAAGCAGCTCGGAGCTGTCAGAATCTAATGTCCCAAGTATAACTCATCGTACAGTATCGGCAAGCAGCCTGTACGAGCTTTGTAACAGCGAATCTGGAGACTTGGAATTGACATTCAATTTGCAGGATCGTTCATAGACAGCGGTACAGATTTTACGGTGAGGAACTCCTGCCACGAATTTACTGAAGTTGAACTCCTTTGCACATGTCTCCCTTCTCCAACATGTAACAGGGTGTGCTACGTATATACCTACGATACGGAGTTATCTTACTACATTTCCGAAAAACGTTGAGTTTTACCAACTGCAGGTCGTACAATGGAATCGCTTCGAGATACCTGCGGCACAAGGAAAACTTCACTTGCGTTTAAATAATCTCGGGACTACCAACTCCTGCAGGTGCTGCGGGATCGAAAACATGGGGAAAAGAAACTTCGACACAGCGCCGTCGTTACGCCGCGCATTTCTTGTATCCAAGGACTTTTTGTATCCAAGGACTTTTTGTATTTTGTTACTTTACTTTATTTCGTCTTATTTGATTTTAATTTTTGTGCACATTTCTATGAAGGGTTACCTTCGTGTAGCCCCAATCATGGATCGATTAGACGCACTCTTTTCCGACCCGTTTGATACATCGACGACAGAAACTTTGCGTTGAGTCACTAATGCACTTCTTATAGACGACAGTGAAACTTTGACACTATTGCTCATCTTGTGTGTTTACTCGAAGATTTTCGTCTCCTTCCTGTCACTCTAGTATATCACCTTGAACCTCCACCTTCGATCTTCGGCACCTTCCTATTGTTTTCACCGAACGAACAACTTTTCGTGAAATTCTAAGACAAAGGAGCTTGATAAATCCGGAATTTTCACCATAACTCGTTATGTTTAGACCAATTTTCTAAGAATGAGTAATATTCGGAATTCCATCACCCGCGTCGATTAGCCCACCTTATAATTAAGGGCATCGCATTATATTATAAAGTCATTTAGTTTAGTGTCTAATTGCGATGAAATTTATTAGAATATACAAGGTTTTTTTTTTCTCATTTTCGCATATTTTTGTGTTTTGTGGGTGAAAACTTTATACTTCGAACTTTTATCTCGAACAGATTTCGTCAAAGACAAAGGCGTGGTTAATTTAAATTCCGCGATGGTTTGTATGCATTAAATATTCTTTTTATCCGTGAGCTTCCGAAATTTTCTTCGCTCTAAGTATCTGAAAGTATACCGAAGAATAAGTAAATGGCAGAGAGAAAGAAAGTGTGATACGAAAATTAAAAAATACTGCCGGTCGAATGAGAAGATAATATTTTCCTTCAAACATTTTGGTGTGGTAAAAACAAGCTCATAACTTCTCACGAAAAATATTATCGGCAGCCAAAACAAAAGAACGTTGAAGATTAGGTCATGAATTGCACTTTCAAATGAAATAATTTTCCTCACACAGGTATTACTTTTATTCCCATTCAACTGGTACTTATACTTACTGAACTGTCGGATTCATTTAACAATAAGATGAGAAAACTCGTCAGAAAACGTTTTTACGACGTACAATCTAATATCGTTCAAACAAAGAATAACATTCATACCTCTGCCTACAAAGTTCGCAAGAAACTTTGTTCCTGTTTAAATATTAGGCCATATTCAGACGATACAAATGCAGTTCACATTTACACGTTTTGAAACGAGATTGCGAAAATTGAGAATATAATATCTAAAATATATGGATGACGATCACTACCATTTCGAAAACTAGAATGGTAAATTTTTGCAAACGGCTCAATCGATTTTGATGGAACTTTTGAAATGGTTTCAATATTTTGACAAAAAGTGGCTACAAATATTTGTCTTTCAGAAATTTTGAATAATTTTCTACGGATTCTATTAGTACACACGGAAATAATTATTCAATCGTTTTAATTCCTAAAATTAGATGACTCGTAGCTCTGACTACGTCTTTTTTAATTGCTATGCGGAGTGGCCGATTATTTCAAAATCGCATCAATTAAGTTGAGTACAAAAATGAATAGTATAATAATTTGGGGTAGAGCTTCGATGCATGCAGTTTTCTGGCTTCTAGTTGCAGGTCAATACTCGCGGCAGCGAATTTATACATATACCTGTATAACCTCAACCGTAATGCATTCGTTAATAATCGACTAGAATGAGCGGAATATCAATACCAAAATGGTTGGTTATGAAGGCGCGGTCAATTAGTTGAAAAAGTCGCAAACTTTTGATAAAGATATACAGACTATAAAGTTTCAAGTTCCTCAACTTATGATCTTTAGTACAAAGTGAATCGTTAATTTTACTTCAGAAACTTCATAGTAACCTGAGACAATAAGCCACGTCTTCAACAGCTAATTTGTGCTCATTACAGTTGGAGATCTAGAGAGGATGAAGATGCAATGCGGGATGAAGAAGATGTCAAGTAAACATCAAAGTAGTTAATATAACCACGAAGTCGTATACATGTAGATGATGAAAATAAAACCCACATTGAGTTTCGAAAATTATAACAGGGTTCCATAAAATGACCAGAAAGTGAAACTTCAATTAATATTTCAATTTCACGTAATCCAAACGAAATATAAATTCAATATTTATGACACGAATTAACCTGATTTTTTTTTAAAAAGGTACACCGCAGAAGTTGCGGAAGAAAAAACTTCAACCATCCAACTGAATCGCAGCTTGAAAATTAAAATTAAAAACGAAAACAAATTACGAGGAATCCGAATCATTTGTGTTAACACAATTCTATATATCACTTTACGTGTTGAAATAATTGATCAACTTCGGCCACAAAAAACACACCAGCGAACGGAAAAAAAAAGAAGTTATAATCGAATTAGTTTAATTAATTAATTCGCCGTTACGGTCCAATATGTATATTAGACCTGTCCTTAAAAAGGGTAAAATCGAATTTCGATGGTCTCACCCCTCAAATTGGTTCGAAATAATATACAAAAAATGCCCAATTTTTGTCAATTTCTTCCATCCATATTTACCCACCCCTACAAGGCCCCACTTTTTCTCATAAGAAAAGCATTGGTTTTTCGTGGTTTTTAAACTTTTTTCACCGTTGGCCCAATTATCAGCTAAAAAATCTGCAACTTGCAGTAAATGTTGGCAGTAATAATACCTTTCAGCCAGATTTTTTTCAAATTTTTCATCAAAAATTATGGGCTTCAATCACCCCTTTATTGCGATAAACCGCAATAGAAAGAAGAAGGTGCTGGAGAACGTTATTTAGATAGCTAAATATTGAAAAAATTTATTGGGATGGGTCTTGAAAAACAGAAGATTCTTCGTACAAAATAATCCCCCAAAAAGGCACCTACGGTGCAAAAAACTTCGCCCAGTACATTAATTGTTTAGGAATAACTTCGTTCGTGGTCCTTGGCGGGCTTTTTGGGAAAAAAAATCAGCATTCTAATATGGCACTATAAAATTAGTCCGCCAAGGACCACGTACTCGAATGTTTTTTTTTCATTCAATTTAATCTACCGTTTTAATTCTCTTTGATTTCTTGAATTCACGTTCATTGATCTTTTTTCCAATTTCATCTTTTCTAATTGGTAGGTAATTCGGTTTTTTCTATGTTTATTTCAGTCTTCTCTAGTACTCCTATGTATGATGCGAAGTTACATGCACTTGGCACAATGATTGATTTGAAACCTTTTTTCCCATTTTTGATGAATTTTTTGTCAATAAAGATATTTGGATAGTAGTTATTATTGAACATTTAATGTACTTGGCGAAATTTTTTGCACCGTAGGTGCCTTTTGGGGGGATATAGGTATACATGTATACCGATTTCTATGTACAATGCCTTCGTAGTCCTATAATAATTTATCTCGAATATATTCGAGCGCGAACAGCGATTCTTTGCCCGACATTGATTCATCGCTCGTCCATATTTCACCGTGCATCGAGGTGCAGGAGGAAACACCGCGGTGTGTCTCCTTTAAACGGGTTTGCGATTTTCTAATAACGTCTTAATTCCCTTAATACTCCGCGGTCTTGTTGTAGGTTGACTTCAACCCAACCTGTCGCAAATCTATGTCCCGGTGAAGGATTCATAACCCAAATTTTAGATACCCATCGAATATGTTGTGCTATAAAAGCGATAAGTGTAAAAATAAAATTGTCAATCGTTTAGATCCAACCGTAAAATCTCCGAATTCAATTCTTGGAAATTTCTAATTTTAGGAAACCTTCCTTTACTATTACTATACGAATCCGATATCGACTCTCAATTATCACCGGTCTTCATGTGGACGAAAAAAAAAAAATACTTATGGATTGTAGGAATTGGACAAACAAACCATTTCTGCAGTACCAAGCAATTCGAATGGGGTTAAACAACATCGCAATGCAGAACCATTTCTGAAAGGTTTCATGGTGAATTATTTTCACTACTTGATAAATGAGGAGCGCAATAAACTTTGGTTGCTCTTCCAAGCAGCACACTCCGCTGGATTAGAATCACTCAGAAAGGTCGCCGTTCGCTTAATGGACGCGCTACTCTCACTATTTATTACACAACTTATACGTACACTTCAGTTTTCCGCTGGATTACGATTGTAATTATATGCGATAGTATATGGATATAAGAGAACCCGCATCTTTGCGTTTTAAAGGAATAGAAATTGAATTAGGAATTCAAAAAACAGAGAGAACCGTCAGGTTTTTCACGAATGTCCGAATAATTGCAAGTACTCTGTATAAGTAACCGGAATGTAGAGATATATAAGATCACTAGGTTGTGCGAAATGATCAAATCCATCGTTGGAATGATTTCAAATTTTCTATTCTAATATACTGTACACATTTTTAACCAAATTTGGTTGGCCTCGGCAATGCCACCTGGGTAAAAATGGCCGTTGTTGCCACTTTCAAACCGTGGAACTTTTCTATTCAACTTTTCTTTAGCTTTTGCATCATTCTTCATTATCAATAAATTGGCCCTGGGCAATCAAAATGAATTACCCTATGCATAGTACTACAAACCGGTGTTCTCAGAGTTTGTAATCCTAGTCAATTTGCCGAAACGTGTTCAACTAGGATATACAAGTAGATTTACAGAGTAAATTTTCAGCCCGGGGAAGTCGCTATGGTCTAAAACTCGGAACCTCGCTCGGAACATAATGCGGTGACTAGTTTGAGCTGTTAGCCCGCTGTTGGGTCACGAGACATCATGACCCTGGCTACTGCACTGCGACACTATTCTGATTCCACCCTCCCCCCGCTCCATCCAGCCCTTCAACTTCGCGCATACATCGTACATACGTTGTATATATATAATATCGTACATAAATTGGAACACACGTCGTTTCTCTTGTGTAATACGGCAAATCTGATCGTGACAAAATATAGCGTATGGAATGATATACTCCTGCGGGATATACACATACGAGTGATTTTCTCGAGACGTATGGTAAATTTATCATAAAGCAAAATACCGCATAGATTCTTGTACAGAAACATTTCTCAAATACGTTCGGTGTACGTCGCTTTCCATTTTGCTTATCCATTCAATAATTTTACCGTCAAATTGCTAACTACTTCGACGATAAACAGATCGATTTGATTCCAGTGTCAAAATTATGGAGAAATGCACAGAACTCAAACTCCTAGATACTCGGTAGAAAGTTTCCGTAGGAACTCAATCAACCTTTCAATTGATCGTTTGTATGGTTTCTTGTAGTTTCTTGACATTCACGCGTTTCGGATAACAATGCAGTAGAAAGTGATGAATTTTTCGATGTGTACAAAAAACCTTGATCTATGTGGATATATTTTTAACTTATGTCAGGTCTCGAGTATCACAGTGTGATTTTAAACTTTTGAATCCGAGCTCTTGAGCGCCGGAGCCGCGAGACTTCGATGCAGCATCACTTAGCAGTGTCTGAGAAAACCAGTGATTAGGCAAGCTGTATAGAAAATTGGTACGGTTGGATGCCGGAGCATTGAATCAAAAGTCTATTGTACGTCGAATCTCTTCAGGTTCTATTCTATTAGATTTTAGCAGCTCTCCGAAGTTGGCAAACTGCTGCAACCTATCCAAGTTCCACTACTGTTCTATTTCATCTACTCCACCAATCTCCTTCTCTCTTTTATCCCGCAATTTTTTCAAAAGCGTGCAAGTAGGCACGCCGAAACATTGAAAAATTCTTTCACAAAATAGTCAATTATACAAAACGTAGGCAAACGCGTCTGGCTATTTGCCAATTTAAAATTCGCAATCTACTACGAAAACAAATGAACCGTGAGCGTCGTGCAGTACTAAAAACCAGATGTTCTTTACATAAAAAATTCCATGTATAGGTATGTAAACACAATTTGTGTTACAATTTTCTTTCAATACGTACAAATAATTCAGAGTCAATTTAAAATTCGACACCGCTGATCAAATCCATTTTAACATCTCTCCGTTTCGACGTCAATTTTTTCGTATGTTTTTCACCCTATTTTCGCTACAGCATACTGTACCTAATGCCCATCAAACCTGAACAGCTCGTAGTTTATCGAACAACAAGTAATCACTGGTACAAACAGAGCATGACATCGTAGCGGCCCTAATTCCCTTTAGAGCTACTGGCATTGCAAGCGCAACGGTGCAAATTCAGCGAGTTTGATGGGCGGGTACAATTCAGAACTGGGTATACGACAAGTAGTAAGCTGTGGGTACGGTCAGCCGCACTCTACGAATGTGCGCGACGAAGAACTGGACGTAACGAAACGAAACACGTCAGTATAACTGCAATTATATGAACTTCGTCTTTCGAATATCGCGTCACATGTCGTGTAATGAATATATGTATGAGTACATAATCCTTTATATTATAAGTCATGAATATTCATAACCAGACTGCAGGTTTATCGTCTAGGTATATATGTGCATCGACTACAGGAGAATTCTGATTAACATCTTTGATTTCTAAGAATCAATAATGAAACAGTGCCCAGCTGTCCCCGTGTTCCCCTTATTTATTTATTTATTTTTTTCGTGTGAACAAAAATAGTATTCTCATGTTTTATGACAGACCTAATCCTTGCCGATGTTTTTCATCTATAATTATTCGCCGAAATGGTATTCGTACGTACTGACAATCTCCAGAAGCAGTCGCTGCCCGACAAAATATTCCGAGAAACATAGTTAAAGGTTTTTTTATTTCTCTTATTTGTTTTCTTGTTCGTTATTACTTCCTTTTTGTAATGATGGAACCGTCTGGTTTTTATCAAAGTGAAAATTGAACAATCTAAAATATCGGTACGACAGCGTGTGAAAACAAAGTTGAAAAAAACTAGAAAAAAAAAAGGAAAGATGTTCGTCAGTCCAGGTAGTAGAATACTTATTGTAGCCGCTGGTTAAAATACCATGCATTCAGCATGCGCATCATTTGTGCATCGTTGAAAATTGTGATTTGCTACTTCAATTTTTTATCGAATTACAAGAAATTTCAATTGCACGCGATATTAACGTTGGGAACTTTCATAATATCCCATCTCTAATGACTCAAGATCATGAGCGCCAAAAACGCGATTTCAATTTATGAAGATTTTGTTCAAACGCAACACACGTGGCGATGGCCAACAGATGATGGAAACTGATGAGGATATACATACACTTGATCACATGATAATGATAAATAAATAATAATAATAACAACAATTCGTGGCTTATCGAAGCCGCAGTTGGTCATTCTGTGGAAATATAGAAAAGAATATCGGGTCAGCAATGTTATACCTACCCATCGGATACACCGGCGACCGCATGTGAGATAAAGAGAGATACGAGTTTTATGTATATATACACGGCGGAAAGCAGGACGCGATCTGTATACCAGAGACCGAATTTTGCTGCAGCTCGAGATTCGCTGTGGCGATTTGCTGAGCAGAGTATACGTCCATTCCGCTGAAAGTCGAGGCTCCGGAATTCTATATAACTTGCAGGTATATTGGGCGTGCCGTTGCATATAAGGCAGGAAGCATAGATGGATTTGTTAAAACTTTGAACGACTTTGCCCCGCATAAATTACGAGTTATCTACGCGAAATGCATTTCGAAATGTGTTTCATAGAACTTATAATATTACGTATGCACATACTACGTTTCACCTATGCAAATTTTTTAAGAAACTGTTACCCATTATGATTCATGAAAATGGTCGTTTCGAAAAATAAAAACGGGTACGATGAAGAGGATCGCATCGTTCGATCGATAGATTTCTCAAATCTATATAAGAACAAAATTTATAAAGAGAACAAAAATAAAACTTCACCCGTTCAACCCGTTTGTAATATGATTGAAAAAGCATACAAGGACATTACAAAATCTCGAGAATTTCATTTGCATGAATTTGGCTCGTAAACCAAAAGGGTCGAAATTTTGCAAATTCGATCTGTGCGAACATGCGACAGATCGTATTCAATTGTGGTTACCGACCGAAAATTTTCATTCAATTTTTGATCAAACTTGATGAGGTTTTTTAAAGCTATATGTTGTTCTTTTTGGAGGAATTTCATTTCGTTACGAATATTTATATGTCGTCCCTAAATTATTGGTAACATAACGAGTTACATAATACCGCTGAACCATATGCTTTTCAAAGAAAAATAGAAAAAAAAAAAAAAAAACAGAATATTCGATGAACTATAGGTAAATTAATCGAGGCCAATACGAACGTCTTATTTACGTGCACGGTTTTATTCACGATTCCCCACATCATGCAGGTAATTTTGAAACAAACAAACTTCATCTAGACAAGTGTCCTGCGATCAGGCTAATGTGATATTGCCGTACAAGAGTTCTGGATGTTTTTCCGAAAAAGCCCGCCAAGCCCACTACCTCCAATTTATTTTTTTGATTCTTTTGATTCTTTGAATTGATTCTCATTGATTTACTTTTCAATTCTATATTCTCACATTATGCAAAGTTACATGTACTTGGCACAATAATTGATTTGTATCCTGTTTTTCTTATTATCAATGAATTTTTTAGACATTTAATGTACTTGGCGAACTTTTTTGCACCGTAGGTGCCTTTTGGGGGGATTTCATAACTTTTTGTATGTTGTTGGAGAATATTGCAGTATTAATTATGTTTTTTTGGATGTACTATTATCGTAAGATGTTTGACGGGTAAAGAAAAATTTTCGAACGGTAGTTATGAGAGCGCCGCTTTTCTGAGGCCTAATGAAAAAGAATCGCTTTGCGGTGGCGAACTTGGTGAGAAATAAGACGTGACTACGCTAACGCCATCTACTAGGAGTGCGGGAATTATAACCTTTCTCCTACTTGATAGAAATAAGGCGCGAGCCATAGCAATGACCACACCGCGGCTTCCCTTCTACACCTTTTATGTTGGAATGGTTTTGGTTTCCAGATAGCATATAGCTAGCGTACGACGATGACGACGACAACGGCGGTGCTTAATCGTGAAACGAGCCCACCGGTGATCAGAGATCATCATATCTCAGCTCGACGACCGCCGATTTTATTGAAATCAGGCTTAAATGAAAGCTCGTCCGCCATTTATGAAATGAAAGTGATCCTACATTTGCTGTAATATTATAAATATGGGAGCTATTTGATGAAACGCGAACCCAACTACGCTTTTCTGCTCTCCTAGCGGTATAGATACTCGGTAGTCCGCCCGTTCTTTGAATGTACTTGGCGCGAGACTCTACCGAGTCTCTTGATATCTCTTTGTCTTTCACTAACGATAATTGCAACGGATGCAAAAAAAAAAATAAAAATAAAGAATCATGACGTGTTTAGTAAATTGCAAAAATCAATAACTATAACGAGCCAAGAGCATGAAATTCAGAGTAAATGTAAAGGTATAATCATCGGCAAAGGATTCCCGTAACCCGCACGTCGGTATTAATTAAAAAAAAGAAGAATCAAGTTGTTTCCGATCATAAAAATGTCTTCCAGATTGCACAAATCCTTGCATCGCTATTCACTAATTATAAGAATGATCGGTATGAATGTCCTCCGTTGATCATACGCGTTGGAAAGTATGTTGCTCGTGTGAAAAAAAACAAGAAATTTTAAACAACGATAGAATTGCCAACCTAAGCCATATGTGTGTAAGCGCATTTCCGTCCCAACGATCCGATCGAAAATAACTATCTTCCTGCACCCTTTGATCGGTTTCCGTGTGATCTCGGTAAACGTTTCGAATTACTCCCATCACCAATTGAGTGTAAACAGAGACTCGTATTCCCGTATCAAACAATTACTTTGTCTGTATACCCATATCTACCTCGCACGCTTCGCACTCCAACCATATTTATTCAATCCGAAACCGACGGCGCCGGTGTCATATTACTCCTGCAACCTAATCTTCATTATCCTAAATTTTTCCATCGAATAAAAACTGTATAAATCGAATGGAAACGAAGCTCGATCATTCGACAGAAGCTGCAGGGGATATTTCTACACGGGACGCGAAGAAAAGGTTTATACATTTCGAGGGTTGGTTTGAAAATTTAATATAAGAGACACGTGTTGACTGCGACCTGCATGCGTCGTAGAGGCGTTTCCGACAATTGGGATACCTACATTCACACACATTACATACAAACATAAGAGTGCTGTTTCTCGAGTGGAACGACGGAAAGACACGTTTGTCTTTCGATTTATAGACGGGTAGCGAGTGTATGGAGCGAAGTATTGGAAAAGAAAAAATACAAGAAAGAAGACGAAAGATGACCCAAAAGAACATCGGGGGTGTGAAAATGTAATAAAGCCGATATCGGGTGTGGCGCGGATTGGAAAATAACGGAATGGATACGGACGACAGAGATGATGGTACAGGGTTCGTCGCGAAGTGCCGAGAAGGGTGGGGATAGGCATAGGGCGTAAAGTCGGTGAACACGAAACTTGTAAAAAAAAAAAAAAATAATACTTGAATCAAACACGTGGAACGAAGCGGGTCAGAATCAAAAGAAATAAGCGTGAAAGACCAAACTTTACAAAATCGCTCCTGATATTCGAATAACATAATCAAAGAATTAGGTAGAATGATCGCATTTATCGCCAGAGAAATTAATTTCACAGTAAAATAATTATATCGCAAATACTACGGTAATATTAGATGTAAAATAGTATCATGCAGGATCAGCTTGGTAAAATGAAAAATTAATGTAAGTCGGTTGAAATAAGAGAATTTTTGGCGCCGTTTCATCTCCGTTTTCTGTTTTCTGTTTTTTTGTTGTTTTTTCCATTTCCTTTTCTTCTCTTGAAAAGGCAGAATTAGTGGGTGTTAAATTGCTAACTTGATCAGCACCATTGAAACTAAAGTGTCGAGACTCAAGGAAATAACGAAAATCGATTCTTAGTTTCAATAAATTTAAAGAACCCCCAACTCCCTCCGACAGTCTAGCTGGTACGACGGTGATTCAATTGGAAACTCTGACCGCAGCGCACCGGCATGGCAGTACAGTAGATCGGCAATCCGCCACAACAATATACATATATAGATAGACGTTTGTGAGATGCAACTTCAATCTACGCTATACGAACGAAAGAGTATATGGTTCTGTTGGAGTGCATCCATCACGAATCTAAAGATGCCAATATGTAAATTATACATCCGCAATCGAAGCTGATGATGGCGTCAGTTCATTTCCTCAGTTTCTATATTCAGCTTTACTATTTTACTACTTTACCCAAGTATGGCCCGAATAGCTGTATATCGCCACTAAATTGATTTTAAATTACGCTCACTGTTTGATAAGAAAAAAGCAATCTGTTTCGATTCTGATATCGCACTGCATGAGATGTAAATTATCTGAATTTCAAAAATTCAGTATTACACGGAACGAATTCTGATGAAATCTGTTACATATGCAACTATAATGGTCTTATCTCACAGAAACGATGAAGTACTGCAAATCACATTCTTCGTGTCAAGAAAACGTATAACGACTCAATGTCGACCGTCGATTTCCGAGTAATGTTTTCGAACAATTTTCTTTTCTTAACGTGTAAAGTCAACATCGAATTTCATTTTATCTCCGGTATTAAGTGTTATAAGGACATGGACAAGTATGAGTTAAAGAGAATTCATTCGACGCAGTGGTAAAGCAAGTGCCAAGTGATTTCACGCTTATTTCCCGAACGTAAGTTTAGCCCCTAAAAGAACGTCTACTACCTCGAAGGGACAGACGTCTCACGAAGGGCTGGACTAAGCGCGGTCACTAAAGAGGGGCTTTTATTAAGTCAGGGTGAAGTGGTAAAACGTTGAGTGAAAAATCTTCGCAATAGACCTACGTGAGGCTAAGAAAAGGTCCGATCTTTGAGACTTCTGCTAAATGACGTGAATGGGTGACCAAGTTTTTCGAAAGACTTTGCCAGCTCATCGACAACTTCGAACACTTTCGATTCATAACGTACCGCAGCGCATTTCCAAATGATATTGCCTGCAGATGCGAACTCACCGCTTTTTTAGGGCAAAAGAACCCATTTCAGCAGAGTTAGAGCCGAAACCAATACGTTTTATTTTTTTTTCTGTTATTTTTTGCATTCCAAAATTTTTAGCAACCTCTTCAGAGATGCGCTCAATTTTCGAACGTAAGGATTTCGAAAGAGAAACGAGTTTCTAAGTTTCTATTTTTTTCGTCCGCCATCCGCATGACGTATATTCGGGAAATTAAAAATCCAAAATGTCTCTAGAAATATTTTAAATATTTATCGAGGATGCATCGTATGACGTGCTACGCAAAATTCACACGTGCCTCATTTATGAGGTACGTAGATAATTATAATCACTACGGGCATCGACGCACACGTAGACATTGCCCAGTCTCCACATTTTCATATCCCAACGGACTTCCAATTACGCGCCTATTACTCCGGTAATTAATATCCAATATCCCCAATATTCATTCCCGAATCCCTTCCTACGCTGTGGAGCTAACAGCAGCTAAAATTTACCCGGATGTGATCCAATGGTCCAGAAACTTTATCTGCGACGCGTACTTTAGAGGAAAAAGTGGTTGAAAATCAGACGAAAACTTTTGTTTTATTAATTCGATTCATCCAACAGTGATGTACAAGCTTTTTCAATACATCGGCACCGCACGATGTTGCGTCGTACAGGAATCGAGCTGCACCTTCAGAATTTTGAACGAGATATTCAGCTGACTCAATATCTGCGATTCATTCGAAAAATTATTCAATCGATTGCTTCTGCGAGATGAAGCGATCTAATGCGAAATTAATTGCAATGTCAAGAATCCATTTACCGCGTAAAATTTTTAAACGCACTCGGATAATCTAACCCTGCCATTAATCGTTCGTGCGAGGCATATTCGTTATTGGAAAATAAATTTTTTCCATTGTAAAGAAATGAACAAAGGTGGGCATCGTTTCTAACACGCTTTCCGATTTCAGGAAAAAACCAGCCGTGGTACTCGAATGGAAAGTTGAAGGGACGCTGCGACAATTAATGTTCAATGCGCGATACTTGCGGGTAATGAAAAAAAAATAAGAAAAAACTAAAAAAAATAGGTGCCCTCTTTTTCTCGATCGTTCGCTATAAGCATGTCCTAGCCACATTTAGAAGTATCTAGTCACTCCCCTCTTCCCTAGGGAGTTAAATCCGACGCCAACCAATTTTTCTTGCCCGGAGTCCCGCTAACCATCAACCCTTACATCGTGCTCCAAGGGGTTCGGCCCCTTGAGGCGAGATAAGCGCGAGAATGAAAAGAGAAAAATATAGAAAAGAAATAAAGAAAAAGAAGAGAATGAAGTAAAATAGGAAGAGGGAAATCGAGACTGCAATATTCTCTTGCTTTTCGGTTGTGTAATAAAATCTGGGTCGATCTGCCACGTAAAACACAAACCATAAGAGAAATATATAAACATGTCTCTACAATTTCCAGCCGCTGAAACGGATTTCGAACTTTGGCCATTGAAGCGTTAATCGATTCGCGATTATTCAATGAATCGTAAATGAATTCCTCGACGAATTAAATTATTATACCATATTTTGAACCAAAATTATTTCGCGTCGGAGTGCGTCATCATGCGGTTATAATATTCGACTGCATGCAAAGGGTGGCCGATTTTAAACGGTTCGGCACGATGACTAATTTTGTTCCGTTAAATTATTATAACATTACCCGGATATACTCGTGTGACGCTTTCGGGAATTATCCGCTGGTTTTACAGCGCAGTGAAATTCGCAGATTTTCGAGGCGTGAAGAAAATTTTTTCCGGATCACCGGACTATTGGTAATAATGAAATTATTTGAATTAGTTTCGAACAAGTGGGGAAAATGAGCGACTCAAATTTAGGACCGTTTAGGCTGTGGTGAAATTTGTATACTATATCGAGGTAACTTATCACACGATGTTTCGAATATCTTTGCGCTTGTTTGTTTTGGGTAGAATGTAATCTCAGTTGTACACACAGACGTAACGCGTAACCTGTAGTCTCGCTGAATCTTCCTAGTTTTCAACGTTGAACCCTCGTAACCATCCTTACATACCATATGCGCCCGTGCAAACACACATTTCTATTCTACTTCCCTTGCCATGCTGGAAAGTAAACAAACAGCCGTAAAAGCTTCACGGATTGCATCTGAATTTATTATTTATCAAAACAGATGCATAAGGTATGCGCGAAATGCCTCGAACAACGTGAAAATGATTATTGCACTGTAACCTAACTTAACATCTATTTCAAGGCACACATATATATATATCTATACATTGTCTACTTTTAAACGTATTTTCAGTGGAATTTCAATAATGCGTTCTTTGCTTTTCCGCGCGTATCAAGAGACTCGGTAGAGTCTCGCGCCAAGTACATTCCAAAGAACGGGCGGACTACCGAGTATCTTTACTGCTAGGGGAGCGAGAAAGCGCAGTAGGACTAACTGTTCTATCAAGTATCTCCAAAATCATAAGCTCTTTGGGAAATTTGGATGCACTTTTGCGATGTAAATCAGTGTAGCGGGTTCATTTAAGCCTGATTTCAATAAAATCGGTGGTCGGAGAGTTGAGATCTGATAATCTTCAATCCCCTAAAAGGCACCTACGGTGCAAAAAAATTCGCCAAGTACATTAAATGTTCAGGAATAACTACTACCTAAATATCTTTGATGAAAAGAAAAACAAAAATTCATTATTAATTAGAAAAAAAGGATCCAAATCAATTATTGTGCCAAGTACATGCAACTTCGCATCATGCATAGAAGTTCTAGAGAAGACTGAAATAAACATACAACGAACAATATTACCGAGTGTAAGAAAATAGAATTGGGTAATACATCAATGAAAATCAATTCAAAGAATTAAACAAAAGCAAACAAATAAATTTAATTAAATTAAAAACAAAGAAAAAAAATTGGAGTACGTGGTTCTTGGCGAGCTAATGTTATATTGCCGTACAAGTACTCTAATTTTTTGCCAAAAAAGCTCGCCAAGCCCTACTACCTACAATTCTTTTTCTTTGTTTTTAATTTAATTAAATTTATTTGTTTGCTTTTGTTTAATTCTTTGAATTGATTTTCATTGATGTATTACCCAATTCTATTTTCTTACACTCGGTAATATTGTTCGTTGTATGTTTATTTCAGTCTTTTCCAGAACTTCCATGCATGATGCGAAGTTACATGTACTTGGCACAATAATTGATTTGGATCCTTTTTTTCATGATTATTGTTCTTTTTTTATGTTGAAGACATTGAGGTAGTAGTTTTTCTTGAATTTGATGTACTTGGCGAATTTTTTTGCACCGTAGGTGCCTTTTGGGGGTACATACATACTTGTCGAGACTTGCATCGCACAGAAGACAAGAATTTTCTCTTTAACCATCTCATAGGACAAAGAACAACCAAAAGAGAAAAAAATAATGGCGTTTTTGGATTAACAATTAGTCTACAAGCCGTTGGTGCATGAAAACTTTAATCATATTTAGCAGCGAAAAGACAGCGATCCGAACAAGACCCTTGGCTGATTACTATTTAATCTGATTTGACTCAAAAGCATCAGCGTAGCTGTCGCATTGCACTTTATTCATCACATAAATTCGGTTACTGTATACCTAAAGTAATTTGTCTTTGTTGCTGCGCGGCATTCATCGCATGATTTGCTACTCGTAAAGATGAACCATGAATGAAACGGTAATTAATTCACTATTTTCGTACAATTAACATTTTAGTTCAGATGAATCCTGCGGTGCAGAGACCCGTAAAACCTACGAACAATCACAGAATTCTTCACTAAATTTGAGCGGTTTGTCACGCACAGTTTCCAACATCCGTCGCAAAGAAAATGAAAAAAAAATTGGCAGCAATTTCTATAGCCCACATTCAGTATTTCCTGACGCGCAATGAGCAGTAAAAACTATAGGAACTGTAACTGACTCACATATTTTGATAGTCCGAATGATTTACTCGAGGATATGGAATGTGACTAAAAGTGCGTATAGGTAATACTTAACTGAGAAAGCAGGTATGGGCGATCCGAAGTGGTTTACGTGCTAACTTTACCTTGTAAAAGTTTTATACATCCTCGCTTTACAAGCGACTCTTGAATCACCGAAGTAATTTCAGTCCTCGAATTGGCAGCAGTAAGAGTACTTGTCCTTTTATTATTTTGACCTGTGATACGATCCGAGGTGCAACTCGAATAATATACGCAACTTGAAGTAGACTTAATTTATAGTCAATGAATATCTTACGACAGCCTGCAGCTAAAACAGGCTGCATTGGGAAAAACGTTATTTTTTATTAGCGAAATAGTTATGGCGTACGTTTGAACAAAAACGGTGACTTCCAAATAGACCGACAAAGTGTAGTAATTGAAAAATTGTAAATGGCGCACCGAAATTTTTTTTTTTTTTCCGCCCAATTCATTCGAGTCAAAGAAGCCCTAAAAGCCGCGGTTTACTTCAGTGCATTACTTGAGGCCACTGCAGATATATATTTTCGCTTTCAGTTCCTCCATCTGTCGACAACGTTCTATTATGCGTGGCGTCTGTGTGATTAGATTAACCGTTATTACGACGTTATTCATCACGGAAATCAATGCCACGTCTTAATCACCCAGAGGCGCAAAGACGCCTATTATACAGCCACCCATATACACTACGTACCCATTTAGTTTTCGACCCCCTCCTCTTCCTTTCGCTTTTCCACCGCCACCCTTTCGTGGCATACCCCAGTTTACTGTATAATTATAACCCGCCTAACAATGCGATGGCTTAATTGCGATTGCGCTTACCTGTACATGACGCATGTGTGTATAGCTTATCTATACATATATATATATATATGTATGAACGAGTGAATGTAACTCTGCAGTTTGTTGATTGTATTATACAGTTCTGAGAACTCGAAGATATTATCCGTCTATCGCGAAGTTTACCTATATGGTATGTACGTATACATACATGCATATGTGCGATATTCGAATTAATTCATGAAAGGCAAATCAATATATCCTATATATGTATATACATTGTCAGATAGTTACGCGAATATTATTACAGCAGCAAGTAAGTGGAAACTTCCCTGATCGATGCTAATTGGATGAAAATTTACCTGTGCGTCATTTGTTCGACCCCTGTTCTATTAGATGTGTGATATAAATAAAACACGTGAATCTAGATGTTGACGGGGATAATAAAATATTATACTCAACGCTACTTTCAGGAAAGTAGTTTGTTTGTTTTTTTTTTTTTTTTTTTCTAATAGCGCTACATTATCGCGGACGTAAAAATGACGAGCATGTGATTCGAAGCAATTTACCAGTAACTCGGTACTTCTCGGTACTCACTAGTCTTGAAGCGGAGCTTGAAGCTTATAACATGCAATTTACGTAGATCATTTGCATTTATACTGGCCACTCACCCTTCGTAGTTCCACGACATCTCAGAATCAGACAATCGTACGTCACCAGCTGTTCACTCTGTATGAACCACTCCGAGTATAGTCGAATTAATCGAATACAACACTTCACGCACATCTCGTAGGTGAGGATATCGGTCAATGAAAATAACAAATATCCTACTGCAAAATTGAATAATAATTATATTAGTAAAAAAATTACAGGTAAAAGCATTCCTGTACACATCGGCCCGGGAATAACCGAGCTTTTCGTTTCATGTATTAATTCAAACTATGTGCGGGGCAAAGTTTACAAATTGTCTGCTAATTTGTTAGTGATTTGATTAATAAACCATGACTCGTAGTATATGGACAGCATTCCATTTTAATTCGGTCAATGTTTGTACCTCGGATTCTTTTTTGTACTTTGTTTGTTTATTTGTTGATTTATTTTTTTTTATCCTGAAAAACGTACGCACTTGAAATACTGAAATTGAATCAATTAAATAGACCTAGATAGATTAATAGAAATTTCAGCACATTTAATTTTTCTCAATTTCGATAGACGTATGAGAAGTTATGGTAGTTTCTGCGAACTTTTTGTTTTCAACAAATTTTTGAAGACTGAATGAATTCTCGAAAATCACAAAATTAGAGGGAAGACGTTATAGTCCATTCTGAACGGTCTGATTTTAGTCGGGATTATTTCTTGACTTGTCGAAAATAACAACTCTCACCCGAAACCTAACAGTTTGATCTGACACAGGATATTACAAATTTATTTTAGATTTTAGAAAATAGTCGGACTTTAAAATGCTGAAACGACCATCACTTTTAACCTATTTTTCAATATCTAATGAAAAAATTGACAAACGGACAAAGAGGAACAAAAAAAGTGAATAGTGGTTATTTTTTGAGTGACACTATTGCGCAAATTTTTCCTATCATATAGTCTAAAACGAGAATGTTCAGGATCGAAGTTAGTTGGACGAATGAAAATGGAATGTCCGGTATAAATTTTCGTTTTTCATCACGAGGGTACCTATGTAAAAAGTTTACTCTCGGGTTCATAATCGTTATAAATAAATCGGGTGCACGTACGGTTGTCGGTTACCCGTCGCTATATGTTTATGTATATTCACTGACCATGAAAATGTCGAGTCATTCATTTCAGACTATATTCCTTTGAAATTATGATACTCCAACGGCTAATCTAACATAAGTGAAGTTATCTGAGAAAGCCCGGAAAAAAGTACGGAACGCGAATCCCAACTTAACCTTTTCCGAATCACTAACATAAGCGCGGGTTATTCTCTCCACTGTATGGTATGTATTAGGGTGGTCCTTATTGAGGAAATTTCTGAATTTCTACGCTCCCAGAGGCTCAAATGATTCGAAATGAATGAAAAAAAATCCACCCCAATTTAAATTTAAATTTTTTATTACAGCTAAAATAATTATTTGAAACATTTAAAAATTTGCAGACTTTATCTTACTAATAGTAGCTACCCCTCAGAATTTTTACAGATTTTTAGGTATTATAATACTGAAGTTACAACTATAGATATTTTTTATTACATTTTTTATCACGGATGAAATAATTGTTCGAAAAATTCGAAACTTTTGCGGACTTCTTCCTCATTATAGTAGTCATCCTCCAGAATTTTTACAGATTTTCAGCTATTATAATATTTAGTTTGCAACTGGAAGAAAAAAAGAAAAAAAAACGCATTTAATGAAAAAAAAAGAGAATATTTATTTTATAGCTAAAAATCCGTAACAATTCTGAAGGGCAGCTACTGTTAGGAAAATGAAGTCTACAAAGTTTAAATACAAAATTAAAAATTTTAAAATTGAGCGGCACGGGTTAAAATTAACATGGAGATCTGAAACTTGGGGTAAATTTTTTTTCGTTCATTTCGAACCATTTGAGCAACTGGGAGCATAAAAATTCAAAAATACCCTAAATAAGGACCGCCCTAATATGTATACACATAACACTGCCGTATCTTATATAGCACTGGAACTTGATTACCATGGAAAATTTAGCGGTGTATTTTACATGCGTGTTTATACCTAGTGTAAAATACATTACAAAATACGTTCGCTTGTTTCCAAAACGTCTGATGTTGTACCAACAATACCCAACCTATAATACTATAATTGGTACAGAGTCTTATTGAAAGACAACAATAAAATGTTATAGTACAGTCAGATTCGGATTTATGGTCGGAAAAATTTGAAATAAGTTGAATTTTTACGTACATCTTTATTGATTAGTTTCAACCCAAATAGCAAGTCTCCTTGATTTGACCTCGAGCTTCATACGGCATAAAAGGTACCAAAAATCGGTTTGTCGCCTATGACTTCTAGGTATAGGAGATTCTGCAGAAAAAAGATTGAGCTGACAAAATTCTCTGCATGAAAGTATTCCTCGTGTTTCATCGTCACCTGAGTAACGGCTAAACCTGAAATGACGCTACGACTAAAACTCATCGAGTTATCTCATATTTTTTTTCGTTACGATTGAATTACACAACAACCCATTACTCAACACGCCCTCAAACTACCATTACTATACTTGGTGTTCATTGTTGCATGTACATGTTTGTTTTTATCCACTACTACGATTCAAAGCATCAGCTATCATGTGAAATGGACACCTTTTATTCTCCGTAGTTCATTGCTACAATGAAATGTTGAGGATCAAGTTAACACATCTTTTCATAAAAAATCAAATCACTTTACAACACGCTATTAACATTTACAACACTACAGTGAAGATTTTTTACCAGTAAATTGCGAGCTTTCTAACTTTTGTCTACAATTTCAAAGTTCAGTTCAACGTCAAATCAACGTCCTTATGGAACGTGCATCAAAGAACGTGTGGACAATAGAGAAACATACAGGGTGGGGCATTCGACATGGCAGACACGAATAACTTAAAAATTAAATACTGTTGAGAAAAATATGTACGTCAATTTCAGAACATCTTCGAAGTAACTTCATTTTTTCAGTGACTTGCAAATCTGTGAGGAAAAGTGAGGCTTTCCATTTGAAAAAAAGAAACGAAAAATCAGAGTTGACTTTCGAATGACCTCGAAAAGGTCCAACGAACAAAAAGTACACGAGTACTATTAGTTTCTCCCTTTTTGAAGCCATGGAATTTTCATTTGCAGCTTCTTTTTATTTGGAAAACGCCTCATTTTCAAATTATTTGCTTTTTGCAAATGGGTGATTATTTTTATAATTTGACTTACGTTACTCGTCAGTTGATGTCTTCCAGCCATTCTGCGCGGATACAAATCATACAATGGTGAAACACGGGCGTGTTACCGATATTTGCAGACCTTTCTGTAACACATACCTATAGTATACAACGCTGACGATCCTCATCTCGTAATTATTCTCCGTGTCAAAGTCCCTCGATGATTGGAATTTTCAGGCTATATATCGTGTACCATTTACCAACGTTTGAAAGCTGCTTTTTCCTGGAATCAAGATCGATACCGAATATATGTTAGAACTAGAGAACAAAAGTTCTTATCTATAGACCGCACGGGACGTTTCAATCCTCAAACATAACGTATCCTCGAGCAACGTCAGGTGGCTTCAACCGGCTCATCAAAAGCACACGCTAAGCCTACGGAGTATATCGATCTCAAATTCAGACTTCAAGCTTACTATCTTACACGAAAAAAAAACATAAGGAAACATCAATTATGATCCAACCGAAATAATATAAATTTGATTTGATTGAAATCCGTTGCGCGCCACAGAAATTAGTTCTCCTAAAACCTGGAAACTTACAGTCGATCTTTGACAGAGATTGAAATTCCATCCTGACCTGACATATCGCGCCCCGTCGCCAACGACAGATTAGAACTGCGCTCAGCTTTGTATAGTGAATTTAAATTCAACTCGTCTCACCGGGTGTTCGCTGTCAATCTCTCCATTAAACTGTCCCAAAGAGAAAAAAGCGAGAAAAAAATAGACAACGACAACGACGTTATCGGTAAGTATACCGAGGCCAACGGTATGATGAAAACAAATGTAGCGTGAAATTTTTTATCGCTCGGAAAATAAGATATCAAAATTACAATTTGACAGGTGTTTTACGAGTTTTTCATCTTGAGGTGCATGCCGACGGTTCATTTCCTCTGATATGTTGGCGCTGGTTGAAGGTAGGTTTAAATACAACTTCATTCCGTAGTTTAGATCACGCTCAGGGTCCCGTCCGACGAAAAGGTATCACAATATCATCATCCATTGCGCACGCGAGGGCTCTATAAATTCATAACACCAACGCGAGGTTCTTACGTTGTAGGTAAGATAATTGTTAATTGAATATAATATCAATTTATTTCTGCTGCTGCATATCGAGTCGAAAAAGATGAACTATCTTAACTGCAGGTGAAATTTGCTTAACAAATCACTCCGCGTTACCACCGGCCCGGTTACTGTAGAAACGCATAAATGAATTTTCCATGCATGCGCTAACAATGTGTGCACGGGGCGCTGCAATTTTTTCCGGAGGACATCGCTCATGTCAGTAATGTGCACCGCACGCAAAGGCGGCAACGAAGTTTGCCGATCGGAACAGTCGCGTTCAGAGATTATATACGGGATACAAACTACATAAATTTGGTCCATTTATAGCGCATCGTTCGTGCAGGAAGGCAGGCCAATGTATAGGGACTTGTAGTGCTTTGAGAAAATATTGAATATCTGATTTCTTTGAATATTTGAATGGCACGATATCTGAGCAATTTCACTATTATAACTTTCTCAAATATTCCAACAATATAGCTAAGTTGCGAGATTTTTTCCACATTCCAACATTCAAATCGGATACTCGATTCGGAGATTTTCTGGAAGTTCCGGAAATACGTCTGTTCGATGCCTCCGAATCCCATCGAAAATATCTTATGATTTATGAAACGATAAACGGAAACACAGCTGAATATGAAACCTTAAAGTAAGTAACAGATTAAATAATGTATAGCTTCGTATATCATTGGATAATTCGGTGATATGGGGGGCGCGTCATATTTCCAGCGATCTTGCGAGTCAACGGAAGACAGAATGTACATCGACCGTAAGAGAAGCTTCGCTTCAAGGACGAGCTCCACCTTTTCTCATTACTCGTCGCTATTCTCTGTGAAGAGCTAGAATTTCACTTCCTAAAGTCAAATTGATTCACCGATCCTCCGCTCCCTCAGCCCGCTTATTTTTCCGTAATCGTTTTCCATTTGACTTCAATGATTCACAGAGTTGATTTCTTATTCAAAGGTCAACGCGTCTCATTTCGACAATGCTTTCAGGCATTGTGCGTAATATAATGGCATATAGAATCTGATCCTAAAGATCGGAAAGAAGAAACAGATATTTTGAACAAAGTTCATATCCGTACTAAGAAATGAAATAATTGTTCCCCCTTCATCTGCGTAAGCTATGACGGATATTCGAAAGTTTCAAACGTAGAAACAAGCCATAGAAAATTTACGTAAATTACGTAAAATTTGACGCTACGTGCGATGATAAAAGTTTTGCAAATTTTGCTTTCTCGCTGGAGTATAATTTTTTACTTTATCTGTTTGTTTTTTTGAGATGATATAATAATCTCGTGAATAGATCAGTTGAGGAAAGTTTAAATGTTGAAATGCTGTATTTTCTGCAGTTTGATATTTAACGCATTTGCATCTTTTCTTCAAAACAAAAGAATTATATGCACACCGAGTTCTAGCAGGCAACAATCACGACAGTAAGAATCAAATGCCACCCCCGACCGCCTCAGCAAATATCTATAGCGAGAATTATTATTCTAGGACCTGAGCTAACAGTCGCGCTCGGAGTTCCGTCCAACAGAGTTGACTTCATTTTACAGTGTTAATTCAAGGACGGAACAGTTCCTGCCACTTAATTACTATGCTCAGCCAATTTACTGCTGAATATTTGTACGCTTTGTACCCCTGCGTACCTCGGTTGATATAATGACTGATGATAACCAACTCTGAATTATTCCATGGAATAGCTGAAAGCATCTCTTATAGTCATAATATTTAATCCCAACAAAGCACCTCAGGTGCAAAAAACATCGCCAAGTACATTCATTTTTCCAAACCAATCGCCACCAAAAAGTCGTTCCTCAAGAATAACCGTAAAATTGAATTCTGAAAAAAATAGATCCAAATCAATCCATTGTGCCAAGTACATGTAACTGCACCATGCATAAGAGTACTAGAGAAGACTGGAATAAACACACAACAAACCAAATTGCTAATTGGAAGAATATAAAGTTGGGGAAAAAAAAACAATTAAAAAAAAGAAATCAAATTAAATTAAAAAAAAATTGGAGTACGTGGTCCTTGGCGGGCTAATGTCATTTTACTATACAAGAATTCCGGATTTTTTTTCCAAAAAAGCCCGCCAAGTCCTACTATCTCCAATTTTTTTTTCAAACAGAGATAAAGACGGTAAGTTTCAAAATAAATCCAATTCCAGTTGGTTTTTCGGGTTCTACGGAAAAAAACAAGCTGTTTTAAAAAAAAAATCATTGTTCTACGACAATTTTTAGCTGAGATTTTCAATTTGCAACTAACAATAAGCGGCTCGAGCGCGCCCAGGAGTGACGTATTCCCCCATCCACCGGCCCCCCACCACGACCGCCGCGGGCCGCGACGCTCGCCACCGCGCTCACCTCGATTCAATCATTTTTGACAACAACGAAAATGGCCCTACGTGTTTTGAAAAATTCATGCCTATTCCTCAAGATTTGTAGCATACATAGTTTTTTTTTCAAATTAAACTATTAATTACAAGAGCAACGAAACATAAAAACGTTGAGGAACGCTATCTTCGGTTCTAATCAACAAATCTTAATTTTTTAGGCCGGAAAATGTGTGTCTCAAAAAGACAGATAAGAATCCGTCGGAATATTTCATCAACATTCAAAATTGTTGCAGTTAGTTCCATTTGTTTATAAGCAAAAATTTCATTTTCCCGAAATAAGTACTATTTTGGAGAAAAAAGAATATTTTTTCATCGAATATGGAAAGGGGGTATGAAGAACTATGGCTCTGATTTTTTTGCACCATGGAATCCTATATTCCTTAATGTTGTGGCGAATCTACGGATTTTCGGAGAACGGTTATTACTGCAAAAGTATTATACCTACCCCAGTCGAGTTTGCGGGTCCTCTTGGGGGAAAGTTCATACAAGATATGGATTGAATCTTGAAACCGTAAGTTGAAAATTCGGAGAGTAACTTGCAAGAAACCAAAAAAAAAAAAAACTCACGGTTTTTTTCATTTTGCAACAAAATTAATGCAAATACATAAATTGTCATAAGGACTTACTTTTTAGAGGGCAACGAGACGAAGATCTTTTATCCAAAGCATTTTGTTGTAAAACTCATTTCACAAAAGATGTATGGCTCAAAGTGGGTTTTCAAATGTTTAACAATTTTTCGCCGCCAAACCCGGACCTAACTTCAAAAGACAACTTAGGGGTGTATTCGTGGGGGTGGTATGAGCTTGTGAAAAAATCGCTCAACCTATGTTCGGCCGACGCAATACTTTCTTCATATTCGGTCTAATATGACTGGACTATCTCGACATAAATTACCTGCAGTTTTGCTGAACTTGTATCAGTTGCTACACGACTCGCAGTTTCCTCGCAACATAATTATCACCATAACAGTAATGGTAATACGTTCATAGATGCAAGTGATCGATGAAAGAAGAACGTGAAAATCAATTTGAAAAATTTCACACCGAATTGATTCGTTCATTGAATTCATGATCGATTAAACGCAAGATCATACCCAGGAACAAGTATCGCGCGGAAATTTTACCATTCGCATTTATCACGTCGAGGCCTGCGTATAGTTAAACAACGGTGATATTTAATTCTTAACATAGGACAGCTCGACCCTTTGGCGGAATTAAGTTCGAGCGATCGAATTTTCGTGACGTAAAATAATTCGTCGATACGCTCAAAAAGAATTGTACTGCAAAATTTAATTAAAGTTGATCGAACGTCGGTCGACAATCAGACTCTCGATGATACATGACGGATTAGTATACAACGAGAACGCGATGTACGCCCGGTTAGGTTGATTTCGAATCGCTTCGCGTCCAAGCGCGCGTTTGGACAAGTTTTTCGTGTAGCTGGGCCGGCTACGAAAAGTTGTCCAAACGAACTTGGCCGCGAAGCGATTCAGAATCAACCCAACCGAGCGTACATCGGAGACGAGGCAAGCGATTATTGCAGCTGATATTATTTTTACAGGCGGGTCCAACTTTCAACTATTTTTCACGCATAAACACCTTTTTCTATCGCCTACTACTTTATTCCAGAAAAATGAAGAAAAAAAGCAAAAGAAAACTCTCATGCTCAGAACCATCAGTCGTATACAATATATGGCGAACACCCTGAACCTTATGCACCCCCGAATATATACCATTCGCGAAATGTAAATTCATCTACATAACATATGCAGACTGACTGACTCGCATGTACGTACCTACACGAAAACTCCGAAACTACGGGTATGTAAGCTGTATGGTAACTCCAAAAGTTTTACTTCATGTGCCAAGACTCGCCGGAACTTCTGGAAATTTGAACGGTTTCGTCTTTTTGCTAACGTTATTTGATTTTTATTTATTTTTCCCGTCGGTATCCAATCGTTCTCGCGGCGGGTCCGAAAATTTTGAGAAAAAAAGAATAAATAAATAAACAAATAACTGAAATATTTTGGCACATTTTTGTCCGAAGTATAGTTTCAATCAAGTTGAGGTCACCATTTCTGTAATCAATCTTATGCACGTAATGTTGTTATATCAAATTGCGTGAACTGTAAATTATGAACCACCTGACGCCCGTCTAAGAATGTTTCGCAGACGTTGAAGCCCGGGGCTAATCCTTCGTGCCAGAGTGGAAAGGTGTAGCGTGCAGAAAGCCCAGAATTGAGTTACAGTGTAGTATCGGCATCCGACTATAATTCATATTCCTTGACAGGTTAATCGGGCAATTAGCCAACTTATAATTGGTGGTCAGTGTAGCTAACTTACCATCACGGATTACAGAACAACTCGTTATCGAACAATGAGATGTTAGTTATCTTTAGATATTAGAATTGATGTACCCAATTTATGGTCACGAGAAGAGAATTTTGCGCATGCCTCGCATTTCATCACATAATTGTAAATACGATATCATTCGCCATGAATTTTTACTTCAGAATTTTTTTTTTCTGTATAAGTTAGCCCAAAACGTCATTATATAAGCTTCAACTTTTTGTCAGAAGTAACAACAAAACAATGCTGAAATCTCAGTTGAAATTTCAATAACTCCTTTTTTTTTATTGTAGGCCGGTCAAATTAGACTTTGAAATGGCAAAATGGACTTGAAAGCCAAATTTTTTAGGATAAGTAGGGGGTCTTGTGTATAACTGAATTTCAAATATTTTTTGTATAAACAATTTTTCGATTACTCAAATATTACCTGAGATAGAAAGGGTCAAAGTTGTGTTTATCCGTTATGACTGTGAATAATTTTTAATGTAGGTAGGAGAAGTTAGCAGCTATAATTCGTTTTTTTTTTTTAACTAAAAATGTGCTGCTATGTGTTAGCTATGTGCTACAATTTGCCGTAAAAAATTTTCCAAACTACCTAAAAATGTAGGAGAAAAATCAGAAGAAATAGTTTTTTGTCAGTGTTTTTATTCACAAGCGCAAGGGTAGGTCGCAGCAAGAGTTGTTGGAGGAAAAAGTTGATGTACTTGCTTAGCATAACTCGCGAATTTTCGAAATTCAAAAAATTTTCGAAATTTGAGTGTCGGCCGGGGTAAAGATCAAAGCAGTCGCAATGATTACAGGATTGTGAGTGATTTCAGCATGGTTTTTTAAGTAATTCGAAAGTATAACTTGAAAATTTTCGTTGCAATCGCTTTCGGTAAATCTTTGTTTTCTACGATTGTGACGCCATTTTAGGATATGCTTGGTATCAGATTGTGGCACATTGTAGCAAATAGCTGGTATACAGTGGCAGGTTTATTTTCGCAAAAAATCGAAGTATCCCTTCTAACTTCTACATCGGTTTCCCGGTAAATTCGGAAAAACAAAAAGTTGACCAGCCCACCAGTTTTTAGAGATCAGCATTTTGAAAATTGTGCCAGGTTGTGCTCAGTTTGTGCTGACTTGAGCCGTGATAAAATTCGAAAAAAACAATTTTTTTTAGTAAAAAAACAAAAATTTGATTCGAAAGGGGAAAAAAAAAATTCCAAATTTGCGAGTTGTGCTGGGTAAGTTGTGCTAGGCGAGCACATGAACTTTCTCCTCTAACAAATCTCCCTCCGATATACCCTTGCGCTCGTAAATAAAAACACTGACGAAAAAGTTATTTTTTCTGATTTTTCTCCTACATTTTTCGGTATTTTGGAAAAAATTTTACGGCAAATTGTAGCACAGGGCTAGCACATAGCAGCACATTTTTAGTTTCTTCAAAAAAACGAAATGTCCCTGCTAACTTCTCCTACCTACATTAAAAATTATTCACAGTCATAACGGACAAACACAACTTTCAATCTCAAGTAATATTTGAGTAATAAGAAAATTGTTGATACAAAAAACGTTTGAAATTGAGTTATGTACAAATTTCATTCGAAGAATTTGTTGACAAAATCGACCAATAGCGATGCAGTTGAATATAAAAATTGTTAAAAATTAATTAATGGCCCTTTTTTTATCATAACTTTTTTTTGTTGACAGCTATGAAAAAATACTTTAATCAAAAGTTGTTGATAATATTTTTTCCTGCAAGACTTACAAGAAATTTGAAATCCGACCAGTAGGAGCAGAGATATCGAGTATTATGTGTTTTTCATGTTTTCCAAGATGGCGGACGATGCACAAAGAAATTTTGTTGGAAAAACGTGCTCCTAGGCATCTTGGATGACCCTCTACTTGTCCTGAAAAATTTGGCTTTCAAGTCCATTTTGTAGATAAAAGGCACTTTTCGAGCTAATTTGACAGGCCTATTGTTAGCTTTTCCGTTTGGCTCCGATCTCCTCTCTCGGAAATTGAAGTCAAGTAGGATGTTGGGTGATTACAGTGATTTGCAGAAACCGAATTTCCTGTTTTTGGAAAGCGAACGTGCAGTCAATTTTGAATTGCAAGTTCAACAGGATTGCGGTAGGATCCTGTTATCTATTCCATGTAGATATTTCGCGAAATTCGTGTTCGCTCATCACTATAGTATGTTACCGAACTTAGGCAGCAAAAGCTACCACTATAGATATGAATAATATCCGATCACCACCAATTCCGCCATAAAACTCGAAACGTATTGGCGCATACAGGGTGTCCCATTTCAATTGATCATATATTTCGGTTAGTCGGAAAAAAATGGGATCATATATGGTACGAAAAAACCGTACCCTACAAAAGTTTCAGGATTCGAAACGGGATTTCTCACGTGTTCCTGCCGAGGTATAAAATCAACGTTAACTCGGTGTTTTTCTCGCCTTTTTTTCCCGAAGTGACTTTAATTCCTGCATTTATTTTATCAGCAATTATATGACATTTCTTTCGTAACGTTTGCAAATAAAACAACGTTTGGGAACATCAATTTCAAAATGGTTAAATAAATTGCAAAATCTATACGCGAAAAAGTGAGGAGAAAAGAGAGGTAGTGAGAGAAGTGAGGTACCTCCCGTTCGATGCGATTCAATTCGAGGGCTTCCAATTTCCTGACCTTTTTCCAATCTAACCACTTCCGACGTTGCTTGAACCTTTTCCGTTCATTCCAAACTTTGCCGCTTGTATACCGCCTCGCGTGGCTCTGCTTGGTTCACTATTTGTCCGGAGGTGGATGTCATTATTTTCATTTACACCCTCCGCAATGCAACGACGGAACAGTTACGGAGCAACCACCCTTGAAATAATGCCTTTGCGCCAACCACCGTATTCCCCACACATCGAAACATGTGTCTATATGTATATCTACCTGTATACAAAGAGCCAAACACAGACGCAAACTATTAGTGCTTTTCCCTGCATTTTCCCAGCTCCCCGGAGCCTCGGACGTTTCGACGATGCACTTTGCTCGGTGCCTCGAGTCCGCCTAATAACGGCTCGTCAAGGGAACTCTGTTGAAAGGTTATATGCCTTGGAAGGGACAAAGTGCCGTGACTTAATTAGAACATTTTTAGAAAATAAAATCAAGAGACGCAGTAGAGTCTCGCACCAAGTACATTCAATCAAACGGGCGTACCACCAAGTATCGTTTACCTATAAAATAACATTATTATGGCTAATGGGCAGAAATCGATATTTTCCATCAAGAGACTCGATAGAGTCTCGCGTCAAGTACATTCAAAAGAACGGGCGGACCATCGAGTAGATTTACCGCAAGGAGAGCATGCAAGCGCTGTAAGGCCAACTGCTCTATCAAGTATCTCCGAAATCATAAGCATTTCGGGAAATTTGGATGCATTTTTATTATATGAATCGGAGTGAAGCTCTCATTTGAGCCTGATTTCAATAAAATCGGTGGGCCGAGAGCTGAGATATGATAATCTCTGATCACCGGTGGGCTCCCGTTGTCGTCGGCGGCATCGTACACTAGCTATATGTCATCTGGAAACCAAAACCATTCCAACATAAATGGTGTAGAAGGGAAGCCGCGGCTCGCGCCATATTCCTATCAA
Source organism: Athalia circularis (assembly GCA_963978495.1). Taxonomy (NCBI): domain Eukaryota; kingdom Metazoa; phylum Arthropoda; class Insecta; order Hymenoptera; family Athaliidae; genus Athalia; species Athalia circularis. Next base: position 19,869,684 of record OZ021700.1, read on the forward strand.
GTAGGAAAAAGGTCGTCATTCCCGCACGCCTAGTAAATGGCGTTAGCGTAGTCACGTCTCATACCTTAGAGCATGTAGACATGCTCTAAGTCTCATACTATACGTCTCATTTCTTACGGAGTTCGCCAGTTCGCCACCGCAGAGCGATTCCTGTTCATTGAGCCCCAGAAAAGCGGCGCTCTCATAACTACCGTTCGAAAATTTTTCCTAATCCGTTGAACCATACATATATGTGGAGTAGTACAATTATATTCGTCAAACATCTTACAACAATAGTACGCCAAAGAAACCATAATTGACACTGCAATATTCTCCAACAACATACAAAAAGTTATGAAACCCCCTCAAAAGGCACCCACGGTGCAAAAATGTTCTCCAATTACGTACATTGGATGTTTGAAGAATTCATTGATAATAAGAAAAAAAGGATACAAATCAATTATTGTGCCAAGTTCATGTAACTTTGCATCATGTAAGAATATAAAATTGGAAAGTTAATCAATGAGAATCAATTGAAAGAATCAAAAAAAAATCAAAGAAATAAATTAAATGAAATATAAAAAAAAATAAAAAAAATAAATTGGAGGTAGTGGGACTTGGCGGGCGTTTTAAGGGAAAAAATCCAGAATTTTTGTATGGCGATATAACATAAGCCCGCCAAGAACCACGTACTCCAATTTATTTTTTTGATCTTTGTTTTTTATATTTCATTTAATTTATTTCTTTGATTTTTTTTTGATTCTTTGAATTAATTCTCATTGATTAACTTTCCAATTTTATATTCTTACATGATGCAAAGTTACATGAACTTGGCACAATAATTGATTTTTATCCTTTTTTTCTTATTATCAATGAATCTTTTAAACATTCAATGTACGTGGCGAACTTTTTTGCGCCGTAGGTGCCTTTTGATCAAATATAATAAATCAGAATTCATCAAGAAATCTCTGGATTGAAAGGTAAGAGCACTATAAAACATGTTAGCATTTTATACAATTGGTCGTTATTGTGTACCTCGAAAAAGGATCGGATGATTTATTTTTTAGTATAATAATATAATAGTCCTGGTAAAATCTAGGTTCTGATAATGAGATGCAAGGTATATGTGCGTAAAAAGCAATAATAGGAATTGTATAAAACTGATGAAATCCCAGTGTTATGAAATTTATTTTGGCAACTATCTCTGTAATGACTAAATTTTCATTTGAAGCGTATAGAAAATATGCGGGAGGTTGAAATTCTGGAGGCCTGTAGGGATTTCAGTCACCCGGAAAGAAGGCCGTCGACGATACACGCAGCGTCAAAGCTACATCCAAACTCAACCATCGCGGAAACTGCTAGATGAGTTCTCGCTGCTTTCCCGCACGATCCGCCCTATTCCACCCTCGAGGTGCAGATAGGGGATGATTGAATAAATTGCCAGCCCACCTTAGTGACCCCGTCCTCTCTGGTCCTCCCTGCACACTGCCGAGAGGTCAGCGATGCGAATTTTGGCCACGTCGTATAACAAGCTTTTACCAACGTCCCGGTTATACCCCTAATTATCGAATGATTGCTAAACGTAGGGGAGAAGGTTACGCGGATCATTGAGTATAAGTTCATCTTGTGGCCATTGGTACGTATAATGAACGTATGATATATGTTACGTTCATATAGTTGCAACAATTTACCAAAAGTTGGGTGCTTAATTATTTATCCAAAATTTGGCACGAAGCTCTAAAGCTGGGTACGAACGAAACAAAAATTTGATTATTTTCCATACAGAAATACAAGCTATACAAGCAAAAAATTTTGCACTTTTCATGAAAACTGAGGAAAAAAATTAGGCTGATCCAGCTGTTAAATAATTTCAAAAATTAATCTCCGTTCGTTTACCGAGACACAGGAACTCGAAAAATGGGTTTTGAAGATCGAAATGACCATATAGGCGATATCGAAAATTTGCGTCGCTTTGTTTGCCAGTATATTCAAATGTACCAGTTCTATATATGTATATTTTTAGCAATGAATGAAGATTTTTCGAATTGCCAAAAAGTGAAATAAAATTTTCACTCACTATTAGAAAGGAAAAAAAAATCGTTTCCGCGCTTCCGCGTTAATTTGACTCACATTTCGGAATTGACCTTTTTCCCACCCCACTCGCTGGTATGAAACACAGGACCAAAATGTCGTTTGTAATATTTCACACAATACTTTGTGTAAGATATAATCATAAATTCATCCAATCTATTACTCATCATATTGTATTGTGGTTAATTAGAAATGTGGTTTTGGCCGGAGTACAAAACTATTTGTTGGGATTAGACGAGTCTCCTCCATTTTCAATTTTAAACATTTTTTTACTCGAGTATAAATCCACCGTTGTTGTTCTCTTGTAAAACAAATCTCACGCTCGCAGCTTAATTTACTACAGAAGATGATAACCGCTTTCGCTCCACCTATATTATATATTCTCCCCCTGCTATTACAGGACGAGGTGTAGTAGATATAAAGATACATACGTGTATAATAAAGAAAAAAATTAAACACAAATAAACAAATGACTACTCGCTTCATATCCGTATATGCTTTACGAGCCACATATGCAGTATAAAAGGTCAGAGAAAAAAAAAAAAAAAATTTACATAAACCAAACTCCGAAAAAAAAAGAAATACCAGAAAAAAAAACAAAAACAAAATACTTGCAACAAAATTTTCCGAATAAACTTACGCTCTCTAGCCAAATTCAGGTAGCTTCAGGCATTTGGGAATTTAGCACACGCTTTTGTTACGGGCGCGTTCCTCGTTATTGCCGGAAAAAAAGTATTTTCCTGCATATTCATTACACATTTGAATGTACATTCGCATGTACGCAGGTATATACACACAGAGTATTTATAGAGGACTGCGGGCATTGTGTCCTGTTTCATCACCCAGCGACGCGAGCAGCAACGTTACGCAGAACCATCGTTTTCCCGCGAATACGTATAAAACGGATGACTACGTTTTTAAAGTACCTAGGTATGTATCTATGCCTCGTATACTTCGTTGTTTACGACTTCCATTTTGTTTTTTTGCTCGTCTTTTGGTTATTTGAATTTTTTTCTTTTTTTTTCTAATCGTATAAGTGTGACACGGGTAAAATAACGGTCTAAGAAGGAGAGTAAAATGAAAATGAAAAGAAATAAATAAATATGTAAGTGGACAAAAAAATCGAAAGACATTGCAATTGTTAGAACGGTACAGCGGCGAATTTCATCTCATCGCTATACATTGGAAATATTTTCACATACATGTGTTTATAAAATGTCAAATAACATTATGTAATGGACGCAAATCTACTTTGATGTTTGTTGCTCCTTCGCTGACAATTACTTAATTTTCTATCACGTCACGTGGACCTTATCCACGATGGTCCTACTTTTACCGTATTATACGCTCGCATTTTTCTTTTTCTTCAATTTCTATCAAAGACTTTCCTCTTGCGAAGCGTGTATAATTAATTGTAATACACGTACATGGTATACATATATCGCACCGTCAAACCGAAGGAGAAAAAACAAAAAAAAACACGCCGGCGAAAATTCTCTGCGGATTGTGGTTGTGATGAAATTTTTTTCAATTCGAAGATAGGTGTGATATTATGTTGTTGTTATTATTGTTCGTTACAAATTTGACGGAATGGATAAATTATTGTAAAAGAAGCGAAGTAGGGAACGAATTCTTCGTTTAATTTTCGTGATCAGCTAAAGTAAAAGAAAAAAAAAAAAGAAAAAAGGAGTAAGAAAACAGGGAATATTTTTTGTTCCCAACGAGTGATATCATGCGTGGACCTCCTAGATGATTTTCTCGAAAACGTGTGATATAAGGTGCTCGCAGGCTGCCCAAGGTACCTTTCTATACCATATAACTATCATATCTTCTCAGACGAATCGTAAGGTTGCAGGGTGCGTGAATTTATAGAGCTAAGATTGCTCAGAATGAAAGCGCTAGAGAATGTGATATAGTAAGACTACTGCACGGTGACGTGGAGCCAGACCGCCGGAAGTTGCTGGACCTGCAGGATATCGCATTGGTTCAGAAATTGACTGACTATAAATAGACGGGCAGAATCCCAGAGCATCGAGCCTTATGATACGTCATAGTTTTTTTTCGTCCTTTTTTCTTCATTCTCTGAAAAGGTAGAATCATTCGGGAAAGTTAATATGAAGGTGGCGCACACGCGGAAGTAGGTGTTTCAGAAGGAAACGTGTGGGAAGCAATCGACAGTGGGATACAAAATTTTTCGAAAAAAAGTTCGATATCTCGAGTAAATAAATATATATGTGTATATATTTTTCTTTTTGTAACTGCGGCTAATCGTATCGATATATGGATAACCTGGTACGTAGGAAAATCCGATTTTTTCTCCCAAGTCATTCTTTCAATTCTTCGTTATGAAAAATTGCGAAATGTTGAGTACAAAAACTGGCGAAGATCGCATTATACAACGTCACGCCGATTTACCCGTATATGCACGCTATTATGTTACATATCCGTGTAAAATCACGACTTTCGGGATGCTTACGAGTGTGCAGATATATGTACGATTGCATTCGGAGAGCAAGCTGCACATGTACGGCGTTGCAGTTACCATTTTCAACTGCTGACGATGCTTCAATCTGCAATGCGGTCTATAAAATTTCCATACAAAGAAGTTTCCTCGATTTCTATTCGGATGGGAACAGATATCGTTCGACACATAAACCCCGTTTCATGCGATTCTGACTAAAATAATTTCACTTACACATGTGCCTACGCTCTTCGATGATATTAAAAATTATCGTCAAAGGAAAAATCAAAAATATAGACAAAAAATCATTCATTCCAAGATCAAAGAATTCACGAATCGTCTTATACAGAAAATTTTTAACTAGTACCGACAGCATGTAAGGAGAGTGAGGAGATACCAAAAAAGCTTTAAGATCTTCATCTCAATGTATTAAAATTACAATCGTATAATAAGAAGGGAAAAAAAAGTTTTCCTACCATTTTTTTTTCTCTTATTTTTGTTTTTGTAAAATTTCAAGCCTGTAAACTGAGAAACGAGTCCAAGGTTTCAGGTATACTTTACCGGAAATATCATACAACCTGTCTTCGAATATAACATTTGAACTTCTTCATTTTTAATATTCACGAGCCACCGCCGGATGAGAATAAATCAAAGCTTCGGGGTAATTAAGCGAAAAGAAATGGAATAAAAAATTTTCAGGAAAGCAGAAGATTGGATCGCATGAACTCGCCTCGGTAAATACAATTGATTGTGCTCTTCATTGGCAGAAAAAGTTTTCAACTGTCTTCTGCACTCGGAATTCGGAAAAAATTAGTAAATAAATAAATAACACAGACGGTGTTCCGTATATGTTTGTTACAAAGTGGAACTTATAAGGTCATTCTTTATTTTGATGCTTTCATTGGATGAAATATTTCTAAATAATTGATTCTGAAAAATGCATAATAAATGGCAGCCCCTTAGCCTAATTCTTACGGTAAGTCGTAGATTGACCATTGTTTTTTCACACTGAAGCGCTTCCATGTAATTTTTAAGAAGGATTATTGAGAGAAAAAAAAATGTGCGGTGACTGATACAGCGGATGATGCGTGAACGCGGCGAATTCCAACTATTTATTGAATTTCTTTTGAGGCTTTCAAGGTTCATCTAGATTCGCGTCACCTTTTCGTTACTATTATTTTTCGGGCATTCCAAATGAAGGAATCAAGACCAAAGAAGATGTAGAAATCACGTACAGTGTTTCACCTTCCTTAACTCTTCGTTGCACCTTTTTGTCAGCGGATGTTATCGTGTCTCCTAACAGATACGTAAGCTTCACTGTTTCACAACTTTCACTGTTTATGGCTAGACATTATAATCAGGATTTTCACCATCTCACTCTTGAGCTCCAAGGCCTGTACACAAATCTCAGTAGACAATGAGCCCTACTTTAGCTGGAAAAATTTAAGGCCAAAGCATCGTGAAATTCAAAATTCCTATCACCAACTGTTATATGTGGAGATATGTGAGCTCCAGCTTCAATCATCGAGTTAGACTGAACGCTTATTGAATACCAGGAATACCTTATACAGATACCTATAATACCATAGCAGAATGAAAATTTTCTGTTGATGTGTTCGTTAGTCTGCGTATTTGGTTTATATAATCCGATATAGGTATAGGTGCATACGAGTCAAAAGTGCGTAATGCGTACACGTATGATGAAAATATGAGAATACGTCCTACAGTATCTACTGTTTGAATGCCGTTACCAAATTGAATTCCGTCAAAAGCACCGGATAAAGGATCAAAAATTAATTCGGCGAGTATTTTTTTTGTTCCAGACTATATGTATACCTGTGTACCTATAACATCGGAATTTAAAATATCCGACAGCGTTGAAAGGAATATTGAAATACTTTGGTGGAACGTCAGTATAATATAGCGGAGCAACATAACGAATTATACTTCGATCCCATCGACCCAACATTCGCTTGATTAGGATTCCTAATATTCAGCCGGATGATGCTCGGTTCATCTTCAAGTATTTCCCAGCACATTGTAATTCCGTTCAACTAGTGAGTTTGATTTTTTATCTTTTTTATATTGAATAATTTAAAAGATTACAAATTTTCAGGTGACGAACATCTTTGGTTTATAGGCCTGACGGGGCGTCCGAGGAATTTTGATAATATTAAGAAATTTGAATAATTCATTAAGTACATGTACAGCTACATTTGTATGAATTATAAATAATCGCACGGCGTAACACTAATAACCAATTTTCAAACGTCTTTCATCTTTTGCGGACGAGTTTTATTGGACATTCTATCATACTTCAGGTCAGAACTTGTGAACTTACTTACAATTAAATGAAACTCGAAGGTAAAAGCTGATAAGAGGATTATTAGTACGGGCTAAAATAAGGGTTGAATGGAATTATTCGGTCCCCTTTGTACCTCGAAATTATATTACGGCCGCTCAGTTACTGGGCACAACGCTTTTCATTCTTGTTACGCCACAGATGCTTTATACCCAACATGTAATAACACACCGAACGCCGTGCAGGTACTTCCGGAATTCGATCTCATCGTAATCATCGGCGATTTAAATCATAAAACTACGCAAAAAAGATTAACTAACCAGTCACTTACTTTTTGAATTTTTCGTGCAAGATCACGACTTGCAGTACACAAAATAAATACTGAAAAGATTGCCTATGTCAACAGCGATAACGCTCCGACCTTAATTATGCTTACATACTCATATATACGTACAGGTGCAGGTTTGGAGGAATAGCGAGAAGCTTTGGCAAGTTAGAAATCGAGTTTGTTGAACTTTAATAAAAAATGAGTAACTCGTACGTTGGCTAGGCTACTTCCTGTGGTTAGTAATATTGCGTGAACATGAATACCACCCCATATAGGTACATGTACGTAACCGGAAGGGACGCATTTATATTACAAGCACATCCTTTCGGAGCAGGTTAAGGTATACTTATGTACACTACTGTACCACCCTGCAGGCAAAGCTTTGAGTACGCCCACCCCAAATGAAAGGTGAATTTTACACGCAGTAAACACATGAATGTATACATACCTATATACAATATGTATAGGTATCCATGTAGATGTATGTACTACATAAAGCTCCGCCAAAATATCGACCATTTTCTCACGGAGTAATGTGCAATCCTATTCTGAAGAATTGATGTCCAGTGAAATTTGGAAATGTGAAAAATGCGAGTTCCTCCATTTTGGATATATTCACCCACTGGAAAGTTTGCTCGCCAATTGGCAACGTCACCTTTTAGTTAAAGTTTCGATTGGCCGTTGCGATTTCGATTTTCGACTCTAAAATTAAAAAAATCAAAGGCTATAACTTCTCATAAATCTCTGAGTAACCCCACAATACAATGCGGCGAGCGCAGTATTATGTGTAAAAAATAATGAACGTGAACTTCTTTTCTTAATTACGGAGTATCTCATTTTTGCGATAGGAATAATCGTAATTTAACTTTTTTCTGAACGAGGGGTAAAAAGCGTCTGTAGTCTTCTTTTAATGTCTGTTTCTTAGGAATGAAAAATTACCGTTTGTGAGCTAGAACTACATCATTGCACAAAGGCAGCGAATGCGGTGTAATTATTATGTTAAATTTATAGAGGTGAATTTATCCGGGTGGTTTCGACAGGTGCAGAACTATGAGCTGCAGCATTTAGAAAAGCCCCGTTAACCGTTTGGAGCTAATTTCTCTCCTGTCTTAGCCAATTACTTATAATCAGCAAACGCATCAGCCTGAAGGTCGAGCGAGAACGGTGCTGTCCGTTACGTCTCAAGAGGAATCCTCCTCTACCATCTCCCTTCCCATTATTCCCTTTGAAATATCCTGCAGCGATCCTTCCGCGGTTTACTCGACTTCGTTTTCCATGTGTCTTGGCATTTCATCTGGAATAATCTAATCAGCAGTACCGTTTCCCCACGTTATTTATAGTATTTTTATTATCATACCAACTCGATCAACGGCTTAATTAATTCCAAAAAATTTGTTTCTAACGTACGCGGAGAAAAAGTGAAAATAACTAGACTACAATTAAAACATATTAGTATATATTCACTTTTTTCCGATGGTTATTAATGGTGTATTTAATTTGGCAGCAGGTTCGATTTTTTTTTGTCTTTTTTAAATACATGTATTACAATATACGTGCAGTGTATGTATGCGTCTATTCTAATTGTGCTTTAATTTATTGCCAATAAAAGTGTATACAATCGAGGTGAAAGTTTTTTGTTTCGGTTCCAATTAGCAAGTATAATAAAAATTTATGATTCGAATACAAATTAAATTGAAAATAAATTAAGTGAGATGCATGAATTTGAATGGGATACAGGAGATAATTATAACGATAACGAATAGATTATAATCCTGTCGATAAAGAAGTATGAACAAAGGTGAAACATATCAGATTCACAAAAGTATATGTTGCCCACTTTTCATTAACTACATCGGCATTAATTAAGACGTTTATTATAATTTATCAGCTGACAAATTTCCGTACAGTGAAATGGAAATCGGAACTCATAACTCTAAAACAACGGTAATAATACTCAACTCGCACACGAAAAGTTTAACTACGGTTATAATGAATTCGTATGTAATACTTATAGGTATATAGAATTTAAAAGTCCACCTCAATTTCCAGTCCGCAAAGGGAAAAATAAAATTATAACCAACTCTATAACTTTACTTCGACAATAGATCATGTGAAAATAAATTATCGTACAGTTTTTACCATTTGCTGAATAGATCGGCCCCATTTATCGCCACGGGGTCGTGTGATATCGAGGGCTCAAGGACCTGAAGGTTGTGAACCCACAGGAATAAGCCAAATAAAAAATCCTGGAAATTACGGTTGTTTAAACAAAACGTATTGCGATGAAAAGTTTTTTAGAATATCTTAATTTTGATTTTGATGTTTTTGGCCCCGATACGCTCGATTTTATGAAAAAAAAGATATTAATTTTCTAAATCACATTTCTTTTGAACGATCATGATTTTGATGATTATTATTTTCCTCAGCAACTGGTCTTTGTGCCAGGAAGTGTATTGTGAGTCGTCAGACACACAGCTTTTCTTAAATTTCCACAGACGAACTTCGAACCTTTTTTTTTCGTACTTCAAATGGTGGAAGCGACAGCGACAGCGATATTGACTCATCCACATTTTTTTTTTGATCAGGAATAGGTAAATTGCACGTGAATAAAACGTGTTTTATATAGTTTTATTAAATTTTGTGTTACAAGATAAGGCTAGCAAGGCTTTGATCGTGCGATTGTGTAGAAATAATACATATACAAGAATTAGAACGAGCTAACATTTAATTTTAAGAGGCTGGCGAACGACTGAATAAATGAATGATTCAATGAATGCTTTCTGAAGGTAACTTCACATTCTAAAATTAGTATGAACCTGCACTATTATTAAGCAACTAACGCAACACGTACATGTATTATAATCCTGCATATTACCTATAAGTATATCGGTATATATTCATGATCGAAAAGATGAGCGATCTGCAGTATAATTATTATAATTATGATAGCCGTTGATGCTCTGAGCCTACTTAACACTACCTTTTTTTTCATCATACATTATAAATAATTTTTAAAATACTTTCTTTTCTTCCCGTCCCCCCCCCCCCCCCTTTTCTTTTCTTTTACCCATAATCATTCCGTCGTTTCTTCGTCACACACCTATACTATGCAAAGGGTTTACGCGGCAACAATAAATAATCGTAAATAAATTATAGTACAATAATAACGATGATGATAAGAATAATTATAACATTGTAATAGTCGTAGTAGTAGTTGTGATAGTAATAGTAAAATAGTGGTAGTAAAGCAGTAGTGGTAATAATAATAATCATAACGGTAGTAATAATAATAATAATGGCTGATATAATTCAAAAAAACCGTGTCGTCGCTACGTAGACCTACATTGATAGTTTGGTCGGAAACTATTACATCTATAACATTTCGTATCCTGTGTTCTTGACATTACTTTGAAATGACGATGATAAAAAAAAAAGAAAAAAAAAATTAGAAAAAAACCAATAGTGACATGATTTGTTTTTAATATATTGAAAACACAATAAACACAATAATTATGTACAGACTGATCGCATATTCGTACCAATTCTAAAATAATAATAATTATAATAATAATTATAATAATAATTATAATAATTAAACGAAATAATTATTCATCATATTAGTGAATGAATAAGTATAATAATAATAATAATTACAGTTATAACCATAGTAATAACAACATAGTAAACGAATTATTTAACCGCACAGCCGAAGCCCGTGTAATTATATTATATTGCAGGCGAAAATTAATCGACCTGGTGGTACGTTTCCCATCGCGATTATAAATCATAGTTATTATATAGGCAGTTTAAAAAAAGGCATCGGCCATCCGGTTCCGTGAGTCGCTTAAATCGACTTTACTGTTACCTAATATTTAATATAATGTATCTTAAAAGCGAAATTATGAGGGTCGTAATATATTATCATCATTATATCCATACAATATTTATATTATAATATTTATATGTATAATATATATGTATAATCGACTTAAATTTATTACATCATGATGTTTTCGTCTCGGCATGTCAACGGAAACGTTAGGGGGGTTAGTTTTTGTATAATATTTGTTTGTTTTCCTCCATATTAATTATCATTAAACTTGGTATCGTTTGTTTATTTTTTTTTGTTTTTGTTGTTAATGTTTCGGTATTTTATTTTGTTTTGTATCGTTCTATTTTTCCTAATGTTTAAATTAGTGGCTTTTATCACGATGATCAAGTATCACTACCAAATCCATTAAAATATCGTCATTAATAATAATTACAATCCTCGTTACATCGTCCCAATATAATAATTTCATCATTTCTGTAATGGACGTTGACCGTTTTATGTAACGTTGAGAATATTATTTCTATAATATAATTATAAATAAAAAATAATTTTCTAAAATAATAGTAAATGGGGGTAGGACGATTACATATTTGTTTATTCTCGTCATTATTATTATTTTCTTCTTTTCATTTAAAACCGAGTCATTGATTAGTCGGCAACATCCTAGCGCGTTGTACAATCAGATTGGAATATTCTCTTATAAATTCAACAAAAACATTGACAGAAAAAAAAAAAAAAACAAAGAAAAACGACGAATAAAGAAAACCCCGGAAATATTAAATGGACAAAATTGTAAAAAAAAAAGAAGAAGAAACAGCATTTATAATGCACATCACAATTTACCTAAGCCACGAATAAATAACGTTGAGTTTCGAAGGAATTCATCGACTACACGGATACGGGTTTGAGTGTTTAAAAAAACGAGGCTTGAATATCATAATATAGAAGAAAACAAGCTATTCCAAGTCACAGATAATATTTAATACGTTATACCGTAGCGATTCGCGAATCGTCGGTACTGATCACAAAATCCACCCCCTCAATTCATTTTCTTATAAGCCAACGAATCCATTACGGGGACAGAATTTTTTTTATTATACTCTATGAAAATAAAACAAAAAAAAAATCGCTCTCATACCCCACTGATAATGAGTATCATTTTTTCTTAGTGTAGTTGTTACACGTGGCTGTTGAAAGAAGAAGAACAAAAAAAAGTTCATACAAACTTTGTAAAATAAGCCGAATAACGACGAGGTTTGTTAAAATAAAAAAGGAAGAAGAAGAAGAACGTTCTAATCCTAGAGCTACAAAAAGCGATTCTTTTAAAAGTAGCGGTATACAAGCCGCGACACGATTAAGGAAAGCTTCTCAATTTGATAAACACTATAACGACGAGCTTGTTGGCAGACGAACACTGCACTGTTTTTTTTCTTGCATTTTTCACATACTAGATTGTTCAGAGCCATCTTTGGAAGCGTTTATGAGATTGCAAAAGAGTAAAGTTTTCAAGATTCTATAAACGACTACGATTTATTTTTTCGCCGATACCGTTCCGCTTCGTTTCGTTTCATTTCAAGGCTCTCCTTTAGCAGTGAATCTGAAATATTTGACAAGGTGGACGCCGATTTTTCAAATAATATTCTTCAAGGCTCGAGTAGATTTGAGTCTCAAACCCTAACGTCCACTTTCTGATGCGAACTGATCGTCGGATCATCGTGAAAATTGTAAATCTTCGTATAGTTTGATAGTTTCCGTAGTTTTGTCTCTTTTTTTTTATTAAACTGAAAAAATAATCTCTCCTGAAGTTCATTCCAGCGGTATGGCAGATCGGTGACGTTGACATACTATACATTTTGTAATTACTGTACCAATGCCAATCGTATAACGCACTTGACGGTCGATGTTTGAAAAACTTCAACAATCCAACTGTCAATTGCAAGAGATGACGAAGGATCAAAGTTTGTTTCATATCGACGCCTCGTCAAAAGTTTATAATGATATATATCCGGTTATAACCATTCGATCTCGTTAAAACTGCAGCGAATAATGCGTGTAGATACTATCAGTCAAATTTATCGATAGAAGATCATCTTCTCACCTCCGATGTTATACGTTGTGATTTAAAACAACGTCCACAAGGAGGTTGAACTGCGACCAGATTATTTTTATTCGTTTAATTATTTATTTCTTTTCTTTTCTTTTTTCTTTGTTTCAAATCCAGAAAACAAAACGACACGGCAAACCATGGGATCGAAGATTGTTCTCCCCCTCTTAATGCATGGCCCAGCCTATGGTGTAGTTACGAGAAGCCCTCCCTGTGCGGCGTAAACGGTCTGAGAAAGAGAAAAAAAGATAGAAAAAAAAAGTAATAATATTAAAATCTGAACATTAAACAATGGTAAGAAAACAATGAAAGAAATGAACAAATTTAAAAAAAAATTATATACACATGTATGTATGTATATTGGGGGTGGACCTTATTTAGTGTATTTTTGAATTTCTATGCTCCCAGAGGCTCAAATGGTTCGAAATAAATTTTGAAAAAATCTACTCCAAGTTTCAGGCCTCTATCTCAATTTTAACCCGTGCCGCTTAATTTACAATTTTAGATATTATAATACTGAAGTTACAACTAGATATTTTAAAAAAAAATTTTATCATGGCTGAAATAATTGTTCGAAAAATTTGAAACTTGGCAGACTTTTTACTGATTATAGTAGTTATCCTCCAGAATTTTCACAGATTTTTAGCGATTATAAATTTTAGTTTGCAACTGGATGAAAAAAAAACAAAATCATTTAATAAAAAATAGAAAACATTCATTCAACAGCTGAAAATCTGTAAAAATTCTGGAAGATAAATACTGTTATAAGGAAAAAGTCTGTCAAGTATAAAATTTGTCGAACAATTATTTCAGCCGTGATAAAAAATTGTAATAAAAATATCTAGTATAACTGAAACTTTAGTATTATAATATCTAAAAATCTAAATTAAGCGACACAGGTTAAAATTAAGATAGAGACTTGGGGTAGATTTTTTTAAATTTATTTCGAACCATTTGAACCTCTGGGAGCATAGAAATTCAAGAATACCTTAAATATGGACCACCTTAATGTATTCATGATGAAACATAAAATGAAAACACGCATCGAGGTATGAAATGTGAAACATGAAATTACGATGGATGTTAGACGCGTTAATATATTTTTAAAAAAAGTATATATTATTGTTTGTGATTTTTGGTCCGGATATTATTAATATCAAATTACGGCACACGGTAGATTGTATGGTCTGCGAAACATCTTGATTTGAATGAACAAGGCTCTAAGATGGCATAACAAAATTCGGTGGGTGATTCAATTCGCAAAATGCAACCGGAGTGCGATGTTGATTAACGCCTTTCTGAACACATGAAATATACTGACTTCAAATTGTATGTACGTATGTGTACACCGTGTAACGTAAAACGAACCAACGATTCCGTCATTATAAATTACGAATCATTTCCATATGAATCCAACAATATTACAAAAGATGCAGGGCCTTTGAAAATATTAATTTGATTTATAAAAATAATGGGTATAACACATATATTATTCACAGATGACGATCATTTTTAGATACTGATTTCTCTACATCAATTTTCAATCGTTATTTTTTTTTGTCCCTTTTTTTGTGACGTCCTGGTTATGGAAAACACTTATCACACCGCTGTATAGGTATATACTAAAAGTTTTCCTATCCAAAAAATTCGATGTTACAATAACTGTCTGAACACCCTGTTATCCAAAAGAACTTATTTCTCTCTTCAAGCATGGCAATAAAAATGTAGCAAAGCTGCGGGAAACTGACGTTGATCTAATGGCTGCATATCGATCGATATTTTTCTTTTTTCCGAAAGAAAACTAATGATATTAAGAAACAGAAGAGCATCTGCATAAGTTGCAGATACGCAATGTATAGGTACGTGCAGAATGTAGAATACAACGTTCGAGATATGATAATTATTATTATTATTATCCAACGATCCTGTAGCGTATCACAACAGGAGAGCCGTTGTAATTATCCGCAAAGTAAAGACCATATTATCCAACAAAGGGTAAACATAATATGCAACGAAGTGGTTGTAAACCCTAACTATGGCCTGTCATAACAGCGCATTGCCACGTCCTGGTTCACGCGGGCCTCTCCTGCAGAGTTGAGGAGAACACGACACGACATTAGCTGCGAAACTATCAAATCTTCTTCGCCACCTCCACCCCCAGCACCCATCGCCCGATCGAAAAATGTAACTTATTTTTGGAAATATGTATCACAATCACATCCCGATTATTCTCTGGTACGCCTTGGATTTCAGTTACATAATGTGGTAATTGTTTGACTAATTTAAAGTAAATATATAAGTGTGTATATTGTTTATTTATTTTATTTTTTTTCCAAGAATTATTCGCTCATTAATGGCAAATATTTAGAAAAGTTTTCCGACAAAGTCTGATTGACTTGAGATACAATTACTTATTATATTCAGCCTTGCATGTATAACGCAGTTTGTTGTTGTTGTTATTATTGTTATTGTTGTTGTTATTGTTGGTATTGTTGTTGTTGTTATTATTATTATTCTTATTACTATTATTATTATTATTATTATTATTATTATTATTATTATTATTATTACTATTATTATACTAAAGCCATGTGAACTCTGCGAACTCTACTCTATTCAGAAATTCTTGGACGTTATAATAACATGGAATATTTCACGAGCTATGTTAAAATACCTATACAATAATGCATGAACAACTATCTAGGTAATATTATTGTAGCCCTTAGAAGTTTCATGGCGTACCCAAGAGTCCACGTTAAATCTAGTGGATATGCTCCGATTCAAGTTACGTACAAGTTTACCGTGGCAGAATGGATTGGAAAAGTTTTCATCGAAACAGTACCAGGTTATAGGGTATACGTACTATGTTTTACGTGGTACAGGTTATATACTATGAATATACACAGTATATGAACGCTATATACATAGAATCACAGAAATTGCGAATGAAATCATTATTATTTGCGAACCCCGAGCGATTTAGTATAGGATGTGAAGGTCTCAGTATGAGTATATGCATGAAGATTAGAAGGATAGTCTTAATTGGAAGAGATTTCTCTAATTTCCACCCGAAAGAGTATAACTTGGATTGTGTGCAACGTGGGATACCACCGAGTATTTTATAAACCGGAAGCTGAAGACGAAGCTTCTAATTTTGCAGGATCCACGCTCCTGTAGCGAAATATAAGAGACATAATCAGATACCGATCCTACACTTGATTTCACGTTCCAATGAATTTTCAATTTCTACAAGAGATCGAAGGTCACGTGACTGAATACGAATCGCTTCATTTGCCGTTTGCTAACTTTTGGAGAGCTATCGAACAGAAGGAGCACAAACCCGTAACCCCTGGGGGATAAATTTCCGGTTTATACTAACGTATATTTTTGCACTCGACTATATCAGACAGAAAAATCCTTTCGCACTGAAACGTTCGCTTACATTTATTCCAATCAACGGTTGGTATTTTGTACAGCCAATAATCTTCTCCTAGGATGGGGCGGATACCTACAAAGCGAATCGAATGGAATTAAATATCGACAGGCGAAAGAAAATAAAAAAAACCATTCACCGCGTATTTGGTAAAAATATCAGGGAACTTCATCATTTTATTACGACTTCTCTTTTATCGAACAAAAACCGCGACAAAAATCTTTTCACTAAATAGGGTAGGGTCATGATACTTTTTGAGTTGATTGTTTCGTTGAGAAAAACAAAGACAAAAAAGAATAATGATAATACTAAATATTATGCGAATATTTAGGAGGTGTGTACTTTTATGATTGACTGATAAGATTACGACAAAAAAAAAAACATATTATAGCAAACCTTTAAACAAAGCCGCAATTCCCTGACGCGCAATAAAAACAGTAACGCCTTCTCCTGCGCGGATAATTGCTTCCAATATCGTATAGAATAACTAAAACGTAAGCGGTTGTAAAATCGCACGTAGCATCCGATAAATAGATCCGATAAAGAGGTGAAATATGAACGTTGTTACTTAACGTTAAAATTAAACTTAAACTTTCGCTCGAATCTGTGCAGGCGTATCTGATGCATATTTCCAAGATAGCTTCTATAGGGTATAACCGTGCGGTCAGATTAACTCTCGCGTGTATTTAAGTACTGGAAGGTAAGCATTAACTTGTTTGATTATAATTTTTTTTTTTTTATTCATTGAAGTTTTTCTCTTTCTATTTTTGCTTCACCCTGCAAGATCGCGTGGCCGCCGATGCCAGACGGTTGAAAGACGGTAATAATGAACCTGATGTACCTACAGGGTGTTCAAGTATCGGTAAAATATAAAAATAACATCTGCAACGGCTATAGAAACTTATGAAAATTTAAAAAGCGTTGCTAGCGGAAAAAAAAAATTAATTAGCAACCTCGCAAGTCTGTAATATGGACTCGTTATCCAGGTTGAAGATTCATTTTCTTCAAGTAATTTACAATGAGTTTTTTAAGAACGACATAAGAATTCGATCCATCATTTCATAAGAGATCAATTTTTTGTGGTTTGATGCGAAAAATCCAAATATTTATAACAGGGATTCAGTCACAACTATTTACATGAGCCTGCTTGATTATCTACAAGTGAAAACAACGTATAGCATTTATAATTAGTAATATTAGTAACAATTAAATGATGCATTTGGTGAATAACAAAATCTGCAAGAATGGTATTGTTATATTGTAAATTAAACAGTCGATCGGATAGAATAGATATTATTCTATTGAGAGGTAACTTGAGCGAAAAGATACCTGCAGATTTAGAAATCAAAATTCAAGGTTGGTAAGTGAAAAGCTCCGGATGAATAATGCAGAAAATGTATTCAGCGTGAAAAAGAAATACGAGTAGAAACGCAAGTACTACCTACAGGTAGTTTTTGTCAGTTACGGTAAAAATACGTGGAACGTGCACAAAATACATACGTTTTCAAATTTTGACGAATGATGGGAGATATATTTCAAACAAAAAAAAAATTCGTTTTTTTTTCAAAGGCCCTTCGTTTAGGTCATTGACTCGGTCATTGGGTGAAAAGTTCCAACATTCTGTGATGATGGGTGAAAAAAAATCTTTGAATAAAACAAAAATGAAATGAAATGAAATAAAATGGAATGAAATGGAATGAAATTGAGATGAATGTGTTTTACAATTCGTATTGATAAAAAGCGTTCTCTACCTTGTTCATTGTATCGAGTTCGTCTATATTATTCGACATACATTTATTTTTTTATGCAAATTTTTTTTTTTTTTTTCAAGCAAACAAAAACAAAATTACTCTCCAGACGTATACTGTTCACTCACTCAAGAATCACGAGCCATAGTAGTTTCTTTTTAACAAGATAGATCCGCTCGAGAAATTGGCAACTATGATCTTCGTTTCCAAGTCGACATTTTCTATCGCTTCGAAAGCGTGCCGGCGCCACGTAGAAGAGTTAATTAAATGAGGATACATATTGACTTTGGATCAAGTTTACTGAGGCAACGTTACCTTACTTTATTAATTAAAGGTCTTTCGTTTTGCTTGTGATTCGACGTACTGCATGAAAATGAGATCGTCGAGGAAATGGACGATCAATGTTTAGAAAAGTGTAGCAGACATTAAATTGTGTATTAGTTATAGATACGAAAAAAGAGTATTGGATGTACAATACCTAGGCGAACGCCTCATCGCACTAGGATGTCGCTGCCCCAACCCGGGACTGCCGTACTGCAACAAACACCCACCCCCCACGTTATCATCTGCATTCATCTCGCAAAATAATAATTCGATACAAATATTAATCTACCACATGCTTTAACCAAAATACAATATCGCGTGTTCGTTCGTTATCTTCTCTTCCTTTCCTTCTCTCTTCCTCTCTTTCGTGCTCTGTGCATTTCCCAATTCAGATATAGATCCAGTAGAAATGAAAAATTATTTCATTCCATTCCAACACGCGCAAGTATCAAATGAGTCTTCTAAGATATGTATGTATTCGAATTTTTTAGAACGAACAAATTACACCCGACGAAACGTATAGGTCCATCCAAAAATTAATCAATCTCAACTAAAAAAAAACACGGCGCAAGTCTCGTTACGAATGTTAATCATTTCCAACGCGTCTTCATATTTTTACCATCTATTCACCCCAACTTCAAGGTTTCGTTGAATATTAAAAACCCGGTAAAAGCTACTTTATTAACTATTCAGAATATGCCATTCCATTAGCGTAATATCAATATAATTACAGAATAACAAAGTACGAAGGACGTTAGATTGTTTCCTGTCAAAGCAACATTAGAATTAGGGCTTAGAAGTTGATTAAGTAGAAAAAAATTAAGGGTAGAAGTTGTTGTTGCTGTTCGTGGATCAACACTGAAGAAAATTTGAGGTCCGGGGCACTAATCAGCCATCGCAGCTGTCCAAATATAAAAACTTTCAATCAAACCAATCTCTCCCGTCCTAATTCACTGAAGTGGTGGGGTTTTTCTATGATTTTGCACCCCTCTATTCTTCACAGAGCACGATCGTGGAGAGCGAATAATTAACGTGCTGTATAATGGGATGCAGTAAATTGAATAATGTGTAATTCGATGCTTTTGCTGTTAGTAAGTAAACGAATAGAAAAATAAAATCAAAACTAGAATCCTCGTTAGTAATTTAATTATATTATAGTTGTAGGGTGTAAAACTTTGTGTAACTGATTCGGCTTGCGGTCATCAATTCATACCAAATGAAACAGTTTTTCGTCATTGTGAAACAATATTTCTACTGAAAATCAACAAGAATTTCAGTTACAGTCCCAAACTCTACAACATGTATCGAACATGACTTCCACTAGCTCACCATTGATTAAGAGAAAAAAAAAGGGCTACATAAATTAAAATTTTTGTCAACTCGCCAAAAGCTAGAATGTGTAAAAGATGAAATGTTGCAATTCGAGGGAAACCGTGGAAGGCATGTTATACAGATAAATATTAGGGCAGACAATTAATTTGTTATTATGAACAACACTCTGAAACAGCAAATACATTTTTGTTATTTAATTTCACACGACATGTGGCACATTAAACGCATAGCTGCATTAGATTACGTTCGGTAGATGTAACCGCTGGCGAAAAAATATGCTTGTGAAATTGTCCTGTAATCACATTTTACAATAAATATAACAAATATTTACATACTGTCCTTGCCCCACCAAGTCTTATAAAATAAATAACTAAACCAAATAACATTATTCATTACACTCATATACCGGATTAAAAAGCGGAAATATTACATTCAAATTGGGCTACATTGCCAGAAATTTGAAACAAAAAAGAACTTCGGACTACAAATTTTCAGTTCCCTCATTTTGACCATATCTGAAATATCATCTTCAGCCGCAGTAAAGTAGGTTTAGGAAATCTCATTTTTACGGTAATAATTTGGCCTTAATCTTTCGATAATATCTGCAAGGAAACCACTCGCAATTAGCTGAAGATTTGTAATTTTTATGGGAAATTTTTTTTTACCTCGTAAAGATTAACTGGATGATTTAATCCGAGGAAATCGGGAAAGAAACTGCCACTCGACTAAAGCCCATCCTCATATCTTCCTTTTGATCTCCAAAAGCGCACTCGCTTTGCTCGCTCTGTATATACGGATATGTATGTAGTACTAATCTTGTACCCGATATCTACTATTATTACACCTGCATAAATACCCTGGTAACCCCCATGACGTTGTCAAATTGGGTAGGCAGCTGATGTAAATGTCAGAGCGTCTCTAACCGCGATCCCAGCTTAGCATGTAAATCCGCACTCACGACTTAATCAGGAGACACGTAGCTGGTCGACTGTACAACGTTAAGTTTAAAGACCAGGGTTATAGAGAGATGCGATTGCATAAACCATAAATCCTACCCCGTTAAGCATCCACACCTACATTATTTATGAATATACATACAGATTGCAGAGAAGGTGCAGGACGAACTAATGTGGTATTTACTTTACGTATGCATCACGAACAGTTCGATATAACTCTATAAGTGCACTGCATCGCAGACAGGGGATTGCCCTTTGCCTAATACTGAATTGCTGACATTACCATCGTCATCAGAGAACTAACCCATCGTTAATTTTGTTTTAACTCTATTTTGACATCTGATCATTTTCTTTACTGCAACCAAGTTTTTCACGACTATAGGATTTATGTTTGTTGTAAGTTGTAAGTATTCAATTTTTGTGAGAAGGCGACTGTCATTTTCACGTTCAATTACAATGAGAGTCAGCACCTGCAGCTATGGGTCTACATCTTATGACGTGAAATTTGTGTAAATCAGGTACCAATCTTGTGAAATACCAGATGCTATGCTTACTTTTATCCGAACAAACTTATAAGGTACGCTACAAAGAAATGCGCATAGATGGTTGATACGAATTTACTCTATCAAAAAAAAAAAAGGAATCACCTATCGTGTTGCGTATTCCTAGTCCGTTATAGTTCTATCTCTATCGCTATTTCTAGAAACTTATTTTTCTAAGCAATGTTAGCCAAGCAGCGCGTTAATGATTCCCAAATCGTTGGGCACACTTTCGGACTACATAATACCACGCCGAGATGTAGCTACCTTTACTGAATTAGATCAGGTTTCCTGTGATTCATGTTAAAGAATCTGAACTGTAGCCGCAGCTCAAGGTCTTTCCGTACTGTAGGAAGAGAATTGTGTGTCATAAATATAGAAACTTTGTATACAGGTATAATTGGTATGGTATGAATATGAATTAGGTACACGTCAGGTTGGTTTGACAAAAGCCGAAGCTGCTTCAGGTTGATTTTTCATTAGACTAAAGAATCAAGTTGTGAATCACATCAGCAATCGCTGCACTTGCGTCTCAAAGTTCAAAGTGACCTAAAAATATATTGAACAAGGAAAAATGGGCTAAATATCAAATTAAACATAGCCACCAAAACTTCTCTACCGCTAGTGTTATTCAATTACACAGTAGCAAGGCAACCCAAAGAAAAAAGAGTTGCATAGCCAAAACATGAAAAGAAAAAAATGCTTACTTCTGGCAATGGCCACATTATTATCTTAAATACCGTGAGAAAAAATTATGTCAGCAGATTCGATTCGTGAGCTTCGATAATGAGTCAATTGTTCTAAGCAGTGAAATGGGTAGTGATATGGCTGAAAATTTGAAAAGTGTAAGTGAAATCTTTGCCCGATATACGTATATTATGAAACTTCTGAAATAATAACCAGATGTTGGTTGTCTGACAGCCGCCTTGAAATGTCTTGGATAGTAATAGAGTTGGCAACAATCTCGTGTCTAGAGAAAAGTCTTTCCGTGTACCCCGCAGTATTGAGAATGGAGCACGTCGTTAATATTACGACGTGCTAAAAATTCTGCAACTGTTAAATGAATAGAGTTGCTTAAAATATTCTAGACAAAATTTTGTTGACCCGGGAGCTGGTACACATGTTATGTAAAATTAAAATTATTCAAAGTCATCGCTTATGACTATTTTCCTATCGAACGCAGAAACAAATTAACGAAGGAAAATAAAATTCCACTTCAGTAGGATGCCTATTGCATATCTTTCTAACATTTTTGGGTGAATAATAGAACTAAAGCACGATGCATGACATTTTCCACATTCAAGCAAATAAGATCAAATAAATTCTGACAGACCAATGGGCATTCTCGAAAAGGAAGTACATGGGTTCGTTATTCACGCACGAACAGTGTTTGATGTTTATGACATTCTCTGTTATATTGTCTTAGATGTAGTTGATTTAATTCTTGCACCAATGGTGGCGGTTTGGTGTAAGAAAGAAAATGTTAATTATCCAACACATAGCAAGAGGACATTCTAAATGTCTTACTCAATGCGCTATGCAAGCGCTATGTTCGTTTTTTAAGAGCATCATCTGGGAGAACGGAGAAGTTCCCAGCACCTGCTCCAATTGCTACAGTCTTAGCACGTTCCAGAGGATCGGCTCGACGAACTACCCACATAAATATGCCAATTACATTATTTCGATCACAACTCGATAAAAGAGGATCTCATCTAGTTTTTCGACCAAGTAAGGGGTGCAGACTTATAATACTCAGGGATGAAACTATTCAATCGAGAAAAAATTAAAGTGATTATGGCATAACATGATGGTTCAGGAGACTGGTGGGTTTAAATATAAAAATCATAATAATAAGCATGAGCATGAAACACAGAATCAATTACAACAATCTGACATAATAATCTCGAAGAGAAATACCACTGGAAATGTCAAGGTATCCTGAATGTGGCATACTTTCAACTGAGGATGGAAGTTCTAAAGCGTTTTTACATAAGCAAATGAATATCAAAATGATAGCTCTACGTCTCCTCTACACATATTGAAGCACGTTCATTATAGCGACATCAAATAAAATAAACCAAATAAAATAAAATAGCATACCGAATTAAACTATACTATTCTTCCCTTATGTGCTTTGCTGAAATTAGAAAACATATAATCTGAATATGTGTATCATGAATGCATTATGGTGATCATGAAGGTACCGAATACTAAATATTACGGTTTTTAGACCGATGAAAGCTATCTTGTAAAAAATAAGTCTTGCCTTTGCCTGGATTGTGTTCAAAAATCCAATCTTTCATTTAACTAATAATTGATCAGGTAACATTCACTCAGGATTATGAAAAACCCACTCCAACATGAACATTCAACACAATGGTTTGACTCTCATTTGTGCAGTCGTGGAATGTTACACAAATAGGGCTAACTCACTATACAAATACTAAAGACGTTTTGCATTGCTGTATGAACAGGGTCACTTCAGGGACTTATAAATACCTCCATGACGATGACTACAGAAAAAATGAATAAAAATTGCAGGATGATTGGATGATGAATGGCTACTAATGCGACTACTTGTAACTGTCTATGAAGCGAACTAGAAGCATTTGGTGACATAGTCTCCGTAGTCTCTCATACAGTTGCATCCATCTGAGTGAAAAAATTGATCATAAATAACAAATAAAGCTCTTCTGAAGCCAGCAAAATTAAAGTAAAACTGAAAAATTCGGCGACTGCCATAACGTCATCAATTCGGTATTATACTATATCTAGCACTGCTGGATCTTCGCCAAATTCATCATTGACATCTATTCAACGATTCGTTGAGTGAATACTTCGCTGCAAATAAAACAAACAAGTAGAAAAATTATTTTGATTTCTGACCATCCGGACTGCATTCATCGAGGCTGATTGCTACCTAGAAAATAAATCTCGTTTACAGAAACATGTATATTTCTGGTAGCGTCCATTGTGCCACAATCAAGGAGCTAGAACCTACTAATTGTGTAGAATAATTTGAAATTCATGGGTCAAAAGTAATTTGTACAGCAGCGTTGTTGCAATGATAGTGGTCCCGTCGCTTCATAACTGGTACTCATGGTTTAACTTATTGTAATGGCGAATATATAGTAAAACTGAAAAAAGAATATATTCAATGCGACTATAAAATAGTGATTTTAGAATCACCCTGTAACAAGAGATGCATACAAGGCAAAATATGAGATCTTAGGCTCCTATAAACATAATACGTACTCTTACATCAGTACCAAAGATTATAATACTATTTACCCTGATCGATAATTCGCCTCGCACGCATAAACATTTTAGTGGTAAAATGATGGCACTTATATCATTAAATGGTTTGCTAAAACGTATGCTACTCACTCCTGTCAATGTTACGCTGTAGGTGAGCAGCTACTCTGTGCCTGGCATCATTAAATTCGAGGTGAAGCCCAAGCCGGAGTAGCGTTGGGTTTTGCTCAACCAGTTGCGTGATTTCCATTTCGATTTTATTTCCCAGAACCTGCGACCTCTGTAATCATGAAACAAAAAGCACAGGCTGTTGACTACCAAGTAATGGAGATTCAATAATTGAGAATTCCAAGCAGATTATCCAGACTTAACTGTGGCATTGTACAAATTTTTCGAAATAGTCTATTCACTCATTTTCACAAGTATTTACCTGGTTTGAGCATCTAAACTCCTCGATGGATTTTGTTTTGAGAAGTGCCTTGATAAGCCTTACTATCACAGATGGGCTAATGAAATTTGTTTCAACACTAAAACGAAAAAAATATTACGCGTTAATTATGCTTCGCAATGTGCAAACCTATTAAAGTAAAAGTTGAAGAATTTGTTTCTGAATCGATAAAGCCAATCATGTGATTATATTTTGAGCAATACTTACTTGAGTACTCTGACGGTTGAATTTTTTTCAATGACATCAGCTAATCTGAGTGCAGTCTTGTCTGTGAGCCCAACGTTTGTCAAACTCAATGCTTCGAGGTGTGTGTTGATCTCCAATGCTTCGAATAACTGGATGAATTTTTCATCAGAGATATTCTACAAGCAGAAAGTGAACAAGACAAAATTAGTTCACGAATTAATAGAAAAACAAAGGTATCAACGATTGAATAAAAAACGTGCTTGACTTCAAGGGAAAGGTACGAGCAAAATAGTTTCGACTTACTTTAATATTATTCCAATTCAAATCAATCAATTTGTGATCATCGTCGTGAACTTGTTTGATGGTCTCGTCAACGTCTGTATTATTTGGAGGTTCCATGGGAAATACTTTAGGTTGGCTTGCCTTTGTTATACCGTCCCAACCCAAGCCAACAGGTTGGCCAGAATTCAATAATGAGGCATGATACTGATCCTGATTCATCATTGAGTGAAAACCAAGGATAGCTGCAATCAGAAAGACCCTTAACTTCGGACAAACCCTCGTTTGTATGATATGTGCAAAGACTAATCAAAATAAACTCTCGGAGCATAGATTTTCTATTTTATCCTGCAAGCTTGTGTTGACAAAATACTCAATTGAATGATTACTTACCGGCAAGGTCAATAATCTCTTCCTGCGATGCAGCTGAAAGGGCTTGTTCATATTCATCTCCCAGGTCTATCGCAATCTGTTCGTCAGCTTCTTTTTCTTTTTGATTATCTTGTGGTGGCGGAATCCACTGTAGAAAATAAAAAAATGAAAATAAGTACTCGAAAGATTTGAGACAAGTGACTGAAGCTTTTGACTTAGAATATTTGTTTTCACACGTCTGGGTAATCAGAAAAACCGTGACAATAAAATAGAATTTACTTTTTTCCCACGAACAGTTCCAGGTACGTAAGGCTTCAACTCTGGGATATCAGGTGTCTCTAAAGCCTGTTTGTTGATGTGGTCGATGAGCTTCTTGCGATTCAGTGGGCCAGTTGGATCTTTATCACATTCATAACTGCAGCGCTGCGATGGAGGCATGAAACTATCCTACAAGAATAACACACATTAATACATTAATTATTCACTTCCTATCAATTAATTAGAAGTGCTGGTAATTTGGACTTCAAAGCACTTCACCCAGCTGATCTGTTGACAATGTTCAAAAATCATTAATAACGCGGCCCATATTGTGCATATAAGTATCAGGGTATTAATTCAAGACCAATTTTGAACCAATCTAACAATTGCAAGATTACAGATTGGCTATAACTTTACATGATCGATGAAGGCATCAAATCTTCTCAGCATTAATCATATATGTGATACTTACATCTGGATCTACTTCCTTGGCGAGGATATTGATTTCCTCAGGGGAAAGCTGTGCTAGCAGATCGTCCACGTCTACATCATCGTACTCGCTCAGGTCTTTGCCGTACAGCTTGGCTGCCGTCGTCATGGTGGTTGTTTTTGTTGACGCAGACGTCTGTAATGAGACAATTTTATTCATTAGTTTATTTCAACGCTGTTGAAAACGGTTACAAAACCTATGGTCAGTACTAGTACTCAAAATATTCCTGGTTAATAGATTTAATGTTGAACACGGTTATCTATCATAAAACTGTATTATAATCCTCACAACTCTCTTCAGGCCGAACATCTCGAATACAGCGATATACTTCTATTCTTGTTGTCTCCAGCACTTCTAAATAATCCGGATGTAACGTCAAATTATATCAACGTTAGAAAGTGGTGATTATGTTGAAGATGTAAATTAAATAGGACAAAGTAAAAGTATTTCCATATCAACGTTCTCTAACTCGTGATTTTTATAATAGATGATTTATATTCGGAACGACAGTGCATCGTCTTCCAAATAAAAAACAGATTTTTTGGTTAAAATACTCGGTGGTTTGATTATTGACGTTTGTCCGATTCCGTCGCGGAACTGACTGACCGATATTGAGTGATTGGTAATTAAATTCGGCACGTTTCCAAACCGGGCAATACCCTTCGACCTTAATAATGCGAAGACCGCAACCTATTGATTTCCATTGACAATTCGTCTGCCAAAAAGGTAACAAAATGATGAGTTACGTTCGCATATATGACGGATCGGAGCACCGAGCCAATTTCGCCGATGTAAAGTCAAATAATCGTGCGCGGCCTGTTATTGCGGTATAAAATAATTCTACGTACGTTCGTCGAGGCCGAATCTGTTAGAATCGGTCAGAAATAATAACCTCACCCACTTTTTAGCACACACGCTCGCTTTGTGATTGCACACACAACACGGCACACACTACTTGACTACTCACTAAACAGAGTCCAACTTGAGCGATTACGGCAGCGCCCTTTGATGCCTATACTCGGTTCACGCGAAGAACTTTTCATTTACCTGAACTGCGGTCGACGATAGAAGGACAAATTTTCTCGTTAAACCTGCGAGTATATCTTGCGACTAATCTTTCTGTGTTTTACGATAGAAAACAATATCTAAACTAATTCCTGTAGACTTGTAATCTAATCATAGCCGTACAACCGAGCAATGGCAGTATCAATTTTCGATTATACCTCCCTGGAACACACAACACAATATATGTACAGTGAGTCGACTATAGCTAGGCCACGGGATAGTAGGTAGGTGGGCATTGCTCATGTTGCTCGTCCCACGATGAAGGTTTTCATCGCGCATCCTGTTCTGCGCAAATATTGACTACTACCGGCTCCTCGAGCATTCTGCCGCTTGTTATTACAAAATGCTAAACGTAATGGACAAATTACGATACGCGACGAAGACATGTAATTTAATGGTAACTCTGCTGCAGTTTTCACAGTTTAGAAAAAGACAGATTTGTCATTCACTATTTGCGATGTTCATGGGTTTCAATTACCAAAATTACCAGATTTCATGACCAGTTTTCATTATGCAACGAAGCTCGGGAACTTACGTAATAATTAACGAAGAGGAAGTTATCTATTTATTTTTAACATTGATTAGAATACGATAACATCACGCGCCAACGATTTGTAATCAGCACAATCGCGAGAATACTTTCTCCAAAAACGATGTACAATATGAATTTTGAAATTTCCAACCAGTAAACCCATAGCCTGCCTGACACAGGGACTTGTAAGTGGAGTTACCAGATAAATGTACTTTCTATCATTCAATTAATCCAATTTCAAGATCTATTATAGAAATATCAGCGATGCGTAACCAAACGCTACCAATAGGCGTATCGTGACTTGTCATAGATTTGACAGCAGGTAGCTGCAGATTTATGAAGCGCGCGTGTGCTCGAACCTGATCTTCTATTTTTGAATAAATCTCTGACGTTCACACATCCGCACATCTAAATCCTACAGCTGTTTGAGATGGATTGAAACGTTGTTTTTTTCAATATTTTACATAGAACACAGTCATATACAACGATCGTGATGAATGCAATTATAATATGATTAAGGCGTGGGGCCGGCTATAAAAATTCTCATATACTATATCACGTAGCGAGCAACTTTAAAATGATATGAACACAACGATAAATCAACCGTGTCTTGTGTGTGATTCCATTTTCGGAAAAATCCAATCTTCGATCACGATCGTTTATTGATATCGATACGGCCTTCATGGCGGATGATTGATAAACGCTCTAATTAACAGATAAGAGCAATCGATCGCAATCGCGATATCTTTTACAATAATTTCTCGTAGATTATTGTAAAAGTAGCTAAATAAAATTGAATACATCAATATGACATATACAGTTCGAAAAAATTTAACTTTATCATAATTGCGTATGTACGAGTGAAAGACCATTTAAAAAAACATATGCAAATAGATCTTTTCCAAGAAATATCAGATCACTAATGGCACGATCAAAACGTTTACCGCAATCTAAACTCGGGTATATTTTATCACCATATAGGCAAAATAAAAATATAGGCACGGTGTATTGTCCATCACGCCACATAGAGACATTTGGTGAACGATAAACTGGAACAGACTTACGCTCGTATATTATATAGCTGTAAGTATAATATACGGAAAAAGACATCCGCAGAACAATAAACAAAAACAATGAAGCGTCATTTATACTCAACATTTTCCAAACCACGTAACAATATTATACGATCGCTGCAATTCGTGAAAATGTTAAAGCTCAAATAAAAAACTAGAATGCCCAATGCCCATATAAGGATAATATTTCTCAAGGTCGCATTCACGACCTATAACCAGATCAAGGGACCTTATGAGTCATAAATCTTTGCTGTGGCATATGTAACGTGTACTGATTCGTAAAAATCCTCTTACGGGGATCCCCCGCGCTTTTTTTCTGCATCCCCCACGTTTCGCGGATAGGATGATTTTGGACGGTTTTCCGACGGTTAGGGCGGTTTTGTTGGTTCTCGATGTAGTGGCAGTGGCGGCAGCTACGGCGGTGGCGGCGACAGGACCGAGAATAGATCGCGCCTCCTCGGAGGCTGGCTGGCTGGCACCCTCCCAACGGTCTATACTTGGACATCCCCGTGCTTCGATTATTTATAGTCCACGGTACCGCGGCCACTAGCCTTCCCGCGAACCAACTTGCCCGTACAAACGACGAAACGTTGCCCGTGACCTACAGCATCACAAACGTCACATATATTGTACGCGTATGCAAATACGCATTTGCATCTATCCGGAAGAGTTCCCATACCGATCTTCCACGCCCCACATGCGAGAGAAGCTCGTCGTTCGTTGTGTGTGAAAGAAAAAAAAAAAAGAAAAGAAGAAATCTCATGTACAAATAAAAAATTACAATAGTTCATGCGTGCGTGAAACGCAGACCATTAATTGTCTGAAGATCATAGGCGAACCTTGCACACGTCTGACCAAGTTCAGGTCATTGCAATCTCATCAAGTTCTTTAGATTATCTAATTGAAAGTATCGAAGAATGAAACCTTACGTGGCTTTCAATATGTCACTTCTTATTATTTACGCGCATGATGTACCATTGTATAACTACTTTTCATTCTTCTCTCTTTCTGAAAAAAAAATTTGATTTTGTTAAACTCGTTCGATTGGAAAAGCCAAATTTTTTTTTTTTTTTTCATCAAATTTCTCTGGAATCGCGATATCACTTTTAGTCACAGATGGTTAAAATTTTGACGCGTAACACGCGACACGTGTTTCAGAAATCATCGTCAGTTCTTGAAGGGGATAACTCACACACGATGTGCCAAAGACTTGTAGTGACAAGAAAACGAAAGCGGTAAAATTGTTCGACGTAAGTCTAAAACGTTTAGAATATCATTTAACACAGATGAAATGGAGAAAATTCCTACTGCAGCATCAGCAGCAATAACGTTTGTGACTCAGGATACACGGAAGAAACTTCTCTTTTTTTTTATCCCCCCAACATCAAAGACGATCTCACATATATTTAGATTTGCCTCACTCATTTTTAACCGAGTTTTCTTTCTCACGTTTTGCGTTTTTGCCTTTTTAGTTTAACATCGCAACGTATAGTAATATAGCTGTGAAGGAACCACAGCTGCTCAGCTTGTATAAGATCCGTTATGAGGCGGCAGATTCCAAACAAAAAGAACTTCAGATATCTAGAAACGGCTGCACGATAAAAAGTCATCATTCATGAATGCTTGTTGTGTGCCCATATAAAAATGATCCCAGGATAGGTCGCGTAAATTAAAGAGCAAAAACACCTATTTCGCGCGAATACAAATTAGTTCTATTAATATATCAATGAACCATTACATTAATTATCGGCTTATACAATTAGTAGATATACACATATCGGATCAGATGTTACCAATCTATGTATTCCGAAGGTTTCAACTCTATTCAGTAGACGGAAACGTTGGGAAATCGACTACATTGACGACTCATTACACTATCTGTGAATAGTAAAAGGAACGGTAATAATTATAGTGCCTTAGGAGAGAATGGGTGATACATTTCTGTGTTCAGGTATAATCTGCGATCCTCATTGTGATTTGCTACAATTAAAACCGGTATAATGTGTTTCGATGACGGAGGAACAAACATCTTTGATTCGACTATAGTATCCAAGAAGTAGGCTGACAGTAGGTAGCGGACATACAGAAATGTCCCACATTTAATGAGAGGTTCGATTGTTCCTAAAACAATTTGTCATATCAAAAAATAGTTCTGGGCAAAATTTGCATAGAATAGTTTCAACAAGAACCTCACATGTTGAACTCATAGTTAGTTCAAGACTTTTCGAAAACCTATATCATCATTTGATCCGCCCTCGAAAAACCTGCAACTTTGGTTCGAAATATTTTTTGAAATGAGGACTATTTTTCCAAAGAAAAGAAGCCCTCATTTAAAATGGGATACCCTGTATCTATTATCGTGTCAATGTGCCCTGTGATCTCTCCTATCTGCATATTAGAAACTCGTACTGGCTGAGTATCTGCAGGCTATGTATTATCTTTAGTCAACGATGTCTTGTACGTACGAAAGCAGTGTAGCTATAGAATTTATGTATAGCCAACATGGTAAGGTACTACACTATCAGCATATAATGGGTCTATTTCACAATGTCTGATCTAACGGTCAGTGAGCAAAACACCAATGGCAGTGTAGCGAATACATATGTAATTATCATCCATGTCGTATATATACGCTGCACATGTCTGTTTATGTACAAAAGTGTTATATGGATTTTCTGGTCACATCTTATTTTGTCTGAAAAGTTTTTTGCTCATTGGAAGCAACGCATTTAGCTCGTCATTCGATGCACATTTTAAATAAAAGTTATTCTGCACGCCATTTGAATTCATCTATCGCTTGGCCGGCGCTAAGAATGAGTGCGAAAAGCACCTGTCAACAAATTCAACTCGTTAACTATTAGTGACCGGTACAAAAGCGGCGCCGGAATTTAGGTACAATGACGTGTCAAATGTCATCGAGCACGTTTCATCACTACAGACAATTCAGCTCCGTCGAATTTCTCACTCATCATCTTTTTTTATTCCAGTTTTGCACGGAGAAATTTCACAAATTCTAAAACAGGTCGGGGAAAACTCATGAGAATTCATGTACATCAATGTACGTATACGCATATGGAACGTAATAGCCAACCCGCAAAGTGAAATGAACAGATTCTGTAGCCTGACAAATGAATGTGATTTTTATCAACTATAGAAACCAACTTGAAGAGTCTTGTCTACGCAATGGCGTATTGTTGCTCTACCGATCTAATATGAAAAAAAGAAAGACATAGACACACAACGATGTTGTAGACGGCCACAATTTTTAAAGAAATCGTCACGCATCGAGAACGCATCTTATGTCCATGGTTAATATTTATTTGATTGTGCAATTTTTGCCGTACACGTATTCAAACAGCATCGAACAATCTGATCCTGCTACCAGCACATGCAAAGTCTAAGAATCTCGGTTCATTTAGCCACGAACACGCCTCGGAAAAAACTCTCGAGTCGTACGCTGAAGAGACATATTATAGCTTGACCTTTAGAGCCGACATCACTGCTGATCCTCCTTTCACTTTTCAACCGTGAAATAATAATAACTGTTATAGTGTATATTCATACCTAATCATGGGCAATTATTCACCACGTGGGCGCACGAACACGACCCGCTTCTAAAATGAGAAGTCGGTGTTCAGATCAAACCTATCAAATAAGTTACGGTAATAACAAATGACCATATGGTCAAAAAATGGCGTGTGGTTTTCTACGATAAATTCAGGTCAATCGGTCGCAAAGTGTACACGTAGTTTTCAATCATCGAAAAGATCGAGATCCCTGCAAAAAGAATCATTTCGTGAATCACGACTTGTTAGAAAAAAAAAAATTAAGAAAACTTCTTTGTTAGACAAAAATCGCTCTCTGTTCCGATATCATTTATGATGTGCTTGAAAGCCGCAAACGATGATGAGAACCGTAAAACGAATTGCATGGACATTGATTTTCTTCTAGATTGGCAATCATAAAATAACGTCGTCTGCGGTGCGTGTAATAACTTTATTTCCGCGAAGTTATATTATCGATCCCGTTATTTATCTTTGCATGTATGTACTACAAAGACACCTCCTTCGCCGCATGTGAAAACGGTAACACTTATAATTCCCACACCATTTCCTCGCTTCTCTGCACTTACTATCGACCGGATTTTGCTTCAGGCCTTGACAGGTTTCTTTGGGCCGCTCAGGGGTCCCTTTCAGGTGTTGCCGACCCCTTGACAGGTGGGTCAGGTGAGTCACGTGACGATTTTTATATTTCGATCCAGAAGGTTTGACCATAGAAAAATGGTGTATCGTATTCAATCTACGGTGTGGAACCTAATTTAATTATTAGATATGTGTAAGTTCATTTATTAATTTTTTTTATTGTTTCGTATAAAAATTTCTACGCAGATAACCCCACGGAAGAAAAGCTCTAGCGACGGGCATGTTTCAAACGTGCCTCGAAAACATAATTGGGGAAGAAATTATATAGTGCGATATTTTAATCTTTTCCTACAAACGGCCGCTGTATAAAATTACCATGTCAGTGCTACTTGCGGCGTTAATTAGTTAATTAAATTAAACCGAACTCCGATGTAAATTTTATCTCGAATTATTCAATTAGCTAGTCGTTAATGAAATTCACATGGAAAATTACTACAGAAATGAACGCTACGAGAACAATTTGAGAGAATATTCAATTCGACTATTGTACGAATACCGCACATGGTACTACATAAATGAAATTTCAACACTTTGCAAGGTACTCTTCAAAAACAGTAAAACGTCAAACATTTCCATAAATATCTTTGAACCGGCTGGGCGTTAACCCAGTTAGAGTGTATAACGTATTAAACCGCATAAGCCATTCTCACGCTGGCCCAGAGACGTCGGCTTCTATTTTCATTCAGAAATCACAACGCGGGAAACGAAATTAGGTTGATTACCATAAAGTCACCGTGTAGGGAACCGATTAGAATACACGGGCGTCACATGATATGCAGAATAGCGGAAGGTCAGTAATCGAATAAATTCAAAATTATACGATACAAACCTTATAAGATAATAAAAAGTCAAAAAATGAAAAAAAAAATCTTCCAACGAACTCCAAACCACCTTTTTAACACCATGCGTAATAAACTTCCCGTACAAATACGGACTGCATGTATAAGTTTATCGATTAGCACCGTTTATACAACAGCTCTTATTTTTCATAGGTCGTTGCACCATAATTTCACTACTGGTATCTATATACAACCCAGTATACCTTTAATTTCGGTCACCTTGCTTCGAGAAATTACCAAAATTACAAACTATATATTTAACTAAAACCAAAAAAGGCTGCCAGGATTCAGAGAAATAAAATCGTAATTCTCAGGTACTGCGAATCCGGGCACAAGTTTTTACGATGCGATTGATCGATAGCTATTTTTGTAAAATGTATATAGAATATGATGTGGAAATTCTTACCGAAAAATTATTATCCAATATGGTATACGTGCAATATCGACGAACTGTGCGACTCTACTGTAATCTTGAAGACACGAAACACAACTTCGAAGTTTGAAACCTTAAACTGAAATGCGAAGACCGAGCAATGCTACCCTGACAAACGAGCGGAACTGACCAAGAGGAAACCTCCGGAGTGAATGGCACTAAACAACAGACTTGTATTGTACTGGAAGCCGAGGGAAGTTGGAAAGAGGGAGAGAGAAATAGAAATAGAGGAAATAAGTGGCGAAGCGTGGCTCACGCACTAATGTAAGGTATACAACGATACCGATCCTACATCCCATGACATACGCCACACATGCAGAAGATAATGCGATGGACATACTATACACGCATGGTAATAACATAATATGAAAGCAACTTTTTACGACGCATCCCACGTTTCAAAGAATATCTTATCAGCGCGTATATAATACGAGTATACGTATACGTACCATGAAGAAATCACACAATATTCAAAAAAATGTAATCGGTAGAAGCAATTTTAAGAAGATTATTTTCGTTATACCATCGAAAGAGCGAGATTACTCAATTTTTTTTAAGTTTGACAATTTTAGCATAGATGCGATGGCACACGGTTATCCCTATATTATATGTCATATGAGAATTCGGTGATGAGGCTTCGCGTTTACGGATGAAGGTCGTTCGGGTCAATTAGGTCCTAGGCTTTAATGAAATTTGTGAGCGTATAAGTTTGAGAGAAGTGTCGCGGGTGATGACGTCATTGTAACGCGATGATATCACTTTCAACTAACGCCAACGATAACCATTGTATATGTACATAAATGTATCAAGTTTTGCAGAAGGAACCATCAATTAGTTTAACATCACAATTTGGCCGATTTTGGCAAAGAATCTCGCAAAGAATTGTTGAAAAAAAAGGAAAAAACCAAAATGATCAAGTATCAGGTATATAAGTAAAAAGCTTAAATCGTGCGAGATAAAATTTTTTTTTTTAAATATTACATTGCCGCCGCACATAGATGCAGCCGACAATGGGCGATAATTAAGGCAGATAAAATAAACTCGTTTATATTTACATAGATGTTTTCGTGCATCCATCACCCTCGCTGTACATTGCATATGGAAAGTTCATGAACCAACTTTAGGATGGAAAGTTTTATGAGATGTACGAAGGCGAGGTGGGCATAGTGCCAACGGGAGAGAGCATCATGGTACAAATTTTTTTCTTCCTTTTGAGGATATTAATGGCGTAGGCGTTAAAGGTGGTACGCTTTATACTTCTGAAACAAATCCCCCGCAATTATATGCATCTCGGAATAATTGCCTATGAAGTTTCTGGTTCAAGGTCCTTCTTTGGATGATTAGGTACAGCGGTGATTACAAGTTTTTAATAATCAAGCGCCATGATGATGTACGGTGCGGCACGTGCAGCGTTCACTCTTTTCCTAATTCTTTAGAAATCATCGCGAGTTCCAGTTCTCAGGAAAAAAGAAGTAAAGGTAAAAGGAAGTGAAAACGCGTTCAGCCGACTACTCAACGAAAGCGACCATATATAAATCTTACTACTTTTCTAACAAAGTATTCGTTATGGCTTATGAACTTTTTTCGTAGCACTACGCTGTGAAGGAAATGGAAAAAAAACGCCCCAATCACTCTAGCAAATCTGAATCAAATTTCCAATCGGGTTTCACTAAACATCGAATTACCTCAAGCAAGAGATTACGGACTGTTTAAGCTTATAATACCTTTCGTCAGAAGCTTTTATATAGGTATTTCGAAGAATCGAACAGAAAAGCGCGATCACTTACGTTAAAATTATATCATTCGTATGGGGTGTGTTAGATTGGTACAGAAATTAGATTATGCTGGATTTAATTCTATTTCATTACGCTATGTGGAAAGGTTATAAAGTCCGTGTATCGTTAGCTGGTGCACGAAAGTTGATATAAGTACGTCCGATACCCCCTGGAGCTATGTAAACAACTTTTTATCTATAGGTACGTACGCGCATTCATGGAGAGAGAGTAGTTTTTGAAGAGTTGAAAAGAAAACGGGAATTCGTATCTAATACATTTTTTCGTCACATCAATTTCCCGAGGGAATTACAACTTTCCTTGGTTTAATGAATTTCGTTTAATAAAATCAACGTCAAAGCAAAATAATTGCATCGCAAATACATAATTAGGAACGATTCATTGGAACTACATAAATTCTCTCGCTATACCATATCGTTGGTGATTTGTAGCTTCTTTTTAAGCTACGTCAAATCCACTCGAAATACGTATCACTAATTGCAAGCTAAATTTACAGAAAGTTACAGAAAAAAGGAAATAGAAAAAAAAATAAAGAATTTAAACGAAGATAATTCCCTCGGTACAAATTTCCGTGTAAAATAGGTCGACGCAATCAGTTCCCACAGTGCTGAACATTCGCATAATTCTATCATTCAACAAATCTTATAGAGAGCTCACATCTGGTACGTGGATATCCACGTACTATATTCGCAATGTATAGAGAGTAGAGATGCTTATAAAGTTTACGGCACACGCGTTCTACTTTTCGTAAGTAAACTGGGGACAGTAGAGCTTTCAACTCAAGTCGTCCTGAGAATCATGTACCAAATCTTATCCAGTACATATCCATGAGTGTGATACGACTACACCGCCGTTCCAATAGATTTCATGATTTTACGTGGTATAAATGTTGCAAATTTTAATACTGCATGCTTAAGATGTACCGAGTTGTTCTAAAACAATTGATTGTTATTTACCACCTAATTTACAGCCGCACGTATGTAATCATATCGTGTGTGTATAGTTGAAATCAACCGGTGATTTTGAGCTAATTATGAAGAGCAGTAAATTCTGTACGGGCTAGAAAATTAGGTTCCAAGTCTAACGCTACTACTGGCAGAAAGACAATCGATCAAATGTCATGCTATCCTTTACTCGATACTATAGATATATCGACAACAGACTATACACTGACCTTTCTCAACTGATTTCTGGTGTTTCAATTCTATTCTAAACGTATCGTAAAGCGGTTGAAATATATTATCTATTTTTCCAATGACTCTTACAATTAGTTTCGTAATGCAATGGTTCAAATTAAAATGTCGACGGTTAGAAACCATGAGGGCGTAAACCACAAAAAAATTATGGATATTGCGGCCGTAAGGACTCATCCTACCAAAGTGAACGAAAGAAAATAAAAAGGACAGCAACAATTTTTTTTTAATATTTTATTCGTTTACTTTTGTGGATTACGCTAATTTCCACAACAAATTATCTCAGTCAATCGTATAAAAATGTTTCGTATACCTAGTTGTGCACTTATTATAATAGAGTTGATCGCGAACGGGATTCCGACTATTAGGCCATTATAATTATTTTTAGTAGCTTAAACTGCTTCTCGAATGTCTGCAGCACGGGATCGTTTAGCAATACGTCGCGTCGGAGCTGGCGAAGATCGTCCATCTCCCGTACGAGAATTCCTGAGGTCAAACAAAAGAACCATGGCGAAGAAAGTACGTCTTGCGTTCCTCTTGCAGCAATGAATAAATAGAAAACCTTACGACCGACGTGCCTTTGTCTATCATTCCACGTTTCTTTCTTCTATCCGCTCCCTTCAATACTCCTCGACGATTCCTCTCGTGCGCAGTCTGTTTGGAATAAAACGATCTTCATTTAGTATGCAGACGGTAATTTTCCACAGATACCGTCTTTACACGTTTACGAATGAGTAAAACAAAGTGCAAAAGAAAAAGAAAGATAGAAGAAAAAAAAAAAAACAACAAGAGAATAATAATTCTGCTCACGTCGTATGATACCTGTCTATTGTTCCGAATCAAGGAGCGAGAATCCCCTGTACAAAATAGTAAAGAAAAAGTTTTGTTTCTCTTTGTTTTTGTAACAACTACTTCTTGAATTTATTTATTAAAAAGGAAATAACCTCTACGCCCGATGGGCACACTCATGTTTTTTTTTCTTCTTCTTTCAACTCATTTTGTAACAGGTGCAGCCAAACGAAAAGCAACGCGAACGATGACTTGAAAACCAAATTCTAGATCACGATAAAGTGGGCGTGATAATCCCTGGATAGAATGTGAGAAAGAAGCTCATCCACGGGGTTGAAAATTGTCTGCGGCTTTGAGAATTAACCCGGATTTATTGAAAAAGAAATATCTATAAATTTTAGAACACATAATATAATAG
Organism: Athalia circularis; assembly: GCA_963978495.1. Lineage (NCBI taxonomy): Eukaryota > Metazoa > Arthropoda > Insecta > Hymenoptera > Athaliidae > Athalia > Athalia circularis. Next base: position 19,908,738 of record OZ021700.1, read on the forward strand.
AAAAGAAAATAATCCAACGATTGGAAATTTCGATTTCGGAAATTTCTAAAAACAGTTTCACCTCCAGACTAAATAACGTTTGAAATCATGGTTTCGAAAAATAGGCGTTACTTTCTTTTACTTCCAAACTTTATCGTTTTCCTTTTTTTTTCCTGTGTTCGTTTTTCAGTCCTATTGCTCCTGGTGCGATGCTGCAACTGTTTTTTATTTAAACGAATTCTGAGTCAGAGAAAAAGCACTTGCGAAATAGGCTTGTTTCGCAATAATCGCGGCTCGGAAACTTGCACTATTTTGAGAACGTCTTTCATCGTAAAAACTTTTCCCAACTATTCAAGAATTCTTTGATTTCCAACATATTTTACGTTCTGGAGTGTGTTTTTTTATTTTATCAAGAATTTTTTGTATTCTCTGAAGCTTGAAGCCTCGACTTAAATAACGATTGCATTTTCATACTTTCGATAAGATAAAGTAATGGTAGTAGAAAATTAAAATTTTCAGGTCAGTGTCCGGCGTTTGAAATGGAGGTCATTGACACTTGCCGCGACAGCATGCGTTAAGATATAGATATCTAGTAATGTTATACTTATATGCATCGGGTGTAAATTTAAATGGCGTACAAATAATCACAGCTGTCAATCGAGACCAACTTTTAGTCGGATAGTAGAACGAACACGTGCAATCCAGGCAATTGCGGGAAATCTATTTATAAATGAGATAGTATAACGCGATTTAACGCGTGATGAAGATTCTTTCCAACGATCATGTAGACGTTTCGCGAATAGATAGCCTACTGTGTATAGATCGGTACGAACATACAATATTATATAGCGAGTACTATACCTAGAAACCACTGGTGAAAAAAATTAAAAGTAAAAATACAATTTTTCAAAATAGAATCCCCGCATTTCGACCACCTTTATATTACTAACCAATATACCTACGCTCGTCTAAAACTGAACGGAAATCATGGAATCGAATATAAGAAAGAAAAAAAAAATTAAAAACCGTACACAAATTCTATGTCCTCGATATTTCCATAACGTTACAAAATACTTTTAATCTATTGGATAGTGTCACTTGAGGTATTCCGTTTGCTCCAAAGTGTCGATCACCCCGTTTAAACGATTGCAAATGTTTCTGATCAACGAATTCTTGCGACCCTGTGAAATTTGTATTTTGGCAGATGGAAGAGCGTACGAAATAGAAAACATATGAACCAAAAAAAAAAACGAAAAGTAGAGGCTGGAAACTTGTCAATGGCAAGTAACTAATTCTGAAAATATTCCAGCAGGGAATTGATTGCCAACGTTAAAATAGAATTGAACGAAAATATTTCTGTGAAATAGGCAACGAACCAAGCAGCTTTTTACCCGCAGCGGCACGGAAACAGCAAATCGATGGATCTACGAGGAGGTAATCGTTTCATTGCTTGCCTCTATATTTATTCGTCGTTCGATACGCTACAAACATATCGCATTATATCAGTTAAATTTTTGAAGCAGAAAACATTAAACTGTATCTTTTATATATTCTTTGCAATATTTATCCACATGCGGTTATACAAGTATGATTTAATAGCCAGTTGGTTTATTATTCAACAAAGAACTGTTCGTAAAAAAAAAAATTTCAGTATAAGTAACAGACTTTGACCTAAACTACGTCGAGCGATCGCTGTAATGTGTGCGAGCAAAATCTAACAATAGTGCCAGGAAATTTTTCACATAACATACGAGAAGATTTTTGTTATAAACGATACACTACGTTTAACGTTGCATCTCAAATCTGCTGTATCTTACACGCAAATTAGCATAATTTTACGATAAGACTAAACGTATAAGTGTACTACAGAGTCATTCCTTCTTTTTTCTTTTGTTTTTTTTAATTTACCAACGATATAACGCCGTTGACATAATGAAAGCTTCTATTGAGTTCATCGAGCTTTCGCCGGCCTTGGAATTCCGAAACAGGCACGTGCAAATGTCTGACTCACGTTGTGTATTTTGTCTGTCAACGATGAAAAGTTGTTGAATAATTATAATCGGCTATGATCTCACGGCAGTAACGGCTGATCTTAAATCATCTTGATGTATAATTTTGCCGATACCTATACTGCAAAATTCCTGTAATTAACAGATTCTCCATTTTTTATTGCTACTGATTCAATCGACTTTTGTCAAGTGTGTATAGGGAGAATTGAAAAAAAAAAAAAAAAAATACAGTGAACAGCAACACAGATTCGTTATCAAAATTTCTGCAGTTTGTGTATATAAGTCAATATATCTATGATATAAGAGATTCTGGCTCAATATTCGAGCGTTCGAATTGATGGAAGCTGTTTTAGAATCTTTGTATATTTTGCGACTGCTCATTTCCTAGATTACCAAATCATTATGGTAATGGTGGTGTATAACGTAGTCTTCCAACAAGACTACACTAAATGTATGCCAGCTATTTGCTAGCGAAACTAGGACGTCACCTACGCTTTTGGGAGATAAAAGTGCTAATCGGTCTTTTTATAAGTGAGTATATGAATACATGCGTATGTTGGTGTTTTCAAAACTGTAAAAGAATAGACAGAATACCTAACCAGAAATTATGAGATAATCTATACGACAAGAAAAGTAAGAACCTAGAAACGTATTACTACTAGCGACAATTCACAGTTCAGGCTGTGCTATCCATCTGTGAATTCGAGTCTTTGAATAAAAATTTCTGATTCATTCGATTCATTCATATATATTATTATTTTCTCTCGAGGCGGCCATATTGAATTTTCTTGTAAAATCTTCCGATGATCCAATCCGCGCAAACAGAGCGACGACATACTAAAATTGAAACGACGTCAATTCATTAACAGCAGGTTCACGTATTTTTTTACCCCACAAACCGCGCGGTAGTAAAATAGTAGAAAAAAAGAAGAAAAAACGCTTGGCTTTTTAATAGAGCGTGACCATCAAGCTTGTGGTAAACCACCAGATTTTCAACGTCTGTTATCACTTGTTTACAAGGTGTGCTTATCGAGGCTAAATAAACTTCCCTCTTTAATCAGACATTTTTAGATGTGGTTACAGATTACATAGCCCTTCAGATCAAGGGTGGAGGTTCAAAGTGCGATTTGATTTATTCAGGTTGAACAAATGCAACGGTTTTGACAAAACTTATATAATTTTAGCGGGTTTAAAATAAGATGTGTGCGTTAAAAAAATTGGAAAATCGTCACCGAAGTTTATTCATCTGTCACACACGGTACCGGGGATCATGAAACTGACAAGGGTTATGTATAGGGATATTCATTAGTTATCGTTGTTCATAAATCCTGCACACGTGGCTATGGGACAATCTACGTAATAAATAAATGACACAAAGACAAGAGGGCTTTGTAAAATATCTAGATTAATCCAGGTTATTTTATATTTAGCAAGCGATCGCCTCGTCCAAGAAAATAATAATCTTCCGCCAATCTGAGTTTTGCGACTATCTCGATCTTTGGATAGAAAATTTTTGGCTTTAAAAACGTCGCATAACTTTGGAACTTCCGAGCGTGTTTTTTGTTTAGCGTAATCGTGATCGTGTGAGACTTAGTTCGATATCTCACAACATCCACTACAAATAATATGTGTAAGGACTGAAGTTTTCAAAAATTTGGCTCCAAATTTTCAGAAACTATGAACTAATTAGATAAATTTGAATGATGTACAAATTCCCTATCACGTCGCACCTGCGCGTCGGAAATCCAAAAAATCGCGTCGTTTATTTGGAATATTTTTGACTGATACAAATTAAGAAGAGAATTTTAAAAAAAATAGAACAATTATTTTTTGTTTACAGCAAATCTCGTAACTCTGATAATGAGATAATCTTTTTATAACACTATACATAATACACCGCATTATGTCGTGTCGCCACGTATATTGTTAGTGGTTTCTTTCGAAAAACAAGGATCGAGAATGTACATTATATTCTACAGGGAAAGACGACAGTCCGATAAATTTACTACAGTCACATCCATCGCGACACCAGAAATACCGAGACCGGTTAAATCATTTGTCACAACCCAAATGTGATAGAAATTTGTTTACCTCACCGAAATTGTCGAGTAGACATTATGTGACTTGTATAGAGATTCAGTGATTTTTGAACAATCATTTTTCAAACTAACAGTATCTTGAGATTTGTTTCAAACGCGCAATCAAAAATGTTGATTTTATTGGAAGTTTCCAAAAATTCATGATTAATTGCTAGATTTTCAAATAAAATTCCAATAACTTAAGAGGTGTTTTTAAGAGTGAGAACGACCATGGAAAAAACTATAAATCCAATCAGAAATGGGGAGAGAGAATCGTTGATCGATTTGGCGTGGAATCTCTATTATGTAAAAAAAAAGATATTAACATTGAAGATTGCTAATAAAATGAGGATAACAGGTTTCCCTGTGTTCGTAAGATTGCGCAGCGATATAAACCGGGTGTCCGTTCTATTTATAAACACTCCGCTATTTTTATCTGGATGAATGGCGTGAATATTTTTTTGTACCACAGACAGACGTGTACAATGCACTGACAGCTAGTCCCCCTTTCTCTTCCTACCGACGGTTTCCTCCAAAGTTTTTATCCCTCGCGAAGTCGATTGCTGGGTTACAACTTCGAATTCGGATGAGCCAGAATTTGTCCAAAAATAATATCAGTCGGTTTCGGAAGAGGTAGAAATAAACCTATGGGTACAACAGCTGTTAATGTGTTTTGTTTTTTTCATTTTCATTTTCAAAGTCATTACGAAAATCCGAGTTTCTAGGAGCTCGTTATTAGTTTATATATTATGACAAAGATCTGACCTTGGAATTTGTATTTTATTCATTGACCGTGAAGAGGTTGCTTTTAATCTTACGTATATCAACGACGACGACAATTCAAAACACCTTTTATACGTGCGCAGATACCAAATTTTCATTATATTTCCGCTGCAAGGTTTCCGAACATTTTTGGCTCCGGTGAATCAAACGAACAAACGCTGACGATGAGAGTGACATACCTTACATGCCCAGAGAAAGCTACGTTACACATGTACTGTTTTTCCCAAGCCATTCGTGCACCACATTATGTTAGCCTTCAACATCTCGCATTCATTCTAGTCAAAATGGTTTTATCATGTTATGAAGTAGTTTTGCGGTATGTTTATAAGTGGAAAAGATGGTCATTTGTCGTTCCAAATTTCAAGGCCGTGTCTGTTAGGAAGTTTCCGGGATCTTGGAACTCCGTTTATTTGGCAAGTGTATTAAGCTAAAAGTTAGAAAACTCACCGCATTTTGAATGTATAAATTGGGAACGAGTAAACTCGCCGTTAAATTAATCATGACCACATTAGACCCTGCAATCGTAAAACCATATTGAATGATATTTTTTACACGAAGAATTAAAGCGCTACGTACGATATCATCCCATGCCCAGTAGTTCTATTCAGTGTCTGACCACCCATGCGAGCTACACTACTTAACGCTGATTGTGAGTAGTCGAACCTCAACTATGTTCAGACACTCGAATACGGCTGACGGGCGCCGTAGCTACGGCTGACCAGCGCAACGTTTATCTACTTGATCGTATAAAAATCTGGCGCGTCATGACCATTTTCAATGTTACTTATCGATTACCACTATAACGTGAAATTTGGAGTATATATCGTGGAATATTGACAATTTGAAATCATATTTTATAGCATAAAAGGATTCCATTAGTGACGGTATAAATATGTTTCGCCATACTTTGTCTCTTATTCAGTTTGTAGGAATAAACCGTTTCATGGTTAGACGTTTAATGGTATACAATAAAATAATATTATAACCTATATACATACGTAATGCGATGACATTAACGCTGGCAAGAAGACTGGAATTAATTGGGCTTTACATAATAGATTATAGTTTCTGACTGCCAAATGCCACGCATCATTCATTCCGATTAATATCTGTCATGAAAATCGTCGTCCCCCATGCAATATATATACCTGCAATATATATACACATTATATATGGTATATTTCCGTCTTTTTATCCTTGGGTAATTTGATAGCAATTCTTCTGTTTAATTTTCTCTCATTTCCTAATCTTGATGGTAAAAAAATGATTCAAACCGCGAGAAACCGCCTCTGGTGAAATCGTTCGGCCACATAATATATGGGGGGTGCGGGTGAGGAATATAAGAAAATTTAGAATTGAGCAACTAATTTTAAACAGCAAAAAACGATTAGGTATACCCATGGCCGCGTTTCGCGTTGCGCTTGACACTTGCGGCCGTGCATTTACGATTTGAATCTGTATTTATCGCGACGTAGCTTGGGCATGGACAGTATATAACCGACCTTGCACGAAGATGGGCCTGGCAACCGTCCTAGCGAAACGTCACAGCTAGAGATGCACATTCTTGTGCGCTGCAGCAATTTACCGCATGCTATTAATAGACAATATTTCATAAAGGAAATCTCAGAGGGAGTTTCCGTGAAGGAAAAAAACCCCCATGACACCGCTCTTCGTCGACGCGTGAGCCGATTCCATCGATCGAAATGCAGATCAAGTGCCAAATATTTTCTTATATCCTATCCTCTGATATAGAAATTATAATGATTACTATTATTATTATCAAAAATCAGCATGATACCTATAGAGAATCGTTAAGAATCTTATAAAAAGTCTGAAAAAATCGTACAGGTTTTTCAGAAGTCTGAAAATAAACTCGTGTTTTGATACACAAAGAAAGTAATAACGGAGTTGGTATATGATTCATTACATAGATTCATGTATTTGTATATGGTTTTCATCTTTCGTGCAGTGCAGGTATTTTTTGAAAGGTTTATACATATATTTATATGTATATATATATATGTATACCTATATGGCCGATGTGTGTTGCAATTAGACTTAATATAGCGGAGGAAAAAAGTGGACGTGACCCTGATTTTGCGTAGTACAGGCGTTGTAATATTTATATACCTGCTGATGAAAATTTTCCGAAGTACCCCAGTACCAAAGTTTTTTATACACTAATCTCCGATATCACTTTTCGTGGCAGAGGAATCATCGCCTACGCATATCGTACGATATGTTATTTAGTTGTTTTTTTTTTCAATCTTTACTTTGTCCCTTATATTATATTGTCCCACGCTTTGCTAGTTGTCTATCGTTGAGGAAAAAAATTCTCATTGCGATTGCGAATTATATAAGACAGGTAATGAAAAACGGCGATTATCGCTGATTTGACTGAAAAATTGACCTTGGAAAAAGCTTGACTTATAAATTTACGTACATATATATTATATTTTCCAAAGTGGAAGCTCTCGTGAAACGTAAATAGATAATATTTTTTCTTTTTGTTAAGTGAATATATTTATATATAACATTTCTGCGTCATTCGGCTGAAATCACTGATTTCTGATGTCTGAAACCTGTGCAAAACTTCTTTTTTTTTTTGCAAATATTTTGCAAACTCTTTTCGATCGTGTTGTCGAAACTTTAGTGGGGGAAAAAAAGGTTTAGATGTGAAAATTCTGCTGTTGAGCTACCGATATGAATGTCGTTCCGAATAGGCCCTTGTGCAGAAATGACTATCCCTAGAATACGTCGTCGTCGTGTCGTTCATACTGAATTTTCAGAAGTCGCGTATTTACTATTATTTAAGATCTCACTCACATTCAGAGCCGCGGGTAACAGCAGAATTGTTGACAATACGTACCTGAAACAAGAGGAAAGAAAAACGAATCAATTAGTATGTAACGTTTAAGATAAATCACTGAATTTATTACGTACATTAAATGTCACTAAATAAGCGATACGATGGAACAAAATAAAATTTCTAGTAGTTCGGTCGGGTGATTACCTACCCATTAGGTAGGTACCTATGTATAGGTAATAACAGGATTCAATGAACCCTATTTTATTAAATGTAACACCGATTTTATAGCCACGTGCCAAAAATGAACGCTCAGAAAAGAAATGGAATCATTTCTGAGGAATTATAGCGGGAGCTTACAGCTAGAGGCCAGACGGTGGCCAAAGATCTGTGAATCAACGCATTATTTTAGAATATACTCAGCTAATGTCTCAAATGTTATACCTGCCCTCTCAGTTTTGCATAGAAATATATCCTACCCTGACCCGATAAAAAAAAACCTCTAAAAACGCGATCACGAAAACCAATCGAACACAGCGCACGTAATAATATTAATCAATTAACCAGTTGACGGCTCGAATAAAAAAAAAAACAAGTCCTGTTCGAGGAGTTTTATCCGGACGTGGAATGCCAGAATATTTCGGAAGATTGTAAACGAGTTTCGGTGATGTTATAAACAATATTATGAGTATAAATTGCACCGATCAACCGATAGATCATCCCTATACGCAGACATTAGAAGAAGAAAAAAGAGAGACGTGGAGATAAAAAATTGATCCATATAAATATACGCCATTGATCGATGTGATGCGCAAAACCCACATCGTGCAGGTATTAGTGGGGATAACGTAAATATTTCTACCCTCAAATCAAATTACCCTATCATTTTCGAGATTGAAAATATTTTCGCAGATGCTAGGCGTCGTATACCGAGAAAATATCTATACCTAGATAACCTAGATATATATGTGAATAGTTTTCAGTCGGAAATATCTTCAAGCCGCTCTTCAAATGTTTCTGAAATAGTATATATACAAGCCGCGCCGGTACTTCAGCTGTATAAGACAAGTAAAAGGATTTATCGTGACTACCGTATAAAGTCAAGTGGACAGAATGCTTTCTTTTGTCTTACGGCATGAATTCTTTTATGAATTCGTATTCTTTTTTTCTCTCTTGTACTAACGTGTAAATTGATAATATAATGTTTCAAAGTAATCGATCAAGATATCCGACTTCCATAGGTGTGAATTTCCGAGTAAAACAACTTCGACAAATCGAAGCGTTGACATCCCCGTGACATAATGCCCTCGATATTAACAAACGAGTATACAACTTGTTTGCCGCACGTACTCTCAGTGCGAGAGATATTTTCTTTGGCAAAGTGGTCGACTGGTCATAACGGCGGAGTTTCACCAGGCTCACCTCTCTTCTTGTCGTCGTAGTCGTTTTTGTGGTTCTACTTGTACTTTTTCGGGTTGTTTTATTAGAGAGATTGCCGTACGGGGAATCCCAGTCTTGAAATACTTCGGTGGTTGCCATGATTCCCGATACTCGTCTTTTGTGGTTTGCTCTTAAATTTTTACTATTCCTCTCGTGTCACTAACTGGTTACACTTTGATCACTATCTAATATACAACAACTTTGGCTCTCAATATGCCGAAAGCAGAAAAAAAAAGAAAAAAAAAAACTTTCGATATTTAAACAGATAACTTTTCACTTTGTATTTTTGACTTTCATTCGGAGAAAAAAATATTAACCACGCGTTGAACGCCGTTGTACAAAGTATCTTCTTATGTTTCAGGTATGTTTCAGGGCGGAAGGAAATTGCTAGATATTTTTAAGGGTTGAGACTTGTGCAGAAAACAAAATACAATTTCAGTCTTTGCTGCTCAAACGCTTTTAGTTTTGTTAATAATTATTGCCAACGTTTTTTCAGGAGATTAAAAACGCCGTGGAAATCGAAGGTGAAAATATTTGTGAAAACAAAGGTCAACGGGCACATTTCCGCTCAGGTGAACCGATTGCGGTCGATAGCACCAACTCACAGTCACTCGAGACAAGAAAATCGAAAATTTTCCAAGTGGATCATGAGTTGCAGACAAAAAGGGGAAAGAAAAGGTTAAGGGATCACGATTAGCAAAAACCGGATGCAACCGATATACATAAAAGTTATGCGCAAGGCGAGGAGGACCACGCGCGACTGAGGGCGGCGCTCTCCAAGCGGAGCAGCGGGACCTCGCTTCCAATTCCAGAAATACGGGGAAATAAATATAATTAGGATAGCGATGGAACGCTACTAGCTAGTCGCTAGTCGCTGCTTCGCGACGTGAGGACGGACCACGAACCAGAGCCACGAGACGCGTGAACATCTTCATTTATAGTACGTTGAATCTATTAAACTTATACGACAGCGTAACCCATCGAACAAATTTGTTGCTATCCACTTCCTGCTGTGATCTAAGGATGTCTTCTGATAAAACCTAATTCACACTGTTTGAAAGAAAAAAGGGGACAAAAATTTCGGACATTTTTCAGCCGAATGAACGTTAAGTCGATGCTCCGAATAATATTCAGATGACAGTTGACAAAAATTTCTTTGAAAGATGTTGTGAAGATTCATTTCGATTCACAATTACCAAGAATTTATAGGTAAGGGTAAAATGGTGGCTTGAAAAAATTTTCCCTCCATTATCACTGTCGATTGTTTTCTTTTTCCACACTAATTTGGTGCAGTTGCAGATTGTACACAAAATGAATTGGCGACAGATCTGAATGATTGCATTGAACATTGACTCTCACGTGTTGGTGCATGAGTTAACGTTATAATTTTCATCCGATCTTCAACAATGCATCGAATGATATAGCTATAGGTATAATATGGTACAAAAAATTGTAGGATTTACGATCCAATCACGCTCGCGGATGTATCGGCGAAGTATTAAATTCGATCCAATCTGTTCTCTGATAAAACTTTACGGATAGAAACGATAAATCACCGTGTAAACGCGATATGTAACGCTTTTCCGTTTTCCGTTATATATCACGACTGGACACGCGAACGGATTGTGCTAACACCTGATACCAGCTGGAGATCCATCTCTAAAGAAATAGAGGAGGAGCTGATCTCTTCGCCATGAGTTCGTTCACTTCTCCGCGTACTATATTTATTCCAGATGGCAATCAACTGCTGCCACGATATATGAACAACTCGAAACGCCAATTAACATCAGAATATTCAGACCCATCCCTCAACTTTGCCAAACTATTCGCTTCAACGCCAATGAAATACGGTAACAGTCTCTAAAAGATCACGTCTGTAGGATCAGCTGATTTCACTCCGTTTTCTTCAACATTCAACAATTTCATTTTTGCAATTGGAATTAACAATACTTAACCTATTTCGATAAAAGTCCGACGGAAACGACAACGGATTAAGCTCAACGGGGACATTGGCGGCTGGTGGTACAGCCAGATAATATCACAGTGCCATCAAATCCACGAATCGACTGAAGAAAGAAAAAAAAAGCAAGAAAGTTTGTACAATCAAAGGTACAAATTCTGGCAACGATGCTCGCACTCAGATGAATGTTCTGCATCAAGATCAGCTGCCGGCTGCACAGATGAGTTGAAATAGGGTGAAGACTTCGTAAGCTCGCATGACGTGTTTACAAAGAGAAAATCGAGTGACGGACGAGCTGAGAAAACACCGCTTGATTGGATCCCGACTTCAAACAATAAAGGATCGTTCTACATTCGTCGCAAACGAACAATACATCACATTTATGTGCTAAGAGAGGAATTTATCTGCGATGCAATGGTTTTGGGGTCTAATTATTTTCGTTGCTGTTTTTGAGTTGAACACTTTAGAAAGTTGTTCAGGTAATGTATGTGGTTGTTGGGCGTGAGTCCGAAGAGATAAAAAAAAAAAAAGAATCGGGAGTCGTATCGACAAAATAAAAGTAGACAAAAATTTTATTGGTTTTCTTCATCGGCAAATGTTAAATTATATATAAATAGTAAATCTTTGAAGTTGGCGAATCTCTAGAGCTTCTAAACTTGTGTTGCTAATGACTAGACGGAGACAAATAACATCGCTGTTCGTCGTTGCTGTCAGCACACGCAGCACCCAACAAACTCTTTACATTCTAGTAACACCGTTGAACACATACGCGATCATTTTTACATTACACGTATCCTTAAAATCATCTTCATCGACGGATATTCATATCTCAAAGGTTACGTAACTCTTCTTCCCAACCATCAATTGCAGTACATATGAATATTGAAATTGAAACAGTCTGACGCATTTGAAACAGAACATGAAAAAAAAAGAAATAGGTAAATCTAGAAGGAGAAGGGAATGTGAAATAAATGTTTCATTGGACAGATTTTTGAGAACTTCATACTGTCACAGTGAAGAAGAAGATCCTATAGTAAGACAAATTAACGACGGATGTTTGGCTTATAGTTTTAGAAACAAATTGCTTCGGATGAACGCTCTAGGGCGTTCTTGATTAGACCCAAGATCTACTGTTTACTGACGAACCCCTGTGCGATCTAGCAATTACATACTTCTTAAAATTTTAAATGAAACAGTATAGTTCAGTATACAATTTCGTAGCATTTTTTATTTTATTAAGTGGGAAAACATAAAATTGAACTAATAGATCGACCGGTTGGTCACCCCTGCTCTAGGGGTTGAATAATTTTTTTCTAGTCTTTACTTACCGTTTATTTTGGCAGCTATAAGTTCAGTAATATTTCACATGCAACGGTCAGTGACAATTACTCTCAGTTCGATTAATTCCAAATAGGCAATGGCGAATTATGACACTTATATTTGCAAACTTATGTAATTTCGATTCAAAGGTAGGGAAATTTTAGTGGGAAGAGGTTATAAAAATTCACTCGACTTGGGCTCTCCAATGGGCTCATCGGTTGAACTATTCATAGAAGTCATATTCGCTCGGCCCTCCTCTATACCCTAGGTATACGTACGTATAATCTATCTTCCCGCACTCTGCAGTCCTCTTGGAATTTGAATACACTATTTCAAAACCAACCCCACCGAGAAACGTTGCGCTCAGGCTCTGCATTCCAATATAAATTCTAAGACGCCATTGGTCAACGTACGAGTCTAATTTACCTAATTGTTATCTGAAAACAAAGCAACTTTTCCCTCAGTTGTTGGTTGCTCGTCGGTATAAATTTAGAGTCCATAGTCAAGCTCGAAGTAGTCAAGAAAAAACAATGAAAATTTCACTTACAAATTAACATGTAGATAGAAAAAGGGCAGGCCGCGGAGGCGGGAGCGAATTTGGTAAGAAGAATGTTTTGAGTTTTTTTTTTCGTACACGAATGAAATAGAATAGAAAAAAAAAATGTGTAACCTATTTATCAGATAATCTGTTGATGGATAGCCGGCCAGCCAGATGAATCATGGATATGATCTATTTTCATTATTATGGAAAAAGAGATACGCTTTTAACGGCAAACAGTCAAAAATTTTTTCCAAAACCTCTGAAATGATGCGATAAACAACAGTCGATTTTCGATAGCTGAAAGTCGTTTTGACTGAACTATAATATAATGACTCAAATATTATATGTTTCGTATTTATATTTTTCAGATGCTTTTATGAGTTACGGTTTGGTAAACATGGAAATAGAATTGGAAATCACGTGGTACTCCAGCTCTTACTGCCGATATGGACCAACCTGAAGTTTGTTATAGACGTATATTAGTATGGTAAGTGTTTCCTTCTAATGTCAGCTCGGAGAAAGCTGGCATTTATCCATCGGCTACTTGGACGACGTAATCATAACATGTGATATATCTACGTCGTCGCTACATACAAGTAATCGTCCACCAAAACGAACCAAGTTATCCCGCAGAGGATCAACTTTACCTCTCCATGCATTTGGTCTCGTTATGCAAAATATATAAAACGTCGTCGCAACATCTGCTGTATTATTCTTAACTTATACTTCGCAGTTACCTCGATTTTATCATATCACAGGAACAAAAAATTCACACAACTTTCATGGCATTCTATTTTCTTTTTCTTTTTTTTTGTTGTTACTGTGGAGATGATTGAACGCTCGAATCGTATGAGTGAAAATATCATCGAAAAGTTGAAAAAACCTAAACAGTTTTCGCGAAAATATTGCGTCGCTTCGTAAATGTCGAAGTACAGGTCAGGATATTCGTAATGGCCAGTTGGGCGTCGTTCGCAGCCTGCCGTAATTCCGTAATTTTCGAGGTACTGTAAGAAAAAAGTACAAGTTTGGTTGTAACATAACATAACGTTTATTTTTCCCCCGATTCTTATTTTACACCCGATGTATCCGAACGGACCGATTTATCGCGCATCTAATCGACGTTGATCAAGCATTCTTGATACAGCTGTTATGGGTGTATTTTAGCTGAGAATTTCTGTAAAATGCGCCACATGCGAAGCGATAACTTTTTCATTATTGCCATTCTTATCGATTAAAATAACGATAAAGAAGCTCTGATCAGAAATTACGACCCGATGTAGCTTTCGCGATGTAACGGTGAATCTTATGGAAGCGAGAGAAACTATATGAGGTATCCATAAACTTTGCACGAGTTCTGACTCTAACGGCAACCTATATTATGTAGTCAGTCTCGTATATGCTATGAATTATCGTACAAAGAGAAGAAAGATTGCTTGACACCTGCTCGACCGCGAATCCATAAATTTGTGTTACCGAAACCAAGAAGAGAAAGATTTTCAGTGGGAAGCGGAAGAGAGAAATTATTATGGTACGAGTATTTTAAGTAAGTTACGAATATATTTCTGGTTATCAGATAGAACGATGAAAGCTAGTGATCATTGGAAACTGAGAAAAACTTTCGGAGCGACGCCTGATTTCCGCTGACTACGAATTCGATTAGTTTTGATCGATTTTTTTTGTACAGATACGTACAGTTTTGAATAAACCATCCATTTGGAACCAAGACTCAATTCTGTTCCGCGTTTTCTCACTAAATATAATTTGACCCAACGAATAGCGAAGCTTTCCACCCACCGTACCGGGCGGTGGAACGGATTTACGGAACGTGAATTTACGACCGGCTCTTTACGAAGATAAACAACCGTGCTTAAGTGACCACTGAAACTTTGGTAACAAAACACGAAGTACGCAAACCGTAAGCGAAATCGAAAAGGTCGGGTGGAACGAAACTAAGAGAAGTAGGTACTGCAGAGGTAAGGCTTGAAAATGGCGCAACCAAGCGTCCGTCGGTACAATAAGAAACTACAAAGCACAGAGCAACGCTATTTCTAGATTAGAGAACCATTGTGATAAATCAACCATCGAGTTCGTGATACAAACAAAATTTATCGTCCAACTTTCAGACGCCACATGATGTGGCTATTTTTAAAATGGCAACTCATCGATGAAATCCCCCAACTGATCGCCTTTGTCGACGGAATATTCACCACTTTCTAGTCTATTTTTAACATTACTCCTCGTCTGGATCGTTACTTTTGTCTTTTCTAAGAACATTTTTCCGTGATCAAAGTCATTTATATCCCAAAAACAACAAACGTCCCATTGTCGGGCCTATTCTGTAATTGAGATTAATCATTACATTAATGAAGTAACATTGGAAAATAAACGATCGAACTCGCAACTGGAAGTCTCTGTCATTAATCTGAATCAAATGCGACGCAAAAAATTGAAGGATAAAAGAAGAAAATCACATGCATGGGCCCCTAGCTGATTGTGAGTGACTGATTATAAGTGAAAGCAAAATCCTTACGTATTTTTCTACACGCAAAATATAGTCCTTATCTCAATACCTGTAAATCTATTTTGTCGATGCCTTCGGACTGTGAGATATGCAATTGAAGTCCGGCTGAAAAAATTGTACAATTGTGTACCAATTAGGAGAACGTTGTAAAATACACTGCAGGCATCGAGCTGATGTATGGGACAAAATTATAGCCATGCGGCTGTGGAGCGACAATTCTAGATGACGATTAGCACTTATGTTCATCCTTCTCGAACGAATGTCGTTAGCTGATTCCAATTAAAGTCAAAATTACATTGCGGACTGCACGCTGCGGGTCCGCATTTCCTTAATTAACCCAATTGTTGAACACGCTCTTGGCACCGATCTGTATCACATATCGTCGTCCTGCATGCAATGTCTAAGAATCACGATTCCTGCGTGTGGGATATGCGCTTATATGTTGTAGAATTTTTTGAAAATGAGACAAATATGAACAACGGCTTCCAAACAGTTTCCTCCGGTTCTTTCTGAAGGAGATTCTTTTTTCTTATGTATGTAAAGTCCAATGGACTAAAATCTAATTGTTAGTTGTTAAAACGCGTGTAAATGCAATTTCACTGACAGTAAGTTTGGCACAAGTTCCAATTTATATCGTCCTTGATGTAACTGTGAAATATGGAATTCGCTAAGTGAATACGATCTTCAAACGTCTGATTAGTTTAAGAACAAACGTTTTCTGGTGCGTCTTGACCCAGATCAAATTTAAATACTTTAAATAACCGAAAATTGCATCTGACTTTTTGGAACGTTACAACAACACGGGTACCTATCTCCATGCATTAGGTACGCATAAATTTACGGCCTCCTGATATGGCATCGTCGCGTATTAAGAGCCAAGTATTGAGTAATTTTATTACTGCAGAACACGTACATAAAGTAAGTGCCCGTTAACGATCTCAGTAATTTACTCCGTCAATGGACCAGAAGATGATGCCAATAATGAGTCATCGGTATATATATATATAATATATATATGAAATCAACTGATTGGAAATTAGCTGTGCGTTTCAAAGGAATTTGATCATCGGTATAATGTGCCTAATGTACACCACCGTTCACCATATACCTAACGCTGTACCTATAAACGTCTATGGCGATAAACAAGATATACGAAAGAAACCCAAAGCGAACCTCCACTTACACACTGCAGCTATGTAATAGCCCGCAGTCGTTAATCCTATAGAGTTTAATGGGCCTTGATGTTTTTTCATGCCATAGAGTGGAAAAATTTGAACTATTTCCGGTTAAAACCAGAGAATTTAGAATAGGACGGCCATTCCGGCAGCCATAATTATTATCTCTCCATACGAACTTTGGGTGTTACGACGAGTTACTTTCTTTTCTTGTATAATTATCTGCCTCGATGCATCTGCCACATCTAATTATACCTATGCATTTGCAGATATAATATCTCATGATGTATCTTATCTTAAAATGGTGCGTATGTCAGTTCATTATAAAACGAGCGATAAAATTCCAACAATTAAACGAGTACTCGGCGTGATTAATATTCTGAAATTTATTTTTCTATTTCTTCAAGAATTAAAATTTCTCACTTTCAAAAATACATGAAACAAGTTTTCCCTAATTATTACGTAGTACGTGATATTTTTTTGTGTCAAAAATTTCGAACACCCTTGTGTCGTAGTTCCCTTCTAATGTATACGTCTGCAGATCGTTGTCAGTCAATGAAAACCATGTGTCGTAAGGCTAATAATAATAATAATAATTGTACACAGTATACCTTAACTAATTTGTCGGTACGTAACTTTGCTCATGTTTCCGAAGGATAGGAGACCTTGCATTTGTTTCAACCTCATCAATATACCGACGTGTGTACAACGTCTTTGAAATATACATTTGCAACATGAGTGCGGATACTCGAATATTATGCCAATGGAAACGTGGCACGAGACTGAAAGTGGTATATTCATTGTAAGTGGATAGAAATGCGAAAACACGTTATGGCGCATATCTCAAGCATTTTACCAACATAATATCTACAAAATCTAACCTCTGGACATTTGTTTGCGAACACAGAAATAATCTTTGGCACGATGAGCAAAAGTTCTCGTTTATATAAGAGATGGCAGATAACTGCATTTATCTCTCTCTCTCTACCTCTCTTTTTGACTCTTGACGGGTCACCAATGTGGGAATGACAATGGCGAAACACGGAGGACATGTCGAACGGTTCAAGTTCTGGTTTTTGACCATTGACCGTTGACTTACACCCGCATTCGTTTCATACCAAAAGAGACGTCAGTATACTTCCTGTCTGTCGAAACGTCGAGCCCGGAAATTGTTTTAGAATGTTCCTTCTAGAATGCCTATATTGGCTAAGTGTCAACGTGTGACGTCGGAAGAGAAAAAAAAAACAGAAAGATTGAAATATTCTGGAATATTTTTACTACAATGACTGGTTATTCAACGGAATAGAAATCATCGAAAGTAAAATACGGAAAAAGTTTTCTCTCCCATGGGTTTTTGGTGTATACCTTAATAGACGCGGATGAAAATTGTCGAGAGAAATCGCGGAAATTTTCAGCGACGAGTACGTATTTCTCGAGGGATTACCAAAAGACGTGTCAAGACAGCTGCAGCCAAAGTTCAGTGCAATGGTCAAGCAGCGAACCGCGACGATCGTCCCACTCTAATTTTCCGAGAAAAGATTTATCTGCTGAGAAATAGACGAAATAACTATCTACTGCAGTGACAACTCACCGTGAGAAATATCCAGTTCATCATTGAATGAAAAACGGAAACAAAAGCACCGCGCGAGATTGAACGACGGAAATTTCTCGGAGACAGGCCTTGCTATTCATGGACATCATTTTTATTTCATTTGAACTAACCCCCCTCCGAAAATTTCTTTCACCGAGAAAAAAAACGATTTTTAAACCATGTTCACTATTTGATTAATTATAATCTGATGAGTGACGTCAGACTATGGTGGGGTTTCAAGATTCCTCTGCACGGTGATCGTCTTATACGGAACAGAAAGAACGAAGAATGACAAAAGATGGATGGAGCTGATGAGGATAATAAGTATAGCAATGATAGTTTTAGTTTCTCAAGACCTTTTCTCTAAATCAATTGACAGAGAGGTTCTGCCAAGGGAACCAACTTTTTACCCCTACGCAAAAAATATTTCCATCCATTATCGTTACATCACGATAGTCTTCGATCGTGTTGCACGTGCGTAACACCGACATTCATTTTATGAATGCATCCTGTGTTATTATGATGCCTGACAATCGAATATTTATATAGGTATACACTATTACAACGGGTGGATTATTTTATCGACGTGAATATCAAAGCCTTCGAATAGATGGCAGCACGTCGCTTGCAAGCTCGTTAAAAATAGAAAGAGAGCTTGCAAGCATTTCGCGTTGAGTTTCCGATCAGATGCGAAAGATGGGGTTTAGAGAAGCTTTTCCTTGATTTTTGTTATCCTCGCAATAAATTGACAGACTCGCAACGTACGTACGTGCATAGGTATATGTAATATGTCGCATGTTACGTGCGTACATACGCAGTGTGAAGAATAAATGTCAAGTAACCGGAAATTACTGATTATGAGAATTGAAAGCGCACTAAATATCGTCGCGGCTTTCCTGAGGATTGAATTCTCAAAGCCATGGCGCGTCGCAAACGTTTTCATGAATCGACTAGTCGCAACATCAAAAATGTTATAGTTCAAGAAACTAGTATATTTTCCTGCATCAACAATAAAACCTATATTTTATTACCGTGTAAATTCGCATGCCTACGTTCCCTTTGAAATAAATACCAAACTCTATTTTCAGGGTAGATCAGCCGGACAATCAACTTTTTGACCTTTGCCAAGACAAAATTAACTCAGATTTCGTCTAGAATGAAAAATTAAAAATTTCTATCAAGAGTACCTTTTTTATTTTGCTCGGTTTTTCCTTCTTCATTTACTCGAGATAGACATCATGTGTACCAATAATTTCATTTCGAATCGTACTGACTTGTATTGCGTCACAAACGACGGCAACGATGATACTGTACGTGATATACATACTATGTAGGTCCTTGAGAATTATGAGAATATATCTAAGTAAGGTGCATATGAAAACGTAACTAATTAATTTAAGAAGTAGAGAATAAAAAAAAAATTCATTTTCAGGTAAATTTGAAATTCGCAAAATTCTTTCATGGTTGGTAGCACGACGCGAAGTGTTCGAGTGAAAAATAAATTTGCGCGGGAACCTTGAACGTGATCTAATTCGGGTTCAGCTTTGAGATTCAAATTTAATACAACGACGAACTTAGAATCGTTATTGTGTAAGTATTTATTGTGGCGGCCATTTTAGCTATAGCCTCGCGTCAATTTTTTTAAACCGTTAACAAGCCACAGGCGCGTTTGGAAGATCAACCGCAATTCATGTCACCTTATAACATGGAAAAATTCTATACAGCACTCGGTGTAATCATAAAACATTTCCAAGATCTGCGGATCAATAACACGTATGTAGTATGACCTTGAATTCGGTGGTACAAAACTAAAAACGTAATGAAATCTATATCGCGAGAAGTCAGAGTGACAATGAAACAAATCATCCCTTGCGGGCCGCCCTCTTTCATTGCTGGTAATTTTCTGAGGATTTTGACCAAGTGACGAGGTCGAAGAAGTCGAGAGCCAACTCCCACTATAACCAGATGCCAATTGCAACGCAATAGCGAAACCGAGAAATGTTTGATAATAAATTGTAACTGCTGCAGAAAGCGCGGAACGCACACCCGTCGACTCAAGGGCGTATTCTGGCAATATCTGGTCTATAATTGATTATTCTATTTTTCTGATGAAATCTTCACATGCGCTCTATACACGTGTATATAACCATTCAACAAAATGACTGTAGTACACATATGTATAGCGATAACCTATTCGCGCACGAACTCCACGAGGATTGTTGTGAGCAATTTCATGCGTTTGCTAATTTTTCGTCAACATCATTGACGGGATTCCCGCGCTTTGTATCACGAATGCTGCAATTTTTCTAATATTTTTGAGCTGGCAGCAATTAAACTATGGGCAAAAAATGTTACATATTCTGAGTTCATATTCCGCTATGCACTTCATTTCCCTTCTTCATTTTTTCCACAATGTTTTATTCTGCGAGATACAATCTTAACTTTTACGTAACTGAGTTCTGCGTGTAACTTTCGGGTAAATATTTCTATGCGTACCGATAAATTAATTACGACAAATTCACGAAATTACTGCACTATACGTGACAACAATTAACCGTGGTTCCAAATTTTTTGAATTGAAAAATTAATATCTATATTGTTTAAACAATACGACGGAACATGTAACTGTTGCAGCGAGGAGTTATTTGTTATTAAAATAATTGATACGGTGCCAAAGTATGCAACGCATATTGTATACGTTTTTTTCAATGATTCGTTAAACAAATTTACGAATTATTCAGCCCGAATACTGCAGTGTTATGTCATTTGAGTTTTGTAACTTTTAGAAAACACGTGATGATATTTTATGGGCGCAATTATTATTATATCGCACGCAATGTTGATTTCCGTGTAGATATATTACGCACATCAAAGAAGGTACCGACTGTATCGCTTATTTTCGTTACAGTTATCCATATGCGAATGACTCTAACGTACTTGAGTTATTAATAACAAATAATTCTTGGAATAATTGAAATAAAATTCGAATTCGAATACATGCACTTTGAGGATAAAAATGAATTCACCAGTTGCATTCGATCTTCATAAATAAATTTTAAAATTCAGTTGAAGTTTCGAGTAAAATTTTTTTTTTTCTTCACCGTTGAGAAATAAAAAGCTTGTCTTACATTATTTCATTTTACTGCATTTCTTATTTCGTTTCACTCTGCAATATTCGAAAAGAAACGGAGTATTTCGAACACGAACCTTCCTCGATCGACCTTGAAATTGTTGCTTAATAAAATTCCTTCTGTGTCGCAACCCGGAGTGTCAACGTTCACGAGTGAAAAATTTCCTATCAAAAAATAAGATCAAGATCGCGCTCTCGCTTTTCCGACTAATATAATTGCATGTGTACGTCTACGACGTTCTTCTCGATGAGTACGAAAAAAAAAGAATCATCTCAGTCTCTAAGATCATTGACACACCGGTCATTTTTTTATTTTATTTTTTCGATTTATTTGATTTTTTTTTTTAACCTGAATCTGGTTGTATAGAATCCGAAAATAATTCTTGACAGGTTTTTTTTAAAACCCGATGAAAGATTAGGGGCAACAGAGGCAGAGGAAAATTAAACACGACTATAATTTAAAAGTGAAAATAAATGAGGTTCGATGAATAAAAAAAAGGAAGAAAAAAAATATAAAAAAAAGAATAAAAATCGGAGGGGATTTTTGATGCATGTTCTATGCGTAGACCGTATAAGTAATGTATAAAAAAAATCTGCAGCTCATCGATCAAGGTTTACATAAATATAATGCGGGGAAAACGGGAAGTTGTATTTCACAATTAATTGATTCACCGTTCCGAAAATGCATGAAAGCCTCTTGAAATAATCGAAACGGAAATTACCCCGCGCAGCGTTCTGACGTCAATAGGTTGTTCGTAAAGCGGTCGTGAAAAGAAATCCTGAAAGAACGTTTGAAAAGATTTTGACGTACCCACCTAATACCGATGCCCGGTGACAGGTTCTCCAAGTGAAAAATGAATCTCTTCCCTATTTCCTCGCCATTTACGTTAGCGGCCTGTTCCATTTCATCTTTCTCTCTCTATATATTTCTCTTTTACCGGGTAATTTCCTCATTTATGAATGAAAAATTACGCAACATTTCTAACCCACGTGCTCTGAAATTTTGCAAAGCTAAGTATTATATTATAACCGACAATATACTCTTCCTCTAAATAGCAGTTCTACGATATAAATATAAAATGGGTATAGAAAAACTGTTCAACCACCGTAGGATGGAGCTCCAAGTACTTATTGGTATTATAAATACACCCCAGCTCGTCGAGGAGAAGCTTTTATTCTCGCTTTTATTTTAGCGTAAGCAATTACCAATACAATTTCAAAAGTGTACATCTATACATATACATGCCGACATGCGCGTACTCGCTGCCTGCGATTACATTGACAACCCGCACGTGCTGTCCTAGACGAGCAGTGACCCCGCATCCTAGCTATACGAAAAGATGGTCCACATTACATGCGATCGGTAAGATAGTATTTAAACATATCCTATCTTTTTATTTTGTTTCTTTTTTTTCAAATATAATACCTGTACCCTACAAATTTCTCCTCAATTTTTCCTCGTCCGCCGCGAAGAGCGTATACCTCAAAAATAGGCTTCCGATTTTCAAGCTCGTCCATCTATAATCTGTTCATCTTCTGTTGAATAATCTTCGAACGAGTGAGACTTTTGCAGCAAAACATTAAAAACGGCAAGTACAAAAGACTATTGTAATTAGATTTTTCGTACATACATACATATTTCACCTAGCGGTACATGTATATTAATAAATGTTAATAATAGCTAACAGATTTTTTCATTTTATACGATCGAAAGGTGATCGTTTCACCGTGCATATGATATATCACGTGGTACCAAATATTTATGCGATTCGAATATTATTCGCTACGCCTGACCTAGATTGGACACCCACGAAAACAGCAGCAGACAATAATAAATTATTGCAGTATACAGATTTGAATTCAAAAAGAAAAAGAAAAATATATATTAAAATAATTCAATCTAACAACTGACCCACTTATTTGTACCACGATTTTATTTGTCATCAAATTATTGGGTGTCATTTTTAGAAACATACTTTTATAATAAGAGAGGATCAAATTAATTTTCACTCGTATGAGATTTTCATAAAATCATTTTTCAAGCTTGTAACTGTAAATATATACCGTGGTGAAAAAATGCATGGATTATTTTGATCAATCCAATCAGATGACTGCAGGATTTAAGAGGGGCCAATCTGAGCACATACCTATATATATTTGTTCCCGTGAGAAAAAAAAAACCAAAAGCATTGAAATTTTCGACTTTTCCGTCTGAAAGATGGTTTTTAAATATCTAAGAACGAAAACGTTCGTTGTGCCAAAAGTGAAACTAGTTGACACAAAACACATTATGCAGACATCAGCTGTTCTTCATCATTTATCGACTATATTGGCGCTTGGGTTGCGTCTGCCGAGTTTATTGGCCGAATGACCCCCAGATTCTTGCAAAAAGAACGAGAAAAAAAAACAACAAATTTTGGAACAACAAGAATAAAAAAAAACCTTCCGATGGGATACAAAACGATGCGGTCTCCCTGCAATTGACAACCCCTGGCAGCGAACGGCATCGTAACGAGTGTTTCACATCTAAAAATAAGAAACACTACCCAGGATCCAGAGAGGCGCCCGCCCGTCCCGGTCGAGTTGCTTGTCGTATTGAGAGAAACTAAATTCATCTGTCAATTCCACCAGATACGTCACCGATGCCCTTCCCAATTAGATTCCTATATTTCGGGCGATAAAAATGTCGCGCAAAGTCCGCCGCATTCGACGCGGAAATCATAATCTCGATGCGCTTCGATAGCCATTTGAAAAATTCTTAAGGCTTTGCGCGCCGTGCGCACTACCAAAACGGTGAACGATTATTATTACAAGTTACGCGTCGTATAAATGAAACCACGTGACCTCGTGACGTCACGCAAAACTTCCCGTCTCTATATAATTACATATAGCTAAGTGATAGATATATGTGTAAAAAATATGTTAATACGTGTTTTCTCATGCACGCATATGCTCCCGCTTGTATTATCATTGTTATTATTACTATACTTGTATTTGTGAGTCCGAAACACAAGTAAACGCTGTGCATATGTGAATGTTGGACGGATAAACTATAAATATATCCCCGGAGTGATGGATACCGTGGAACATTACCGCCGCTATCATCTCGTCTGTTCTCGTCCTCGTGTCGAGCAAGAAGGTGAAAGAAAGAAGAGAAAAAAAAATGAAAAATAAATCGAGAAAGCTTCGTTGAGCTTGCACACGTCGTAATTCCCTCATAAAATATGATGATAATATGTGTGAAGAGGGACGAAGTAGAGTCCCCCCTGCACTTGATGAGCATGAAAAAAGCTGTATCATCGATACAATTTTAGTAAAATTTTGAACGAAAGAATCTAAAGCAGAAACGAATTGATTTTGCAGTTTCTTTTATTTTCTGCCACCAATTCATGCTATAGGTTGTTATACTTCGACGATTCATAATTGGTACGATCTATGATTGCTAAAAACTAAATTTAAAACTCTGCGCGCTTAAGAAGTTAACAGTATATATGTGATTCTTCCTTTGTTTAAGCAAAAAAGAGAAAGAAAATATGTAATAAACAATCAGAGTCTACAGATTATAATAAATATATGTACACATTACATGGATCATTTAATTGATTCGATCGTGGAAACCCGGAAATCCGAAACTATAATAGTGTAACGTATACCATGTAGAAAGTAAAAGAACCAATAAAACAAAAGTTGTATAAAAGGAATTGAAGAAAAAAAACACCTCTTAGCTTTCGTTAGTTTTTTGTTTTTTCTTCTTTTCTATTTTTTGTTGCTCAACGACAGTAGTCAATGCACAATAGATGCTATTTCAGTAACATGGAGCGCAGCGGCAAACCGAATGCCGTATGGTAATGGCAAAATGCATCTTGTTCGTACTACCGAGTTACAAGACTCTCTAATTGAAGCACCAGTGCTGTCGTAGCTTTGCAAGCCAGAAAGTTAGGATGCATGAAACGGAGGGAATCAGGAAAACCACAGGCCAGAAACCTCGCGACGCACAGGTAATTGGCCAACTAAACTGTGCGCCTCTTTGTACGAGGTGCAGAGCACCCTCTGTTTCGAAAGTTCCTATGTCATCGTTTCTGCAACACTCCTACAGGAAAACTGAATTAACTTTATATTATTTCTGAGATCGCGTTCCGGACGAATACACCCACCTGGATTTTGGAACCCCGATTAAATCGGTCGTCGAACTTTCCGCACATGGTTCTTGGTTGTGCTGCCTGATATACCTATTAGCACGTAGATTTTAATTTTTTGATATGTATGTACTTTTTTATTTTCGAAACAGAAATGATCTATTAACTCGAGTATCGAGAGAATTCGAGATGGACCGCGTCGACGGAATTACGCCGTCGCATAAAGTGAGAAAAGGAAAAACAAAATCTTATCGAAGTCTTTCCGATTGAAATTCTACTCGTCCCAACGGATAAGGTAGAATTACAGTGACGGGCGTGAAGTTCTTGGCCGCAATCACCCATAAGGCTTTCAACGCTTTCGCGGACTTAACAGGCGAAGCTCTTCTACAGAGCGTATATAGCATGTTTACGTATATAAGTAGTTCCGCCAGTTGCACAACTTTCACACTCCAGTTATCTGAAACGTTGAAACTGTTTGTTTGACTTGCGTTTTCACAAATTTCTACGTTGTATGAAACGGAGATCCGCCGTTTGTATGTGAACTCGAACGCATAGAGGTGCAGTGCTTATTGAATGTTTTTTGAACTAAACGAGAAGCAACGCTAAAACGCAGCGAAGCTAAATGTATACAGAATACTTATGATCCGCATGCATTTGTATAAAAATTTACTCATCCAAAATATGATTCGCGTTGATCGTTATATACATCATTATCAGAAGGTGCAGCTAAATCTCGTATGCAGACATACAGCAAGAATTTCCCCGCCCACCTACACAGCTGTATCTATAATCTGATGTGTGAGGTGCAACTCATGGGCCATATAGAATGAATAGGTTTTGATCTCTTCTTGCCAAGAAACAAATTTCATTGATAAAGTTGGGCCAGAGAAAATACGAAGGAGTTTCGTTGGAGCGTTTGTAAATTATTTCTGTAGCGCATCGTAGTTTTGGATTTTATATAGCTAATAGACCCGCAACTTTCGTGGCTATGGGAAGCTTGCAGCATAGCAGATAGAGCAATTAGGTTTTGCGTCACGGTAAACAACCTAGAAATCGGTTCACGTTTACATGTGGGCCAACGCAGCATGAATCATCCGTGTAACGTACGTATAGTGATAAGGTGTACGTGCATCGTAAATTTATTCTTTTGCCGAAGACTCCTGGAAAGAATTTCAGAACATGATTTTTTTCTTTAGATTCGCTGTGAAGTCATTGTATTATTTATTTATCGAGGGACAGCGTTTTGTATGATATGTGTCATATATATTTAAACTTAGAATAGTAAATTTATCCTATTTTAAGAAAGGTTGGCGTGGATCAACTTAGTTTGGTGAACGTCACGCGTAGGTATAACGTCATGGTAACAGATGAATGGTTACAAACCGGAAATAAACGTAACTGGGTTCAAGAATATCACGCAGCGATATGCATCGTGGTATGAAAAACGAGGGCCACGAAATTCCTTCAATTCATAATCTCATTTTAGCCGTTTGGTCGTCAGCTCGTTACTACCGCAATATTGGCGCCCGACCGTGGCCAGGTGTCCGAAAAAACTGAATATCTAAGTCAACGTTGTCAACAGTTTGAACCATTGGTACCAATCCGCGCGAGGTAATCTAAATCGAAAATGAATTGAACGTTATTTTTTTCTTTCCGAATAGATCGTACCAAACTTTTTAAACGATAAAAAAGAACGGATGTTTATCTTTCGCAGTTGCCCAAGAATTCGCCGTCGCTTTCCAAATTGGACAGCCAAAGGTCGATTTGTTATTGTAAACTCAATTTCACAATACTCAGATTTGGAAGTAACCCTGACAAAGAGAACGAGCTCCACGCGTCAGTATTTGTAGAATGACAGACTTGAATCTCATCCAGAATGCATTCCTTTGGTCGAGAAACAAAACCTAGGGAAGCTCACGAGGTCCATCATCATATTCCAATGACGTTATTATTTCCTACGTACGTCGTCACGAAGATCAGCTGCACTCGGAGAAAAAAGCAACCGGTACAAAGACAGCAAACAAAGAATAAACGACGCGATTGTGTGTGTATAATTATAGCCGTGTCAAAATGGCACATGACAACTACACGCACATATTACATGTATTTTCGTGTCACTCGGAAAAGCGATGGATAAATATAACAGCTCAAGGTGTGGAACCCTGCATCAAAGCCGGTCAACGGATTGGTTGAATTTGGCGATTGGAAATAAAGATATATGGAAAAAGATAGTCGATAATTCAGGACGAATGATTATACCTGTCCAGCGGCCGATCTGATGGACAAGCGGATTCAAAATGCTGTTGAAGAAATTTTAGCGTCTCATTTTTCTGCACGAACTTAACGTTTCCAGTATACATATGTATGTAATATGTATACGAAGGATCCGAAATTGCTGCACACTTCCAAAAGTGACTCACTATCAGACTGTAAATAAATGTATAGAGATCAAAGGAGTTGTATATAAACTCGATGAATTGTTGGACGGTTCAGCTGTCCTTTTCGTATGTAAATACCTGTATGATTTTGACTCAAAATTTCGTTAAAAGTTTTACGGTACGAATACGCTCGCAGTTACGCAACATTAAAATAGAACAATTTGTTCTATAGCGTTTGGCACAGCGTACCGGGCGGAGAAATATATATATTTCGCACATCTTCAACGGCACAAAGATATCGCTTATTGTCGCCAGATACCTATAATACTCTATACACGAGAATAGGATGACGCACTTTACTACAATGCACATTGGGCGTGACACTACAATAAGTATAAGATACAATTCCCTAGGCGAAATCAAATTTTTAGTAAACTGTACATAGCACCGTGTTAAGAAATTAATTGAGGTCTTTTGAGGAATGAGGAAGATGAAATTTTATCTATAATCCAAAAAAAAAAAAAAAAAAAACAAGCTAAACAGTTGGCAGAAATGTTGTAAATCTATATATGTATATATATATTAGACTGATTCAAAAAAATCGACTATTTTTTTTTTCCTAAATATATCAAAAATATTGTTGAAAATGATGAGAAAAGAATCCTGTGATATCCACAGCTCTTAATATTAATATTAAGATATCCCGCATGATAAATTTCAATTTCCCATTTGATTAACATGGGAAAGCTTGTTTTTTTGAGTTTAGAATTTTGTAACTCTTCAATGGTACATCAAAAAGGCTAGACCAAATCATTTTCTCGTATAAAATTGAACGCTCTACAAAAAAGCTCTCTTATAATTTTTCGATAAACCGACGGATTTCGAAATTATTCAACTTTAAAATATAAATTACAATATTTTCTCATATTTTCCAATTTTTTTACGAAACTATCAAGTTTATCAAAAAATTTTGTTAAATTTTTTTGTATTCAAAAGTTTTTGGGTTTCACAGATGCTTTTGTTCAACTGTCAAATTTCTAATACTATCGTATCTTAATTTTTCAATGAGATCAAATTATTTTTTTTCAACTAAAAATTATTTTTATTTATTTGTTTTTCCATAACTGTGTGACATTAGAGTAGTTTTATTACAATTCTGAATTTTTTTCCAATATTCACTGATAACAAGTGATAAGTATTGCGATTGTTCTTCATTTTTTGATAAACTTGATAGTTTCGTAAAAAAATTGGAAAATTGAGAAAATATTATAAATTATATTTTAAAGTTGAATAACTTCGAAACCCGTCGGTTTATCGAAAAATTATAAGAGAGCTTTTTTGTAGAGCGTTCAATTTTATATGAGAAAATGAGTTGGTCTAGTCTTTTTGATGAACCATTAAAGAATTACAAAATTCTAAACTCAAAAAAACAAGCTTTCCCATGTTAATCAAATGGGAAATTGAAATTTATCATGCGGGATATCTTAATATTAATATTGAGAGCTGTGGCTTTCACAGGATTTTTTTCTCATCATTTTCAACAATATTTTTGATATATTTAGGAAAAGAAAAATCGTCGATTTTTTTGAATCAGTCTAATATATATTATATAGCACATCCTACAGCTGTTATCTATTTTTTCACCGCCCATAGGTACTGAGAAAACACGCAAAGTGCTATAAAAGTACCTTCATGTTTTGTCCATAATACCGTTACTTACGATCGGAAAATAATTTTTGATCTGCAGTACGGCAGATGGCTCACGAATCGCGCGTTGTTCCTCTCTTTTTTTATCAATTTTCGAATTATCAAAGTCACCTTGATATTTCTTTTCTATTTTTTTTCTTTATTATGAGAAACCGTAGAGAGCCAAGATATCTTGATAAATCTCGTGGTATCGTACGAGGAGACAATGTACCTTGGGATTAAGAAATTGTGAGATATTGTGACTTCGAGTACAAAACAACGAGCTTTAGCCCGCCGCCTACGACACGCTGCACGCACTGGCCACTTCGGAACTTGACCGTATGCATTACTATCAGATCACGTACTTCGCGGCGATATTCTGCGATCTTCAAATTCAACGGATTTATCTTGATTTCGGATAAAATGCAGGAGACAAAAAGAAAAGCAAGAGAGAACGAACGATTACGTATTGTCAAGAAAAGTTATAACGATATGATGAAGAAATTGTTTTCGATGATTTCACAATCATTAGTAAAATGGAGGTTTCCGAACGCGTGAGCGCAAAATTTATCAAATCTTCTACGATGCATTAAAAAAAAATCTCAAGAATCATTAAAAGCTTCTTATACATCCTGACCAACTGGCGTGAATGACGACACGTTAGTTTTTTTTAATTTTTTTTTTTTTGTACCGCTTGAAGTAAGAGATGGGCGACGGCCGTTTCAACCTCGCGTCGCGTCGCCGCGGGGGAGGCCACCAGCGTAGCGTTAGGGGGGCGTTTAAAATTCGCTTTCGCAATTTGCACGAAAAAAAAGTAATAAGTAAATGAATAACAGCAATAACATATTAGTCTGTTACGGAATTATTTTCGAATGTTATACGTCACAACCTGGACTCATCAAGCTCGATTTTACCAAATATAATATAGGGTGAAAGATACAGATTGAGCCACACGAGAAGTTATAGATAGAGCTTGATTATTTCCTCGTATAAAATATCGTACTCGATAATAATTGCCTTGCCAGTTTTCCGAGAACCAATATAATGAAGTCGTACAGATTAGTCGGCGTCTGACTTCAAGTAGAAAAGGCGAAAATAGAGAAAATTTCAATCTCTGTATAAATCAAGTCACGACTGCAGTTGATCGAGTGGTCAGTCAGTCAATTTGGGGTCCGATAAAAGATTGGTGGTGACGCTATTGCGATTACAAAACAGACGTCGATGTGTATTTCTAGCGTGTCAGCGACCACTGCCCACTACACTCGCTTCGGCGGTTTGGAGCTTGGAGTAACCTATATGCGAAACATCAAGTTCTAACCAACGGGTTCCTAAAGTAGATATTGAATTACGTACAGGATAAAGAAAATTGAATTGCGATTTAAATAATCCATGTACTTCTAACTCGTATCGCACGTCGTCGTATGAAATTAACACGATAATACAAAATTATTCAAAAACGGCGATGATTATTTATAGTTTCATTAATGTGACTCGAGTCATTATAAAAACAGATTATTTTCGAATCTGCGTCAATGAAAAATTGACACCCTCGACGACGTGAGCTAATTAAATCTCCATAATTATGCTAGCGACAAAATGAAAGCATTGATGGAGTTTCTTAGAAGCTTGAGCGGTATGAGCAACGATCCGGAAAATTTTTTCGTCGCTATAGACATCGCAAGCGATATCGTGGGTTTTTTATCTATAGGTAGAAAACGCGGGCAATGTGAGAAGGTAAAAATTTATCTGGAGCGTCAAAACACAGCTGTTACTTCTCTAAACAACTCAACCTATCTAAGGAAACTAGAACTTGCAAAATTGTTGGCCTGAGAGCAACGAATCTGAATACTCTCGCGATGGAAACCTAGCTGAGCGATATCATTACCCTACATTATAAAGTAAAATCAAATGATTATTGTAATTTTTATAAGATGAGCAGATCTTATAGATCACGGTAAAACAAACGAAATGTGCAAGTCATAGTGGCGATCAAAAATAAAATGGGAAAACCGTAAATGACGTAAGACTATTTTCATTAGGATTACGTCGACGCTGGGCGGCGCAGATTTTCATCGAATATTTCACCCAACCAGCAATTCCGCGCTGACGGATTTAATTGGAATGGATTCAACCGCTCCCAGATCGCTGCAGCTTTATACCTACTTGCGAATTAATATAATCGGCCAGTCAGTGACTGGATCCACTTAAATAAGATTCAAACCACAGTACCGCTATAAATGTATCCAAGGACAAGAAGAGGACGATCATAAGATTTCTCGCAATTCATACATCAATTCCAGTTTCCTTTCGCATATATGTTTTGACGATTTCGATCATTATTGTCTGACAAAATAACAACATCAAAACCGCGCTGCAGATATCCTTAGACTATTATGGTACACGTATAATAAAAAAAGATTATTTCCATGACGCTGGATGCTGAAATTATATTTGCGATTGAATATTATTATTAGTTAATGTACCCAGAATCCGATAATCCATAGCATGCTACTATAGGATTTCCTGAATAAAATGAACAGCCAAAACTATGGCCGCAGGTGTTCGACTCGTTTTACATAAAATCTTACAGACATATAAGTATCGCGTTATTTCTGCAATCACTACTGCCTCGGAAAACGTGGATCGTATACATTTCTTTATCAGGTGTTTCGCCGGGTCTTATGAAAATTAAAGACAAACACCAACGGGATACAACAGTTCTTATATTGGCCATATACCCCCCGATTAATCGTGGAGTTTTTTGTTGCGGCGTAACCACCGTCGATAATTGTGGAGGTTTTCATGTCTGCCTCAATTTAATATAGTGAATCTACAGCTGCTGAGCCATAATCCGTAATTTGAAATAGGATTTTTTATAACAACTATATGGATTTGATTTGCAAACGGTAGGTATATCAGTATATTGACAGTCATTTCAATAGCGAGATTGATTCACATGTTTAAAAAAAAATTGCTATTCATTTGTTTGCAGGAACTGTTGGTGATGTCGGCTTGTTTTTCCTCAGAGAGTAGAATCAGCCCGTTGCCAACAGCGAACTCTAAAATCGTCTTGAGAATGACGCAAAATCTTCGGTAATCGAGAGCGATGGACACGCAGGGAGCAAATGTGAGGCAAACGCATACTATATATATTTCAATTCACATTCTTCAAAGTCGTCATTATTTATCATTTGGAAAAATATAGAGAGTTCGCTTTGGCTGGACATCTTTTTTAAAACTGTGCATGCCCGTTGCCTTTGAAGGTCGATGTCCCACCAGAGGATTAAACATAAATTTGAAAACAGATTATATGTCTAGGAACACGTTATAAAATGCGACCCCCTCAAAATAGAAAACCGGATGCCACGTGTACACGAATGAAAATTAACGCGGACCATACGTAGAGTTACCACACTCAGTGGAGCGATATTTTACGGATTTTTCGGACGTTTTGAATTGCATCGATTCATGTCAGGGGCACTCAATCGATAAAAAGAGAAGTTAGCACTTTCGAAGGAAATCGAACAACCTTTAAACATCGCATATCAATTGTCCAAAAGAAAGACCGGCAATCTTTCAAGACTCATCAGAGTAGCGGTGAACTTCTTCGGGATGCATTTCCGACTGTATTAGATGAGCATGTGCCGCATCGACTTACTTCCTGAATTTTGTAGCTTGTGCGAACTGTCTTTCGACGGGTGGTCGTAACTTCGTAGGTTTCCTCGACGGTAGGTCCATTTTCTTCGGTGATCTCGACGGTCGGCGTTGACGGCGTCGGGATGACGGGGGTAAGAGAGTCCATCACTTCCATCGTCCCGTTTGCTGGTGTATTTTCGTTAGTATCACCCTCCACGGTCGAAAACTCGCGTTTAACCGTCTCAACAAAAGGGAGAGCGAAAGAACACCGGGGTATTAAAAAAAAAAAAAGGACACAGGACAAACACCCAAGTATGTGAGAGGGTGGAGAACGATACAATAAATGAGATTTATAAAATATTGAAACACCTGTCCGCGAACGATTTAGAAATTTAATAGTCTTATTTATCAATTGATAAAAATCTTGAGAAACAGACGCGAAATTATTGTGAAATAAACTCGAGGCGAAACCTCGAATTCCAGGATGCGACTCTGTACCGAACGACGCGACTGGCTAAACTAAAGCAAACTGCTGCCACAGGCCCTCCAACCCGTGGTTCACAGCGAAAATAGATTTCAGTTTTCCCTTAAGTTACGGCAGCGGAACACGCGTTCGTTACCGCGATGCCACGACCCGGGGACCAAGTCTAATCTTCACCTTCCTTCTCGCTCTCTGACGCTCTCAGTTACGGCGGTGTCTTTCACTTTTCTACGACAAAGAGGAGAATATTGTCGGACGCTTGTGAAGTCCACGGCAAACTTTGTTCTGTTCAACTTTTTGATATATCGGTGATGTGAATGATTCTACACTGCATATCGGCTGACATAATTGTTCGAAGTTCCACATACCATTTCGCTTGTAGTATACTTAAAACCGAGACAAGGGAATGGATGAAAGATCGGCTATTAATCGGAACAATTTGGATGTCGGTAAGAAGAAACGAATAATTAAGTTGCATAGAGTAAATAAGCGATTATCAATAAAACACCGTGTACATACAATATTTTATGATATTAGCTAATGGATGTGTATTTTCGCTGCTGCAAATTACTCGCAAAGCGTTCACAATCAATCTATTATAATATACAATTACAAAAATATGACATAGAATAAAACGTAGAAGCGCGATAGATTTTTTTCTGATAAATTATTGAGATGATGTATTATGCAAAGGACTATTACATGATGAACTTGCAAAAAATCTACTTCCATGTTTCACGCATCTTCTAAACTTGGCCTTTTTCTGTTACAAAACTACACCAGTTAGTCTAATCTCACAATTAGATCAGAACTTCGGCGTGAATCACAAATACGACAGCTTGGAGATTCGAGTCGTTCGATAGGTAATTTTTTTCTAAAAGGCACATGTGTTATCTCAAAAATATTTTTCTCTGCTTTCAGTTATTGTAACAAAAACCAGTAAAAATACTAAACACTCGAGACCGATCTCTATCTACGTAGGTATAACTTTATACGTTGACAGACCAACATAGGTAGACCAACGATTCATAACTTTTCTAATATAAACGTATGTGGATCGGTATTCCACAATGTTCTATAAGTATGATTTCCCAAATAAGAATTGTTCATTTGGTTGGAACATTTTCAATCCACTGCACGACCGTAATTGACAAAGTCATCATAAAGACATACGATAATTGCAATAGGATTCTAACTTACAACGGATATTTTATCTTGTAAATTAAATAGAATGTATAATACACCCACCTAAATTTTTGTATCAAGTTAATCGATAGTCGTAAATTTGTAGCAAATCTAAGTAGAAATATATCGAAAAATACGTGCACCCAGACGGGTGTTGCACGGACATTTTTTCATTTGATTTTATGAGCATTAATTTGAGTCGGCTACAATTCGTACCTAACATATCCAAGGAGAAGAATATTACATCCAAGAATGATCAAGCGTCCATCTATGCTAGACGACTAAAGTCAAGAGCTCTTAACTCTCATGGTAAAAAGTTGATATGAAATTTAGGGCAAAAGAGACAAAAGTCTGGACAATAATCCAA
This sequence comes from Athalia circularis, assembly GCA_963978495.1. NCBI lineage: Eukaryota > Metazoa > Arthropoda > Insecta > Hymenoptera > Athaliidae > Athalia > Athalia circularis. The sequence continues at coordinate 19,943,940 of OZ021700.1, forward strand.
CTTCGTCCCACCTAAACGATATGGATAAAGTATCAAAATATTTCCCCCAATATAAAACATGTGCCTCATTAAGGCAAACAAGAAGAGTAGATTCGTACGTAACGGTTCCGTATGATGACAGTTTTTGTGCAAATATTTTTTGTCCTGATAATATGCAACCTTTAGAGCTCAGCGAGATTACATCCAATGTTATGCATCGTTATATGTAGTTAATTAATCACTCGATTATTCAGTAGTTACTAAACTAGGTATTTACTTTGGCAAGTTTTCATAAGAATATCATAAAATATTTCAAGCCGAATATTCGTAACGTCATAATAATCTGAGGCCTGGTACAAAAGTACTGCACCACGTCGGCCCGCATGATCTTCATGATGTGATACGTTATACATGAAGCACAGGGAAGTAACACCGAATGCAAACTTACCGTGTTATGCTTACTGGAATATAATCATCCAGTGATGATTGTTTGTAAGCATTCCAGCAAGTAGAGACGGTTTAAAGCCTATTATCCTCTTGTTTTTGCGGAACATTAAGTTTGTTCAATTCGTCAGGCCTGTAGACCCCCTTCTCTGTAATTATGCCTGTAATGAGATGGGCCGGTGTGACGTCAAATGCTGGATTCCAGCACTGAATACCGGCAGCAGCTACTCGTTGATCATTTATGTGCGTCATCTCTCTTTCAGGTCGTTCCTCAATGACAATTCGATCTCCACTAGGGATGGTAAAGTCGACAGACGTTAAAGGAGCAGCTACGTAAAAGGGCACGCCATGGTGTTTAGCAACAACTGCAATCTGCACAAACGAAATTCACACTTGTTCTACGATCTAAAACTACAATATAAGTAACTATCACCCCATAGATTATGAATATGAATTGTTGATGAAATTAACTAAAAATTACATAAATAAAGAGTGTCAAGCTCACTTGATACGTTCCTATTTTATTTGCAGTGTCACCATTAGCCACAACTCGATCAGCACCCACAATAACTGCAGAAATGGTTCTGGATCTCATTAATGCTGCAACCATGTCATCGCATATCAGAATAGCAGGCATTTTCTCATGAACTAATTCATAAGCCGTCAATCGAGCGCCTTGATTATACGGCCTTGTCTCCGTACAATAAACTTGCTCTATAATTACAAAATAATATCGTTCATAATACTGAAATTTACTTAGTAAAGCTACCTTTAAATAAACAGATGAAATTTGTGGGATAAAACGATGTGCAATTATAATACAAAAAGTAAATGAAGTGCACACTAATGCCTTACCAAGCTTCTTATTGCTGTGCAAAGCCCTAATTACACCTAAGGCTGTCCCGTACCCTGCAGTGGCAAGACTGCCGGTATTGCAATGTGTCAGAACCCTCACCAAACCGTCTCCTGCCCCATTATTGAGAATGGCTTGTGCCCCATGATGGCCTATTGCTTTATTGTCAGCTATATCTTTTTCCAACATCGCATCTATAGCTTTTAGGAACCTATAAAATGTTTGGAGATTCAACTTATGTACACTTGGATTGGTAAAAGTTAGTGGTAGGGTCAACAATTTAGCACAGCCCTTTTATGGTAAAGGTCTGTCCAGTCCATCAACTTCCACCCAGCCAAATGTACAACAATTACAGAATGACAAAGTAACTGAATTAGATTTCAGTATTTATCACTGGACTTGGTTAATTTATCTGTAATTACGTTATTGCATTACACTGATAAGGAAGTTCTGAAGCAATTAAATATTGCAGTTGACTAAAATGATAGAATGAACTAATTATCTGTACGACCAATTCCCCTAATCTACTGTGATAAGTAATAATGAAACTGTAAATCGAGTAATGCTTTTTTTCAACTCCAAACTATTGACAATCATTAAGACCACTTGTCTTATTAGGTTTAACTTCAAACTTTCTTGTAAACAATAACGCCATGACTTTGGGAGAAAAAAAGGCTTTCATACTTCTCTTTCATTTCAGCTGCAGAAACTGAATCATCTTTGCTCAATTGATTTGATAAAGTAATCAGATCTTCAGCAGCTATTTTCATGTTGACTGCAGTTGGTCGTGCAGACACCAAATAATTAAGTTTTCCTTCAATTTCTTGACGAAGACTCTTCTTGTCAGTGAATTCCTCATTCTGAATTTCGACAGCTAGACTCAGGCAGCCAACAATGGCAATTGCTGGTGCTCCTCGTACCTGAGAAACAATTGCAGAAAGTTGCGCCATGATCACAATTTTTGCTACATATCAGCCTTGCAAACTATCAGAATCTGTATAATTAGCTCATGATGCAATAGATGTGGTAATAAGGCTGTTGAAGCAATTTGTTACTTTGTCAACCATGTATCCAGCTACCTACATGCAATGTTACGTTTTTAGAAAAAATTAAATACAACTCAAGCGCTATTGGCTAAAATATGTTGATAATTAGTGCTGGCAAAGATCACTTCAAAATTTCAAGGTAAAGCATCTGAGAATAGGTGGGCACAGAAGAAATGATAACCCATGCATAACCTATGTTATATAATTCATTGTGAAATAATCTTCGTGACAGATATGGGAATGTGTCTCCATAGGTGGTCTACCAGAGATGCGTTACCTGCATCTTGTTGATAACCTTCCAGCCATCTTCGACACCCTTGACAGCCACGTACTTGGAAATAACCGGCAATAGAATTTGGTCCAATATCTCCAATTTTCCGTTCTCCCATTTGATCGCTCTGAGAGTCATGTCGATACAAAATAATGATAGTTGTTCAATGAAGCTAAGCGAATGTTTGGTAACCGAACTGCCACGTTAAATCTTTCATAAAAGTTCCATCGACAGTATTTTTCAACAGAACAAATAAACTCGCGCCGCGGTTCACGTGCACAGATAAGACCCAAGCATGGACAGACCTAACTTGAACTCAATCGTTCAGAATCTCCAATGAACACTCACGTGATTCCTGTCAAAGAGTCGGCTTCGCACGGATTCGAAAATACGTTGGTAGGTGAAAAGTATCAGCGAACGATAAAAAAAATAACCAGTTGACTCAAATAAATACAGGTAGCGGCACAGTTCATATTTTCAGTGATGTCCTTGTGTTGCCGTACTCATCTTTACCGAGCAGATAAGTAATCAAATCTTGTACAGTTCCATGAATATAGGAGTCTTACTTGTATCTGCTTGGATGAAGAGCCAATGATGAACCAAGGTATATATACGATGGTTCCAAAAATGCTGACAATTAACTCCAAGTATAAGCTCTAGGCTCCAAGTAATTGTAATTTGATAACGAAATAAATATCTGTACTTTGCTTCTATATTCATCGGCCCATTAGCTCAGTTGGTTAGAGCGTCGTGCTAATAACGCGAAGGTCGCGGGTTCGATCCCCTCATGGGCCAGCTATTTTTTACCGCTCAAGATTGATTTCAAAATGATGAGTGATATTTCATTTGCATTAGACGAGGGTTTTGTCGATCCCCTATGTGCTCAAAGTTCTGATGGGCAATTTTTAGACGTAACTCTGGTTTTCAAAATCGTTAGATTTTCAAAAAAGAGTAGTGATATCAAAAGCGAGGTTCTGTTTTTTCTCTGAAACCGTGGTTTTCTTCGGCAATTAGAAATTTGCACTCAACTAAAATGGAAGACGGAAAAATCTTTAACAAAATATTACGGATGAATAGAATAAATTTGTTATATGAAACAAGGAACTTCCTTAGTGTGAAGTGTGAATATTTATCATTCACACTCGTATTCCCGCTAATGTTTGGTTCAACTTTTCCCGCCAACCACTATGCATAATTGTAAGAACTAAACAAAAGAAAGAAGTTTGCACAGTGTGGCGGATTAGTCTTTCAATTCACGGTTTCAAGATAAATACATTTGTGGTTGTATGAGGTATGAATTTGAGTTGATATACTCTACCTAATGATGAGTATGTATCTAATTGTCAATTATTCTCGATTGTATTATTAATTTTGTCACATTCATTACCATTGTTGAGAGGCCCCATTGTTGAAACCGTATGGTTGCAACAGTGGCTGCAACCATTGTGGGACACGCAATGATGATCAAAAGTAAATTTGTAGTGAGTTGAATAATTTTTTTTTTTAAATTATATTCTCAACTAGAAAATGTATGAACTTAAAAATCTAACGTATGAATAACGTCGTGTTTGATTTATACACGGATCTACAATACAGTAAACTATCTACTATTGCTATGCGGCTGTGACTTTGACGTCAGCAGTAATGCGTAGTCGTGCGTCGTAGCGCGGATCAAAAATTTCCCGTTCTCTCCTATCGCTAGCGCCATCTTTTGTAGCTGACATAATCCTTGCTTTAATATGGCCTGCATTTTCGTATGTTATAAACTCAACTTTAAAATTTATCGTTAATTATTATCTCTTTGAAATTAAGATCATCTGTCGATTTTATCTCCCATAAATTATATTTTGTATAAACATCCTGTATGACTATTCCATTGTGAAAGTTGCCAAGCTGGCCGTGATATTTCAAATGAAACGTGGTTGCCAGATTTATCAGCGTAAAAGAGAAACAAGTTCCAACAAGATCGAAGTGAGGCAAATGTATCGATTTTAAAGTCACCGCGGAATCGACGTAATTTAATTCATCAATCCACCAATCTTGAATGATTGTAGAAACACATCCAGCAAAGACAGTTTTACTATAAAAGATTATGTATGTACGTCCAACCAAATATCGCTGTCGATCAATTAGTTCTCGCCAAACCGCACTGAACTTTATAAAGCTGACTAATTTTTTTTTACAGCTAGACGTGAGCCATCTCACACATCATACGCACAACATTACTTATTCGGACAATTGGACAATAATTAATTTGTCCAATTCCCATGCATATTTTGGGTGCAGTGAATATTTTTCGGCAAGTACATATATTGGAAAAATACTTTTCACGAAGTTTTTCACTTCAATGGTATTTTTTAAATTGATGTATCATAGTATGATACAAGCATCAGAGAGCTTCGATATTGAAATAAAATTCTGCAAATAGTCTGGTTTAAAATTTGCAAAAGAAGAATTTTTCAAATCATTTACTGAAACTGAGTCGATTGTTTTAGTAAAATTTTATAGAGCTGAAAATCTCTGCCACTTACACTTATCGCTTGAAACGTAGTTCATCGATTAAACAGAGAAGCCAATTTATTTCCACTTGGATCGCTGACCGTTCGTTGACTGAAGATTTGAATTACGAAAGAAGTTTGGATGTCGCGCCAATTTCACAGCTGTTTATGATCGTTATCAACTTAGTAATGGGGCAAGTGTCACGAAATTATCCCATAAAGCTGCGGTAACTGCAGATGCCGGAGCAAAATTATTTGTGTTAATCAGAAAGTTGTATCAGAATTACCATCTCCGTAAAGAAATTGGACTAAGAAATAGGATTGATTGTGGCTTATTATAGGTGGGCACCGTAAAGACAACGAATAGAATCCATCGACAATTCGGTGACGAACGTAGGGTTAAAAATTGACAATCGCCCTCATAATAAATTTGGTACATGTTATAGGATATTGACAATACTCTAGCAATCTGGTTCGTATTATAACAGAAAACCATCTCAAATATCGAATAATTGTTGAGGATTGAAATCCGAACATGCCGCTATGTTGACAAATACTACATGGGCAAAGTATATAGAAAATAGAGAATGTAACTAACATATGCATTTGTTTAAATTGAGAGTGATTTGGTATGCTACAATGATTCACTCAGCTAAAAGTTTGGCAACGCCGCGATTAGCCAGACAAGTCCCATCATGCATCGTGTTCGCAGAACGGTCGAGGAATAAAGGCCATGTAGAGGGAAGCGGGGCAAAGAGGCGCCCCTATCGCCCCTCCGACCAGAGAGTTCGCGAGTGTTAACTCGCAGCAGGAGCAAAGGACAGACAGTCAGTGAAAAGAAGGCAGAGGTGAAGGGGGTGTGTGCATTCGTACTTCTCGTCCCGATGTGTTGTTTGTGGATAATAACTGTGCTAAATTTTACCGTGATTAAACTAACGATAGAGTGAAAATGCCGCCAAGTATAGGACTGAACCTTCGCGTTACTGGTCACTGTAATCAAGGTGGCCGAAAATACATGGAGGATATGTTTAGCGTGGCATACCAGCAAACAGCCGACGACAAAGACCTCGAATATGCGTTTTTCGGTATATTTGATGGGCATGGCGGTGGCGAAGCCGCCACGTACGCCAAAGAAAATTTAATGGATACTATTGTCAAACAGAAGAACTTTTGGTCTGAAAAAGATGAGGATGTTTTAAGAGCAATCCAAGACGGATACAATAACACCCATCAGGCTATGTGGCGACAGCTCGGTAAGTCGTCGGGTTACCATCCCGCGCTATTCCCAATCCTCCCACTCTTACCTGCTCCTTCCACCCATCCCCTCTTCCCTCTTGGCCCACGTAAGAATGAAATTTAGGTTATGTAACCTATGGGTAACCTCAATTCGAAGTTTCACCAAACTTATCCATATCCGGAGTAGGGCTGGAACTGAATGTCGTTTTTAAAACCATTTTTCACTTTCTCATCAGTTTATAAACATGTTTGTAACTCGCGTTTTATAGTATTGCTGGTATTCCTATTAAAATTTATCTATGTTGGTATTGAATATTTCCACCACAGATAAATTCACACTCGTCCTTTGAAGTTTGATCAAACAAAACAATAACTGATGATAATTGAATGATGATACATTGTTACCATAGCTAGAAAATATAAAAATCTGAAGGAGCCTATTTTCTCAAACACAACTTGGATATTTCATTGTTCAAAAGACTAGAAAAAATTAGCAATATATGAATTTTGGGAAAATCCAGAAAATATTCATAAACGCCATTTTTCATTTTTGCATAGATAAATGGCCGAGAACAGCTTCAGGTCTTCCTAGCACCGCTGGAACGACAGCAAGTGTTGCTTTTATTCGTAAAGGAAAAATTTATATCGGACATGTTGGAGATTCTGGCATTATTCTTGGATATCAAGACGATGGAGAACCACAATGGAAGGCAAGAGCTCTCACTAAAGATCATAAGCCTGAAAGTACCCCGGAGATGATGAGGATTCGAGCATGTGGTGGAAAAGTTATCAGCAAATCTGGTGTCCCTAGAGTCGTATGGAATAGACCACGAATCGGACACAAGGGACCCGTTCGACGTTCAACACACATTGATGAAATTCCATTCCTTGCTGTTGCCAGATCACTAGGTGAGCTACAAAAGTCTACATAGCGAAACATGCTCATGTTTAATAGGTAACAAATCACAACATTTTGAATTGGTTACAGGTGATCTTTGGAGTTATAACTCTGAACTTGATAAGTTTGTTGTTTCTCCGGAGCCTGATGTTGCAGTTGTTGCCGTGGATGTCAAGTCTCATCGATGTCTGATATTTGGTACTGATGGCTTGTGGAATATGCTGTCACCACAAGCTGCTGTTGCCATTGTCCAAGCTGCGGAGAGACATAATGAAAAACATCTGATCGCTTCGCAACAAACCGGCAATGGGGTATGCATTTGGAAATTTGAGTAGCTGGGAAGCATAAATTAAATTTATTTGATGTACGATCACTTGCCACATTTACCTGAGTCTTTTAAACTATCTTTATTCGCTATTTCAGTATGCAGATGTGCAAATGTGGATCAATCCATCCAAAAGTCTTGTGGATCGAGCTCTAGAGAAATGGTTGTCGACTAAACTTCGAGCTGATAACACCAGTGTTGTAACACTAATGTTAGACCCACCTGGACCCTCCAGAACTGAGGTAAGCTATGTCATCCAATGGATTGTGGATATTTGCCGTGATCATTTCTTAAAGAATAGTATTAAAAGACATAACCAAATACGTCAGATCCTAGTTGACGCCCTGATGTTATATTATATTGGTTTTCAGGTTTTGCTGGGACAGAAAAACTGCAAAGAAAAAGAACACCCTGTGTCTCCGAAAGGAACTCCGCGAAGAGTAATTCTTTCACCAGTTCCAAGTACTTCTGAACCGTGTGAACCAGAGCCAGATTTTTCTACTAAGCCCCCACCTCATCCCAATTTATATCCAACAAAGCCACTAACCCCAGTACCAAGTTTTACCAAAGATGAATCCAATGAGAATGAATCTAAACAACCAGATTCATCTGACACTGTTGTCGATGCTATTGGAAAAATCACAGAAGTGGCGAATATTCTTCACAGAGAAGAACCTACGGTAGCGAAACTTTTGGCAGAACACCACAATGTGAATACAAAAAGTGAATCCCATGATATTCATTCAGCAAGTAAATGTTTGGAACAACGTCACAAAAGTCCCCACAGAGAACTTCGAAGCCGAGAGAGTATACAAGTTGCTGAAGTTTCATCGAGTGTCTGTTCTGATCATGTAAGCTTTGAAGATACGAAATCAGAACACGTTTCGACAACGAAATTAGAGAAAATAGATCAGCCTATACGTTCTAAGAGGATACCTGATCACAAATCAAAAGAAAGCACTGGTACTACTGCTAATTTACAAAAACTTATACGACAACTACCAAGACCCAGCAGAATAACTGATCATAAAGCCAAAGAAGAATCAAATAATTTGCATCACATGGTTAGGCAAAATTCATTTAATGGTTCTTGTGACTTGAAAACTAGTACCAATGTTGCGACGAAACGGAGACACAGTACGTTGGCACCAGCTGAAGAAGGCTGCAGTTCAGAGCCCAGCTTGAAGAGGCGAACACGGTCAGAAGATCAAAGGGTTCTTCCAATTGATGAGAATGATCCAGCAAATCAGGGTAAAGATAGTCACAGTAGACTATCATGGCCAGATAAATGGCAAATGGGGGAAGGACCTGAAAATACACGGACCAACCAAAGAAGGAGCCTGGAAAAAAAGGCAACCCCAGTAAAAACCATCAGGAGACCTTCTATAAATGGTGGGAGTCGAGTACAATTTAGACGAAGTTTCACTGTTCAACGTGAACGAGTAACTATACCAAATCCTGCTGATCTGCCACCACAAAGATGGTTACGATCAGATACCATAGCGGCTACGCCGATAAAAACTTTACGCTCGAGAAATGTCGATATCATGGGTCACACAGTACCACCCCAGATGGCGAGTCAATATGGAATTGTAAAAGCGAACAGGCTCTCGTTACCCAGCAAATTAAAACAACCTCCATCTTCGTCTGGTTTGCTGCAAACCCCGAACGGGTCGGCTATAGCTAAACGGGTGAAATCTTCTTACAATCCTAGCGCCAGATCGTTAACGACGCGTTCTAGAATAAAGCGACTCAGCAAATAAAATTAACTCATCATTTGAAAAACCTTGTGAAAAAATTCTTATTGGGGCTAGTTTATCCATCCCAGGTGTGGTTATGAATTGAACAACTATATTGCACTATTACAAAAACTCTATCTTGCATTTCTCGTCCAATTTCATAAGACACTTGACATGAATGTAAACTTCTGTACACACAGAAGAATGTAAAAAGTACACCTTGTTGAAAGTATTTCAGCTGAGTGTCATTAAATCAAGTTCGATATTTATCGATTTGAAACTTGAACGAAAAATTTCATAAGATAGAACAGTTTTTAATATCAATGAACGTCGACTATAGAAAACCACAGGAGAGTAACCTTGCCCCAATACTATTTATGTTAATTAAAATTCTTTTAACTCTACATTAACCTACTTCATATTTCACGTTTATCATTCTTCTATGAAATTTACACCTCACTATGCGTAGTTCAATCTTGATTCGCTAATTATCTTATTCTACAAACACTTTATTTCCTTTTTGGAACATTTATTTTGTTACAGTCGAGAAGTAACACTTTTATGTTTTTCCCCAGTCCCATTTCTAATAAGAGCGTTAAATCACCATGGCTCATTTTTAAATGAGTGTTAACATTTTTGAAAAAATGTTGAGAGAAAATATTAACAATAGTTTACTGTTTTTCTTCTTTTTTTTCTAACACTTTTGTGATTATATTTGGAAAACTTTCCGTATCAAATGAGTTGGAAAATAAATTTTACTTGCCTATAGCTAGTATATTTTCTTTCAATTATCATCTTTTAATATTGTGTTTGACGCATAGTGTAATTATGAACTTTATAAGTAATATGAAGATACCGCAGATGATTTCAAATACTGCTGATTGATTTTAGGTAGAATTGAAAAACAAGTGTACTTGGAACTTGCTATTTTTGTCTAAGGCTGATGAACCAAATGGAACCATATATGATGCATCCAAGCCTTAGCTATGGTTCTATTTTGTGTATTCGCGTTCTTCAAGTTTACCGAACAGTTAGATCTCGATTACAGTTTCAATCGAAGCTTGACCAAAATTCAATGTCTGACATCTAACATCATTATATCACAATAATTCTCGTTAAGTATTCTAGGCAGAAAAAAATCCAGTTTTAATTAGATATTTTCACTCGATCTTGATCCATTGTATCATTGTGGATACCCATTTCATTACTTGAGGGCAAGCAAGAATTTTAGAAAATTTAGTCTCTTTTCCAATGATTATAAACCGATTATCGTTTGTTTCCTTCTACATGATCGATAGAAGAATTCTTTCAATTTTACGCTATGATGTAAAGTTTGAAAGTATCTTTTTTCTGTATTCTTGTTGATGTTATACTGCGATAATATATATAATATATATTTACTACCAAATCTTGTACATTCACTGATTTGCCTTTGCTGACAGTAGTAAGAATTTAGTAGGAGCTTTGTGACCAAGATTAGTGAGTAATATGTACAATTAAATAATAACAGAGCGTTGTTGAAAGATCGATATTTATGAGAGAATGAAATGATTGTCTTTTGTAGAATGGCGTACAGACATCTGTTGTGCTTCCATTTTTTCTTTTTGCTTCATATATTAAATTGATAAAAACTATTTATTAATCATTAAATCTTGTACTGGGTTTATTCTACAGTCAACTGAATCATTTGGCTGTACTCAAAAGAATTCTTCATTTTGAGAACATTCCAATATTTTTAAACTATCGTTTCTACTTCGATGGTTTCTTCAAGCACATCAATTTCACCCTTGAACAAAACTTTGGAGCTTGTGTTAGAAAATTGCTCTTATGAAATCGGAGAGACTATGTATGACTTATCATTCTTTGACTTGGGAAGGTGTTGAAGGTGGCAACACTTCTTCGTTTTGCTGAAGAATATATCCGATCAATTTTAAGTAACAATTTATGATATAGGATTCACGAATAATTACAGCACAATCGATGTCCGTGTCTGCTGTAAGTCATTGTTAATAGATAATAATTAAATTAAGGAACATTTTAAACTTGGTATATAAGAAAGGTATATACGTTGTGTATAAACAAATTTCAATCACAAAGAAAAAAAAAATTGAAAGTGTGCCTATATGATAGTTACCAACTGGATATAGAGATCTAAGTTGACAATTTCTAAACTGTGGATCACAATGATTGCTATACTTATGTATAAAACATACCTATTCACAAACAGGTGACGACGTGAAATATATAAGTATTTTGTAAGAATGTCAATTTACTGTAACTGAAACATGAATTAAAACATATAGGCTTATCGTTTATAAAAATCTAAGAAAAAAAAGTGTGATTACATTACGTTTTCAACTGTATATTTTAATTAAAATAAAGTCGATTCTTCAGAAAAATACTGGTTCAGCTTATTTCAAAATTCAGATATCTCCTTTGTGGAGGACTTGAGGAGACCGCCGATTCAGCTGAAACAATTCCGAGATTCATAGGAAAAAAACTTTCATCATAGGGTGAAAATGTATGATCCAGTTGAACACCATGCATGCTACGATATTTTATAATCGTGAGTAATAATTCTAAAACAGTTTCTAGTAGTAATATATTTCTTCTAGGCATTATTGATTACAATAACTTTTATATAATTCCGGAGAATCAATGATATCGAACAAGTTGTGTGGTAGTACCACGGAGTATACAATATTATAACAAGATTGATAATATAGTTTGATGTGTACATTGGAAATTCTGTGGGTGCTTATATTCGACAATCGAACTGAAGCTATATTTTATAATAAATATCGCTAGACTTAATACTTTTCATTTAATAGGGACGCTTTGACTTTGACATTGTTTTGGCACAGGCAAATATTTCATTCACTCAAAATAATTCTATTACAAAGATATGTCAAACTATTGAGGTCAGAAATGAATATCAACCATCGATGTTGACGAAAAGACGTAAAAAAAGTTTTGAGCAATATTCGTGAAATTATTTTTTTTTTTTTGTCGACTCGACAAAGTCAATTGAAATAAATACAGCAACGAAGATTGTGGACGCGAGTATTTAGTAACAATTACAATGATGAAAAATACATAAGTTTGTAAATAGCGTTCATACATTCTCATTCCTATATTGGTGTCATCCAAAAAATTGAATATTGACTAGGTTAATTATTCAGAAAAATTTATATTAGTAAAACCTTACAGGACTATTTTGCCAAATATCAACATTAGCTAAAGTAACCCCAGATCATTGTCGCTATGATACTTGATTAATTCTGTAAAAAATTTTACCGTGTACTTAAACTGTCTTAGGTAGTGGAAAAACTGTCTCAACAGATCTGCTTCAAATGTTTTTCTTCGGCCATAAAGACGGGTAACTTTATGGTTCTTGTCAAACATACCTTTGGTAACCTATTCATATTACAAATTTTACACCTGTCATTCATATCTCTTTGCTAAAGATGATCAACTGACCAATTAATAACTATATATCACTGATGAAATATTTCGCCCAATCGAGGAATCGAGTTCTTAAATAACGTTGGTCATATTTGATAATATTATTGAAGTCACAATTCGTAAACCAAACACTGTTTACAATTATGGATGCGGAATGTTGAATTCTCATGCAGGCGCTCTAATTGCTCATATGTAATGCTCAAAACTTAATTCATCATATTATATTGTACTTTATTGAAGACAATAACATAGATAAAGCATTAGTGAACTTTATGCCACATTGCAATTTTTATTCTGTGTTATTCTGATGCGAATGACAACTCTTTTCACTGCTTGTGACTACATCCATTTGGAAAATTAGAAAATTCCATTAGTTCTGGACCTTAAAATGCTGGAGATACGTTTTTCTTAGCTTGTTCTGATAACACTGTAAGCGGACAAATATCATGCACTGTTCATCACCGTATTAGAATGGATCATCGATGTGAAGCCAACGAGTTAACTTTTGAAATTAATGCCGCTGCTTGACAATAGAAAATAGTATCCCATAAATACTTATTTTTATAAATCGCTTTCTCACCAAGAGCAGCTTACTTTCAAAATAAAGCAAATTATACAATGAGCTGATGAATTTAGTAAGTTTAACAGTTACAGCTGCCAGTATCATCTTTTTTGGAGACATGCTAGCAGTCTTACCAGAAGTCATGCTAACTGTCAGTGAATTTTAAAACGATGGTATCGCTTCTTCTTGTGGTTGCATCGTCTAGATTCCTGGCTATACTGCGGGCATATCTTCGAGTCGAAATAGTAATTTCCAATGAACAATATCATGCGTGTTATCAAGATAAAGTTCACACGAAAAAGTTCCTAAAGAACAGAGATTGAACTGTAAGTTACTATGAATTTTTTTAATTCAAGAACTAATTATGACCCAAACCTGGAAAGTGGAGGGCATAGGAACATGCCACACTTGATTGGAGGTCTGTCAGCAGTCACTGGAAAGACTGGCGTTCGACATGTCTTGACACATTCGTACTTCACTTTTTTCATCTGCCAACGCTTCCAAGATATCTAGTAAAAGTTCCCGACTTAACTGTTTTAGTTTTGGTAAGCGAGCCACCTAAAAATCAAAAGCGTAATATAAACAACCATACTGACTTAGTTAAAAAATAGCTGTCTGAAGTGTAAGATCAATTGCAGAGTATGTCAGCCAGAATGAAATATTTTTGAAGAATCCTAGGTTTGTAACGCATTATAGGTATGTATACCTTGCTAAAGTGGTGAACAATGAGATTGAGGGCATATTTTTTCATATCGATAGCCTGCATTCTATCCGCAGCTTCAAGAATTTGTATGACATTTTCAAATGTGACATTCATCTCAAGATTTTGCTTGCAAAAAGCTTGTAGACGATTATTTGTAAACCCATAAAATACTGGTGCGGTGAATAAATAGAGAGAGTCTTCAGGAGGCATCGATACATCCGCATAATAAATGTATCTCAGTAACGAATCGAACGATTCTTTCGATGGAATCATCTCTCCTATTTGAATCTGGAAACATTCAAAATCATTTTTGTATCAGTTTTAAATGCTAGAGTACGAGTAAATCCGGTTTCATGTCATATACTAAAGATATGGTAGACGGTATGCTACAGATTAATGAGGATGATGGTTCTGTGTACTTACGTTAACAATATTGTCCTCAGGCATAAACGATCGAAACATGCCTTCAAAATAACTGCATCTGGCAGCAAGGATAGCCTTGTGCGCTGGTATTGGTGTACCATGCAACATTAAGGTAATATCACAGAATTCACTACTGGCACTGGTTAAAAATACTTGCATGTCTTGCTCCAAAGTTGTTCCCAATACATGGATATGCGCGAACTCTGAAAGCGGATAAAAGTGTCATCTCAAATAGGCTAAACACTAAATGTCATGTTTAAAAATAGAATCTAATGTTTGAGAGCAATACAATACAACTCAAAAATTCAATTCTCTATTATCTGGCTCCTTTTCACTATAAATCTTATGTGAGAAGTATAAATACCCGTTGATTCATATGACTTGAGGGAATTTCTTGCTTGCGGCATCTGTCGTCTTCTTATGACCTCAACCATTAGTGGTTGATCCAATGTTTCAAACTCCTGGCTCATGACAATCTGATTATAATTACTGTCCTTGACGACGAAACTTAAACAAAATTCTTTAATAAAATATAATTTCAAAATAGCAGCATTATGAAGCGCTTCAAGAACATTGGCATGACTTATAGTTGCTTCCAAATACTGAACACAGAGTTGTTCTAGTCTTTTCATATGAAACTGAACAGCCAGTCTGTAAACGTCCATCATTAAAAGAACAATTCTGTTACTTAATGGATCTTCTATTTTCTTAGTGGGGTCTATTCTGTCAGTGTATATATAATTCAGCACCATTTCAAATGCTTCGGGAACTGCATCTTTCAATTTAACTTCCAATAACGGTAAATTTTTTATAGTTATATCACCGGAACCCAACACTTTTTCAGGGTGTTTTTCTCTTTGATCTTGTGCCTGCGTAATTCTGGCTCTTAGCCACTGAGATCGCGCAGCAACCATGGCAATATGCGCCGGTATTCTTTCCTCACTTTCTCCGACAATAAATTCTACATCACAAAATTGTTGACTACTGAGCAGCCTTCCAAAATCATCATGTAATGTACATTTAGGATAAGATGAAAACTGGAATCTGTACATCTCACCGGATCTGACAGTGTTATCTATAGTGCCTCCAAAAATAAACATGGCTTCACCAATTACAGCAGCAGCATGGAATAATCGTCCCGATGGCACCTGACTATCCGCAGATGATAATATTACACTCCATGTTTGTGTGTCCAGGTCGTAGCAATGTAAATCATTTGGGAGTGTGGAATCTGCCGTTCCGCCAAAGACATAAAGATGCCTGTCAAAACTAACCATTGTATGACCGTAACGACGCGCTGGTGGGGGTGGTGCTCCTCTCAATATATGTTCGGTAGAGATTCTGGTCCAACTATTAATTGATCAATGACAGCAAAAATTACACACCAATTTTAAAATCAAATATCACAATCCTCAATATGGTGTGAGGAAGTACCAGTTTGTTTATGATCAACTGCAACAACTCCTAATTGAAATTGCACAATATGTGTTCCTCATGCAACTAACCGTTTTTCTTTGAAGTGAAATTGAAACAAGCTATTTGTTATTTTAGCTCCACTCTGACCACTGAAAACAAACATAGACTCTCTGGCCACAGCTACCGGAAAGTTGCAGCATGTTGGTGGACAATCTCCAGATTGAGAAACTTCCTCCCAAACTCTCATATCTCCTGGCTGTAACAATAGTCTTAACATTAGATAATTTTGCAGTGAAGTTGATTGATAACTGGGCAATCATTATGACTACACATTTTATCTGACTCACAAGCAAAGATATGGTCCACATATCGTTCAATCTCGCATTTCCATCATATCCAGCAAAAATCCAAAGCTTGTTATCATATACCGCAGCTCCATGGGCTGATCTAGGTACTGGTGTTCTGTGAAAATGCAGGACATTATAGGATGAACGTTACCTAAATTTTAGATGATTTATTTGCTACACAAATACGTCAGTAGAAATTTTGGTAAACTTACTTTCCGATGAATCTCCACTCTGTCCATTGACCCGTTTTGAATTTATATTCGAATAAATCATTTTTGTTAGTCAAGTTTGAATTTGAATGAATGTCTCCTGTATATCCTCCGAAAACAAACATCGACACGTCATGAACAACCGCAGAGTGATGATATCTTGGAGCAGGTGGAATCCCAGTGGCAAATGCTCGGCCCCAAGACTTTTCTTTAACGTCAAACCGTAGCAAATCATTCAGCATAGTTTTTCCATTATCTCCCCCGAATACGTAAATAGCATCTTTGTAAGCCACTACAGTATGCTTGCTCCGTCTGAATGGAAACCAATTAGCAATTAAATACCATTGCACAACCAGAAATAATTTTTCACCGCGAAAATATTGTTGAGAAGATTATTATTAATATGGTGGTAACTACAATGATTAGGCCAAAAGATCGAAAACTATCCCATGCATGAAACTGAGAATCCTCGACTATCTGGAGGCTGATGTACTAAATGAAATGTGTAGGATCGAAAGCATGAAATTATAAAATTATTGTCAATGTAGTAGCAGGTCAATTGAGTGCATATCTTCGGAATTGTGGTAACGGCTTTCAAGATTCCGTATGTGTGAGTGTACGTGTATCATATTAATTGACATAACCTACAAGATAGAGAACAATTTAAATCAGTTGATAAGAATCCCACCTTGCTCCAACAAATTCTCTGCATTCTGGCATTTGCTGCCATCGATGAACGGTTTCGAAAGGTCCAAAATCCAGGGTAAGACACTCAGCTGTTGCTATGTTATCCATTTTCGAGTGTGATATTCTACAGGAGATGTAAGAATTTTACAGCTTGAGATTATCTTATACGATTCTTTGACAGCACTTTCCAATTGAAGAATAACACTCACCAAATCACACACTAGAGGCAATAATACTATTTTCACAAAACAATGGTCTACATAATTCTCATGTCTCATGCTATTGACACGTTTGTTATGTATCTGAAGTGTCAAAATCAGGTGGATAATCTAGCATGGCCAATCAGAAATAAGTACTGTCGAAGCGCGGAATTTCTGACCATTCGGGGACGTTGCTTACCAAATCGATATTTCATTCTGATCGGACTTGCGTGGGATACAAGCATTTGACAAATAAAGTAGGGGTTTCATTCATGGATCTTCCGATATCTACAAAAATACCTTGGCCGTATGAATGAAAAAACACAATTCCAGTCGTTTTTTTAAAGCTTGAATGAATTGGAGAGTAAACTCCACTCGAAACGCGTGAAACTGACAGCAGAGTATCAAGCAGAGTCGTAGCATTGAGTATTTATAATCAGATTGTATATTTTCAAATATCACTGCAAGATGTTCTCTGCTTGATGTAAAATAGATTTCTGAAAAGCATCCCACTTTTCTTTTGTATGTATAAGAGACAGAGGAAGTACAAAATCAATATCATATCAAAGAAAAGGAATACATAATCTGTTTGCATTTATTATAAGGCGTAAGACTTCCAGAAATATTACAGAATTTTGATAAGATTATAATATTTTGAGTACGCTTATTTAAAGACACAATTTTCTTCCAAAAGTCTACACGTCATTGGCATAATTAAATGATTGACCAAATTCCACCAAAGTATCAAACAAAAATGTACAACTTATGGGTCATTGATTTATTAGAGGTTGCTTTTTATAAGTAGACGTAACCAGATGATAGAAATCAAAAGTACTATAGTTATGTAAAAATCAAATTTTAAACGATTTTTATCAATGTTTGTAATGCCAAAATATGGATGGATACTTGGGGGATTAGGAAAAATGTCAACTTTGTTTTATGCAAATTATTGTTGAGGAGGGTCAAGGGAAGGTTTCTTTTCCATTTAATCATCATGAGAAAGTTACTGACATGTGGTGATATGAATATTCTTTGAGTGGGGCTACCAAAAAGAAACTTCTGCAGGATATAATTTTGTAGAGAATTATATGCTCCAAAACAATGCAAAATCTCTTTCTACCTAATTGGTGATTTGTTTTCTTTTTTGTTATCAATTTTATCAACCAATTATTCTTTGACTTCAACAGTTGAATGCATACTTGACTAAATTTACATTGTTTCACAGTATACAATTATGTACGATATAATGCCCTGTAGAAGCTATTTTTGATTGGTCCGATTGAGGAATATTCAGAACAGTAAAAGGGGTGCTTTCAGTAATATGATTTTGAGCATCCCGAGCTCTACTTTCGCTTTTTTATTTGTAAGTGGAGGAGTTGGAAGTGATTTTACCTTTTTAGTGATTAAAAAAATCCCAAACAAAATTAATGAGTATCCTTTGAAACTAGTGGAACAAATGTGTATAATTTAATTATTGTCGAATAATAAATAACTTTCTTGGATAGAAATCAAGCTGACACAGAATACCCATGTGTGCAGGAAAAGAGTTGATTAAATAGGGCAGAGAATTCCCTGTTGAGCCATCCATACAAATTAGCTACAATGTGTTTGCCTTACAGGAGAACTTGTTCTGGGCTAAGAGTTAACTTTTTCTGTGATGAACACAAAACAAAAAATGGTGGATATTTTTGTAATTACCCGAACGTATAGTATTACTGCAATAATTACTAGTAAATTTAAATTATCCTAAATGAATACACATATAGTCAACTCATTAACACTATACAGCACTAATTGTGATGAAAATGAAAAATTATTCACTAGATTTAGGTTTATTTCATGGGCCAATACCGAACAAAAAATTGATTATATTAATAAGGCAGGCGGAGGTGATGAAATTTTCTATACTTAAGAAATCAATAATTCGCTATGTTCTATTTGTTTAGCCAGATTGAAAATAAGAATTCCGATGCGATTGGTTTTATGTACAATTTGATAGTCGATTATTATATTTTTCAAAGAATATAATTTCAATACTATTGGCAGTTTAGTAGTAAAATTTTTAGATGCTAGAAAATATATGTTTGTATCCTAAGGTAATGATTATGATTCTCCTAAAAAAAGTAATGTTATGAGAAGCTTTACAAAGTTTTGATCAAACTATTCATACAAATGCTATCATGTCTTGGAAAACAAGTGTCATATCAGAAAACTGTTTCTAGTGTTCACCAACACATTCTCTTTTCAATCGGATTTGGGATCTCACAGCACAGTCAGGGCAGTTTCTGCAATTATACCACTTTACCTAGGTATTTTCAGGAACCGTATGGACTTTTTTCTATAAACCTAACTTCATCAACCAGAGACAGCCAACTCGTAGACAGCAATTACAAGATACGCCTTTGTCACACGTTTGGAAGAATTACAAACAGTCACAGTTCACTTTGATATGAGGCATATATGTATATGTGGCTGATTTGGAAATTGTACAGAAACTTCTGTGCAAGTAAATGGCTTTCTCTGTCAGACAAAATTAAGAATCAAAATAGCCCTCCACTCACATGTCGAGCCATTAATAATTTACATTCTTTACATTGCTGTTATGTCACTTCAAGTAACTAATTTGAAGATCATTGAATTTCATAGAGCCTAAAATTGGAATAGAGGCTAGTTACAGCTCAGTCAAACATGGATAATAAGCAAGCTTATAAAGCGGACTTATAAAGTTGACATCTGTATGACTTCCATTTAAAACATTCTGAACTCAGTTTTTTATCTACCTATTCTTAGGGTTTTGAGCAACGACTATTGTAACTGATAAGTAATAAACAGTAGCTTATAACACAACTACTAATCGACAGCATGCGGTATGAAACATATTCATCAACTGTACTATTGATCACACTTTCAAGATGAAAATGATAGGTCATTCAGATAAATGGTTGTTCTTTTTCATCGTTTTGTATGTTAGAAACAGAATCGGAACCTTATTAGGAATCATTTGGTATGCAAATCTCACAAAAACAATTATAATTAATTGACCTATTGTTATTGATTTACGATGCACTCTATTCCTACGCGTCGTTGACACATCGTTTATTTTTGTTAGAATATAGTCATAATGAAATCAAATATTGCGACTGTAAATTATGAAATTGTGAGAAGTAAAAGGCGTGTACAAATAGTAAACTAATCGCAATATGTAATAACAAGCTGTAAAATAATTACTAAGTGACTACAATCACAATTCATACGTATACTATCACGCGCAAATAATATCATTGATGGTACTATATTGATACATAGATAGATAAGAATCTTTAAATAAACAAAAATGGAATAAATAATCATTTAGACATGTGAGGTGATGAGTAGCCATATGTAAGACATGAAAGAAAAGTAAAAACTCAGAATAAAAAAAGAAGTAAGTTCTAAAAAAATTGATCAACTTGTTTGTTGTCAATATTCATAATTGGAACTCATTTGTAAACAGACGAATAATGTATCTTTCACGCACGTGTGATCGTCATGAAATTGAACATACAAGAAAGGTTCAAAAATTTTTGCGAGTTTGACGAATTAAGATTCAAAGTTGAATACACAATATGATGATGAATCAGTGGTTAGAAGATATACTCAGATTTCTATGCAATCTTTGTCTCTGAGAGTTTTTTGGACAAATCCGTTTCACTTACATTATTTAAAACAATAACTAAGGACTGCAAATACGCTCAGAGGTTTATAATTACTTCGATTAATTTTACTCATCAACCAATGATGGAATTTCTCGTTACGATGCCAGCCATGGATGATTACGAATTGACTCTCGACTACGATCACCGTAATCATAGGTCACTTCCACACCGCTTGGCAGACTTTCTTTTGCGGTAAGAACTAAATGTGGCACAGATCCAACTTCCACCACACCGGCAATCAGGTTTCCGTTGCGAGAATGATTAACTAACCTACCTAATTTGTCTGATTCTGGCGTTGCATCCACGCTATAACAAATTTGAAGAAAGTTCCAGACAAAATTATTATGGGAAAACATTGATATGGAGTTTTACCTAATTCATTGTGATATATTAGAACAATAATGCCAATTATATTTACCAATACTGATGATTACGATGTTTGAAATAGTACATGTAACAACCCGCATTTTGATCTCTAGCATACTCTGCTTCTCTTTTTCTAGCTTCAGTTTGGTCAATCAACTCCCCGATATATTCGACAACAAACTCCCCTTTATGGAATTCTCGTGTTGTAACAACTCCTCTGCCTTTTCCCACAAAATGTTTAATTTTCAACCCATCTTCTATCTGACACAGTACTTTATTCTCCAAGTCTCGTTGCTGCTCTTCCAAAACAGTCTTTTTACATTTACGAACACTTCTTCGAACAGGGAAATAGTCGGTTAATTTGTGATTTTTCTGATTAATAGCCTTTTTGAGCGGCTCTTGGTTGCCAGTAATGTTGGAGTTCAATTTTTTACGTCCCTTCTTTGGTATTTTTTTGCTTGAATTTTGCATATTGGTAAATACCGCACTGGGAGCCCTTACGGTTGTATACGCTATAAATGCATAAACGACATATTACCTGAATTGAAGAGTAAAAAATGGTGTTGGAATATGAGCTCGAACCATAACCAAAAACACTTTACCTGAGAAACGTTGAAATATATGAGTGAAAAGGGTCATCTATATCAAAACAAAACTCACCTTTTACCATGTCGATGATTGGTGTTGATGCAGGTGAGGCGATTCCTATTGTGCGTGTATTTAATCGTAACAGAACTTGAAATGTTTGTAAATATTGGTAGCGTCCACGACTGAGTGATTTGTTGGCATTATTTCAAATTTTTTCAATTTCGACGTCGCTCTCCGCCTTAAAAGAACAAAATTCTGACCACGAACCGTCACCAGTGGTTAATTGATCCACGGAGACGGAAAATTATTAATTACCAACTAATGAAACATTGTAAACATTGACGTAAATAATAAAATTAATAACCAAAGGAGGACCTCCTCCTTCGCACTCTGTCGCTGCCAGTCGACGAACCGACGCGCAGAATTTGATTGGTCCAGATTAATCAACGAAAGGGAGTATGCATAGAGAGAATATAGTACTATATGCTCAGATAGGTGTCCCCTCAGATAGAGCCATTGAAAATAGATATACTTGGAGAGAGCTTTGGAGAGCTTGGCACTGCTTGGCCCCCTCTGCCCACATGGACGTATTATACGTATTATACGTCCATGGTTTCCCATTGCGAACATTGCGAACTATATGCAGTGGGCTTGCGTAGTGGGGGCAAAGGATACGCTTGGAGACTCGCGGAAGAGGTTGCGCCACCGCAGCAACGCTCGGGACGAATCGATTTGTCAGCCAGCGTTATTTTTTATTTCAATTTTCCCATGCACCATCTCCTTGTGCCTTTTACGAAGAATATTTTAACGCTTAAGACATCTCAAAATTAATAATTCTTGACCCTTGATTAAAATTATTAAAAAAATTTTATAGAAGCCATCTATGTACGGCAGCGCACCGTGCGGTTCTTTCTCTTTTTGACGCGGACATTTTAAATTTTGCTGGAAACCCCGTGCCCCCGTGCTAACGGGGATACTAGATACTCGATGCCTGTGTTTTTGTATACGAAGTAGTGCATTGTGGGTCTGGAAACCCAAGATGGCGGGAGCTGTGCGGGTTAAAAGAGTATAGAATTTAACTATCTTCTTGATAAAATGCCCAGGCCAAAACGAACCGTAAGTAACTACACAAAAATTAACCTGAGTTGACACATGATAAGAATACTTAACGAATTTCAGAGTCAATTCCAGCTACAAGCCGCGTGGGTTGTGTAAAATATCGGTAGACGT
Source organism: Athalia circularis (assembly GCA_963978495.1). Classification (NCBI taxonomy): domain Eukaryota; kingdom Metazoa; phylum Arthropoda; class Insecta; order Hymenoptera; family Athaliidae; genus Athalia; species Athalia circularis. The sequence continues at coordinate 19,967,120 of OZ021700.1, forward strand.
GCACAGAAATTTTTATATTTTGATGGACCGCGGTCAAAGAAGCCGCGCGAGCCTTCTCGGATGCATTTTTATCTTATTTTATTAGAATGTCCGCTTATGAATATCACATATTTTATAAATATTACTAGCGATTATGGTGGGTGTACGATTAATAATTTGAGTTAAATGTCACCCTCTATCATCTGTTAATGCGAATCCTTTGTTTTGTCGTTTATTTCATGGAAAAAATAGATTCAAAAAATAACTTTAGGTTGGCACTCGTGTGACATAACCAATTGGAGTAATTTTTTTCTGCAGTATCATTCAACCCTTTCAATGATTTAATCAATATGAATAAGTAATTAAATCAATTGCAAATCGTTCAAATTCAATTGAGATCAAATTCTCGTATTTAAGCTTTTCTTTCTATTTTGCAGTCGACAAAGAGGTACAAAGCTGAGGAAGTCAGCGAAGACAGCAGCGCAGGTAGTGGCAGTGATTTTGACGATGATGAAGACCCAGATAAAATTGAGGTGCCAGGTAAGCCTTCTAAAAATTTTCATTGCTTAATTCTAATATAATCATTCAACTCTGCAGCGGTTGTCTTTTTATGTCACATATCTTTTTTACTTAAATTTGTCAGTTACACAAATTTCATTTAAATTATTTATTGTCAAGCTCAGGTACATTGTCTAGCAATTATCTAGATCGGCAGATTTGAATTGAGTGAAAATTTTTTTGTTGTAACTTGCATGCAATAGGTGGTGGTAAAGATCTGGCGACTGCAGCAGGGATTGGTGGTGTCAAGGATGAAAAGCCTACAATTCCAGCTACTTTGATCAAAGGACAAGGCGGAGTTAGCAGTATGTAGAAGGAATACAGCCTCAACCATTTATATCAGCATCTAAATACAATCTCTTGTTGACCTTATTCAGTACCCATGAATATTTCATTTCACCAGCTAAAATAATAATTCAAATAGTGCAGACTTTATCACAAAACATTAATTAATCATATTTTCACAAACTTTTCATGCTCAGCTTTCATGGAACCTCCACCATGTAAGTATCAAATGAACCACAAAATTCATAACATGCTTATGTTATTGCTTCTAATTTTAAACCCAGGCTTTGTGATTGCATGAAACATTCAATAACTATAATATCTAATTCATTTGTCTCAAAAACATAATAATGTTAAGGTATTACAATTCTTCATGATCATAAAAGCTCACGAGTATGCGGATAATCTCAGCTTGTGGCTATCGGCACATTTACATCGTGCATGGTAGCGGCCAATTGAATAACATCCATGCATATGCCTCATTGCCTTTTAAATATGAAATATCAAAATTTATTTGATTAGCAAACCCATATCATAATGTCCAAAAAATACGGCTCCCTGGTTTGGCACTCTAATCATTCACATCCGACGTAAGCATACTATTGTAAACATGAATTTGCATACAATTTGTAACTGGTCATATTGAAATGTATACTAGACATATTTCAATATTTGATTTCATCTTCCCTTCTCATTAGAAGGCAACTATGGTTTATTGAAAAAATTATGTTTTTGTTACATAGTGCTATGTTCTTTATTTCAGTACTCAACCAAAAATTTGCTAATAAAATCCCAGGAGGTCTAGTGACAAAGAGTAATACAGCTCCAGGCTACGAGATGGTTCGCGTTGGAGGCTCGCAAGGGACTCCGGCCTTCATGGGGGCTGGCGGGATGGGCCCAGTTGGACAAATGCCAGCAAACAATCCTTATGGATTTCCACCAAGCCTTGCTAGCCTCGCAGGTTTCAACCCCGCTGCCTTTTTCCAACAGAGTAAGTCACCCTCTGGTATGTGTTCATCGTCTATGTTCTTTTTTATATTGGACTATCGATAATTGGTGAAGGTATTCAATTATGTCCTTATTTTTTGGTGTAGATCACGTAAATCATGTTCACCAACTAATTGTTACTCGTGATTTATTTAATTGGGCATGCATAATATGTTGAAATGGCTTGAATTAAAATCAGTCTTACTAATTCATAATTTATATGATTAAATTGTATAAAGTCCATCGATTCCATTGAATAAATGGTATAAGATTCTCACTCAATAGAAGGTAACACAAGATTTTTCTTCTTTGGACTAGCAATGGAAATGAGCAGTATGATGGGAATGAATAGTTTGATGGGTCTTGGATCCATGCCTGGTTTGAGCCCGCTTATGCTGCAACACTTCCTCAGCCAAAACGGAATGCATCCAAATTGGTCTGGAGGACTATCCGGTAATTATAACCGAATTGTTGAAATAAACTATTTTTGTTTTACAAATAATCAGCGGTGGCTTAGAGTTAATTTATTTTTCATTTTACTAGGTAAAGCTGTCTCACAGTTGTGGATGAACTCTGGGGATCCTGGAAAAATGAATATGCAGCCCACACTACCAGAAGAGGAAGAAGTAGATGATGAAGACATGGGAGTAGCTGAAACCTACGCCGACTACATGCCTACTAAATGTAAAATCCTAAGAGTCTTTTAATTTTTTTAGGAAATTGATGAGTTAATGATTGAAACAAAATTCTAATATCTAACGTGATAATTTTATTATTTCAAATACTTTTTTATTTTTTTTTTTAGTAAAACTTGGGCGAAAGCATCCTGACCCTGTCGTAGAAACTGCTTCTTTGTCCAGTGTAGAGCCAACTGATGTATGGTACAAAGTTGTTATACCTGAAGAAATCATTCGTTCAGGCGCATTATCTGCATTGCAGTTAGAATCCATAACTTATGCATCACAGCAACACGAACATTTGTTGCCAGACGGCACGCGAGCCGGTTTTCTAATAGGAGATGGAGCTGGAGTGGGCAAAGGCCGAACAATAGCTGGAATAATTTTTGAGAATTATCTGCGAGGTAGAAAACGAGCGATTTGGGTGTCCGTGTCTAATGATTTGAAATATGATGCTGAACGCGACTTGAAAGATATAGGAGCTGGCAAGATCGAAGTACACCCTCTAAATAAATTTAAATATGCCAAGATATCATCAGCTGTGAATGGAAATGTTAAAAAAGGAGTGATATTCAGTACTTATTCAGCTCTCATTGGAGAGTCATCTCAAAGTGGGGGCAAATACAAGAGTCGATTGAAACAACTACTTCAGTGGTGCGGAGAAGACTTTGATGGACTTATTGTTTTTGACGAGTGTCACAGAGCAAAGAATCTGTGTCCTACCGGTAGTTCCAAGCCAACAAAAACTGGTCTCACTGTCCTCGAACTTCAAAATAAATTACCTAAAGCACGAGTTGTCTATGCTTCAGCCACAGGAGCATCTGAACCGAGAAATATGGCTTACATGGTGCGATGCGGTATGTGGGGTGAAGGTACACCTTTTCCAGAGTTTACTGATTTCATTGCTGCTGTTGAAAAACGAGGTGTAGGTGCTATGGAAATCGTAGCCATGGACATGAAGCTGAGAGGAATGTACATAGCTAGACAACTCAGCTTCCACGGCGTCGCATTCAAAATAGAAGAAGTTCCGCTGTCCAAGGAATTCACCAAAGTCTACGACACCTCTGTGAGATTGGTAAGCCCAAAATTTCAAGTAGCATCTGTGAGGAAAAGTCAGCATAATTTTCTAAATATTCTTCATTTAGTTGTTCAATGTGGTTTCAGTGGGTTGAAGCCATGCAGAAATTTCAAGAAGCTGCGGAATTAATTGATGCAGAAAACAGGATGAAAAAAACCATGTGGGGTCAGTTCTGGTCTTCTCATCAAAGATTTTTCAAATATCTATGTATTGCTGCCAAAGTTAAACATGCAGTCGCTGTAGCTCGAGAAGCGGTAAAGTGTGGCAAATGTGTCGTAATTGGTCTACAATCTACTGGTGAAGCAAGAACATTGGAACAATTGGAAAGGGATGATGGCGAACTAAGTGACTTTGTATCAACTGCAAAGTAAGATTTAGATATCCAAACAAACATTTGACGATTACTACCTATCTTTGAATAATGACTTACGATCGTCAAGTAATTCTAAAAGCTAGTTAATTTGAATGATTCAATGATTTATACTCTTTCAGAGGAGTACTTCAAACGCTGGTAGAAAAACACTTTCCAGCACCTGACCGGAACAGAATACACCGACTACTTGGATTAGAGCCTCCAAAGTCGGGCAAATCGCATAATGGAGATATGGAGGAAGCTAGTGGTTCCACAGGTAAAAGAAAGCCAGTTCGTCAAGCAGCCCAGAGAGCTTCAAAGAAAGTAAAAACCTGGTCCACTGACGACGACGTATCTGAAGATGACAGAAATGGTGGTGGTCGTAGCTCTGGATCCGAGTTTAAACTCTCAGGTAGTGATACTGAAGAGGAAAATCACAGTGATGATGAAAGTAATGCTAGCTCTGACTTCAATCCCTTTTACAGCGACAGCGATTCTGATGCAGGTAAGCATCACGTATTTTTTTGCCAAGTTTGAATCATGAACAATAAACTTCTCCCAATTGGTAATCTGCACATAGATAATCATGTGAGTCAAATAAACATATTGTTGAGAAATCGTGCCAGTGCCGCTGCTATGCAGTGCGTATGTCACGAATGTGTATGCCGTGCACAATTTGTAGTGCAGTCGCAGTATGACCAAAACACACAAGAACTGATTGGCTGGAGCTTAGAGCTGAAGCCTTCAAGGTGCTATTACACGCATGCGACTGCGACAAGCGTCGCGCGACAAGAATGTGCTGATTCGCTGCCATAACTTTTGAGGAATTTATCATGAACTCTCATTTCATCTATTTCGTAATATCCACAATAAAGATCGGGATTGATAGGCGTATTTTGAAATTTTTACAGATCCTTGGGACAGACGAAAGAAAAAAGGAAAAAAGCATAAAAAATCACCTAAGAAACGTCTCAGCACACAAGATAAAATTCAGTCAATGCTTGCAAATAAAACGTCACACAACAAAAGTAAACGTAATGGTGATAGTATCATGGGGATGCTTGGTATACCTGGTTCAGCAATATCACAAGCTCCACCTCGTGATGCTATAGAACGAGCTTGCAGTATCAAGGAGGAATTACTAGCCCAAATCGAAGCTCTCGGCGAAAAATTACCACCAAACACGCTCGATCAACTCATCGACGAGTTAGGTGGCCCTGAGAACGTTGCAGAAATGACTGGCAGAAAAGGTCGAGTTGTTCAAACCGAGGATGGCGCAATTCAATATGAATCCCGATCAGAAGTTGACGTTCCATTAGAAACTTTAAACTTGACTGAAAAACAAAGGTTTATGGATGGTGAAAAAACTGTTGCTATAATTTCCGAAGCAGCTAGTAGTGGTATTTCTTTACAAAGTGATCGGAGAGCTAGAAATCAAATGCGTAGAGTACACATCACGTTAGAACTACCATGGAGTGCTGATAGAGCTATTCAACAGTTTGGAAGAACTCATAGATCGAATCAAGTGAATGCTCCTGAATATATCTTCTTGATATCAGATTTAGCCGGAGAACGAAGATTTGCTTCCACTGTTGCAAAGCGTTTAGAAAGCTTGGGTGCTTTGACACATGGTGATCGGAGAGCTACGGAAACACGAGACTTATCGCAGTTCAACATCGATAACAAATATGGTAGAACTGCGTTAGAAGCCACCATGAAAACGATAATGGGTTATGACTCGCCATTAGTACCACCACCACAAGATTACAAAGGAGACTTTTTCAAAGACGTTGCAGACGCTTTAGTGGGAGTTGGACTAATTATCAATAGTGAAAATATGCCAGGAGTTCTAACTTTAGACAAAGATTATAATAATATGTCCAAATTTCTCAATAGGATCTTGGGAATGCCAGTGGATTTGCAAAACAGACTTTTCAAATATTTCACAGACACTCTGAATGCGATAATAACGCAAGCAAAGAAGACGGGACGTTTTGATATGGGTATTCTCGACTTGGGTACTTCTGGTGAAAACGTTAAAAGAGTTAAATTATACAGATTTCTACGAAAACATGCCACTGGTACTGCACCAACAGAACTGCACATTGTTCACGTTGAAAGAGGAATGAGTTGGACCGAAGCTATAGATCGGTGGTCTTCGTTAACTGGTTCCAATGAAGGCTTCTACCTCAGTCATCAGATTCGAAATGGAAAACAAACAGCTATACTAGCTGTCGCAGTTGAGAGTGGAAAGAAAAAAGTAGAAAACAAGAAAGAACAACTGTATACCGTCTACAGGTGAGAATTATTTTCAGCATCCCAAATTCGTTTTTGGGATGTATTTGCAGAACTGACGAAGTTGTTAAAATAAAATTAAATTATAGTATGATTCAAATCATTGCCCAAACTTTTTGTTGTTGTGTTGACTCAGGACCTTTTGCTATTGTTGAGTTTGAGAAAATTTCGAAATCCTGTTTCTCCATTCACAATTATTTCCGATTCCGTGCAACCTCCTTACAATTTTGACAATTTCTTTCCTCCTCAGGCCAAACACAGGTCTACAGTTAAGACAAGAGTCATTGGGTGAATTAGAAAAAAAATATAAAAAGGTAACCACTGAAGAAGCAGAACCACATTGGACTCAGCAATATGATGCATCTGTTGACACGTGCTCCCATGCTTATTGGCGGGGTAATTGTAAGAATTCCACATTGGGTTTGGATTGCGAGGTTGGTCTCCGCAGGCGTTCCTACAATGTACTCGCGGGATCTGTCTTGAGCGTGTGGAGCAGAGTTGAAAACGTACTCGCAGCGAGATCTGGTCATAATTCCAAGATGCAGGTCGTAAGGCTAAGGACGGGTACGTTATTTCTTACTTCAAATCTAACATCATTAGTAGTATTTGATTTGGCTCACAGTAAACCTCATTGTCATCTGGCTAATTTCCTAGCGAATATTCACCGGACACACAATATTGATGTTTCAAACCTTCCAAACAAAACTAATATTAAATCGTGTAATATGGACTCTTAGACCGAGATAGATGAATCTACATTGTGTTTTTACAAGTTCGAAACTAATGCAATTATAAAAACATTCTCTACAGATGAGAGTCTAAAAATAGTAGGCACGTTAATTCCGAAATCTTGTATGGAGTCCTTGCGCGAAGCTCTCTCATCAGATGCTGAGAAAACTGAAGAGCAAACGTTTTGAGGAGATAGCTTTGTGATTGGTATGTATATAATAACACTTCAGCTTTATAACACCATAGATATGTTGAACATATATCTATGATAACATTATACCTTATATGTCTTGTCCACCATTGTTCTACCATGAAATTAAATTTCGAATATTTTTCACCACGATCAGTAAGATATCGTTTCTTTATCACAAGTTTAGCTTTATTGACCTTTTGTCAAGAAGACGAACGTCGTAGAAGTAACAAGATATCCAATTCCAGGTATCAAAGGACCAAAAAAAACTATACACATGGAAGCGGTATTGTCCATGTGTGGGATGTGGGATCGATGTCCGCCATGCTTATTCCATCATCGTTATAGGAGAATAACTGTTTAGATTCCTCGTAGAATCTAGTGGTACGTGAATTGTGTAATGTAATTTGCAGCAAAAATTTTTTCTATTACAAATTGAAGGAGATAATGATATGGAGGATGATTATTTAGGTTCAAATTTGAATCTTTATCACTGTGTACGAATATGTATGTAGTGCAACAGACGCTATTCGAGATGGATATTTATATCACTGTTGTTTTTTCTTTTTTTTTTTTTTGTTCTAAATTGTGATTCACATTTAGGAGTAGCCTAAATCGATAATTCGGGGGTGATCCTTATTTATCATCGAATTTTTACTACAAAACCCGATTAAATATCAGATTTGTTCATGCTAAAAGATGCAAAATGTTAAATGATAAGAAATCTGTTGAGGTATAAACAGGTATAAACTTTTGCTAGACTAGATAAGTCTTAAGCCAATATCGTTCTTCACCTTACCGAGAAAGACATCGTCAAACAATTCTCTGCTTTTTACGTCAAAAGAGTTTAGTCACTCAAAAGAGTTTAGTCACTCTCTAGACTTTCCGAAAGATTTGTCCACGAAAATTGACTCAGCAATCATCACAAATACCGTTTTATTTATCGACTTCTAATACCCACTATCCTATTTCCATCTTCTTCTCCTCTTCTTTTCCTCTTCTTTTCCACCGAAAGCGACAATATGTGAAGTGAAATTTGTGACATTCGTTGCCATAGTGCAGAATGAACGACATACGAATTGCCGATTTCTTTCACGTAGCTATCATCTTCTAGCAAAAGTATACGATTAGTTTTATCTAAGAGTGTGCCCGAAAGTGTGTTAGGTACCAAAATATAAGAGAATGTGACTCTCAGTTTATTAGATTCTTGTAGATGATGTAATTAGAGTAGATGACTAAGGATTCGCAACGTACTTTGTTATAAAAGTAATAAACATTCTTAAATTTTATTAAATGATTATTCCTAGCAAAAAGTTTGTGCAAGCAGAAACATTCGATGTAACAGTTAGCCACACCATCACTAAGCATTGATAGTTTTCATTTTCTATTCATTTTATCATTATTTGTCATTCCGACGGCTCGCAATAAACTCAGTTTGGCTGTGCATTACGCTAGATCTTGCCCTATAAATGGCGTACATACGAATGCAATAAAACAGCATCTAATTTGACCACTTACTGTACCGAACTTGCCATGTTTTCTTTGATTTGATGACTAATTGTAAACAGGCCAAATCTAATAACTATACTGAAAACAATTAAATTATTAAGTATACAAAGTTTCTTATGAATGATGAAATATTTGTGGTGATTAAAAAATAGAAATTAATAGTTGATACGTAATTGCTCATAGAATTGAATTTCTCATCCATACAAATTCATGACTCGTATATTCAAACGACACCATCTACAACATTCTTCCAAGCAGACGTTTCATTCTCGAAACAAACCATATAGTACTACATCATAGCTTAGTGTTTAATTTATACCTATTTAACAAATTATCATATCTTGTTCGAGCTCAATGTTCAATTTGAAAAAAAAAAAGAAAAGGTGTATTGGTAATTGCTTCAATGTCTATCAAATAAGTCTTGAGAACAAGAACCAAGAAACTGATATAGGTATTTAAGATTAACTGGAGGTCACACTCTGCAAAAAGGTTGAATGATAGTTGATATCAAATCGTCTCTCAAAATCTTGTACTCTTTGTATCTTATGAAGTAATTATTTCATCAGTATTAGTTCTTGATTGGCTATTAAACTTTTCTATATTTCACTTCGCCATGGACTGGAAAAAGATATTTATGCAGTTATCTTCCTTTAGCGTAGAAACTTTATCATTCAAGTATAGGTATACAATGATATAAACGTATGAACCAGACTGTCCATACGATGTGAAAATATTTTTTAAGTTTTTCAGCAGCTTATAAATATTATTTCCTTGAACTTAGAGACAAGCCAAAAGTTATACATCCTGTCTTATATATTTTAACTCTATCATATTCCCTATTGCAGTTCAAGCAATTGACTGCTATATGGAATTGAAGGACTTGGAAATTGGAGACATAGAATGCGTTTGGCGTGCACCATGCAAAAAGTCCACCCAGGATTGAGCTCAAGTTCAAGGTACCATAAATAGGCAATAGTAGGCAACATTATGGTTTAGTATACTACTATATAATATAAATCTAATGAATCAACAATGATTACTATTAATGTTAGATATGCTAAACATGATATATTTATATTCACAATAATACCCGTCGTGTATACTAGGTGTTTGTATGAATTGCAACGCAAAATGAGTGTTTAGCAAACAACTCAATAAATGCTACTTTTTCTTCAATTAATAAAGCATCTCTAAAGATATCACTGTACATCAGTACATTCCTTTCGTATAATTGGTATTAGGATTATACATCGGGGTGTAACTATCGTTTTTTAATGCGAAATTTATGTTGTACCGAACATTGAGAATTACAAAATAACTGTTGCCGGCACATAATTAATTATTTTTATTTGATAATCACTTTTGTATCCTAATTTGTTGTTTAGAGAAAAAGTAGCACCAGACGAGTGATTTACTTAGCACCTTTGTAGAAATATAACAATACATATAGATCGAAAACTGAGTTGTACACTGACCTTACTTTTCGGATTAATCAAAATAGAGTTTTGATGCCGTATCATTCGACATAGTAGAGTCGTCAAATTCCTGACCTATTGTCCAGAAGCGCTATGGTAGTTATATAATCTTATGAAGATGGCTCTTGTGCTTTGATTTTAAATAGCTTCCCAAATTACCATTATCAACCAGAAATTTCATTTTTTCTGAAAATTTCATAGGTAATGCAAAACGATCCTTCTAAATTCTTAGCTTTAAGAAGTAGTAACCAGACTTTTTAAGTGCCCGTGTATTCGGAGGCAAAAGTGAACAAAACAGCAGGCGAGTGACAGCGTATGATACACTTTTATCGCAAGAGCATCGCCTTAGGAAATTTTTATCCCGTCAAACATACCTCTGCCAAGGATACTCAAATTTTGAAGAATAATCCTTAGCTGTATCAGCCTTGACAGTACTGAATTTTTACCAGTAAATTCTCAATTCTATGCTAGTGTAAAACACGATGTGTTTCAGTGCAATTTTCTAGCTTTGTTATTTTATTGTATAATTGTGTTTTCGACTAAAGCAAGAGAAGAAAATATTCACACTGCTCCAGTTCAGCCTCAATCGAAAACACTCTACAGAAACGAAAAATCTGGACGAGTAGATATGCACTCGTTGGGATGGATCATAATAACTGGCTCTTCCACCAAAACTCAGATGTATAATTACTACAAAGTGGTACCCACGTTTTCTATTTTTTGCATTGCTTTAGCTCTCACTGATAAAACTGCAAAAAACATACCATGAAATCCAACGTCGGTATACCGTAATTGTCAATTCTTGATGGAATGAAAAAAAAACCCAAAGACCCCTTATGATAAGTATACATAATTACCTCTGTATACGTTTGTAATTGAACGAAAATTCAGAAATTGATCATAGAAATGGTAAAAGAGTTGCACAGAGCATTTTGATGAGTCAACTCTAAACATTTATCACACGGGATTTATCATTTTCATTCCCAAGCTTCACAGAAGTCGATATACTAAATTAAAAATTATGTGTATTCTTTATTTCAGTCTGATATATTTACATATGATACATAATCACCAGCACATTAATGTACTTACCGGATCATTTCAATAAACTATTCCATAACGGAAATCTAATATAGGCTCTGTATTCATGTGTACACTTCTAGTAGTCTCTATACTAAATAAATTAACTTCAATTAAAAAATAAAAGAAATAGAATCAATGAGTGAACATCAACAATTCAAGATAAAGAAAATAACCATATCGGCTGAGAATAATTTTGTTTATATCACTCAACAATTACATGGAATAGATCTCCACATGAAAAAATATTGTTTGTCCATAATTATAGTGGTGGTAAATGGTCAAAAAAGCTTGGCACCGGTAAATTAATAGGCATGAAATTAACCTGGACTTGGTATTTATAATGAAAAAAAAAAGTCCCATCTATGGAGGAATTGAAAACATTGTCAGAATAACAATGATGTTTTGGCACTCATTCAATTGCGCAATATGGGGATGGATTTTTCACATATTAGATGTGCTCGTTTTATGAAAGAAATGCTGATCTCTGCTCTGAAACACGTTACCGTACAATACCTTGGAAAAAACAAAAACTAGGGGCAAAGTAATTTCCTATTTTTTTCCAATTTACATACACCCAATGTTTGGTTACACGTTCCAAACTTTTATGACGAACCAAAGGCATACAGTAACATTAGAAACGTACAAAATCCAATAATCAATCCTAAAATGATCGAATCACGACGTTTGCGTATGTTTATTCTTTGCAGCAAACTATTAACAGCTGGAAACCGATTGGAGATATCGTTAAAACGGGTTTGAATTCGTTTAAACGTATGACGCTGAGATACTAAGTGGTCTCGCGTTTCCACAGCTATACTTATTTGGTCATTAACCAATCGATCGGAGCTGCAACAAACAAGGATTCAGTCATCATTTTGGCAATGTAAAAATTCCGATTGTTCGATACCTATTTACTTAATAGTTTAGAGAAGTCATGGTAAGTTTGTTGTCAAATACAACAAATTTTCATTATCAACAGCGTTACTCACTTATGTAAATGTTGGCTCTCTTTCAAGTACTGCTCCCTCCTATTTAGGCCATTCCCACTCTTATAATTACTGAAATTTGAAGAAACACAAACCTGATTATCATGAATGATTGATTTAACATCATTAGCATTACACCAAACTAGCTAGCTATAATCATAAGTATTAACGATACATGCATTTATGAATGTGTGCTTAAATATTAAAGATGAAAGGTCATACTCAATTTCCTTTCGCACACTTCCTAGAAGATCTTCTCTATCTCGTTTCGCGGTAAAGTTTGTCTGAGTTTTATTCAATTCCAGCTTATAATCCTTCAAAATTTCTCTATGGCGCTGCATTGTATGCAGCATAGGAGCTCCATTTGGTTTGATTTCTGCCATGCGATCATTTACTGATGAGAGCTGTACCAAATGAATAATGTTTTGGCTTAAATTAACACAATCACAGGTAACTTTACTATGTTCACTCACCTTTGCCACCAAAGATTCTATCTCTGTGGCCATATTTTCAAAAACGTGTTCTTCATCAAGTAAGGGAACTGTATCGCTACTTGCATGGATAGATCCTGCATTAACACCCAATTTGTTAAATGCGACGAGTTTTGCTTCGATCTCATTTTCAAGGTGTCGAGCCTGTTTTCTCAAATCTGAAATCACGAGATTCAAAGTGTGAGTAAAATTATGTGACAATTTAATACTATTATTTCTTGTTATTTTGTGGACTAGAACAATCCGTTTGTTTGTTAATGGATAATGACGTATCTGTTTTTCATTAGTATATATTAGTATACGTTCCAATTATTACAACATAAGAACAGATTTGAAAAACGGCAACAACTGAAAATTAGTTACTCCTGTCATTACCCTGGTATTATGTTTGCATGCATGAGCAAATTAGGATACGTTCTCGAATGTTAAGCCATTTGAGTCAGTAGTTCAGGTCAGTTTAGGTGACATATCAAGACCTGTCAAAAGTTCCGAATTATGGTGAAGTAAATTGAAAGTGAACGTTTCTTAATATTTCTGATAGGAAATAGCAGCTCAGGTCATAATCGGTTGGCATTGTGAGATTTTAGCAAGCTACTAATTTACATTTTCAAAAAATACCTTCCCATCCAACAGAACTCATCGAATTTGCCATTTTTCACGAAATAATTCGAGTATCTACGATTCGCATTCACGATTCACTCATGCATAGCGTACGTATGTCACGAATATGTATGCCATGCACAATTTGTAGTGCAGTCGCAGTGTGACCAAAACACACAAGAACTGATTGGCTGGAGCTTAGAGCTGAAGCCTTCAAGGTGCTATTACACGCATGCGACTGCGACAAGCGTCGCGCGACAAGGATGTGCTGATTCGCTGAAATTGAATAGGGTAGGGATGCACTTCCGTCGTAACCACTGAACTATATATTATACATATAGTTCAGTGGTCGTAATCCAGACCAATTTTTTGTCGCACGCGTCGCAGAAAAGTTGGGCCTGGACGAACTCTAGTGCGGCAAAACACGAACTCTGTGAAATTTAGTCGTCACAGAAAAACTAGCGTATTACATGCTCGCAACAAAATTCGTGTCGGCGTACGATTTTTGTCGCGCGACGCTTGTCGCAGTCGCATGCGTGTAATAGCACCTTGAAGCGGATGGCCTGCAGCATGAAAAAGGTCGGGAAAAAAACCTATCATGCCTGGTCTACATACGCACTTTAAGATCAAGTATATTTAAGAAATCTGCGAATGGATTGGTCATTTGTGTTGTAAAAATCCAGGTGTGTAGACCAGGCATCAGCTCTGTGAGATGGCGAGTCATCTGGGTTTTATCAAATCGTAAACATGAGCCAATCATAGTAGTGCAGCGAAGTGCATTTTCCAATCGGAAAGGCTTCAGAGGTCAGAGTGCCACCTATACTCTTGCGCTTTGAACTTTTCAAAACGAACGGCAGAATTCATTAACAGCAAATTCAAAAGTTCATCAATTCTAGTGCGAAAATGTTGTTTTTACCTCTGATTACAATAATTTAATATAGGTATCAAGCGCGTCCGAAATCATTTAACATCGAACGCATCGTCGAATAGTATAATCAATGGTATAATTTTCTAAGTCAATCAAAAAACTTTTTGAACAATCCGGTAGGTTGCCCAAAAAATCGTTAATTCCCGCTCGGTGGCTAAATGGATGGACTCTTGCCGTTGGCGGGTGTCGGCGTTCATTGGCAACTGGCGGCGTTGACATTAATAGCTTTGGAACGCGTTCGCAGGATTTACGTTCTGATGAGCTCTATTATTTAAAAAAGAAAAGAGACGAAATAATTAGCGAAAATGAGACCAGACTCAAGAAGTATATCTTTTACGTTTCATCGGTCAGCTTTAGCTGCAAACAACAGTCTTGATGATCCGAAAGAATCAAGAAATTTACGTCAAAGGCTACAGGATCGTTTTGACCAAGAATGCCCGTACAATTTGTCGAAAACGGATCGAAGTATCTCCAAAGGTGCTAATGCCAAAGAGAAGTCTGAACCCCTAACTCCCGAGAAAGGATGGAGCAATTTAAGTCTGAGCAATGTATCAGCCGATTCGAGAAGAGTATTTAGAAACGGTGCTGAAAAACTGTCAAAGACGTTCTCTTCTGTCAGGACAACTTTTGGAACAATTTCGCAGGTTTGTAGCGAATTTATAGTTTTTTTTTTTTAAGTCTAATTCGCCTCAGTGATAAAGGGACAGTTTGTCTATGGAAACATTATTTCGATACTAATTCGGGTTAATACCCTGGGTTTCATTATATTGATTTTGAACATTAGGTCTTTGTTGTATATTAAGCTGCTATCAGCAGAGTAGTGCATCAACGTTTACTACCTTCCGCATTTTGTCGAATCTTATTTTACCAATTTAAGTCAATATTTCTAGAATAGTAAAGGTAAAATTTACTGCAAAATGTTTTTGCACAAATGAGAGTTGTTAAAGTGCAGATTTATAGACTTTTCGGGTACATGGCAGCTATACGTTGCTTTGCAAGGCTGTTCCAAGTATTTGGATGCTCAAATTGTTCATTTTCTTTTCAGAAATTCAGAAGTTCAACCCGCCGAAGACAACGTTTAGAAGAGTGTCATTCCCCTACAATTTCTGCAACGCCACAAACACGTTCTCGTCATTTGTTGGGCAGGACACCGACAAAATTATATAGTCCCTTTGGCATAGAGTCGCCGAGATCTGCATGGAGTAATTCTGTTCAGAAAGAGAACGATGATTCTACTAGTATGCACAAACTTGCCAGTATGGAACACAAGTTCCGCAAACCATTCCAATTAACCAAGACTAATGGTTTTACCTCATTCAGATAAATTTAGAAGACTATTGCGCTATTCGCACTTACTCATTATTTGGTATTTATTATCAAATTTTCAAAATTTGAGAACAAAGAAACTTGAGTTTTAAACAAGACATATTGTCAAATGCTGCGACTTTTGGAATGCAACAAGCAGGTGTAGAACATTTTCAGAATTATCGCAAGTTTGATGAACATATTTTATAGATGGTAAATTGGTTGGCTGATTTTCAATTTGATTATGGTATAGTTTTACTATATTTATCGAGATTGTGTTTACACTTTCAATTAAGGTCAATTGAGCTGAATTTTCAGCGTTTCAATTTTTTTTTTTTCACGTGCGTGCAAAAACGAAAATTTAATTACTGTTCAAAAGATAACTCATACAATCAAAAGATACAATTAGTCGTGAACTTCACTCTATGACAAAGTTCATGTATCATTGAGCAACGATGGATATTTATCTTAATTCACAGCATTGTTGAAATAATAGTTAAAGTTGATTGAATGATGATGTGGCAAAAATTTCTGTTCTATGTTTCGATGCCCACAATTATTTCGGACTGCTACGTATAGAAATGACACTGCAGGCAGATGAGAATTCCGTACGGGGTGTCAACCCATGTTTTATTACAAACAATATTTAAACCAAATTGCATTTTAAGCCAGATACCATGCTGGCTTCCTGTTTCAAATTTGAATCATCAGTATTCATTTGTACCTAAACAAGATTAATTAGCCAACGATGTTGGCTTAAAATTATACATTCATTAATTTAATATTTATATACTACTAATACTATTTAATTCAATGATAAATAGAAAACATTTGGCGACCCAATGGCAACTATGTTAGACTTAAGAAGAGAGGTAGCTTTAGATAGTATGTCTTGATCGATGTAAAATCAATGCAATCCCAAGGTATTCCTTGTAGCTTTTTCACTAACTCTGCCCATTCATGGGCTATTTTTTCTATACAGTTTTAAACTGCTGTACAAATGACTTCACATATTTGGCGTGATATCGCTTGTACTGTATTAGCGTACATGTTATGCAAAAATCAAAGAGCGTTTCCACAAAAATCAACGCTAAGAATGAAATTTTAGAGGTAACAAGATTAGTTGTAAAAGCACTAAGAAGTACTTTCAGCATTCAGCGTGGAGAAAACCGGGTTCCCATAATTATATCTCGATAGTACTTTTTTTGGAAAATCATTTTTGTAATTACTATTTCATCTATAATTGGCATTAATAGAATCATTTGCTTAAATATATGGATATCCATTTTATTTCTCACCGAATAAACTGACTTTCTCATTTGGAGATGAAATACAAAATATAATATTTCTGCTGTAGAGTCATAGAGCTTATAAACATGTAGAGTCCGTAGAATCAGAGATTAGAATACATTCTGATTCTAGGGACTCTAGTGTGCTGCAATCCCACTCATCTACTGATTATATATCAGTGCACTCATCTATATCTTCGAGAAGTGAAATATGGATAACAACTAGGAAGTGGCGCTTATGTGAGTGGCTTGTCGTTGCAGTCAACGGGCTTGTTCTAGGCTGAACTAAAGGGTCTCTAGGGGACCAGTAGCGGGATTCTGTACACTACTTTCGTTAGCTAACGACATCGTTAACCACAGTTAACGACAAGTGTCGCTACGAGCGATTCTGTAGGTGCAAGTTACCGACGTTTGTCGCTAGAGAGTATCGTTGCTTAGCGAAAAGTATCGGTTCACTATCGAGGGGTCTCGTAGCCCTCGGTAGCGTTAGCGACGCTCGGTAGCCCTAGAGCTAGGTAGCCCTACCCATTAACTATTTTTCAGTCACGAAGCTAGTAGGTGTAATTATGTTCAAGTGTGTTGAGCAAGTTTTTACATTCGGTTACATTAGAAAATCAAAGATTTCCGGATAGTTTGTTTGAAATAATCTGTATCAACAGACTCGGTAGAGTATTTATATATACACAGATTAAATCTCTTGAAGTAAGTACAGTATCTTTCTCAATTATGAAAATCATTGTTTTAATCTAGATGCGCAAATATTCAACTTTCGTAGGTTATGTACTGGGTATTATTATTGAATTTCAGTACATAAAATTAGTTGTATAATATGACGTAATATTCTACAATATGATACATTTCAAAATCCCTGATTATAAATTTTGTAATCCTTTTACTATTATAGAATGGCAGAGGGATTCCTTGCTTGGAATAACCAAAATTTGGAGGTTCGTGTGCATCATATCGAGAGAAGATTAGAACGTCGAGAATTGCGTGAGATAGATGATCCGTTCGAACTTCTTGATCTATTTTATAACGACGTGGCGGTAGGACGCAGTTGTGCTGTTATGCAGAAATATAGTTTTACAACTCCTGAAATTGTACATATTCTCATAAATGAATTATAATAATTGTGAATACGACTAGCTTCTTTTGTACTTAAATGCAAGGAACTCTTAACAATAAATTTGTATCATACATTATATCCTAAATTAATTCTATATTACATATCACAGTGTTGCGGTAGCAATTGTGCTAAAACATCCGTTAGTCTTTGGAAGACTTCTATCCTCAATCTCTCGTTTTCGGTATATACATACCACGTATATAACCGCAATAATGTAGATAGGCATGCGGACTTTCAAAATATAATTTTCAGCTGTTTTTACCAAGAAAGTAACTAGTATCGTGTTGGCAAAATTGCGCAACGTTGCCAGTTTTGGTTACAATTTTAACGAATGTCGTTAACATGAACTTGCAACGATAAGTCTCGTTAAGGGTTGTGTTCAGAATCGCGCCTATCGGTGGGCAAGCGAAAACTGTCGGTAGTTAGCGACGTCGATAGCTAACGACGGTGGTGTACAGAATCCCGCAACAGGCATTGAACCGTTGAGAGTACCGTTGATACTCAATGGTTGAACCTAGCCGTTGAACCGTTGAACCTATCTGCACTCAACGAGAGTACTAGGCTGAACGAGAAATATTTTCCAAGTCGGAGTTCTCTGTTTGTTTTTAGTCTATGGATTTCGAATTCCGCGGCAACTACCGATCAGACTCGAGCGTGGCAAGAGGCAAAAAAGGAGTACGGTGAAATACGGAACTGTAAGTAGTTTATTCGGGAAAGTAAATAGTTGTTCAACGATTTGTAATAGAACATATCGAACGGATAGCGCAAAAGCTTTTCAGTTTCTCAAAATAATTTTCATGTACTGAGGTTTTACAGTAAATCCGCCCGCTTGGTACAGAGATTCGAGATTCCTTCTTGCGCTTGGCGTGGCTTTACCGCGGCCAGCCATTTTGATTATTGTTGAGTGTGACTTGTGATTGATGTGACGCGTTGTGTTGAATATGAAGGTATTGCTAATGTTATTATTTGTTTTTGTTGAATCTGCTTGATATGTTATCCGCTTTGCTCAACATACCTTTTACAAAATGGTTCGATAATCAATCTTCAGCCATTCAAGAGAAATGCCGATTTGCGTCGTGAAGTTGAATATTATTTTTAGGCGGTAACAATTTGATGTTGCATCGATTCATCAAATTTATACATCCACCTACCGTAGTATGATAAATAGGACACACGTGATGCAATGCAGAACTGTAGACTTGTTGGTGTTTATTAAATTTACTTCATACGAATATTTCCAACCTTAAACAACGATGAAAAAACAAGCCGGTAACATGCACCCCATTAAATGGCGGTATTCAAAGTTCTTAACTGTTATGGCGTTTTTCACTGGGCCAAAATTGGTGTAGCGTAGCACTCGGTCCTTTCTTTTTTTTTCGGAAAAGAGGGAGTTAAAACTAAACTCAGTGCATACTCAATGTCCAGTGAAAAACACTATTACTGTAATCCTATCAGATTACAATGTCTCATTTTTAGCTCACATTTCAGGTACTATTTGAGATTAGTAGATAAACAAGTTAGGTGTTGCATGTATTTTCTAAGTGCTAGCAAAATATTTGCCTTTGGATGACAGACGAAATATTCTGCATTGCTGACAATTGTTTGCAAACCAACAGTTGTTTGAGGTATCATTGAACATACTTTTTGCAGACAAAAATGAGTAAGACTAAGGAGTCACCTGTCGTAGAAGGAGAGACAGAAGAAGAGTTCAGCGTTGAGAAAGTATTAGACAGGCGTGTAATCAAAGGAAAAATCGAATATTTTCTCAAATGGAAAGGATACAGTAATGATGAAAACACATGGGAACCAGAGGAAAACCTCGACTGTCCTGACTTAATAGCTCAGTTCGAGGAACAACGTAAGAAAAAAGAAGCAGCTAGCACCGGCAAAAAGGAAGAAAAAGAAGTGAAAAAACGGAAAAGTTCATCCACGCCAGTTCCAACGGCTCCATCTAAAAAAAAGGTCTCCGAAGAAAAAAAACCTGAAGGTGAATTATTTTACTCATTTAATTCATAATATTTTTCAAAGAATTGGTTTGGTTAATAATATCCCTCAAAGAGAACTTCCTTTAAGTATGGTTCAGTTTTGCTAATTGTATCCGTTCACCTAGTGTGCAAGTGGTTCATTGATTGGCTTAAAATACTGTAAGCACAGTTAGAATTTTACAGAACTGGAAACACTCGACGTTGAAATTGATAACGCTTTATTTTACAGGATTTGACAGAAATTTGGATCCAGAAAGAATTATTGGTGCAACAGATTCCAGCGGGGAATTAATGTTCCTAATGAAATGGAAAGGTACGGACGATGCAGATCTGGTACCAGCGCGAATAGCGAATGAAAAGTGTCCACAAATCGTAATCAGATTTTACGAAGAACGTCTAACCTGGCACAGTCCTACCAATGATGAAGAAAATAACAAAGCAGATCCTGAGTAGCAATTACCACCTAAAATCCAAAAATCCAAGCCAGGCTTGTCTTACACTGCTCGTTTCAAAATATGCCGCATATAGCATGTAAAATAAGCTCCATATATAACTAATTGTGAGAACCTCCAGTACCATTGGTGTTATTTGGATTCATAAAAAAGCAATCAATTCTGATTGTATTGATTTTCTTGTTTTTCGTGTAACCTATGGCTATTTGAATAGACATATGCCACTACATGTTTATATCGCAAATTCTGACGAAGACTGCACAATGTTTCTATTTTAAGTAAAAGCAGCAAAACCCACGGGTTTAATCTACGCACCATTGGCTACTCTAATAAGTATTTCAACGATATTTCTATCAAAACAAAAAAAAGGTTACCGACGGATTACGTAGAACTCTGATTTTATCTAACGCTCAACTCAATGCAGCCTGACACTCGTGTTAATTCTCGTTTTGCCCTAATGGTATAGTACAGACATGCCATGTAATCACAAATGATAGAAATACATTTTGGAAGTACAGATCTGTCTATTTGCAGCCCTGAAGTGGCATGCATCAAAAAACATCGAGGCAACAACCAAGTTACTCATACGTGACTCAAGTTCGTTTTTTTCTATCATTCACACAACTTTTGAATATGAATTGAGGCAAGATGTACCTTTTTTTTTAATTAATACTACGTATTCGATTGCTTGTATTCCCTAATATTGTCTTAACATTATATGATCAATGACAGTTTGTGAACTATTTTTAACCTCAAATAACTTCTGGTTCTCGACTTTCAACTATTGCCGATAATGCAATACTGGTTTAGATCATTTAATAAGTTACACAATATTTTTCCTAAAATTGGTATCAGATTGTGCTGGTGGTTAGTATCTTCCAAAAGTTGTGTCACTCACTGCAGCACATTGAATAACATACTACCATAATACTACTTAAATAAGTTAACGTGATTTTGAGTAAAGTACCTAGAAGGTAGTGATAAAACTTCTGTTAGAATTTAAAAAATAAATTTGTATATGAAAATAAGTTCTCCATGCTCATCTACATTTTTCTCTACCAGGACTGCCGCAATATTTACCGGCTTTGTGATAACTGAAAGTGTCATGAATCATATGATCTGAAGCACAAAAACAGTTTGATGGTGATTAGTCTTACAAACATTTCTGCATCCATTGACCGTTGTTGACTGTGAAGTTGACATACATGGTACAAAATTTGAAAATCTGTGCGCAAGCGTAATTATTATTGTCGTTCAATTTGAGATAATTGAAGATTTCAAAGTTATCTACTTTTTATTCTTTCGCGCTAGTATAATACCATGCACTTCCGACAGATGTACTATGGGAAGTGGGAACGTTTGGTCGTTTGTTGATTAGGTTGGTGTTTGATCCATTAAGAAGTTACTTTTTACGTCCATGGTTTGATCATATGCATATAATACTCTGTTTGATGAGCTTTCTACACTACTCTTTACTCACTGTGATTTTCAAAAGAGCTAATCAGGGATGTTCCGGCCGTCGTGGATTAACATGGCGCTCATGTTAATTTACGGACCTTGGTTGAAAGAATACAAGACCACTTTATTACTGCGATTGGTTGAATGTCTGTAAATTGTGAAATATTTTATATTATCTGTTATTTATTAAGCCATCTCGAGCAATAATTCAGGCGTGATCAAATAAGTGGTAGCGATCAATAACAAAGAGTACGAAAATTTTTATTTTTGATACAGCATGTTTGAGAACCATTTCAGATCTCATAATCGTTTGATCATGAAAAAGTTTAAAACCTATCATAACTTTTGAAGTATTTGTAAAAACTTGAGAGCAAAAAAAAAACTGGGTGTTTCTCAAGTGTAACCTTAGACCACATATTACTTCAATTGTTTTGGGTAAAATTACGAACGTGAGGATCGAACCTTGATGGAGTCGATGCTTAAAGGTCGACAGGGAATAATAGCAAGGAGGTGGAATAAGTGGTAATGTCTTACACCGAGCTGTAGGGTTAAACACTGGTGCCCAATAACGAGTGCTGACTACATCAAGGCCACGACAGCACACAAAAAAACATTTTTCGCAACGCACAAGGGAAGAAGATGGTAACTATGGCGTTAGCCATTTCTGTAATAACCATCACTCTGTTCATTGGTAAGTTGAAGGATAAAGCAGGAGAGGTATGCGACTTCTTAATGAAATCTTGGATCGTCTCAATGAAAGTAACATTTTCTGTATACGCGATAAAGACAACCGTTACGAAAGTCCTCGTTGTCAATGCATTACCATGATATTACCTCTAGAATTAAAATTGCTGCATGCGATCCACTCAGGTGGTCTGTGATTCAACTAAAAAAGCCAGGAGACAAGGCAAGTAGGTCTTCCAGATAAGCCCCGGGAGATTTGAACTTACTTAACCGAGAGACATTTAGTAATTCAAGCGACGATTCAAGAATCGGGTAAAAATCTTCACTCAATGATGGGGTAAAACTGTATAAGCCAAAAATTTGTCAATTATTCAGTCATTTTTCTTAATCTAAAGGTGATGAATATTTTGAATCCTTTGAAAAGCGAAACATCATTTCGGCAAAAAGTAGCTTATTCGAAATGTTGAAAAAATCTTCAATTATGTGAAAAAACTGGGAATCGTTCTCGAATCGGTTAGACTATCATCACCAATGGCTTCTTCATGAATTTTTGCGTGATGCAAACTACATGAATCAAGCCCTAATTTCTTTTTTGAGATCTGTTAAAACAATAATGGGTTGAAAAATTAAATTTTGAAGATTAGCTGCCCAATTAAACAAAAAGCATTATAAATGTATTATATTCGGCTGAACGCATTCAAATTATACATTCATGCTTTAGTATAAAAACTTATTTTTCTGGGGTTGAGCCAATCTGATCATCACATTCAAATATCGAACCCTGAAGACTGGGAACAGTAGATGTAATCGTCTGACAATAATAATACGTAAATGCGGCTTCTCTACATTCCTTTGTGATACGAGATCACAATTTTTTTGCACTATAACCCGCAAGTGATTCGCTCCATTCGAGTATTTTCACTCCACTCTATAATAATGTACATATACAGTGTCAATTTTTTATCAACCGATAAACTTTCTAGTTCAAAGGTCAGAAAATGATGTTTCCCATCGTCTGTTATCATCACGACAATATCGTGTTGTGAGTTTGTTGTTCAGGAATGATTTGACTGATAATCTTTAAAACTGTAATCTTTTAGTTCAGCTTTACTTCTTGTTTTCTCTTCTCCCATCTACATTTTCTCTTTCAGGATGCACTGGAGAACACTTGACCGTTTCGGACTCTGAATTGAGAAAATTTGTGGAAGAACTTTTCAGTAAGGAACATCCGGATTTTCAGCTCGGCGTTGAGATCGACTTTCAAAATCGAGTGGCGAAGAAGCGCTATACGGACGTCTCTTCTGAACCGTGAGACAATTTTCAAGTACTTTGCATTTAGACTGCAGAGCGACTACTTTTTGTTTAAAATTTCCAATGTTCGGCCGAAATTCGGACCAAAGTGTAAAGGGTGAGGGTCGTGATTGAAAGAAAATAGCGAATTCTGTAACATTTCTTTGTTTTCACAATTTTTGGGTGACCATCAAAGATTATTCATTAAATTTTGGTGTGAAAATTTGAAAACTGAGTTTACAAACTTCTTACCCTAATATAGACCTTACAATTGGAACTTATGATAAAAGTCTATTTTTTTCTTCATTTCTGTGCACTCTCATTCAATTGTTAGAATTCCTACTCAAATAGATTTTTATCGGCGAGCCCAACTGTTCTAAAAACGCCTATAGTAACTCGGATAAGGAAGTTATTCGATAATTATGACATTGATTCAACTCACGCGGAGCACGTAACTCCCGAAGAGCAGAAAGAAGAGGAAAATCTCATCGATGCTCTTCTTGCAACGAATCAAATTGATCGTGTGATGCACTTTTTATCCGACCACCGATTCATCGGAGCAGGCAATCAAACCTATAAGGAAACTTTGAAGGCCGTTTGGTTCTTCCAATACGCAAGAAAGCAATCGAGCGGATTACGTGGGAGTTCAGGTTTCGAGCACGTTTTTCTTGGAGAGTTGAAAGGTCGGGGCGGCGGTTTGATTGGCATGCACAATTGGATTTTCATAAACGCGGCTGAGGAGGCTGGAAAATTAAATTATTTTGGATACAAGAGCAAGAAAATATTGGGATACGGTAGTCACGTGAGTTGAAGTAAAATCAATATATACATAAATAAGTCAATATATATTTAATACGATATTTTGGTATACATATAAAAAATTTCAAAAAAATCGGAACGTAGTATAAACGGTCAATGACATTGTTCACTGAAAATATTATACAGTTGTTTCTGAACGCTCCCAAGAAGATAAGGTATACGAGTAAGATAAAAATTTTAAGATTACTAATGATTCTCTATAATTCCAATGGCGATGACCTTTCGTAGCTAATGAGAAACGGTATCGAATTTTTATTTTTATTTTCCAAATTGAAATCAATTAATTTCTTCATGATACGATTAGCTGCAGAGTATAATTAATATTTTTTCGGCAAAAGCTGAATTTGAAGCTAATAATACTGGATTAGTGTATAATTTGTAATAGAAAGATGAATGAATTGTTGCAGAAAGTCATCATTGCCCATGTGGTCTATCGTTACTCGGGTAAGGTGAAATTGACGTCAATGTTTATTGGTATATCACCAGAACTGGAAGTATCTTTATACACCCTATGCTATTTCGTAAAACCTAACCAACATTGCCGCCTTTCAATGGGTGGTGAAAAGTTCGAAATACGAACCTACGTTCTGAATCACACCGGCTCGCCTTCGCTTGGTACGGCATATCCAGTTGCTGCATGTGTTGATGCTAAGTAATGGTTAAAAAACAATATAGTTATAACGAGAATAATAACAAAAATGCTTCAATGAATATTTGACAACAACAACAATACACTTAACGGTATTAGCGGTTCTGATAAACACCAATAAAAATAATAATGGTGTAATGGTATTGAGAACGACAAGATAATCTTATGATGATACCTAATTACATTATACTAACAATAAAATTATTAACAAAAAATGATTTCTCACTGATTTTTAATGTTTCTCGTGTTCCATAGAAATGTTTTTCGAATATCTTCCGTTGAATTCGTTTTCCATAAACATCTGATGTGATACGTGATTGCTAAATTTTTAGTTTACATTATAAAAAAAGTGTACGATGAAAAATGGAATCGGTAAATTTGGACATCCTACAAACTTCCTGCTCAGGTTTTTTCTTCCTGCTCAGGTTTTTTCGAGCCTCAAAGAAAAAAAAAAGTGTAACCGTCCTTAGTTCGTTTTTTAATTTTTAATGCGTTTTTTCATTTTTAATGCGTTTTCTAATTTTGAATTTATTTTTACGATAA
Organism: Athalia circularis; assembly: GCA_963978495.1. Classification (NCBI taxonomy): domain Eukaryota; kingdom Metazoa; phylum Arthropoda; class Insecta; order Hymenoptera; family Athaliidae; genus Athalia; species Athalia circularis. The sequence goes on from OZ021700.1 coordinate 19,992,922, forward strand.
ACTAATTATTTTCAGATTTAGGATCGCTATTACCGCCATTTTCAATCCAACGTTCTGAATTTTGTAGCAAGCCATTCATTACCACTGCACACATGTTTTATAATCAACAGCTTGTCCTATTCGTATTCACGTATTCGTTTTTTTTTTATATCAAGTAAACCAACTATGCCGAACGATCAAAATAATAATTCGAGGTTTCTCCTTTATTATGGACATATAGAACTAAAAGAAAGTTTCAAATTTAAATACATATGAGATTATTACTTATCCATTCTGAAGTTTCCGAAACTCTATATTAAGATTGATGATTAAGGTATGACTATAGTTTAATGAACTTATCGATCTGTAGAATGTTTGCATGTAAATATTTTAAAATCATAACACACATATGCATGTACGTACACCCGGTTAGATTCATTGTGAATCACTTCACGGCCAAGCGCGCGTTTGGACAACTATTTCGAGTAGCTGGGCCGGCTACGAAAATTTGTCCAAATGAGCTTGGCCGCGAAGCGATTCACAATCAACCTAACCGGGCGTACATATCTCATAGATATAGATATATGTATATGCATGTTCTGAGTTTGTAGCTGTAATTTCAAAGTTGTTGTTTAATGTAGTGGATTCAGTGAAATACTCTCACCAATTTTACCAGCTGCTTTTTAGAAATTTTCAACATCATCGCAGATAGAATTGTGTAATAATTACGTATAAATGTCGTGAAGGGAATTTAATGACAGTAAAAAAATGAGCGTACATACCTATAGGTGTATTTTCATATTATGTATACTATGGCATCAATAGTAGGTAATTATCGTTCCGGACGATGATCAAAACTCAACATGCGAATGGATTTGATATGCAGAAATCGAATGGTCATCACATACGTTCGTACATTATGATAATCGATGCCATAAATAGATTTTTTTCTCTCTTCAGATCATACAGGGATTAGCTGATTTCGAGGTTTCAAAAATCAACGCCTTTCAGTCTTAAAAGAACTTACTCATGATATTCTTCCATTATCTGAAAATATAAAGAGCAAGAAAATTTTCCAAACAAATTCCATGACATGTTACAATATTTCACACGTTCATCGTGTGCGCAAATAACGCAAACTATTTGAAGGGCCACAATTATGTTCATTTTTCATAAATCCATAGAAGCTCAGTATTTGTTTTGAAGGTTGATCCCTGCTAATTTTAAATGTCATCTACTGTAAATAGTATAACTTATTATCATTTGTGAGGCCAATATTTGATTTTACTTGCCTCGATCCTCTAAAATGAATCAGGCGCATTGCCAATGCTAATAATGGTCATTCGAATAGAAGATCCGAAATATTGTTGTTTTTTTTATTAAAAAAAAAAAACAACATCATTATCAAAACTGTATAGAAAAATATCATGCTGGACTTGTTCAATAAAAACCTAATTTTTTTTTTTCATATTTGTTTTTGTACGAAGCATTTTTGAGAAATTATGCTTTTTCCACTTCATGATCCTTATTCGTAATTATGTACATCGATAATTGAACATCTGGAATTTTAATTAAATGTATAACAGTGCGCCGGAACTTTTGTTCATTCTACGGTTTCATTGATTAGGGAAATCTACTGCTCTATAGTTATTGGACGATATGAAAGCTTACGCTACAGTTATCGAACTGATGAGACTGACAAGTGATGAGCGTGTATAGCGAAGTTTACATTGTGTCACTTCCCAATTGAATATGGAATTTGATATACGAACTTTTTAATAACCCTTCATAAGTACCCTCAAATAACCCAATCTACTTCAACATTGAAATCACTACGAATTTGTTATGCGACACCTCGTCAACTTTTTCCTTCCGTCTCGACGAAAGTGAAGCGTCATTTGAACAGAGTTTTACCTAATTGTCCTTTACAGCTTTGAGTAAATCAATTAATTATCTGTTGATCGCAATATCTCCCATTTGCATGTGACCGTTGCGGCATATCGATTGTGCGATAAGCACTTGATTTTTCAAATCAGCGCGCCACATGATCTTATCAGGTGTGTCGGTAAAGAAATTCCCCAACATAGGCAATTGAATTATGAATTGCCTATGAATTTAGGATGTGTTTTGTTCGCCAGAATTAAAAATGGAAATGAACCAAAAATTATTTTGTAATTTTGTCGACATTCAATTCTGATGATCGGCAAAACAAACTTTTCTCGCATTCTCTTTGATCACTAATTCTTAAAGATTTGTGAAACAATAAATCGCAAATTCAATAAAACAGAAGCCTGCTTAAAATTGATTGCGAAACTGGGGGACTTGGGTGGTCGCGATTGATAAAAGTCGAAACGATTGGTATCCGTGTATGCCATCTCTAGGATAGAATAATTTCGCATAGGGAATAAACGAACTTTTTGGATGAGGCGAAAGCGACAGTCTGCTGGTAACTTCTCGAAGGACCGTCTGATATAAAAGCAGTGATAACAACTACCGCCGACGCGCATTACAAAATTCTGGACACATGTTGACACATAAAAAATCCTACGAATATTATATTAAGTTCGTTACGTGCAGTGTAATATTTACAAATTACTTTTGATTGTCTTTTCTTATTCCAACTGTTTGAGGTGAGTATGTAAACAATTTTTCTACGTGGGGTATGCTAAATGAATCTAATAATTGTTTAGCACATTATCTGCAATTATCGAATCAGGTATACACGGGTATATCAAATAGGTGTGTGCGCACTGATTTGAAATATAGCCTGTGATTTTATTATTCCTTGTGTTAATGTAATTCTTGTGAACATATGAAATAACCACAATCATCATTATCGACTGCCTGTAAAATGTTTACGAGCAGCTGTGTTTATTTATGTTCAGTTTTAGCTCAGGCCTAACAGCTCTACTTATACAGTTGACATTACATTATTTGTGTCTAGGTATACGTTAGGTAATTCAATACCAATTACAATACAAACCGTATTTACATGTTCAAAATTCGTTTCGTATGTGACTTGAATTAAATGATGAAATACTGAAATTCATATTTGTCGTTTCTTCATCCTTATCGTCTTCTGTTGTATAGAGTGTCGACGTCATTCTCATGTCTTCTGTTTAGCAACGATCGTGGCCCTGATACGCAAATCTGAAATAATTTTGTTCATTTCCATGTACTTGTGTTTTTGTCTTCATTTGCTAATTATACGTTGTTTTGTATGCATACTGAATTCAAGCTATCTTGTTCTACGGATTGAGGTTGAGAAATCTTGCAGTTCACCTGTGATGATATCCACAACATATTTTTACCAAACGGATAACTTCGTTGGAAATTTTTGCGCAATATGCTCAGAATTTCGAGAAAGTTCTCTTTTTCTAATCGGGTTTAGGTATTTACATCGCCGAGGTGATTATGACAATAGATGAACTTACTTTTTATGAAAAGATATTAGAATTTAAAAAATAACTGTGGGACTTTGCTGTTATAAACAATTCATTTAATTATGTATGACGTTTCACGACAGTTTAAAATACCGATATTTTTGTACTGCATCCTGACAAAGTAACTCATGCCCGTAATCCAACCTCGGCATATTGCAATTCGACTATAGATATATTTTTTGCTGTTCTGACAATGAATGAAATAGACAAAAAATGCTTTCGCCGACCAACATGTATACGTAATATTTTATCATACATTTCACATCCATTATTCCCATATGGCAATAAAAATAATTACCTCAAACTAATATTACGCTTGTCAACCTATCCTACATTTCCAGCAAGGATTAGAGAATCGTGTCCCTGAAAACCGCGTGTCTGTAATCTATCTTTTCTTCTGACAATGAGTATGCATAAGGTCGATAAACACATTGGTATGACGATATACCTAACTCACCCAGCGAGACGGCTCCAGTTCATGACCTATCCCACACTTCGTTTTAACGGTCCCGTCTCGCCAGACGAAACGTGCGCACGCGTGCCACGTGATATTATGTGTCTACGCATTACGCAGTACTATGTACAGTACGTATGTACACTTGGCGATATCATAAGTGGCGTAGTTAGAGAGAACGCGATGAGATGTCGGTTGGCATTAAATATCCTAGTCTAGGCAGCAAGTGCTTTTTAGGTACACATTTTTCAGCAGTCTCGGAAAAATATGAACGAGGTGTCATTCGATTCGGGACAGCATGGAGAAGTTTTTTGAACAAAATCAAGTTCCGCTCGCAAAAATTATAAAAGTTATAAACAATTTGGTGAAACAAAAACGGGGGGTTGGTTTTTCGCAAATATCTCAAGAAATAATTAAGATTTTCGAAATTTTCAAAAAGATTCAAAAAGAGGAGAAAATTTCCTTTAAAAAAAGTCCCGGCTTCCGTCACTATAGGACCATTATTCATCATTGTTATTTGTTCCAGAGGGGTGAAAATAAGGCCGAAAACGGCTAGTCTGGCTTGTGGGCCGTTTCATTGCGTGATGCTCGCAAGCCAGACTACCCGTTTTCGGCCGTTTTTTCACCCCTATGGAAGAATAATTATTAATGGTCCTATAGTTCCGGGAGTCGGGACTTTTTTTATGGGAATTTCCTCATCTTTTCGAATCTTTTTGAAAATTTGAAAAATCTCAATTAGTTCTTGAGATATTTGCGAAAAACCAAACCCCCGTTTTTTTGAAATTTTGGCGAGTAGAACTTGTTAAACGAGTTAAAAGTTGTAAAATTTTAAGATACTCATTTGGTGACCGTGTGAGTTTTGGTGTACGGAGGTCTTGTTTGGCTCATTGAACCTCAACCCCATTTTTTCAATAATTGACTACCCAGAAATCCTCAGTTTTCATCACAGCTTCAGGTTTAAGTTTTATATTTTGCAACGGCGCTAATTCCCAGAATAATTATTATGGTTGTTGCGCATGATGCACAACTTTTTTTAACCGCTTCGGTTTTGGCGCGAGAAATTTCAACGCGGGACGTTCCAACACAAGACCGGATAGAATACGCACAATCACAGTTATGCTTCCAAAAATATCTTCCAACTGCTCATCAACCGTAGAAGAGTTTTCCCCCAATCATATTACCGATAATAATTGTATTTCAAGATATCAATCTCGGAATAAAACGAATGTGAAATTTAATCCTACTATATTGAACACAACCCAAGTGGGGCAAAAAAATTACATTATAATCGTGTGTGTATGTGAAACTGATTAAATTGAAAGTATTATATAGGTATGTATATCAGGTATACGATATTTCTACATGTATACACATCAGGGGGCTGCTTATTGTGTTTTTAAGATGTCGAGGAGCGGGTTCAGTTCGCGGCCATCACAAAATAGACGCGTGTGTCGCATCCCGCGGTTGGCATAACTAATTATAATTCATATATAAACAATTTTAATTAATGTTGTTTTCCTATCGCACCATATCGGTTTTTGATAAATAGTAAAACAATACGTGATACTATTTTTATAGGTATTTACCTATTTGTAAAATATATACAGGTATAGTATACATAACAACACCCCTTACGTATTACGCAATTACTGTAGTGCTGTATTATTGTCATTATCGTTAGACTTAGAACTTATAATTTTCATATACCTACGTATAAAAAATTGATTTATGTTTTTATCCAATCACACAGGGTGTCTCAGAACTTGAGTGCAAATTTTTTGAGGGATGATGGTAAGGGCCGAGCGGAGTAAGTCTACGTATACATATAACATGTGGTCTCCGAAGCACCGTTCCCCAAATATGACCAGTTAAAAAGTCGCTCTTTGCACCGGAATTACACAGCACTCATCGGTCAGCAGTATGGTTGTTACGCGCGGTCGATCGTTGATGTGAATTATGGCGCTTACCAAAGCGCAACTTTTTAACCGGTCATATTTTGCGAACGGTGCTTCGGAGACCACATGAATTATACACGTGAATTTACTCGGCTCGGCCCCCCCATTACCCCTTTAAATTTTTGCATTACTTCCGAGACACCCTGTATACGTCGCGAATATGATTATATACAATATGTATTGGTGGTGGCGAAGATGAAAAAAGAAAGAAAAATAACTCAAAAGTAAATGAATGAATAAGTAGCTAAAAACCAGCTTTTTTTGTATCGTATAGCAATTAATATCTAGCTGCGTATAATGTAAATGCAAATTAACAATAATATTATACTATAAAGTTGCGACCGTGTTGTAAATATTTTTCATCGACAAATGTGTATTTCCCCTTTCTACGATATACATATTTATAATAATAATAATGATAATGATGACGATGACGATGACGATGACGATGACGATGACGATGACGATGACGATGATGATGAGGATGATGTTCTTCGTACCGCACAAAACTGATAGATACTGAGAACTTTGTCCTTCCCCTACGTAATAAATGTTTTTGCGCATCATGTAATATAATTGTTTTCTTGTTATTCTATCTCTTGTACTTTCTCTCAGCACTCATATCATAATCAGACGTTACAACACTTTTTATTATTTCGTTCATAAAACGCATATGTGTCTACAGTATATACGCTAACCAATCATTTTCTTGAGACTTTACCACAGCACGTTATAGTATCGTGATCTTGGTTTGATGTGAAAATTTCTGCACATATTCCATTAAAATTTCCGTTTTTATATTTTTATTTATTCTTTTTTGCTCAGCTAATTACCAATGAGGATTTCGCTTTCTTCAAGTGCTATTTTATTTTTCTTAGATTTTTAGAATAATGAATGATGACAAAAAATCGGAAACGAACCTTGACCGGTGGGATCGCGATTGGCATATGTGTAATGGTATCAAATTAATCAAGGATTAAAAACGTGTCTACAAATAAAACGATCGATATTTTTTTGAAGCTATACATTTATAACATGGATATTATCTTTTATTGAGTCATAAGAAAAACGATATGATTTTGGTAATTTTTTTTCTTTCTTTCTTGCAAACATATTTATATTCTCAGAAATTTTCTATTTCAAATTAATAATTGTTGTTTTCATACATGAACCGCAGATCTTAGATGCAGAGGTCCAATATAAAATGTGGGCACACAATAGTAATACATAACGCGTACTTGCGACCGTTCCCCTTTAAACTTTATTAATTTCTTACAATATAATTTGCGTTTGTTATTATTTCCGCGAACGAGGCCACTTAATTTACATTACACATGTTAGTGTAGTCACGTTAGTCGGCGTTGATCTCTAAAGAAGTTTAAAACATTGAAAGAAAAAAGAGAAAAAATCATTCTTATATATATTTTTATAATTTCAAAAACTAACGCAACCGCCAATCCAGTTTTTGACAATTATATTCTGCGGTACAACTTGAAAAAATGATTACTTTCGAGAAAATCGGTAAAGAAATTTCACGTCCATAATATATGATAATACACGTAAAATAAATTACTTCGCATCCTGTGTATATATCATATTAGACTGGTTCAAAGAAAGTGACTATTTTTTTTTTCGAAACAATTCCATTTATACCTTCGAGGAGGTGTAGAAAGATGCCTGTTAAAAGGAGAGCTCTTAATATTAATATTTAGAGGTCGCTCATCGCAGATTTCTATTTCCCATTGAAATAACATTGGAAAAAAAAATTTTTAACTTTGGAATTTTATGTTTCGGTTTAGAAGCAAAGTGCCGGGATGAGCGATACATATTTTTATAGAAAATTAGTTGCTCTACAAAAAAGGTTTCTTATCATTTTTCGACAAATTCACTCCTTCAAAAGTTATTCAAGGTTAAAGTTTAATTTAGAGTAAATTTAAGTTTTTTTTCTTGATTTCTGACAAAATGTTAAAACTTATCACTTAAAATCATAAAATCATTCATAAAATCTAAATTATACTTTAACCTTGAATAACTTCTGAAGGAGTGAATTTGTCGAAAAATGATAAGAAACCTTTTTTATAGAGCAACTAATTGAATCTTACTAATCGCTCATCCCGGCACTTTGCTTCTAGACCGAAATATAAAATTCCAAAGTTAAAAATTTTTTTTTCCAATGTTATTTCAATGGGAAATAGAAATCTGCGATGAGCGACCTCTAAATATTAATATTAAGAGCTCTCCTTTTAACAGGCATCTTTCTATACCTCCTCGAAGGTATAAATGGAATTGTTTCAAAAAAAAAAAAATAGTCACTTTCTTTGAACCAGTCTAATATCATATACTTTTTTTTTCCTTCTACTCTCGCTTTTAAATAAGGAATTTAATATTCCGATAAATATTATAATGATATTGGATGAATTTTAACTTGCAAGTGATAACGTATATAATGTTACATATCAACTATATGTAAGTTGTGTTTTGTTTTTGTATTTCTTTTTTTTTTATACACATCCAAACATAACGAGCACGTGTATCCACCGGTATATTTGTACAAAATTAATTACATAACGCTTGTATATATATATATTAATTGATTATATATGAACCGCAGTAGTTGTCAAAAAATATTGTTCGCAGCGGCCGCGGATGAGGTAGCGGGACTAAATTTTCATTTTTCGGGACCGAAAATTAGAATTTATGCACGTCTAAATAGTTCTACCCTATTCAGCTATATTATACAAAAGTAAAGATGCGCGATGTGGTTGTGTATGTGTAGACGTAAATAATACATATATGTTTACATAGCGCTGTGTATATCATAAAATTGTGCGATAACTAGATAACCTTTTAATGGCGGTGGAATATCGCGGGCGGTCGCGGGGCCCTCGGGGACCGGAGGTCACGGCCTCCATTGATAGCTGGGGCCCAACGCGCGTACTTTGGACCATTTCGCTGTGCCGTCAAATCGAATAAACCCCGCGGCCGGTGGCCGTTTAACTTCAGTGCCACTTCGGCTCGCCTCCGCACCGCAGTTCAAAAACTCATTCGAATACAACATATATGCACACGTGATACATGTATATATAGATGTATATGTGAATGTGTAGATACATGTAGACGTGAGAGAGAAAAACACAGTCTGTAACCGTGATGGTCTTTAGCATTTTTTGTGGATCACCTCAACCTGGACGAGTACTCATCATTTAATTCATCCATCGACTTAAAATTAATATAACGCGTGATACTAAACGATTATACTGTATAAGTATCCTAGTTGTCGAAGATAATCATTTTCTATTTGAAGGAAAAAAAATCTAATATCGAGTATACATTTATACATATATATGTATGTATATGCATAAATATATAAAATAAATTAATCAATTATACACACGCCAACATGTCTACAGAGGCCTGTAGCTTCTCTTCTAACGGCAGTATGATCGTCGTCAGCAATAGACTACCGTTTGTCCTTAAACGGAATGAAATTACCGGAAAACTTGAGAGAAAAGCGAGGTAAGTTAATACCCAACCACCATCTATCTGTATTGATTTTATTATTATAATAATAATCATTATTATTATCATTGCTATATTACTGCATCAGAGTTCGGAATTTTTCATAAACCGCAAAATATACGAAATTGTAATAATTTAATAAATAAACTGAAACTTTCTTTTTCCAAAAAATTTTATCGAGAGAAAAGTTTGATTGAAAAAAATTGTACGCCATAATAGCAAGCTGTTTTGGATGCCAAAAGGTTTGAATTCCATGAATGAGAACATAATTGACATGCCGGGTGAATCTTATACCAATTGAACACTGAAATACATACCTATATTCTCTTAATATAGTTCAAGTATTGTTTAGGATCAAAACGAGCATTATCTTTCGTATCATATGATATATATATTTTTTTTCAATTGTTTCTTTTCCAAGTGATATAGAAGCTGTAGAATGCGGAAGTACTAGTTGCACTGAGTTATATATAAGGTGTTAACATCATTTGAATAGGCACGCGAAATTTCTTGGTTATCAAAGACCATTCATATATTGTTGCAGCTTGACCTAGTCTCTGATGGACTGTTTGAAGGTCGCTGATGATGCCACTAATTGAAAGATCAGTAATTTTTGTTAAATTTTGAAGGTCATAGAAATTATCATACGGTGAATTGGTTCTTAATTAGGTAAAATTTAGATGTACGTACGTACATGAAATTTGACGCAGCATCGTAGGACGAAGATTGGAAATTATTTCGTATCCGTGTTATTTTCATCCCGTTGAATTTTACCACGTTACCATGATAGTGTATGTTATAGTTTACTCTGCAAAGACATACGTACAAATCGGAAAACTATTATGAAGTAATTTGTAATCATTTTTCTATTACGCAAATGAGATGTTAGCTACCGCGGAATGACGTTTGGCACGGATTGCTCAAGTCCTTGTTTTCATCTGATCACGTGCCGATCATCGCGAGATGAAATATACAAGAATTGCAAGAATTCGATTCGATGTCCGAAAAACAGAAGTTGATACTCATAATCGTTGAGACTCATGAAGATAAATATTGATATTATAAATGATAATATTGTGTCAATTTAGGTTATTCATCTCTGGAGGTCTGCGCTTTTATTACGAAATTTTGAACTATTTATTTAAAAGATTTTACGCAGTCATAGAAGTTTGTGTTTTTGTCATTTCTACGTCGACATTCAGATTCCTTAATCTTTGAATCATTTTTTTTTTTATTCTCACTAATGTTACTTCCTAAGGAACGTCGGGATATAAATCCTGACTGAAATCATTTTTTCAATCTGATTGTGAATCCTAATTTTCACATATCGTGATGAAAATTCAAGATTCCAATTGCTGGTTCTTTTGGAATACAGTTGCTAGTGTTTTTTTGTTCGAAAATCTGCCAAAAACAGCTAATGAAATTTGACGATGTTTTACAAATTACATTTATCACGATAGAAGTAATTATCCGCATGATTCCACATAATAAACGTCAAATTTTCAGCTCAAATATTTTTACTTAGCGCATCATAATAAAACAGATTATCATATGAGATTACATGTTTTCAATATTCTGATGTGAATATTCTGTTGTGATGTGAATTTCCTTCTTTCTCCCTTAGCGCCGGGGGCCTCGTCACAGCGGTAGCACCTGTCGTAATAAGTGGAAATGGAGTATGGGTTGGATGGCCAGGAATGCATATGGATGACCCAAACGAACAGATTCCAGAATCAGATCCAAACGATCGTACGCCAACGGCAGGTCTCTTATCTCGTAAGGTGAGTGAAAATGAAAAGTCATCATAAAATATAACAAATGCATATGGGTAATTCCATGTGAAATCGACCACTTTTGAACCCGACCCCTTTTGATTTTACCGAAACTTTTTTATTTTTTCTACCCCGCTAAAGACATTATTGCGAATCTTTTTACCCAACTCAAAAAAAGTTTGAAAAAATTCATTTTTCTTCAAATAGCCATAACTTCTTAAAAAATTGACTAATCGGGACGTTTTTCTTTTCAAAATTTTTGTTTTTAAACGTACTTTTCAACAAAAAGTACAAACAAATTTTCAGAGGTAAAAATCTATGAAATTTTTCACTTTTTTGAGAAAATTCAACGATTATTTGAAATCCGACACTTGTGATTTTTTCTTTTATCCCAAACAAAACTTCGATTCATTCTGTGGATTCTCTCGCGTCAAACTTAGTGGGCCGAATTTTCCTACTATTTTTTTCCTGATAAAAAAAAGGGTTTTTAGGTTTTCCTCAATCTTCAACTTTTTCTATCATAAAAACTTTGTTTTTACTATGAAAATAATTTACTTAGATTCAAACACTTGGATGAAAATAATTTACTTACAATTAGATTAAAACATTTTAAAAAAAACAAGTTTTTATAATAGAAGAAGTTGAAGATTGAGGAAAACTCAAAAACGCTTTTTTTTATATTGAAAAAAAAAAAATCGAAGGAAAATTCGACCCACTACATTTGATGCAGGAAAATCCACCGAATTAATCGAAGTTTTGATTGGGACAAAAAAAAGATCAAAAGTGTCGGATTTCAAAAAATCGACGAATTTTCTCAAAAAAGTGAAAAATTTCACAGCTTTGGGCGTCTGAAATTTTTGTTGTATTTTTTGTTGAAAAGTACGTTTGAAAACCAAAATTTTGAAAAAAAGAACGTCCCGCCTAGTCAATTTTTGAAGAAGTTAGGGCTATTTGAAAAAAGGCATTTTTTCGGGTTGGGTAAGAAAATTTGAAAAAATTCCTAAAAATATCTTTAGTGGGGTATAAAAACTGAAAAAAGTTTCCACAAAATCAAAAGGGGTTGGGTTTAAAAGAGGTCGATTTCACATGGAATGCCCCATATATATAAATATATCGCACCAAATCCTTCTATCGCCTGATTATCTTTATAACATCGTAAATGTCCTGTTGACAGCCGATGGAATCCTCGCACGAATTAATTTTCACCGTATAAACCGCAATCGACTGGTTTTATTTTTTATTTAGATATGTTATTCATCCAAATTGCAGACTTCTTCGTGAATGTATGTATGAAAGGAAGATAGAATTGTCCGTGACAATCTTCTTCGATGTGTGGGAATAGTTGCAATGTTCAATTTAAGATCTGGAAGGATTTTGTAATTTTTTTTCTTCGTTTTCAAATTCATTTAACATAGAAAAATAACCGCGCTTGTGAATCAATAAGCAATGGAGAAGAAAATCTTTGCTCGTTGCACGTACGGAAATCGACCTAAATAGATAAGGAAGAAGAATAAGAATTACTGATAATTACTGCAGGTCATATTCATATAACATACATCTGTTGACTGTTTTATTGTTAGTACGCAACTGATCTAAATAATCGCAATATTATTATTATGATAATCTTTCTGTTCTTTTTTTTGTTTGATCTATTGTCCATCCGATCGATCTCATCCTTGAGTAAATAGTTAAAACAAATGAACCAACGATTAGTGTCGCTTGAACTAGATACGATAAGTATAGTTACGCTTTGTTAATTAAACATGGATCATTATGCATGTTATACTAATTACGAAATTTAGATATTTTCAACTGTTATTGAATAGCTATTTTTCTATTTACGTATTATAACTTATTTGTCACGAATTTACATACTTGTATTCCCTCGCCACACATCCTGTGTTATATTGCTATACTTATATGGTTAATAATTATAATCCAAATGTTTATTACACCTACAAATTCTTCTGTCATCAAAATCAACTTGAATAATTGTATATCTCTCATTCAATTGTCATAGCAATTGAAGATCTTATTTACAATTATTAGCTCTGCATGTTCAGAGATTAATAATGTGGCCTCAACCATGTCACCATACGCCGAATCTTATCGCATTTAGTTCAGGTGCAAGAAAGAAAAAGAAAGACGAAGAAAAAGAAATTCTGCATGAAAATAATAACAATGTAGAATAATGATTATAATATTTATGTCAATGATAACTCTATACGCAGTTGCATCTGGAAGATCTGCATTCACGCATCGGTCATGCATCGACCCCGTGGTGGACTAATGATGGACGGAATTCTCTGAACGTATAAGCGTCGTGTCAAATCTGTTTGAAAATCCTTCGCAATTCGGGCTCATTCATGTATGAGTTTTTTAACGTACATACACGCATATACCTATATGTATACGCACTTTCATTTCTTTGCGGGTTTGAAAACAGTGCGCTGGTCATGGCGCGTAACTATACGCCGCAAATACCTATAATATGAACTTATTATAACACGCGACACGCAGTATATTCCAAGAGATATTTGCATCTGCGAAAACAAGTTGAGGCGGGAGAAATTGACGGGAAAAATTTCCCTTGTAAAATATGTAGAAAATAATCGCTATGAGTAATAACACCTGCTGTCATCTCTTTTTCTCCAGCTTTGTTTTCTTGTTATATACGATGAGGTGGAATTTTCCTGCCAGATATGTACAGAGGTATATGTATAAATGAGTATATATATATATATAAAGTACATGTTATGTATATAGGAAGATTGCGATCAGAGACGTCAATTTTTTTATCCTATTATAACTCAATAAGTTACATTGCGTCTGCTACATATATGTATATAATTTCACATGTGTTCACATACCTGTATGCAGGTGATAAATCATACAATTCAAATGTGAACACGTGATTCGCTGCCTACGTTGATTTCGCGCGATACTTTGTCTCGCAGATACTGTAATGATGGTACGAATCGGAAATCAATTTGCCCTTGACTAATCGTAATTCTAAGCTCTGATCACGCGGTATTTATAGCTTCAGGTTGTTCACTTTTCTTATTCTCCGGTAATTTTATAATGGCAAAAGAAAAATCCCTTCAGCAGTTTACTGATATATATATTTGATAAAGAAAGACAGCTTACGTACATACATCGTAAAACGTAATCCACCACGTGCGTAACCTTGTTGATATTACTACGGATTATTCCCAGAGCTCCAAGAACTGACATAACACTGCAGTCTTCGTATTATAGGGAGAGAAAAAAAAGAATGCAGAAAAACATTGATAAAAATATATTTTCACGTGAACACCGAGTGTACATACCTACACCATGTATATTGACAGTCACCGTGAAAGAATATTATCATACTGCTGCAGAATTAACGGTATATATTTTTGGAATACACATAAGTCGGAACAACTTTTCTCTGAGCGTTTGGATTTTTATGATCATCGGCAATTTGCCAGAAATTTTTATACGATTCGTCAAAACAAAAACAACTTGGGATTTTTATTAAATTTTTTTTTTTTTTTCTTCTATCTTCAAATAGTATTGAATTTTCAGGATTAAGGGGAAAAAAGAAGAATTCCGGGTGTCTCGATAAATTCATAAGCGCTTAACTACCCTCCTCTCCATTAGTTCACTGAATATTATGATTTACCTACACGCCACGCTGCAATTAATCTTGATAAAATTATAAATACTATTTCATCCACAAGGATAATGTGTATTACGCACTTTATTTTTTATGCCTGCATATTTCACTATTCATCCCTATAATATTCGCAGGGATTATATTCACATCTGTCGACAGTCAAGGCGGTGATTTTCGAGTTTGCTAACCTTATCGACTGCGTACTATCTACCGGTTAATTTGTGTCACTATAAAAAAGAATGTCAGCGTAATCAGATATGCAAATCTGTGAAATCAATCGTTTCTTTTTTTTTTTTTTATAATTGGGATTCATCTATTTCTACCGCGTACACGTGTTTCTAATTGAAAGATGAATGAATTTCATCAATGAAATCCACGCACAAAAGAAAGGGGAAATAAATATACTATTTGTTTCTCTACAGTTTTTCTATCGAAATTACATTTCATCAAAATATGCGGAATATTTCTTTGTTGGATTTTTCAAAGACATACAGCATCACGCTCTTTGTTCACATTTTTTTATCACTGATATCAACTTCGCATCAATTGGATGTGTTTTCGCTGAGAAACTAGGTTTCGAAAATTTCAAGTGCAAGAATCGCGTTGCACTTTCCCTTTCGATAAAATGCATCATTTGTATAACAAGATCTCAACTTGTCATCCAATATTCTCTGATACTCGAAATCGTTGACCCAGCCAATTAGCCATGTCGGAATTTAGAACGTGAAACAATAAATATTGGAAATGCAACGTCAAAGTAAATAAGAGCAAATATTTACAATAATGCGATTGTGGCGGCCACGTGGTTGCGGCACGTCTGTCATATTCTGAAAACTAATTTATATGAAATAACTAATTATAATGATTTTATGAACGCGCTGTACGCATGCGGTTGTTTCATCTGCACCAAATACTTGATGGCATTTAATTCTCCTTTCTGTTGTTTTGTTGGTTTTTTATCATTAAACACACAAGCTAGCTGGATGAATAACAATAAATGTGATATCCATAATACTATAGATTAACGGTGAAATCGAACGGTTTTAATCATTTTACTTGAATAATAAACCAATAAATACCGTTTGACAAACTGGTGATTCATATTATCTGCGGGTTGTTTGTTTTAATCGTTATACAATACGCTATGTTGATATACATATGTATGTACGTATTGTTGCACGCAGTAAGGATATGCCAAGTTGCTTCAGTGTGTCGTGTTGCCTGCGAGCAGGCGCTCGAGCTATCTGGCATTTGTGCAACCACGTGTAATTTCGAACCGTCGTATGCAGGTGTCCTTGAAGCTAGGATTATCTTCTTTTTTGTGTTCAATTTCTCTTGAAATTAGCTCCAATTCCGAAATCGAAGAAACAATCGAGTTTCATCCGAGGAACCGTTTTCGACAGGACGAATCGTTTGCAAGGTATTTGACTGGTTCAATCGAAATGGGACACCCTGTATAAATGCATATGCTAGTCACTAAACTCATCATAAGTTGAATCGGATATTCAACATTTGAATTAAGATATCTAGTATAGCTGCGCTACTGAATCTGAAGTTGATGAGTTTCTATTCAGTTTGGTTTTTTGTTGTTCTTTTTTCTGCCGGGGAATCTACCGTCTGACGAATGTCTGACTGCGGATATAATGCGGTAAAAATATACGCTACTGAACAACGTTAACGTAATGAAGAATTTCTTTTCTGTTTTTTCGAAGACGACTACGTTTTATGGCAACAGATTTGTAGGGTTACTGGGTTATCGTAACGAATGACGTATGGAACATGTTTTATCTCAAGTTTCTAAAGATTAAGTAAATAAATATAAGAATAGCGTTATTTCGTTTTTATAGAATTGAAATGCGATGAATTTTACTCGTATAATGAGGTATTTATTGAAAACGGATATAAAAGTACGTGTACACAGAATAATGGGGTCGTCAACACTGAGAGAAAAACATACGTTAGGGTTTTTATCAACCTTCATTTTCATACATTCATAACATGTGCCTGCCGTTATTTATCTTTTAGCAAAGATTTTTACTAATAATATACTCAGCGTCCTTCGCCTTGGTGTGGTTCCAATTTGTTATCGATATCAATTTGTTATTATCCTAATCTTCTATGAACTACTTTTACAGTTTTGATTAAAATTGTCCTACTAAGAATCAAATGATTATTTTTAGCACAATTATGTTGAAATTTGATAAAATGTAGTAGTATTTCAATATTAGCATGTTTATCGAAATTGGGATCGTTTATTTTTGTTTTTGCAGTTTCATATCCATAAATTCACTCAACTTATCTTTCGCGAATTGTAAATTATCACATATTTTACGCACACCCATCAAAAAAATCGGCTCAATTGAAACCTAGATAATCATACGATTCAATGTTTACCTATAACGTTTCAAGGCTCTTTAATTGGTTTGTTTGGTGTGGTGGGAAGCCTTTGGCTTAACAAACTTGCGCTTTAAATACTGTGTTGATAAGGTTACTTGATCTGCTAAATCCAAATGATAGATTAACATTGTGCTGGAAAAATACGCAGTAAGTATTTAAGACTTGAATTATCGCAGAAATACGAGGATATAAGACGACGACGTTTTATTCAATTTTTAAATCCAACGTTTTATTGCGTTAACACACAAGCCATAACTCACAAGCCATTTAAGCCCACGTCTATATACCGTATATTAAAATGATTTTTTCACACAATACGACTTGCCGATGGTTTGCGGGCAACACTTACAATTGGTTCAGGATTTGACGCATATGTCAAAATTTTGTGCAAATTAACTCCGATTGACGGTTGTCCCTTACATGGTGTGCACATTAAAATCGTCCAGTAATGTTTGTTGCAGTTTCCTAACATTCACTGCAGTTTTCATTTTGTTTTTATTCATATCATACCACGCTGCACGCCGAGCTGCACGCGGATCGTCAGCTGATCCGTAGCTCGAGACGTGATTTATCTGAACAGTCTTCGTCGTTTGCGTAAATAAGCGTTTACTCGTCTTTTTCGGAAATCGTATGAAAAAAAATTTGTAGATAATGGTAATAAATTGTTGGTCAATGACAATGAGTGAATTGATTATCAGAACGAGGGCCCGACGGGGCAAAATCCAATCACAGACGGACTTTGCACAATCAATATTGAAGATGATCGACTCTTCTTCATTTTATTTCATGAGTTTTCTTGTTATCCTTATTTCCTAGTCATTAAAAAGCGCGATATACAATATAAAAATCATGAACCGTAAAAATTCTTTCTCGCTGCTTCTTATTCATTGATTTTTTTCATGCGAACATATCCATAAATAACGAAATAATATTCTTATACTATAGAGTCGATTGCCAAGGGATAAATTAGCGAGGAAAAATAGATGAGTAATCGTTCGAACAAACGACTTGAAATATCTGTTATTTATCAGATGAGGAATGTTATTTGTGCAAAATAATATGAACGGTCTTCGTTTGTTTACAGGTTGTCGCTGTACATGTTGATGAGCTAATATTCGATTCATACTACAATGGATGCTGCAACGGCACGTTTTGGCCACTTTTTCACTCCATGCCCGATCGTGCAACTTTTATTGCCGACCACTGGCGTGCCTATGCAGCTGTTAATCAAGAGTTTGCCGCTCAAACCGTAAGTGCACCTGGATCAGGTTCGGTATAAGAAAGATGATTCTTTAAAAACTGAGGAATTTCATTTTATAAGCCGGATGTCATTCTAGTTTTTTGCTTTTTTAATGCCCGTTCCGGAAACATGCATTTCTCCAGGTCAACGCACTCGAACAAATCCACAAGGAACAATCAGGGCAGGTAAATGGAACTCCATTGGTATGGATTCACGATTATCACTTGATGTTGGCAGCAAATTGGGTCAGACAATCAGCGGAAGAAAAAAATCTCCGATCAAAATTAGGCTTCTTTCTTCATATTCCGTTCCCGCCTTGGGACATCTTCAGATTGTTCCCATGGGCAGATGAAATCCTCCAAGGAATGCTTGGTAAGATTTTGAAAATTACCGTAACTATAATAATCACGTGTGAGTAATCCGTCTATTTATTCTACAGGCTGCGACATGGTCGGCTTTCACATTCAGGATTACTGTTTGAATTTCGTCGATTGCTGTCAAAGAAGTCTTGGCTGCCGTGTAGACCGAAAAAATCTCCTCGTCGAGCATGGTGGTCGAACTGTTCGAGTCCGACCTCTCCCGATTGGAATTCCATTCGACAGATTTGTGGCTCTAGCCGAAAGCGCACCCAAAGTTATGCTCACCAATCAAAAAATCGTACTTGGTGTTGATCGCCTCGACTATACCAAAGGACTAGTTCACAGACTGAAGGCGTTCGAAATGCTTTTGGAAAAGCATCCACAGCATAGAGAACAGGTGGTGTTTCCATTCTATCTCACGTTATTGAGGAGTTCTCACAATCTGAAGTCGAATTCTGAACATCTTTTTTTTTCGTTTCCACTATCAGGTGACTATGCTCCAAATAGCGGTGCCATCGAGAACCGACGTCCGGGAATACCAGGATCTTAAGCTTGAGATGGATCAATTGGTGGGTCGCATAAATGGTCGTTTTACTACGCCAAATTGGTCGCCAATTCGGTACATCTATGGGTGCGTGAGCCAGGAAGAATTGGCCGCATTTTACAGAGAAGCTGCTGTCGCATTGGTCACCCCTCTACGTGATGGGATGAACTTAGTCGCGAAAGAGTTCGTGGCCTGCCAGATAACGGAACCTCCTGGCGTTTTGATCGTCTCACCATTCGCTGGTGCAGGTGAAATGATGCACGAAGCACTGATATGTAATCCTTACGAAATTGACGAAGCTGCTGAAGTTATTCATAGGTAAATTTTCGCCAGGTGATGATGAATTGCCAAGTCAGAAGTGAATATCATTATTAGGAATTTTATGAGTACATGATACAGTTTTTCATCCAAATACGGAATTTCCTCAAAGATCTGCGAAACTATTTTTTATCATTATCGAAGTGATGAGGTTCAGATTTTTTATGTGACCCTCAAAAAATTAATTAATTATCAGAGGTATCATTGAAGGTTCTAAACTGATCTAGATGGTGATAATTAGGGCTAATTACCGCATGGATAATAACTATGACTATACCGTGATATTATCCAAGGTATGTCAGTTTAATCGAGTCATTTTGATATCCCTAAGCTAAACGGAATGCAAAAGAAATGTTTCACAAAAAAGTTGCTTCGATTTAAAATTCCTTGTTCCAGTTGAGCCATCGTGTTGTAGATAATATAAGTGCTTATAAACGCATCAGTTTTGCTCAATACAAAACGAATCTCTTATCACTTCATCTCGGAATGAATTATTCTCTCACTTATCAGCCGATGAATTGGAACAATCTACAGTCCGGCGGACAGCACAATTTCAACTGCTTCTTAATTTCCAGAGCACTAACAATGCCCGAGGACGAGCGTACGCTACGTATGAACCACTTGCGTCGTCGTGAGAGGATCTACGATGTGAACTACTGGATGAAATCATTCCTCCAGGTAATGGGATCCCTCGAAGAAAGGGATTCGGTTGGTGCTACCACGATGCAGCCAGTAACGATGGACGACTTTGACGATTATTTAAGCAAGTAAGTATCACAGACGGGAGATCCGTGCATGACTGGGCCCAGCCAACGCATGTGCTAGAGGACGCATCTGTGCCTATAGAAAACTCGAGGTTCTTCGTAAATATTTTTCAAATATCATGCGATGGTCACATGTTTTTTTTGTACTCTTCCTCTTTTGTTCCAATTGCTTCACTGCATTGCCCTTGTTCTGTTACTTCATATTTCACAAATAGCAGATCCTTCGACCATCTAGAAGGTTGCTGCTAATTGCTTGAAAGGTCACGCGCGTCCTGATGTAGTTATTCACTGATCTTGAATTCGTCTTCGCAGCCATATCAATTTCTTTATCATTATTATTGATTTTATCATTTCTCTTCTTGGATGTGCAAACTTTAAGCGCATTCTGCAAGTCAAAAGATTGAAAAAAAAAAAAATAAATAAATAAGCATGAGTCTGGGTACGTCGCTGCGTAGGTTATATGCCTGTACAAATTAAAATTGTAATTATTGTAAATTTATAAATAACCTCGATCTGGCAAATGATTGATAAAATGCAATAAAATTGTGCATGGTATCTCACTTGAGTTTGGGAGCCACATATAGTTAAAGACACCTGCACGCACTTGCTCGCGGTCTATTGTAAATGCAAGGCTATTGAAATTTTTTGCAAAAAGAAAAGAAATTGAAAAATTGGAGAGCTATTGGCTTTTGAAGCGGCGGGCCCGCGCTGTGCCGCGACCTGACTTATGATGAAAGCCGGGTAACGACCCAGTGATGGCGCATGTCCCCTAGGTATATTGGCGACAATCACAAGTTGGCCCTTCTCTTGGACTACGACGGTACTTTGGCGCCGATAGCGACACATCCTGACCTGGCTATCCTGCCGTTGGAGACAAAGAATGTTCTTCAGAGGCTTTCCAACATGCCGGATGTATACATCGCCATCGTAAGCGGAAGGAACGTTAACAATGTTAAATCGATGGTCGGAATCGAGGGCATCACCTATGCTGGAAATCATGGACTTGAAATCTTACATCCTGATGGAAGCAAGTTCGTGCATCCCATGCCCGTTGAATTCGAGGATAAAGTTGCTGGACTTATGCAGACTTTGCAGGATCAGGTACGGTCGACACACCAATGCACGGCTCTCGTCAACCGATGACGACGTATCGCTCGTTTTTTTCTGCAATTTTGTTCGTTTTTTTTTTCTTTTCTTAGTCTTCACTTTGCCATATGTCTTTCGTTTTCCCGTCACTTTCATACTGCAATGGCCGGCATTTTCAAATTTTTTTTTCTTCGGCTTTTATTCCTTCTGATGAAAATGAATTTGTAGATTTTAAGAATATAAAACTTCGCGGACGAATGAAGTTAAATACCAGGCCTAATCATGTTCTTCTGAGAATTCACCAGGAGAACAAAGAATCAATGGAAATAGACGAGAGTTCAAATCGATTCGAACTATAATGTAGAATTGAAATTTGTGAAGGTCGAATGTTGAGAGACTTTCGACTTATCAGTTATTTGTGAGGAACAATATCAGGTAGTATTAAATAAGTAAGCATCCTGATTTATTGATTCTAATCAACTTTTGTATCATAGTTTTTATAACACAAATTTTTTTACTATAATGATAATAAATGCAAAACATTTCCTATTGTCGTAATAGTGATATAGAATGGATATACCTATTACACCTGTAGTATCAGCCTCGGTTTCAGCTCAAAAGTTATGGTATATATAATCATTAGGAACTTTGTTGACACGTCATTGACTGATCATTCATTAATTGATATTTATACACAGTTAGTTATCCAATGATTTATTCAGTTATACACTATCTTTTTATTCGACTCAGAAGTTTATCCAAACACGTTCTCGAATAATTGAGATAAAGAAACAAAGAAATGAAATCGATAAGTGATCGTTTTGCCAATTAAGACTTCCACGAGACATACATATAACTATGATTCTTTTCAGCATTCGAACGGTTTGCTTGCGCAGGCGAATGATGGAGAGTTCATCCAATATTTTCCGAGCACTAATTTCATTGCCGATGGTTACATGTACGAAAGTGACAAATAAGATCTTATTGTTAGAGCGAAGCTGTCCATGGAAGAATCCATAAGTTGGAGTGAGAACACTTGGCTATTTGAACAGCATCGGACTGTCCTTCCCTACTTCTTCTTCTCTACTCCTCTAATTCTACGGCCGGCTCGGCCTGGCTCACAGCCCAGGTACGCCCGGTTAGGTTGATTCTGAATCGTTTCGCAGGGCGCTTATTGTTAGCCGCGAAACGATTCAGAATCAACCTAACCAGACGTACCTAGACCGAAAGTAGAGAAGGATAGTCCGATGCTATTCCAAAGGCCAAAAGTGTTCTTTCTCCGACTCATTGATTCTTCTATGAAAAGCTTCCTCGCGAATTTTGTTCTTGCTACCCACATGAACTTTACACATTATACACATTCTTCACTCCACCGAGTAACTGCATGTGTTCAAAGTACAATCATTTATAAGTGTTTCTATGGCGAACTTGTTCCTTTTGTCTTATTTCGAGAAAATTTTCATCTCTCACGGTTTGAAATCACTGGCTGTATTCAATATTTCGGATTCCTGCACTGATCCTCGGATTAATTCCTGTTGTACGCATCATCGTTGTATGCCGTCAGCACTGGTACTTACGTCCGGTCAACTTTATTTCGTCCTGAAGTTTGCAGCAGTTTGTTCAGCAGCATCATCGGATTTTCACGGAAAATGTGATTTTCACAATTGCCTTGGAAATTCGGATCAGCTATTTAAAGTTTCTGTGGATCATTATGTAAAGTTTCTTTATTATTTTGGTTTTTTTCTGTCTCCGTTTTGAGGATACCGTATTTCTACTTGTTATTAATAGCAATCACACTATTTTATCGTATTCAAATTTGAAAGTATGGATATAGTTCAACAATTATGGTTTTGACTTTTATTTGAGTTCTTGAATTATCTGATATTGTTAAATTGTTGCTATCATACTAAGTAATTTCTTGCCAAAAAAACTGAGCTCAAACTTCTTTCCAAAGAAACTTTTTGACAAATCAACAGACTAGGAAGCGTCTCGCGCCAAGTCCATAAAAAATAAACGATACGGGATTATTTATATTCGCGTATCTCTATCAACCCAATTTTTATTTATAATACGCTATATTACACGAATAATCGAAAACTGCTCATTCTGTTTTCGTGTATTTTAATTTTGTTGTATAATTATCGCATATATATGATGTTTAGACTGCACTCGCTATCATCTTCACATGGCCGTGAAAATGGTTTTATGAATTACGACAGTTATACTCAGGTTATTATTCAACGATTGATAACGCGATAAACCGTGTGTCGTAATTACTATACCGTTCATTTTATTACCGGCAAAAAGTCTCTTCCAATCTACAAATTGCGCATTGATGCGGGGTTGAAAATATTCTTGAATTGAGAATGAAACAAGTGTTATCGAAACTATTATACGTGTATTCTGAGTTTGAAAGTAATTCGATCTTAGATTGAGGAAATTCATAGCATGCAAATTTGCAATACAAGTATAATCGGATTCGAAATAAAATAACAAGATTCTTATGAACTAGAACACAAATAATTGATAATTCGGGTACTTGAAGTTAAAAATTAAAAACTATTCAATTAAAAATGATTAAAAACTACTCGAATACTGAATTATTCTAGACTCATGAATAGTTTCTTGTTTGCTGTTGTGAGATTGAAATGGCAAATTCTTTTATTTTTATGGTTATGATAATGAACAATAGGTAACCGTTTTTTTCTTATCCCTAAATATCACTATAATGCTCCTTCAAAGGTGTGCAAGGACGGCGCGTGGGTAGAGAACAAAGGAGCTCTTCTG
Source organism: Athalia circularis (assembly GCA_963978495.1). Classification (NCBI taxonomy): domain Eukaryota; kingdom Metazoa; phylum Arthropoda; class Insecta; order Hymenoptera; family Athaliidae; genus Athalia; species Athalia circularis. The sequence goes on from OZ021700.1 coordinate 20,017,200, forward strand.
ACATTCCACTATCGAGAAGCACCGATGGAAAACCGACCAGCAATGGTCGAACAGGCCAGAAGATTGATCGAAGAGTCTGGATTCAAAGCTTGTGCCGCTCACTGCGCGATTGAAGCGAAACCACCCGTAGAATGGAATAAAGGACGTGCTTCGATCTACATTTTGCGAACTGCCTTCGGTTTAGACTGGAGTGAACGGATCAGGATTATATATGCAGGAGACGACGCGACAGACGAAGACGCAATGAAGGTCTGCTTAAAAAAAATCAAATAATATTATCATAAAGTAGGGAACGTAATTATCTCGCAATATCACACAGTTCTCAGGAGAGCATACTGCTTTAATATTCACATCTTGAAATCGAAGTACGAAAAGTTTGAAAAATATTTAATTCGAATTGAAATTAACTTGTAGAAAATTTAAGCGTCAGTCCGGTTTTAAAATGTCAAAAACCGTAATCAGAATTCCAAGAATCCAGATTTTTTAGACGGTGTTACGAATTTTGCTTACCCATAATCGAATTGTAATCGGCATTTCGAATTCCTTCTGTTTTTAGGCATTGAAGGGCATGGCGGCAACCTTCCGCGTTGCATCTTCGCACATAATCCGCACGTCAGCGGAGCGACGTTTACCGAGTACAGATTCAGTGCTGACAATGTTAAAGTGGGTTGAACGACATTTGAGCAAACGTAAGCCACGTAACAGCACCGTGGATATTATTCAGTCTTCACGATTCCACAGAGGAAGTGCCGGTATCGCCATGGAGATGTCTTTTACGTCCCCAGAAAAACAGAAGCTTGAGCAACAGGTAGCGTAGTCGTCGTGAGTCGAGGACTCGCACCTCGTTCGTAATAAATTATAATAAAAGTAGTCAGTAAAGTGATAACAAACAACCCCAAAAACACGCAACTATAGTTCTTAGTACATACGATATACCTACATACAAAGCCAGGGCTCAACGGGGTTCATCGTCATGTTAAGAGCGTCGAATAATATAAATTCGTAAAAATATCTTGAGCTGCAGTCGAGAAGTATAATACAGCGGGCTTCTTTGAACTCTGGAAATGTGTTAATGTCACGTCCTCGAGGTGAAAGTCAAGTGAAGGACACCGTGAAGGAGATCGAAGGCGGTCTTGAGCTTTCTACAAATTTAGTATTTAGCGTCTATATTTAGTTCAAAATTGACAAACTATCCTACTAGATAATTCGCAAAAGAGATCTATCAAAGTTCGCTGTGTCCTTTGCGAAACTTCCTTCGTTGCGATAGAGTTGAAAAAAAAAAAATTGAAAAACAAAGGAAGTTCCATAATCTCTAAGGTATTTAAAATACTACAGAGATCCAACATTCGATCAATTCTTCCAGCCTGTAATTGCATTCGTCAAGTGGTCAACGTAGAGAAACCAGGTCGGACGATGCTCAAATCTTAGGTCTAGTCGTCCCAGGATTAAGTTTGCCTTGTATCACGCATCAAGTAATCCTACATACTCGGTCAAAATTTTATTCAAAATCATCCTATCATCTTATTTCCACGACAGCAAACCACGTTTGATCATCATGTGAAAGTATTCGAAGGATCAGTGAGCATAATCATGATTTTTCCACCGAGCAATAATAACATTTTGCAAGTATTGATACACAAAGGGCACAGAAAAATGGCGGGAGTTCAAGGAGCAGTGAACTATTTTTCAAATGATGAATGATTCAATTACAGGTAACATTCAATTTTTTTTTTCTTTTATACGTTAACTTCATTGATATCGTACAAAATTCGAATTTTGAGGTGATAAATCAACAGTTCAGCTTAACTTCAATTGCACTAATCATATAGATATTTTCTCATTATTGTACGGAATTCAGTCTCTACAGGCAATACCTCCTAAGTCATATTCCAACACTGTGATCACCGTTATTTTTCACTATTAGTAGATTTATAAGATACATTAAAACTGCGGATATTCAAATACGGTCATCACGACTGAATTAACTCTCATAATATGTTTCATTTCTAACGACACGTATATTTAAGGTTCTTTAATTCGAATGGACAACTCGATTGGAACATTTAGAAATACTGATTCGTCATATGTAAAGTAAAGAAGGCCTCTTTAATTCAATTTCTAGATTCTTTTTTCGACCCAAAATAAACAAAGTCATAGTAAATCGACCGAAAGGATTTAAGTCCGAAAATAAAATGGTTTGTCTCTCATCTATTCCCAACACTTGAAGTGGCGATAGCCTATAATAAGAGAATATCAATGAATTACACTCTGGAGAAATGTGTGTATATTTTTTTTACGAATTTTCACACTGCTATATTCTTACACGTACTTCAGAATATTCGGAATGAGATTGAATGAACTTTATGAATTCGTCATAAAGATATTGAAGATCCAAAAATAATTAAATTATAGGAATTTATCTGAAACCAGTTCGATATGAAATCGTATCAGATATCGCATACCGTTTCTGTAAGTGAGAAAAGAAATACTTTCACGCTCTGTCACTCTTTCTGTTACTCTTTTTTGTTTGGTTTTATGATTAACGTTATTCAAAATATAGCATTTTAACTTAGGTCTAATAGTTAACTTAGATTTATGGATCATTGTATATGATATTAGTAACTTGAAAGCTCCTTAGTTGATATAATAAGGCCAGCATCAGCAATCTCGTATTTCTTTTCGTATTTATTAGCCAACATATCCATTACTAGTCACCGTAGCAGAAAAAAGTATAAAAAAAACCATCACTCATGCGCACGAAAAATTAATCCAATATTTTAAACCCAGAGACACGCGAGCTTTTTCAGAACTTTGTTAGAATTTCTCCGGAAATACATATTTTCTGTATTGAAATGAAAATGTACGGGTTGACCCATCTTAAATGGTCTAGTTAAATAAGTTATGCGAATCGAAGTAGAGTCGGAAAAAAGTTTCTCTACAAAAAAATCGGTTTCAGTTGGAGAAAATGACGGGTGGTTGGAATTTTGAAAAGTAGTTCTTTTTGTGAAAGGTTTTTCCAACATAATTTCTTATCCTTAAGATGATGCAACTTTTGCTCGAAACTTTTGACCTTATTTATCTTGATTCGCGAAATATTCGATTCGAAGGTTTAAAATGTGCCACCCTGTATGATAATGATAATAATAGCAATATTGTCAATCATGATATTGATAATAGTCATAGTCATAGTAATATAGTAAAAATAATGATAATAATCCCATTAAACGATAATCAAAAAATGATAAAGAATGCAACAGATATAAAAGAAAGAAACTATAATTCACTTGTTAGGAAATCATTCAAATTTTTAGTACTGGCATCTGAAGTTCCTTGGTACATTTATATACATATCTCCAAATAAGTACTTTTACTAAAGCTTCCTACTTCAGGGTGGCTTAAAAATCCGATTCAATAATTCTGACTGTGCCATTTTATAAATGTATTACATATAGTATAGGCTACATTAACAAATCAATCAATCAATTTGTCCTATGATTTCAGTCGGAAATACTCATCATATTATACACGTAAACAAAAAGTATTCGCATAGTGTAATATGTCGTACAGACATACTCGTTATATTTTTTGATCCACAGTTGACCTAAAAATGAGTAATTCTTTACAGTACATCGGAAACAAGGATATTATCGACTTGCGTATTGAAGGTCAGTTAAAATTGAATGATCATTTTCAAAGAAAGTTGCTAGTGTAATAATAATCATTGTGTGATTTCATCGACGTGAACAATCGGAACTTGAAATTATGTATATATTTTTTTGTGGATTTTGTTATTCTCTTGTAAAATAGAGATGACAGATATGTGTAAACAATAAATTGATACACACGACTGCATCATGAGGCCTTTCCTAATAAAAATTGCCCACTTTTTTATATTACATACATAGTTATAGTTGTATTTTAATGAAATTCCACTTGCTGTATGATAATTATGAAAAAAGCAACTGAAGTTTACATGAATGATTAGAATTTATATTGTATATCAAACATATTTTTTTGTAGTCACGAATAAAAAATTTATCATTTGCAATTTGTTCGGATTGTTTCAGAAGCCTCATTTTTTGTTCGAACCCACGCACTGAAATTGAATTCCGAATTCTTTTCATCGGACAATGATCATCGTGACGATCACTCGCAATTAGATCTACCTACATGCAAAGAAATTGCCTACAGATAAAAATCATAACGCCCTTCGATTTAGTTGAAAGTTACATCGTCATGTAAAATGCAGTTCGTCATCTGCCATCATTATCGATCACATGCTAAGTAAAAACTTTCAAATGGATCTTTCATTTTTGAATCAGCTGCATTCATTTTAAAATCGATCATGTTACCAAAATATGGTAAGCTGTTATTAAAAGCGGTCAACGTTGCAGAAAAGGGTGCCGACTACAGAGACTACTTTTCACCAACACCTCATGCCCCGTCTTCACGCTGTATTTAACTCGGTCGGTTTAAAGCATCTCTGGTTAAAGTGAACCGGAGCTAAAGCACGCGCAGAGTGCGTAGAATAGAGTGGAGCAAAACTAAAAATATCCGCCATTTTGAGCCGCGGTAAAATTAAAATTGTTTTTTACTATATTAATGTTTTAGTGTTTTTCATTTTAGGGTGCAGATTTTTTTTATTTGCAACCTATAAAAATATATTTTCACTCTTTTATATCTTCAATTTAGTTTAAAAAATACTAAGGAAAAAATAAAATACAAAAAATTTATACAAAGAAAATAGAAATTAATGGTATTAATATAATAATTGGAAAACTGATAGTAAATATTGAATTTCTGAAAGTAATAAAATTTTAATAAGTAAATGAATGAATAATTTATTTATAAAAATCCAGAACATTCGACGATAACACCACGATAACACTATAAACTAAAACGGAGTATTTTAGGTTAAGTTAATTTAATCTTTCATCATCACAAATGTTACTCAATTTTACTGGTAAATTTCTTTTATTTTATAAAACTTGAAAAATTATTAAAATAAAAATAAAAATTCAGTAAATATTCAATTTTTTATTTCAAAAAATGTTAATAACAAATTAATAAATCAATTAGGCCGCGGCTTCTAATGGCGGATTTAAGAGGACCAATCAGCAAATATTACCATCTTTGCTCCACTCTATTCTACGCACTCTGAGCACGCGTGTAGCTGAGCGCACCCTGTGTTCAAATGCGGTGAGTTTAAAGATTGTTCGGAATGTGCTGTATAATATCGATAGTAATCGACATCATGATCGACTTATGGCTGAAACGATATAAAATTTCCCTAAATTCCGCCTATTAATTCTTCAGCGTCCTCATTGTCAATCAAACATGTCGTGTGTTGAAAAAAAAGACAAAAAAAAAACGAAAAAATAATATGTATGAACAGAGGTATAACCGTTGAGTGTAGAAGTCTATCTACACTCAACGGTATAACCACTGCTTCACAACTTTCGATAGTTATCGATGTCTAAATCGCGATATAAATACCGTGTGTGTTAAGTTCCAATACGGTTGTGCTTAATGTGCGCTGCTTTAACACAGCGTCTCATGAGTTGAATCGATTGCTTTGGTGCTTTTTTGGTCTACGCATCTTTCAACAGATGTCGCTTCCAGGTTTGCAAAACATCTTTGCCAAGAAAAAACTACCTTGATTCTAACCGAAGTAGAAATTACATGTCATGGGGAAGGACCCCCTTCGTTGAAAAAAAACAGTTCATACCAAAAATGTTTTCCTACTGTATTACAGATACAAATATCTCAGGATCCATGCAACATCATAAAACCATTTTTCGATAGTGGGCATTTTGTAACATCCGTAAAGAACTTTTTTTGCTTCGAGAGGTAAAAAAAATGTGAAGCTAGTGTTTGAACCTATACGAGATTCCGCATTTTAGATCATCAAGGAATCTAAGCAATACCACTGCAGAATATGGATTTATTGGAAAACTAATTGTTTAATTATAATAATGTATCAATTTTAGTTTCGTATAAAAACCATGTGTAAAATTCTATATGCTGCACGATTTTCTTTTCGTGGAGAGAAAAATCCTTATAATATGTCTAGCATATAGGTACAATATAAAGAGTTGGTTCACGATAATAAAATTTCGTTCACTGAGGGAATTATAGTTAGAGTAGTACAGTCGTGCAGTTGTCAAAGGGGAAGATAAACATTTCACTCTATAGTCTGGACATAATACGCAGCTACTCCACGCGATTTGAAAAACATCAAAATATTTTCATTGGACCCCTGAAACCGGGCGTCCGTTATGTTACAATGAAACGTATAGGGTCCGGGAATCCTCACAAATTGCAAACGAATATACGTATACCTCAAATTCATTTTACCTTTGCGGACTCGTCGTTTATATCTTGCCAACGAAACGGTACGCATAAAAGCACGATTACACGGTGTCCATTTCATAGGTAAGGAAGAAAGCCAGCAAACAGTGAACACTCACTTCCAAGTTCCTTTTTCCGACCAGCAGTTTCGATCTCTTTCCTCACTTTTGGTCCTAGTGGGCGGGTGGATAGTATTATTTTCGGTATTTTGCCGATTCAATTGTGTGCGATGAAAAGGCAGCGTTTAACAAGAGTTTAATAAAAGGCAAACAAGGATGTCTTGGCTGGGCCAAGGATCCTGGATTATTTACTTTGAATGGAGCCAAAGGACCGCAGCTGCTGCCTCACTGATTCTTCGCCCTCTAGTAGATTCGCGTTCGCCGTGTTTACCCGCACATCCTTCTCTTCCAAGAATGAACTGAGGATTTTGAGCTTCGGACTGTAACAGTAGGGTAAACAAATTTCAACTCTACACATGTATAATATGTACAATTTTGTATTGCCGGTTTTGCAGTCATATCATAAATTATTTAATACGCTGTTGTGCAAAACTTATCTAACTCACCCGTATCTAGATTGAGGGCGGCTAACAATAAATGCCAAAAGGACGTGACGCACTGCAACAAGCACGCATTTTTCAAAAACTGAAAAAAATTAGCAAAATCATTTTAAATTTGATGTAGTTTCAAAAATTTCGATCGTTTAGATCGTTTTCTTTGTTGAGCGATGCGCTCTTCGACCAGATGGCTTGGTAAAATCTCGGAAGATTCAGGCCGCCAAGAGAGCGTATAGGCCGCAAACATTGAATGAGCGAATCCCACTGGATCTGAACTTACTTATTTCTCATGTTGGGCAAATAATATATTAAATTTCTTAGTTTGCCATTTTGTTGTAGGTATACGAGATAACCCTGTTTCAAATCAAATGTCGGAAGTTGGCATTTCCGAATATGGGAATGCTAAAAAAAAAACTCGAAAACATTACTTAATTTTCATTTATCTATCATAGATACATCGGAGCCTGATCAATGTTGAATCGTTTGGACGAATCTTCGTCAGAATCGCCTTTTCCCTTTTACCTCCTGCAGAGCGTTCCCCGTCCTACCTCTAATAAGCTTGAATGAAATCGCGGTGCACTGATTTGGGAACCGTGTATAATACATATATATATACATATATATATATATGAAGTTTGCGGTTCGAGTAACATAACCCGCCTGATATATATAAGAGGGTTGAAAATATTTTTACGGCTCAGGCCAGGGAGGCGGTTTAAGTTGTGTAAGCCAGCCTAACTTTGCCGGCGGCGGCAATCGATGCTGATGTAATTATCCAAACGTTGAATTCTTTATCGGGCTGAAACAATGGCGTATTTTCAGACCAAACAACATCGCGTATACCCACCGACTGTAAGGGTGGTTACCCCTAGCGTACCCTCTCTCCCTCTCCACCCATATCTTTCTCTGTTGATACGATGTAATAGAATAATCTGTGCACAGAAGCACATTACTGCCGCAGGAACGACTCACATATTGTATGTATATAGGTAGGTATAAAGGTATATTATATGCTTATATGTATAACGCGAATGCGTAAATTACAGTATATCCCTGCAGATCAACAATCAGCCAAGAGCCCATTGCACGTATAGGTATAAATTTATGTTATACCGTATGAGGCAGTAGGCGCTACATTCTTGGGAAAAGAAAAAAAGTATGGCAAACAAAATAAAATGAGAAGAAAAAAAATGGAATTTAGAATTTTGGCCGAGGATACCAGTTTTGGATTGACTGACCTACTTCGGAACATTTTTTGCGTGCTGTTTATGATTGAAAAGATACTTTTGTTTCATTGAAAGGTATTGATTCTTAAATTGACATTTGATTTTGGAAAGTGCATTAGTGAAACTCGAAATTTGATCATCAATTACCTAGCTTGATAAAAACAAATTTCGGAGAGTGAATTCCTTAAAACTGTTGGCAACGCTCTCGGATTCTGATGATGAATTTCCAATCGGATCAACGGAATTCAAAAGTTCTAAATATGAAGTTGTACCTGAGTCGTAATTGTAAATCACTGCCGGAAATTTATTCGAAATTTGTGTCTTCGTCATCCAGCAGAAGGCGCAAGTTTTATTAGTCTCGGAAGGAATTTTCCAACTTGAGCATGATCTAAATAACTTTGTAGAGTAGCGTTTTGTGTGTATGATTCGATTTGGAATTCCGATGAAGTTCGTGAATAACTTGATTCCTCCTTAAATTCAATATGGGTTCCTAAAATAGGCATTCTTTGAACCAGAAGACACATCAGAGAAACAAAAGACAATCACAACGATCCTCTTTCGGAGTACCCACATTATCTTATATAGTTTCGTTTTTCCACTAGTGTATAGACGTACATTGCGCGTATAAGTTTCCAGTCATAATTACAAATGCGAAAGATAACACATTCATCAGCTATCCCTCAATTATTATAATTTTACCGATCTGTTTCCCTGCTTACAAATTCATTACACTCAACCGAGCAAATGAAAAGTCTGAGTTTATTACTCAAGAGCTAACTGTGTTATGGTAGGGTATTAATTTTGTTGTGATTCGAACTTAAGATGGCGACCTGGGGGCTGCTGAGTGCAGGGTGTACCCGCAGTGGTAGCGGCAGGAGTTCCCAGTCGCAAAATAGGGGTAATCCCTAGCGACACGAAAACCTCATCGCGTGATGCGGGTGTGAGCCGCAGAATCAACACTCCTTCGGGATTAGATAACGTTATATATCCCTCGGATATAACACGGATGCCCGGAGGGAAGGTGTGCAGGGCGCGGGTCACATCGGACGAACGGCTTCGGGATTGTTGCCCTTTTGTATTATCATCTCACTTAGTAAAATCCACGCTGGAATAACTCTTTCCAACGACTAAAAGCCTTAGCCAGCTTCACGTCACACATCAGATTATAGCCGAGATTTTTCTTTCAAATAATGTTGAAAATCTGCACTAATACGACATTATTTCATTACGTATAATAGGTAAGCATATAACAGTGAAGTTTTTAAAAAAGCTCGTTCTTCTGTTTTTTTTTCTTTCACATCAAAATTTCAACATTAGTAGCATATTACTGATATCGTCGTTAACTGCATGACTTAATAAAAATGTGGAGATATATTGCAAACTAATCTATATGTATTATCCATCCCTTAAAGATGCAAACAAAACAAACAAATTCGCTCTAGTGGGATGAGCTTTGAAAATTCTTCTTTTTTTTTTTGTTCTTCGAAATAAAAATACAAAATGAAGAACAATTGATAATAAAATATTTAGGTAAAGAGAAAACCCCGTGGTATATTATGGAATTTTTTACCTATACCTGTACGCGGAGAGAATTTTATAGTAAAATTTCCGATACTTGCATGGCAAACGTAGATTATATACTTGTAATATGGGGTTCTGTCCGGAACGAAATGTGATGAAACGCATTCAAGATCGGTATAGGACGGAATTCCATGTTGCAAGTGTAATCCACGTTTGCGATGCAAGTATCGGAAATTTTACGATAAAATTCTCTCCGTGTAGGTATAATGCGGGTTGCGCGACGTTATAATTGGTTTGATCGAAAATATGACAAACCGCCTGGAAATTCACCATTATGCATTTACGCAATCCGCGCTGTCCAATTATACGTAAAATTAATTGGCAATCGATCCCGTTCGGCGTCATTGTTGCATTTGACTCGGGACGTATCCGCACAGCAAACAATACTCGGTATTTCCACATGAGTCTTTGACTATATCGATATATTAACGCAAAGCGATCATTGCCAACTACCGCTGTTGCTGCTGCTGTTATCACGTTACTGATCATGCATCATTCGTACGTATACGTATATTTCCGCAACTCCCATGCAGCTCATCGCTTAAAATTTATTTATCGTGCGATGGATTTACACTCATAGGAATTCCCTCAGTCACGTTTTACCAATGAGGATATGTGATTTCCATAATAATTAGGTGCATTGCTGGACTACTTTATGAAACTACGCTGTAGACTAAAGTAATATATATCTTTGATTTTTTCTTGGTTTTTTGTTTCTTTTGCGGTATCAGTTTACCTCTATAATCATTTTAACATCTGAAAATCTCAAATTTTTCACGTGAGTAAATTATACAGCGAGAACTTAGGAAGCAAATATTTACCGCAACGAATTATAATCTGCGTGAAAATTGTAATACTGATGCGGATGTTGGATATCTTTTGTGTACATTTATTTTCTAAGAATTCGGCATCTTTTATGATTCTGAAAGTATGAGAAGGCGTATTCAGCTCACAGTAAATACCCATAGCATAATATCAGTACAAGATATGTGAGTACGGAATATTTGGCTTCGGGCGGGTCAAACGAACGCAGATCGAACCAGTCGAATACATTTGACACCGAATCAATAGTTGATCGGTATCAAAATTTCATCTCAAAAACTTTAGCAAAACGCTTGTTTTCTTCGGCGGCAATATGTAGACATATAGGTAATAATGACGGAAGAATATACATCCACGTGTGTATCCTCTGGTCAAAACAGACAAAACGGATGTTTTCACATCTATGAGCACCAGGTTAAGTGGATGTTTCGGACACCTGCGGAGCTCGTTTCTCGGGGGTCACACTGCTCGAGTATCTTGGCTTAAAAATCAAAGACTTTCAAACTATACGAAACACCCGTGAAACTGCGTCACTGTTACAACTCCACGGGACGTTCATCCCTCATACATTATGAGGGAATCGTCGAAATTCGAAAAGCAATAGGCTTAACACGCCGCAGGAAAGAAACACTTAGGGGTAAACATGAATGAGAAAAGATGAACGGATAAATATCGCAATCATCGACTGGTATATGTATATGTATATGGATGTATACATATTATAACGAACTCAATTATAGTTATATAGTTAGAGAGTCTTAAAAATTTCAGAGTAATTTTTGATCCTTTGAAAGCGTCCTCGGCCGGCATGTATTCGGTCGGTTAGGCTAATTCCTGTGAAATATAAGATACCGTTAAAATTTGGATAAAAAATGAATTTTGAAACTATATATATGAGTTGTCAGTGGGGATATATTTTCTATACATCAAGAGCCACCGTTAGAAAAATCATCACCGGATAAGGATCGATCGATTTACTCGAGTTTTTTTTTTTTTCAGGACCCAAGACTTGAAAAATCGTAACCTTCGTAAAATAAGAACCACCACATTATAATACCCAAGTATAATTAATAATAATACGGATGTTACGCGAAGTCCTGTTTTCACCCGAGAGAATTCAAGGATGATCTGGAGCTGCCGACGGGGTGCCGGCGTGACGTCGAGAGCTAATGTTATGCACATAAAACCTATGTGACATAGGTATATGTACTTATATAGGTATAATATATACATAATAAAGCGAGTTCGCGTCTCGTCTGGCGAATAAAGTTCTAGTAATGTTTTCACGGTATAACCTCCACCGAATAAGACTTTGAGAAAATACATTCAGATATAGCTAATGCCCTTGGGGTATGAGAATATCCAGGGCAGACTTCACGCGGGGATAATCCAGGGACCTCATCTTCCGACGGAGGAATCTCTGCGGCGTGAATAGCCTGCAGAACAATATAGTTTCGTGAAAATATCACTGGAATTCGGAGGATTTTCGACGGGGATCTGCGTTGTCAAGTAATTATATGTAAAAGTACTTCATCACTTCGACGGCGAAATCCTTCGGGATCTCATTGTCAATGTTCAAATTTCTTCTCGCAAATCCTGTCGCGAAGTCGAAGAAATCATAAAAGTCTAATTCGTTGCCTGGTACATAATAATACGTTTTCATCCTTCGAATCGCAAAATGTTTTTTTTTCGAGAAGCAATTTCTTAACATTTTTCAGTCACCGATCTCAAACAAATCTACAGAGTTCAAACCATGAATCGGAAACGACGAGCCAAAAAAAGTTCCTGCAATAATATATTGAGGGATAAAAACTGTGAGGGTGTGACGCACACTTTATTAACCTTTAATGTATTTCACGCCACAAAAAAAATTATTATTATTGGAAAAAAAATTATCTAGACTGAAGCTACCGGTAACTTGAATTTTTTTGTACCATGAGATCGAGTGGTCGATCGATGACCTCCGATTGCATGATCATTTATCATTTATATTATTATTTCATTTGTTCTCTACGATATCTTGATAATATCTATATAGTTGAACGGATACCCCCGCAGCATATTTCTGTCGTTGACAACGCAATTAACTTCTCTTTTGTACCATCAACGTAAGATCCCATATACTTGTCGCCTGCAGAGCAATAAGCAGAAACGGGCGGTTGTTGTTATAACAATAGAGGAATTATTATATTCATGAATTTCTGATTCGTTATAGGGGGAAAGGGGCGCCTGAAGAGGGGGGGGGGGGGGATAATGTAAGCGAATAATTTTAATAGATACGGCAATCTTAACCCACAATTTATACACGCCCCTTTTCAGCACGCGCGCATATACGATCAGTTATAGCTAGATTTCATCTGCATGATTATACATGGGCGCATCATACACATATATAAAAAAAGTATAGATAAAAATCTGCGCTACTGCAAAAAGTTTATTTTTTCGAACAAAATATGGTGAGTGCAGATTGGTGAAAACTTGGAAAAGTGATGGCGACGCCCTTCTGGTTCATTCGGCCCGCGATACTTTTGGTTTTGAAGAAAAAACAAACATATTATATCTGCACGACTATACATATAATATCGCGCGTTCCCTCAATTTTTCCGTCTATATAACAGCATAAATGGCCGGATTGTTCGCTGTAAGATTTTGTAAAAGTTTGTAATATTAGGTAATTAACGAACGCGCCAAATATCCTGAATGGGTATAACACAAAATAGAGAAGCTGTCCGTAGCGCACGGGTTAATCTAACCCCTCAACGCCATGCCATAGCATATAAAGCATGGGTAGAAACATCATGTTGACATATTATAGTTCAAACTCGTGTTTAGATTCTTTTTATATACGCATACATACCTAGTATTATACACATAATACGTTTGCATGTGTCGTATAGATGAGCGTGAGGAACGTGTTCGGTTATATGCCTTGTACAATTATTATATACCGCCTTGCATAAGCATGTGCTGAACAAATCGCTCGTATAATGGTCGCATATTATAAATGATGAATAGGTGCGTTTATAAAGCTTATAGTATAGCGTGCGCATATATACTATAATTTCTAGATTCCCGGGGATCGTTTATTTTCATTTTTCTCATTCATTTTTTTTGTAAGCTATCTGAAAATTAATTTACTATACATACAAATCCAAAAAAAGAATACAACTGGATTTCGAGTTTTGAATTTCAACGATTTCTTTGTTGTCGTTCCGTTCGTAGTTTACTATATATATTGTAATAGTAATATAATATGTATAATAGATTGTAATGTAATTTTGATAAAAAAAGTATAATAATAACTGAAAATATAAAATAGTTTAAGCACTTATAGTTTAGATACAATAATACATGTGTATAACACCATTCCGCAACAATCCCGTTGTGAAAATTTTTATCCATCAAATATATGGTCCAACTTATTATTAGCGAGGGGTCGTAACAGCGACTCTTTCGTAGATGTTATAATAGGTATATTGGGGTGCAGATTGTATAGCGAAGGGATCCACGGATATACGGGATCTAGATCTCTGGATTCGACCACGATTAACGTTCGGATTAGGATTAGGTTTGGTATACATATATACATATGCGTACATATGTATATGCACATATTTTATGCGTTAGACTACTCGTCATTCGCACACGAGGTAAATATATATAGGTATACCTCTGTATGCCTACATGAGGCGTGTGCGTGCGCGAAGAATAAATGAATGAATGGATACGTGCAACACGTATGAGAATTAAATACATATACAGACAAATGGTAGGTGTACATGTATGCCTATATTTACGTACACGTATGTACATATGGCGTATCTAATATATCTACGTGTGCAAAAGCTGCACGCCTTTTCCCATCCCTTAATTCCCGCATTACAACGGTTCTACATTATTAAATCGGGCATATGGACTGTTATATGTACGATGGATTTAAATAATTGAGGAGATATCTTACGGATCATGAGGTTGGTGCCTGCACGGATATAAAACTCCAGAAAAACATATACTTAGAATATAATATAAATATATGTATATATTTGTAATTCGATTCGTTCCCGGATTTCGTCAAAGTATAATATGTGGAATTGAAATGAAATGAGATGAAATTATATGATACATAACATACCACGTATGACAGACATGATAGCGCGGTTCAGTGTGCAAAAATCCGTAATGCGTATACGGGGCGTTTCATATGGTTATTAACACTAAATGCTTGGGTTCCCCCTTCTATGCCGTTACCAAACCCACCCCAGTTGAAAGGTATTCTTCCAGTTGTCATCGCGAAATTCTGTCCCTGGGAGAACCCAGTTTTCTCCTAGGGGATGGAACTCGAGGCCACGCCCAACAGCCAATCGGAACGAAGATTGTAGGGTGCAGATTGAAAGCAGCGAGGGTGGCGCTTTGAGTGAAACTACGAGATCGGGGCATCGTGTCTGGACATTTGTCTCTTCTAGTCATCGAGACGGTCCCCGACAACAGGGAGTCAAAATTCGCCAACGAAACTATAAACGCGACGGCAACTCCAGTACCGGTTAAAATTATCACGACCGTTTTTTCTTTTTTCTCTGTAGTTATTCGTTTGTGTATCTTTTATGTATTATTTTCTTCCATATACCTTCCGATAAACAAGCTGTTTAACTTGTATTGCTGTGTAACGCAGTGCTGTGAACATATTCGAAGGTTGTTAATTATTCATTCATTCTACGGAATTTCGGCAAATCCAAACAGGGTCGCGGTGAAACAAAAAGTTTTACTTCAAAATTCGTTGTTGTACGTCATACATGAACCCATATACGTGGAATTACGAACGAAAGGATAATTCCATATACAAAAACGAAGATAAAAATTTTTCCAGTGTTTGAATTCATCATCTTGCCCAACTGCCCGCCCCTGCCTCTCCTCCTCTCCCTCACGCACCCTAATTTATTCCTAAAACGGTTGTATTCAATATCGGTTATATCGACGGTGATAATTTTCCACAAGATAAGTAATACAATTAATCGTAAATGTGAAACAGTTCGCGGTGCAATAAATGAAATGAATATGGCTTTGGGGTGTAACTGAACCATTCAAGAAATAAAGGAAAGCATGAAAAAAAGATATGCTACGATGAATTTTGCGTAAGAAATCCGTAGTGGATCAAACAATATAATTTTTCCTGAGGCTGTTGCGAGAATAGTTGGTAAAAGTATTCCACTGTGTTGCCGAATATTTGGAACATGGTAGAAAGTACTTTCGGTGGCGACTCCCCAAAATCAAGATCATCGATGTCCGAACCTTCCAGCCCGCTTCAAGACGGACCAGGACTATCAGGATACAGTCATTCATACTTGTACAGTTACAACGCTGAAAGACTTCAGCATAAATTGTTCGTTAAGTCCGAATCTCAAATACTGTCATCCAATTCAAAAGGAGATCAACATCAGCAACATAATGCAGACCAATTACTCGAACGGGAACGCGCATTCTGCAGGACTCTTCACAGCCCTTGCAACACCAGTCCTGCGAGAGATCAATTAAACTTTCAATACAATCGTCCGTCGACCCAACAAAATTCAAGGCCAAGTTCTTCGGCTACGATGTCATCGCCGACCTCAATTTTCACCATCGATAGCATACTAGCTCCTCGTTCAGGTTCAGGAAACGTAACTCCCACTAGTTCCGCCGGTATAACGAACCCTCCAAAAACACCAGATCAAACCGTAAATTCACCACCAAGAAACGCAACGATTCATCCTCTCCAGCAACAATTACACCATTTGGCTTTTACGTCGGCTGATTTTCTGGGTAGGTTAATTTATGTTCAACAATTGTTTGCGATCGTTGGGATTTGGAACGAATGAATTTTCTTCTTTTTTCTTGTTTTTCCGCTAACGATCGTTGATGAAATACCAAGAAAAACCAATTTTTCATTCACTTTTTGCAAAATCGAGCCCGATTTTTTTTCAGTTATTCTACGTTTGTGTACGCAGCTAATATTATACATGCGTAACGTATAACGACGTATCTCGCGTCGCCGAAATTAAAATTTTGTTTTGTTTACTCATGAGGTTTCTCTCGACCACGGTTGTATCAGAAACCTTATAAATGCAGTGCGAGCTTTTTCTCGCTTTCCGCGTCCTGCTTTCAGAACTTCATATAGTACAAAAGTGTGCGGCAGTGGGTTGATTCATATCCCCCCTAAGTGGTGGGAGCAAAAACTTCAATTTTCCTTTACGATCGTTAATATTATTCAATTACTTTTTATTTGTGAATTGTACGTACACGATACAACCTATTTCAATTTAAAATCCTTTTCAAAACATTCAAATAACGTTGTGCAAAATTATTTTCAACGCGTAGATGGGCTGCAAAGGATTATTTATCTCCCGGTGCATTTGAGACGAGACAGAATCCGACGTGAAATCTAAAGGGCGCGTTATGTATAAAAGTAGACCAGCTTCACTACATATAGTATATATTGTTGCGGCGGCGGCGCAGTTTTCTTACCACTTTTCAAAAGCCTTAAGTATAATATTTCTTTTATTTATTTTATTTTATTTTTTTCATTTTTATTCCTGTTTGCGCGCGTCCCGACTCTCGAACTAGAAACGCATCGTCGCCCTGAAATCTGAAATCCGTATTCCTTTCGCCCCAATGATCACCCGCCGCTTGCAAATCTGACACGAGTTTCTCGATCGAGGAAAGAAAATCTCTTTTTCTATGGAGTAAGTACATGTTGAGGCATGAGTTATAAATATATATGGGTGTAAAAATCCCACTGCGCGAGCTAAGAAATAAATTCAGGTGGGGGTGTGAGGGGGGGGGGGCGTTTATAGGGGTGAAATGTAAGCAGCTTTTTCGTTTTTTTTTCTTGTAAGATTTTAAATAAGGTCTCTTGGGGTAATAGGAGACGGGCGGTTGCGGCGGGTATCTCGACGCCTCCGTCACGTTCCGCTATAGGGAGCGCAAAGTGTACGTAAAAATTTTTCCAACGCCTCTGGAGAATTGTGTAATCTAAGAAAATCCTTAATGGACTATAAAAGACACAAAGCTGGAACAGAAAAAAAGATTCTGCGGATTTGATTCTTGAATTCTAATTAATATATTTCGCTAACTGCACGGTACCTATATGCAAAGTATTCGCAGATTCAGATTTGAAAAAATTCTAATGTTTCAAAAGGCTAACGAAAAGAAGAATAAATAAGATAATATCAAAATCGTCGTCTGTTTATTGTTTTTTTTTTATGGTTTTTCATCAATTGTTTCAGCTGCCGCTTATCCAGGTCTTTATCCCGGCGGTTACGTGGCGGCCATGGCGGCCGCTGGAGTTTCTCTTCATGGGCAACCGGCGTTTTATCACGCAGCTCATCCTTATCACATGACTCAAGGTGTTCCAGGAGTTGGACCGATGACAAAAAGAAAACGTCGTCATCGTACAATTTTTACCGAAGAACAATTGGAGCAGTTGGAAGCTACTTTTGACAAAACTCATTACCCGGATGTTCTACTCAGAGAACAATTGGCGCTCCAAGTTGACCTAAAAGAAGAACGCATCGAGGTGAGTTATTTTTTCCACATATAAGAATCGAAAAATTATTTGTAATAAATTCGGCCCCTCGCGATAAACTAAATTTCTTATAAGTCTCAGTTGACTTGTTCAGCAAGTCGCAACACGCGCAGGTCGACCGAGTATACTGATAGGATTTTTAACAACTTTTAGTTTCGAGTTTTTATCGAACGGAGGCATTGATGAAAGAAATGTCGTTCGAATATGAGTTCGACATTTTTTTCTCAATCAGCACCGGATTTAATTATTCATCATATCTTCAATGATGATGAAATTTTAAGAATGATATCATCATACGCTTCATAATCACATGATATGCGTTGTTATCCAATACATCGAAATGATATGGATTAAAATCTTCCACACAAGTATTATAATACGTTGACGTTCATAATTTTGGCGGGTTCGAATAATATTATACATCAGAATTGTGTTAACAAATATTTGTAAAGCCCTTGAAATTCTTTCCCTTTAAATTTAAACATGAACGGATTCGGTAGAATTATTTTAACAAACATGCGCTGACGTACCTCACAACATAAAAGTCGAAGGGTTTTCCAACCACGATGACGAACTTGAACAACCGAAAAGTTTTGGTACAAGGGGCGTCCAGCACCGGGGCTTGACAAATTGCTTACACATGGTATTCTTTTTCTCCTCCGATTTTCGTTGGAGTATCATGGTATTCTTACTAATATTTATCTTTTATCCATGATTACTATTGCTGGTTTTTGTTTTATGAAAAACGCAAGATATTCGGTTACTCGATGGCAAATATTTGACCTAGCCGGCGTTCAGTCGATATGCACAATTTATAATGTAAGCAAAGCCTAACCGTCGGAAGTGAGTTGTTTGTCGCGTTAATGCACAAAGCCTATAATATTTTAATGTGACTAAAATGTTCTGACAAATTCAACTACTATATATAGCTGGGCTGCTGCGTACGATCGTGTATCGTTTGTTTAACATAATATTATATATATGTAAGTTTTTTTCTCTGTCATTTCGTCAGAACTATTTTACGCTATTCATCGTCCTATATATATTCTAGACGTATGTAATCATAATTTTTACCAAATAAAGCCCTCGAATTCTCTTTCGTATCGTTATCAACCGGTGTAAAAAATATCACTCTATGCACGCAACAATTATCACGTGATATAGAAAATAAATAAAAATCCTAAAAGTTGTTACAGAATTAAAAAAATAATCATAATAATTCGTAGTATCTGGATAATTCGTAGCGGCACCTCCGATGATTTGAAGATCCCATTTCATTATTGCGAAATTTCAACTCTCGACTCTGAATACCATTGAATTAGTTCAAGCTGATATTATTACAAGAAGCTGTTCCGCATTTCGACAACGGCGGGTCGGGGTAATCGACCACGATGCAACTACCCCGGGGTAACCGGGCTTCTTTTACTCATTGTCAGCACAGTTACCGTTAACCGACTTCAACCACTTGCGAAAAAAAACGAACCCGATTCTCTTTCACTCTTCTCCTTTTTCTTTCACTTCTTCGGTTCTTCTTTTTTTTCATCCGAAAAACCACACAAAATTTTATGTTACGCAATCCTTATACATATCAACGACCGTTTAACGAGATTTCATATTCCGCGCATAATTTCAGTTTTCCCGGGTCCAGTAAATCAGATCTTGGTGTTTTTTTTCTTTTCTTTTTTCTTTGTTCCCTTCTCACAAAATTCACGCGGGAGTTTTCTTGGACCACCCAGGTGAAGGACGGTCGCTTTTGGATGTTTAGACGGTCATATATAGTAAGTGGGCCTGACTCTATACGGTATGTAAGTTAGTTTAGAAATTTCGGATCATGTTTGCAGCGATATCTCATCGCATCGCGTGTACGATCTTGCAAGAGAGACGTTATGGTATACCGTGAATGATATTTGAATTCAGTCGGCGCGCGTGTTGGCCAAGGATCTTTACATTTCTATAAATTTGAATTTCGAAAGAAATACAAAAATTTGTTTGCACAGACGGATCTTCACGTAAAAGCGGAGCGATCATTCGAGAACTTCAGGGTATATACTTATATCTTACCCCCGCGGCTCCTGCCGGTTTTCCTTTTTTCTATCTCCCTCTTTTTTTCTTTTTTTTTACTTTACTTTATACCGCTTCTTCTTATTTCCTTCGTATTCTGTTTATTTTATTTAATTCTTTTTTTCTTTTTTGTTACTTCTCAGTTTGTCCGCTGCAAGATCATAGCGATTTCCCCTATAGATACATCGTTTTAATACTATTACTTTGGGTTGAAATATTTTTCCAATTTTTTTTTCATGATTACCTGTAAATCAAGTTCCATCATGATTGTATGAAGTACCTCTTCCAAACAGATCAACACGTAGTCCTGTATAATATACACCGATGCCGCCCCATAATTTTAACAACCGATTTTTTTTAGGAGAAAGAAAAAAAAGAAAAATCGTGTTTCAAGGATGGCCTATCGTAATTTATCCAAACCACTGTCATGATATCCAATTTATACAAAAATCTTCGAAAGTTTTCGTACGACAGGGTAGTGGTTGACGCGCATGTCTTACGCTGTACGACGATTTTAATTTATAAGCTACAAAGAGGACAATGTGAACATCGTGAAACGATAGAAGCAAAGAGAAAATTTTTGAAAGGAATGTGCAATATCATTAAGGAAATAAACCAACTGTCGATGGGTATATACCGTATATTACTTCTATCACTAATCGATTCAGACAGGCGTGTCATACAAGCGCAGGGACGTGATACAGGAGTTCAAAGTGTTTGACCCCCCCTCTACCGACATGCAATCCATGTTTTCGCTTTTTCCCTTCTTTCTCATTCGATTTTTACTGCACCCTTCGAATTCTCTGTAATTGTTACCGAAAAATCAGTTCAAATATATACCTTTATACCTATAGGTATATTGTAGGTAGCCACGGCAATAATTTTCATTTTGATATACTTTTTTGCAAGCTTATCAAATTATTATATACTCACGTTATGTATAGGTTGTAATTGAAAAAGTAAAAAAAAAAAACGCATCTCGTGATCTGTAAAAAGTCATTCGGCAGAATTTTAACGATCTGTTGAGAACGATAAGGCAATATCGAGATATTAAGTAATGGCAGGAAATGATAAATTACACACCATATTGCAGCAAACGTTTTATAAAATAAAAACCTCCTTTAGACCTAAAAAAAATACACGGATTATCGCGGAGTCCCGCAAATTAACGGAGGCAAAAGATTTTCGATGAATTTTTTAGATTATTTATGTTTTCAACAAAGTTTCGTAAAATTTTTGGGATGTCGGAAGTATACAGGGGAAAGTCCGTTCGGATTTTTTGTTTCCAGAAATGAAGTAGGTATAGTAAATATAATAAGTAGATAAGAAAACTCTGTTTTTAGCTGTGAAATTTCGCACCTAAAAAAAAACAAATGTCTTAAGGAAATCCTAATCTCCTTTTATTACCTTGAAATTTTGAGTAAACGTTTGACTGTGAAAAGGCGCATTCATTTATTTTTGGGAAAAGTAAATAGTCGCGGACTTCAACGATCACAATGTTTTCCTTTGCATTAAAGCGATAAAATACAAAAGTTTCCCAGAATTTTTTGCTAAAGTTTCTACCAGTTCCGTACCTATAAACACTTTAAGTAGCGTCATCTCGAACCTCAGAAGAGCTAGAAGAAATAAAAATATATAAACCCGAACACGGTCTATATATTATTCGATTTAATCGTTAAATTTTCATTCAACAATTGATTTCGGTACCGATTTTTTCATTCTAGGTGTGGTTCAAAAATAGACGAGCAAAATGGCGCAAGCAAAAACGTGAGGAACAGGAAAGACTTCGAAAGCTACAGATAGAGCAGCGGCAACGCAGCGACGACGCTGTTCTCATATCACCCATCAGAGCAGCGAATCATCTTACCCTTACCAAAGACACGCATGACCAGGACACCGACAGTTCCGACCTTGAAGTTGCGTAGTTTTGAACACTCATCGATAACGTGATGATCTAACCGAAGTCATTTTACCGTTTTATTGCGTGGAACTTGTCGTTGAACATGAATTACTGATAACTTTCATCCTCAATTCTGGTCCTCACACATTTTTATCATTATTATTATAATTATAATTATTATAATTATTATGATTATTATTATTTTTGCTTCTGTCTTCTAATTAGTTGAAGCAAAAAGTGTTAGAGATGTGTGAAAAATTGTATGAAATTTACATACCACATGAGTAAAAAAATAACAACTTTAGGTTTGGATGAGAGAATTGAACGGTGTAATAAGACGATAGATATAATTTCAAATTTTTCATACACAAGGGTGGTTGACGGGATTTTTTATTAGACATATTATAATATCCAATTTAAACCGATTGTAAATATTGTGTAAATATCTACTTGTAAATATTGCTGAATTATAAATGTAGAAATATTAATAAATTATTGTTCAAATCGAGAATATATGCAGAGAAAAAACAAAGAACGTAAAACTAAAATCGTCGAAGTTTTTGATTGGTCATTTCAATTGCCAGTGATTTTTTTACACTTATTTTAGTGTTTCTATCAAGTCATATGGTCGTATTAGGTGTCAGTTTAACACCTAAAAACTTTCGTGATTAACAAAGTGACCAATAGACGGAATCAATTGTATTCAACGACACGCTCCGTTTATTTTCAATGGAGGTCTTCGAGGAAATAAGCGCCGTTAAAACTGGGCTTTTTCAAGCACTGACCATTCGTCCACCAGTTATAAACGTTATTCGCTACCGTCGGCGATTCTGCAACTTCATGTAATTTCTTACAAAGTTGACAAATGCTGTAAGTTTCCGGTGTGACCACTACCTTGAAGTAAGACTTCCACTTGAAGAATTCCATGTACAGTTTCGGGTTCTGGCTGACTGCCAAAAGGTAATCAGTTAATTGCTTGGATGTGGCAAAGTCCCTCATGTCTATGTAAGACCCAGGCGGTAATACGGTCTTGTAATTTGCCCTGCCATAAACAATCGGCACTACATCGTACATCAAGGCATTGAAGGGTTTTTCGGTGATATAATCGTGGCAAAGGGAGTTTTCAAGTGCGAGATAAAAATAATACGTCTTTTCCAACATTTTCAAGCAGTCGTTGCTTCGTTCTCTGCCACATTTCAGGGTTCCACAATTTCCATATATGTCTACGGGGATGTGTCGCTTCAATTCATTCACGAGGTATTCTCTGTTGCTCTGAGAGTTACAATTGGAAACAAACCAAGCGATCATCTTCGTTTTACCCACGATCGTTTTCCGGAGCTCGTCACTAATCGTTCCTCCAGAAACATTTTGCCAGGTTGCTGGAATGTGCGGAAGAATGTACTCTCCAGTTTTTAGAGACACAACCTCACCATAGGGTCTCATTAGTGTCGAATCTCTTCGATAAGTCATTGTCCAGTTGAAATAATTATTGAAAATGGAGATGGTTGGCACTTGACGGGAAATCGGGCTTTCTAAGAGGAGAAATACGTAGCGCTGGTGCAGAGATCGACTTCGTGGTAAATCATTTACCTTCATGTCTATGGCGTGAAATATTATCATGTCAAAATCTTCGATTGGTAAAGTCGTCCTGTCATTTGTTGCGAAGCACTTCCGAACGGGACAAGAAGCGAAGATATCTCCGTCTCCAAAGTACATGTTGGTACTTTCGAACATTTTTGTCCAATACAATATGGTCTTCATCTTCGTCTCGTTATTCGTTGAAAACGACGGATCCATGGGAATACTTTGCACTATCCGTGGTTCGAAATTCATATGGTTTGAAATTTTCTCTGCTGTTAAATGATAAATTGCACTCGAATAGTCTTTAGATATCCACAGCACAATTACTATCGCTAAAATTATTAGAAGAAAAAACAACTTGACAGATATTTTACTACGCATATTGAGGCACTTTTTGCCGAAATATGACGGTGACCATTTTCCTGTAGAATTTATCGCATACTAATCTACATAGTTCTCACTCACATCATGCCCGCTCGTATTGCGGTTACTTTATCAACCAGGTTCCATTTTGTAATAGTTTTATTTATTGATAACACTTTCACATATGGTTAGTAAACTCTTCGATAAAAAAACGAACTTTCAAAAATGCTGTGACCTTATAATCGCGTGGGCATGTCATACAAATCTAAACGCACTGATAGAGATACGACGCACCTACATTCGTTCCCTCTTTTTCGGAAAAATGATTATCCCTGACAGAGATTAGATAACGCCGATAGTAATTCTTCGCTATTCTATCATCTATCCAACGATAGATATCTGGTTAAAACCTTCTCACAGGCCTTCCATAGTTTCTTACCGCAGCTTTAAAATCCTAGACGTCTTAAAAACCAGATAATTGGTAATTTCAACCTAATATGTGATTCGCAGCTGACTCTGGTCCATTCGATTGTCCAGCAACTGACAAAAAGAAATGCTCCGCGAAAGCAGAAGCTAAGTGCTTTCTTTTTTTAACACCTTTTGAACGCTCTCTGTGTCAAGACTACACGTCACTGGAGATATCTTTGAAATTCTCCTAACGATGTTATGTCTATACAGTGGGGCGGATTACAAAAGCTTCCTTCCGCTAAACTCTTAAACATCGACGTTGGACAGTTTACCTTGGTCAAGCAACTCGCCGATTTTCTCATCGATCTAACTCATCGGGACATGGAGAGATATATGAGCTATTTTGATTGGAAGAGTTTTCCGAAAGCAATCACCACCAATCATTAGATTGCTTGCGAATTTTGTAAAGCGCTGCAGAATCCCTATTCACCTAATAAAATTATCTCAAATATGTATATGAGCGGTGACTGACAGGAGCGCATTGCACGTACACCCGGTGAGATTGATTCTGGCTCATTTTCTTGTATACAAAACAGAAGGACTTTGAGTCAAAATCAACCTTGCCAGGCGTACATCCGCACACAAAATCTTGACTTGACGCTTTTTTTATCAACATCCGATATCACACTCGTGATGGCAGCGAGTGAGTATTTCCCTGCTTTAGCCCAATCATCTGTAGCGTATCGTGATGGAGAAATAACCGGAGAGAGAAAAAAAAAGTATACTGTAACAAACATCATGCGAAGTTATTTTCAGTTCTGGGTATGCTTAGGTCAACCGAATGTCTTATCGAATTGATTTTTATTTTAGCTTCATGTGTCTGTTTTTTTTTTTAAACCACGTCTGTTCGGACAAAAACGATAACTCGGTATCTGACACGTCAGCTCGGCGGCCAGCACCGCAAGCACACGCACGCACTCACTCGGGTGCGATGTTCACATGCGCTAATAGTCCAGTCGAATTAGACATCCATTCTATTGTGGAAGAACATAGGTTAGCCGATTTTTTTATAAGTTTAGTAGACCAGTAGAAAGATAACTTCAAAAGTCTGACATTTTCTTTTGACGGGTTTGGCCGCAAAAAATTATTAAAAAATGAAAACGCGATATTTCGGGTAAAACTTTTTTCCTGTAGGTTTTTCGGAAAAAGTCTTCGTATAAAAGTTGTTCGTTATGAAAAGCCCTGAATTATGAGCCCAAGTTCAAGATTATATCTTAATTAGTTCACCTGTCAATTGCAAATAACTACGGAAATAAATTTTTTCGTTTTTCTTGAATAAATTGATGAATAATTAGCTTATGGCGTTTGAACTGATGACACAGTAACTTCAAACTTTCCCCCGGAGGATAGTCTAAGATTCGCTTACCTATGTTGTATAGTTAAGCAACAATATGTGACGAAAGAAAATCCGGAGATTGGCTGTGAAATTTTAGCCCGGATGGCCACATGGTACAAAAAAATCATGGATATAGTTTTCCATGGGTACTTGCTAGAAATGAATTTTTTTTTTTTTTGCCCCATAAAAAACGACTTTTTTGGTGATTTTAAATTTTTTGCTCTTAAACAAATAGAGATATCTCTAGTATTGAGACGTATTCTCGGGAAGGTATTGATAGCTTCTTGTTGTTCTCTCTTTACCGAGTATTTTGCAAAAAAAAAAAATTCAATATCTCAATTAGAACCGGAGATAACAGTGTCTTGGATTTTGGATGGTATTTATTGGTCTAATTGATATTAAGAAACGAAAAAAATACCAAAATTCGTAAAATACTCCAAGAAATAACCATGATTTTTTTCAACATCGTCAAAGTACTTGAAGATCATGAAAAAAAATATTAAACAGCGTCGACCGCCTCGAGCCGCGTCCGATCGGCCCAAGTCGCCCGAGTTGCGTGGTGGGAGAGCCGAGTCGCGTGGTGGGGACCGCATAACGCGTCGCTCGACCCTTTACTTAATAAATGAATATCTCTGTTAATAATCGTCGTAGAAAAAAATTCTTTTTTTCGAACTAAGCTCTTTTATACTCAACTTTCCGAAAATTCACTTGTGTTATTGATCCGACCTGTATTGAGCAATTTTCGATCCGAAAAACCTACAGGAAAAAAGTTTTACCCGAAATATCGCGTTTTCATTTTTTAATAATTTTTTGCGGCCAAACCCGTCAAAAGAAAATGTCAGACTTTTGAAGTTATCTTTCTACTGGTTTACTGAACTTATAAAAAAATCGGCTAACCTATGTTCTTCCACAATAGAATAGACCCTATTTTCGGCTTAATTCGACTGGACTATAAGCAACGCACTTGCCCATCATTGCGCACCCAGCGCAATAGAACTCCGCGAAGTGTATTATCTATGTCCTCTAATTGTAAGCCATTGTGATTCTGTATATACCGTCCATGTAACATTCGCGGACCACGTCAGAGTCTACCTATGTTCAAATCAGTGTTCATATAACTTCTCACCCGTGTGAACCGCTATCGTGTTCTACCTGTACCGCTGGTATTTTCTCGAGTGGCAATAAAGTAAACCGAATTCTTAATTGTCGTGTTTCTCTCTCTTCCCTCTCACCTTCCACCACAGGCTCTCACTCATCATTTACTTCGCGAAAATCGTTTACCCACGTCATCCGAACGATCATCCTCCTCTACTTCTCTCGCAACAACGCACGTCTACATTGTTTGTCTTTCTAGTTGTGAATATCTTTATTAGTTGTTCTTATTATTATAATTTTTTTCAAGTCACTTTTACTTTTGAATTCATCACATTTTTGTACACAAGTGTTGGCTTCACTTTCATCACGGTCGTGTGCTTGACACGGAAGCTTATGTGAGGGGCATTATCAGTTATAATACCTGTATAGATGTAACTCGTAGACGTTCGCCGGTTTAAGCTCAGGGTTAATTTAACATTTCGTGAGGTCACAACTTTGGCGGCACAAGTTTACTAAGTATACATATTACTACAAACTTGAGGAAAACCACGACTATATCAGACAATCGTCCCTGCAAGTTTAATGCCCCTAACGCCAGTGGGCCGTTGAGACCTAAAGGCGATCAACTTAAGTGCTTTCCTCGAGTGGACGAAGTTTAACCACTCCATTATTTACTCCGGTGGAAAACCAACTGATTGTGAAGCATGATAAACCTACTGGCGCATATGCAATACACACATCGCACCGATAAAAATTCTTCTTTCAGTTCGAAATTAATCGGAAACTACAACTGAAGAAAACTTTTCACTTAGTGCGATTAAAGCTTTTGTTATCCAAATATGTGAGTTATGTGAATCAATCCTTCATTCCATTCCGTTTTATTGTCACATCCTAAATCGTGAAAAAAGATAGTTTAAGCCAAACTACAAGAATTTCTATAACTGTTGACAATTTCTGAACATCTTGGAAGCTGCGAATCACACGTCCACTATTGGTATACGTGTGGCCAAAGAAAAAAATCCAGCCGTCCAGAGAAAATACAACAGGCTTCGCGCGATATTGGTTCGTGAGAGGTTTCAATATATCTAGTCCATAGGGTTTCAGTCGTTGCATTCGACATGATAAAGCACCTTTCCATTCCGACCTGATATAATAGTATATTATGTATCAAGGGCGTAAAGTGGGCTTTTTGAGACCGAGTGTAGAGATTGTGGTACGAGTCGAAGACGAGTACTGCAATCACACGAGGTCAAAAAGTCCATTTAGCCCGCGGTGCACATTATATTTTTTGTAACGCATGTACGCTATTTCGCGTTTTATTTTGCATATAAAGCGGGGTTAATGTAACCATTTCTAGACCAGTGGGCGACAGAGACTGAAAAACGCTACTGCGAGCAGCGGGCGTTTCTCAGTTTTTGTCGCCCGCCGGTCTATAACCGGTTATTTTATGCCCGCTTAATAGGTAAAAAAAAAGCGAAAATTGTGCTTGCGTTACAAAATAGTATATTGTTCACCGAGCGAGAAAACGGTCGCTTCCGCGCCGAGTATAAAGGTGAACTCCGAGGCAAAGCCGAGATGTTTTCAATTTCGTACGAGGCGCAGACGTGAACATACTATTTTTTACAACAGCGCGGCAGCGGAGGGAAACCAGCGAGTTTCCATCCGCAAAGAAGGAGGATGGCAATCGAATGGTTTCCATCCTCGTTTGCGGATGGAAACTCGCTGGTTTCCCTCCGTTGTTGTAAAAAATATATTAGTGGATGCCAAAATTCATGACTCAGTTCGAACATAACGCGGAGCCTGAACTAAAGTCACTTATACGTATATATAGGTATATAATACCAATATAATTCACGAAGGTAAGCGTTTGTGTCCATTTCGCTTGGTCGGTCGGTTATTTTACTTTAGTGCATGGTTCAGCTTCAGCCACAATACGTCATGAAAAATTTCAACCACTCACAACATAGGATCGAAAATTCGAAAAATGGCATAGCAGAAATCGATGTCTTTCTTTGTATTTTTTTTTATTCCACGCCACAACATTCAATACCATGATTTACTTTCTAAACAAAATGGCTTGCTGCTGGTCACGGATAATAAAACCACGATGGTAAGTTTGTTCAGTTTACTCGAAAATGAAATAGTACTTGACAAATTCCAGAACCGATACCACGATAATTGATAATTATTAGGGATAATTGGTTCAATTATAGATACACTAAGCTGATAGTTTCTGTTGCGTTGGTGGTTCGAGGTAACCAGCAGCCTCACAAGGAGATTCTTGACCCTTGCAAACCTCTCTGTTGGTCGTGCTTTTTTTCTGCAGTTCAGTCGCCTTTGATCCGTGTTTTTTCCCACCTGACTTGCGACTATGATCGTATGGACAGGTGACCTTGCCGATTTTTCTTGACACTTTGTACCCATTCTTCTTTTGAACGTTTCTCAAACACGTTACCGGTCCAACATCGATGGCGTTAGCAATTTTTATGGGGTTTATAACAAACTCATTACACTCTGATGAAGAAATTGTTAGGGTAAGAACTACCATGAACTTCATAAAGCACGTCGTTCTTATGAGATAAGCAGCCCCACCGCCATATTGAAAAAGTGGTGGACCCGTAGAGTGAACATCGCACATGTAAAAGGCACCACAAAACTTAAAAACACATACGCAAGTGCTCTCACATGTTACAATACCAAAATGATGCTCGAGAAACATATTTTGCAACGTTGCCCACAACGAATTTCGCGATTTTAAATATAACCTGCCCGAGATTCCGGGCAGCAAAATTCCCTGAAACATCGTCTCACCGATTTTAAAATTCTTTGATAAATATCGTTCCCAGTTTATGACGCCAGCGTAATCCGGTTTGTTCGCTTTGAACTCAGCTTCTATGGTACTGAAAGTGTAATATTTATCTCCGCACATTACTATGGCGTCTAGAGTCTTGGAACTCCAGTATTCAGGCGCTGTTATTCGCGTCATACCAGCGCAAATGATGTAACATGCGTACGCCTGTTTGCCTCGATTTTCGACCGGGAATAAGGACTGGGTCGGGTGAATATCACCCCATAAAGAAAACAGTTTGTAAGGTTCTTCCACGTAAAATTCATGCCACCGTAATTTTCCAGTGACAATACTTTCCTTCACAATTCTTTTTTTCGAATTAGGACATCGAATCCATGTCACTTTGAATCGTTTTAACCAACCAGGATTTTCTACGTTATCAATCTCTTCGTCCTTATCGCACGAGTCCATTGGATCATAGGGACAGGCTTCGATTTCTTTCGTATTTACCGGACGCATCATCGGTTTTGGTGCTTGTCGTTTGAGCAGTTTTTCATTTTGAAGTTCACACTTTTTGTAGTTTACTTGAAATATCTGGAGGGTATATACGTCTGGTTTAGACTCCTCCTTCGATGATTCCTCCAGTTCTGCAGCGACATCGGCGTCAGCGTCTTCTTCCATGTTCTCGTTAGTTTGCGGAGGTCCTTGATTTTTCAAATTAGCTTCGGGTATTTTATAAACGTTGGCTCTGAGCAACAAGATCATCAAGTGTCTTTTGAGAGCGTTCCTACTGCAAAATTTCACGATACAGGCGTAGCCAGTGTTATTCCAAAATCCTAATCTATTGCACCTGTACGGATTATACAAGTACCAAAATAGTCCGTCCTTCCAAAATGCAAGAGAATATCTATTTGTTCTTAAAATGCAATTCTGATATTGAAAAGGTAATTTGTCAAACCACTTTTCTATATCTTTAGTGGTCTTGTGAACTGGAGTTGTTTGTTGATCGGTTATTTTTTCCGATCCAATTTTACCCTCCAACTTTACCAAATCTTTTCTTTCGATTTCAATTACACGGCCGTGATTAGACTCGACAAAATCCCAAGCGACATCTACAGTTCTTGGTATATCCTTCATCTCTTGGATTAATTCCACTTCGATGTCATAGGTGTAATTGTAAGCACCAACTGTGTCAAATTTCTGCACACCGACAGTTTTGACATTAATATTACCTATGTGCGTGAAAAGATTCCATCCTCGATCGTAAATGTAATCAATATTGCCACTCCAGGCGTGTTTGTACCTCAACTGTGTTTTTACTAAAAGTGCTATAATCGCCTGATAAAAACACCATTTCCATGTTTTTTCTCTAGCTCTTAACGCATCAAGCTCTGTAATATGCATTCCTACCAGGCCGCGTAAACATGCAGTCGCGTACACTCTGTTTCCCTTTTTTTTGGACACTGTTTCGGTGAGGATGTAATCGCCACTAACTAAGCTGCAGTTCAAACCTATCGCTCTATCTATCATCGGAGGATTAGATCTTTCTGACGGACATGTTGGAGGAATTCTCGCGTGCCAGAGTTCAATGTGATTGGCAAAATCGTCTTCTGGCTCTCCGGATGCAGATGCATTCTCTGAGTCAACCTCAGGACAAGGTTGACCAAACTTTCTTTTACTTTTTAACGCCTTTGAACTCGAGTCTCTTTTTTTACACGGCCAAACATCGGGCCAGTGACCACTGTCAGTTTTAGAGACCAGTGGAACGTCTTCAGAAATGAAGCAACTCATGTCTACCTGTAAATCGGTTCATTTTATAGAAACACATATTTGAAATTTCAGTTTTACCAAGCCTTTAATGAAAATATTTTCGTCGTTAGACTTACAGGTGGATTATCTTTCATTTTGTTCCACACCTGAACGCGGTTTTCAGGTTTTAATCGGTTTGGTAGGATTTGTTTTGCAACTGGATGAAATATATTCACAGGGTATCCTCTGGCGGGAAATTCATCCTCTGATTCTACATTTGGAAGGTTAGGTAAATCGGCAGGTAACCTCAGCTGAAGTTTGTCTTGATTTTTTAGCTTCTGTTCCTTCTTCACGTACCTGCGCACGCCCATATTGACACATTGAGAGATAAAATCTGTTAAATCTATTCAGGGTTGTGAAAAATATCTATAGCTACACACAGATTCATGTATTGCCGCCATAAATCGGCATCCGACCCGCGAGCACCTTCGTCTTCCGTCTTTTCAGCATTTTCAGCCTTTTCTTCGTCGCCCATTTTCTTCTCGTGTGATGAATCGAAGTCAAAAATAAAATATCTATCGTGATCGTTGATCCTTTGGGGAAACAGATGTCTGAAGTTCGAATTCCAGGGTGGTGAAAATTTTGAAAGGCAAATTTTTTAAAAAGGTATCGGAATAATTTTTACAGGAATGTTATTAGATGTAAACCAAAGTGAATCGCAGAAGTTTCAATGTAAGTTACTGGTAAATTTAGAGGTTAATGAATGTCTCTATAAAAACCTTGCCGAAAAATCTCAGCTGGCAAAAAGCACCGAATTCAGACAACTGAATATAGATGATGTGCAGTTGGGAAATTCTATTGTTTGAAAATGCCTATCATGTAAAATGAAATGATTGCTTACAAACAGATAAAGTACTAGTAAAGTAAAAAGGTTGTTGTGATTTGATACATTCTTTTTTTTGTAATAGGTACGATTTAATTACTTCAGTTGCCAAGTAGGTATACACGAGCCAAATATACACGTATATATCATATATTTATAATTACAGCTTAGTTTTGAAAATAATTTCAGCATTGCATTTGTTTGATCCAACTGCACGTTTTCGTTATGTGATTTTGTAATTATTTTCCTCTTTACTCTGCGAAACCCCACTGGTACGCAATCTCCCTCGAAGCCATTTCAAGTCGCAAGATTTTCAAAGTGGTTATAAAATTACCGCGACATAAGGTAGAAGTATAACTTGAAGCCTTATTAAACCGTGCGCATTGAGATCATTTGGATTTTACGCCAGTGACGATAGCAAGGAAGGTGGTCTTGTACAAATAAATACGCGTAAGTATAAAGTATGTATGTACCTATACAAGAAAAGAAATAATTATTCTCTCGAAGACTGCATTTAATCGGGTCAGCTGGAATTGAGAATGCTGAAAATATCACATCAAGTCATATGAAAGAGACAAATAAAATAGTAAACCGTAAAACAAATATATTAATAATTAGGTTAGTACATTTTGAGTCTTAATAAAAATATATCATATTGCTCACATAAATCATAACAATGTCAAACTACTTCAACATCGATGTTTATAGTCACGCTAACTTTTAAAAGAAAATCAAAAATGTCCGCAACAAAAATCTATATGATCGTACCGTAAATATATATCTACGTTTAATATGTACATTAAGTTTGTATCGGTTACAAACATGTGTAATTTTGTTTCTACCGTATCAAGACTCTTTTGACGAGCGACGAGAAATCTGTTTTCAATCTCTACGCTTCTACCGCAGCGAATATCCCACGGGACCTCCATAAGAGGGATACGTATACGAGTATATACCTAAAAGTAAAACGTCAGTGCAGAGTGGTGCCTGCAGAGTTTCCGACAAAGTTTGTCTGAGTCAAGCGCGGCGGGCGGGTCGAAGCGAGCAAAGCTAGGATCAAGACAATTCGAGATGAATATTTAATAACGGATATGTATACACATTGTATATACACAATCTCGAGAGAACCTTATCTTATACCTTCAATTATACGATCCGCGTCGGTGAAATTCTTGATGATGTCTCGAAACAAGAGCACATTATTTGTGCTTCTTTTTCTATACAGGGATATCCTACCGCTCTTTTCTTGCACCAATAAAAAAAGTAAGAAAAAAAAAATCGACCACCGCTCTCGCTTTCAAATAAAAAATACACGAACAAATTTTTTTAGAATCGAACGACTCAGAACAAATATAAGACGAAACAATATTGAAGCCCGGACACAAATTACAACTGACAAATTAGTTAAAAACTGCTAAATTACATTTCATTATGAAAAGGCCTTGCTTAACTGCAGCTGTAATTCACGGTCGGCCTTGACACTATCTTGCTAAGATAGGGTCATGTAATAACATTATATTGTGTATTTTCAGTTTAAAACTGCACACAGAAACTTTTTTACAATTCTTCGGTTATTGCGCACGGCCTGTCCGCATTTGTTTTATACTTATGATTTGATATTTGTATGTATCTATAAT
Source organism: Athalia circularis (assembly GCA_963978495.1). Classification (NCBI taxonomy): domain Eukaryota; kingdom Metazoa; phylum Arthropoda; class Insecta; order Hymenoptera; family Athaliidae; genus Athalia; species Athalia circularis. The sequence goes on from OZ021700.1 coordinate 20,051,155, forward strand.
ATAAAGATGTGGTAATTTTTAGAAGTGTTCGTTTGCGTTGACGCAGTAAAGGGTGGCGGCGTCGACGAGGCCGAGCGTTGCGGGCGGAGGGATGATATAGCGCCGGAGGATCAGGACTGTAGAGCAAACAGTACATTACACGCAATAACGCACAGCGGTACCCCGAGGGAACGAACAGGCTGGGTATTATTTCCATCCGATCCAATTAATTTTATTTTAATTACCGCATCGCGATGCACATTCGTTAATTATTATTTTAACAACATCGTAGACTGCGGCGCGTTTCGCGGTAACCAAAAGGTGCGTATGCCACCCGGTGATCATGATTCTACATATGCGTTTCTGCCTCCGATTCCTCGTTGCAACTTTATAATATTACTAACTTTCCATATCATATGCTGGAAATTTTTTTTTCAAATACAAACGTCCTATGACGAGGAATAAAATTTCAAAGTTTACAACAATTACGGAAATACTTACATGACGTCAATTTACCATCGAGACATTTATGTCAAACGGTATAATTCTCATATTTCCGACGTCATTGAACTTCTGTGACCAATGTTTCGTTAATTTCGAAAATTGTCCTATTTTTCCATCAATATGAACGCCTTTTCGAATGAATGCAATAATAGCTAATCTCACGTATATAATATTTCGAACGAAGATTTAGTGGATTGTAGAATAAAAAGTAGATAGGGGGTAAAAGTTTATGAAATTTTTAAACAAGTTGATTCCTCGTCTGACTGGACCTCTGATTCACTATAAAGTGAACGTCGTAAGAGGTTTAAACCAAGAACAATAGAAAGTGTCCCGCAGCGTCTCTTTTAATTATCCGCGATGTTAAATTCTTTATCCTTCCCAGAACGGTGTACACCGCACTGTTTTCAGACCAAACAGTTTTCATGTTGATACGCTGTAATAGAATAATCTGACGGCTGATTCCAGGGTTATATGGCCCACGGGGTCGCACTGACACAGGGGGAGCGAAATCAGCCCTATACGAACAGCCTTCGCAGCCCCCATTTCGACGCGTTTATATCTCCGATGATCATGACCCCCCTCCCCAATCGATTCGTTCAAAGTTTTCATCAAATCTTCGGCGTTTACGAGGAATCAAAAGTTTCACTTCAAACGTTTTTCCCTCTGCACTTTTATACGTTCATTAATAATTTTATACCCGGAATTGACAAAGTATTTGAGGAACAATGTCAGCGGCAATTGATGTACCTACTTTATAGGTATATCGTGAATGCGATACGAGAAAGTTGTTCGTAAAATTATTATCATAAGAATTCCGATAAGGTTCTCGGCAGCTGAACAATTTTTGCAGCCCTGCTTTGCGATTTATTCGCAGATACGTCGTTTTTTTTGTTTTTTCTACTGCGACCGTAGGCACACATGTACGAACTATAACTAATGATCTGAGGTTACTGCACCTGGTGACTTGTGATAAAACTGCACAAATATATCTCGTGAACTGAAAAACCGTGGATTTCAAATCGCAATTTAGCAGCTACCGAGCTTTCTTATTTAAATACATAGAACACATCGTCTGAGGCATATGAATCCGACCTGCGAAGTAATTAATCGTTGGATTGCAAATGCGTAGTACTATACCGAAATCTTTTGATATCTGCTAAACTTAATCGTCATAGTAACAAAATTTTTCTAACCCGTCTAACATCTTATAACAATAGTATACTAAAGAAAGCATAATCAATACTACAATATTCTCCAACAACATACAAAAAGTTATGAAACCCCCTCAAAAGGCACCCACGGTGCAAAAATGTTCTCCAATTACGTACATTGGATGTTTGAAAAATTCATTGATAATAAGAAAAAAAGGATACAAATCAATAATTGTGCCAAGTACATGTAACTTTGCATCACGTAAGAATATACAATTGGAAAGTGAATCAATGAGAATCAATTCAAAGAATAAAAAAAAATTAAAAAAAAAAAATTAAATGAAATATAAAAAAAAACATTCAAAAAAATAAATTGGAGGTAGTGGGGCTTGGCGGGCATTTTCGTAAAAAAAAAACAGAATTTTTGTATGGCAATATAACATTAGCCCGCCAAGAACCACGTACTCCAAATTATTTTTTTGAATGTTTTTTTTTATATTTCATTTAATTTTTTTTTTTTAATTTTTTTTGAATCTTTGAATCGATTCTCATTGATTCACTTTCCAATTGTATATTCTTACGTGATGCAAAGTTACATGTACTTGGCACATTAATTGATTTGTATCCTTTTTTTCTTATTAACAATGAATTTTTTAAACATTTAATGTACTTGGCGAACTTTTTTGCACCGTAGGTGCTTTTTGGGGGGATATGATATATCACGAATGTTTCGGAGAATCTTTTTTCCATACAAAAATCATTGGGGCAGAAAACAATATAACGAGCTGTTAGTTCCGCCAACGAAAATTGATGCAAATATGAAATTCCAAAGCGTAAAGCTCGGGTGTGTTTTATTGCTTTTTCATTCTGTGATAGAATTTGTATCCTACAGATGCGAATCCATCTCTTCGAGTTTCACGCAACAAGAGCTGGTAACACGAAAAGGCCTGAAGCCGAGAATCAGATGCTCTTAACTCCACTCTTGCATTTTGAACAGAGGCCATTATATGTATGGAATATTTTACTTCGACCAACGTTTAACGTTCACAACTTTATTTTTGTTCCAATAAAATTTGCGTGACAGAAGTAGAGTCGACGGGCACCTAGGTTTTATAGGTTTTTGAGTTTTTGAGAATGCTTCAAAATTTACATGATCATGGTTTTAAACTTTCTCAATTTTAACCATTTTCTAAAATCTTAAATTATTCTCAAAAGTATTTGTGACAGATCAAAAAAATTTCAATTGTTTGTTAGTCAAACTGGACAAACGCTTCTTTCCATTTCGAAAAAAACTCTGAACCAAATTATATAATTATTTACAGGTTTTTCTCCGAAGTCTTTTTTTTCTTCGTGATGGTTAACCTTCATTTGGGGGGGGGGGGGGGGGGGGGGATATAAAAAATTTAATAGTAGTTTCTTCATCTTTGTCGTAACTTTCTCGCAAGATTGAGAATATGAAATCTCAAAACTCAACACAGTCATGAAGTGGCGAGCCAACTGGGAAAGAATATACAACGATAAATATGCAGAAGATAGCCCCGCGCCTACAATTCTGCAGGGTAACGTTTAAAATAAGTTATAACGACGTGTAGCCGGGGCGACGAAGTTGCCATGAAAAGCGTCCCATGACGTATGTTACTAAGGGAGTAGCAAAAACCCATCTGCGTGGAAAACAATAAGAAAGCAAATCAAAAGCCTTTTTCGTTGCTACACTGTTACAGTTAACGAGCGCATTCTGCTCCTTTTCTTCTTTCCGAATATACATATATATATATGCATGTATATGTTTATATGTGTATATTATATTTTCGTGTGTCTGTTATCCCCACTAACAATGAAATACCTACATTATACCCGCCATGATTTTTCGTGTTTCATGTTCAACTCGAGTACAGAATACTGCGTTGTGTGTAATATTATAGAACTAACGAGGCGCGATCAAAGGAGATGGACGAGAGGAGAACCTGCAGAGTTCATGCCATCCCATAATATTCATATCATTCCCATCTCTTTATTGCGTAATCGAGCTTACTTTTACATTTTTCGGATATATTCCAAAAATATTTCATCGCTGAAACTGAATAGAAAAGGAAGGCGCTAGAAATACAAACGCCCTCTACTTTTTTTTAATATACCTATATATAATGGCATCGAAAGTCAATACCAGAAATTTTCGATCTGGACTGAAAATTTCCAGAAAATAATAACTATATAATAAATAATAACTAGGTATATAATAAACGAAAATAACTGTATGATAATTGAAAATGTTCATTATAGTCAGCTTTACTCCTAATTAATCACTTACCGAAGTACGGTGCCGTTATATTTTGACGTATCTACGGATCAAGTGGGTAATATCAACTATAATGCACAGGTACAATAGCCTGCAGGATAAACCACCATGTAATCAAATAAAATGAAGTGTCTTCGTCAATATATACGTGTAACCTTCACAGCAACTTCCGTCAGGCAATTACTAAGCCGTGAAAATATTTTTGAAAAAAAATACCTCCCGCAAATTATCCGGACGGTCTCTGGGCATTATCTGTAAGGATTTTTGATACATTAGTATATTAAAATCAAGGATCTGCACGGCACGAATGCCTGAGGAAGTTTTCACCCCCCAACAAAAAAAGGAAATGAAAACAAAACGAAAATTCAGGAGGTCCGAAGATCATCTTCAAAATTCATAATTGAACAAATTTGAATGTGGGTATAGCTGACCGGTAAGGGTATAATAATAATAGTAATAATAATAATATCGGCAGGTCCTGAAAGAATAGTAAATATGCATATTCCTATGCGTATATAAATTGAAATAAGCAGGTAGATTTCTACGTCCAGTCGAAGGGCTTAGTTGGATATCCTTGGCTTCTCTCGGCTTCTTGACACAATGCACATGTTTTCACGCCCAGAACTGCGTACTAACAAGATTTGGGATGAAAACTGCAGTACGGTGGCAAAGTAACTATACATATAAAAGCGGTTAGAACCCCGTCCGTTTACACCCTATAACCTCAGTGTTAGTTTAACCATGTCCACAAGATGTATGCCTATATAGTATACCAAAATACTTTACCTATTCTTCATATTCTTCATATATAAGGTATCGAATTATGGTCTGTTGTAACTATACTATATCCTCAAGAAGAAGGTCTCCGAAGGGGGTAATCTTGAGACTTTCAGACCTTCGGTGTAACGCGATAGTTTATGTAGAACTTGACTGGTCATCGGGTAGTCGGAGATTATCCCCCAGGTGCTCGGACAATATGCTGATCCTGACATATCGATGGACGATGAATCCTTAGGACCCGAAAAGAGATGCTGTTAGGACTTTCACCTCAACATATCACACGTTAACTCCTCTCATCGACACTGTTAACGGAATGAATCATTATACAATGTCGATTCAATGATCAATTGTTTGTTATTTAATGGTGCAGTCATGGTCAGTTTTGTCGTACGTTTCTTTTCTTTGTGACGCTTTTCTTTTTTCGTTTCCTTTTTTTTTACCTACTCGTCTGGGTCACGAACGCGCGTATTGAAATCGGCAATTTTGAACGTGCGAACTTAACCCGTTGGCATATAGCTGCGTCGAAGCTGCTTATACAGGAAGATAGGAATTAGGTACAAGCGGCTATGATAATTAATACGTTATTGTTGTGTTGAAAGATCGCTGGGCGGTGTGTGTTGGTTTCAGTGTTAGGCCGAGCCCTAAACTTCTCAAAGGGTTACCGAACCCAAATTAACTGCTGCTGCTGTTATTTCCGACCTACGATATTTTTGCAAAAGATTCAACAAATGTCCGTGCGGAGCTGGAAAACCTGAAAAAGTGCGACGACAATACAGGTATGGATTACAAGTTAATCAAGTTGAAGGTTGTAAACTTCATAAATTGAAATGGGTTTGAGGAAATATTATCATTATTACTTATTATTAGGGGCAGCTTATCCTGCGTGCTGCATATCCTTTTCATGATATATCCTGCGAATGTACAGCGCTATTTCGTTTTCTTATTATCATAATTCTTCGCCCGCCTCGAGACAATTTTACACCTCAGAAATATAAGCGTGTCATAAAATTTTCAGATTCAATTAGGAAACCAAGCCCCTAAAAAATATTAGAGAACGTGTTACATGTGTCGAGAATTTTTATAGACGTTAACTTCTAATGGATTCATTACCGGCGACAAATTTACTTGTTCTAAGATATGCGAGCGAGCTCTAATTATATCAAGTTACTTTGATTATTAAAAAAAAATACATAGCAAAGGAATCGTTGAGGTGTAATGGTATGAAACCACAGAGCAATTTTTGGTGATTGCCTAGAATTTTTCACTCATATTTCTTTTTTCTTGATTTGAAATTTTTTAAAACTAGTTTTTCAGCGAAAACTCATCCAATTAATGCTAAATTCATATCAGTGATAAAGAAAAGGAAGTCCGACGGTTTCGTACTATGGATTTGCAATAAATTAAACGAAAAAATTTAATGAAAAGCAATGTCGATGTACAAATTATGAGAATTCTTTTTTTCGATATCTTTTTCCTTGGCACTGATATTTTAATTTGATACCAATCAAATGTATTTTTGATGAAATATGTGGTAAAAAAATCTTATTTCATCTCCCCATAATTCCACTCTATATTATTTCATAACACAATAATTTTTTAGTACTCGCTCGAACAGAAAACCTCACTTAGGTAGGTACATTATTTTTCTCTCTTTCACAATCAACGACCCAAAAATAGAATTTTGAATTCAAGCATGTCGGTCGCAATATTGAAATTGACCTAATTTTTGAATCTGTGAACGCCTTATGATCTCCTCGAAATAAGTTTGAGCACACGTCAATTTTCTCTTTTTCTCTCGACTAAGAAACTACCGAATAGATTAATTCCAAAATTTAATGAAACTGGATCCTATAAAAACTCCCTCAGTCAAGGCATAGAAAGTTGGAAAAAAGTTTGATATACATACATATATAATTCGCTTGCATGATGAGAGAAGCCCTCGTTAAAATAAAAGTCAATCTATTGAAAGGCAATGAGCCTTTTATACGTCGCCCAGCGTTTAATTCAAACACGTCGTGCGCTGCCAGCAGGGGCTCTATTATGGCATAGAGTGGAGTTATAGATACACATATATTCTTTGGCAGTGTCTCTAAGGGGCGTTGGGCGTTGTGGTTTTGTGTAAGGGAGATTCAAAGATCGTGCGCTACATTAGGGGGGGTTTGCGGGCGTCACCGTGTAAGAACCCCCGTAGTGTTGTAGAGATAATTGAGCCGTCAGCTGCAAAAGCTCTGGGCGCCATGATAGCCCTTAGCACTGTTGTGCTTCGGCCTCGATTTCACCCAACCATAGGGAGTGGCGAGTGCTACTCCTATAGCTGTGCTATCTCTGTACGCGTTTATAGCATACGTAAAGTATGTATTTATACACCTATGCACACACAATCGTTCGTTCTATACATAGGTATACATATATAACCCTATACACTGCATAGATATACCAATGCGTGTATAGGTATACGTATGCTATGGGGCGATGCTCATATTACCCCGGAATCTACCACCGGTTATAATTCACTTGAAGGACGTATTGTGATGTTGAGTGAAGAAATATTATATGCGTATCGTTGCTGCGGTGATAAAATTTACTCCTATTTTCCGACTTTCATAATTCCTATGTCGTACAGAAAATCTCGAAGGGCCAAAAACAGATAAGGGCGTAACCCTTACCTTCGGACATTCAATTAAGTTGCTGACAGAAGGGTGTATCCCGCAAAAATGAGCATAATAAAAAATCATCAAAACTACGATTGTTCAAATTAATTTCGTGATGGGAGAAAAACGCTATTTCAGAATATTTCAAATTTGATTTTTTTTCCTTCATCTATTATCAACAACGCAGTTATTGATTTATACTTTCGAGTCGATACAAATAAGATTGAACAAACGCCCACGTTACAAGAAAAAAAAGCATTTGATTTTATAAAATTTTCAGAATTTTCATACACAGTTTTATTTTTAACTATATCAAATAAAATCCTATATTATATGCGCAAGCATTGACCTACCTACGAATTATACATGCACACCAAATCCAACCATGACCTGGTACAACCTTGTAATCTCCGTCGTACATCCTTGACACGAGATGAAGTAATGCAAGGCGACGCGTGAAATCCAGCTGATTTGGGGTTCGTAGAGCAACATATTTCCGAAGGGGACTAGGAGCTGCAGCATCAGGAAGCGCCGAACCACACGATGCTATGGCGTACCTACTACTGTCGGCTTAAAAATCCCAACTTTTCAAACCTCTCATCGGATTCCTGACCATGCAGAAGTGAAAGTGCGATCAGATGAAATTTTTAAACGGAGATCTTACGATTCTCACGTATTGATACTATAAGTATATATAAGTATGAAAAACACCTTTTCATTACTTCTATAACACCCGGCATCCTATTTTCCGACCTGCAATATAGTATGTGTTGTTGAAAATCAAAATTTCGTTCGTGTAGTAGTTTGTTTAATCTGAAATAATTCCTTACGTAGAAAACAATAATTATTTTTATCGAAAAAATTATACCTGCGTGACGATTGAAAAAAATAAAGTTGTTATGCTTAAAAACTGTCTTATACTTCTCCAAGCGTTTTTTTTTTTTTGTTTTCTTATAGCTGAATAATTTCAAGTCATGCAACAGGATAAATGCAACTTAAGTTGAGAATAAAAATAATAAAAAAATAACAGACGATTTCTTCGGTTTAGCGATAAAATTAGATTGTATTATCATAAAAGAAAGTCATCACTTCGATATATCGTTTTTCAATCGTAGCATATAAAGCTGACGTTATAACGACGAATTAGCCTTTCGACGTTCTTATCCTTTTCCATTTATTCTATTTAGTCAATTTTTTTTCACACTTGCCCACAGAAAATTAAGCGGCAAACTCAGACGAGAAAGAGATTATGGTTTTCAAGTTCTAATCTCTGACGGTGTTTTGATTGTTTACAAAGGATTTTTATTATAGCCGTGAAAAAATGACGGTATGATGTTTATATTTACATACTTATCCCTTCCTGCTGCAGCATTGGTTCGAAATAATATAAAATCCCAAAGGAACCGGTTGAAAAACCGGGATACATACGCGATGGTAAATTTTTATACTATAACACGATATATAAGTATATAATGGATTCGCTAAAGCATTTTATCCCCATATAAGTATAATGCTTATAATAATGATAGAACTCTAAAGAGACGAACAATATAAACCGAAAAAACAAAACAAGAAGAAAAAAAAAATCATGTATTATAGGTACAAATTTATATACCTGTAGGGTATTTCATGTCCCTATACTATATTAATTGCATGAAAAAATTTTCGATTTGCAACAGCTAGAAGAAATTTTATCCGGGTAAAATATTGTATTGCAAATTATATAATATTGAATATTACTGCTACGTGCAGTAGGATACGTAGCCTCATTTCACATACGTTTGTTAGGAAGAGAATATGGCGGCTGTACAAAGCGTCAAACATAAAAGCTATAATGCGGTCCGATTATCCATCGCTAAGCACGGATATCCTCGTCCCCGGGGAGGGTGGCATGTTCCGCAGTAAACCTAGGGTAGTTGTCGGGAGGTCCTAAGGTGGGGAGGAAGCAGACAAACTGCACGGTGGGGAAATTGGCCCCGCCTTTCACCCTCGAGGAACAACCAATCGGATACAAGTTGGGAGGGTGAACGACAAATCTGTCACATGGGCGAGAGCTGTCACTGTGCCACACAGCTTTGAAAACCCCATACGGCAGGGCTGGTTCAACCTGATATTATACCTATATCGTGTAGACATAGAGAGTTAAGAATCAGAAGGGCGTAACCCTCATTTTTTTAACTTTCAATGACTCGTCTTGCATCAGGGTGTATTTTCTAGCAAACATAAGCGAAATAAAACGACATCGGAAATAACGGTTGTTCACGAGCTTCGCATTGAGCCTCAAACAAAAAAAGCCACCTGATTTGGTTGAAGAAAACTAGTAACAAAATTTCGATTTCACAGAAAAGAAAAAAAAATTCCCTATTTTGTATGCTATATTATACTCTTTTACCTGGAATTTTTTTTTAAAATTATGCGTGCCAAATTAAATGGGCGATTTTCAAGTTACAACCGAAAAATTCGCTGTTGCGAAAATTGTTGCCTCGATGTAGTACGATAGACAATAATCTTTAATAATTTAGCTGATTTAAAATAAATTTTTGAAAAAGCAAAATTTCCTGCGCGCCCAATATTTTCCTGCATTACCCATCCCCAGTATCGGACTCGTGCCACTTCTGGTTTCAATAACTTATAACATCTGTACGGAATTTGAAAAAAAAATCATTCGTGACTTACCACTATAGAAATAAATCATAGAAAAATTTTTGTGACTCGTCTGTGGCCTCGTGTAAAAAATTGAAGCTTTCTGACTAAACACCTTGTTTTCGTTTTCTAATTGCATTGCCTGCGTACAACATGTCGGTTAATACTGTATGCACTGTGTGGGGGTATAATTAAATGACGGAAGAGAGCGGCTGAATTACTTTAATCATGAATTGATTCGTGGGCTTATCCTACGCGTCGCAAACCAACCCCTCGCGAAATCCAACCCCTCGGGGTCAGTTCTAATGGGTGCAGATCAAACGGCCTAATGTTGTATAGGTGTAATGGAGACACCTGTCAGTTTAAATGTAATCGTAGAAATCAAAGAGATATATCCGGCTTGGAAGCACCCGGTAGAAAGCTTTATCCTGCTGCAGGTGTAGAAAATTATCCGACGGAGAATCTATGTACATACCAAACATAATACTCTGTATTGCTACTGCGATGGGGTGTTACCAAGTAGGAAACCATTTCGTGAAATATACTGACTTGATTAACCTCCCTTGTATGTATAAATACGCGCGAAGTTCAATATACGAACACGTACGTATATCTGATGTGAGAATATCTTACGACATATGTGTACGTGATTAACACATATTCACATAATGAGCCGTACGCGTTTTTATATATACCCAACGTTTCCCTCCAAATTCTGTATTACCGCATATAGATGTATGTAATATACAATACATATACCTATATAGGTAATACTTGTGAACTCTTAACTAGGAAAATGAATTGGCATACAAAATATAAATTTTCAATTCACGCATCAAGAGGATCAAACGAGTCGATATTTTATAGTATTCCTTATATTCGAAGGAAATTTGTCTTTTTTTTCTTTATTTTTTGAGAAAAAGATAAGTATAAGAGGGAATTGGAAATATTGACTCAAAAAAGTATTAGAGTTTACCAGAATAACCGTGATTTAAAATGACGTTGAAATATGCACTTATATACCGTGTACTTTGCGTTAATCTAACCCCCTTGTTTTATCTTTACATAATTCTACTGCGTGCGTTGATCATCTGAGATAATATGGAATTTGAATAATCTGAGCCATAATATGTCACTGGTAATGTTGAATAATTTAATATTATGCATGTTCTGTCAACGTAACGGAGAGATGAGTATAATATATCCGAACGAAACCGCAGGTGAAGGAAGTACGGTCGGGTACAAAGTGGTAAAAGGATGGTGCAGTGTGATGCCCGTGGCGTAAAGTTGCATAATCTCCTCTGCCCGCTATAGGAATTTTGACCAAGCTCTACACATACCTGTATAAACTAGATTCAGAAAATTGTTTTGTGCTTTAAACAATAATAAATCGACTGGAATGATACAGGTACTTTTCGAAAATTTCAAAGACATGATTTAAAATCTTGTCAAGTTTTGGACAAAAATGGTTCGTCTTTACTATCAAAATATATCACCATAGATAATTGAATATTATTTGTGACACATACGTAGCATGTTCTGACACACGCTCTGAACACCCCGGGAAAACGAATTGGCCGACGAAAAAAAAAACAAAAACTTGATTTTTCCGAAATCGTTCGAGCATATTTATTTTGGTTCCTGTAAATCATATTTGGATGTTATAGCTGGAATACTCTCTGAAAAACTCTACGATTCTCTACAGATCATTATTGAAACTTCAGCAATTTTCGAAATCACAATAAGCAATATAATATGTATAATTAATTTTTCAATTTTCAAGCTGCAGACGCACCATATTATGACCTATATCAGCACATCCATACATGGGGTATGCTTCGATCAACTATATATATATGTATAGCTGTAAACGAAGTTTGAAGAGCCCTTCACCGTAGATTTCACGCATTTATGAATCAGTTGTATGTGCTAAAATCCATAACTAACCCATGAGGATCATTGAAGCCATCGATTTCGTAGACAGTTATAAAGTACATTTATTGGGGTTACGATATAGTACAGTATATGGTTGAAGCGAGGAACCTTGGAATGGAGAGAAGCCTTACTACCTCGTTGAAACAACAATCAGTGCGGGATAAAGTGTATACATGTTCAATGGCTGGATGAAAGAGACACCCTTTCTCACAAACGAAACAGATGATGAAGTAATCAACTAATTACCAGAGATAACAACTTCTCGTTACACCGAAGGCTTCCTCGTAATTCAATCACACACATACATATACATAGGTCTACCACATGCACGCATATATGCAGTATACCTACAATCTATGTTACTGCAGATCTCATGAAATAATAATAATAGGTAATTACAACCGTGACAATTGACATTTATGAATTGTAGTCAAGATATTCGATATCATCGTCTTTATTGTTACAAGATCGTATATATAATTTATTTTCACGACTTTACATTAGGGTGGGTCGATTTTTTTTTCTCAGCTTGAGGATAGAGATTCATTGTAGCTTATAAAAAATTAAAATTTTCCATGAGGAAAAAATATTGAAAATTAATATAATGAATTTGAAATTTTCGATTTCAATCAGCTGAACATTTTTTTTGTTTACCTATAATCTTTAAAATCATCTAAGAATCGCAAAATATTGAAAGAACAGATAATTGTTTTATCCAAAATTTTGTTTCTTTGTAAGCTACAAATTCTATCGCCAAGCTGGGGGGGGGGGGGGGGGGGGGGGAGATTGCAGATCAGCCTTTAAATTTCCCACTCAGGTTTATTCCGGGGTTTCAATAATTTTTTCATCATCCTTATAGTCATTTTCTTGGTCGTTAACTTTCTTTTATTTAATTTTGAATATGTGAAGCAGCAAGTTTGAAAACAAAAAACGAAACAACAACAATTAAGTGAATTAAATAAATGTAAATCTAAAGAGAACCCCCAAACCCAAATAGTTTATCCGACTCAAACTAGATTCTCGTTATAAAAGCACCATTAACTTTGGATTAGTGATGCAGTGTTTGAATAGCCCCAAGGCGCATAGAACCTAATGCAAAAATGCTCCGGCAGCACTCTATAAACCATCGAGTCTATCCGCCCTATCCCCGTCCATGTTCCCCAACACCCTGTGTAGAGAAGAGTCCCTGACGCTTTAGCAACTATCCCCTTAAAATATCACTTCGCTTCGTTAAATAACGTGGGATGGTCACCCTCCCGCAGTACCATTACCGACAGCAATTGCGGATCATGTAATATGGGAAGATATGAACTGCGATTTCATACCTGCATATACACATCAAGAGACTCGGTAGAGTCTCGCGCCAAGTACATTAAAAGAGCACCGGACGACAACCGAGTATCTATACAGTTAAGAGATAGGAAAAGCGCTGTACGGCCGACTGAAAATATAGTTTCTTCCTGTCTGCACACGCGTTTCTGGTAATTACATAATATTTTGCGAATGACGGTATACGCCTTATATCTATACTATGCACTGCCGCACATGTAGCTATATATATATAGCTAATTTCTAATTTGTGACATTTTCACGGTGACCGAATATTTGCATGAGCTTTTCATTAGCAAGCTCGTGTTGGCTGAGCTGGTGATATAATCAGGAAGGTACGAATTTCCGTCGCCGACGTCGGATGGTGATGGTGCTAGTGGGGCTGGGTGTAGTTATGAGCTTTCAGGTGCTAATTAATTATTTCAACGACAAATACCCGCCTCTGTTTCCGACTGCCGTTATACTTTTGCTTTTGCTGTTACTGCAAGTAACCTCTAGAAATATTATACGCGACGTTTTATGTGTACAACTATATATAACCAACAAAGACAAGAGTAAATTACCTCCGGGCTACATATTTTCAGACTCACCACTTTTCAGCACCGCCACAGTTTCGGGGCGACCGTTTCAGCGGCAGCCGTTTGGACGCTGAGACTTCCGGTGTAGCCAAAGAGGTTTCGACGCTACCATTCCAGCGCAGACATTACTGACACCCGTTCGACGCTAAAAAGTGCACAATTAAAGTTATACGATTCCGAAAATACATGTTGCCTAGTACAACACATGTATTTTACACCATCACACCTATTTATAACATACGGAGAGTCCTACGGGAAAGTGGCCACTCCTATACTCCAAATGATAAATTCTTGTCGTGCATTTCAAACTTGTTATGAAGCGAATGCATCACGTTAGATAATTCTACGTGATAATAAAATAAAATAAGTTGCTAAAATACGGTAATATTATTTAAGGATGTTAAATTTATGTAAAAAGTGTACCTTCAGGTATACGTGTGACCTGATAATCTCGCTTTTGATTATAGCTTTTGACATACCAACGATTATGAATTGAAAATAACGAGATGCGGCGCTACCTTATCTTCATCATATAATGAGTATATTCTGGGAATCCCTCTTTCGTTTTTCTTTCGTCTGTTTCTATTTCCTCTTCTTGCTTACTCCCTCCGTTTGCCATCACTCTCCAGGACGTCCCTTTGCCTGTCGCACCTCCTCCATCGGCATTGCCGCCCCTATATATTATACTGCATCCACAACAGGTTCACAATGATCCTCCCACTTCGTTCTCGCTGCAAGAAATTCAATTCTGTTACAAATAACAAATCCCGACTCAAACCCGCTGATGTTTCTTCGCATACAATTATATCGCTATACTACTCTATGCTAGTACAGTGCAGTAACAGCTTGTATCAAGAAGTCGAAAATTTTTGTATAATATTGACAGACCAGGCAAAATTATAATAAAATTATAGTAAAACTATTAATAAATTTTGCTTTTCATATACTTTTATGATTTTTACAATCTTTTTTGATTTCATGAAACCCGTAGTTAGTTTAAAAAGATTGTTAGAAAGGCTCTCATAATACATTGAGCATGAGTTATAATTGCACTATATATATACAGATGTTAACAATATCTCGATAATGTCTTTCAGTTCGAGGGTGATTCACTCATGACCTCAATCAGAGGGTGTACTTTGCCTCCTTTTCACATTTCTAATGAAATCTGCGTACGATATTATATGTATAGGTTCAATATACATGATTTATAAATAATATCAGATTACGGTTTGAATTAAAGAAAAGGTGCGCTATATATTGGAACACGCAACTGTATACTACCTATACACGGTTAGTTACTTTTTACACACGTATACCTATATTATCCTGCACGACTATCATATATATCTATATACATATAGACAGACAGATATACATCCATATAGGTACCCATATAGTTTATAATAGTAACCTCATTTCTCAGGTTACAAACTTAACTCGCTATGACCTAAAACAATATTGATGAACCGACAGGGGCGAGCTGGCGAGGGTTGTCCGAAGTTTGCCGCAGCATCAGGGATGAATATTTATTTTGGCCATGTTTCGTTCTCGATGCCTGGATTGTTGCCCGAGGTATTCCTATACATAGGTATACATATGTATTCTACACAGATCTTACTACGGTGAGCAGGGTTAAGCATCTAAGTACTCCGACATGTTGACAGAGTTAATAGCCATGTGTTTGATTTGACTACTGTTCAGTGTTCGCCAGGTAAGTATACGGACCGCCCTGCAATCCCTCATGCAGGCCTTCTATACTCCATCTGTACCCGGACTATTTTACGTTGCGCTCTTTTCGAGTACTGTGTTATGTATATAGATATTAAACTTATTGGTAGTCATGCATGAATTAGATATAACTCTTGCATATACTTACATGTGGATATTATGTAATCTTCTATGTAGGTATGCTGAAGATAAACGAAAAGCGTGATTACGATCATTGTCAGTCGTTATGTATATATAAAACATGAAATAAACTTATAGGGTTAAATATTATTTACCAAGAACAAAAATTTGTAGTTGTTTTTCCCATCTATTTTTTTGGTGCAGTTTAAAAAGATCTTTAGATCTAATTTAACTATAAGTTGAAACGCTGCAGGACGTCAGCGTTAAAAAATGATATGACGAATATACTGAACCGATATGCGTAAATCAGAAATCACAAGTTATTGAGAATGGCTGGACATGTTGAGGGTATTCCGCTATCATTTTATTAGGTATGCGATATTTCAACTTCATCAAAACAACCTTGTTATTTTCCGATTCGCTAATTCGTTTATAAATTTGCATTTTCCGCATCAAAAACCCCGAGAAGTTGAGAGCCGGAGACTAATTATCACATAACAAAGGCCCGGTGAAAGCAGAAGAAGCAAAGGGCGGAGCTGGTTATGTCCCCCTCATATATAGGTATATATATATATGAATCTAAATTGAAAAGAGCAGCTGAGGGATCATGAGCTTCAGAGACGATTCGAAAATCATTTTGATAATGAGATCTGACACCTCAACCGTGAGTAATGTGAATCTTTCATCTTTGAGACGCTGCAGAAAATCTTCACACGAATAATGACATAAATTCTTTCCTGCCCGAAGCACACAACTTTTCATTTATATATTATTTCTGAATTCATAAACGAAAATTGTTCTGTATTTTAATTATTCCGCAGTGACATAGTTATATCACATAAATGATATAATGATCGTAGAAAATATCGATGTAGGCCATTTTCAAAAGCTGCACGATCCTGCAGCACGGCGGAATGCGAACTTAGGTAGACGTATACTAATAAGAAGTAAGTAAATAAGGCGGTACCCATATAGGAATAGACCCCGGGGGGTACGCGAAGGAATCGAAAGAGCTATTGATCTGAAGTAACGGAGAACTGGCTGATCCTTTGACAATACATCGATCTCCCGGTCTACTGGACACTCTTAAAAGTCCGGCAAACTATCGCCGATTCAAAACGCGAATCCCAAAATACTATCCGCTGCGTACCCAATCGAGTGTTACAGCCCGTAACCAAAACACTTAATTCTTACCAACCACTATTCACGCTACCGTCCTCGGCTTTGCGTTCACATAGCTGACATAGCGAAGCACATACAGGTATACGGCTAGTTTGACTAACTATACGAATATATATCATACTAATTCCTGTAGTTTGAACAGAACTTTAGCAACGCCTTGTACACCATGTTTTGACGCTTTGCTTCACCGGGTTCATTCACTCATGACCTCAAGTATCTGCATGGTCGCTGGTACTCAGGCTTGCGGTGTGTTCGTTCATTATTCGAGAAGTTTTTTAAAAAATCAGCTCGAAACTCCCGCAAGGTAATACTGCCCCCGCTCTTTGGAAAATTACTTATTCTTACGATACCTTAATGTATTAGGAGCCCATAGAATGTGAACCCATTTGGCTTTCAGAGAATAAACTCACGACATCGACCCCTATCATATAGGTATGCTTTCATCACAATTCGGTTTTCATTAATTTTGCATCATTGTCAATTATAAAAGTGGTGGGAAAGGCCTTGACGCCCCTAATGTGATCGACGCTGCATTTGACGCCGACTCCATTCGGTCAGGCGTGGCGACTACGGACGAAATTTGACATAGAAAAGTTGAAGTGTGTTTACGTTTCGGCTCGTATAGTTCTTTAGAGAAATATACTGCTCGCACATATTATCTTAATACCTTGCAGAACAACATCTGCGCAAACAATTTTATTATAATCACCGCGTAAAGGCGGAGAGTACCTTATAAATATAAGTATACAAACTGCCACCGTATACTATGTTTTGTTGCCGAAAGCGCAAACATTTTGAAATTCTTTGAGGTAATTTCAACGTACCCTTTACGCCTCTTGATTCCTAACAGAACCAAACCGAGAGAGTTTGATGTTGCCGGGTCTACCAGGAATCGAGCAGCAGAACTATAGAATAAAATGTTCCTGACGGTGTTATAGCAAATCACGCAAGAATTTTTTTGGATGTTTGCTATATTGTAGAAGAAAAATAAAAAATACATATATATCATTTACATGTATAGGTATATCTTATGAAGTTCAAATACAGGTACATAATATCTATATACGAATAATATACGATCAATCTCGAATAGGGGGAAAATCATGCCTTCCTTCGAGTTCCCAGATACATTGCCTTTTATTTAGCGTCCGAATTATTGTATTTCTGAATACGTCGATTGCGCAATATTGTACCCGCGGTGTATATCTGGATATAAAAATGAAAACTCTCCTCTGCAGGAATCCGAGCGCTTTTGTTTTCTTACAAAATATTTTTATTAGAGCCCTGCAGGCTTGAATACTTGAATATCAATCGCTTCTGGAACGCTTCGATGCAAAAATATCGTGGAGATTGACGTATATTTATCTTACTAAAATGTTTAAATTTTTTTTCAAGAAGTCAAGGCAATCGGTTAACGACGCTGATGGAATAGGGATTCATATTCCCGCAATAACTGAGGTAAGAGTCGTGATTACTTAAGAAGTGAGTATATTATACAGACTTTTATACTCTTTTCGAAATACCTCCTATAGATAATAATATACCAAGAACTATGAGAAAAACCCTACGGATTTAATCACTATATTATTATACCTAATATACACGAAGCTATGAGAATAACATACTAGTATTCCATCTTCGACGTATTAAATTGTAAAAAATGTATTCTCAACACATGCAATAAAGATATTCAATGATAAACGCTTCAGCGCTAGCGATTAATATACGGTCGTTCAATCGTCCTGGGAGCCCGTCATAACGCAATCAGCTCCTTCGCAGACAACCGCTTGTTTAAGACGATTCCTGAACCGGTGTCTTAAGCCAGAATTCATGGTGTATCCGATATTGTTCAATTGGAAATTGTCTTTTCTCAAATTGTACGCTTCGATGGAGTTCTATAATACAGGAGAAATTCATCACAAATAAAAGTAGACATCATAAATGTTAACATCCTTTTCAATTATAAATAAATAAACGCATGAATTCTAAAATCAGTACCCCGTCATCTTCAAATATGCAGAAAATATTGTCATCCCCCTGAGCTACTCTCCTGATACAGCTATACGTATTATTTGAACAATCCTGACACTTGCAAGAAAAATCCATGCTGCATAACTGAAAGTAATAAACAATATGAACCATAAAACCGAAGAAATCAGGCTATTGTATGAATTCAAACTCAAATATTCACATTATACTTACGGCAATACTTGGGTCACTGTCTGTGGGGCACCCTGAAGTAGGTGTTTTCTCAGATTTTTCGCCCCTGTACTCAATGAGGACAGTTCTGTCTGTATGAAGATAATGACTCAGAAGTGAGGTACCATCAGAGGGTGCGTCCGTTCCAGCCATGTCTAAAATCGTTGCGAAGATATCTACACTACTTGCCGGATTCTCGATATTTCCCCTCGGCACTCCTGGGCCTCGCATCAGCAAAGGAACGCGAATATCCGTTTCATAAGGCAGGCGCTTGTCGAACGGCATGCTGAACTGTCCTGAAGTGAATGATGTCGTAAATGAACGAACGATAAAAGTTAAATAACATCTCTTCGTTAGTTCCACGACATCGACAAAATATAGACGACTGAGATGGTCGAGTGAAAAATCATAAAGAAACATAAAACCACATTGGGTATCTATCACTTACCAATATGGTAACCATTGTCCGAAGTGAAAATGATGTAACTGTCATTAAGTAGTTTTCGTTCCGCGAGAGTCTTATAGACATTTTCTACCAGATCATCAACAGCCAATAATGCCTCCCAGCGACGTCTGTAAATTTCATCCAATTTTGGTAAGACGCTGTCCGGAAGCGGCGCTACGCCGTTTTTCACCAAAAAATGTTTATCCTACGTATAAAATGACAATGTATATACGGTAGTATTACGTGAGAATTACTATAAGATAGATTATTCTTTTGGAGTACAGAATTCGCTTGAAAAAAAATGGACAAACAATACCCTTTGCCGTGGAGTATTGAAATTGGGCGTCCTAGTAGCATTTGTTCCTTTAAAAGCATCGTTATGTCGTGGAGCTGGTATGTATGGAGCGTGCGGAGCGGGTGGAGCCAAAACCATAAGAAACGGAATTTCGTCATTGGCATTGCGAGCCTTCAAAAAATCTGTCGCGAGATTTCCCTGTGAAAGATGAAATATTTTATCTAATTATAAGAGGACACGAGGGCGTGTCTATATAAATTCTGATGAAATAAACATTTTAAATATAAAAGGTACACATAAGTAAAGAACAAGTTTTAAGTGTGTAACAAAATCGAAACTTGGAGAATTCCACTTTATCTGTATTCCTTCCTATAATCGTATATACATAGGTATATATATGTATTTATAATTTTGCAAATTTTGGGAGAAAAAATCTATGCAAAAAAACTCACGATCACATCGGTGAGATAATCTTCTGGCTTGTCTCCGTACTCTTTAACCGTGCCATTCAGAGATAAGGAATAATTGTAGTACTTGGAATTCCCTACTAACCCAGCCCACCAATCCCAGCCGACTGGGATATGGGCTGGTCCACCCGCCTTGATGCTGCCATACTAGAATATGTACGTAATTTTAAATTTAAATTACATTACGCAGAAATACGGTAAGTTCGATATTATCATTATGGAGATACCTACAGCAATCTTTCTTCTGTAATGATTAAATTCATATATTAGTTGTATTGTGCGCATGTATACCTGATTTAGATATTTTCCGGCATAAAATGTAGTATACATTGCCAAAGATTTTATTTGATTAGCAAAGCTGTTTGGTTCTTGGTTTTTCTGCCATTGTGGGCTACTGCAACCACCCTCAATTGAATTGTTGACGGTCAAATGATTGTGTTGATATCGTCCGGTGAGAATCGCAGCCCGATTTGGACAGCAAATTGGCGAGTTGACAAACTAGATAACAATCCGTATTTGAGGATAAACATCTGAATATACATATATTTGAAGAATATATCATAAATATCTAATGTTTTAAACATTATGTTACATCAATTATATTGACTTCGGCCGAGATTTCGGCGATATAAATGCATTTCTTGCAGGATCGAACGCTAGATTTCCCAAGTCATAAGCATGGCCCGGCTTGCGCTGATATCGCTCATTCGGGTTCACATTACAAAAATAGCATCTACCACGACGTGTCATTATCGTGTTGCACTATATAATTGCAATGAGTCAAAAAGAGCGAACGTGAGAGACGCAATAATTTAATTCAAGCCACTGTTGCCAAAGCTGCTGGCGAAAAGTACGATAAGCAAACAGTGCCGAATTGGTGGAATTGGTAGAATATGTGGAGGGATATAATGAATCATTCACTAGAGATGATGATAATCTTTTCATTAATGTTAATTGAAACTTAATTCTAATATGTATACCTATGCTTACACAGTTCAAGAAAACACCTCCTTCGTCTCCAATCAACTTCTTGGTGTTCTTCAACGGAGTCTGCAATCATTAAAAACAAGTTCCATCCCGTTAAGATGTACGCATTGTTACATTCTTCCAAAGTTTCAACATCGAACACGTAAATGAAACAATTTTAAATATTCAAATTGTGCACTCTCCCGCTAATAATGACTATCGCATTACGTTGTATCTACCACATGATATGAAATAAAAAGTATACCGGTCATTATATTCATGTTGCACGTATTGTACTCACCATACCGCCAAGTGTCAGGTCCAAATCGTCGGCTATTATTAGAACAATATTCGATGCACTAATCTCGATTGTTATCAAACTATAAATCAGCACGCACAGTAGTAAGATATTCATTTTGTAAGCCCAAAGCACGCGACCTAAATCAACTAACATAAACCAGTAATAAAATGGAAGATAATTCAATTTTAATTGCGTACCATGTAATGGGACTTAGTTAACTGACGAATACATACTATTTACAAGTTTTCTTTTTGTTCTCTATCATACTCTTCGTCGGATACAAACATCCTTCGCGTTGAAATCTTCAGTCAACGCCCTCCGTACTCCTGCGGCAGAACCGAAACGCGATTGTGCTTCTATCTGACAGTCGACGGACTCATCGGTGTCATCGATCTGGAGACGAGCAGAGTGGTTTCCCCAGTTTTTCGCCGGTAAATAAGTATATAGGTAAAGAAGAAATTGTTAGGCTTATCCATCGTATCATCATATTCGTTGGTTGAAGACTAGGTTTAAATACACATTACCGTGCGTGGTAGACAACATTTTTCTTGTGTATCAGCCTTACCACGAAGGCCTGTCAAAACTTAAAACCATCCAAGTGTCAAAACCTTGTCATAGCTTCGAAATTTCTTTATAATAAACAGAGTTTAGATATCCTCGAATATCAGAGCTAAAATGATTCACAGTCTTTTCATAATCAATTCGTCGGGGTAAGCTTAATACAGCGAACCAGTGAATGTAGATAGTGACGTGACATAGCCTTAAAATTTCCCTGATTTCAGAGATGTATTTATGGAAAAACACTGGAAGAGTGCGGTCGCGCGATCCTTGTGCGACTATTTTTTTGACCAACAGCGCAGAGTTGCATCCCCAGAAGATACCCCTCCAGTTATTGCCACTCCTCATCACTATTTAATCAGCATACACCGCTGCAATATGTTTTTTGTCGCTGTCTGCATGACGGAAGGTGTGACATTTTTTAGTTTGCTCCAAAGATTAATTTAGTTTCCTCTTGCACATGTCTTGGCATTATGTGTCAATACTGTATTTTTATAATTTTTTCCTTCAATAGGTCAGTACGGCACTATATGGTTCTAGCAAATGTTATTCTTATGTATTTGATATTTCAGTTCCACCGTTGTTTGTTATCGAATTCCTACACAGGGTAGTCGACACATTTGAGGATTACTTCAGTGAATGTACAGAGACAATTATAAAAGATAATTACGTCGTTGTTTATGAATTGCTAGATGAAATGTTAGATAACGGTTTCCCCTTAGCTACAGAATCAAATATACTCAAAGAGCTGATTAAACCACCTAATATATTGAGAACGATCGCGAACAGTGTCACAGGAAAATCAAAGTGAGTAAATCATAACATTCACCCCTTTATGCATAGATAATGATAATGACATACATTTCAATTTCATTGTAGCGTTAGCGCTATCTTACCAAGTGGTCAATTGTCCAATGTACCCTGGAGAAGGACCGGTGTTAAATACACGAACAATGAAGCATACTTCGACGTTGTGGAAGAAGTCGATGCTATAATTGACAAAACTGGGGCAACTGTTTTTGCAGAAATCCAAGGCTATGTAAGATTATTGTACCATGTCAACCACAAAATTCAGGCACAAAACTCAATCAGGTTTCAACATAGGTGTGCAATGAAACCTTTACCTGTAATAATCATGTGAAATGGAGTGATTTTTCAGATCGATTGTTGCATCAAATTAAGCGGGATGCCTGATTTGACACTTTCCTTTATGAACCCAAGACTATTCGATGACGTCAGTTTTCATCCATGTGTCAGGTTCAAAAGATGGGAGGTATGTTTTTATTAGACATTTTCAGTTATCAAGGTAATTCTATCCTTTCCCATTATGGTCCACTAGGAAGCGCTATGCGAATTCAAAACTGAACAGCTTCAAATCTTATTTTAAAATATGTTTTTCAATCATTCAAGTGTCTGTGCTTCGGTCTGTGCATTGCACAAAATTTTTACATGTGCCTTATTTAACCCTTTCTATTTACAACATTTCAGTCTGAGAGAATACTCTCCTTTATCCCACCAGACGGTAATTTTCGACTACTGTCATATCATATCGGATCGCAGAGTATAGTTGCAATTCCAATATATGTGAGACACAATATTAGCCTAAAAGACTCCGGTGGTGGCAGACTGGATATTACCGTTGGGCCGAAACAAACGATCGGAAGAAGTGTAAGGAACATTTTTGAGTATGTGCAACTGTTTGAAAAAGAAAAAGAAATTAAAAATCTAAAATTTTAACATCCGCATTTCAAACTATTAGAAAATATTTAGAATGAGGTTTTTTTGAGTCGGCCAATCCACACGGTTTTTTTATAGGTGGAAAATGTGAATATTGTAATTCCAATGCCAAAATCGGTGTTGAATTGCAGCCTGGTTCCCAATCAAGGTAAATACTCGTTCGATCCAGTTAGCAAAGTACTAACGTGGGACATTGGCAGAATAGACGTAGCAAAACTACCCAATCTTCGAGGAACTGTGAGTTATTATGGTATTAATAAATAAATTAGGATTAGCTGTACGCGTACCATTATATAAGTTCTAATATTCACTGAGTTCATCACTTCATTTGCAGATTACCGTGCAAAATGGAGCAACGGTCACAGAGTCCAACCCTGCTATTAATGTAGGTCCCATCACAATTGGTTTCAATGTGAATTTTATGACTTAGTGTCTGAATGATGAAGTTCATGAAGAATGCTTTCACTTTAAGGTCCATTTCACCATGAATCAACTAGCTGTGTCTGGTTTGAAGGTCAACCGACTCGATATGTATGGAGAAAAGTATAAACCATTCAAAGGAGTCAAGTACATTACAAAAGCTGGACGGTTTCAAATTCGAATGTGAATCTCTATTGAATAAATTTTGAACTATCAAAGGTATAAAATATATCACTTATTACAAATGTTTACAAACTGGTGTTGATTTCTTTGGTATGATACAAAGTACCATTTACCTTTACCCTAGTTTAATCACATGAGTAATTTTCTCTTCAAATCACTTAATTACCTATGCATTTATACATACAGTTTAACAGAATGATCCACATATATGTAAACGTTCAATAAATACAGTCCTTTCCAATTTTTTTGTGTCACGTTGTAGAACTCCTGCACAATATTTTCCTTGCTTCCAAATCTTCCCACGTTGGATGCGTTGCATAAGTATACAAACGTTCCATGTTAGTTGCATAAATCGTATGATTGTTAATGAGATTCTTGTATACCTATTGAGAATAATGTTTGCAGTGAGAGTCCTGCTTAAATTCCACCAAATGTTTTTTTTTCAAAAGAAAAGTCAAAATTAGATGCGAAATTCTAGCAATGGCTATGAACTAAATACCTTTAATGCTTGCACCAGGTTTGCCACACTAATAGGATCAGGGGTAGAAGAAGTGGTCTGGGCTGAACACGCTAATACAAATGCAGTTGCTTGTTCAGCTTCCTCGAGCGTTTGCTTCATAGCAGGAACTTGTCCTTCAGATTCCACTACATTTGTGACCGTGCTGAAAAGTGTTACAGATATCATAAAAATAGACGAATCAGATCACTTGAATATCAGCGTATTCTTATCTTATTTACACTAAATTTAATAACCACTAACGCAAGGAAGAAAAGTTTCCGGTTTTACCTAAAGCTTGATGCATTGTCTATATAGGATGTGTTTCTTGTCCAAGAACTCGGTACTGGTTCACCAATGTTATGAATAAAGGATCCCTCTTTAACAGAAAAACCTTTTCTCCTAGTTATAACTGCCGTTAGTAGATTTTTGAGAAACACCTGAAATATTTATCAGACAATTTAAATAATGTATTGTAAACTTAAAGGTCTTGTAGTAGATTCAAATTATAATATTGTATAGTTGACCAGGAGGTAGTTATAATGAAACACCCGGCAATTAATTGTGTAAGCATAACTCCTTAATTTCTTTGCGCACCTGAGTAGCAGCTATAATGATAAGTGCAGTATTTTCTTCAGCACCATCCATATTGTTCTCCCAAGCTGCAAGCATTAGCCTTGCCAAAACAAAAGTACGATCAGGTAGCAATAGCTTCTGAGCACTAGAATGGTTTGCACCGATTGGCTCATCCCCTACAGGTGAGGAAGTTTGGGACAAGACTTCAACATAAACATCAGCAGGCTAAAAAATTTAGATTGGATAAGTTTTGTGCATAAATCTCTGAACTTTTGGCAATAAGTAAGTTAATCAATTCTAAATCATAATTCTGTAATTGAAACAGATCTATCGAAGAGTAGAACCCAAATGTACTTACTTCAAAATTAGACTTATCGGTCTTATATTTTCGTTTTAATCTCAGCCTTTTCTCTGAAATTTTTTCTTTATCAAGATGAGTGTGAATATTATTGTGCTTATTCGTTCGAACTGTTATAACAGACGATAAGCCTTGGACTTTGTTGAACAAGCAAAGAAGAAACTCATTATGTAAATGGACTTGATCTTCACTCATAATATTACGAGCCTCACAATCAAATTCTTCTTTTGTTGTCTGAAAATCAATATTTGTACAATCACAGGCGTGATCAAGCTGTGCATACTTCCATATCAATATCAAGATGCAGAACCTAGATGACATGTACTAATCGGTTCTAATTACAGGACTAGATGATGCATTTGCCTAGAGAAAGTATGCATAGAAATATGAATTCGATATATAAACATCATCATACCTTCATCTGAAACCACATCTTCATTTTTTCAAAGTATCTGAAAACATTAAGTGTCTGATGAATCTGGTGAGAAGTTTATTCATCACCCCAAATTCTTAAAACTAAGAGTTCAGTTTATACTACAAATTGTCAAACATGCGCATGAATTCATGTAATTGCTGTAATTGCTAATGTGCCAACGCAAATAATAAACAACTGATCTCAATCCGAACGAATCTTCCTGGTATACATTCATTCCGCATTCTCATGTATTGATAGGATGATGAGAAATGAGGTCAGGTTATAAACAACGACGTTGTACTTACAATTTTGCGTTATCACCCAGCGAAGCTACGAGACTTTTCCTTGCGACGTTTAACTCTTTTGAGTACGTCATAAGTTCAACTGTAGGATGATAAGTATTGACTTTAATCACGACACGAACTGAATGCAAGTCAATATTCCCTGGCTTCTTGAAGTCATCAACTCAAATAAACAAATCTCCCTTGTGGCAAAGGATGATCTCATTGTTACCGACAGCGAGAGCTAGTGATTGGACAGAGTTGGCGAATCACAAGGATCGAAATTTCGTGTAAATCTCTACATTTTGAATGACGAAAAAATGGAAACATAAAAGTAAAATTGACACATTTTGTAAACTAATTTTTATTATCAACAGCTAAACTCACGACTGTCTTCAGAATGTATAGGCTATCACCCAAATGATAAGGAATCGCAAGCTTCCCATTTGATCCAGGCAACGAAATATCCAGGAAAAAGATTTCCGGGTACAAATCAAAATTTCTAGTATAGCATTGATGGATTTTTTATGCTATCACATAAGCCTAGACGGTGTGACACGGGGATAGGGAGAGTGGAGGTCTAAAATAAAGTGAAAAAGTAAATACCATAAACATGCGATAGTTTTTCAATTTTTTATTGTTCCCACGTGTACAATGCATGGTAGTGCACATGAACGATGTATCAGATGGGTTTAGAATTTCATTCTGTGGGGATATTGGCTACTTCGAAGGCCAAACATTGCCGACAAGTAAGTGAACAATAATTTCTTGTCTTGGTGTTTCTTGATGGCTCCAATAACTAGCTTGTCTACAGCCTTTTGATCTATTTTCCTCTGTTCGGAGGGTTTGTAGTCTACTTTCTTTGTGCTGAAAATATCCCCCTCTTCTTTCTTTGCACGCTTGTGGTGGGTCCTCTTGTAGTATTCATCCTTCAGTACTTCTTCTGGCAACTTTACATCAGACAGATCGATCCTCGTTGATGTGGCAATCACGTAGTTCTGACTAACACGACGTAGAGGACAAGCATTGATGAGGAATGGACCTGCAAGATACAGCCAAATGTGATCTGTGATAAAGCCCCAACTGCCTTAATATTTTCCTGTCAAACAAGTTTGATTGTGCGACCTTAAAAATGACTTGTACCAGCCAAAGCCAAAATTGACTATCCTATAAGATAAATTGGAGAATAATCGATACGCTCAAAGAACCAGCAATTTATCAAAGCGGTAATTTTCACGCACATGGTACAACTAACCTAATTCAGAGCTGTGAATAAAATACAACTGAATTTTAACCTAGTATTCTCTTGACAAAACGCTGTAAATATATCTATGGATTGTCGTCTGTTCATGGAATTATGAATATCCATATACTCTGCTGCTAGGCTTAAAGCAACTTCCAGATCACTTAGAATTAATGCTGATGTAGGATTGCACTCACATTGAGTAATAATGGTATGCAACTTTGCAGCATGGAATAAGACATGCCATTATTCGGGCTTGTCCTTGACAAAAGATGACAACGTTTCTCTTCAAGGGTTTTACTTGGCCATATTGTTAGATATTAAATGCAATTGACTAGATTTGAAGTTCACACAGAACTATCTTCACTGTTAATTTGTTGGCGAATTAAGAGTAATACAAAAAATTATCTGTAATATAACAACTTACCAGTTACCAACAAGAGACCACTTTTAAGGTGCTTTAGCAGAACGACTCGTTTTCCCTTATGAGCTCCAGCCAACAAAATCAGGATAGTGCCAGGCACAAGACTGGGTCTGAATTTGCGAACGTGATCACGGAAAGTCTTCTTGGCATGGTGAACAGTCACTGGATCAGCAGTAGGATAGCTCTTCCTCCTTTTCTTCAGTAGAACCAACCTAGTGCCTCCGTTCTTCTCACCACCAATCTTCTTTTCAATGGCAATGGGCTTCTTAGGCTTCACCTATAATGGAATCACAACTTTTTTTCAAATTATTTCGGAATTATGGAACAAGATGTAGAATTTAGCTCAAAATATTAATTTTTAAATGGGTCAAAGATTTCATACTCTGCGAGTCGACATTATTTATACTATTTAAAATTTGCGTATTTATAATATATCATGGACATCCCTCACAATAAAAATAAAAAACCTTCCAAAAGAACATTTTTTAAGCATGTATTGTTCATGATTCTAGCTAACATGAGCCTAGTTACTAAATGCCTATTAAGAAGTAGGAAATCAGAAATGTCAATGATCGTATTGTTTGGATGAATTTCATTCAGCCCCCTGAATAGAATAGTTTGCAAAACACGTTGCAAACTTTAACAAAGCAAAGTTTAACTGAGTTTAACATTTCAAATCCAGATATGTTAATGGGCTCAAATGCCACAAATGTATGGCTTGAATTTGACTAAGGTCATGGTTTGCACCATTTAATCGAAGAGTGTTGCGACTTCACACTCAATTTACATGTTAACAAACCGGTTGGTAATTTCATCGCCTTAATCTTCCTTCATTAAATGGTGAAACTGTATTATACTAGAGTCGCCTTGGATCAGAAGGGAATAGTGCATATTTCCACAACAAGGAGCCTTGAAAACAACTTACAGTTTTTTCAGTTGTTTTGCCCACAAACTTGTAGATAGCCTTCTTGTGATACATTCGGGTTCGGCTGAATCTGTAGACTCCATTTCCTAGGTCACGATTTCTAGGTTTTCCACGTTGCTTGACACCCTCTTTTTTGGCATCAGTAGCCACAGGTTTGGCCGGAGCCTTTGCTTTAGTATCCACCATCTGCAATAAAGTTTCGATTCTATCTTACATTGTCGAGACTTTACAGATACAATAAACACTAACAACTAGCTGAACTGAGCTTATGAAGTCTTAAAGCCCTCATGTCGCCATAGACAGAAAGAAATGTTATTTTATCACTTGACTTCACACTACTTTTCTTAGAGGTTAGGTTTCGAAGAAGTGGATAATTGTTTATTTTAGCAATCATCGCGATGGTTGAAGTGCTTTCTATTTGAATTTGGTCTTGAAAAAGAAGCTTAATCAAAGGTTGGTAAAATGGTAGGAAAGAAAGATTATGCAGGCATGAATGGTAAACAGCAAATGTGAACTGGCGTATCACCGGACACGCCACATAAACATATTAATATTTTTTGGTAATGGTGTATTTAATAATAAAAATACAGGGGCCAACTGAAAGCTGAATAATTAGAGTAATATTGATTAACCAACAACGTGCACTAGTTACACTCAGAACTGCAGATTACTCGGATTTTCTTGACGATATTAACACGGACATTACTTACTTCGAAGCCAGCGGATGGTTGAAAGAGCCTCCATCTGGTGAGTGGCAGAGAAAATAACTTTGAGCACTGCGCACTCGCTTCCGGCGCATTCCCGCGGCTTCCGGTAACAACACACGCATGGAATCTGTTGAAATTTCTACCACTGAACTCTACTATACAATCACTGAACTCTACTATATACAATCACTGAACTCTACTATATTTTCAAACCATGATTTCAAATTCAAATGTCAACTGAAGTTGGCCTCATTGCAAACACAGCTTCGATTTCCTTGAAGTAAGCGTTTAGTGCGGCAAGTTGAGAACGGTTGAGGATTTCTGCGATTAGTCATCTCCAACTCGATGCGTTTGGTCCTTTTTAGCGAGTGTGAGATAGTGTGGGAGCGTGAGAGTGTCGGTTCTTCACTCCGCTTCAATGATCAGTCCACACAGTCGGTCTGTGGTCACGACTGTGAAACGTCGGCGGCACGTTTGCTGCTGCTTTATAAGTTGCGACCGCTGTCAAAAGCAGGAGGCCAACGTCGCTGTCGTCAATCGTCGACTGTCACTGACAGTCGTTACCAAGGATCACAAAGATGACTTCATCCCCGAGAAGCCCTGTATCTGCTGACGGGTATCAGCGTTTCGACGATGAGCCGAATGTTACTTTGCGCTTGGAGGGATCCTATGGAGCGAGTCCAAGTAAGAATTTTTCACGTTCCGGTAAAGAAATGAACTCGAATGTAAAATGTAGCTTGTGGTGAATCCTCATGATATTGAGGAAAGAGATAGTTGGATTGAGTAGAGGCAATTGAACTCGGTATCAGATCTTCAAGTATGACAAGAAACACTTGTCAATTCACTATTCAATTATTAAACTAGGTAAGATTATGACACTTTACACTATGTAATATGGAGAGACTAACTCATTGATGGTTTATTTATTTGAATAAAAATTCGCAACCCCTTCTTGTTCTGGTTCACTCGTATCAATGACAATTTCAAACTGTACCCATGTCAGTGTTATTCTTATGAAGTTTATATCCAAATACTACCATTACATCGTGATGGTAATTCATAAAATAAACCTTTTTTGTTCCAAGACTTTTTATCACAGTGTGTGTGTGATTTGCTTCTATACTTCTTTGAAATATTACTGTGATGTATCATAGTTAAATAGCATAAGATCCGACAAAATACAATATCACTAATTTCATTTATCAAAGGTTGAGGGAATGCATTAATATATACATATGATCGATGTATGTTTTTTCCTGCATTCAAATTTACTTTTCTGTACTAATTATGCAGCTGCAAATCACCATCAACTGCTACAATATCTAAATACAGTTGGGTATATCAGAGAGGTGCCAATCGTTGACTGTTCAGTCGGTTTATGTCAGTAATTCATCTTTTTAGACGCATGATGTTCGATATAATCTTCTTTTCCAAACATAGTCTAACAAGGAGACGTTCATCAAATACATGAAAACTCAATAAGAAATTTGCCAAGGAACCTTGATTTTAAAACATTTAGCATTACACATGAATTTCTAGTACTGTACTGTTTTTTTTCTGCTTGTCTTCCTCTATAAAAATAAACAATGTTACGTACAATCAAACCAATCCATTGCATTGTACTATTCTTTAACACCCCTTTTGTATTTAAGCAACTTGAAATGGTGTAAAGAAAGAATTCAGCATTTAAAATCATTTCAAAATTACACTCAAGCCCGACATTTTTAGCTCACATCATACACAAACTCGATTAAACCAATATAGCAAAAGACCTGACAGTTTTTCCTGATCTTCAATTACTTTGCCAGAGAAATTTTGTAACAACCCATTTATAATTTTTGTAAAAGAGGTCTGTAAAATATAAACACATGGTCATATTTAGACATGTATCACACAATTTACAGAAGCTAGTTTATTTCCTACCAGGTGGATATTCCTGAGTAGGTAATTTGTAGAGTTCACTGGGATTTACCTGGAATAATTGTTCATAAGCTTGTTGAAAAATTGATGCCTAGTCCGATTTAAATGTGATGTTTGAATTCATAGTGTATAATATAGTGATAGAGTTATGTCTATCTTGCTGTACATACAAGCTTGTATTTTGAGTCTGCACGATTGTTACCTATTATTAAAAGTTACTTCTAGTGAATTTCGTAAAAGTAAAAGAAGCGTTCAACAACAAACCTAGACATATCGCTCATTCTCAAGTTTAACAGTATGATATCATCGAGGATATCATCCACCTCTATATGATTCATTTCAATATTGACTTATAAGAAGTTCATTAATATTCTGAGGAATTATCGAGTCTTGTGTATTTCATTTATCAGTGTCGATAATAAAGTTGAGACTAAATTGTATTTGACATTGCTTTTGTGTTTCAAGAAATTGTATGTTGTGAAAGGTTTTTACCAAATCTCTGTACTTCGATTAAGCAAATATTAACCTAGCGCTAAAAATCGCAATGTTATCATGAGTTTGCAGAAACTTACAACTTTTATTTTATCATCTTTCATGTAACTTGAAATATGGTGGCTGTTTTTCAACGTTTGATCAAATATCGGATCAAGTATTTTCATACCAACGCGACAGCTGCATTAATCTCTATGAAGATCATGGAAATCATCTGCTAGTGCACTCAACTTTGGAGGAAGGCTTTTGCTGCTAACGCATGCTTGTCTCATTCCTGCTGCGTGCCTTTAATTTTTTCTAGAATATGGGTCTATGTTGTCTTGCCCTTCTTCAGACGGCAGAAACAGGATGACCCCGAGGCAAAATATGGACACGCCAAATGAAGTAAGTCAGAGGATTGGAGTTGGTGCAATGGATAATGAAGGTTTGTCAGAAAATGCCACCTTAGCCAGATATACTGTGGGCTTGGATGCCGACATGCACTGGGAAATGAACTATCACGAAGCTGCTATATTTCTTGAGGTAAATTAAAACAAATATTAATTTTTCACTAAAACAAGATCAAATTCTCTACCCAGCAAAATTTTATTTTTTGGTAGGAAGGCAGAAACAATGAAAAGTTTGATTCACATCCAAGACATCCTGAGGATTTGCCGGCTTATCTTCTAGTGCATAACAGCTGGTATTACGGCCTTGACCTATTAACTTCCCTTGTTTTATTAGCCTTGGCCTTTGTAGAAGAACCAGCTGTGCCGCTTTTCCAGGTTGGTAGCTTATTGCGAGTAACGCAGATATTCGAGCTAGTTTTTTTATTTTTTTTTTTTCGTTCTTTTCTATTAAGGCAAATTTGACAATTGCCAAAGTTTGTCACATAGCCAATCTCATTTAAGTAGTATTTATATGGTGTCTTTCTAATCAGTATCATATTTTCTTTGCCGGCTGAGATTTGAAAGCTCTAAGTATTTTTCATTTAGCAAATGGAATTTGATAAGATATGGTAACTATCTACTGACGTCTCTAATATGTACACAGACTTGTTGTAACTAAATTTAAAATATATATATAAACCGTTATTTTAATACGCTTTACTTTGTTCTTTGACGTAATTGGAAATTACTTCATCAATTTGAATTCAAATTCAAAAAGGCATGTAGAAGATCTACAACTTTTTCTCACTAACTATTGATACATTTCATTAAATTCTTGTAATTCATGTACCTTCGTTAATCTAGCTTTGTAGTATCTGGAACTGGAGATTTACCTGCTATCTAATGCATACGCTTTGATTTTTTTTTCTACAGCTACCAGTATGGGCACATGGATCTATAGAGCTCATGGCTCTAATCATAATTGGGATAGAATTAGCTTTGAAACTAAGGTGGATTGGGTGGGGAACTATTCTGAAACATAAGCGGACGATGATCAAGGTGAGTTTGGATTTTTTTTTTACGTTCACTCTTTCTATATAAAAATTACTTATGATATTTTCACTTCAATAATCGCATTTCTGGAATTTATCATTTTGTAAGATATTAAACATTGAAACGAGTAAAGAATTGTTGTATCAAATAAGAATTAAGGATACAGGGATCGCCTGAGGCAAAGACAATATTCTTCAACTGTTATATTTAATAATGTTATACTTCAAAATCGATCGATTCGTATTTCGCCATGCATGCAGAGTATGTTAATCCTTATTATTCAACGTCCATATATCCGTCTCTCCGCATACTGAATGATTGCTTGTATACCATTACATAACAGTCGGTCCATACAAAGTAATACGCGATAATAAGCTTCATATTCATACCAGACTAATCCAGTCCAAAGCTGACTCATACAACACAGGAGCAGCACTTTTATACTCCTAGTAAGACAGAACGTATGGGGAAGACCAACCAGAAAACATTTTTCTCTCACTAAAGACATAGGCCCGTATTCAACAGTCCGCCTCTACCTAACAGAAGTTTTAACCATACGGAATAACACGGAGTTAAAAGTACCTCTAACCACCTTTAACTCTGTATTATTTCTGATGGCTAAAAGTAACATTGAGTTGGAGACGACTGCTGAAAATCTGCCCAAGTCTTTACATAGGACCATAGGTCACTCAGTTTTATCTAGATTTGTAGGCTGCCATATTTGATAACAGAGAGAAATACTTTCAATTTTACCAGGATGTGCTAATTCAGTCCTGTAGAATCGTTGCTCTTTTTAAGAGACAGCCATAACAAAGATTGCTGAAGGTAGTAAAAATTCTTAATATCGTATTTTTTCACGCCTGATTCTTTCAATATGAAGAAGACTTATAAAAGTAAGAGCAGTTCAAAATTAATCAACTATCGAAAATTGCTTAACGATAAAGGAAATAGAATGACTGTTGAAATTCCAGGACTACCTGACAGAAAAAAACCACAGTATGCTAGCTGAAAAGATACAATTCGGTACTTTTTTAATCACAATGTAATGTCATATCAGGCTTTCCATAGCCAAATTATTGATTACTATAAGCCTATCCTTAGCATGAACTAGTGCATTGTTGGTTTTTAAATGTCAAGCTGCTCATTATTCTGTCACCTTTCATGATCTGGTCCTGGTGGCATTATCTTAGCTCGTATAATGTTATTCAACTCAATAGTTGAGTAACCGCTTGTCTAGAGTTGTAGTACAACTATCGTTTAATCACACAATAAAAAAACAGAAACACCAACACATATTGTACAGAGAAACACTGAGTTGTAAATATGTTGTGTACTTGATAGTGTTCGGAATCATACTTGTTGAAATTGTGTGTATGTGTGCGGGTACGATATCACTATGTTCGTACTAGCTATATTCATTTAGCTTGTCTGGTGCAATACAGTCTCTGTGATATACGAGACGTGATTTCATTGATGAATGTGTTTAAGAAACCAATCTGAAAATCATTAATTTTGTACTCGTAGATCATTTTGGCATGCAGTTATGTTTTACCAATGACTAAACACGAACTTCTACATCGATTGGTGTTCTCAGAATTAGTATCATTGTAATGTTTCAATGATAAAAAGGTCAAAGCGATATGACATGCAGCTGTGAATAAAATCTCAATTATTTATGAATACCGCGCTACTTTATAAATGATTAATCGAGAATATCAACTGCCGCAAATTGGAAAAAAAAAGATGAAAAATTTCCTCCAATTATTAACTTTTATCTATAAATTATACTGTATATGTATAAAACATGTTGCATGTGGTTTGGAAATGAATTTGCATTATTCTTTACAGTGTATGACATTAGCCATAATGTTTGTCGAGGCAATGACTGTACTAGTGCGACAATCTTCCCACTTCAGGGTAACTCGTGCATTGCGGCCAATATTTTTAGTGGATACTAAATATTGTGGAGGAGTTCGGAGGTTCATCAGACAGATATTACAAACCCTACCACCAATTTTAGATATGTTGGGGCTACTCCTATTTTTCATCCTCACATATATGGTACTTGGTTACTACATGTTCTCTGAGATGAACAGAAATTTTGCAACATTACAGGATAGCTTTGTTAGCCTTTTTGTTCTACTCACCACTGCTAAGTAAGTAAAAAGTCTAAGTGTATCAGAAACTGTTGCTATGTGTTGCTAGTCAAATGATCAAAAGTTCACAATATACTGCACCGTGAGGAATTTGTAGAATCAATTACTCGGAAAAACTAATATTGATGACCTTCAATTTTCTTATTTAAGAGAAAAGTATTCTAGAGTTTATGTCGGCAATTAGTAATTTTTGTTTTCACACAGCCTAATAGACTAACTGATTTTTCAATATTTGTAGATAATAGTGTAATGCTGTGTATGAAATGCAACACTAACTGAGCTAATTATTCAGCTTTCCAGATGTCATGATGCCGTCTTATTCTAGAAGCAAATGGTATGCAATTTACTTTGTTTCCTACCTGTGTACAATGTTGTACGTCATGATGAACCTGATGTTGGCTGTAGTGAACGAAACTTTTACAACGGCGGAACGTGATAAATTCAAAAAGTTATTGCTACATAAAAGGAGAGCCTGTCAACATGCATTCAAGTTGCTGGTTTCAAAGCAAAATCCTGACAAGATGCAATTTAGACAGTTCAGGGGGTTGATGCGATACTACGCTCCACAAAAGTGTAATTGTTTACAGTATTCAGTTATAAATACCTAACACTTTATTTGCATCCTTCACCTTCATTAGTAAGTAGAAATTCATGATTGTTGATAGATTCACCTATCTGATTAGAAGTTAGTGAATCTCACTACTGCACATCTATGTGAAATAGTACATATCCTCGATTCAATTTCAGTTTCGTTATAAAATACAGATAACCATGGAAAATTCTGTCTCGTTTAATATTCATCAAGTCGAACACTCCATAGTTGGCAGTTGCTCTTGCAATATATACTTGTGAAAAATTTGTCCCAAAAAGAATGCTGTTGATAATGGTGAATCCATCTTGGTACATATGAAAATAATGCTACTAATATTTAGCCATCAGAGATGTCCTGTTGATGTTTCGTCACATGAACGTGGCTGGCAATGGTACCTTAAGTTCGGACGAGTTTATCGAAGTATATGATGCTACAACACTTCAATGGGATCCTCAGTATTCCAGTATACCATGGTATCATGCTGCTTGGCAACCGTTACAAATTCTCTGTAAAGGGGCGCATGCTGCAATAGTATGGCCATACTTTGAAACAGTTGTGTGTAAGTAGGTTTGAACCAACATTAATCGAAGCAAGGATGAGACACCCCTCCTTTCAGATGGTGTAATCATTGGAAATGGTGTAGCTATGGTGGCCAGGCTAATCGAACCAGCCACAAGCTTGCAAGAGTCTGCGCATGCATTTGCTGCAAGTTGGGATACATTCTTATTCGTATCATGTAAGTCTCTCATCTCGCTGGAATGCATAGCAAGAATGTATGATCATAAAAAAAAAAAAAAATAGATGCTCAGATGAGCTCTTCATTTCTATGTTTTAGTATTTCTTTTGGAAGCTTTCATAAAAGTATTGGGACTTGGTACACGACGATACCTGAGTTCTGGGTGGAATCTGTTCGATTTGGGTGCATCAGGCATGGCACTTGTGGCCGGATTTTGCCTGTTGTTATCCCCCGCAGCTACATTCCTCGTTGTAATCAGGCCACTGAGATTACTGACACTGTTCAAAATTAAGAAAAGATACAGAGATGTCTTTGGTACTTTGGTAATACTGTCGCCTTTAATGTGTTCAACCGCCATTGTCATGTTGGTACTTTATTACTTTTTTGCAATAATCGGAATGGAATTATTCGCTGGATATGATATGCGCAATTGTTGCATGTAAGTATATTTCCACAGCATATTATAATTATTGCACTTTTTTAATACTTCGTACAATCTCGTTGTTCGTCTACGGTTTATGAGAGTCGAGTTGACTTAACATTTAAATAAAAGGAACGGCTGTCCAATCCGAGTGTATTTTACACGTATGAATTGCCGTGCATTTTTTTCACAGTAATACAACAGTAGAAGATTTCTACAAATATTCGGCGAACGGAAGTACAGCATTGGGTTATTATTACCTGAATACATTTGACAACTTGATGGCAAGCTGCATGACTTTGTTCGAATTAACGGTCGTAAATAATTGGTTTATATTGATGAATGCTTATGCATTCACCGTTGGATTATACACGCGAGTGTACTTCATGGTCTTTTATCTTTTTACAATGATAGTGTTGACCATTGTAGTCTCCAGTTTCCTGGAAGCATTTAGATTCAGAATTCAGTACAAGAGGTCAACGTCCAAACGAGATGGTACGTCTAATCTGCCATTAATTTTATGCTATACCAGAATAAAAGATTGTGACTATGAATCATTTTGTTTTCAATTTATATTGGAACAATTTTTCTCTCTAGCCATCCTACAACTTTCCATCAGTTTGAAATTATTTTTGCCACGAGTGAAATGAGGTTTGATCATGAATGATCTCTAGGTTGTTCCAGTATTTATTGACAATAGAATACATTTCCTACTCTTTGTAAGCACTTAATCAGTAATTATACAATTAATTACTATTCCAATGTACTATTCTGTAACAAATAGAGGAAAAAATGCTGCACGAAGAAGTGGAGCTGAGGTGGGACGAGGTGCGGTCTGTTGTCCAGGATTTCTATTTATTGGAACAGCTCAGATCTGCCTTGGTTGTTGGCGTAAGTACACTTATTTTAACTACCGTTCACTTCTTGCGATGTAATTTAGAGTTTGGGATTTTTGTCAAGTTATAATGAGCATAACCACCAGAATACTAGGATTCGGTTGCTCAGTCAGACGAATCTAACCCCCCACTTTTTTACGAAGGGTATAACAACATTC
The DNA here is from genome assembly GCA_963978495.1 of Athalia circularis. Lineage (NCBI taxonomy): Eukaryota > Metazoa > Arthropoda > Insecta > Hymenoptera > Athaliidae > Athalia > Athalia circularis. The sequence continues at coordinate 20,089,822 of OZ021700.1, forward strand.
ATTGGATCTCGTCCTCGAACTCGGGAGGTTCTTCAGCATAGGATGTATACACACGAAATATACGAATGGTTAGCCGAAGCGGAAATGGAGGAAAAGAGAACTGGTTCGGGTCCAATTGGTAATTTTGACGAGCTTGAATCAGGAGATGTTATTCTACGTGGTGATCACGTAATATTAAATGGGGAGAGTCTATCACCTCTACGTCAAAATGGTGCTGCAAGTCCGACGTAACCAACTAATCAGAGATAGTTCGTTTCTTTACCATTGTGAAGAGACAGTTTCTCTACTGTTTGACAGTAGCGGGATGTTGTATCGGATACCAATCCGAATATTAAATACTGACGAGCCACATTGACACACGTACTACACTAGGCAATTTTTTTTTTCATGTAGAGAAACCACAGGCGGGGTCTGCATGTCAATGGATGAGGGTGGCTAATGGATTAGCAAATACCTTCGGCGGATACATTTTATTTATTCCATGATTTTATTTATCACTATCATGATCCATATGACAAGCAAACAACACTAAACTCTCGTGTGCTACGCAGTTTAACTTTATTTTGTAGAACAACGATGAGGTATCTTCTAATCCAAGAGTGCAATACCTTCACAATTCAAGTGTGCATGAGTATATCACTTAGGTTCAGGTACGTAGATTTATTTCATACCAGTTTTCTATCTATAAATTTCACTTTTTTGCGCGTTACTCAGGCTCCAAACAATGAAATGATCGATTGAAATTGCTAGGCTTCTGACAACTAATCTAAGAGTTATCGCATATCATATTATGCAGTCTTGTAAATCCAAAATTTTCAAAAAAGAGCTATGAACAAAAGGTTTGAAACCAAAACGTCAACTATTCATAAGAATAGAATTGATGGTTGTATTTACAGGGAGAGTTACATACAGCTGCTTGATTAGATTACATTCATTTCATTATTGACTTCAACTTTCACTAAAACTTCTGTGAAAAGTCGACAGACAATTTTCTTACTTAATATCATGCATCGTATCCATTTATTATCGCATGCAAACATATTTATTATGTAATCGATTCCCGGTTATGTATGGACCCAATAATGTACATAAATATCCAAATAGCGCATTATAATTTAGTTGAACTAAATTTTAATTTATATAAAAGCATTGACGATACTGTATTCTCCGGCATCTATATTATACACGTGTATGTATTATGTAAACAAATCTATATCTAAATTACACCGTGATATAAGTGTCATGTACAAGAATACTATAATATAATCATGTCATCACTCGACCTTTTAGAAACAGTATTTTAATTATTTTCTAGGCTAGATCGTTATTGTGATATAAAGTTTTGCAAATGAAAATAATATTTTCATAAATCTTTGAAAAAATTTTATCCCCCACTTTCATTTAGGATTGTGAATTAATTCAAATATTAATTTTCATAAATCTTTGAAAAGATGTTATCCCCCACTTTCATTTAGAATGGTAAATTAATTCAAATAGATCTGCTGGCCGTGTTCGATCTATTTCTCGTTTCAACTCCCACCTAATTGGCAACTTCTATCTGTATGAAAAATCATAACTAAAGAACTTTATTATTGTGACAGAAAGTAATTGTTGCGCAAGGTGCACAACTTCCACAATATATCAAAATTCCATGAATGAAACAACTACCACTACCTATAGACAATGATTATGCTTAAAATACATTGAGTCAGATCTTCTGACAATAATCCAGAAGAGACCAAATGAATTCCATTCTAATAGGTATTCAACTTTGAACTGCAAGAGATTATTTCCATAACTTGATAGCTAGTAAACACCGTACTTTAATTTTCGTTGGTCTAATACTGAAGGTGAAAAATTGTATCAAAAAATGATGTTCAATAACGGCATAACCATATGTACTCAATGTTGTGATTAACTGAAATTAACTGATAAGGTATTTATTTATTATTCCATCATCGATTTTAGTGACTCGATACTCCAAAGTTTTTGCTGTTACGAACCGTTGAAATGTTTGTCAACTGTAATAATCTTATTTATATCGCTATTGTCTGATTTACAATAAAACATAGTAGTCAAAATGTTTGGTTGTCTACATATTTTCCACCGGCCCATCACCGCATTGTATAAATTTTATTTTCATGACCTATAAAGGAACACCAAAGGTCACTCTGCTTCATGTGTTACAACTGTATTTGAACTTTCAATTTTAACTCCAGGTCCTCCTAAGTTTGTCAGTGTAACACCATACCCTTGATTTACAAAAGTATTCGTGATTTCTTGGATAGTTTCATCACTGGTGTCAGGCAGTAGTAATACATAAGCGAATCCACCACCCCCAGCTCCTGTCAGCTTCGCTCGAAGAGAATGTTTACGGACTTCGGCACAGATTCCATCTAAGGTTGAATGTGAAACTTGACAAGATGATAGTAGATGTTGATTTACATCAATCAGAATCTGCAATATCATTTTGAAACATATATTTATTGTTCAAACACATCACTAGGGTTGAAGCTGCCTATCTTCCTAAGCACTCCGAGCTCTTATACCTTTTTTCGCCCAATAAATATCAGAAGGAGGGTTTGGAGCTCCGAATGCTCGAAATCATAATACCAGATTCACTTTCAATGTCATTTGCATGTATAAAGCTAATGAACTCACCAATAACTTTTGATAAAACTCATTCAGTCTTTCAGTGTCCATGTGAAATAGATCTTTCATTTTCTTGATGATATTCAGAGCCTCCAGTGATACGTTGTCAATCGATTCCAAAATAGGGTCAAAGACTTTTGGATAGGTTTCCTTCAGCATAGCCAATTTTTCTACCAAGCATTTAGTGCTTCTGGGAACTTTCGTATCTACTAGTAGAACCCTCATACTCTTTGCGTCAGTGATTGGCCGTAGACATTCATTCTTTCGAAACTCGACTATCGACCCGTAAGTACAAATAGCGTTATCTATGCCAGATGGATTACCATGCATAATTTTTTCACAGTTCAAAGCGTGCTTAGATATTATATCCAGCTGCTCTTTATCTAATTCAGAAGCTATATTTTTTCGTTGATTAACGTAATGCAAGAAACAAGTAGTTAAACATACAGCAAAAGATGCAGAACTTCCAAGACCAGAACTAACAGACAATTCGGTGTCTATGTGTATATGGAAAGGTTTGATTCGGATTTCTGCGGTTTTCAGAATAGTGATGAATAGATAAAAGAATGCTTCCATAGCTAACTTTTGTGATGAATTCTTGTAACCAAGTTGATCAACAAAGTTTCGGACATGTTGATAAAAATCATCAGAATTTCCCACAACTTTCGACGTGAAGTCTTGAAAAAAATTGTCTTCTATTTTCTTAATGGACACTGTTTCCGATAGATTAATTTTTGGTAATGATAAATAGATATTCAATTGCTCAGCACCTAACTCTTCAAACACTAAAGTTGTGCGTAAATCTAAACTAGCAGCTATAGCAGTTTTTCCATAAACGACTGCATGTTCACCATAAAGAATCAGTTTTCCTGGAGCGGAGACTTTAAAGATGATCATTGTGTATGAAACTTTGGTAATTACTTTATAGAATAACAAAATATAACTATATCAACTTTGATGTATGAACGAGTTGTGATTGTTTGAAACTCTGATATTAATATTTATTCATTGTGGTGAAGATATCAATAAAGACATGCACAGTTAAACTTTCAGTTTTTCCCACTCCTCTGGCGTAAGGGTCTTCTGAGAAAAAGCATGTATACTTTTCAATTCTTCTTCCAACGCGGAATTGACTAGTCTGTAATAAAATGGACTAGTGTTACATAATGATTTTAGATACATCACGTAATTACAAGTTTTTGGGTTGCAAAATGAGATAAAACGTTGAAGTATGAAAGAAAAATCTGCATTCTGAGACTTCTAGCAGAGAATCAACAAAACAATGATTGATTAATAGTTGAAAAGTAACTATACCTGTGTCTTTGTAACATAGGCTTCCCTGCAAACGAGTTTGAGACGACCAACACAACCAGCTTAGCCCCGCAACCATCTGAGTCATCTACAACCTCCTGCAAAACATACAACAGTTTATTTATTCACAAATGGTTTCGTCAGAGTTTTATGAAAGAAGCATAAAATTTCGTTGAGAGCAGGCTGAACATTGGATGTGGAAGAATCTGGATAAGATGTTAAACTTTGATAAGTGCTACAAAAACATACAGTAGGACGTACCCCTATGAGTAAATGCAGGCTATACTACAAGGCTTAGTGAATTCATTACAACTCACAACAGAGTCTATTTATTCTGAATGAAATAGTAAACTGAATCCACTATTCTTTTTGTACAAGGTACTATCATACACAGTCGATCCAGAATTAGAAAGATCAGAGTTCAAATGAACTTACTTTGAAAATAATTTTTAAATGAAAGTCAAGAATTCTTATGACTAGAACTCCCATTCCAGATTCTGTAATTCGCTAATTGACTGATGGGTCATGGCATATTATTGACTGCAATTTCACTAGTAAGAAACTAGTATCCCAATTAAAAACAATGCAAGAAAAATTGATGTTCCACTCTGACCCTAATAGTTTGTATTCTTATTATAAATATGAAATTGAGGTTTAATTCATACGAAGCAAGCAATCAGTTATCACAGTTTATTATAAAAATTTGTAATAAAAATTCATCAATCTTTACATGCTGCAGAGATACTGCAGATTTACAGAAAAAAAAAGTTGGCAATGAGCAAGGGAGGCATAGTTCTGATTTTTTCTAGAATACCGTTGTATTTTAAATATACTTTCAAAGGCTCTGTACAGATTCCAATAGACGTTGTGTTTTAAATATACTTTCAAAGGCTCTGTACAGATTCCAATAGACGTCAAAATATATAATAACCAGAGCACAGCCTCCCTTCATGTATAGATTCATTGTTTTATTACTTCTAAGATTTTATAAACTTTGCGCGGAATATGTATCAAAATAACACTAACATCATAATTCTGGTTTTCTGATTAAAGTTCACAAATGATTACTTAGATTTGAGTTTCTTATGAGCATGATCTGTTGTGTACTGTTCGTAGTTGAAATATACAAAAAATAGTACAAAATGTCCACAGGAATAAACAGATATCAAAAGTGGAAAAAGATCAGGGTATTTCTCAGGTGGATCGAGAAAAAATGTTCCCATAGATAAGAATAACGTTCCTAGCATAGAAACGTAGAATAAACTGATCAAAAGGTCATGATAACGATCAGTCTTTGAAAAGACTTCAGGTCTAGCTTTTGGACTTCTGACTTTATGATGAGATTTTCTATGTTTCGAACTAATGTGAGTACCTCCTTGCTCAACATAGGGATATAAGATTTCGGAGAACATCCAGTAAATAGAAATTAAATAGAACGTAGTGAGTGCAAGGTATGCAATCAATAGATTGTCCTTCATGTAAAGAGGTAGCATACTGAAATTTGAAATGATCAAAAACCAGAAGCACGCAAAGGGGTCTCCATGGGTGTAAAGTAAGACCGGACTGGCTACCAGAAGAATACTTTTCTCATGTACGTGGAAAGAAAATAGAAAAAATGCCAGAGAAGTGTTTATCAATGAGAGAATGAATTTTTTATTGGTCGGCCTGAAGAATAAATGCACGTTAGATGGTATTAGTGCTACCAGGGTTGTCATGAGGCAAATCTTAGCCAATGCAAGGTTGGAAAATGTATCACGTAATTTGTACACCACGTTTATTGCACACCAGACATTTGCTACTTTGTCTTCAAATATACCTCTATCTAGAGGAAATAACCTGATAATTACATTGCTTAATACATTGATATCCACAAAAAATGGACTCCAAATTATAGCAAAAGTTAAGAGGACGACTAAAGCAACATAAATCAATTTCAGAAATTTTGTAGTCACAGATTCATTTTTATGATTCATAATGCCGCCGAGTATGTAGAAAAAGAAGGGCAAAGAATGGTACAATTCCATCTGCTTGTAGTTCAGTGCCAAGGTGAACAGGAATGAGGCAATCAATGTTCTGTTTTGAAGAATCGCTGTTACAGCAGCGATAAATAAACCTAGAGACAAGCAGTTGTACTGGAAGTGTCCATGATCAATTAATATCAAGCCAGGATAAATCAGGATCGATATAAGTACAAAATCTTGTGTTTCCAGTCCGAGAACTCTTTGATAATTGTTATGTATATCGTTCATGTTCTGGATCTTCAACTTATAGACAAAATAGAACACTGCTGGAATATAGACAATTATATCAACGAAGATGACTGACAGTCTCATGAAAAATTTATGTTCATCAGATTCGTAGCCTTTCGAATAGCCTAGCCGTATGAACTCCGGATTTATTCTGCTAGCAGCTAGACCGATCATCATACTGTGGTATGCACTTAGTGGGGGATAATCCAAGCCCCAATATTGCAGATCATTGTTTGTAGAGTTTGTGTACCACTCCTCGAGTGGCAGGTTGAATGTTATTTCTTGCCAATGTCTCTGCGCCTCGTAGTCCCCATACATGGGGGGTTTTCCTTCGCCGCTGTAGGGATGGTACGTTACGCACCATCTCAGCAATGTAGTGGCAAGAAAGATAAGCACAGCTCGAAATATTAGCAACATGATGATCGCACGTTTTTGGAGCACTGAAGCGAGAAAGTTTTTAAAATTGTGACCCACGTTGACCGTCCTCAAACTGTCAATGAAACCCAGTGGTAACCACTGAACTAGTAGAGTTCAGTGGTGGTAACGGCAGTTTAGGAAACGTTTATATAGGTTACCCGCAAACTTTAATGATGTGGCACACGTGGAAAAGAGGATTCACTTACCACGTGAGAAGCATTCAGCTTTTCAGACAGCTTATTTTTTATGTGCTCTACGGTGTATGACATATTGAAAAAAAAAAAATGTAAAAGACGATTTTTCGTCGATGGGTGTTTGGTTTTCGCTGTTGGTATTTAATCGCGATTGTTGAATGAATGGAGTCAACGATGTGGCTAAACACTCGCAGACACTTGTTAACTATTACGACCGTAACTATTCTCGCCGAATAAATCAAGTTGAGTTGCAGGATGAGAGGCGTGCCAGGTGTTCAATTGTTGATGATATGCATGACAGAAATTGTGATAATAAAATGCATTTACAATTGGTGGTACCTCCAACGAATTCAGTATACGGTTTCACGAGGCTCGACCCGGTCTGGACCGTTGTTTGACTGGTCGTCAGTCGCACCTAGAGGGGCTCTAGTGAACTCATCGGCAGGTGCTACGTCGTCGATCGGCGAGATTTATCAAGGAATTTTCACGATCAGATTCGAAGGATGCGAAGCTTTTCTCACTTTGATTATTTCGTTAAAATATAATCACGCGATTCACTCGGTATTAAATAAGGAAAGGGTTGGTGGCAAATTAACTCCAAACACGTATTCTGATGAGAGATTATTCACAACTGCCATGTATTCTCTGATCCAAAATAATTTTGAGGCATCAGGATTTTCTCTGCTCTTCGTTCATCACGAGGCATAACGGCACATTGCCCGTATGCATTGCGGCATATGTGTATGACTCCCCACTTAGGTCATGCATTTATTATTCAAAGAAGGCATGCTCAGAGTGCGATTGACAAATAATAAATGAACAAGCAACAATAGTGCGACAATGGTTAATTATAGGCGGCGTAAGTTTTCCGAATCTTATGAAGAATTTGGAGATCTTCAAGGCTCGCGGCTGAATGCAGTAGAACAGAGATCCCCAAGATTGACCGCTGAGACCAGCACCAATAACACTGCAAATGGCAATAACAACATTGAAGCACCCATGGAGCTCACTTCTGTTGCGGTTATTCCAGATGGTTAATCATTTTAGCATTAAAAATTGGCATGTATTTTACAAGATTCCATACACTGATTTTCATTATTCATTCTGCTTTAATTTTTTTTGACAGATACATTTACGGTTAGCCAGGCAGTCAACATGCTGGGTTTTGGCAAATTCCAAGTCAAGTTATCCTTATTCACTGGCCTCTGCTGGATGGCGGATAGTATGGAAATGACTATTCTAAGTATTCTCAGCCCTACGCTGCACTGTGAATGGGATATCACCAGGTACCAGCAGGCCTTGACTACTACGGTGCGTAATTTACACGTAGTACGCAGTAACAACAATCACTCAAATTTACTGCTCATTGAGATAAAATCCTAATAAAGCCCTTGGTGAATATCACAAAATGTTTGTCCAGGTGGTTTTCTTAGGTATGATGCTGAGCTCAACATTTTGGGGAAATTTGAGTGATCGATATGGCAGAAAACAGGCATTGACAATCTGTGCTGTATTGTTGTTCTACTATGGATTCCTCAGCGCATTTGCTCCAAATTTCCTTTGGATTCTTTTGCTCCGGGGGCTCGTTGGTTTTGCCATTGGCTGTGTTCCACAGTCGTGAGTTAGAATGTTTAAAAATTTATTTTGCACGTATCACAGCTTTTTTTTGTTGATTCTATTTTTCGACCTTATCATCCATTTGCTTCCTATTTGGCTTACAGCGTCACCTTGTATGCCGAGTTTCTTCCTACAAAGCAAAGAGCCAAATGTGTCGTCCTATTGGATGTGAGTTGAAAATTGTCATTCACTAATAGAATATCACTTGAATTATATTAAATGTGGAATCACTCAACTGAATGTTAGTGGTAGCCTTCAATATAGCTGGAGCTGGAAAAGACCAATCACGTTCAACTGTAATTTCATTGCATTGAGATTCAGTTAGCTTTCACAAGACAAATGCTAACCAACTTGTGCCAGCTCAGATTTTAGTAGGCGCATGAAGACAATCGACCACATTATGCGAAGCTGTAATTTTCCGTCATAAAAAAGTCTCTGAATAACTATCGCGCTATCAGAATATACTATGATATGAAGAAAGCAACACAACAGAACAGGACTTTAGTCAGGACTCAATTCTAATCACCCCTACTGTGTATTCATGCTTATTGCAGTCCAATGAATGTTGAGTGAAGTCCTAGATAGTTCAAGCACGATGTCGAGTAAAATTAGTCCCATAATCCATTATAGTTTGCGCAAACCTATCCTTAATTTGACTAGCTTTTTCTAATCGTAAATTAAGTTTTTTATGAGGAAGATGAGAACCTTTTACTTAAAGTATAATCTCATACTGTAGCTTATGTTTTGTAGATCTAGTTTTTCAAGGCAGAACTGATAACGTTATTATAAGAATTCCATTCAATTTATGAGCAGTATAATTAGAACGTATGAAGCATTACTTTAAATTAATCATTGTACTTATTTAGTGTTTTTGGGCACTTGGAGCATGTTTTGAAGTGGTGCTAGCTTTAGCTGTGATGCCGATCCTTGGCTGGAGATGGCTTCTTGTATTATCCACCCTGCCTTTATTTGTCTTTACTCTCATTACGCCGGTAAGTCAGGTTTTACTGCAATGCATTTTCCTTTGCTAATTCTCGGAAAACTAGTATTTTTTTCACCGAAATAACAATTGATCGTAAACATCAAACATTCTGCCACAGTTTCACTTCTTTGTCCAAATATCTTATGAATGCATCCTCTTTTCAAATCATTGCAACTCTAGTATGTTGGCTTGCAATTAGTGGCTTCCGGAGTCAGCGATGTTTGACGCAGCGTCGGGTCGAATGGACAAAGCTCTTTCAACTCTAGAGCGAGTGGCACGAGAAAACGGCAAGCCCATGCCACTAGGCAGATTAGTCATTGACAGGTGTTACCGAAGTGGTAGAGGCAGGCTTCTTGATTTACTATCTCCAGAAATGCGTCGTACTTCCATTCTGCTCTGGCTAGTGTGGTAAGGTTTACGAATGATAACCAAAATTACTCTTTTATAAAATTATTTAACATTTCAGGACGCTGATTGAAATTTATATTCTAATATTTCAGGATGACAAGCGCGTTTTGTTATTATGGATTAGTACTGATGACAACAGAGTTGTTTGGAAGCTTACCAGGTGAGTGTAGTACGTGGGCAACCAAAGAAGTAAGAGAGAAGGATTGTCGGTTGCAATGCCAACTAGAGAGTAGTGATTATATGGACCTTCTCTGGACAACGTTGGCCGAATTTCCTGGTATTTTTTGCACGATATTTGCCATTGAAAAGATCGGTCGAAAAGGAACGATGGCTGGCCAGTTAGCCGTATTTGCGATGTGCGTCTGTCTCTTGAGCAAGGCATGTATTCTAAGTCGAACTTTTCTGACAATTGTAATATTCTTGGCTAGAGGATTGATTGCCGGAGTATTTCAAGCCGCTTATGTATATACCCCAGAAGTTTATCCTACCCATTTAAGAAGCGTAGGAGTCGGTGCTTGCAGCGCTATGGCACGATTAGGAGCTATGTCCACCCCTTATGTGGCGCAAGTATTACTTCAAAAATCTCTACCCATTGCAATGGGTGTGTACGCTTTTGCTGCGTTACTAGCAGCTGCCGCTACTCTCGCCTTGCCTATCGAAACCAAAGGCCGAGGGATGAATGAAGGTCCTCCTTCTACGAGCCAGCATTGAGTCAGATTATTCAAAACTCTTTGACAATATGAGGACTAGAAAATATGATATTTACTCGTTCCTAGAGTAAGAATTCCAAGAGTTTACTCATGGTCCAAGGTTTGCAGCATTGCCTTATGGCTACTTCTTACAATCAACTTTCAATTTGTATTACTGACTGATCAACTACCAGTAGCTTCTATTAACTATGTAAATTCGACACTAACAACAGAGTATTAATCAGTGAAATAGGATTAAAATTATCAGAGATTAACGTTAGTAAATACAAGTAATTTATTCGTGTTAATTTGGAAATTAAATTATGTATTTCTACGTATGTCAGAAGGGGGATTCAGCCTCCAGGTCTGTGTACTAAATTTATATACCACTTTCACAAAAGCATATGTCACGTTTTCGAATTTATGTAGCCTCTTCCTACACTTATGCCTATTTCTTTATTCATTTATTTATTTATTTATTTATTCAGGCAATACACATAGTGAGCTATAAGAGTCTTCCCATGATTTTATCTGCGTGAATATCAAAATACAAATATAGGATCATCTGTTCGTGTACTCGCAGTATCTCGCAGACAAATAAGCAAAACGTCAAAGCTTTTGTAAAATAACAAGTACGACATATTCATAAATATTCCAAATATATAGATTTTTCTTTTGGTTTATTCATATTTTTTTCACCAAAAAAAATGACATAACTGCTTTTGCTAAGACTTATAAACTGGATGAAAGTTCTGCAGTCACCTGATGTCTGGCTATGATGACGAAAACTCCGGGTATCGTGTAACAGTTATGAGACGCGAAAATAAATCCTTTGGAATAAAAATGGGAATAAATGTGATATTTTAAGATGCATAAGAGCGATAGTAATATCTGAACTTTCTTTGTGAAGTGCATCAGAATGCTAAATCTAATTTTATCGCTCTTCATCTAGGTTTTCAAACGCTCTTTTATACGTAAATAAGTACTCATATAACATACAGATCTATAATATATATTATTATATATTTCTTTATAGTAGAATTTATCATTCAGCATATAATGATAACTTTGAAGGGATATGCGATCCACGCATCCCATATTATGTAGTAAATAACTAAATAAATATGCTTTTCTAATATGAGATTCTAATGACATTAATTTACTTATTCTCAATTAGAGTTTGTAGTTGGAGAACTAGTTCTCGACTCAGCGCCAGCACTGCTCGAGCATCATGCCGTTCTGCCATTTCTGTTCGAATAAGAATCATTAGAGCTTTATAAAAAAAAAAAAAGCAGTATTAAAAAACTAAAGTCTAGAACTACCCTGCTTATACGATAGGTTTTATTTTATAATTACTAAACCATCACACAATTTATGCAGAGGAGTAGAATCAATGAACCTGAAGTACAAATTATTCATTAATTCAATGAATTTTGGGAACGACTTAGTCGACTTCTTGCTACTTGAAAATATAAAAAGTTGTTATACTCACCATTGAAGAATTTTATAATATCCGTGAAGTCCATGGAATTTGTGAGGATAATATCACGATAGGTTTGCACAAGAGCCAATGCCAAAAATAGGACAAAGTGATTCGATGCAACATATCTTGCTGCCCAGATTACCTCCCATACCATGAATACGTCTTCATATATAAGCTCTCTCTTAAAATCCAAAAGGAACCTGAAACAGTGAAATAAAAGATTAGTTTTCGCAATTGAATCTCATAAAAAAAAACACCAAGTAGAATTTCACAAACCATCGGTAACAAAAGTAAAAGTGAGTATAATCTCCATGTTGATGCATCAGCTCAAACAGTTCGGCGTCTAGAATTTGTATAAGACTTCGCATATTTGCAAAGTGAGCATCCATCGCACCACCATGTGGGAAGTTTGCAGACATTCGTTCCATTAGGTTGCAAAAGCATGCGTACGTCTTTGCCTCATCGTCAAATACTACCAAGAGAGGAGCAACAAGGTCACACATACCTTGCATATAACCTGCATCCAGCCTATCCCACACATACCTAAGCATACGATTTTATTACCAACTAACATTTTCAGAAATCTTTGTATGCTGTAACGTAATTCATAAGCATTTTGGTCGAAGCTTATTGAATGTATAGAAAAGAAAACTCACGTGCACATGATGTTGCGCAATTTTTCTAAATTATCTGGTGGAGCAAAATACCAGTAATTCCGATCGCAACGCTGCACATCTTTATCTATCCTGTGCAAGTTCAAAGCAAACAAGTCCAGAAGTTCTTTCGTATAAATGCCACCTTGAGAAGATACGGGAGAGGTGGGCTCTGTGCTGTCTTCAATAGAATCACCCAAATCACTTTCTGTTTCCTGGTCTGCCTCACTAGAATGCCTGCAAATAATATTTATTGAAAGAATTATATTTTGTCTGTAGGAAAAAAACTGATTTCGTTTATATAAAAAAAACTTGGCTTGGTTTCAAAATCCCTGTGAAATGGGATCTTATTTAATTGTGGCAACAATAAATTTTCGAACTTGCTTTGGGTATGAAGAGCTACATGGCACTTGAATAAAACATCATTGTCATACCCTTCGCTAGATTCACTGCCCGGTCTATCTCGCTGTCTGGCAACAGCTTCTGCTGCGAGCCACTCAGACATCGTGGTTTCGTAACTTTGTCTTGTTCCTTCATCTAAATCCTGCCTTTCATTGGAAGAACTACCCCAAAGATAATGACCCAACAGATAGGGCCATACCTCTCCTCTCAATTCAGCAGCTACACCTCCGTAATAGGCAAGCCTCAACACTTGTTGATTGTCACTCACACACCCGTTCTGAGAGAGAACACGCCACCTTTCTATGGTGAGACCTTCTCGATCTTCTGTACTGCCTTCCACGATTTTTCCATTTACAAGTCCGGAAAGATGTGTTCGTACCTATTTTTGATGCAAGCTCTGCTCAAATATATTTTAGCAATGGCAATTTCAAGCAATGTGGCTATACAAATTATAGAAAATGATCAACTTGAATATGGAGCAATAATCGTAATTAGAATATGTTGTCTAAAATACACATTTGTCAAATTTTATCGAAAACAAGAAATTTGAAGTACCGTTGATAAGTGTCGACAATAGGCAAGCCAGCCATAAAATGCTCTAGAGATGATTTGACGTTTCATTGTCTGGCAAACCAGACGAATCGGATGACCATTGCTATTTAGCTCTGGTATTGGAACAGCGGGGCTGTCAGGAGGATTAAGCGATTCTGAGGTATGTGGTGAGTCACTACTAGAAGCTGATGCAGATGTCGAGGATAGAATTCTCCAATTTTGTGCTATACCTCGCCTGTACCCTGGGTCCATCAGTTCTTGGGTCAATACTACACAATTCATCAAGGATATTGAAAATACATTGACAGTCATGAGTGAGTCTTGTGAAAGACACATTGCGAAATACAAATGATTGAATAAACACAAATTGAATGATATTGACATACGCAAGTCTTCCTGTCTAGCTTTGCTAATGATCCTGAATACATAATCAATGGCTTCCTGGTTTTGATCAGGCAATGGTACTGGTCTCCTACGACCACGTGGAAAAGCCTTGCCTTTGCCACGCTGAGACCAGAGAGGTGGATCGAGTTGGCCCATTGGTAGCAGACCATTCTCCAAGCAAGACAAAAATGATAGCATATGCCCTTGACCTGTAATGTACGTGGAATTGTCAACTTCAGTCAAAATTGCACAAAACTATTCATATTTATAATGTTATCAATCGCAGATAGGTGACTCGAATCTAATGTAAATGGATTAGTGTTATTTTCTTCAATACGCTTTTGCTACAGTAACTCTACTTGAAGTTCTTAGTGATTCTACAAGATTGTTAATTTCACCTGTTGGGAAACAAATCGGAGGTCTCTGCACTCCATCCTGTCCAACCAATACTACAGTACCACCGCCTTCACCACCTCCTTGTTGATGACAGTGAACATAAACTATGTCTTCTACCCTCAGATTAAGCGCGTACTGCCAGTACTGAGACTTGTCTTCTTTTCCTTCTTTTCCCTCTTTGCCATCACTCCCAACCCCAACGCCACCAGTTTCTGAAGAACAGTTACTAGCGAATCCGTTCATTAGTTGATTCGGTGTCCACTTGATGACTAGACCCTGAGCACTTTGGTGTAGGGAGAGATATCCTGGCATCGGATCCGATTGAGGCTGCAGTTTGAATTATACCAATCAAGATTATTGTAGTAGGTTATCAGATGTGAAGAGAAGAATTAGAATATTGTAGATGCTGAACAATATTAGTATGTACCGGATGTACGTTGACGTTGTTTTTGCCATAGAGTAAAGTTGCCTTGCTATTTTGGTGTAGAGATTCAACATAATCCTTAGCAGATCTAGGCATCTGGCCAAGGCTATCCTCCGAGCTTCCCCCAGTGTGTAAGCTTCTTCCAAACTTAGAACAGGAAAGAGACAAGGTCAAATAGGAAAAGCATAATTTACATAATGGAGTAATTAAAATATTTGTACCACTCTTCACGAAGCAATATCTGTGAAAATACTATGCGAAAAATTTATGAAAAATGAATTCTCAAGTGACACACACACCTAGGTGTGTTATAATCTGAACAAAGCATGCATTTTTGGAGTAATGAAAATATGATGTGACATTCCATTGATATTACCTGTTATGCAATATCAAATGAAAACTGTGACAAACACTGTAGTGATACCCACATTGAGAGGAGGAGTTGGTTGACTGCTGGTAGCTCCAGATGAGATTCGATGTCTTTGAACAAGTTCATCAGCTGGTGGATCCGTCCAAAAATGGTCCTGAGTTTTCGTTTTGGAATAATCCAGAGCACATGGTCCAACCAGTAAAGAGCTAAGGATAGATCCACAATCTGGATCGGCAACTAGCGAATCCTTCTCGTAGTATCTGCTACTATTTTCTACCAAATATGCAATAATTCCTGCTAGCTGTTTTTCTAAAAGTGCCAGTCGTATCCATAAATATTTTGGAGGGTGATGATGTGACTGAGAAAGAACTCCAGCGGAATTTTTTTTCAGCAAAGGAGGTGGTAGTGGTTTACTGGTGCTGTCTCCACTGCTGGAAGATTTTCTGTTAGATGGTTCAACATTTTCCAATTCCTGCACCATTCTTGAAATTTGATGGGCAGGTGGAAAGCTTTTGGCCACTTTGTGCAGCAGCGCAGTTGTAGAACTAGTTTTAAACAATCCTAGCGCTCGCCTTCGAAGCCCCTGGGATAAGCATGCCTCCACTGCGGCTAAAATCATTGGGTGGATGTGCATTAATGGCATTAAAGAAAAAAAGGTCACAATGTTTTAATATTACGATAAATGAATCCATATTTTTCGAGTTGTGCAATGAAAATAAATGGTTTGTAGAGAAAGTATTGTATTTAAAACAGAAATCATTGGAAGAAGTATAAGCAATGAAATATAAGCATACAAATTTTGAAGGTTTTTGTTTCACCAGAAATGCGCCTTGCTATTAGAAAAACGAATGGATATGTGGTTATCGTGTGATAAGGGCTTGATTGCAGGGGCCAGGGGGGGGGGGCTTAACTGCCACAAAACATAACATGCGCACCTTTCAATTTTTGCATAACGAGTTACATTTATACGTGTAAAGATTATTAGATTCTGGCTGTAGGGTACGGGTATGAAAATAAATATACAAAGCATAGATAGGTGTGTAATTATACACATATGCACGTATGTATTTACCACAGAGAGAGGTGATGCTGCTGCTTTCTTCGTGTACGAATTTACGTGTTACTGCTTCCTCCATAATCTGTTTCACTTCCTTCTTGACATTCCTTATCAATTTTTCCTTGAAATTTTCGTCTGAAATAATGTTGGGTATGCAAATATATTACCGAATAATCGATATGCTAGAAAGTGAAAGGATCTGAAATAATGTTTAATTTACCCATTTCGAAACTGGGGGTGGCGTCAAGGCCCGGCATCAGCTGTAGTTCTATCGCAAATTCAAGGTGGAGTTGCAAGGGTGGGGCGACTAATCAATAACCAGGCTTCGCGTTATCACCTGTTACACGTTACCAATTAGAAACACTATATTTATTATTGTAATCGTACCATTCATATACGAACACTTTGTCTTTCATGATTTGATGTAACTTCAAATGAAAGTATCAATTTCGAATAAAGATTTACCTTATTTTTGAAACACAAACTCCTCTCCTGCAACTGCGATAGCAGACGTTTAATGATTCGCGCGCGCGCTCTTCACACCGCGACAGTCCCGCCATCAGGGGTGAATAAAGGAGCGAGATCCACGGGGGAACCTATTTTGTCACCCTACTCAGAGATTGAAAAATGTGATAGATATTGAAGAGTTGGATAATTTTTTCAAATGTTCTTAATATCTGAAGGCTCTGTAATATGACAGGGATTATGGGATAATCTAACTTGAACGATTCGGCAACGATTTCGGGGATCCCCCATCAAATTAAAATGCGCAGAAATTCATCACGTGATGTCACGATACAGATTGCAGCGGTGCTTATGGCTGGCACAGAGAACTGAAAGCATGAAAGGACTGAATGAACCTCTACAGCTGTATCCAGATTTCACCACGTTCGAAACAGCAGAGGAAATAGGGTCTGTGGCACGTTCGTGGTTTGAAATAACAACAAAAAAGTGTCATGGCGTCCAAAGCCCATGTGGACAGCACGGTGAACGAACGCCGACTGAGGCCGATTTACGGTAAGTAATTGACCAATTCCAGTGAATTTACATTGATCTAACATGCCTTGTTTAAGACAAGAGAATTTGTGAATTGTATAGCCAAATTGCTCAAAAGGTTATGTAATTCTACCCAACCATTAATTTCTCATAGATTGGCTAGATAATGGAAATAATAAAAAGGCTCTTCAAGAGGCTGAGAAAGTCCTCAGAAAACAACCGAGCAATCAATGTGCTAGAGTGCTCAAAGCACTGGCTCTCCTTCGCCTAGGCAAGGAAGATGATTGTCAGATGATTATGGAAAAGGTGAGAGCTGAGATTCCTTGCGATGACTCCACTTTACAGGCCATGAGTATCTGTTATCGGGAAATCCATCAACGTAAGTTTAATTCATTCTCAAAAACCAACAAATATTCTCTCTCGATGTCTGACAGTTTTTCATCTCTTTCTGAGCTAATGCTCCAAATCTTGCAAAACTGCGAATCTCAATTTTCTTGCATCCAAATGCTATTAACAATTATTCACAAAACACGTGAACATGTCAATTTGGATTCATACCTGTCTTGTTTGTCATATATTTTTGTAAGTTTAGGAAAATTAGAATCCCTCTATAAAATTAACATGCTAATTTGCTAATATTTCATATGCAAAAGATTCAGATAGTTATATAATCTACCAATGATATGGTATCTTGTGTCTGATCTGTGGTTTACTTTCAACTTATTATTAGCGGATAAAATCAGTGAATTGTATGAGGCAGCAGCTAAAGCGGACCCAACCAATGAAGAGCTCCTTACCCATCTATTTATGTCATACGTACGACTATGTGATTTCAAAAAACAACAACAAACGGCTGTAGCTCTCTACAAATTGAAGCCTAGGAATCCATACTACTTTTGGGCAGTCATGAGTGTTGTTATGCAGGCCATGCAAGCTGATGAAAGGCTAGCTAAGGGGGTCGTGCTCCCACTTGCAGAGAGGATGGTAAAATATTTTCTTTGTCAAAGAACCACAAACTGCTAGATATTAAACTTCTTAATTGCATGTATCAGCTTACAATTTTTAACTAGAATGATGTTATTGCAATATTATCGAAAGTATTACTTAATAATTACCTTTGTATATTTCATGTTGTACCCTTAAATAAGTAGAAGTATACAGGGTGTCTGAGATCCAACGGAAAACCTGCAAACCTAGAGTTCCTCGGGTAATTTTAAGTCGAACATTTCTCTTGCAAATTCGTGGAGTGACCACTTTTGAATGGCAGCAGTGATAATTTGTCCCAAGTTCAGATGGCAAACACCGTCGGGGCCACCATACCGTTTGACTTGCAAGCGTTGAAACCGACTTCAAGTACTACAAACGGCTGACCAAAAAAAAACCACTAGTCTAGCGCCTGCACTGAATGTTTAATAATTCAAGTGAATGTAAATATTGAAGTTTCTATTGTAAGTAGATTTGATATTCACGTGCATAATTAAATAATTGAAGTAAGACTCATACGCTTGAGAAAATCTATAGCCCAGTTCAACTGAGTTATCAGATGGTCAGAAAACATCATTCTTTTTGTTACGATTCATTGCAAGCGTTGGCTGATTAATGTTTTGTATTTGGGTTCTACTGTACATAGCAGTTGAAACTCTGCACACACAAGGCGGGCGACGTGGCAGCCCTTCATTGCAAGCGTTGGCTGATTAATGTTTTGTATTTGGGTTCTACTGTACATAGCAGTTGAAACTCTGCACACACAAGGCGGGCGACGTGGCAGCCCTGACTGAGTCTTTTGTAAGTTCTAAGATCAGATGAATCAAATTTGCTCCCATTCAAAACCCTTCGCTTTCTCGACGTCATTTGCAAAAGACATTTTAGTTTTGGAATTACCCAAGGAACTCTAGGTTCGGAGGTTTACCGTTTGATCAGAAACAATCTGTATAGCTTACTTTATGATCAAAAAACAGATTTTGAAAATGGTGAATGAGGGAAAAATTGAGGCAGAACAAGAAGTTCACTTGTACCTTATGGTGTTAGAGCTGCAAGGCAAAGAGGAGGAAATTATGGAAGTGTTATCGGGACCTCTTGCTTTTCGCCTGTCCTCTTTACCTCAGCGAAGAGCTATGCTTCTCTTGCAGTTGAAGCGATACTCAGAAGCAGCTAGTACTTTTAAAGAATTAATTCAGGGAGAGTAAGTAGTGATAGCATGTAGCTCTGGTTCCAAATTATGTTATAACATGACTGAAGGTATTCCATCATTTGCATCAAGCCATTAGCTGAATTTCTTCAAATGAATTTGGCATTTTTGAGTATATCATTGTTTCGCATTCTTATAAACCGCTTTACTTATTTATAAATCTTCACCAATAGCATTGACAACTGGGCTTACCACCGAGACTATTTGGTAGCTGCTGTGAAGTCGGAGACACCTCAACAGTGTTTAGAATTCTTGAATGAAATAGTTTCGGGGAAAGGCAAAAAGGCCAGAGCACCTCGACTAGCTCGTTTTGAATTGCTAAAACACGCACGCCTATTGGAAATCGAGCTGGACTCGTATAACCCACTGGAACTGATGGGCCAATATTTCGCACAATTTGGAGAAAAAGGCTGTGTTGTTAGGGACTTGGGGTTATACTTGCATCTTCTAAAATCCGACGAAAGGCTAAATCTGATCAAAATGGTTAAGACAACAATATTTTTCTACACCTCTATATTTTCAATTACAATTTAGAAAAATCCTGAAAATTGTAGTAACGAAATTTCATACCTCTGGTATAACGATTAAAAATGATGAAAAATATTCATTTCTTCCAGCTAGAACAGGATGTAGGTGTTGAAGTTGATGGTTATCCTTCTACCCTTACCCAGATGCAGCGGCATATTCATTTAGAACAAATACGGCGATTATGTGGCCTTCATCATTCTCCTCATACAAGTCTGGAAGCACGTATTAGTTTGGCGGATCGCCTCTGTGTTCTCTATGAAAAGGGGAATAATTTGTGTCCTACCAGTGACCGATTGCCAACAGATTTCTGTCCTGCAGATGCATATGCTCTTTTGGCCACACACTTGTTTCATCAACTCTGGGTGGAAACGCAAGAAGCATCCTATTTGTACAGGTAAATTGAATTGTGATGATATTTTGTATATTTGGGTCTGTATATATCTAAGACGGTTTAAATTATGTCTTTCCGTAATTTGTTTGGTACAAATTGTCGACAATGCAATCGAATGAATCTACTTTCATTCGTTATGAATAACAAAATTGGGCAGTAAATATCTTACCATCCCCGAAGGCTTCTGTTCCCTCAATGTGACTGGCAATAATAAAAGATATTGAAATTTTTGCAGGGCAATGGCGGTACTAGAACGTAGTCTGATATTTAGTCCATCAAATTTTCATATAAAAATTTTATTGGTACGAGTTTATCTGGAAGCTGGTCTCGTTGGTGCAGCTCATTATACGTTCACATTACTGGATGCCAAACATATTCAGTTGGATTCATTAGGGCACCTACACGCCCCACTCCTCGCATGCTTAGGGCATTTGTCACAAGCATCTACAACCCTTGATCATGCTGCGAAATTCTTTGTGACTAATTATAAAGATGTATGAATCTAAAGACTTCTTATATTCTCCAGTAGGGGTTCCCAACAGGCACTTTGACAATTTATGTGAATAGGCCGGATCAGGTTGTCCGTTGAAGTTGGGAATCCCTGTTTTATAGATTTTGCCATAAATTAAGAATCTATCAGTCAAAATAATAACACACAGATAATAATTGGCAAGCCTGCAGAAAAGTCTTGAGTTCTCAATCAATTTTTAGAGCGCGGATCACTTGACGTTTGCCTACAAGTACGGGAGCTTTGTAAAAATTCAGGAATTTGTGGAACTGAGAAAGCGTTTGGACAACTCGTTGCACTTTGCTATGACAACAGTGGACAAAATGTTGCTTGAACTTAGTTGGTGCGATAGTCCTACTATCCTCTCCGTCATGCTTGCTTCCATGCGGATACAACCTCAACAAGATTCTATCAGATGGAACCTCATCAGAGATAATAGAGATCTTGAGGTGAATCTCCATTCACTATGAATCCGTTATGTGGGATCCGCATTATTCTCACACTAGTCAATATTGTTAACTTGATCGTATCACTCATATCAAACCTTGTGTATTTTAATAACAGGTGGTCATTGGTTGGGAGCCTCTAGGAACTTATGGAAAAGACCCTTATTATCGAGAAGAGACACGGACCTGTATGCTGCGGTTGCTTTCCGCGAGAAACCTGTTATTAAGGGTAGTAGCAGCAGCTGCAGAGGTTGAGTCATCATCATTGCTCGCACAGCTAGCAAGTGAACTCAGACAGTTGCAACAGGAACTGATTCCTGAAATTTTGAATAACTTAAAAGACCGAGGGAGTAGCGCGCAGAGCCTGCTAGTTCCTCTTGATGCAGTTGAGCGTTTGCGAGAAGCTCATGAGTCAGAACAGTTGAAGATAATTGCGCGACTTGCAGACTGTCTTGCTGGTACTATGCCTCCTGGTACTCAGTACCTACAGGAACTGGACGCAACTCCCTGCCTTCGAATACTTCCAATACCTTGTCGGACATCTCCAGCTTCTTATAAACAATTTCTCTTGCGTGCGGCAACTTGCGGTGAAACACTTTCTCTGATAGGAGCTATTTGCTGTGCCTATAACGTATCTCAATCTCCGACATCAATCAAAAAGAACAACAAGAAGTCGGGAAAAAAAGCGCAGTTACCTCTACTCCATCAATTAGGAGTAAGCACATGTCTTGTAATTTCATTGAAGTTTTCAGAACAATTCGGGTAAAACAGCTGGAAGGCTTTAAAATTTGTTAATTCTTATAATGGCCTTAACCGATATGCTGAAATTGGATAGACAATGGAAAAAAAGACAATTTTTTGATTGGCATACCGAATTTCATTATCTAACTTTGAATTTCAGGATGGCTGGAAAGATGTGACGAGCTTGCTAATGGAGAGAGCGCATGTGTTAGACTCAGTTCTTACAATATTAGAGAAGGTGCAGTTGACCACAGCCTTGGATTCTAATGATATGGCAGTTACAACTGTTATGGAACGTGGTCAAGAAAGCATCGCACAGAGTTGTAGAGAGCTTAAGTCTCGTGTTCAGCTAACTCTAAAACTTTTAAGTAGCTTAAAGAGCTGAAAACGTTAGAAAACTTCTGTACAAAATTCATCCGTTCGCTCGTTCACCAGTCCAAGAGTGCCATCTTGTTATTTATGTACATAAGGCTTAGCGATTGCAAATTATTATCGATCAGATTATCGATATAATAAAATGATGGCTCTCCGAAATGTTGATTATACATTGGTCGCAAATTAACACATTAGGTACGTGCTGATGATGGATATGATATATTTGTGAATATTTACTCATATTCTTATCCTATCGTATTTACATTTTTTTTTTTTTAATTTGACGAAACGATAAATATTGACTAAATCGGTCCTATAATCGTACATACGTGTCAACATTTTTTTATCAATCACCTTGTACTAAAATTCTAATCGTAAGATTAGCGCTTTTGTATTATACGGTTTTGAATACTTGTTGAAATACAAACTGCCAATAATGAGTGAAAAAAAACTGAATAAATACATCACATATCAATGGGTTACGATTCAAATACAAAAATAATCTTTTTTAACTATAGTGCTAATAAAATTCGCATTTACAGAAATATACTATCAAAAATAGTATGAAGTTGGTATAATTGAAAATTTACATATAACAACTATAGTCATAGTAGTAAATCAACTCATAAATCACCATTTGATTCATGAATCAATCTGTACAAGTGACAGCATCGTTTAGTGCACCAAATAGTTTAAATTTTTAAGTTTGTAAAACTGAGTTTGCAATCCGTATTGTTAAATGTATTTCTTTTTATCAACTTCAAAATACCAAAATAATTTCATATCCATAGCAGAATAGTCATCATGATTTTAGTAGTTCTTGGTTTTTGTACTCATATTTCTTTTCAGTTTTCCAGTGCATTTTGGTAGAAAAACTATTGGTCCGTCCACACATACACAACTTCAAATGTGGATTTCATTGTAGAAAAAATTCACTTTTCAAGTGCTGTTTGTACGAGAATAGTTGATACTAAATGAATTCACTATAATTCATCCTGACTTCAATTAATAGTGACAGATTTCATCACGTTTTACTTCAACATAAAAAGTGACATGACGACTTACTCATTACGACTTGGTTCATCATTTATTAGCAAATAATTTGTCAAGTTGCTACTTCAGCGATACAAACATCATTTACAAACCCTTGAACAAACATTTGAAAGAATGTATATGCAGCAGTGCCCAAATTGCAATTTAAATATCATCTGTATGTGATTTAGAAATTGGAATTTTGATATTTTGAAAGGCTAGTTACAGTTCAAGGAAATTATGCATTTATGTATACGTTTCCACCTGCGTTGAATGATTCTGGGTCGTGTGTAGTTTTCTTTGAAAATCTCATAACCTAATTGGTTAATCTCGTTGGACTGAGCGCAGATGGATGCCTAATCTATTTTACATCTGCTTCAAAGTACAAGAATCACACATTTATGTACATAGTTAGGCATGGATTTACGCACACAAATGGCATGTGAAAAAACCTCCCAAATGGATCATCACAATCGTCATCCATCCAAGTAAACTACATCGTGCATTGTTCACGCAGTGTAAGATTGTCAAAACAATGGGCGACTCAAAGCTCACCACACACAGCAAAAATGACAGCAGATTTCAAATTATTATTTCATACCCTAGACTGGTTCATTTTAAGCTAAGAATACCACGATGGCTAAGCGGTTCAAAAGTAGATGCATGTTAATTTTACAAATGCACATCAGGCAGTGGAATGGCACTAATCAATAAATAATATTGAAGCTATGGGTACTTATGTATGTACAGTATATAAAGGATATGAGACAGATTATTGGATGCTAGTGTGAATCAGGTTACATCGCATTTCAATATTTTTGTTTTTTCTTTGCTTATAAACCAACGCTCAACCTTGTACTAACCAATAATTTGCTAGTGAATTTTCGAACTAAGTCCGCGAAGAATTATGTACACTGAGACGTCAGCCTGCGACTGATAAATTTTCTCCAAAATATCAACAATTGGTCGTGCACATGACGCTGCAGATATTCCAGGGGAATAAATTATTAGTTTCACTCTGGGAAACTACTAATTTGGTCAATGATTAATGTGTTTGAGACAAGATTTATGTATCGAGATTCATGGGCTTATATCTGAATGGAAATCGAAATTTGAACCCAAGAACTCTGACTTTTTGATTAGTCAAGTTGTGAAACTTTGCATAGAGAGATTTCGCACTGAAATATTTTAAAAATGTCACCCTAGAGAGAAGCATCCTACTGCAAAGTTTACTTTCTTGTATCACAACATTTGATATATTTAGATAAAAGTTCCGGCACGAAATTGATTTTAATACTGGTAACTAAGTAATCCAGGTGCAATATAAGCCAAGAACCCAAACGTCCTGTTTTATAGAAAATATTCTATTTTCATAAAAGCTTTTCCACTGTCAAGTAGAATAATACAAATTATGCCCCATATGTGATCATGATTTTGCGTTAAATATCATTGATACGCTCAAGTATATTGTGTCTGTTAGCAAATAACAAAAATAGTTACGTATGCTGTGATATGCCGTCGAATTAACTAAAGAATTACCTGCAGTTGAGGTCAATTATTTGCACTACACACCCATACTGTCAAGTTACCCCTGAATGCATCGCGTTCTATAATAATGTGACCTGACGCTCTTCCTGGGATGTAAGTAAAAGGCATACTTTTTTGTGTATTTAAATTTCCAGGATACTCTCTTTGGATTCATTTATGCTTTTATAGATTTTAATTCGTGCCTAAGTGATTGTACACATTTTGCGTAGTTCGCTTTCATCTGGATCTGAAAATTCTAAATTGGGACTAGGCGAATCTCTTTCTTGATCAGGAGAAATGAACGGTAGGTACCTTTCTTCTGATAGCCCATCACGTTGATAAAACAAAATGTACGCGGTAGTGGCTGTTTCGTTTTCCACCGCTTCAGGACTGGATTCTCGACAGCTGCTATCGTTATAATAGTACCACTGTCCTCCATCCGGATTACGTGCATAACTCACGTAGTGACCGCCACCCATGATACCACTATGGCACTGAAAACAAAATTGCAAATTGATCACCAGTAAAAAAATTAAAATTTGATTCTGTGAATTTTGAGAAAGCTGCCTGTCGTCTCGCCATACCTAATAGACATAGGTAACTATTGAATGGAAAAAGATGCTTGCTATATCTTGAAACAAAATTTCTCTCACTATATTTTTGGAGTTGAGTTTTAAGCTAAGTATAAAAAATTTCATGAATAGAAATCGTGATGCATACCAGTAATCGATATGATTTATGCACTACAGTCTTATAAGTGTTGAGTTAAAAAAAAACTTACAACGACAGCATATAGATGATACTTGACATCCTCTGGATTGACGGACGACTGAAGTCTATGGTGGTTAAGTCGATGGTGATGTTGAGGATCCGCTAAGTATTCGGAAGGATCAAAGTCTTTCAAAGGAAAACGAACTGCCTTCTGTGATTTTACCCACTTGCCACGTACACAATGAAATCTCTTTAAATGTACTACCAGAATCGGGGGTAGGCGCCAAAGCTGCAAACGTTTAGTAGCAGATCTCGGCTCCGCGCAGCGTTGGCAATGGTAACGTTCCAAGCTTTCCTGTCTAGTAAAAGCAGACAAACAAGACGACAAAGGTAAAGGGGCACTTTCAATGCTTCTCCCTCGCGGGGCACTTTCATGTTCTTCACAGCTAAGCTCAGTGGCTGTTTGATAACGTAGGTGCAAAGCTGTTGGATCCCAATCAATCGCTAAGTGCGTAACTGGGAGACCTGAGCTCATCGATTCCGTTATCATTGAATCGCCATCACAGCGTATCCGGCAGCCCCTACAAAATCTGTACCATGGACACCAAGCGCATACTCGACCATCTCGGTCCACCGCGCGTAAAACGAAAGGAAATTCGTAGCCCAAACTATCGTCACTGAAAAATGACAAATTCAGGAATTATTCAAACAGTTTTCCATACTGATCCTTGATCCTTCCAATAACGTACGATATGTTCGGAGTACTAGTGCTACAACTTCGTATTTGACAGTAAAAGTGTAACTAAGGCTTACCAATCTTGAGCATGGTTGGGTGAGGCAGCTGTCTCTGTGGGTGGTAGCGGAGTAACCAGTCTCGCTACTTGTCGCCAAACACTTCTGTACAGCTCTTGATGTGTCGTTCCATCCCCGCAGGGTACAACAACAGGCACACCGAACAAACTAGGTCGAGTTTTTTGTGAACTTGCAAAGTACAAATCTTGTCGAATCTATAATTCATGAACATTTATTTCGTTATCAATTTCATCATTTATGATCAATATTAGTTTATTGTAGAATGAATCTTTCATCTATAACATACCATTTTACGATGTAGAGCAATAACATATCCATGTCCATGAGATAAAGAGTTATTTGAACTACTATCGCTACTGTAGTTATTATCTTTTCCTTCCATTGATGGTAGCGGCGGCGGCGGTGGTGGTGATTCTGACATTTGAATAGCCTTGAAGCTGCGACGTTCTTCAGATGCTTCAGGCAGAGAACGTTGCTGATTTCTGCTAGGTGGAGAGTGAGAGGCAGGTACTTCATAAGCATATAGTCTTGTTCCTGCCTTTGCCTCCTGGATACAATGTCCTGGTATAATTTAACCTAAGAGTACGATGCAGGAAAGAGTGCTGGTTATCGTCGGAACAATTTTTTGGACCAAACTTTCGAATTCAGACTCTAATCAAATCAGTAGGTGTTATTTAGATCTGTAGTGTTACTGAAAATTTCTGTACAGTATCAGTATATGAAAACATTGCTAATTTAATATTAACTTTCCTTTGATAGGCGTAATTACAACTATTATTGATCAAGGGACTCAAATGTACATTATACAGTGCCCCGCAAGAAACATGCATCTTTCTGTGCTGTACTTTACTTTGAGGAATTTTAATGTAAAACTTCTCCCACCAGATAGTTCATTCTAACATATTTGAGATTTCACTTGAAATAGTTTGGTTTTATTGAAGCCATTTCTCAAGCCATTCAATCACGATATGTAAGTATTTAGATTTCCAGGTGTAATAATCGACATGTCTACTCCAAATGCACATTTCTAATTGTCAACAATTCAAAATATTAATCGCCCTGAATCAAATATTACAAAACATACATCATGTACAAACGACAAAGCATTGTCAATATTTAATTGCAATGTATATATACCATCCAGCACTCTCCCTTGAAGCGTTATGTTTTAAAGTCTACTAAAATACAAATAGGTTTTTAGTACTTTAGTTCTATTTTCCAAAAAATAGTTGTAAGATTTCATTATTGCAGATTAAAATTGAATAGACGGCTGTACCTGGACAGTAGCTCTATCAGAAGGGAACCGTTCGATGTTATTAGCTACAACTTCTGCTAATAAAAGACGCGCGGCTGGAATATCACATAACTTGCTAAGCTCTGTTTTAAGAGCCGCGTAATCTGCATCTGTCGGTAGTAAGAGCCCATATCGAATCGGAACACCTCCATCTAATCGTGCAACTAAGAGCTCTCGTCGAATCACACCCTCTATGGGAAGGGGGAGGGTCAGGTAGGTGAATGGATCAAACCTGCAGTGATAACATAACGTCAAATACTCTGAAGGACTTTTGCGCGATCTCAAAATAATTCATGTGACAAACCTAACAGACTCCCACCGACAATCTTCGCAACGGACGGTAGATTTGAGTTGACCGTGAAACAAATCAACAATGATCGATTGATTACGAAGAAGATGATTATCCCAAGCCTCTTGAGCAACCTGAGAATCTTCTCGGCCTTCGGAGTCAGCCAACTCAACATAGGGTGCATCTCTGACCCTGTTCAAATCTTCGTGCAGTCCATCCAAAAGAAATGCCAAGAGTTCCTACAAAAATAGGTACATTTTCTTCAACAGGATTAAACAAATTTTGGACCCTTGTACACAACAAATAAAATTCAAGTTTCAGACAATAATAGGTGCCCAGAGCACAGTTAAGTTCTATGATTTACCTTGTTTGTAACTGCAGAAAGTCATACCTGCGAATCATGTTGTTGGAAACCTCCAAAACGTGGAGCGTACTTTGCAATAGTCCAACGAAGTTTCAAAGGAGCAACACTACGAGCAGATCCACTCCAAATATCTCGAAGAAGTTCAGCATAGCGTACGGCCATATGACCTCGTGTACCCAAGGGATTGCTAGTATTCAGTTCTCGCAAATGAGCAGCCGATATAAAGTATCGGGTTAGTGGACCTGTATTGCTAGCGCACTGCAGAGCTGCATTCATGAAGCACGTATTACCCAAGTTATTCAAGCCGGTTGCACCCTTCTCACCACCTCCTTTGCCTACTTCATCTTTATTGGCATCCCTCAGACGCCCAAGTTCTTCAGGCCATGTTTGATCTTTGTTCCGCACCTTTGGATTTGATTTTTTATATTTTTTTTTTTTCAAGTAATCAATGACTGCTGTGTCTTGAATGCTGAACCATCACAAATAATAGCTTCCAGTCTCTTACGGTTCTATTTTGTTTAAAATTTTATTAATCTAAACCAGATTTTATTTTTTTTATATGCATTCCCTATTAAATGGTTAAAGCTTGTGAACCCTGCAAATAAACTTGCTTTTAGGAGAAAATAAAGCAGGTCACCTCAATCAGAAGTTGGCCATCATCCTGAAGTCCCAATTCCTCAAGAGTAGCTTGCTCATCTTCGAGAAGAGCCATTCCACCCCCCAACGCCCCAGTTTCCCGCAAATGCCATAAGCGTACATCTTCACCTATTAATCGTAGTCTGTTGCATAAGAATTGGTAAACTTGACCAGCAGTGGCCATCCGACTAAACGCTGCGATATACATCAGCTGACGCTTATAAACACCAGCTGATGAGGATGAAGGTAACCATGATCCAACTCCGTTTAATGGCAATGGTAATGGCTGCTGTTGTACACCCACTGCACGATGCATAAGCAGACGTAACACCAATGGATAGAGTTCCAGCTCGAGATCCCCACCTGACGTACAAATCATTAATGGGATGAATGCTTCACATTATCTGATGAATGATTCGATGAAACTGATGAATTAACTAGAAAAATTCATTTTCAATTTCATGCCTCAAACTGCCTTGTATTAATCGGCATTGCTGTACACGTGAAAATAAATTCAAAATACTTCGTATGATGGTCTATACCTGTTGCAGGCAAAATAACTTGTCTAGGCAAAGAAGGGGCACCACCGTGCCACTGCACAAGGGCTTTCCATAATGCGTCTGGAAGTAAATGAAAATCTCTTCCTTCAGTAAGCATTAATGTACGCCTTAGACGACCTCCTTCTCCAGTTAATGCAGACACCTTATATTTAGCAGGCTCTACAAGATGTGAATTATCTATTGGTCCAGGTGCTGTGGAATCGCCAGGAACACCACTACCATCTGACACGGGTACATCCAATAGACAATACCGTCGCCATTGATTCCACCAATGAGCAGCAACCAGATACCAAAATTGACCAACTCTGAGACCCCTTCTTTCCTCTCTCGCCAACCACCCTGTCACGATTTCGCCCTCTTCAGAACGCCCCGGAGGCCTAAGACCCAGAACTACGTGACAAAGCTGATCCAAAAGCCTCAAAAATGCCAGAGGTAATTCCTTCTCAGCTGTCCACACGAGCCATTCCTCCATTGTTAGAGGAAAATTGGGTAGATCTTTTTTTTCTTCTTTCGCTTCTATACCTTTGTCAATTTCATCATCCCTAACTAACATCAAAACCTCTAACATATGTTTGAGCTCAACTTCATTCAGAACGCCATCTCTGTCGCCATCAAATATTTTGAAGCAAACTGGAAAAAAATTATTTTACCGTCAAGAACCAAGGGATGTACTTAGACCAGCATAAATAACGTGTAATGCAAGAAATATATGAATCGGTAGATTGTCCTTAAAATTTCAATTCGTATTTGAAAATTTATCACTCACAGGACTCATTGTCGGAAAAGAGAGTTCATACGTACATTTCATTCGTTCTACGAGTGGCCCACGGCATGCAGCAGAAATACCACAAGCCATCTCCTTGAAATCTATATGATTGTCTCTGTTTTCATCAAATGCTGCCACGAGACCAGGACACACACTAAGAGGCATTGGTGGTGAAATCATAGGTACCAAGGTTTCTAAATCGAGTCGCCCTGTTGCAGACTGACCTTTTAAAGTCCAATAATGCTTCTCCAACTCAATTATATCTGTTTCCTCCACTGTTATTTGCAAAAAGACAGATTATAATGATAAACCAGGAATAAAGGGTCAATTTATTCAATCTGCATACTCCTTAAAATTACCGTTATGGTCCTAGATGTGATTGTTCAAAATGTAATTATCTGTTTACTTACAATGAGTAACTCCAGCAAGGCTTTGATAAAACGTTGGTGTTTCCAAATCATTCCCAAGCGTGAGTGCACCAGATGTTGATAATAGCCAACGAGACAGTGCGGAGGTTTCAATATTTTGGAGTTGCCAATCTTGCCACTCTTCATAACTTGCGCCTTTCACTACCTTTTCATAACCCTTGTCACCAGCGAGTTCATCTTTAGCAAACTGAGATCCATTTCCATTTGAATAAAGGTCATACAAGACTGGAATAAATGATTTTGGTTTATTTAATAAGCAGCGCACTTAGTATGTAAAATTCATCAACAACTTGAATTCGTAAGGGGCTTATATCAGCGAATCCGACTTAATTGAGTAGTACATTGCATCGTACATGTAGATTTGTTGATAGTATACAATGTCGTGGCAACATTGATTGTAACAAGATTTTTGATTAGTAGATTTTATGATTAGCATTTCTGAAACTCTTTTCAGCAAAGTAGCAAAGAATGTTAATTCATGTTCATGTGTGAATTTTAATTCATGTCATTGAACAAAGTAAATGTAAATGTAATTTACATGCTATATAGCTATTTTGATAAATGCTGATATCGAGTAATTTGATATAATTGTTTAGGTAAGTAACACAACCATATGAAACCACCTACACCGTAACTTCTCTTCTTGCCGTCCTCTGGTAAGGAGAACCAAACCACAAAGCAATTCTTTGAAGCCAATGCCTTTCTGTGTTCCACCGAATGCTGCATATATGTACTGAAAAATTATGACTGTTTAAGAATCGGGTGATTATGAAAGACCAAAATTGAAGATAGAAGAATTTGGAGCCAAGAGTCTTTGAATTTTGCATATACCCAAAGTCATATCATAGTGATTCAAGAGATGCAAGTTCAAGTTTGGCACTCTAATCTCAAACAAACATTTACATCCATGACACCAACGATTATGACAAAGGAGCTAAAGTGACTTCTCTTTCCTAAGCACTTTGCATTCTGATGGAAAATTACTTCAGAATTGCAGATAGCAAGGCAGGATTCAGTACATCGATATCTTAGCTACACTAGCTTGACAAAGACTTGTCATGGTTCCTAGGATATTCAGAATTTCACGTAGCAATTCGGACTTGACACCTCCACCTGAAACATACCTCTGCAACCTGCGTGGGTACACAATCGCCAAGGACATCCTGTGTGAATATGTTTAAGTTTATGACCCCGTTGGTACTAGTCCGTTTGAAAGCTTCCCTTAATCTTCTGAGCTCAGAATCAGAGACTGTCAAACAACATAACATTGAGTAAATGTGATTAATTATTTGGAAGATCTGAATAAATCGTAGGTGGGGTTATCTACCTCGTTTAGACGCGTCTTCGTAAGAAATGTTCAACGGTCTTGACTCCTTTCCTCCCATATTAAAGATTATTATAATTTATGCTAAAACATGATCATGATCAGTTCACACCTCAACTTTAAATTATAATTTGAAATTAACGGACTTATTACAAATTGTCCTGTCACTTTTATCGGTCAGCCATTCTCGCTAATATTTTGTAATTCAATCGCTTTTACAGCTCCTACGCCTTTGCAAATATTGCAAAAAAGCGTGGGTTACTATACACGCCACGATAGCGCGATCTAAACGAACAAGCAAATGTGACGAACACTTGAAATGCTCTAAGCTTGAAATTCAGCCGGAAACCTCTTTGGTAGGCGTTTGCGTGCCAAAAATACCGCAGTTAATAAAATTAGAGTCAAACGATGATTATAGTTATTCCAACGAATTCATATTCGTACGTACATGTACTCGTGAGCTATTGGCTTTTAGATATGATAATTGGTATCATTCACCGTTGAACTGGATTTTCTAATATGAATCTAATCAGTGCATCTAACAATCAAGCGTAGATACTCTATTCTCAATGGATACAGCCATGCAGGTACGCCTTCAATTAAAAAAAAACGTCAAGGGAATCAATAACGAGAGATGGGTATGAGTTCAGCCCAAGGAATTCTTGAGATATTAG
Source organism: Athalia circularis (assembly GCA_963978495.1). Classification (NCBI taxonomy): domain Eukaryota; kingdom Metazoa; phylum Arthropoda; class Insecta; order Hymenoptera; family Athaliidae; genus Athalia; species Athalia circularis. Next base: position 20,122,653 of record OZ021700.1, read on the forward strand.
ATTTTCAAATAATGATTTTGGAATTAGTAGTATTGATACTCGTTTTAATCCCCTTCATTTCATAGGTAAAGGCTGGTACAGGCTCATATTGAATTTACTTGCCAGACACTAGTTGCAGGATACATGACAAAATAATCGTAATCAAAATATAATGTTACAGACTCGGGGCTGTGCGAGATCATGTAAAACTTCAACACTTTACTTTATTAGTTACCAGGTAGTTGAGTGCGTAATATAGTATAATTTTTTCTACATTGCTCATGTGATATCATTTGCTTTATATTAGAACAAAAAAAATGTCTTGAATCGGAGATACCTTGTTAAACAATGGGGAATAACAATCATATTATGGTTGTAAGCAATGTGGAATATCTGAAATGTATTCTCATCATCTGAAATTGCAGTCTCTCTGTCAAGAACTTTGGAAAATACTTAAGAATAACGTGGTTTTTCAAAACTTGAAACAAATGTAGCTCGTTTCATTTCAAGACTGTAGATGAACTGTCTGTTTAGTAGATCTTGTGGATGAAGTGGCTTTGCTTTTTTTTGTTAGCGATTCCATTGCACAATTCAAATTAAACCAACCAAATTGATTGAAATGAGATGAACAGATGTATTTTTTATCCAAAATTACAGTCTGACCTACATTTTATGTATAAATTTGTTCTGTATAAAATTATTATTATAATGATACGACCTTAATTAGTATAATGCTAGGTATTGGCTATGTACAGATATGGTTTTTATAATCATACTATCATACAGTTTTATTATAATTTAAATTTAACAGAGTGGTTTCCGTTGCTCCAGAGCCTAGAAATTAAAGTTATAAATCTTTAGTATCATTGCTCAAAAAAACACCATGCTTCATGAAATATCATTTTTTAAAATGAAATTCATGAGCAGGAAAGCAAGGATGTTACAGCTCACCTCCAACAATTGTCTCCATTCACTTTCCTCTAGCGACTGTTTTATTTTTGATAAAATAGAGGCAGAGATGCTTGGTAGATTAGAGATGGGAGGACAGTTGCATCCTACATAAGGAATTTGTAAAAGTTGACCAACTGTGGGTCTAGCCTTTCGGTCGTGTTGTAGACAGCGTCTCATCACGTCAACAAGGAATAGTGGTGGAGAACTGTATCCTCGTCTCGACATGCTCTCTGCAGGCGGAAATGCTATTTTCTGATTAGGATTAGTTATCTCAGCAATCTTCGCCCAGTTTGCACGAATATGTTGGAATGGCGTTTGTCCATACACCAAACTGTACAAGATACAACCTAATGACCACACGTCTGACTTGAAGTGTATCTACCCAAAGGAGAATATAAAAATTATTCTATGATTATAATATTCTAAGTCTAATTTCTTGGTGATATATTTCGAAGATCTCTATATCATCACCTCAATTCTGCCGCTAAGCTAATCGAAATTTGGAGACTGATAAAGAAAATAGTTTCGATTGAAAGTGGACCTTACATTGAAACTTTTAAAGGAAAATGAAGGCTGGCAAAACAATACAACTTGGGAGTAGAGTCTCAACTTTTTGGTACATCAGATGATATTCGCAAAGTTGGATATTATGAATGAAGGCTGGCAAAACAATAAAACTTGGGAGTAGAGTCTCAACTTTTTGGTACATCAGATGATATTCGCAAAGTTGGATATTTAGTATCACAGAAGACTAATTGGCATAATATATGACTTGAGAATTTAAAATATCAAGCTACCAGTTTTGGAAAATTGAGATAATGGCAATAACATTAATAATAAATTTTCACAAACTTTATATTTGTTCTCGTCATTGGGTGAATCACCATTTCCTCCGACATCTATAATAGCTTCGGGACTAATGTAATTCAGAGTCCCAAGTGACGTGTTCTTGACAACAGAAGTCATGTCAGCGTTTACAGTAGACGCAATTCCAAAATCTATCAGTTTTAATCTGCCTCTTACTAGTAGGAAATTTGCTGGCTTCAAGTCGGAATGTATCACACCTGGAACATATAGTGTAGTACAGAATTTGTCCTAATTTAAACGTTAGTTGAGTTAACCATAACTCAAACTAGAAAAAAAGATTCACCGTTATCATGTATATGTTTAACTGCAGTCAACATTTCAGTCCAGTAGTACAGTATCATAGTAAGAGGAAGCTGCTTTTCTCGTGACATAGACTTCAATAGTTTACTGAGGTCCGTGTCACCCATCTCCATCACTACGTATAATAAGTTTGATTGGATTTCGCTGAAAGGGTTGAATGAAATTATTTATTGGCGGAATAACGACTATTTATAATAAGACCTGTAGCGGTCATAACAGAGCATAAATTCAACAAAATAAGCAGAACTGAATACCATGTCAAAAGTACATTATACAATTGATGTTTTTGTTTAAAAGAGGTGATAATAAAAAACTTTGAAACAGTTAACCATTGGACAAGCTTACTAGTTGATCATATCGATAATGCAGGGTGCTCTCAGTTTGTCCAACATAGAAACCTCTTCTAAACAGCCTTGTGCTGTTTCTTTGTCGATGCAAGAAAGGTCGACACACTTAATGGCTCGTAGTTCCCCAGTTCTCACATCTTGTACCCTTAGAACTTCACCACTCATACCTTGGCCAAGTTTGCCCAAAACTAAGTACCCACTTCCTTTCACAGTTATTATCTTCCCATGTTTTCTATCTGAATTTTTAGAAGCCAAACTGAATTGTATATTTCCTTGATCAGACTCTGTATTCTGCAATGTGGATGGTGTATCTTTATTCACTGGCAATGGAAATCCAGGTTTAGGCAATGATTTAGAGATACTAGTCCCATTTAGAGATTTGATACCATAGTAATTATTTCGTGCATTCAGCTGTCCCTCAGAATTCAGATTGTTCTTACATGCATCTCTGCTCACTGAGGTATCAGTAGAATTTATTCTCAAATTGGATTCTACATTCTTAGTTGCTTTCACTTCAAAACATTGCTCTTTACTAGATACAAAAGCTGGCACTACCGAAACATCACTTGCAACGTCATTTCTGCCATCTGTATTAGTTTTGGAATCTGACTCGACATCATTATTCAACAATGCTAGTGAGTTTTCTCGTTCATTACCGTGTTGCTGATTGCACTCTTGTAAAGATTGTACAATTTTATTTGCTGAGTGGTTTTTAATGTCCAGCTTAGTGTCCACTGCACGATTCTCTTTTGTCAATGAGTTGGTTTTGATGCTGTATAAGCTTTCTAATGCACTAGGTATATGTAAACTGTTCCGTTCAAAGCTCCGATATTCAGCAGCATGATTATTTGGACTTACAGCAATACTTGAGCCACGATTTAAGTGCATAGCTTCACTCAATGGTCTTCTGATTGACTTAGATTCACTGGTACAAAACCTATGGGGCTGTACCCCTAAATCTTGCAAAGGGGGACCACCTCGACCTCCAACTCCATGTTTTGTGGTTAACATTTGTTTTTGGGTAGGAGTTTGAAAAAAGTTGTTTCTTGACCAATGGGAGAAAATTAGTCCAGGTGTTTCGACACTATTCTGTATACTTGGTTGGTAGGACTTTGTTTGAGGAGTTTCCATGATATCTCTACGACTGAGGCAGGGATTGGGGTGACCAGCACTAATCGTTACATGTTTCAAAGGTGTGGCTGTTACCAAAGATCGTAGCGGTGCCACATAACTAACTTCCTGTTGTATAGTCCCTGGAGATCCTTCAGATTGGATATAATTACTAGAATATCTTGGAGCTAAATTCGAAATGTGTTGATAATCTGGGTCAATGCTAGGAATTAGCTCCTGTTGCTGATTGGATGCTTCAGATTTGTTTGTTGCTACAACATTTTGAGCATAAGGTTTTTTTTCAATGGGGTTGATCGATGTTTGCGGAGTGAGAATAGGCTTCTGGTAACTGTCCCAACTATTTAGATCATTGGGCACTTGTTGAATCACTTTATTATGGTTTGAGGGCAATATATTACTGTGGAAATCCGGCTTATTCTTGAAAGAAATTTGAAAATTGCTTTGTACTGACTCCATAGGCACAGATTGAGATGGTTTTATGGCCTGATAACTGTTTGATATTCTATCATCCAAGCCAAGGTTCTTTACAGATGTTTCAGTTTGATTCTCAAGGACTTTATATTCAGACTCACGGGGCAAAGGTTTTTCATTCCTAGAAGGCTCATCGACGTACTCTATGAAGCAATTAGAGTTATCAAAATCATCCTCGGGTAAGGGTTGGAGACTTTCAGAATCTGAATCATTGTCAGAATCACGAGGCTCAGTATCATCATCCTCGCTTTCGAAGAGATCGAGAAGGGCTTTCATTCGCACTGGTTGAAATCTTGCTCTCGGCCCGGTCAGGTTATGTAGACCAGAGCTACCAGTTGTATTATTACGTTCGTCCAAGGAAACATCACCTTGATGATCGTTGATTTCAGACATCCCTAATTATAATTGTAAAGCTACTTTGCAAGTCCCACCTTACGTGTTTGTTCATTCATGAAAACTTGGATTTCGGTGACAACAACTCAGGTTTCACCTGTCAAATCAATTTCCCGACAAACAGCGTCCAAAGATAACCCGTTCTGGAAATTCGGTCGATTGACTGTAGGTGAATGAAAAACTAGATTCACTACAGATGTTTACATTTTTTTACAAGTTTATTTACAATAACAACGGCCTTATTGCCGTTTGTACTCTGGTAAGATCGCAGACAAAGCCGTGAATTATAATACCGTACTTTTGGATTTGAAATCCTCAGGGCGATAATTTCTGTCTAATTTCCGTCCGACGACAGCGACAACATATGGGCGACGGGAGCTTAAATGGAGCATGCGGATTGGCTGAAAATCTCATTGAGTTACATTTAAAATCCCACAAGGGATCGTCGCCACGAGGTGTACGCCACTGTCCCACTACTGTTCACGCGCAAGGATATCTATCGAATTACGGCGCCGATCTATTGGAATTATTGTTCACCTCTAAAAGGCGCGCACTGTGATTCGTTGAATGAAGATCTCAATTGTAAACAATAAAGATGTGGTTACGACTCACTGATATACGTATACGTACCTATACATATACTAACAGCGTGAATGGGCCGCAAAAGTTTGAAATCCTAGCAGTTATTATACTTATAGTTCAGTGAGCAGTAATTGCTATGACAGAAATAGAATGAATGTTTTTATAGTAGTCATTTATTCATGTATAAATTAAATTATGCTTAACAAACATTTTTTATTTATACACTATTTTTGTTTGTCCAACTTTTTGTTGTGATATCAATAATTTTGAAACTGATACTGCTTGAACCATGGCCGGTATACATCAACGATTGATTCTTATTATTGATCAATTAGTTATGCGAAATAATTTCTTAGGACTCATTATACACCTGCTAGACAGCTAACAGCGGTACGTTCAATTCTTAGATGTAGTTACATAATTAATAATCTTTTTTTCGCGTGTAACATGGATACTAATTAACGTAGACATTTTATTATTTTTACTTCTGAATATATGTAAAGTACACAATCAGCATCACACGTTAAAAATTGAATACACGATTGACAAAGATTGATGTTTGTTTTACTTGGCTATAGAATAAAGAATGTAATGTATCCTTGAAATTTAGCAAAACATATCGGTAAAACCAAGTTGCAAGCTTTCGAACTCAAACATTTACATTTGCACGTACTCCATTGACGATTCGTTCGCTCATTTGGATTCAGTAACATCTAATAATAAAGAAAGGTGATAAAAAAATTGCAACTTACTTAAAACTTGTCAGCGAAATTATGATTTGCATTACGAAATACAAATGAAAATTTTCTAGTTCAAATATAAGTAAAATTTTAACGCTTTCCGTTGTTATAGTTGAGAGTTCTTGATGGGGCTTTGAAGGTTGAAGCAGATTGTTGTTGAATCTGATATGCCAAAGGGTGGATTTTGAATCCATATAACCTGCAACATCGTAAATAATCAGTTGTACGAGTAATATCACTTTGTTCACGGCACATGCAGTCCTTAAATTGGCGATTCTCTACGCTTATCAGCCTATAGAGGCTTGTTTCTCATCAAATATTTACCATAGTTTAATAACTAAATATGAATTGAAAATTGCTGAGAGTTTAAAAAACCTTCTGAGTCCTTAATATTATTGTACTATTGATCTAAAATTGATTTCTAACCTTGGTATAAACTGATTAGCAGCACGCTTTGGCCGATATTCAGGATGAACCATGAACAGCATGTGTGGGAACCCGGTCCCAAAGTATGCGCCGTCAGTGTGATGATGGCGCGAACTTTTAGGTGTATATACATCCATGCATTTAGGACAGTAACTTTTCACCATGGCCTCTCCTGGCACATCACTGAGCCCCAGTGGAAGCATTGGTTGCGACTCACAATACACTCGTGGACAGTGGCCAAAATCTCCAGACTGATACTTCTCGATCATCTGTGCTATACCTCGGTTTGTGAGGATGTAACGGGCATGAATAAGACCATAAAGCATCTCAGCAGCCTGTTCTATTAAATCCGATTGATTTGGATTATCATCGAGTTCATCATCTAGAACGATAAGATGGTTATAGTTTCTTCCAGCACACTGAGGAGAATGAATGTAAAAAGAAGAAGGATAATCCTGATAATCCTGATAATCATGATGATGGTGATAATAATAATAATAATAATAATAATAATAACAATAATGGTAATATGTGATGTACAGGTATTACACACCAGGTTCAAGATCTAGGATCATATCCAGAGCCTGACGATAATGTGGGACCTGTTCATTCAGCCCTGTGAGATTGAATTTATCTTGGATGTAATCTTCATCTACCTGCAGTAAAAAGCATAAATGTATTCCAAGTTTAGCATCAAGTGATACTCTATTTTCTATTTCAAACTACTTTTGAAGGTTACAGGGCAAAAGCAGATATTGAATTCTAACAATATTGGAAATTGATGAAATTTTTCAAATGAGTCAATCCTTTCACAATGATGCAGTGATATCCGTTAGGTAAAGATGTACAAGATTCACTCAAACTATTTAGTTTTAGATACAACATTAACAAGTAGTCGATGAATCGATGATTGTTGATCAACTGACAGCAGGATAATGGTAATGGTTTCTGTGGTAACTATAGTTAGCAAATATAACAGGTAAAATTACTTTCGAGGTTACAGCTGATAAAAGTGAGATATTCAGACGGTTGATCGTTAAAAAACAGCTTTGGTTTTTGGTTGATCATGAATGAAAAACATTTATGCGTTTGGAGAATGTATTTAATAATCAGGTGATCATTTTACCTCACAAAAGAATTCATTTCCTCTGAGCCCGCAGAACCACGAGATCCATGATACCTCCTCGGAACTGCTCATTTTTCTGTCGATTAGAGGTAAATTGGTGAGAAAATTTGACGAAACATCGTGAACGAGTGAACGTAATAATAGAGGCTTCGTTTGGCATGAAAGATGCCCGACATTTTGCTCAACCGCTTCACCTACGTTTCCGTGGTCATTGCTGGTTCGTCAAATGATTATCGAGCACGTCGGATTACCAAATACAAGGGAAAAACACATAACTCTAGAAAAACTGGCCTAACAGCCACGCGGTAAAGTGAAAACCCAAAAATAAACAGCTCTTACGGCTTACCTTTTGGTGCCTTGATTAGCCACGCTTGCTCGCCCAGAGAGGGTAGGTGTCGCTGCTAGCGTTTGCTACCAGCTGTATTGAGATGATTGAACACTTTTTCTCAGGATCACCAAAACATTTTTAGTAGAATAGTGCTTTGAACTGGAGAGAATATCGATAGAAAATTTATTAAATCAACGATCAAGATTCAGGCGAAACGGAATACGAAACTTATCAAATCGCGATGAGAACGGACCAACGGGCGTAATAGCGTCGATAGAGTAGGACCCTTGTTTATCTTCGATCAGTCCATTGGCGGCTTGGCTGATGAGTCACTGTGATAGCGACGACGCGTGAACCTACCCGAGAACAGCCCGAGAACGTGAATGACGGTAGGGCACTGCGGTAGGGCATAGTAGGAGCAAGCTGGTGCTAAGTGCTAGGAAGCTTTCTGAACCCCGGTTTAGTCAGAGATGATGCAGAGGCGTCGCGGGATTGTAGTCGCTAGGGATCCTCTAGTGAGGGTTGAGACAACTGGCCGCCATTAGAGGTACACCGGAAATGAATACGCTTTACGCGCGATTATTCGAACCGAGCGGTATACATTAACAATCGGTATTGCACTGAAAACAGCGGTTTCATAAAAATCACCCGCTTTTTTTCCTTCACTAGGATGATTCAGCAAAATTAGTGAAAATTACAAAAGCATATATTACATGCAGTAGATGAAGAAGCTACCAACGCTACATAGGTTCTATTTATCGAACATTTGTTCATCAGTTTATCATGAAACAGATTTGTAAAAGTATATCAATATCAGACAGTTTAATTTTAATTCAAATTAATTGAGTTGATTCAATGAAACCATTAATCCATAAATTAATTCCTAGTATACAATGTAAAATAGATTTGAGACAAGTGCATAGCAATACAAATAATTGATTAATACCACAAATTTTCAATCAAGCCACTGGCATAGAAAACAGCGTTGTGAAAAAGGTACATATGAATGTACAATTTTTTCTCAACATTCCAAGGATTAATTAATATATACAATTAGAAAAAAACAGGATTGACAATTAGATTCCTAGTTTTGAATAACACGAAAATCACAGCAGAAATTGCTCGGTTAAAAATGTTGGTTGTAGCAATTAGCAAATAATGATTCATTCATTGTCAGCAAAACCAATTTTCATTTGTTGTATGCTACGTGCGACTCGTAATCGTAATGGTGCCACCTGAAATTTAATAAAAGCAATACAATGGTATAAGTCGAACCGTTTGGAACTACTGAATACAGCCTCAAAATTATGAGATGAGTATCACAATTCGAAATCCGTATTCATAGGCTCATTATAATTAATTATTCATATCATAATTATTCTGCATATTTATTGAAATTATGTGCACATGCATGCCGTATCTCACAGTCGTGTGCATTGTTGCAGTCTTACTAGCTCTAACGTTGGTTTGATTCCATTTGATTATACGTTTGGATTGCTTTTCCGAAAAAATTCTAAGTCTAAAAGTACAGTAAGTTTTGATGATCTTATTTTTCAAGCTATGACAATCCGGTACCTCATATGATAACCTTCGAAAAGTGATACAAACAATTGCTTTCAATCGGAGGTATTTTTCGAAAGCGCTTCTGGCAAATACGTAGGGAATATTTAACCCCCAAAAGGCACCTACGGTGCAAAAAAGTTCGCCAAGTACGAATGTTTAAAAAATTCATTGATAATAAGAAAAACAGGATATAAATCAATTATTGTGCCAAGTACATGTAACTTTACATAATGTAAGAATATAGAATTGAAAAGTAAATCAATGAGAATCAATTCAAAGAATCAAAAAAATAAATTGGAGTACGTGGTTCTTGGCGGGCTAATGTGATATTGCCGTACAAGAGTTCTGGATGTTTTTCCGAAAAAGCCCGCCAAGCCCACTACCTCCAATTTATTTTTTTGATTCTTTTGATTCTTTGAATTGATTCTCATTGATTTACTTTTCAATTCTATATTCTTACATTATGCAAAGTTACATGTACGTACAAATCAAAGCTGCCCGTTTTCTACTCCGCACTTAGATTCTTCTTCTACCTTTCTATAACGTTTCTATGGCCGTGGTACGCTAATTCCGCGTTTGAAACGCTCTGGTGTAATTACCTTTGAGGAAATTCTATCCTGCATATTCAAATGAGCAATGAAATGAAAATGATTGTTACATTTTGTTCAATTGTAAACTGAAATTGTCGTGCAGCAACAAAAGTTTGACTATACGCTCATGATACATGCATAGAGATACAGGCTAAATAAATCAATACACGATGAGTAATAGATCATAACGAACTCATAATGAATAAAAAATGTGACTGTATATCGTCTTGTCGTTGGAGAAATTAATTTCGTTTCTAATAACGAATGTAATTTATTTTAAAAAAATCATCACCTTACACCCTCAATATAATACGTTTCAACAAAACATTTTTAGTGATCGGTCAAATACTCATCCAGAACCACCGAATGGCCATCGATACGTCTCAGCGTTGGAAGAGCTTCCATCGCAATTTTGTAATGATTTGACTTTTTGCATAAAGGATTTCCGAACATCGTTAATTCCTTCAAATGTTCCAATGTTCCAAGATACTTGAGCTGACCCTTATCCTGTGCAAAAAATGCTCGTACACAAAAGATACATAGTCGTTTGCGTTGAATATCGTCATGGATAGGGAGATTATAATCCTTTCATCCCATACGCACAGCTAATTTGTTATTAGAAATAAATAATTTCTCAATTTTGAAGAGACGTTTCGTGAAAGAGAGAAACTTTATCTTATTATTCTCCAAAAATAGGGCAATGATGTTATTTTCCACGTGAAAGACCGTCTCCGGTATTATTTTGATCTTGTTGTGATCCAGAACCAAAATTTTCAAACTGGGACATTTTTGTAAACCTGGAAAGTTTTTTGTTTTTTCTTTTAACCTAAATTTACACTAAGTGAGAACATTTCTTAATGAAAATACAATGAACTGATATACCATTTACATCCTCTAGTCCATTATGCTGCAAATAAAGGTATTTCAAAGATGGCATACTTTGAAAATTAATGTTTACCAATGACTTAACACCGTTCCGATCAAGGAACAGCATGTTCAAATTAGGAAACAAACATAATTCATTTGGGTCGGAACATTCTTGATATATTGGCAACGATGTTTCAACTTGGTTTTGGCTCAAGCACAAAGTTTGTAACTTTCTCAAATTGTGTAAACCCCATAACGTCTTAATCCTGTTCTGACGGAGATTCAAACTTTCTAGATCAGGAAGCTGATCTACCGCCAAATTCACCTGCAATTTTAATCAAAGACGAGCGGCTTAGCTGTCATCTTGTTATTACGATTATGCAAAATAATACCTTCCTAATACCGCAGTTAACGATGCTCAGCTGTTTCAAATGCGAAAAATCTTCACTGTTTCGCATGTTCATAATGGTGTCCTTATCTAAGGTAGCTCCTAACGCATGATTTGCCTCCAGAATGACTGATGGAGTCACTCGATGATTACCGATATACTAAACAAACCAAACAATCACATCACTACACCACCAAAAACTTGGTGAGCTAATTAGAAACTTGAATTGTATATCCAAAGATTTGCAATGGAAAAAAATACAAATCTGATTATGCGATGCTTAATTTGAATTTGAAAATGTACTCTCAGTCTTCTGATGCAGCACTCACTTCAATCTTGGGTACATTGAATACTACAAACGTTTTGCAGGCGTTCGTTGAATCAATCGGGTTATTCGATAAATCTAGGATTTTTAGATTGTGCCAATTTTTCAAGTTGTGTATTTCGGAAAGTCTGTCAATTTCGTTGTGAGAGCAATAAAATTCAATCAAACTATGAAAAGCTCCCAAAGCCACCAACGAGGTGATCAGGTTATTGGATAAGTCAAGGTGATTCAAGAGCGGCAGATTTTCTTGTGTAATTCCATCTAACGTAACGATCAAGTTACTGCAGAGGTTTAGCCTTGTCAACCGATTGAAGGACTTCCTCAACATAATCTTCATAAATAGATTATTTTCTAAGTATAGTTCTCTTAGATTTGGATATTTTTCGATAAATTGAAGGCAGCTCAATTTATTATCGGACAAATTAATATATTCGACGTTTTTCGACTGGTTTTTATTTACCGAGAACGATGGTGTCAGAGACTCGTTGGTGTGCGAAATTACGTGTCTCCGCAGCATTGCGTTGTTTATGATATTGAGCTTGGCTGGATCAGATTTTTCAAATCCGTCGATTATCCAGTGGATTGGATCGGCGTCTTTTAAGAGCGAAAAATCGTCAATCATCTTTTCGTCAAAACATCTCAATAATGGTAAAGCGTTTCGAACCAACGCAAACATAGTTTCCGTTTCGGTAACATCAATAAATGGATTATACTTTAGATTGAGAGCAGTTAAACTTGGACTCAAAGTTTGCAGCGCTTGCAGGGTAGAAACAAATCTAACAATTTGATTCCACGCAGCCTCAAGGCTTTCCAGCATCGGTAAACTCATGGAGATCTCGAACGACCGAATATCGTTGAAACTAATGTCGAGTTTTCTTACGTACTTTAGCACTTCTAAGTCAGGTAAAGCGGTTAGTTTATTGTAGGAGAGATCTAATTCTCTCAAGTTTGGTTGAGGTGTCTTGAAATTCAAATCAATTGTACGGATTCCCTGACCAGATAAATTCATGACTACCAGATTATGAACTATCTGGTCAGCCGAGTTGAGAAAATCATTTAAACTCTTAAATTCCAACTGTTGCCACGGATTGCATTGGCTTTCTAAAGTCCTTTTGACTTCAAATTTCATTGTTGTTTTCTTTTTAGATTTTTTCTGCAATGAAAAATGCAAGGAAATAGATCCCAGATCGATTACGAGGGCGTACAACACTGCGATATTACCTGATCAAAGATATATTCGAATTCCACCGCAAAAACGGGCTTTACATTTTCAGGATTCACAAGGGATAAGCAAGCGCAAATGTCTTTGTCATAATCGGGATGCATTGCGTGATATACGTCATCTTCTTTGACCCTTGAAAACAACAGTTAGTGACGATCCTGGATCGGCAAGTAGTGTAATTAATTAATTCAATCATAGCATATTACTTCATGGTCAGCATGAAGAGTGGCATCTGAACGAGAATTGCTAACCGATGTTCACTAAACGAGCATAAACGCTTTGACGGTAACATTTGTTTCAAAGAAATTTTGTGAACCCAATCAGCATCTGCGGCTACCAGACAGTCGCTTATTATTACTTCCGTCTGTAAAAATATAAAACGAATTCCTGATCAATTATTATGCTGTATTATAATCACAAAAAGGACCAGGAATGTCAGTATAAATTCATGAAGATCTACCTTATCGAAGAACTCTTTTTCAAAAATATCGAATGGCCAATTTTTAAAGTCTACTACTCCAACTGGTTGGACCAAAAACTTGAAGATCATTTCAGTCTCTGACACTACTGCCTTATGCATTGTGCTAAGTTTGTTGAAAGATCTGTGTGATCGCAAAGCATCAGTTTCGTTGTTGACAATTCTGGTAACTCGGCTGACGTGTACACCCATAATAGCTAGATCTCTATAAAAGCAAAAAATGTTATGCGATCATCGTATTGGATTCCAGTTTACGATAAGAACACTTCATTCTACGAATCATTGCATCGTGCAGGGTCACGAAGTCCTACCTACCTCTTTACGGTGGTACACAGCGAACTGTTACACATATTTTGACAGATTTTAACGACTGAATTTCCGGGACTTGAATCGGGCAAATATTCGATAAATTTAATATTTCCACAGTGCTGCATTGTCAAGCTGAGTTGCCGTTGCAAAATCTGTGAAAATTCCACATTTAAAGAAAGTACATTCAATAGTGCGCATCGAAATGATTCACAATAAGAATATTTTATAATTTAGACCTTTAAATTGATTTTGGCTGCAACTCTCCATTCCCGATTGGAAACGTCATCAGTTTCGATGCGTGTATATATTTGCTGCAGGGTCGAATGAGACGACAGTTCGCGATTTCGTGCCAATGTTCTGTGCCCTTGCTCCGACCTGATCTGTCGTTCAGAAGTCGCGTGTGAAAATGCTCGAAACGAATATAAATGTAGGTAGTTTGCAGCGCCGTACAAATGCTACGTAATTTGAAGATAAAATCAGTAAAACTCAACCCGTACCTGTTCCAACTTTGCAGCATAAATTTGCTCTCGGCACTCGCTGATCAACTTCCTACGTCGCTTGAGGTGATTTTTTAATGACTTAGTGGAAAGGTCTAAGTTTTTGTGCCACAGCATGTTATAGAACATCATTTTACTCCTGAAAATTTCATAGATGATGGCCAATTAGTGATTTATTCATCGAGGTCCAGCCCGAAATTTTATGAGATAAGTAAGAAATGCAGATTTCAAAAAAGGGGCAGATCTCTTTTTCATCTCGGGAATCCCGTTGTGCCGCACTAATTCAACAGTTCGATCCGAGTGGATCCAGTTAGATCCAAACTGATCTGATATGATACCTATAGGAGTAAACCTATGAATCCCCAAATTATAGATTTCATTAGATTGAGAAAATATTAGCATACATACGCGAAAATCGAAAAGTTATAGTGTTAACATAACTTGAAAAACTTCAATGCGCATGAACGTTCTTCGGTGCTAATTGAATAATGATCTAATTCGGTCAAGTCGGAGAGATGGTAGATAACGAAATATCGATAGTTGCACAAGAATGTCAGAGGACATTCACCAAACAAAGGATCCGCGAAAACAATTGAACCAAGTTTTGAAGAAAATCCAAGAGTCTGAATGTCCTATTTTTGAAGATCGATAAAAAAGACGTACGGGCATGAGCGATCATGGGCACATTTCTTTATAATTTTAAAGTACATTAACGTTGCTTTACAAGCAATCTTGAGAATTCGAATTATTGTAACTACCGTCAACTCGTAGAAAGGATTTCCAGCCATATTTACAGTAAATAGATTGGAATTATCTCGAAAGGCATCTCCGATCATTCTTATTTTATTATTTGCTAAGTGCAATTCACGTAGTTTTGGCATGCTGTGCAAATTCTGAAAATAGATGTGAGTGACTACTTTCAAATTTCACATGTTACAGTAAAGTGAATATCTGCAATTTACCCGTAACTGAGATATTTTATTCCCAGATAGATTCAACAATATTAACTCTGGACAGTGGGACAAATTTGGTATATGATCGATATCGTTGGAGTAGAGATACAGTTTCTCTATTTTGCTGCTACAACTTCGGAGTTCCGAGATATCCTGCAAGATACACCACGTGCAATATAAGGTAACATTTTTATTTTGTTGCTCTACAATAACACACCGCATTATCATAATAACACAACTTTAGCAAGACTATGCGAAAATCGTTTTTTTTTCTATACCAAATAGGAATCAACCACTTGTGTTTCGTGACCATAGTCTTACCTTGAGGAGACACTCAACTATCCACAATTCTCGAAGCTGTATCAGGTTCGAAATTCCATTCAATGATGTGATACCATATTGCCCAATGATGACTAAGGTGTGCAGATTCCGTTTCGTTTGAAATACATTTTCAAATAATACAACTTCGCAGGCAAATAGACAGAGTTCATTATTGCTCGGTTTTTTCCGTTTCGCTGTTATAAAATCAAATTTTTGGATATCTTTGGACTTCTGCAGGTTTTTCATTTTTCCAGTCTGCTCCGCCATATTTCTGGTAATACGTCAATATGGATATATCAATTTAGATCAAATTGGCGTCATACAGTGCTACGTTCATCAGTCAACGAGTGCTAGGTCGTTGACTTGTGTCATTTTGATCGCCGACTTTTTCGAATTTTCGAATCATGCGCGTTGTTCAGCTCCCGCCAGCGTTGGCTGATGATTGGTACTAATCTTCAGTCAACGCCGCCAGTGCCCCCGCCGCACGCATGGGGCGCATGGTTCCGTGGTTCAATGATTGATCCACTGACATTAGTGATTAAGGGTTAAGTTTCCCGTGTTGTTTACGCATGTTTGCCTTTAAACCTTCAGATTCGATTTCGAAATAAGCGTCTGTTGGAATAGAAGATGGGTCTATCTATGTAAAATAGGCAAAGTGTTGTGTACAACACTGCGAAAGTTACAAGGCAGCTGGGGTGATTAGATATAAGAAATGGAGTGGCATTTTCCTGGTATTTTTAGTACAAAGGGGTTACAGCCAGTATATTAGACAGTCGAAGCGAATCTTACCGATGTTGTTTAGTAGTTTTAACTTAAAATATCATGAAGAAATGGTGGTCAGAAACTTGTGTTCCCATAATTTCAATAGTTCTCAAATTTTAAGGTTGACTCTCTTCAAATAAAAGCGTAGTTATTTTTTGCATCTAAAGCACAGCTGCAATTATTTCGAGGAACATTCTAATGGCTATTTACATTTCGAAAGTTTATTTCCACCCAAAGTTATGTTGGATAAAATGTAATTAAAACTCTTTGATTAAGTTAGAAAGTACTGTTTGAAGTTCCCATAATTTCAATAGTTCTCAAATTTTAAGGTTGACTCTCTTCAAATAAAAGCGTAGTTATTTTTTGCATCTAAAGCACAGCTGCAATTATTTCGAGGAACATTCTAATGGCTATTTACATTTCGAAAGTTTATTTCCACCCAAAGTTATGTTGGATAAAATGTAATTAAAACTCTTTGATTAAGTTAGAAAGTACTGTTTGAAGTTCTTTGTATCAGTACAATGCCCATAGCTACAATTGCTACAGCTTCATATGACCAGAAATATTGTTGCCATTTAATTACCATATAAAAATTGCATCACACTTAGATCCAGCTACCTTTTTACAAACTATGACTACCAAAATAAAATAACCTGGCAGGGGTGTGGAAAATATTTACAATTTATTACTGCTAGATACTGATGACTTTAATTGTAGTGATGCATAAAATACCAGCTTCCAACAATTAAATTAACTACTCGCATCTTTCAATAAAGATTCCAATAGTTCTTGTATCTAAAAAAAACTGCCTGAGTCTGATTCTCTTGCCTCTTATGTGCTATTGCTATTGGATATATATATGTGTATATATAACATTGCCCATCACAGAACCCAATGGAGGAACAGTTAACCTCCATGTTAAATCGTCTGATTTTCATTTATGAGTTGGTTGTTATCACTGAGAACCGATTCTTCAATATCTGCATCAGCGTCTTCTATCAAGCTTGTTACTGCCACGTCTGATATGCTAATATCGCCTGTATCAGGTGATGCACCGTTATTTCCGATCGATACTTGTAATTCAGACTTTTCAGTATTGACTTCCTTGCCAATTATTGTCTCTTTCTGAGATGATTCTAACAAGGTTTCAGGTTCCGTCATTTGAGGCAAAACTGGATCCTTTGCGACAAGTCTGACCAGTAATAATGGAGCAAGTGGATGTGTAATACTTTTTTGATTTAAATACGTATTACTCTGAAATTGAAGATCTTTTTTTATTTACGGCAATATGAGATATCGCAGGACTTACCAAAGAACTTATCTTACCTCTTTCTGGAGTTGATTTAGAGTGATTCCCAAGTGAGAAGCAACTTGACTAGGTAGAAAAATTGCGTGTATACAATACTGTATGTAAGGAACTAACTGCTCACTGAATGACTCTGCAAACGTGATCATGTTGTCTCGTTCAGCAGGTGTAAACGCCTAGAATTTCATTGAATTCATATCGAATTGGTTAAACGCAATTCAAATGACCCCAACTCGAATTCTACTACAAAATGTTGGATCAGTCGAGAGACAGTACTTCAAATTTTTAGTTGATTACCTGTTGCTCTTGCTTGTAGAATACGAGCATGGCTTTTGCTACATTCTGTAAAGACTCTTGTAAAAGATGTGTACAAGTATCAGCTAGTGCAACTGGAGCGCAAAGCCTTAGTTCATTGAAAGCTGATATTAGTCCATTGCAATATTCGGCTAAGGGGAAAAATTCAACCAATTGCTCTGGAGGATTTTCCTGTGAAAAAAAAACTGTATGACCGACTGACTACCATGGTGTGTGAAAAAAGTACATTGCAAAGTGTATTCTCGGACTTTGCGGATGTTTGCTAGTTTTGATGGAGCATTCATTGTTTCTTACAGATGGTCCTGCTGTTTCGCTTTTCACTTCAGTCCGCTGCAATTTATTTATTAATGTGAAAGTTTCCATATCTTTCTCAAACTTTCTTGTTGTTCTACGAATGATTGTTTCAATCTTATCTCCGATTGCACAAATGAATATGTGGGACATTCTTGCGGTGAAATCTGCTCCCACCCTGCTGAATGATAATCCAAAATACGTGCATTGGCCGAGAATAGAATCTATCGAAGTCACTCCAGGTAAGTCTTGCTCAAGCGTCGACAAAAATTGAGATATCTGAGAATTTTTAAACGATATATTACAATCTCCTGTACTTAAAAGATCACTGGATTAAAACAAGGAAAGTATAAAAGTAGTTTATGCATAGGAGGAAACAAGTGAATAAAAAAGGTGAAATTACCTTTTCTTCTAACCAGTGATGAAATATTGCAGACTCGTTGATAACAACGTGTCGCGATGATGTTAAATGCTCTTCGTCATTGAATATAGCTCGATACTGAGTGATTATATTGAATAAATGTATCCTTGATAACTCGATGGTCTTGGTTAAATGGTGACTAGCTATCAATACAGCAGTTATAATGTCATGTAGTATTTTGACAATGAGGCATGGAAAAAGAAACAGGGAATCAATTGAAGGTTTGTACATCTGCTGTAATGTAGACAATTGAAACTTACGATCGTCTTTGGAAATGGCATTCAATAAACCTTGAAGCCAACTATCTCTAGCTTGAAGGAATTTTACTCTTAGTTCAGGTTCTGTGAAGGCATCCATTGACCGCAATAATCCCACAAGCTGCAGACACCTTGGAAGGGGTAGATCTCCTCGGAGGGAACCAACTACTTGGTTCACCATGCCAGACCAACTATTTTCTACCTCTGCTACTATGGACTTTAGAGATACAATAAAAAATGTGATTGCTGACTCGACTCTTCATTGAAGTTGAAATTAAACAAGCCTCAAGAATATTTTGTTGAAGATTCAATGCCCTTTTAAAAAAAGTTTTCACTTACAGCTATTATTGGAATATCGCCATGTTTTGCACCAAGTTGCCTAGCATACTGAGAAAGTTCTAAGGCTTCATTGTACTGATTACTTCTCAAACATGACTCCATAAGCTGAGGCATTTCAAGTATCTCTAGAAGTTCTGCATTCCGAGTTAGCGTCAAACCATTAAGTCTGCGATGAGTGTTAATGTCTTTAGAGGCATCACAAAAATACTGACAACTATTTGCAAATTCTGGTAACTTGTGAATAAGGTTGTCCAAGTGACTTTCAGTCTCGTTGAACTGTAAGAAATATATCAAGTGTTATGGACCAAGAGAATGAGGAAATCCATTCAAATAGGGCATAAATTACCTGTTTGAATATTTCTCGTGAGCTTTCGGCAGTTCGAATAAATGTTTTGTAGTTAGAAAAGGCGAGTTCTTGAGTTTGTAGTAAGATGGAGTTTTTATCGTCATTTAAATGTTCTGGTTCTTTATCTAAAACAATTTTAAGTTCAGTGAACACATACGGTTTTTAAGCAAAGGATATTGCAGTACGCAGTACAACTTACTTAATTGTTCGACATCGAACCCTCCTAACTTTGACAAGTACTGATAAAAGTCTGGATTGTCCTTCCATGATTCTATAGGGGGAAAAATATAAAATTATATAAATATAAAACGATATGAGATGGGTTACGTACATGGGTCTGATGAATAGAACAGATTTATTGTTATTCATGAATTCACGTATCTGCTTCGATCAAAAGCTGGATGACAAATCCTACGATCACAATTAGTTTATTGAGTTTTCATACCCCGCGCTAAGCTTCAATATTTGAATGTGGTACAATTTTTGGATCAGAAGATCTACTTGATATTGAGCTTTTGATCAAATTGAAGAGTATATGAATAAATTCTCTCCCGGTCAACGCAGCCCAGTCTGAGCCGAACTTACGGGACGAACTTAGCTTACAATTAACCTAATGCGCTGGAGTATAATCTAACCTGGTAGTCCATTTGGAAACACCAGATCAATAACTTTTTCAGTCTCGATATCCATATTAATCAGTGATTTTTATTCACCAGGTACTGCTGTATCGTATAGCTTTCGATTAAAATCATTCAAATCTTAAGCACACGGGATGACAGTTTTTGAACAGACGCCCGGAATTGATACCTACTCACTCAAGTCTGCTCAAGTGCTCCGGACTCTCGGACCATTTTTGACATGGCCGATTATAGTTTTTAACGTTGGCCCATTCTCGATGTGAGCCAGAATGTGAGCCGTTCTTTACTTGTCGTTCGTTAAATAAATATCCGAGATAATGGCTGCATTGATCAAGAAGAGGGTTCTTGCCGAGTTTAGCCAAAGCCAGGTACGGTACAATTGTTGAAGTAGCCAGTACTGGTGTATTTTGTCCGGATTCGAAGGGTTAAGGCACATCATCATTAAAATAAATCATTACCTATTCTAGAATTTCGTGAGATAGCATTTAGTGCATTGTTAAAGTTTCCGGCAAATATCAAAATATTTATCCATTCAACCTATATATAGTTACAAATTTTGTTTCTTTTCATTGAAACCAGAGCAGATATTTGTATTTATTGTTGCTGTATATTGTTATGTAAAAGCCATCCTTTCAACCCTTCCCCCAGGTGATCAACGAGGCCCCGGCAAAAAAAATTCGGACACTCCGGCTTTCTACACCTACAAATAACAAAAATGGCACCACAAGTAGCGACAATAGTTCAGCATTAGCCTACATTGAACTTCTTGATAAATGCAAGGCTGGAAACGATGCATTGCAGCTACTGTTACGAATATCTGATTCCCTACCACAATTACAAGCAGAGCATGTCCCAATTGCTGCAAAGAGACTTGCAGAACGGTTTACTAATGAACCAGAAGCCCCGGTTCGAGCAAAAATTCTCTGGTTGTTTGCCGAGTTGGGAGAAGGTGCTGAGGACCCAGCAGAAAAAGCCAACATTGTTGAAGAGACAGTGAATCTGTTGAAAAACGAAGAATCGCATCGAGTCAAGAGCCACGGTCTGGCAACTCTTCTGAAACTTGGGGATTTCCACAGGTACTTACTCTCAAAAGAAATTTTTTAATGCATTGCAACCTGTGATGGACCTAAATGGATGATACATATTATATTTAAATGTTCTCAATGTGGCTATTCTTTTACAGGAGTGCGGCATTGCAGGCGGCTCGCGATCACTTGTCGGACACTTGGCACGGGGTTCAGACCCAGTGCCTATCAATAATTGGACGTTTCTTGTGTCCGAAATCTTCAGATGAAATGCTGGCATTTGTTGGAAGCTATGCTCATTCGCAGGATCCACGAGTCCGGGCTCAAGCATTTGAAACCATGGCTGAATTACATTTGCGTAGAGGTTGCCGTTTGCCAGTTAGCCTGTTTTCAGAAACATGTGAGGCACTTCGTGACGATTATGAGATTGTTCGTCGAGCTGTTTTGAAGCTAATATGGCTATTGGGTGCAGAGTATCCCGATAAGTGAGTAACATCAGTATTATTTACATGCCAGTTTTTGCAATTATTCTATGAAACTTTATGTAGATTGGCAATTTCTTTGGTTTTTGTTTTGTAGCATCATGGCTGGAGATGGTGAAGAATTACGTATGGTAGATTGTGCGTTTTCAAAGATTTGTAGTCTGATGGGTGATTTGTCGCCGCGTGTGAGAGCTGCAGCTATGTCCTTACTGGGTACGATGAAAGGTGTTTCACGCCGATTTATGGAGCAAGCGCTGGATAAAAAACAAAAGAGGTGTAGGGACGAGGCACCAGAAGTTGAGGAAAGAAGTGGATCGTGTGGAGCATTTATCCATGGTTTGGAGGATGAATTTTTGGAGGTGGGTTTAAATTGTACACATCAAATAAGCCCTATTCTAACATTATGACTTGTTCTAGGTACGTACTGCAGCTGTAGAAGCTCTGTGTTCTCTGTCCCTCGAGCAACCAAACATAGCACGTATATCTCTTGATTTTATGGTCGATATGTTTAATGACGAGATTCAAGATGTTAGATTACGAGCCATAGAGTCATTGCGTAAAATATCTGCTAGTGTCACCTTGAGAGAAGATCAACTTGAAACTATACTTGGAGCATTGGAAGATTTTTCTGGAGAAGTAAGAGAAGGGCTTCATGCTACATTGGGTACCAGTCGATTAGCGACGCGCAACTGTCTTCATATGTGTGTCAATCGTTTATTGGATAATCTTGCCCGTTACCCTGAAGACAAAGAAAGCATTCGGGTTTGTTTGGCATCTCTGGGAGCTTCACATCCCTATCTTACCCTCCCCCTTGTACCCCAACTACTTGGTCGGCATCCATTTTTTGACACACCTGAGCCTGATGTCGACGAACCCTCTTGTATCCTTTGATATGTCAATTTTCTAAAACTGAATTTAATACATATTTGAAATAACCCGGCAGCTTGTGATACTCAAATTTTAGATAAATGCCGTTTTAAACATCATTTTCTTTGATTTGGTAATAACAGATGCTAGTGTGTTGGTGCTAATATTTAACGCAGCACGACATTGTCCAAGTATGCCAGCTCTGTTTACAGAGCATGCGGCTAAGCATTATCATTATCTCAGAGACACAATGCCTCATCTTGTCCCCCGACTGAGACCTACACCAACTCCGTTGCCTGGTTTGGAACAAGATGATAACGAGAATAATGATACGAGAGATCAAAGAGGGAGAGAATTTCTGGAAAGGATGGTCGTTAGTGTGGAAAGAGCAAGGCCTGATGGCAGAGTTCATGCACAGTTACTAGAAGTCGCTGGCGTTGAATTAGACCGATTAGCGGAAATGGACTCCGGAATGGAAGGAGCAGCTCGATTCACAGCTCTTTATATTCGGTGTCTTCTGTTACTGAGGTCGATTGTTCCAGAACTTTCTTCTCTGCCCACAAGCTCATCACCTTCTATTACTGGATCGAATACATCTAACAATGTTGCTCTTTTACTCCAGCATGCCCAAAAGTAAATATTTGGTTTATATAACATGACCATCACAAATGTATTCAGTTATCTTTCAAAGTTGAATTTTTTTCAGGCTCCAACGACTATTCACAGGGTTAGGCGCAGAAGAGATAGTGCTGGCAAATGACATACGGCTCAAAGCGTTAGCAGTAGAATTGATAAGATTCACTCGTGGTGCTACGGGAAGCGCGTTACCTCTTGCTCGTCACTTCCTTTTAGAAGCAGAAGCCCTTGCCTCAGATTCCAGGATGCTGCCACCATTTTCAAGAGCATTGGTCCTGCAACTGCCGTCCCTTGGGGAGGCTAAACCTGGTACTTTAACTCGACTTTTAATACCTTTACTATCAACGTCTTCTTCTCAAGGAGAGGAGAAACTCCCAAGACCGTCGGCAATGACTCGTATATGTCGGGCTATCATTGAGGAACCAAGAGGTGATGCAGATGCTGCTCTGAAATTTACTGGTGGTTTACTACTGGGGATTCCATTGACAGCAAAAATTCTCAATCTTCGAGACTCTGCGATGTTACGCATCAAACTGCGCCATCCTGATCAGCAGATCCAGTTACTACTTCCTCGACAATCTGACTTACGTTCACTAACTACTGAAAAAAGTGATTATAGACTAAGGACAATTGTGCTTTTGTCTCATCAGGTGTGGATGGAAGCTTGTAACGTTGAAGTCTCATTAGCACTGCTTGTTCCTTCAACACCTCTTTGTACTCATCCTCCACTCGACGATCCGTGCGTTATTGATCTATGCAAACCTGTAAAGGTGTCAGTATCACCTAAGCCAATTAAAAGAGGCATTTAATTCAGATCCGTGTTGTGCTTTCAGGGCCATTAAATTACCAACCTCGCATAAATGAGAAGTGATTATTATTATGAAAATTATATTGTCATTGTTACATAACCACAACAATATTGTATTAAATATTTTGCTCACATGAACGAAAAAATAGTTGCACAGTCAAAATACCCATATATTCCATACTGTTCAAAAAATAATCCTTCCGACCCATGCATTGAAGAGATAGTGATGTGTTGCCGTCAAGTTCTGTTATCTCCAACTTTGGAATGAGCTCTTCCTATGAAACACCAAAAAAGTTGGCCTAAATTATGTTGTTCTATCAAAAGATAATAACGCATGTTATGGAAGCAACTGAGTGTTCTGTTCAGAATTCAAAATCTATTGATGTATTTTTTTGACTTAATGATCACTGATGTAGTGAACTTGACAGTATTGGACTAAAGTAAGGTAACATTATAAATTCTTGAAAGTAAAGTTGATTGCTGAAACATGGATACCTATAAATTGTTTCTGAAATTATTAACTCACCCTGAGAATGCAGGTGGTGGTGCAGGTTCTGCTTGTTTCTGAGCTAGATTACCAAATGTTAAGCCTCCATCTTGAGCAGCAAGGTTTTCAAAAGTGCTACTTCCGCTGCTCTCACCAAATACTTTTCCCATTTGGCCACCTTCCAATGGAGTTGAGGAGCTGAATCCACCAAACCCACCTGAAATATTGTTTTTTTTTTTTTGCCCTATGATATCTGCATTTCATAAGTACGCCAACAAAAGCTACAAAACATGCTCATTATCATCGATACACTATCTCCATCATTTACTTACTCGCAGTTTGTTGAGAAACAGGAAACGAAGCATTGCCAAACCCACCTCCGAATATTGGCTTTGAAGCTCCAAACATGGATCCAAATTCTGGCTTTGCACCAAAAGTTGCTGCTTGGCCGAATGCTGGGACATTGACAGTCGGGGTTGGTGTAGCTAATGCTATATTTGTTGGTGAGGTAGGACTGGAAGCTGATCCACCAAATATTGATTGATTAGGGGATGTGGGTTGAACCGTTCCAAAGACTGATGCAGTGGGTGGATTCGACGGCATGCCACCGAAAATTGATGTATTTGGAGTATTTGAAATACTTCCGCCAAAGACCGATGGGCTCGGAGATTCTGCAGCTCCACTTCTGAATACTGCTAGTGGTGAGGCGCTAGTAGAAATACCCCCAAATGCAGATGGCTCAGGGTCTGAAGATCTACCAAAAACCGAAGTAGTTGTGGATGCGGCAGAGTCTCCAGATAATATCGGCGGTTTTATAAGACTCGGAGCTTCACCAAAAAGTGGTCCAGACGATGCTAGAGCTCCTCCTGAAGGTACCGCGCTTGACGAGGAAGATGCTTTCTCCCCAAATAGCGACGATGTATTGGATGCACTGGAAATATTGCCAAATACGGAAGACTGCACCGAAGTAGCAGGGGTTTCAAAGACTGATGAGGAAGAGGTTGCAGCTGGTAGGCCGCTGACGGGAGATGCTGAGGAACTTTTAGGTGAACCACCAAAAATAGATCCAAGTGAATTAGCGGTACCACCTCCAAAAATTGAAGGCTTAGCTGATGGGATTGTTTCTCCACCAAACGAAGACCCAGTATTAGAAGCGGGTCCAGCAAATATTGTTGATCCAGAGGTACCCCCAAAGATTGATCCTGGAATTTGGTCTTGTGAGGTAATTGAAGCATTACCAAATATCGATCCAGATGGCGAACCTTCAAGAGATCCAAATAAGCTATTATTAGCTCCCGACGTTGTTGTCACTGAATTTTGAGGTAAAACATTAGAAGTATTCATGTTCAACCCCATGGCTGATAAGTCCAGTGATTGCGCTGAGCTGGATGGTGGGCTAGTCACTGGTTTTGAAGCAAAAGAAAAAGCTGCAGTGCCTGTAGGTTTGGAGGCAAATGAAAAGCTTTGTAGTGACGACGTAGTTGGCGAGGTTGAAGTCGTTGGCGTCACGACTGCAGCAGATGATGGTTTTGTCATAGTTGGATAATTGGGTAGTTGACTAGAGGGTAGTTGACTAGAGGGTGGTGGGACTGGGGATGAAAAGCTGAAGCTTGTCTGTGGAGTAACTTGTAATGATGGAACTGAAGGTGAAGGTGCCACAGTAGCGACTGTTGGGGATGTTATCCCTGACGATGTACCCGACGGCGACGTTGAATCCACTTTAATGGGAGAGGAAAATGAAATAAGTTCTATTTTTGAAAATTCCTTGGGTACAGACGATCCCGTTACCGGTATTTGTATCAGCGGCGGAGGTAATGAAGTTGGCAATGACGTTTTCGAAGCATTCGAAGTAAAGGGAGACATTTCAGGTGATGCTTTATGAGGTGCATGTGGTGTGCTCAATGATGAAACAGTGATTGGTTTATTAGATTTGGGTGGTCCCATTGATGGAGTTTGAGCAGCTGATAACGCAGTGGCAATTCGAGACTTGCTATCGACTTGTGGTATTTTGATTATTGGAGATGTAGCAAGGGGTGATGCAGATGGGTTATTCTGGGCATTGATAGGCTGTACAATAGCCGATCCTCCAATGTTAGCCACTATTCGGTCCAAAGATGACAAAGGACTTTTTACTGGTTGAAAAGGTGAAGTTACATTTACCACAGCTTGCTCAGGTTTTGCCACAGACCTTGATTTAGCTTTTGGTTGCTGTACTTGCTCAAGTGGACTGACAGTTGCTAGTGAGGATAGTGTTGCCTCTAGTCGTTCTTGAATCGGCGATGGGGTTGCTGCTTTGATAATTCTTACCGTTGATTGCTTCAGTAGATTCCTTAGTTTGCTCTGCTTTTCTCTACTGAAACTAATGCTTTGGTTCGCTATTGTTTTGCATCTCTGTTCTATAGCACTGCTAGTACTATTAATGCTAGCGTTGTTTGGAGAAGTTAGTGCCATGCTGGCCATAGATTGGTTCAATGAAGCGCTGGTATTTGCTCGTGTTAGACTTTTCCACTTTATAATTTGCTTTTGAATCATACTTTTTTGTACAGCGATAATATCCCAATGTCTGACCATGTTTTGGTAGACAAATTCCAGACTGGATAATTTCATTTTCCTTTTCTCTTTGTTGATGTGTTCGAACCATTCATCATCTAGGATTCGTGTAGCCTGGTCCAATTGGGTCTGCGTGTAATACAAGAGATTCCGCAATTCTTTTAGCTTAGTATTTTCGCTATGAATATGTGTATTATTAGAAGTACCCGACACGCATTTAGATTTTGTTTCTTCAAGCCAAGCAAATGTCTGTAACACTAAGGCTTTTAAGCAGACGATGTCGCTTGTCAGACTTGCCGTTGCTTCTTGCAAATCCATCAAGAATTTCTCCATTTTCTCAGTTTTCTCTATGAGTTCAGTCCGTTCAGTTGGGGTTCCAATATCTACCAGTTGCACCTCTCTACGACTTTTCAGTTCTTCCTCAAAGAAAGCGCGTTCTTCTTGAAATGCCTTGATACATATACTGCTGTCAATTCCTACTTTCTGTTGTTGCTTCAAATCTTTACTGACAGCTACGGTTTCTGGTTTGGCTGGTATCTCGATTTTTTCCATCTGTGGTTTTGGCACACTGAACTCCACTTGAGGTTGCGGAGCAGTGACTTTAAGAGAATCTCCAAATGAAATAGTAGTAGATGAAATTTTTGATCGATCAGGGATTGCATTTACTTGCTTGGGCCGTGGAGTGCTCGTATTGCTACCCATCAAATTGAACGATATTTCAGAAGCCGTGATACTCTCACGTGGTTGGCTAAACGATGGAACAACTTCTGTTGGAGGAGAGCAGACAGTCGGAATTCCAGGCATCAAATTGACCATATGGAAGCTGCATAACTGACCTGAAGTTCCAAGAATATGAAGCATGGGGACAGGGTGGGAGAGGGTTGAACCCTCGCCACCCCATGGTAGCTTTTCTACAGATGTTCTGTCTACCGCAATGCCAACGGGATAGCTTTCGCTTGTACGAACAAGAGGTAACTGCGCTCTACCACTGTCAACCAATTGCCAGTGTTCCCAACTAATTCCATTGTCGCGAGAGCCTAAGACAGCAACTTCAATGCTGCCACTACTAGCAGCGACAATTAACCCCCATTCCGGAACATGTTCAAAATAATACCTAGGGTCACCTCCTTCAAATGAACCATAAGTTATATCTTCGTAACAGGTGAAAATTGCGTTCGCTTCACCTTTGGGTGCATCAATGATGAGTACATTTATTCGTGATTCCTGCGGATCTGAGTATGCAGCACAGAACTGATAACTACTCATCCATAGAAGAGCTATCACACTTCCGATGCTTGGATTAGGACCGGTGATGCTTCTGGCTTTTTTCAGGTCTGGTTTCAGCTGCAGTAGACTGCCGTCTTTACATCCTACTACCAGCTGCTTACCTTTGGGACTCCAAGCAGCGCAGAGAACTTCCAGCTTCTCTAATTGCTCTAACACAGTTAATACACTTGAATTTTTGTCCACTGTTATGTTGAAGCTTCCTATAGTGTGATCGCTTGTTATAGTACACAGCATTCCAGGAATACATGGGTTCCAACGAAGATCCAACACGTAAACATTTTCTGCCGATGACAATTTAATCTCCCGTAGCAACTGTAAGTTCTGAAAACATATACAAACTAATTAAAATTGATGTGACTGATTAAATATTGAACTATTTTGTGAAAGATTCAAATAATACCGGCTCTGTAAAAATAGCCGCATTATAAATGTAGGTAGTAGGATGGTGAAGAGTGACAGCAAGGAAGGAACAATCACAATTTAGCGCTAGTCGGGTAATATTGGCTGGTAAAACGTATTCCTTCTTCCAATCCTTGTCCGAATTATCTCCGCTTTTGAGGATTATGATTTTATTGTCACATGCTGCATAAAGTAAGCCCCGTTTTCCATCCACTACAACAAGACTGCAGGACGCAGGGACTGAAGTGAAGCCATTTGATATTTTCCAGTTACTTGACTCCTTGAATTGAAATTCCTGAAAACGTAGCTCAGTTGTACAAGTGTGTGGGAATTATCGGTTGAACTTGGTCAAACCATTACTCGTCGAGAGGTTAATATCATTGTTTGTGAGCATTTCTCTTCTAACTACTTATGAACATTTTCAATTCATAGTTGAGTAAATTAAACAATGGACATACGTACTAGCACGTCCTTTGGTTCTGGTGCAGACTTCATCTTTGTGATGTGTGTTGTATATCAATCGCCGAACTCTGTGCAGCACCATACGAAAAGTTTGAAAACTCGACCGTTGGTTTGGTCTAGTTTGGTCCATCGATTCTGTGCTGGTAATCTCTAACCACAAAAGTAAACTGTCTCTCGGCCTGCTACCACCTTAACCACAGTAGGTATGCTAATGCATAGATGCGCATAGATAATGCCAACTTCTGTAAAGTTGGCCGGACGAAATGGATTCTCGATATTCTTTTTTCACCCAATCGATTGTTGGACGTTTGTGGGTGATTGTTGGCACATGCCAAACGATTGTTGGATCTTAGTTTGCTTTTTATACAAAAAATTGACTCGCGAGGGGAACACGCAGTGGGAACACGCCAAGTGCCACCCACCGATTTTGACGAAACTTCGCAGGATGAAAGAGTAACAAAAATAAACGGATACGTGTTTCGGCTTATCCGTAGACACTCAACCGTTTTCGAGAAAACGACGGTTGAAACCAACGAATATTCGTTGGTTGAAACACGATGAAATTTTGACGCCGCTTCATGAGTCCGCCCGCGCGCCATCTATCCAAGCGGATCGGCGGTGCAGCGGCCAGCGTGACAGCTTCCAGATATGACGCTGCGGGTTCACTGATATATAACTACACTATATATCAGTTGTCTGTAGGGTCTCTAAGAGACCCTAGCACTCGATGCGCCTCTAACGGCAGTTAACAAAACTCAGTTTGCTATTATAACAATGCTACAACGATTGTTTCGATGACGCCAGCCAGAGGCACGTCGAGTGCATGGCTCGCGATCGCAAGGCGGCAGAGTATCGTTATATGGGACGTTTGTTATGACCGGAGTTGGGTCTCCTCTTCTCTAGCCCTCCATAGGACGGACTCATGAAGCGGCGTCAAAATTTCATCGTGTTTCAACCGTCATTTTCTCGAAAACGGTTGAGTGTCTACGGATAAGCCGAAACACGTATCCGTTTATTTTTGTTACTCTTTCATCCTGCGAAGTTCCGTCAAAATCGGTGGGTGGCACTTGGCGTGTTCCCCTTTCGGTAAAAGTAGCGATGAAAGATTCCCGTACGTACACATCGGGTAATCCGTCTCCGTAGCCACGGGCCCAACGGCTATTTTCACGCCACTCTCGACCCCCGGCCAAGCCTTGCCCCCGGCCAGCACTACAAAGTGATTTATTTTTCGTATCAATATATCTATGGATTCATCATACTATTCCATACGTTATCTTGCTCCATTGTTTCTTATGCGAGGAATTGTTGTACCTAATTTTTAATCATTAAATTATTATAGGTCACTAACGATTTGTATGAGAAAAAAAAACATAATTCATTTGAAGAGTGTAATTTGTGACGACGATGGTCGAGTTACATGGATGGTATCAAAATTGGTCTTAATGATAAATACCTAGTGTATAACTTATAAATAATCTGTAGCTCGATGCTCAAAATGCCTAATATAGCTAATTATAAGTCATTTCCACGGTGGCTTATTCTTCTGTTGATCTGCTTTTGCCGAAAGTTTTAGGGGGACTGAAATATAGTCAGTCACTTCTTGAGCAGACACCTATAAATAAGCCAAAGTACACAGCAAAATAATTCCATCTATTAATTGAATACTCTTTAATCTGTAGCTATCTTTCACAAGAAATTCAATGTTAGTTTTCAAAGGGTGATCTATGGTGTTACAAAAAAGAAGAATCGAGCGCTATGCATAGTTACTGGTTTGAACGACTTGCCTCTGAGCTTGGTTGCCAAATCACACTGCTATCTTCACTCATAAAACTCTCCTCTTTCCTCATGTAGTGTTTCCTTGGTACTTCTCTGCAAATTGGAACTGGGCTTTGAGTTGATTCCGTGTATGGCGGTCGTACAAAGTTTGACTTTGGCTGTTGCATATCTAGTATCTAGAATACAATTATCATAATAATATCTGTTGCGATCTGATCCGAGCACGAAAAATATATCATAATTAATTTGTGATATTACTTGTCTGCTGAAAATAAATATACCATTT
Organism: Athalia circularis; assembly: GCA_963978495.1. Classification (NCBI taxonomy): domain Eukaryota; kingdom Metazoa; phylum Arthropoda; class Insecta; order Hymenoptera; family Athaliidae; genus Athalia; species Athalia circularis. The sequence continues at coordinate 20,153,547 of OZ021700.1, forward strand.
TAATGTATCTACGGAGATCATCTTTAGATTGGTCTCTGTGACTTGTTAAAGGAGTGCCGGCTACCGGATTTGTCAACATTGGATTTTCGTCTTTTTCCTCTGGTGCTCGAGTCAAGTTGGAAGGAAAATTCTTTACCTCGATTAGCGGCATTGAACGGGACTCTAAACGTATGGGCTCCATAACATTACACCCAATATTAGGACTAGATTCAGACTTGGTAGAATGTCTGGATTCGAAGAATTTCTCAGCGTGAATGCGTTGTATAGGTGTAAGATTGTCCATGTTACCTCCTGAAAATTAAATATTTCCTCACATTCTCTTTGCAGAGTCACATTATCAATCCTCCAAATGTTACTCTTAGTCTATGATCAGGGGATTGATATTTGTGAATTGCATTGACTTGTTTTAAATCGTACCTGATATAATTTGTAATGCCTGCTGCCACTGTCTTTGCATGACTGAATGCAGCTGTTCCGCTAGTTGAGTTTTGTTGGTATGTTGCGTGTTTAACTTGGCATCCAATATCGAAATTTGTTGCATGGCTTGGGCTAATTGAATTTGGTGTAATCTTTTTTCTTCCTTGTGTTTTTCTTCTAACAAGTTAATCTCCAGTTGATGCCTGAAATATTCTTCAAATTTATTTCTCATTCTTATATTATGATGCAAGTTTACCGGATACTCACTTATCAAGAACAGTTTTGATTTTCCGAGCTGCACACTCAGCGATTGCCCGCTGTCTGCTCTCTAATTCACATTGAAAAGCAGATTCGGCCGTATCAAGTTGTGATTGAAATTCCTGTAATTTGGCCTTAACTACTTCATCAACTTGTTTCTGGTAAACATCACGCAATTCTATTCGTGTTTTTTCTTGCAGGGCAGCGAAAGATCTGCTTTCCTCAGTAGCCTTCTTCTGTAATTCGAAAAAATGATTTACGAATTGATTAATCACAAGATTAACCTTAGAAAACTAACAGCGATGGCGATTTCGTAAAGCATTGTACCTCTGCGTTCTTTGCCTGTTCGATCGCCGCAAGAAGCGTGGATTTATTTTGTTCCAAAATATGATTTCTATTTATTTCTTCCTTAAGTTTCAGCTGAAGATTTTCCTTCTCTTGGCGGAGAACAATGAGCTCAGCTTCACAAGCATCAAGTGCTTTGTGAATAACCCCCATTTCTCCTCTCACTTCTCCACCCCTGAGCCTCTCTCTGTTCACTTCTTGTTGAGTATTTTTCAGTGCCTCTCCAAGTTGTTGATTCTGATCGGACAATTTACTATATTCAACTTTTAGTTGGCTGTGTCTATTCTCAGCCTCTTGAACCAGAGCCTTGTAATTCTCTAACTCATCGGCATGGCTCTTCAATAATTCCAGTTTTTCTTTAGTCATTGTATCACTTTTCTCTTTATAACCAGCAGCTAGATCCAGAGCCTTTGATAATTCACCTTCACAACGTTTGATTTGAGTCTGAAGCTTAGTACATTCCATTTGATGTTTATCTTTCATATTTTTCAAACTTAAGTGTAAGTCGTTTGATTCTGCCTCCAACACTTGCCACCGTAATTTCAATTTTGTCCAAGCATTTTGAAGCTTTGTTATTATAACGTTTTTTTCATTATCTACTCGTACAGCTACTGCGACTTTTTCCTGTTGTTCCAGCAACCTTCTCTGAAGTTCTTGAATCAAGTGTTCACAATGCTGGATAAACGGAAACAAATTTTTTATTAGTTAAACCTCGAAAATTGGAAATTGAATTCAATATTTTACATCATACATCTCTCCTGAATTTTTCTTCCTCCAATTTTATTCTGAGCATATCCTCTTGTGATTTGGTAGGATCCGTTTCCCAAAAGTCGGATAGTGTTAAAAGTCGATGTGATTTCCTGAAAAGTAACCAGTAATATTTCAATAATCCAAAATTCATACTTGCTGTGAATGATTCGCATGCAAACTATCATCGCTAAAAATATACCTCAGGCTTTCCGTGTTTGTGGCGGCATCATTAGTGATCCTATTTGATAATCCAAGATTCGGAATGTCGTGAATATTATTACTCGTGCAGCCTAACAAATTACTGGCGCTATATGAGTGTCTGGGAAATTCCGCAAGCTGCGTTGCACTAGACTCCAATTGTGTAGAATTTATAGGTGCGTGAGTTTTTGAAAAATTAGTATGCAACATGGGTGTAGCATTTGGATCAGTGTGATTAGATGACTCATGCGAATGAGGATTGTCACTGTTCATAATCGTTGTAGATTGCCCAGTCTGAATGGCCGCTGGATTTCTATCAGTTGTGTTTGTATTTGATGAAGGATTTGATTGTACATGAGCATGTTTTTTGCTCTCTTCATGTAATGTTTTACCATTTTTATAATCATCATTAACTTGATCATCTTTCTGTGTCTGACCACAATTTTGACGCCAAGTCTTGAATTCAGAAATTATTTTATCTGTCACATCCAGATGCAGGGAATCCTCATCAAGTAGCAGTGAAAAATCTAGGTATTTATCAGCGGTCTTACGCTGGTTCATGTCTACTGAAATATTTGGTAAATTATGCAAATCTTCATCATGAAAATTAAAGTTCAATCGACGTGCTGGAGACAGGTTGCTTTGCGGTGCATTCAGTTCTCTCAATTCTTTTTCATTTTCAGAGTCAGAATTCAATCGATGAGCGTTTCCTAGGTGTGATTGATACGCACTTCTGTTCTTAATCCTTTTTGCTATTTCAGCCTCTGTCATCTCCATTTCATGTAGGAGCTCATCTACCTCCGAAAGTTCCATTTCTTTGACAGGTCTTTGTTCAAATCGTTTACCTGTTGGTTTCAGATTTGAATTTGCTGAGGGCATTGAAAAAGATATACGTTCAGCTGTTTTGTTCTGTAAATTGCTTTTGTTCATTTCGTTATTGTCAATATATGTTTCCTTTTTACAGGAGATGGCAGATGATGCATGCGGGATTCCCATGTTTCTTACATCAGAACTGGAACTGTGATGTATGATTGATGGTTCGGAGTACGACATTAAATTGTCATGTTTGGTTCGAGATTGTGAGTTAGTATTACTATATTTGTAAGCGTTAGTAAGACTGTTCAAAGCAGCAAACTGTAACGATTTCATATCACAGCAGTTATGATTAGTATGACTTCGCAGGTGGTAATTGCTAGGGGTTGTTGGAGCAGATGAATATTTGCGGGGTTTTGTAGGGGTATTTTCTAAGTTTGAAATATGACTTACTGAACCAAAATTATTTCTAACAGACACTTGGTTAGCTCTTAGTGGAGATGAAAAGTTTATAGTCCTAAATTGCGTATCACTAGAATTGTTTAGGAATGATGTGTCCAAACTTGTATCCTTTGATTCAATCACAGATATTCTATTCTCAAGGGATTGAACCTGATCAAATAATTCTGTGACCACGCTAGTGGAAGGTCCTCCTCCCTGGAGGCGGTAACCCAATCTTTTTTTCTGAAACTCTGAATCATCAGAGTCTTCTGATGATGGGACGAGGAATAAATCAGGGGGAATCAGTAGAAGGACGTCTGTGTCATCAGATTCACTCATCATCTGCTGATTATTTCTTGCACCATTATAATTTACGAAGTCAAAAGTGATTTTCTTTTAGAGTAGGTTAAGGTTAGACTGTTCTCACGAGTTATTCCTAGCATTTCGCGTTGACTAAAACTGACAGAAATGCATACAACGGGTAGAATTTTTATTCGTTATTTTTATTCCGCGTTGTAGACTACATAATGATGATTTAGGCAGATTATGTCAACGGTGATCAGTAAGGTTATATTGCACACATAAAATTGTTCGCAAAAGTCAACTGTCAACAACGGTGAACAGCGTCAACCAACGAATTCGTAAGTCTGAATTCGTTGGCGTCAACAATGTGGGTATCGACATCGTGTAGAGATTTTCTGTACCAATGTTTGAATTGACTTTATCATCGGCACTTACTGAACATATCTTCAACATCCTTCAAACGTCAATGAGATTCCTTCCTAATCCACACAATTTGAAAGCTCGTGTGCGTACCATCTACTCCCGAACAAGTGCAACAATAATGATTTTTAATTTTGCTCAATGAATTTTCATCAAATGGTATCCGAAATTGTATATGGTAAAAGCCTTGATTCGTATTATTCATAGATGGAGCAAAACTGCAGTCTGTGAAAGCATTATTCGACTTCATATATGGAAAATAATCTGAAGTTTACGTATTACCAATATCTATGGTATTACTATCGTTCGTAACACGACTATACAGAGTGGAAAAAAGATTTAATTTAATAAAGCGGGTGCGAAAAGGATTCAATTATAAAGAAAAAGTTATAAATAAGAAAAAACATTCACGAATTCAGCAATTCTATTTTGTTCTGTCTGCAGTGAAGTGAACACGACTTCAATTGCTTAACTGTTTCCTTTATTTCTGTATAGTTGAGGCAATTACCATAGGTAGTTTTTATCTCGCAGTGGGAGCTCTGCCAACTATAAATTGAGAAAATCTTCGAATATAGCATTGTTATACAGACGTGTATTATTTTATTTCAATTCTTTCCACGGTTTCTTATAAAAAATTTAACTAAAAATAGCAATAAACTGATCGTGGTTCGATAATTTTTTATTCGACAATCATTTCATATTTTCATTTCAGAATTTCGCAATAAAAATTAATTTATGGACTGGGTGGTTTGTTAGAAAATGTAACAGCCAATAATGACCGAATCAATTTCGGAACCGCACAAATGATGTATAGTATACGCGTGCGGGGTTATTGCTTTTTAAGATTTGTAGCCTCGTCTATCATACCACCTGTTTTCGATTTCGCTTAAAAAATTGTGAAAAACCACCGTGTGGCACATTAGTGAACTGCACATACTACTTCATGAATTGACTCCAACATTTCAAGAGTAAAAATCAAACATGGTGGATTGTGTTTTTTTTTTTTTAAACAATTCAGAACTTCGTTTTGGACCAAACTTTACAGTAGCAATACCTTAGCACGCGGAAATTAATTTTCGATGTTCGTACGTGAACTAATTCTTTTACTTTTTGCTTCAATGAGCGAACTTATCATAATCATCTCTATAAAATGAAAAGTTGAGTTTAGAATAAATCAGAATCTCCACTTGAACTATTTTTTGATGGACGTCTGATGAAGTAACAGATTTTCATGATGCTTTTTCCTAATCAATGGGATTTCATCCAGCATGAACGTGATCAAATGCTCGAATTAATGCATTCGTTACGTTCATTGTGACAAAAAATCCATTTACGTGGTCGCCACATCTACCGATACTTATTCTTCGCATCTACACGTTGGAGTATTTAGTCACTGATTACCAAAAGTAGCACAAATTATTAGATTTTCACATTCCAACATGATAAAACCAATATGCCGAATAAAGGTATAAAGGTTCTAGGAATGTTGTATATATTTATTCTGCAAGGATTCACAATGCAGTACCATCCTACACACGATACGTAACTGCAGAATAATGCAGCCCCTCGTTGGTAATCACATTACTGCAATGTGGATAGAGACAGAGTAGAATAGTGCGCATGATGCAGTAGCAGAGCTAGATTTTGGATTCTAGCGTATTCGTCATCAGTGATCCCTCGGGTAGGATCGTCGTGTTAACCCCTTCGACGACAGGTTTGTGGGTCGTCGATAGAATGGCCGGTTAAAAGCGTCGGCCACGCGATATACCATTACCGGGGAGTTGATACCTTCGGGGCATGTACCAAAAATTCGACTGATTATGACCCATTATGATGATCCTATTACGGTAGTTACCTATATATTTATCGGATACTCATGCATTTTACCTGAAGATAATTCATAGGTTTATGTAATTGGTTAAAGAATATTTTGTTGCAATTCATTGTACCTACATGCGCACGTATGGTGGAAAAGGTATCATGAGCAAGATCATACGGTGCCGTGTAATCTATAATAACGTAGAATTATTATGCTGATCCAACCGTATAAGTTAGTCAATATCAATGTGTTGGAGTGAATGCACGTAACCACTACCTCTGAAACACCGCGGCGCTTGCTCTGCAGAGTTGCTTATCCACTAATGAACGATAAGCCATGAATTCACTCGATAGCACTTTGAAACTCAATAACACATGCACCCTGAAATGTTGGATCATCATAACAGTTGTAGAATGCGATTAAGTACCGTCAGGATTGAACTTTATCTAGTTTAGTTTTTCTCTATTTTTAAAACTATATTCAACCGCTTCATTCAGAATACAAAATCTGTGAATGCGCATCCAATACACTTTATTCAGTTGTACTTCACATAATTGAATGGCCTTCACATCCAAAAGTATAATGAAGTTCATGTATTCATCTTGTTCGCGCCTACATGATGTAGCATAATATGGTCACCACGGCGGACGTCATTATACATATACATCGGGTACATACATGGATACGATCATTAATAATAATTATCCCATAACATGGCTACATCCAAGGTAAACCATAATTCACTGTATTACATTGCGTATAACTAATAACACATCGTTGTAACATGCGTGTCTATCACCTATATATATATATATATATATATATATATTACATTATATTATATATTATTTTATATTTTTTATATATGTGTAAATATGTGTAAATAGGTCTGAATATGCCCTGCGGGCTGTAGCAGCAGCGGCAATTATAGCGGTCAAAGGACAGTTCGGGAGATTTAGTCTCCCACGAGTCTTCGATTTTCGATTGTCAACTTACAGTACTTACACGTGTGTGCAGCTGTCAATATAAATACGTTAGAATTACTATAATAGCTGTCAAGTGATAAACATCGACGTGATCGTCGGTTTGAATTTTGATGGTTCTGGTAATTCGCATTATATTATTACATCGTTAGATATGTATGTATGTAGGTATAAATTTGAGCAATCCAATTTACACATCGTACGTGTTTCTGTTCGGCATAACGATTCTGATAGCAAAGTTTGCGAATACATACATGTGTTGCATTTACCTATACGTGAAAAAACTTGATGAACGATAGGAATTCTTTGTTAAAATCAATTTTCATAAAGTCTCGTCAAATCACCGCTGTGAAAACTTTATCGTAATTAGAGAAAAGCAAATTCAGCATAACGACCACAACAAAAACTGGTTGGAAAGACATAATGAATAAATTATTGTGTTTGCGTTGAATTTTGAATACAATTCTTTATTCAGCTGTCAAGATTTAGCGCGCGTGTCAGAGCGACAAACACAAAATTTGCGACTGGACCGTCTACATAGGTACTGGAAGATTTAAAAGAGTTTTAAGTTTACCTAACATTTTATTTCCGACAGCGTATAAGGTGGATTGGTGACACGGATCTTGTTTTCTCACCCGCGGGACGAAAAACTACGGATTGGGTTGGGGTGGCGATGGGTATCCCACCGCTTGCTGCACCGTTACTTCACAATTTCTCCTGGGATTCCGCAAATAGAGGTACGTGAGCTACGTGCATATTGCGATATTTATTTGCTTATCTTTCCGTGTCGATATATTTACCCATGTGTACATATACTATACAGGGTGTTTCAGAACTAAGTGCAAATTTTTTGAGGAGTGATAGTAGGGGCTGAGCTGAGTAAATTCACGTATTATACAACATGTGGTCTCCGAAGCACCGTTCCCAAAATATGACCGGTTGACAAGTTGCGCTTTGCACCGGAATTATGCTGCACAACACTCATCGGATGCGAATTATGGCGCTTACCAAATTTAAGAATTTCAGTTTTACTACCAACATAACATTGCTAATAGCGATAAGATATGTTTGAGCACAGCAAATTATCTTCCGTAAGTTTCAAGGGTTGCCTACAGGCGCAAAGCGCAATTTTTTCACCGGTCATACGTTGGGAACGGTGCTTCGGTGAATTTACTCGTTCGACCCCTACTTCAAAAAATTTGTACTTAGTTCTGAGGCACCCTGTATGTATAGATTTGACAATTTATATCTATATATGTACGCACGTACGTAGGTACCTTCAGATTACAGCAAAACTGTATGTTCACTTCGAACGTGTTTTGTACGGATATCGTGTGTAAGTATAGCACACAATTCGTGCAGATGCAACTCACACTTCAATCCTACTCGCAATACCATCTGTCCGTCGTCAAGTTGTCTACAGCATTGACTAGAAATATATAAACAGATCGTATTGTATGTATTCTCCAAAACTCAACCGTTGCTGACACAGGGCATTCCCTTTGGCATATTGATGCCGGTTGCAGACCAACAGGCTCCTTCTTACACATCACATACCTGCCCTATTTTTTTTTCTCTCTTTTTTTTTGCATACCGTTGAAAAGTTTTTAAAACATACGAGTTTCAAGATGTATGTGTGTAATATATATACGTACATTATATTCACCCTCAACTTTTGTGCATCTACGTGTAACCTACTTGAAAAACTTTTTTTGTACCTCTACTTTTATATTTGTTGATTCGTTTTTGTTATTTTATTATTATTATTTTACTCATAACTATAATTTTGTTTATGTATAAGTTGCATATTTCATAAGTAATGTAGTATGGACAGACGTGGGTAAGAAAATTCTGGAACGCGCAGTAGCAAAAACACCGGAGAGAACTGTCGTAAGTTTAATAACATTACGACGTTCGACAAGAATCAATCGTCAATTGATGACCGACCACCATCAATGAAGAGGACATTATTTTGCACTACGACGGGCGCCACTCGATAATACGAATTGTCTTGTGGGACTGTAAAAGTTTATACGAGTAACACAGTTGATGGCTTTTTGAGTAGGTACCTCCACGTGGATCCGGTAATAAGGTCAGAATTATGGGAGTGATCGTAAATTAAGTATTATACTATAGAAACAATGCAAGATAAGATTGCAGAAGCTCTAAATTTTCTTATCCTTTTACAGATGAATAAAAAATTTATACATACATCAATGTACATTCTCTATCGTTTATCGCTCATTTATTTGTATAATAAAATTTAAAAAAATCATATTAAGAGACTCGGTAGAGTCTCGCGCCAAGTGCATTAAAAGAGCACCGGACGGCAACCGAGTATCTATACAGTTAAGAGATAGGAAAAGCGCTGTACGGCCGACTGTTTTATTCGGTATCCCCTAAATCCTTAGCTTTTCGGGAAATTTTGATGCACTTTCGCCATATTAATCGTGGTGTAGCTTTCATTTGAGCCTAATTTCAATAACATTGATGTTCGGAGAGATGTGATCTCAGAATAGTTATTTACGCTGAGGCCGTTTCTACGATCAGAATTTTCAACGTCATCGTCGTCTCCGGATCCTTTTTCTCCTTAGCTCTATTCCTATGAGAAGTAGACGCAGTATATAACGCGAACTCGATTTCTGCTAAGGTTCAAACTGCAGACACATAGGCGTGACCATCGCTTTCGTCGTCTCGTTATTTTCTAGGGACTCTTTAGGGACTCTAGTCGTCTCTACTGTACCATTAGAGTCCTGTCGTCATTCCGCATGTCTTTACGATCACCTCCTTGCGATCACAATCATCGGCTAAACGCGATGACGGCATACGAGTCGTATACCATGTGTCCCAGCGTTTACACTACAGTATGTCTGGTTGCCTGCCGTCAAGCGCCACCCGCCCTATATTGCCACGTTTGTTCACGGACCACGGACGGTAGCTTGACTTGTCGATATGGCGTAAGTGTTGAACAAATAAATAAGAATAGCAATGTCGCCTTATCAAATTATACACCATAGGTTTGAGTTAACCACCATATGTAAAAAGCGCCATACTATGTTCAACATTGTACTGTGAAATTTTTTGTTGTTTTTCTACTATTTCCGTTTCCTTGTCTCTGGTTACCTTGTCAACTGTGAAGAGACATGGACAGTATTATTTTTCTATTAAATCTGTTGTTTAAACACCAATCCTGCACGTCTTCAACCAAATATCACCAGTAATGCCCACCAGTAAGCCTGGCGCCTGACGGCAGGCAGCCAGACATACTGTAGTGTAAACGCTGGGACACATGGTATACCGAGAGGATTCGTGGAAGCGGGCCAGTCCAGCGTGTCGGTAAGTTAGGATACTACACTAACACACAAAACGAAATTAAATTAAATTAAGCAAAAATAAATTAAAAAAAAAAATTGAGGTAGTGGGATTCGGCGGGCTTATTTGGAAAAAAAACGGAATTCTTGTATAGCAAAATAACATTAGCCCGCCAAGGACCACGTACTCCAATTTTTTTTTTTATTTTTTTTTTTTTTTGAATTTAATTTAATTTATTTTTTTTTTCATCGATTTTTTCCCCAACTTTATATTCTTCCAATTGGTAATTTGGTTTGTTGTATGTTTATCCACGTCTTCTCTAGTACTCCTATGCATGGTGCAGTTACATGTATACGTGGCACAATAATTGATTTGGATCTATTTTTCTCAGAATTTAATTTTACGGTTATTTTTGAGGAACAACTTTTTGGTGGCGTTTTATTATACATCACGGAGTATACGCCGTTTTCATTTACCGTTTATTTTTGGGAAGGATTTCCCGTGATGGAAAAAAAAGAAAAAAATGTCCGGAACAGTCCGGGAAACCTTTTGAGCGAACACATCGCCTTTGATCCTCTACTAATATTCTATAACTGATTCGAAACAAAAGAAGTATTATTGTTCGATTATGTTTAAATTTGTAATGATTTTATTTTTACGAACACTGTGGCTGCGCTTAAACCGATTGGTTTTGCAGATTTCATATAAACACAGATCTACCATGCAATTTACTTTATAACAATGGCCATCACCGAGGCCATCACTTTGTAAGTTTTTTCGATAAAAGATTATATTACGGTATATTTTTAAGTATCTTCACCATCTTACAAGCGCGAAGCTTGGGCTATTTATCTTCGTTGTCCGGTATGTGTCCAGTTGTGGAGATAAGTATATTGCGCGAATCACTCGCGGTTTACTCTATACTCTCATAGGTATACCTATACCTATATGTCATGTGTTGCAAATAGCTCTTTTACAGCAAAGTACTTACGCCATGTAATCGTCGTAGCATTAACGGCCATTAGCTCTACGTATGATATTAATCCAAAGTGTTAGAAAAAGACGAAATAAAAAGAAAACCGAAAAAAAAGGTGCCAAGTTTACAGGCACTCAGGAATTCCGTGAACGTAATTTTTCAACATTTTCTCATTCGTCACGAAGAACGTGCGTGATTGTAAGTTTCCTGCAGGATCGTTGTAAAACTTTTCATTTCCTTCAGATTCACCGGGGGTTTGATTGATGATCAAGTAAAATTTAGTAATTCTATTTCCCAGATTGAAGAGTTCAACTTTAATTTTATACACATGGTCTTTGAAATATTTTCATTGTAATAAATATCGGTAACACGAACGGACTTCCGGCAATTCTGAGTACATTGGAAAGAATTAATTAATTGATGACCAATAAATGTGCGGGATATGAAAAAAGTGATTCACGTTCTTTTTTTCTTCCGCATCCCTTGCGAAATTTGCTTTCATAGAAAACTAGCTGAAATCATGGACAAAAATGATTATTATTACCCTCATTTCCTCCCCGGATATTTGAATAAATATACATGTAATATAGGTTGAATACTGCGCGCGTATAGTTATATTTGATCAAAAAGGTGATTGTAAAATCGTTATCTATGCATCGGAAGAGTATTTCATTATCGGGGTATAATGAGATCGATTATACGTGTGCGCACAATGTTCGACCGTTTTAATGGCGTTATGATAGCAGTAATTAAACATTCCCCACAACTGATGGACACGCTGGTTAGTTATTGCCTACCTACCGACCTTCGTATCTACCTATATGTTCATATATTTACATACATATACACGTATGTACATACCTGTACGTGGTATGGATGTACAATCTACATATACGCACCAATATGTACGTCGATAGGGGAAGAGCGACGTAATGGTGGTTGACGTTGTATCTGGTTCAGCGAATTGTACGCCCGACGGGGTTGATTCTGAATCGCTTCGAAGCTACAGTTGAATTGGACGAATTTTATTATTCAACGTATTCTGTAATTCAATGAAAAATTTGTCCACTTATACCCTTGGCCACGAGCTGATTCAGAATAAACTTCACCGCGTGTACCTGAATGGTGGCTATACGTATACCGATGCCAGGACTTCTCCTGTGGTTAATTCTACATTTTATCCCCTTGGGAATTGTTAACAGCTATCTCATTGCTAATTGATTAATCGTTATTCAGCTATAACCGGTGAAAAAAGAACCCTTATTCAAGATCAAATCACGACGTACGTATTATAGACGAATACCTACATATTGTTTGCACAAATCTGTTCGTTTCCGAGTTCGTTCCTCTTGTAAATGGTTTTTGCACGTTGCTTTCTACAGATATTTGTACAGTTGACTGTTCGCCTGAGAAATCGAAACTTTTGACCAATTAATTCAGATTTTCAATCTAATTTATTGATAGTGGCATCGATTCATTTAAGACTATACCTAGGTATATACGATGAACCATTTTTACATTGCACGGATGTTATTCGACTGAACTCTAATGCTGATTGCAAAATTGAAATTTTTTCCCTTCTTCATAATTTTCCTAAACGATCATAACGTTCATCGTCTGCATAACGTAAAAGCGCGGGGTGTATACATCATCGTTTTATCTTTTATATTTTCAAACATTTTATCTGCAGTTAAATTTCAAACTGGCTTCTATTGAATAGTTACGTACTGAATTCTGGTTCGATCAAAGGAGAATTTGCTGCAGTTAATAAAAGTGAACATAAAAAAGGTGAAATACGATGTATTTACCTTTATTCGGAAGTTCGCTACCTCACAATGATCAATATTATAGGCAACTGAGTTTCTATAACCGTTCTTCTATAGTTACGCTATATGGTCGAAAAATACGTAACTGATATACGTTATACATAATATCATAGATATATTGATAATATAGATCTATGTAGTAGAAAATGTATACAACATCAAGAAATGCAGCCAATTCACGTATAGAGCAAAATATATATTCTCGCTGATATATATCTATATCTATGTACGTACTTATATAATATATAAATATATATATAATATATAAAAAAAATTTCCAACCTATGTATCAACAATAAATTTCAACTTATACGTGGAGGGTACAATGGTGATGAAAATCGATATTTTCTTATCAAAGCATTAGAGAAAAAGAATGAAGGAAATATAACCTGTTCCCATATCGGTATTATTATAACATTATAGGTATACAATATATGCGTGAATATAAAAATTCAACGAATTATTATATAACAATTTTATTTAAAGTTCGCTTGTTCGTTCAGCACGCACATCTCCAACAATTTACAGTTTAAGCAAGTGGGTATATCATACGTAATGTATGATTCGGGCTTTGTAATCGCACCACATCTAGACCATCCAAGTTGGTACGTGACTGCGTGGGGCTCAAGGCAACGCTCAAGGTATAAACGCAACCCCATAAGAACGAATGAATGTGTTCAATGATGGTATAAAGTATATTGGGTCACGTATGGCGCTACATGCTATTCCATATTATTCGAACTCTAATGTAAGTCTAATTAGATGCCATTACCTTTTTCTTCTTCTTATTACTTTTTTTTGTATTTTCTTTCAACGTTTACCGAACGATTTGCCAACTGTTTTGCCCTAATTAAAGAGAGGCAGAGATTTTGGTTGGTGGTTGAGGCTCTTCTTAAAGTGAAGGGTTTCACTAACGGTATACGGCAGGGATGTGGGGTCGTTTTTCTTTCGTTAATGGTAATGGTTTCCATTCTGCCAAACAAGGTTTCGTATGTTTTGTAATCTAATATTATCGGACGCGCAGACCGTGTGTAGAGCGCAGTACCTATGGCCTCGTGTGGGGTTAAGAAGAGGAACTTTGCACTGTGAACAATGGTGTAAGTATATAGGTATACATATAATATAGTAATACAGTTCCCCGAATAGCGTTGCGGTAGCCAACTTTCTTGTCGTGGTACTCAGCCTAATCGATGGAAGCGATAGAGTTAGTACCGCCGTTAGTGGTGGTGATGCTGCAGTTGCGAATGTTTTTATAAAAGAGACAAGATAATGCAGAGGTTGAAAAGCACGTATAACAATACGGACGTGGTTGCAGATTTTTTCTTTTTCCACAGGGTGAGTTTTTACAAACTTTGCATTCGCGACAGGTCTGTAATTCTGCAGCTCATATGGCTCTGTATCTTTTCATCTACATTGAATGAATGTAGAAACAATTATTACCGAGAATTTTAGCACAGTTATCGCGAAGTTTTTATAACAAATTGTGCTCTCTCCGAATTCAGAATCAAAATTAGAAAAATACGTGGTAATGAAACGTATTAGTGGACATTGAGGACTTCTTGATCGATATGGATTTTTGGACACTTCGGGACAGTCTTCGAAAACCATCCCAAATATATATTGGTCAATGTGAAGAAAAATGAAGACATTCATTATTTGGTAGCGATATATTTAACGTTTATTACCGTTTGACCAAATTGAAAAAGTTCATTAATAATCGGAGGTTCGTATTCGATCGTCTGGAAATAACATATGTATGTTGGAGTGGGGAATTAACGTGCAGTGAATCGGATAATTTACTGTTGAATCGACTGAAGATTCGTCATTTGAATCAGAAATATTTCAAGAATTAATAAGATTACTGCAAAATTCCAGCGTTTCTATCATTTTTAGAGTTGCGGTCATTATATCCTAACATAGTTAAATCAGTCAAAATGGCTTCTCATCGTTCAAACTGCGATAGCCTCCATGCACGCGTCTCTGAAGGATGAAAAATCTGTTATTACCGCTACTGCTATTTCATATAATTTAAAATCTTGGTAAATCTTTTTACACCATCCTTTATTATAAACATTATGTGCGCAGGTATATCGTGATTTCGAAATAATTTTCAGGATAATATCCTTCCCCAGTAAAAAGTTTGCAAAGTACAGGTAGTTGTATATACGTGCTTTTTATGAACATATATAATATAAAATATACACGCATGAATCCTCCGGTATTAAGTATTTATCGTGTCACTATACCACCTCATAAAAAGAGCAAATAAAGAAAAAAGGTTGCGCTGCTAGAAGAGCTTATCTGCCCCAACGGCTTTTCGAACTGCTGCTCTTTAACGCGGTCTTGAAGGTCCAACTAACCTATGCTGCGGCACTCCTATGTCAGTTTGGCCCTTTAAAACGTTAAGGATCAACGCGGTGCCGGACCCTTTCAGATCTTGCTCACGTGCGGTTCCCTCAAATTTACGTACGTATTTGCCGGTTCGGGTTCGAAGCAATATAATGCGAAGGATGGCTGCTGCTAGAGGCTTCCTAGATCCTCTACCATCACCATTTTTCGTCGCTTTTCAAAAATCAATATATAATTCGGAAGAATCTGAGTCTTATTTTATTTGACTCTTGAAAATACTTTTTTTCGTGATACAAATATTTGAGATTATATACGAAAAAGAAAATCTGAAAGTTACATCGTAGAAAAAAATTACAGCAAAAATTTTTCGCGTCGTTTAATCAATTACGGAAATTGAGTCGGGCCTCTCTCTGAAATACCTCTCACCTTTTTTTTCGTCTCTCCGTCGTAACCTCGGTCAGAAGTGACTTGTTGTTCGAAAACTCATTTTTCTAGCTATAGTTGAGTGAAATATCTTTGGAACTATGGGTAAAGATGATTATAATTTTGATTTTTAAATCGAAGATTCAAGTTCAAAAATTGAATATCCAATTTTTTTCCTTTTTTTATGGTAGACCCCGTACATTATGAGACAAATTATTGCATGGGGTCGAATGTGGAATGTGTATACCTTCTTGAACCTTATGATATAAAAATTGTTCTATTAAGGAGGAGGTTTTTCATTTAATCGCAAATGATTTATCATTCTTCCTTAATAAAAAGGTATAGGTATACGCGAGCTGCAAGGCTATACGTATTAAAATAAATCTATAACAAGAATTATGGCGTGATCATTGATTTCGTTGTGTAATGTATTAATTCTTTGAAAATTTTAATATTATCATAAAAGTAAGGTCATCGTCATTAATTTTGCATTTCTAATAAGCTATTGATATTGTGAACGATGCAAATTCTCATTCTTCTTTTTCCCCAGTGATCCGATTAGTTTTTTCGTTCGATTATTCTTTTATTCGGGCATCTTTTTATTTTTGGCAAAACTGGTCAAAACTGTTATAAAAATACAAAGTGTTTTTTAAATAAAATGAACGATAAAATTTCGAAGAAATCGAATACACAGAAAGAGAAATTTGAAATGATTTTGGGAAAAGAAATTTTTTTGTTCTCTAATTAAAGCAATCAGTTTTTGCCGGAGAGCCCACTTTGCCCGGCCACTCTATCCCCTACTCATCTCTCTAAAAAGTTATCAAGGTAAGTTGACCTCGGCCGTACTTGGTAGTTCTTGTAGACCGTGACGTCGACGTATAATAATATGTTTAATTTACAATTAGTTCTGTGAATCCGTTCGTGAGGCGAAATATCTTGATAGGGGTGCACGACTGCTCACTTTGGACCCTTCGTCATCTTCGATCCCCCATTTCCGGCCCCTCGGCTGCCTTTGCTTCGAAGAGGCACTTGTATCGATTATCGAGACGAGGATTGAAAGTGCATGCTCTGCTGGATTCGGATTTCAAATGCTGATGGGGAAAAAGAAGGTAAGAGGGGAACGAAAGAGAAAAAAAAACACAGGGGTCGCGACGACAAAGAGAGGGAAGGAGGTTGTCTGCTTAACGGAGGGTCAAGCAGCTAGGGCGAAAAAGTTTTCAAAAAAACTTTTGCCGACGAGATGTGTACAGCATATAATATACCTATGCACACGTACAATGGGGCACCAAAAATTCTCATGCTATAGTTAGATATTTGTATGTGAACGAGAAACAAAGCTTTCGCTTTTACCTACGATGTATATAATATAGTATACATACAAAATCTGCAGTAGCCACCTCCACCACTCTATATATTTCCGTTAGCTCAGATTTCGCCCCTCCGTCAGGCTCAGTATTCGAGCTTTTGTTTGGATGATTCGTTGCTGCGTTCACGGCCGTTCTGAAGCTTGGGCAAGATGAGAGGGAAATACGTTTGGCGGTCCGAGTATGGACCGTTGATCCTTGTTCGTTTCGCCCCGGTTTCCTCAAACAGTTGAGCCACGTGATTCCGGTTCTCTTATGTAATATCTACTCGTGCAGAGTGAAGTGAGCCTTGTTTGCGTGGATACCCCACAGCAGTGGTATAGCAGCATTACAGTAGGTATACGTGTAAACTATACGAAGGGAGGTTGTCCCTTTGGGTCGGTAGGTTGATTCCATTTTTACCTTGGAAAAAAAATGTAAACGGGTGTTTCAAAGACCTGCAAGAGAGAAGGTAAAAAAATCAGGAGGAAAGAAAAAAACAAAAAAAAAAATAAAAGTGGGACGGAAAAAAAACCAATGAATAGGATAAGTAAGACCGCAGAAGTTCACTTTAAAGCCTTACTCGCAAGCCCGAGCACGAGTCAATGTTGGAAGGTGGAGACGGTATTTTTAACCCGTTTGCATAGAGGAATGGAGGATCCTCTTATACCTCATACCGATTTGGTTTCCGTTTCCTGGTGGTGCAACATTTGCTTTAAAACGAGCGAGGGATATGTGTGCAACAGGGAACAACGAATGAGAAAAGACGCGAGGAGTGCGATTAAATATGTAGAGAGACAGAGATAGAGATAGGGAGAAAGAAAAAAAAAGCTATGGAGGAAGGGGATGGAAACTGAACACCCGTGTGTTTTCTTACACCACAGCTTTTTTATTTAGTTTTGCAGGCTGCCGCTGTGCACCGCGAATTATTTCTTTCCTCGAGATACGAGTATTGCGGACCAACCCAGCTAAGAATGTAATTCACTGCTACGGACGCTTATACAAATTCAGTGCATAGATATACATACCCATATGTAAATATCCTGTATGTAAATAAGCGGGTACTGCGGCGCCCAGGATATATATATAGAGGTAGATATATGTGTAGGGATCGCAGTTGAATTTTCTACGGTGAAATATATCACATTTTGTACACATTTTATAATACCAAAGGTTAAAAGGAGGCCTTTATGACGAACTAGATGTATCTGTGCAGACATATTATACGCGGATAGATAATAAATTATTCTTGTTACAAACAACCAGAGCGCCTTATGAATCACGCGGTGCGCTCTTCCTGATGCCGGATATGATCGTTTTTATTCAGCTGCAACTGAACGTTATAATACGAAATGTATACGATTTGCCCACCATTTTATTCTGTATATGACTAAAGTGAAATGGAGGTTGAATTTTCACTCACTAAAAATATTCAAGTTTATTCATTATACTTTTGTGTATAATTTGCGTTGAACTGATATTGCATAAGAATAATGAGAATTAAAGTGCGGTTATGATCGTTTAAAATTTATTTTATTTTATCGATGCAAATGCTGCACTTTCTCTGATAGTGTAGTACAATCATTTTTATACTTCGTTATTTTCACTTAATATTTAATATAAAAATGTTTACAACTAAATATCTCCGTTTCTTCGTGTAGCGATTTTTATGGTGTGGGTAACAGAATTGCCTTAAAATTATCTCAAGATCGACTGACAATGAGCAGCAGAGGCTTCTAAATGTGATTTATATTATATCGCGGTATGAATTATAGAAACTTTGGATATGAGCTCATCAATACCCCAGAAATGTCTGTAAATTCGATCTCTACATGTACATACATATCTATAAGTATATATGTATATAATATGCGTTGTGTCATTTATTGTTTACAATCGTTAAATAAATTAAATTTTTTTTTGCAATCATCAGGGTTCTTATACACATATCTATTGATCTGATGTAACACATAACGTCTGATTCCTAATTATATGTAAATCTATACATTTATCACTTATTGAACTAGCTTTATGCAATTTTATTGCCAAAAGTATAACTTCAGATATTTAGCTGATAAACACTCAAGTAGATTACCATTGAACGTTGATTCAATTACAGATTTAATGAGTAGATTAATTTACGGTCAAGCCTCTCTTGTCTCATAAACGCATTTTTTTTCTTTTTGCTTTTGTTCTTTAATCTCACAACCTAATTACATGGAAATACCTAATTAAAATTTATACTTGTTATAACGTATAATAAATATTTCGGTCATGGGAGAGTAATGAATCATAACGAACGAATAACAAGAGCCCAAATATAATTTTGAAAGAATTATGCGTCCTATAGGTATATTTGTCCTTAAGGCCATTTTTGATCTTTCCTCAGGATCAAACTATAAAAGGGAATATTGGAGATGGAAATCAAAACTCTATTCCTCGGTAATAAAACAGCGAGGGTGAACGAAAACACATAAATTGTCGGCTTCGGCAATTTCGCAAACCCGGGCACGAGAATTACCACGACCTATCGTACGTGGCAGTTATTTGCAACGACCTTCTTCAAGAAATAAAGAATAAGAAAAAAGCAGAATATAAGAAAATATAAATTATGAAATAAGAACAAAGAAAAAGAGTGACCGAAATAATTCCAAAAAATGCTAAGTTGTGTACATACCATTATACAATTTACGAAAATCGATGACATATATAGTTTGCTTAATATTATTATTCGATACTATAATTTACTTACATCAAAGAATACATATAAATATTTATTTACCTATACATATATGTACGCCCATTTCATGTGTTACAACTGATTTTTTTTTTTCATCCAGAATCATCTACTGAAAATACAGAAAAGCGTTCCGTGTGAAATTGCGAGCGCCTTCGGCCATTTTGTAAAAGATTTTTAACTACAATACACGTTACACGCATCATGTAATATGTGGTTGAGATTTAAACATTGCTATAACCTCTGTTTGGTAGCATGTCTCTTTTTTCTCAAGAATTTTCAATGGTTGCAGAGTAAATTGCTTGTAACACGTAATTAAAATGGACGAAACACTATCTTCTGTATGTTCACAACGAGTTTTTGATTTTAGCTTTAAAAAAAAAAGACGAAAAACTAGAGAGTACACGATACATATGTACTACATACCATTTTATACTAGGGGCAACTTATATGTATAACATTTCCACTTTTTCTTTTGAATGCCACTAGCCGCTCCCTCCTAGGCGGATTTTCCATACGAAAAGGAATATTTTCATCCCCTCGAAAAAGTGATTTGGCATTAACATACCCTCTCCTTTTCTTTATGGACTAAACTTTTTCTCACTTTGGTGGCGTGTATCATGGTTGGCCTGGTCGGCCGGCCCTTGTTTGTATTAGGTATGACTTCATCCAGGAGTCAGAAACTGAAAACTTTATTTCGCAATCTTCAGATTGTAATGGCGGCCGGCTGTAGAGAGGATAGGTTCTTGAAACAAAGTTGAACACATTGAAAGTTGTCATGAATTTGAGTAACTTGTGAACCTCACATGTATTGCACATAACCCCGTTTGTTCTGATTAATCATGTGATCAATTAATATTTCTGAAGGAGATAAATAATCCTGCAGATAAAGTACCTAGGTGTATAAAAATGGCTGTGCTGACGAGGCTGAGAGCTGGTAGTCACAGATGCAAAATACTCTTTAGTCCAAGCTCCGTTTCCTTCGATCCGCCTTTTTGCATTGGCAGGTCATCCATCACAGTCACTCGAGTTACTTTGTTTTTCAAACTCCAAACTATTAGGACTATATAAGGGTGTGTCTTTCAGGAGGCCATCACGAAGGTATACATATATGTAGAACCGAAAAAGAAACGTGCAGGTTGAAATCGACTGATACTCTTTTCGACTTGGGATTAAACTTCATTTCACTTTTTACTCGATCACTTCGAGGTGTTTTTTTTGCCTTTTTTCCTTATCAACAAAATAAACGAAAAAGAAAAGAAGAAAGAAAAAAACAACTTTGCTATCCAAGTAAGTATAGGTATAAGGTATTAAAGTATAAAGGAGCCAGGGTGGTGAATTTCAGATGTGGATATGAGGCTTGGATAAACGAAACTGGGTACAATGAAAAAAACGTCCCAGGAGTTTGGGTTGCGCTTGATCTTGGAAATAAATCGAAACGCACTCAAGGGTCACAATAAAAACACCAGACTCTTATGCCCCCGAATGAAAATCCCTACTATAATTTATAGAATAGAAAGTTTTCTTTGGGAATCCGTACAGCATGAGATTGAATATAGCTAGGTATGTTTCTTGTAAAGAAATATTCAGTTCAATGACATAAAAATGAAAGAAATTGATGAGCAATCGACCGTGTCAGAGGTAACGACAACAACACCAACAACAATAACATATTAACAATAATAATCATGTACGCTAATGAGCACTATATCAGAAATAATGATGAATTAAATTGAGAATTGATAAATTGATCGGACGAATAATCATTTACAATCAATTATAGGTATCTTAATTTTTTCAACGGTGTAGTTATAAATATTCATGTAATAATCGTATATTTATAAACTGCTGCAAAATTATTACTCTTAATAGTTTCGTTCAGAACAACAAATTTTTCAATACGTCACTGCGTCAAGTTTATAAACACGACCGTGCGAGTCTTATTTTTTCTCTACCTTTTATTTATTTGTTTATTTATTTGTTCAATTATTTAATTATTTATTCATTCTTTTTATTTATATTTAGTAATTTTTTCCCCGTCTCTAAACTATAAGGTTAATTCACGACGGATAAGGATAGGATCCCCTATAGCGGGATAGCGATTAAACAAAAACTTTGATTTATAGCCGTTTGTCAGCAGAAATATTATCTTCTTCCCATATATATATTGTTATTATTATTATACATACATTATTGTTACTATTTCATATATCGATTACCAATATATCGATCTAGGTATGTATTCGTTTTGCTATTCCACATGGGCAAGCTTTCGCGCGCGTTTTTAAATTTTATTTTTTTCGTTTCATTATCTTCAGAACATCAATATTAATATAATTGTATATTATATATATTGTTCTATTGTCATTATTATACGGTAAATTGAATGCATGATATATGCTGAGTATCCTAGTTCATAACATCAGGTATGGTATAGGCATCGTTCACTTTGCATAATTATTTGGAGCGCTCAATTTCATTCATTGTTAATAATTCTCTGTTTTTTTTTGGGTTTTTCTTTTACATATATACTATATAGCAGTTATTATACGTGACCTCGTTAATTTTATCGGGTAATATAAATATCATTATCATTTTTTTATTTCATTTATTTTTAATAAAACTTTTGGCTATCGAAAGTTGAGTTTTAGGTCGTCAATATGATCGTATAATATATTTTAAAATCAATCGGGTAGAAATATCGTCATCCACGGGTGTACAGCTGGTGATCATTATACAAATATATGCTCGTAAAATTGGAAATTTATTTAGCACCCACAAATCATTATTTGTAACGTTAAAGTTTATCGAAGTAAGTGCCTTTATAAAATATATTATGTATTCAAGTATAATTACGCATCCTATCGATGGTATATGAATTTTAATTCATGATGGATTCCTGCAGCGTATGTAATTATGTGCGTTATCGGAAAAACACGTTTTTGGAGGAAAGAATTTGATTAGCGAATGAAAAGTATAAAAAATTCTTGACGTATTTTAGATTTTCAATCGTTGGAATATAATGGAGAATCAGATATATGAAAAAAAGTGACGGATGAAATAAAGTGAGAAAATGAAAAAAATAAATAAAAAATAGAATATTGAATGAATAAAAACAAGTGAGTTCGGGGAAAGTAATTTTTTTAAATTAATATTAAAGACGTGAGGGGGATAAAATACTATTAAAAAGTTTGTATGTATCGCAAACCCTGTTCATATAGAATTCTAATAACGACAAGACACGCGAGGTTCTAAAAACTCATTACAATAATTAGATAGTAATTAGTGAATAGGAAGGTAGTAAGTCTGGAATAATTTTAAACACGTACATATATACTATATACGTGCAGGGTACTTTGAAATTACTCACTTCGCATACATGCCGTTTTATGATATCCTAACAAACGATAATTTTTTTTTTTATTGCAAATTATTTCTTCAACACCAGAGGCAGAGTAATTTTTTCTTCTCTAATTTGTTTTTTCCCCCCTTTTTTTTTCGCCACACCCATTCGGTTCCATCCGAAGTTCCATCCCATCTCTTTTCTGGCTTCTAGCGTGACGCGGCTCAAATCTCTACTGGATTCTGGATTCTAGGTCATTTGTGTCACCCATCGCTGGTGCGTCGCGTCCTCGTCGAAAACTGAGAGTTATCGATGGGGGCGATAGAAAAATATTGTCCAACCCTCCCCTGATCCCTTCGCTGCCCCGGGGCCGGAAGCAATGGGTTCGAAGGTTTTCGGAGTGTATTCCGGAAGGACTTCGCGTCATCTTTCGTTCTCCTCGATTCAGATTTGGACCATGATTTTCTTTCGAACACGGTCAGTCTACACGTATAGGTAATCCTCCTGCAGTATAGAGATAATTTTTTCCTCGTTCATTTCTTCTCTACTTTTTCTTTTCCGATGATCGGTCACTAGGCGAATCCTTGGGGTATAAAATGTACTTTTATGTTTTCTTATAGAAAAAACTTTTTACGAAAAGTTTATACCTTGTTTCACCGCTGATGCCATGTACGTATATATGGGTATAACATATCTATACTATGTACATGAAGTATAAATTTCATTTTATTCGGATTGTTTTCAGGGTATAAATCGTTACATGAAATTTCCTTTTTTTCAGCATTTATCGGATGTAACATTCCGTGAACCTGTCATGGTATAAAGTGATTCACGAACGTTGCAGCCATAGTTATTATACGTGAACTGGGTGATGAAGGGTATTCGCTATGTACGTACATACCGCGTGCACATCCCATCGAGTTGGCATTGCCAAGCGAATGTAAATGAAGCAGCGTCAGCTGATCGACTTTGACTATTGCGGCTAAAGGGAACTCTGGTTAGTATTACATACCTATACACATATACGATACATGTAGGGCCACGCTTGATCACTCTACACAATATGGCGTTACGTATGGGTTGAGAAATACAACTATTTCTGCAGGGGATATATGTATGTACGTACCGCACGCGGATGTGGTTGTGTTATTTGGACTTGTTTCCGTCATTGTGTTACGGTGGAAGGGTAATTGTACCCGTAGTTCATGCAATCCGTTGAGCCCGCGTGACCGGCATGGAGTGGAGTGGAATGGAATGGAGTGGAGTGGAGTGGAGTAGGTGGGATTTACTGCACAAGTGTACCGTGTATACACGTAGGTCCTTGGTTCGCGTCTTTCCATTGTTTCGTTGATGGCGTGTTTGCTCCGGACAGATTCAAGTTTATACTTCTCGTATCTCGCAATGCACTCACTACTATTCGTACACCGTAATCTTGGATTAAGCTTTTCTACACATTTTACAAATATATATTTAGATACAAATATATATATTATATATGTTAGTTCACTTCATCATCTAAAATTTTAATCTCCTCATTTTCCATGTTGGAATTCAGCGTACCTCATACGTATACCTATAAATATATAGACAAAGGTCAGGTATAGTATTCATTCGTGCGTTATTCGAACGTACGGACTTTAATTAACATCAGCGTTACATTCAAATAATTTACTTTGTACACAATTTTTTTTTTCTCTTTTCTTCAGTATGATGCATTGTATAAAATAATTCAATTTTTTCGCGTTTATTATGTATCTAGTTGATTGTGCTAATAAAGAAAAAGGAGAGAAAAAAAAGATGAGATTTCGGTTAGCTACCCTGCGAGAATAAATTCTCGCGTAGAGGTAAAACTTCGTCAATTATTAACTGCACCGTAGTGGAGCCGCGGTCGAATAAGGGACTAAGTCAATTTTATAACGTGAATAAAAAGCTGGCCGCAAGAGTCATTCCGACGCGGTGATTTCGTACTAAAAATCTTTTTTTCAAGCGCGTATATAATATTTCTTGGCAATGGGTGGTGGTTTGTTTGATTTTCAAGGACGAAATGAAAGCTTGATTCTTCTATATTTTTCGTGAATTTAAGAAAACTCAAAATTGGCTTTTTCTTTTCGACCCAATCTGTGGACATATAGAG
Organism: Athalia circularis; assembly: GCA_963978495.1. Classification (NCBI taxonomy): domain Eukaryota; kingdom Metazoa; phylum Arthropoda; class Insecta; order Hymenoptera; family Athaliidae; genus Athalia; species Athalia circularis. The sequence goes on from OZ021700.1 coordinate 20,178,737, forward strand.
TGCAATATGAACCCTTTACATCTCGTCCAGGGAATAAAAATATTACAAGTGCAGAGAGAATTGGCAGAGATTTCTGCAAGCTGTCGTCGAATATCAAAGGTCAGAACTCAAAGCACCACTACCACCGCTACTAGTATAGCATATATAAGTAGTGTAGGAAAATTTGCTGAATAATTTTACCCATTAACGAATATCTGGCAAAGCGAGTGGATGGTGTATAGCTATGGTGGCCACCGGGACTATGTGAGTAGGTAGTGCGGCACTTAATCCTGGATCAACAGAATCCTTCAAGTATTATCCCATGACGAATGACGACGCAAAATAAAACTCTACTCTACACCTATTCATTCAACGTTCCCATTATGCTATCCCGATGGTATATCGTTGACCCAATTGTTATACAATGAAATTCTTTCCCTTTCCTCTCCATCGCCTTACTTATTATTCCACCGAATCATTTCAGTTCGTTCGTCCAATCGTTAATCACGAGCCACGTGTTCCTCAACCCCTCCAAATTTTTTTTCTTCATTCTCTATATTCCCTTATTCGCGAATTGTGCGAAAAATATGGCTACGATGATGACGTAAGCGATTGAAATAGTAACCCCGAGGTGGTGACTGGAGATTTGTTTTTGATTTTTTTTCCTCTATACTTTGCTTGATCAAAAATTTTGACCTTTTAAATACACATACGGTGCATATGTATAACTTGCATCGTTACCCGCGTGCATCGCCTTATATTATTCCGGTTTTAATAACCTATACGTAGAATTTGTATAATATATACATCGATGTGATACCTTCCCGTTTATGGGATTCGCTTAACTGAAATATTGAATTTTAATAAAATATAATATCAACACGGGGGAGCATGCATGCATATCGATAACTTATTTTTATTATAGATAACGTACAGTTACTATAAACTACGTTCGATAATCGTGGTAGAGCTCGTTTCAATTATTATTTAACCATGCAGTGAGCAAGAGGGCCTTATTTTTTTTTTTTCGTTTTAAATTTCTTTTTGTTTCTTAATTTCTTCAAATATCTATACCTATATATATATATACGTGTAACGTATGTACTATTAATTTACACACATATATATCATCATATAGATATACACTTAACTTACATATGTATAGATTATTTATTCATAATTTTTTTATACCGTTGTTACGAATGGAAACTATATATATGTATATTATATATCATGTATATAACTTGCACTGTGTGTACTGCAGTTGAAATTTTATTTTTCGTATGTATAGTTATATTCGTTATTTTATTGTTCATCATTGTTATTATTCTTATTTCTTTTCTTTTCTTTTGTTTTTTTTTATTTTAATAAAAAGTTTTTCGTTATCGGTATACATACATACCTATACAGGGTGAGTCACTCCAAGTGTCGAAACTGGGAAGGACTCAATAGGAACAAAGTCCCGCGCCTTCAGCCAATCAACAACTAGAAGAATTTGGTTGACCGAAATTCTTACGAGAACACAAGATAAGATTTCTTGGTATAGGAAAGAAATATCACCAACTGCTCAACCAGGCTGTTCATTGAAGGAAGCGTAATGGTATAGGGGGATAGCGTGCCTATCGAGCCCCTCCCATCTCGACATTTGGAGCGAACCACTCTGTATATCTGGTTTTTATATATGCGGCCGCGAAAGCAACGACTTAAGCCTTGTCGCCTTACGTTTGCCCATATATTATATATATGTATATATCGATGCCCTGTATTATTATATATATATATATATTTATTTATTTATTATTTATGTTACTTATAATTACGAGCAAAATTACCCTTCAATCTTTATCGAGCAGAGGCATTTCGAGAGAAGACTTATTATTCACAAGGGGTAAATATTGTCAGATGACAGTTACTTTTCTCAGGATGGCCATGATGATGATAATAATAATGATCATGATAATCCAGGCGAAAGAAAAAAAATAAAAATAAAGAAGAGAACGTTGTCGATGTATAAGAATGTGCGATTCCGGACGGAAGTCACGACCCCACGTACAAAGCCGAGCTACGCTTCTTGCTTAAAACATATATTTGATTTTTATATAATAAGCATTCTCAAGTCGATCCCGTCGCAATGTCCGTATTACGCGCTAAGCCGATGGAATTCTTAAGGGGCTGTTACATGACGACGTTTCTTTGACCAATTCAAAAATGCGATTTGTACCGTTTTTTCGTATACACAAGTATAAAATTTTTTTCCAAAATTTCGGTGAAGTGAAATTATTGACCACTTGTAGGCGAGATAATTTGTCGTTTTTCATAAATGTTTCATTTAAATCGAAAGTATCGTGTTAAAAAAACTATACGAATCACGTTTCTGACTATAATTTAACGATCCATTAGAAAACACAAAAACTTTTGCGGTTTTAAATAAAAATAATTGAAACAGATACCATTCGTCGTACTTTCATTTCATTTTTCCTGGACGTTAAAATAGCCCGATGTCTACGCGATGGCGAAACGTGGTGGTAACGTAACTCTCGAGTTTGCTCACACGACTTTGCACGTGTTATAATATGTACTTATACAAGTTAGCTTTCTAACTCCATATAACAATAGTTGTTGTTTGCCTGTTTTGTTATATGAGTAAAATACTCACAGAGATATGGATACGTTACACCCTGCACACGTTTATGCAACTTTACAAAGCCTGTTTCGTATCGCGTTTACAGCGCTAAGCAGGTATGCTTGTAATTTTTGCGACCTTAAATTTTTAGATATTATCATTGAAATTTCTAACTTATTTGTTATTAACCATTAATGTGTAATATGACCATTAATGTGTTACATGTAGAAATATGCCATATAAATATACACATACAGCAGCTATGTATACATTTAAAATTGAATCGATTGATCAAGTATATCTTGAAAAAGTTGGCTTGGATGGTTTTGATCGGAAGAAATGTCGTTGACGCTAATTAAAAGCGTTAATTAAACCGCCGACGTCCGTGAGATTCTCGGCGTAGAGCAATTTCTGGTTTTTATGCCTTGGAAATTTTCTATACGAACGCGCGGGGCCTTCGGGTTTCTTCCTGAAAGATATTTCGCAGCGTGAAATCGTTGAGTAATATCTAAAATGGAGTCGTTGATTAGACCAACCTGAAAAATTTCCGGTTCTCTTTGACTTTTCGACCTGTTTTAAGATCATAAAATCTTATCATCATCCGACCTTTGCTGCACCTTATACGTCTCGAAATACCTTGTTTTCTTTTTAACGCCATGCCATGTTTTATCCATGTCTCAATCAGAGATTCAACATCATTTAACAATAATAACAAATTGAACATACAAAAATTTCAAATTCCTAATACTCGAATCTTACCAATCTCTTATAACCATTTTTAAATATAAATCAATATAAAAAACCACATAAATTTATATCATTTAACAATTTTCTCTGACTAGTACAATTGTTTTTCGTACCAACGCCGCCTGAACAGCGTTATTACCTTTGATCAGGATTAGAGAATATTTATATCTACAACGACTATCTCAGTAGGAGTTGCACGAGACCAAGGCAAATTAAAGTTGCTGGTAAGGACGTCATCGTTAATCCGGGACAACCATTTTCCGAAGTAACTGAAACATATCAATAAATAACAATGATTTATTAGCTCTTCGTTATTACGACGCCATTATTATCACATATGCGTATAACACAACTACACATCCCATATACCATGGCAAACCAATTTACTCCATAAATTTAGGTATGACAATGTGTTCTTGGGTTCGAACGCCGATACCTCGCAAATCTTGGCAAAGGCTAATGTATATTACACATGGGCCTCTCTACGGCTTACATTGCACTGCATCGAGATTCTAGATATACGCGTGCTGTTGTAGATATTCCACTAAATGCAATAATAGTCGCGGGTTCTATACGGAAATGCGCTAATGCGTCGCTAAATAATATCCAGCAATGTGACACAGACATCTGGGAACACGTAACAACAACGATATCGTGCAATAATGCACCTATTATACAAGGGAATTATCTCCCACGCCATTGAGATTGGTTGATGTGAAGTACTAGACGGAAAAAAAAAATATTTATTCGAATTTTGGTCTTTTTTACTCTGCGCAACGAGATTTTGATACCTCGGGTTAAATAATATTGATTGGGTTTGAGGAATTTATATATTATTTTTTTGTTTCGTTTTACTGCAGGCGATTGCCAGTAAGACGTTAAATTTTCAAAAAGAATCGACTTACGGGAATTCCAGAATGTATAAATCGTGAAACCCTCGCCGATGAATTTATCGTTTGCAAGTAATGAAAACAGTTTTGGCGAAATTTCAAGCCGATGCGGGTTTTGACAAAAATTTACTTGAATTTTTTGGAACATTTGAAATCATTCCAAAAGATTGTCTATCACTCATCAATGTTCAGCTAATGCCCAGTTTTCCTAAAACTTGTTTTACAAAAAAGGTAAAACAATCTTGATTAACAAGAAAATATTGAAATACGAGCAGTTTTTTCAGATCATGCTCTAATATAACGTGACGCGGGGTGCCCCGTTATCTTGGAGTCACTTCACTGTTCCTGCAATTCTAAGCAGACTGGCTCAAACCATTCAGAAAACGTGAAACTTCAAGGAAATTGAATAAGAGACTGGGGTTTTGAAAAATTGAGTGTTTCTTTAGAGAATCGTTCCAACTTTCCGATGAGTATTATACAAAATAATGCATACCTATATATATTATATATATACGTTTATAAAATCAATTTCGCTATGGATTACCGGCAATTTACTCACAGAAGGAGTTGAGGAATATTTGTAGTTAGTATTCATTGAAAGATGCCCAATTACATTAGCGACGGGGTAACAGAATATCCCAGTCTTGGTTGCTTTATTATTCAATTGACGAGATAGATGACAGGCTTGTGGATGAGGTTCCGAAGGACTCTTATGAACAACCTGGACGGGAGTAACTGAAACTCGTCAGTTAATGTGCAAGTTGTATTTACTTTATTAGGATCGAACAGGAAAAACGAGATTCGACAGCTACTCATGTATTCTGTTACCTGACGAAGTTTGCCATGATTTCGATCGACCCCACCCCCAAGGAGGAGAAGAATACTTCGTCATTTCTACACACTCAAGTGTTCAGATCTCAATTAATTTTTTTTTCTCTCCACTTTGATTCTGTGTAATTATAACGAAAAAATAATACTATTCAAACACGAACAAAAAAATTCTGGGGAATTCGATTTCCTGTATCAGTAATTAAATTCTTGACTAAGCGCATGTCGCATGGAATATTATTGGAGTTGCATGATTGTAAAAACTTGGTAATTACTATCAGGACTTTGGAGCGGTTGCTATTCTGCATCTCTGTATACCTACGAAACAAACATTCAATTATGGGGATTACATTTTGATAGCGGCTGCGTTGAAACAAGCATTTGCTGATCGAGCCAATGAACTTTGCTTTATTTTTTTTTTTACAAGTGATGTGTTTTATTAATTAAAATAGTCATAAATGGGATTTTGAATATCGTACAGATAAATATCGACTACTAGAATTAGAATATTAGGTGAGTAAATTTCAGGGAGTAAAATTTCAAAAGTGTTGTCAATGTTTCGTATCTTGCGGATGATTCTTTGACGATGAAAAACGACGTGGGTTTGACATCGGATCGAATCCAGAAATACAACAAACGGAACCTTAATCGATATTGGAAATGGATTTTCATTGAAATTGGAATCAATTCTTCATTGAAAAAACAGAGAACTGAATTGAAGAGTCATATATTAGAAGTCGACGATTCGTATTTCCAATTTTTACAACCATTATTCTAATTGGAAGGAACATTCTAGATTCTTGCGATTTTTGAACAACATTCGGATGAAATTACTTCAAAGACTCTTCAAATTTTTCCGCGAGTCCTGCGTTTAGGTCATTCGTTTAAGATTTTTCAGTTCTGTTACAATTTTTGGATCAAGCTTTCACGAAATCTACTTGGGGCTAATTTTCATAAGTTTGGAATCAAATTATAAAATAAATTTCGGAAAATAATTTTCGGAAATCAAAAACTGCGGGATGTTTCCTGAACATAAACACGGGTAAAGACATCCAAATGAAACAAATAAAATAGTCAATGATAACGACGTCTTTTATTCGACAAATGCTATACCGACTTAGAGTCGACTTCTGTCTACGCAGAAGCCGCTTGTTAAGACTTACTTTTTGGAAAATAAGGTCCAGTAAAGTTCTTGAATATTAGACGTCCTACAGGAATACCTTTTTTTTTCTTTCTTATACTGGTATTGTCCGTGAGTCCTTCTAGACCAAACAACGATTTTATCGTTCATGTAGAAGTGTAGTAGAATTCTTGTTGTTAGAAACGGAGATTTAATGACGATCGTACATCTAATTGCTGCAATAATAATATGAGTAGATATAGTGTTTCTAACAGCGATAGAAGTGTAACGTTACAAAAAGTAAAACAAGTAAAAGAAGAAAACTAAAACGGGGTCTTATCAAAGCTTCTACACAGCTGCTACTAGAATAATCTTTTGTGAGAATAAATCCAACTATGAAAATATACCGTGATGACATTTATTCTCAAAGATACTCGTTGTAGTACGAAAGGATAAAAATTTGTATGCGCCATAAATAAATTAAATTATTTACCGGGAAAACGGAGTCTTGTTAAATTTTACGTATAGATATACCTGTACGTCTACCTTATATTACAGCTACAGCGATGTTGCAAGTAAAATTAACCCGGCGTGTGTACACTATATTTTCAAATACACGGTGTGTACACTGCCCCTTTTAGGGAACAGTCGGGTTTACAAAGTTTTCTAGGCTTCCGAAAAATCTGAAAAATTCTGGGTCACTTATTGAAATGTCTACTACATGGCCCAGCAGCTACCAAACTCGAAAATTCACAACCGTTATTAATAAAAATTGAACAATCGTCTGAAATGCGGAATAAACGGAATTTCGTTAACAAATTCATAACTTTACAATAAACAAGTATAAAAAAACGGTTCTAAGCTTTTGTAGCTTAGACTAAGAGCCTTCAAAAGGATATAGAGTTTTGTGTGTGGGTTCCAAAAAGTCGAATTATTTAAGCACCTGAAAGTGGGGAATATTTTACGGATTAATCCATGTCATAAAATAAACGAAAAAGTAATTTCCGAGGTAATTTCACGTTACACAATGATTTTTTATTATTTGACATACAGATGAAATGATATGTTATTATTAATGATTGAAAAAAGGCAATCATTGTGCCCAATTATTGCAGAAATGCGTACGATGGTCCTCGAAAAATACTGACGCGCTGTGTACACTGCCCCTTTTAGGGAACGGAAGCAACTTCCAATCGCTGGTGTTTTGATATAAACAATCGGACCCGGCGCTCCTTTGAGCCTTTAATCCCTACTCCTACCTAGATTTTTTAGGGGGGGGGGGGGGGGGGGGGGAGCCGAAGCCTACCCTCTATCCATAAGAGAGAATTTCGAGTTTCAAATTTTGACTGTTCCTTCAAAGACCCAGTGTACACACGCAGGGTTAACTTGGTCTTTGCACTTCTTTATTATTCAAGAGAGATGCTGCTCTCAAAGTATTATATCGCCATGATAATCCCGTTTTCTTAAGCCCGACTATTAATTTGAAAGTGGTTTTGACCCTACAGTCTTAGAGCACTGAACTTCCCAGACGGACAAGCACACGCCGTTGAAGGATTAAAATGAGATCGATGTGGATCGGCGCCGTTTCGTACATTGCAATTTTGGTGTGAACGAAGGAGAGGGTTTCATAGTTAATGCTTCGTTTCTGCTTCAATCAATTTCATCGATATCTATTCAAAAATTCTATACACGTAAACAGCAAGTCGGGAAATCGTATCGTACGGACATCGGCTATGTATCATATCAGATCCTCGTCGCAAGTACTTTTGATCCTTTGTGTGTACAACTTGATGATCTTGTGAACGTGCACATGCCTTGAAACATGCCTTGGGTATTAACTTAATTATACTCTCCTTATATAATATTAAAATGTTCGTACCTATACATAACTATGTTCATGAAATTGTTGGGGAAATTTTCAGTGCCTACGAATGGATACACATATGCGGCAGGGGGCAAATTTTACCTTGATCAAGTCTAATTTCATCCCGTTTCTTTACCATCTCTGACTTAATTTTAATTTTTGGTATTTCTTTTTTTTTTATATTTCTCATTTCTTTTTATTCTGCAAGTCTGTAGAATAGTCTGAAAAGGTTATCGGACCGATATATATGAGAACAGCTCGCGATCCGTTGGGAAAGGCGCGAGTTAAATTGGAGTGCGTGCGCGATGGTGAGGATTTCGTTGATGGGAACGGACCCCTTTTCAACGTCACCCTCTTTAGTAACCTGGATTATCACTCGGCGTATATAGCTGGAAAACTTTACAGCGCAGTAGTAGTAGGGAGAACTCTCTTCAAGGACCATCGCGTCGCGCCGCATTGCTGCTGCAAACTCTCCCCCTTCTCCCCCTTCTACACCACCACCCCCGCGGAAACTAACTCAAAATTCAGTCAAACAAAACACTTAACCGTTCGGACGAACTCTCTGGACTCCCTGGGCTTTTGGATCCACAGGATTTACCATTCCAACTTAACCAAACGTACAAATTGCTGTAGTATAGGTATGTATATATGTATATATTTAAGGGTGATGATATTAGTTTTTTTTTTGTACCAAATTTATTTTAATGAGATGAGCGCAGGTGCACCGTACAGCGTCACATCAATTAAGTTCCCATTTATGTTGGTATTCCCTGCAGTACTCAAAGGCATTTTTTTCACTCGTTAATCGTTTTCATCAAGAGTTACCTCTCTGCATATTTTCATCATATACCTGTTTGCCGTTGCGTATACGACATATTTGATAATAATATAGTTCGTCGCATGTTGCATATAAACGTAGGGTAACATTATAATATGATATGATCACATAGCAATTAGTGATCATATGAAAAATTTTTTATTCTTAAGCGAACCTTAGGGTCATAATATAGGAATAAGAGAAATACGTTACCAAGTGATTTGAATGATTGCAGGAAATAAATTTCGTGCTAATTTTATTTTATGACGATTGCGAGTTATCGCGTCGATTTTTCGGAATGAAATAATACAATATTCTCCACGGGAATAATTATGAATATAATTAGATAGGTTTACGTAATTCAAAATGAAAACGGAATCGTTGAATTGCAAGTAATATGCTCGTTATAACGGATCACTATATTACGTTTACCTCTCTCTGGGACGGGTTCTCGTAGTCCTGGGCCGAGCTGCACTTCGGCCGTTGACGAATATACAGCAGGAATCTCAGCCAAGCAGCGCAGGTTCAATTGACCGTTGACATAATGAGTGGGAAGCAATTTAAGTACCAGGTTGATTTCGCTCCACTGAAGCCCCGAGCTCACGGCGTTGTGTTGTTGACCGTCGTTCGATTCTACCTTGTGTTGTTTCGTGTTCGCTTGACCAATCTGAGGGCAATCGATTAACCTGTAATTAGTAATTATATCCTGCGGGGAGTAACTTGCATAATAATTACATGGAAATATAATCGTCTGTCATGAGGGGACGCGCAAATGGCCGAGGCGCGGGCGACGCGAGGACACTATACCCGCGACAGATTGGAATACAGCCGCGTTATGTAATTCCGAATGAATAATAAGAAAAACCTTTATGAAAAAATTTAATAAAGTTCGCACACCCGAATATCACGTCAAATTAATCGCTTCATTTTCCAAATTTTTGAATAATGAAAAATTAATATCAAGAGACTCGGCAGAGTCTCGCGCCAAGTACATTCAAAAGAACGGACGTCTACCGAGTATCTTAACTGCGACGGGAGCTCAAAAGGGGAGTTGGGTTTGCGTTTCATCAAATAGCTCCCATTTTAATAATATTGCAGCAAATGTGGAATCACTTTTGGTATATAAATCGGGGACGAGCTTTCATTTAAGCTCAATTTCAATAAAGTCGGTGGTCGGAAAGCTGAGATATGATAATCTCTGATCACCGGTGGTCTCGGGGGAGGGTATAACACCCGTAGATTCAGGTAGGTGAAGGAAATGTCATTCAGGGCTGTTGATTTTTCCGCTTGTGTGGTTTTTCACATCAAATGCAACGCGGAATACCACAGGGAAAATTATTGCATTTTTTCATGGTTTTTGATTTTAGAATTTCGAAATAATGAAGGCATCACCAAACTCATACCCTTGTTCCGTTGAAATCCCATTTCAAACTGGGATAAATAAGAGTATGGGTTTGGTGATGCCTTCATTATTTCGAAATTCAAAAATCAAAAACCATGACAAACTAAACAAAAATTCATTAATAATAAAAAAAAAAAGGATCCAAATCAATTATTGTGCCAGGTACATGTAACTTTGCATCATGTAAGAATATAGAAACGGAAAGTAAATCAATCAGAATCAATTCAAAGAATCAAAAAAATTAAAAAAATAAATTGGAAGTAGTGGGACTTGGCGGGGTTTTTCAGAAAAAAATCCAGAATTCTCGTATGGCAATATAACATTATCTCGCCAAGAACCACGTACTCCAATTTATTTATTTATTTTTTTTCAATTTCATTCAATTTGTTTTTTTGATTCTTTGACATTTAATGTACTTGGCGAACTTTTTTGCACCGTAGGTACCTTTCGGGGGATTACATGTACTGTATAAGTCTGATGCGGTGTAATTCAATAGGTAGATACGTTAATTATTGAAAATCTGAATAAATTTGAATAACTCGATCACGCATAATTATGAAATATATACTCAGTCACGGATTGAAATTGTCGAATTTATTGACCTCATGGATGATAAAAATATTCCGATTGAACGTTTATCAGTTAAATAATTGTTTCAAAATAGGTTTCTGCTATCGATATACCAATTTTCGACCTCACCACATTCACGCATGATCGCCACAATGGTTGGATTTAATTTAACGGTATATTCAGCACATTACACAGGGTGATTTACTAGAGGTGTTGGAATAGGCGGAGACTAGTCGACGTCATGCCTAGCTTAATAGCCAATGAACAGCGAGATAATCCACCGAAGAAAATAGCAACGCGATAGACTGGCCATCGCATTCGTTGTCGCGCTCGCATCACGTCGTCTAGTCTCCGCCTATTCCGACACCTGTGGTGAATGACCCTGTATATCGGATCAAGAAAACCGTTTGCGGTGTTTAATTATTGCATCACGAATAAATAGAAACGCCCAGTGTAATTTTTCACCGTGAATATAATAATCTTTGAACACGTTAGCAAGCTATAAATAGCAAATGTTATCGGGCTGTGAAAGGAACTATATCTACGTATACATATACGTAATATGCATATATATCAAAAATGGGTAACAGCTGTTTTACAAGGCACCCCATAAAATAATTTCTTGAAAGTATGGTAATGTGTCTCGAGGGTTGAAAGGTGAAAGTAATTTCTGATAAGAGGATTCTTGAAGAAAAAAAAAAAAAAAAAAAATAGAAAAGAAAAAAAAGCGCAGCGCGATAGTGTTGCCCCCGCTACAGCTGGTTAACAATTATACCCGGAATAATATTCGCGCAACGTTTGAGAATTTTCAATATCCATCCATATTCCATCCTCTATTTTTGTCCGCGCGTATAGTTATTAAATCGAAAATCGACGAATATTGGACTTTTTATACCACTGGACGCGGTCCGTTAACGACCCGTGAAAAGATATGTAATTTACCCACTTCTTTCCAGAATTGCATCGGAAAGAGAGAGAAAAAAAGAGAAAGAGAAGAAAAAACTGAATGTCTGCTCTCAAAATGATATTCAAATACCGAAAAGCCACAAATAATATCCGCACGAGAATCTGAAAGCGAAATCATATAAACTTTTATATAAGAGATATACATATGTATACGGGGACAACTGGTGTATATGTATGAGGTATAATGTTTAAGTGGGATCGGAGAAAATGAAATGTTATGCACCGAAATTCAACGTTCCCGAAACACCTTGCGAACCAGCGAAGCCACATGGCGCAACAATTTGAATAATTTTAGGGGCTACTGATCCGATATTTTACCTGCCAATATCGGGCTGCTGGCGTATCCATGTATATAATATATATAAACATATCATACTACACGTGCCATTTATAATCTTATTGAATTCACCTGCTCTTATTATACTTATGCAGGATAATATATGGGTCTTTATACAATCATTTTCTGATTTTGGTTGTTTTCTTAATTTTTTTTTTTAATTTCTGGTATTTTCTTTCTGTCTACCTTATGACAACTATTGCAAAAAATCACAAAACTCTGCACAACGGCGGCTCTGTGTAATGGTGATGGCTAAAAAATGGTGGAATCGACTTGAAATACCCCATTTAAAAATTGCAGTTCACCACACAGAAAAAAAGAAGAAAATGAATGTGAGCTATACCTACCGATAAAAGTGCTGCTCGTGACACTTTTTAAATTGAAAATTTAATTCTAACAAAATCGTGAAACGTTTAAATTTTCAAAGTCAGTACCGTTCGTTTCAACGATTACATTATAGCGAACGAAACGCGTTAATTATAATTGGTATTAACGCTAATTGGGAGTCTCGAGACTGTTTAAAGAGATCATTAATCAGAAACTCGATTGCGTTCGATGATCAATTGCCTATCAATACCGTTAACTTATTCCTAACCTTTATCAATGCTATTCAAGGATATTAAAAAAAAAAACAACTTAGCAAAAAACAAAATGTAAGCAAATAAAGGTAATTCATAAAAATGGATACTGTGAGAGGGTCATCTCACGTCAGCCCGGTCAGGATGGGTGTGGGAGAATTTCTTAGGGTTTAAAATAAACTAGATCAATTTAGGCTTTAGCCCGTGGTCAAATATATTTTAGGTCAGATCCATATACAGTCGCGGTTGCTGACCAACTGTCTGCCTGTTCTCCAGCGGCACTGTCAATCATCCATCAGCACACATCCACGGACACACACACGCACACAAGTACATAAATATATGGGGGGTTCCACGCGAAACCAGACACTTTGAAAAACTTTTTTTTTGATTTCCTCAATTTTTTGACATGTTTTAGTATCCATCCAAAGACGCTTCCCGGTAAAATTCGAAATTTTTTTGACCACCCGTTCAAAAGATATCGAATTCTTACAAAAATCGCACTTTTTACAGTGTTTTGCCCGTAACTTTTTCAAAAATGGTCCAAATTTAACTTTTTTTCTTTAAAATCTTCGTCTTGAGACGTACTTTTGATAAAAAATATTTACAATTTTTTCAAAACGATATTATTATGATATTTTCTATTTTCAAAAATGAATTGTCATTTTCAACAAAGTATGTACCTTTCGATTTTTTTCAAAATTTTTTGTAAAAAACTACTGTCTATTCAATGAATTTTAAGCCTAGTCCGATGATGGGATCTCGATGGGATGTATTTGTTTTTTTTAATTTTAATTTTTTTTTTTTAATTTTAATTTTTTTTAATTTGTTTCTTGTTTGTAGTCGAGTTTCTTGTGTTGTACATTAATGGGAAAAATTTGTTATGATAAGGAGCCACTATCAATAATTTTTTCCATGCGACATCGTACACTTGGAAAAAATTAAAATTAGCGAAAAAAAAAAAAATTCCACGTGTCCAATTTGGCATGGTAAAAATTATTGATAGTGGCTCCTAAACATAACAAATTTTTCCCATTAATGTCCAACACAAAAAACTCGACTAAAAACAAGAAATGAATTTTAAAAAAATTAAAAAAAAAAAAAATACATCCCATCAAGATCCCATCATCGGACTAGGCTTAAAATTTGTTGAATGGACAGTAGTTTTTTAGAAAAAATTTTGAAAAAAAACGAAGGGTACATACTTTGTTAAAAATTACAATTCATTTTTGAAAATAGAAAATATCATAATAATATCGGTTTGAAAAGATTGTGAATATTTTTTATCAAAAGTATGTCTCAAGACGAAGATTTTGAAAAAAAAAAAGTTAAATTTGGACCATTTTTGAAAAAGTTACGGGCAAAACACCGTAAAAAGTGCGATTTTTGTAAGAATTCGATATCTTTTGAACGGGTGGTCAACAAAATTTCGAATTTTACCGGGAAGAGTCTTTGGATGGATACTAAAACATGTCAAAAAATTGAGGAAATCAAAAAAAAAAGTTTTTCAAAGTGTCTGGTTTGGCGTGGAACCCCCCATATATAGGTCGCCTACAATACATTGAATGAATATGAAAAGGATAGAATTGAGCAGGCTATTGTATAATACATATATGGACGGTAATAAGCAAAAACGGTTTAACCAACCAAGAAATTTTTTTTTTTAATAGTATTGCGAAAACGTGAAGCGCGACCCACATTATAAGAATATGTATCGATTGCACGATTTTTTCATAGACGTTATTGCTTAATACCATCCATATGTACTTATACGGTTTGACATATTATATTCCTATATGGAGATGACAAAAATGCATCCTATATGTATATACGAAGCCGTATACCTATGATACGCACTGTCGTTATAATATACATATACGAATAGAATATTTATCGGGAAAATTTTCTATATATACATCGTACATGGGAATCATAAAACGAAACCTGTATCACCCCCATAACAACCACTTGCACAGCTGCATGAGTGTTTATTTTATGCCGCGATGTGAGGAAGGGTAAATATCGGCGTGTAAAACGCAAAAACGTCGCGTGGACAATTTTTCCTGTTATTGACATTCGTTTTATATGAAGGCGAACGTTAGATGGAGTTTACCGCAGATACGGAACGCCTGCGACGGGATATGCAAACGTCAGAAGTGCTCCTGAAACCCTTAGTCTAGTTTACGGTGAATTCAATTATATGTAATATATTCTGCACCCGACATTTTTAGTTTCACAACGCGGTTCACGCGTTTTATGTGTGCATCTTACGTATATACATATACATGTATTATATATCACTACGCTTTATGCCCGCGGTTTTGTCCACTATACTCTGCTGTGCAGTTTACAGTAAAATTATTTAGCGTTACGTCCTTTTCTCTTTTAGCTATATGGTAATATTTCTCGGCAACAGTGCGCGGGATTGCACAAATCCTCAGAAATATAATACACCCGGAGTGCACCACGAGTGGATCTCTACGTAACGTGTGTTATGTGCACGAACACATGCATATATGTAAATATGTTATATATAAAATACATGTATGTATGAATATATTAAAATGGCTGTAAACGTTGTCATGGTGTTTGTGGATACCTATACGTCTGGCCTTCGTAGTATATAAACCACGAACAGAGT
The DNA here is from genome assembly GCA_963978495.1 of Athalia circularis. Taxonomy (NCBI): domain Eukaryota; kingdom Metazoa; phylum Arthropoda; class Insecta; order Hymenoptera; family Athaliidae; genus Athalia; species Athalia circularis. The sequence continues at coordinate 20,194,099 of OZ021700.1, forward strand.
ATTATTCCCTAGGGGGAGGAGAATATGTCCACTTTTCTACGTTTCATAGTTACCCAAGTCTCTGCGGCACAGCTCGTAACTTCGGTTTTATATTCTGAGTACTTCAAACCGTGACCTATCGAGATTTCCAGTATTAAATAACCTCTCACGAATTATCGTGGCGCATGTTTGCCGACTTACAATTAATTATAAAACGAGGGTTAAATAAATCGTAAAACGACGCGTACATCAAAAGATGAATCTCAATGCATCTAGCTTAAACGACTAAATAAAAATCACTTCTCGCCCCGGCTGATTTTCAAGTTCTGTCAGGATCATCAGATGCATTTCCTGAATTTATTCTACCTTCCAACGTCTGCGGATCATGTAACCGAGGATATATTTTTGCGCCGTGTCGATTTACGGAAAGCGAAGTTAGTGAAAATCGGATTACGATGAATGTGTAATTTGACCATTTCGATGCCATTCAATAATAATTCTTACCATGTGACCCAAATGGGCACAAATCATGGGCATAAATGTGGGGGTTAGCTGTATAACCATTGCGACCGGGTACCAGGGCTAAATTAGTGGAAGAAAATTTTTTCATTTTTTTATCGGCTTAACTTTTATTCACGTTGTTCCTCAAGTTTTTATACTGTTTTTAATAATTGAATGCGATGGAACGTTCAATTAATAAAGTTATTTGAGCTTTCCTTGAAAAATTTCTCAACGTTTTATGAATTAATGATATAATCCTTCCGGCTTTTGCTACAGAGATATAGGTATATTTGTGTTTTCGATTTACTTCCACTTAGTTTTTTTCTTTCGGCTTTCGGGTAAGGCGAGGCCGGACAGGTAATACTCTACTCGGCGTTCGTGTTTCAATCGCGACTATATAGATATACATCCTGTATCGTCCGTTCTTCTTGAGTCCGGAGTTTAATGCGGGTTCCTTTAAAAATTTTTCGAACGTGACGTCTTTTGTTATAGTTGGAGCAAATTTGCTGCAGAAAGGTCGTCTGTTTTATTTTTACAAGGAATACGCCCTCCCTCTCTCAGTGTTTCCTGTGAAATAGTATAGTTGTGTTTGACGCTATGTTGTACGGTCGGATTGAAATGCGAGAAACTTTTATACTTGGTATACGAGTACTGCGGTAAGTATAAGACAAAAATGCGGCGTCTTATCATTAAAATCCCGTCCTAATCTTCAGCAAGATTCAAATAGAAGCGTGAATATCAGCAGATTTTCTTCTTTATTATTCATGAACATTTCCAAAGAAGGGGAAATTATGACTTGTGCGTTGGTGCAGTATGGTTGTAACGAAAGAGCAACAATTACTTGATACAGCCCACGAATCAAGGGATAAGATCAAAGCGGATGATTTGAATAACAGTAATACTAAACTATACCCCACCCAATGCAAAAAAGTATTATCGACATACACAGAGTGAATGGGAAAAAGAGACTGTGAGAAAAAAACCTTGAAAAAAAGTTTCTGATGAAAACTATGGATGAATCTTTGCTAGATAAAGCTTTGCGGCGCTTTTGAAAATTCAAGAATTTCTATGAGCTCAAAATCCGTCAAATTACCGCGGGTAAGTTTTCAAATTTCTCCCGCTTAATTGACTGGTAATTATTCAGTGGTTACGATGAGATCTTTTTTTTTTTTTTCATTACCCTCTCGAGTTTCGATAGTTTATTGGTTACTCGAAGCCATCAAGAAACCTACTTCGGAACATTCACTCTATTTCATCATCGAATTAAACATTTTTTTTTGTCCAAGATGTCCTTGGTAAATATTATAATCGTGGAACTCAAGATCTGCTATCCGCTGATCGTCGTCCTACTGGCAGCGATTTTTTTTTCAAACTCTTCCTCAGGCGTGTATTCCTTGGCAGATATTGAATATTTAGGTAGGGGGGGGGGAGGGGAGGGAGGGGGAGTGATCAAAATGGAAGTTCCATTCTTCTCTTATTGTTGAAATAAAATATACACCGGGATTTTTCGATGGTTTCCGTTTCTATTAATATTTGTTGGGCTGTTTCTGGGCCACCCTTTATGTTACACGTAAGACACTACGGAAACCTATTACCTCGAATATAACAATGAGGGATTGACTGTACTCTCGTTTATAATAAAGTACACTCGAAGAAGGCGCATCAGTTACAGTTAAGGTTGAATTACAGAAGATTTATTCCGATCGAGATAGCGCGGGGTGCTGTGTCGGTGATTTCTGAGGTGGTGTGGCAAAGGATAGAGCTGCAGGAAAAGGAGGTTGGCAGCGGATACATTTCCACGGTTTAAGCAGGTGGAGTCGAAGGTATAGAAAATGGAGGGCGTGGGTGGATAAAAAGGTAGAATGAGATGGGCGCAGGAAAAGAAATAAAGAGAGAAATGAAGTAGAGGGGGTCGCCAGCTGATACCAAAAACCGCGTGCGTTGATCTTGTGACGTCAAGTCGAGTGGAGTGGAGCCTGGAAGAGATCTAATCGTCTCACAATCAGGTGCTGCAGTGTCTATAAATTCGATGCTTCTCTCCGTTAGCTATCAATAAGCATTGTTTTACCACTTTCAGGGTCGCGTAATGGATGATCGTGGCGGCGTCGTGGGCCTAATGAAGATTAATATTCGAGTTGTTCGTAGTACTCCGAATCCTAAAATATGGCCTTCCACCAAAGCATATTCGATAGAAAAATTACAAATCGGCATCTCACTTCTCGACGGGAATGGAGTGGTTTAGAGCATATATAGAGGTATATAGGGTGGTATGAAATTGCGGGAATTCAATCGGACCCGCATGAAATGCTATTAATCATCTTTAGAGTCGTTAGTGGCACGCGAAGACTATCAACGTTACAAAGTGGAAAAATCCCGCAAAGGGCGAGGCTAAACGAGCAAACTACTCACTCTTGTATCCGACGCCCTTCGCGCTATCACTATTTTCTGTAGCCTTTTTTGCCTCGGTTATCAACCTGGTTTATGGTTACCTGAATATACCTATATAGTATAATATAATTTTTAAGATTATTTTTTCGCACAAATTTCACTTATCAGATACACGCACCATCGGCGTTACAACGCTAACATGAGACTTTCTTCTCATCATTTTACGTCTTAAAAAAAAAAAAGAAAAGAAAACAACACATTCGCTTACACATATTTGCAATACAGAAACGCTATGCAACTTGTAAAAATCTTGTGACGGGTGCGATACTCCGGGTTAACTTCGGTCATGCAGTTAGGTTGGGTTAGGTTCAAGTACAACTCTTTTAACAGGCCATGGAATTTCGGTTTTGTTTCCTCGAAACAGTTTCCGGTTAGTTTCTGATAATATGCATAGATCGGGGAAGTCGTTAATTGAATCCAAGAATCAAAAGGCACTTCTCTACATTCTAGCCGGCTGGCGTCCCATCGCTTTGATCTCTCAGAATTTGATCTAGCAGCTTCATTTGCACCGAGTACGTAGTCCGCCGTTAACACCCTCTTTTAACTGTATATATCATATCAGGCACAAAGAACCTGTTATGAACAGACGCTCGAGCAATTACGATTCATCTGACAATGCGGCATTGTGGCAACAATCAGAAGTTGAGCGAGTATTTTTTTTCATTTTTACTTATTTATTTTGGTTTTAATTTCGTTTTGCTTTTTCTCTCTCTCTTCTTGTACCTTCAATTTATTTTTCTATTTTATTTCCCCTGTTCGTGCCACTTGATAACACCGCATTTACCTCGTAGACACCTATGCAGTCTATATTCACGCACATTAACATCACAATTTACTCCACGAAAACGACCATTGCAGCAGCCTGCAGTGCGGTATAACGCTGTCAGTTGAGTGATATGTATAATATAGAGTATATATTTTTCATCATTGTGTTTTCACCGCGACTGCCTCCGGGTTGCGAGGAGGTAAATCTACCATTCATATTTTCTTTTTAGATTTGTATGGCGAATCCAACAACCGCTGCTGCGGCGCTGCACTATACGTAGGTACTGCGCCGCGGTATATTTCAAGCAAGAAAAGCGAGTAGTCGTATTCGTATCATACAGGGTGGTCAATTATGTTCCAAGTTTCATTCCAATATTTTGCGTGCCATGATAGATAAGTATGGAAAATTTCGGACAAAAATTGTTTGGTGTTGACGAGGACCATCGGTGGCCCGATCCCGCCTTTCTTTTGAAAAAAAAAGAAACGCGCACACACTTTTGAAAATTCTAACTAGTTGGCGTTTCTTTTTTTTTTGTTTTTTTTTCAAAACGAAATTCATGTTTTTTATGCTAACAGTGTGGCTGATATCATAATAGAAATTCAAAAATCCATGGAAATGTTTTTTCATTTACAGACAATTAAGATATTGTAAATTTTTTTTTTATTAATTTGGTTTGTACAATGAACAAAATGATTTCGAAAAAAAAAAATTTGGTCGGCTGGTTTTGTGTTAGAAGAATAAATCGCGCTTTCCATTCTAAACAAGTGTGGATTGTTCAAATTTTCGAAGTGGGTAGGTAGGTTTTGTAGAAAAAAAAGGATTTGCCTATTGTTTGGCCTGTTCAAAACGATTCGACCTTTGGTGCGAAACTTTTATGCGTAACCTTATCTCATATAGTTCGTGAAATATTTGACCTGAACGTTTAGATGGGCCACCCTTTATATTATATGAGTACGCGTATTTGTATATCATCTCCTTTTCAGTCTTCATATGTATGCATTACCTGAAACATTATCTCGGCTTCAAAGGTCTTTACAAAGATCTCCATAAAAAAAACTCGTACTCGTTGCTCGTTCAAGCTAGTTCCTGCGATCAATTCTTTTCCTTTTCTCTTTGTTAATTTTTGCATTCGCCTGTACACGCGCTTTTCATTGCGCGGTTAGGAGCATAAAAATTTGAATGAGTATACGCTCTCGATTTCAGTCGCATAGCTGATTATAATGTACGTTCGGTTCTATATTTTTATACATTCATATATAGGTACCTTCGTATTGTGAGACAAGAGTCAGAATGATATATCAGACTGAAAGATAAAAAGCTACTGCAGCGCATTCTATAGACAAAAAGTTTATTTCTACACGTCTGACGAGATGTCGGTCGTTATACTGCGAAAAAATTCCGAGTACATCACTCAGATCAGAAATGTTTTGTTGAAACAACCGAAGTATCGTTTCATCAACAAAACCATATCGTCTAGAATTTCTTCTTTTTTTTTTTTGAGTTCACCGACCCTGTTCGGAAAGAACAAAAATTTTGATGAATTAATCATACGGACTTTAATGTCGCGATGTGAAAAGTTAATTAGTTAAAATTGTCGTTGATGCGGAGTTCGATTGTTGTGACGAAACTTTGTTCAAATGTTCGTTCATTCAACGAAATAATTATGTCAAAATAGTTTTGTATTTTCAACAATGAATTGTATTGAACAAAAAATTGTTAACCGGTGACAACTTTTCTTTTAGAAGTTTTAGAAAATTATTAAGCATGCTCAAAAATGCTTTTCGTCCGGAAGGTTATAATTGGATGAAATATTTTCTTTGATTAATAAAATTATTTCGTTGAGGCTATTTTTTTCGTTTTTATGAATGAAAATTTGATAAACTCACCGACGTGAAATTTAATAAAACAATTGTTGATATCACAAAACGAGCGTTCATACTTAAATTGAACAAAAATTTTGTTTTCCTAACAAAGTTAGTAAGATTTACATGGGCAAACTTTCAGAAACATTTTTTCCTCAGGCAAAAAACGAGTTTTCAGTTTACCTGGCAACAATTTTATTCGTTTATTTATTTATTATTTCATTTGTTAGGACCTCGATTAGGACAATGAAATTTTGTTGTATTGTTCGAACAAAGCATTCCTTCACGTGCAACTCTCAATCAGACATCGAACTGCAATGAACGTCAAACTCACATTCTGCAGCGCTTCGAACTTGTGTCCTCCGATACGTCGTTTTTCAAGTAACGAAGACTTTGCCAGTTGGTATAGGTATACGCGTGTATGCATAGCTTATTTATTGTTCAACCGTGAAGTAACTTAGCAAAGTTTCACGTATAGTATATCGGGCAACATACCACACCCGTCTGAGTAACTAAGGTTGATGTTCGTTATTCTCTGTTCGTTGTCCGAAGTAATTGTGGTGAATATAGTTGTTTCTATTCACACTTCTATTACCAACAACGACGCGTACAAAGTTAAGTTCTCGGCGCCGTCTAATAGGGATGGAATAATTGGTACCAAGAGTATTGCCAACTTAGTAACGCGGTGGCAACTTTGACGATAGTCGAGTGAATCGCCAACTTACTTTACACTGTGTATATATGTTAAATTGAACTGGATACACCTGATTTCGGAGAACCTTTTACGATATTAAGCCACGTCATCCGAATTAACTGAATCAGGATTTCGTCTTTAACTACACGCGGTACGTACCTACATATTTTTTAATTAACATCATAGCGGTCGTTATTTGTTTTTTCTCCGGTGAATTGGGCCGTACAAATATTTACGGAGGAGTGTAAATGGCACTCGCCTTTCGACTACATATTCTTGAGTTTTGTAACTCGGACACGATGTAAATAGTCAAATTAAAAGATAAATTGATAAAGAGATAATTTAAGAATGTTATTTCGGCAGAACTCCAGTCGTTTCTGACCAAAGGCAAAAGTTTAAGTCTTACGAATCACCAGTCGTATATATGTGCTTATAAAAGGGTGAAAGACTGTCGTTTGCCGTTTCTTTGCACAGGGGTGGAACATGCCATTAGAGACGCACAGGGGTGCTTCCACCGAGGCAATTTAGTAGTTGAGTAAATTTTTTTCCCTTTACTTCTCAATTTATATTCCACAGGACTGTTGGTTTTGGCTTAAATTAAATAAAAGATTTGATAATGAAAATGAAGAGCGACTGAATATATGATCTAGATACATTTTACTATAGTATCTATTTTGTTCATGTGGCATAATTTTATAGTTACGATTATGTATAGCTGTAAATATAGAGTAATGAATTCTTGAAATTTAATCGTATTCGGAGAGGGAAAAAAATAAAAAAAATTCGGAAATTATTCTGTACGTTTGTAGCCTAAAGGTCGCCTGCAGAAGGAGCTGAAGAAATATTGGAATGAATAAAAAATTTGGTTCTTAATCGCATAATTAGATATCGGTAGAACGGTTTTCAGGAAATCATGTACAACGCAAAAACTGTGGAAAGGTCAATTTGCACTTCAAATACGTCCGTAACTGTGAATTCGTTTGCATATTTTTCACCGCGCTGAAGCTGTAAGGGATGTTATGTATACAATATATACATACATACAGGGTGGCTCATTTCAAACATTCCAGGTGAATATCTCGAGATACAGTAAAGAATCTCTGACAAAATATGCCTTTTTCCTTTTAGAATCATCTATGTGAGAGCGATGTTGCGTATGACTACCTATTGTGAATTTTCAGCTAGTATCGGTGCGGTTGTAAATAACACGAAATTTACTTCTTGGAGGAGTGTAATAAACAAAATGATTCCGAAGAAAGGAAAAGAATAAAATCACAATCACGTGATTAAAATATACATTTCGAATTTTCGGAGCGTTGAAAACACGAAGAATTACGTGAAATCCGTGCGGAAGAACGTTGGAACACGAATCGTCTATAAATTTAGTGGAAATCCTCTTATCGCGCCGTCGGAAATCGACAGTTATCCAGAGCTTTTAAAAGGCCGTTCGAATTCCCGGTTTTATACCTACTGGATGAGAACTTTCCACTCTGTCGGTGTCATTATCCGTCTAGTGCAGGTTCATCGGCAGATCATTTCGAAACGTTATGACATAGAAAACGTTATCTACTGTAAAGACAATAGCAGAGTCATGTACAATGTTTCCCGAACAAATTGAAAACTAGAATATAGGTCAGTGACAATATGCGTCTAACAATAAGGGTAAGTTAAGACCAAGTCGCGGTCGTACTAATTGTAAGCGTGGAAAAGCTGTTCGATTATCGGCCCTGTATATTTGTACGCCGTGAATACGAAAGGTGGAGGGGTCAATCCTGCAAGAATGACGAAGAGGAGAGTTTATCCGCTTGTATATCCGTTGGGTGGATCTAAATGGAAGAGCCGTCACTTGTTTGCTCAGTATCCTTCGGTGATGGGTTGATATATTCGAATTTACGAATCCCTTGTACAGCTTTGCACGGACTGGTGAGGCTTTACAGAAACGCAATGGTCTCCCGCGAGACCAATGTCGTACACACTGGGGAATCACAAATAGAAGAAAATGTGTAGAACACGAAAAACAAACGAGGGTGTTCAAGTCAGGTAATACACTATAGGCTCTTCTCTATACCCTCCTCTTTCCCTAGACTCCCTTACATTCCTATCCACTTCCATCTCTTCCTTTTTACCCCACAGCCACTTTCATCCTATATGCCGACGGTTCTTCCGCCGCTGCTTCTTGAGGTATGCCAACATCAAACGACATTCGGTACGTACAGCAAATAGTTGAAGAATATAAACGAAAAGAATACAGAAAAAGATACACGCACTTTTAATGAAATAAAGATGTTGACGCCTCGTGATAGTGTTACAGACGGACGAAAAAGCAGTGAAACGATAAGGAGAAGGTGCGACAAACTTGTAAGCAATATACTCGGTAGAAGGTTGTTTCTGGGTGCGTATCCGTATGGGTAGGTGTCATGAGGAGGACGACGATGACGAACAAGAAGAAGAAGAGAAAGCCCTTCTAGAGCGGAAATGTTTATTTTCCTACTACTTGGCGGGCGCGTTTCCTCTTATGTGAGTCTTGAAACGAAATACGACCGCAAATTCATATCACAAGTAGAAACCAACTTAGATTCGAAACTTGTAACTCCGCAATAAAGTAAACCAACTTTACTGTGCAGACGTAAGCTGATAAAGAACATTATATTACGTATCTAGAAATCGGTGATAGGTTTGGTTATTCAAATCCAGGTCAATGGCACCAAAGTCGGTGCAGAAAATCACGAAATGTTCACTTTGTACATAAATACGAAAGCTGACGAGAATTTCTCGGCAGTCCCGCGTTTAATCTGATGAAGAGCATATGCATCAGAAGTTGTAAAAACTAACAACATATATATTCCTATGAACGTATATGCGAAAACAAAGAAGGGTAAAAAAAATAAGAAAATACACTGCAGCCAACTCTGTGCCCTTTAATTCGCTCTCCGTCGCGTCGACTGGGTGTGGCAACGGCGACAGCAGCATGCCATTTAGATTTTTTTTTTTAGACAATATTCATTTACACGAGATACAAATTTCTCATAAAAAAGTGGCTGAGTGTTTTTTTTTTACACGCGAAGTGTTTGCCTTGTCATAGAAACAAGAGAGACCTTGACTCTATTGTTTCTGTATATATATATATGTATATATATTGTTATTTCTTAGCAAACAACAGAAAGTTGTACGTTCGACATAAGATTCAGCTGTGTCTCATTCGATGCCTTTACAAAGTCAGGAGTGCCTGAGGGTTGTATACTTTTTTTGGCGTACATATAGGAAAGTCAAAAATTCTTCAGCCGCTGGCGTTTCGCGCGTATATATATGTATATATTTGAAGATCGAACCATTTGTGGACGAAAATAACAGAAATGAAAAGCACAGAATGTGGCAGTTACACCACCGGCTGCAGTACAATCGAAAAATACCTCATAATTAGATATTCTTGGAACGTCACTGTATCCAAACTGTCTTGAACAACAGAGAAACAGAGAAAAGGGGCGGGAGGGAGGGAGGAATCGAAATTTGCGACATTTGCTGGCGCGAGGTATATTTGAACTACGCTAATTGCGGTGCGCTGCCGCAAGGCATTCATGCCTTTCGTCTTTCGAGGTAACGTCGTCAGGACGTCTGCCCCTTTCGAATTATAAAGTCAGTCGATTATCATCCTCGCCTCTTCCTTACCTAGATGCTAATTTTATGCGTAAAGTAAAGTTCACTTCGTACAGCTAGCTATACTTCGTATAGCTATATGTATACGTATATAGGTATATAGCTATGTAGTTTTCCGTTGATTTCCGGTTCAACGCGAGAGAGTAATCCAGGTATCAAACACGAGGTAAGTCCCGCTTACGTCATTGTCACTTGTAATTTCTAACTCGTTCTACCAACGACTCTAGCAACTTATAAGTTGCGAGAGACCTCTTCGGTAAAGACCGCAGTTCAGCAAATCAGAAGCGCGGCGCAGCCATCTCAAATAAATATCATAAGACCTTAGACTACTTAAATTCAATGCTTCTATCTATTTTTCTTGCGAACTTTACTTTCAGCAAAGAGAATAACGAGAAATGCATTTCCCACGAAGGCTACAATTCAACCCGATCCACGATATTTACCCATATATTTAAAGAATTATAAGATTTAAAAAATTATGATTCTGCTCTCATTACACTCATTCATCGACGTTTAAGGGGGAAAAAAATCTCTTCCGTTGAATAGAGCTAGTACGATTCTATAAGTCAGATTAATTCTATCTTTTCTATATTTTAATTTTAATGGACCATCGGATGATATCTTCAATGTCCGCACCTCGTTAGGAATATTGGATAACTCTATTTACCTCTGGTCTAGTAGACTTTTGTTGGGCTGAGTGAAATTCAATTTTACAACAATTATGTGTTATACGCACTTCACGCCTCATATTATTCCACTTTTCTCGGATATTGAAGCAGTCGAGTGTTAGCGCCCCGACATGGTGTCAAAATTGAATGAGTTTATCACTGTAACCGTGGCTTTTGTATTCCACATCGATTAATTAATGTACCTTCAGAGTGATTTGCATTGAAATCAAATTTGTACAATGAGCTCTCTATGTTACCTGGCCACTTTTACTCGACAAATGAGAGATGCACTTTTTATTCAACTCATAATCGGTATAAAGGAAAAATTGGTGGTTCCGGAAAAAAAATGTAGTGCAACAAAGTTCTAATACCTTCTCAACTATCATTCGATGAATTTGTGGCTATCATTTTATGAACGGCAATAATTGCCATTTTTCAATGGACAGATGAAAAAAACAGAACAGTATTAGACTTTTACTCCTACATCGCATCAGCGCCGCGTGTAAACGCACTTCATGAAACTGATTTTCTCCTCTTTAAAACGGAGACTACGTTCTTCCGATCAGCTTTAGACTTAACACAAATATTGACCGACACTAAACAAACAGATCCTTTCCTGGACAGGAGTCGTGCCAGAAGAAAAGGAATTTGTGGTTCGCGTTAACTTGAATTTTCCAGTTTTACACCCTTGTTCGCGATGTCTTGGTATTAAAATGTCCAAGCGATTTACCTTGGGTGCGATGCGGCTTCACATTTTCACTGGAATGATATCTGAGGATTGTCCTAACAGATTGCAGAATCTCCGCATCTTTTCAACTCATAAGGTGAATTAAGACGAGATGAAAATTCACGCACGTGTGATTCGCCAGGTGATGCGCTTTTGCTTTGAGATGCAATTGCGCCTTCTGACACGTGATTAACTTGCGAGCTGTACTTGCTTCTCATAAGCATTGCCTGGTCTTCTTTGAGTGTACAAATATTATGTACCGCGTATACGCGATACCTGGATCTGACATCCTACATACTCGGCGTAGTTTAATATGGAATACCCGAAGGGGTGAATTGAAATTACGAAATTATTTGAATCCAACGAAGATTCAGGTGTTCATCATGTTGCTGGACTGAAGTTTCACCGCGATGTTATCAATTCACAGCTCCGGCTGATAACGGCAGATGGGAACTCGCTCGATTCGTAATATCCTCCAAATGCAGTGTTAATTAACCCAGGACTAGTATAAATGAAATGGTCAAAGTACGTAGCCTGCAGGGGTGAGTTTTGATCGTTTTAGCTTGGGTCCAGAGAACAGGAAAACATATTTGAATGGGCCAGCTGTACCGCAACGCAATCAAATTTATACCAAAACGTGGTGGTTGGTTAACTGTAAAGGGAGAAAATTAAATTTCATAAACTTATTCCATTTTATGTACTCTCTTTGTGCATCCATTCATATACATGCCATAAATGCGGTATGGTGCTGGAAGCTCCAGCAATATTTGTTGAAATTTCGGCTTTGAAAATGTTGGAAATCAACAGACTCGTCGTAATCAGCTGAGCAAAAACTGTTTGACCATATTGGACAAAGGAATGGAACGTCTTGGTTTGATTTTTTTTATTTCACTAATTCCAGTCGACTCTAATAACATATCAGGGCGTATTTTTAAGTCCCATATTGTCAGTTTGCATGGTCAACGAATCCTACATGTTACCATCGTCATCGAGGCAAACAATATAAACGTTCGAGCAAAAGATCGTTTTGGTTTTAGACGAAAAACAAAGAAGTTACAATAGGGTGCTCATAGGACCTTATCGCACTACTTAGTCACGCGATATTACTATACACCCATTTTCAAGCTTCAACTACTTGGATTTCCGTGGGGTTGAAGAAATAAGGGGATCGTGTACTTTGAGGAAACCAGGAAAATTGAAACAATGAAATGATAGAATACAAGTTCTAAGTTTAATGTCAGACGCCAATTCACACAAGCGGTGGCCACGTTTAGATCAAAGAAAAGAGGGAACGGAAGGAATGCTATAGTGTGCATGTACACGTAAATTCTTTTTGCTCGTACAAAACGATTTCTGGACTTTTGATGTTTCTGAAGAGCCTTGAAAAAACGTCAGTCGGGCGGTGTTTCGACGATGAAAGATAAGTATAAAAGGCATTTCTTGAAACGTTTCGAAATCCTTCTATACGTACACCAAGCCACATGTATCAAGGACTTGAGTAAATAATTGTTACTCCCACACCTGATGTATGGGGGTCTCGATAAAAGAAAAATTTAATTATGAAGAATGAAAACAAAATGAAACGCAATAATATGAAATATAAGAAGAACGCACCGGAACGTTGTTGAGTGTAAACGAAAGCTGAGTAGGCGGTTTTGAAGGTGGTGAGGTGCAATTTGCTCTCAAAATATCCCCTGGATCGTACCGTTCCCTCTCGGATGTGAGTGCGAGTCTTCCCTCAGGTAAAGCTGAAACACAATTTTCACAAAGATAAACAAGACTCTTCTTACTTTCCTTTGATAGATAAGCCAGGATTGACACTTGTTTAGAACTTGCTTAGAAAATACTCTTTCTCTATTTTCTCCTCGAACGACAGCGTAAAACCCTATACAGCGTTTGCGTCCCTGTACTTGTGATGAAATTATACTCATGTTTCATGTTTCATCTTTCCTCGATGAGAAGGAAAATACTCTTCCAACGCTATGATTGCTTGATAAATACCCGGCAAGCCCGATAATGGGTATTGCGAGATATTTTCTTATTTCGAAAAATCTATCGATATCGAACAATGTATTGAAAGATATAAAAAGTTTAGAAACAGCAACATGTTATTATTATTCACATATATATTCTAGAAACGTAGGTAACAAGGTAGATTTAGATTATATTACTACATTTATAATTATTTACAGACTGGCAAACATTGGAATGGTGTGGTGGAATTTGCTAATTGGTAACCGTTGCCAAATTCTTGTGGAAATCAAATCCGGATTTGGCGATGTTATTGGTAAGCGAAAATTGCTCGTAGGTAAGGCTTAGGTTAGTTTGTCGAGGTCTTTTGTATGGTAATATGTGAATTTACCTTGCGGATTACCTGAACGCGGAGATCAAGGATTAAGGATTTGGCGTAAAAACTAATCCGCGAATATTCAACGCGGTTGGTGTTAATTTATCAAGGAATTGTCACGCGCTATCACCGCAGGGCCCTCGAAACATGGGATATCTTTACAAGGATATGAAACTTTGATAACTCTTTGAAAATTGCACGAAAATATCCCATAAAGTGGTTAACTGGAATTCTGTCCGTTCAATAGCGAACCATAGCTCGGGGTACAATGAAGCGGATAAAAATATTCGATGAAGAGTTCATCAACTTTATCGGTACTCACATACTACGGTCAAATTCTTCGTCACAAAGGCTGTTGAAAATGATGGTGCATCAGCAGTAACTTCGCAGCTAAAGTTACCCGATAGTCTGAAGTCGACGTTCCTCAACATAACTTGACTTCCGTTGGAGTTCAGAATCTGAAAAGTGGAAGAGATTAATTTTAGAGAAAATTTTCACCGATACCTTTTAAACATACGACAAAGACGGCGATACATATTTCCTATACAAGGTATTCCGGCCAATTGATGTGACATATCTATGGAGATCTGCACCTCAAAAATCGTTGAGTCGATCATGAAACATCATTGCCATACAATTTCCAAATTATCAGAATTTGAGAAGAGAGACGGATTAAATAACGACGCAGTGCGTATTGTAAAAGCGCCAATCCCTACATTTAATCCCGTTGAAGGATCTTTTGGAAGATATTAAAGAATCGGCGACGGAAGTTTCGCAAAAAGTTGTGACGTAATTGCGAGATTCGATGCCAATCTATTTTTTAATCAAGGGAAATACAATTAAGTTCGTCGTATATAACAATCGTTTAATTTCTCATGGGAGGTTAATATATATATATATATATATATATATATATTTCGCGATATCCATATACTATTGACAAAAGAAAATAAAGTAGGTCATCAATTCCGAATTCACAGATATCGTTACCTTCAGAATTTATCGTCATAGAACAAAAACCTACTTAAATCTTCTCTTCAACTCCGTACTATTGCTTCCGCGCGAGCTTATACGAATTCAAACTTGAAAGCTTCATTGTCACGCCGAGTAAATACCAAGCAGAATCTGCTGCATTAATCGCAGAAACTAAAGGGTTTCCAAAGGTGGAAAGAATATTCCTCTTATAATATATTTTAATCATGAGTCTCGTTCGGTATAATGTACTCAACCAACTCGGAGCGCTACAAAAACGACGTGGATTCAATGAGAGAGGAAGCATTGAAAGTTTTTTTTTTTCTTTTTTTTCCATCCGTACTTTCATACTCATATTTGTTTTTAACTAGCAAAGTACAAAACTATGGAGAAGCGCACATTAGGAATACAAGTAAGATGAATAGTGAATACCCCTGTATCCTATCAAAATAAACTTAAAACCGCTTCACTAAAAGTTTCACATTTATACTCCCTTTTTATTTCATATTACTTTAGAAGAAGGGAGGCTGATATTGACCGACCCCTTTTATGCTCCGACCATAACTACCGTATTTCTTTTTCAATGGAACACAATCCAGAATTTATCGGATTTCGACACTATATACGTATGCACGTAAAAGATAGATTGGAATGCATATCTGAAAATAGCGCAATTAAAAAAATTATTAAATATTGACCTCGCCGATTTGCACATCTAATGACCCGTCAAACATGGTATTTCAGGTATAGGAAGGCATATTACGTTCTAACATTTTACATTACAACGAGATGAAGATTCTTCAGAGAAAAACCGACGTTACGTGCCTTTGTTTTTTGCCTATTGATTCGATACGCATATGTGAAGAGACAAAGAAAAGTATGGGGGGGGAAAAAGAATAATCTGCAAATTGGTGATCAAAATTGCTTGACGGGGGTGGAAATTTTTTACCGGTGCGTCGCGGCGCGGTGGCGCCTAAATTCACCCTCCACGTCTCTTGCCTTACGAATTTGATGATCGAGGGAGTATCTTTTTTTAGCCAAACACAAAGTAGCTAATCGAGGTGAATACAAATTCGTCTATACGGAGTTAGAATTACGAGTCGTTTTTGCTACATTGCTGTACTTATACTCCTTTATATTGTGAAGATCATTATGATTTGTGTCGTTGGCTTACAATTTGTATACTAAGCTAAAGTAATTGGAGTGCCACTTAAAAAATTACGGTGGGTTTAGACAGAAAAAACTCTCGGAAATTTGACGTTTCCATGAAAATACGAAGAAAAAAAAAAACTCGATGAGCAGATCATGGCATGGAAATCTGTTGTCTTCCCATAAACAGACTTGTTCCTCAAAATATTTTTGAGTACCCACTGATTTGGAAATATTCCCATCGAGAAACGATATTTTGCAATATCAATATATATGACATTCGATTTGCTCTAGAGAGACAATTATGTACACGCATCAATTTCAACCCTGTTCAAAAAATCTCTATCAATAATTTGAACGTTATAATTTATTCAAGAATCTAATATAATTTTCTCGAAGCATGCTAAAGTTTTCTACCGTTACATGAACGTATTTCTGTTCAAAAGTTACCTGCACTTTCAATGAATTTAACAGTTTTTCCGATGATCGCAAGAAACAAATTTCGTAATATTCGGGCTTCGTCTCCGGTATAAACAACCCCTTCATTTCATCGGATCGTCTTGGACTACAGAATGAGTGTCGAGTACTTTGCCACGGCGTATCGTCGGTGTTGGAAGTATTCTTACATCATGTCGGAAATATTCAATTTTCAAATTACCCCGCCCTGCCCCCGTTGTTTTTTTGGTTTATTTTTATTTTCGAGGTACTCCATTACCTTCAAGTCTATTCAACTTGCATACACATCTGTACACAAATATAGTACATAGATCAACGAGGTAAATATCGTGCATTACAACGTACATCATGCGTACAGTCGAGGCCGCATATTCGTACAACATACAACAAATATACTTCCCGACGCGACACTCTCGTTAACGATCTCTGGTTAACTATGCAGTTTAGACTCTACAAGGTTTCGTTGTGTGGTATGGTATGAGAGCACGGTAGTATTTGGTGCCTATGGGACACTATACTGTACGTACCAACTACTCCCGTGATGAGGTAGGTAAACGTTGCACAAACCTCCATTTACATCTCATTTACTAACCCTCAAAGTACTACGGGTGCCGGTGGTGGATTGTAGGTCAGTTGTACGTAATTACATACATTCATATATAACCTGTATACATATTTGTAAGTAATTTCGTCGGTGTTCGGGAACAGGTACGTGGAGTTTACAGGTGTACGTGTACGTAGGACAGCAGTGATGTAAATATATATTGTACGTGGGTAATTATATGCCGAATCCGGGCTCCAGTGCAAAATTGCTCTAAACATTTTTTTAGGCATGTGAGGATCATTTCTGAGTGCTCCATTAGTAAGTTCAAGGCGGGGGGAACCCAAACCCAGACCTAAAAAATTATCGAAATTTACAATTAGGTGTTGGCCGGGTAGCGAAGACCATCGGGTGTGAATTGTAATAAGTAGCCCGGCGCGCTCGCGTGCCCCGGGCCACCTATTTCGCCTTTGGTCGCTCCCTGGTTGAATCGGGATTGTGTCTAGGCGCTCGAATAGCAAAGTCCACTATATATATTTGTATAATCATGTACAATGTATAATTTTTAATGTATAATGTATAATGTATAATGTACGACATATAATAAACCTGTAGTTATTCATTTGGCGATGATTTCAAGGGTTTGTAGGGGTTCAGAGAGTTTTTTTAGGTACTGAAGAGCTTCCTCCACGGTAAATTATTGTAATTGAGTCATTAAAAAAAAGAAATAGAAAAAAAAAAAATTTCAGATCAAATTTTCACTGGAGCCCGGATTCGGCATAATTACCTGCGCATGTGTGTACACAGTATGTAACATATGTATATGAGGGTGTTCCTTATTTATTGGGTATGTTGGAATTATTTTTTACGATATTCCTAAATCGGTTCAAAATATATAAAAAATTTCTGCCAAATTACAGCTCTTAATTTTAATGTTAACCTGGCCCCCATGGCTGTCAAAGTTTTAAACGGAAATAACATGTAGAAATCTCATTTTGTTCTTTGCAATTTTGTAAGTTGTCAACACATAGGTTAATATTAAAATTAAGAGCTGTAATTTGGCAGGATTTTTTTTTTTTTTATATATTTTGAACCGATTTAGGAATATCGTGAAAAAAAATTCTAACATACCCAAAAAATAAGGAACACCTTAATATGTATATAGGTTGAACGATGCATATTTTTACTTGCCACCTCTCTGACACTTTCTAAACCCCGAGGAATTGTACCCCAAAAACCGAATGACTGTGCAAGCCACTCCCTGAGATACGTTAGAATCATTATTCTTCGTCAAAGATTCCCTCTCCGCTTCCCTACTTCTATAACCCCATCCCTTTTCCTTTGTTAAGTGATCTCCCTAATTATGTAAATGAACTCTTCTCGCGGCACCACCACCAGCATCATCAGCACAAGGAGAAACAGCGGCCAACGCCGACGTTATTGTATGTATGTGTAGTACCTATTTTACATTTATATACATGGACGCAATGTATCACAATAGTGTACGTATGTGGTATATTATATCTATACATCCATGCTAGTGAAATAGGCATCATTCTTAATCAACGCCCGTTAATTATTTGAGGTGGTGCTACACACCGCGGCGAATGGATATTTGCTTAATTTCCTACGCAGCTATTCGGCGCTTCTCAATGAGGTGGTAAGTGCGGTTTATTACCATTTCGTTACCCCAAAACAATGTACGTACACCTATGTGGAGACCTATATACGTATAAAGCTGCCGATTGCTGTTCCGTTGTTGGAAAATAATTGGAATGCCTATAGAGTGGAATACGTCGTGGTTTCCGACATGTGAATATAAACCATCGTAAGTTTATTCAACCGTCGAAGTAGTCGAGCAGCCGAACATTTTGATACGCGCGTGCACAGCTTCCATGCCGTTATATGGTACATCAGATTTACTTATAAATACATATGTATAATGCATAGGAGACTGATGTTCGCGTATATAACATATCTACATACATACGTGTATGAAAGTTCGCTGGAAAAAAATGCAGCGTAACAGGCATATGAAAATGAACGTACAATGGCTGGTACTGTAAGTCAATCTTGATGTTTTGTAAATCAAGAAGAAAGGGAGAAACTGCGAGCGGATGATGAATCCCATCCAGTATAATTATAAGCTCTTCGGAGTGCCGGGTGTACGGTTCACTTTGTATTCGTCATAGGCTCTGTATTTCTATCAGAGTTTTACTCACCGTCGTTTAAAGGAAAAATTAATTAATCACTCTTACAGATGCACGATGTTTTTCCTTTTTTTTTTTGTTATATATTTATTGGTTTTTTCTCCGGACGGGAGTTTGTATAGATTTGAATACTACTGCATTCACATACGAGTATTCCATGCAGTGGTAAAAGTGGAGATGGAATCGGATTCGTGTAACTGCAACATAAGGTGTTTCACGTTGGCTTGGAGCGACAGTATTATTGATACGAAGATAATTCCGTACGTTGCATTTGCATAAAGGAGGACGCTTAACGACGGCCGCTGCTGTCCCTTGAGTAAACACAATTTGGCAAGGTACTTTAAAAATACCTACTGGATAGCGGGGCGTAAAATACTCAAATTCCTTCTCTCTATTTGCACACCTTTCTCTTCCACCCTCTTTCCCCGTTCCTCCGTTCAACTTTCGGTAACACACTTCGTTCCACAGGTTGTCTTTGAAAATTTCCCACGTTCCGATATTTACACTTTTACCTTGGGAATCTGCAGCCGGTTTCGATATTTTCATTTTTACAATACGATGTATAAAAGAACAAAGACAAGAGAAGGAATGAAAAGAAGAAAAGATGAAAAGAAGAATGTAAATAAAAGACAATCAAATAATGATATTGGGATCTAACAAAAAGACGTCTTATATTCTGCACGCTGCACCGCGCGTTTTCGTGTCAAAATAAAATGTCATATCGCGCGATACACGAATTAGGTTCTTTTAAATAAGATATTCGAGATTTAGATTAGACATGTTTTACATTCATTGAACAAAAAAAAGATAATAATAATAACAAATATAATTGTAATAACAATAATTTTTTGGTCGGTGCGTTAATTCAGGTAATGAATATATAGTACAACGGGGAGAAGAATGAGAAAGAAAGAAAGCAGCTGGTGAGACGAGGGTGAGAAATAAATGCTATGGAATGAAGATATCCGTATGTTGTTGTTGGTGGATACGTAAAGCACGATAGGCATCTGCCCCAAGTAAAGCCGAGCTTTGCAAACAAGGGAAATACTACCGCGTATTTTGACTCCGATGAAATTTCGTCTCACTATATAGAGATTCTCGTCCACTTGCGTCGTTAATACGATCTTTTTAATTTTTTTTTCCTTTTCCTACTTATTTATTCCCCTCTCTTATCCTCGCCACTGCAATTCCTCCGCCTCCTCCGCCCCAGCGACGGCTCGGCCGTCGTGGTTCAGCGTTTCGTTTCGTTTCGTTTGTTCTCGCCTCATTCTCCTTCCCTCGCCTGTCTCACCCACGCTACCAGCTCACGTATTCTACGTGCTACGTGTTTATGATACGCGAAAAACGAACAATATTCCACAGCTCTTTATGGCCGCGCACTTCGGAACCACCATGTTTTTCAATTAGACCACATCCCGTCACGTGTAAATATGTGGGAAAATTAATGTATTTATTACATTATTGTAAATGGACATACGTACAGTCATGATATTTCTGCAGATGTAATCTGCTCGTTGCTTCGACCTATTGCAATATTGAATCGCTCTTGTATTTTCATCATCTCAATTTCAGATCCTTGTATGGATTATCAAGAGAAAAAAATATTTGAAAAACAAAAATTATTCCACAATTTTTACCCCTACGAATCGCTGCAGTTTTAGATAACTGACAATGAAACCGATAGGAATTATGATCCAATGTATGTACAGTGTACACTTGGCGAGGACATAACTGGCGTAGTTAGACAGAACGCGATGAGATTCAGGTTGGTATTAAATATCCTAGTCTAGGCAGCAAGTGCGAAAACGGGGGTTTGGTTTTTCGCAAATATCTTAAGAACTAATTGAGATTTTCGAAATTTGAAAAAAGATTTGAAAAAGGAGGAAATTTCCTTGAAAAAGTTCCGACTCCCGAAGCTATATGACCATTATTTATAATTTTCCCGGAGGGGTGAAAATATGATCGAAAATGGGTAGTCTGGCTTGTGCGCGTCACGCAATGAAACGGCTCACAAACCAGACTAGCCGTTTTCGGCCATATTTTTACGCCTCTGGAAAAATTATAAATAATGGTCCTACAGTTTCGGGAGTCAGGACTTCTTTCAAGGAAATCTCCTCCTCTTTTCGAATCTTTTTTAAAATTTCGGAAATCTTAATTAGTTCTTGAGATATTTCCGAAAAACCATACCCCCGTTTTTTTTCATCAAATTGTTTATAACTTTTAGAATTTTTGCGAGCGGAACTAGATTTTTTCCAAAAAACTTCTACATGCTGTCCCGAATCGAATGACACCTCGTTCATATTTTGCCGAGATTGCTGAAAAATGTGGACCTAAATAGTACTTGCTGCTTAGACTAGGATATTTAATACCAACCTAAATCTCATCGCATTCTGTCTAACTACGCCAGTTATGATCTCGCCAAGTGTACATACGTCGGTGGAACGGTATAAAAACTGCTGTCTGACTATTCACGAATTTTATCGCGCTTCAATAAATTTCACGCTTCTAAAAAACGCACCAATTAGTAACAAAGAGCAAAAAAAATCAAAACATCCTCACTCACAGTCGAGGAGACACTGTTTTAATTTTTTTCTTTTATTTGGCAACTTTTTTTCAGTCGTCTCGTCAGTATTTGGTAAATTTCAATGTCGTCGATTTTTTTTGAAGAAAAAGAAAAAAAACGAGAAGAATTTTTTTTTTTTTTTTTTAAATTTGAATGAAATGTAAAATCGTTACTCGGAGAATCACACGTAACTTATAATGTTACTACGTGACAAAAAATTAGAAAACAATTATTTTGTGAGTCGATTTTTGCAGTAGGGTGAAAAAGAAAATCAATAAAAGAAGCATCATGCTGTTGAGTTCCCAAGAATTTTATCGATCTGCAATTTATAATTCACATGAATTTTGTACGCCAGAGAGATTCGATTTTCACGATATTAGATTCTTTAAATTCGCTGCTACAACTATAGGTATGTTTCCGCGCGGCGTTTTTTCGAAGAATCATGTGGTGCGCAGTGATGATGGTATGAAAAGCTGGAAACCGGACAAGTTGGGATCGTCTAATTATTTCGACGACCGTTATCTACTATACGTACAATACAGAAATATTAAATTTGAAACGTTTTTCTTATATTATTTTCTGGATTATAATACAGATGTATAGGTATTTGTATATATGTATACTATACGCTTTAATCCCCATTTATTAAGAGCAGCTTTCTCGTCAATGCAGTGGTGCTTCAAAATTTATCAGCGGATTATTTTTCTCAGTCGTTATCATTATAAAGTCTGTTTCATAACGACAAAACTTGTGCATTTCAACCCAGGCGGCTAGAGGGCAAAAAGATGTGTAAAAAAGCAAAAGCAAAAGTAAAAACAGAAAACAATCATTCATTCAGGGTAATCGTCAACTTTTTTCTACCGATCGGAATGAGAAAAATGGTTCTTGTTGTTTTGTTTGTTTTTTTAACTTTTTCAAGCGCCTGCTTTAATTTATACCCCATGCCACGTAACGATATAGGGTGGTCCATAGCCTACATCTTATTTGACATAAAAGTTGAACCATTTGTTTTTAATGTCAGTGAGACCGATGGAGGCGAATGGATATCGAAAATGTTCGCATAATGCGTACGGTGATATTTGAAAAAAACAGAAAGGAAGAAAGAGGGGGGGAAAAAAAGAAAAAAAAATAGTAACAATAACGGAGAAGTAAATTTTACGGCAGGTTGAAATCGTTTACGACTTTCAGTCGGATACAACATTTGGCAAGTTTTCAAGACGAGAAGAACACGGATAATACTGCAGCCTTTCACGTATCACGATTAAGATCATTTATTTTTATTCTTGTTATTATAATTTCTCTCCTTTTGTCTTTGTTTCCCCGTCCTTTCATGTATCTGAACCGGAACCTGCAGCAAGGTTGTATAACCTCGATTAAATTGCTCCACAAAACAAGTGATCGCGAAAGTTTATAGTTTGACTTTTTGCCATTTTCAATCTTTAAACACCTAAAATTGTCCTTTTGGTGTAGGTAAGTACGTTATACTACCTATACAATACTACATATACAATACTACAATATATATTTATAAGCATACCGAGGGAACAAAGAGAAGGTCTGTTGGTTGGTACTCCTCATTTCAAAATTATACTGACAAATGGCAATAAGAGAGTATAATTTCTCTAACAATAAGTATATCCTTTGTTATTATATAACTGGCTGCTTGAGGTACCGGGAAATTTTCTGGAGCTCGGCAAATTAAGTTTGTCATCTTCATTGACGTAACGTTAATATTTTTCAAATTTAATGGGTAGGTTATAAATTGGGGTGGGACGAATTTTTTTTTCTCTTACCTTGGTGGTAGAATTTGTAGCTGATTAAAGAACTAAATTTTTGATGAAAAAAAAAAAATATTTTTTTTTCAATATTTCGAGGTGGCCCACTAATTTTGAAAATTAATAACGAATTTGAATTTTTGATTTCAAGCGAAAATTTTTTTTTTCTGACTTATCATCTTCGAAAACATCTGAGATTTGCCAAATATGATCGTGTTCAACTCAACTCTGACTCTAATACAAGAAAAGAAGCAAGTAATTTAGAAAAAAAAAAATTTTAATTACAATCATAACGATAAAAAAATGTTTTCCGAGAATGATCATATCCGGAAATTCTAAGATGTATTTAAGGATTATGAGTAAAAAACAAATGTCGAAAAAAAATCGAAAATACAAATTCATTATCAATTTTCAAAATTAGTGGGCCACTTCAAAATATTGAAGAAAAAATGTTTTTTTTTCAATAAAAAATTTTGTTTTTCTTCGACCCACCCTATTATACGTGTACCCTTAATTCTGACCCTATTTGAATTCAACGTCGATCAGCTTTCACGCATACTTGCATTTCATTGTCAGTTGCTGTGTTTTATATAGTTTATTTTTGAAACTAATTGGCGGTTATATTCTGAGCTGTATCGAAGATTTGCCAACGATTATCTGCAGCTTTGAATCATTTAATGATGAGTCTATTGTGCGTTGCGATCACTGTACCAGTACCTTGTATTGCAATGTTTGGCTAATTGGCGATTTGTGGTATATTTTTCGGCGTAAAAGAAATTCATACCGACAAGTTCACCAAAATACGAGGATTTCAGATTTTGGTACCTACTGTGCCTATGAAAATATAATCTTTGTCACGGTCTGGTCTAATTTTGAGAAATATTTCCGAAGTTTTAATTTCGAAAAAAAAAAAACAAAAACAACTTCATATTGTCGGAAATTTTAAAATACCGATATCGCACCTTTGGCGATACTTTCGATGTGCCCATGGCGAGCAGCGGACCCTGCGTATGTCTATAGTATATTTGTTTATCAGGTAAGACGCAAGCTGGTAAACAACCGTTCTTGAAATGAACTCAACCTCTGCGGTCTATATTCCCCTCAGTTTCTGGTCAATCGGTGGTAGACCTTGAACTACATCGCGTACGAGATCCACTATCCCGTGATACCTTCGATCTACAACTAAAGTGTAACGATTATGGTCTGAGGTGAGATACTTACGTCGACGTTGATGCCGGAGATAGGAAAAGTCTTTGTTGGCGGTGCCTCCTTAGGTGCGAAACGGTAAAACTCGTGCCTACCTCTGTACCACTTGACAGAGTACAGAGGCGCGTCTTCCAGGTCATAACGGCAACGTAGAATCGCTTCGTGACCTCTCTGGACCGCCTCGGGTACCACTTCCAGGCTGACATTCCGCAAGCACCTGCCACCTTTGAAAATAAAAGCGGAGTCAGATTATCGCGTCATACTATGCCGTAGAAGCTGCAGATGTTGCAGTTGTCCGGGGTGTTTGCAGTAGTAGGTATAGCGCAGCGTTATACGTGTAGAGAAAAGCACCCGTCATTAGTCTAGTTTTATTTTGCGGAGCTTTGGCTCGTCTGCTTTCGTCAGCGGTAAACAGCAATATGAGGGAATTCCGATTCCCAGGAGATTATCGGTAAAATCGATGGATGCTTTGAATCGCGATTCTCTGGATATAATGTATTCACAACGTGTGCTAGGGGGCATTGGGAGAAATTTGATTTCGAAACGAATGAATATTACCAAGGACGCCACGCTCTCGCACGAACATCACCTTCCACTCGCTAAAGACCTTAGAACAAATGAATTTACATTCGCATTACGTCGTTCATTACGATGAATTTATATAATTTGAAGAAAGCTTTATTTTCAAACTCGCTTCTCATACTTTTCATTCACTAAAAAATATTTTTTTATTCATCGCGTGCAAAATTTATATACAAAAGAAATTTCTGCGGAGTTATTAAATTACTTATCTTCGTAGGACGGGCTTGAATGAGGATTTGAAAGAATTTTGAAATTTCTCAAGGTAAGTGCAGGACGTACTTTTCGTATATATAATTCAGATTACATCACGCACCGGTATGTGTTGGGAATAACACAGTGACAAAAATCCTATTCCAAAAACTTTGACGAAATACCATTACGATCATCTTTTGTGTGAACGTAGCAATGGTATCGAATTTCAAAAACGTATCGCGTTGTTTCAACTGACGTAATTAGGTTATTGAGCCAGAAATTTGGTAGGAATCCGCAATTGCTCATTTTTTTTTCTTCGGTTTTTTTAAACGATGAGCTTTGTTACTAATCACTCTCGACGAAATACGTCCACTCTCTAATATATCTCTACTTTCTATCTCATCTTCTTACAGGGAAATATTGTCGTAAAACTAAAAATGGCAGAATGTTTCCGGTATAGTTGTCAGAATTTACAAAGCGAGCTTAATGGAATCAAGATTCTAAGCAAATGATGCACGTGCACCTTTTTTTTGTTTGTGTTAATTTCGCAAAAAAACAATTTATCCCAAGGGCTTTCGTAAACATGGGACACACAGTCCGTATAAGGTCCGTTTTTTTGAATATACACTTGCAATAGTAACAAGAAGCATTAATTATTTGGCCTGTGGTGGTTTATCCAGTTGAGTACTCGACGGTATCTCGTTACGTGGATTCATTTTTTCTGATTTGATTCTTTAAAAACTTTTTTCGTTATTTTCTTCTTTTTTTAAAATTCTAATCCTCGTACATCTCGGTTGGTATATCGTAAAAAAAAACTTTGAGAGCTTATTCGGGTACGTTCGAAAATTGAGAAAAAAAGAAAAAAAATCGCCGGGCGTGCATGAAACGTTGGAAAACCCCGCCATGTAGGCGTTTAATCGAGCGTACCTATAATACACGCGGTAATATAATAATATTACGTGTACACGGGTATTATGCTTCGCGTATAGTTTGCGTACAGAGGAAGATTTTTTAAATTTTATACGTGCGCTCAATTTTTCCTACGTTTATTCAAGCGATGCTATATATTCGAAATTTACCATCCAAATCCTTTTCTTTTTTTTTCTAGTTTCACCGAAACAGCGATAATAATTTTGATTTCAGATAGGGTTATAAGTGGGTTAAGTGCTTTAGTTTTTGTTGTGCGTAAAGATTTACATAAAATATTCGTAGAATATCATGGAATAAACTTTTCCGAAGAACAACGGTATTATGCCACACGGTACACTGAAACGGGAATGATCCCAACCAGGTAATGTTTAGATGACATTAAATTGACACTATTTGTTATGATATTAAAAAATTCCGTACCTCTACGCGTGTTTCCGCACATTCAATGGTGATGATGAGCGGATTTTGGCGGATGAGAAAAATAAGTGGGGTAAAGAATATAAAGAAAAATTAAAACATAAAGAAAAATGAAATTTTCTGAGATTTCAAGTCGGCTGAGCCACCCTAAGTCACCTCCATTTATGAAGGAGCCTATTACAAAAGCAATGCTAAATTTTCATCTTGGGTTCAGGGAGATGGAGGTATAAAACTGCTTAAGGGCGAAAACGAAAGAATGTATGGGCTGCATATCCGAGCCAAGGTATATGGTAATAACGTCTAGTTGGTGGCCGATCGCCAAGGAGGTCGATAATTTCGCTGGTTTTCAACTAAGAAAGTAATAACTTAGGTCTGAACTAGAAATTAGACTTTGGGTATAAGATTCTCCATGGTCGGTTGGGCGCTTTGAATCGAGAGCACCAACAGTAAAGCAATTTAGACTTTCTGAAAGTTAATATACCGAGCCACGGTGGCAGTGAGCTTATCGTGTGCTGCAAGCGCTGCTTTTTTTTACATTTCTTCTAAAGAGGGCGAATAGATATAGGCGATCACGTGATCGAGCTAAATCAGCGATGCAAATAAGAATCTCGCGGAAACTATTATACGAAAGAACTATGGACGTGGGAATCGGTATACATTTGATATTTCAGTAATCGAATTCTAACTATACCGCTAGCGTGAACACTTTTTCACTATGTTTTTATTTTTGAAAAATTGTTACTCACCGTGTTCTGCTGTTTGACGAAGAATAATAAAGGAGAGAAAAAAGAAAATCTCCTACGGTGAGTTCCATCAAATTTGTATCGCAATTTTTCCCTCACAATCAGTTATCTCTCGCCGCTTTGATCGCTCGAGAAATATCTCAAATATCCCTGAGATATAGGTATACATATATATTACCGTGTATATCTATATTTATAAATATACAGATATGTGTATTGTATTTGGAACTGAGGGGCATTTTTCTATCTCTCATCTCCCATTCTTTTTATCTTCCTCTCTTCGCACGCGCACACATGCTCTCTTTGACTATTCTAGTCACCTGAACCGAATGCCAAATAACGAATCGATATTCCAATCGCGTCTTCGGATATCGCGTTCACAATGTCGCCGTTCTTATTGATACGTGTATGTAGTACATACCTATACCCACCTAGAATACATAGATACCTATATAGACATAGACCCGTGGTAAAAAAAAAGAAAGAAAAAAATTGAAAGAAAAAAAGTACCCTGGCGTAGATGATTTCTCCGTTTTTTCTTTTGAGTATTTTTTTTTGTTGATTTTCTTTTCTTTTCTTATTTTTTGTTTGCCGGGGAAAGAGTTTTCATGGTGGTGGAGGCGCCGCGACGCGACGCGACGACGTCTTGTTGTTATGCCTTTCTCGCTTGAACCGCGCGCGTCGTAAAAGAGCTTTTCTTCGAGATTTCGCTAACTATACGCGTCAATGCGGGCCGCTCAGGGGTCGCTCGGGGGTAAAATTAAAACTTTTCCGCCCCCAAGTAACTGTTCATTTTTCTAAGACATTAACCACCGCACCGCGTGGAAAGTAAAGGTACGCCGTGGGCTTTCAAAATAATTCCATTCCCGTCCACTGATCCATGAATTATCATCCCAACGAATAATCAATATTACACTCAACGTAGTTTTTCGAAGACAGAAATAGAGTGATTTTTATGATTTTCGTAGGAATTAAATACCTGCAATATTATTTCGCTTATAATGACGACTTAGATGATCCATTTTTTTTCCTCTTTCCTTTTGCCTCTCGCCAGTCATTTTCTGTAAAATGTTTTCGTTCTCGAAAAGTCGACGGTAAGTCTTTCTTTTGAAAAGCCTATGAAAATTCTGAAAAATTATTCGGTCGGCGGAAAACAGCTTCCGTAATTTGAAAAAGTAGAACCAATTTCACCTTACACTTTTCTTCCTGCCCTCTATTTAAATTTTTTTTTAAATATGCAAGCGAAAAGAAAAAAAAAACTTTGTTTTCAAACTTCACATCAAACGTTTTTTGAGCATTTTGTTTTCCATTTTCCGAATCAAGTTAAAATGGTGGCAGATGTCATTATTATTATATACGACAAAAAAAACTTTAAAATACACAATTTTAGAAAGACGAAAAAATTGATGTTTTTTTACCGTTTGCAGAATACTTAGAAGATTAAAACCCAAAAACGTGTGACGAAAAATAAGAAAAGAAAACAAATTAAAAAATTGAACAAATGGGGTAATAAATTTTCTTTCCAAAGCTGGAACAGTTATTAAAAAGAACCCGATAAAATCCAGGATTCGCGATGGTCCGAATAGTTTTTAGTTGACAAGGAAATTTTCGTTTGACATTTTATTTAGCACCAGCTCTTTTTGGGCATCAGCTACAACTTATCACCTTCGCGACAACGCGTTGAAGAGTAACGGGCATAGGTATACCTATTCCGTATACAAGTCGTTTACGTCCTTTGAGCTTGACTGAACTCAATCGCTCAGAGGGGATCGAGTACGGTGGTTCAAAAATAATAACAGTATCAAATAACACGTTGATCAATTTAACAAATTCAGAGCGGTGTAACCAATGGGAATGATATATGTATGTACCTATATACGCATTTTAATCAAACATATAACTAATTACGCACATCTTTGACAAAATTACGTAGCTTACTAAGGCGTGTTATATTAAACCTCAGGAATTGCGCTTGTTCGTAGATATATCACAATCCGGATGAGGCGTTTAAAGTAGGATCATCAAGAAAAGCATGACATTTAATTTTTTTTCCTCTTCGGTTAACCTGAAAAATTGCTAAAAAATAAATCTTCATTTTGGAAATTTTCGTATTTTATTGATATTGATATACAGCACTTTTGGCGTTGTAAGCAATAATGATACCGAGTTTTACAAGAAAAAGAAGATGGAAGAAATACAAAAACGTCTTGGAATAAAAAAAAATCAATATTTAATGATAATCAATTGAACACTAGTGGAAATGTTGCTTTTCAGAGATTTTTTTCGAAGGTATGAACCATTTGTTAATATTGAGTGCAGAATATCTGGGCACCTTATAAAAAAAATGCAGAATTTTTGGAATCATCTGTTTCCGTTTATGAGCGATACAGTGACTTTCATGCTAAAAATGGCATTTTGAACGTCCCGTGCGCCCCGTAAAAATTTAAACAAAAATTGAATCCTTGCACGAAGAACTTTTTTTCAGCGATATCTTTGAGTTTTGGGGTTTGCCAACAATTCCAATTTTTTTTTATGCGCTCTAATGTATATATTCATCTGCCTACCATTTTTTCGCTTATATCGTTTCATCTCCAGGTCAAAAGCAATAAGATTCCACGTCCTAGGTGCGGGAGAAAGATTGGAAAATGAGAGAAAACGAGATAAAAAAAAAGAACTGGTTTATGTTCTCGCGCCTGCACCCTAATAATACGGGCATATTAGATCGTACGAGTGAAATATTATTCCCCTAAAATTGCAGTTGACACGTATATCCCGGTTATTCTAAGACTCCAGACGAACGAACGGGGTCTGGGTTATAGTTGGATTTCGATGCTGCCGTAGTAGCATCATCTGGTGAGCATATCACTCGCTCTGGTGAGAGTAAAATCATACCTATGTAAGGTTGCTGTTGCGGGAAAAAGTATACATATATTATAGATAGAATGTGTTTTAAGATTCGTGAAGGGTGAGAAAAAAATATGCATATATTTATTTCTACACAATTACATTACGCAATTTGCTACACGATGTATTTATAGATTTGATATTTGTAAACACGGTATCAATAGCGAATGTACTGTGACGCGAGTAAAGCGACGCGGCTTCCATAAATACATTAATATAGCGGGTCGCGTAATTAATGCGGCTCGTATATGGAGGTAAAACGAATGTAACTGGAATTGCGATGTTCTACAGCTGGATTAGCAGTTATATATGCGATGATACTATGGGTGCAATATTTCACCTTTGTTTCACACATCCACCCTCCCGCCCCATTCTTTTACATGTGTAACTACAAACCACATACACACGATTAGCTGATACACATGATTAACAAGTACGGCGTGGAAAAATATACGTGCCTACATTGGTACATATGTAAAGGCTAAAATATTATACATACACGTGTGTATACTCGTGAGGTGATGCAGAGATCGACAACTTGATATTTCAAACAAACGGCCAGTGAAAAATGTGACAATCCGAAAGAATGACGACGATACAAGATAAGAAAAGATGAATAAATTGGGTCGCGGAAGATCTGGTGGACGAACGTATACAGGGCAAGTCACGAGAGGTGTCCGAATAAGCGCGGACTAACCGACGTCATATCACGCCTCTACACATATAGACAATGAACAGCGAGAGTAATCCACAGGCAAATGAACATTCGATAACATAATGGAGGAAGAAAATATCAAAACGATAGACCGATTATCACATTTATTGGCACGCTCGCAGAACTATTCAAATTGACAATCCCCCGGAATAATCATAAACGTACTCGTCGCTCGTGAAGTTCATTGTTCCTAACTTATGTCATCGCATGTTCTTTTGCCTTTGGATAACTCTCGCTGTTCATTGGCCAGAGGCGTGGCATAACGTCGATTAGTCTCCACCTATTCGGACAACTTTGGTGACTCTCCCTGTATATTATGCACTGATCTCTATAATATTATGGGTCATTGGCACTCTTTTGTTTCCCATCTCCCCGCCCAACTTTCTCTTTATTTAGGTATCCATTTGATTATCAATCGGTATATATTTTGCGATAAGATAAATTTCATTTTATCACTGGTGAACTTGGCCCCGTCTCCTTTCCGATAAAAATCGACACCTCCGGGCGAATACGAACAAATGGAACAAATAAGTATCGTGCAAGGTATAAAAATATTGGATCTGGAATGAAAAGTCGAGCAAATTGAGATTAGTGATAGATAATTGGCAGCCTTATAGAAAGTCTAGATTCGTTGGTAGAAATATATGAATTAGAAATCGCGCAAGTCGAAAGGAATCAAGATTATTTGAAGATAATCTAAGAATGAACTTTTTTACAATATCTAATTATATTAAACATGATTTACTCGGTTATTTTGACCCCGAGTATGCCTGTTTTGCTACACAAATTCGGTAATCGTTGAAGTGGCCCTCGAAATATTTTAGCTGTAGTATAAAATTCAAGCCAACAGTATAATCAAGATATGTGTCATAATATACCTACTTACGGTGAGGATGTCTGTATACATATGTATAAATGGTGCTGGAAAAAGCTCGTAGAACTGAATCCATGTAAAATTTGTTTAAAGGATTTGAAAAGTCAAAAGAAAATAAGAGGAAAAAACCACTCAGAAACTCGGTAAGAATAACAAATAAATATCCGGCTCGCAAATCATGCTCGAAAATACATTTTCTTTCAAAAACAGACTTTTTCAGTGCAATACCAGATTCGAAAGTGATACGTGTACGTTTTTAACGTGGAAGGGTCGCGAACCCTTGACGATAAAATTCTACGTGTAAGTGCCGATACATAATGATGTTTTTTTTTTCAAGAAAGCAGTTTCAAAAATGATCGTAAGAATAAAAATGAAAACTTTGTTGATTGCACTGGATAAATAATAATAAAGAATAGCAGATTGATTTTATTCTCCCGGTGATTTTAGTGTGTATATGAGATGTATTATGTATAATATTCAGCTACACAAGAAGTGCTTCCTTAAATTGAAAGATTATGTGATCGTGCATCACAGTTGTTTCCAAACGTAGCACATGATATAAGTAAATAACAAAGGTTTTACCGTACGCGTGGGGCGTACCGAACTTGAGGCTTTCGTTGAATTACGTCGCGACTTTCCCTTAATTATCTTGATTTGAACTTTACAATTACTTAACCCGTAAATCGCGCCCACTTACTTCGTGGGTAAAACAGTCGCGCCTGCTAATTTATCCGTAATTATAGTAATCCCGTAATTTAGTTTTTTGCCCGTCTGCGGAGTGGTAGTCCTTCGTGTTTTGTTGCAGACGCTGCTCGTATAGCTACCTTCAAGATGGATGAAATAGGTGCAGTATTATTATACATATATATGTGAAGACATTGTGTACAGTTCAGTAAATTAGATTACACGTCAAACTTTGGTGTCTGATATATAACAAACAATCCAATTTTATGGGAGTGAATTTGAACCGAAAACAAGCTTTAATTACTTATCCATATACATATGTATATACATATAGATATACAGGATGAATCCAAAATCTTTAAAAATAAAAACTTTGCGAGGTGAGTTTGAAGAAAAAATTGACCAAACAGTACCAACAACCCCAGATGATGATGATGATGATTGTGTCACGAATCCTGCGAGAAACGAGTCGCGAAGTGTATCTCGAAGTTGGCTGCACTCACCATTTGGAACACCTCTTGAAATGAGAAATTGATGTCTAACGAAAAAGAGCTTGCGCGGTGAAAGTTTTTTTTTCAATAGATTTCGAATCCATCAAAAAATTAGGGGGTTTCGTTCGAAGAAACCAAGTTGATATTCAAATGACTTTGAAAACGTTCATCAAATGAAAAATACGATAGTGCGGTATATTTTTCTTTTCGAATTATAAAACTTTGATCTCAAGAATTTTTCGCAAAAATTCATTGTTCTTGAGATATTTTCTAACCCTGTATATCTGTATACTTTATAGGTGTGGTGAGTATATACGTACACGTAGTAGGTGAGTACCAATACTATATTCTAGGTATTGAGGCAGCAAGAACGAGGCAAAGCTGTACTTGACAACCACCGCGGTAATAATGGATTCCTATATACAATACAGTATAATTAACAACCGCGCGCACGGTGCCAGTTTTCTACACATATACCTGATATACCTATATATGTACGTAAAACGTAGTCCGTAGTTTTGGAGAAATAGTGAAACTGGTTTCGAAGTAACCGAATGGAACGGGAAAGCGGAAAGTCAATTGGATCAAATTCGATGGCGCAGCGAAGTGAAGCAGCCGAAGTCGTAGCCAGAGCCGAAGCTGAAACTGAAGCTGAAGCCGAAGCTGAATCCGAAGTCGAAGCCGAAGCCGAAGGGGGTCGCGGAACACGAACGTGAAACGCCTTTGAATATCCCAAATTTGTGAGTTTTCTTCTCAAAGAGATGTAGGATCCAGACTCAACGTCGCGCTCGGCACCCACGGCTCCTGATCTCACACGACAGTAGTTTTTGGTTTGTCCTCAACTCCACCCATATAGGGGTGTACCTTCCCACTTCCCACTTCCCACCAAAAGCCAAGTAGTATAGTAGTCCACAGGTGAAACATACTCGCTCAGCTGACATTTCCTCTACCGTTAGGTTATACGGTACGGCGTGTTCTTCCCTCCTTTTGATTTTCCATTTCTTCCTATTCCTTTGTTTTTTATTTTTTCTCTCTTTTTTTTTTTTAATATTATTACCTACTTTTGTTTTCCGTTTTTTCGTATATTTCTTTTTCCCCACAGGCAACTAAAACTAGGACAGAAATGCACCGCGTAGTCAGAGATCTATGCCGTACAAAAAAAAAAACAAAGACAAAAAACGAAAAAAAAATAAATAAATACTACGCTTATTTTTCCCTTTATATGTAGCCGCACGACACGTATACCCCTGAATGCCTGCCTCTGAATCATCGAAAAATACGTACATCGATAAATTATTGTATATTTGTTGTAGGTACCTATAACATAGCGAATTAACAAAATCGGTCATTCGTGAGAACATGCTCGTTTATACTATGTATAGTATAATACAGGCATACATATACATATAGATATCTATATATTACTATCGATATAAACATGGCGGGTATAATATGCTTGACTCCAGCAATGACCTGTGACCTCCACTGAATGATTCACCAGGTGTACTGTAATGAAGTTTTTGCAGAACTACCGAGGTAGGTATATTTGCCTACATAGAAATGTGTATAAGCTAGAGATACGAAGGTATATATCATCCATTAGGCAAAGGGTACGTGACAAGCTTGTGTTTTTACTTTTTTTCTACCCAATGTATATCTTAGCATGCGTGTAAAGTGAGTGGAAAAAAACTTAGTGACATGTATGATAAGATTAAAATGAAATTATTTACTACAGGAAAATATATGTATAGTTTTTATGTAGACGATGCAAAAATGCAACCACATTATTGATGCGATATTGCAATATTTATAGGGTAAATTGGCATGACAAGACATTCGGCAAAAGAACTTGAAAGATGTAACGCGAACGTAGATTTTCAAATTCATAAAAGCAAATTCATATATTTTCTACTTCTTAAACATCTGGTGAATATTCAAACATTGGATTGTAACTCGACGGGGTTTAATTTGCCGGAGCAATAATTAAGAACAAAAATTTAAAAAAAAAAAAAGAAAAGAATTAAAGTAACAAAAAATGAAAAAATGGTTCTTCGGCACCACCTGTAGCTGGATAGCGACGAAAAAGAATATTGAGAGATCAAAATGCAAAGAATTTCTAATATTGAAGAGAAATCATCTTGAATATTCCTCGGTACAGTTCAAAATCACGTTTACCAGGTGCATAATAATTAAATATTTTTCTTCAACGCGGTGAATATATTCGAAATACTTCTCAAGATAATTTACAAACTGATAGATTCTTCGAATTCTCAATCGAAAAGGCGAAAATAAAAATGAAAGAAAAAAATAAAGAAAAATAGCTCAAGTTCGCCAACAGTTTCAACGATCCGAGCCGTTCGTTCTTGGCCGAACCTGTAGATAATAAGGTTATTTTTTTTTGTTTTTTCTTAGACAGGAAAAGAAAAATAAAAACAAGAACTCGATATTATAGCAGGTGAACCATTCATCTCGATATAGGTCAACTTGCATAAATAAATGTACATGCATGTATATATATACTATATACATAGATGTGTTGTTCGTTAACTCAATCGCGATAGTTTTGCAGTGTTGATGCAGGTTGAACTACTCAAAATTCTGCACCTGCTTGCATCAGTTATATACACCTAGGGGATCAGAGAGAGAGTAGCGCATGTGGTTAACTTTCTTTGTGAAGGATGTGAAATACTGATTCAGAAATATCTTTCTTTTTTTTTACTCCGCCAGGCGTCTATAATCAAACCCCCGTTTTGCCCCTCCTCGAACGCGGAAGTTTAACAGGGGAAGTCCCTAGAGAGTAATTAGTGAAGGATCCAATAAAACCCCGACACTTGAGCGAGGGTGTGAGGGGGGGGGGGGAGACTCGTTTTTGCTTCTGCATGAATTTATACTGTATAA
Organism: Athalia circularis; assembly: GCA_963978495.1. Taxonomy (NCBI): domain Eukaryota; kingdom Metazoa; phylum Arthropoda; class Insecta; order Hymenoptera; family Athaliidae; genus Athalia; species Athalia circularis. The sequence continues at coordinate 20,230,047 of OZ021700.1, forward strand.
ACCTAAGTGGTTCCTGCATTGCAACTGGTAGATTTATGTATCGTGATTTAATATATATATATACATATAAACGACGACGCGACGTGACGGTTAAGTGAATTAATAATTATACATAAATATATACCATTTACGCGCAAATTAGTGAAATTGCTTATCGATCACTATGTTTTTTCATGATTGTTATTACTGTTTGGTTTTGATGTAGTTATAATGCAAAATTTGAAACATACCTGCATATAAATGATTCAATATGATTTATTTGCTTATATACATGTGGGGGATTCTCTCTCAAGCGGGCCACCTTTCTGCGCGTAGGTCACCGATTTTGATGTCCTTCGAAATTCTTGTTCTTTACCGACCCCCAACAACGAATCCAGAAGGATAGGCCCAAATTCGAAAAAGTTCGGAAGATATCGGATTTTAAAAATTTCATCAAAACTGCTCTGAGGCGCGCGGAGCCATCTTAATGCACATGGATCATCGGTTCCTTTGGCTAGAAAATAATTTTTCTATGGTGATTCTTGATCGTCAGAGAGTCACCTTTCAAGCTGTAGTGTAAAAAAAATTCCAAAATTTTCGAATCCGCCATTTTGGATTTAGGCCATTTTTTGATTTTCGACCAAAAGGGCATAACATTTTTCGATCAAAAAAATCTCAAAATTTAGGGTTTAACATAACGAAGAATCCCTGAAATTTTTCGGAGGGTATTCGGCTTCGTTTTTTTTTTTTTTAATGTTTTTGTTTATGAAAAATCTATTTCAGGTAAAAATTCACTTCTGCAGTCGAAATTGCTGTTTTTCAACCAGAAGGGCATCATATTTCGAAATGAAAAAATTATCAAAGAGTAGAGTTCGGTACACCCAATAACCTCGAGAATTTTCATAAGGGTGTCCAAATTCTTTTTTTTTCTTTTAAATGTTTTTGTCTATGAAAAAGTCGATTTTACGTAAATATTCGCTCCTGCAGTCGAAATTGCTGTTTTCCAACCAGAAGGGCATCATATTTTGGGATGAAAATATTATCAAAGAGTAGGGTTCGGTATACTCCAGAACCCCTAGAATTTTTGAAACGGTATCCCTTTTTTTTTAGGATATTTTTTGCAAATTTATAAGGACCAATTTTGGACGAACTTGATGAAAATGAAATTGAAGTTGGACACTCTCATGGAAATTTCAGGGGTTCTTGGGTATGGTCAAGCCTTATTTTTGGTCATTTTTCCATCCCATGTATATAGCATGAGACTACATAAAATATGAAAATATCATTTTGAAATCGGACGATTGTACGCTAACTGATTTTTTAGAATACGGAGATGCGAAAACTTTATACGTTATTCCATTCAATAACCCAAGTCACAAGATTTTGAGATCAAATAATACGAAGACAAGAAATCGTCGGAGTTCGAGCCATTTGAACAAAGAATATACTCAAGAAAACTCATTTCTTCGTAAGTTTGAGAAATAAGTCGTTTAAATAATTTACGGTTGTGAATATTAGTTTTATAAAATTTTAAATTCAAAATCATCTTATTTTTGTTTTATTCGAAAGCCCTTTTTTATTACTTAATTACGTAAAAAGTTCATGAGTTACGCGGATTTTATCGTTATAACGTAATTGAAATAAGTATATGAAGCGAAAGATGCGATGACCGGAGGGAAACTGAAGACAAGTCTAAACATGGGATTAGAAAAAATGGATGAAATTTTATCACCGAAGTTTTACAGAGTGGTGATGGAATAATTTTTTTTCCGAAACCGTGCGAAAAAAAAAATGTGATTTTCAATTTCCGTCTTTGAATTTCGAACAGTTGTAGGTTGTCGTACGTTGTGTCAGTAGAGTAGATATTTAAGAGTGTACCTACAGGTTTTGGATGTTCGCTTGAAGGAATGACAACAATTTAAATTAAGAAGAAATAAGGAATGCGAGACCCTCGAACAAAGCTCAAAGCACATAAGATCACTCGTCACTGACATTCCTTGGGGTAGAAAAGCACGCTCGCTCGGTCAAACAAGGCGTTGACTTTTGACAGTCATATATTGTACTGTAGGATGGCGGCAGGTAGGGATAACTAGAGGAAGAAAGGGCGGGGAGGGAGGGAGGGATCCTATTTACATAATCTTCTTAATGCAAATACCCATACGTCTCGGAACGTTTCCGGAACTAGCGACCAACCGGCGGACGACCAAACCGAGAACGACCCTTGGGCACATGCTATACCGGCACTCGCCCAAGAGTTTCTATGCTGTACACCAAGAGCGGCTGCCCTCCTACTACACATAGCTATTATCACTGTATATACTGTACATGTTTACTTATCCCACAATAGGCCACCCTGGGCTATTTATAAATTACCGCCATATGCTTCCATACGTAGCCTATGTTTGACCCTTTGAAGATACAAACCTCAGACTTGTCAAACAAACACTTTAGCTCCTATACCTTATACTTCTCCTTGTTGCCGTAGCTGCTGCTACCGCTGCTGCTGCATAACTGTCCGGGGCCGAAAAAAGGATTACAAGGGTGATGGCGCACGGTCTGAATTCACCCATTTATGCATCACTTCACTTTTTTTGGCTCACCAAACACGTTATGAGCGCGTGTGTTATATCGGGAATGTTCCATGACCATATTATACATAGGTATACGCACGTGGTCCGCAGGTCTAGGTCTAGGTAGAAAACGAGGGTACATCTTCGTTAAAGTATGAGGGTGTTGGTTGGGTAAATGCACAAGATATCGCGGTGGCGAAGAAGCCAGCAAGGGTTTACATACGAAGAGTTTGTAGGAAGGAAGGAAGGATGAGTGGTTCGTGACGCGCGCGCGGGATAGGCTTTGAAACAGGCTCTAGGTTCGTACAAATGTTCTAACCCACCCTTAAACTAAGCTAACCTCAACGTACTACTAGGAAAGTAATTGCTCGGCCCTCGAATTAACCTTATCTTTGGCCCAAATTAATATTTGCGAAAATCTACAATAAAATTCAACCTTCATTCAACCTTTCGGCCTATACACACGTGTAGTATATGGTAAGGCCGCGTGCAACCAGACCGGCGAAACCCATCGCGATATGAGAAAAGGAGAGAATTAGAAGACAATGGAGGAACGAAAAAAGGACAGAGAGACAAAGAGAGAAAATTGCGGTATATAGACTACTGCCGGGCGAGCAGTAAAACGCAAGTCGCCGAAGCTTTTCCAAGGAGCTCGGAAATTTCTTCCGACGTGCCACGATAGACTTTCCCAATTTATAGACCAATTAAGTTAGTTATAGTAGCGGTAATAGTTTCACGATCAATTGTCGACTTTTCACGAGCTTTTTCCGAAACCCACACAGCTATGTGCTCTATAGGTATAATAGTATACGTATACGTAATAGGCGTACCAGAGAATCGCCATCTATAGAGTAATTATTCGGAGTTCGAACGCGTTGAAAGCAGAGCCGACATTTTACTCGCTTCTCCTCTTTATTACATCAATTTTTTATTTTGTTTTTACTTTCTTCTTTTTTCTTCTTTTCTTTTCTTTCTTTTCTCTCCGTCTTTTTCTTTCAAGTGATATAAGATACACCCCCTGAAAGCAGTCATGAAAATTTGCACACCTCAGTTGCGTGGAATTTTAAGTGTGGTTGAACGTATAGAACCACCCCTTATTTTCAACACTCTTCTCCTTTCTCAACCTCAACCTTATATACCCCCTTCCTCCTCCTATACTTTCCTGCATCGCCCCTTTCAACATCGATATGATTTTAAATGCTTATATATATACATACACAGCAGGAATCTCCGCACGCTGGATATACGCGGTAAGGAATAAAAGTAAAACAGGTAATGTGAATTCCAATAGGAAATTATGGTCCTTTTTTGATAATACAAACTAGTTTTCTTTCTATATTTATTTAACTTTTTTTACAAATATTTTCATGCCTAGTTCTTAACTTAGGGCGCAAATGTCGACAAGAATATCGATCAATTCGCGTCGATGATGTTGATAATACTAGCAATGATCAGTAAGAAAAATTTCGCAGTTCTGTATATTCTTGGTAAAATATTGTATTATTATACTAACTGTGTAGGGTATGTGTAGAGGAGGTTCTTTTCTTTACCTCTCAGTTTTTGCTACTTTTCCCGCATGAATCTTTACCGGTAGCAACGTTTTTGTTTCCTTTTTATTTTTCTTTCTCTCTTTATGTCTCTTATAGGTACTATACGTTTTTATTCTTATTTGATTTATTTTTTCTGACGTTCCAAGGATATATACAGCAGCTTGCGTTTATAGCATTCAAAGAATGGTCAGTTTGTTTATTCACTAACACACGGAACGGCCGCTAAGTTACTCGTAAATTAAGGTTTCAATCTCATCCTGCAGCTATTGCGGTAACAAATAGAAGAAAACCTTGCCACTATCGCACGTCGTTTTTATATCAAGTAGATGAAACTTTATGTACATAGATATATAGGTCATATGTGCCTGTAGAATATTTCTTGGATGTGGTAGATAGTTTCTACGTATACGATATGCACATACATAGATATATAATACCTTTATAGTACACCGATTGTTTTGCATACAACGGGCACTTTACTAAATTATCTTCCTGTACGATATTATCAAATTTCATGAAAATTCTAAAACTAATTCGATTCATTGTATGACAGTTTACATTATAACACAAGTAGCAATCAAATAAATGTTCCTATGGTATGAAAACTATTAGAGAAATTAGGTGAAGTTCTACCTTATTACGTACGAACCTTATGAAAATTCAACAGTTTTGTAGTTTTTCATGTGTAAGGAGAAAAGGCGTGGAAAATACTGTGAAGAGAATAAATATCCTTAACACATATATATTATATATACGTATAGTGTGTGCATATATCAAGGACTATACGCATAGCTAGGACTTGAAGGATGTTAATAAATAGGTAATTGCCAAAAATACAATTGTTAAAATTAAATGCGATTCGAGAAAAACTTTTTAACCAGAAGTTTCAATTTCACTTTTTTTTTTTCTAGTGTTTTCACGCCTTTTCAAAAGATAATGAATTCGCGAATTTTGTGAAATTTAAGTTTGACATGTCGCCGAAAGGGCGCACCAACCAAAATAAAAATAATATCCTAAATTTTAATGTAAATGTTTCGAAAAATTTTTTAGGTAAGAAAAGTACAGGTATTGGTCGATGAATTTTTCTGATTTTCACGATTTTGGATTTCTATTATCTACAGAAATTAAAAATTTTATCGAATTTCTTAAACGAAAATTCCAAACTGACTTCGGAAAGAACAACCTGATTAATATAAAACTTTTGTCTTTTCGGGCTTTTTCAATAACGTTATCTACAGTTACGGATTCGGAATGAAATTTTGGGAAGTTTGGAGTAGCGCCTCATCAAATTCCATTATGCCACTCCTAATTTGATCCAGTTGATTTTCTTGACGATAAAATGTGCCCGGAAGCTCCGTTTGCGGTGCTTGTTTTGCTTATTTTTGTGAGATAAGTCCCCATTAATACCAAAAAATGAGGGTTATATCGTTCCGATTCTTTGCACTCGTTATGGACTAACATTAAAATTTTGAACACACGTAAACGTATACAATATGTGTTCCTCCGTATAAGAGGAATTTGCACAGTATGGAATACCATATTTGCCAAAAATGCGATGGATATATGTATGTATATGATCTACATGTAATCACGTGGTTTGAATGAGCGATGAAGTAATCCCTTATAGTCTATGTGATGTATACGTTCCTTTTCAAATCTGCATATCGTTTCGAGTAGCTATTGAAAAATGATTGTAGATTACGTGTAAAGTGCCGGTTGAAGTGAATCGGATGGAAAAATGTTATCGAAATTTTTACTCCCCCCCCCCATTTATTCCCATCCCTTGCCACGTCATCGCCTGCATCCCTGATCGGCTCTTCACAACTACTTCAATTCCGGCGTACGTTTTTTCTCGTACCATACATCACACAACTTGTTTATCATCAGCACTCTACTCGCCAAATAGGAGAACCAAAAAAAAAGAACTAAGAAAAAATTTATAAAACAAATTACAACTAATACTGAATACGATCTTCTGATGATTTGAGTTCATTTTTTCACTAAAGATCACGGATTGTATGCCCTTATATACGGCATGGCAACACCTCGTCGGTTTCAATTAGCAGAGATGTTGGTATGTTTGTTTTTTCTGTTTGTTTTTTTTTTTCATTCTGACTTCATACCTACTTCTCTTTCCGTCCTTATAATTATCTTAAAGCTAAAATAAGTGAAGCAAATAAATAGAGGAAAGAAAAGGAAGAGACAAAGAACGAAGCGGAAAATCTTGAGGGGAAGGGAGATGACGTTTGGTTAAAAGAATAGTTGTTCCCGTCGACCGCGAACCCGTATCTTCATAACTCGAGACCCGCTTTTGTTTTTACGGATTTCCTTCTGCCTCGCTTTCCCTGCAGAGCCTAGCTTATATCCGCATGTACACATATATATTTACAGTTCAGAAATTAGGTTCCCTGTGTTCGTATAATATGGGATTCGGAGTAGTAGACGCGATCTTATATATACCTGAAGTATATATACCTATAGGTATAAAAAAAAGGGGAAAAAGGGTAAAAAAATAAAGGAAAATAAAATAGGAAGAAATGAAAAAGGTAAAAAGAATAAGAAAAGAAAACTATACGCCTTCTCTAGAATTGACTTACCGAGGTAAACCGGTGAACTTTCCATTTTGTACCAATCGAATTGTTAGTATTTCTGCAGTAAATCCGGATCTTTTAACCCGTCTGTGAGGTCCTTGAAATTTTTTAGAGCCAAAATTTTACCCCGCATACACCGATCGAAGTATAACACTTTTTTATTTTATAACTACACTAATCTATGTGTACGCCTGAAAACCAGGAAAATAAGTATTTATTCATTGAAACATTTGTACGTTTTTCATTCAGTGCCATTTTTCAAGTTCTATATTTTAATTCCAAGTTTTGCAATTCAAAGATATCCAATGCTTATGGAAGAAGTAGTCTACAAAATAATGGCACACAAAGGTTTGCGCTAATTTTTTCCTTGTATGAATAAAAGTATTTTTTGCAACGAACAATGGTATATTGTAGCGCTCAAATAACAAAAACTACATTTTTGCGGGGCAGAATCTGCAGTTTTTTCATCTCGCTCTCTTCACGTGGTCTCTTTTTTCCTACAACTAATTCTTGAAGGCAGGAGAAATTTAATGCGTATAATAATATTGATATCAAAATATACTGGAATGAGCTGTTCGTGAAAAGTTTTCAATCATCAATAATTTTACACCCAAAGTTTCGAAGCGTTTTAAATATTTAGTGCATAAAAGGCAGCCGAGGTGCGAGAAGAATGAAATTATGAAATCTGAATTCCACGATTTTTATGGCAAAATGAAAGTTTAAAATTCTTTGAGCGACTTTCGAATAGAAATTACTTTGTTTATAATTTTCGAACAAATTCGAGAATTCTTAAATGCCGGTGAGAGCGCATTCCCACAAATTTTGATTAACATTTTCTAAATTTTGAAGTACAAGCCACATATATTAACAAACAACGATCCGGTCGATTTCAATGTTTCTTTACTGACGAATTTTTTTTCGGTAACCAACTTTCAGTCACCTTGAGAATCCACTTTTAGGGCTTATTGTTTTTCAAAAGGAAAATAATTGTTTTGCAAAACCTGCATAAAGAGTGTGATTTTCGATGTCAGTTTGACGAACATGAAGTGCTGATGTATAATAAGCAATTCATGGTGATTGGCGAGGTCCGCTTTTTCAAAACCCACAAATAATCTACAAAATTGGAAAAACGAAAAAAAAAAAAAATAATAATTTTACACAAAAGTTCCAAGGTTTTAAGGGACGAGAAAAGTTGCGTTGTCCAATTTGAACCAGGTGTCCACGCCAAAGATGAGTCAAAGGTCAAACTCGAGTTTTTCGAAAAGAAGCCTAACTTTGTTAACCCGGAATCTAGAAGTACGGTCGATTCTGTACAAAAAAGTAACGAAAGACATGCATCTCAAAATCAATAGCCAAACAGATGAGAAATAGAAAATTTTATAACATGATCTAATAATGGAACTGCAACTTTTTTCAGTCACTTGGCGAGGATGTATTTCTAAACTACCTCTTTCTTTTGCAGGTCTTTCGAAAGATAAATTATCTGGCTATGTGCGGATGGGCGATGATCTGATTCGAATGAAGTTTGTGTAATGCGTTGCAAACTTCACACCTGTCAGATATCGCCTATACCTTCCGCACATGTCACACGATAAACTTACTGTTTTCTACATCATATCTTATCCGACATATTTTCACGTGCTTGCAAGCGAAGATTTCTGCTATTTTACCCGCATGGTGATTTTGGAAGAACATACCCTCCCACAAGTTAAATTCGAGATGACATTGTATCTATACATATATCTGTATCGTAATGCAAGTACTCAGATATATATATAATAACAATAACAATATCGCACTTTACACGTCTGTGAAGGTAGCACGACATTTCGCTGATTGTGAAACGAAACCAATCGTGGGAGTTCCGATAGCACTTCAGAGTTCCTACAGTTCCTGACGATTTTCAGCAATAGTTCTGCGCATCGAAGTCAAAAAAACGCGACCGAAAAAAATGGCGTGCCAAGTTTTCGTAGCACAACGAGTGCATCCAAATTTGATTTCTTTTCTTTCTTAAATCGATAGTTCTCGCAGAGTTCTGGAGTTCTCACTGATCAAAAAATATATTTCTGTCAATCTGCAAAAGTTACGAACGATAAACGAAGTTATCTGCGGCAGTTATGAATGATAAAAAAAGAAATGGCGTGCCAACTTTACCATCGATTTCCTTGAAAACCAAGGCTCATCCTGGGAAATACCGTTAGCCTGGTACTCGGGGCAATTCCCTCTTTAACATACCTGAGGCCCATCAAAATCCGTGTGTAGTATGTTTGATGGCCGCTTCGTAAGATGCTGGAAAAGTCTTCGCAAAGTTAGCATCTAGTTTACTAAATGTGCCTTTTCGTACCAAAAATTGACAGATTTCACGAACGAGGAAGAAATGAATGTTGGAGACAGAGGATTAAGCTTATTGCCGATCGAGAACTCGTTGAAAAGTACGCTGCAAAAAATTTCGTCGTAAACGGTTCACACGATATCTCGTCTACAGTTGATCTAAAATCCGGAATCCGAGTGGTTATTTGTTTTGTCGTTGTGGTTGTTTTTCGACCTGGAATGGAAGAATTTTCTTCGAGTTCATCCTACCGGAAATGCCCAGATTTTCTGGAACTCTTGCCGTGCCGAGATGCCTGAACTGTACGAGAACCGATCCAGAACCCCGGGGAAAGAGTCTTCGACGTCAGCACGCTACCAATTCTGGGATGCAGGGGTGTTTTCACCCAAGAAAAAATTTTGTAATTCATAACTTCCGCGGATTAACAGAACCATTGTTTTCGCCTGATGAGAACTCAAGAACCCCGCGAGAACCATCGATTCAAAAAAAAATTCAAATTTGGATACACTTGGCGTGCTACGAGAAGTCGGCACGCCGTTTCTTCCAGTTGCGTCTTTTTCACTCGGATGCGCGGAACTGTCGCTAAAAACCATGAGGAACTGTAGAACTCTTTGAAGTGCTATCAGAACCCACACAATGTGGTTAAATTCAGTGAAATGTCGTGCTAACTTCACGGACATGCACTGTACGGTGAATCTCACCGCTATAAACAGAAACTTGGAATATATTTATCCATAACTTACATCATTCGTATTACATGCATTTTAATACGATAGTATGTAATAACTTAGCGCATTTAGTGGCTCACCGTATAACGGGTTATATTACTATATGCCTACCGTACCTTCTAATATCTGCTGAGGTCAAACCCCAAACTATTAGCAATTGGCTAATGGCACTCTCTCACGCTCTGTGTACTTAGTAAGTTATGCTTGTTAAAGGGATGTCCACATATGTATACATATATATATATATATATATATATATATATATATATATATATATATATATATATATATATCCGCGCAGAGAAGTTATTACTCGAATATATGTTTAAGCTAATTAAAACTTGTGCGGTTTCTTTTTTCTATCCAGAAATAAAAATCATATGATAAAACACGTTCAGGTAATTTTTTTCTAATATTTGATGTAATATTTTCATTTAAAACTAGTACCGCAATGTCATTTGTCAAACGGAAACGTATTCCTTTACATCAAATATGTACATACAAAATAACAGAGAATTTTACCCGTCACACCTGCATGTAATTAACGAGAATAACGACAGCACCAGGGTTGAGAAGAAGAAAATGCAGAACAAAGAATGAAAATAAATATAATAAGAATAATTTAACTATGTGCTGATTGTTTTAATAGGAGATAAAAATCATAGAAGTGACGATGATCGGTTTGTTTGTTGAGTTTGTAGGCTGCACCGTATGTGCATGATGACTCAATTTCTCCAAACCACATTCTAGAATAGAATTAGGATGACGAAGAATAGAATAGAAATTCTTTGTTTATTATACCCTAGGGAAAAATCCTCCCATGGGTATAACGCTTTGATATACAAACCGACTGCAGTTGCTCCACCCGCGAGCTTCAATTTTAGTAGCGGAAAAAAGATATAGGAAATAAAAAATTTAAAAAAACAACCACAAACCGCGGCACGCGACGATGAACTCAAACGTCGCGAGTATTATCCGATGTGCAAGAGGCGTAAAGGTTAGCCAAAAATAAAAAGACAAGAAAAAAAAAGAATAAAGAAAAATCGTTGGATTTAGGAAAGCGGTGTAAAAGAACAGTTTGGGGGACATTTGTCGTCAGATGACTGTCTAGTTGATGTAGACCGATTTCAATAAAACTTGGCAAGGGCCTTCAAAACATCCTCGCACAAATATTATCCTCATATCAAGAACTTTCGAATACACTCACGCGTATATATAAGCTTATCGAGTGGGTTTTCATATAATGATATCTCGGCAAAAAAAAAAAAAAAAAAAAACTATCAAATACTCCGAAACTATCTCATATATTATAAATCGAACTTTCTCATTCCCTCCCAAAAGATTTATACACATGTATAGAATTATTCACAGCATACGGATCGAACTTAGCTATATATAATTATAACACCGTCTTCGTAAAAGCATGTGCTCCTTTTTTTTTCTCTTAGGTTTTAACCACGTCCTTGTTTCGTGTGAAAATGGAAGAAAATGGAAAAAAACAAAAAAAAGAGCGCAGGGGGGGGGGGTGGAATATAGATCGTGATAAAAATGGTTGTTGGGATCTGGTAAGGTATAAAAATTGGAACGTGAATTCATCCCGCGGTGCTCGATTTCCTGCCCGCAGATATAGTCGGTACATAGAGATGTGTATATATATGCGTGTTGAATTAATAGATACACTTTTTCAACGCATCTGTCTACGGTCTCCGGGAATGGGAACAGAGAGAAAACGAATGCCTCTGGCATCCTGTGTCTGCTCTTTCGTGCTAAAATCCGGCACAGGAATTCGGAAGCTCTTTTTATATCGTCCGTGCAGGATTCGTCGTGTAGCTATAACAACTCCGCCGCCCGCCGCCCGCCGCCCGCCGCCGAGGCGAATAGCGTACCGCCCCGCGCAAGGAGGAATAGGAGGACAAATTGCTACGCGCGCCGGTGGAGTGTCGCGCGGCGAAGCAGTCGATTTGACCATTGATCCCCGGCTAACAGCCGGACTTATCACTGTTAACAGATGACAGGGCGACTGTACGTGACTTTTAGCGTGAGCGAAGCCAAGTGTTCGGGTATATGTACACACAATATACTTGTCCATAGATATACAAGTGTATAATAAATTCCAGCATGCTCGCTTATTTTCCAGCTGTTATACTCACACAGTCGCGATACAAAAACCGGTTACGTACTTCTTGGTATTTTCTCTCTTGTTTTTTATTTCATTTCATTTAAAAAAATTTTCACTCTACTCGTCATAATTTATCGGGGATTAGTCTTTCAATCCGCAATCCGAAACGATTCAGAATCAACCTAACCGGGCGTACATGTGTATGCCTGGATTTTCCTTTTTTTGTACCGAGAGCAAAGTTGACGATTATTATATAAATCTCTAGTACTTATAATACAGTAAGGTTTAAAAAATTATTTCTCGCGTATATCAGAATGAAAAAGAAAATATAACCAACTGATTGTCAGCTATGCGAACTTCTTTGTTTAGAATTGACATACGAATATATATTTTGAATAGTATCAACGAGTGGTTCACCGGTCGGATCACTTTTTTCACACTCTTCCAAAAAGACGCCGTTGTGGATCACTGAGTTCGTATTACGGACTGTTACCAAAATTGCGTCTCTATATATTGGCTGCATCAACTGATTGAATAATGGAGGACGGTTGAACGGACGATAAAAAGAGCTAATTTGTTTTTATACGTGATATCAAAGGAAAAAAAATGATCCATAATTGAAAAGACGGACTGCTCCATACTATATATTTATATACATACGTAATATAGTTTAGAGAAACAAAAAAAAAAATAAAATAGACTTCGCCTGCTATTGCTAGACGTCTGAAAGAAGTGTTTCCTAACCTAACCCGATTTTTTTTGCCATTTTACGCTTTATGAATCACTCACATCGGACAGGTATTTATACAGGAAAAAAAACCTTTTACGAATGGGGAAAAAATTAGGGAGATTAATTTTCAGTAATATGTTCATTTATGTCTGCATGACTCGAAAAAAAATTTAATAAATATCCCCGCGATTATGTTTAATTTACCGTCATATAATTTCGGAGATGATCGGAATGTATTCGTCGATTTTATCCTGAACGTCTAAGTGGTATAACCTAAACCTATGAATTTTCATTTATCTGATGAAAATGTAAATGATGTATAGAAAGGGGATGTTCCTGTATTTAAGAAGCCTGCAGTATTGTATAACCTACTATACCTGTGGTCTGGAATCGGCAGATTCAAACTTGCGTGGAAAGGACATGAAATTATTTATAGGATACTCTCGTATTTACGGTGTTCGGCACCCCCGGCTTTTTCTCTCGGTATCATCCCCTAACTTTGCGTCCGCCACCATTTGCCACTCCCTACTCATCTCGTAGCCACCGCCAGCTCCTCTAGAGGTGACACCGTTGATAGTATTATCTCATGAAATCTCGTCGGTGTCTATTTCGTTTGGTATATATAGGTATATACAGCTGTAGTAGGTATATGTATAGCCAAAATTCTGATCTTGGTACATGCGCTTGACTTGAAACTTCACATATAACTGCCAAATCGTTTTACTATATATGCACGCGGGAAGATATTATACCGCAAACGTCAAAGTGAACTACGATTATATTATCAAATACTAGCTCTCCTCCGTTTTCTACTGTACCATAACCGCAGGAGGGGAGTATAAATACGGGGATAACCACAGCTAACCGGGACCGATTTACAGGTTCGAGATTGCGTGAGACCAGAATATTACAGACCAAGCCACGAGCGGGGGTAGGCCATCTTCTGGACCCGCAACGCGGATTCTGTGAAAATAGGGTACTGTGAGTTCTATTATATGTAGGTAGATACGTACGTACGTAAACGTAGGTACGTAACTAGAACATTTTCGTAATGTTGCGTATAACGTGAAATTACGAAGTCACCGGGAGTTTTATTTTATCCTCTCTTCAGGTCGTTGTCTTATTTATTTTTTTATATCTCTACTCTCTCTTTCTCTTTATTTGTCGTCAAACACGAGTTTCTCTGCACGTGATGATCCCTACGAGAAAACAACGAAGGCTAAGAAAAGAAAGAAGGTATTCGGGGAAAATATCCACGGGAAACACGTCGCGTTTGTCGTCGTTTGCCTAGCGCCATCCTTTGCCATTTCTCGAGTTTTCCCTACTGGGAGTTGAATCGAACCTTTCTCGAAATTTTATCTCATTGTATACGTATATAAGTAGGTATACGTACAACTCAAAGCCCTAATAATGAACCAATGAAATGTTGCCCAACCAGGTTGAAACCTACCGGGAAAACTGGAATTCCATGAGCACAACGGTAACCTACCCTATATACGGATTTAAACGCAAGTTTTGAGTAACATCTCGTCGGTGGTTATTCTCTGGTTGTATTTGTATAAATTGCGCAATTTCTGAAACGTATAATAAGGGTTTATGCAATGGTTGTAAAATGAAATAGAATGAAATAAAACTATAGCGGAGAGGAAACCCGTTTAATTCGAATTACTTCAACCTAAATTCTCCACCCTGCGCTGATGGTCCGATTTAAACGGAAACTCGTCGACCATGATTCAGGTATTATTATATAATTCTATCGCGGAAAAGAAGATATGACGTTAATCAAACATACGTTTTCCGTTGTATCCATTTGCGATAATGACCGATCCTAAAAGGTTGTTCATATAATAATTAGCCAAACTAGGAAGGCGATAATTATATTGTACTCGTCGACTAGAGAGAGATGCAGAGATAAATAGATGAGAAAGAAATAGAAAAGAGAGAGAGAGGGCTGTGCAGTATCGCGCGACGTGCCAAATAATTAGAAACCTATTAAGGACGAACAAAAAGTGGATCTCGTTGAAATTGGTTAAACGCGACTTGGCTGCTGAATGAGTCCACCGGGCACCATGCACCACCAGCTCGGGTTCCCACGCGGAATTTATCCCGCCGAATAATTACTTTACATTTTACCTGGCAACGTGCATGTATGCAATATATACACGCATATTCGTACGACCGATACGACCTAAACAATTCCTCGTTTCCTTAATTCCATGATTTCTCATTTTTTCACGACAATTATTATTTCAAAAATTGTTATCCTGCTGTCGAAACCCGATTGAGAAAAATCTTTGTATTATGCGATCGAACAAGCTGCGAAAATTGGCTGCGGCATTCGCGGCATAATAGACAAATTCCAAAGACTCGCGCATTGGTTTGACAGAGAATGATGATGGCAATAGGCTTTCAATTGGCTCGGATAAACAGCGAAAATTTTATCGTATTGTATAGGTAAGTATAGTATAATACACGTGTAGGCTGATGCTGTGCAGGAAAACGTTTCGCATGTATATTTACTTGTATGTACATATGTAAAACATACATGTAGATATATGACTGAAATTTTGTTCACGCATTTGCAAACCAACTCGTACTACAGTTCGCCACACGGTCATCGTATGAATCACCACGTCACTATACGTGCATTGTTGTATCTACCTATGCAATGTCATTCTATATTGTTCGGTATTGCCAATATGCTGCGTATTCCGGCCGCCGCGCGATTTTGTACATTGGGGCACATGTGCATATATTGAGGGTGAAAAATATCGGTTACTCTGTGCCGCTACCTGCAGTGCAGACTAGGTATATCTGGGTATACGTACGTACGTTATACATACGTATTTGAATTCGTTTTAGAATTCCGATGTTGAAAATTGCATTTGCCAGCAGCTCTTTTTCAACTCGAACTAAAATTTATGTTACCGTATGTATATCCGAATCGTTCTTCAGCCCATTTAGGCTAGTTTTTCGACGCCACTACTTTTTTATTTTTTCGTTTTTCCTTTTATATCCCCGAATATATCGATTTATTCCTCAAGTTGCATTTTTTTATTTTATTTCATTCATTCGTTTGCTTATTTTTATTTATTTACTTTTTTTCTTCTACTGAAAACTTTCGTTTTTCCTCGATATTTTGACCGCGCGAAGAGCTGAATGGATCGGAACCACTTAGAGCAAAAATATCAAAGCACATGGAGCATAACGGATCGATACGAAAACTTCATTGAAATCGCGTGCTAAGAGGGTGTGCTACTGCTATACTACTTCTGCTGCTGCTTCTTCTACCGTTGCTGTTGCAGGGGCGAGGAAATCAATTACCCGGAGAAGTGTAAAAAAATGTTTAAGCTAAGCGTTCAAGCCTACTTTATTGTCGGATTTGCCAAATAATAGGGTGGCTTTTGAATTTGCGAGGTGCGTTATACCCGTTATACGCATTAGGCGTTGAGCGTCAGGTGTTATACGTTTTCCTCTTGCGGAGCATTCGACTTGATGCTTTTCGATTAATCTTCGGATCGAGGAGGATTTCTCCCTTTCCATCGTCCTGCATTCCCATAAACCAGATATACGCTCCACACTCGAGAGAAGATAAAATTTTCGCTAAACCTGTCCGACACATAAATTCATACACCTGTGTGTTTTCGTTTTTTGCGGTGCTCCTGTTTCCTTTTTCCTTTCTGTTTTTTTTGGTCGGTAAAAATAATTACGAAAATGAATGCTTCGTTAGCGCGGCGGACCTTTGCAAAGGTTTTTTATTCCCGCAAGAAAAAAAAAGAAACTAAACTAAAAAGGATAAGAATGTAAAAGAAAATATATATATACACACATTTTTCAACTGTTTTTCGGTACGAATTCATAATTTTTATTGTACAATGGATGTAGAGGTTAGAATTTTGAATGGTATTTTTTTTCTCTGCTAAGATAATATGATCTTGTATGGCATATGGGAGGGATATACGCATATATGTGGAAACAAATTCTCAATAATATCGGTAGAATACAGGCATTAGGTTATTCTAAAAAATACCAACGATATTCGATATAAACTGACGAAACTTCGCGCAAGTTATCTCGGAATGTCTCTCTGCATGGGACCTTTCGCAAGTTCTTTTCAAGATTGCGTGATGTCATGTGTCAAAGGGCAAAATACATAATACTTATCCGTACGTACATACATATTTCTGGGGTCCGAGTACCCAAACCCAAACGGACGTGACCACAACGGCATTTGTGATTTTTAAATCGAGCGAAAATGTAAAGTCCTTCTTCTACGGACTGCAGGTTCGATTTGCTCGGTAACAATTTCAATAGAACGAACTTCTCTGGCTCCTTTCACAGTCGACCAACCAACCAACCACCCACCCACTGAATACAGCGGCTTCAGTGATCCTTGTGAAGATTTTTCATTCATCATTCACCGTGTGCGGCTTGTAGATGGGTACCTGCTCCAGGAACTGGTCGCCGACGGTAAAACTTGTGTGACGGTAAAAACTTTCCGGTTGTTATTTTTCAGAAGTAGCAACAAAAGAGAAAAGTGAAAAAGAACAATTGGAAAAAAAAGAACGGTAAAATTTTGTTGTTTTTATTCGTTTAAAGATTTTTGCCACTCATCTAACTTTATTTCTCAACTTCTTGGTGCATCTCGAGTAACAGCTGCGGGGGGTGGGGGGTTGGCGGCAGACCGTAAGTCACTTTGCTGCCTACCTACTGCTGCTACTGAACTCATCCGGCGCTCATTCGTTTTATGAAATTTATTCTCGTCAGAATGAACAATAATCGTCGCGTCACGTCGTCGGTGAAGTATGGACGGGAAATGGGAAATTTGAATGCAGTGCTTTGTCGAAAAAGTTTGCAACATTTTTCGCCAAATTTTTCTCAATTATAATCAGTACATGAAATGGTGGGGATGTAGTTTTGTTATTGTGCAGACTTACCTTGAATACTAGCAAAAATTAGAGCAAGACCTAGCCACAGGTGGTGATACATGGTCTCTCGGGATTAAACGAACGTAGTATTTCTTCCAGATCGTAATGACAGTTCGTCACGAATATCTTTAACCACGTAAATCAACAGCTGATTCAATATTCTCTCGTATTATCTTTGGATTTACTGCGCGACGGTCAAAAACACGTTCGGATTGAAGATTTTATCACTTTCCAATGATTCTTGTAATTTATCAACGAATGTCAAAGCACCCCCTTATCACCTTTACACGTATAAAGAAATTTTTTGGATACATGTAACACCGGTTTAAACTGCTGATTACCGCCAGCGCGTTTCCATGCACAGAAAAACTCAGCCACTTACACCACACACAACGCCGCGGATACACCCCCTTCAGTTTTTGTTTTATAATTTTCCTTCTATTTTTTCTGGTTTAACTTTATTTTTAAAAGTCCGTTCATCCCTTAGTAGCTCGCTGTCCAACTTTTCTTTGTTTGCCCTTTCCTTTTTCTTCTCAGCTTTCGTTTGTTTTTATCTTTTCAAGCCTCTGAAGATTATGTATAAAGTTACCCTCGTTGTGATGATTCCGCGGTATATGAGATTCCCGCGGATAGTAGGAAGAAAAAAAACAGCGTAAAATAAGCTGAAGAAATTAATGTATACGATCGCTAATCGGTCACGATCGCTTGATCCGTGTTATCGATTGGCACTCTTTCCGATACACCGGTGACGGCGTATGGACCAAGAGATTTTAAGTACCGATGACAGGGTAATTGCACGTATATCTGCACTGGATTGCGACAGGCGAGACTGAACGTCGCCGCGCGGTGGTGAGCCTCTTTGGATGTCGCGCATGCGCTTATCTTACAACCAACGCGCACGCAACAACGGCCAGGCCCATGATCTTATTCTACACCTACCCGCTACCACCACCGGTACCTACTTTTCCTCTTCCTCTTCCTTTTCCTCTTTTACCTTTCTACCTTTCCAACCTACCTCTTCTACCTCCCTAAGAACTGAGAGTTAGAGCACCGGATTCAATTTACTACCAAAACTTTTTGTTGAATAAGGTTTGTTACGTATCATCATTCATCCGCATTAGGCCCATTGTTGGTTTCGTTTCGTACACCTTAATGTCTGGAATACTGGAAACAGTTCTTTCTTCATAAAATATTTGTTGCCATAAATTGGCAGTGCAGTGTTCCGCGCACAAATATCAATGTGTGTTTCTTTATTTTCCCTCAACCCTCTGGATCGCGATCTTTTATCTCGATTTCTAATCCCTTCAGCATTCATTCATGGAGTCAAAAAACCATTGTTTTCGATTCCACATTTTCCCAGAGTTTACAGACAAATTAGATACTCAGACGTAACGAGATGAGGGAACAAGAGCCTGTGATAACAAAGAAAGGCAGAGCAAAATAGAGGGGAAAAAAATGAGGAAACACAGAAAGCTAACGGCGAGTATCAGGGGATGGAAGAGAGATGAAAAAAAAGCTTGGTTAGGGTGGATGTTTGGGAAGGTATATTGACCGCGCGACGAATCACGTGGACTTGCAGAGCTAGTTCTACCTTTAGCGAACCGGATAGTCTTCGTCCACGCGGGTTTGGTACCCATGCCCCCATTCTCTTTCCCGTACTCCAGCCATCCCATTTCATCGGATCCTATAGTCTTCCAACTCTTTGTCCTTATATCTGCAGCAGTAGTACGAAATACCCGGAGAGAGGGTGACGTGAGCTACTAAAGCTTCGCAATCCCGTCTGATCTTCGTCCGCGGACGTGTCCAGGAAAAGCTACGGCCGGCCTGCTTCAACCGGGCGTGGTGGACACCTCGAGAAAAGTAGTAGGTATAGGATATGGTGGAAAGGTTGATCTTCGTTGGTAGGTTATACAGAAAGCCCTAGCTTTCGTGAGCACTTTTGCACCCTGTCACTCGTGTCACCGGTTGCACGCCCCATACGGGAGAGAGAATGAGAGATAGAGGAAAAACGAAAAAAATGTCCTCCTCAGCAAACTGAATGAAAAAGTTTTTCTTTTTTCTCTCGTTCTCTTTTTTTTTTGAATATTTTTTCAGGGCTTCTGCCGCGATTTATTGATGCATAAGGGAAAGCCAAAAAAAAAACAACAACAACAAAAAAAACATTTATACACTTCTGTGGGCTTTTTTTTTCTCCGTTACGTTTTTCATATACGAAGCATATCCTTGCACTTCGGCGTCCTGACTTCTGTTCAGAAGTTAGTTGTGCAGAATTTTGTACTGCCGATGTTTCTGTCGGTGGCGCGGAGCGTCCACTTCTTTTATTTTTTGCTCGATTTTCTTGTTTTTGTTTTTTTTTTTTTTTTTATTTTGTTATACTTTTACTACTTTCACCAGTACTTCTTCTACTTCACTCCGAACTCTTCGTCCCGTCCCGGAGACAAGAGAATTCTCTGGATTTTAGTTGAGATGAAAAATCTTGAAAAAGATATTGTTTGTTTCACAGTAAAAACAAGGAGTCTAACTTGCAGGTATATCAGGCGAGAAAGCATATTATAGAAATTTTATGAAAGGGAGTTAGGGGCGTTAAAATCTCACGCGACATGACGTTCAAATTTTTACCGGTAAACAACTCCAAGCCTAATATAATATACATGCAATGCTCTGTGTTGGACTGAGTGAAATAATACGGTGAATAGAATTTAGCGGAATGATATTTGAAACTCGGGTCTACCGACTGTTTCACCTTGGTAGTCTTGGGCGTGGTTTGACGTAGTCGAATATCAAAAGTTTGCCGCCAGTGGACACAACAACCCCAGGACTATGAATTGCGCGAAATATAATATCTATATGTGTACATAAACACATAAACGTGTGCATATACACACATAGCTCGGTTACAGTCGTGATGCAATTCCCGGTGGAGTCATCTTCTCCGTATGTGCCAACGGTGTCATATTATACAAGGTACCTACCACCTACCCCGGGCTATATACGTTACACATTACGTATATATGCATATACCTCGCACACGGTGGCACATGTACATAGGTTTATGTGCGAAATAGTCAAATTTTCCTTCACATACAGCGTTTAGCTGCTGCAGGAGTTGTTAATTTAGAAAAAAGATCACCATAGCAGTAACGACGTACCGATGACATCTCTCAAGTTTCGTGCTTCGTTTCTGAAATGTTTTTATCCTTTTTTTTTTCCTTCATCTGGGGTTTCTTTTTCATTTCTATTTGTTTTGCAGCACACAGTTAATTAACTGAGATGTTTTTAGCCGTCTTCACGGTTTTCCGAGTTCAACCCCCGCATATATACCGTTGCTATACAGCTGATGTAGGTTGAGCAAAATCGAGTGCACTTAGTTTTATACCGATATATATGTCTACACACACACATATACATATATATACATATGTGCATGACACATAGTTTTAGTCTCGTACGCGGTTGTTAATATTTAAAGTCATATTTTGGAAGTGGGTAATGGTTATCTTGCGCAGCTATTATGTGATTAATTATAATACGTACAACGCTTTGCGATAATCTGCATTATAGTGTGACACGATGATGAGTTCCATACCTGCGGCATTTATATACATATCTATATCCTGTATTGCACATATATGTGTATATAAATGTATGTATGCATCTATACATCGCATAGGTACCGTATAGTTAGATTTTGCGTATCAGCTAATTTCCTCGTCAGCGGTATAACGATCCTCGTGCTTTGCTGTATCGACATCGTTCCAATTTCAGGATCATCGCTCCTGTATTCCGTAATACTCCGACTATGATACCACGGCTCGGAGGGAGGGTGGACAGAGTTTAGGTTGAGTTAACTTTTCTTCGTTCGATTTCTTCTTTGAAGGACCGACGCGGTTGGCTATATACCTTATGTACCCCCGAAGGAATATTTTAATAGCCCAATTTTATCACATTCGGTTTACTAGGCTTTTGAAGTATAATTTCGTCGCAACTTTAGGTCTCTCTGAACTGAAAACCCTTCGGTATACTATAAGCAGTTAAATCAGTAAAAACTTAAACGGATATACGGCCGTCGTAAGGTACACATAGACGGACCGTATCGATCATCAAAAAATCTTTGAAATGTCGTTTTTTATTTATTTGTTATTATTTTTTTTTTGATTTTTATACGTTTGGTAGTATTTCCATTTCGTATCGGACGCATCATAATATCCAATATAGTTTTATCGCATGAATGATTCATCGTATAAATATTTTTGCATATGTTAGTTGTATGAGCAAATAAATAAACAAATAAATAAGAATAACGAATTTATTCCATGGTGAATCCTCATACTTCCATCCATCGATCATACTTTATCTTCCAACGATATGATCGTCATGTAAATTTTCAAAAATTTTTTGCGGCTAGTCTGCGGGGCATGCTTTAAGACAACCGCATAGTTTTTTTTTTTACTTCAACTGTAAGAAAAAAAAAGCTTTCAAGCATCTTCTGAATTATATTTTGAAAGCAGGGGAAAAATGTACAATGTTGTGATGAACCTTTGCCGATGAAACATGCCCCTCCAGAGTCGACAAAACAAGTCTTTCGAAAATATCAAATTTCCGGGTTCGCGTGCAATTCAATAAAATCAACGTCAGCGTTTCAAACAGGTCTAATTATTTCCGCACAGCTTCACCGATTGACCTGAAATTTTGCGTCAGAGATAGCTTCGAGTGTGCTCAACATCCACGCAAAATGGAAACGCTTAACGTCAAACCAAAACACTGAACCGTTGCGAAAAAAAGAAATTACAAGTTCATGAACCATAACGTTGGAAAAATTAAATTTTAGGCCTAAAGTAATCTCAAGCGTGGTCTGATTATTTTTTTATTCGGTAATGACTCATTTGTGACCTAAATTGCTTCAGTTTTTTGAATGCCATTTCTAAACGCGTCGAGATACAGAGTTCCGGCTTTCGCTGGGTCTTGGGAACACCTGAGGTTATCGCTGGAACCAAAGTTCGAGTGAATCGTTCAAGCTGTCTGAAACTGACTGGTCATATTCGCCGGGAATTTGGTTGCTTAGTTTGTGAGTAATCTTCGAAACGAAAACAACAAATGAACAAATTACTGCGTATTTGATAGACAGAGTGTATTTTCGCACAGCGATTTCGCACGCCATATTCACATATTCAAAGGTATATAGGTGGAGTGACGTCGTGACCACGAGATATTCACACCCGACGATCGCGTCGGTACGTGCAGTTAACTGAAGGCGATAGTTTCCTCTAGCTAAACTATAACTGTTTCGAAGTTTAAAATACCGGTATCAATTTAACTCGTTCCGGCTTACCGTACAATTACTATATCTTTAGTTATATACCATCGGCGTCAAGAGGTGTATTCTCAAAAAGAGGTGGGAGTCCTGCTGCAGTATAATGGCAGTTGGGTAAGCTAGTGCCGGGTGGTCTGAGGACGAGAGAAAAAGCTTTGCTGGGTAGTGACGCGGACGGGGGATGGAAATAGGAACGGGAATGGAAGTGAAAGTAGAACTGGAAGTGGAAGTGGAAGTGGAAGTGGAAATACGTGGGGTGTGGGCTGTGGAAATAGGAGGGAATCGCTGCAGGTTTCGAAGAAGCCGGTAATTATTCGCAAGATTCCACCCAAACGACTCCGTGAATGATAAGAATGGATCAGTGTTACGTGACTGACGACAAACAAACATTTAACGCGCTTATATTCGCTAAAAGCTCTACGGATATGAAACAGTAAAGAGTAAAAGAATAAATGAAAGAAAATGAAAAAACTAAATTACTGCAGATTAAAATTCATTCATTCCTAGATTCTATACACAATGAGTAACATTAAGTCTAGCTCTTTATTAATTCAAAGTCATTCTTCGTTCCAACCCCCAAGAATAAAATTGCTTAGCAATTGTTACGTTATAATTTTTATCGAAATATCTTCGTTGCTGGCGATATCGATCGGTAACTGAATTTATATATATACACAGTATGCATATATATAGCTATATAAATGGATTGGCGTACCGCAGACTAATGTCAGAAGTTTTCTCCTCAAAAGTTTTCTGGAATAGTCGAATGGTTTCGGTAGAAAAGCTGAGCGCGAACGTCGGCAACACCCCTTGACGTTTGTGACTGTGAAAAAAGATATATAGTCTGCTGTAGAGGAAGTGAAATTAACTTCGAGTCCGGAACTAATTAGCATTAAGCAAAACTCGGGTGGAAAATGTTTCTTGACGACCCTTATTAGCACACCAAGAGATCTCATACATTCGAAGGGCGGTATATCCCTTCGTTTTATGTATATATTTTTTTTTAACCTCAAGCCACTTTAGGGCTCGACTTACAGCCGTTAAAAGATGCCGGTAACAATTGTTCGTTATAAAGCAACAGCACCAGCGGCAGAAACGGGGTTTTTGGAATGAACTGTCAAGGTTACAAGCAGGGTAAAGCTCAGTCTGTAAAACCAGAGAGCAAAGTGTTCGTTCTTGGCATAGAAATATACAATTTGTGTAGCTTGCCGTCAAAATTGTTGAATTTTCGTGGGTGGATGCTATACGTGAGATGGGGGTAAAGACGAAATTAGAATTTATATGGAAAAGCTTGGGGAAACCGCCTAAATCGAATTACCAAACTTTGAATGGTTGACCTAACAAATTATTAAGTGTCTATCAGAAAATAATCAATTCTGTTCCTTGTGAAATAAATATTACATTGTGTTAGTCAAGTAAGTAAGTATGTAAGAAAAAATTCATTCGCCATCTATTTTAAATGGTGATCGTTTGACATCAGCTCTGAGTAGATTCATGTATGTGCTCATGTAGTATGTGTTCGTACCTATAATGCATATATAACGTGTGTGATTCAATCAGGATTAGTATACGCAACTGGTTTAGGTTTACAGGATTTCCCCCGAGAGACTTCCACGCAGGTTGGGTCTGGATAGGAACCTCGAGGGGGCCACGTGGGGTTAGGTGGGGGTGAAAGAGGTAAAACGGAGCAGAGGGTTAAAGGAGATGGAGAAATTTAAACAGAGTTGGATAGAACGAGAGGTAAGGATGTTTCGTTGGAAATCCAGCGAAGGTCTTACAAGACGCCGCGGAATGTTGCGGGTAACTGACGGAAGCCATTGCGACCGAGTTGGAAACACGGAGAGGGACAAAGAGGCTGTGAATCACTCGTTTTCATTCGGATAACTCCCTGCCACCATACACAATCTCAACCTGATGGTGTGCGTGCAACATGAGCAACCTGGTGTTTATGTTTACGGCATCGTCGTCCTCGACGTCTTCAGTGTCAACCCCGTTATATACCTACCGCATGTAGGTACCCGTGTATGTACATATAATGTATACGTGTGGATGATACTATATTTATACACATGTTGTACGTGTCTTCTATGTACACGTAAGTTGTACATTCGTATGTATGTATAATGTATATACTGGAACTATGTGAAATGGAATAGCTGGGGTCGCTCGGGGGGGTTTCTTGGTTGACTATACGAGGCGTCAGGACGCCGCGGAGAACGCACTCAACGTCGACTTCGCGACTCGGCGTTATCAGAAGGCAAAAGGGTAGGAGAAACTGAGAGAGGGATGAGGGAGGGTAATGCCACAGCCGCCACAGACGCCACGGGAGAGTCGGAAGCAACAAATCGCTTCGTCTAACGTAACAAACAGCAACCTCTTCGCAGAAGCGTCGCGACGTTTCAGGACTCGAGAATGCCCTCGAGCGTCGCGTGAACGGTAGAATAAAAATAAAATGAAAAAAAAAAAATTATCTCTCTCTCGAAGGGCGGCCTTTATTGAAGGGCTACAAACGGGGCTGTGGGTACCACGAGTCAATTCATATTTCTGGATGATCGAAAAGCCATTTGTCGCCGGTGCAAAAGACGAGGAGGTGAAATTCCGGTTCCAATTGGCCGAGTCAATAAGGTCGGGATTCGGATCAATCACGGCCCGTTTAGCGAGCAGTCTGTTCTGTGATTTGTCAAAAGCGCGTGTTATACCTACCCTCATGCCATTGCTTATACCTACATCCTCGCGTCGCGTCGGGCGATGGACTTCGGGTTCGCGTGGGCTCTGAGGCGGTCGTGACGTGGTAATAATTCGGGTGAACGTCACTTTAGGCTGGCGGGTGGTCGGTGGGCCAGCGCTCTCGGAAATACTTAGGCATTCAATTCCCTGGGTATAAGGTAGATACCTATTCCGAACTTCGAGGTATTAAATATCTAGAGCCCAAAATAATTGGCAAACAACCGAAATTACTCGAGCTCGTAACCTCGGAGAGAAAATCTAATTCTGCCTTGCCAATTAAACAATCAAACTCGATCAATCATCACTAAAGGAATATTGCAAATTGAAATTTTCAACCACCATTTAGTTCCTCCATCTTTCGGCGAACACCTTCCGAATCGTTTACATTGCCGTCTCTGTGCAATCATGGAATTGAGGTTTGTCAATATGCTTGATTCAAGGTGCAATGGGAGAGTGATAGATTATTGCCTGACAGCAGCTCTGGTGGCTATTGGAATACCCGGACGGGTAACGAACCGATTTCAATCCGTAGTTCGATCGATGAATAAACTTAAAACACGCATCTTTTTAAAAGAACAAAAAAAAACCCCATCCGCGAACTTCTTCTTTCAGGCTATCAAATACCACTTCAACGTCGATGTTTGATTTGAAAATATAATTGAAATTCGTTTTTCGAAGAAACGATATGATGCATAATTTATTATTCAACATTCAGATTTCTCGTCCGTAAGTATATCTCTTTTTCGTAAGAACTTGTAATTTTTTTTTCTTTTATTTTCTTTCATCTTATTTTACATCGCAGCATTGAAATTTCCGTATATGATAACATTCGATGAAAAAAAAGAATACAATCAAATTTCAACTGATATACATAAATTACAATTATTGGCAGAAAAATCAAACTCATGGATATGCATGTTACACGGTACTTGTGAAAGATGTCTGAATTCGTTCAAAATTGTTGTGAAAAATTACCGAAACTACCCATATATAATGTTTGTATAGTTCAATCACTTTTTTCATTCGCGTAATTCACGGGTGCATAACGTCATCCATTTATATATGAAAAGCTTTGAAGTATTATAAGTTGTGTATTGCAATATAGCCGGGTAGTATATAAAGTTAACGAATGGTACATAGTTATAAAATGATGTCGAGGGGACATTACGATTTCGCGTCATTTCCCCGTTAGAAAAGGGGGAGAAATAACCCGAGTATATCCGGTATAGAGTAATATATCGAAGCTTTCTACCTTCCACTTTTGCAGCAATAACACGGGCGGGGCGGTAACGCTACTTCAATTCATATACTATACCTATATTTGGCGTACCCATACCGGTAGAAATACAACGTAACTTTATGCAAATCACATGGCTATATGATATTCAGTTTCCTCTTTATCGGTTCTCCAGCATACGCAGCAGCCACAGGTATACATTACAGATAGATAGATAGAGAGACGGATAGACGTGGCTGCCTATATAATCCAAGCTTCGTCGTTGGGTATAGGTAGATAGGCGTTCTATACCTTTACGTGCATACATGGATATACCTATACAACGTGGATGGAAGAGACACTCGGGATGTGCAGGTATATCTATCTATATATACATATATATATATATATATATATATATATATATATATATTTGTATATATAGGTGTTCTATAGGTAGCATGATATGCTGCCCACGTATATCGGGAGTATCCTATGAAGCTGCGCTAGTAGCAGTTTGGACAAATGACATGTCGTCGGAGTTCCACGGGGGAGGACTGCATTGAATTCGCGTACGCAGCGTTCAAAGCTTAGCGCGAATAAATTCCGCGAAAGGACGAGCAGGTTACGGTTGACGGAAGCTACGATGGACCCAACAAACCCGACGAGTTCGAAGGGCGCAAAGTGACGGGTCGTCGTTGATGCTACGTGTATCACTCATTCTGTCGTACGTTCGATACATAAGTACACACATGCATAGGTATGTACTGTGTTCGCTATATATATTTAAGGAAGGTAACTGACTCCATGTAGACATACATAGCTTCATGCACATTTGTACGTGGTACGTATAAAGGAGGTATAGCAATTCGTTTGTAAACCAAGGATATATATCGAACCTCCTAATGCGCTGATCCCATTGGGACAACGCGCCGCTTGGTGCGGGGAGTCGTTAACGACTTTTGAATTTCGAATTTAGAACTTGGAAAGTAAATCTTTCTCCAATTCATGATCTGCACGCCTCACACCCCTGTAATGATTCTCTTTATCCTCCCCCCCCCCCCCCCGCCCTTCATGCTCTAGCTTTGAAGTTCTTTAAAGATCCAATTAGACGTCGACGCGACGATTCGGCGTCGCCCGGCGCCATATAGTCAGCGTTTTATCGGAATCGATAACGACGGTATACATAGCATATAGGATTTATATATTATATATGTGCCTCATATACTGCAACGCTCGTGAAAGTGATTAATATATTAACTTGGAAACAGATACGGATCACTCGTTCGAAATCTCATAGCGGAAATGACTCTCGATTGGTCTGCACGACGGAAGTTATTCGGAGGTGTGGGTCGCCTGGTACCACCGGATTGCTGCAGATCCAGGCTTTTCGGAGTATGTAACGATATATACATATATATATATCTGTATAAACACACACATTGGTATATATATATGGCGGCAAAGTCGTCGGAAGACGAGGGAGAGTTTCGAGAGGTAAATGATAAGAGGGTAAGAGGGAGATTGGGTGATAAGGAGAAAGATAAATATGTATACTTTCTCGCAGGTCAGGAGTGATGGCTGCAGGTATATCCAACAGTTACATATACCTACGCAACACAAGTAGCAGAGGAAAATCGCATTCCACCTACGTCCAACACTCTGCGACTCGACTCCGGTAAATTATCTGGTTCAGATCTAAAAATCACACATCCTCGTCCACTTACTGGTATAGCCATAATTGTGGTGAATAAAAAAAAAAAAAAAAAACTCAAAGTACTCAACCGACTCCAAATAAAAAAACGTTAATATAAGTTCGTTCCGAAATCCCTCAAAAGATACAATGGTGGGTATCTGAAGAAATTCAAACTATCACAGGTAGTATTCTATCACTCTTTTGGTCTACTGTTCGTTAAAAGGTATGGTATATTTTTATACATGTTCATAAACTTATTGTAAAAATTTGAGTACTTTTTTTCTAAGAAAAAAAAAGAAAAAGAAAACATGAAAAATGTCTGCAACTCGAATGCTACACGCTCTGCGAATAAAGATGCGGAGAAATGGATTATAACCTTTTGGATTAATTCGTCGACCCGCATTCCACTACGTAGTCATAGGTGTATGTGTATCAAATGCGTTTCATGTCAGCGGAGAAATAGTGATCATCCCAGCATAAGGGTCAAAGCGGAAGAATTACTCGTCCATTAAAACAAAATCGTTTTCCATTAAACAACTCTCTCAAGACCTGCAGGCGCCGCGCCGCGTCACGGCCGGGCCGAGCGCGTTTTACTAGTTCGAGCCCATTTCACAAACTACTACCGTAGCAGTACTGTGCTGTCTTCCGCGCTACTTATTCAATGGCGCACAACATTTTCCCGAGAATTTGTGCCGCCAGGGCATCTCTCTGTATTTCAAGTCTTACACCTGCTTCCGTCTTTCACTGAAGAGGGAAGATTTCATATGTTCTACTGCGCTGGAGTATGAACAATTATTTATGCCCGGAATGCTTGATATAGGGAGCTTCGATAAATCCGAGACGATCAACAAAGGATGATCTGCCCGAGTTTATAAATAGGTATACATTTGATAACGATTTTTCAAGCTTTTGTATTATGGATCACTAAAGGAATATTGCAATCGAAATTTTCGATCACCATTTAGTTCCTTCATTTTTCGACGAACATCTTCCGAATCGTTAACATTGCCATCTCTGTGCAATCATGAAATTAAAGATTGTCCATATTCCTAATTCATGGTGCAATGGGAGAGCGATAGATTATGGCCTGACAGCAGCTCTGGTAGCTATTGGAATACCCGGACGGGTGGCAGACCGATTCCAATTCGTAGTTCGATCGACGAATAAATTTAAAATACGCATTTTTCAGTTTTTTTTTTTTTTCTTTTATTATGAATAGAGATAGTATAATTAATTATGCAAATATTTGTTAAATTGAAATTAAATATTCTCTACTAATTCTCTCTACGGTTTTTGGAAAATTATAAGTAGAGTGTACGATGAACGATCTTTCAGGGCAATCGACGTGTACTTATTATATAAAACTTTTATTTATGGCTATTCATATTCTGCAACGCTTTCGACGCCACTGGCGTCAAATTCAAAGGCTACGGAGCTGAGAAATAAAAAATTGCAAACAACAATATGATTTATCTCTTGAGAGGATATTGCTCGTGGGTACTTTCACCATTGATATTATCCTCGAGCGGAATGCTCGAAGCTCATGGAATCGAGGATAGACGTAATTGTGATTAGAGTCTCAAGAGTCAATGCTTTGAAAATTCACTCCATTTTTCTCTCAAGTGAACTCCAATATTTCGTCATCTCCAATATATATATATGAGATTTTACAACACATACACATAATGTACTACGACACTCAAGAATTGGCAGCAATTCATTATATTGTACATATTACGATCGATCGAATATTCATTTCAGCGCGGCCCCAAGTCTACGGAATTTCTCCGCCTTGTTTAATGAAAAATAACTGTTTCAAGATCAGCTTGCAGATCGTGCGAGTTGACCTTGACCGACTGATAATATCAGTCAAAAAATCAACACGGACTTTCGAACTTCGACTAGATATAATTTGTTTTTCATTTCAACGGTCTCCAATATTGACCCTCCTTGACTTAACTGACCATGAATGTTTCGTTAACTAAACATAAATTCTTGCATAACATCGTGAACAAATTACACGCTTATCGCATTCGCGTATATAATAAAAATATATCGTTTTATACCATCAGATAATTTTCCAGGTCAGCTTGTTAAAACTTAAAATTTTTTTAGAGATGTAAT
This sequence comes from Athalia circularis, assembly GCA_963978495.1. Taxonomy (NCBI): domain Eukaryota; kingdom Metazoa; phylum Arthropoda; class Insecta; order Hymenoptera; family Athaliidae; genus Athalia; species Athalia circularis. The sequence continues at coordinate 20,260,645 of OZ021700.1, forward strand.
AAAATCCCGTTCTAACGAGAAGAGATTAATATATAGTATTACACTAAAAGAAAATTATGAGGTAAGTATATGATATGTATTCAAGTAACACGTATACCTCTACAGCTCCCGACTTTATTTGCTCCTTCGGTCTTTGACGTCAAACTCCCCGCATGAATATCGGAATTCCTTGACTATCTAACACATTGTTGCAACCAATTGTGTTATTATCATATCGCCCAACGTTCACTTTGTCCCACAAGAGAATATATATTCACGAAAAATATGAGCTTGGGGCATAATTTGAAAGGTTCTGGTAGACACCGCGAATCCCGAGAGCAGTTTCAAGTGCTCAGGTGCTTCACGAGTACCTATGTATACGAGTATATCCACATATATATGTATATTTAGTCAGAGAGCTTGCCACCGGGGCGTAACCAACATTTCTTGCATCAGCCAATTTACTGCTCCAACAATAGTGTACAATATTAAAAAATAACTGTATAAAACGATTCCTCTAAACACCCTACCATCCCCCTTCAGCCATACTATAATAGTTATGTACTATAGAAATTCGATCATGCATTCGATGAGAAAATACAAAAAAAAAATTGTTTGGCAAATATTTTGATGAAATTACATACATAAAAAGGGTATCTCTAATAATAGAAAAGAAACTATTGCAAACGCCCATAATTTTTGAGTTACAACATTTTTATTGCTCCTTCAATAACGCATGGAAAATGAAATACAATTAATCGCGCATATGAAAAATTGAGTTCCATATCCCACTAGTATATTTTATCATGAAAAGAGAAATAGAGAAAGATATAAAAAATAGAGTAAAAAGTGAATAATAAAAAAAAAATGACAAAAAAAGCGGGAAAGCGAAAAACATAAATGGACCAAAGGCTTTGGATGGCAACAGCGTAAGAAGGAGTGTGATATATTGACTTCAGTCGGTGTGGAAATAAAAGGATATATGCAGCTGTCACGTTACACTCAATCTAGGGAACGGCGACGGCTGGTAGTGAAATATGACGTAAGCCCTGAATTCACGGTTCAAGTCCTTCGTGTTGTTCATTGTTTCAGTATAGTTTGAGCTTTTTTCCGCGTTCGCTTGACACGGCGGAAGACTCTCACGCTGATTTTTGTCGCCGTCTCCATGATAAAATAGAAATTTTGTCCGCCATCGTCGATACGATACAACGCAACAAAGCTACTAACCTGTCGATTGTATTTGCCGCTGTTGCGGAGATTGTCAAAATAATCAGTCCGCGTCGCTAAAAAATCAGGCGAGCGAGGCATCGTACACAGTCGCACCAGGCTTTGCAAACTAAAAACCAATTCGATGCCACTTTTTGCAGTGTCCGTATGTAACATGTTGTGTACACTCGTGTATAAACAATGAAAACGAACAGTCGAATATATGCCAACAGCTTAGCTTTGCGATAATTCTGTACGGGCGTGCTTTTTGGTAAACGAAACGATTACTCCTAGTTAGAAATACTATAACTGTGTCCGTATATGTATTTGTAAAAGAGTTTTGTCGAACCAATGCCTCACCCTAGGGCCTTTGGGGACAATGTCAGGGTTGTACGAAGTGGATTTGTTTGTTCGCTAAATATTTAGGGTATTTTATTTGTCCATCCCACATTTCCCTTGGTTCCATCGTTTTCGCCCTTTAACGTGTTGAACCACGACACCTGCCCTGAACAACCAGACTGCCTGGGTGGCTGAAACCACTGGAAACCTCATGGAAAATTTCGCCAAACGGCTCAGGAAAGTTTTTTCGATAATGCGTCACCAGACACACGGTTGAATGGGTCTTCAGCTTTGTTTTGGTATACGATTTCTATTCTCGGGAGTTGTGCATTCGCGCATTATCAGCCCCAAGTGAATCAAGTAGTTAGTTCAAATTTCGGCAATTTAATCTTCATATTTTACATCGAAGGTTAGGTTAGGTGTATTTCATCCCAGGTTACTGTAATTAATTACCGGAACTTACTACCCCGAGTTTACCAAACTGAAATTGTGAGCTTATTCAACAATGATTGTTCACGATCTGGTATCTCGTAGATTCACTATCCACTTTGTAACTTGTAGATGATTTTGTTTTTCAAGTTTACTTGGTGAAATAGATTAGGATTTCAAACGGGTTTTGAAAATTTTTCAACAATTCATGTTGGCATTCGCAGGTTGGTCAAAAAATCCAAAAAAGGTTACTGCCGAGTTGATACTCTTCAATGCCTCGTAAGACATTCCAGTTAGTATGACAAGATCATTTACCGTAGAGGTACAACTTTTTGAAATCCGTCGCTCAAACTCCTCTTTATTTTGCATAAAAGTCCATCAAAATTCGAAACGCAATACTGCAACGATATGAAGACACATTATCGAGAATCTTTTCGAAAATTTTTTGCAGATCATATTGATTTATTCATTTACAATACGACCCATCACACCTTTGTCCCTCAGATTAGTTGTGCTTTGTACATACAAAAGCGAAGCTTTTTGGCCAAACCGCTTGTTAACAAATTCGGCACAGCGATATAATTGCATTGTCTTTCTTATTCCCGCTCACACAGTGATGGGTTGATTTATACGAAATTATCACTGTTCCCATTTCTGCGAACTCATATCCACGACTCTTGACGCATCGTATGAAATGACGATATATTATCACGCGGTATATCCTACCCGACAACTAATGGTAGGACGAAGTACTGGGGTTGTAGGTATTTCACTCTCATCTTCAGTTTCACAAAGACTTTACTAATCACTGTATTCGTCGACTCATCATTTTTCGAACCACCACGCGGCATTCGTTCACGCTGATTCCACGCTTCTTCCTACTTCGGGTTGTTCCAGTCATGCGACATTTACGCTCAGAATAATCTCGCGTCATTTTTTCATGGAGCTATGTAGGGGATCCGTCGTTTTCCGTCAATATGATATTCAACGAACAAACGAACCAACAGATTTCAAGCTACGGTAGCAGTTATGGTTTATTATATTTCAAAAAATAAAATGTTTGTATTTCGTTTTGATGTGCAGGGTGTAAAATGCAAATGATCATCATACCGTCAGGCCGGGTTCCACGGTGAATGTAATGTTTACCTTGTCATCAATTGAACGCAACAAGTCGTGAAAAAGTAATAATAGGGTTAAATCGCCCGGAAGGTACGTATCAAAAGAAACGCCCCAGTTCCAGGTAGTTACTTCTAGCGTTTGATTGTTTGATTTCCAGGCAGGTCGGACGGGGTTAGGTTGGGTCGGCAAGGGTCGGACGCTACGCACAGCAACGCGTATTCTTTAAGGGTGCAAACTTACAGCGAAGATGTTGCGGTCTTCGAGGTGGAAAACGTATCTGGATTACAAATAGGTATTAATTTACTATATCCGCTTCTTTGAATCCTTTCGAATTTCGGAGTCTGGAATGAACGTTTGTATTTTCTGGGCCGTATAACTTTCCAATAGAATTTATTTAAACGAAAATATCGTTTCGTGGTTATGATTTTAACAACTTGGGGGGGAACGACGGTATTTCTAGCCCCATTGATGGGATACACTATACATGTAACTGGAAAAATTTGGTTACAAAACTTTGGATCACATAATAGGAAGTTTTTTTCCGAAGCGATCAGCCGGCCGCGGCGTGGCGTGTACGAATAAAGCAACAATATCGACAAGATACATTACAGGGGTAATATCTGTATCGGGATAACGATCCGATATACGATATCGTTTTTCCAAAAAGTATATACACAAAAATATTTAAATATACGATCGAAACCGATTACATTATTCAGGAGCGCGTCACCACCGTTCGCGGTTTGAGCGCGCAGAGTCTTTTATTGTTTTCCCTTGAATCGGTATAAGTATTTATACAACTGTATTTCCGAACGTATAGATGAGTTGCGTTTTTTCATTTCTTGTTGCTCTATGGAACTGTAATGTGATAATTGTTTTTTTCTCTTTTTGGACACAAAATGTTTTTTTTTCGTTGGTTAAATTAACGGGCTGCCGTAGCTGTTAGAGTACAGAGCCTATATACGCGATGAAACGTTTATCAGTTTGGTCACATAAATTTGTGGTTTGATCCGACATCGGAACGGTTATTCTAGGAATGACGTCAACTGAGAATTCTTAAAGCCCTCACGACATCCTGTACATGATCTCGTAATGAAGAAATCTAGAATACAGAGAATATAGCAGGGCTAGAACATCACGACGGGCTTTCCAAGCTTTCCAGCCACGTAGTGCCGCCGGCTCTCTCTCCTGCATGCGTGAGCCTTCAACTCGGCCTTCGGCCCTGGCCCTACCTCTACCTTCGCTCTCCACCCTCCACCCACCGACCTTTTCCGTCCTTCTTTTTCGCCCAACATCGACTCGTACTCGGTGGTCCCGGCGCTGTTTTAGAGTCAGCACAGCATCCAGCTTCAACAACCCAACTATATGTGTGGAAGATTACCTTATTTGTTACCTCGTTCTAACAAACCGCAAACACCGAAAAGAGAAGATACTTATATGTATGTATCTCATTCTATATATAATACCCATACCTACAAACAGGCAGGTACGCTATACTCGCAGTGAACCGAGCTGATCATCCCGTAAAGTAAATATGAATTTTATTCCCATAAAATTCGTGCTCTTTCACGTAATCATCTATTGACCATAAGAATTACCCAATATGAGTATAAGATATAGGTACGTACCTATACACGTGAATCGCGCAATTTTCTAGTTTATTTAGGAAGACATTTGTGTGCAAACAAATACGTGCTCAGGTGGTGTACCTTTGAGATGAGTTGGAAATATCAATTTTATCGGGATCAGGTATGACAAAAAGGAAAAAAAAAGAAAAGAAATACATAACAGACAGTCGGCATCAAGGGTGGCGCGCGGTATCAAAGAGTTAGCAGCTTCCTGCTTGGTCAAGGAGAGTCGTCGGCGATTCGAAAATATACTTTTTTTTTTCATTTCTTCTTTTTTTTCTCCTCTCTTCATCTTTTACCCTCTATATGTACTCCTGAGAATTCCCTACAGCATCTCATGCATAAAAGATCAACGGATGCCTTGAATCTCACGTGTAGAGTTTCCATCCAAAAACATAGCCCTGCAGCTTTTCAGCACTTGATTTCTTCCACCCTATCACGGAAGAAGAAGAAAATGTTTTTCTTTTAATGTCCTTATCATTATCTCCGCGGCGATAATTCTTACTAAAAATCATAATTCATGGTAATTGTATTTCATCAGTAATGGAAATTGTTTCAACTCATTTTCGAATTCAAGGGTTGTTTGTAATCAGTGACAGCGAATCTCGGAGGGATTTCATAAATTTTTCACAAAGTTCATCTTTTTGAATTCAAAACAAATAAGTAAATATATGTAGATAAAAGTTATACATCGATGGTAAAAAAAAAAAAATAAAAAAGTCAACACCAGAGACGGTTTCAAGGTATGAATATTGTCAAGTTGTTGCAAAAATCCTCGTATATATTCTTATCCCGATCGTCACGTGACATTCTGAATCGAAATAGCTGTATATATATATATTCAAAGATCATTAGTATGGGTCGGTACTTCTTTTGTAAACCCATCCAGGAATTCCCCTTGAGAAAGTTACTTGTGACTTCGGTACGAGTTAGATTACTACGTATTTGAATTGAAATGGTTCTGACGTATATTCAGAAAGTTCAGATTATACTTTGCCTACGTATAGCATAATAACGCGCGTTACACTTGTAAAATTTCTATAATTTACATCGGATCGATTAATTTCGAAGACGTTTCTTTTTCAGATTCCATTGAATACTACATCGCAAATAAATGTATTGTATTTAAGCATACACCGACGTGGACGGAGGGGGTAACCGTTTTTATTTTTCTACGATCAATTTTTAGGAGACGATCACGGCATAACGGCCATTGATACTCTTAGACTCCAAGGTATTTCGCAAAATGTGGTACGATAATATAAAATTTCATATCATGCTATGGTGTGGGTAGTATTATATCCGTATCCGCATACATACCGCGGTATACCCCGGTTTTATATCGATCTCCTATTTTGCATATAACGTTGTTCATAAGCCGTCCCGCAATTCTATTCTACTTTAACAGCTTTTGTTATTACGATAAACGAAGCGCGACTTTTTTTTGTGGTTTTCATTTTTTATTTTCCAATTTTTATTTATATATATATCTACAGCTATACGTACCGAATCCACTAATATCCTCGCTGACTCAATCAATCAAATTTGATTCAATCGCCCCCGAGCCATTCTTCGAAATTCATTATCCGCGTCCGCCGCTCCATTTCCCTGAAAATAAAAATCAAACTATTCACTATGTGTAATACGGCAAGGTGGGGTCGGTCTTCCACGGAAATGCCGTGCAGAACTATCACGGCTGGATGTAAAAGAAGGCAATTTAAAAAAGAAAAAGAGGAAAGGGAGGGAAGAAACGAAAAAAATACACGTACCCACAAAGTGTAATGAATGATATAAAGGGGGTGAGAAAAAGCAAAACAAAATAAAGAGATGAAGCAAACTTGTATGCTAATTTGGTGGCATATTTAATCACCGTAATGGACAAAAAGCTTATCGCAACCATGCCAGGTAAAACTTGTACTCCTCGTTGTCCGTAGACAGCGGCTGTCTCACCTATGTATAGTTTGGTATATCTTTCGCTGGCAGATGTACATGCCCACCTTATCCCCTGTACATATATCTGTGCACGTATGTAGGCATGGTATGTAAAGACAATTACACATACGTATATACGAATGTATTATACGTCCGGAAAGAGCGACGGTGTCACGCGACGCGCTATCGGACAAAATGACAGACATGTGTCCTGTTGCGTGACTGCACGTACATGTATACGTTAGTTACTTACTTACTTACTTACTCACATCATTCAGTTACCTGCTAACGTTTACGTTAGATCCTCTGGCAGCAGCAGCAGCAGCGGTAGTAGCAGTAGCAGTAGAGTTAATGCAACACGCGCATTAGATTAATTAAACTTGAATTAGGCTGATTACGTTGCCCACAATCCCGCACGAGCCGCACGAGTCGCACGAGCCATGAGAATGGTAAAGCACGGCTGATTTTATTACTACGATAAAATTCTTGATTTTAATCTTTACCGCATCATGGGACAAATAATATCTCTGTTTCCATGAACTGTTTTATTATTATTTTCGTCATCCCTCAACGGACGAAAGTTGAGCCTATGTATAACCTATGTATAGTAAAACTAATTGCTCTGTGCTTTTGATCACAGAGAATCGATCGATTTAACAATGGTAAAAGGATTTTTAGAGAGAAATCAAAAATCAGATTCATTCCGAGCACTTTAGTTAATTGTTTGCTAGCGTGCGAAATAACGCTAAATTCGCCTTGCTGGCCGGGATGATATTTATAATGTAATTTTTTTTTTCTACAAGGCGGGTGGGATACATGTATATATATATATATATAAATATATATATAGGTAAACGTATATACGAGTGTACGTAAGTGTGGCGAGTTCGTTGATATAATGAAATTTTATATGAGCATAGCAAAAAAAGAAAAGCAGTGTTGAAATAAAAAAATTACAAGAGAAAAATGAAAAAGTGAAAGAATAGCAAAGAAACGCGTAGGTATATAAATATAATTTAACCGAATTTATTCTGCACCTGATGTAGAATCTCACAGCAAGCGCCATACAGCCGTGGAGCGTAATTGCACTTATCCTGTGGTAGGTATTCAAGTCTCATGAATTCCACCGTTACTTAAATGATTTACTGAAGTACGCGCCGGATGAATGTAAGGCATGAAATTCTTTGACTCGAATTTATAGTCGGTGAGAGAACGAGTGAATGTGCTTAATATACCTGATGATTCGTGGAATATGCTTCAGATTTTCTGTGAACGATAATACAGTGTACATTAATTACCTGATGTTATTCCGTCAATACGCGTGGATAATATACGTTTTCATGCTCCGAAAAGCTTGATGTTCATCAATGAAAATTAGTGAAATGTGAAAATAATTCGAGATCGAAAGAATTACAGTTTGCATTGATCGGCAAATGTCCATGTAATTTCGAAATCATTGAAATCTCGTTTGAATTTTTGTCGCGTTTTATGCGAATGAAGCAGATATATATTGTCGGTCGTGAATATAGTCTGGAAATGCGATAGAGAAGAAACGTATAGAATTCGAGCGTATGAAAAGTTGAGGGATTTGAACAATTCCTTTTAATCCCCAAACGAGACTGACTATTGTTATGGAAGAAAAGAGAGTTGGGATTCACGATTGACAGAGAAATTGCATTGCATTGCATAAAATGCAAAAATACAATTTGATGATATTACCCAAATTTTTCAGACTATCAACACATCGATTTTAACAGCATTTCATTTCCTGATTCCGTTGAAACTGCTGTAATTTGTAACTTCCGAACCAGAAGAAATTCGATGCGCAACTTTTGAACGATCAATGAAATGTGTCCGAAATGAGAAAAAAAAAATCAAAACCGTCCTGCAGCCTCAAAAATTTCGAATTATTTTTGATTACACATCGTAAGGACGTTTTTCAGGATTCCGAATGATGTACAGTGTTTCGTTCAAAGAATCGAGATTATATGATCTGTTACAATAAAGGCGTATCATTCATGTGGCGTAAAAAATACGACGCATCAAATAGCAAATGATAAAATAAGGGTGCGGGGGCACGATTGCCAGTTTATTAAATATTTTATTGAATGCGTCCGCCATTTCAGTAGATGAACGTTCAGGAATGGGTGAATTTCGAAACTTTCGGTTATAGATTTGAAATTTCTTGATCGCGTTCAAGAACTTGCAGCACCAGTTCTATGCAGCGCAGCGTTGCTATTGTTGAAAAGAAATGTACAAGTGTAGCACACACGCCCACATATAGGTACCTATATATATAAGAGGCACGAACCAGAGCGAACAAATGCAATAACCATAGTAGTTCGCGGGTTGTTGAAAGATAGAGAAAAAAAATAGTAAAGTAAGAATTTGTAGAATCTTTTTGTAGCCTTATATACAATTCTAGCAATAGTTCCAGAAATATACGCGTCCCTTTTTTTTCCTACATACCTAGACCCATACCTTAGCTGCAAGAACAGGGAGAGCGGAGTTCCGGAAATCCATTGAACTGTGCGAAATAAGTTACTTGGCACGCCGGATTCCGCCAAAGCTTAAGTCAGTTGAGCCAAAAGCTGTTTTAATACGATTGGATTCGAGCTAATAGACTTTTCGACTCAGAATCAGTTTATCGGTATTATGGATAAACCGTTCCACGAGTTATACCTATACCATTCCTTGATTTTAGCTCGATATTAGCTCGATTCAAGCAGGAGCGATAGTTTCATTTAAATGCTTTGGGATGATCGCATTTTGCTCTTGGTGCTCGGTAAGCAGTAGGATTTGGTTAAATCGTTTCACTACGTTTGCCTATCCCGCAGGCCACGAGCCGGCCATAAGATCAAAGGGAAGCAGAAGAGACAAAGAGACAAACGGGCGCGGGTGTTGCGTCAAGAAAGACGCGTCAACCCCCACTGTGTGGACAGATGTTCCGTGAGGTGTTTAAAATCGTCAATGTGTGTAACGGAGGAAAGTCCTTTCCGGGTGCTCACAGAATCCCATGGGCCATGTAAGCCCCGTGTCGTCTTCCGCCATGCGGCATACGGGGGAGAGACTACCACGCGAGGATCTCCACAAGTTGGATGACCTAAAGGACCTGGAGGACCTCCAAGGAATAAATAACAGTCTTTGTCTTCCGTCCCCCCCCCCCCCCCCTGCCCTCCTCCTCGCGAACGTTCCTGACGACTGCCTGGTACTATGTACATACAACGCTTCTTCTTACTTTATATTCGACAAGTGGTCCGTCCCGCAGCTTCTGTCTGACAATATGTGAGCTTAAATACACATGTCTATATCTCAACAAAATGGCTATGGAATAAGATAGAGGAGAAATTCAACTATTTGAGTTCGTACAACCACAGCTTTGAGGTGCAAGACCCCCAGGAGAAAATAGTTTCCGTCTGTGCCAAGTGAGGTTCGGGGAGAAAAAAATTTGACGAAAAGGTTATATTTGGAGTTGAAGATCAATTTTCCGAGCAAGATGATATAATTGTTTCACAAAGTACTTTGCATGCGAAGTTCGCGATTCTTTTGTTTTTTTTACCATGGAAATTACGTTGCTTGGATGATTTCACAAATTTTTCTCTGTACAAGTTAAGAGATAATATACAATTTTCTTAATCGGGAAATCATAGTAAAAACATATCAATATCGTGTAATATATGAATTACACTCATAATTCATTTGGCGTAAAAAAAAAAAAAAAAATGATAGTTTTGTATTAAATTGAGCATGCTATGGTTGGATTGCATTACCTTTGTTGATTTTTGGAATGTATATTCAATCGGATCCAACGATGAAGGGTAGAGAACAAATAGTTGCTATTATTATTCGGCTTTTGTTTGGAATCAACGAAATGGTCTCCAAAATACATGTGACTGTTCATTAACATATTAACTTTATTTTTACAAATTCATTTACTATGCGTTGGGTTACATTGAATCATAATTTTTTGGATATACTAGCAGCATAATGCAGTTCACATGTAATACCTTTTATGATGAAAATTTTGAACCAACCTTGTTCGTAACACTATATGAACATCGAAGGTCCTGATGATTTTTTCAGGTACAACGTTTACATTTCTGATAACAGGCGTAACGTTGAATTTTTCTTTGGAAGTAAATGTGGAATGAATTTTTGGTAATTTGATTTCAAGTTCTAACGGATACCTCGTTATCTTCGACTGCTTGATCTGGTAGACGGTTACTACGCCACGTATATCTCGACGAAAGATATCAGTTGGGAATTTTGTTATGCTCGTCACTGCGCAAGAATCTGCTAGGGTAGGGAAGAGTATTACCATAGAAAAGAGCACTTCCGTCGATATCACGAGATCTTTGCATCATTACCAAAGAGTCATCGTTACCATTTCGTTACACAAATATATAGACGCGAACGTGTATGCGGAGACACCTAGTCTGTCGTAAGATTCCGTTGGTTCTGGTCGGGCGTAATCGAGTCCTCAGCTATTGGCGAAAGTAAATCTTTATAGCGACTATTTTGGACGACTTCTATCGCGGGGAATGGTCCTTTGATTATTTCTGACAACCTACCTCAACGATGTCACTCATGGTTGGAGGTTACGCTTATAGAAAAAGGTTATAGGAGGAAAGAGCAACGCCGCGAGTTCTTCGCGTGTGTACGTCTATACGTATACACGACGGACTCGTGTATGTCATGTACATATATATATATCAAACACCTGTCTGGTAAAGGGACGAAAGGTTTGGGGCGAGGATATCTTGATACGGGTTGAAAGAGTCACCGGGTTACACGTGGGGTGGTCGGAAAAGCGAAGATCACTTTGCAGGACGAGAGAGAGGCTTGAGGATTCCGGGAACGTCATCAGCGGTAGTCGATATACCTGGAGATAAGTCTTCCTGCACTGTCAACAGAAATGAATGTATAAAATGGAATCTTTTCAAGGTCTGATATGTATAATGAAACGGTGGTTTTGATCTGGTGAACCCGAGTGGTAATAACGTATTCACCGACTATATAGTAGTAGTTGTGGTTTACCGCTGACGTGAATCCTAATAACTAATCGTATGTAGAGTTGTTCGACTCGTGTTCGCAAATCACGACCTAATTACGTCTGGCTACACTAATCGTGAGCGCTCTTTGATTCCACCCAGAATCAGAAGAGGTCAAAGACAGCGGCTCAAATCCAATTTAGTCGATATCAGAGAGGGGGGACTAGAATTTCTCCCTCATTCGGTCAGTCGTCTCGCCGGGTCCAACGGACAACTCCCGGCAGGGCCTCTCGGGCTCCTCTATATCTTTGGAGAATTCAATTCCTGACTTCCATTCGCACGACCACGTACTTATACTCTGGACTAGGTCCATTCGGTAAGTCCCGGACTGTCCCTTGAGACACAGCTTACCTACCTGCCAATTGTACTATTCCAACCTAGGCGGTCGTGATGGATAGAAAGTAAAGACGTCAACCGCGCCAACTTGCAACTACCAACTCACCAATCATCCCCTGCCTTAGAGTGCCTTCAAAGGTCTACCCCCTTCACTGGTTTTCTGCGGCGGCAGCGGTTCTCAATTTTAGCCTTAATTTTGGAAGCCTCTTCCGGTGTTCTCTTTCACTTCTCTCCTCTTACATACTCTCATCTCGCTCGTTCGCTCAGCTATCTCCCTCCGGAGGACTTAACGAAATTATTTTAGGGTGTGCGGGTAATTAGCGTTCCCGGCTATACCTTATATACCTATACGTATACCTTACGGAGCAGGACAAGGTTGACGAACCATCTTCCTCCCATTGATATGCGGCGAGGACCTCGTTTACTTCTCCTTTGCAGCTCCTCTCGAAACTTAACTTCGATTAAGACTCAGGGTCACGGGTCCTCGTGATTTCACCTTTTAAATTTCAAACCCGGAGGGCCACGATGAAAAGTTTATTGAAAGGACGGCTACTGTCCAAATTGCCCTACCCTTACAAGTAAGGAAATTATTTCTGAATATCCTCTGCAAGATCTGACGTCCCAGGATTAATGTTGTCAATAACGTTCAACACTATGTATTGAAAATATAATTATAAAAGATAAATTCATTACGCCGGATAGAATGAATTCATAGGTATATAATACCGAACGATCGAACGATGAATTTATGAAAATTTTCTAGAGATTCGTTATACAGCTTCAATTTTTCTCGATTCTATTATCGTCTGCGTCATTTCATTGAATTTCACTGCACTAAAGCTCAAAGTACATGGATGATTGCAGGAGCTGAAATTCTTTGCGGTGCTTTAGACGGAAAGGAATTGCGACGCTTTCGACTTTAGCTTACCGTAAAGAGAAATCACATTTCGACAATTTTTCAGAATGCATTGTATGAATCAAGGTATGTCTCTGCGGAGGGAAATGAAGGCATCAAAAGTCAAGGAAGTAGCGGGGTTTGCGGCAGAAGTGAAACGTGACTGAAATTATATTTTATAACATGTAATGATTGTTATAAAATTGTTCGTCAAGTCTGAATAAAATCGAAAAACGAAAACAAATGAGTTTACGTATTTCTTTATGTTTTTAACCTTTTAAATTTCAATATTATTCAATAATCGCGAACTCTCGCAGGATTAGAAGTTGACGAAAGTTTGTCAAGACCGCGGGAAAGATTCGTTAGCATTTTTCTTCTTTTTTTCCTCATTATTCTTACTTTATTTTATGTTTGTACGAGAGAATTAAAAAAAAAAAATTGGCGAAAAAAAAGAGAGAGATCGAGAAGGAAGAATGTTACAAGATTCGTAAATTTTGTTGTAGCTGCATTGCGGAGGAATTCTTATATGAAATTTCCGCAATATGCGGGTGCAGTGTATGCGACTTCTATAACCAACGCGAGGATATAACAGCTGACTTGTCGACACGTATAGGTGCCTAGTATGTGCATGTGACGTATACACGTAGCGTGGATTTTCACAAGTTCTCCCAATTGTTTCACTGCAACAGCCAACAAAGCTTTAAGTCATGAGAAATTTGCCAAGTCCAGAAAAGCTGGATTAATTAGAAAACGTATAGATATACTGTCACGGTAATAGGGTGAGGAACATTCTGTTTTTGCGAAACATGGCTTTCTTTAACCAACGTGCTCATCGGACGTTACGACGAGCTTTAAGCTTCTCGATAATTAGTTTAAAATTCCCATTACATCTCTGCTGCAATTTTTCTCACAGCTTATGTCGTTAAAAATAGACGTATCAATGAAAACCTACCCGTCAATACACAAGACCTTCAATATAAAATTCACCAAAATATTAAAATCAAAATTTATAACACAACAGAAAATTGCTGGTAACATGTAAATCAGAAAACAAACGAGCTTCGTCCTACGTACAATAATCATAGGTATAACTTTCGTCTATTCGCGCGTGAAACATCTCGCAAAATTACCTTCTGGCGGACAAAATTGTCTCTCTGTTAGAGACGATTATCACGACTAACGAATCTCTGCAGGAAAAGTTTTCCTTACTACATATACCGTTATCAGCGACTTAATCGCGATGTTGCGAAGGTAATTTTAGCCTCCTGGCGTCTCGGATGACACTGATAATATATATAGTTATATAAAACACGCAAACAATATAGTTGCTCACTGATTACGGTACGGAATAAAGAAAAAAAAGCCGTATTACAGGGATTAAAATGGTTGAAAATATTTTCGTGAGAAAAAAAACAATATCATTACAATTTTAGTTTAGGAATGATGAAAAAAAAAAAAAACAAAATGAGAAAATAGATATAAATTAAAGAAATTATCTATGTTAGCTACAGATGTAACGGCGAGACGGCCTTTTTTTTTCTAAAAGTTTCGAAAATTATTTTCGCATTGCCCACAGAATGATATAACAAACTTCATCGAGTATGTAAAGTTTTCCCATTCAAAACAATCTTTTAGAGTAAAAATATGAGAGCGAAATAGAAAAATGTTTGGAATCAATTCACGAGAGGTCCGTCGATCCGAGTGTAATTTTTGTTAATTCTTTGGAACGGCCTTGTTGACGTCCTTACCGTACATATTATGCACTACGTTCATGGCGGCATGATCTGGCTATAGATTATAATCGATGAATTCCAGACACACGTCGTCATCTGTAATAGTTTCATTGAAATGATAATTATCCGTTTTGCCTAAGATGTTCACGTTATCGTGCCTCCTCCACGTGCCTGTATCTTATCTCAATTTCGTAAATAAAAGAGATGAAAGAAAAAATTACGAAATAAAACATCGCAGAATGAGACGCTACAGGAACTCTTGCAAAAAAAGCTATAAAAGAAGTAGAACTGTCAATCTGTACCTGAAAAGGCAAAAAGAAGAAAAAAAAGGAAGACGAAAAAAGGAGAAGAAACCAACTGAGGTAGAAAAATATAAAAGAAAAGGCCAGTTCGAAGAATTCTCCGCCGTTTCTACCATCTGAACAATATAAAGGAATTTAGCTTGCGAGCTTTAAGCAGATTACAAGCAGGTATTACCGTTATGCGCATTATCGGGTCAGTTTAGGCAGTACCCAGCTTATGCCTACGTTTCTCATTACCTGTAGTATAAGGATCAGAGTAGCCCAATTGCACTGGAGGGACACATAATACGAAAAGTATATTTTATATAATAATAATAAGTCGGCCGATTAAAGGAGAAAAAAAAGATCCAACTGTCGACGTGCTCGAATCAATTAGCAAATTGCTTCGGCTTGCGACGATACAAGGGTACGCCATTACCTCGCTGGGGTCCGAGAGATTTCTTGGGAAAAGAAACGGAAGCAAAGAAAAAAAAAATTGGGAAAAAAGTAGATAGAAGAAAAGGCAGACATCAGTTCTTGAATTAAGAAAATCTGAAGCGTATAACATGAATGATGTACACATGGATAAGACATATGAGGAACTATGGTATACCTTGTCAAGACCAGAAGACGTAAGTGTGCATTCCTACATCGCTAAATTGCTGCGCATGAAAAGACGTTGGAATTTCGTTTCAGTACCCTTGCAAGCCATTTGAAAGCTTTGCAGGACGACGAAAGTCCGCCAAAAT
The DNA here is from genome assembly GCA_963978495.1 of Athalia circularis. Taxonomy (NCBI): domain Eukaryota; kingdom Metazoa; phylum Arthropoda; class Insecta; order Hymenoptera; family Athaliidae; genus Athalia; species Athalia circularis. Next base: position 20,276,322 of record OZ021700.1, read on the forward strand.
CGACTGAGCGGCCACCCTACCATACGTATACATGTATACAGTAGCTACAACGATACACACGAATCGCGTTCGATTCGTTGACACAGCAGCTTCACGGACGTTTAGTTCTTTGTCACTATAGTTTTCGAAAAACGACACACATTCCCTTTTTCTAAGTAACGGCAGCGCGGAACCAGGAAACTAAGAAATTCACGGCTGCAGATAGCTTTTCTCACATTTCACTTTCTTTCACGACTAGCGGATGCTCCTATCTGACTGGCGGATGTATAAATATATTTGGTCGCGATTACATCGATGTACAGGGTGGTCCATTTGAACCGTTACAAGCCTATGTCTCCAGAGCTATTGGAGATGGTAGAAGAGATTGCATATATCAAAATTATAGGTTTGAAGGGGGAATTGGCTGTTTTGAACGAAACCCCTTAGTTTCTATCGCCTGAAATCTTTACCGATACGAGACGAATTCAATAAAAGAATCGTTCTTTCTGCTAAAAATCCGCAGGAGATATTTTTGGTATTTCATGGTTTTTATAGCGAATATTGTGACAGATTTGACGGGGATGAACGTTATAATCTGTGGGAAGGTGAACTTGAAAACTTTTCAAGTTACGGCCCCCAATAAGCTCACTGATTCGATTCACGTGATTTGTCAACTTTTTACTTATTGCCATTTTACACATTTTCAACGATATTATCAGTTTCCGCATTACGACTCTGGCAAACTTTCAGAGGCTATAATATCTTCTTTGTTTGTTGAGTTACGTGCACGAACTTTCTTTGGATTTCTTTAGAAGCTAACTATAACGATTCTAGTTGATAAAAACTATGGGTTTCCGTTGAAAAAATCGGGACTATCTCTGTATCTTCTCAACACATTCAACGATAAGTTTCTGGATCGCACCATCATTTTTTACCTCACTTCAAGATTCGCAACTTTCGAAGGCAAAATTTTCCTCCAATGCTCTCGAAACCACGAACACTTCGAATATCACATCCTGTACGTTTATAAATAAATTCACCGTGCATATTAGCTCTTGATTAAGTTATTTTTTCTTTTCTTGTATCATCTTCGTGAATGGTATATGGCGTGGCACGCGCGTAAAGTAAGCGTTCTCAGGCTGAGAAGATCTTCCGAACCAAAAAGATTTATACGTTCATCCCATACCATATTTTTTGGAAACTGATATGAATAAGTCGCTGTTGAGTCGCCTGTTTTCGGTCCGTAAGTCTTTTATGGGGTAGCTCCGAAGTTGGACGTATTAAGCGCCACTTTACGGACTGACAACAGGCGTCAAAAAGGCGTTTTTTTTGTGCCTGTGCTGAGAAAGGTTTTTTTTTTTCTGTCGAAGCTTCTTTAGATCCCCGTATAACGCCATCATATAATATTTGGTAAGTCAGAGTTAAGCATCTCCTAAAATATGTTTGCTTTAGCTCGACTAGTAACTTCTAGCTTATCTCTGACTCTGCTCTCAACTTCTTTGTTATAGCCTTAAGCCTCGGTGCAACATTCCCCAAAGAGAATCGAGAAATACTACCAACATATACCGGGTAATGGAACCCTTAGTTTAGCACTAAAGTTTCGATTAATCGATCGCTTCACGGTGTCAGGTTTATAATATACACCTACTCCTCCTCCTCTAGCTCGTATGAATTTAATAAATGGATTTCATCCGTATCGTCTGAAAATATATTTGCCACCGGTTAAATATCCCACTTGAATTTTGCGAACGGTTGCCGTTTCTCGATAGATTTAACAACTTTGGTGTTGAGAGAGGCAGAGAAAAAAAAAAAAAAAAATCAGTCGAACAATATTCCGGAAAACGGAACTAGCCCGCGGAGAAAATTTATTATGTAAATACTTAAAAGTACACAGGTGAAATTTTCCACAAACTCCTATTGTTGGGAATCTCGAAGTGTACGTAGGAATATCATAAAATCCTTCGGTGTATTTGTCGTTGGTACTAAACTCAAATATTTTGCGAAATTTCAAGGCGACGTGATTTTTTCTTTTACAGATTTTCATTATCATTTTGTTTTTATTTCCCTCTTTGAAAAGTCAGGATTTAATAACGATAAGTGGAAAATTTTAATTATTGAAAAAAACTTAGAGAACCTTCCGTCAAAGATGCGTCAACGTGGGTAACTGACAAGGGAAAATTTTGGTGAAATTCAAACGAAAGCCATCCGCAATTTGTTTTTCAAATGACTAGGGAAGATTGAATCCAAAAATGCTTGTATTAAAATTCACAGTATGTTAGTATATGTATGTATAATGTGTGGTATCGCGCGAGGAATTTTTTGCACAGGCATTTTTTTGCCCATGTAAATTGAAGTTTATTATACTACCCACGTGACAACATAATCTAGAATCTAAAGAATCTAAAGAACCGAAAATGGTTTGATGTTTGACGCGAGACCTTATTTGCATTTTCTTTTTCTGCAAAAGGAAATAGAAAAAATAAGAAAAATTCAAACGTGCCGGAGAGTTTTACGATGGATGTACAAGTATACTTATATTTAGAAATCAGCGATAATTGGCATATTTCAGAAATTCGTAAGAAATACAAAAAAAAACAAAAAGCTTTTCAGGCCAGATCCTCCGCGAGCGAGTTAGCTTTTTTGCAACAATTATTATACGTAGCGAGATTTCAATGAGCAAAAAAACCCAAAATTTGAGCACCTTGTTTACATCAGTGGCTATAATGAATGGGGTTAGCATGACCCTGACATACCTTCACAAAAGTGAATTATATAATATTATACACTGTTGATATAAACTAAAGGTAAGTAAACCACCCCTTTGTAGAGGTGTGTATATAGTTACCGACGTCAACGATTCTACAGAACGGTGAAGACGCTTGTCGAAAACTTGCATGAGAAGGACAAAGACGGGTAGTTTGTAGGTGACGCTGAAAGGTAGCGAGCAGCTAGGGTAGGTACTAGGAAAGGTGAAGTCAGGTAGACAACGTGAATGTCGAGGGGACGCAGCAGGCGCACTTCGGTTAGTTACCAGTTGCTAGGCTTGATCTGTAAGGGTCTAGTGCGTTAAAGAGGTGTGGTGGGAAGATGTGGTTCGGAGAAGGTTGAAGGGAGAGGATAAAGCTCGCCAAGGGTAAGGTAAATAAACTATGGCGTTGCAAAATGGTCCCATTCGGTGACAGTGAACTCCGAGAGGGTATGGGGTGAAGGAAATTCGGGACTACTTGGCATCCCTGCGGGCACGTGGTAATTTCGTTCAGTAGATGGGCGGGTTCTCGGGACCGACGGCGCGCAAAAAGGTGGAAGTCGTGTTGATCCGTCATCTATGATGTGACGTTTCTCGTTTTCCTCGTCTACGTCAATCTTCGAGCTTTTCTAACTTACTAATATTTTTATATTGTCAGACGACTTCCTGAAATCCTGATCTCGATATAGTTTAACCCCCGACAGCTCCAGACAATCTCAAATATCTACAAAGATCATCTGTCATCTAATTTACATACACAGCTGTGAATGTGTGCTATATATTACATCCGGTATCGATACATTTATTTTGAAAATTCAATTTCAATTTTATACATTTCGACAGAATTTCGAAATAAATTGTAAAAATATTTTTCAAACATTGCACAGTGAGTAATTGAGAAGGATAAAGGAAAAAGAGTGTGAGTGAAAAAATCCTAAATTTTATTAAAAACTCTGTTTTTGGACACAAAAAAATTCCCATTTCCTGACAACCCGTATACTATAGAATGACGTTGAAAAATGTACCTACACGCTTATACATTTTCAACGCTAACCTCCACAATCGTCAGGTGATTTTGAAAAATTCTTCTCCTTCGAAAACCGAAAATATTTAAAATCTCGTCATGTCAAAGATTTTCAGTTTTTGACGGCCTATTTTTCTAAAAAAAAATTGTCACCGAAAATCAGTGAATATTATGTTTATCACTATATTAATTTTGAGTTTCATAATTAACTACCTCTCATCTCATGAGAAAGAAAATTTCAAAAAATCTTTATAATTTTGCGGTCATGTATCAGGCTATAACAATAATAACATGGGATGTTCTTGTTGGTATATGCATGCGAGTTCTGATTTAACCACTGATATAAGCACAGCGAGGATCTATCCTTTGAGGAACATGGAAATCCTTGTACGTAATTTGCGGAGTTATTACAACCTGCAGGGTTTATGGAATGCGGAATAATGTGAGTACCTGAGGAGGTATGATTTCTCGGTTGGCGCCGGCCGCCACAGGGCGACAAGGCAGAGGCTCCATTGGTGCCTCGGCTTTAGTTTTAGATCATGTGCCAGTTTCCCCTGAATTATCCAAATACCCGGGGTTCGAGCCTCTTTTCTTTTCTCAGCTCGCGAAATCACCCGAGAACATCAGAGTTTCCTTCCCTGCGCAGTTTCTTCCGAGAATGCGATCTCTCTCCAGCTTTTCTTTTTTCTCGCTCCCCCCTCATTGCCCCCCCCCCCCCCCCGCCCCTCAAGCGCGACTTTCTCCTCCCTTCTCTTTGCCGTTTCTTAACCCGGAGACCTCCCTTACCTCTTGCCTCGCACCCCTACCTACTTCACCGCGGCTCTGTAGCCAAGGGATCGCACAGGCGACACGAAACTTCGCTTAGACGACAAAAAATTAAATCAAACTTCAGACAGTTTCTGACCGCAGTGGTTTGAGCCCCCGTACCTACTCTACTCTTTGGTATACCCTGCGGCAACTTGATCGGGTAAAATATAATTTATCGCACTCTCAAGAGTTATATTTTACGTAATAACCGGTGTGAAGAACACTTGCCTATATCGTACAGGTGAAGGAGTGAAAAAAAAAAAAAAAAAATTACCAAAAAATTTTTGGTACCCATAAAAAAAAAAAAAACCATTACAATTCATCATTGAGTGATCTTCGATTCGTTGGTATATTCGCTGAGGGCGGTCCTCAGTGAGACAGTCATTGGTGCAGGTGGTGGAGCGTAAAAGGGTTTCGGAGAAGCTCTATCCACTTAAAATACCGGCAAGAAAATTTGTTGATTACTCGTTAGCAGGAACCTCCATTTCAGATAATCCCTCGACTAGAAATCAGGAGCCAGGAGATCAAAAGATCAGAGGCTTTCGAGAGCGGGCTACGTAATCCCTAAGTTGTCGTTATATTAAGAGTTGGCAACCCATCTCGACCTACCACCTCCGACGTAAGAGGTTAAGGTGAGGTATGTATCGCATGATACATACGGATTATACGTATACACGTAGTTACTGACGGAAATAACCGTCCTAACGCATTTCTCGAGCACTATAGAATCGAGTGTTAATATAGCGGAGCTGGGAAACGGGTTTGATGAACAATTGACTCAGCTAAGAGCAGAGCGTAGTTATTGCGCGCCTGATACCAAAGATACAGCTGCATATATATATACTAGATCTAATGTATACGTATACCAATACACATTATACGCCATTTGCCGAGACCGGAATCTCAAAGAGCCGGAACTGGCTCAAGCGGGGACGGCTTTAAGCGCTGGCCAACGATTTCATGTGGATTCTTGTTGATATTTGCAATGCACTTTATGGATATGGTAACACAAGTTACGATTCAAACAGACGAGCCATGCCATGTTGTATATGTATGCGTACACGTAGAGATGGTATACCCTTCTGCACTCGTCAATACCTCTGAACATCGGCGCGGCTATTGATAATTTACATAATGAACGGCCATTCAATACTTCGGTGTCGGCGATAATGAAATATTATCAATAAGAACGTAACGTAACGTGACTAAAGAGAAAAAAAAAAATAATATATCACAAGCCTTTGTGCACACGAAGTTTTATTTAAACTGCCAATCGCTGCTGCTGTAATTATTTCTCATACGAAATCCCCTTGATCACCATCGAAATGCGTAACTAACAAATTTTATAACAATCTACTACGATCTACTAACTATCGCGTATAGCTTGTGAGCGCAGTTTTTAGAAGAGGGAAAATTTCGCATGAATCCTTTGCGCGAAGAAATAAAGGAAGTTTTCCAACAGTTGAAAAAAAAAAACAACAACAAGAGAGTAAAAAACAATTGAATAAAGTATTACGATCAGAGGTAGTATCTACTTGAGATTGTTTTAATGTTTCCAGCATCTCACTGTTTACATTGATAATTAAAGGAACTTCCGTCTCGACCCTTCTAAGTAACAAATTCTTGACTAAAATATACAGGTTATCATCAGTATTCTTGGAAATTTATAAGCCTGTGTTTGGGAAGTCTTCATTTACTGATTGCCTAGGACGATACGTATGGCGGCCTAAGAACCAGAAGGGCGTGACCGAGCGTAGCTCTCAATTTCTGAGTTTTCAATTAGTTTTCTGTCATATTTTAAAAAAATTTACAAGATAAAATTTTATAAAATTTCCACGAAATTCTTTGAAACTGAAAACGATGTTCTTGAGAAGCGTGCATAATTCATCAAACAAACGATAAAGATGAAAATGAAGATGAGGAAAAATTTGAACGCAAAATTCTTGCGCGTGATTTCCGGGTAAGGGATACTGAATGAAGAAAAATTGAGAATAAAAAAAAAAGATGCAGAATAGTCGTGGTCTTCATGGGCTGTTTGATTTGTCATTGAATGCCCTATACGTAGATGTTACCACGTATACTATAAGATGGGTGGGTCTGGGATTTCGCTTCTTTATTTTTCGGACAAGATAGCGTGCAGGGTAGGGAGGGTGGCGGTAGTGGGGGTGGTGGTAGCTAAAGTGTCGATGGTAAAATCCGGGGCGGAAGTATTCGGTGGTAAATTCATCACCCCTTGGGCGTACCTCTTATGTTGATTCCAGTTGATTGCACATTGATTGCGATTCCATGATGCTCCCCATGCGCAGACGTGACTTCTTGACGAAGTATTGTGATTCTTCTAACCGCATGAAAAGCGTTCGGGTAAAATTTCTCTTTGACAAATTTAATTCTTTTTCCCCTGTGCAGCGCAGCTACGACGACGCGCGACGTTACCACGACGTTCGTCACGATCCTCACCCCAAAGGGTTTCGTACTCTGGTATGAGGACATCGACCATGGACTTTTCGCGGACGGGCCACCTATACGGCGCACCAAATAGGAAAAGAGAGGGAGAACAGGAGGGAGCTGGGAATGGTCGAAGATGTCGTGGGGAAAAGTAAGAGAAAATCTGGAGATCGAGAAAATAAGAGGAACGGGGAGTTGAAGAAAAGTGTAAAAGTGTAGAAGCTCGAGAAGCGGAGAAGCAAAGATAGAGCTTTTTCTATAAAAGGCTGAAAAATGAGGAACCAGAGTTATTGAATATCAAAGTTTAGAAATTCCGCAGTGCCAGCGAAGTTCACTCGAAAACATAACTTATAAGTAACTTCGGACTAGCTTAAGGAAAAAGCACATGGGCGGAAGCAAGGGGACCGAGGCTCATTCATCTCGTCAAGACGGAAGTTAGGCTAGCTCAAGACAAAGTTTGGGCAAGGTCCAAGTTGCTAAAAGGAAGAAAATTTCGGAAAAATATAGAGATACTATAGTCCAAAAGAATATAATACAATACAGTTCCTCGTACATGGTAAATACATCTATATACATATACACCACACCTATATACGTATGATAATATATAATGACACATGTAACGGTGTTGGGGGAAAAACGACCGTGAACATAAACATGAACGTGTGTACACACATATATATTTGTAAGTATACATATGTGGCACACATAGCTGACAGTGTTAGCACCGATTCGGACATTTCAAATCCTGTACGTACGCGAGGATTGATCCGCAAAATAACTGGTCAACTTTTTCGCTGTATGCATAAAAAACACGCGAATTACCTGTCATGTTTTTTTCATTTCACATACGCACGTATTATACGAAATGGCGATCGACGCTCAGATGCGCCGCTCACTCAATTTCACCTCTGGCATACGCGTCATTTTTCCCGACAGAAGATACTTGAATATTTGAAGTGTTCGATTTTTTTCTTTTTTCTTGGATAAGAAATGACGTAGCTATCGAATGTTTTCGTCTAAAAGTAATTTTCACCCCGTATTGCACGCGTATACGAATTAAAAATCACTGTACTTTTATCATCCGTCCATATTAATTATTTATTTTACATCTAGCAACGGCGAGAATTCGAGCTTCGATTTTTCGCGGCACCGTGCATTGAACTTCTAGCGAGCTTGTAGTTTGAAATGATGAAAAATAAAAACAAAAAAATTGGCGGCGAGGGAAAGAGCAGAGGACAGTTTTAGTAACGGATCGTTGAGTTTCTCCGTGCATTCAAATAGGAAGCCGTCAATACGAAACCAATATCGATAATATAGACGTTCAGAGCTATGAAGTATAAAACATGCACGTGGAAATGGACGTACCTACTGGATTTCTCTATTCAAATACATCACTCAGGTTGGCCAACGATCAAACCGACCGTATAGGAAACAACCACCGGTATATACGAGTGAGCAAAAGCGCGAACGAGAAAACGAAGTAGTCCAATTAAAAGATATATGGGATCGTAAAGAGGGGTTGAAAATTTCGGTGATTAGTATTAAAAAAAAAAAAGAAACTCGATAGCACGGCCACTCGAGTATTTATTTTAAAAGGGATGTGTATGTATATGTATATGTGCATTTCTGCGCATAATCTCTAAAATTTTTGAAATAGAATTTTTCTCTCTGCTTAACGCGATCGGATATTTTCATCGTCGAGTTTGAATAAACCCTTTGATTTTCTATGCAACGGTTGTACCGGCTTGTCATGAGCCAAAAGATTGACGTTTACAGTACGTATAGTTCTGGGTACGTGTACGCACGTGTTTGGCATATTTTAACATGGAGAACTTTTGTCATACCATAGGATATAGCTTGTTTCAACCCTGGTTAAAAACACACGTGCATGCGAATACGCAAAGATATATGTTTGAAATTTTCGGATAAATACGTGGGACAGCCAGTTAATGCGAGCAACCCCTAACGGCATCCCCTATACCCGCCTCCACCCACCTTGCCTACCATCTAAATCAATACCTATCTTGTTTACTGGACCTTTGCCAGGAGGAATTCACTAAGCGGAGATCCTATCCTAATTAAAGCCGTCTTTTGTATTCGAGTATATACGTATATATATGCATTTAATAAATTCAACGGGTGTCATTACAGCGCGACGGGGTTTATAAATATTAAATTTGTCATCTTGAAGAGTTGAAAAAATATGAGCGTTACAAAATAGATGAGTGAAAATTATATGGTTACAGAAATGGTACATTTATTTCTCGTTTTCTTTTTCTCCGGAAATTAAATTCCCTATTCCCATGTACGTATATATATAAGTATGTATATAATGTAACGAAATAGCATGCATGCAATGAGTAGTAACCGAAGTTCGATAGCCGTATATTATACCTGCCAACAATTTGAACCTGCGGCAGGTATATTTATACCAAACTGCTTTTACTTACATACGTAAATATGTACATACAATTATACATGTATATATATACTCCACCCAAGTAGGTAAATATTAGTTTTTCGTTCAACCGAGTAACCAGAGGTTCAAATTTGTGTACCTGCATGTCGATTTAAGTTCTCCATTTTGGATTTACCAAGTGAAAAAAAATAATTTTTTTTTTAATTGAATAAAAAAAACATAGATAACAATAAGATGGTGTAAAAATTTGATCAGCACAAAGTAATGGTGGGTAAGAGAATTCTTAGTAATTGAATTCTTCGTTTCCGGGGTAAATGGGTTATTTGAACTTTGAATAACTGTTTTAATTGAGACGAGGGCTGTTGACTCGGTGCTTTCCGTTTTCCAAGTTCATTCGCTCTGCCGCAGGATGTATAAATATATGTATATTCGTATGTAGTAAATAATAGAGTTGGAAAACACTGGTCATTCATTGCTTAATTTACAGAAACAAAGAAGACTCAAGAAGTATAATATACCTATATAAGTTGGTTGACGTATGTCGTTATATATAGGGGCTATTACTTCCGGTCGAACTCCCCCTACCCCCTAGTCAATGACTTCTTTTTTTCATGTACCATGCTGACTCCCTGAACAATTTTGATGAAATTATACTTCAAGTATCTGCAATAGAGTCGAACAAAAGCGGATAAAAGTATCCTTTCATTTTGATCTCAACTGTGAACTGATCGCGACGTGCATTCAACTCGACCGGAAATTGGAATTCTTCCGAAATTTTTCAACTCTCTTTTCAACTTTTATGTTCAATCCAACTTTATTATTTTTCGTACCTATACCGAGCTCAAGTTTTGTCTATAATAATGCTACTATCATGTCAATCCCAAGTACGTACAAAACTGACGGTATCAATTCCACGGAAATTATGCGATAAAGAAGAAATAAATAAATAAATCATCTTCACGTTAACAAGATATGTACTCGTCTTAGCGCGCGAGTATTATCGTACGTAGTTTCTCATATATGGTATAGTCTTTATAGTACCTGCCAAAATGATTTTACGTGTCAATATGTACTCAGGCATATGGAATTATACAAATGCATGTGTAAGATAGTAAACCCTGCCACTGTTTCGTATGTGATAAATTAATATATATACTCTATACAGTGTGTCTCATTTGGAATAACGAGGGCACAAGGTTTTTAAGGTTAAAAAAAAAAAAAACGGTCGATACCGAGTAACACGGTTTCGTCGAATCTGCTTTCATTTGTCACGAAACTGAATTTCTAATGAAAATTATTTTCACGAAGATGATTTTCTCGTCGAGAACAAAATCGCAATTCCATTTACTTGAGTAGTTATCATTGCAAAAAAAAAAAAACCAAAAGACAAAATAATTATCATCGCTAAAAAGAAAGACAGATTACGAGTATGTACTATAACAAAACAATTGACAGCGACGAGAGCATCCGTAAAACCGTTCAAACTTTTGCCGTTATCGTTCGAAAACACCCTGTATACACGTCTTGTGTGAAGAAGATGATATTAATTCCCCACGTTAGTACAACGCCTAGGTAAGCATTTGAATTTGTCATTCGTCAGACTTTGTGCAAACCTACAGTAGCTCCTGCTCGTTGCTAGGCTCCACAGAATACGAGGGATACAGTCGAATTCGAGCCAAGGGATGTGGACCTAATTTTGCCACTGGCTTATTCTAAACTCTATACACATACGTATAAATTTGTACATTCGATAGGGAAGTATGTGACTCCCAAAGCCTTTCGATAATTATAAAACAACCTGATTTGCACGAAAATTTTCTGGTGGGGTAATGGGTGTGTAGATATCTGCATACTTTAGCCGTCTACATTACAAACATATAATACCTATAAGCTTGCTGTCTACAGTTTGACTGAAGTATAGAGTTCGTACGCAAAAGCTCGGAGCGGTATCCAGGGTATAAATTGGTAGGTGTGCATCAGCGTATCCCATGGGAAAAGGAGAGCGACTTTGAGGCGAAGAAATTGATAATAAAGGGAAAAGGAAGAAAAAACCAAAGGGGAAGCGGGGAAGGGAAAAAACTTTGCGCGTAAAGGTAACAACCCTGGCGAGGAGACGTACAACGTTGGGAGATTAGGTTTTCAGTCATGCCTCCCTTTTGATATACGCGTCAACTCACCAAAGCAAGCAGATGATATCAACCTCATACCTAAAAACCTGAAACCTGATACTTTGACGTAAAAGAGTTGGAAATATACAACTGTACAGTTATACAGTGTAACTTATTCTGAAAATTTTAATAAGATTTTTCGTGAAAGAAAACACATACGGGAAAAAGTTTCGGACTGAATTTGCAGTATGGTATCGAGAGACGTGAATACTGGCTCGAGCAGCTTGTTTTTTTTTTTTTTCAAAGGGATATCTATACTTTGAGATTGGCTGAAATTTTAGAAAAAAAGAAAATCTTTTTTTTGGGACGTTCATTCAACGGTTCGTTAAGTCCGCATTTCATAAAATCTTCAATCGCAGGAAAAGAAATTCGTCGGAGAACTTTATCATATAGCAGGACACGAAACTGACAGGCATCTGTCATTTCGTTTTGCAAGAAAAATGCGAGTTCTTGCTAATTTCGACCTGGACATGATCTTTTTACTGTGGGATTGCTGGAGAACTGAAGTTCCTCGATGGGAAAAAACTATGCCGATGTTGTTAAGAATAAAATCCATCGCTGAGCAAATTTTCAGTTGTTGTTTGGTTTTCAATTGTTCTCACAATCAGCAATATCCCTCATTAGATGATGAAGAACTTTTCTATAAAAGTTCATGTTTCACCAAGAAAATCGGAAGGTAACTTCTCAAGAATGCATAATTCTAAGAATTTTAAAGTGAAAACTTGATATTTTTAATGACTTCCAAAATATAAACGATTTGTCCGTTCTGATGGAGTATATCGTTGAGAACAATTGGAGATCAAAAAAAAAGAGATTTGTTCCGGGATGGATTAATTGTTCTTAATTCATTCATCTATATTGGTTTTAATGATATTATGTTTCTCAATTTTGTATATTCGGTATAGTTTCGCGCGCTAAGGACATTTCAAAGAACAGGACGGTACCAAGTATCTTGACCGCTTTTGTATACCCATAGTGTATGTCATCGCGATTTGTACAGATTATTTCGATTACCACGTGAAATTGAATTTACAATTTGGATATCACGCTATTTTCATGTGAAATATTTATATTTTGCCATAAATTACTTGATGCTGACTTCACACCCTCCTCGTTAATCGCCAAATCCTGCATTGCCTGTGCAAATTTCTCATCCTGCTTATTTGTTTCCATTTTTGAAAAACTTTCTGCCCACTTGCCCGTACGTATCTGTGCAAGTCAAATACCGCAATGATGATTTTTTTTGTATGAAATTGTTTTCAATTCAATTTTGTTTATTGGCATAGTAACTTTTTTTTCGCTATGGTGGTGCATTTGTGCATGGATGGTAGCGCGCTTTAGCAGCTATGATGACGCATTCGAGCATCCGTGGTAGCGCACTTTTACAGCTATGGTGACGGCAGATATAGAAGAAATGCGGATTTCATGTACCCTGCTCCGTTCGCTTATATAGTTTTCGACGTTACGGTCGTTGGCACTATAGCTGAGGACGTCCAGGTTGTCCGCCAATGAACACGAGGATTTAAATAAATTAGGGCATATACTGGCAAATCGAGCGCGAAGCGCCGAACGGGGTGGCGCGCGAAGCGCGCAGGGCTGAAACCCCTAGTATGACTATAATATCAACGTTATCTTGACCATGTGATCTAGTTTTGCGACAGCATAATTGCCTAAGATAAGGTGCATTGCGATTCGATGCTTCGTTCTTACAATGAATGACGTAATGAACGTCGATATCCGGGCAGGTAAAAATAAAGACATGAAATGGGATCTTGGAGAATCAGAAATTCAAAAAAAAAAACGCTTTAAACTTTCCAGGTATGTACTGCTAATTATCGCGATAAATATAAATGCGTGGTATATATATATGGATGGATTTCTTATTACGTCTCTTGACTATTTTTCCTTTAATTAAATTTATCTTTTTTTTTGTCGTTTATTTTCTGGAAGCAAGCTTATTATTTGTGTGTACCGACGATCGATCCCTGTTAATTGGTCGTATGACGTCAAAAAAAAAAAAAAAACAGAGAAAGGAGAGTGAGATTGAAAAATAAAAAAAATAAACAAAAAAGACAACGATAATGTGAGTTTGCACATTGGGAAAGCTTTCAACATGTAATCAATTTTCAACAACGATAAGCTACTATCGACAATTTCAGGTGTATGCGTGTTATATATATAATATAACGTTTATTATACGCTCACGCGTAGACTCTGAAGTATACATTATAACTATATGATATTTATATATATTTATGCATGTGTACTTTATGTACGGGGTGCTTAATATGAATTCATGCGACAAAATTATTAACGCTATGATCATTTCGTATGGTTTGAAAGATAATTTGAGGTTAATAAAAATAACCGACGAAGCGATGGTGAAGTTCAGTCGTGTTTTATTTTTGTCGGACTTTCGTTACTTTGATCACGGTACCACGCAATGGTATTCATTGTAAATTGTAAACATAAATTATGGTAGTTCCTCTAAATATTGGTGAACGATTCCGCATTGAGATCTTAATAGTCGTGCAACAATGTTGGGAATAAATAGAAAACCCGGTTTTTGTGAAAAAACTTGTTTTTTTGTTTTTTTTTTTTACATTTCACGACGAGTTTGCCTGAAATGGACCATATATTCGGCAAGATCAGATTTTTCGTTACACAAAAAAGATATGGGGTCATATTTTTTTTACCCGCTGACTTGAGGTGGTAAAAATTTACGGGAGAAAGTTCCGTCAGAGAAGAGGTGAAAACGGATTCACGTGTTCGTCAACAACGTCAATCTTCTTTTTTTAGTTCACATTACGATGCATCAGAAATGCAGGAAAATCGAAATTTTGATCACGGATCGTTCGTCGACAGTTGGTGAAACTGTTTCTGTGTACCTTCATTCGGTTCATGCGAAGAATCAACAACACCCGTTATATGCGCACACGTTGCCGTCGAAGAGCGATAGACTACGAGTTTGACATGGAAAGTTGATTAATGTCAAAATATATAAGGCAGGGTTCACGAGGGAGCCGAAAGCCATCCAACTCTGTGGCAGGTAAAGTCAGCTCGTCTCAGAGATACAATATACTGCTGAAAATCGATCTAACGGTCAGCCTCGTGACACCTCCTTTGTCAAATTTAAGTTCCGCTAGCGGAGCCAAGAGGCACATCCGAGCTCACTGAAAATACACGTTATATCCCATCATCCTAACGTGTATTTATATTGGTAAAATAACTGTACGTACGTGAAGTTTTCTATGTCTAATCACGTATAGGTATTATTAGTCTGTGACAATGATCATTTGACCTGAATTTTTTTTCAATTCATTTTCCAACCCTTTATACCTCAGGAAACACCGACAAATTTTCTTCTTCTCTGGCGAATGTCCGCAGTGTGATTATTGTTGAAAAATCTTGGGAAAGATTAAATATTCATATCTCTCTGGAAAAATACAGGAAAAACTAGATTTGCATTTTTCTAATTCCCACGTGTTGATCTGAAAATTATATTGTTCCTTCCTTGTCATCAAATTTCTATAATCTTTTCCGGAATTAAAATCACAAGGATTTTCGGGAAATCTGATATTGTATTGATGAATCGAAAAATCCTGTGCATCTGACAAACCTAATTTTTTTTTATTCAGATTTTTGTGCATAGTAGATAAAAAGTAATTCGCCAAATACAGCTTCGCGTTTTCGCATCAGATACCACAATTTGAATGTGATCAACACAAATTTTTTTCAATATTTCCGATAGCGGATATCCAATCGTCTCCCATTTTGGAACCCGTAGAGGTGCAAATTTGATCAGAGTTCGTGAGCAAATTGTTGATTCTCTGAATGAATTTCATCATAATTATAGCTTTATTGTTTTTACTCATATTCGTCTGCAAAAATGATTTTGGCAACCGCCTGCCAATTATTTTGCAAGTGATCAATTATTGTTCAAAAATCATTTGATAGCCTCAAAGCAGAACAACTGCGTTGTTCGCGACAGCGTAATCACAAAATAAAGCACACTCAGTTTCCCAACGGTTATGCAGGCTAAAAAATGGTATAAAATGTGGAATGTCCCCAAAATGGTCAGGGTCACTAGCTGTAAGGGTGAATTTGCATGGAATGTCTAGTACATGAATGTACATAGTTTTCCAAGTTTTTCCAGAAAAAAAATTTACTTTTATTACGTACTCATACAATTCTTGTTTCCGAATCTAAAAGAAGTAAAAAGAATTTTCGGTGGGGGTGCACAATATCTAAAGTCGGGAAAAATATAGATATTACATATGTGTATGATATATATGTGTGCAGCATATATACGCGAAGAATAAGTTCATAGCTGGAATAAGAAGCCAATATAAGTTTATCGTTTCGTCTTGCCAATGTCCCAAGTAATTTATTAGGAGAAGAAGCACACAAGAATAGACATTCGAAATCAGGACCTTCTTGCCCAACTTTCCACATCAGTACATTTCGGAAGCAACAAATACCTCCCCATCCGTGAAAAGAATATGTGTGTGTGTCTAGTAATTCTTCTAAGGTGGAAACTATAATTCTGTTTAGACATTTAATTATCAATGCTTCACTACATTTTGTTTGTTTGTTTTTTTGTTTTTTTTTTTTTTGTAACATTAACGAAAAATACAATAGCCGTTCTTCATTCCGAAATACATTAGGCTTGCAGATCGGCGAAAGTGGAGAGAGAAGATGAAATTATTGAAAATATATGATATTATTCAGTGGATATATTAATAAATTCAGAAACATATTCAATCAATATTGGGTTTATTGAACAACTGAAATCAAACCAAAAGATGTTCGTTAAAACTCATTAATCTTGTTTGTTTCTCATTCTTTAATAAGGATGACGCTTAAATAATGTTAGCTGTAATTATCTTTGGTTTTCAACAGAAATAAAAAATGTACACACAAATTTGTTAGAAGAAGTAACATGAATGCAGATTTTCAATTTTCCGCAATGAAAATCGGTTCTCAGATTTTTATTTCTCGGCTCAGAAGGCGAAATGTTGGCGAAACATCATTACTATATAGCTGCGCGATAACAGCACATCGTGTGATTCGTGCGAAGAAAAAAAGTTTATTTTATTTTCTTAGTTCAATGGAAATTTATTTTCCGTGTTTCAGGTTATCACCTTATCCTATATAGATATGTTTAATTTTTGCGCGGCAACGTAACATGTTTTTTCAAAAATTTTTAATTACTACGAATATTCGCGCTTTTCGGTTGACATTTTGACAACCGCGTAATATAGTCCGAATATATAATGTGGTTTTGGAATTGCAGTAGTAATTCTGCGAAGAAATTTCCTTGGGGGGCTTATTTTGCCCTTTTTCCCCTGTAAGTTATGATATCGGAGATAACAAAGTCGTTTCCCATGGGACTAGAACACCCCGTAGAAATTGTATGAGGGTGACATAAAAAAGGGTAATCCCGATGAGCCTTATCTGGAACGTCACCATTACAGAACATATGACAGTTCACTCGCGTTTGTGTTTTATTCTTCATTCACTACTACCTGTAGTATAATCTGGAAAAATGGAGGGATGAGGGAGGAAAAAATGAAAGTCCGTGTTTCACCTAATCTTGTACGAGTTGCATCCTGCATCTGTTTCGCGACAGATTATATTATACAATTAGTAAACGTGCACGCGCTTTGTTGTATTTCCTATTTTAGAGTTCGTATATGGTTGGTCGTGGCTACAGTTATCACATACCTTGTACCAACAGTACCACACAGTTTCAAATAATATTTCTAAAAAGATTGAGGGTTGGAGGGGGTCGGATACAATTGGAACGGTTTGATGGCAGCGCATTATACAAACCTGATAGGTATATGCATAAAGTGGATACTAAAAAAGCTCCCGATTTGTTGATGCTGAAAGAAACGAAACACGTGGTACGTGGTAGGGAAAGAATATTTAAGTATGTGTATCTACCGGGGGGGTGTATAAATATAAGTTTGTTTTTCAGTTGAAAAAGTATTAGCACGTGTAGAATACGACCATGTTACGCAGGCGTAAACGTGAGGAGGGAAGTGTACATATATCTAAACCTATGTACGTGTAGACATGCCTACACTGCTGGGCATCTGATGGGCATAAATTGTATCGTATGGCTTATAAGATGATCCACAGGCAACACATCCGTGCGGAAGCTTACGATTTATCGGCCTGTTGAAGCCATGGTGGCAATGGGCCATCTGCCATCAAAATGGTCATTGCGCTATTGCAACGTTATTTGCTAAGAAGCGACGCGTGTGGCGCCACAAAAATTTGCAGAAAAAACAACTAGAAAGAAAAGAAAAATTTATTATGAATTTGTTATAATGTATGAGGATAGTTTAATTTTTGAATTTGGATCAAGTTCGTCAGCTTATGCTGTGCATTTAGGATTTTGAACGCATGGGCAAATCCACCGATTATCAACAAACTAACTGTGCGCGTAAAATGAATTTCATTACCCGTTAAAAGCCGTTAAAAAGTTTTGAATTTGTATAATCACATTAAACTTTAGACTAACTTCAGCCTCCATTATCCGCTAACGTTTGTGTCATCGAATCGAGAGTGTCTGTTGGTAATTTTCGTTTCATATGTTTGTTTCTGTTGCGATGTATCTATAACCGTTGGAATAAAAAGGCTCGTTAGAAAATTCGTATCTCCGCGTCTCTCCCTATGGTTGTGGATTAACAAACTTTTGCTCGAATGCACGGTCGCTTCACAATAATAATATGTATCGGAGTTAAAATCAAAACCCACCAGTGTAAAAGTAACAGTTAGACCAGTTTTAAAACCTGGGGTGTGACAAAAGTTTTCACCAAACAAATCCAGGGCCCATCCCATATCGCGCGGAATATGGTTTCGAAATATAACAAGGGCGCTGAACATTATTAGCGCTCGATATAAGTCCGTTCATTACTCGTATACATATAAACATATTTATACCAAACAGTAGTATAGGTACACATCCCAAGAAGCGCAACCCTCCCTTTCAATTATCTCGGTTATAATTATTATTATTATTCATGTTATTATTCTTGTCAACATCCATTTATTCAGTTATTTATTTATTTATTTGTTTGAAATTTTTTCCTTTTGTACGAATTTTTTTCATGTAGATGTATATAGAACGTTGTGTTGCGGAGAGGGATAAATTAAAGAATCACGAATATCCTCTTTCTCGTGCAATATTCGTCATCTCGGTTAGGGAGTTATCGTAAAAATGCGAAAACACGCGCCCGCCATCCCTCGATAGCATTCCCGTAATAATTAGTTAGGATGCCGTGGAAAATCTCACCCTCACCTTCCCAATTCTCATTTTCTTCTCTTTTCTTTGCTCCCCATTCTACCGAGCTATCCTCATCCGTCTCAGCTGCCTGGGCGTCTACTTTCTTAGAGGATGTATTTTTGCCTGTGAGTACTGTTTTTTTTTTTTTTTTTTTTCATGCTCCCGCGTTGCTGTATACATATATGGCTTCATCCTCGTGAAATGTACATGGCCAAGAAATTTTTTTTTTCTATACTCTGAGAGAATATTCCCTCACTACTTCCGAATGTCGGAGTAAAATTTGAGATCTTATAAAATTGATGGTTCCGATGTACTGCAGTTCAAAGTTAGCCAAAAACCTAAAATCGCGTTTTTTCAATTTCAAGTCGTGCAAAAACGAAGCGTGAATCAAGAAAAAAAAAATCACAACAGCTTTGGTTTGCAAATTTCCTGTCGTATTCGAAAAATTTATGAGCTTGACCTTAACTATCTCTGAGACAGCTTTTCGACCATTTCAAGTGCAAATATTGGCCAAGATTGGGTGCTGCCATTTTGTATTCTTTTTCACAATGAAAACTGAAGAGGGAAGAAATATACGCAGCACTGAGTTATACCATTTCTGCGCCGCAGAACTGGAGAACCGTAATACAAGTGGCGGCACCTAATTTTGCCCAATTTTTGCACTCAAAATCGTCAAAAGCCTGTCTTGGAGGCCATAACGGTCAAGATCATAAATTTTTCAAATGGGACAGGAAATTTGTTAACAAAAGCTATCGTGAGCTTCTTTTGTTCTCATTTTCGCTTCGATTTTGCACAATTTAAAATTGTAGCAATGCGATGTTTAGCGAATATCACGTTTTTGGCTAACTTGGAACTGCTGTACATCGGAACCATTAAATTGAAAAAAATCTGACACTTCACACAAACACTCGGAAGTACTAGGGGAACATTTTCTCAGAGTTTAGTGATAAAAATTTTTTGGCTGTGTACCATTCACGCGGACGGACCCATATGTTGATTCAAGCTCGGTGATTTTTGTTTTTAGCTTATAACACAACGACGTCATATGAAATGGAACTCTTCGGTATCTTATTAAGCCCACGTTTTAGTACCTACATCGCGTAAAATTTTCCTTCGGGCATTGTGGTAGGTCTGCCGGTTTGTTGCCTACCTACAATTTTCATGTTTCATGGCGTAACGGTATATAAAGAGGTCCGGGCATAAAAACGTCATGCCCATAGGCGTCCCGTTCTGGCGATGATGTATATTAACTATAGCTATTTAGGGAAAGAACGATATTACTCCTGGCAACCTGATAAACGTGCCACATATACCTATACATATCTTTTTTTTTGTTTTTCTTTTGTTTTTTCATGTGGATGTGTTATAGCGTTAACGTACATCGTATGCACGTACATACTCATGTACAAGTATATAACCTTCGTTCATGTAACCCTGGTACGATAAATACCGAGACAAAAGTGGAAAAGCTCCAAAGTTATAATACTCGCTAATAAGAATGGGGTACCTACCAAAGAATCCCCGTGTAGCGTGGAAAACTGCAGTAAATTGTAAATAGCTTCCAGGTAGCTCTCGTATAAATGCAAAACTGAATAGAAATGAAATGAAAAATAGGTACAAACGCGGGTATTTAAGTGTCGACTCTCATATGTATCACGAACTTTGAACTTAATTATTTGCAGTATATATAAGGGAGCAGTATATTCTGTTTATTTCAATAAGGAGAAACTCTTGGGAAAAATTTAGTTGAAATAACGATTACCCGAATCCATATCAATTAGTGATGAAAAAATTCAATTTCGCGACTTTCATTCAGGTGGTATAGGCATTTACGAGGGCGTACTTGAATTTTGATTTCTGTTTGGATTTTGTATTCATATTGGTTATCCCGTTTATAACGGGTGTCCAATTTTGAATCATATAATCAATTGCCATGTAACTCGGGGCTCACCAGGTTACATAAAACAGAAAAAACTCAAGAAGATCAATTTTTACCGAATTAAACCGAAACGTGGGAACGAAGCTCGTCAAAATTCTTTTATCTGTGAAAACTAAAAGAATGGAGCTTTCATTTTGTAGTTGGAAATTCAGAAAAATTTTCATCCATTGCCAGTAGAAACACTGTACGTTTGGAAGAAGTTACACCGCCTCAGAATTTGGATATTTCCCGAAAATTCTACACTCCACTTCATCGTTCTATTCCGTGAATTGTTCGATCAAGTTATTTTGGAAAAATGTTGCAAACGTGGATATCAAGTTTGATATTCTTTGATCTGATCGTCATCATATCCTGGCGTAATTTTTTCGAAATTTCTTCTTCCTCAATCTCGTTTAGCTCGGCAACGGACGGAAATCTTTTGAATATCTGAGACCGAAGTGGAAGCTCAATTCTTCTTGTGTGCATCGAAAAAAAATTTGGCACCTATTCAGCTGCTATTTACATTTCAAAATTAGTCACTTTTTCGGTTCACCCTGTATACGTCCATAGAATATTGTGTACATGTGTGTATACTATAATTTCAGGCCCACTTTTGGAGGTAACGGCGCTCCAAATGCCGAAGCGGGATATCCGAGTAATTGGGTAATTAGTCAATGAACTTTTCTTCCAAATTGGTACGTCAGTCTGCACTCGAGATTCGCCCTCGTTTATTTCAGAGACAAATCTGTATTTTCAAAACACGTGTCGTTCGCAACCCCGTATAATATATATATAAGTACACACGTATAGGGTATATAGCGAAGCTCAGATAAGCCGTTCCGGTTTGCCGTATTTTACATGAACCAGAATATATAAGAAAACACGTGACAGAGGGTAGTAAAAAATGAAGAAAAAATAAAAGAAAAGGCGAGGAAATTCTCGCTCCCCAGTATAACTGCTACACGTAAAGATGCTTCTAGGTATATGTTACACATGAATACATATAGCTATAATATACATATATACTTGTTAATCGATTCGCCGTTTATCCAACCACATAGTAAGCGTGGCACAATGCTTCTTCAAATGAGGAAGCTGAGCTTACCAGGCAAAGTTTAATCATGGCGTTGCTGGGCTCACCTATACATATATATTTGTAGGTATATATCGACGTACAATACTTGAATATACTAGCGAATTTCTACAGCTATAGGAATTGGTAGTCGGTTTGGTACGGTACACTTTTGTATAGATGCGGAAAGAGAGGGACTGTAAGCCGCACGGTCGCTTGCTCAAGTAAACATATATACATATATATTATATGCATATACATATGTATAAGTGTAGAGATGTATATACTTCTGCAAGGTCAACAAGTGTAGCGGATGTCAGATCGCCGAAGCGTTTCCATCCTGCTTTGATGTATACCACCTAACTTGCCTCGATGTATAAACAGGGCGAAGGGAATACAGAGAGAAGAAACCAATTCCAAGTTATCCTTGGAATAGAAAAACCCTCCGTGCGTCATTTGCATGAAAAAATTCAGCACGAGCGAAGTGATGATTGTAGAAAGTTTGTATTTCACGTATATAATCTGCAATGAATGGGATGGATCGTTCCATCGTGTTGTAAATATAATCCCCCCAAAAGGCACCTACGGTGCAAAAAAGTTCGCCAAGTACATTAAATGTTCAAAAAATTCATTGTTAATAAAAAAAAAAGGATAAAAATCAATTATTGTGCCAAGTACGTGTAACTTTGCATCATGTAAGGATATACAATTGGAAAGTGAATCAATGAGAATCAATTCAAAGAATCAAAAAGAATCAAAAAAATAAATTGAATGAAATATAGAAAAAATCATTAAAAAAAAAAAATTGGAGGTAGTGGGAGGTAATAGAAAAAAAATCAAACAAATATATCAATTAAATTGAAAAAAAAAAAAAAAAAAAAAAATTGGAGGTAGTGGGAGGTAATAGAAAAAAAATCAAACAAATATATCAAATTAAATTTAAAAAAAAAAAAAAAAAAATTGGAGTACGTGGTTCTTGGCGAGCTAATGTTATATTGCCGTACAAGAATTCTGAATTCTTTTTCCGAAAAAGCTCGCCAAGTCCCACTACCTCCAATTTATTTTTTTTTTTTTTTAAATTTAATTTGATATATTTGTTTGATTTTTTTTCTATTACCTCCCACTACCTCCAATTTTTTTTTTTTTTTTTTTTTTCAATTTAATTGATATATTTGTTTGATTTTTTTTCTATTACCTCCCACTACCTCCAATTTTTTTTTTTTAATGATTTTTTCTATATTTCATTCAATTTATTTTTTTGATTCTTTTTGATTCTTTGAATTGATTCTCATTGATTCACTTTCCAATTGTATATCCTTACATGATGCAAAGTTACACGTACTTGGCACAATAATTGATTTTTATCCTTTTTTTTTTATTAACAATGAATTTTTTGAACATTTAATGTACTTGGCGAACTTTTTTGCACCGTAGGTGCCTTTTGGGGGGATTTCATAACTTTTTGCATGTTGTTAGAGAATATTGTAGTATTGATTATGCTTTCTTTGGTATACTATTGTTGTAAGATGTTAGACGGGTTAGAAAAATTTTGTTACTATGACGATTTAGTTTAGCAGATATCAAGAGATTTCGGTATAGTACTACGCGTTTGCAATCCAACGATTAATTACTTCACAGGTCGGTTTCATATGCCTTAGACGATGTGTTCTATTGGAATGAGAAAGCTCGGTAGCTGCTAAATTGCGATTTGAAGTCCACGGTTTTTTAGTTCACAAGATATATTTGTGCGGTTTTATCACAAGTTACCAGATGCAGAGTATCCTCAGATCATTAGTTTGACGAAATGGATCTTAGGTTCGAAGCTACAGCTTATCAGTATTTAACAACATACTAGGAGAAAGATCGGTTCCTTTTCCTTTCTGGTAAGATGGAAGCAAGGGTCGAATCCTTTGGCATCAGTTTGCTTGGTTTGTGATATTAAAACAGAAAATGATACTTCTTTCATTAACGATATGCTTGTAGGTGAAAGGAGTGTTAGTTATAATGAATCGGTTCAGTAGGTCTGAAATAAAAAGAAGGATTATAGTTGACTTATGAACAACTGTTAAGCAGGTGGCCAGGATGCAGTTTGACTGCAGTTAATAATAAAATGTAACGAAGAGAGACTTTCATTCAAAAAATTCTCACATTGGATTCGGCCGTAGCTCTCATTGATGAATAGGATTGGAGAGGAGCTCTTGGTTTATATTGTGCCAGGAAGAAAATTGAATTTCCTCAGGAAACATAAAAGGAAATGCTGAGCACTTCAACTGCTGCTTATTTTTTTGAGGGAGCAGGAACTTTTGGTTTGTGGCATTGGAACTAGAACTGATACTTCCGTCAATGTGATTATGCTTAAAAGAAAAAGGATAATGTTAGTGTCTATGAATCGGTATACTTGGTATGAAAAAGAGGGGATTGTAGTTGGCTCACAAATAATTGCTTGGTAGGTGACAAGGATATGATTTGGCTAGACTTCGTAGACTTTCTTCTTTTCAAAAACTCTCCCGTCATTTCAGTCGTTCGAAACTTTTGTCGGTGAGTAGGAATCGGAGCGGAGCTCTTCGTTTGTGATATACTGGGAGAAGGACTGAGTTTCTTTATGAATTAACACAGGAGGATCCAAAGAATTTGTTGACGCAAATCATCTATGGGAGTACGATCCTTTGGTTTGTGGTATTGGAACAGAAGCCGCTGCATTCTTTGATATCGGTATACTTGTGGAACAGGGACAGATGTTAGTTATTTCAATTCGATACAGTAAGTACGTTAGAAATGCAAAGTTTATGATTGACTCACACCCATGCTGCTTGTTACTCATGTGATTGCTTCGTGGATTCAACAAATTTGAACACCCTGTCTACCATTATTGAATACACCTATATTGTGATATATTAAAAACTTCATTACGCTATCACTGCCGGTAACGATTACCGCTGATTCGACGAGCTTTCTCCTCGTAACCTTACAAGTAGTCAGCGAGCTGGCGAGTGAACACCTGACGTCGTTATTATCGATAGGGTAGAAACACGTGTTGCGCTGGTAGAGTTTTATCTACGATTATTTGTGTTCATTCACGAAACTGAGAGGGCTGTCAAAAGGACATGTGTTATACAACCCACATTCCAGCAATGACAAGCCCGCCACTTTTATGGGGCCTCTGCCATGTTAGACTTATCAACAGACGGCAGCGGACGACGGACATTTTTAAATTCCTCACGCAGCCAGGGCGGCGAACGGTAGCCAATGAGAGCACCGCTTTTCTAGCGCCCAATGAAAAGAAATCGCTAGGCGGTGGCGAACTCGGTAAGAAATGAGACAGGCTACACTGACGCGACCTGCTAGGCGGACGGGAACTACGACCTTTTTCCTACTTGACAGAAATATCGCGCGAGCCACGGCAATAACCACACCGCGGCTTTCCTTCTACACAATTTATGTTGGAATGGTTTTGGTTTCCAGATGACATATAGCTAGCGTACGACGACGACAACGGCGGTGCTTAATCGTGAAACGGGCCTACCGGTGATCAGAGATTATCATACCTCAGCTCTCCGACCACTAATGTTATTGAAATTACGCTTAAATGAACCCGCTACAGTGATTTACATCGCTAAAGTGCATCCAAATTTCCCGAAACGCTTATGATTTCGGAGATACTTGATAAAACAGTTGGTCCTACAGCGCTTTCTCGCTCCCCTAGCAGTAAAGATACTCGGTAGTCCGCCCGTTACTTTGAATGTACTTGGCGCGAGACTCTACCGAGTCTCTTGATATCCCCCAAAAGGCACCTACGGTGCAAAAAAGTTCGCCAAGTACATTAAATGTTTAAAAAATTCATTGATAATAAGAAGAAAAGGATACAAATCAATTATTGTGCCAAGTGCATGTAACTTAGCATCAGGTAAGAATATAGAATTGAAAAGTAAATCAATGAAAATCAATTGAAAGAATCAAAAGAATCAAAAAAATAAATTGGAGGTAGTGGGGTTTGGCGGGCTTTTTCGGAAAAAAATCCAGAACTCTTGTACGGCAATATAATATTAGCCTGCCAAGAACCACGTACTCCAATTTATTTTTTTGAAAGTTTTTTTTTTATATTTAATTTAATTTATTTTTTTGATTTTTATTTGATTCTCATTGATTCACTTTCCAATTGTATATTCTTACATGGTGCAAAGTTACATGTACTTGGCACAATAATTGATTTGTATCCTTTTTTTTTTTATTATCAATGAATTTTTTAAACATTTAATGTACTTGGCGAACTTTTTTGCACCGTAGGTGCCTTTTGGGGGATTTCATAACTTTTTGTATGTCGATGAAGAATATTGCAGTATTAATTATGGGTTTTTGGGTGTACTATAGTCGTAAGATGTTTGACGGGTGAAGAAAAATTTTCAAACGGTAGCCATGAGAGCGCCGCTTTTCTGAGGCCCAATGAACAGGAATCGCTGTGCGGTGACGAACTCGGTAAGAAATAAAACCTAGGGACCTTTTTTCCCTAATAAAACCTGACTACGCTAACGCTATCCATTAGGCGTGCGGGAATTACAATCTTTTTCCTACTTGACATGAATATGGCGCGAGCCACAACAGTAACCACACTATGCGGTCTGCCGTCTATACCATTTATGTTGGAATGGTTTTGGTTTCCAGATGACATATAGCTAGGTGTTTGATGATGACGACGGGGACGAATCTTATGAAACGAGCCTGCCGGTGATTAGAGATCATCGTATATCAACTCTCCGACCACTGACGTTATTGAAATTACGCTTCAATGAAAGCTCGTGCCCGATTCAAATAGCGAAAGTGCATTCAAATTTCCCGAAATGCTTATGATTTCGGAGATACTTGATAGAACGGTTGGCCCTACAGCGTTTTCTTGCTCTCCTTGCGGTAAAGATACTCGGTAGTCTGCCCGTTCTTTTAAATGTACTTGGCGCGAGACTCTACCGAGTCTCTTGATAAGATCAATAATATATAGATGTACGAGGCATGTCTGCAGAGACGCCAAACACAATTTAGTCCTCTCATCCTGTGAAAGTAACGTGTGGCGAAGAATCGCACAGATAAATATTCTACGATTGATAAATCAGTGGAAATAATATTGGTATTTCAAAGCGTATACATATTTGCAGCAAAAATTCGATTGAAATTAGTTGCGCGTC
The DNA here is from genome assembly GCA_963978495.1 of Athalia circularis. Classification (NCBI taxonomy): domain Eukaryota; kingdom Metazoa; phylum Arthropoda; class Insecta; order Hymenoptera; family Athaliidae; genus Athalia; species Athalia circularis. The sequence goes on from OZ021700.1 coordinate 20,303,374, forward strand.
GCGCGTCTCTCTTCCATGTTCGACGTTTCCGGCCAAGAGTTACTCATGCAAGATGGGCACCAAAGCTGAAGAGATATATTTTCTGGATAACAAAACAGTTCCAATTATGATTTTCCACCGATTCACCGCAATTCGTATCTCAAGTTTTGTCGGCCATTTTACCTGGGCCATGCACTTCCTTTCATATGCGAGCTAGTGCAATGTAAGTAAACAATTAAGTTAAAAAATGTTGAACTGCAGCTTTCGACGACTTGTACCGTTGTTTTCCATTTGGCATGCAATGGTTTCAAGTAGTATACATACGTATACTTGTACATAAACTTGACCAAACCGTCAATATGTTCTCGCGATGATGTAGGTTTTGTAAAAGTTTTCTCTTACATATGGATTGAAATTCAGAGTATATACACGAACGTATGAAGGTATTCGGCAATAACCTGGTACGCAGAGGGCTTTATCGCCTCGAAACTAACCGCAATTTCAGACACTGCAAACACCATGTTAGGTCAGTGGCAAATCGCACGGTATCCAACAGGTTCGAATTTCACTGCGAAAGCTGCAGTTAGCACAGCACAAAGGTATTATTGCCTCTTCGAGTGCAAAGTACAGGTTTCTCTATAGATATGAGCTGTATATTACACTTACACATCGCGAACTGTCGACGCGATGGATATACAACTTGTTGTTAGTGAGTTAAAGCTTCAAGTTGAGAGCGCAGAAAATAGCGCTGTGTGATGTTGCCAAATTGAATTGCTTCCTAATTAGTGTGGGATTATTCTAATTAAGACAATGTACACCACTATACATACTTACATACCTGCAGTATGCGAATTGAGACCAAGTATGACAACTTCCAGAACCAGAGACGTTTTGTCTAATTGAAAGAAATTTATTTCGTCCGCAGACTATAGCGAACCAGACGACGTGGTAATTAGTAATTAGTAATTGAGTAGCTCCTGCAGGGGAGCTCTAACCGGTGGAACGTGCCCCACCCACTTCATTCACCCGACCAAAGTTTGACGCGCTTTTAAAGTAAAATAATAATAATGCTAATAATAATAATGATTATTATAATGATGATAAAAGTAATAAAACAAAAGTAAATAAAATTAAATTAAAAAGCTCGGCGACTACGTTTGGTATAATACATACGTATCTATATATACAGGTATCCATTGACCATTGGAGTGGGATGGGATCTACACAAGTGCATGTAGAGACTCACATACGTTTTCTTTGTGTAAGTAGAAACTCCGCACGTCGTATATACGGTGTACGTAGATATATTTTTGTAGAATATATCTATCGTCTACTTCCGGCACTTTGTTGCCGAAGTTAAAGAAGAAACACGCTCCACCTTCAACTGAACGAGAAAGTCCTCGGCAAAGGAAAACAATAAGAAGGTGAACAATGCCACGAAACAGAAGAGATCAGTTTTAGATAAGACCGCATTCGACGCGATGACGGAGTAAGGGTCTTTCAAAAACTAGAGAAGAAAAAACCCAAAAAAAGCGCACTCAAAGGAGTGGTTGAATTTCATGAATGACTTACGACTTTTTTCTGGTTTTTGTTTATACATGTTATTCTATTTTTTTTATCTTCCATTGTCACTAAATTTTTATCTGTTTTTTCTTCGTCTCATAACTGAATGCTCGTATTCATACTTTTGAGTCGTTTCGGTAAAAAATATCAGAGCGGGTGAGGTATAATATAGAGCGGGTAAAGAAACAGCAAGGATGTGAGGCGTGGCTGAAAAACAGTTTTTTACTTTATTATTTATCCCGAAATATGTCACCTCAAATTTTTGCCCCGTTAAAAAATCCTCAAAGCGGACACGGCTCGAAAGAATTTCCGAATTTTTACCTCATAAATGAACACATATCAATTCGTTGAAATAATTACAATGTTGAGTTTGTCTTACAATTTACTTTTCAAAGGAAAGAATTGCCCACGGTTTACAGTTTATGAAAATAAGTGATCCGTCAAAAAGCTTGCCAAATTACGGAAAAGCCTGAAAAAGGAGATGAGTCAGGGTGTGAGGTTGGTCTGTTTTTCAGCAGCTGCGTGTCCGTATCTTTGATGGTACTTCGTTCATTCCATGGATGCGGTGGAATCGTCTATAAAACGTTTTTGAATCCACATAATCCAAATGTTTTCACGATATGAATAAAAAAAAAAAAACTAACAAAGAAAATCTAAAATAAACTTATAACTCGAGTGGTTAGAATTGGTTGCGATTTAACAGTCAACTCTAAAGTTGGCACTGACCTCGGAGTGTAGCAGCTATCTGTACCGCGCAGATGTAAAGCCAACTTTTGAAAATTATTATACAAATCGACAATAGCCACCCATAGAGTACGAAATAGTTGACTGAATTTCGGGCGCAATGTACAAACGTACTAAAATTTTATCTCTCCATTCGAATAGAAATGCGAACTCCAGCAGTAGCCGAGAGCGGCAGCAGCACTGCAGCCGCGCGGCTTCTGAATATCGCGAACTTAATGCATCTATCCCCCTCTCCTTATTTTCTAGAAAAATTATGCAAATATAACTTTACCGCGGTTACAGTTATTTTACAATCGTTCCTCGGGTGGTATCTGGATATATTTCACCTAGAGTATACGACATAACTTAAGTGTATGTAGAAATGCTGGGAACTGGGTAATCGTAAAACATTGCAGCAGAAAACGTATAGTCGTATATATAGGCACGCGGGACGGTGTTATTAAAGATACCCGCACAATTTTCAACTAAAACAAACTACAAGCATGTATACACATCTTGTATTTCCGATAATATACGATACACCTATATAAATATCTCCTTGCACATTACAGAGAAAAAAGCTTCCCGCAAAGAATCATATCAATGAGTTTTCCCTTGACGTTATGGTTCATTATTACTTGATGAAAAAAAAAAGAAATAGAGGAATTTTGGAAAAGTTGGCTAAAAATCCGAGAATTCTAATACTTCTCGTGTAATTTGAATTTCTTTCCAATATTTGAACACTGTATAGAAACTATACGGATTTCGTAGATTATATACGTATATATTTGTAGCTACATTTATTCTACCACCAAAGTTTGGTTGCGATCTCAGTCTATATACTTTAGAACTAGTTTAACTTTGACGCTCCTGTCACCCAAACTCTACGAGAGTGAAAGGTGTTATAAATTTTAAATGAAAATCGTATTATCCTCGATTTAACCTTTCCACTTTTGACGTCGATTAATTCAAGGGCGAAGGGTTTGCTCTGTATATTGAGAATACCTTATGGACCTTCATCTTTATCGCACACCGCGCGAGGCTTCGATTTTCCTCGGAGGGTTTTTTTTTCTTCTTTTATTTTCGCAAAAAAAGAAGAAATTTATATATATATATATATTCCGACAGCACGCCTCGTGGATGTCAATAACAAAATTATTTTTCCTAAATTTCACCTTCACATTGTAACCGGGTAGGTATTTTCTTTGAATAGGAGATTAAGCCGTTAAGCTCCGAGGTTGGCCATTCAATTTAAACCGCAATTTACTTTTTTTACTCGCAGTCCCCGCAGACAATGTGAAAACAAATAAAAATGAGCCAAGTTCAAACACGCAGCTCGGTGAATTCGCGCAACACGTTCACAATTTGAAATTTAGCCACCGCGAATTTTACGTCGTTATACTTCACGGAAACAAAAGCATCTGAAGAAAAAACAAATAAAATAATGTTGAAAAATGAAAAAATTGAAAAAACAAATAAACACAAGAACGCTGGAAAATCATTTCTTCTTCTAACTTTGGCAAGAATTTTATACAACTACGGTCTATCGGCACCCGGTGTTACCCTATAGAATCTGTGACTCGTTGCACGGCTACAATGCTTTCATTCGGATACGGTGCAAAATATGTGAATAAGCATGTGTGTAAAATATTCATAGACGTATGTTCGTGTATATTATTTTCTGAAGTAGCAATGCAGATATAACTATGTATTTACTTATATGCCTGTATTGTAACGAAGTGAAATTCTAAGCTGGCTAAATTTCATGCACGTAATGCACACACATACATATGAGTGTGCGTACTTTGTACATTGTGCTTATGGGCGATATGAAGAAAATCTTTGTACGAAACTTGTACCAAACTAAGAGTTTATAAAGTGGGTTCATGAAATATTCAGTCAGTCACTAGCACGCCGTCGGTGCCGCGTACCATCTCCGGGTTTTTATTTTCTTTGAAGCACAGAAACGCGAGAACTAGATATATATACGATATACTAGTATATCCATTTAAATGAAATCACCTTGATATTTTTCATTGAAAATAAAACTTCTCTTATACAGACAATATATCGGTTGATACATTTGGTATTATTATAACTATTGTTTCTTAGAAGCTCAGAAACTTTAATACCAACTAATTTTCAAACGTCACCGCAGTCATAAGTTACCGGTATAAATTATATGATGTATAAATAGCTTAATGGATAACTTTGACGACGTATAACTTTGTCCCAAACAAAGACGAACCACCCCGAGTCTAGTCGATATATATTTTGAAGAGTGCAAAAACAGAACTAAAGAAGAAAATAATCTTTACTCCGCGTCACGTCGAGTCCCGGTTCTGTTCGCTGATCGAATGATCCTTTTCTCTTTTCTCTTTTTTTTTCTTTTTGTTTTTTTCTGGAGTAGAGTCTGAGTAGTACGTCATTGCAGGGAACAGGAAATTGTACTAAAAGGCTAAGTGACTTCTGCCCTGAAAAGCAACCTATGATAAATTAGATTTATAACTAAGGAAAGAATGCAGGTCCTTGGGTCTCACTGGCTGATGATTCGATAACGTATAAATCTGACCACATGAAACTCCATGGACAGTTTTTTTCATATTCCATAATCGGAACGTGGCATAGAAGTGCACATCGATGGCAACCGTGCCAGGCATATAATCCGAATAACCGCCCTGAGTTGGTAGAAAGAAATAGCGCATTGGTGTACGTAAAATTTTTACTGTGAGGTGGAAATAAAATCTATCTGTGGGTTCACCGAAGGTATGATGAAAATTTTACTCAAGTCGTCCTTTATTTTCCAACTCTATACACAATTTTTTTTTTTTTAGCGAAACGCGCATCCGAGTTGTCTTTATCCGATAACAATATCAAGCTTGTGGATAAAAGTTGACATCAATTCGATAACTCGAACCCAGACCTTGTTTTTCTGTATCAAAGTGGGGAGAAAAAACGCCCTTTTCTGCAATATTCTTTCATCAGAAATGGAAATGACGTAGAAATTTTTGGAACCCATCAGTCTGCCGTATTCGGGAAAGTGTTTGAATTCGATCGGTTTTTATACTCTAACGTCACGTAGTTTTTTTTATTTTTTTTATCGAATGAACGAAATAAAGAAAGCCTCCTAAGAGAAAAAAAAAGTTTACGAAGTGGCGAATTAAGGGCCAACCTACTTCGCGATTACCATATATATACGCTTTCCTAATTTTCAAATTTGCCGAGTTCAATTTTCAGACTGCTCAAAATAGGTAGCGGAGAAAGATGTTACGTGTCGAAGGGTCTCGATAGGAAAAAAAGGGGGAAATATTGAATAAAAAAAAGGAGGTTTGCAGAGTGAGCTTTTATCAGACAATATAATTTTCAGCACTTTGGTATCGTTGAAATCGTGACTCACCATCGTTGTACGTCGAACGGTAGTAAAAAGAATTCGGAGGATGCGGTGCAGAGGGATGTTTTGGTCGTTAGCCGATTCTCAGTTCTTGCAAAGATATAAAGCGGCAGAGAACTCCTTCATTGACAGCAGGTATACCCTACGGTGTATTATATAAAGTTACTGCACGATATCCTTCCTTGATATCAGCTACTCAAGGAGGAGAGCAGCAGCGCAGCGCACAAGTTCGCTCCGAATTAATTAATAAGATACGTAAGAACCCCAAAGGGTACACCCTTTTGACGATAAATCACAGTCACGTATTAATTATCACATTCTGGTCCGTGACTCCAGTTACGCCGACGGCTATAATTCACCCTGCATCGTCAATGGCTCTGCCCCGAATAGGACGAAGGACCAAGCGTCGTTCGAGAGACCTCTACACCACTCCAGAATCCCAGAGTCTAGAGTCTAGACAGGCGATTCGGTGCAAGGCTGTTGAAATCCGTTGTGGATTCCGGTCATGGACTAATATAGGGACAACCGAGAGCAAGAGGTAAATAGGTGGGTGGTACCCAGTCGCCTATACCTATGGGATAAATCTGTATCTAGGAAAACGGGGGAAGCTTTGCGGGAATTTTACCTATGCTATACCCTATAGGGTTGAAGAGCCGCATCCACCTCGATAAATAATAAATTTTCGCCGATGCGCAAGAAGTAGCGATACTAGGTAGTTATATAACCTATACTGGTTTAACGTGGGTTCAGAATTCCGATTTGTGTTCTTTTTTTTTTTCTTTTTATTTATTTCTCTTTTTCTTCTTCTCATGTTATGTATATTCCAGTGCGTTACATTTTGTGTTGCTTGACTTTTTGCCTATTATGAATAATCTATGCTTACTGCTGGTCTGCGGATTTTTTACATCCTGATATATGTTTACTGACTTTCGTCTGCATCGTGACTATAATGTTTGAAAAATTGTTTTCAGCTCCAAGTTTAAAGTTTTTCAATTCGCGACTTTATACACCGAAACCGGAACGCGCAAATTTGCCTTCGTACGTTTTCAAAATGAATAGTTTTTTTTTTTAATCTATACTTATATTTGTCAAATTCAGAAATAAGTACAATTTGTAACCAGCGTCCCGAAACTCTAATGTAGGAAATGAAGTTTCTATCTGGTCCGATTAGATCGAAGCAACAAATGGAGTTACAACGTTTCGGCATCTCCAATTTCGATTCGGAAGGAGAACTGACGTGAACAAAATTTAATCGCATATTTGGAAGGTTTTTTCGTTATTTCAAGACCCCGGTGGTGCGGTGTAAAAAAGAGCGAGAACGAGAAAAATTCGAATCTAGATTGTAATAATTTTTACTGAGCGAGCAAGTAATTACTTTTTCCGGTTCCATCGTCTCATTTTCGCCTGATGCTAATGTTACGGGATGAGAAGAGTTGAAAACAAGCTTCTTACCGAATTTCGAATGACCTTGTTGAGACGCTGAGAAGTTGCGTGCGATTTCTCAATCTTTTATGATGATTAAAAGCGCGACAAAGAAAATGAAATGAAAGTAATAAAATAAAATAGGATAAAATACTGTATAATCATTTCTACAAATAGTTTGTAAAAACGGATCGTAGAGCAATTTAAAAAATTGAACTTTCGGTGTAGTTTTTTTGAAATAAGCTCGATGTTTCTCCATACCCTGCACTTGACTTTCTTCAGATTATTTTTCGGGATATCATATACCTACTCGGTAAGTTTTCTGAATCGTTTTAGATTGAGAATACCGTTACCCTCGTGAAAGTTTCAATTCCCACTTTTAACGTAATAAAGTGAATATCAAAAGTGAGAGGTTAAAGTTCGATTAACTGAACTTTTACAGTTTGATACTGCATAAATATAAGAGGAATCGTTGATTGTTAGAATGTGCCTAAAGGACCCTACTTTGCATGTATACATTGCCGTGTTGCCATCCGCACTTATATCGTGTATCTTTTCTGTTGTTCTACTTTTCTGTTTGTCGCCTCTGTCGGACAGCCAAGTTGTGTGCTCCGACGGTATTAGCCGTTACGGCGTATCGACTACGTCGCAGCCTAAACGTGTGCTACCTTTGTTAAATAAAAACCATTTCTTTTTCATTGCGTGTTTTCTCATTGATTCATATCGTATCGAGCACTCTGCAGCTGAATGATACCGATTTGCCTAGAAAAGTTCAATTTTCCTATCATAGTAGTTCTAGTATTACCTTGTCAAAGTAACAACGCGCAACTCACAATTTACAAAGCTCCTTCTGATCACAATCTCTGTTTATGTATAATACAGATTTTTTCCCCGACGTCACGAACGATGTAACGGACAGATGTTTCCATCTCATATAATAAAGTAGCAAACTGGCCAGAACAGATATTCCCACCGATGCGACGTTAAGGCACCCAAGTAAAGAGATGATTGAAGAATAAAAAGAAAGAAAAACAAAAAGAAGACAACGCACCCAGTTAATATCAGTGTACGTAGATTTCTGCAAGTCATCGATTGATTATTGAAACTTTGTTTTACGGATTGAGACTGATCAAATGAATCGCTCGTGCGAAGGTATACTTTTAATCATACGAACGATATGTACGGTTCATCGGTACGTATGACAAACTACGGTCAGAAGTTGGGCAAGTTTTGGAAAAAGCGTTTCGTTGCGGTTCTACTTCCATTTTTTTTTTACCAAAATCTTAGAGAAATGGCTTGATAAATTTTGTCAAACAAAAATATCTTTCATCCGGGCGTAAAGCTCCAACCGCGCGTGTCGTTTCGAAAAGTAATAGACTATTGGGGGTATCGCGTACAATCGTGTTAACAAAGTTGAAGAGGCACCAACTGCGGGCGCACCACTGGAGATCGTGAGAACGTGTTGGGAGAACGAACCATTTCAGAAATAGGAAACAAACAGCACTTCGCACTTCGCCGATGCAAGGGGTAAATATCGAACTCCGTATACTATGCATGTATATAGTTGAAGTAAGTAGACGATGTAGAATAGCGGTTGATCCGTCGACTTTCGAACGAATTTGTATTGCCCCTAGATTCTATATTGAAATTTGTAACTTTCTTCGATTGTCTTCCAGCATTTCATATTATACGCTTCACTCCGACCTCGTAACTTTATACTCGATCTTGATAACTGAAAACGCGCCGTTATATGTCTTGTAAACAGGGGTATTTGATAAGTATTATAGTGTAAGTAACAGGGCACGTAATGTACATACGTAGTATTATCGCTAGTAGATGACTTTTGAAAAAGACTCCTGTTGTTTTCAGGTGACTTCTTTTCCATTTCAAGAATACAACAGTTGTGCAAAGTAAATTACGTTTATCCTGCAACCCCATTGTTGTATACGCGAGATTTATTCTTCCCTTTTTATGTCATTCTTTCTTCGCAAGCTTATTATTTTTCTTCCGCTTGTCCAGTTTTCCACTTATTCTTTGTCCCATTTTCAACAACGTTGCTTATCCGTTTCGCTGGATTATATAAATTATAAACATCAGATTAATTTTTTCAACCCCACTCGACAAAGTGCAACACCAAGTTATGGTTATTCCTAACAAAAATGTAGTCAACTTTCCTTCACCCTCAAAACCTGAAATTAGTCAAAATAACAGTCGAAAAAGCATTCTCTTTTTCTTTTCTTACCTTTCACTGAACAATCGTTGTAGTACGTAATATGATGTTGGTAATTCCCCTCTGTTTGAGCGTTGAAAAGCAAATTCCTGACACTATATGGATGTTGCCCTGCACCGATTCTGTGAACCATGTAGGGCCAAAGCCATGAACCGCGCCCAAGGGACAACTACTACCGGACGCCAACGAGCGCCGATCGTACGACGCCTGCGGCATAACCAGAACGTTTCCCTTCCAACGACGCGACGCCTAGGTGGTCGTGTTCGGTGACGTAAACATCTTCGCGCCCCATTAAGCTTCTGATCCGTATTTCACTCGGTTCGTCCACAACATGGTAACTGAGGATACAGCTATACGATGGATTTACTGCCCGGGGTGACACCGCTTGTCTTTTTACACCTTATAATACCTGGTGTAAAGTCGATATTATAATACTTTGCTGATCGTTTCAAGAAGATAAGCAGGCATGGATGCAAATTCAGACGCTGGCTTAATGCGTTTATCTCAAAAAACAAGAAACAGTGTTTTGACTTTATTGTTTAATTTCAACTCTCACCTCAAAACTCAACGAATTGTTTCATGGAAAAAATCGTCGCAACGTTTTAGACGCCGACAACAAAAAATTGAGAAGTCGCTGAAGACGTTTCCGTATCTATATATTCACGAAAAATCGTGAAACTCTTTTTTCTTCTTCGTCTTGTTCGGTTCACCAGCTTTTTTTCGCACGTCTAATTTGCCAAGTTAAGTAAAGTAGTTTCAAGTTTTTACAATTAACAATTTTCCAAGTTTCGTACAATATTTCACGGATTCGATGAATAAGAGATATTGATTAAAACAAACAATTTCACGAAGCGTTGACAAAAATTTTCAGCTACCTCAAGAGCTTTTGCGATTATTTTTTTTTATATCTCTTCGTAATCATGAGTGCACTAAATTTTGAGTTAAAATTTGAAATTGAAATACAGTTTAGCAATAAGTCATTCACCCGGTTATTCGTGAAAATATTCAGATTTAATAAGCCAAGAGGAGGAAACAAATCCCTATGCGTATAGTACGTCTGGTCGACAATTCAATTATATTTTGGGATCATATGTTTCTACACTAAAAATTTTTTGTACCTGCGCCTCGGGCTGGTTTGTCACTCTGGACAATATATCAAATCATGAAATGGAAATCTCTGCGGCATGAATTCGGCTATCGGTCATCGCGGTCGTAGTATATAAATTGCGAACTCGACATTATACAGATGGATCTTATTACCGGTATTGTTGATTTTTGCAGTCGATGATGAGAGAGAGATAGAGAGTGTCAGTTGTCGTTGATGCACTTGACGGTGACCGTAGAACTGGTCTTGCAGGGTAATTGCGCTCCTCGATCGGTTGACTATCGTCTTCTTTAAATTCTGTTGAACTTTGTACGATTGCGACGCTACGTGCTTCTCACGCTACAGAGCCTTTCTCTAATATTCATAAATTTCTACTTCTGGTTTCGGACACCATCGGCAACTATCGTATTGTTTCCTTTCTTTTATATCACTGATCCTCTTTTTATCTTTACCTCCTATCTTCCTACACAGTGTTTCATTTCATGTTGCCATCTCAATTACACATGCACGTAAATAACGGGATGTTGAAACTTTTGGTACTTGGGTACGTCTCTGTTTGGGTTTTTCATCCAACGAGTTCCCAAGGTAGTGGTTCGGCGGCACTACGATCACGAGAACAGCCGCTGGTGTATATTACTTTTCACGCACATATGCCTATGGTACGCATTGAATTTATAATGAAATTTTCAAAGTTGATGGAACGACGTAACCGCAGGGTGAAGTAGTCAATTACGACGAGTCACCAACCGGGTGCACTACAAACGGGACTTGGGGTTCGCGAAACCCTACACACCCCATTTCAGGACCGATATATATATGTATATAATATTCGGGTCGAGGAACTGAAGTATAGGTATAAGTATGTGTAAACTACCAAAGAAACTGTAACCTGTGAAAGTCGGCTGATAATGCTCACGTGACGTTTATGTCGTACATTCTTTCCATCGAGCTTCCAATATCGCGGCTAGCCAAAGACTCTAGATGAAAATACCGGTACAGATTTTTTAGGAAGAGAATTAACACCAGGTGTCGAAGTATTTTGATGTAAGTTTTCATTTCTTCTTAAGTTACCAACTCACGTTGCATGAAGCTCGAATTCGAAATAGATTTTTTGAACTTCTGAATAATGAAAAATAAAAAAAAACGAAAATCTATAACAATTGAGAGAACATGAATGAATCCTGAAGGTGACAGGTTCGACCGAGTTTTGTATAAAATTTACAAAATTTTCGATGTAGTTGGAGATCCACTTTAATGGTGGACGGAATAATTTTGTGATAGGTCTTTCGGTTTACGATGGTGTAAGGGGTGACGTCTGCGAAGGAGAATAACTCTTTCCTGCATCCTCGGTATTCTGGGAATAATGTAAAAAAGGATATACTGCTCTCTGTAGTATATATAGAGAGAGAGTGAAAATGGTGTGTTGTATAAAAGACGATTTATGAGTGCTAAGGGGTGCGAGAGGGATGTTAGCTCCGTATAACCATCATTCATTTTGTCAATAGCGCTCACCTCCACAATGGATTTCGTGTAGGTATCAAAAGTGAACAGCTTTATTCTTTCATCGGGCGTGGCTTGAATCCAAATGCTCTAGGAGTCAGCTGAGTACCAGCAAATATAATAACTTATCGGAATATACGCTGACAATGACCTCGAGCTACCAAAGACTCAAGATATCCTTGTCCTTCTGCTCCATGTACGATATACGTATACACGTGCCTATGTACTACACATATATTACATATTTACGATTACATATCAGCTGCGTGTTTCAACTTTGACACTTACAGAAACTGACAGCGGATACCCTTTTCCAAGAATATATCGATATAGGTGTGATAGTAGCTGTGAAACCCGTTAGCAACCTTTCGAAAGCTCCTCGCTATCATAACAGGGAGAATAAAGCCGGGAAATGCCTTGCAAAGTGTGGAGGATCCAATCGTTTTATAGATATATATCTATATTGGGGTATCTAACGTACGCGGAACGATCTTTGATTCCTATTCAGACGATTTCCGAAGAGGGAAAACGGTCCAGGGGATAAATTTTGTCGTGAACGTTTCGCTTAGAACCTCATGCACCGGCTAGGCTAGTACGCCCGGTCCAGGCGTCGCGGCGCTCAGCGTCGATTGGGGAGGTCCGCGAACTCGACTCATAGTGACGTCACAGGACGCAGGATACGTACTCTCGAATAGTCACCGGCGTCGTCGTCGTCGTAGTTGTAGTCGTCGTTGTCTGCGATTTAGTGTCTAGGAAAGGATCTAGAGGCCAACTTCGCTATAGTGTTTCCGACGTATTCGCGAGCGAAAGGAAACCGTATACCGGTGTATGGGTGGTGAAGGGGCGCATGGAACATTCTTTCGTTCTGCGCCGTCACCCGGTAAATGGACTGGCTCGCCTAAATGTGAATAAGCAGTCGTCTACAGTTTTTCCTTCGTGTTTTCGGGCTCCTGGCGCGACGACGCGATATCCTCTCTTGCAGTAGCTATATAAGTGATACTCGCTACTTGTTATAGAGATTATTTTATCATATTCTTCAATGAATCTTATGAATTTCTAATACTGACAATTTTGAATGCTGCGATCACAGAAATTTATAATTCAACGGTAACAATCTCTGAAACAGTAGAATCCATTTTTTGTAATATTCTGATAAATGATCATTTTTTTTTTTTTTGTTTTCCAAAACAATGCGATTTGATTAACGATTTTATTTAGTTTTCATTTCTTCAATCGCAACAATAAATTTTGAGTGCCGAAGGCAAACTTTTTGTTCAAAGGATGTCGGAGAATTCCGACGACTTGTTTATGTTAAGAGTAAGCTTCGTGAAAGTTATGGTTCTAGCCGAAAATGAATTTTGATGATTCCACTGATTCTTTGCGACTTGTATTATCTAATAACAGGCTTTCAAACAATGTCGGTCTGTCTGTTCTCGATGCAAAAATTCTGAAACTTGCAGAATTTTTCGTTCGAATAGCGGGCACATAGAATCACTGTATGCCTTTTTTCAAAAAATTGAAAATGGCAGATCGAAATTACGAACAACTGCAATAGCAAAACGAAAGTTGGCGGCCGTGGGGTTTTGAAGTCGCTGATTACGAATCTGAGGTCGATTTTTCAAAAATTGAAAGAGCGAACCTTTAATGGAAAACCGAATTCAAAAAACTTATCTAATTCCGATGAAATTTCGCATTTCTGGAGTTTGGGAATCACTGGTATCGAATTAAATATCAAATTTTCGGAAATTGAAATTAACTCTTAATCGTGTTTTTAATCTAAACTGATTGATTTGTAACACGATAAAAAGTACGGCGGAAAACAACATTTTTACAGCTTGTTTCTAATGAAATACGTTACCACCTCGGTTACCGCTCATTATGTCTTTCAAAATAAATTGCCTTTGACGAGGTTTCGTTTTATGATCGTACACATTATATTTCGTTAATACGGCATTGCGTATATTGTAATATTATATTATATGTAGACAATTCGGCGAAATTACATTACCTGAATGAATTTCAATAGCGTAAGCCAGGCACATCATACAGTTGAAAAGTACAGACATATTAATTATTTCTAATTTAATTTACAGAAAATACGGGAATGCACTAACGTTTACTGGAAACGGCTGTATCACTTCCGTGTATTTTGCACTAATGGAACCAAATGTTGAGCCATGGAACTGCGCGGTATTATTTAAACATATATTTATTTTATAATGAACTTTACGCCACTTCTAATTTGAGCGGTCGCGTACAAAACATGAGACGGTATGAGAGTTGATACGGTTGAATAATAATGGACTCTCAAGACAAAGGTCCTTACTGAGATTTTTGCATGACGAATTATTCTCGAAACTATGAAGGGTTTTCAATAAACGTTGCTATGATCAAGAGACTCGGCAGAGTCTCGCGCCAAGTACATTCAAAAGAACGGGTGCTTACCGAGTATCTTTACTGCGACGGGAGCTCAAAAGCAGAGTTGGGTTCGCGTTTCATCAAATAGCTCCCATATTTGTAATATTACAACAAATGTAAATTACTTTCAGCGTATAACTCGGGGACGAGCTTTCATTTTTCAATAAAATCGGTGGTCGAAGAGCTGAGATATGATAATCTCTGATCACCGGTGGGTTCGTTTTACGATTAAGCACCGCCATTCTCGTCGTCGTACGCTAGCTATATGCTATCTGGAAACCAAAACCATTCCAACATAAATGGTGTAGAAGGGAAGTCGCGGTGTGGTCATGGCCGTGGCTCGCGCCATATTCTTATCAAGTAGGAGAAAGGTCGTAATTCCCGCGCGCCTAGCAGGTGGCGTCAGCGTAGCCGGTCTCATTTCCTACCGAGTTCGCCGCCGCACAGCAATTCCTTTTCATTGGGCCCCAGAAAAGCAGCGCTATCATGGCTACCGTTCGAAATTTTTTCTTAACCCGTCAAACATTTTACAACAATAGTTCATCAAAGAAACCATAATTGATACTGCAATATTCTCGAACAACGTACAAAAAGTTATGAAATCCTCCCATAAGGCATCTACGGTGCAAAAAAGTTCGCCAAGTACATTAAATGTTTAGGAATAACTACTACAGCAATATCTTTGATGAAAAAAAAACAAAGATTCAATTAAAAAAAGGATCCAAACCAATTATTTCGCCAAGTACATGAAACTTTGCATCATGTAAGAATATAGATTCGGATAGTAAATCAATGAGAATCAATTCAAAGAATCAAAAAAATTAATTGGAGGTGGTGGGACTTGGCGGGCTTTTTCGGAAGAATCCAGAATTCTTGTATGGCAGTATAACATTAGCTCGCCAAGAACCACGTACTCCAATTAATTTTTTTGATTTTGTTTGATTCTTTGAATTGATTCTCATTGATTCACTTTCCAATTCTATATTCTTACACTTGGTAATTTTATCTGTTGTATGTTTATTCCAGCCTTCTCTAGTACTTCTATGCATGATGCAAAGTTACATGTACCTGGCACAATAATTGATTTGGATCCTTTGTTACTTGAATTTTTGTTTTTTTTTCATTATAGATATTAGGGTAGTAGTTATTCTTGAACATTTAATGTACTAAGCGAACTTCTTGCACCATAGGTGTCTTTTGGGGGGTATTGATATAACGTTTATGAAATAGTTCGTTCTCCGTGGTTATAGCTTTTTTGCATAAATGTTAGAATAATAAATACATTATTTAAGAAAATTGATTGCAAATCTAAATTGTAATACCTATTGGAAGAAAAATTGATTATCACGGTATCGAAACGATCCGCGAAAATTCTGAACAAATTTTATATCCGAGAATCGAACCGAGTGACTTTTATTTTTATTTTTATTTTTTTCTCTCCTTCATCTGTACCAGATATTTCTATAGACGTATAGAAATATTATATACTTTGTCATCGTACGTGTATACAGCTGGTTACTGGAATCCCCGAGGACTGCATATAACTATTTACTACCCGTTAGCAATGGAGTTTGTAAAATTTATACGTTCTTTGGTGAATACTAAAATACCATCTCATTTATCTTGAATGCTTAACTCGATTCGCTGTTTCATTTCACTGTTAGCCTTTTTATTTATTAGAAGACTTTGCGAAATAACTCCAGTTAAGTTAAATAAATTACACCGGGTGGCGTGAGTTTCCTAGGGGAGAGAAGGGGCAGGGGCAGGAGAGGTGAGAGGGGATCCCCCCCCCATGAGATAGGGACGCTCATTGTGCGACCATGTATAATTGCCTTGCATTATCTGGAGATTGTATTTACGCTCAGCGTCTCTCCTTTAGGACTTCCAGCCACTTTACGTTAGGCATACACAAAACAGCTATGCGGAAACGTAAATATAATATATAACTATAATTGAAGTGAAGACCGAGGTGAAGACAAAAGATTATATTTAGCCAACCAATGTATCTTCGTTAAAGTTGTTCGAAAAAAGTTAAAAAAAAAAAAAAAAACGAAATTATACGCGCCAAAAAAATTTATTCAGCAGTTTTTTTATGGTGACAAAAATAGTTTCCACTCTTTGCCAGCCTACTCTGTAGATTTGGGTTATAGATTTTTTTACTTTATATTTTTTAATTCCATATTTTTCATTTGGATGGCACGCAAAAAATATATTTTCAAGTCCGAACTGATTTGCCTTTGTAGTAAAATACTGAAATGATTATGATTTTATCCTCCTTATTATATCACGGTGGTGACTCTGATCTGCAAAAGTAAATAAAAAAAACCTCAGCTCTCGAGTATTCTGTTATTCCCGGGTTCTATTATTCAAACAATTACCCATGTACAGCCATTTCAGATTTTCAAGCATAAATCAGTTAATTTATAATTTCTTAAATTCAGCTTCTTCATTCGGACGCAAAAACATTGTCTGCATGAATGAAAGGCTAATACAATCAGTGAATCCTACGAGATAAGCTAACAATAAGAGGAGAAATTTTTCAGAGACTTTATGTAATCGGGGAATGAATTTGTTTCGGTATTTCAAAAATTAAGGAGGAGTATTGACACTCGGAAAGATATTTCGCGCTAAAATATTATTCAAATGAAAAATAGAAAAATCGATACTGGGGAACCTGAGTGTCAAGCTCTAGGGCCCGAATGAAGGGAAGGCTTTTTATCTCATTGAAAGCTGATGGAATTCTTTTTTTTTCGAGTTTCCATATCCACAGTTTTCCTATACATTCATTGCGACTCCCGCTCATCTGAACTTTAAATTCCATAGTTCAATTTCAGGTTATTTTGCAAACAATATTCGTTCGTTGCATTACAATTTCAATTTGGGTGTCGATGGTGTTCTTTTTTTCATTCCTAATAATACGTTTCAATTGTTTATAATATTATCATTATTTGCGTGTAAGTCTTTTGAACGACGCTCATGTTCTACATTGATGTTAGAAAATTACAGGTACAAATAATAATGACAATAATAAAAAGTTTCCGACTTTCATCTCAAATCTTTAGAATCTCGATTGAGAAGGTAATCGCGCTCAAGTCTTGGAAACTTGAAATCTGGGAATGAAATTTTGATCGAGAGATAGAATGTTCTCTAAATTCAATTCAAGATAGCTTGTTTTTCATGCGGAATCTGAGAGATTCTGGTTTTACACCAAGGCTTCTCTGTAAAGTTTTGCTACTGGATGTGCTGTAGATATTTGCCCCGTTAAAATCTGTACCACTCGTTCATAATCCGCCCATTGGCAGTCTGGCGTCTGTTCATATCATAAGCATACTTATATCCTATAGAGATACCGCTCGATACGTATGTGACACATATGTTTGTACGTAAAAGTAAATATCCGTATCCAAACTGACCACCGTACATGTTACATAACCCACGCACCGCGTAAACGCAATAATTTAGTCTCCTATAAACCCGCGCAACATTTTTTCTGGGTCATCTGAATCAAGCTTGGCGTAAAATGGGCAAAAGATAAAAATGGGGGACAAGGTAAAAGAGATAAAATAAAAAAATGACGTACATTTCAGTAAATTCCAATCGCGCGTGGTGTTATTTTATATACCTGTATGTATACGTGTACATATGTATATGCGGCTAGCCCGATTGGAGGGTATATTTATATTACTATATACTGTATGGGTCGGATTTATTCTGGCGTGGTGCAGTATCTGCTTGAGAATTGGAAAATCTTCCGTGTGAACATCAACCGCAACCGATCTTTTTCGCTGGTTGAAAATCGAGGAGCAGTTAGGTAGGTAGGTATTCTCAGTTTTTCTACTCCGTATTACCAGTTTGCCAATTTTCTGTCTCGCGCTATTCGGCGAGAAGATCGAATGATGGCGTGGCTGGACGTCGTAACCATCACCTGCGGGTCGCGGATAGATCAACGTCAAAACGTTGCGGATGAATGGAGATGGGGGAGAGGAAAGAGACATAAAAGAAAGAAATGAAAATCATGAACTGGTAGCGAAAGAGAAGGTGGGGCCGATATACTATAGACGGATCAAACCCTCGAGGATTCTGGACGTTTTCCGGTTCCCGCGCGTTCACCATTGTTACCACTATCCTGGCTAGACATGAATGTCCCGAGGCCCCAGCAGACAACTTTTGTTTGAAATTTCATCTGCAGATTACGTGAAATTTTGTTGCGTTGCCCTAACAACGGCCTAGCCATTACATTATACGCGCGTTAGGTACACCAAGCCGTCGTCTAGCTGTGGCCTTTACTTTTCCAAACAGCTTAACTACGCTTAGTGTGTATACTACTCTAGAGTCCCGACAGTTAATTGCATCGCGTCCTCCTCGTCTCAGTCTCAGTGGGCTCGGTAACGGTCTTTGACTCGGTCCGTGTACGCGGCAGGTACGTAGCTATGTATACATTTCTCACTTTTTTTTTTTGTTCATCCCTCCGGTGTTTTCCATTTCTCTAGCCGACCTTCGCCATTAAATGCCTTCCCTAGACTCTCAATTTTACTCGACAAACTGGACTTGCTTTGTCTCCGTGTATACGACGTACATCTTCTACGTATAACGTCCTTAGCGTAAAACCTCCGGTTTCACATTGCATGAAATGAATTGTTCCATATTGAACCAGTGCAGCGGTACCGAGGAAACGTGAGCTAACGTAACGGATGGCTCTCAGATGCAATATTCAGTCACTCACTGACGGAATCCGTTCACTTCATGTCGCATATTATATGTATATACCTCTATAGGTACGTTACATGTACATCAACCTAGTCGGCGTCACTATGATTAAAGCGTCGGTCGCGGTGCTTGAAATTCCCTGCAGGGATCGTCGCTTTTGATCTTTTCAGTTTATTGCCGTGTATATTCTGTGTAACACAATTTTTGGTCGATGATTATCCGGTTCGACATATATCTAGATATGATGAATAAAACGTCCTCGAAAAATTCACCTATTTGTCATCGAAAGTTTTAATATTAGAATAATAAATTTTACTCATCGAGACGATTCAAGGTTTATGAATAAGCATCGTTCAAAAAATCTTCAAAATTCTTATTGAGTGGGTTATCGGTTTATTTAGTTGATATGAATACATGCTCATTTTCTAACTATCTGCTTGATAATTACTGTTCCTCACATGTATTTGTGATTTCAAGCTGGCGGAATAACAAAAAGGTGTAAAGAGGAGGTCCATTCGGGTAGCATCTGAACCTATAGGGATTTTGTCGAATGCCAGTCGCCCGAGGTCGCGCATCATTAGTTTTCACCATGCGTAGAATGGACAAAAAAATTGAACTTACTGTTGGTTTTCACTTTCGGTTGCATATGCTATATAATAAACTAGGGACTCGGTGGTGTCTTGACTTTACGCCGGGGGTACTCAACCGGAAGGGTTTCAACGACTGGAGGGCAGACCCGCAGTGATTCGGAACCACAAAGGATCGTGGATTAGGGAAAATCCCATTACGTATACGTTATAGTTCAAAAATTCTGAATACTCGTAGGAATTATAATAATAATATGATTATTATAATAACAATGGAATCATATGTGGACAATCATGTGGAAGAATTAGGCTGGGGATAGACACGTGCCCTGCAGCTCATCTTGAATGAGAATTACGTAACCTGCGCTGTAATGTACCGATGTAGGTATATGAAAAATGTATGAGATTTCAGCGGAAAAAAGCTTCAAAGTGCGAAATAAGGCACAGGTGACACACAAAATTTTTCTATAGTTTCAACCATTGCAGAGCTTAAAATTTGACGTTGGGTTTTATGTAGGAAGAAATGAGTCTTCGAGTTTTCGCATTACGTCACGGATTGTGGGTATGAAAAAATACTCGTAGAAATCAGCTGTGGCTTGAAAAATATCTAGCAGGAGTTTCACTGCGGCGAACCAGGGTACAGTTGAAGCTCGGCAATACATTCTTCAAGTCACCATAGTACCTACACTTATGCAGAAAATCATTGCCCTCGATGAATAACTGGATGGTTCGATCCGTGAAGAATATTTTTTTTTTACCTCAAAATTTGATGGTTTGTTAGAACGTAAAAAATACTGCCAAATTGTACAAAAAATTCTTCAAGCCATAGCTTTTTGTGACTTCTTTTTACTTGTAGGTAGAGATTCTGGTGAAACCTTACGGTTTTGTGCATACCCAAAATTTTTGGATCATCATTTTTTGCATCAAGTATTGTGTGAACATATGTCTAAAGAATACGTTTGTGCGATATAGGGTGCGACAAATTTGGACGTATAAAGTTTCTCTCATGTAGCGTTGAATGACAAGACGCTTGAGACGCAGGTTAAGGTAGTCCTGGCTCAGGTTCGAATCGTGAGCAAAATTTGTCTTTCTCAAACTGAAGAAACTTGGGGGATAAGTTTTTATGAGCTTTGAATTTTGCGAAATGATGAATCTCATATTGCAGAAATCTACAGAAGCTTTACGAAAAGCGTATATGGGATTCAAAGCGTTCTTTTCAGTTACTCATCACCCGACAACTGCGTGCCCGGAATTAGTACGATCACCGCACCGTTAATCATGCATCAACATAATTTGTTGGGGATTGGAAAGCTTCGCGTAATGTTGAAATTATTGCGTCCATTACGAGATCGCTTGGAAAACGCTAAGGTAATTAAATTGGGATTGAATTACTATCGCAGCGATCCTGCGATATTAGGTTTAAATTTTCGATGATAATATGTTCAAACAAAGTGAGCAGAACTATTATTGAAAATAAAATTTTTGAAACGATGGTTAATTGGCTTATTTGAAGCACTCTCCGAAACCCAAAATAATTTTGGCGTTAATACGAACATAGAATGAAAAATTGTGAGCTTGCAATTGAATTTTTTTACGCTCACGCTCAGCGAACACCAGTGTAATAATAATGATGGAATTTTGGAATCTATTTACTCGAATCTACAATGCGCCAAGTTATGCGCTAAAGGTCCGAAGTTTAGGAACTCGTAATAATAGGATTAATTAGGGGTAGACCCTTTACCTGAACCATGGGAATGATCAAATTCGCTGGCGGTACGCCTGTTGGAGACCCAGCGTTAATATATTATGTATAGCTGTAAACTTCTAGCCATGATACATAGGTGAGTGTAAACGCGTATGACATTTTTACCACGTGTGCAGTAAAAACGATTCACAAAATAATCCACTTTATCCTTCAAAATACCGTACGGAGCCTGACGAACCAAATGACCTATAAAATCTGTTGAGGAGTTTTTTCATCGCTTCGAAGTGGGATATCTACTTCTAATTTCCGTCGGTTAAACGAAACGATTAATTTACGGATGAAAATATTCGTTCCAACGATTTTAATTTTCCTGGATTTGAAGTTGAAGCGTCGGTTGTTCAGCTTATACAACGGGGGCTCAGCATAGTTGAAACGCGATGTAGACATCATAAGCGCCTGTGTTTAAATTATGTACTTGCGCGGGGTAAATTTAATGCCTCGAGGTGCTGATAAGACCGGCAATTATTCTAGCACGTAGTTATTAACTTGTAATTTGTTCCAGACAGTCGTTGACCGCAAATTGAATTTCTAGTTACGGTTCCACGTAATTTCGGGGATCAGAGCTTTCGTATTTTGAAAATAGCGTTGTTCAATTTTGCGAAACAGTCGAGCAAGGCGGTAGAGTTTATACCAAACATAGTCACCGTACCGGTTGTCTGGTGACTGATTTTCGAATACAAATAGATACGCCTGCAGCTCCACGTTCCATTTTTACACTTTATTGTTATTTGCCAATAAGCTAACAATGAGTGCAAAAAGGGCATTTTACTATCGGTTGCGCGCGCACAGTTGGCAATGTATCGATTTGGTATTTGTCGTGTTACTCGCAATGGGAAATAAATTTTTATTTATTCATTTTTTTCTCTCTATATTTATTCCTCTATTCTTCGTCCCATATTTTATTTACAAATTTAAAGCTATATCATATACAACGTTGGAATATAATACTTTCAATATTATCATAAACGTTTAGCGTGAATGTTAGCGAAGACTAGGCGATACTCTCACCCCGTGGAGTTACGAGGGCGTCGTTTTCCAACTGGAAAATAAATGATCTCTCCTTCGGGGGTGGAGATAGAAAAATTTCGTGTCATTGGTCAGACGTCAAATGATTTTTTAAAAACTGTCTTATACCTAATATAAATCTACGCTCATCACTCACCTTATGCACATATACAGTCTTGAATATTGATTATTAATTCTCCGCTGTAAATGAGGTCTGTAATTTTTTTCGTTTTTTCTTTTTGTTTGCTTTTGAATTTTTTATCCCCCTCTTTAACTCAAGCTTGCTTATTCCGTCAGGTGAATAATATTTTTGCTCTTTCCTTCCTTCTTTTATTCGACTATTCTCAAAGTTTGTTTACCACAATAAATTTGCGATGTTCAGAAATTTTTCACTGCGTTAATTTTCTTCTCTCTTTTGAAAATTCAAATGTTATTCGTATACCCGACCCATTTGAAACTTCTGCGAGACGTCAAGTTTGTCTTTAAAACTGCTCACGTTTCGGGCGAGTAGAAAATAATATTCAAATTACATTTGAAAAATAATTGATAAAGTAGCAGTCGCGGATCTCAAGCGCGTTTTTAATCCTCTCAGGGAATGCAGGTTAACTCTGCAACATGTTGTTACCTTACCGTTTATGATGTAACCCTTCGCTGCATAAGCTTTTCGCTTATACATGATATCTACATCCACCATGTATTCCTATCCAAGCAGATGCATGCATATATGTATATATCTAACACATATCATATACGAACACCGCTATACGTACATTGAAACGCTTAGGTATAAGTACATACAATGGTATTCATGCAGCTTTCTGGTACTTTACAGAATCGTTTTCTCTTACGGTCAGAAGCCCGCGCTTTATGAAACAGTAAACTTCGAATATGGGTTTAAATATCGTCAATCTAAGACGTGATATTAAAACACGATACGACCCTCCTTCTCTTTGAGTGATGACCAATTCATCGTGATTACCATTTTTCAACTGATTCAAAAATGATTGATAGCATAAATTCCCACTTTGTTTTCGAATGTACCAGTTGAATCTGATAGAATAAGGATAACAATAAAAAAATTAACCGACAAGTACCACGCTTGAACCACGCTTTTTTTCAATATCCTTTTACATGCGGGTATGTGAAAATAGCCGGGTAGCTGTCGAAATAATTGAATGCGATGCCTCGATGTAAATTTTTTACTGTTGCCCTAAAATAAATGTTAGAATGCAAATTGAAAACCTACGTGCATGTCGATAGGAAAATCATTTGTTTCATAAAATAAAAAAAAAAAATAACAATTCAGTTGATCTAATGGTACCCAGCTGATAAATTATGACACCGTCAAAAAAGCGTCAGTTTAGCAATTTCGTTGCCAATTGATTCTGACAATTTGCACTTCCTCACTGCCGACGAGGGTCACATCGCCTTGAAATCAGACTGTAATACACCAAAAGGTATTATATAAGAAGTATTAAAGCTGGCAGACGTATCTCGGGTCATAAAGATAAGAAATTTTCCTCTTCAGTATTATAAACCTAAAAGCACGCAGTACGCTTCGTTCTTTCACCGAGTAGCTTTCCTTGTTTGCTAAAAAAAGAATTAGAAAGATAAAAGAATAAAAAATGAATGAAACAAAAAAAAATTAAAAAAACAAATCGGCACATTCCCAAAAATTTATAGCATTGGTCTACCGAAGTTTCATTCTCATGTAGTATATGTAATTATAAAGCGCACCGAAAAAGGATAAG
Organism: Athalia circularis; assembly: GCA_963978495.1. NCBI lineage: Eukaryota > Metazoa > Arthropoda > Insecta > Hymenoptera > Athaliidae > Athalia > Athalia circularis. Next base: position 20,327,520 of record OZ021700.1, read on the forward strand.
TTAATTTTCTGTTCTACTTAAAATAATTACGTACGTAAAAAGTGAGCACGTAAGGTATTGCGTGATTATGTGAAATTCATAAGCCACACTACATAGGATGGATAACAAACTCTTAAGACAAAGATAAAAATTTAAAAATGCCTTTATAGAGCGTAAGACAGATTTAACGTAATAAATCGAGATCCCTAATGTGTTGATTTTGTCTTTGACTTAAATTAGTCTGTGTCCGTTATTATAAAATTTAGACATGGACAGAACAATAAGGGAACATACAGCAATGAATATACGATTAATTATTCTATTTAAAATTTTAATTATCGTTCGTAAATGTGTCTAAAAATGTTTCTGTATGTTGAATTTGTTGGAGAGAGAGATTTTTTTCTGGTGTACCTGTGTGCAGTGATCGAATGCTGGATGTGGTTGAAGGATTTGATGTGGCCGTGAGGTTGTGATGTCGTGTGTCGATGGATGATGTGTTGGTGTTGAATTTGTTTAAAATGTGCCGTGTAGATAAAATGTTGCCTTAGTGTCGAAGATTGTTAAATGTTCATTTTGTGTTGATAAATTGTGTACACTTATTTAATATATTTTCCTTTGTGTTTTATAGTTTTTAATTGTAGTTTGACGGCGTTATGATAATATATCTGTTGCGGAGCGAGCTCGACCTGTCTTATCAACACTTCAAATCGCACTATCTTTTCAATCATCCGTCTTTTCTTCCCCTTCTGTCTTCTTCTCCTTTCCTTTTCTCTCTCTCTTTCTTTCTATCTCTTTCCCTAGTATATTTGTTACACTAAAGTAACGACGGACTTTCAGTATCAAGATTTTTTTTAATAACGATTCATCGAGGCAAGATACTGCAACAAAACTGACCGGTTTTTTTCACTCGCACGCAGTTGATTTCAGTTTTTGAATTATTTGCATCAAACACGAATGAAAGAAAAAGGGATGATGATGGCCATTTTCTTGATATTCGGGGTGAAAAATTCGACCACTTTCGAATCGTTCGTGCGACTATATCTTGTTGTCTGTTTTTAACCTTAGGGGAACGAATCCGGAATCCAAATTGATCTACCGCTAAAAAATAAAAAAGTGCAGATCTTCCGTTTTAAAGCCGTGCAGATCCTGAGAAGAATTTTCTCTTTCAGAGAAGTGATGGTGACTGTTTTATCTGCAGGAGCAGCTCAATTTCAATCTTTAAAAATACACCGGAAAACAGTCGCGTGAACGATTTGAAAAAGGTTTCACTTCTTCGGCTGGAAATCGAGAAAATACGACCTTTGAGTGTTTTCGATTTTTTTGGCTGGAATGGATCTTTTTAAAACCGTTCGTGCAGATCGATATTTTTTGATTTATTCTAACGTCAGGGGAATCCAAGGTCGGAAATTGAACTAACTTACTACGAACAATAAAATAGAAAAAGATAAAACAAATAATAAATTTCCGTCCATTTTCGAGTTCCTGCTGAAAAATTTTCTGTGTTTTTAACAACGTTATCCCTATGACTTTAACCGACTTTATTTCTTCGGCGATAGAATAATTTCACTAATTGATTCATCAACGTCGGTTGATTGAAATATCATGAATAAGTGATTCGCTAACTTTCCACTAATGTTTACAGTCGATTCATCCGTCAAATAGAAGTATCGCAGCACATCTACAACCCAACTGTCATAACGATGATAGCAAGTCAGGTGTGGGCCTCGTATTTTAGGGTGACTCGACGCAGCCCTGTGCACTGAACTATACACAAATCAAAACATTTTATTTCACTGACGTACGCGTGTTGCCGATATAAACGAGTATATGTATATTAACACTGAATCGCTATCTTGATTTTTCATATTAAATTTCTTGAAAGTTGTCAAGTGAGAACACGCGGAAGGTGCGTTAAATCGTCGAATCAAACGGCTCGTGACGATATAGGTGAATTGAATGTGATTAATCGCTTCGAACTGTGAACAAACTGCCCAAGGGTACTTTTACCCAAAGTAGATTTAACGGTGACCCCATAACAAGATGGCGATACAACAAAGCATGTTAAATTAATTATATCATAATTCGGTGTATGTGTTGTGTTCAACGTTTTCTCCTCATAGTCAGATAAGAAGAACGGAGAGGGCGAAATGTGAACGGGAAGAGAGAGAGATGGGACGACATTTCATCACTTAACTCTTTACCTACAAACTGCAGGTTGTTGGATAATGGAATTTAGCAGCGAAAGCTCGACAACGTCCAAACTAGACTCGACTGTTTAGCCAAAGTATGGTTACCTTACCGGAAGTGAAACACGGCTTCTAAATACTACCAATTAGGTCGAAGCATGTCTGTTGCCGTATAGACGTTATGGGTCTGCAGTTCAGCAGACACGGTTGTTTCATGACGTTATTAGCCTTGATTGGATAAGTCGTGTAAAATGTTACGAGCAGCCGTATACCGCAACTTGCACCTCCTATCACCGCAGCTTGTCTAACGAGTTCTCTTGTCGAACTGACTTTAATGATCAGTTTGAAACTTGAATATACCAATAATTTTCATTCCTCTATAGTAGAATGAGCTGCGTCTAAAGAGGTATGCAAAAAATAAATATTCAAATAAATCAAAAGTCGGGATACTTATAACATCAGCTGTTTCAAACAGATCGTGCGTATAATAACAATACCACATATTGCAGGTAAATTTTGAATATTGATTTCTCGTTTATTTATTGTTTTCGCGCCATTATGAAACAGACCCAGTTGTTGGTTTTGATCTGTTGTTCGCTTTTACGCTTAGACAGTTCTACTATAATCCTCCAAAGCGCAGAGTTTTGCGTTATATTACACTATACTATATACGTTTCTGAATATATCGACGCTGCTTACGAAAACTAGCATGTTCCAGATTTCTTTCTAAAACGAGCACGTTTGATATCGGCGTGAAAACTAGTATGTTTCAGCTTTTGCCAGGAAAACCAGCATTATTATGATTAAAATGTTGATAAAAGTGATGGGTTCGATATCGAAATTTAATCCCACCAAAAATTGTTGTACTTTTTTTTATAAATACTAACAGTTTATTTATTCCACATTTTAATCTTACATTAGCAGTTCCAGTTCCAGTATTATTTCCAATATAGTTCGGTTACTTTTTCTAGTGGAAATCGAAATGAGTTAGTTTTCGCGGTGGAATCAAAAAAATGTTAGTTTTTGTAATAAATTTGAATCTTGCTGCTTTTCGTAAGCAGCGTCGATATAATGGGGCATTCCACGCCAACTCGACAAGCTTCTGACCTTCATTATTTTTTTTCGACTCATATTTTTCCCCAAGATTGGCCTAGCACAGGAGCGTTGAAATTTTTTTTTCAGAATTTTCCAACACCCAGGATATCTCGGTGTTATTTCGAAAAAACCTCATTTTAGCACTCAACTAACCTTTCAATGGGCTATACTACGACCTGCTGACGGTATCGGACATTCATTATAGGTCGTTTTTTTCGTCTTGAACGCTACTTTTTAATGCATATTTTACCGACTTCCGGCGAATTTTTCCAGGTCTTTTTTTCGGCCTTTAAAATCAAAAAATCGATTTTTCACAAAGTTTGCCATTTTTGAAGAATCGATTTTGCTACTTCAAGATTTCCCCGTTGGAAAGTTAATTGCGTGCTAAAATGATTTTTTTTTTCGAAAAATCACCGAGACAACCCGGGTGTTTGGAAAATTCTAGAAAAAAAAATTTCAACTCTCCTGGGTTAGGGTAATCTTGAGGAAAAATATGAGTCGAAAAAAAAATAATGAGCATCAGAGGCTTGTCGAGTTGGCGTGGAATCCCCCATATACATTGCATATTGTACATATACACGTCCCTCCGTTTTGAATAAATGGTTCGATTATTACAAAAATGATTCGTCGTGTCAAAAACTAGTTCAGCCCATCACACCATCTTTGGAAAATTCACACGATGCCTTTTTTCAAACATGACTCGATCTTTTTCTGACTCCGAAATCGGAACTGGTTCAAATACGGAAAAAACAATCACTTCAGTTTAAAGACTTAGGAGTTACATCTGTCGATTTGAAGTTTGAAAAGGCCACTCAAGTACTCGACGATTTGTAGCTTGCTCTATCTCGAAACCCTACAATTTTTGTGCACTTAATTATTTTGTGTTTCAATATGTTGAATATTAGTTTGCAAAATTACTTGAGAAAAGAACACCCTGTGTATACACATATGCACTGCTCGAAAAATGGCTAACAGTTCTAGTTGTATAATCTCTCCATCAGGCGAAAGCGGGAAGCGGGAAGCGGTCTTTATTTTTTGTTCTACATTTCGTTTACTGACTATACTACGTGAAGTGTTGTATGCCTGGTAAGATGTGAAAATAATATTGCAAGAACCGTTGGTGAAAACGGAGATTCTAGGTGTACTTGAATACATCGAATATTGAAAGACGAGGAATTTCTAATAATCTAATATTACTTTACTCAAAGAGGTTGAGGGCGGTATCAATTTCTTTTTTTCTTTTTTTTCATGGTTTGGAATAATTTTATTGGTTTCGATAATTGTAAAGCTATAACGAGTGATAATGGTGGGAGATTGAAGATGGTCAATTATCGTTGGAAGGATTTGTTGCTGAGCTCGGACGTCTCAGTGGGGCAAAGGATAAGGGGATTGGAATCAAGAAACGGTAGAACGATGGAAGGAAAGGAGTAAAGGTGGGCGAACTACGTTCGATTAGATTCGAACTGTGAGCCTGGCGACATTTCTAAAAGTAACATCGATGCAATCTGAGAGCCGATCGGGCATCCGTCGTGCTGCTCTTGACACAGCCGCTCGCAACGAATCACCTCCAAGGCACCATCGGAGCACCTCATTCGTTTTGTAAAGTAGACAAGCCCGTAGGCAACCGAGGTCAGGAGAAACAGGGTGCCGAAGCTAGAGCCGGGTAGAGCCACGCAGATTAGCCACGGCATGTAACCTACCGGGAAAACGAACGAGGTTTTCTCTTATCCTTGGCGGATGGTTTAGGACGGCGAAAAGCGAAGAGCGCGAATGGCCCGGCGGGCGGACAAAGTAACGGAGAGACTGAACGGTCCAAAATGGGGTGTATTTGCTTGCGAAAGACTATACGGTAACGTTGGAATCAACGCTTGAAGTAAATCCGCTCGGTTAAGAATCAATTATCGACGACGGGATTCGCGATTTAAAAGGAGTAAAATCTATTTGTCTGCCTACGCGGCGGTATACGATAGAGTTAAGTTCATTCAAGTTAAGATTGTTTGTATACGTGAAATTTAACGACGCCGCATGCCAGTTTCTAAATAGCAGCTTCATAATTCACCGGATACGCGCTGATTTTATGCCATGCTGCAGCAGAACTGCACAGCTAGAGGAAAAACGAGTTTAGTGTGAGAAATCGTCGAGAAGAATTTATGTTATCAATTAAGGCGCATTACACGCCCCCCCTCCTCCCCACTCGACCTCCCTTACTTGACCGACCGATTTATCGCCGTCGAAAATTTTTCAACTATTTCAAAAAGAAGTTCAAGCAATAAATTACCAATATTGATTAATTAAATATTGATTGAATTTAGAAGTGTGGAGGGTGAAAAAAATTATCCGAAAATGGCGAGAAATTGTTACGCTGTAAATCACAGGCGTATACTAAAACGGCCATGCCAGCTGTCAAAATTATTGAATTCCACGGAATATCGGCGATCAAGTGCATCAAATGTTTTCCGTAATTCTATGTGCACAGCACAACACGGATACATAGATGACTGCCGCTCGTAAAAGCATTCGAATCAAGTGAGATAATTTTCGCAATCTATTGTTTTTTTTTTTCATCGCAATTTCGACCGATTACGCGACTGTTGATGCAATTTTTATGTTAGCTTTTTCTGCAAGGGATGAAGCGCCGTCGTTTACCTATAGTGAAGGCCATTTAGCCGTTAGCAGCTACTTCTTATACAGTTTGCGCTGTAGGTAATCTACGCAAACGTCTGACACGAGTAACAATTTATTTCATCTGTAGAAAGAAAGTTTTATGACTAATACGCGATAATGTGCTATCCAATACATATATATTTTCTCCTCCGAAGCGTGATAGAATTGGAGACCCGTCAATAGCACCCGCCGCAGATGCTGCTGGGCTCGTCGATGAAGGGGCCAAAACTTTTCTCCTTACTTAAAGTATCAATATTTTTAGATGGCGTTGGCTTTCCCTTATATCTAAAATCGCATTGCTCCACACGGAAGTAGGTATTGATTTTTCTTACCTACATAACTACGTTATCCATGCTCGCCACAGAAACTGGCAATATTTTCGAGACTTGCAATAATATGTATACATATATATATATGTATACCGTAGAATTGACCTTTGATATTTTCATCTAGTGCATATCAACTTTTTATACACCGACCAACTCGATAACGAATTCGCAACGAACAAATGGACGGTAATAAGCAAAAACGTTTTGACCGGAAAAAAAATTTTTTTGCCCAAACTATTGCGACAACGTGAAGCGCGACCCACATCATCAAAATAAATCGATTGTACGATTTTTTCAAAAATGTTGATCAAGACGTTATTGCTTAATATCATCTAAATAATCAAAAACAAATGGAAAAACAGAAAAACTAAAAGCATAGCTCGCGGAAAAATCGTTTGACTAAATTACAGTTGAAAATTATTCTCAGAAAATGGTCCAATAACGTGATTAATATTATACAACCCATTCAATTCGTACGAAATACAGTTTCGGTTTGTTTCTCTTTGAATGAAATCATAAAAGATGAATCGTTTTTTTTTTTCTTTCCTGTAGGAGGTTTCATAATTGTCGTCGGTGTGTTATCGAAATTAGATACCCGAATTACCGTGCGAATCGATAATTTTATTTTTTCATCACAGTCTTGATCTTTCTACTCTTTTTTGCGACATGATTCTCCAAATACAGGTTACATTGCGCCGCGAAATTCAGCATGCGATCATTCATGATCGCTGCGAAATTCGAAAAATGGTTTGATATTTATACGAGACAATTTCGGTTCTCCTGCACTCTTGGGACGTGTGATTATGCGCTGTAAGTGATGCAGGTTTTCTAGAGATTCCGGCTTTTTATCGGTACATCTTCCTTAATTTGAGTTTCACCATTGACGCTCGACGGTTGACGTCAATTATCAGACTACAAGTACCTAGAATTTGGCGAATCGGCAGCACGTATGCCATCGATTCCTCTGAATCTATACGTATTCTGTTGTTTCCCACATAATTGATGAAATTTTGCAACACAGATCCTATTGGTATTGAATAAGACCAAAGGGGTCCATAATACATATTATGGCATTAGTCACGCGACGCGCTTATATAGGTATGATAACGTACACGGTGATGACTGTGGAATGGGTATACATGGTCTAACTGTGCAGGGACCGGGGTAACTACTTCCTGGGGAATATTCAGTTCGACGGTTACTTCCGTTGATACTAGGATTTTACGTTTAACCACTTCCTACGTCCTCGGTTTTCCTAGGAGGATATTTTGTTTATCGTTGAAGAACACGGGCGTACGTATTTTGCAGCCTTCGAGTCATTGGAGGAAGAATTTCTTCCGAGTCGTTTTTTTTCGGACAAGGAGGATATATGGTGGGATGGGAGGAGGGTGGTATAAAAGGAAAGTGAAGAACAACGAAGCGATGCCATGCACGGGATCGGAGAAATTCAAATTCAGGAGTGATTCAAAGGGACAAGAAATTCCGATTTCAGAAATACTGAGAGACGCTCAGTTATCACCGCCTCCTCCTAGCAATCCCTCTTGCTCTTTGCGCTCCAGGTTTTACAGCAATTCTCCCATTCGGGTGTCTAGTTCGATTCATTTTCGTCTACTGCGCATGTTTTTCTCAACCCTATCGAGATTGAACCAGCTTGACTCTAACTTGCCAACGCGTATATAGCTTGTACGGCTTATTGAATAGTCTATATTTGAAAGTTACCATCTTGGATTTGTCTCCTAATATTTTCTCAGTATAAACGCTAGAGGCGTCCTCGTCTGGATATATTCAGAATGCTTGAATTTGTATGGGAGTACATACACACAAATATTGTTTACTGAGATTAAGTCAATAAATTCATTGGATTTTATATTAATCCGGTATCCTTGAAACCATATCCCAGTGATTCTTAAATCTGAATACATTCGTACTGTTTGTATATACCTATGTATAGATATATTGGAAAACTTTATATTTTATAGTTCGATTATACCATATCTATAATACCATTGTATGTTTTGCCGAATGAACATGCTGACCAAGGATTAATAGCGGAACTTTTCAAAAAGCTACACGTTCGTCTTCGTACCGCAGCAGTCACAATCGATCCCAACGGAGTTTTCGGCCGCGCGGCAGATTCTTACAACAGGATTTCTGTTTAAAAAATAACCACGGTGAAATATATGGGCCTCCTCCTCCATAACAAGAAAAGTCGATAGACGAATCTCTCCAGTCCAGCGAGGAAAATGCCTTTTACTCTTCTGTCTCTGTGTCTGTCACTCTCTCTCTCTCTCTCTGTCTTCCCGGTAATTGGCTATCTGGATTTCGACGTACCGTACAAAATTATACTCTAACTCGAATCTACTCACGTAGATGCTATGGTCAATTTTTACCATGCAAGTAAATTAAGAAAAAAAAAAATCCGAAACAGCGACTCCTAACCGATTATTCGTATAGCATTCGATGATTTATGAGAAACAGATACAATTTCGCGCAAAAAATTTACGTAAATCAAGAAAAACTCACCTTTTTTACATCGCGAACTGTGGGCCTGTCACTTATTTCGACTCGTATTCAAGTCCACGCATCACTAATCCAAAAAGCAAGAAAAGAGCGCTGTAGCAGGTGAATTCCGAACGCATTCATCTAAAAATATCCTTGATTCAGACAAAAATGAGGACGGATTCTGAAAATCTGCTGCCCGGGATAATTGACGTCATTTCGTCTCCGATCCCCATGCGATGACGATCCGCGCGCGACTGTGGAACCTACAAATCATCATGGTTTCTCAGCGAAATATCACCAATTATCCCGGGCAGCAGATTTTCAGAATCCGTCCTCATTTTAGTCTGAATCAAGGATATTTTTAGATGAATGCGTTCGGAATTCACCTGCTACAGCGCTCTTTTCTTGCTTTTTAGATTAGTGATGGGTGGACTTTGATACGAGTCGATATATGTGACGGGCCCACAGTTCGTGATGTGAAAAAAGTGAGTTTTTCTTGATTATCGTGAATTTTTCGTGCTAAATTGTATCTATTTCTCATAAATCATCAAATCCTATACGAATAATCGGTTGGGAGTCACTGTTTCGGATTTTTTTTGTTTAATTTACTCGCATGGTAAAAATCGACCACAGCATCCCCTTAAATCTGCATCATTTATTTTCCATTCTTCTGCCTGCTCTTGCAAATAGTGCGTTTCTTTTCCACAATTATTATTTCTGGGAATAGGTATGTTATTCCCACTACTCCTTCATCACATATTTCATAAACCTACTACATTTTTTTCTGTATTCCATCATTATTTTTATGTATATTTTATTTGGAAATGTAGCCTGAAAACATTTTAATTACTATTGTACCAAATCCATAGAAAAAGTCTATTCTCTTGATTTTTCGAAAGGAAACCCTCAATTTTTTTTGTTTTCAATTACTCTTCAGCCAATTTTTCATGTACGCAGTGAAAAGATATCGCTAAAATTGTAATACACTAATTTTCTGGATTATTTTGGCGAGGTAATATCCAGTGACTGGTTTTTCAAAATTCACACAAAAAATCTAATGAAGAGATTCAATTGCTGATGTCCATTGGCTTCTGACTGGAAAAAACAAGGTGGACGGAAGAAAAATCTGGATGTTTAAATCTTTCAAAGAAATCTGATCACTTCGAGGTTTTGGGGCAGTGAAAACATGTTTTCTGTTGTTTTTCTTTTTGTTTTCTCAACGATATACTAAAGTCTTGGATGAGCGACAAAATCTGAAATTCCAGCACTTTGTTGGACCTGATCTAATTCACCAATAAATTTACATGATCATGTATCTAGTGGTCGATGTGAATTTATACAAGGTTTGACTAAAATATTTATTCTTGGAGACAGCCGTAGAAGTCGAACAATTTTACGAGGATATTCTGAGCTGTCCCTTCCAGGGTACGACAATTTGAAATATTCGGGTCCCGAATGCGTAGACCACAGCTTAGGGGCAGGACTACTGCACCGGGATTTTGTAATTACTTTGCTTCCAGTTATACTTATGGGAGGGTCGTCGAGGTACGGGGCAATGTCTATAGGGCTACCATTAGTACTGAACTACACGTAATACCGCGAATGAAAGATAATTAGCTATGGTTTGTACGGTACGTATCTACATACGTGTGTATAATTCTAGGGAAAACAAATATTCGAATTAATTAAAATAATTCCATAGGCAAAAGGACAAATTTACTTTATATTGTATACGTACAAGTTTTATGTCTAAGTAAATTACGAGCATGGTATTTATGATGTGTTTATAGATATGCGTTACATGCGCACGCTTCTTCATGAATGGAAGTCAAACGAACGGATAAGTAACCAACGATTAATGTCATGGTTCGAATTTGACGCTGACAAGTCGAATATCACGGTTGGTTGCTCGAAGATATACAGTAAGTGAAAGACTCGTCGTCAGACAAATGAAAAATAACAGATGCTATAACGTCGTTGATTTTTTCTTTTCTCTTTTGTTTTATGGGAAAAGTGTAAGTGACACCCACACATTTAACTATATAGGTATATGTATATATAGGTATATATATATTTGGTATTGACAGACGGCAGCTGTTATTACGTCAATTTATCTGAGTGATTGAGAAATACTAAAGGCACGAAGTGATATTCCCCGGAGTGAATCCGTTAGGTTGATTCACAAATCTTCTTTATCCTCGAAGTATAGAATAGGAAAGAGTAAGGGCAAAATAAGTAAGACAGAAAAAAAATTATAGAGTTTTCATGCGATCTATACCTATGCAAAAAGAAAGAACGATATTTGATATACTGCACGTAGATCGATGTTGAAATGTAAGACGAATAATCTTGAGTTTATATCAAAACCATGAGGAAGTACGAAATGATGAAGGAACTACGCAAAAAAGTATTCGATGTACATGCACGGGAATACGTACATCCAGATAGCTATGATATTACATAGCGCATGGCGATATTGTGTCACACCGATCTCGCAAAGAAAAGCGATTGTCACGGTAACGATTTTTGTATCATTCCAGCATGGCGCAGGGAGAAAGAACTGCTGAAAGATACTTAGATTAATCTCGCGATGCAGAAAAAAGAAAAGTTGGTAGATGAGAAGAGGTAGGACGAAAAGGGGGTATGGAAAACAATTATGAGGCATAAAATAAAGCCCCGCCGTACAATATACAATACAACATCACGACGATAAGTAGCGGGAACGTGGATAAGGGTAAAATTAAAGATGCAATTATTATAAGAGGATCTCAAAATCCAAAATAACATCTCGATGTAAAAACCAGACCGAGCAGGTAACTAATCTTCATTTTATACCTACCTTTCCATATACCTATACGGACACAGAAATGAATTCATGTAAAACAAAGAATTAATGAATTTAGGTCGGTTATGTTATTCTGGGGTTCCATTAACGAATCGTATTTGCGGATTGTACATACCTGCTCTAATAAGGGTCCATTTGTGGCAGACTCATTTAAGTTAATTCGACGTATAGTATGTAGGTACTTATGTACGTACATATGAGGCATCCTGTGTCAATTCGACCAGTGTCAGACCCCTCGCCATTTTTAATTTGCTCGAACCTAAAGTTGACACTAATTGTCGAATGACGCGTCAGTTTTTTGTTTTTTTTCCAGCATTTACCACTTTGCAAATATTTTATCGGTGATTTTAGGTTATCAATTTTCGGAAGGATTTCACAATGTGAAAACAAAAGATGAGATTTTCCAGAATTTCGAAAAATTCACAACTTCAAAAAGGTTTGGACATTCATTACTGAAATATTTCTACATGAGAAAACATTCATATTTCACATTCTGCAGTTGAAAAATTTGGAAGTCACCGAATTCAAAGTTGTGACGATCAGAACCGTGAGTCATATTGAAATGGAATACCTAATGTAAATATATTTGTATGCTGATGAATTGAATTTTTTTTCCGTTTATAATCTCGTGTCAGATAAAGCACGAGATCAACGTACGCCAATTAGTAGGTCCTAATTGGTGTATCTCTTGTGTTTTGAGAAAAAGTAAATATTCAATTACAAAACGAGGCTGATTTTAAAATACACCATGAGCCCTGATGAAATCGTTGATCACTTTGTTGAAGTTTTTGAAACATTTTCTACTCTTACCAGTGACATCAAAAGCTGGGAACCAGAAAGGCGTGACCCGCATTCTTCGGACTTTCAATCTATTTTTTGGCATGAGGGTGTACAATACAATAGTGAGCAAAAAAAGCATCGAAATCACGGTTGTTTAGGTAAAGTGTGATGTGAAGAAAAAACTTTTTCACCATTTTTTCAACCACTTTTTTTGGCTTTTGCCACACCCTTCTGGAAACATTCAAAGCTTGGACTATATAAAATTATGTAGAGCCATCTACCGGAAACAAATTTTTTTTTTGGTCGCATCATATTTTTCCACCATGATTTTTTTTTTGCTCACTCTTGTGGGATTCGTCCTAATGGCAGCACCGTCAGGTCTTTTTTGGGCTACGAGCTTTTGATGCTCAGCCCCCCATATGATCCATGTGTGGACGTTAATTCATGATCTATTAAAATGAATTCAGAAATCAAATTTTTAGGTATACATAATAGTTAATAACGATTGAATCAAGCTGAGATTTTCATTAAATTGTTCATCTTACGTTTGGTTATAATGGGAAATGACACTCGACTTTGTACGCGGCGAAATATACTTATACATCCTTTTATGCCCGACAGCTATGTCGAGAAAAAAAAATATAAAAAAAATTCTAGCACGAATTCCATTATCTCTGTACACAGTGGCATTATGCGTAATACGAGCTGAATTTCGTTTTATTCATTCGCGGTTTATTCATTTATTTATACTCTCCCAGATCTTTGTCGGCGCCTAAGGCTCAATTAGAATGTTTCGTGGTGGCGACTGGAGCCTAGCTCGGCTGCTCACCCATACCTCAAGATCTAGAGATATGGGGGATGTGGAGATTCTGTTCGGTAATCCGGGTCCAAAGGTCCGAAAAGGGTTTGATTCAGATCCCGTGGCGCGGGCGTTTCGTGTCCCCTACAGCAGCCCTATATGGGTTTCTCTCGTAATTGGGCCAAATAGCGTGTCGCCTTTTGCCCGCCCTATTGTGTAGTCGAGGAACAACCGAGAGACGAACAAAGAAAAACAACCACCTATATATACGTTACACATATACGTCATAGGAAATCATTTAATTGGTTTCAATTTACAATCCCTACGACTTAAAAACCCCGTTCTCATAAACCCCCCTATAACGAGACGAGATGTTTGCAGCAATTGATCTCAACTTTGACTTATAATTCGGCATTCGATAGTTTCATTCCCCTTCCACTTCACAGCTAACAACTCGCAAGATTGAACTCGTAAAAGTGTTTTTCTTCTTTTTTTGTTCTATTCTCATATAGCCGATCAAATAAGCTTTATGAACAACGTAGTGCCAGTCGTTGGAAAAGGTCAAATCTGATTAAATGTTGTTTGATAAAATTTTCCGATGGGATAATTGATTTCACTGTGAAATTTGTATCGTGAAATGATTCTTCATGTTGAATTGACACTACTAGACTCAAGTTTTTTATTACTACACACGGGTATTATTGGGTGCAGGTATATACACATAGATGTATATATATAGATATACATGGAGTTGAGGAATGTTTCATTACAAGTTTCACGTTACGATATTCTACTATATTATGTGTAGTTCGAGCTCAAATTTCGTTCAGGTTCAAAGCTTTTAATTGCAACCGATTTAGCTATGTTTCCACTTAGGGTTAATTTGTGCATGTCTAAGTTTGATTTAATCGAGTTAAGTTCTTCATTGACTACGTCAGATGCCTACACCTCGCTCAGTGAATTTTCGTTCCAAGTACGAATCTAAGTGAGAGGCTAAGCTGTGTCTGCCGAAGAGGCGACGGCACAAGGGAATATCATTATAGACAATGGATAAGGGTGAGAAATCATCCATTGCCTTCAATACGTTATTCATTACCTCACCCTAAAGAAAGTGTTATTCACCTACTAATAAATCTCACCTCGAAAGATTAGTCGATCGCAGCGTGAAACTCGGATATTGTTTTCCTTTTTATTCCTCGTATTTTTTTTTTTCACACCCCCCGGAAACATCAGTGTACGACGATCACCTTCCTTCATTTAACTTATCTTCTTTTTTCGTTGTTTCGACTGTTTATGGTGATTTTTTTTTTTCTTTTTATTTTCTCCAAAGATCAGGTATCCAAACTTTTAATGTTGCAAATTTAATATCCATACAACTTCACAGTGCTTTCCGCTTATTGAACGACTGTATTTAATATTTTAAGTCAAGAAAGTGCTGCCTTATAACCCTCATAATGAAAAAAAGAATGGGCGAATAATGAACGTAGCTTTGGCCGAGCGTACGAAATTAAAAATTGAATGTAGTAAAAATTTGATGATTTTCGTTACTTGTTGTAATTTTCTTTTCTTTTTCTTTGCTTCATTCTTGCCTCCTTTTTTCATCCTTCGGTGAGTTAATCGATCCCTTGCGCGTATATCGGTATAATATTCACGCGGTAAATTAAGTTTGATTCAACCTTCATTGATGCTCGACTATAACTATAGAGACGTACTAACTTACGTATAACCATTAGCTGGTATATAATGTTACGCTCTTTGTCCAAAGTTTGTAATCGATGTCTTATTAACCGCACCCATTATTACAATCTGAGTGTATAATTTCTACAGTTTCGATGCTAATTAGAAACTTTCTCGCAACTTTTCATTTTATATGGCATCTACATACGTATGTAATTCATTGTATTGAGTGGCCCTTGTTTGGGTGTTGAGAAAATTAACACCACGTGCCGGAACTTGAATTACAAATATTGTCGGGCACATTTGTTGAAAAAAAAAATCGAATGGCTGGGGTGATGGAAACACATATACGATGAATTAGATGCGGTTTATTCTGCGAAAAACTATAATTACTCCAGTGCTTGTGCGATTGAAAACCGGGAAAAGAAAAACTAGAAGAAAATTTTTCTCCGATCATTCCACATGATATTATTCTCCGTGACTAATTGACAAATATGATCGTGAGTAAGACCAAAAATATTTTGCATTTAATTTGGGTTTTAATTTGGAAAATAGTGGAATTTGGATTCCGGATAACAAATACGATGAGGAATAATTTTTTTTTATATTCCAAATGGGTTCTATTTTCCTATTAGCCCTAGCAGATTGCCATTGAAAGAAATTTCACTTTTATTTGGAAAAGATTCGGAGGGCGGTGGGGAAACAATTTCTCCGAACTTTAAATGAGAACAACCCCAACTCTACATTTAGACTGTATATCGTGTATAACATCCGTTGTGAGTTACGTTCGACTTCCGAATTGGGAGGAGCCTCATTCAGAATTGTCTTACTCCTACTATATGCGAATCTTTCGCGAGCACAACACGCTTATTGGATGAGAAAGGTGAATCAGGTTCCTCCCAGTTCGAGACTTAGTGGTAGCTGACCCTGTATATCGATTTTAATGCACATTCATTACGTAAATGAAGAGAGATGATGCTTGTAAGTCTAATATTGTGTGATAAATTGATTTTAATTACATCACAATATAGGTCCCGACTTCAGTCCAGTTCGTATTAACTCAAATGGTTGATTTCCATTTAATTTGAATCTAATTATTCAAAGTCCGCAACGATTCCAGAAATTAATTCGTACCATCTTATATCATTGACTCCATTGTGGTCTCTGAACAATTTGAGATGCAAACGATATGATAGTTCTGAAAAAAGCTTATAGTTTGAAAAGTAAACGGCTTTGGTATTATATCATATACCATACTTCAATAAAGCCGAATATAAAAAATAGCTTCGAAGTGTATAGGAGCGATACAAAGAGTTATTTATTGTTCACGAGGCAATGTATAAATCACGTGACGTTAAACTCGAGGGTTACCATCTCATGGAGTTGCTCCTCGTCGTTTCAAGTAAACGAGTAATCCTAATCTCTTCCAATTAATGGATCCAGTTTCAATGGATTCCTGTAACCAGCCTTCGGCGAGTTTATTTTTTCATTATTTATTCAGTTATTTTTCATTTTTTGTAATCCGTTTTCATAACTTCTCTCATCGTGCAGCGATCATGAAAAACTCAAGAGTGAGGAGGGGGGAACGAAAACATATAGAAATATACAAGAGACAGGGGTAAAAATTATACCTTGAAAAATCATGCGCAGAATTTTACGAGGTCATCAACGCAGCGGGGCGAAAAAGTTACTTTTTCTTTAAGCGCAAACAACCTTCCATCAACGAATCAACTTTCAAGCTTCGAGAGAGACGAGAGAGATGGCGAAATTATTTTAATTCAGTCATATGTATATACCTATGTCATTGTCTCTCATCTTCATCTCTCTCTCTCTCTCTCTCTCTTTCTCTCGCCCGTTCTTGTGTAACCCTATACACATTCAGCATCTTTATACTTTCACTTCCAGCAATAAACTCGAGCTTTGCCATCGCGAAGTTGCAATCTTTACTCCGAAGTACGACTCGTTAAATTTTACTCAAACACTTGAGATTTGTATTCAAAAAATCTGTAGACATTGACAAAACGACCGAATGAATGGATTATTCCGTTGACACGTAATCCGTAGTAATTAGGAGTAACCTGATGCTAATTTTTTCGTATAACTCTGTGTCCGCTCTGTAACGAACTTGGATAACGGAATGGTACACATAGGTATGAATACCTGACCGCTGCAACGTGCGGTGGTGGTGAATATTTATGCGCGGGTATACTTTTCCCTTACTCCAGTTATAGTTTGGCAAATGTATATTTAAGAAATAAGTGAAAATGCTGTTCGAAAGCTTATGATATCTACACATGTAACAGGAAATTAAGTGGTTGAAAATCGTGTTTTTCCATTTGCAATCCGTATTCAGCTGAACCACGAACTGATAATCCCACCACCAAGGAGATTTATACTTTTGTCACGGTAATTACAGTCAGTTTGTATTGAACTTGGGCGTATTTGTTTATCGGGGGTGGAATTGTGAGGTGACAGTTAAACTTAATTAGGGAGAATAATAGTCATCTGCAGATACGCGTTCGATGTAACTTTCGGCATCCGCCAGAAATTCTCGGAAATATGCAATGGCATTACAGACCGAGCGGGTGATCAAGTTTAATTCATCTAGTTGCTATGCTGTTTCGTACGACCGCAGGGATTTGCGATCCGTATAAATAAATGAACGCTATGATTGGTATACACGCTGCATCTATACTCCAAAGCACATCTGGTCATTATTCGACCACCTCATGTGTACATACAGTGAAACTAAACAAAACTACATAGGTAATTATGTGAATACGGAATGTGAAATTGGTGTATAAAAAACGAAAAAATTTTTTTAAATCAATCAATCAACTTTCCGCTTAGATTTTTAACAGTTGCCCACCATTTTTGATAGATTATTTTTGAACATTAAAATTAGAGAGATCTGATCGCTCACTGGTAATACCTGCAATCATCCGAACACTTCCTTGTACTGACATTGTATGGCGGTAAATTTGTGTTTATCATAAAAAAGTTCTGAAAAACCTGAAAGTATTGATATTTATTACAATTCGTAAAATAATTTTCAAAATCAGTTTTTCGAATAACTCAAAACTTGAGGATCAGATTAATTCCACAATCTTGCCCTCGATTGAAACCAAAATCATCAGAATCCGTTCAGTATCTCTCGAGTGACCATCAATATTGCTAAATG